>CM036561.1:13245000-15861666 GCA_020745775.1 Theristicus caerulescens
CTAATAAATAAGGATATTAAGTTTGACACCTTTACTGTATCTCTTTCCTTAATAGACTTCCCAGTGGACAACATTGTTATTTAGAGCAACTATCATATTAAAGCAAGATAGAGATAAGAAATAGAGCCAAATATTAAACTGTCAAAAAAGGTGAACAGTGGTCCTTAAATAGGCACTTCTAAAATGCGAGAGTTTATGTCTTTAAATTCAGGCTTAAATTTAGTTTGACTGCTGTTCTTAAAGAAGTAAGCAATGTCATCTTTCTGCTTTAGATTTGTCTAGGACTCTGAGTTGACATAATTCATTTTAATTAGGTATTCTATATCTGCCCTCCTTACTTAGAGAAACATCAGTCCTCTACATACCCAAACAATCTTTTCAGGTTACCTTGAGGTCAGCACCATAAATATAGCAAGGGAAGAGCCACGACCTACATATAGAGCCGGCTCACTGCTGTCAGCAGTGCAAGTGAAACTGAATCTTGTGAAACTGAATCTTGCAAAACTGAATCTTGCAAAACTGAATCTTGCTGCTCCAGGGATGAGGATCCAGAACCTGATCAAAGCTGAGCCTTCCTCCCACACACACTGAAGAGGAGGAGTGATAGAGAAAGGGGAAGGAATAAAGCTGAGGGAGGGAGGAGGGTCCTGGAGAGGCTTGTTTCTTTCTGTCAGTGGGTAGACTGAGAGAGTTGGAGAAGACAGTGGCTGTTTCTGTGGGATGCCACTAGCTCTTACTCCAGGCTCTAGACAGCAACAGTTAGCCTGAGATTGAGCATGTCACAGCCTATTTTCCTTGGTGTACACCATAGCGTGCTGACCAAGATGACTGTTAACTCCGCATGTGTCTGGAGCTGGCCCTGTAAGCACCTGCATAGTAAGCAGCTGTCATGAGGGTTAACCATCTTATGTTTCATGAACAAAATACAAGCAACCTTTTTCTTTTTAACTTCATTTATACAATACCACATTGTTTCATATTGTAAGAATGGAAAGCTAGAGCAGAATCTTCCCTGAGGAGATGATTATGTTATTTTGGAGGCAGGTTCTATTTAGGAATAAACAAGTTTTGCAGTTTTCCATGCCTGTAGCTTTAAAAGTGGCCATAACTGGATTTAAAACCCAAAGTCAAAGATTAACTAACTGTTTTGAGAAATAGCCTCTAGGATGAAAAAAAAAAAACAACCCACAACTTATTAAATGTTTTCCAGAAATAAATATTTAGAAACACAGAATTACCATTGGTCTTTTGAAGTTATCCAGTCTGTAGTAAACAAACTCTTAATTACATTGAACAGTGAAGAAAAAAGATTATACTGTGAGTCAAAACCATATAATATAGTTTTGGGGCCAAACACCAACTGGAGATCAAGAAACAAGGGGCATAAATTCAACCAGGAGGGGTTCATACTTTAAAAGTAGAGTAAAAAGTGAAAACTTTTTGCCCTGGAGAAAAGTCAAGCAGTGGAGCAGGTTGCCCAAAGAGGTTATAGCATCCCCATCTTTGGAGTGGGGATGAAACCTTGAGCAACCTGGTCTGACCCTATAGATGACCCTGCTTTGAGCAGGTGGTTGGACTATAGACCTCCCAAGGTCCTTGATCACCTGTGTGATCTCATGTTCCTATGAACTCATGACTATGTTTGACAGCATATGCTGAAGTCAGTCTAGCAATAGCCACACAGTTATAATTACCCTTCTAATTTAAGTACGTTTATCTTCATTTGTGTCTATGGTACAATGTATCCAAAACTCTAATAAACACAGAGTTGGAAGAGAAGAGAAGGGTGAAACACTTTGCTTATTTTGTATGATATTTTTCACTGTTTATGCCCCAAAGGACCTGAGATATGGATAAAATGTAGTCCAGATTTTCCAAATATAAATAAGGATAGAGATTCCAACAGTTTTCATGTGTTCTAGAGGAGGTGTAGTAATTTCCTGGAAGAGAAATCCATGGGGTTTACTAAACGCATAGAAACCACCTCAATTTTTTTATGTGCTCTAAAGCAGAGACTAGGAAAACATTAGGGAAAAGTACCATGTGTGCTTGCTTTGTGTTTATACTCAGCATGAGTCTGCCTTAGTTAACTTTTGTAATCAGGATAGACCTTTAGTCTGAATCAGGCCATTCTAATAATCACGTTCTAAATAATAAGTCATGATCCTGAAGGAATCTCAGGTTTTGCAACACACAGGCTGAAAGAAACCAGTAGAAGGGGTACTGTGACTCAATGTTAATTCTCTTTGAGCTTGCTTACTTCCATTCTGTATGTGTTATGGACAGAATCCAAATCAGATTATTCAGTGTTCCCAGCTTGATTATTTGAAATCCAAAACTGAGTGCATACTTGCTCAAATTCTAACATATTTGGACTTAATTCATTACAGTAAATTAAAACTAAGCAAGCCCTATGGCATGGAAGAGTATCAAAGTTAAATTTCATATGCCGAAAAATGACTGTGAGGTATGGGGAGCAGGAGAATTAAAGAGAAAGTCAACCCTTTAAAACAAAGAATGTATTAAAAACCAGTTCTTGCTTTGCTTTTAGCCTGGTAGCTGCCAAGAAAAAAACTTCACCCAAAGAGAAAAGGTTGTTACATACTCCAGCACTAGTACCCTAAGTATAAACTGTGTAGTGTTTGGATACCATTGGATTATTGGGACTGTGATGGTTCACAAACTGGTCATTATGACAGGAGAATAAAGGGAAAAGAGATTCTCAACACAGACTGTACAAGTGGTAAAGAGAACTGTGGAATTAATATTGCATAGTAATGAGACAAATTCTCCAAAGCTAACAAAGCAGACTTTGTTGGAGCTAGGTTTATACTAGATATGTCAACTAACTTTTATCTGTGAAGGTGCTATAGGGCATAAACAAAGCTTTCTTTTCATTAGATACTGCTTTCACTTCTGTCTTTCTGAAGACTGATTTTCTTAAAGGCTTTGACTCAAAAAGCCATTCTTTTATTCGTGAAATATTTTACATAATTACTTGAGAACGATGTTAATGAGGCTTATGGACCTATTTTAAGGCATCAGCAGTGCAGCTAGTTTTTCAGCACTGCAATGCAGAAATCCAGCCAGCAATGGACTGAATGATAGTCTCTAATTAATTAGTAACAATTTTAAAAAAAACCAAAACAAACAAAAACGCTTATCAGCAAGATATATGCAGTTCAACCCTTCAAAAGAAAAGGTTTTTTGGTTGGTTGTTTTTTTTTTCCTTCCAGGCTAGTCCTCTGAAGTATATACAAAGTAATAAACAGGTATGAATTAGTTTCTTGGTTGATATATACCTTAGGCTCTTTTTACTTCACTATGGAGACATATAGCATCTTCAGGCTGGAAACAGATGAGGTTTTTGCTCTGACACTTGTGTCCCAAATATGGATTGTACATGGTTTTCTATTAAGGTAATTTGCTCAAATGTCTGTATTTTTCAGTTGCAACTGTAAGCATGTGTTGAATATGTTGAATGCACTTTCTTTATAGGGGTTGCTTCCATTAAATTCTGCTAGTTGCCTTAATCCTTGGGTTGTTAGATACTTTCTTTCAGGGATTGACTATTTTCCAATAAGGAAAAGATATTCTGGACTAAAATGGAATATTGAAGAGGAACAAATCACCTGAGTATGCCACATACCTGAATTACCTGCAGAAAATACTAACAGAAGATGCAGTCTTGGATAACACATTTTGTACCTGTCTTCAAGAAAGATCTTAGGGCTAATTAGAGTTCTGGGGACTTGCAGATCATTTTTCTAGTGGTTGGTATTATGGAATACGTCAATAGGGTTAAGGATAAGATTTCCCTTAAATGGAACTGAATGCGTGAGTTATATCTCAGTTAACTTCGTCTGCCTTAAAATTAAATGCCTAGACTAAGGTTATTATCTATGTTTCATCTGCTGTCTAGGAAGAGCGAGGGGACTTCCAAGGCATGATCTGGGGTTTCTTAAGAGAGGTAGGATGAATTGCTGTGTAAAGGTTCTTATATCTTCCAAAGCACACAGATGAAACATACCTTAAACCTATTTTTAGGTGGTTAAAGTTAAATGAAGTGCACCTGACTGTAAGGTTCCTTATTCTCTGAGGAACTTTTGAAAATTCCGCTGAAAACATGAAAGGCTTTAATGTTGTCCATTGTATTTTGTAGTTTGTCTAATGAGGACATTTATATGAGGTTAAAATAAGATTTTTTTCATGCTGTTTGTAAAGATGGAAACATGCTTTAATGTTTTTCGTGTACCTGGGAACTGAGTAGTATAGAATCATGGGGCTTCTCAGGTCAGCTTTCCATATTGAGAAAGTCATCTTGCATGGATGTGTATTGGAAGTGGAATTTGTTTTGTTTAAACTCATATATATTTCTTAGAGCAGAAGGAGTAAAAACCACTATGCAAATAGTCTTTTAGTTGAGGAGCTAAGCACAACTCCAAAGCTTATCTCCTTATTCTGTCTAAGGAGCTGATTCCAGTCAGAGCCCAATTTTGCTGTTACTCTCGTGGTCTTACTGCTCATAAACCGGCATAGCAAAACTCAAAATACCATACAATGTGTCTTCACAAGCCTGAATGTTAATTTGCAAATTATGTATATAAATTCTACACCAGCTGACAAATACATACTGTGCTTATGATTTGTTTGGCTAATCAAGTGGAGGCAGGGATCACTGCAGGGTGCCACCATCTTTGCACTTGAAAATTCAGGGACAGATTTTGCTGAACATGTACAGTGCCATAAAAGTATGGTGGGGCTCAGGGAACACAATTTTCTTTTTGGACATCTATTGGGCAATTATTCATGTCTTTCTCAACATAGGGAGTGGACAACTAAGAAACCCTTCTGCAGCTCTCACATGTAAGATGACTCACTGTATGCAGAGATGATTCACTTGAGCTAAAGGCCTACACAGTACCAGTAAGAGTGGTAGAATCTGGCCTGAAAAAGTTAATTTTGCTCAGCAGGGAAATGAATAGCAAGTCTTATGTCTGCAACTCTTGGGACACTTGTATATCTGTGCCACAAATACCTTCATTAAAGATTAATCATATCTTGTAGCAAAACTGCAGGTCTCTGGCTCTTATCACAGAAGAATTTCCCAGTGGCATTAAAGGAAATTGTGCTGTAAATGTATGCGCAATCTCTAGGAGACATCCTTCAAGTCCTTTCAGTTATTTTGCATCTTGACATTTTCAGCCTAGAGCTGATTTGTATCTTTTATGTACAAACATTCTTATCCCTTTAAATTTCTGGAAACAAGTCAAGTCATTTAGTATAAAGTGACTTAATAAGAAAGAGAATATATACACACTGCAAATTATTTAATTCTACCTATACTGTTTTATTTACAATCATTAGTTATATCCTCCCTGAATCTACTGAGGTCAGTGGAATTAATGCCATTGCCTCCAGAGGACTGCAAGTAAACAAATAAAGAATAATCCAGAAGAAGATAACTGCTAAACATACTCAAATCCTTTGAAACATGTAAAAGGACTTCTCAGTAGAAAACTCCACAAAAGGCAAAATCTCTAAATGAGTCACCTTCACCTTCAAAATGTGAAGATGCTTTATTTGGATACCCCTGCCCCCCCATGTTTATAGCTTTCCATCTGCTTTAATCTGCTACTCTATTTCATAGTATTGATTCTGCAAATACATAGTTGCTCTAGTTGCCACGGTACTGCTTATATTATAGTAAGATAGCCAATAGTGACTGGGAATGGTGGGCAAGAAGTTACTGAACAGTTTTGGAAGGTACGTGTCTAAGTCAGATCACCCAATTTATGTACCTCAACTTGGTCTTACCACTCAGGTGTGTGTAGCTGGCTCTAGAAAATTGTTTCAGCACATCTAAGCTCTACAGGAAAGAGGAGGTTTTCCTGAAGAGCAGATTGCAATACCCCTGGAAGTTGCCTACTTTTTCCCATAGACTGAGTATAGACACTGATACCTATTGATTTTGGGGGTTACGTAATACTTGGAGATGAACAGTATGAGCTGTTCTGAGGCCTGAGACTTAAATAGGTGAATTACTTTAATTTTATTATTTCTGTATTTCAGATGTCAGTAATATTACTACCAGATGCTTAAAGATACAGCCCAAGAACTTCTGTGGTTCAGTGCCCTGCTGTAATGAGCAGCACACATTGCAAGGAAGTCTGGAGCAGACAACTCACTACTGAGACATTGTATTGCAATAGACTCCAAAGTGTCTTGGTATACATAGGGTTAAATTAGGTACAGAGTGATACTATTTGTTTTATATAATATTTTCCAAGATTACTGTATGAGTAGTGTTTACAGCAAGGCACAATCCTATTTGAACCTTCACTAATTAATAACTTGGGAGTCATTAAATATTTTAATGAGACATAATCAACTGCTATCTGCAGAATGGACACAGATGGCAAGGCAATAAGAAGAAGAGGTATAGAAGAAGTATTATTGTGTAGCCATGGAAACAATGTCTCTCTCTCTTTCTTTCTCTCTTCCTTCTCCCTTTTAGGTTCAGCAACGCTGCACATCATTAGGATGTCTGCCTCTCCTGACAACGGCAACTTTGCAGTGTCAGTCAGTAAATCTTTGCATCCATTCATGCTGTCAGCACTAAGTGATAGAAAGCCTGGGGAAGATGTGAGATGCACACCAAATAGGCTTCTGCAATGTGACAGTCTAGTCACGTATTCTTATGCAACTGCCAATTTTGAGGCTCAATTCAATAAAGAAGAACAAAATGGAACAGGCCCGGCTAGACTTTGTTCTGTTAGTGTGGTTTCTAAAGTTAATTTCAGTGCTCACGTAAGTTAAAAAGCTGAGAAATGAGACTTGACTGTGTAGGAACATAGGTGAGCATAGCACACAAATGGAATAAGGCCGTGACTGAGCTCAGGTTAGAAGCAGTTTTGTTAATCCATTGCAATCAGACCTTAGTATGGGTGTTAATTTTGCTAAACTGGATGGTGATATGCTTTTGAACTGGTAGCAAGAAAGGAAATGTTAAAACCCTTGAATGTCAGTTATTCTCACACGCAGTCGTTGCCATGTGTACTAAGAGCTTTTATTTATGCCTTGCAAAAAGCCCCATAATTATAAGAAGTTGAAGCAGAAACAAAAAGGATGAGTAAAAATAGAATAGAAATTCAGTTTAAAAGCACTGAAAGAAAATTTCAGTGTGAGCTCTATCCTTAACCTTTTTCCCTCAGTTTCAGCAGTAATTAAACCAATTCTAAATGCCTTATTTAACTCATTTGTGGTTAAAGATTCCAGGAGGGGGTGGAAAGGCATGAATTTATGGATCTTCCAAGTAGAAAGGAATAAATGGCATACTTATCACCACAGATTTGTGTTTCTTAAACCTTTTAGCCCCAAAGAAGTTTGAGGCACAAACGATGGTATCGTAAGAGACAAACATCAATTAGAGTAGTTACCAGCCATTCTAATAGGAGAAAAGGAGTGACTTGTGGCTTAATTTACACAGGCAAATGCAGAAATACATCCCCTCCTTGGGCTGTATATCCTACTTACGTTGTGCATGGGGGAAACATACTTTCTCCAAACTTATCTCTACGTCTTCCTCTCTGGATAGGAGACAGTCCCCTTAGGAATAGACACGGTCCTGAGGGCAGGGTTTCTTCCACTTCAGACCTTGGATGATGCTGATGAGACAATGTCTGAGTCACTGTCTGCTTCCTGGTCACCTCCTGGGTCAGCACAAAAACACACAACCTAACCCCAAAAGCACTGATTTATCCCAAACCATAAACCTAAATAAGGCACAGGACACTTCTCACAGATCAGACTACCCTACATTTCTGACCCAGTGAGTCACAAGTCAGCATCTTCTCATGGCCAAGGACCAATGGGAATGATACATACTGTGGATTTTCAAAGACAAGCCATGATCCAGGAGGAGCTCCTGTCAGGTGATGACAGCAAGCTACTCCATGGGTATGGAGTGCAGGCTGGTGCTGGGCCTGACGTGTATTCTGGTATGATCGGTGACATTTGCCTGAGTGGTCCCTGCTGACTTTCCCTTAGGGATTTGGATTACAAAACAGGAGAGCAACCCACATGGAGGTGCACTTTGGGATGTTTGCTCAAAAAGAACATTTAAGGGGGGCATCATGCAGCTCACAAGGAGATCTCTGCATCTAGACTTTACTGTGGAGCTCTGAGATTGGGTCAAAAAGTAGGAACTACCAGACAAATTGTCTGTGAGGATGTCTTCATCCATCTTTTTTTGTTTTCCTGGTCTGAAAAAAAATTCAAATTCCCATACAAGCTTCTAGTCAACCTATAGCTTAACATCTGTGCATTTTCCTTAGTATATTTGTTAAAATAGAGGACAAAAAAGTCCACAGAATTTAGAAGAAGTTGGCTGTTACATCCTTAGTTTACACGAGCACACATCCTTCCAACTTATTTTCATTCCTCAAACACTCTGATCTGTTGTCTTTGGGAATCACATTTTTCTCTGCTATGCTTGTGCCAATTACAACAGGCTTTGTATATTTAGAATATCCTATGTTCATGCCTGTTTTTAATTCAAGAGATGCTTCACTTAGTTATCTAAACATAATTTAATTAGTAAATGTTTTTGACAACTGAAATTCAAATTCTAGGTATTACACTTTGATTTCCTCAATTGTAGCTCCTCTTTTATATTTCAGAGCTTGGGAGCTCTATCTCATGTGCCTTTTCTCATCTGGCTGGTCAAATTTTGAGACATTACAAACAGCAGGGCATATGAACAGCTGGTCAAACTGTAATTTCTATTGTAATGTTAATATAGGCCTCCAAAGTTGAACCCATTGCATGAATGTCTCTATTTGCCTATAATAGGAAATGTATTTTTATAGAGCCATTAAAGCAAAAATAATTTAAAACAGAAAGGTTAATAGTAGTCAGTTTTCATTAACTGCAGTTTAGAAGTTCCAAAATAGAAGATCCAGTTTGTTTTTTTTTTTATAAAAAAATATCTGCTTTTATGTTTCTGGCACAATATCGAGTTTTTGAGTTTTTGGCAAAACTGAAAAGTTATCTGGTTGGAAAAAAAACCTTTTAAACTGACTAAAAATATATTGTTTCAATTTTTAAGTTCAAATATTATGTATTGGGGTTTTTGTTGTGTTGTTTTTTTTTTTTTAATGAAGCATCATGTTTGTGAAGATTAGTTTTGGATTGTAAAAGAGAAAAATGAAAAACCTAAAAAATTACTTTGAAAATGAATATTTTGATTGTAAATGCTTCCTGGGAAGGCTCATCAATTTTTCACATGAAAAATTAAAATTACTTCTAATCTGAACACAATGACCTTGCAAGGCAGTCACCATGTCAGGAATGAAGGACAGCCTTGTGATTAAAGCATTGGACCAAGACTTAGAGAAATGGGTTCAACTCTTGAATCTGTTGGAGTCTTTCTTCTTAATTTACTTCTCTTAAGGAAGATTACACAGATGGTGGTTGTGCAGAATAACAAGGCAAAAACTATGGGGGAGCCAGGCAAGCTAACAATTTTCAAGTATGTAGAAACCTCCTATAAAGAGGAGGTGAATAATTTGTTTTCCGTGTCCATGGTGGAAAGAAGTAACAGATTTGAATATGGGAATGACTCAGCTTAGAAGTTACAAAAAATAGGGACAATGAAAGAAGACATGAATAAGACAAGCCCATGGAAGCTGTAGAGTTTTTAGGAATATATTAAACAGTCAAGCAAGCAGGTTAGAAGGCTGGCTTGGCTAAGTAGGGATCTTACTCTAGAGCTATGGTGAAAAAAGAAAATGTGTGGCCAGTGGAAGCAAGGTCAGGTGACATGGGAGGACTACAGAGATGCTGTTTGCCACTGTAGGGAGGACATGCATGTGGCCAAAGTTCAATTAGAGCTGAAGCTGGCCAGTGCTGTGAAGGACAATAAAAAGGGCTTTTTTAAATATGTTAGTAGCAAAAGGCAGGCCAGAAAAAACATTGGCCAGTTGCTTTATGAGCACGGTCACCTCACAAACAGGGACATAGACAAAGCAGAGACGTTTAATGCTTTCTTCGCCTCGGTCTTCAACGCTGGGCTAGAGAACCATGACAGTGAGAATGACAAACTCCCAACTAACCCCAAACTTGTGCGGGATTTGCTGCTCCAGCTGGATCCCTATAAGTCAATGGGGCCTGATGGGATTCATCCCAGGGTAGTTAAAGAGCTGGCTGATGTCATAGTGAGACCTCTCTCAATGATTTTTCAATGCTCTTGGGAATCTGGAGAGGTCCAGGTTGACTGGAAGCTGGCAAATGTTGTCCCATTCTTCAGGAAGGGCAACAGGGATGACCCTGGTAACTACAGGCCTGTCAGTCTCACCTCTGTGCCTGGCAAAATTATGGAGAAGATTATTCTGGGAGTTATTGAAAAACACCTGAAAGACAACGCAGTCATTGGTCCCAGCCAGCACGGGTTCATGAGGGGAAAATCCTGCTTAACAAACTTAATTTCTTTCTGTGACAAGTTTACCCACCTAGTTGACCAAGGGAAGCCAGTCAGTGTAATCTTTTTGGACTTCAGTAAAGCCTTCGATACTGTCTCTCACAGTATCCTCCTGGACAAAATGTCCATCATACAGCTGGATAAACACATAATGCAATGGGTGTGCAATTGACTGATGGGTTGGGCTCAAAGAGCTGTAGCAAATGAGGTTACATCAGCCTGGCAAACAGTCACTAGTGGGGTTCTGCAGGGATCCATCTTGGGGACAGTGCTCTTTAACATCTTCATAAATGACTTGGATGCAGGACTTGAAGGTTTGCTACCTAAGTTTGCCGATGTCACAAAATTGGGAGGAGCTGTTGACACTCTTGAGGGCAGAGAGGCCCTGCAGAGAGATCTGGACAAATTAGAGAGCTGGGCAATCACCAACCCCATGAAGTTTAACAAGGGCAAGTGCCAGATTTTGCACCTGGGACATGGCAACCCTGGATGTATGTACAAACTGGGGAACGAGAGGCTGGAGAGCAGCCCCGCAGAGAGGGATCTGGAGTTGTGGTCGACAGCAAGTTGAACATGAGCCAACAGCATGCCCTGGCAGCCAAGAGGGCCAACCGTGTCCTGGGATGCATCAAGCACTGTATTGCTAGCCGGTCAAGGGAGGTGATTGTCCTGCTCTACTCTGCACTGGTGCAGTTTTGGGCACTACAGTATTAAAAGGATATGAAGTTACTAGAGAGTGTCCAGAGGAGAGCCACAAAGATGGTGAAGGGTTTAGAGGGGAAGCTGTATGAGGAGTGGCTGAAGTCACTTGCTCTGTTCAGCTTGGAGAAGAGGAGACTGAGGGGAGACCTCATCGTGGTCTACAGCTTCCTCACAAGAGGAAGAGGAGGGGCAGGCGCTGATCTCTTCTCCCTGGTGACCAATGATAGAACCCGAGGGAATGGCAGGAAGATATGCCAGGGGAGGTTTAGGTTGGATATTAGGAAAAGATTCTTCACCCAGAGGGTGGTGGAGCACTCAGTGATCCTTATGAGTCCCTTCCAACTCAGGACATTCTATGAAACATACTCTGCTAGAAATTACCTTGATATAGTTGATCCTACTATAAAAGAAGGAATGGCTTAGACAATGTCTTGAGTGATCCCAGATTAAGCTCTGGCTATGTCTACAGTAGGAACTGATTTGCTACAGTAGGAGCAGATCAGAAGAGTGCAGCAGCTGGACACTACCTCTACACTATATGTGGCTTGGGAGATTTAATTCAGAATTAATCAGAACCAAATGTTCTCACCATGCATGTGGATGAGAGCTAACTCAACTTACCAACCATTAGTTCAAATCCTTATGTTTCCATTGTAATTTGGAACATATTTGATGCATAGTTGAAGTAGAGTCTCTGGTATAGTTGCCTTCAAAATGAACCTGGTTTGAATATATCAAAACTGCTATGCTAACTGAATTAATATGAAATAAGGGTGATTAGCTTCCTGACCTGGCTACTACTCCAACCAAAATGCTAAAATATTTACAGCCTCTGTTACCTGGAAGGAGATTATCTGGACTGCGCATTAGCCAGGTGTTGCCTTCACTCAATACCCTGGGTAAGGCACAGTGCCAGAGAGGGAGTGTTGCAAGGCACATGCTGCTCACATCAGGGTTGGCTGTGCACAGTGCTGTTTAAAAGGTTTCTACAAAATCTCTTTATATTTTTTCAAGGGTGAATATACTAAATAGATGCTTATAGCATAATATGCATATGAATGAACCATGTTTTTGCCTTTATCTGAGTTATCTCATCTCTTTTTTTAATTGAGAGTTAACTGCCTCTGCCATCTGTAAAATGATGATAACAATGACTCTTTGCTCTGTATTCAATACTGAGAATATAAGGTCTTCAGTTTTTTTTCTTATATTTATGCAAGCATAAGATAGTCCACATGGAGAACTTGAGAGATTTCTGCGTGCTCATATGCACATAATAGACAATAATATGTGATGAGTTAAGATGCATCTTAACTAACTCCCACTCTATAAAATGCAGTTGTCTACAATTAAATTAGTCCTCTGGATAACCTTTTTAGTCACTTGAGACCAATGCCTCAAAGGCAAGATTCATTGCATCCTATGGTAGTCATCTAAGTCAGGTGAGATGAATACAGGACATGCCGGTGTTTCCACTGGCTATGGAAGGAGCCTTGACATTTAGCTTAAACTAAGTTTCTAGCCAGCAGTAGAGTCTGCAGGTGGTGAGTCTGTCTTTCTGGATGGTTACGCAGTCATGGGGCTCATAGGTTTGAGTGAACATACTTAGGTATGCTTAGTTCTCCTGCCTTATATCTATTTTTAACATCATATTAATTAAAGCACCAGTACATATTTTTTCTGTCAATAAATTCAATTCCCAAGCACACATGCCTAATCAGTTATATGTACAGAAAAATTCTATCTATCATCTACTTTATCTTTTACTTTTCCTTTTCCAAATTTACTTTCAATATTGGAAGTTTACATAAATTCCTAATTTTTTTTACTTCCATTCCTCTTTACATAATTTCAGATTTTACTTTAAAATGGTCATTTTGCTTGTAGCATTCGAAATAACAAAATTGTCCAGTTCATTTCCCTCAAGGATATTCTTATAGCTTCATCTGTCAGAGGAATTACTACACAAAGCATAAAATGAATGATAACCAACCTGAATAATGTGCATGCATATGGGATTGTTTTGATTTTTCTTTCACTAATTAACACTTAAGCTGCTTATATTAGTCAACATGACATTCATTTACCAGACACAAAAATGTCTAGATTAGCTCCTGTTATGCCCAGGACCTTAGCAGCTAAATATATAGAGCTCAGAGAAATAAAATGACAACTTTATTTATATAGCCTTTCCCTTTCATTTCTGGATTAGGGACATTTCCATCCTGGAAATTCAGGATGTCACACTACAAATATCACCTTTGGTGTCACCAGTGGTCCCCAGAAGATATTTCTCCATTTACTGACCCTTGTGTTTTTTTTCTTTTTTTCAACAGATCTATGCAGCTCAGACTGCATCCTTTGTATCCGTTGGGCCCTCTTTACTTGTTCCAGTAGATGATGGCCTGTGAAGGTGTCCCAGAGTCTCAATTTATAGAGCTGTGACACCATTAGGTAGGAAATACCTTGTTGTCTGGAGAATTTGAATTTTACATAATTTAAAATAGCTTAGGAAAATTAGAAGATAAGCAATAGTGTCCAAAATAGATAAAACAGATCTGAAATGAAACAAAGCCAACATCTAATCTGGTTATGCTCAAGTGACTGCAGAAAGGCTCCCCTCTCTCTACACTTCATTCTCCTGTGTAGCTGCCTCCTGACACAGTCGTAGATGGGGTCTGTGCTTTGTGCTTACCTTAATCTTCAGGTTACACCTATCTGAAGGCTTTGTCACAGAACATACCTATAAGACAGAGTTCCGTTAGACACTGCTTATCAGCAAAGACCTCGGAGTACACTTCCAGATTGGGTCAGGTCTCGCATTGCCTTTCTCTTTTATTCCTTTCTGCTATCAGACATTAGCTCTTTTAGCTAATCTCTCCTTTGAAACGTTTCAAAGGACCTAGGAAAGCTTAATTTTTTCAGCATGATAGTCATTCTGTTCCCTCTCTAATCTGAAGACAGTCCAGCCCTCTTAAATTAAGATAAAAGATGTTTCTTTTAAAAAATATTTAAGTCTCTTTCTGGAAGACCAGTAGTCGTGTTCGCTGCTCAGCTGGCTATTAAACAACACTTTACCGCATTGAATATCAAAAATGTCCTTGCCTCCAGTGGTGGCTGCAAAGCATATTTCAGTTTAAACTTTTCATTGAAATTTATGGTTATGTGAATCTCAACATAAAAGACATATAAGGTATCAACATCTAAACACCATAATTGTATGTAGTTCATTATTGGCTCCTGACTGAGAAGGTACATGAAGGATATCCCAATTTTGGGATGTCAGAAGGTTTGGGTGACTGGGTGAAATCCCTTTTTTGCCTGATCATGCTAATTTAAAGAGGTAGCCTTGACAAGAATTTACCTTTAATAAATGTGAGGCAGGTATTCACTTAGCCTTTGTGTACACTATTTTGTCTTTGTGAGATTTTAATTGCCAAAACATGGAGTTAAAATATAATCTTTAGTAATTTGTGCCGTTTCAAGATACTAATAGATAAATTATGCTAAGAATCTGCTGAAGTGACAGGATCTAATATAAAACATGAAAAAACCACTACTCTTTTACAGAGAAGAATCTTTGTTATAAAGAAAGGTTGGAACCATGATAGAGGTCAATCCATACGAGTATTCTCCCAAACCACATTTAATTCCACCAAAAATTCATATTTGGAATACAACTCATCATGCTGTGATAGAAGTCATAAATCAGGAAAAATCATGTTCATCAGGGTGTATAAATCGTCCCAGTGATAAAATTGCTTCCATAAGGAATACGAATAAAATTTACCCCTTCCATTTTCATGATACAAAAAAATCAATGTTATATTTTATTGGATTCTCCTATAAGAGTTGCAGAATCTGTAGATTTTAAAAGTTTAGAAAAGTATTTGGAAGGTTTGGATACATTGAGTGGAAATGCTAACCTCTTATTTTATGTCTTCAACACGTGTCATGTTGTAGTAATATCTCAGAAGTCAACATTCTCATTTAAGAAGAAACCTGGGCAATTTCAGAGTTGACTTTTTCTTCTGAATGAATGAGAAAACAAAGAATTTTATTATTTCCCCTGGAAGACTTGAAATATACATTTTAGATAAGACCAAAAACTTTATTTTGTGTCTCCAGTACTATTGATGTTATGAAAAAAAATAAAACCCTAAAATAATTCTAAAATGAAAAATGAACGGATTACATTCCAGAAAATGTCAAAATGGAACCCATGACATAATAAAAGCACTTAATGTAATGTTTTCTCTAGGTTAAACACCATCTAAACAATTTTTTTTTTTTTTTTTATAAGCTTTCAGCTTTGAAAGTGCAGCAATTTCTTTTGGAAAGTTGCGAGATAACAGCCTTTAAATGAAAAAGAGAGCTTTCTTGCACAACTAGAAGCCTGTCTCAGGTCATGCTATATTTTTTTCCTGTCATATTTATTTTCGTTGTTTTTTGAGCTGGGTAAAACAATAATTTTGTCCACTAATGCAATTTCACAGGATCAGATTCTGCTGGTTGCTTGCAGCTTGTATGAAGCAATTACGGGAAGTATAAAGAAGCCTTGGGGAGCTTTGGGTTGAATCCTTTCTGAATAACTAGACAGGGCAGGATGTGTGGCAGTAGATTCAGCTTTTAAAAAGCTGCTGTGATACACACAGGTCAAAGTTTGTCTTGTATGGATGCATTACAGATTCATAATTTGTTTATCTCCCTAACATACAAAAAAGGTGCTTCATAAGATTTTTCAAAAGAGATATGCTATTAAGCATTCAATTCATATAAAAAATATAAAGGCTGAAATAAAACATTCCCCAAAGAAAAACACCTCCTGATTCTCAGTGTTATCTGCCTGATAATCACTGAGCTTCCAGAAAAGGATTCTTATGCCTGTTTTAGGGACTTGTGTTCCTTGTATGTTTTCTGGAGGACAGATATGCTGGCATCCTAAATGCTAGACAGAGCATAGAGCACTGGGACACTAAAGCCATTAAAGAACAAGTGCCAGAAGAGGCAGGTGTGCCATAAATTATGTCCCAAGCTTAAGCTGAGGCATCACCAGCTCCCCAGAGCAGTTTTCTTGCTGCTGATGGTGACTAGAGCTACCTCTGGAGTTGGGGGACCAGCGTGTTCAAATCTGCCCAAGATGTCAGGTCAGCCTCAAGTTTTCTGCTAAATGTTCTTAAACCCAGGGTTTTTTTGCAAAGAATACCTTCCTTCCTGAGTAGTCTGAAGGGCTTGATTTGAGCCAGTTTGGGAGGGGTCGAGATTTGAGTTCCTCACACCCAGGGGTGTCTTCTGAGTCCTAAAGAGCTTTAAAAAAAACAAATGGTCACTTAGGTGTCCAGCAAAGCATTGTAAGGAAGCTTGCCAGGCATATCAGCAATACAGTTAGAAATTTTTCCTTGAAACCATAATTGTGCATAATAGGTTTAAGAATTGTTTTTTGCTTGCTTTCCTGAATTGTAGCTCTCAAAATACACCAACCTGGTTTGTTATTCTTCATTATTTTCTGATCCCTTAAAGTTCTGTTGAACGCCTGATTCAGTGCCAATGTTTCTTAGTTGCCCTTATAATTGATCCCCTGGCTCCTGTCTTGCAGACACCTATAACCATGTACATTCCCATTGGGAAAGATGGGGAGTAATCATCCAACCTGTAATGGGAATGGGAAAGGGGAGGAAGTTCCTTTGCCACATCTACGATGCATAGGCCTGAGCCAAAACAGATTAAGTCATTTCACCGTTGGTTTCAAAACACAGTTTTATGTATAAAGGCAGCAGTTTTCTGAAATGCACAAAATTTGGATCTGACCAGAACATCAGGACTATGAATATTCTCCCATGTCATGAAGCTGCAATAGTGAGGTTAAGGGGAGGAAAAGGAATGTGATAGTGAAGCATAGTATGACCTGAGTCATCATAGCCACTAAATGCCATTGGCAATACATCTGGCCAACTCTTCCAGAGATGCACTTGGACCAACACAGAGCAGAGAGCATCGGGCAGCCTCTATGTCTAGAAAACTTTCGATTGCTCTATTTTTCTCTTTTAAACACTAGTAATGTAGATTTTCTCTCAGATGGAGTTCAGTGCCTATCATCTTTGTCAGTCAATTACTGTTAATTTGATTTCAAATGTGTTGAGACAAGAAATAAAATCATCGGGTCCTTCAGGAGAGCTAAGAAAAGGCACTAGCCTGCCAACTTTACTGATTTCTTCCTAGTAGACAAGAGAAATGCCATAACTATTGAAAAAAGAGGCAAAGCAACCATGTTGGAAATGGAAGAATGGATCTATTTCCTTATGGTTAAAAGTATTATATAACTTATGTTTAATATTGTTTTGAGTTTAAACTGCTAGTCATCTGACAAATTATAAGTTTTTTTCTGGTTTTATGTAGGAGTTGTTTTCTGTGATAACATGTTAGGAATTACCATATATGATAATAATAATAAAAAAATCTAGGAAATTTTTAGTTGTATCTCCAGTACTCTAAATAAAATATTTAGTTTTAATCATTTCTTAGTAATAATGCCACATTCTATAATGATGCTAACATGATGCAAACAGCAGATGTGTGATATATAAAATGGGGCGGTATCTTTGGCCTTAAATCAAAGTAAAATTTCAAGAAACTTCTCAAAGTGAAATAACATTTTTTTAACAGAAACTAGCTCTTCTGGAATATATTTGTTTTCTAAAAAATTCTGGGTTTTCTGTTTTTCTTCATGATCCAAAAGAAATAATTTTTTTAGATCTGTGTATTTCCCTGGGGATATGCTCTGCTTTGGGAGAATTATAACGCATGAATGTTAGCTTTTTTTGATCAGAGATAGCCTTCTTGGTTTCTTTATGTAATAGTAGTAAACATTAGGTTACTGGGGCAAATACTATTTTGCAAGTTCAAATTCTCCAGTATTTTAACTTTTCTGCTGAAAAGTGCCTATAAATTTTTTTCTGTTTTCCAGAAAGCGGAACAGAAAAGAGATGTGACAAAAGAGATGGTAAATCCATCTTTTAACTCACATGACAATATGTAAAATTCTGAAGTTATTAGTAAGTTAAATTTCAGGTTTTTGTTGGAACTCTTCATTTTAGGTACAGACTTAAATATTTATCAGATCAGAAGTATGAGAAAGAATAAAATTTCAGAGCAAATTTTTGGTCTACAGGCTCTGAGCTATTCCTTGGTGGCATATGGGCATATCTGAAATGCTATGGTTTTCTGCATTAAATGAGAATTCTTTTTTTATAATTGTAGAAACTTTCACTGGATAGGAAAGCTGTTTTGTACATAGCTTTGGTATGTTTAAATGAATAAAACAACACAGAGGTAAGAATCACCACACAGAATAAGCAGAAACGGCTTTGCAGAATAGTTCTGGTTCACTGAGATTTAACCAATAAATGATAAAACCTTGTCCAATCTCTTTCTGATTTGTCACATTATGCTATCACTTTTCCCTAAAGCAATATTTTCTTTGAGAGAGGTGGGATGGGAAAATGTGATAGATTCTTAGAAGCAAATATTTTCTGTTCTGAGTGGTACCTGTCAAACCACAGGTGATCGCAGGATGAGATTTCCCCAGGATATCTGATGCATGATCATTTCAGTGTTTCTTCTTTCTACACAGTTCATGAATCAGTCACCTTTACTGAAATGTATGTTTATCCTTTGTCGTCTTTCTCAAGAACTTGTTCCCAATATTAGGAAACTAAATTTCTCAGTTTTAAGCAGTTCATGCTGATGTGTGTCTGCTGGGGAGCTGCTTAGTGAATGTGAATGGATCTTGGAAAAATAGTGCCTTTGCAGGATGATATGATGCAGTGATAACAATGTGAGGTGAAAAGCTGAAAGAGAAATAATGTCTGAAAGGGTTCCGGCTGTGGGAGGCTGCCTGTCAGTGCAAACGGCACAGTGCTTCAAACCACAGATGGAGCCAACACCTCTGAAGAGCTGAAATTAGTGGCAACCAGGAATGGAGGGATGGGGCAGGAGAGGGAGGTACAGGGAGGGACAAATGAAGTGATTCAGGCAAAATAATGCACCTGGGTATGTTAGTCTTATGAGAATGCAAGCAAGTGATACCAGCTACTAACAATTTTGAGGTCAGCATCAGCATATAATTGGCCTCATGTAAAAGCTGAGAAGTGCACACTTCAGAGTCAGCATGACTTGTACAGGAATCATGGGGCCTAAGCCCTCCTGCTTTGCTACCTGTGTCACTTCTTAGGCTGTTTCTGTCTGCAAAAAACAGGAGAGAACCTGCTGTTGCTAAGGCACCCTTGTAGTTGCATTGGATTTATACAGTCAGTATGTAAGCAACAACAAAGAACCATGGACACCACATCCTAGCTCTCAATGAAAATGTAGCCTGGGGTATCATTATCATTTCAAGGTTCTCTGTGTTTTAGGGCTGAGATGTGCATGAACATTTCACTTATCAATACAAATTAATAGCATTAGAATGGTGAGTCAAATAACAATTCATAAATCTGTATGCTGCTAAATGACATTGTAATTCATCAAATGAAGGGTGAATGGAAAATAACCAGCCTTTGAATTCCAGCTCACTGCATCTCCACCAATGATGAGACTGTCTCCTAAGGCTTCTGATATCTTATACGTACAGATTTGTATTTAAGACAGCACCTTTATTCTCTGATACTATTGATGAGTGGGCTGCACAAACTGAGGTTATCCTCTCATCTAAACAAAATATCAGGGATTTAAAAATCAATGCAGAATGCACACTGTGGCTTTCCTGAATACTGCTTGATTTCTCATCCTTCTAACAACAAAGACAGCCATTGACTAAGCACTGGCACAAGGTTGCTACACAATCAGCCCAGGATGTCTCTCAAGTGTGTGCTGCTCAGTAACGCACTGCTGACTGCCCTGAACAAGGAGCATAGCTGCTTGTACAGGGGCATGTTGTCCAAAACTAAACTGCCTTTCCAGCACAGCTCCCGAATCACTCATAAGAAGACGTGTTACCATACAGAGTAACTGAAGGGGTGACTGCTCAAACAAGGGGTCAAGAATCAATTGAGGTTAGCTAGTGTGAAATAACTAGCACACCAATACCCCATGGCAGCTGCAAGACAGCTCATGTTTCAATAAAGTGAAGAAAACTAATTCACATTTATCGTGGGGCAGAAGTGGGTACAGAAGCAGTCATGGCTTAGAAGAGAGTGACAGACTTCTGAAGGCAGTTAGATCTACTTTTCCTCAATCTTTAAGGATCCTGTAATGTGTTTTAAGACTTATGAACCTTGGGATCTTTGATCTTGAGCTGACTACAGGATGTAGCCCTACACTCACTGGTTACCTTTAGCTGTGATGCTTAGGATTTTTAGTTTTTCATAAACTGTTAGGTGAATAAATGAATATGGACCCCCTAAGATTTCTGAGAGAGTTAAAAATATTGTACTTCAAAGAAATCAAAGTTCAGGCTGTATTAAGTGGAGCATAACAGGTTTTCTGTTACACTGCTGTAATTCCAGAGAGATTAAACTGAATACAATAGAGCCCTAAACAATTTACCCTGGTGACAATGACAGCTAAATTGTATACTAGTAGCTACAGTAGTAGAAAAGATGGCTTTATTTGCCTCCAGTTTGAATGTGAGTCATTTATAGTATTTGTTGGCTAGTTTTTCAATGTCCCTGTGGAATAACATAAAATTGCATTTGTGAAACAGAAGCTTCTGGCAAACAATGCACAATCTTGCAGAAGAGGGTAAAAAATAGCATTGAGAATGTTACACTCCTAAAGGTGCGTGGGGTAAATACACCCAGTGCTCAACATTTGGAAAACTGATCAGAAAGTGTTTCTTATAAGGGGGTTGATTAGTCAAAGTCACTGCATTACTATACTGAAATAATTTTTTTGTGTGTGTGTATGTGTGTGGGTTTTTTTTTTCCCCTAGCACTCAGGAGTAATTGAGAAACAAATAAATTATAAGTTGAAAAGGACATCAAGGCATGATAAATTTTTTATTAATCCCAATAGATAACAAATATGAACAGCTTGATTTTCTGAATTCCCTTTTACATGTTACAAACCACAAAACAAATGGTATTTTACTTTAAAATTTCAGCCCAGAGGGAAAGTCCCTGAGTGTAGATGCAAAGTCAAGTGAGCTGTGTAACTACATTTGATGCAAGTGATACATTTTGGGTTGCTATTTTTTCCATGGATTTTTATTTGTCTGGGGGTTTTTTTTGAGCAGAAAATGAAAGGCATAAGAGGCAAAAGTACTTGTTACTAGTATGATTGGTTAATAGTTGCTGGCTCTTCAGAGCTATATACTTTATAAAAGCCGAATGTATACAAATTTTCCCATACACATTCTCACCATATGTTTTTCCACTAATTAATCAGTTATGGTACAGGAAGAAAGAACCAAAATGGTCAAGCTATAATTTTAGCCAGTAAATTCTGCACCTACTGCAGTAGTAAGTGATAGAAAGAGGCTAGAACACATATTTTTGGTGAAGCCAAAACAGAGGCAGAGATTCTACTGTAAAAATAAAAATGCTACTGCTAAATCAGTATTTATTGATTTTATATACCACTTATTGGAACAGGCTGATAAATTACCCTTTGATACAATAATTCCTAATCATTCCTCTGTATTCTATGTTTATAACTCTCCTTTACAGTATTAATCCTGTAAGCGTTGTCCTGAAAAATTTCAAATTCTTTTCCAAGATTTCTGCGTGGTTACTATAAGAATATTTGATAAAGATGAAGTCTGAGATTTCGTATTCAGTCACGGAATGTGGCATACATTTCCCTACAAACATCTGTGGTCCAAGGACACCTCTACTCCTTTGACCCTTTTTGTGAGGGCAAGTTGATGATAGTTTCAGTCTGTCTTCCATTCCTCTGTAAATTTTGCAGTATTAACATCTCTCCTGGTTAGGTCTTTTCTGTTAAATGAAACTTAAATTTGTGTGTTGCTTAACTTTATCCAACAACTTTCCCTCTTTCTAAGACTTTTAGAGATCTGATCCTGATCCACTACTGTTTTTCCTGAGGTCAAAACATCTGTATCATCCAAAATGTATTAAATTCTCCGAAAAAAGCAGTGAATTTTACCAAACACCATTCAAATAGCAGCCTGAGGAAACAGTTTCCCAGAGGGGATTTGTGTGAGCACAAACAGGAGCCTTGTGCCAGTAGCTGTACAAGTGAAATCAGAAACATGTGGGGACACTCCTGAGCACTGGAAGGTCTTTTTTACCTACAGTAGTCAATGGCTAGAAGAAGTCCCTGACCAACCTAGGCCTGTGCCAATGACTGCTTTCCCAAATGGTTCCCATGCTTGGCTCAGGAGCCAGAGTGCACCAGGGAACATTTCCACACAGGTAGTTTGGATGTTATAACTCTTTTCTGAAGGCAAAGCATCCTAGTATAGACATGGGTTATTCCATGCCAGCTGGCCTCAGTGACCAGAAATGTTCTTCAGCAAAATGCTTTCACTGATATAGAAGCAGTGTGGTTATGCTGGGCTATTTGTTAGCACCCAACTAAGATTTTGTGTATATTTGAGGAGAAAAAGCAGGTATGAGTTCACAGAGTTTCAGTTTAAAGAAACTTGTCTCCAGAGGCCCTGTTTAACCGGGAGATTTCTCTTCCAGTAGGTGACTGAGAGCAGGAACCTTGTGTGTCCTCCCCAGGCACTTGCCTGACTTGGCTCCAACTAGTCTTTAGAGGTAAGTTTATAAAGTTCTTCCTACTCTGACTGACTGAGCAACGGGCACTTCCAGATCCTCTTTGGGAAGACTGGGAGGAGCTGCTCTAGGACACAACTGGAGGGCAGATGAATACTTTCACTCTGGCTTTCCCTTTTACCTAGAAGGCATATCCAGCTCCTCTCTGTCTTTAGCCTCTTGCCCCTCCAGTACAAGCTTTCTTTGTACAAAATCATGTCTTGATGGTCTTCTGGTGACTGGGGTTTAGTGGTATTGCAAATTTACAATTTTTTCCAGTTAGCTAGCCAATATAAGCTATAGTTCCTTCTCTCATCTTGATTTTCTACTGCTCTTCTTTCATTTTTGTTACTTCTATTTCAGATATCATACTTGCTTACCTGACTTTGCCTGACTGAAAATGATTAAATAACCTGTTTACTTCAGGCTGATGGTCTGTTTGCCTTCTCCTGAAATATTGTCTAATAATTTCATAAGGAATTAATCCAATCCAGAGATGTTGTTACCATCCTCTCCATCCCTGCTGTGTATGTTATGCTGGCTCCTGCAAAGCGTTGTAGTCCACTGGGCTCTTGCAGCTTTTTTCAATGCCAGGAATCAAACTGAGTTGTGATATTTGCTGTTGTTTTCAAACTGACAGTGAATCCATTTACTTTTCAGCCTCAAATCCTTCACTGTAAAGCTATGGATATTTCATAACATCCACAGTGTCAGACAATTGCTTTTTCCTCTTGAACATTACTTGCTGATTTCTCTGCTAGATAAGTTCTAATTGTTTTGTTAAGGGTATATTCTGTGTCTTTAAGTAGTCTGTTTTTAAGTGCTCTTTCCAAAACCCAGTTACAACATTTCCATTAAGATATCTGGGCTGAAATACAACTGCAGAATTCTAGTTAAAAGAAAAAACCATTACCAGCCTAAATGAGCCACTGCGATGCTTGTTCCTTCATTAAATGCTCTTTCCTATAATGATTGTTATTTTATCTATTTTTAAAGACTCAGTTACTTGCTTCAGTGCTAACAATCATAACAGTCAGGGACTCAGTAAGTCCTCCCAAACTGCAAAATTTATAATATCATAAGCATTTTAATCTAAGACCTTTCATGGTCTTTTCTGTCTTCTCATTTTTTTTATCCTTTCTAAAAAAAAGGGAAGGAACCATTTTGCTCACAACTGTCATACTCACTTCTAGACAACCACTGTTCAAATGTCTCTAATACCATTTCAAAATCACCTTCTGAATTAACAAAAGAAATGGAAATCAACTGAATATTTAAGAAAGTTTTTTGTCACTCTTCTTATTGGTAATCATTATTTACAGTTATGGAATGAAGTGCAAATTTAACTTTGACTATATGTCCTCACATTTTCAAAGAAGTAAATTACTATATTCTTCTCTTGAGTGTACCAGTGTAATTTATTTTACCTTTAGTACCATGTGCTGTTTAGAAATCAGTCAGAAAGTGGTCAGTCTTCTTCTGTGTAATAACCCATAGTTATTGCACATTGTGAACTTCTGCACATCCTAAATGCTTCATGCAAAAGACCTGTAAAGTACCCTCCTAAAGAAACACTTCCCTAACTCCAAGGACTTTAAAAAAACCTTTAGGAATAGAGAGAAAAGAAAGAGAACATGGGCAATGATGATCTGAAAGGACTTAGTCCAGGTACAGGCCCCTTCCCAGGATGCAGTCCTTTGTGCCCCTAAGGCTGACTGACCTGCATAAGCCATGCCAGCAAGTCTCAGGACCAGAGAATTGTCTCTATTCTGTTTTGTCCAGTAGCCAATGAAGCTGGAAAACTGACTGCTATGCCACAGTACTTAACCCAAATGACTGGCTTCAAAATGCCCACCGTAACCTCCAAAATGACTAATTTTTTCATGGCTTCTGACAGAAAGTGAAAATGTTATTGAAAGCTATTTGAGGATGTACTAAAGGGCATTGCAAGTTCTTCACATGAGTGACAGATTTAGGCCAAAAAATATTTTGGAGCATGAAGTCCTTTGGGATGAGTGTGAAAACTCCTAATAATAAAGCACTTATTTGGATAGTATCCTTTTTCCTAGCCATATTCTGCAAGTAACTCAAAGTATGTTTATAATAATGATATTTACTCACACCAGCATTTTTTCTCTCTCTGTTTTTCTCTGTTTTCGTTCAATTTCTTGAGTTGTTACTGTCACCATAGTATCTCGCCACTCCCTATTCATTACAAAAAAAGTTGAAATGGCATTTTTTCATACATTTTTCATTCTTCCAATTCCCTTCTTTAACTATGACTTTTGGAAACACAAAAATGCTGCTTTATTACAGGCTGGGTTACTTTGAATTGCGTGATTTCATTTAAAATAGACAACAGTGAGGTTTATCCTGCAGGAAATAATTTTAAGATCTGGGGCCAGTCTCAAAGAGATTCCTCACGTAGGATCAGATTTTGATTGAGAAAAACTCAAGACATTGATAATTATTGTTGAGGGCTCCAGAATATGAATATATCATATATTTTCTGTACTTTATTGTTTATTTTATTTTTAAACTGCTTTGGGATCTTTCAATAGCTGGAGTTCAGAGTGAATAGTGATAGGATATATGTGGAAAGGGGGGTTATTAAATGCCCAGCACTGTAAATTCTTTGTTCATAGACTGGAGATTCTCCTGAGCTATCATACTCAAATTGCTGATATTACTACCACTGCCAGAACTACAAACCGGTATTTTGTTGTTAATAATTACGTTTGTTTACAGTTTTTGAGTGTGAAAGTCCATCTGGTTTTACTTTATTATGTTATTCTCAAGCTTGTAAATGCTGATTAAGTTCTTATGTGTTCAGAAAAATAGACTATATGGTAAAAGGAAGACCCTGCCTAATTAGATCAACCTCCATTACTTTCTGACTTGGAAAATTCCAGGGGATAAGTTGTTCAATGGCATTTTTGGAAGAATCAAATAAAAAAAATGGAGATTTCACCCCCAGTACAATAGAAATTACTCCTCCTTTCTCTGTGTTCCCAATATTAGAGAGAAACGTTTGGCAAAGTCACATTTTCAATGAGCTATTTCACATCAAAAGGTTTCAACATTTTAAAGGCAGATGAATAAACCTGTTTTGAATTCCAACACTTATGAATTCTAAAGACGTCCAGCTCAGCAGGGAGCTGAATTTCTGTATATCAAAAAGCAATAACAAAGCAGTCTTATTCCTATCTTGCCATGTATTTAAAACAGTCTTATGAGACATACAAGTTTAATCTTGGAGGCCAAATGTGATTAACCATGGTACATTTATGGTTACAAATGTACTGACATTTGTGCTACGGAACATTTGTAGGTGCTGAACTGCTGATTATGAATTGAAATTCAGGTGCACAAACTCCCTTCACTGATTTTATATGGCATTCATCTTATTAAATTTGAGCTAATCAGTGTTTTCCATACCATTTTAATTAGCACAGAAACTGTTGTTCATTCATTCATTTATTAAGCCAATGCCTTCTGGGTGTTGCACCCACCAAAAACCACCTCCTTATTTATTTAGGTTTACATACTGACATTGTCCAGTAGCCTATGTTACAAATAACACTACCGTTCCATTAGCCTATATTAAAATACAGTTTGAAAAGATAATTTCTATTTCAAAGACAAGGCAGCTGGAAGTACCAGCACACAATACTTGAAATCAAACAGAGTTTGTAAGAAATCTCTCACCTCAGGATTGGTGCTACACGATTTCTGTATGGTGGGTATAGTGTATTTCAGTAAAGGTGAGAAGAAATTATTCACTTGTCTTCATTTGGTTTCTCCATACGACTCAAGCTCTTGTTACCTCGTGTCTGGATTTAAAACTTGATGCTCCATGCAGACCAAAAAGTTATAGGACTTCATCCTAATTCATGCAGCTACAGGAATTTTAGTTTTAGCTTTATTTTTGTTGTCATGTCTATCAGCCCAAATATGGGGATGGTAGAACATGTTGACCAAAACATGCCAGGTGCTTAAGAGAGGAGAACTTCTGATGCCTGTCATGATGTGAAGTGGAACTCAATTGTGGAAGATCAGTCAATATCAAAGACAAAACATTTGGAGACTGTTGTTGGAGAATTCTTTCTATAAGCACAAGTAAAACAGCATAGATGCTGGGAGAAATATGATGGCTGGGTGCTTCTGCTATTCAGGAAAGTGGCTTTATTTTGGTAATAGCAAATCTGGGTTTTGTTGCTGAGGAACAAATAGGTTTATGAATGCATAAATTTGCAGAGCAAATTTTGTTGTCATATTGCATTACAGACTTGATCTAGATATATAAAACAAGGCAGGTGATGACAAATCACAAATAGGAGATCATAAGGAAACATTTTCATTAGCATGGAAAAGGGTGGGCTAAATGTACTTACAATCTTACTGTAGTCAGCCTTTTTGGAAGTATATGAGAGAAGAGGCATTTAGGGAACATGTGTATTGTTTTTACAGTGAGTTAGAAGTTCCACCTGAACATGAAGACTATCCTGAAAAACATGGGAAAGTTTGCTTGAAAATTCAGCAAGTAGGGAATGTTGATATGAAAAGCACAGTGCAGATTTGATAAGAGCTTGAGAAAAGTTAACTGTCTAATTAGAAGAGCAAGTGATGCTCATGAAATGTAAACCCAGCATGGGTTCTTATACTAAAAGTCACTAGGCAAAGTTGTGAATTTATCCTGCTTTTCTAGTTCTGTGTTTTCTGGAGAAATAAGAAGAATGCATACATGTATACAATGTTGTTGATTAGGTCATTAGATAGTCTGTTAAAAAGATTTTTTAAAAAATTTTTGCTGATTATGAATTTTATGCCTGTTATGTCACACAATAGCAAGAGATTCCTGTTATCAGCACAGACTCCTCAAGTGGTCTAAAGTAGGAAATTTTGTAAAAATAAGGTTTATTCAATGGTGTAAATTTCACCCATGACCTTAGATCAAGAGATTTTCTGCTGTAGAGGTGAACCACAATGTTTGTATTGAATACTGAATCTCCCCATTATGGAAAACCATAATTAAGGTTGTGCCTGAGTTAAAGCAAATGCAAAACTACCCTGATAAAAAAAATTAAAACCATGCAGGAAAAAAAAAAAGAACTGTTCTTTATTTCTCTCATCATTGACAGTATCTGACAGCATTTGTACCTTTTTTTTTTTTAATAAAGGGCCAT
This sequence comes from Theristicus caerulescens, assembly GCA_020745775.1. Classification (NCBI taxonomy): domain Eukaryota; kingdom Metazoa; phylum Chordata; class Aves; order Pelecaniformes; family Threskiornithidae; genus Theristicus; species Theristicus caerulescens. The sequence continues at coordinate 13,273,086 of CM036561.1, forward strand.
CCAGTGGAAAAAGAGATGAACAAAATGTCACAGAAGAACATGATATAAGCTTCTAATCTAGCAATAGATCCTGGGTGCTTTCTGAGGTCCAGACAAGCCTTTTCTACCTAATTCCAGAAAAGGAACAGCAAGAGTCATGGAGTAGAAGTACAAAGTCTTTATTTTTATTTCACTTTTAAGAAAGTGAGAACTTCACCTTTACTTTTTGCCTTATTTTTTAGTACTTCATCTATGCATAAGGGTGAAGGTTTACAGGGACAGCACATTTAATAGCTAGTTGTTTACCTTCAGAAATCTGCCTTCATGTTAGGTAGTTGATTCATCTGGGTTTAAGTATTATTTAGAAATTACTATTATGTCTGGGTGAAACCTTCCCATCTGTGTTTAGTCAGTGCAGCAATTCTGTATTATTAAGTGAAGAGGGCAAATAAGAACAACAAAGTAATAGTGTATGATAACAATGAGATTTAAAGATGAAACATTTAAGTGGATTCACTGTAGGTACTCAGCTTGCTCTGCTTCTTGTAGCTAAGTCAAGCTGTGATTATCACCTGTTTGGGTGATTTAGCTTCACTAGCTAAATCAGCAGACTGTTTTGATGATTTGAGTTGTTCTGTGTTTCATTAGGTAAACAGAACTACTACAGCAATATGGGGTGTGCTGAGCTAAGTACGTATTTCATCATGGTTATGCACATCTTTACCTCTTCATTTGAACTAAGAAAATGAGCTCCAAAGATACTATAATTTCATATTACACCAAAAGAATCCCTAATGTAGAATGCAAGTCTCAGTTCTTTAAGTGTTACTGCCACCAGGACCCCTTACAGGGCAAGGTGCTAAAGAATGCAGACGAAGTACTTCAGCAGTTAGGCTAGATTTTCTCACTCCTGGGCAAATTTGCATTAACTGACAAAGGACTTTCTTAAGCATTTCTCATCAATTAAAATACAAGGATTTTCTTATCCAAATGTATTTTACCAATTGTATTTGAGTAACAAGGTGTTTTTTTTTTTCCCCAAGGATTCTGGGATGATGTTAACATTTGCTAACATAGCAAATGTTAGCCTCCATGCACTCTGAGGAGGTTTATCCAAGTTCACAGGTGCCAATTTTACATAGGCATTTTTGAAATCAAAGCTATACTTTAAATGACTGAAATTTTCACTTGTTGACAGGTTCTGAGTTCTGAAGGGCAACAAGGTTCCCAGACAAAGCAGAAAACCTAGTGGAAATGTGAGAAGTCATGAATACAGTGACACTGAAATGTTACTGTCCCTATAGACAGTGTACAGTGTGTTACTTGCCTTTCAAACAGCTTTTTATATAAAGTGAGAAAACTTAATGTGCTAGTTTAGATGACCTTACAAAAGGTGTTTCTGAACCTTAATTGAACACACATATTAGTCTGCAAACCTCTGAAGTGAATAGGTAAGGTAGGTCTGGAAATATCAATACTACATGGTGAGTTTTGGGACATTGTTGTTTTCTTTCTTCTTTTTTAAGCACATAGAGGAGGAATTTTTTCTTTGAGTACTTTTCATTACTTAAAAAGAAAGTACTTTAAGTACTTTTATGCTTTTTCTTTAAGTTCAAGGATGAAGGAATTTTGGAAACCTTGCTTGTTTTAGGCCTGACTGCAAGAAAAGGATATGCGACAGGTTTATAATAGAAAAATGTAAATTAGTGATGTTCAGAAGGAGGCAGCCCTTGAAGGGGAGGGAAGAAAAGCAAAAGCACTAGTTTTGCCGCTCAATAATTTTTTCATCTAGAAATAATACTGCCCTTGCTCCCTATATCAAATGTTTTAGTTTTCCAGATCAGTTTATATATATAAACTAAGTTATTAACAAGGGTAGTTGATTTTCTTTGAATGCAAGACTAATCCCTTCAGACTGCTCATTTGTGTTCTATTTAGCTGATTAGAAACACAGGTATTAACTCCTCAGCTTGGGAGTGATGGAAGGCAGGAGGGGTTCACATCCAGCCTGCCTGCCTGGCTCCATTCTTGAGTTTTAGAAATGGCAGCAGGAAAGATGGAATCAGAGGAATCAATGAGCAGAGATTATTTGTTGTTGTATTTTCAGATGTAATCCTCCTGTTTTTGTTTTTGGCTAATTATGCTTTAAGTACCATAACCAAGTCTTCTAAACTATATCTATGTTAGTAAATTAAACAGGGCATGTGCACAGGTTTGAGCATTGGTAGAGGTCATCTGAGGTATAAGATTGTCAGCATGGTTCTTGATGTGGTTTTAACCTCTGCCAGACATGGTTCAAGCCCATGGGGATAGCATGGACCATGGACCATTCCCACAAAGTAATTTGGATGTAATTATTCTGGTTCTTGGGGGGAGAGGTGAGAAAGTTAAGCGAGTGGCAAGCAGTGTTGAGTTGAAATGTGTTGGAACTATTTTTTAAATGTATGCTGGAGACTAAGAAACCTTAGAAGTCTTGTTTTTATTCTGCTTTTCCCAGGCTTAAGTCATATTTGGTCTTTCTTACATATATCTGACACTTCAGATGTCCTTTGTTCAATATTTAATTAGGAAAATGTTAAAATAGAGATACAGGAAAACAAGTCTCCAGAAGTGGGTGATAACTGGTTAGATAACGTTAGAAAAGTGGTTGTTGATTGTGTTATTATGAAGAGTGAATGGAGACAATGATATCTGTTTGTTTTGTTTAGTTTTCCTTTTTAAAATGAAGAAATAGAACAGAAAGTATCCAGGTGATATTTATTATCAAAGAAAAACTCAGTTTGGAAAGCACCTTTAAAGGTTATCTGGTCCAAGCCTCTGAAGAAAGCAGTGCGAAATTTGCAGTTAGACCAAGTTTAAATCTAAATCAGGGAATTGTGAAATTGTTTTGAATATCACTAAGTTTGGAGATTCCTACAAAAATCATTACATAGCTGATCTTCCTCTTTTTCCTCTAGAACAGCTGTTCAAGAAGTGCCTAGAGTGTTATACTGGACCGTAGTTAGCTTCTGAAGAAATGACTATGGTCTTTTGAAGTATATTGACCTTGGCAATGCTCATTTGGGTTATTGCCATTGAGGTCAAGACGTTTGCTGCCTGAAGAGGACTGTTATGATATTCTGATACTACTAGACAAAGTATTACTTGTCTTGTAATAATTGCATTGTAACTGTGATGATAAACAAAGAATATAGGAGAGGGAGGGCTTGCACAAAAAGGTGGTCTAGTAGATCACCTGATGAACTTGGTGTATGTGGGGGAAATAAAACAAAAAAAAAAATTTGTAAACCCCAAAATCTTTCTTCTAGATTTGCTGTACTCAAAAAACCCTGATTTCCCTAACATGGGAATATGTCAGCCAATAACTTTGGTCTGGTAAAATTTGAAAGTATAGACAAATAATTTAATTGTGAAAGTCTCATAAAAATAGAAGTTAATAAAAAATAATCCAAAATACAATATAAACAAAACTAAAATAAAATACCAACAAAACGAAGTATTCCAAGTGCAATATCTTATAACTTAGGAAAGAGTGTGAACTTCGTCAAGAAGCCTCCATATTTAGAAATGTGGAAATTTCCCAGTGTACCTTTGTTGACCTACTAGGAATGCCCTTCAGAAACAAGACCATCTGAAATGTAAATATATCTTGGCACAGCAAAAATGATTGATGCCCTTTGCATTTTCAGTTTTTGCATAGTTAAGGACTGAATTTATACTGTATAGAATAAAGTTGAATGATTCATCACTTACAAAAATGTCACATGAACTCCTGTAGAGCTCTACAAAGGACTCAATAGATGGTGAACTGGATTTTACAAATCTGTTACATTCCAGATATTTTTTCTCTTTTTTTTTTTTTTTTTTTGGTGTGTCCTAATGCCGTCTATATGCATAAATTAGAAAACCCAACTTCATATAGTCTGTTGATTAGCTAAAATTAATGTAGTTCTATTTCTATTTACTTGCAAATATACTTTATTTCTAAGAAATTTTTTTAGCTTTATTCTTACTCATAATCTCTTACTGAAATGGACAGGCCACTTGAAATCAAGTCTGGCTGGCAGCTTTTGTGATAACATTAACAGGAAAACAGGGAGGTACCCAAACTTTACAACTGAGACTGCTCGGTTAATAGGCTCTGGTCATCAACATTAACCTCCAGCCTTACCCACACCAGTCTTCAGTAACAAATTCCAGTTGTTTCAATTAAGCTTGAAGAATAACCAAATGTTATATTTCACTTAGCCATTTACTTATTTCTTTTATGCTTTTTTTGTCTGCCCCTGTATTGGGAAGCAAAATTAATTTGAGTTCTTTCTTCCCAATGTCACTCCATACCTACTTCTTCCCTCTGGTAGGCCTTTCTCATAAAATATAATTCAACCCAAAATTTATATTTGGATCCCAATGGGTGAATTCAGGTTCATGCAATTTAAATGAGATCTGACTTGCCTTTCTATTCTGTTGAAATTATGCAGACTTCTGAGCCACAAACTGTGCAAGTGATGGAAGCTTTACCTACAATCCTTAGTATCTCAAAACGTGTAACATCCTATTTACATATGTGCTAGAGTTAATAGGCCAAATCCTGAGGTGCTTGCACAAAGCTGATTTTTCTTCTTTCAGAATTAACAGCAGAAGTGTGGAATGGAAATTAATGGATAAAAATTGAATTTTCACTTCAAATTTTTCCATGGGTTTTCTTCTTCCTGTATCTTCCCTTCGTACCCTACTGTTGCAGTTTCTGTCTCTCCAGTATTTTCTATTCATTTTTGTCTCATCGTCTTTCTACGTCGTTGTTTTTTGTCCCCTGTCTTTCCTGATTTGATTAGTTTTTCCTTTCTCACATTTTTTTTTTACTCTTTCCTCTGTTTTAAATCCCCATGGTGGGTCATAGATGCCATAAAAAGGGTTGCAAAGTTTTACATAAGGAAATGACTGTTAAGAAGATATCTAGGGACATACAGGTGATAGAATGAAAATTCTTACTCTTAAATCAATACTGCAAAAAGGCATGATACGGATTAGTGCTGCTGGAGGCTGCAAATCTCTTCAAAGAATCTTCTGGTGAAAGAGATTTTTTTTTTCCTTTACTCATAGAGGTATAGTCACAGTTAGAAATTAGAGAAGTATTCTCCAAGTGTGGCAGAATGACCCACAACAAGCTGCCAACAGGCTATACTCCTAAAATAATTCTGGTTTTGCTGTACTCACATCCTTGAAGTCCCATTACCAGGCAGTAGTGCTGCCAAGTGTTGTCTCTCAGTTCTTGTCTCCTATCTATTGACAAATGAGATGTACAAACCAGGAAAACTTCAGTTGAACCTCCCCATTCTAGTAGATATGTTACCTATCACATTGGACAACATCAGATTCACTAGTCAGAGCCACTTCCATTAATCAGACAACCAAACTACACCAGAGGCGTGGAGGTGGCTACACAGGAGGAAGGACATTTGAGCTCCCTGATTTCCTCAATATAAGGTGGCCTAATGATGTGTCTACCTCCTTAGGGGAGCCCTCACTGACTAAGCAGTACGTAATATTTTCTAGCCCTGTGGTTGATGCTGTGCCAGCATGTAGGAAAGTAGGCAAGGTTTGCTGGGCAAAGGGGGAGCAGACACCTGTGGCACTGTTTGGTGATGCAGCTTCTCTCTGGAAGTCTGGGGCAGGTGGAAGGAAGTCCTGGGTTTTCTGTTGGGGGATACACAATTTGGATTAAAGAGTTGTTGGATAAAATAAATTAACAACACTAAAAAAGAGATCAGGTCTTGATCATACAACTTTCCCATTTATGTTTACCCTCCTGTTTAGCCTGCTTTCTTCTTGGGAAGTCTGTGTCCCCCACCTAGACAGTGGGGGAAAATGAACAAGCCGTTCATTTGCAGTTTTTTTAATGTCATTATTTTTATAATATTAATGTCCCATTTACACAGAGAATCTTCATCTGTGTTTCAAGCCCATTTTGCTGAGGAGTGCACAACCAAAGGAAAAGCTAGAGCTCATAATTCAAATAGATAAAGCTGACTAATTAAAAAGCAGAAGCAGAAGAACTTTTGACATGAGGCAGGCAGTCTCTGAGAAATATAGAACTATATGAAATTTTTTCTGGCTTCACTGTCTTCCCAGTGTATCCTTCCTTGCCACTGCCTATTGCAATGCTAATTATTTTTAATACAGTTCCTAAAACTTCTGTGTAACTGAAAAAGCTAATATACCTGAGAACAACCAGTTATGTACTATGAATCTATTTTAGCAGAGAGCAATAGAAAACAAAATGTTTTAAAATCATTGCTCTTTGTTTTAAAAGATCTAATTCTGTAGAATGTACATTATTTTGTAGCAAGTATGTGTGTAATAATGGTAGGAACTCCTATATATATATATTACATTTCTTTCAAAGATTAAATTAATAAATTGAATCCTTGTTTGTTCTGAGAGGGAACAAGAACACCCTTCATCTAGAAATTCAATAACTATCAAACTAAATCTGGAAATCATGCATTCGTTATATCCTGACATTAATGATATCATGCTGTCACAAGAAAAAAATTAGTCTAGAATCACTAACAGCTTTTAAAATGTTAATCTAATTCTTTCCAATAAAACTGAATTTGTGAGCACTCTCCAGTGTAATATTTGTTGCATTTCTGCATTCAGACAACAGGCTGACTTTGTACTAGAACAACCAAATATGCTTGAAAAAAAGTAGGACAGGTGAAATCATTGCCTTTTTAGCTGCAATGTTGTCCTTTTGTCATCTTTAAAAAATAAAAATTAAAATTAAACAAACAAATTCTGTCTCCTTAAAAGAAAAGTGAATTGTGTTTTACTTTCACTATTTTTCTTGATTGTTAGTTGTGTTTTAAAAGACACAGCATAGTGACAAAATTTATGTGTATTATTCCTAAGCAAATCTCTTGTCACTGGATAACTCCCCTTGTCTGAATGGTGGTATAGCTTTGGAGTGACAGTGCTGTCCCGTGTTGTGCAGTCACTGCGTTGTGTTTGAGGGTGAAAAGTAATTTCAAGGGATACTTCCAAAGACTGAGAGGAGAATAAACCTCCAGTGTTCTTTCACTGTTGGGAAATTAGTCAGTTATGGTAGGAGTAGGCTAGGCAGCTAACTTGAGATATTCACAATGTAGATGTCCACATTAGAAGTAGTCTCCAGGGGAGATTTTCATCTGATCTGGTCTAGATGTCTACCTTTTAAAGTGATGAACTGTATTTTAAAATGTCAGTCTCTTTGAAATGGCTGTAAAGAGAGCCACATTAATTAGCTTACAAGTAGACAACTACATTGTAGAGTCAGGTGGATCCTCAACTCAGCTACACCTTCGAACTCGACTTGTAACTTGGAGTTCACTAGCAGACAATGAAACCACACAAAGCCAGTATGACACATAGCTAATGAAATGGTGGTGGTGGAGAAAGTAAATGTGCCAGTGCCACATACACTTAATAATACCTAGTAGCACCTGGCCTACATTGTGACAGCTACAAGGAGGAAAACAGGACAAACTCTTCTGTTAAATAACTTTGCTCTCAGCAATCCAACAATGTACTACTTTAAGCCTTCCAGCACCAACAAGACATCAATATTGTTGCTATTTACAATGTGAATATCTTAAAAAACCCACAGCTTAATGGAGTCAATGCCAATATGTTCCAGGTAGAGATTTGGCTATGAACCTGTGCATTAATACAGCACAGAGTAAATTCATCAAACCAACATTATCTTTCCCTCTCCTGTTGAAAAGCTCATAAAAGTTCGTGAGAAAGCTATTTATTTTAAGGTGTTAAAAGACAGGGAAATCTTTAATTTACATACAGTCTGATGAAAAAAACCCCACAATATTGCCACACTTTTGCCCCACTCATTTAGAAAGATATATGCTTAGCTTTGGTATTGTAGAGCAGTGTGTGTAGTAAAGGGTGTCATAAAAACTTATTAGAATACTAATGCTGGATAGCCTAAACTTATATAATACCTCTAATAATGGGATCAAGCAAAGAAGTAAGATCAAGATACTGCAAACTAGGTTAACAGAGTAGAAAGGTCTATATTTTCAAAGGGGCATTAAAAGGTAATCAAAATAATGTTAAACAAGGGTAACTTTTAGGAAGTGTGCAGCAATGCATACTGAGGGGGAAATTAAATTACCTGTGTCAAATATATAGGCAATAGATTAGGGAGAGTGTCGTCTCACAGTTTCAAAAGTTTAAAAGAAAATATATGTAACTCTAAGATGGTTTGCTAGGGTTTTTTTTTTTTTTTTGCTGATTAAAGTCACCTCCACATGGTGATTTATTCCATGCTAAGTAATGTCTAAGATTGGGTTGTACCATAGGAGTGATTATACTGGACCTGCCTGAAGGCATGACTTAGATACCCACACATTTGAGTCACCTGAGATTATCCAAGAAATCTACGTGGGCCTGGAGGGTACTACACAGTTCATAAAAGAAAACAGTGTCTCATATCTTGGAAGATATCAAATGGCAATGAACTCTTCTGTATTGGTTGCTGAATTGAGCTCTGAAGGTCCAGCCGCTGTTCTGTCTCTACCTTTGTCCAGAACTGGATGCCTAGGAATAAGCATATGACACACTTCCTTCTCACATCCTCCCAGGCTCCATTTTTCAGGTCAGGAATTTCTGGAGCTGGTTGTAGTTTCTCTACTCATTGAGGATACATTCCTAAAAAGTGTAACTGTTAACAATTTGACAGACAACACCACATTTTTTTTCCCCATAAAGATTACTGTAACTGAAAAGAGATATATGTAGGGACTACAGAAATACATCCAGTTTAAACACATGAAGACAATGTATATGCCATGGAAGACAGAGAAACGTGTACAGGACCATCAGGATCACCAACTGTAGGAAAGTTGCGTTGTGCAAACAGCTTATTGGAGGCTGGAGTGCTGATTGTTTTTTAAAATAAAAATCAATACCTGACTGCTTTCTGGCTTCAGATTTTGATTGGTAGATTACTTTATCAGACAAGATCAAACGGTGTCAACATTTTACTGTTCTTGCTGCCTCTTTCTATACAGTTACTTTTCCAGTATTGTCATAATCTTTGTTAGATGCCTGCTGCTCACCAAAGTCAATCAAGTCAACCAATGGCAAAAGAAATAAAAGTGGAGTAATGATGATGGTTATCAGAGCAGGGTATTAAATGATTGGCAATAAACATCTGAAATGTCATGAGTGGTGTTCCCCAAGGCTCAGTGTTGGGACCGGTCCTGTTTAATATCTTTATCGATGATCTGGATGAGGGGATTGAGTGCATCCTCAGGAAGTTTGCAGATGACACCAAGTTGGGTGGAAGTGTCAATCTGCTGGAGGGTAGGAAGGCCCTGCAGAGGGACTTGGACAGGCTGGATTGTTGGGCCGGGGCCAACTGTATGAGGTTCAACAAGGCTAAGTGCCGGGTCCTGCACTTGAGTCACAACAAACCCAGGCAACGCTACCAGCTTGGGGAAGAGTGGCTGGAAAGCAGCCTGGCTGAAAAGGACCTGGGGGTGATGGTTGACAGCTGGCTGAATATGAGCCAGCAGTGTGCCCAGGTGGCCAAGAGGGCCAATGGCATCCTGGCTTGTATCAGGAATAGTGTGGCCAGCCGGACCAGGGAGGTGATAGTGCCCCTGTGTTCGGCACTGGTTAGGCCGCACCTTGAATACTGTGTCCAGTTTTGGGCCCCTCAATTCAAGAAGGACGTTGAGGTCCTGGAGCATGTCCAAAGAAGGGCAACAAGGTTGGTGAAGGGTCTAGAGAATAAGACTTATGAGGAGCAGCTGAGGGAGCTGGAGTTGTTTAGTTTGGAGAAGAGGAGGCTGAGGGGAGACCTTATTGCTCTCTACAATTACCTGAAAGGAGGTTGTAGTGAGGTGGGGGTTGGTCTCTTCTCCCAAGTAACAAGTGATAGGACGAGAGGAAATGGCCTCAAGCTGCGCCAGGGAAAGTTTAGGTTAGATATTAGGAAAAACTTCTTTACTGAAAGAGTGGTCAGGCATTGGAACAGGCTGCCCAGGGAAGTGGTTGAGTCTCCATCCCTGGAGGTATTTAAAAGATGGGTAGACGTGGTGCTTGAGGACATGGTTTAGTGGTGGACTTGGCAGTAGTAGGTTAACGGTTGGACTCGATGATCTTAAGAGTCTTTTCCAACCTTAACAATTCTATGATTCTATGATTCTATGAAATGTTGGCTAGAGATGTGATGAGGTGTTACTGTAGTAACCTGGATTTTTTTCCTCTCTTACCTTTTCTCCCTTTGCTTTCCTCAATAGCAGAAACAAACATTTAATGTTTACAACACCCATTGGCAAAGGCCTCCACAGTTTAATCACATGTGAAAAGCCACAACTTTTTGCACATCGGATATGTCTCTTCAGCTGATTCATTTAATGCCCCTTGTTCCTGCAATGGAACAGTGAGAATTCTCTCCATACTGCTCACAATTACATATCACCATTCAGTTGTCCCTTTTCCAGGCTGAAGAGTCCCGTCTTAAATATTCATTTCCTAAATAAAAGACATTCTGTACCTTTGATTACCCTAGCTACTCTTTTCTGAACTTTTTTGATTATACTTAGTCTGTTTAGAGGTGGGCCAGCCAGAACTGCCCACGATATTCAAGGGGCAGACAAACCCTGGGTGGAACAGTGATATAATGAAGCTCTGTATTGTTCTAACTTTTCAAATAATTCATAACAATTACTTTTTACTGAGCATTGAGCTGATTTTTCCTGGGTCTATCCTACCTAGTAGGTTTTTTAGAGAATAACATTTTGCACAGGAAGTTAGGTTTATTTGATTTTTTTCCCATGTGTATTTCTATATTTATCTCTTAAATTTAATCTGCCATGTTATTGCCCTGTTGGTGAGCTTCATAAGATCCTTCTGCAGTTCTCCACAGCTGGTTCTCAACTTAAGTATACTGATTAATTTAGTATTATTAGAAAAATATTGTCCTTTCCCTGTTCAATGCTTTCCTAGTCATAATTAAATGTGTTAAAAGCACAGATCTCAGCAATGGTTTCTGAGGAACTCCACTGAAAGAACTCACCATGTGCTGCTATCCTCTGTTTCATGCCCTTTAACTGATTATTTATCTTTATAAGGAACTTCTATCTCAGTTTTGTTTCTTTAAACATGGTTTGGTAAGGTAAGCTGTCATTTCTATGTGACTATTTCTGGTTTGGTTACAGATGGAATAGACAGCTGTATAAAACTCTGCACCTAATATTCAGGCAGAAGTAATAGAAGTAATAAAAGTAATCTCATCTTTAAATCATAGAATTAAACTCTGTAGGTGTATACAAAGGATGCTGATACTATTATTGCGGTCAGGTCAGTGAGAGCCTGCGTGTAATGTTTTTTTCTGTTTGAAAGACAAACAAAAGAATGTCGTACTGAGAAAATTATTAAAATTATCAGTATATCTGCCTTTATCAATAGTGCAGAAACATTTAGAGAGCTTTTCTAAAAATCATTTCAGGAAAGATTACGTAGGATTAAAGGTGGCTCAAGGAAGGAAGTAATGTACAAGGGTATGGAAGCCCTTCCAATATGGAGACAATGAAAAGTTTAGGATTGTTTGCATTAGAATAGGTAAGACACACAAAGTTCTAATACTATATTAAAATATCATTATAATAGTGTATTGGAGAAAGAAATTATCTTTCCATTTCTTAGGATAGAATGCAAAGTGAACTTTCAATGGCATTAAAAGTGTAAACATTCATGTAATTCTCCACACAACACATAATGTGGCTGCTGAGCTCTTTGGCATGAGAGTTCACTGGGTCCAAGGTTTTAGTACTCTTGGAAAAGGCTGTCAATGGCCTTTCATCTGAATCTGTCTCTAGTCTCTACTAGGTTTGACTTACCTGCTGAAACTACCTGAAAGGCGGCTGTAGTGAGGTGGGTGTCAGTCTCTTCTCCCAAGTAATAAGTGATAGGACTAGAAGAAATGGCCTCAAGTTGCACCAGGGAAAGGTTAGGTTGGATATTAGGAAAAATTTCTTCACTGAAAGGGTTGTCAAGCACTGGAACAGGCTGCCCAGGGAAGTGGTTGAGTCCCCATCCCTGGAAGTATTTAAAAGATGTGTACACATGGTGCTTAGGGACATGGTTTAGTGGTGGACTTGGCAGTGATAGGTTAACAGTTGGATTTGATGATCTTAAAGGTTTTTTCCAACCTAAATGATTCTATGATTCTTAGAAGTCCTTTGTCAAATCTAGCAGCCCTTTGTGGACATTTTGGTGTATATTCCAAGTAAGGCAACCCACAAAGTAAAACAAATACCATTATTTCATAAACTTTTTTTCATTTTTCTCATAACTGTCCAAAGGGATATTACTGTAGTATGTCAGCCAATACGCACACTCTATGGGTACGCCCTTTGTTTCCTTTGGCTGTCATACAGGGTTTTATAAATTGCTTACTGTACTTAGCTGAGTTTAGTTATCCTTGTGCCACTTGGAACAAGGTTTCCTAAAAATTAAGTGTGTACTAAGTAGACTAGTTCAGTTGGAAGGGACCTACAACGATCATCTAGTCCAACTGCCTGACCAATTCAGGGCTGACCAAGTTAAAGCATGTTATTAAGGGCATTGTCCAAATGCCTCTTAAACACCAACAGGCTTGGGGCATCGACCACTTCTCTAGGAAGCCTGTTCCAGTGTTTGACCACCTTCTCGGTAAAGAAATGCTTCCTAATGTCCAGCCTAAATCTCCCCTGTTGCAGCTTTGAACCATTCCCATGCATCCTATCACTGGATCCCAGGGAGAAGAGACCAGAACCACCCTCTCCACTTCCCCTCCTCAGGAAGCTGTAGAAAGCAATGAGGTTACCCCTCAGCCTCCTTTTCTCCAAACTAGACAAGCACAATGTCTTTAGCCACTCCTCACAGGACATTCCTTCCAGCCCTTTCACCAGCTTTGTTGCCCTCCTCTGGACGCATTCAAGGACCTTCACATCCTTCTTAAATTGTGGGGCCCAGAACTGCACACAGTACTCAAGGTGAGGCTGCACCAATGCTAAATACAACAGGATAATCACCTCTTTTGACTGGCTGGTTATGCTATGTTTGATGCACCCTAGGATGCGGTTTGCCCTCTTGGCTGTTGAGGCACACTGCTGACTCATATTGAGCCTGCTGTAGACCAGCACACCCAGATCCCTTTCTGCAGGGCTGGTCTCCAGCCACTCCTCTCCCAATTTATACTTGTGCCTGGCGTTACTCCATCCTAGGTGCAGAATCTGACATTTCAACTTGGTAAATTTCATCCCGTTAATCATTGCCCCAATGCTCCAACCTATCTGGATCCTTCTGCGGGGCCTCTTGTCCCTCAAGAGAGTCAACAGTACCTCCCAGTTTGGTATCATCAGCAAACTTGCTAATGGTGTATTCAACTCCTGCATCCAGATCGTTGATAAATATATTGAACATCACTCTCCCTAGAACTGACCCCTGAGGAACAATGCTGGTGACCGGTTGCCAGACAGATGTAGCCCCAGTCATTACAACACTTTGAGCTCTGCCCTTCAGCCAGTTTTTCATCCAATACACTGTGAACCTGCTCATCCCACAGCTGGATGACTTGTCCAGAAGAATGTTGTGAGGAACAGTATCAAAAGCCTTGCTAAAATCCAGAAAAACTTCATTCACTAGGTGGGTGACCTTATCACAGAAGGATATCAAATTAGTTAAACAGGACTTTCCCTTTGTGAGCCCATGTTGACTGTGCCTGATGATTGCATTATTCTTTAAATGCCTTTCAATAGTACCCCGTATAATCTTCTCCATAATTTTTCCAGGAAGTGAGGTTAGACTAACAGGTTTGTAGTTCCCTGGGTCTTCCCTCATGCCCTTTTCATAGGGGCTTTTAAATATCCTCTTGCATTAATACTTCATCTTGATCCATGCAGAAGAAATTTTTCTCATGTCACTTCAGGTCAGCAGTATTTGAATTTGTCAATAAAGATTTACTAAGCACAAAACATTTTTCAGAATTCTGATTACCAGCTTTGACTCATCTGCTGCCTGTTGATGGATGGGCAGCTTTATACCTGTCTGTATTATCACTGAAAGTACAGGATTAGAAAACTTGCTTTTTGCATAGAAAACAAGATATACTCTCTTCAGTAAGGAAACAAGCATGAGACCTTTGCACATCTTGAGAAACAGCATTTGTTTGACTAACTGCACTATACTGCAGTACTGTTAACCTCTGTCATCATTTTAGACACTGTCAGTCAACAGTTCAGTGTGTTGTAGCCAAATAACTCCTTCAAAGCTGCCAAGCATGTACAGGACTTTCTCAGGTGTAGAGAGGTTAACAGGCCGCTGACAAAGGATTCTGCTCATTCTAGACACCTTTGTGATTTCTACAAAGCTAGAACTGGCTGTAGACATCAAGTAGATATGTGCTTTAACCTTTATATTGATAGCATGTTGTGACAAGGAGTAGAAAAACTGTCATGGTCTTGGTGACCTCCTTGTTATGTGAAAGCCCCAGGAAACCCAGGTTACTCTGCCAGGAGGCAAGTGTGGGTGTCACAGGTGATAACCTCTGCTACAGGTGTAAATAATTTCTCAGAAACAATAATTACTATTTCCACTCCTCTCACTGTGAAAAGAGTCCAGCCTTCATCCTCGAGGAGGCAAAATTCAATTTTCCTTGCACAGTTGAGAAACCAGAGCTGGTTCAGGACAATTCGTACAATAGAAAGCCAAGCAAAATAAGTCCTACTAGAAAGATTTTCTCTTAACACACTTTCTCTGTACCCTCTCAGCTATGCTCCTCTAAGTGAATCAGTCTGCTCTGTGGGAAAGTGCAGAGTGGAAATAGGTATGTGGGAAATAGGCATAGTGGTACAAAAATCCAAAGTGAAGTGACAAAAGTTCACTACACTGAGTGATTTTTTTTTTTCACTGTTTTGCCTTATCAAGAAAGGAATTATTTTGCTGCTAAAGTTATTTCACCTCCTTAGCAGGTTGTCAGAGAGACTAAAATTTCAATGGACATAGTATTGTAATAATGTATTTTTCAATAAAAATGGTGTGGAAGATATTGTTGGGGTTTTTTTCATTATAGTTACATGTTATGAACTGAATATTTCAGGATATATAGAAGAGTCGTGAAAGCTTGTCTATGAAAATGGTTCATAAAACCTGTGATAAAGCAACTTCTTGGAATGTTTCAACTCTACAATAGTATTTTTAATGAGATTGTTTAGAAAACCAATGTTTTCCCATATGCTTTAGTTTTCTAGCTTTATGAAACCTGGATTTAGTTTTATGAAACCATTTTTCCAAGAAATTGCACATCTGCTTTAAAATGCTCAGAAGCTTCATCTCCAAGGAAGACAATCGTGTGCAGCTGGCCAGTGTCCAGAACAGCCGCACAAGTGTAGGCAATCACAACTCTAGCTCTGCCTACATGTCAAGATAGTGGGAAGCAAACCAACTACAGTCCCAAAGCTCCTTTAGCGTAGGAACTCAAAAACCAGGTTTTTTATCTGATGCAGAGTAAAGAAGAAAAAAGTCTTCCAGATGGGAATGGGCTTGTGTTCCCTGAGCTGGGACATAAGTATAGCTGGTGCACATCTACAGATGATCAAGCAGACCACTATGGAGCCATTCTGAAGATAATACTGAGAACATGAATAACTTCTACCAGGTATTGACTCTGTGTTCTCTGAATCAGAAGGAATCAATAAACCGTATTTCCTCTCTCAGTGCCTGCTTAGTGATGTCTTCAAATCAAGGCTTCCATGTTGACACAGAAAATCTGCTATAGCAAAAAGCAGAATTTCCATAGTCAAAGACCTATTATTAGCCTTACATAAAAGTGAAATTTGTGGTCTATGATATACATAGGGTCAGAATAGATATCAAATGTCCTCATCATTGTTAAACGCTGGCTGAGTATGAATTTATTTCACTTATTTTTAGTTGACAGACCTTTTGTGTAAGTCTCCTAAGCTATGTCTATGGTAAAAAGAGAGAATCACCAGAGGACGATTTCTTGAGTCACCTTCTGCATGTACCTGTGTCTGTCTACTGAGGACATTGAGGTCTGACTAGCAAGAGAGCTGACAGAAACTGTTTTAATTGAAAAAAACAGCAAAAGAAAGGAGAATTACCTTTAATGTGTAATTTTCATGGAAAGGAATTCAAGCTGTTGATCTCAGAAGGTTCCTACAGTCCTGTATTGCTGAAAGAGCAGATCTCAATTTTTACCCCTGCAACTAACTCTTGAACTCAGCATGTGAGTGAAGCTTTCCTATAAATTAGGGTAGAGTTGTTTGTGAAAAACATTGCAAATATTTTGATGTTAGTTCTTTATTATAAAACACTATCTCAATTGTACTATAGATACTATAGATACTACAGGATCTGGTAATAGGAAGGAGCTAGAGAAATGGGCATAGGCATTTTTAACTGATTCCGTAGGACCATAACAGGACCACAATTCGGCATTCAGATCTGTGCTACTGTCTGCCATGAGGCAATTCAATTTAAAATACAGTCTGGTATGAGTACTTAACCATTTTGAAACCTCTGTGAAATTCTAGGTAAGCAGTGTTCAACACTGATTCAATGTCAAGTGTTGATTTCTGTTATAAGCAGAGGAACTACATAGCAATGCTCTCTTGTTCTGTAACTAAAGGATATGGTGAAGTTAGTGAATCTCCCATTAAAGTAACAAGCTGTGGACCTAGGCTGTTTAGTAAGAAAAGGATTTTCTCCACCCCCATCCAGACTACTAATATGCTCATTAGAATTCTGTTCCCCAACTCCTGTTTAAATGAAGACCCTTTACACTTGATTTAGGGATAGCAGAACTGACTTCAGATAAAGAGATCTGTGATAACATGCAGAAATGATGCTGGAAGGTTGAGATTCATCTCACTTAAGATATCTAAAGGTTATGAATCTACTCTAAGCCCTTAGCTCTTTCTGTCATCTGTGGAAAGAGCTGGGGGCTCCAGAGAATAATTCATCTCCGCTGTCCTAGACCTGTCATAGAATCATAGAATCATAGAATTGTTTAGGTTGGAAAAGACCCTTAAGATCATCAAGTCTAACTGTTAACCTAGCACTGCCAAGTCCATCGTTAAACCATGTCCCTAAGCACCACATCTACACATCTTTTAAACATCTCCAGGGATGGGGACTCAACCATTTCCCTGGGCAGCCTGTTCCAGTGCTTGACAACCCTTTCAGTGAAGAAATTTTTCCTAATATCCAACCTAAACCTCCCCTGGTGCAACTTGAGGCCATTTCTTCTTGTCCTATTGCTTGTTACTTGGCAGAAGAGACCGATGCTCACCTCACTACAACCTCCTTTCAGGTAGTTGTAGAGAATGACGTCTCCCCTGAGCCTCCTTTTCTCCAGGCTAAACAACCCAAGCTCCCTTAGCTGTTCCTCATAAGACTTGTGCTCTAGACTCTTCACCAGCTTTGTTGCCCTCCTTTGAACATGCTCCAGCACTTCAATGTCTTTCTTGTAGTGAGGGGTCCAAAACTGAACACAGTATTCAAGGTGTGGCCTCACCAGTGCCAAGTAGAAAGGGACGATCACTTCCCTAGTCCTGCTGGCCACACTATTTCTGATACAAGCCAGGATGTTGTGCCTTTCTTGGCCACCTGGGCACATTGTCGGCTCATATTCAGCCAGCTGTCGACCAGCACCCCCAGGTCATGGTGAGATAAACCGCACTCTCAAGGTGCCCGTTCTCTCCTGTGACTATAAATGAATCACAATGTAACTAAATTAGACTTAAAAACTTGGACTTAAAACTAATTTTTTGGTACCTAGCTGGCAGTAGATGAATCCTACTTCAAGTGTCTTTTTGTTTTAACCTTTTTTCAATGTAAAGAAAATAAACTATATTAATATAATCTTTCAAAGAACACAGCTGTCATCAAAGTGAAATGGAGCAATGATTACAGATAGAACAATTTTTATAGATCTTTATTGATATCTTTAGCCTGGAGATAAGCATTTTTTTGTGGTATAATGGAAAGTGAATACAAAGAATAAATAAGTGATTAATTGCTGTGCACTTTCATTATAATGTACCATAATTTATTTCCTGCTGTGCTCATGATTAGATTCATCACATTTAACTTCACCAAATCTAGAAGTTACCTGCCTAAAAGTTAGAAACCTATAAATTAAACACTTAAACTATTTGTGTAGACCCTAGTGAGAGTCACTGTTGAAATAAAAGCACTTCCAGGAGATTTATCATGCCATCCTAACATATATATCCACAGCAGGCAGAATAAATTGTCATTTCTAATGACAACTCCATAGAGGGCTTAAATAACTGGATTAGAATGGATTACCAGGAAGACGAGGTCGCTGAAGCCTTTTTTTAGGTAGCTGGAGAAAGCCTTGTAACCACAGACCTTGGTACTCATAGGCATCTTTAACCACACCAATACCTGCTGGAAGAGCAGTATGTCTGGGCACAAACAATCCAGAAGATATTTGAAATATTTTAATACAATTTCTTGGTACAGGTGATCAATAAACTGAATAGAGATGGTGCTCTGTTACACCTGCTACTAACAAACAAGAAAGTACTGGCTGAAGATGTGAAGGTCAAGGTCAGCCTTGGTTGCAGTGACTATGAAATTGTGGATTTTAAGATCCTAAGAGAACTGAGCAACACAAAAAGCTGAATTGTGATCCTGGACTTCAGAAAAGCAGATTTTGGTCTGTTCAAGGATGTACTTGGTAGGATCCCACGTGAAACTGCCCTGGAGGACAAGAGGCCCAAGAGAGCTGGCTAATCTTCAAGGACAGCCTCCTCAGAGCTCAAGAATGGTCCATTCCTACATGTAGAAAGTTGAACAAGGATGGCAGGAGCCTACCATGGATGGACATGGAGATCCTGACTGAGCTCAGCACAAAAAGAGAAGTATATAGAAGGTGAAAGTAGGGACAGGCTACCAGGTGAGGTGGGGGGAGAATACAAGCACATTGATGCATATGTAGGAACAGAGTGAGGAAAAACAAAGCTGAGCTGGAGTTGAAATGAGCAAGAGATGAAGGACAAGAAGAAAGGTTTCTGCAAGTACTTTGAGAGCAAAAGAAAGGCTAAAGAGATTATAGGCCCATTGCTCAGGCAGGGGATCTAATCAGAGAATCATGGAATCATAGAATGCTTTGGGATGGAAGGGCCCTTTAAAGATCATCTAGACCAACCCCCCTGCAATGGGCAAGGACATCTACAATAGATGAGGTTACTCAGAGCCCCATCTAGCCTGTCCTTGAATGT
This sequence comes from Theristicus caerulescens, assembly GCA_020745775.1. Taxonomy (NCBI): domain Eukaryota; kingdom Metazoa; phylum Chordata; class Aves; order Pelecaniformes; family Threskiornithidae; genus Theristicus; species Theristicus caerulescens. The sequence continues at coordinate 13,292,387 of CM036561.1, forward strand.
TTCCAAGGATGGGGCATCTACCACCTCTCTGGGCAACCTATTCCAGTGTTTCACCACCGTCATTGTGAAACATGGGAAAATACTGAAATACTCAGTGCTTTTTTTGCCTCAGTTCTCCCTGTTACAGCTTGTCCCCAGGCCTCTCAGGTCACTAAGCCTCCTAGTAGAGTCTATGTGAGTGAAGGAATACCCGTGGTAGAGTAACATAAGTTTAGACATAACTTAACCCTCCCAGACATGCACAAATTAATGGGACCTGGTGGGATGCATCTAAGGGCTTGGTGGAGGTGTCTGATGTCATTAGAAGACTGCTATCTATCATCACAAACAGTCCTGGCAGTCAGAGAAGGTTCCCAATGACTAGAAAGAATCAAATGTCTTACCCATCTTTGGAAGGGTGGATCTAGGGAACTACCGGTTGGTCAGCCTCACCTCAGTTCCTGAGAAGGTAATGGAGCAAATCCTCTTAAAAGCCATTTCTAAAAATATGAAGGACAAGAAAGTGATTGGAAGATATCAGCATGGATTTAAGAAGGGCCTGATAAACCTTATTTCCTTCTGTGACAAGGTGGACAAAGGGAGGGCAGAGGATCTTTTATACCTTGACTTTAAGAAGGCCTTTGACAGTCTCCCACAGTCCACCATGATGTCCAGGCTGGAACATGGGCTGTGCAAGGAGTGTCTGTGAAAGCTAGGTCTGTTCAGCATGTAGAAGAAACAATTCAGGGAAATATTACTGCTGTCTGCAACTACCTGATCAGAACATACAGAAAAGAGAGGCAGACTTCCTGGAGGTGTCCAGCAATAGGACAAGAGGCAATGGACACAATGGACACAAGTTGGAACACTGGAGATTCTGAAAACTATATAAGGAAAAATACTTGTAACCAAGGGGGTGATCAACACTGGCACAGGTTGCCCAGAGAAGCTGGGGAATTTCCACCCTTGGAGACATTCAAAACTTGACCAGATATGTCTCTGAGCACCCTAATATGATTAAACCTGCTTTGAGAAGCAGGTTGGACTGGATAAGATCTGGATGTCACTTATAACCTAAATTATTCTATGAATCAATGTTTCTGTTCAATTTCTAGATGTTTAAATTCAGATGAAATGAATTCCAGTCTTAAGTAGGAATTAGCTTGAGGGTAAATTTTTAAATTTATTTGCCTACCTGTCTAATAGATGTCTGAACTCCCATTATAGTCAATGTACAGTCTATAGTCTAATTAGTACAATGGAGCCTACTGAGCCATGACTTGAGGTTGAAGTCTAGTGTTTTGGGAGCCCACTCCCATAATGGTATGTAAGGACGCAACACATTGCATGCAGGACTATAATACCCACAATGCTGGCTATCTAAGATCAGGAGGTGGAAGCCCATTTCTGTCATGCTTGGAGATTCAGATAAGCAAAGTAAATAAACAGAGTCACCTGCTATGAAATAAGCAACAGAGGACCTAAACTATAATTAGTCATCTTCAGAGATTTATAATCATGTATTATTGCCTTAGAATATCAGTTCAGTGGAAATGTAACTGTGTTAACACAGAAAAGACTTTACAGACATTTCTTGTATTTAGATTAGCATAAATCCCCTATGCAGGCATTTTGCAACTTTAGGATCAGTGCCAAAATAAACCCAAAATGTAATTGAATTAAATTTGAACTAAACTTGACTTTACAACACTGCGATTTTGAACTGAGATTTCAGGCATGAATTGTTCAAGGTTAGTTCAAAGTTGGGTCAATTAGTTTTTGGGTCATCATTTCTCTCCTCCGTTGTTCCTATTTTAAAGCTGCCTTTACTAGGTTGGCCACCATTTGAGTAAATATGCTTTTGCCCTGTGTGGTCAGATGGTTCCCATTTCTTCCTAGCAGTCCTCGATCATCAAAGAGGATCTCACAGTTGTAAAACCTGAATTCCTATTGTCAACACCAGTTGTGCAAACAGCTCCAATTAATACTAATCACAGTTTCAACTAATTTATAAATTTTTCATCTATCCTACACAGTGCCTTGTTAATATGAGGATTAGCTTCCTTTCCAAGAAGAGACTTCACGGTAAGAAAGGTATAAAGATGAGAAGTTTTCATTCTTGTAACTGACAGAGAACATTAGCTGTGGAATATTTCTTGGAAATCCATGAGACTCTCCCAGAGGTCAATGCTCCTTTAGTACAAAAAGAAACAAAAGAAAAAAAAAAGTCTTTAAAAGCCAAACTAACAAGTGTGTGCTTCCCACTGAGCTTGTGAATGCTTTGCTTTTTGTACCTTGTTAAATGTAAATTTAAAATAAGTCAGGTAGATACCTGCTGAAAAACATGTAGCTTCACTGTCTAACTGGGTCATACCCAATTCTATCACAAAGGGCATGACTGCTAAGTAATCTAAAAATGATGTTCATGATCAAACCTTTTTTATAAACAGACTGCTCTGCCCCTAAACTTCCCAGCACAGCCCCACCACAGAGTTTAGAAGGCATCAGAAAGGCTGAGTTCAACCTTTATAATGAAGGGGGTTTATCATCTCTGACGATGGGATTTATCTATCTCACCTAAATTTAGAGGTAGGACTCAGTTGAAGGTTAAGACACCTGCGTTTTGATACCTGTATGTAGTTGTCTTTATGGGATTATAGGTGTCTAAACTCTTTGCCAAAGGAAACCATAGCTGTACCCTCAGTGGATTTTAGGAGATGATTCAGCTGACCAGAAGCCTAATACATGATTCAGTTGCTAGGCAGGTGTTTAGACATCTCAGGGCTGCTTAACCAGAGGCACCAAATGCAAAAGGCTGGCAGTTATGGCACAGCAAACACACGAGACCTGTCTCCTTCTGCAGTGGCAGCTGGAAGCTGGGACTGCCCCGTATGGATGTCCTGTGAGTATGATGAAGTTAAAGAGAGGAGCTGGCTAATTTTCCTGCCTAAACTTGTGTAGGGTGAATAGTTTCCAGAATATGGTTTCACTTATGACTTATTTTATTTCTTTCTTCCACAATTTTCATTTCTATAGGACAAAGTAGGCATCTGCAATGCCTTTCTTTGTCATATAGCAGAAAGTGCCCTGGAAGAACCAGCACTAATGAGATACCTACAGCCTTCTCCTCAACCCTTGTAAATCTTCCTTTGCTGAGCATGCATGAACAGATAAAAGCAGGGCTCAGCCTTTCATTTTGTACTGATAGCTTTCAAGCACTGTGCACCTTGATCCATTGTTAAGGCTGTTAATTACTATATAGTGTACATCAGTATTATCACCAAAGGCACATATTTCCATTATATAGGAATTGCATTATGAAAATTATTGGATTTATTCTGAACAGTGCACAACAAACCAAATTACAGTTCTTTGTCAAATATGCTCTGCTTCAGCAATTCTTTATTGACAGACCTAAAAGGAATGCTTACTGAATTCACAATCAAAAGAAGACAATATATGTATTTGAATATGAAAATCAGATATTACAATGACTTTCCTTATGTAAAATCATGATCAAGCAAAATATTTCCATCTATTCAAGCAACATGAAATTTCAGATAACAGTGATTTTTACATTTGTTCACTGTTTCCCATCAGTTGGCTTAAGTAAGCCTTGCCATCTAGTATGTGGAATTCTAATACCATTATTCAGTTAATGAAATTGAGGAAGAAACTATATAATTTGCCACAGCTTCAAATGGAGTTACTTTAAAACCACTTCTTGAAGAGATGAATAAATAATTATATGAATGTGGAAGCAGAGCAACTGTAATATGTTTACCAGTGGGTATGTACACCAAATGCTCCTAATACAGTTTAGTTTTGGTTAAAAAGTATTTTAAAAAACTTTTCTGAAGTACTAAAAATGAACTTCATTTTTACAAGTACGCAAAATACTCACATATTTCTTTTGTTTTTCTGTGATTTTTTTTCCTAAATTCCATCAGTCCGTGGAATTTTTCCTTCATTTATGTTAACTGAGAATTAAGGACTAAGGTGATACAAGGAGTGTCTATCTTTCAGATGACTGTTGTAACCAAAGTGATTAGGGTGACACAAATGTCTTCAGTGCTCTGTTCTGCACCAAACACATAAACCTCTACTGTTCACAGAGGCAGAACTGATGAGCTTACCAGTCACGCAAATACATCATTAAAACATAGTTTTCTTAAAACCAGAGGGATGTATTTGATAAATCAACAGTTTTCAGCATGCCACTGCAGCTCTTGACTCCTACTCGTGTGTTATATTTTGCATGCTCCTTCCTGTGTGGTGAACCGCTCCAGTCTGCTCAAAGGAAAAATAGACATATTTTGAGTTACTAAATAATAAATAAGAATCATCTATTTTTGTAACATGGAACATTGCACAGCTTATGAGTGCTACCCTTCCCCCATCAAGGTAACTATAGACTGGGGTTTAAGTAATGGGTAATCACAGACTCGTCTGAAATGTAAAACTGGTTCCAGATCAAACCTATGCGAATTATTATTAACAAAAAAGTGGGAGTGCCTGTCACCTCAGCTGAGGCTGGGCCTCCACTTTGCCAGATGTGCTAAGCTCCCTGGAGATGGCTTGGGTTATCTAGGATACCTCAAATGGCAACAGCCTCCTTTGTTGGACACCTGAGTCCTGCTCTCATGTCTAGTGGGTTTAATCCCTCTCTGGACACCTCTGACTATATGCATTCAATGTCAATTGACTGCACTGGAGATTTAAAAACAGACCGCTAAATGTCTTAGTCTTTTTCTCGAGGTGAATCTTACTTCCTTCAGGCTTACTATTTAGGATACAAAAAGACCAGAGAAATAAGGTTGCAAGAGATTACACTTTGTACACATCTAGGTGGGATGACTGTCAGAAGTAATGTGGACAATCAAGGTCCCTCAGAAGAACTGCAGCAAAGTGAGGCCAGGCAGTTTATCATTGTCATAGACAACCTGAGACAGCATGGCGTCCTTGCAGCCTCAACACAATGATATCCATCCTCTCAAATGAAAACACAGGTTAAAAGCATAATTAGTAAAGGAAAAATTGGCTGTGTTGAAAGATATGGAAAGTTGTTACCCATCTATTTTCAAATAGCAGTGGGAAGGGGCTGGGGGATATCTTCCTGGCAGTTGATATCATGCAGGCATATTCTTCTCTATCTGGCAAGCTGAGCATGCAAATTCAATCCCTGAAAACTGAGAAAATGGCATCATCTCAGAAAAGATATTTCTTTGTTCCACAGCTAGGTGTTTCTGGTGGGGCTGTAGCTACAGAAGATCACAGGAACTTCCAGGCACTCCCTTTTCAAGGAAAACAATACATTTAGATAATTTGATATGAATTCTGGCAATATCTAATATGAAAGAGAACGGAAAATGTTTTTCAGCAGGAATTTAGGGAATATATACTAAATATTTAAGTTAAAACTAGGCTTCTTTTATGCTATTACAAACAAAGGAAAAGCCTATATTGGCAGAATATTAATCCTGTTTACAAAACACAAATCAGGTGAATGATCTTTACCATTCTTTGCATTTTACTTGAATGCAGGCTTTTCTTAACTTGGTGATACTGTCATTTTCTTACCATATAAGAATATAAGAAAAAAAGTCACCCATAGCAACATTCATCTTGCTCTATGTTTTGTTATTATATATTGTCCATTGCTGTATATTCTGAAGCTCAAGTCATGTTGTCTAACTAAAATAATTTCTAACTTCATTTTGATTTCAAGTTTTCAAACTCTGTTGTTTTGTTCATAAATTCAATATTCTTGTATCCATGGCAACAAGAAGATGTGCATACTCTATCTTAAATATTATCTCACTAAAAAGTCAAACACTTGAAATGGAAAGCACTTTACATGTCAGAATTTCACTATATTTCAGACAGAAAATGATGAACAAGAAATCAAATGTGTAGTGACTTTGCTGCTGGATGTACTGTAATTACATCTCTGTTTCACATCTCTACTTTTATGGCTCAAGGTTTTTCAAAATGAAAAACAAAAAGTGCTGCATCTTTATTTATTAAATGCTAATGCATTTCTAACAGGAAGACTTAACTCTACAAATGTTTAACAATTATGCAGAATGCACTGAAGTGCTCTCAATCAGTTTGTTTTCATCTTTTTTATTTTAATTTTCACTGGAATTCAACAGCAAGAGATTGGTCTTAACAAAAATACAGGGATAGGAATCAGCACATTTTACATAGACTCCAACTCACCTCCAAGTTTCGGTGAGCCAGAACAGTAAAGACCCGTATAAGCAGTGAAGAGAAGCTAGAAGTACTCCTTCAGTGTGATCTTCCCACCCAAAGTAGGTCCCTAAATTTAGCTAAACAAAATCAGCTTTAGGAAACCATCAATATATTCTGACATGTCCCCAGTAATTATAAACAAACTTAGGAACTTTAATTATGAGCATTGGCTTCCAAGGACCCTAAAATGTGCTTGGAAGATAAGTGCACAAAACAAAGCTATTAGAGTCAAGGTTGGAATCCAAACAGCTACAACTCCCAGAATAGGTTAGAGAGTCCAGTTTTATATCAGTTGTTAATGTCCAAATATCTTCAAGAAGAGCTAGGACAGTCACTTAGTCATCAAAGTCTCCATGTTTGAAAATGCCACCTTCATTTTTCTTTCTTTCAGAGCAGTAGTAGAACAGAGAATAAAATCATCAGATGTGAATTACATTTAAAAAAAAGTGGTCAGAATTATTTGTAGTAAAACACAAATAAGCAGATTCTGAGATGAAGAAGAATTTAATTAAACACTTCAGGGAATTGTCTGTATTGAATTTTTAAGGGGAAAATGCAGGAACACATGCAAGAATCAGAGTTTGTTTCATATCATAAACCCTGTTTTGAGAACATACAGTTCCTCAGCATTGTTTCTATCTGAATAAACAAACTGCAAAATGTGAACAAACTTTTTGATTTTTTTTTTCTGATGATGTATTAGAATAAAGGTACCCCTTGGGTTCAGACAACTATACCTTAAGCCAACATATGAGTTTGGAGTTGCAGTTCTGCTTTCCTTAATGAATTTGAGGGCCACCACTTCACCTTGACTGTTCTATACCTCACACTGAAAATAAATTGGCATGTTCAAAGAAGTAATTGCTCCTCAGTTTGAAGAAATTTGTGTTACACTTCAGGGATGTTTGAAGGAACCTGTGTTAGAAACCCTTTAGTCTGTATGAGTGTAAGAGAAAGAAGAGAAGAGGCTGGCATTGCAATTTCTTTTCTATGTTTATAATCTTTCCTGAGATGACAGCTCTCAGATGGAGAGAGACAAAAACATTTGGAGCAGCTCATTGTTAATGAGATTTCTCTCTTAACAAGTGTCTTATTTCTCTTTTATTTTTCTTTTTATTCTCATTTTTGTTCTATTCCTCTATTATTCTTCTCTTTGTGTCTTTGTTTTTTTATGTTTAACATGCATGTAAAGCACAAATTGAATGCCAAGCTAAGGTCAACAGTCCCAAATGATGTCTGCAATAGTTTCTTCAATTTAATTTTCTCTTTGTGTTTTACCTACAGATCAGTCCTGACTTTCATAGGTGCTGACTGCTCACAACTTCCACTAGCTTGTTTTAAAATTGCTATGGACTCAGGTCTTAAAAAAATGCAGCAACTCAAAGGTGTCTTGAGTTTGGATTGACACTTAAAAAAACCCCCAGCAATGTGACACTGAATCAATAAATGACTTTGGCTACCTTCATCTTCTGACATTCAAATCATAAAAACAAGTTTTCAGAAAACTAAAATTTCACACAGCCAGTTTTGCTGGATCTAACTTGGACATTCAAGGTCACAAATTGCTTCTGAAACTCTTGGTTTTAGCTTCCAAAAGCAGAGGAGCCAGAGGACTGAAACTTTCCCTAATAAAGACCAAGCATGATTAGACCTTGCATCTAATAATACAGAATGTTGTTTTAAACTCTTTAGGAGAGTGCTTTCCAGAGGATCATCTTCATACAGTAAATATGGGGGGTTGATTTAAACTTAGTACTCTTATGTGCTACAATAACAAAAAAAAAATTATAAGCAGTACTTTCCATATGCTTATGTAAAAATATAAGGTATATCCAAACTATTCCAACTTCTTCTAATTTTCCCATTTTTCCCCTACTCCCTAGTTACAGATTTTTAAAAAGAAGAGAAATTAACAAAAGAAAGTTTCAATAATATACATACTGTTGAACAGTTGACTGTTCTCTAGTGTAGCTTTCCTATGCTCATAGGACAGAATGGAAATTCCTACAGGTAAGGACAGTCAATATTTAGAATTTCAGAAATTAGCTCTTAGACTACCTCATAAAAGCTATTGTAGAAAAGCATGGTGTTACTTATGTGCAGCATAATTTTTAAAAACCATTGTAATATTCTCTTTCCCTTTTGCCCTTCTCCTCTGTTCTAACAGTAATTTCTTCCCATCATGTTGCTTTTTCTGTATTTTTCTCAGTTTCGAGTATTTTATCGTCTTAAGTCTAGAGTTCTGGCAGTTTAATTACAGTTATAAACAATCACTGTAGAAATCAATTGAACTAATGATGTTTCATGCATCTTCTTTGACTGAGAAAACTTTCACCAAAACTCAGGACTTTAATAAACATCAGCTTTGACACATACACTGTCCATTACTTGACTAGAGCATTGTGTGCATATTGACATGAGATTTGCTTTGTTTTGTTTTCTGGTTCAAGTGAGCCTCTTGAGACCTAATATCCCATAAGTAATTTGCCCCTTATATTGCTTGTTTGAATCTTGGCTCTGAATGAAGAACAGCATCTAAAATATTCATACGTGGTTCTTGTACCTTTAAAAATGGTTATCCCACTAGAAGCTTAGACTGATGTGAAAACTCATCCCACCCCTTGTTTATTCCTTTCTCTAACACCATTTGAAACATCACTGCAACCATTTTATTTGCTCCTTGGCTTAAAGTTCACACCCTCCCTATGTCCTTTAGATCAACTTGCTCATTCAATTTTTTGATGAGCCCTGTGAAGATTTTTCTAAAATCCAAAATTCTTTTGCCTTTAAGACCTTGATGTCATGGCTTGAAGCTAAGATGTCCTTTCCAAAGATCTTTTCCAGTCCCTGAGGCATGCTATTTTCAAAAGATAAAGCCATGACTCCACACCTTTTTGGAGTGATATTGTGTTCTAGTCTCAGAAGAGGGTTGACATCTGGAAAAAAATTATATGATATTCAGTTTGACTCTGCAAGTGATGGAAAGTAGAAAAAAAAGTGGGCAGATGGAAGGACAGCCACACTGATTTCCAGAATTCACTCCTGCAGAAACTTTTCTATTTTGTGGGGTTTGTGCTTTCTGCTTACAAACCTTTTGCTTTTTTCCCCCTATTTTTGAGACTACTACAAGATGTCTTTAAATAATTACCATTTATCTCTTCTCTGCAAATATTAATACTTTACAAAAATCTTTCAGCGTAATGAGGGTTATGTGACATAGAGTTACCAAGAAATTATATGCAGGGAAAGATATGAGAAACAAAATCTCAGTGGGACTGAAGTATTCCGTCTGCTCCCCAGTGGATGAGCAGCAGGACCAGAAGGAACACAGGAAGCAGCCAAGGGATTTGGGAACTTAGGAAGAGAAGAAAGCGTTCTTGCTCCCTGGACTTTTTTTTGTATTTTGCTCTAGTGATCTGATAAAAATGCATATACAACTTGAGGAAAGAGGTGTGAAAACAAGGTTCTCCCTCAACTAGATAGACATTATCTAAATAACCAGGGACAGAGATTTGAAATGCAGGTATACCTGCATCTACTATAAACTAAATCTAGGCCCATACTTCTAGCCTTCAGGCAAAGAGTGCAGGTATAGGCTAATATATTGAGGAATAGAATCATCACATAATAGCTGTTTGACTTTCTAGTTTGCATTGGGATATTTCATGCCTTGGCTGCTTTGTTTCCTGTCTTGATTCCTTAACACCCCTATAATAATATATTTGTTAGCAAGGAAGCCATTGGAAATTTATATTGAATTATGCATATTTGCATTTTTATGCAGATATTGTGCATTTAATTGTGAGTAATAAGTAAAATGCAGACATTTCTCACTTCTCCACACCTGGGAATAAGAGATATTTCTTACCTTTTTTTTTTTTTTTTTCATTTTTTTGTTTTGGGGAGGGGGTGGTGGTGTGGTGTTTTTCCCACAGGTCTTTCCACTTCCCACTTTGCAATAGCAATATTCTCACTTGTCTTCTAGAATATATGAATTTACTGAAGCTAAAGATCACTGTCTGCATGTGACTGATGGAAGCACTATATTGCATTGTAATGCTGATATCCCAATTCCCTTTGGGATCTCACACATTCTTCACACAGAATTTGTAACTCTTTATGGCCTTTTTCCTGATGGATAAGCTAACTGAAAGAATTCTAGAAATCAGACTGAAATTCAGTTTAACTGAGTGCAAAGATTCCATTATGTGGCTTACGATATTATTCTTGTCTGTAACTAGTTGTAATACTGTTTATAGTACAAAATATTTGCTTACAAATGCAAAGGTAAAGTGTTAGTTTTAGTAATGGCATGGGTCAGCCTGGGAAATTTAATACCTGAGATCTTTGTGTGTTTGTTGGGGTTTATTTGGTTATATAGATTCAGCCTTTCTCATCCAAATCCAGCTGATGTCTGGTAAATACCAAGTATATTCCAGTTTCTAGAATACATCAAGTTAAGTCTAATTTAAATACAAATAAACCCAGCTACTTCAGTAGTAATGATTAGGAATAGGAACAAAAAATCCACTTCAAAGAAGTTATATGGTTTCAATGGTTATTGCTAATTAGGAAAAAAACATCACAAAAATGGAAGTTATTGATTATGAAGAGAATCTAAAACCAAATTGCATTGTAAGGGAGATTTTTCCCAACCCCTTCCTTTGGCCACAGATTTTTTTTTTTTTATGGAATTTAATGGAGGAAAGTATTAATCAGAAAGATAGGATTCTTCTCTCCTCATTTTACCCACCTGAAAGCTTAAGTTCTGGTCTAGGCTACCAGGTTCTCTGAAGTCAGTGAAGAGGGACAGACACCTCCTTTGGATGTGTAGGGATGGCTAGAGCAACTGACTGCTGACAAAACTCAAACGTAATATGTCACACAGAAAAAATAAAAGTACAATTTTTTCATTTGAAGGGATAAGTTCTGAGTTAACTATTGCCACTCAGAAAGGAGATTTTTGAGTCACAAATCATCATTGCATAGAAAAATCATCTCAATACTCAGCAACAATCAAAAAGCAAGTGAAACATTATGACTTAATAGGAAAGGAATAGACAGTATGTCAGAAAGCATCACCATGGTGTTATATAACTCCACAGTGCAACTGCATTTGGAGGCAGGTATGTTCCCTACTTCTCAGAAGAAACACATCCCAACTGGAAAGATGACATGGAGGATCAAAAGCATGGATGGGCTTTTGACTGTATAACCACTAAATGGACTAGGACACTTCAGCTAGGATGAGATAACTGAGAAGTCATTTGATAGATAACAGCAGAAAGAAGATGAATAATGATTGATTGTTCCCTGTCCTTTCCACAAGAAGTAGAATACATCAATTAAAACTATCAGAACACAGACTCAAAGGAAGCAGGTGACACTTCTTCTCACAGGCATGGTTACATTACAAAACTTTCCTTGGATGTTCAGAGGTTAAAAGTTTAATGTAGGTTCAAAACATGTTGTCCTGGTTTCAGCTGGGATAGAGTTAATTTTCTTCTTGGTGGCTGCTATGGGGCTGTGTTTTGGGTTTAGGATGAGAACAATGTCGATGATACACTGATGTTTTGGTTCTTGCTAAGTAGTGCTAAGTATTCCTAAATAGTCGCTAAGTAGCGCGTACACTGGTGAAGGACTTTTCAGCTTCCCATGCTCTGCCCGGTGCAAGGGGGACTGGGAGGGGGCACAGCCAGGGGCGCTGACCCAGACTGGCCAAAGAGTTATTCCACACCATATGACGTCATGCTCAGTATATAAGCTGGGGGAAGAAGAAGGAAGGGGGGGGACATTCGGGGTGATGGTGTTTGTCTTCCCAAGTAACTGTTATGCTTGATGGAGCCCTGCTTTCCTGGAGATGGCCGAACACCTGCCTGCCAATGGGAAGTAGTGAATGAATTCCTTGCTTTGCTTTGTTTGCGTGTGCAGCTTTTGCTTTACCTATTTAACTGTTCTATTTTATTTTACTTCAACTATTAAACTGTTCTTATCTCAACCCACGAGTTCTCTCCCTTTTACCCTTTCGATTCTCTCCCCCATCCTACCAACAGGGGAGTGAGCGAGCGGCTGCGTGGTGCTTAGTTGCTGACTGGGGTTAAACCACGACACATGTTTTTTGAAATCATGGAGGGAAAAGACATCAGAGGGCATTAAATAAAAAGACAATAGCTGGGGATTAGGCAGCTCTTGAGGCACAGTCTGCTGAATGATGAGAGAATGTACTAGGAAGTCTCATGTTATGCTTTCTTGGTTGTAATCCTTCTCAGCATCTGCTACTTGTCCAGTGCCAGGGACAAGATACTTGTCTAGATGGTCTGTTGATCCTACTTATTTCTGCTACTCCTATATTCCTTACTGCACACTCATTTCCATTCCACCATCAGCCAGAGTGTATTTTGAGTCTTGCAAGTTTTCACAGAGTTTCATTAAATATAACTTTCAAGATGTAAAAAAAAGGTTTTTTCAGCTGAAAAATTCGTTCCCTTCACATTTTATATCTCTCTTTGCTTTTTCACAAACTAAAAAAATAAACTTACAGTTTTATATATGTCTTACAGAATACTGAGCTTAGGGGATAAAACTGTTGCAATTTTACTGTTCAAGGTGAAGTTAATAATTAACTGTGGAATGAAGTTTGACTTTGTGAAGTTCTCCACATGCAGTCAGTGCTTGTGCAGGATTCTGTACACTAGCAAATTTATTGGACTTCAGAAAGTTGAGTAATGTATTTAATTAATTTTTCTAATTAAACTTGAACTATCAGGTCATGTTGAAAATGTTGCTGAAGCCACTAGAGAAAGGAAAAAATTATTTCATATTTTGTGCCTTTACAATATTTTGTTTAATATTTTGCCTGGCACAACATTATCTTTGTCAAGGTTTTAACAGTTTATATACAGTTTGCTATTCAATTGCTTCTGTTATTGGCCAAATAGTACTTTGTGCCATTTGTAGTCTTTCCTACAATTTTCTAGCTTCATGGTGGATTAGAAACACTTTATTTAGATTTTTTTGTATCTTGCCTTCTTCAAATTCAGGACCATGTGTATATCCAAATACCCCACATTAGAACTTTGTCCTACGGATATTTTAGAATAACAGTCGAGATAAATTGTTTTTTATATAGACCAAGCAACACATTCTGTGCCTGCTTTAAACAGTGCAATGTTTATGTTCACCTGAGTTTGCCATATCCCCACATTTAATGAACAAATTTTAGAAATAATTAGTGTCACATTCAGGTAAGTATTTGTAGTCATGTTGGATCCAGTCCCTTCCACCTGCTCAATCTGTAATACAGTAGCTTGTAAGTTTTGTTCTCAAATTAAAAGTAGAGATTAGCATGGATGAAACAATAGGAGTTGGGTGATACTATACCAAATATTCTTCCAATTTTCACCTCATAATGTCATTTTAAATTCAGTTTCACATTTAATTTCCACTTGAATTCAAGTGAACTATGTCTCCAACTCTCTCTCTCTAACTCTTATTATCTGTCAATTCTGCTTAATCATCATCCTTTATTGTGGAAAATAAATTAACTCCACAAATAATCCCTCAGGATCTCTGGGTTTCTAAAGGAATCCTCTCTACTTCTCCATTTATTGTTCTCCCATCTGTTCATTCACCCCTTTGCACACTAATAACAGTCACATTTTCAGGAAACAAGTGTAATCCTTCAGTGTGAAACATATGATAGAAGCTATGCAGACAAATCCCTACTGAATTGTATGGTGTCCTATTTACAAGCATTGTCAGGCTTTGTGGGAATAAATGAAGGACTTTTATTGCAGTAACTTCTTTTGGGGAGTGCATGTGCAAAACAAAGTTAATAAAGGCCTTCTATCTTTAAATTGTTCATATCTTCTCCCTTCTGGCTCGTTGACCTACCTACTAGGCTGTGTCCAGTTTCTTTCTTGCTTTTCTTCTGTGCTATGACACTTGCATTCTTGATTGCAGAGTGCTCTAGACTCAGGGAGAAGGATGAAGAATAACTTTCCTGCCCCTTCCACCTTTATATAATAGACTTTGAAGAATGAGTGAACAGGGATTTGAATTTCTTTTGATTGCAGATATATTTGATCTGTAGCAGTTGAGTGCTGTTGGCCTTGAGCTCTTTTACAAGCTGCTCTGCTGCTCCATGTCTGTGTATGTATGTGGTTTTTGAAGAGGACCTGACACTCTGAATCCTCAGTGGAAGGAGCCAAACTGTTACATGGCCATTTTTTGCTCCTTCTAAAGGGAGCAAGTGATTCGACATATTGCTATATATCTCATTGGCCAGCTTTAAGTGCTGTTCTTAAAGTTCAAGGTCATCAGTCTGAAACCAAAGTCTCTCCAATGAGTGTGAAGGAAACTTAAGTGGTCATTTAGGTAATCCACTTTGAATCACCCTACTAACTCCAGGTACCTATTTTTGGTTCACTGCATCACCCAAGTTGGTCAACTGAAGAAGGTGGTCTGACTCTCCCCCATAGTCTCCTTGCTTGATGCACTGACTTCATAGTGCTAGAATATGACACTTTAATTTTATCAGTGTCCTATAGCCAAAAGGATCACGTTATTTAGTGAGCAGCTGAGCATCTGTGAAAAGTAGAAAATACTCATGTTGAGAGGTATCCTAAATTAACCACTCTTCTAATTCTTTCCTTTTGTGCAAAATTGCATCTCCTACTCTATCACATTCCTCTGCTGAATGTCATTGAATCCTCAACTGGATTGCAAGCATAAAGCACCCTAGAGGCTTCACTTAATGTATGTAAACGGAAATAATTACTTCACTGAATTACTTCATTCTGGTAACTTGTTTTTAATATTTAGCTTTTAGAGTACAAGCTAGTTGGAACTAATGCATGGGGTTGTGTTTTTCTTTTATAAAGCAATGGAAGTGATTACATTCTCAGTAAAGAAACAATCTATCATCTTTTACCATACTGTTATTGTAATCAGAGTCAGTATATTCCATAAGTTGACAAAACAGAGAGTTATTCATTATTTATGTTTGGAAATCATTTACATTTAGACAGTACAACAGACTGGTGGGGTTTCCACACTGTGAAATAACAACTTAGCATCATTTGGGGGCAAGAACTATTTTGCATGCTGTGCCATCAGAAAACTCTTTGCAATGGTTCATTTGAGGGCATGATCCGAATAATATGAATCTCACAACTGCTCTGTGTCTTCAGTGGATTCTTTCTGCCAAAAATGTTTATCTGATCCATTTAGTGTACTCGTTTCTGTAATGTCTCCAGATACATTATTCATTAACAATTAACACCTCTAAATTGTGCTCTAAAAAGAATACTAGAAACATTTGCCATACATATATATATGGAGAGAACTGTGTTGGGATTTAAAACAAATGTCAAGAAAATTGCAGTCAAGTGAAAATGACTCTTACTGCATTGCAGATCCGAAGCAACTACTTCATGAAAAACAACAGACTGCAATGAGCAGAACAGAAACAGGCAGCATCCAAACATTAACCAGCGTACTGTTAAATTAGATTTCATAAATGATCCCTGCCTGCTACTTTCTGTGTGTTCTACATACAGGCCACTATGCATCTTCATCTATTTTAGGATTTCTGTGTGCAAATATTCAAAGAAGATCATCCAAGGAAACCCACTAGATGAGTGGCATAATAATTGAAGTAAATCAAATGAGGAAAGCAACAGAGAGATGCTGGTGCCTGAAGGAAATATATCTGGTTGCTCAAACTGAAAAGAATGTTATGTCCAAGTGACACAACCAACATGGAAAGCACTTAAAGAAAATATTTTAATGAAAAATATAAGAATGGATGTTTCTTTTTTATTGAACAGGTTTGACAGAAAGATATGTTTAGGATGTTTCACTGGAATTAGCTGGACTTTCATCTGTGTGCCATTATTTAATTAAAAAGTCAATGTCATGCTCCAAAACTATCTTAAATTATGATATCTCATTTCATAGAGATGGAAAAATTTCTATTACATTCACATTTGAGATAGAAATTTTACATATGTACCCTTAGGATGCAGCTATTATTCAGTACTGGTGTTTTTTTATAACGTTAGAGCAAGCACACTAGTGACAAGTGATGCTATTAAAGTTACAGTAACACATTGTCAGAGAATGTTATTGTGAGTGAATGTTATTTCTTTTAAAGTTGTTTCTAAAACTCATTGCAATGGGCCATATTCAACCCAGGGATTTCCCTCAGGTGCTAACATGGGAGGGTGCCAGAGGTGAGATATGAAGCTGTGATAACAGATATACAGATTGTGCATGCATTAGGTCACCTGGGTCTTAGGGGATGCAAGTGCACTGTGACTGGGGAAAGGACTTTCTGTTTTGGAGTCAAGATCCAATAAACCATCTCATCCCTACTGCAGTCCTGGTGGAGGACCTCTTCCCATCCCTTGCTCTCCTTGGGAATTAATCATAGAATCATAGAGTACCAGGTTGGAAGGGACCTCAAGGATCATCCGGTCCAGCCTTTCTTGGCAAAAGCATGGTCTAGACAAGCCCTCCTGTAGCCCAGAGTGGTGAGTGGGGATCTTTGTGTTCTTGCTCCATCTTCAGCAAATATTAACACAGCATATTATTTATTCTGATTACCTTTAGGCATTACTATAGTTCAGTTAAGGACTCAGCTTATGTGAGGACAGAATATGTGGAACAGACCAGTGGAGCCTAAATGTGATGGGTGGAGGGTGCAAATCAAATCTCATATAGAGCAAAAAACATTATAGACCTGTAGCTGATCAATAGTGAGAGCTTCAGGTGCCAAAACATAATTTATCACTACCTGAGATGCTCTAGGATAGCTCACTGGCCTCCCATTCTACCTTCAGAAGCAGGTGTCTCTTGCAGGTTTGTGTCAAGCCCCATTAAAATGTCTCAGATAGCCTAGGTCACTTCAAAAGACAAAGACTGCCATGCTTAGGCTGCAAAATCCCACTTATGGCATTATTTTTGGTTCTAGCAATGGACATGAATATGATAGAAGTTTTTCTTATGTGGAAAGGGTGAGTAAGAAGCAAAAGCTGAGAGTTTTCCATCTTTGCAGAGTAAAGGTCAGATGTTGATGTTTCATCCCTCTAATTGAAATGTCAGAGGTACAAGATCCTTCACAGAAATGGCATATCATATCTGGGAAAGTGAATTAAGTTTCATTTTTTGAATAACCACTGAACAATCTGGACAGGGTGAAGTGTCAGGAGCTGGCAGGTGTGATAGGAAATGAAGTAGCCAGAGGGATTGTTTTCCAATACAGTTGTTCTCTGCGAACTGTAGAAATTCACTTGTTTGGTTAAACAAAAGACAGATACAACTCACCAGAGC
Organism: Theristicus caerulescens; assembly: GCA_020745775.1. Taxonomy (NCBI): domain Eukaryota; kingdom Metazoa; phylum Chordata; class Aves; order Pelecaniformes; family Threskiornithidae; genus Theristicus; species Theristicus caerulescens. The sequence continues at coordinate 13,309,955 of CM036561.1, forward strand.
TTCACAGCTATAATTACCTTTGCTCTGGTATGTTTAAGAGCTTCAGCAAAGACAAACTGAAAACAATCTTCATGGCTTTGCAAGTCTGCTGAAAGAAAACATGCTCAACGAGTCCCCATATGTCTTCCTGTTCCACTGGGAGAAATGGAATCGTTTTACAGCAAGGGACATCAATTCCACACAAATCTTACACTTGCTGAGGAACAGGCAGTGTGAAAATAAATTGAAATAGTGCTTTAGATCTTGGCATTCATGGGGATTAAAGAGAAACATCCATAGTCATAAAACTTTGGGATACTGTTGATCCAAATAAGAGCATAAATGGCTTGTTGGGAGATTGTTACTCGTACGGGATGTGTGTTTTGCTTACACCTAGGAAGGTCGCTTCCCCAAAGTGTTGACTCTGTAGAAAAGAGCATCTACATTAGCTTTGACAGTTCAAGACTGACTGGTGCTGTAATATCAGCAGCATTTTCTTACAGAAAGCAAGATTTCTGCTAATTTAATCCAATCACATGGAACTGCCAATCAAACCCTAAACCAAGAAAATTCCTTCTGTCATGATTTTAAAGGGAATTTACAGCTGACTGTCTGCTGATAGAGGCTAGGTACCTTTCAGAAACATTTGTATGGATAGTTCAAATCCCAAATGGGCCTTCATATATCCATGAGTTCATGATCATCACCTATATTGCTGGCTGTAAACTTGATTCAAACGCAGTAATTCGTCTTGTTAACTCTAGATGTCTACATCTGAGAAAGTCATCTGTTCTCCCTTGATAATCAAGGCACAGCATTTTAGGTATCTCTAATGAGATAGTTATGCCCTAAGAAATGTCTGTTGATGACTATAACAAGTTTCCAACTCAGAATAGTTTAATGATGGTGTATATGTATATCTACATATGGCTGCAGTGTAAATGTATGGTACAACAGAATAACTTTTAAAGCACAGCATAAATTGGACTCTTTTGGTCCCATCCACATAGGATCCATTCAGAGCACATAAAAAGAGAGTCTGAGCTTGTGTTAAGGCACTAGTCTAGACTCTGAGGGTTTCCTGTGTTTCTGGCTCCAGAATTTGCCTATTCCCAGTAAACCTGTGTATTGAGTTTACATGGCAAGGTTTTGGTAGCGGGGACAGGGACTGCAGGAGTGGCCTATGTGAGAAGATACCAGGAGCTTCCCATGTGTCAGACAGAGCCAGTTCCAGCCAGATCCTCCCATGAAGGACCATGCTTCAGCAGGTATCCACACTGCAGCCTGTGGCGGATCCCACGCTGGAGCAGGTGAATATGCCCTGAAGGAAGTTGCAGCCCATGGAGAGTCCACACTGGAGCAGGCTCCTGGCAGGAGCTGTGGCCTGTGGAGATACACCCACACAGGAGCAGGTTTTCTGGCAGGACCTGTGCCCCTTTGGGGACCCACGCTGGAGCAGTCTGTTCCTGTTGAACTGTACCCCACGGAAAGGTCCATGCTGGAGCAGTTCTTGAAGAACTGCAGCCCATGGGAAGCACCCACATTGGAGAAGTTTGCAAAGGATTGTGCCCCATGGGAGCCACCCAATGGTGGAACAGGGGATCAGCATGAGGAAGGAGCAGCAGAGATGAGGTGTTATGGACTGACTAAAACCCCCTTTCCCCAGCCCCCTGAGCTGCTCAGGGAGAAGGATGTAGAAGACTTAGAAGGGAAGTTGAGTCTGGGAGGGAGGGGTTGTGGGGAGAAGGTTTTTTTAGTTTAATTTTAGTTTTTAGTTTTAGCCAAAAAGTCTAGAATGCAGGTGCATTCTTCACTTCCTAGGTTTTATCTTCTTTTCAAGCATGTTTATGCATAGTGAAAAACATTAATGCTATTAAAAATTACAGTAAAGTTTATTCATCGATATTGTAAAGTGGGCATCTTCAGTCTAAAATGCTGTAATACCGGAACATATTAGCATGATTAAAAATTCACTGTACACTAAACCTGGCAAGCAGGACTAGAAGTTGGGCATGAACAGGAAAAGCACAGAGAGATATGGAAGTGAATTTGAATTCCTTATTGACAGACACTAGTTCATTCATCCTCATCAAAAATAACGGGAGAAGCACAAAGGAAATGATGAGTCATTTTGTCATAAGATTTTTATAGGCAGAGTCCGCCCGTGTTCAGCATGCCTCTCAGCTCTCACACAACACGAGCATACTGCAGTGCAGGTCTGGAGGGAGCTCACAGCAGTGCTGCGTGCCATTACACATATCAGAAAACTAAATCAAGCTGAGTTTAAAGCAGAGGCAAAAGATCCAAAATATTCCGTGGGAAATCTTATATTTTTATTTATTTTTCATGAGTCATTTCAGAAGAGAATTTGTAACTACTTAACTTAGGTGCTTAATTGTACCATTAGAGCCAAAAGGAAGCTCCAGAAGGGAAAAACAGCACCAGTGTGGATTTGCAAGACACCTTTTGAACTGAAAGTAACTGTGTTTTTTCTTCCTGCAGATTTAGCAGTCTAGAAGCAAGACAGATAATAACATGTTAGACTGAGTTAGATCCTTTGCAGTCCTCAGTAATCATAATAACTATAATCTCTGCAAGATTTCATGTATATTTGGTATCTTGCCCTTAAATCAGCATGTTACTTATTTTAAGCAATATACCTTAAAAATAAAGTTGAGATTTTTTTTTCCAAGTAAATCAAACAATGCCCTTAAATCAGCATGTTACTTATTTGAAGCAATATACCTTAAAAATAAAGTGGAGATTTTTTTTTTTCCAAGGAAATTACTTCTTTCGGACAGGAAATGGCACTTCTTTTTGAAAGCAGAACTTTTTACAGCAATATTAATTAGTATAAGTCTTCTGTGGTGGAAGAGTGATTTAGTTTAAAATAAAATAAAATTCCCTGGTTTTTCAGTATTTTCCATCTTTCCTAGTAAGGTCAGAAGAAAATTCTGGTTTAGTTCAATAATTGTAAGAATAGATCTATTAAGTAATGTCAATAACGGGTCTCCTTAAAACTTGTCAAAAAGTGAGGTAGTTTGACACATGCAACACTGGCGGAAAGATATCATGTTATTCAGATACTTAAGCTTTAAAGAGGCATGAAGTCAGTTTCCTGTAAAAATAACCTCTTTTCTTTTCTTTTGAAGATGAGCTCTTAAAAATGGTACAAGAACTTTCCATAGGAGGCAACCTAAAGAAAACACATCTTCTGTGTTCTTAAAAGGTCCTTTACATTAATGTCATTGTAAACTGGAACACCAGACATAAAAATTAAGAGAAATACCACATCCTTCATGCTCATTTACATTAAAGGCTTTCTTTGATCTCTTTGTCTAAGCTTTGATAGCTTCCCCACAGAACAGATCATTGTATAACATGTACAGCATTCAAAATTAATAAATTAGTGTGAAAGATAAGACACTAGCATCAAACATGTCTGTAGCTTTGATGCTGGATTTGTGTTGCTAAGGCCCTTGTTGGAGTTTGGCTAATCGTTTCCTTTCTCTTTTTCTTTTTTTTTTTTTTTTTTAACAGAACATGTTATTTTTCCTTTACCAGGAGAGAAACAACTTCATCCTCCAAATCTGAAATGCCGGAAAACTTTGGAGAGGCTTGAGTCCCAAACTGAGATCTAGGAATCTAGGATGTTACTTGTGCTTGGCTCCCTTCTGCCTCACTGGCTGGTTTACTGGCTGGTTGTTAAATTGATAAGCATAATCAGAGATTTGCCTTTCAGACCTACCTCTAAATTCAAATGGTTGGACTGTATATTTACTTTGCAGCATTTAGATCTCAGGTTCACCTACATATTAGATCTTCACTTTCCAAAAATCACTGGACTAATTCTGTATTTAAGGACAGATTTTAACTGTAGAAATTTGAAATTCCTGCTCATGTTCATGCTGAGTAATCTTAATTGCATGAAATTTGTAGGGAGTGAACAAGGGTAGGAAGAAGACCACAGTAATTTACACCTAATCTGAAATAAGGAGGGACTCTTCAGTGAGGTGTTTGCCTTTCAGTGATTTTTTTTTAATCCAAACATCAACATTGTGGAAAGATTGGTCTTCAGATACTGTCCTTATAATACAGCTTAAGCTGTATTACCTACATTTTTACAATGCATAATGATTCACACACATAAATATTAATAGTTTTAATTCATAAGGAAAGATTAATGTATTCTATCCCCATCATTTCCTCTGTTTTTTAATGACGGTACACACCTTAAGATTGCACTGAAAGATCTCCTTGCTTTTCTCACCTTACTTTAGCCATTTAGTCCCAACTGACCGATGATGTGCCCTCTAAGAGCAACAGGAAGAGGTAGGACCAGCTTTGAAAGTGGGTATCTAAAATAAGTGGAAGGAGTTACTGTGTAGAGGCTCAGTTGTCCACAGAGGGGTGTTTTGTGAGATCTGAGATATCCTGGGATTTACAAGACATCCACATGTGGCTGCAGTGTCTGGAAGCATTCACTTGGGTCAGCCCAGTCAGGATGTCCCAAGACACCCAAGTGATATTAGATATCTATATTTAAGCAACTGAACTGAGTCCTGTTTCTACATTTCTACACACTGACTATGTCAGTGGGGCCCAGAAGATGGACTTTGATAAAATGCTTAAACTTCTACAGTTAGAAAAAGCTAATTCCATCTCTTACATTGGCCTAAGTCTATGTTCTACATCCTCAGTCTCACAACAAGGGACTATACAATTTTGGATACTTCTTGCTCTTAATAAAACATCAAAATTAATCTCTGCACACTTTGAAGAAAAAGTGTTGTTTCACGAGTGGTATTTACCTGCTACATGTCATAGAACCACAAAATGTAGTCACGTTTAGTGAAATGTGATAAAATCAACAGTCATTACTGATGACACGGGTGACTTTCCTGTCTTTGGTATTCTCAAAATCACGCTTTTTGCCATGAGGCCCACTTCTTTGACTATAAGAATTAAAAATACTTTAGTACATAATATAGCTGTAATATTGACTGTGAAGAAGATCTGAATCTCATCTCACAGGTTCCACTAAATTTTTAACTTCCTAAATAAAGTTGCTTTTGAACTTCACTACTGACCTCTTTCTGAGCCCTCTATTCACTCAAGTGGCACAGAGTTCTTGCTGCAGGACAGCTTTAGCTTCTGAGCAAATGGCAGAATTCAGTCCAAGTAAATAAAAATGAACATTCTTTCACAGTAACACGATGAGTGGGGAAAAAGTATTCGTCAGTTTGGCTGTAGGTGTGATTTTTCTGCTTAGCTGCTCTATGTAGTTTTTTAAATAATAAAAAAATGCTGAACATGTTTTTGAGTAAATGATAAACCAATAAGAGAAAAGCATACATGTGTAACATAAAAACGTACATATATAAGCTATATTTGCAATGAACAGCAAAGCAGCAAGTTTTAAGATGACTGAAGCTTACAGTTTTGCAGAATGGTTTACAGTTTATTCTGTCCCTTTACATGTATTTATACCACGCTGGTAATTAATTACAAGTTAGCATTTGCAAACATTGACTAGTACTGATGGGCTGATTCGGCACTGGTAACCACATTTGCATTACAACCTGAGCCACTAGACTACCTCAGGGAGGTTTTGACCTTACCAAAGGTGCAGTGCTTGTACTAATTGCTAAAACATTACTAATTTTATAAACTGAAATTTAGTGGTCAGTTAAATGTTTTCCACCATGAGTGAATTTACTATATACGACTTAAACAACTATCTTGAATATCAGTAAAATAAAAATTTTTAAAAGGGAATCTTTGCTTCTTACATAAGGTGAGAGGTTTCCTGCAGCCATAAAGCCACTTGGGCAGAACCTTAGAAGAGCTGATTTTTGCTATGCAGCCCTTTGAAGGATGGATAATTAAAAATAAGCATCTCTCAAGCTGTCAACCTAAGGCTTCTCTGTAGTCCATGGGAGAGAGAGGCATCTTCAGTGAGTAACTCATCCCTCCAACTTGAGAAGTCTGTCATCAGTTGGCAAGAATTGTCCCCTGGGAGATTTTGTCCTTTCATTGATACAGAACACCTAATTGCCAAAGACCTGAGTCTAGTGATTAGGTGGAGGACACTTTTCCATATTGAAAACTGTTGAGTGCCACTGGGAGTGTTGTGCTACCAACAGGACAGTCATGGTCTAAGACAAGGTAGCAAAAAATTCAGTTGTGCTTCAGTAAATTCAAGCTTAATCTGGTTAAGACTAAGGCAGTAGTTGCCATGAAAAACCTATATCAGCCCACAGGTACCACATGTCTATTCTTGGCAAAAGACTGTTATTGAAAATACCAGTGAGTGATGAATGCAGTTAAAATTTGACCTTTCAATATGAATGTCTTACATTATCCTATGAAAAAGGCTTCTTAAATGTTAATAGGATTTAATATTTTGTATTCCTTCCTTTGCAAACTTCTTGGTGGTGATCTGGTAAACAGTTACTTTTAGAAAAGATTGTCTTATCTTCATGAAGTTTCATGCAAAAAACCCACTAAACTTAACTATTTTTATATTAATTTTGATTTTCACATTATTTAACACAGTTTAATTTTTTTCTCTGTTCTCAAGCTAGTATAACATGAAAAATAACATCTCAAAATGAGGTATAAGAATTCAGATAATGAAATTAAATTGCTGCCCTTTTCAATATCACTTTTCCTGTAATTTTTAAATCTAACTGTGTAAGTAGATTTTGCTTATCTGAAATAATAATTTTCCAGGAATTTTCTCTCTGTTGAAAATATTGATGGCTCTGATGTCCTTTGTGGACTTCTAAGGACCACTGCATGGCCTAGAAAAGTGTAGAAGAACATTTTAAGATAGATTGATGGTGGCGGGAACAATAGAAATGCAAAATATTGCAATCATTACTTTATATAACATCCTTAGTTAATATAATTATGAGATAACCATTAAGGGACAAATTAAGTGCTGAAATGAATGTTAAGGTAAGTGACAGAGTGTAAGTTAGTCAATGATAGAGCTGATTAAATAGCACTCAATGAATAATATATATGACATGAACTCTCTTGAATGCATAATGCAGGGAATATTCTATTGAATTATTTATCCCGTCAGAAAGCAGGTACATGTGCCAAATTTGCAGCAGTTCTCTGAAAGGAGTCAGACTCCTGGGGTACAATGTGATTTCTCACTGGATAACCAGAGAGCAGCTGATCAAGAACTTGATGTGCTGAGGTGACTTAGGAGGGAAAGTCTTGTATAAGCACCACTGGAGGTAAAACCTGAGAATAATGACCTAAGAGATTATAGAAGGCAAAGTGTCCTCCTATCTGTTAGAATGTGCACTTGTGATAGAGCCCATATAATCCTAATAAGGAACACCTTCTGCTGTAAGAGCTATTTCAATACTGAAGCATTAAAAACATGTATATAAACTTGACTTCCTTTTACAATGTGAACAAAGACATCTGACAATTTTCAAAAAAATATAAGCTTATATTTAGCTTGAAAATTTTAGAAAAAATGTTGTAATTTAGACACCCAAATCACTTCAAATTCTGATGGGATTTGGATCCTACAATCCCTTAATCTTTTTAGGTATTTTTTCCCCCCAATTAGCATTAGTCTCCATTAGGTATCTGAAAAATGGCATGATTCTTTGAAGTCCCAGCTCCAAAGTGATTTCATTAGGCACTTCTGAATGCTTGGTTACTACTGCAGATGTCTGAAAGCTAACAAGATTTGGGGTTTACTGTCTAGGTCCCATTCAGAAAATCCCCTTGCAGTACAGTTTTAGCTTACTTTTTAGCACACGTGTCCCTCTTACACAGGAAAATCTAGAAAGATAATTAATGATCAGAAGAATAATCACTTCACTATACTAAGACTGGTTGAAAGACGTAAAGCAATGTCTGTGTAAACTGCCTCAAAGTTTAGTCTATCAAGCTAAGTCCAAATCTGGTCTGGCAACTAAAAAGACAAAAGTTGTATCACAGTGCCTGGGAAAGATTGCAGGAAAGCCATCGTTCTTGCTTAGCAAGGTAACAAAGGCTAATTGAATATTACCTCTTACATGGAAAACTGTTTTAATTAAACACAGCTTTTCACACGCAAAACCTTTCTCAGCACTTTGGATCATTCACAGTTGTTTGAATATGAAAACATTTAACATGAGATTGAAAATACTGCCATCTTCACCTATTGCAGTGGTTTTTTTCTTTTTAAGAAGTAAAAATTTTTCATTATAAAGTGTAATGATTGAAAATTTCATTTACTTCAGAATGTTCTTAGGTAAAAATAACCACATTTGTAGAAAGGCTATCATGCATCAGATCCTCCTGAGAACAGAAGGAGAAGTCTGACTTAAAACTCTGGATGTTAACTACATTTTGCAATAATTGAAGGAAAATTTAAATGCAGCGGTTCCAGTTTAGCTCTACTTCCACAGCTTCTAGTTTGCTAGGAGAATGATAATAAAATGAAAAATATTCAGTATGAAATTGAAGATAATCTGTATGAATCCTAAAGCCAGCTTATGGAATTGAGGGACATATTCCTGTGATACCTTTGCATTATTGGTCTCACAGCAGAAAGGCTTGGGTTTGATTTGTACTGCAAAGACTATCGACCAAACTAAATCAAATGACTAGAAGTGTTGCTGGTGATTCCTGAGATAACAATTGCATCATGAAATAAATCATCTAATTGACAACCAGCATGGTGTTGGGAACATCACACACACTTGGGGTTTGTTGTTGGTACTGGAATGTTTTTTGGTATGCTTGCTAGAATTACTTTCAAAATCCACTGTGACAAATATCTCTACATCCACTCTTGGAAAAACCTGTACATTCACTTATGTTTTCCTCCTCACATTATCTTCTCAATGGTTGCAAAGAAAGCTGATAAACTTCAAAATGGCCCCATTGTTCTTCCACAAGTATTAGAGAGTTACATTTTAACAGTTGATACAGTGATTCTTATTGATTTTAGGGTTTCTTGGGATTTAGATTTGCCACTGGAGGACTGTAGAAACAGGATAGAGTTTGCAAAGTGCTGCAGAATTTCTTTTTATGACAGGTGTTTTACTTTTTCATCATATCTCCTGTGTGGGTGTGTGTATAGTAAAAAAACCTGTAAGAAATTGCTTCTGCTTTCTGTCTATTAATTTACCTCTTCCAGGACTTTAAGCAGTTTAAAAACCCCTTCCATTTATGTCCTCTAATAGACAATTGAAAGTCTAAGGCTCACATTTCAATGTGTTAGGGAGTTTTTTACCATTGCAAAGGGAAAGTTTGTGGCATTCCCAAGTAAAAAATACGTCACCTGCTTCAGCTCTCGTGAGTGGGGTTGCTCAGAACAGCATTTGGTTTTGCCTGCAAAATACAAGCCACTTGCATTATTCCCAGTGATGCCTACTGCAACATAAACAAATGGATTTAGGATCTTGAATTGCTAAATTGATTCCCATACAGAAGCCTGGAAAACTATCAGACCTATTGGACTGGCTAATTCAGTCCTTTTAACATTGTTCTTTGTGGTATGTTTTCCTGAATTTTGTCCAGCAGTTCCCATTCATCCAATTTACGACTATTGAGAAAAGGAACTGACACAGTGGAGAGGTTCAGTAAAGCCTTGTATTACAAAGACCTCGATTATGGCTCTACTATTTCATTTTATTGAGGTGAGGTAGGGTTTGGATTCATGGGATGTTACTTTCTCTGCAGTAATTGGCTGTGTAAGTACTTCTGCTCAGCAACATATGCAAGTGGATTTACTTAATTTTTGCTAAAGATTAAACTGCCCTCCACTTGACATAGTGTAATAGCATGACTTTGAACTGGCATGCCCTTGGATGTGATGCCATTCATAGGGTTAGATATACCCCAAAAGATTAATTGATATAATCTGATGCAGGATAAAGACTGGAAAATACATTAGAGGGAGAGAAAGTAATATTTTATGGCAACAATTTTTTTTTTTTATGTTCTCCTGAAGGAATTAAAAGCTCTGATTTGGTTGATTTCAGAGGAAGTTGCTAATACAGCGCCTCTCAATATTATTAAATAGTCACCCTGAGAGAAGTCTGTTAGAACTGTATATTTCAAGGTGTTTCACAATCTACAAATGCTCCTTCTTTATTCTAGTGTCACAGAGAACAATAAATGGGAATTGACATTATTGTAGGAGTGATGGGAAGAATTAGGGGACAATGAAACTTGTTTATAAGTTTATGTTTTGAGAATAAACCATTGTTAAAATAAAACATGAAAGTAACTAGAACATCTTACCCTTTCCTCAAACTAACTGTAAGCTAATTTTTTTTACTTAGTATATAAAGGTTTCCTTTAGAATCTTGTATGACAAGCTGGGATCGGCTGCTAAGCCTGTCTCACCAGTACCTTTTCCCACTAAAGTCAGTGCCTGTCTGCAGTCGCCAAAAGCACAGCCTCCAGAACAAGCATGAGTATAGGATGTGCCACCTGTCTGATGGTGAATACTTAATGGGGCAACTCCTCAAGGCTCTCCCTGTCTCAACAAGTCAGTCTAGAAAGGAGGCATGTTTTTATTTCTCGTTAATGCTAGGCAAAGGAAGACAAAGGTAGAATACCAGTATTTATGACCTGAGGAATCATCTTTCACATAGAAAACATTCATTGCGGAAGGGCGTTCTTAAAGAAATACTTAATACAATGATTTTTTTCTTCATTTTTTTTTCTGAACAAAAGCAGAATGCCTCCAGTTAATGTTAAAATGAAATGTCAGCTGAGTTGAGGCTGTTCCTTGCTTTCATTTCTCATTTTTAATTATGGTTCATTATTTTTTAAATTACAAGGAAAAGCAAGGAGAAAGACATTTACAAAGGCTTCCGATTCTTTGGAGTAAGTATGTTTTCTGTTTCTAGATTTTGATTCTGGGCATAGATGTTGTTCTCCTGCTTCATTTCACTCGATCACCAAACACAGTATGCGTGTCTACATCACAGACTGGTGTGGCACAGGGATGGGAGGGAAGGGCTTCAGTTTGCTTGGATGTATTATGGTCTGAGACTGTATTTTGGGCATATTTTTGCCAGCAGTGAAATTCTTTCCAGTCCCCAGAGAAAGGTAACTGTTTCCAGGGGGTTGCATTCCCATTGCAAATGGGAAGCCCTTGATGGTACTTCTGTGCATGAGTTCATCTGTGGTTACACCACAAGGGAAACTGCATACTACAAAACTGAGTATGGACATAAGGCAAAGTCCCACCTGAAACCAACACTTCTAGGGCACCAAATGAGAAATACAAGCACACCTAAGGTTTTCTGGAAAAGTGCCATCCTGAATTGCTGTGAAATGCTTTTTCATGATGTTAGACTAATTGAGCATGCTATGGAAATGTAAAAAAAGTCTCCAAAAGGCATACCAGGGTATGTTAATTATGATCACACTTAGATACATTAGAATTGGTCTTTCTTGACTCTCTGGCTTAGCTATAGCTCATTGTTACCTAAGCCCGTGCTATCTATTTGCATAGCAACAGTTAATGTATGGGCAATGTAGCTTTTGATGGACACAGTTAAAGAGTTGTGAGATGATTTTGCAGAATGATTTGAAAGACAGAACGTTGTTTGGGGGAAAACTTAGAGCAGCACAAGTGGTAAGTTAACTTCCTCTGAAGAAAACACATATTCTTTGATAAGCCAGCATGCCTGGCAGGGCTAGAATAGGTTGCTAGGGAACATGATGCTGTAGTGAAATTAAATAGGCTATTCAAACTAATTAGGCTAGGGAGAATGTGTGGTTTTTAAAATTCATAAGATGTCAGTTACAAATAAAAAGATGGCAGTCAACTGTGTTTAAAAAGATCATTAATGTTCAGAGAGGTGGGTCAGATTCTCACCAAATAAAAGGGGTGTGAAAGTGATTCAAACCAAAAATGAGCTGAATTCTTTTGGAAGAGAATTAAAAAGGTAGATGTGTCTCACCTAACTTTAGCAATTAAGTCAGAGACCAAACATAAGTTAGCTGTTTGGGTTCCATGTAGGGTCTGTGGAGACAGACTGGTATCTTCAGAGGATGACTCATTCCATTCTATCTATCTTACTCATTTCTTTAAGGATGCCAGCATCTCTTTCTAAAGTTAGGTAATGAGAATACTCCTTACATCCGCAGAGGAAGTCTTCTAAGAAGAAAGATGCTTCCATACTTATCTGTAAAACTTCTGCAGTTTTATTCTTTGTCACTTATGGGTATGCTACTGCTGTTCTGCTTGGGAAATCCAGAAATAAATTTTTCACCTTTTATCTTCCCTTTCACAGATTCACCACTTTTTCTGAACTGCAGAGGCACTAAGGTTTTCTTGCTTTATCAGCTGTTATCCCTGGGTAACAGAAAAGATGGACAGTAAACTTTGTTCTTTTAGGCTAGTTTCTGTCTTCCTATCTGCTCAAATTCATTTAGTCTGTTCAACTGAATTGCGTTCATGTAGGCAGACCATGTTCATGAAGCAGTCACCATAAAGTGCACAGCAAAATTGCTGGGGCTTGGGTAGATGTACATTAATGATAAATACTAGTTGGTTCGGAAGACCCTCAGAATAGCATGTGTGGGATGAAGATGTTGAGTAGATGCCTCCAATGAAACGTGGGTCCTCAATGGAGAGTTTTCATGCCCTTTGCGCTTTGATGTCTCATGCAAACAATAAAATATTTAAGATATTAAAACGATTCCTATTGTGCATAAACTAAATGGCAAATACAGAAGAAATTAAGCCAAAGAAGGGAAATAATGGTCCCATAATATATTTGTGCTGTCATTTAATGTTTGCATCTATCTGTCTTGGGATAATAATAATATATTTTAAGTAAGCTGTATGTTTTGGGGAGATAAAACAATACTGACACTATGAAAAGAAATGCAAATAAAAAAACCAGGAGGATGTTTAAACAAGCACAGGGTAGAGATTTCATTTTTAAAAAGGATTGACATCTTTATTAAATGCTTCATCACATATTCCATTAACATTTGCACTCTTTCCATTTGCACAGTCTGCTTTGTAGGGTAAAACACGTAATTCTTGGTTTTTACCCAGAGCTCAGATACATTTTTCTCCATTTGTGCTGCTGCTGTCTGTCATTAGTTTGGCAGGCTGTGCCTTAGTGTCCTTTTCCTTTCCTGTTCTGCCTCTGACAGCAGCTGCAGCAAAGAGTTAAATCTGGCAGCTGCCCATTCCAGAGGCTAAATTCTTGGCTATATATCTCATTAGTAGTTTTTGTTTTTAAAACTGGCCTTTCATGCAGGTCAACTTTGCTGCAAAGTAGCTGTGGCATCTATGAAACTGTCAAATTTTACCTTTTAAGTGGTCACATTTGAGAATGGATATGTTATGATCACTCTCCAGCACCTGTGAATTACTTCACAGCACAGAAGATCTGAAAGTAAACCTAGCTGTTTGTCAAGAAAATTGTGAAAGAGTTCACCTCCAGATAAAACCAAAGAGTTTTAAGGGAAAGTTCAGAGATGGACAGTGATGATTTTAGAGTTTGAAATTAGTGAGAGCAGACATGATAATACTACATTAAACAACTCATGCAATAAAGAAAATTAGTTCTGCATACCTTTTTGTCCTTTCTCAGACAGTGTTACAAAACTGATGAGCAGAAACCACAGAAGTAATGATATAACTGTTGCTACTGAGGATAACAGCCTAATAGAATAGTTACTGCATTTACACTGACAATGGCCACATGCACAGTTAAAATAGAAAGGCCCATATTGCAAAGGAATCAAAAGCTTTGTGCTTTGAAGACTTAATCAATGATACAGATTAAAAGGAAACTTGCCTTTGGACAGGTTATTCTATAAGTACTCACTATGACCTTTCTTTCACCTCATTCTTGCACTGGATTTTGTCTATGGTCTGGGTATTAGACCACTTGGTTGAACCAGTCTACCAATTCCTGTGTAAATGACCTCGAGTTGAATTTTACAGTTTCTCTCCCTTGTTAGCACTAGGAATGCTGTTTTCCTTTTTCTGGAAGGAAATGTATCTCATAGACATTGCTTTATATATCTCATATACGTGAAAAGCTTCAGAACAGACTGTGTTACTAGATAAGAATTGCTGCATTTTGCTTTTGATAAATACATTTTCACCTTATCTCCTACCGTGTGCTTTCCCAGAAGTTTCTTTTTGGACTATGAATCAATGTTCCTGGAAACAATTTTTGACCACAAATAGTGGCTTTCTTTGAATGAAAGTAAGGGTGTATAACAGTTGGAGAAATAAATAGAAAAATAAGAATATTCTAAATGGCAGGTACAAATCCTGTTTGAAAATCCTACTCAGACATTATCACCACATAGAACTGGGGTATCTTCTGGGATATAGGGCCATTGTGCATGAATGATGACCAGAGAATTTTTTAGCTTATTTATTATCACCAATATTTTTCTATATGTCTGTTTCTGTACTATGGATGCGCCTAGGCACATTCAGTTACATAAGGAACATATATCTTGGACCATGGAGAAGAATCATGACAGAAGATAGCCTATTCTTTCATATGTTATACTTCTCCAAAACTTAATTTATAAAGATAATAGTTAAGGAATTTTGACAGATTATATAGGTAGTCTAAGACAAACAATATAAATACAGATACAGATAAAGGTAGACAATAATGGATAGCTGAACACAACCCTGAAAAATGGATCCATAGTGGAAAGTAGATCAAATTCTTTTTAATCATATCTCACTTCTTTTGAAGTGTGAGTGTGAGAAATGTAACAGGTAAAAATTCAGTATGATGGTAGTAACCAGTAAAAATTCAATAAGGCAGCAGCAAAGCTGAAAAACAGTTAAATAACTGATTATGATGAAATGTGACCCAATAATTATAATAATTACCTTCAAATCACAAGTTGTGTCAGGCCAATTCTGCTCTCAATTGGGAATGATGAACTCAGATAAGACCCTTTGACCCATATTTGAAATCATCTGAAATCGAAAAGAAAGGGGGGCATAGCGGTCTGCCAAAACAATCTTGGAACGCCATTCATTTCGGGGAAAAGTCAAACAGTACGAGCAGGTGAAACAGCAGAGTTAGGGGATTTTTCTCACTAGGGAGGTGAGGACAAAAACAAAGGCTGAGTCTGGAATCTGTGGAAACACATTCAGGGGAAGCTGCCCTATAAATAAAACCATTTCATCACAATTTCACAGTTTATGTAAACTTAATTTGTTTGTTGGTTGGTTGGCTAGCTATTTTGAGGCAGGGAAAAGTCCTAGAAAAGTTATTCTTCTCTTTCCCACTTGCACTATGATGTACCTCCTTCTCTTCGAGGACTCACTCCTGCTTCTGTCTTCCTACATTAAGTGATACTGGAAACCACTCTTTGGTACTGGGACCGAATGGCAAATGTCATCATGCTGCTAAACTCTCATAGTCTCCAAAAGAAAGCAACTGTACCCAAGGTGCTTAGTGTGGGTTGTACTTTGGCCGTGTCAGCTGCTGAACTGTGTCAGGAACTGCTCAGGGCAGTACTTAGCCTCTGCTGATGGCACTGGGGACGGGGCTGAAACACTCCTTGGCCCTGTTTAATTCACTCTAGACTCACCTGCGACAGTGCACAACGTGCTATAGTCACCCACCAGTGAGTGCGTTATCAGAGAGGACTGAAGCAGAGACACTGGCCTGCAAAATTACAGCTACAGTCTTGCACAATAAAAAGCTCAACAAGCTGTTTTATGCCTCATGGGAACTGCATCCTAAAGGGGTAAAAACCATATTCAGTGGATTTTTTTACAGATAACAAGTGGTTACTGGAAGTGCTACTTTTTCTTGAATAGGGCTGCTTTGTATTATTATTGAGGAAAAAATGAAGAGACTCAGGTATAGGTTTCTAACTTTTATTTTTAAGAAAATGCATACCTATAAAGTTTGTCCTCAACTGATGGTTAAGATGTCAGTCAAGAAGGATGAATGAGATGTTGTAAGAAACAGTGTCAGAGGGTGAGGACTACACTGATTACAAAGACACTTTGCTTAATTTTTTTTTCTCTAAGAAGCTCAATCCTGTCCTCAATTTTAAAACAAAGTAAAACATAGAAACCTTTTTTAATTAAAAATGAATTTTTTTCATGAAACCCAATATGAGGGAAAAAAGTCATAAAACCTTGAAGTTACAATACAGCTATTTCACTTCTTTTATTTTTTTCTTTTATTGGGGATGGGGTGCTACGTGCCTTAGGAAACTGACAATTTAGGGATCCTGAAGAAGGAAGAGCATAAGATAAAAAGAATGAAGGGGAAGATCTCTCAGCTCTGTGAGAGCTGGGTGAGTGACAGGATGGGTAGAAGCATGAATTAGAAAAATCTGTGTGTTCACTGACGTTACCACCAAGGTTTAGAAATCCTTGCTACTGAAGCTGAAAATAACATGAGCACTGGAAATGAAAATTATCTCTGCTTTTTCATTGTCCTGAAGATATAAAGGAAATTTTTTGGTAAAGAAAAGAGTGACTTGGCTTTCAGTTACACAGAGTGGAAGAAGTGTAGCCAGCAGGTCCAGGAAGGTGAGCCTTCCCCTCTATTTGGCAGTGCTGAGCAGTTCTGGGGTGCTACATTTAGGTTTGGGCTCTCCAGTACAAGAGAGATATTGATATTCTGCAGCGAGTCCAGCAGAGACCACCATGCTGACCAGGGAGTTAGAAGGAGCACACGGTGTAGAGGGAGAGGCTGAAAGAGCTGGGTCAGTTCATCCTGGAAAGAGCAGGCTCAGGGGACCCCTAAGTGCTCTCTACAGCTACCTGCTGGGACGACACAAAGACAGAGACAAATTCTTTTCTGGTTAGATAGAAAGAAAAATATTTTTATGATGAAGACAATCAAATTCTGGACCACATTGCCCAGAGAGAGTGTAAAGGGAACTACCCTGGGAGGTGTTCAAGACTCAGTGAGACACAGCCCTGAGAAAACTGTTCTGGTTAGTTCTGCTTTGAGCAGTGGTTTGGACTAGGTAACCTCTGGAGGTCCCTCTCAACCTAAATTATTCCATGGCTGTAATATAAGTAAAACCAGAGTGCTCTTGCTAGTAATGCAAGGTTGCACCCACAGTGCCAAGGCAGACAAACAGTACTTGAAGTGGGAGAAATAAAGCAAGACGCATGTGAGAACTGGGAGCTCCTGTCTTGCAAAAAGACAAGCTGCCCCATGCAAAACAGTAGCTTCCTCCCACTTACAGAACTGAGTGAGATTTGGGTCCTGTCACCTAATGCAGGAGAAAATGGAGCCGATATTCCCTAGGAAGGAGCAACTCCCATCTTTTGCTGCAAGGCAGACTGCCTGTTACAGCAGCAAGCACCTTGCTGCATGCGAGCAGCAGCTGCTGAGCGAGCCTGCTCTGCAGCACCCACCGGACATAGGAACTGCCTCGCTCGGGGAAACCCATGGCTTTTTTACAAGGCAGCAGCATCTGCTGAGGAACACACCCACAGGTCACCAAAATGTGTCACTCTGATAACAGACAAAGGCATATAAGTTATAAAGTGTCAGTTGACTTTGGACACCCACTCTCAGACAGCAGTGAAGTGGGATTCATGTAATCTTAGAAAACCATAAGGTACTCAGCTACAGCTTAGTTAACCACTTGGATACCTCTTATGTTCAATGAGAAGAAATAGGGGTGGGGGTTTTTTGTTTTTGTTTTTGTTTTTGTTTTTGTTTTTGTTTTTGTTTTTGTTTTTGTTTTTCTGTCATACAGTTTTTCTTACTGATTTTAATATCAGCTTCGTAGTAGAATGAATTTCCCATTCTGGTACTTATTTCTTTCCATTGATATGGTGACTTAGTCAGCTGTAGGCCTCTACACTGTAGCTGTATAAAGTGTCCACAGTTCTACTGGAACAGCTGGGAGTTACTGGTGTCCAACACCCTTGAAAATCACAGTTCAAAGTGTCATAAGAGGGTATCAATATGGATTGGACAGCTTACATCACAGCAAATAAAGAACACGTATTACAGCAAAAATGGGTACATCTGCATGCACAAATACATGCGGGATATCTGGACTCTGTGTGCTATGTTTGCCATCTCTGTGCTCCTGCCTCATATGGGAGAAGTGCTACAAAAATTTGTACTATACTTACAAAGTACACAGAGGGAATTAGAGGGTTTTTTCTTCAGTTTGATCTTAAACTACATATTTTTATCCTATAACACTATGGCACAGGAAATCATGGTACAACGGACTGAATGAGGTCTGCATCCCACTACTATTGCTGCTGGCTTCATAGTGCTAAAATGTTCCTTGTGATTCTGACAGCTCTGCAGATTGGTGCAGTGTTCTCCGTGGCCAGTATGTAAAACACTGCTGCAAAAAAAAGTCTCTCCAGTAAGAAAGAGTTTCTTTTAGTACGTGCAGCAAAGGTATTCACACTCACTGCACTGCTTCTTTATTATTTTTGGTACAAGATGAAAGTGTATCTGAGAGGCTATTTCAGCCTATAGGTTTCAAAAAGCTTTAAAGCACTGTGTCCTTGAAAAGTCCTCAGTCTTGTCTATCTAATGGAGAACTTACAACTCTTATGAAAGCAGTTAGTGGTGTAGCACATCTGCAAATAAACATCTAACCTGGGTGTCAGCCAACAGTCTGTGCTAGCAAGGTGCTGGGTGTCCTTTGATCCCGTTTAGTTTCTCTGGGAACTGGAGGTACTTAGCACATTGCAAGATGGACCCGGCACCCTTCAAGATAAGAGTATATGATTCTTAATTGTAAATTCTTACTTCTTCACAGCTGGTGCAAGAAGTTGCCAGAAATGGTTCCTTTCCTTCCACTTGAACATGGAATCTCATGCTGGATTGGGGTTAAAAAATAAAGAAGCTGGATATTATTTTAGGATCTGTTTTTTCTTACACTCCATCATGATTCCAAACCAAAGAAAAATTGTCACAACTAACTTGAGTCTTGAACTATGGGGTGGACACTTTCATGGAAGACAACAATTAACCCTTATGATCCTAAAGCAATACAAGTCTTCTGATGCATTTCAGCAAGACTGGACAGTATTTGTAAAAAACCAACAACAAAGCCAACAAAAAACCCAATCTGCTGTTATGAAGTTGTCTTGACTACCAGGACATTAAATGCTAATGCAACACACTGTGGAACACATTCAATAGCAAAACCAGCACACTCTTAGTAAAGGACAAACCAGTTTAGAGTAGTATAAGAACACTGACCTTATTGTGTTCCCATACTGCAAGAAGCTTCAACATCCAGACTGTTTTCTGAAAATTAAGCATGTTGAGTATCTGACTGAGAATGTCAAAACATTTATTAACACCTTGTGGCAATCCTCAAAACAGGATGATGTGCAATTCTCATATTCCAAAATGACAGTCCTTTCTTATTTGAACTTTGGGAAACTCAGTGTTGCTTCTTTGCGTTACAGAGATTTTGGACTGTTCCTTTGCCTTCCAAAAGGGGAAAGTGGCACGTGCCACTGTGCACACAATCTCTCACAAACCCTATTTTGATAAAGCTTGTTGTAACATTATTTTTGGGCAGAAAATTTGACGCCAAAAAATCAAATCTCTTCCTGAAGGAGATACTAAACTGTATGAAAAATCTCCCAGGAACAAAGGGTCTTTAGTCTAATCTTTACCTTAACAGATTTAGTGTGAATGTTAATGTCCAATTTTGACTTAGTCCTTGTGTTGATTTTAGTTTGATTATTCCTCAGTGAGCTCTTTTCAGAATTTTGTATCCAAAACTTGCTGCTTCGTGAGGAACCCACTAGAAATAGAAGTGCAGACAGGAGCTATTAGTCAGGTATGGAAATTCAATTCCTCTGAGTGTGATCCTCCCATTTAAATCGGATAATCGCAGACATTGTGAAATTGCAGAAAAGGCAATTTCCAGATATGCCCTTTTCTGCAGGATGAGCTGCCAAATAATTTCAAGAGGGAATTACAGTAGCTGCAAGAATTAACTGCAGAGTCATGCAGGCTGTTAAGTGGGGTGCAGTAGGCTGAGATGGAAGCAGACTCTTACATAATTTAAATGCAGCAAAGGAGTGAGAAATAGCAGACGATGAAGCTTTTCCCACATTATCACCACACTGCGGGTGTTTTCCCCTTATCAGAGCTGCCAAAGAAGCACAATTCAAGAACTCAGATCCATTTTTCTATTAAAAGGATTCTGCTTAATGTATCTGTCTCTTGGCAGCTACAATATTCGTATAAAAGGGGGTGTGGGGGGTGAAACAGAGAGCCAAGCCAAACAACCTGCAACAGATATGAAAGCATCTACAGTAATTGTTAGTAATAAAAAGCAACAAAAAATTAAAATGAAGGCATTTTGAGGATGTTCACTACATTTTGGGAGACAGAATAATTTTAAGGAGCTGGTGGCAGGGTCTCTGGTGCAAGAGCCTTGTGGCCAATTGAGGAACATTGGACCAAAGGAAGCCAAAGCAACTCCTCCCAGCTGATCAAAGCAGAAGGGCTGGCCTACATTTGCCGCTTCAAATAGACCATGCCATGCACAACACCAGTGTCTTGGATGAGGGAAAGAGAAAAGGCAAAGGCAAATGTAGGTGTTCAGTGCTGTTTTCCACCCTTGTTCATGGAAAGAAAATAACAGGAATGTATCCAAATGAAATACTTCAGCCACCCTGAAGGTACTTGCAGTTAATATCATCTGTGGATGCTGTCTCTTGTTGTGTAACAGATTGTTTTTCACCATGTGGAAGTGGCTGCACTTTCAATTGCACTCCTGGGCATCACAACCTTGTCATGTTCCTGAAAGCTGGATGTGACAAACACATGGATTAGAGTTGGAGGCTCTCACTGGAATATAAGGTCTGAAGTTTTCCTCAGGGATGACTGTAGATAATTAGACAACAAGAGCCATCTTCAGATGCCCTGCAACCTAGAAAAGTATCAAATTATTTCAGCTAAATACATGCTTCAAAAGGGGTGCAGCCACAGTCCTAAATGGCTCCATTAATTCTTCTTCCACTTTTTGCAGGCTGGATGTCAGACCATTTGTTTTGAAAAATATTTGTCTTTTTGAGACATTCTGGATCTAGATTTAAACAAAGGACAGAGAGTGGTATTATTCAAAAGTATATGGATTAAGTTCTATTTCCTCATATTGTAATGTTTCCCACTGTGATTTCATATATAAATTGTATGAGATGACATTAAAGAGCTCATATACAGGAGTCTCTGGGGAGTGCAAGCAACAGTTCAGCATGTTATCTGTAAAACCATGAACCTTATTTGAGGGCAAGAAGAATACAAATCTTCCAAGAGTATTTTCCTGGAGCCAGACTTTTCCTGTTTATGAAACACACTTGCACAAAATATAGCTAACAACATTTGTTGCAGAGCTGCCGGCATAAAATTTCTGCCACCTCAATACTATGTTTAAGAGATTTACATGACCTTTTTTTAGGTCAAGGTTAGTGTCATCATGTTCCTAAGGTTAGTGTCACCATACTCCTTATCTTCTAAGGACACACAGAGCAAATATCATCAATATGACCTTCTCTATGTCCTCCTTAAGGGTATGACTTAGTAACTAGCAATTCCACTAGTAACATTCACTCTCTGTAGAAAGGGGAAGTGGCAGCAGTGAAGGACAATGACCCACCAGCAAGCTCATCTACTCAAGAGCAGATGAAGGTGACACCACCACTTTTATCACCACCTTTCTGTTCCCAGCTTCCTAACACAGTTCCCGGCACAGGGATATGAATGTTGCTGCTGCCTGCTCTTCTCCTACTACTTCCTCAGCAATATGCTGCATGATATTTTTAGGGTGGATGTGAATGAACTGTATCCATCCCACTCTGAATATCAGCATATGTTCAAGCTGCCTTTCACTAGGCACAAGTTGACTTTTGTGTGATACTGCAGTCTCTCTGCTTCTTGCATTTCTTCGTTTTGAGGAGAGCCATTTTCACACATGGTACCTTAGATAATTCCCTAGGCAGCAGCAGGATTTTATTTTGTTTTCACTTGATCCTTTTTAGGAAGCCCTCTGTGTAGATGAAGGGTTATGTCTTATGTCTGTAAGTAATCCCCTCTCTGCACATGGCGTCTTTTTAGGAGTGAAAGGAAGTCAAGTGATAGTGAATCCACACCATACATGCTGTTTCCAAATCCTGTAGATTTCAAAGCACAAACCTACATCATTTAATGCTGGTAGAAATCGTGGCTGTGGGCTTTAGGTATGATTCAATAGAAGAAGAGAAGAGAGATTTCATTTCTGCATACAGCAGCATATTCCTGTCTCATAAGGGATAATTCCTGATTTTTGGAGGATGTGGAGAGTGGGGCATGATCTGGTCTATTTTGAAATCTGGTCATCTTCCTGTCAGTCAAGCAGTGGACCCATATCTTAGCATGTTATGAGTATTTTCCACTAATACTTTCTTCTTTTTTTTTCCCCCATTAAATTTTCCTTGAGGAGCTTGAAGGTCCCTCTTTTGTTAACTAGGTGTATTCTTTTATCTCTGTCACCACAAGCAGCCCACGCGGATACTGGCCAAAAGTTACAATGACAAAAATGCCTGTGCTAATGTCTTTGAAAAATAGCTTTGGAAATTATCCAGCTCCTAGTTAATGGGAATCCATATAAGGATAATCAAGCCCATTGGTAAGTATGGCGTTCATCAGTCTTAGCACGTAAAGCAAGAATATGAGACTTGAACACCTTGTGAAGACTGTAAATGGTTTACTGATAGAGGGCAAATGCACTCTGGAGAACCAGTGTGGAAGGAAGCCGCAGCATTGGTCATGGGTCTGATAGGAGACAGGTCACAGGAGACAGCTAAAACTATTTTTAAAATGTAGTTTGATTCATTTTCGTGCTATTACCAAAATTTCTGTGGCATCAAATTATGTCAGAAAGAACTGTCTGTGGTGAAGACAAAAAGGTTGATGTGTATGTTAATTATGGATTGGGCTTGTAATCCATTAAGAAATCTATTTTAATTTTTTTTTTAGTATTCCTTAATTGCACATATTCCCAAATGATGGAAAAGGCATTTAGGAGATTTTGTCAGAAGCATTCTGGTGGTTTTGATAACTTATTAAGGAGGATTTTAATATATTTTACTTCATATTATAGGCATATTTTCATCCTCCAAGTGGGGAGAAGGGAAAATCCTCATTTTGATTTAATTTCCTAAGGGTCAGAATAAAAGGTTGTGCTTCAGAAGATGAATCTTTGAGATGGGAAAAATATGAAAGAGAAACAGAAGAGAATGTGACATATGGTGGCTTTAGCAAATATTTTATAATTTATTTATTCTGTTTTCCTATGAGAGAATGTTGTTCTTTTAAAATACTAGCAACCTCAGAAATCAGCATCAGTTAACCACAAAAAATAGACTGTAGCAGAGCAAGCCTTTCTAGTACATGATGATACATCTCCTACATGACCCCTCAAATGACTGCTTTGTTTACTAATTTCTTGCCATATCTGCTGAATGCATACAGGCATAAATGCAGAAAATAATTCTGTGAAAAAGAGGAGGCAATGGCCAAAGCTCAAATTTTGTGATACATTTTATATGTTTTATTTTTGTAACACACAAGTGAGCCTGAGTTCCTTAAGATTGTTTTCCCAAAGGTGATATAAGACCGTCTTAGCTTCATCTAAGAAACTGTAGCGTGAGCAATTGATTTGTACAATCTTTAATTTAATCTCAGAAATATTAATAAAGCTGCTAGCTACAATGGTATTTTTGGTGGCACTTTGATGGTTTTCCTGAGGGAAAGGTTGTTTGTATTTACTAATATTTACTAAAATGATCTCTGTAGCAACAACCATTTTGTTCATTAAGAGGTGATTTCAATTATAGTCACCTCAAAACATTTTAAAATAGAGTGGAACAAACCTTTAGTCTCTAGCACGTTATGAAAGGCAGGAAAACCTGTCAATATTTTTCAGAACTGAGTTATTATTTCAGGCTAATATTAATGTTGTTACTTATGCTAGAAAATATATAACTTCCTACTAGTTCATATTGTATTTGGTAGTATTATTCCAGACCAAGAAATTATTGTAACTATAAGTTTCATATTAGGTCATTCTAAAAATTGAGAGCAGCCAACCATCAAAAGGATTATAATGTGATTTACATCAATGGGAGAAACTCATGATTTCTTCCCATGTGAAAAGGAATCAAGTCAGTATGCTATAGCTTCCTATGTAACTAACAGCAGCTACAAAGCTGCCCAAAATTTTTTTTCAAACTAAATACTTAGCTGACACAAGATGGGATTTCTGTAGTACCTGGCAATCTGCTACCATTTTGTACTTAATTAGTATTCTGCAGATGGACCCCTAGCCTGCTTGTTCAATGTGACAGTCATTACAAAGTGCAGAAAGTCAATCAAACTGCATTTATGAAATTGGACAACATTAAGACATATCATTAGTGTTTTGAACACACTCAAAATGATAATGTTTCAATTCCGCAATGAGGTGATATACATATTAACATCAGAAATACAGAGCTGCAGCTGCAGAGAAGACAAAGCCAGCTATGCAGAGTTCCCATAGCAGAGTTAAAGCCACTCACATGAGAACAAACTAGCATAGTGAAATAAAAAAAAATCCCACCATTACCCAATTCCTTACATTTTACAAATTCATTAATGAGGGTAGAATTGTAACAAAAAAGAAAAGAGGTGACTCAGAAGAAGTGGTCAAACTGAGAGACAAGAATGGAGGGATTACTCATGAATAGGCAATAAAGTATAAACTGTAAAAAGAAATATGAATTTCTCCTAGTACATTTTTAACCTGTGGAACTCACTTCCCTGAGATCCTGTTTGGATAAGAAAAAAACTTATCAGTTTACTACTGAAAAGAAGATGTAGCAACAGATGAGACTTTAAGACTCAGGAAATTAAACACTCTCAGTCACAACTATCAGCAAGAACAACAGAAATTAAATATTCCAAATGTTTGCCAGCCTTTCTGTACTATACTCATCTATGATACCTTTGTCTGCAATTCTTTGGATGCTTTAAAGTGATGTGACCAGGGAAATTTATTCTGTAGATATCTAAAGCAGTGGATAAGTCACTGATTAGGTGTGCCCTGCTCTCCCATTTGATTCTAGATGGAGACAATGTTGGCATGTTTTATGTTTTTTTCACCTGGATATCCCTCTTTTCCACTGATGATGATCTTCTCTTTTTAACTTGTCTCTCCTTTTATCAACATTTCTCATTTCTCACTATTCTCACATCTTGCATCTCGCTGCCAATAATGAATAATTCAAAAATAAATGGGGCAAGTAAAGGTGATGAATTAGACAGATGTCTCCCACCTTCCTGCATTTAGCTCTCTTAATCCCGAGTCTCTCTCTGGGGAATGTAGGCTTCTCTAAGCACCTGATTCAAGGGGATTTTGACCTTGACAGCAGTCTCTGGAACAAACCACAATACAATTGTATTTCAAGAAGTAGCTAACACCTCTGTGAAGAGTTCTGGTATCGTTCTCAAGCATACTTATCTGGGAACATTATCTCAATTTGTAAAAGGAATAATTACAGAGAGAGGTTACATAGCTGCCAGTTTTATTAATTCAGTATAGTTGTGCTGGGGTAGCACTTCTTTAAGGTCCTCCTTTACTTTCCTTTACAAGGAGAACCGCATGCAGACAAAATATGCCATTCTGTACTAAGGTATTAATACTGGCAGGCCTATAAGTTATCCAAATCCCACCCCAAAAGATGTTTGCCTCACTTATTTTATTCTTCTGCACTTAACCTCTATGTAAGCAACTATCAAATAAATCCCAAGCACTTTTTTGAGATCAATGCTTTCACTTCCAGGTAAGCTTCACTTGGTCTGACAGTTAGACCAAAGAAGATAGGGTCTTTCTCTGTCCATTTAAATCAAGTGATAAAATTTATACTTAGGTGCTTGAAGTTCCAAAATCATACCTAGTTTCCAAAAACTCCCCAAAACTTCCCTT
Source organism: Theristicus caerulescens (assembly GCA_020745775.1). Classification (NCBI taxonomy): domain Eukaryota; kingdom Metazoa; phylum Chordata; class Aves; order Pelecaniformes; family Threskiornithidae; genus Theristicus; species Theristicus caerulescens. The sequence continues at coordinate 13,335,902 of CM036561.1, forward strand.
CTTCAGCTTTCATACATAACTTCAGAAATTTAGGTCATGAAAGTTCACAGGGAGGTTCTTAAAGTAGCCCACAGAATTTAGCAGCAAGTAATCCCATTGACTTCACTGAGATTTGTTCTTCTTTTTCCTTTAATTTTTTGGGTAATCTCTAACTGAAGATACTTGCTCGGTCTTACAGATATGGTACACTTCATGTTTCTAATTTCATCATCATTTAACTTTCCATCCATATAAAAAACCTGTTTAAGTTTTGTGATGTTAATGGACAGGTTAATCTGTGGTCTGGAAAAGGGAGAAGGAAGGACATCTCTATGGCACACAGCCTGGAGAATGCACTCCCTGTGAATGAGCAGGCAACAGCCCCTGTTACCCTTTCCTGGGGAAAATGGACCTATCAGCACTGTGGCTGCATTGCTTTGAGACATCCCGTACTTCTCATGTAGCTTCCTCAGCACCCTGAAGAAATTATTCTACTTCAAGCCCATTTGAACAGGTTTTCTTCACTATCAGGGAACCAAACCTGCCTGCCAGCTCATGAAGAATGCATTGCTTGGTAAATAAAAGTCTACCATCAATTACAGATCTTATCACCACCGTTTCAATCTGTTCTACTTGTCTTAGAAACTCAAAGGATTGCATGTGAACAGCTGCAATTATTTCTCTGCAAAATCGATCACAAAATTTTTTTAGTCTAGCTTTACTCCCTGGCCTATTAATTAAACTGTAATTGGGAAGATCTTTAGTGACATTTTTGTCAGGTTGATACTGGCATGAGTTCATTTTTTAGTTTTATTAAGACTGACTTGTGATAATCCTGATATAATTGAGTTGCTTATCAGGCGATCTTCTGCCACTGTGTTAAAACTTGTCAGTTTGGATGCAGAAAAAGGTGTAGTTTGTATCCATTTGAGTTCTGTATGTCCAATAAGGGATCTCAAGACTTTATTCTGGAACTTATATCCTTTTATTTCCTACATGCCATTTGGCTCACAAAATTTCAATAACTTTATTTTTTTTAAATAAGAAATGGATTCTTTTTAAGGGTACAAAATTGCTTGAGCCAAAACATGCATTAACACTAGCCTAGGTTTCATTTCTAGGTTTTATTTCTGCTCAGGAAAGTTAACTTCTGCTCAGCTTTACTTTCCACTGGCACAAACACACAAGATAAAGTCTGTAAAGCTATGCCTCTTGGGAAATGTAAATGGGCAAATGCTTTACAGAAAGTTAAGTGAATACCTCTTGTGCTCATGGAACTGTGCTAAATTCCAGCCTGAGCTCTCCCATTATGTTGGACTCATCTTTCTGTGGTTGTGATAACACCCTAGAGAGTTGTCAGTCTGCCTTCATCTTTTCCTTAAAGAGAAAAGAGCAAAAGTGATAAAAACACTCTCTGACAGCAAAGTTAAGCTTTATTTAAACAAGATAATTTTCAAATAGAAAAAAAATCAGGTTTTCTGGGTGAGAGAATGCATCTGGTCTTAAAAAGCACCTCATACTTCCCTGTCAGCTGTATCCCCTAAGGTACCTTCCTCTCTTGAGTCTTGCTCCCATTAAGTGTCCACAAAGTTTACCTGTTTGTTTCTGGATTCAAGTAAAATATTCTTTACACAGATTTGGCTCAGTTTTATCTGGTTATCAAATCTGTTCATCTCAAGCATCTCCCAGTGTCTTCTCATGCTCCAGGTTCCCTGATTGCTCTGATTCTCTCTCTACACTGCAGGAGCTCCCTTGCCTTCTCTTTCACCAGTTTTTTCTTCTGGAAGATGCAATCTCCACCTCCCCCTGCAGGTTTCTGCATGGCACAGTGAAACAGCCAGAACAAGGTGTCTCCTTGCTACCTGGGCAACCCTTTAGCAAAACTGCAGAATTGCATTCAACATATGGTGAACAAACCAGCACAACAGATTCCAGGCACAACAATTGTAAACATTCCCTATAACAACCCAGGATACATTGCGAGGAGGAAACCTTACTAGGGATCATAGTCAGAACTAGGTTCTTTCTTACATTTCACAAACTTTCCCTCACAGATGACTTCAATGTTGACCATAATATGGAATGTGTTCCAGTGTCCTGGAATATATTGGTAAAAAGTAAAAATAATAATTAAAAAAAAGTAACAGATTAAAAAGTGCTGTAAGAGAACATCACTGATAAAAAAGACAGGGGTTTTTTTAACCTTCCACCTTGACTAGATGTTCCAAACATAAGACAAGGATTTCAACTTCAGTCCATCACAATGAGAATTTTCTGGTTCCTCCTAAAATACTAAGCTTTGATAATATATCTATTAGTTTGACCTCTACTCACTTCAGTCATCAATGTCTTTGCTTTTATATGCCTTGTGTTAGCCTCATGAAAGAGCTGCATATTCCATACCAAATGGTGGATTCTCTGTGCATATGCAACAAGACAGGCTTCCAGAACTATAATGTAGGCCTATGAATTTCACAGTTGCTGTGGTCTTAATGTATGTATAAGACAGAACTCCAGTGCGAGCCTTGGGCGTCCAGTGTCCTCAAGACGTAGATTTACTGTGCCTGTTCAGCATTCAAATAATCTAGAGAAAATCTGGTGCACAGAAGTGACGGATTTCCTTCCCACAGCCAGACTGATACATTCTTCTCATGTTTGTGTAGGGTGCAGCAGGGAAAGGCCACCAAGGAGGAAGATGGCATACAAGAGATGCTGCTGTTCTTAAGGTAACTCCTCTGGACTATATTTCACAGCCATGTCTGTGTTGCATCCAGAAAGAAGGTTGTCAGGGCAGGTCAAGAGATGACGTGTAATGCTTCAGTGGATTGTGCGCAGGTGTTGGACCACAGGCTCAGACTCTCTATCCTCAGCTATCAGACAAACAAAGTTACCTAAAGCCATTGGAACATGTTTCTTTTTTTCTGCTATTTTTGGATGAAATTGGATGGAAATGCTTCAGTAGTAATAGTGCCAGATGCAATACCAGAAGCTGTGATAATGGCCCATTTTTTTTCTCTTGAGGAAAATTCCAAGTACTCAAAAGAATGTGAAAATGAACCTCATGGCAGTAATAACTGAGATGTGCCACCATACCAACAACAAGCCTGACAAGCAATCACTCTACATTACATTCAGTAAAAGTCCAACCTACAGCAGCTTTCTCTTCAGAGAGAAAAAGAGCCACATAAATGACTACAGAAGTCAGAAGAAAACAGGATAAGATGGATAGATTTCTGGGAGTTCCCCAATATTCCTTCAAACTGATATGAATACCACTAATAAGATTAAACCAATCTATTATTTGTCATGTTTAGGTGGACCAGGGTACAGAACGCTTCTTCACTGTCAAGTTTACCATTCTAATGTACTTCACTGGAGTTTGGAGATTGGATGCTGTATGCTGGATAAAATTTTAATTTCAATTTTTCTAACTGCATTTCTTTGTTTTCACTTCCTCAGACTATCTCCTGTCTGTTCCTCTCTAATTTTTTCCTCCATGATGATGTATGTAAAAAGAAAGTTAGGTGCTCTCCCAGACTTTCGGATTCAGAAAATAAACTGCAAAACTGCAAAGGAAGTATGAAAACAGTAAGCCAAACTCGTATTTCATATCTACATTGGGACTGCAAATGCATTGAGCATTATGGGATATGACTAGTTGATGTGACAGAATGTTGGAATGATTTCATCAAAGTACTTTCAATAGAAATGATCTTTGAACCTACATGAAACAGAACACCCAAAGTATTTTTAGGATATGAAGCTCAATAATAAAGTTTTAAGTAAAAGACTGTTTCTGCTAGTTTTTTTTTATTTTTAAAAATGTAGTGGTGGGTTAATTTTGTAAACTGAACATTCTGAGTCCTGAAAAATATTCCTTGTCTTTGACAAATGCATAAGATTCTTGTTCACTTCAATGGATTTTTGAAAAATGTTAACACGTTTCACTGATTTTTAACAAAATGCTACGTTATGTTCATGGGAAGTTTAGAAATAAACAAAAAATGTTTTGAGCCCTTCTTGAGAAATGAATTGTAGTCACAACTAGTTTTATTATACAAATTAGTGTAAATTACCTATAAATAATGTTTGTGCCGAACACAATAGGAAAAAAAGAGAAGTACAAGCTAAAAGTTTATGGTAATGAGAAATTATCCTTCTCAAAACAAACTCTGATGCTCTTATGCATTCATTATTTGGTTATTGCTGAGAGAGAGAGAAAGAAGGAAGGAAGGCAGGAAGGAAGGAAGGCAGGCAGGCAGGAAGGAAGGAAGAAAGGAAGGAAGGAAGGAAGGAAGGAAGGAAGGAGGGAAGGAGACTAATAGGATTTTTACAGTATTTGATTGTATAAACATCTCCAGATCACATCACACTGAGCTCCCTTGGAAGCTCTAAGCTATGTATCTATATTCCCATGTTCATTTCTGACCAGCTCGTTCTTGGTAATTTTTTACTGAAGTCTGTGGCATCAAGCCTGAGCTGGAGGGAAGATATTAACAAGATCACTCTCTTCATATATTCTTAAATTTTGGGCTAAAGACAACACTGCAGTTTTCTAATTTTTCTTCTTGTATCCTTTTTCTTTAAATTGCCATATACTGTTAGGGACTGCTGAATCTGGCAGCCTGATAGACACGAGGCTCCATGCTCCCAGGTCCAACCAGCAGTGAGGATGAGCTTGTATTCCCAAAAAGGATGCATATGAACACATGTATGCAACACACATTTACATGCGTATACATACACAGATCAACACTCTTTCAAACACAGGTTACACCAGTGGCCTTTTCCACTGGTCACCCTCCTGTGACAGCCCTGGTTATTAGGATTGCCCTACTTGTTGTTGTTCATCAGTGCATCTCTCTGTTTGTGGGGATAAGCCTTCAGTCACAAACCCAAACTCATATCTTTAAAGAAAACCCTGGTTAAAACATTTTAGGTGGTAGAGAATCCACTGTAGAAGTTGTTAAACTGGTGTTTATGTTATTTATACTCACAAGTAACATGGACATGTTGTTTCTGTCTTAAACCTATCTAGTTGTTTCTATAATAAACCTATCTAGTTTGCATTTCCAGCCACTGGATATATTACCTTGGTGAATTATACAATAGAAACTTCTGCTTTCAAATGACCTATCCACAAGTAGCTACTTACAAAGATATCAAGCTATTTCATATTTTTGCTTCTCTAAATACACTGAATGTATTTTAACTGAGATCAAGTGCTGTTTTAAAGGAAATTTCCTGTCATCCCCACTTATGACTCCTAGCTTCTCCTCGTGACACAGCCTTGAATTGCACAGACTGGACTCTAGATGAACCCAAAACTGGATGAGTATGTGCTTCAGGAGACTTTTTAATGTGAACCTGTCACTTATGAGCATGCAAACAACAGGACCAGACTAGAAGTAGTATTAAATAGAACCTTCATCCATTTGTAGTGTGGACATTTGATGTCCAGCACTAGGAGCATTATTCTGCAATTTCACTGCTACAACTTGTGTATTACTACTTGCCAATGCAAACCCAGACAGGTCTGAGTCTCTCAATTTAAGACACTGGCACCTCATCCCCATTGGTCTCTTCCAAACTAATTTCTAATTTTCACTGCTCATTAAATGAATTCAACCATTTTTCTCAGTGGCATGCACATCAAGCAAAATGCCTTGTGCTTAACACGGAGCTCACTGTCTCTCAGTCAAAAAAGTTCTCTTAACTGATCATATGCAAATCCTGGTTCCCTGGACTTTTAAACCATTCTCTAATGGTTTTCTATTCTTTCCAGAATAGTTTTCCATCCTTCAAAATAAATGGTTTTACAGGTGACCAATTTAAATTAAACATTCTATTTGCCTATATTAAATAAAGCATCCCATTTAGCTGCTGATCCCAATGTGCTTCTTCTTCAGTAATCCATTGTCTTCATTGCTTACTACAGCCTTGATCTATGTGTCATCTCCAACTCTTTACCAAAAGTGCTTTTCCACTCAATCCAAGTCACTGATACAGATACCAAATAATATAGAATGAAGAATTGACTGCTAGAGGAAACTATTAGAAAGACATTTTCTCAAAGAAAAAAGGCTGCCCTTCCCCCTATAACACTTTCTTGGTTCTTATTGTGTACTGTGTTTTGACAATTTTGTTCTGGTCTTTAAATTAAATGGCATGTGGTACCAATCCAGATGCCTCTCAGAAGTCTCTGTTAATAGTGCTATTGCCCGTATGGTCAATGATTTACACTTTGCTTAATCTGTTAGGCTAAAAGTGCCTTGTGCAAAATGTCTTGGTTCCTGACTGAGATGTTTCATGACAGAAGTTAGGTAAGTCATGAACTTTCCATCCCATCCTCTTCATTACGGCTGGATCTCCTTAAAGAACTGGAAAAGAAGAGTGTACTAACTAACTGTAACTGATTATCAGAGTAGGAATAAAACTTAGAGGTTTATGTGTTGAACACTAGGCAATGCTATTTTTTCAGTGTTATATGAATTGTTAACACAAGAGTTTTTTAACTCTGTTATAAAGAGACATCTGTGGCTGTAACGTCTGTGTCTGTGTCTCAGTGCAGATTTGCCTGCAGGACTACTTCATGGGACAGGCAGTGGAGTCTTCTGTCTGTGGGTTATGCTTTCGTGACAGTGATGGTGCTTTGCACTCTTTTGTCAGAAAAGAAAATTTTTTTAGTTCCCTAGGGTCTCAATCCTTTTGTGTCAAGCTTGTAATTCAAAGTTTGCAGCAATCTAACAGGTTTCCCATTAAAAAAATGTCCTTGGCTGGCTTGTAAAATCCTAACAAGATATTAGAAGGTTAATAAATTTTTTTGTTTGAAATTATTTGCCATTTTTGTGAGAGCGGCTGTGTGTGCATGCATTTTTTTTCCTTTAGGGCTCAATAGTACACCAACCTGGAAAACTATTTGACAGGAGGAATGTGATCTGTTGCTTAGTTACAGTTGGTCCATGAGGATACAGGAACATTTCTGCTCTGTGGTTGGATATATCTCCCCACCACCACCTCCTGATGAAGGTAATAGGAAGGTGAATCCACCTTTTAGTGAGACGCCATGTCAAAAGCCCTACTTGGGATGAGAAAGAAACAGAAAGGAAAGCAAATCAAGGAATTTTACACTCCTCCTTTTCTGGATCTAGTAAGATTTAGTCAGCCTGAAAATATTTTGTACTAGGTACAGAAATAACTCAATATTTAGGTAGGTTTTTTTTAAAGCATTGAAAAAATTAATTGCAATTATGAAGAACCACGATCCATCCTGCTCAGTTTTCTATCAGTGTGTTGCTGTAGGAACTTTGGGAATATGATCCCTTGTGTAATAATAACATCCTATCCATATAAAACATGTAATTACTGCTTGGTTTCTATGAGCATTCAGGAAGGTAAAACATGAACACAAAAAGCCCAGACGTCACGAAATTCAAGCATTAATGGAGACTGAACACAAAAAGCCCAGATGTCATGAAATTCAAGCAAAGAGTTTTGTATGGCTTATTTCATTGACTTTAGTTTTCATCCATGCCTATTCTTCAAACATAACAAATCTTAACTGCAGACACTGAAGGAAAGGTTGAGGTTTCAAAACATAAGCACAGAAATATTCACTTGGCTTCCTGCCGTGTTAAGTGAAAGTGAAATTCATTTCACCTAATTTCAGTGATCTAAAAGACATACTGTGCAAACAAGTGATCTAGCAGGTCGGTGAAGAGTGATAAAAACATTTGAAGGCAATTCATCCCACTCTTAAGATATGTGACCAAGACAGATGGGATGAATCATCCTCTGGTGTACCCTTTTTCCTTCACTGACTTTAGTGGAAGACTCAGTGGCTTGTCTTAAATTAGGTGAGGTGAATTTCACTCCAATTTACCAAACAATTGCAGCACAGAAATATATTTTCAAGCTGTGTATGTAAAAATAAGTTAAATCTATAATGTGGTAATATGAACAGTTTGCAATTCTAGCAATCCATGCCTACAGTGCTGCAAAAGTTACAGTTGACAGCCTAACATGAAGGAAATAAGACTTTATTTTCAGTTCCTATAATTTTCCCTAGGGAAATACAGCCCATCACAAAAGCATTACCAGAGGTAGGACTAATACCGGAATTAGAAATCTTACATTTAAGCTTCTTCATTTACTTAGTAAGAACAGAAGGTGCCTTGCTGGACCTCTTGTTTGTGAACAGAGAAGGACTGGTGGGTGATGTGATGGTTGGAGGCCATCTTGGGTGTAGCGGTCATGAAATGATAGAGTTTCGATTCTTGGAGAAGTAAGGAGGGGGGTCAGCAGAACTGCTACCTTGGACTTCCAGAGGGCAGACTTTGGCCTGTTTAGGAAACTGGTTGACAGAGTCCCTTGGGAGGCAGTACTGAGGGGCAAGGGAGTTCAGGAAGGCTGGACATTCTTCAAGTAGGAAATCTTAAAGGTGCAGGAGCAGGCCGTTCCCATGTACCGAAAGACGAGCCAGCAGGGGAGAAGACTGGCCTGGATGAACAGAGAGCTTTGGAATTCAGGAATAAAAGGACAGTTTATGACTTTTGGAAGAAGAGGCACGCAACTCAGGAGGACTACAAGGAGGTTGTGTGGGGAGAGGATTAGAACGGCCAAAGCCCAACTAGAACTTAATCTGGCTACTGCTGTAAAAGGCAATAAAAATGTTTCTACAAAGACATTAGCAACGAAAGGAGGGCTAAGGAGAATCTCCATCCTTTAGGGGATGCAGGGGGAAATATAGTGACAAAGGACAAGGAAAATGCTGAGGTACTTAATGCCTTATTTACTTCAGTCTTTAATAGTAAGACCAGTTGTTCTCGGGGTACCCACCCACTTGAGATGGAAGACAGGGATGGCAAGCAGAATGGAGCCCCCATAATCCGAGGGGAAAAGGTTAGTGACCTGCTACACCACTTAGACACACAGAAGTCTATGGGGGTGGATGGGATCCAACCAAGGGTACTGAGGGAGCTGGCAGAAGTGCTCACCAAGAAACTTTCCATCATTTATCAGCAGTCCCAGCTAACCAGGGAGGTCCCCGTTGACTGGAGGTTAGCAAATGTGACACCCATCTACAAGAAGGGCTGGAAGGAGGATCCGGGGAACTACAACCTGACCTTGGTGCCAGGGAATGTTATGGAGCAGATCATCCTGAGTGCCATCACACAGCACATACGGAACAACCAGGGGACTGGACTCCATCAGCATGGGTTCATGAAAGGCAGGTCCTGATTGAATAACCTGATCTCCTTCTATGACAAGGTGACCCACTTAATGGATGAGGGAAAGGCTGTGGATGTTGTCTATCTAGACTTTAGTAAGACCTTTGACACCATTTCCCACAGCATTCTCCTGGAGAAACTGGCTGCTCATGGCTTGGATGGATGTACTCTTTGCTGGTTAAAGAACTGGCTGGATGGCCAGGCCCAAAGAGTTGTGGCGAATGAAGTTAAATCCAGTTGGCGGCTGGTCACAAGTGGTGTTCCCCAGGGCTCAGAATTGGGGCCAGTTCTGTTTAATATCTTTATCAATGATCTGTACGAGGGGATCAAGTGCACCGTCAGTAAGTTTGCAGATGACACCAAGTTGGGCAGGAGTGTTGATCTGCTGGAGGGCAGGAAGGTTCAACAGAGGGATCTGGACAGGCTGGATCGATGGACTGAGGACAACTGTATGAGGTTCAACAAGGTGGCTGGAAAGCTGCCCGGCAGAAAAGAACCTGGGTGTGCTGGTTGACAGCCAGCTGAACATGAGCCAGCAGTGTGCTCAGGTGGCCAAGAAGGCCAACAGCATCCTGACTTGTATCAGAAATAGTGCGGCCAGCAGGACTAGGGAAGTGATCATCCCCCTGTACTTGGCACTGGTTAGGCCACACGTCGAATACTGTGTTCAGTTTTGGGCCCCTCACTTCAAGAAGGACATTGAGGTGCTGGAGCATGTCCAGAGAAGGGCAACAAAGCTGGTGAAGGGTCTAGAGCACAAGTCTTATGAGGAGCAGCTGAGGGAGCTGGAGTTGTTTAGTTTGGAGAAGAGGAGGCTGAGGGGACACCTTATCACACTCTAGAACTACCTGAAAGGAGGTTGTAGTGAGGTGGGGGTCGATCTCCCAAGTAACAAGCAATAGGACACGAAGAAATGGCCTCAAGTTGTGCCAGGTGAGGTTTAGATTGGATATTAGGAACAACTTCTTCACCAAAAGGGTTGTCAAGCATTGGAACAGGCTGCCCAGGGAAGTGGTTGAGTCCCATCCCTGGAGGTATTTAAAAGATGTGTAGATGTGATGCTTAGGGACACGGTTTAGTGGTGGACTTGCCAGTGCTAGGTTAATGGTTGGACTTGATCTTAAAGGTCTTTTCCAACCTAAATGATTCTATGATTCTAATATAACCTAGGAAGAGCAATGGTAAGACATTTGTAATTCTGGAGTAAATATGAAAGTCACTGTTTTGAATTAACCCATAATAAGCACATATCCACATAGGAAAGATGGCGAAATTTTATTACGTGGGAAATAACACACTCATAATCCATTTATATGTGTGCTTTGCTTTCAAGTATGTTACCCTGAAGATATTATACAAAGACAGTGGAATTGAGTCACAACTGGTAGTAATTTTCTCATACAGCCAGAAAAAAACAATTTCAGAAAATTTGAAGAAATCACATCTTTAGGCAGAGACTGTTTGATGTTCCTGGTTTCATTGAAGAAGTTTGCATTGTGGCTATATTGATTCTGTTGATGAATAAAAGAACCTCATCTTCATCTCACTTATTCAGTGAATACTAACTTCGTAAGAAAAGATTTTAAAACCTCTCATAAAGACACACATAGAAGGACACTTAAAAAACTTCTCTATATAGTTTACAGAATAGTATGTACACCTTTTTCCCTCATGCTATAATATCAATCCTATTTGCATGAAATAAAGGTAATTTTCCAGAACCATAATCATGAAACTAGAGAAAAGATGGCAGGGCCCTACAAAGATTAGCATTTTGCGTTAAACCATGTGAGAGAAGAGACTGGCAGGAGAATAGATGGAGACTATGGCATTTCCAAGTACTGACACACACAAAATATCCCTTCTGCTCAGTTAATCAATCATATTCTGCTAGATGAACATATTATCCTTCCAAGGAAAGAATGCAAATAACAGATGCCAAGGAGAAGGCTGAAATGCTTAATAAGATATTATTCTGTGATCTTCTCTCACTCACTCTCTGTCTATATATACAGACACACATGTTAAAATAGTGGCAGAACACTTTGTGTAACAGTTCCTTTGAAAGCTAAAAAGAGAAGAGAGTGGTCATGATCAGGGAAAGTGAAGGCAAAGCATAGGCATAAGTACTTCGCTATGAACAACATCAAATGAAGTACATTGTGCAGCTATGAGCAATGACCTTATTTCTCCTAAAATTCTGTGAGAAGTTACTGTAATGCAGGAAGGAACTGTCTAAAGTAGTTCATTAATTGTCAGACATTTTCAAAAATACATTTGGAAAGATATTCAGTAGAATATTGAGTAGTTATTTTTAAGAAAAAAGAATAGAGAAATAGTGGTGGTGTTGGAATCCCATTGGTTCACTAGAAATAACAGAGTTCATATAAGTAGGCCCAAGATAATTATAAGGCAGTACATTTAAATGCAATACCTTGTAAGAGAGCTGAGAGCTTTTGTTCATATCAAGGAAAATGAGGAATTAGTAATATATAGCCAACATGTGAAATTGCTATGACTCAGTCAAGGCCAACTTAGCTCTGGTAAAAACATTGTTCTTTCCATTTTTATGTATGAAAAATTCCTCAGGAAAGATTAGAACTGTGAGTACACAAAGAGCGTAGGACTGATCTTTGTCAATTTGTTTCCATGTGAAAGCTAATGAAGACTGGATGCTGAAATAGATCAAAATCCTGAGTATGAAATTATGATGGTTCATAATTAACATGGCAAATTCTTTCAAGTCTAGTCTTTTAAAAATCAGTATTAAAGATTTCCTCCCATTTTTCCATGATAATATTGATAACAATTGTGTGAGCAGATATGAAGTCAAAAGAGACAATAAATACTCATCAGATTGCAGTCTTGTAAACCTCAATGCATAATAGAAATGGTAGAAAATGAGATTCAATGAAGACAAAGTGTTTTTCACAAGTAACAGCTCTACTCAGCTGTTTTTTACATCCGCCTCATTTCTATATATATACACGAACATTTCATTCTTATTCATAATTTTGGGCTGATATGTTTTTCTAAGGCTGAGCAATTTTGCAAAAACTCACAATCATTTTGTAAAATAAACTTTATGGCATAGATGTGGAAAGTGCTTAAGGGTGAAGCATAAAACTATGCTTCCACAGTCAATTAAGTTTTCCTCAAAAAATTAGTGATGGTTTTAACATTCACCAATAATCAACATCCTGAAAAAACCTACAATTTCCCACATTTACCTGAATTTTTCCTTTTAGATCTAGAATACAAAATCAGACATGTTTCTCACTGCATAACCAGATAGTTGTGCATCTCTGTGGACATTTCAATTTGCTCAGATTATCATCTGAATTATTTAACTGTTTACTGATGCTACTTACCATGTCATTTGCTATTGAACAGTATACATACTGTACTTAAGTATCAGCAAAGCCCAGCAGAGTGGATATCCTCTAGAACTGTTGTTAGTTTAAGAACTTGAGAGTGCTATGATGATGCTGGCAAGGATAGTTGTCCAGCCTGCTGTATTATCTTGCAGGAGGATTGTAATAGCAGTGTGGTGTGGGTGCTTTTGGAAACTGCTGAGTTATCTGGTCCTGATCTCCCACTTGCTTGTGACAGCCCTCCCTAGGGCATCCAGCAAGTTTTGTGTCTCCCACTCATTGTTAGGACCTATCACCATTAATCAGTCACTGATATGTATACACAAACAAAATGAGAAAGAACAGGCAGCTCCCAAGAACGGTTTCTTGGGAAACCATATATCTTGATGGATCCCTTGAATAAGACAATGAAATGACTGTTCTAATTAGTCAGTGCTCATTGCTAGTGCTGAAATTCAGTTCTACATGTAACCAAGAGAAGAGGAATGTACATCTGTGGTCAATACTTGAGAACCAGTAGATGCAAACAAACATATAGGCTTTTTATGCTTTTACATTTTCCAATTGAGCTCTTTCTTCTAGCAGAGTTTGATATCAGTTCTTAATACCACTGATTAATGCTGCTTTTTAATTAAAATGTTAAAATTTTTGTTAAATGACATATATTGCGCCTTCCTCATGACATTTTTGCATGTTTTAATATCAAATGCCTGATGAGCTGAAATAGAGAAGAAATATAGCCAGAATTCCTCCACAATGAAGTAATTGTTGGTGTTTATTATCCTTCTAAAGGCAGAAATTTAAAAATGTCAGTGATTACTATTACCCCATCACCTTTGTTGAATGGGATGGATCCCATCTCAACCTTTCTGTTGCTGACTGTGGACAACTTATCATTAACAGAGGCCCTTTGGTAAATTTGCTGCATTTTTGCTTTCTCAGGCACAACATTAAAGAAAGTAGAAGCTAAAAGTTGTGGCAAGCCAACCACAACTGCAAGCCGTTTCTTAGATGAAGCACGAATGGTTAAGCATCCCCATCATTTTGGTAGGCTTTCTCCTGCTGAGTACAGTGATGTAGTTTGTTACTCTTGGGCTTAATGGTTTAGCACAGGAAAAGTGCATAGAATTGTAGTTTAACCATGAAAAAGATGACAGTGTTTAATAAAGAGGAGGAATGATTTACCAAGTCTGCATTTGTCACTAAAATGACAACACTCACATAAGTAGAATTCACTCCTAAAAGACAAAAAAATAATTAGGTTTGGCTCTAGCTTGCTGGGTTGAGTCCCACCAAACAAAATGAGAGGTATTCTTTGACATCCCTAGTGGAATAACTTTTACCATTGTGACTTACCAACAAATGTTCATGAAATACAAATATGACGGCTTCACTCATTCTGCTGTACAAATCAGGAATACTCAAGATTCCCTTGATCAATGGTTCAGAAACCTTGAAAGGATAATAAATGTTCAGATCTTTGCAGACTTCCTTTCAGATGAGGCTAAACTTCAAGAAGAAATGTTCTTCCACTGCTGCAGCGCTGATCATTAGAAAGGACTTTGTGGGAACCTTATAATTACTTAGGTGGCCAAGAGGGCCAGTGACATCCTGGCTTGTATCAGAAATAGTGTGGCCAGCAGGACTAGGGAAGTGATTGTCCCCCTGTACTCAGCACTGGTGAGGCCACACCTTGAATACTGTGTTCAGTTTTGGGCTCCTCACTTCAAGAAGGACATTGAGGTGCTAGAACATGTCCAAAGAAGGGCAGCGAAGCTGGTGAAGGGTCTAGAGCACAAGTCTTACGAGGAGCGGCTGAGGGAGCTTGGGTTGTTTAGCCTGGAAAAGAGGAGGCTGAGGGGAGACCTTATTGCTCTCTAGAACTACCTGAAAGGAGGTTGTAGCAAGGTGGGGGTCGGTCTCTTCTCCCAAGTAACAAGTGATAGGACAATGGCCTCAAGTCATTCTAGGGGAGATTTAAATTAGATATTAGGAAAAATTTCTTCATGGAGAGAGTGGTTAAGCATTGGAACAGACTGCCCAGGGAAGTGGTATGATCACAGTCCCTGGAAGTATTCAAAAAAACATGTGGATGTGGTGCTTAGGGGCATGGTTTAGAGGTGGACCAGGCAGTTAGGTTAACAGGTTGGACTCGATGATCTCAGAGGTCTTTTCCAACCTTAACAATTCTATGATTCTATGATTCTATGATAATATCTTCCTACGTGACAGATGCACAGGCTTCCTAAAGGCTGGCTCTGGAGCAAACTCTTTTAAAAAAATGTAATCTGTATTTGTGTTCTGTATCACAGTCATGTTTGGTATAAAACTGATTCAAAACAACAGTGATACCATCCTAATTGGATCTTTTCAGTATACCCCCACTCCCATTTTTTTATGTAAGTACAGTGCATATGTACTTACATTTACTCTTGAAAACAAGAGTAAAGACTAAAATCTCCTACATATGAAGGAGATGTGAAGGTGGTGTGATTCATGGTAGGTTTCCAGTGTTAACCTCAGTTGCTGCAGAGGCTCTGAAGAGTAGTGGGAAGAGGTAAAAACTTAACCACAGTAGCTTTGCTTCACTTATTCTATCAGACCATCATGCTACAACAACAATGCAACTTTATAAGAAATTAGATTGGTTTTTTAAATTTTTCTGGGAAGGTAAACAAAGAACTTCATATGTCTTCATCTGGTATATGAACTTTTGTTGAGAGGAGGTCTAATTATATTTCTCCTTCACTACAGCTGAATTTTGCTGCTGATATCTGTTTTATTAAACTCACTTCTGTATCTTTTACAGGCTTGGTGTGATGGTTTTGGCTGGGATAGAGTTAATTTTCCTCCTAGTAGCTGGTATAGTGCTGTCATTTGGATTTAGCTTGAGAATAATGTGATAGCACACTGATGTTTTAGTTTTTGCTAAACAGTGCTTATACTAAGTCAAGGACTTTTCAGCTTCCCATGCTCTACCAGGTGCACAAGAAGCTGGGAGGGAGCACAGCCAGGGCAGCTGACCCAAACTGGCCAAAGGGCTATTCCATACCGTATGACGTTATGGTCAGTGTATAAACTGGGGGAAGAAGAAGGAAGGGGGGGATATTCGGAGTGATGGCATTTGTCTCCCCAAGTAACCATTACATGTGATGGAGCCCTGCTTTCCTGGAGATGGCTGAACACCTGCCTGCCGATGGGAAGTAGTGAATGAATTCCTTGTTTTGTTTTGCACACAGCTTTTGCTTTGCCTATTAAACTATCTTTATCTCAACACACGAATTTTCTCACTTTTACTCTTCTGATTCTCTCCCCCATCCCACCAGGAGAGAGCGAGCAAGCGGCTGTGTGGTACTTAGTTGCCAGCTGGGGTTAAACCATGACACTTGGCTTTTGTGCAGTTGCACCTGTCAAAAACAATTGGTTACAAAACTTCAACTTCTGCAAATGTCTGCAGCAAGGGTATTATAGTATGCAAAGAATACCTTACATCTTCCCTTTCATCATTTATATTTCTTCCCTATTAAAAAGAAGGTTGTTTTTTCAGGTCTTTCGCTGAGCTATTGGTCTCTTCCTAACCTGATATTTTAATATGCATTTTTCAATGCAATTTTTGATGTCTAATAATCTGTTTCAGCAAAGTCTTCAGTGACCATACTGCTAATATATCACTTGATTCCTTCCCTTTACAGATGATTATTTTAGATAGGTTATTGTGCTGCCTCAAGAATGGTTTCTGCTGATTGATCACAGTGATATGCATCAGTGTGACAAAGGGATTTAAATTGGTTAATCTATCTATCTATATTGCAGAACAGAACTAATTGCCTTCAGTTTGGAAATTCAAAATGGTTTTATTGCCTATGAAAGCCACTGAAGCTAAAATAGAGCTTGGGGGGGGGCGCAGTCAGCAAATTTTGGAAGTGAAATGTGAATTGAAGGTGCTCTGAAGCTTACTACGGTAGGAAGGTGGTTCTGTTTGTAAATTATGTTGATTGATTGAACAAGTAAAAGTAATGCAACCTTCCTCCTGAAGGTGAAAATCTGCAGTCTATTTTCTGGCTGAGTGAAATGTGAACGAGGAAATAAAATGCTACCTCATAAACATCATGTCTGATGGTATTTCCAGTCCGAAGAACTAAAATAAAAGAAATGCAAGAATTTAGATTCAACAGGGAAATAGAATGTTATTTTCTATTAAATTGGAAGGCACATATCTTGAACCTTGAGGTTAAAAATAAATATTGGAGTTGCATCAGCCACTGAATGCCATCCTGTGACTTTTCATGAATGACATAATTACTGCCTTTTTAAAGTACCAAGATTTTTTGTAGTTGGTTGAAGATTAAGATAGTCAACAAGAACTTAATACATGGAGTAAATGTGCTATGTTTTTCAGAAAATATAAGGCAATAGTAAATTCTAGTAGCTGTCACCTTACAATATTTTAAGGAAGGATTAAATATGTTTAGATCTGTCAACAACATCTGTGTTTACACTGCTCAAAAAGCTCTTAAAATTTATTAACCATATTTTTTTTCAGAATCTTGTTCTAGAGTAATTATCATGGGGTTAAGAAGAAAGATCCCCACAGAGGATCTATTGAATAATTTCCTGTTATGGGAGTTCCTCACCTGCTTGTGTTGAAGATTGAGTGCCCAGATTCAGTATGGCAATTTATATGTTTCATTTATTTTCATGCCTATTTGTCTGTCCCTCATTTTCCTAGAACTCCCCGAGCTATGGCTGTGTATGTGACATTATGTATCACATATGCAATGTTAGTGCATTAGTGCAGCATATTACCTATATCTTTACTGGATTATCAGACTCTTTTCCTCTTGTACTTATATATCCTTGCTATGGCTCTTCTCCTTCCTTATCTTACTGAAGTTTATTTTCTCAGTGCCACATGGGAAACCACCAAGCTTTCCCATGATGCATGAAGAGAATACATTGCAGTCTTGTTGCATTCTCTGAAAATCTTGTTTACTCTTCTCGTATCAGTCTGTGCACAACTATGTTTTGTATTGAGGAATATCTGCTAGCCAAATATGATTGCCTTAGATAGGCTGGGGAATTTCCAATTGTTTTAGCTGCCTATGAATAGGGTTTCAGATGGCTGGAGTAAAAGGCAATAAGATGCCAAATTACTTATATTCAAAGTGAACAGTCTATAGTCACCAATCAGCTGAAAAGTAATTACTGACACTTATGGGTGTACATGACAAGGTTTGAGTGGGGGAAGAGAGGGAGGAGTCTGGAGTGAAGGAATGAGGCTGAGCCTGGGAGAGGGAGAAGAAAATGTTCCTTTAATGTTTGTCTTTCTGTTTCTCAATACCTGAATCTATTTTAATTGGCAGTGAATTAAGTTAATTTTCCCCAAGTCTGGTTTGCCAGTGACAGTAATTGCTTAGCACTCTCCCTGTCTTTATCTTAACCCATGAGCTTTCTCCCTCCTGTTTTTTCCTATTGTCTCACCCTGTTCTGCTAAGGAGAGGGAGTGAGTGAGCAGCTGGGTGGGAGTTTGTCTGTTAGACCCACCACAGAAACATATGATTTGTATAAAGACAAAATTAAAATGTGAAGGGTGCTTATTTCATATAGTCTTGGATAAAGATGAGGAAAAAAGGAACTATAGGAAGTTTGAATTGTTTAATTTTATATTTTCTTATTTTCATAATTAAAAAAAAAAAACAAACCAAACAAAACAAAACACCCAAATAGACATTCAATAACACTGACAGGAATATTTAAAGCTATAAGAAGAATATACTTTCCTAACAGTGCCCAATCAACTTGTGGAACTCATTGTTATGAATTCTAATGAGACTAAGACTAAAGCAGGTTTATAAGAAAACTTAAGGATTTGCATAGATGATTAGAATGTCCACATTTCAATTGGAAAGGATTAAGAGATCAGGAGAGGATGGCTGAAAGGATATAACTGTTGATGCTCCATGTCTCAGTCTGAGAGTGTCTTCATGCCAGCCTCCTGCTAGATTTCTTGCACTTTCCTTTGAAGAAATTTATACTGGTGTCTGTATGTGACAGGCTAATATCTCTGTCAGTGCTCTGGTTTGCTCTAGTTGTTTCTGTTTTCCTAGTTGCCTGGTGAATAGTTAAAAATTCATTTGCAATAACAGGATTGAGTTCCAAATGGCTCACCAGGCTGATTATTTAATGAGGACAATTATTCTTTAATCAGCATGATGCAGTTATGAGTGTGAGACTTTGGAAAAGCAAGTCTGGAAAAGGAATTTCACAGAATTTGGCAGAAGCCTCTCACTGATGGTGACAACTAACTGCTTCACAAAATCAGAGCAAAGGATGGCTCAAAAAAGACCATTCTCATTCATTCAGGATCAAATCCGTCCAGGGAGACATTTATCAGACCTGTTCTGTGTATAGGTTGTTTGTGTGTTTCGCTACCCTTACCATTGTAATGACAGTATCTTCCGTAGTGTCCTAGTATCTAACCTAATTTCTTCATGTGCTGTCTTCAGTGAGTGAAGAGAAAAAATGTTCACCAGGCTCTATTTAACGATGTTTCATATATTGCAAGTTATCTAAGGCTGTTCTTTTATAATATACAAAGGCCAGTCCCTTCAGCATTTTCTCAAGGGTTGTGTTTTCTGTATCTGTTATTCTGGTGCTCCCCTGAACTCTTCCTGATTTGCCTGAATTTTATTTAAAAGTGCAGTGTCCAGGCTGAACAGATTTTTTTCAGATGAGGCTTCTACCAGAGAAAAGTACAGTGGAAAAAATGACCTCTTCTATCATATATAGAATACTCATTAATATTACAAATTTGGCTAAGTTAAGATAAATTCATTCTCTTTACAATTCACTGCTCTGGCAGAACAAGGTTCAAGAACATGAAGGACAATTCCATTCAGGGTGCAGTTTTCACATATTTAGCAACCATTTCTAAACTTACTTTATTAAAGAATGCCACCTTGCCTCATTATATTGTTCAGCGACAGTCATTTTGAAGGCTATTAGCTTTGTGCATCTAAATAAGTCTAACATGGTTGACTTTCAGAACTTCATTTAAGAAAAATATATAATTAGATTTTTGATTGAAGACTCTAGTTAGAGGAAAGTATTACTTATTAATACATTAAGAAAGCATATTTATGAGAGGAAAAACTTTCAGGATCCCCAAACTTTCTGTATTTTTAAACAATTATGATACAAGTTATTTAATTCAGTTAAATATATGCATCCAAATATCACCTCTTTTTAAATCAAAAAAAAGCGATAATTTTTCAGCACTTTTCTGAAAATAGAAAATGCCTTGCTTAATAAAAATCTTTACTTTCTCTTGCACCTTCTCTTGTACTTTCCTCTTCTTTGTCTCACAGGGCTCAGAGGTGGGAAAAGATGAAGTTTGTGGCCCACAGTGACAATTGTTATTATCTATCTAGCATACAGTTCTTTCTTCTGACTCTCACATCAGTGGAAACAGTGGTTGTTATAAATTCCAACAACCAAAAAAAACCAAAAAGCAAGAATTTCATACCTACATATTTATCCAATAAAGTCATTGTAGAATAGATAGCAAGAACTTAGGTACATGTGAAAATATCAGGGGACATTATTCAGGCGTAACACAACCATGAATCAAGAAAAATTTTCTGCCTTCCTGCAGATTCAAGCTGTAGTAGGAATATTTCTGTACAGTTGTCTTCTGTTGAGATGACCATAAGCCTGTACAACAGAGAATCATTTACTGTAGCAATTTAGCCTTCATGTTTACTTCTATTTTGAGATTGATTTCCTAGAGAAAAAAATTTATATGATCATGCTGACTGGTCGTATGTTTGTGTCCTAGATGATTTCTAAACTTCTTAACCAGTGTCAAAAAAACTTAACACAGGCCTCAGAATAGTTAATTTCCTACAATTTCGGGGAAATGGGTAGCTGGGAAGAAGGCAGAGACCTTGTAAACAACACCTGTAATGAAAAGGCTGCAGCTTGAGCTGGGAAGATTACTCAGAGATTAAGTTATCAAATCAATAACTAAACTGCATTGATTCTTCCTCTGTGCTACAGTCTAGCTCCAGGTCTGCGGTTATCATGCATGGCAGCATGAGGGAAAGGGACCTAAATTTGTTCATGTCTAATGACACAGATCTCTTTTACAGCTCTGCAGTATCATAAATGTATTTTGGTGAAGATTAGTGCAACACGCATTTGTAACTTGATTAGAACATACCTCTGTACAGCCAGCCTCTTGCCTGCCTTTGGAAGATATAGAAGATTTCTCACGGAGAGGCTCCTGATGGCCTCATATCCTACTGTGCTACTTAATGGATTATCTGCTATACTACGTATGAGAGCAGTGATTTCCTGCTATTCAGTCTACAATAAATTAGGTAGTAATTAGCTTTATAAGGCACTTGCTGCATGAGTGATATGAGAAGAGAAAATGCTATACATTTTAAAGGATTTATCCATTGTTCTTAGCTTTAATAACCTCATATTGGATGTAATTTTTCTCAGGTATCGTATTAAAAAATTATGTCATTTTACCTTTAATTTTTTATCAGTGAATTTCTCTGTCCTGTTTCCCATTTTCAGTGAGGGAAAAATGCTAAGTAATTTAAAAGTTAAAGATGAAGCAATGAGAGATGACAAAGAAGTGATCACCTTATTAAATATGAAGACAGGGCCTTATTTTTTTCTGCAGTATGTTATATTGCTGCTTGTTTGGAAATGTCCTTGTCTTTGAAGTATCAGCTATAAAGATAAGATTAAAATGTCATTCCTATCAATCATTGAGGTAGTGACTCTTTTACTCTGGCAACTGTAATGCAAATTTTTTTAGAAGAAAGCATAACATGACTTGCAATCCTGAGGATGCAATACTGCAAGTTAAAGGCAAACAGACGCACCCAGAAAATTCTGAAGGTGTTTGAGATATTCAATGAAAACTGGTCACATTAAAATTATAGAATATATTAACATTATAAAACATAGCTGAAAGGAGAAAGAATGACCTCACTTGAGGAAAAAAAACAGGTATTGAAAGAATGGAGAAACTGTTTACAGAGGCACTGCTCTGGCTTGTGTAACAAGGTGAATATACTAATTAATTTCTTAGCACATCATATTAGTACTTTTTTCTGCATTATCAGTTAGATAAGGCATATACAGTATGTTACAGACAATGCTTATGTGCAACAGTGCTGTGAAACAAGGTAATATTTCACATGGAGAAACAGTACACAGATTAAACTACTTAATGTAACAGAATCAGTGTTGTGATTTAACCCCAGCCGGCATCTAAGCACCACATAGCCACTCGCTCACTCCCCCTGGTAGGATGGGAAAGAGAATCGGAAGAGTAAAAGTGAGAAAACTCGTGGGTTGAGATAAAGACAGTTTAATAGGTAAAGCAGAAGACGCTCACGCAAGCAAAGCAAAACAAGGAATTCATTCACTACTTCCCATCGGCAGGCAGGTGTTCAGCCATCTCCAGGAAAGCAGGGCTCCATCATGCATAACCATTACTTGGGAAGACAAACACCATCACTCCGAACATCCCCCACTTCCTTCTTCTTCCTGCCGCTTTACATGCTGAGCATGATTTCATATGGTATGGAATATCCCTTTGGTCAGTTGGGGTCAGCTGTCCTGGCTGTGTCCTCTCTCAACACCTTGTGCACCCCCAGCCTGCTTGCTGGTGGGGTGGTGTGAGAAGCAGAACAGGCCTTGACCCTGTGTAAGCGCTGCTCAGCAATAACGAAATCATCCTTGTGTTATCAACAATCTTTTCAGCACAAATCAAAAACATAGCCCCATACTAGCTACTGTGGAGAAAATTAACTCTACCCCAGCCAAATCCAGCACGGTCAGTGATACAGATGATAATAAACAAACAAAAAGATGATAATTCCTGTCTCCAGCTTCTAGGTGGTAATTACTAGGCAAGATGAATTCCCAGCTGTATAAAACTGTGATGAAATTATGTGGCACCTTTGTAACCAAATTTTTTCACTATCCATATTTCCCTAATGAAACTTCAAACCCAAGGAAATTCCCAATTTGTGAGCATGGTATATCTCACTTCTGTCATCTTTAGATATGTGTACTTTATTTTCATATTAGTTCCACGTGAAATAAAGGAAAGATCTTTAGATATGTAAGTGAGAAATTCCTAACTGTCAAAAGAGCTGATATAGCAACAAAAAAGAATATGAATTGCATCAAATGAGGGAAAAATGATTGCATGAAAATATAAATAAAACTACATAGCTTGTGTGTATTTCTGGATTCACTAGTTATGTCCTCAGTATATTTCATGATAGGTATTGCCAGTTCAAGGTCTGTAAAGGTTTTAATGAAAATTTATTACACCCAGAGTGAGCACAATACAAGGCTATACACAAGCACAATACAAGGCTACAGCACAGGCTTTTCTGTCCTGAAAGATGTAAAATATACAGGGCCCCAAAGTACAAATAAACAACTGAAAAGAGTCGGTCACCTTGGGGGATTCTTGGTGGCTCTTTGTTTAGTTTCTAAATACTCTGGATTTCCATATACAGTTGTTTCCTCTGGGGACAGGAGAAAGAAATTTTTCTAACGACATTGTTATACTGCAACTCCTCTGCTAGTGCTGGGCATATTCTTACTCCACCTTCTCTTTTCAGATTTTCAGTTACAGGATATTTTTTCTCTTTATGTAGGAATAGGAAGAATGTTTTAAATCTTTACAATGTTCATTGAAAGAAAAAGAAAAAAACATTCCAGCAAGTTCTGTTCCCTCCATCAAGATGCTATATTGCTATCTCTACTTCTTCACAATCAGATAACCTTAATGCAACACTACAGTAATGTACCACTTCTTTTCTTTCACATTCCAGGTCTGCTTGTGTGGCACAATGCAAAGAAGTGCAGATAACTAAAGCAGCTCTAAACAGCTATCTCATGTTCTCACCGAGTTACTCAGTCAAGGTGGATGGACATGCTAACACTGCTAATAAGGCTCAATTCAGTTCTGAGCATCAGAACTAGCCTATATGAAGCTCTACATTATTACCTTGCTACAACAAAAAAATATTTTTTCTCCATCTCCTCAAATATTCCTGCTGATCAAATGCAGTCTAATAAAAATAATGCTTTTTTTTCCCCCATAGCTATAGTTATAACAGCAAAAATGTAGAAATATAGCATGAAAGTCCCTATGAGATTCTGTTTACCGGCATGTTGTCAAATACCTTTGCCAGGATCAGGTACCCCTGCCATCCATTCTGAGAATCTACCATACTCGTTTCATCACCTGGCAAGTATTTTCTTTTTAATATGGTTATAATTATGAGATAACCTTTCATAAATTTAGTATCAGCTTACCAATGACAGTTTTTATAAATTCTGCTCCTTTAATTTTTTCAGAGTAATTTCTTTCAAATGTCCAATTGCTTTGAATAGATTAAAAATAAATGGCAAGTGGCAACAGAACTCATTTCTCAACTGTGCCAGATATTTTAATTATTTAAACAGCTTCTCTTTGAAGACTTCCCTTCATTAGTGTACTGTGATTTTGTAGCCAGATCCCTCTGCTCTAGGATTTATGAAAGGCAGAATTCTGCATATTGTGTGTCTCACAGAAATTTCATCCTGGCACAGTCAATAACAATAAATAAATAAAAAACTAATGAAAACTACTCCAGATATTTCTATTGCTGAATCTCTTTTTCCTTTCCTCAGCATTATGGCAATGCCACCACTTCTAATGCAAATACTGGTTTTCCTTCTTTTTATGCTTCCTCTGTTTCTGATGGTTTTATGGCAACTTGTATTATTCTAGCTCTTGTGAAGAAGGCACAGAATCTCTCTGGATATGGCTAGGGACAGTAAGTAATGTTTCTGTCTATTCCCCTGGGCTCAGTTAAAAACAAATCCTGGATTCAGCATTCATAGAAACAAGACTTGCCCACGAGGGAGTCCTGTGTGACCACCTTTCCCCAATGCCTCCATAGTCACACACAAGCAGCAGCTTCCTCCCCTTGCGCTCCACAGCCGAGGGAGAGCCCCTTGCATAACTCCCTTTCCCATGAATAAAACCAAGGACAGATCAAATCTTCAGGCTGGGAGAAACTCCCCTGCACTGGCTTCACTGATCAACAACTTCTCCTGTTTCAGCCCTCCAAGGTGCATGTCATGCTGTTTCAAATGCATTAAATTTCTTCACAAATCAAAACCCAGTAGCTGCCCTTTAAGACATCATCTGCATGTGTTAACCCTCAAGAGGCTCTAAGAGCCTTCCTTTGTGTGGGAGAAGAAATTTTCAAAAATAATCTTCCAAAAGTTTCCTTTTTATCCTCCATAGTCCATAGACTATGGTGCATAACAAAAAGATTACCTTTTATGAAGCTTGTAGTTTTATTAGCCTTCCTTGCCCGTTACCCTGGGGAGTAAAGATAGCTAATTTTCAAGCTAAGATCCATGTGAAAATCTTTAGCAGAGCTTGATAACTCATGCCAATACAAGAACTACAGGATCCATGTTCAGAAATGATGACATCAATCAAGACACTGAATTTCTGAAATGAGATATTTCTGCAGAAGCAGCAGAACAAGGATAAAGGTTATGGGGAATGCTCTTTTAGAGCATTTTTCAAGTGAATCCTTGTAATTCAGCATAGGTTTAAAATACACCCATTGAAATACAGCACTGTATCCCACAAATGGCCGGACTGTCAAACTTGGGCGGAAAACTTGTCACTAATGACCCTGAATGTAGGGAAAATGATGGATCTGATTGGAGTCTTTGTAACTGCTTGGTGCAAGGGCACATAGATATGAATGTGATTCAGTCATGAATAGGTTCACTCTTTGTCTGTGATACACTGGGAACTCACCCATTTGCAGTTTCTGTCCATCATTTTTTTTCAGAAATGAGCCAAAGCAACATCTGGGGATAGGAGCACTTCTCCTCAGCTGAGGTCATGTGTTGTAGCTTCGTTTTCTGTTTTACAGGACATCAAAGAAAGAAAGGAAAGGACAAGGGAAGGGTGGACTTCCAATTCATATAGAGGCTGCCATGCATCTCCTTTAGATGATTTTATACCAGTACTTGAAAGCCTACGTAAGTGGTTATTTAGAACTCATAGATCTGATCAATAACAGGAAGTCATTCATCCACTGAGTCTGCAAATAAAAATATTTCAGATCACATGGAGGGACTCTAGACAAATAGGGGGATTCGACATTGTCCTGGTTTCAGCTGGGATAGAGTTAATTTTCTTCTTAGTAGCTGGTATAGTGCTGTCATTTGGATTTAGTGTGAGAATAATGTTGATAACACAGTGATGTTTTGGTTCTTGCTCAGTAGAGTTTACACTACTCAAGGACTTTTCAGCTTCCCATGCTCTGCCAGGTGCACAAGAAGCTGGGAGAGGGCACAGCCAGGACAGCTGACTCAAACTGGCCAAAGGACTATTCCATACCGTATGACGTTATGCTCAGTATATAAACTGGGGGAAGAAGAAGGAAGGGGGGGATATTCGGAGTGATGGCATTTGTCTCCCCAAGTAACCATTACATGTGATGGAGCCCTGCTTTCCTGGAGATGGCCGAACACCTGCCTGCCGATGGGAAGTAGTGAATGAATTCCTTGCTTTGCTTGCGCATGTGGCTTTTGCTTTACCTAGTTGCTTAGTTGCCAGCTGGGGTTAAAGCACGACAGACATGGAAGGGAGAGGTAATTTTTTTACATCTGAAATATTCTGAAATTTTACATACAGATTGCAGGAACCTTGCATTAGAAATGCTCTCTCCTGAGTTTCTGCTTTCAGGTGTAGAAGTTCAGGAGTATATCAGTACTGAGACAGAAAGTAATAAGATCAGAGGATGAAAAACATAACTCACTCTTTTGTATTTCTCTTGAAAAGATGAAAATCACTGTGAGTTATTGTAAATATACGTGGTCAACTTCAAGCATGATTTCCTTATTTTTTGTAAATTATCAACAATGTGTTTTTTTAAATTATGTAATATTTTCTAAAGATCTCAGTGATTTTTGCACATTAACTGAGATTAAGTAAAGCCTCTTTTTGTCATAGATGTCATTACACTTGAATAAGTGGAGAAGGACAACAAATTCATCCAACAATCTGGTAACAACCATGGGAAGCTAGGAGCTGGGAATCTTGCTCTCCTTCCTAGGGTATTCTAAGTATAAGAAAAAATAAAATACAGTCTTACAAGCAATTTGTGATCCTTTCTGTCTCTGAGAATGATCAAAATTAATGAAAGAGGGTTTTTTTGTTTTGTTTGTTTTGTATGAAACATCTGTTTTTATTTCATCAAGACTGTAGGACAACAAGTGCATTCTGCTATGCACATGGTCTTTGAGATTTTCTGTGGGGACAACAGTAGTCCCCATTTCCCATCTATAAATCCTAAACTGATCCTACCTGGCAGTATTTTCTATTTAATGTAAACAAATCCAGACTTCATTTAGAAGTCTCCCAACTCCTGACTTTTGAGATAGGATTTATGGGTATTCAGCATTTACTTCAGCAGGACCCTATTTTGACACATTCAGTCCACCAAAAGAAAGTTCAGCTGGAACACTGTGGTATAGTATACAAATGCCCATTGAGTATTACTGTATTTTTGCTCATCTTTCTTGAAGAAACTTGTACAATTGGCAGAGCATTGCAGAGATGTTTTGTGTGTGAACCTGAGCTCTTCAAGAAATCCTGAGTTCTCTGAGCTCAAGAAGGCAATGTTATATTTGGAACGCAGCAATAAAAATCTAAATACAAAAATGTAACCCAAGTTAGTCACAACACTTTGGGGATTTTTGTTTGCTTTCTTTTATCAAAACTTAATGAAGACCTTTAACTAACAGGTTCAACTTTTCTTGTCACAAATGGGACATCTACTTAGACTACTGATGGGGGTATTTGATTGTAGGAAATTTGTATCTCACTGAATGAACTCACTCAAGAAATATTGCTGGATGTGAGTCAATTTTTTTCCCCTTAATTCTCAGGTACTCTACTAGTTTTTTACATACTCTGCTTTTGACATTTAAGTTCTGAAAGCTATAGAAACATATTTTTGTTTGGTTAGCTGTTTGATTTTAACAGCAAGGTTTATATGAGTTCAAAAACTCAAAATTGAAAGTACACTTCAGCCACAAGAAGAGTGCTTTACAGTGTCTTTTTTTTTTTGTTTGCTTGTTAGTTATACTTCTCACATTTAAGTTATTTCACTGTACTTTCCTAGATTTCATAATGAGAGAACATAGTATTAAGACTCCTATGTTTGATTTTATTTTTTTAATTAATTTCTCTCTGGCAAAATAAAACTTGCTGCATCTAGCCTCCTTACCCTGATAGGCAGGAACATGGGCATGTTCCTGCTCCATGACTGGAATATAGGTTTGGTCATATTTGGCAGACTCTAGACAGAAGCGCTTTCACGAACAGATATATTCCTGATGTACATTAGCTAGAGGCAGGCTATGAAAATACACAATGATTTAAAATGACTGTTATCATGAAAGAATTTCTGGACTAAAATTTTGTGAGGTGAATTCACTAAACAAATACTGAATGCATTTTGTGGCTTTTATTCTTGTGAATAACACTTTGAAAAAGCAAAATCTTCTATTTGCTTTGCCTGTATATTTGGGCTGGCTTTCAATTAGCCAAATATTTAAGGATGTTATGTACATTAAAAAGATATTATAGAAATACCTAGAGAATAAATAAACTCAGTATTGACTGAGAACAGTATTGACTAAATATTTCTTTTTTCTGCTTGGAAAATAGCAGGTTTATGCCATTGTATTATTCAAAAATGAGAAAACTTCTTAATTACTGATCATAGAAAGTTTGTTAAGTAACAAATATCAAAGTTTAAAAAAATACCACTTTATTTGACATATTGAAAAGTGAGCAGACTAACTTTTCCAAGACTAAAGAATGTCTTATCTAATGAAAAACGCATATCATGTGGTTAGAATGTTAAAACAGAAGTTGTGCCTTATTTTTGTGACATCTTGTGTCTTGTGTCTATTTTTAGTCTGAGAGCATTCAGTGAGCAGTAAACAGAACACTTACTGGAACAACTCATTGGTCACCTCATTGGAATAAGTATCATGAGATTCGATAGATTCTCCATCACTTCAAGACTTTCACTCAAAATATTATTTTGTTTTAAAAGATTCCTTACTCAAATCACAATCCTATGGCTTTGGTTATGCTTGAAGTTACTTGAGATTATCACGGTATTTCTGAGTTTTTTTCTAGATTTCATGATAAATACTCAGTAAACGAACACATCATGAAGCAATATGGCTTAACCTCCATATGAAAGTAACTTTGGGTTGCAAAAAAAATAAATTGCATTCTTCTAATGAGTGTAAAATTAGCTGTTCATGAGTCAGCACTACTCTCTCTCCTCACTTGATATGAGAAGATTTTAGTTTTCAGGCTAGTTTTATCAATAAGTACTCAATATAATGTCATCAAAGATTAAGCTGGCATTTTATGTGATAAATCAAAGCAAATTTGACAATACCCATGTAAACATGACAGGGTCGTAACAACAATACTGTTTCCATATAACAGGCCTTTAAGACATTTTTTTCTGCTCAAGAACTAGAGAAATGGTCCAAAACTCATCACTTGTCCAATTTCCTATTTCAAATGTCTTCAAAACATTCATATTTCTAACAAAAAAACCCACCAAAAGTATTAACTGTATCTTTTTATTTCAACCCCAGCAAATTATGAATTACCATCTGCATCTAGCACAAAACCTCCACTAGAAGACTGCCTTCAAAATTATTCAGAAAGTCAGAACTCGAATCCTGAACTTTATCAAATACCTTTGAATGGAGGGGGAGCAACCAGCATTTCTTCCTGGGGAAATTTGGTTTTACTGTGGGTTCTGTCATTTGTCTGATCAATGGCCTTGAACATACCTGAGTCTATTCACCTCCGTGCACTGGTTATCTTAGCACTTTCAAAACATATGTTCCTAGCAGCACAAAGTCCCTTTTTCATGGTACCTGACACTGTGCAAGCATATGCTGATCTACAGGAGAAGAATTGCATTTTATTTGACATATTTCAAATATTTCACCTTTATTCCTTGTGTTAATTTTCTGGATTAAATAATATTTGGAAAACGTAAACTGATGCCACAAAAAAAAAAAAAAAGTAGGAGGAAAAAACCTTATCTGAAGCTAATGCCTTTAAAAATATTGACAATGAGAATCCCAAGAGTAATTGATTTTACTTTTTGAGAGGTAGTTTACCTTTGCAATGTCACAAATCCAAGAAGTCTTCCCTTGGAGTGAAAGGAAATAGTTCAAAAGAGCCAGACAAGCTGGTAACAGCACACACATTCCCAAATGCTGTTTCCCACCCTCCCTTCAAAGACACCTGAGAGATTGAGTGTGTTCCTTTCTCTCTCCTTTAAGATCAATATCATCAATCACGCCAACATGGGCAAACTTAGAAATCCAAGTGTTTGAGCTGTCTCCCAACAAATACCCAACATTTTTTTAAATTGACCAGAAATGAGTTGGCAGAAATTACCAATTAACTTTAGGGCAATGAAAGAGCAGGAGGTTTGTTAAGTATTAATGAATTCTATGTCCTTTTGGAATGGTGGAGCACAAAAATCTATCTCAGATTAAGGTGTAAAATTAAAAAATATGTACTGCTGAGAGCCTGGAAAAATTCTTGCACCTTCTATCACTGTTCAAGGTATTTATTAATGAGAAGTAACAATCATCTCCACTTTGTAAATTAAAAATTATGGTTTTTTTCTAGATTTCATTATAAAACTTCCATAAACAAATGAACACATCGTGAAATTACATAAATAGTTTCCCCTAATTATTTTAATTGGTAATGTAATTTTCATTACTTCAAAAATTATACATGATTTCTGTTTTATAATTGGAATATTCAGGGGGTTCTTGGCTGGAGATGGAAGAGGTGCTGAACGAGATGATTAGGAAATCCCAGTGAGGCTGGAAAAGGGGAAGCTGAGTCATATCTTCTACAATTGTTCCACTGTATGAAGGGGGAATCATTTTGCATAACTAGGTAGCTAAAAGTCTGTTGTCTAGGTCTGAGTTAATTATCCCAAACTGCATTCTGAAGTTAGTGGAGAAAAAAAGGAATCTCTAAAATTTGTTCTGCTGACCTGTTTTGGATGCCCCTCTTAACAAGAATACCTCTGTTTTCTTTTCAATGACTATAGTGTGAGACAATTTTATTTGAATTAGGCAGTGACTTTCTAGATGATTCTTCCTCCAGATATGCATTGCAATTTACTAAAACATCACACAGTTCTCATGGCCAAGGTCAGAATGAAAACTGAGATGTTTCAGTATGTACCATTTCCTGCACTCTGCTGAAAATGGCAGTAGGTATATACATTACATTACAGTATGTATTTACTTTACATATAATGACTTCCAATTCGTTATACCACCTGCCACTGAACCATTTTGACCCCTCTTTGTGTCATAAAGCACCCAGGAGCCCAGACAGGTTTAGTGACTTGTCATTTAATAAAAAACACTGAAGAATTCAGATGTTCATGGAAGTCTGCCTCGAGAAAACACTTTTCTGGGCTCTATACCATACCTGAGCCCCAAGGAGAAATGCAGCAAGGATATAGTGAGAGACGTCTGCCACAGGTGATTACCAGGAAGTGCACCCAAATGAAAGGAAAAAAAACCCCACCCAAACCTGTTAGTTGCTCTTGATGCTCAGGACTAGAAATTTTAGGTCAGCTAGGAAGCATGAAGAATAGAGAAGAGGATACAGGAACGAGGGAAGAAGTATGACAAAGCCCTCAAACAGCCCACTGGCTGCGGAAGCTTGATCCGTCTCTGTTCCTCATCCTGCTTTAATCAGATGCGGATCAGCATTTTCCTTTCTCAGGAAGAAAGTGTAGAAGAAACAAGTTTAACTACTCAGAAGATGATGAAGGAGTGGTGTGATAGGTGGCCTGGTCTGTGTTCTGAAGGCAGGAAGGGATCTAAAGTTCTTGGAAAAAAAAAGCTGAATTTGGTGCTGAATTGTACCTGAATGAACAGTTCTGTGATCAGTTTTAAATAGAGCAGCCTCATACTAGGATGGCTAACATCCATGAATACTGTGGTTATTTTGATGAATGTTTTGTTACTCCCCTAAGCTAAGTTCATAAAGAAGTTGGCAGTAATTTGGGGGGAATACAGCAAGATTGGTTGCTGTTTCTTTGTACTAGGTGACTATGACCAAAACATATTTTATAATTGTCCACATTATGTTGCTGTAATGAAACCTATTAAAAGTTTTGAAAAATAAATGCGGTTTATTGAGGTTGATAGAAAAAATCATAATAGCTTTACACAGGTTTTGTTAAGGGAAAAAGTAAACAAAACATGAACATGAAAATTCTAATTCTTCTGAGTCTAACTCAGATTTTTAGAGGAAAATCAATAGATATTTTTCATTTGGTTTGATCTGTGGCTTCCATTACTTGTGTTTTTTGCTTTTATTTGTAAAGCAGTCTTAACACTTTCAAAAAGACAGTTTCAGGCTTTTGGGATTTATTCTGAAAAAGGGGACACACATTTCTCAAATTTCAAGTTATATTTTGAAGCGATTGCTTAAAATCTTGGTTATCAACTGAGAAAATATACTAAGCAGGGAGAGTTAAATCTCAGATTTTGCTTCCGTACAGTATTTTGAGTAACAGTTGCATTTACTTCTTTGACATAATTGAGATGATTTTTAGGTAGTAGCTGATTCACTTCTATGGACAAATTGGTTTCTGTCAGGAACCTCAAGCCATATAAATAAGAAAACAAATTCTGTTCCATTTTTCAAAGCTTGTATTCCTCACAGGACTAGATCAATGTGTTGATATAGAGTTCATTTTGATCAACACTTTAATACATTATGAGACACTGCATGTAGCAAAATCTTTTAATGTGTTCTCTGAATTTCCCATTTGTGAAGCAGAAAATGTTGCAGAGGTTCAGGCTTTTCTAGTTGTATGTGATGTTTATTTATTTTATTCCCACTTATAACTAACATAAATTTAAAAAAAAAGTCTTGTGGATTTTATGTGCCCTTCTATTTAAAGCTCTGGGAACATACATTGACAAAGTTTCTGACTGAAACCTCATTGAAAATCAGTTAAATCATCTTGCTTTGAATGAATGTGGGCAGGGCAGAATGGGTTGTTCAATAAATATAATAAATGATTATTTGTATAGCGAGTGGGGAAAACAACAGCAGCTATCACAGGTGCATTTTAAACAGGTTATCCCAACTCATTAACTCTAAAGGAAGCCCACAGAAAGAGGCTGACCTGGTGTAAACTGCTGATGTAAATATACTCAAGGTATAAAACATTCATATCTGCCCTTTCACTAGGCCTAATCCAACTGATTTTTTTTGGCTTTCAACCCATCAGACTGATAAACCTAGTTAAAATCTGCCCAGGATGCTAAGAAGTTAGTTGCCATGACAGGTTTTTATGGTGAGATTAAAAAAAGCAATTTATTTCTGTCTACCATACCTGTAGTCAGCAGCAGCAGTGCAGCAGGAATATCCAAGAGGGTTTGGAATTGCATGGCCATGAATCAGAGCATGCATGGAACAGGGGGTTCCTTTGTTTCTTCTTTGACCAGTGCCAAAAACAGTGCTCCAAGATCTAATGGCACTCTCAGGAGCTAGTGGAAAGTTGTCTTCATGACCTACATGAATAGACAAAGGGGTGCTACAGCCAAAGGGATCAGGCTTTGTGGTTTTTATTTCCTCAGATAACGCTGACTCTCTGGATTGATTTGACTTTCCCCATTTGTCCAGCTCAGGGCATAGATGCAGTCATGACAGCATGCAATCCTCGTGGGAACACAGAGGACAGGGAGATGGAGGGAGATGGATTCTTCTGCCCCTGCTCAGAGTGGGCATGCACATGCTACCCACAGGGATACTTTATGAACTGGAGTGACCATTACAGAGATGTTCAGGCACTGAATTGCCAACTAGTACTGTACACACCTGACTTCAAACATGCAGATAACTTCCAGGATTCACCTGTGGATGCAATAAGTTGTTGGATTTATGACATTTCATATCAGCATGTGTAAATTCTGATGATTAAAAAAAATTAATGATCTTGCCTTTTTTCACACTGCTTCAGGCTTGCTATGTCCCTTTATCAATCTTTCCTCAAAGTAGAAAAACTTCCAAATCTTCACAGGAAAACAAAAAAAAAAAAAAGAAAAAAAATTTCTTTTTTCATTACTTTTTCATACTCTTATTTTTCTTTTTTGGACAAAACAGTAAAAGTAAATCAGTGTGTGAAGGAGGAAGAAAACAAGGAACATAAATTGAAGATGGTTTTCTTCAAACCTCTGGTCAATTATCTGGTCGGTAAGGAGGAAGATTTTTTTCCTTCTACAAAATAGAAACAGTTATTCTTCATGTTCTTTGAGTAAAGAACCTTAGCCTTGTTCCTTTGTTTTCTCCTTATTGCCATTAGTTTTTGACAAAGAGAGAGAAAGAGATAGCTTGTATACACACACAGTGTCCCTATAGAGTTAACGAATTTTCTGGAATTTGATGTATCATTATTGCTTAGACGATTAAACTAACCATTTGAGTTGCCCTTCACAGAGTGCTATTGATCTCAAGAACAGATTAAAAATTAAATCAATTCTTTTACCCTGATATCTACCAATATTCTTCGCCTTCTGTCTACATCACTTTAGTTGGCATTTGTGCACTATTTATTCTCCTGCAGGCAACACCAAAAAATGGGAACTATAAATATCTTTCTCTTATGCAACAGTGTCTGAATTTTTATTGTATGTGCTAACCTTCAGAGAACGGGAAACCTGTTTATCCTTGTGGAACAGATATTTTTGAATGGCTCTGTGGACTTGAGTGTACAAAAAGAACTTCATTGCACTTCAGGGGTGAGATCCTGTACTGCTTCTCCCTATGACCTGTACTAAACCAGCTTCCCTGGAAAGGGACAGCCACGGTAGCATTCAAACATCAATTTAGTTCTCTGTCTCCTGGGTTGTTCTTAAATCTTGCTAATTCCCACAACACTTTGAGTTAAATGAACCTGCCTAAAACAACAGGCTGCCTTATGAGTTGCTTGGAAATTCTACAGTAGTCTGGCCTGCAACCTGCCTGACCCTAATCAACAGTCTCCCTGTTCTGGGAGTTGTGAGTTAACCTTAAGAATCAGCCTTATCTCCTGCAGTCTTTACTCAGAATAGGTCTTGCCTCAGAGAGACAAAGCTCTTACAACAGTTTGTTTAAAAAAAATATAAAAAATAATTATTTAAACACATGATACGAAGAGCAAATAAAGAACGATGCACTGTGAATGGAGACACAAGGAACACATGCATATAATTCTGTTGGACATTAAAAGATATGTTTATTTAAAGGGAAGTCTCCAGCCTCTCTTCTGAAAATAAGTGATAGGCGATCAAATCTACTAGGAGAGAAATCTTTCCTAATTTACAGATTAGCTCAGTTCAGTTGGCCTTGCATAGACATCCTCTAGAGTGCTGTACCTGGTGTCCTGTTGCTCCCCCAGAATACTTCAAGTCTTCATCAAGTCCCATTTTACATCTGTTACCAGCCTGTGGATGCTTTTGACTATCTCAAATCATCTGGATGCCTGTATGTGGGCAGCTGAATGGAGCCCTGCAAGTGGGATCCAAATCTGGACAAAGTTTAAACAAAGGTATGCAGGTGGGCAGGACAGGCAGTAGAGATGTAGGCAGGAGTCAGCTGGGTCTAGAAAGCAATTAGCTGACCTGCTGCTAGAGGCTTGAATTGGTTTCCTATATGTAGGTGTTCAGTGCCATTTGTTATGCTCTTTCACATGTGAAAAATTTGCACAAAGCTTATAGATGTCACATAGGCCAGTATCTTTCCAGAACCATAGGTGGAAACCACACACGCTGCGTTTGTGCGTTTCATAACGGACTAAGCAGCTGAACTGGGCCTTATGTGTCTACAGCACGTTGAATCTTCCTCTAGTTTCAATTGATTGTATTGAGTTAATTGCCTCAGTAATACAATTTAGACACTTAGATCATGTGTAGACACTCAAATATGTCTTAACATGAACCCATATACCACTGTACCCATTCTGTCAAGGTCTTCTGGCTTCTGCAAAGGGAACTGTGAGCACAAATTTAACCAATAAGAACGCCATATTGCCATTCTTTCAATGTATGATTTTACCTCTTAAGCCTATTTGTTATAGTACATAAGTCTGTTTTCCACTTTTTGTTTCTGCTGTCTAATGGTTGTACAAGTTTTTTCTGCTGTTTTACTTCATGCTAGCCTGACTTTGTCCACCTGCTGAGAAGATCAAGCCTATGTGGACTACGATTCTGTTCTTTATATATTCCTCTGCACAAAATTAAGAAAACATCTTCTTCAGGGGACTGTTAGAAGAGATCAAAATTTAAAAGGGCCAATATGTGTAAAAGGAATATTTTAAGACTAGCCTGAAACTTGTAAAGTGTATTTCTTTCAAAAGAAAGAATAAGAGTTATTTCTGACAACTCAAGGATGTCATGCCCTGGAGCATCCACTAAGAAGGCTTATAAAAAAAGATGACCTTTGGACACTGCACAATGTAAAGCTACTCATAGCTTAATACTATTTCACAGATTCTGCTAAACCCTGAAAAAGGAATAAGGACTGGTGCACTGTAAAGGATGACTGAAGATGAAGAAATTGCTGGGTTTCCTAATCAGACATATTGTGAGGATCATTTCAAGCAAAACAGTAAGATGACAATTTTTATCTTCCAAAATTTCAGATAGGTAATCTTGTCAAATCTATGGGCAAAACTCTAGCATCTGAACCATATTCCCAACTCAATGTCATTGGAGGCAAGATTTCATCAATAAGAATACAGAATAAAACTTTCCCCTTGCATAAGTGTTCTTACAATTAACAACCAAGTACAGCCAGTTGAGTGTCTTTTCAGCAGGTCTGTCCAGAGTATGTATTTGTTAGAAATATAATTGACATTTTACAGATAGATATTTCTGGTTTTTCAGGTTCTTTAATTGGCTGTAACAGTTCACTGGAGTAACGGCCATAGTCT
This sequence comes from Theristicus caerulescens, assembly GCA_020745775.1. Lineage (NCBI taxonomy): Eukaryota > Metazoa > Chordata > Aves > Pelecaniformes > Threskiornithidae > Theristicus > Theristicus caerulescens. The sequence goes on from CM036561.1 coordinate 13,372,622, forward strand.
TGAATTACATTATGGAGGGCAATTGCCATAGCATAGTGATCCATTCTATAATCAATTATTCTATGAGTTTGATAAGAAAAGATAACAAATGGCTTTGAATAAAGACAAGTAAACATAACAAAACACAGGTGTGGTTTGTTGGTTTGTTTGGGTTTTTTTTCTAATAGGGTTAAAACTGATATAGGAAAAATACAGCTAAGCACAACATGAGTATATTTCACAAGGCAATAGTTGCACAGTGGCATGTCCTTCCCTGCCTGCTTGCTGTGCCTGCAAATCGTTATACTTGAAGAATCTTGTTTCAGAAGATGTAAAAACATTTCTTTTTCTGTTTGCCACTGTCTTCCTTAAAAGAACAAGAGATGCTAAACAGAAGGGGTACTTGTATACTGACAGATATGGAAAGGAGGAGACAGAGAAGAAAAGCCAAATAGTGGGCTAATGTAAATGCATTTGTGCTTTCTTTTAAATATTTCCATTTAATCCTATTGGTGGTTTCCTTCTTCAGTCACTAAGCAATAACTTCCTTCAGTCTTATTCCACTTTTACAAAGTGGTTTGTTACCCTAGTGTAAACTCTGTCTGCTTTAATTTCTTTATAAAGTTCTTTCTTTTCTAAAGTTCCTTTATACATCATACACTTATAAGTATAATGCTTACAAAATGAACTTCTTTCCTTACTATCTACTAGGCAGTTAGGAACTTGGCCTGTTTTCTCGTGCTTGTACCATAAAACCAAATGAATTCAATGCTTTGTTTTTCTTTTAAACAATCACCTACAGGATAAGCAATAGTGTCTTTTTCATTACAGTACTGCAATTTTATTAAAATATGTCATGGTAGGGTAAACTTTTACCAGTTAGTCTTACAGAAAATTACTGAGCTTCCTGGGGGGAGATCAACACTCGCAAAACTTCCTTTCTGTTATCATCAGTGCTAAAAGGAGAGATGGCACGGGAACAGTGTGAGAAATAAAGCACTGGGTTTTTTTTTCTAGAGATAAGTACAAGATTGCCATCTGAGCCTCCTTGGAGGTATTCAGAGAAACCAGACACCAAAACCAACACTGAGGCAGTTTCCAATGCAAAAAAAAAAAGAGCAAGAGGGAGATAAATGTTGTAGAAATCTGCGTTCAGGAATGTTCACCATGATAAAAATAGTCTTGCCTGTTCTTGTTGATAGGATGCTTATAGCCTGTTTTCATTTACAAACATGGAAAATATTTTAAAGAGCTAAATTTATTATCACTGAGTATTTCCTTACAAAGAATTGCATAACTGTGTTAAATTTCTTCCTGGAAATCTTTTCGTTGCCATTTCAGATTATGTTTTGCATCTGTGGATCTCAGATTCATTTTCTTGTACAAGCTGGCAGTTTGAATGCAAGGAGGTAACTTTAAGATGATTGCGTGATCAATGTATTAAATACATGCTCAGGGAAATGAGTAATGGGGAAAGAAAAAGGGATGGAAATTCCTAAGAAGGGATTTGTAAGATATGTATCTTCTAATAAAAGATACTGAGAAAGTCAGAATATGAATCAGTGTATCCCAAAAGCAATGAAAAGGAAATTTTGGACATTTTGGGTTATCTCCAAGGAATCTGTGTTCATTTACAGTTTGATGCAGCTGTGTGCACTTGAAAAGCTGATTTTAAAATTTTTCCTTTTGATCCCTATTAGTGTTGATTCTCAGATTACTGTGTAACATTAACTTTAATTGTCTTCATCCTGACAGCAAGGAAAGATTTTAAGAATATCAAAAATAGCTGTATTCTGATCAACAAAGGGAATCAAGAAGGACTGGCTTGTTGCAAATATGAAAAGATGTAAAAAACATAGATATCTTTTATGTGCTGAAAAAATAATTCTAAACAAGTGATTAATTAGCAGGGGAAACACCGTCGGCAGTCACTGGATGAATGGTTCACAGAGTATCACCACTCTCCAGTGTGAAAAAAGTAGGGAAAGTTTTGAACAGAAATAAAGGTGACCAAAACTGAACTGGGAATAATAATCTTCTTTCTGTTCTATTGTTTTTCATGAGAAAAAACATAACTTGCACTGCTGTGGGATTAAAAGAGTTTGTCTTGTTAGATCAACAACTGGAGAACTGAAGTGTGATAGAGAAGCATGAGCTGTAAGTCTCAAGTTCCTTTTTTTTTTTCCTAACTGGAAGTAATTTACTGTAAAGGCCAAATGGTGTTTAACAGTGGATTGGGATTTGTGGTTTGACTCCTGGATCTGCCCATGGTATGCTGGAAGCCTCTGAGAAATTAATTCCTCAAGGGTTTTCCTCTGTGTCTTGGAATACCCATTCTGTAATCTGGGGATTTTCAGAATATACAGATAGACTTTACCATACCTTTTATGAAAAACTTCTACTATTAGCCCATGAAAGCACACTATTTTGGAAATTTTAATATCAAGAAATGTTAGAAATTTGAATCAGTTAATATAACAAGACCATCTGAAGCACAAGTATATCCTTACAGAAATTACATTTAAATTCAGTTTTTAAGTACTGAATATAGAATAGCAAAGCCAAAGGTCCTCTCTGCACTTAATGTTAGGGAACAAGCAGCTTAAAAGAACATGTTAACCTTTTAAACCATAGAAAAAATGTTTTCCTTCAATCTTCATTTCATTGACTACCTTTACTTTTTCTATTTTATTTGCTTCCCCTCTTTTTTTCCTGTTTTCTTTTTTAATTGTAATAAGAACAGAGAATAAGGAATTTGGTCTTGACTTGCAAATCTACAATATTAAGTAGGTTCAAAAGTAGGCAGCACAATTACGCCCACCCCTCCTTGAAGTGATCCTACTGTACAAGTAAGGAGCATTACTGTAGTGACATGGATTTATTCTTGTGTCTCATTCTCTTCAGTTTGGTAGATGACCACTGGTCAAGACTTGCAGAGAGTGGCTTCCCTTCTACCCAGTGTATGATAAACATGCCCCAAATGTGACTTTGTAGTTTGCTGGAAAATACACTCCAATCTCAGTGTTTCCCAGACTTGTTTTGGTTTTAATTTGCAAGTTTTCTGAAAAGCTGATCTGGAAAACACCTTACTGATAATTGTTGCTTTCAGAAAGGAGCAAGCTTTGTGGTTGGCAGATCCAATTAAGATCATCACAAACTAGACAAGTCAAAATTAAAACCCAACATGTTAACACAGTGAAGGCTTAAGTTCTTGACTGTAAAGTAGGAAACTGATGTAAGAAATGCACACAAAAAAGACTGTGAACCAAACCTCTGCGACCTGTCATTTAGGATATTCCTTAAAAGTAGCTTCCCAGAGCTGACTTAGTCTTAGCTACCATTATTCTAACTATTGTTGAGGGCTATTAGAGTGCCATTGTATATTAATTAATGCTTAAGGCATTCCTGTTCCTTCCAGTTTTTCTTTCTTCTTTACTAGATTAAATTAACAAAACTTGCAGTTTTAGTAGTTTGTATTTACAATCCTGTAAAAAAAAATCTCATGAAATATAGTGTACAACTGAGCAGAAATATGCACACAGCATGTGTGATAAGTTTTCTTACATTGAGATCCTCTTCCTAGCAGGGAAAGCTAATGCACTTGAAATCCTTCTGACTGCCCTATTTCCAGACAATTTGTCTTAATCTACAAACCTATTTGAGGCTTTCTGTAACTGGGAACTGTAATATTACAAAAAATTTATACTAAATACAATTTTCATGCTTTCATGATTTCTAGTAATATCCCATGAAGTATAATGATACAAATGAGAACTTCATTGCTAGCTAAAGTGCCTCACTTTCCTTCATTTGTGATTTAGAGAAGTTAAGGCTCTCACACGTTCCTTCGGAAACCATGCAGCCATTTGGCTGCACACTCTTCCATAAGGCCTTGATTTGCTCTCAAGTCCACTAGACTGTAAGTTGTTGACACTACCTCTTTCTGCCATCCAAGACACTGACGACATATTCTTCACTTTGTAAACTCTAGTTTAACAAATTTGAATTAATGGTTTTATTTTTCTATAAACATTTCAGCAGAGAACATAGCTAAATAAGCAAAACTTCTATTGCCTGATCCCAATAATAGCATAATGTCCCCATTATGTGGCAAAACATGCTGCTCACAAAAGGTTAACATTTTTGCAAAAAGCAAATAAAAGAATGCAAAAACCTCATCCTATTCCTTTCTTTCCTTCCCTGTTTGACTAATCCTTTCTAAACCTCCTGTTTGATACATTGATGCAAAATTCAAATATGCTGTCAAAACTGAATGAGCTTCTTTTACCTGTTCAATTTGTTCAGCATGGTTATTTCCTGGCTGTTTGGTTTCTGGTTTTTGTTTGTTTGTTTGTTTGTTTGTTTTTTAATGCAGAAGTCCTTATTTTTATAATGACACTTACAATGTTACTGAAACCTGGGGTAATAGTATGCTAATCCTGTTAATAAAGTGCTTGTCCTAGACACTGGCCAGTTAATAGTGGCATCACCTGTAGAAGAGCATGTTGTGTTCCTTGGTTCTTCCTCTCCAGTTATACTCTTAAGTGAACTGTTTCACCTGCTCCCAGTTGGCATTTGGATACTTGAACAATCATACTCATCTCTCTCAATGTTTCTATAAGAAAATTTCCATGGGTCTTCTGTGGTCTTCCCAGATGTTGCTTAAAATAGAAATATTGAACGTAGGCAGGAGCCTACAGTCATTTGATCAGTCTCTGGAAAATATTTCCTGCATTAATTCATTGAAAAGGTAAGAAGTTGAATTGCAAAAAGTCCTATACTTATCTTAGATCTTCTCTTTGCTTCTGCATTATGACTCAAAGGGATCTGGCAGTATCTCTTGCTCAAATCCAAGGTGTGAGATATGCAACTCACTAATTAGAGCACAATATCTATCTTTGCACAACCTTGCAGGGTTTTCCAGATGTCTTGTATTCAGTTCTCTTCTGCTAGGTTTAGGGTCAACAGCTAAGCATAGATAAAGTCAGGTGAGTTAAATCTCACTTTTAGTTGCCACAGGCCTGATTCTCTATTGACTCACTGTGGGATGCTTAGCACAAGACTTGCATTGCAGAGCTTCACAGCATTGCCAAAAGCTTTATCTATGCAACCTTGATAGTTTCAGTAACCAAGATTTGTGGATATTTTTCTATAAAGCACCATGTACTATGTCCATCAATCCAAACTCAATGATTAAGAAAGCACAAGTTTATCCTATTGCCTGTCATCACAGTTGCCCCTAATTAAACCCACACTGTTTGAACCTACTGAGCACTGTCCTGTATCATTAGATCACCTAGACACTTGTTTTCTTTTCATTAGTTTTGTGGTCACCTGCTTTCTTGATCTGCTGCTCCTCTTAACCTTTTCCAGTTTAAAGGCAGGCTAAAAGATGCAAGGATGGCTAATTTAGGTCCCAATTAAGTCTAGCTTCCTTCGATTCCTGTGGAGTACTGATCCTTCATTAATCTCTCTTTCATCCTGACCTTTATACCTCCCTTAGGTGTTGACCTAGAAAAGGGATCTTTGGGCAGAGATGCTTAGGCCTATGTGAATTTTGCAGTGAGAGATATCAAATATTGTTCCACTGGACCTATAACGCTAGAAAAATATGCACAGGTACTTGCAGAAAAGGCTGAGGCACTAAAATAATAATGGATATACTGTTTTCTTAAGGAAAAGAAATGTTGGGAAGAAAGTTCATCAGGCGGCATAGTAGGAAATGTTCTTTAAGGTGATTTTTTTTCATAAATGGCCATATGTTGTTTTAAAAAGACTTAGAAACTCCATAATTCTGTAACACATTGTGAAATAATGTATCATCTGCCATAGAAATCATTCTATGACATGTATCTATAGCATTTGATTTCTGTGTGCACTGAATAGCAAAAATATACAGAATTGTTTCTGCCATGAAATGAAGATTGCTGGGCCAACTTGGGTCAGGGCATCATTCTGAAAATGTTCATTATTGACTCAGACTTAGTGAGATTGTGTGGTAAGCGTCAGTAGTTTGGATTTAGCATTGAAAGGATGTGTTGAAAGCAGTATAGCATACTTCTTTTTAAACCAGATATGCTCCAGAAAACACTAAACTTTCTGGATATGCTGAAATATCTGCTGATGTCTGATATCTTTGCAATATGATCCAGCATCAAATGATTCCTCAAAAATTATTTACTTATTTTTGAGCAGTCATCCCAAAATTTTGTGTGTTCATTTTTTGACAAAACACCAAAATAGCTGGAGAAACTACACAGTTCCTCAGAGGAAAGGGACATCTCAGAAAATTCAATTTGCAGTCGTACTCAGTTTTTGACAAGCAATTACCGGGAATAATATATGAATTGAAAGCATACAGTGAAAGCATGATAGTAGTTGTGTATGCTGATGATTCTGAACTATTTTTGATCTGAAATTCACATACTGTCTTTTAAATATTAGCCCTAATGACAGGGAAGAATTCTATCTGATGGGGAGCATGGGATGATGTACAGTCAGTGTTATAATTAAATAAGTTTAATTATTTTAAAATTTAATTACTAATTTCAAAGGCAAGACACCTGAGCTAAGAAACTAATGTGTGGCTACACAAAGGAGCTTAAACTGGATCTGATCACAGATATTTTATAAATGATGCAGTCCTGGAATTAAAAATCATTATACAGTGAGTTTGGAGTGTTGCAATATGTACATATAAAATTGTTTACATTAGTATTCAGAATATGATTACTGACTCTAGCTGATAAACACTAAGCAACAATAAAGATGACCAATCAATCAGTATAGAGGACAGGTTGTAATGAATGTGATACATTTTTCTGTCAACCTCTCTTTTCAAATTTAATTTCGTATCCCAAACTGTGTTTCAGATTGTTTGTCGTACTCAAAGTTAAGGAAGTTTATCACCTTAATCCCTCAGTTTCAGATGGCAGCTTCTACTTGCTAGAAATCAAACAACTTTTTCAGTTTTCAATGTCTTATTAATTTTCAGGCAACATTACTAAGGCTTGTGGCATCTGGTTTCATGACCTGAGCCTGGAGTTAAGATTACAAGACTGTGTTTTTAGAAGCAGTAGAGTTAAATTCTGTCCTAAAGCCTTTATTCATGAAGATTGGAAAAAGGATGATATCCACTGCTAACAAAAAGCTGGTTGCATTTTCCTGGTTAGGTGAAACTGACCTTAAGAAAGAATGAAAGAGGCTAGTCCAGTACATTATGATACAAGATATGGGGTTAAGAAAGAACTCTTCACTCACATAAGGTAATGCAAATAAAAATAAAGTTTAACATAAGCTAGAAAGGTTCACAACACCCTGTTATATTCAGGAAAAGGAAAAATAGTGAGTAAATGCAGTTTATCTGTTTCAAGTAGCATCAAGTACTATTTGAGTGATAATTTCTTGCTTATGGAATCATTTAGCATATTACAGGTGTACATGGACCTAGTCAGTGTTCTATAATAATTTCAATAAACTCATTGGGAAATCTTTAATTGCTATATAAATCTGAAAAAAATGTATTATTAGATTAACAATGGGTAGGTTAATGAATAAGAAGCAAACTGGAACTGGAGTGTTTAATCACTAATGAACATTTGTTGTAGCAACTATTTTTCTTGATGCCTACATTTTTGTTTAGCACTAGCAAATGTCCCCCTATACATTTGAAGGTCATATGGCATGATTAAGAAAGGTATTGCCCATCAATTTTACCAGACAGTACATAATTTCAAAAGGCAGTTCAGCTGGTTTAAAAAGAAACCTGTTTTGAATGTAAATCCAACTGCCTTAAAAGTTCTAAACAGATTGAAGGCTATATTGAGAGCATTTTGTTGTGAAATTTTTTATATTTGTCAGAGACTCAAGAATCTTTAGATCTTCTTGAGAGACTCAGAATGTTCTGAAATGAATACCAGTCATTCTCTATATTATCTTGCTAGATGGGCATTAATAAAACTGCTTTTTTTTGGAACTATACAAGACTCAAAGTCAGAAGTTAAAGTATGAACAGTTCAGCCACTTTCATTAATTACTAGTCAGCAGTGCCTTTATTAATCAAAAATCATTGTCGTTCAGTGTCTAATGAGATCCAAAGTTATTATAGACAATACTAGAGAAATATTCACCCAGGAAAAAAAGTATATTCCTTACTGATGTGACTATAATATAACTTAAATATACCAAAGATATATTTTAATGGTTAGCTGTGAAATGCTTTAGGTCAGGATTCACCTTTTCTCTCTACTAGCAGTTTTCCACCTGTCATTCACTGACTGATCTCCCTTTGTTTGTTCATGCTACATGCTAAAAACTCTGATTATCTGAGCCCGTTGAGTATCTTCTTCCTGAAATACCAGCTGCGTCTGGTGTGACATTCACTCGCTGGATTGAGTACTACAGTTTCATGTTATTATCAAGCTGTTAACTTGCCATTTTCTCAAAGTCTTCTGTAATTAAGTTGCACCATAGAGCACCACTCTTGAAATACAGTGGAATTCTGTGTCCTTGGGACTTGCATGGCTTTGCTTGAGCATCCAGGTGGAGCTGTCTAGATTTCTTTCATTGGTTGCTATTGAAAGGCTCCTAGCTCAATGAAGTTAGGGATTTTCTTTGGTGGTCTGATATGTCACAAATATTCCTACAGCACCGCAGAAGTTACTGAGATTCTTTCTGTGAGCAGCTGATTGCCAGAACAACTTAGATGTCTGATGTAACTTCTCGAGATCTATTGACCTTGTCTACAGTACAAAGCATTTAGCTGTTTAAGTGTTGGTCTGTTGGCAAATCTTCTATATTGTTTCCATGAAGATTTGTAAGAGACTTCATTTTCTTACAAAAAGTGGATATTGTTTCCTTTAATGGCAGAAATGTATTGATTCAGTAGTAATTTGGTTACTCAATAGCCTGGAATTTCTAGGTTACTTTCAAATTCAGCATTTGTAATGACAGTCTCAGATGGTTTCATTTTCACAGAAGGATTTCAGCCTTTCAGTTAGTCACAGAGCTCAGACTAGTTTAATATTTTTATTTAATCTCTCTTCTGATTTTATTTCTCACCTCGCTAATATAATGTGACCTCTAAGACGCTGAGAAAGTAAACAATATTGTTTTTATTAGGTACTCAGAAGTGCTACTGCAGTTCTGGCTTTTGTGTCTCCCAATTAAAGACTTTCTGAAGGTGCTAAGTAGACTGCAGATAAGATCCCAAATATAGGCTGCCCTGATCATTCTCACAGTCCCTGAATTCCTACCCAAAGATAAGATGGTAGCTTGACTGAACTTGCATAAACTTTATGGTTATATTTGGTGTACAATGATGTTTCTAAGTGTACAAGCAAGACATTTTTCATGGTCTTCCAGCTGAAAATACCAATGATTTAGAAAATGCTGAACTCTGTAAAAAACAGCCGTTCATTGGGCTTAAGTATAGCTGTGATCATTACACATTACACAGGTTTTGTGACCTAGATGACTTCTCATATTTTGCAACCTTATTCGCAGCATGGGAAAATAACAATGACAACATCAAGACAAGAGCTTGTCACTTTCTCAGGCAGCTGAAACAGGCAGGAAGGAAAACGAAGAAAAAATGGTGATTGCTGTTGAAATGCATACAGAATAAAGAAAGCATAAAAACATTCTGAGGAGTAATAATGCAGTGTTTAGAAGACCTTTGAATTAATTCCTTTTAGCAGAAACCTCTCAAATCCTCAGCAAAGTGTGAACTTTTCGGAGTATATGAAAAAAAAAAGAAAAAAACCCAGAAATTATTTCAAAAGCTACCTTGAGAATAAGGACATATCCTATCAAAAAATAAAAAGTTTGTAAGAAAAAATACAACTGACTATCATCAGAAGTCAGGGGAAAAAACTGAGGAGAGAGAAACAAGAAATTATCATCCCCTTTTGCTTTACTACCTACCAGCCACTGCTAGAGCTTATCTCTTATGGCTCTTACAATTGTTTTTAGACTTCTGTTTACCAGAGGTTATTTTTTTTAAAAAAAAGGTTTTGAAAGAAAATGTTTTGAAATCTACTAAATCAACTGAAGTAAAAATGCAAATACTCTTTCATTAAACTGGAATATACTGACACAAATTTCTTGCTTGTCTTTATTGAAAAGGTTATGAGAAGACAGGAAAAGTACCTTCAGGACATGGTTCAAATACTTGCTTTCATCAAGCCAAGCAACCGGTAAGAGTAACATTATTGTAGTGCTGAATACACAGAGAAATGTATGTATGTGTTCCTTACATGCATATAAATACACTACCTGTAAGCTGTGATAATTATAATTTGACATATAACAAAATCAGCAAAGTATTTTAACAGCCACCATTGTAATAGTAATAACACATGCATCCTTTGATTATATAGACCACCGGGGCATTTGGTTGCAAGGATTAATCTAGAAACAACCTACCTGAAGGACAGAGTGAGGTCTGTCTTACCTTTCAGGTAGTATTAATTGGTTTATCATTGCTACTAGCTAATTGCAGCTTGATTGACATGCATGGCCTCGAAGTCAGAAAGGAATGCAGTCAGTCCTCATCAGGAGATGATGCACTTCACTGTGTCTGACTTAGAGTCCAGTGTTAACAGCTTTGCCTAGAGAGATCATATAGATAAAATTTTGAAAAGAAATCTACACCCAAGCCATAGAATACCACAAACATGATTACTTCATATTTCTGTGAACATTCATTTTATACCTGAAATCAAATAATTGGGTTTTTATGTGCTATACCTGCTACATTATACAAAGCACTATTCAGTGTGTGAGATAGATCCAGGTCATCCTTTAAAAAGCACAACTGTGCTATTTGGATTATTTTAGTTCAGAGAGTTAGTGGCTCTGTAGTTGTCCTCCCCTTGAGCCTCTGATCAAAGAGCAGGTACTCAGAGGATCTTTGTGAGAAGGGTTATCTCCATACCAGCAGTTAATCCAGAGAATAATAATGACAAAAAAATAAACCCCAATGTAATAAATTTATGCCACAGATGAGATTTCTTGTACAGTTTGTATAAGTGTAGTGGGTAGATTTCCTTCTAGAACGATACGGCCTCTTCACAATTCATGTCAAACATAAATGAACCTACTTGGGTTTGATTCACTCTTATTAAGCTTCTCTGCAAGGCTTTCATTATTAATTACCATGCATAATCATTCAGATTTTTATGCATTCTTCCTACATCATATTTTTTCCTGTCAGAAATCCATGTGTGCAATGTGTGCATTTATTTTAGCTACAGGCAGAAAATATATCATTCAGGAATGGAAAAATACTGAGTTATGTGATCTGTTAGTCAATATGCCTAACCAGCCTTCCATCCTCTATACATCTTAATTCAGGATTTTACAGAACCGTGTAGTCACAAACTCTTCCTTGTATCTCACTGCCGGGGTCCTGCTATCTCACTGTTGGGGGCCTACATATTCTCATATTGAATGGACTAAAGTGATCTACAACAGTATTCCCTTAACTAGCAGTCTGAAAAGTGGCACACCTGCTCTGCTGGAGAGCTAGCAGTAAACAGATGCAGTGCTATGCATTTCAGAGACACTGAACACGGTCATAGCAGCACATATAGTCTGTTCTCACAAGTAAAATAGGTGTTGTCTACAAGTTTAGCCACCATCATTAACATACGTGAACTGGTGTTTTACTGGCATAAATGTCATGACTTTTATTATCATTGATCAAAACAAGCTCTGTTCTTGATTTGTTATGATGGCTGAGGGCTCAACCAATGTTTGCTGGCAGTCAGCCCATCTCTGCAATTCTGAGAGAGATGTGGGTGTGCAAGAAATACAATATTAGTCCAGAAATAAGTAACTTAATTACAGGGCTGAATTGTACAGGATTGATTTTAAGCACGGATCCCATTGAATCAAATGTTATTTAACTGAAATAAATTATCATTTTACAATCCAAACAAAGACATAAGAGGACAAGACCTGAGCCCTGAAACTAAGCTTTCAGAGTGTTGCTCACATAACCCACCAGATGTGCTCAGTATAGGTACTGTGCTTTACATGATATCTACATCCAGGAGAGCCATGGGTGACTCAAAGTGCTTTCTCTCCTGGGCTCCCAGACTCTCCGTCCCAGGACTTCAGATACTGAGAAAGAAAAGAGACGAAGTCTGGTTCATGTAGGCATATGGATGATGTGATATATGCACATCAGAGCATGGTATGCATCTGTCTGCACAGGCCCTGCAGCAGAAGAGATTGCCACACTCCAGGCACAGCACTGAATTTATGATAGGTTGCATTGGCTGACAGGAAAGACAGAGCCCAGGAGATAACTTTGCTCAATAAATATATCCTCCAAGGTGCTACTCTGTGGAGTCCCTCTCTGAAGATGTCTATATATGGCTCATGGGCAAAGCCTCCTCCATCCTTCCCTTGCACCTCAGTTACTAGCAGCTGATCTGTGCCATGCTTAGAGATCTAAGGAAGACACAGCAAATGGACCTTCAACAGGTCATGTATGGTGGACACAGGTAGGGTGCGGCACCAGGTGCTAGAAGGAATGATTACTGGGAAATGGGAATTTGGAAAGGGGACAAATCTGGTTTGGAGCTGAATGGAACTGGAGACCCTTAGAGATGCTTTTGAGGCCAAGACTAGGAATGCAGAAAGGATGGTCCAGTATGGATAGTCCTTCCCCACAGAGCAGGATAGAGGTAGTCATTGATATCATGTTCAGAGCAACTTGAGCTATGCAAATGGGGCTGAAGAAGTATTTATTTCAATGTCTTTTCAGCTTTTTACAGTGATGCAAACCAGTTATTTCTCAGACAGGAAGACTGTAATAGCGGAAAATGGCCTTGCAGCCTGACTTCAGAATACAAAAGATGCACTATATCATCCTGATTAATCATGAAGAAGAAGAAAAAAAAATCTGGATTTTAGCTGTCTTTCTTTTTTTTAAAAAAAAATCATGTTTAACAAGTATATAAAATGCCCTCATTTACAATTCCCCACACCTAAGAGCTTCTCTAGCAACTTTGAGTGCTCAGAAGTTACCGTCTTGCTGATGAAACAGTGTGCATTAAAAACATTAAGAGCTAACTATAGATTAATTTTGAACATACAATTTTAAAGTTTCTGACCTGTGTGGTAAGTGGTTAGTAAGGCTTTTTAAAAATTTTATCAAATGTGAGAAGGGATATTCAACTCAAAGCCATGAAATTTAATTCAGTGTAGAAGGTTGAAAACTCTAATTTAAGGAAATGTGATTTAAAACTAATTACAGCGAACAGAAAAATCAAGAAGGACACAAAGAGCTTCTCAATAGATAGAAGGAAAAATACTGTTTGAGAAAGAATAATGTAACAGTCAGAAAGGAATTAATGAATAGGACAGGTACATACATGCCTAGAAATAGCTATTAATACCACAGAATTATGCACTACTCAGTCATTAACATCACATTGCACCTGGCAGTTTAACAGGCAGATTTTAGTTCTTTGAGAAAAGAAATTAAGGGCTCAATTATGGATCCGAGCCATGCTGAGAAGGGAGAAAGATAAATACTGTTTCATGGTGTGCTGGGAAGCCGTATGCCTCTGGAAGGTACAAAAAAGTGGTCTGTCACTACACCTGCAATAAACAAACCATGCTGATGGACCAGCCCATTCATGGAAAAATATGTTCTCCAGAGAAACTCATTAAACCTCATTCTGACTGTAAGGAAACAATCTTAGATGTAAGGGAAGTTGTTCTTTCTCCTCTTCTGATGACTGCTCAGGGACAATCCTACTCTACGAGCAGTAATGGTAGTTCAGCATGAAGTTTCTGTGTAAATTACAGGAGATTAGGAACTGAAGATTCAGGTGGGCATCCCTGAAGCCCTATAGGATGCAGATCTATGTCTGATTTTAGTCCAGTGGTGTCTGAGCTGGGCACTTGGAGGCAGTGGTTTGCCTGAAAGGAGAGTTTTCAAGACAGGCAGCTTTGGTGATTTTATTACACCACATGATTCTGTTATCTTCAGATACATCTTCTTAAGCTGGTCACCATGAAAATATGTCCCTGATTCCAGTGACCAAGACCACGTTGTATATTCTGTATCTGAGGTTTGCACTGATGCATCTAGATATGATTTTTGGAGCCCTGCCCTGTGAGTTGCAAGCAGTTCCCAATATGCCTCAAACTTCCTTCCTTCTTGTAGTATAGAATGTATTTCTCTGATCCAATGGTGATTCACACCGCTCTTGTCCTTGGTATAGGCAAAACATTCCCTCTTCTGGGCCCTATCCCTTCTCAGTAATTTTTTTTTTTTTACTTCTGTATTACTCACCCACATATCTTAACTTCTGTGTTATCAAACTTATTTTTCTGTTTACTTCTTATAAATATGTGTACTGATACTATCATCTCAATTCTTAATCATTAGAATGCTTTTTTTCTTTATGAAATATTTGCAGATATTATGTATGTAATGAAGCATTATTTAAGCAATTCAGTATTATCTTTTTCATTTAATTTTTTCCTCCTCTTCTCTTTTGCTCATGTTTCCAGCTTTGTGAAATTTTCTTTTCTGATGTACTGAGAACACACATATTGATTCACAAACCATATTTTTGTACATAATAAATGCAATTTTATCATGATGACATACAATCACAGAATTATTATTATTAGAATGACCTGTTGGTTTTATATCTTGGAAATGCATCTTTAATAAGTAAAATACTTCTAAGATATCAAATCTTTCTATTTGAATGCTACTATCTATCTGTTTTGTACTTTTTATTCTTCTTTTTAAGCAAGTCAGGGATGTTTTAGTAGTGATGACACAGAACTTCAGAAAAAAAAAAATCATTTTATGCTTTGGAAAGAGCTGATCTTGTTGTTCTTTCCTTGTGACGGATCCATATTAGTCACCTGTGCTGTAACTCATCTGTCGGGAAATCAATACCTAAACATTCCAAGATCTAACTTTCTGAAATGTCAATAACTCAGAAAAAAAGCTATGACATTTTTTTGGGTGGAGTACAGCCTCCCCATTTCCAAAGTAGAGAATGTCTAGAACATAACAGCATTGTGAGAGAGCTTGCCAAATTATGGTTGATATCTAAACCTAATTATTAGATTTCCTGGTGAATAAATGATATGGCAGTCCCTGGGCTAATTCAAAACAGCGACTTTCATATTTACTCCAGAATTACAAATGTCCTACCATTGTTCTTCCTAGGTTATATTAGAATCATAGAATTGTTTAGGTTGGAAAAGACCTTTAAGATCATCAAGTCCAACCATTAACCTAGCACTGCCAAGTCCATCGCTAAACCATGTCCCTAAGCATCACATCTACACATCTTTTAAATACCTCCAAGGATGGGACTCAACCACTTCCCTGGGCAGCCTGTTCCAATGCTTGACAACCCTTTCGGTGAAGAAATTTTTCCTAATATCCAGTCTAAACCTCATCTGGCACAACGTGAGGACTTTTCCTCTCGTCCTGTTGCTTGTTACTTGGGAGAAGAGATCGACTCCCCCACCTCACTACAACCTCCTTTCACGTAGTTGTAGAGAGCGATAAGGTCTCCCTTGCACCTCCTTTTCTCCAGGCTAAACAGCCCCAGCTCCCTCAGCCACTCCTCATAAGACTTGTGCTCTAGACCCTTCACCAGCTTTGTTGCCCTTCTCTGGACATGCTCCAGCACCTCAATGTCCTTCTTGTAGTGACGGGCCCAAAACACAGTATTCGACGTGTGGCCTCACCAATGCCGAGTACAGGGGGACAATCACTGCCCTTGTCCTTCTGGCCACACTATTCCTGATACAAGTCAGGATGCTGCTGGCCTTCTTGGCCACCTGGGCACACTGCTGGCTCATATTCAGCTGGCTGTTGACCAACACCCCCAGGTCCTTTTCAGCCAGGCAGCTTTCCAGCCACTCCTCCCCAAGCCTGTAGCATTGCATGGGGTTGTTGTGACCCAAGTGCAGGACCCGGCACTTAGCCTTGTTGAACCTCATACAATTGGCCTTGGCCCTTCGATCCAGCCTGTCCAGACCTGTATCCACACACCTTTAATACAGAAACTCCATGTTTTGAGCATTCATCTAGGATATGAAGACCCATATTTCTCTCCTGCCTTTAAAAAAAGACAAGATCCATCTCCCACTTCTCACATGGATGCTACTTAACATAGGGACATCTATTTTGGGGTTGTCTAGAGTCCAGATTTGGCATTTGCTAACTTGCTTTTAACACTGCTCTCCTTTATGGAAAACACTTGTATATTCTTGAGCCAGAGGAAGAGGGAGATGAGTTTATAACCTAGCGGGTACCACAGTTAGCCTGGAATATCCACATCTAGTTTCTGTTGCCCACAAAGATTATATCTGGAGCTCCTAAACGATGGGTGTGCAGTGTTACAAGTTAAGAAAAAGATATTATTCTTATCTCTTCTGTTTTCTGAGAAAAAATTACTTGGACATTTTGCTGCAGAGGAAGATTCAGGATGATGCATACAGATTAGAAATAAGGTACTTCCTTTTTTTTTTTTTCCAGAGAAAGACACTGAAGTCACAGCAATGGCCACATTTTATCCAAAGTTTTGCTTCAGCATTTTGTATCAGCTAGCTTATATAGTCCTCTAGTTGTTCCAGTGACTTATTGTACATATACACTGCCTACAAAATGAAAAGCAGCATGATTTTAGGAGTATCCAAGTTCCTCCATATGAGAAGGCATGTCTGTACAAGATCTAAGAGAGGTACTAGCTCAGGCTCCCCTATAGCAGTGTAGCCATTCCATATGGTGTTGCGTTCAGGCAAACTAAGCATATTTACAATGCCTTTAGTTTTGGAGCTTGAACAGCATTGCACTGCAAGGGAAAAACTACCCTAAATCACCCTATGTATCACTCACAGAATGTAGGCACCTAATGAGGCCTAAAGCTTGCATCAGGCAAAAATCTATCTAAAAATTCAGCATGGAAATTTTGAGAGATTAAGGTAGCTTTGTCCTTCTATGGGTCTTGCTTCAAGCTGTCTTAAGAGTGGCAAGTGAAACTGTTTGTAACATAATTGAGGTGGGTGGGAAGCTGGAGAAAGTGGGCTATTTTTCTCTCAAAGAGTTCAAAACACAGCCTTAGACATCAGACAATTTGCAAATTCTTAGTGGGAAGAAAAGATCTTTCTGAGAATTTAAGTAGCAAGTATTTAATAGATACATAATTTAAAAGCTTCACTGGAGTTCGCAAATTCTAAAAAAAAAAATCTAAATCTTGCAATAAGATTTTTGTTACTGAGGATTTTAGTCCCAGCCAGCAAAGATTCTGATAATAGAGCTTATCTGGGGTTATTTCAAGATTATTTTTAATAAATTACTATAAATATGATGCAAAAACTTTTGTAGGAGTCGGTTAAATTAAATAAGTGAATTCATAGTCTACAGAGGATGGATACTGTTTTTAAATTCAAGTATTATAAAATGTCTAAAAGGCTTAGAACAGTGATTTCAATGGCTGCATGCCATTAACAATTAACAATTGCCATTAATGTATTTAAGTTGTTGAGAAGATATCCTATTTCTCAATGGTAAAAGAACACTTTCTGTTGGATTTTTGTACCCAAACTTTTGTTGAACAAAAAGTTATCATTTAGGCTAAACTAATTATCTGTTTTCCTTCTCTAGGGAATGGAGAGAGAAAGTTTGCCCTGTGGGATGATTTATCTTTTCCTAAAGTAATGTTCCAGGAAGGTGCATCATCTCCTATGGAATGTGGATTTTTCTTTGACTATAAGAGGTAGAGGTGTGAGGTCTAAAAGAAAGACTTCCGTTATAGACTTCTCTTCAGTGGTTAAATCAGCTGCATACAGAACATCTTTGTGAGCTCTTAAGTCATCTCTCTGGCCTGTTGTTTTGCTTCCTTTTCTATCCCTTCCCACACACTGTGTAGGGAGCTGAGGTGCCTATCAACTTCTGCCATATTGTGGATTGCAGCATCCACCGTTTGGTGTCTAAGTTATTCAGTGGTAAACATGATGCTTAAAAACCAGTACTTTACTAGGCACAATAGTATTTGGTCTGTCTGGACATTTTTCTGTGAACACGAAGTGGTTTATCCTATGTGACCTTTACCACTTGCTGTCATGAAAGCATAAGGCAATTATTGATAGTTACAGCACGCCTAAGCAACTGAAGCATAACATTAATTACAAACACACATTATTTGGTTGGTCCAATTCTAGTCCATATCATAAATGGGAAAATCAGTAACAGTACGAATAAATCTTCCACTGACATGATCAGCAAACCTATGACTGAGATGACAAAAGACCTTTAAAGACCTGTTTTGACTAAAGCAGCTTTATTTTCTGAGCTTCATTCGAGCCAAAATTAAGTGGACCTACATGCACTATCTTCAACTGTCAGATGCACTAATTCATTTATTTGGCAAGTGATCCCATTCCCTGGTTAAAAATGTTGCCTCCATGACAGAATTAAAGTGTAACACACTGAGACTAGCAGTGAGTGCTGAGGAGGCAGGCAATTTTTAAGCTAATTTTGTTTCTGGTCTAACTTCTACACACAGGCATAACTCAACAGGGATGCCTTACATGAAGAAATTTCCACTATTAGCTATAGTTGAGAGCTCACTTTGGAGGTTGATCTAAGAAAAAAATATTCATTAATTTCAAATATCCTTTTCATAGATACTACCTACCTTTTTGTCCAATGGCACCATCCATCTCTATCTGACTGGCATTTGCAGAGGCTGCATGCAGTTGGTGAAATGATTGATCATAGCTTTTCTGTAGTATCTGCTTCAGTCTACCAAATCAGTCATACATTAAAAAAAACATCAGATGAGCCTGCCCCAAGACTGATATTACTATTTATTTCTAGCCATGACATAATGTCAAACACAGAACATGGAAAAAGGTAAGCTTTCCTACCTAACCAGATCCCTTCTCTCTTATCTCAATCTCTGCTTGGGAGTAAGCTTGTGAACAAGTTACTATTAAGTGTGGATGAAGCTCAGATCCTTTGTGTTACGTACCTACGAATGTACTCTAGCCCTTCACTACATGCGTGGTAACTCATTCCTTAGTGAAAAGAGACAAGTTATTTCAGAGTTGCTGAGGAACAAGTGTTTGAACACTGGAAGTTACCAGGGGAACCAACTTACTGAAGCTTTTAGCTTGGTTGATACTACATTAATTTGCCTTACTATTTATTGAACAATAATAAAAATAATAGCACACTCTTCAGTTCACCTCCTGTCTTGCTTCTGGCAAGTTTCCCTTCATGTTTTTACTCTGACTCTTGCTTTCTTGTAGGATCAGTACTATCTTGCTCTCTTCACCTTTGATCTTATTGACACTTCAGCAGGGTACACAATTCCAATTGTTGCTGCACAGAAAAAGGAAATTTAGTTTCAAACAGATGTACAGACAGTTTGAAGGGATTTTTATTTCTTTTTTCCCCTCATAACCTGTTTACACAGAAACTTCAAACAGAGGCTACCTTTTGCTGTTATGTCCACTATATCAGCAGTTGGGCCATTCAGCCAGCAGATGGGAGCCCCTGATTTCAGTCCCAGAGGCAACTTTAAGTAGTATACTATCAACAATGCATTACCCACAAAGCTAAAGTAAGATGTGTTTTTCCCAATAGTCCTCTTTACTGGAGATTTTGTTAACAAAATAACCATTTTCTTCCAGTCTCCAACTCACTTTCCCTGCCTTGAACCTGCCTTCAGTTGATCTAGCTGGAGCTAACAGTAGCAAAATAAGTAGACGTCAGACCAATTCTTCTGCAATTGCTTTCAGCGTTCTGTTCCTTCCTTCTCTAGGGAAGGGAGACAGGGACGGAAAGCTGTGCTACCTCTCCATAAGCAATATCCTGTTCAAATAAACCAATGTCTTTTTACTTAATCCATTTCCTGATGTCTCATTCTCAGTGAGGAAAACATCAATCCTAGAATGTTATTCCTTATCCATCCCTTTATAAGTATGTTCCCTATTATTTGTTTCTTGAGTTTTCACATCTCCAAACTGTAATGAGCCACTATTTCAACGGAAGAAAATAAAAGGTCGCTCTGAAATCTGTGTCTTCTTTTATGCTTTGTTAGACTTCACTATTCAAATCTTTTTCAATTCAAATATATTTCAGTGTGTTGGTTTTGGCTGGGATAGAGTTAATTTTCTTTATAGTAGCTAGTATGGGGCAATGTTTTGGATTTGTGCTGGAAACAGTGTTGATAACACAGAGATGTTTTTGTTACTGCTGAGCAGGGCTTACACAGAGTCAAGGCCTTCTCTGCTTCTCACCCCACCCCACCAGTGAGGAGGCTGGGGGTGCACAAGAAGTTGGGAGGGGACACAGCTGCGACACCTGACCCCAACTGACCAAAGGGATATTCCATACCATATGGTGTCATGCTCAGCAACAGAAGCTGGGGGAAGAAGGAGGAAGGGGGTGATGTTCAGAGTGATGGTGTTTGTCTTTCCAAGCAACTGTTAGGCGTGCTGGAGCCCTGCTTTCCTGGAGATGGCTGAACACCTGCCTGCCGGTGGGAAGTAGTGAATGAATTCCTTGTTTTGCTTTACTTGCGTGTACGGCATTTGCTTTACCTGTTAAACTGTCTTTACCTTAACCCACGAATTTTCTCATTTTTACCCTTCCGATTCTCTCCCGCATCCCACCAGAGGGGAGTGAGCAAGCAGCTGTGTGGTGCTTAGTTGCCAGCTGGGGTTAGATCACGACATTCAGCTATGAAGGAAACATGATAGCGCTTCTGCTATGGAATATGTCGTTATTGCCATAACCCACCTGGTATTCTATTCAAATTCTTCAGCTATGAGAATCTGCTACTGCAAATATACTTCACTCAAAACTTTTATGTAAAAGCATTTAACATTCTCATTTGATGCTCTTGACTCTTTGTACTTCAGCATGTTCACTGTAAGGCTGCTGGCTTTTGTGCCCATCTCTGCTTCATCTCTTTTGTTGTTAACACTTGCTTTCTACTTCAAGCTTTCATCCTAGGCACCACAGTGAATTGGAAAAAGCACCCTGCAAAATAACTCCACCCCCATAGCTAGGAATAAATAGCGCTCAGAAGACTAGCTAAGCAGCTGACTGGTCTTGACCATTGCTTTTTATGCTATTTACAAACTGTCCCTCATGTTCTGCTCCTCAGCTGATATCTATTTGCTGCTTTTGTATGCCGAGTGTCAGGTCTTGAGGTCAGGGACCACTTTTCATTATGTGTGACAGCGCTTAGCAGAATAGGGTATGAGTGAGATTGTGTACTGCAAGTAAACAGCACCTTGATGGGAGTGTGGATAGCAGAGCACTAGGTCCTCCTGTTATGAAAGCTGCTGCTGTCGCCCTCATTTACACACAGTCAGATCACTCACTGCGTGCTTTGGAAGTAGTCCACTCTCAAGTGTTTGTTTTGTTTAAAGGCAGAGATCTAGAGCTGAACTCAGTGCAGCAAAGAACCATTTTATTACTCTGTTTATTGCCTTTAAAAGACCAGGACAGAAGCATAAGTACCATTTCTGTGCTCTTTTCACAGGGAAAAGGAGCTCATTTGTTCTGAAAAATGGGGCCCCGATGTTTTGTCTTTTTGTTTCTGGCAAGCGGAGACCTTTCAGCCTACCAGACGTAGGATGCTCTCTGGCAGCAGCTGCCAGTTCACAGGCTCTGATAGGGCTTCTCTCCTAGATTTATTGGCTTGGAGAGCTACGTGCAGTGTTTTCTGTAAAATATATATATATATATAAAAAAAAAAAGTCTTGTTTTCTTGGACATGTGTAGGAAGATGAATCCCAATCTACATTTCACATTCCTGTTGGTCTTAAGATCTTGTACAGCTGTTCTGTTAGTGGACCCATTTAACATCATATATTACAGTAGTTAAAATTTTTCTAGCAGTACTTATCATATATGAACAAATATAAGGCTCATCTACATAGTGTAGTCTGATAAATACACACATTATGATGGAAAACTTAATCACTCTTAGGCTATAAAGTTAAACAATGAGAAACAAGTATTTTTTTTTTCCAATAAGTAAGTTCAAAGGATCAAAGAAATCTAAGTGTGTAATAATACATGAAGTCTGTTATCACCTGCTGTTTCAAGGCTCCTAAATATGACAATGAATGTCAAGCAAAGTTAACAGATTCAAAAAAGAGTTATGGTTGTAGAGAACAGAACAATAAAAAAAAATTATCTTTACCCATTTTATCTAAGTTTTAGAACAAGGCTTACATCAGTAGGTTTATCAGCATTTCCTCTACCATTTCCTTTCATGAATACATGGTTTAGCTGTACATCATAATCTCTATCCTGATTTTTCTCTTCAGAAAGAGGAAGAGACCACGTAACTGAGAGGAGAAAGAAACAGTTGAAGGAATAATTTGGGAGCATTTAGCATTCATTGTAAGATATGTGTGAATGTATTCTACATTGCTATATTAGCTGATCTGAAAGCAAGAATTCTGTGATAGCAAGGAGTGGCTCTGGAAGAAGTCCTGCTTCATGGATGGTTTGTAACCTGCAAACAATGGTAACTGAATGGAGTATGTGTTACAGTAGCAGTCACCTCCAGGTTTTGATCTGAGAATGACACTGTTTTCATGTCATATTCGGAAGTGACTGGGGTTTTTAGGGGTTCCTCCCTACTACACTTCTGGTAAGAAGACTGTAGAGAATTGAGCTAGGTTAAACTCATTTCTTCACTTGGTTCAGACTAGGGGTTTAAACCTGAGTTTCCCATGCTCCTGGGAACAGCCAAGACACAAGGAACCATTTTTCTTAAAATCAGTCCTTACTCCCACACAAAGATATTAATGTGAAAATCGCATTGAATGTTCAAAATTCGAATACGCTCCTCTATCAAAAGTTTCACTGGCACGGCATCTGCCTTTCAGAGTGCACTCTGATTTGCACCTTATCAGCCCTATTTCCAGTTTAATTTCTAACCCCCTCTTTCCACAGCTTTTCTCTTCAGTACTTTTTCTTAGTTTCATTCTCCTAATGACAATACTTTTTTTTTCCTTTTCCACAGTTTTTGCTCAGTTTTCCTACTCATTTTCTTACTGTATTTAATACTGTTTTAAATATCCCCTGTCTTGCTACTACTGCTCTGCAGGGTTCTGCTGTGCAAATTGGCACTTTAAGTGGAGGCACTTAATGTAAGTGACTAACAGCCACCCCTGGTGAGATACTTAAAGAAACAATTGCACTAAACTGTACCTCTTGCTTTGAAGAAAAATTAGATAGAAGGGAAAGAACTCCAGCTAACAGATTATAATTCAAGTTTCATAGAAAGTACAAAACTATGTAAAGCGTTCAAGACCTGGAAAACTACAAGAGGCTTTTCACAGTTAAAGGGAAAGATTAAATCTTTACTTGGGAACCGGCGCTCAAAGTCAGTGAAGCCCTACAGTGTTATTAAAATTTTACGACTCCTAAGACATCTGCCTTGTCATGGTTAAAGATTTTCTGTACTCACTGAATTATTGTCCTGTTCTATTTTACTTGGAGTAGCCCTTGAAGTCAACCTAATTTTGATATTTTTATGCCTTTATCCCCCAGGATAGACAACAGAACTGTTATTTCTTTCATTCTGATTATTCATGGTTGCCTGGGACCTTTTTGACAAAACCATTTTTCCTTGGCAAAGATCAGCTTGACACACTTCATATTGATGTTTTTTTCAGAAAGATTTTTAATTTCATTTCCATTAAGACCAGGTTCCTGGGGACACTTTATTTATTCAGGTCAAAATGAGGAAGTATCCTGTAGGTCAGTAAGTGGGACCATTGCCCACAATGTTCAGCGACTGATGGTCAAATCCATAATCTGAAACCAACATTGGATTAATCGTTACTTTGTGATGGCCCAATGCTTGGTTTTGTTCTTTTGGTTTTTTTGTTTCTTTTTTTTTTCTGAATACTCTTAAATTTTCCCTGCTGTGGAAATAGATAATGTTCTTTGTATATAGCTCAGAAATTAGAGTACTTTGCTAACCTAATTCCATTCTCCCATTTTATCTAGTGATTCCTAAATGGAAAATGCACACATTATCCCCACAGCAGAAGCACAGGTATGAACCAGCTCCCAGGGAAGACAATCAGTTATTGCTGTGCTAAAGGAAGATCTCCTTTTTTCTCTTTTTTTCTTTTTTTTTTTTTTCCACATCCCTTCTTTCCCTTCTTAGTTGGTATTCTAGACCTTTAGTAGATGGAAGTGCAGACTTCACAGATTGAGATATTTCCTTAAGGTAGGCAGAGTATGGCCCTTGTTTTCTTTAGTTTTTATAGGTACAAGGATAGCTATTTCTTCTTAAGTATTTGAATTTGTATACATTAAGAGTCCAAGTGTAATGCTATTGAACTGTCAAGTTCTTATCCTTGAGGTTAATTCACTTATCTAATTAAAGCCATCTAGTCAGGATGAAAATGAGGTTTACCTCCTCTGAGGTAAAATCCTGGTTCCATTGAAATCTGTCAAAAAATCTTTTACAGACTTCAGCAGAGCTACGATTTCACATCTAATTAGAAAACGCTATTTTAAAACTACATATTAGGGTTTTTTTTTGGGGGGAGAAGAGTAAGAACTTTCCCTGAACAGAATTACTATCCAATAGCCCAATTAGCAAACTGGAGAAATAGTTATTTTTTTTCTTATATATTATTATATATATATTCTTCTTATATAATATTATATATAATATATATAATATGAAAATAAAATCTGTTTTTTACCAAAGATTTTTGAAAGCAATGGAATAAATATTTTTCTGTACAGCTTTGTGTGCCAACTAATCATCAATTGACAATCTGTTTACAATGTTGTCTGCCAATATGAATATTTAGTTCATATCATTTTTCCATTTCATTCCTAGCATAAAAAATAAGGAAAAATGCAGCAATAAAAAAGCATATTAAGGGAGAGAAGAGAGCATAAAAGAGAGGTTCATACTAATTATGAGCAACTTGCTAGCAATATAGCAAATAGTCACTGATTTATGTGGCTGAAGGTAAGGTACACTTTTGGTATTTCTCATAGTATTATGAGGATGATGGATGACATGTTTCGTTCTTGCAGTTTTAGTAATTGCACAGAGCTAGGGTAAAATCCGTTCCTCTGACTCACTCAGGAGATAAAGGCATGAATAACTGTGGCCATTTTGACATCACAGAAGAAGTGCTGGTTTATCCTTTCTTTATAAACAGGGACCTACACTAATTTTTCTTCAGAGCCACCTGCTTTCTGTCTAAACTAACCCAAGATTCTACACAACTTCAAAAATTAACATCTGAGTAGCACATAATAGGCAGACCACAATCCATGAGGAAAGTAGCTAGTTTGCATATTTTTACTTTATTTATCTGACACAAATAGCAATATTTCATTATAAGCTTGGACGTGGCCTTTCAAAGGAGGGGAAGCAGGATTTATTTAAACCATATTGTTTTATGCTGAACTGCTTGCTTATTTTTAATGTTTGTTGATCTGAAGTTGAAAAATAAATATATGCTGTCCATTTTTTATAATAAAAATACATTTATTAGAATACCAAATTGGTGAAAAATCCAATAATAGCATTAAAAATGAAGTCATATTAAAATTTGCAAGTTATTTTCTAGTATTTGACTGACATAAATGAAGCTCAGAGGAAAAAAATATGTAACTAGAAAAAAGCAAGGAAAATAAACATGCCACTATGATTTGTGATAGTGACATTAAAAAAGTGATAAGGAAGAAATCTAGTCAATATTTCAAGTTTTGTTGCCTATTATGTTAAAGATTAAAATATTTGATTTCATAAGAATGATGAAATAAATAATGTTCCAAAGAAGATGGTGCAAGCACCAATATTCACTAAAAAGATTTCTTCTTAAATTCCATGTCAAAAATGTATTTGGCAAAAGTGAATAAAAATCCAGTCAAACAAGGATGTGACTCCAGCTAAAGTAATAAAATATCTATCTCACATTGTTTCAAAGTTGCTACTGGTCAAAATGGGTCAAAAATGTGAGTATCAGATCACAGGTAACTTTTGGAAAGTGGATTGGGGGAGCATGGAGGACCAAGACCAACTTAGAGTTATTGATTGCAGGATGGGATATGCTGTCAGCCAGCTCCGTCAGTCGGCCTCTATTGTTAATGTGTGTTCAATGTATACAGCTTTTAAATATTTATTGCATTTGGAGGATAGTAGGGAAATTTCTCAAATCCATAATCTGTAAATATGTACACGTGATTTTCCTCTGAGGTGGGTGTTTGTACAGTGTCATTTTTAATTACAAGTACTTTTAAAGTTTTCCACCTCTCTAGCATGTTCTGTAGCTTAGAAGCAGCCAATGTGAGACAATTTGTTAGAATCAGTTAATCTTTAACAGAGGATTAAAAGAGTCATAGGTATCCTTGCCTGGTGTAAGGGTTCATTGACAAATGCTGAACTTGTTAAAAAGCAAAGGGCAATTATTATTCATTAATCATGTCAAATCATTTCCTGAAAACTCTTGTGAATGTCAGGAGTCATTAGTATACTGGTAATTCACAGAGCTGTCTGTCACTATGTTGAACTCCTGGAGACCTGAATGACATAGTAGGGTAGTCCAAAGAGCAGGAGCTCAGTTCTTCGGCGTACTGAGATGTGGCTAACAAAGCACTGGAGTCACCCTGCTGGCATTCAACGAGGTTCTCCAGTTGGGCCAGAGATACAGACCTATAAACCTCTGACTGCCTCTAGAATCAGTGAAACTCCTTCTGAAATGGGGGGTGATGGTGAATGGGAGAGGAAGAGGCAAGACCAACACAGAATTTAGGCTGTGTGAGTGTGACTTGTACTGACAAAGGCTTTTGTGAATTTGAGTTTTGGCGAGTGTGAATAATGCCATACCTTGTAAGTACAAATGGGTCCCATTGTGATTGTTTTTGTTCCAGTATAGTACTGGGTAGCAATATTAGCCCAAGAACTGGTACCCAGGTGTAGTGCTGTGCTTGCTTCTAGTGCAGGAAAGGAGCAGCCAGCTCAGGAATCTGTGTGACGTGCGCTCCAGAGACTTGTCACTGAAATAGGGTCCTGTTGTCTCTTCTAAAGTCTGCTAAGGAGGTTGAAACTGTTCGTATGGGCCTGAGAATAAGCCCTAAACTTGAGGTAATGTGAAAGCACTGACTTAACAAGTTGTTGACATTTAAAACAGATTTTTTTTGCAATAAAAATATGTCATAACTCTCTTGGCATTGTTGCTGCAATGACCTTGGATGACTAGATGTTCCAGGTGCTTTCAAAATCAAGTAACTCAAAGAGAGTTCAAGCTGTGTACTCTGATTTCTACTTCTTTTCATCCTAAATTTCACTTTCTTAAAAAAAAAAATTGCTTCTGAACAGTTCTATTAGCCTAAATGATATGGATGCTTACAGGATAAATTGCAGATGAAGACAGAATGCAAAGCAGTGAATATTAACAGGAGAAAGAATCAGCAAAGAAATACAACGATGGAACTTCCCAGATCAGATACAAAAGGAAGAATGGATGTCATTTTCTTCTGTAGCCAGGAAACAAACGCAATTAAGCTAAATTGATCCTGCAGGATTCTTTTAATGATTTTTTTTTTTTTAAATCAGAACTGTGTACTTATTAATTTACTTCTAGTATCTGTTTTCTATTGCAGACAGTGCATGCCAGGTACTACAACTGAAAATATGGGGACTGCAGTCCCTTCATTAAGACTGCTTGATGTGCCCTCTTCTCCTGGTCAGGTGGTGGGGAAGCCCTGAAAAAAGAAGGTAAAAATAGATAGATCAATAGATAGATAGATAGATAGATATGTACTGTAGGCATATATACACATCCATTCATCTCTATATATGTAAATAAATTCAGATAGCTGAAGAGTTAACTGTAGAATGATTTCTTTTAGCTTTGGATTTTTTGATATTTGAGCTCTAAAAAGCCCTAGAAATTGAGCTTCCTTGTTAGTTATTTCATTGCAAGAAAAATATACTTTCTCTAAAGAATATATAATATATGCTACTGAGAAAAAATCCCCCTGAAGTAAATATGATTTTTTTTTTTGTAGTTCAATTGCAAACAGAGAGGATCAAGTCCCAGTCAAGTTAAGTGCAGATCAGTAAATTATAGCAGAGCATGACTAATTTTTTTTTCTGTAGATGGAAATCAGTTGTTGGATAATAATAATTATGAATAGATTTGTGTTTAACAGCTCTATTAAGGCACTATCAATCCTCTCAATTCCTCTCCTATGTAGTGTATAAGTACTGGTGGCAGATTACAGTTCAGAAGAAAGAGACAGAGAGCTCTGGATAAATAAGCCATGGCAGCACAGCATTTTAGCATGAGGATTAAAGCTGAAAATGTCTCAGCTTTGGGTTCTTGGCCAATTCTGATTTCTTATTCACCAAGTATGGAATTTGCAAACAGCAGTTGTTAGCTAAAATACAACAGGACGTAAAAATCTTGAACAGAGGCCTGAATGTGGGTCTAAACTCTCTATAATATGTATGGAAGGAGATAATGACCCAAAAGTATCATAAATGACAGCCAACACAAGTGGTTAGTGTCAGAAGCCTCCTAAGAGGCAGAAACGATGGTAAAAGGTCATAAGCCATTTTCAGACAGATTCTTTTCTCTCTCTTTTCGGTGCTGTGGCCCTGTCTTTCAAAACCCTACATTTCCAGTTAGCGTGAAGTGGACACAATGATGATTGTCACTTTATCTAGTGGCTCAGGAATTAAAAGGTGCACAGGGTTAAAGTACATTTTATTTATAAGAATATAAAATTAATATCACAATATCTGGTGGGGACAGCTCAGGAATTGCAGGTTTTCTGTTTGCTATTTCCAGCTATGCTCAAAAGCCATTGATCATCAGCTCTCTCTCTTCAGCCTAGTTGTCTATGTTTAAATAGACAAGAGATTTTCAAAAGCACCTGCTTTTCACTTTAGATTATACGGGCATTTTAGACGTTTGCTTTAAGGAAATTTGTATAGCAGGAGTCTAAAATTTAAGCATATCCTGGTTTCCCAGAAATTTTACCTTCTCCAGAATAGGCAGCAATTGATCAGGTTTTACAAGAGTAAAAGTTTTGACCCTAAGCATCTAAAGTGTGAGTAAAAAAAAAAAATAAATAAAATGGCAGTTTTGCACTGTCATATAAATGGATGGAATTGACATTTTTAGCACTTATTTCAAAGACCTGTCTGAATCTCTGTGCTCCACGCCAGTTGCAGACATAACTGAGAGGAACTGAACAGACCTGGAAGCGATTTCAGTGATGACAATTGCCTTACAATCAGAGCAGTTTTCCTTCGGTTACTTAAATGCCTGCTCCAATATTAAATTTTCATGGGAATTAGAGCAAATCTTAGGTTTACAATGTGATTCTAACCTAGAACCCTCCATTTTTATTATTTCTTTTCCGTAGTAAGTAATAGCACTTTCTGGTTTTTGCCTTTGTGCTACATCTTTCTCCCAGTCTGTTCATCAGAAGTCTGTAGCCATTTTCTCAGATACTGACCTTGAATTACAGATAACCAGAACTGACTGTATCAGTGGGCTTTATGTGAGTTTATTCCTGTACAAATCCCAAAAATAAGCCATGGACAAAAGGTTCCTCAACCCACTAATTGTGCAGCATTCAACATCCATGAATATGAGAAAGGAACATAGAACTGACCCCAGGGATAAGTAAAATACTTGGTTTTCTCTTTCTAAAACTTTCCAAAGAAAGAGTTTTCAAAAAGAAAAGAATTCAAAAATATCTTGGAATAGGATCTCAGAGGAAAGATGTTACTTTTACAGTCATGAGTTCCACACACTGTATCACTCTGAAATGACTCGCACAGCATCTGCTGTCCTGGCACAGGCTGTGAATCAGATGCTTTCAGTCAAGCATATGCTGATAGAAAAACCCACACCTGCAAGAAGACATTCATGATTACATTAGGTTAACCACAGGGACACTGAAAGAGGTGTTGAACTCTAGGTGGGTATTAACAAAGTCTTTCTAACTATTACCTAGAGCTGGAGTAATGCTTTTCATTCCTAAAAATGCAGCTTCACAAATTTTCCTTTATTTTAACTAATTTCAGGACTGCAATGGGGGCTCTTTATGGTCGACTAAGAAAACAAAATAATAAAACAAATCCATGCTGAATAACAAAGTACTTTTCTAATAATGAAAGCAAGTTACCACTTCTGCCTGAAGACCTAATCTAACAGGATTCAGAGTGTGAGAGAATGATGGATATTCAAGAGCTCCAAAAAAAGGTTCTCTCTTTTGTGGACTGTGAAACAAATTACAGGAAATTGAAACAAAAAGAATCTTCCTGATGTAAAATAAACAAACAAAAAGAATTTAGAGCAATATTCAAAAAACTTCGATGTTCATGAATATGAGTAATTTGAAGGATTTGAGGGTTTGGATCAACATGTCCTAGAGAGATTCAGGTTTCTGTCTTTGATATATGTTGGGCATTTCACAGTTTTACTGTTGCAGACGTTCACTTTTCTGCATGTATAGTTTACACAGTTACTTTTATGGTATATACATTTTATTGCAAATGCACATTCAAATTTCACCTTTTCCAGAGAATTACCTAGGGTCATAGCTTCTATTCTTGTTACAGTTTTAATTGCTTGCTTACAGTCTTGTCTGAATAGTGATGCATTTTGTAGGACTCAATTTTAGCAAGACTTCGTGGTATTAGTTACCAAAATTTAGACAATTTTCTCTTATTCTGGCAATAAATTTAGGTCCAAATTCTGAAACTTTAGCTCATTTTACTCTTCTAACTGACCCTTTTTGACTACTCTCAGGCCCCTTGAAGGCCCAAAGATTCAGGGACAAATATAGATTGCTCCCATATTTGGCAAAACACTGTGACAGATCAGGCAGAGTCTGATTTCCACCACTAATATAGCTTTACAGTGCATTTTTGTCTTAAATTTAGGATAAGAATACAATCGTGTGCTAAGGCTTCAACATCATACTGAAATTTTTGTGAGAATGACCAAGCAGCTCTCTCCTACATATCAGCATGACGTGCCAAATTGTGCTAAGATGCTGGTTTTAGCCCAATACTTCAAATTATTTTTCCATTTTTTCATGTTACACCTCAAAATCAGGACTTTGCAGTTACTTTTTACTTAGAATATCATTCTAATATTAAAATATACTTTGGCTTCTACCAGTCCCCCCTCCTCTTTGTTTAATGACAGTCCAGTAATGGGCACAGTTGCACTGCAGTTCAGAGCAGCACCCCAGGAGCTCATGCCACTGACTCACAACAGAGTAAGTCCAGAACACATCAACCGAGGTGTTGTTCACAATCCAAACAAGTAAGCAAGATGTTGCATACTGTGCTGCAAACACATGGTTTGTAGTTATTCCGCTGTCATCTCCTATTGAAAATTAATTTAACTAACAATAAGCTTGCGGTAACTCCTCTGTTCAGCTCTCAATGGAGAGCAAGGAATTTTAGCCAGGAACTCTTCAACCTAAGAAAAATAAGAGCTTCTGGCAGGACCCTCTCCACAAAGGTCCCCCTTGCTTTAGCATTTGTTTCAAACTTTTCTCTGAAATAATTCTACTTTTCATGCTAATTGCAGCTTGCAGCTCATTATTTTCAGGGGTGTTTAAAATGGGCTGCTGTTATATAAAAGGGTCGTTTTGAAGGAAGAGCTATGTTCTACGCTCCCTGCCTCACTACTCCCAATTATTTTGTTGTCATTCTCATTGGTTATTAGTCAAACATTGAAAATGTGCTGTTGTTTGATCTTTTGCTTGTTTGAGTTTATTCTAGTTTTTCAGGTGCTCTAAAAATGGCTTAAAGCATCTAGAGATCAGGAGAGACATCCTGTTCTGTCTGTTACCGCTCGCAGCTGTGCAAAGCACAGGCAATCACCTCCCAGGTTCAGAGACCACTTGTGCCTTCTTTACCACGGCAATAGCTGTCATTTCTCTCCAATTCACTAAATCTTCTCAGGTCTGGATTTTAACTCTCTCCAGCTGCCTAGATGAGGATATGAGGAGAAAAATCTTTTTATTTTATTCAGTTACCACCTAAACTCTGTGTGCAGGATTATAGATGCTGTATGCTCCTTCGTTCTCTGCCTTCTGTGAGTGGCATAACAGTGAAAACAGATGGGCATTTAGTGTCAACAGAGGGAATGAGCTGAGCATGGAGTAGCTCAGCAGCAAATCATTTGCCTTTGGGAACAACACAGGGTCAGAGTAACATTCCAGGAAAGGACTATGACCATAAGATAGGTTCTTTTAAGTCAATCTGCTTTCCCAGGGTTTACAGGAAGGTTGAGTTTCTTCTT
The DNA here is from genome assembly GCA_020745775.1 of Theristicus caerulescens. Taxonomy (NCBI): domain Eukaryota; kingdom Metazoa; phylum Chordata; class Aves; order Pelecaniformes; family Threskiornithidae; genus Theristicus; species Theristicus caerulescens. The sequence goes on from CM036561.1 coordinate 13,404,953, forward strand.
GCTGCTCTTTTCTACCCCTTCTTATATTTGGTTTAAAATTCAGTGATGTGGACATGATGAAACGTCTTCCCACCCAGCCACTCATTCCCAGTAATAACATTGTACTACAGCAACATTATAATCCTGAATTTTCTGACAGAGATAACTGCTTAAAACTGAACATCAAATTTCAAAGCTGACTTAACTGAGAAATGGCTTACAATCATAGTCAGGTTTTTTTGTCATTAAAGTATGCACGGGCAGCAGGAGTACGAGTGGTGAGCAGTATGAAACAGAAATAGGAGGAACTGTACAGCTCGGTAGAGAGGGAGATGCAAGATAGAGCTTGTTGACAAGGCATTACGGGACTAATTTTTGCAGCCCTCCCATGGACATAAGTGGACCTGGTTGACAATAGCCAATAATAAATGCACCTATTAAGACAGAGTGGGAGTGGACCACCTGTGTGTCTTTTGTAGTGGCACAGTGGTGACAGTAAGTTAAGACTTCAAATATAAATTGGTAACTCTTTCTTTAAAATTAGCTATATTATTCCCTATTAAGAAAGAAAATGAGGTCTTGTGGGGAAGGTAAGAAGAAAGTAAGTTGTTTTAAGAGGAAAATGTTCTGGGTAACTTGTAACAGAATCACAGGAGACCTGGATCAGGCAAAAGGATGGAGAAATCTGTGGTGGTCCCTGTTCTCTTCAAGGGGGAGAAATATTGTGGAAAAAAGGAGGGAGTAGGAGTATTCAACATCTTTTCTGAACAAAACCATCCAACCAACCCTCCTCTCTGAGTGAGGTAACAAGGAACTAGAAAGTGGGTATGCAATCTTGGTCTTACTACCATAGAGGCACATTGGGACTTTAGAACACTTTATAATAACAAAGACAACAAATTTTGCAGACATAGTTGGTCACCAAATGTTTAACTCAAGTTCACGATGACAAGTGATGCAGAATGCAATGGTAAATCAGACAAACTGGAACTCCTTCCCACCCTTGCAGGTATATGCGAAACACACTAATTTTCTCTGTTTAAATGCCTGACAGTTACCCAGTGTCACCATATGTTTCCAAACACATTTTCCAAATGATTCCTCAGTAATATGTTGTAAAAATGTGTTGTAAATTAGAATGAAGAATTACAAAAATAAAGTAACTCCTACTTTCAGGATTGCAAGAGAACTAAGTTGTCAGGAAAGGGCCATTTCATACAAGCCTTTTGGCACAATGCTTCTTAATCCTGGATCTTTCAGAGGTCTCTTCATGTTTTTATCACAGACAGCATGCTCTTTCCCTTGCGAAGCGATGTTATAAGGGTGCCAAAGATTTTCTTTTGCCTGACCCAAATATCAGCACAAGACAATACCCTTAGAAACGGCTAGTTACTCTTTAAAAAACATGAACCCTCCTGTTCTTAAAGAGCTAATCTGTGATGCTTATTATTATATAAAATACACATTACATATATACATGTAAAATTATAATGTAAATTTATTGAGGAAAAAGACATATGATTCTTTAGCAATGAAATAGGAAACAAAAGCTTGAGAGATAACAGTTTTAAATAAATTGTTCTTTGTTAAGAAGCAAAGCATACTCTTCTAAAATGGGAACTACAAACAAAAATATGTAGTTAGGAATATGCTTTCATACGTATTAGAAACGTCATACTGTTCACTTTCCTGAGGACAAACAGTACGACTTTAGAAGAGGCAGTGTAACTTCTAACTATCACATTCAGGAAATAACTACTGAGATTCACCTTCAACCCAGGACTGTAAGGATCTTGCTGGATCCAGTCCCATGCTCATCACTGAAACCCCCCTTCACATATGCCCACTACTAATCTCCCTCCACACTGTTAGTAATCCATATCATCTCTGCTTCAGCCATTTTTGAATCGATCTCCCTCTTCTCCCATTTACATCATCTTAGGTCTCTTTGTAAGGTCCTGGTGAAATAAAATGCATACATATACTGTCATTAAAAAACAGTTCTCAAGGAACAATATTGTCTTAATTGAGTGTGGTATATCTTTGGTAATGCAATAATATATCGGATTCCATTCACCTCCATCTCTTGATTCCTTTTTCAAAATTTATCCCAAAATTTGGTTTAGATAGGGAAACTACTTGTGTGACATGTTTTCTCTTTCTTACATAAAGGTACCTGCTATTCTTTAGTCAGCTTTTTTATTCAAACTCTATGGCTATGATCTTAGAGCTTTTGATATCTAATGAAGGTTTATTTGTGTTATATCCTTATGTAAGGAAAATGAGAAAATAAAAACATGAATTAATCATCCTCAGCTTAATGTGATAAAGGTTTTTTAAATTTAATTGATGCTATTTGGTTCTCATAAAAACAAATATCTTCATTTTTATGGTGCATGATATAAACCTCAATGTCTTTGGGAAAAAACCTATCTGGATTACTGAATTACCAGGCTCATAGCCATACCGAGAGTCTTTAAATAGATACTCCTGATTCTGTGTCTTCATTTCCTCTGACCTGAGCAGTTTTGGTCAAATGTCTTTAAATCTGATGGACTTAAGCTTGGAGGAAGACCATTGATCTAACAGTCAACCCTCCAAAACTGATTAAACACTGGTAGAATTGATCAAGCTTTCAGAAGACTTAGTGAGGTTATTTCAAACAATGTGACTGGGAACATACAACAGCTGTTTGTGACAAACCCAATATAAAAGAAAATGCATTACAAAATTTGACTAGTATCATGTTAATCTGCAGCAATTCAATAGGCATTTTCTTATTTCCTTAGGCCACAGTGCTGTTGGTGTGCAAAATTTCATGAAAATGCTGTATTTTTACTCATATTTCTAGCTGCTAACAAGTTTCTAGGTAGCCAAGAGCACTATTGACATTTTTCATGTGTCTGAAAAATTATTTGATTTAGAACTGGGCACTTCTTATGGAAATGTAATAGTATCAATAGCACAGAAATAGAGTATCAGCTGCCCTGAAATGGATAGCAACTTTATGTCAAGCTGCTTTTGTGACTGTATACCTGAAACTATAGAAGAAAGCAAGCATCTGCCTTTTGAATACCACTGCTTTTGAACACCTCTGCTGTGTCCTGCTTTGCTCCATCTAAAGAGATGTGAATTCACTTCTGACGCTTTCCACAGCTATTCTGTATTAGTTTAATCATTATTTGAACTCGTTCTATCTGACCTGGAGCCTCCTACCCATTAAGCAAATGCTCTAGTCACCACAGCATGGGATATGTTGAGGTTTGTGTCCTTGGCTGCAATTCCTTCACACTTGTTGAATATGTTTCTCACTGCATGCTATTCTTCTGTCTGAGCAGTTAAGATTCCAAACTTGCAGCTTAAACACTTTCAATCCCCTCTCTAGACAATGACGGGTCTTTAGGTAAACAAGAATAACACCAAGAAAATGTGCTAGACCGTTAGGTGTTTGGTAGGACACCTTGCTTCATTTTCCTCAGGCAGACAAGGAATTTTAGCTAGGACTCCCAATACAACTGCTTTAGCCCTAAGCTTTGTCAGCTCCATCCTTGGCAAAACTGGCCCCTTCATTCTTGTATTCTGTTTAGCTATGAGTCAATTGATGTTTTCCATTCACAAAATACTATTTTGGAATTGAATTTCATAAACAACAAAAAACTCTATTCTAGCTAAACAAAAAGACTTTTTTTTGTTTGCATGTTTTGTTTCACTTCTTGGCTGTCTGATCCCTCCTAACCAGCCAACCCCCAAAACAACTAACCTTTTTCCTGCAGTCTTTGTCATAACCATTTTATTTTAGTCACGGTACATCCTCAGGTCTGTACGCATCATATCAAGGCTGAAATGCTCCAAGATGATGTAGCTGTGTCCATAACAGATAAAATCTAGAAAGCACTGACCGATGAAGAATGGATTAATTTGCTCACATTTAGGTAGCTCATGGTAGAATTAGAAGGTGAATTGACCTCTCACTCGTTGCAGCTTGGTGCATCCTGTGGCTTCATCCCAGTTTATCTGTCTATACTAAGAACTGCTCTTGCCCTAGTAACATTAATATAAAGTCTTTCTACTAATGTTTCTGGGACCTGACATTACAAAGAATAGCACTTTAAGAATCCCTTCTAGCAGTCATGCACATTGTATTACAAATGAGATGGTTTAGAAATATGTCCATATTCTCAGAGTAACACTTGACCACAGGAAACAGAGAAAGAACCCAAACATGTTGTGAAAGATATTCTGTAGCTGTATATTTGAAAGATATTCTAAGACACTGACTTGTGTTAGTAAGGAAACAGTTCCTGGGATCACCTCCATATAATTGTGTAGCTGAACCAGCATGGTCTGACCGAATAACCTGTGCAATGCATAGGGCCTTCCTCCATTTGTAGCTCTGTCATCTGTCTTGTGCTCGCAGCTCCATCGCTTTTTACTTCAGCAGTGATTTCCAAAGGCCTCAGGGGCAGTATTTTCCCCTTGTTTCATGCTGTTCTTCTCATGCTCATATTTCTCATTGCTTTGCACTTTTGCTTGCACAGGCTTTCATACAAAGAAATTAACACCAACGTAAGAATCACTCCTTCTCCATGCTCACCTCATCTTGTAGTATTTAGTTTGTTAAAAAAAGTCTAAAACTTAATGTATAACAAAATAGATAGTATCATTTAAATAATTATTAAATATTACCCAATAATACACATGCACAAAAGCTTAGCAACCAGCCAGCATGCAGTGCCTGTGCCTGATTAAGCATACTCCAATCAGCATTAATAACATCATAAATGGGAACAACTAACAGCGAATTTGAACAGGTCAAGTGGAAAGTATATATTGCTAGGGGAAAAGCATGGCAAAAATGATCATTGTAGTCATCTTCAGCTTCTTCACCTGCTGCAATGGAAATGCCTCGCTCAGAGAATGCTTGTCTGTGGACCCCACCGCTGCTCTTTCTGCCTGACCTTTCCTTCCACCCCCACCTCTTTGTTTATCCCCTAAGGTAACTTTGAAGTCAAATTCAACCATTATCTACAGACTCCACAAATAAACATTGTGCATGGAAACCTTTCTCAAGATCCTTTGTGCAGCAGTCCTACTAATGAAAATTCTTAATCTTGTCAAGAGGCCATCAGCTATGGGGAGTTGCTTGCTGTAGTAAGCTGATGTCTGTAAATGATGCTTTCTGCTTGTACTGCCCCTGGGTATGTTGAGTCTCAAAAGACACAGTTTAAGCTGGAGGTAAGAATATATTGAAACAAAATATCTCTCCAAAGAAGGGAAGGGGGGAGTGAAAAGAAGAAAGAAAAAGGTTTTTTTTCTTCAAGTAGCTCATTGCCTTCATTTCACGTGATTCTCATTTTATGTTTTGGCATCAATCTCACTGTTTTACACCACATGAATTCCAGATACTCTAGGGCATCTCAGATGACACTAGATACCTGCATTTAGGCACTTTAACTTGGGTAGCTCTGTACTTTAGCTGGGAACATGGATTGCTCCACAAGCCCCACCAGCTGTATTGACTGCAATGTGCAAACTCTCAACATGTTTGTAGACACCTTCATATAGAAACCTTTAGGAGGTTTAAGTGTGAGCTGAATCGCACCTGCAGTGCAGTATTCAGTTACCTAAACACAGATATCTAGTGCCTCTGAGGCACAAAAAGGTATCTGCAAAAGCTGTGTCCTGGTTTCGGCTGGGATGAAGTTGGTTTTCTTCCTGGTAGCCGGTATGGGGCTGTGTTTTGGGTTTAGGTTGAGAACAATGTCGATGATACACTGATGTTTTGGTTCTTGTTAAGTAGTGCTAAGTACTTGCTAAGGGGTGCTCACACTGGTCAAGGACTTTTCAGCTTCCCATGCTCTGCCAGGGGCACGGGAGGCTGGGAGGGGGCACAGCCGGGGCAGCTGACTCAGACTGGGCGGGGGCTATTCCATACCACGTGACATCATGCTCAGTATATAAGCAGGGGAGTTGGCTGAGGAGGGGTTCGATTGCTGCTTGGGGGACGTGCTGGGCATCAGTCAGCGGGTGGTGAGCAATTGTACAGTGTACCGCTTGCTTTGTATTACTACTGTTCTATTTTTATTTTACTTTAGTTATTAAAGTGTTTTTATCTCAACCCATGAGTTTTCCCCTTTTGCCCTTCCGATCCTCTTCCCCATCCCACCGGTGGAGGGGGTGAGCGAGCAGCTGTGTGGTGCTTAGTTGCTGGCTGGGGTTAAACCACGGCAGCTGCCTGGAGTGACAATTAGGACACAGTGTGGAAGGGGTGGCTGGAGGCCACATGGGAGCTTTGCACAATTCTCATGAGATGCCTACATTTAAGAAACCAAAAAGATTCTATATTGTGTGTGCTTAAAACCAGAATTCAGCTTCATCTTCTGTGATGTACTGGGCACTTTCTACCTGGTCGATTTGCCTGTCACTGGTTTCTATTAATCTAACCCTTCCCCACCCGCTGTATATTTCCATTATCTTTTTATTAGTATGTCCCCTAAACAACCCTTCTTATCCCTCTACCAGTTCTCTACAGGGTTCCCCAGTACTTAGCCAATGGGCGTTTTTCCTCCATGCCTTATCCTGTTACTATCTCATTTGTAAATAAAAATAATTTGCTATTACTTACATGAACAATTCACAGTTGTCTCTCAATACCATATAACTGTCTTTCTGCTCAAATTAAAATTGTAATGTCTTTGACGTTTTCTCATCGTGTAGCTAGGAGCTTGGATTCAACAAAAATTTGTTTCTTATTCCAAGCTTTCTCCTACCTTGTTTTCTTAAAAGCATACTAGTTACTGTACTGAGTGATTATGCAGCCCAGTAATTTGAGCATCCTATTCATCTCTGAATTTAATGTTTTTAGATGCAAACTATGCTTGAATTTTGCATATTTTCTCTACAAAACATCTCTTAGATACAGTTTTTCATCTCCATCTATGCATACATCTATGCATACTCTCACATTTTATTACAACAGCCTTTTCTCTGAACTTAGCAGATGCTATACTGTGGCTACAGGCATCCTCCTCATATCTAGCTCATTTGAGCTTGTTATCCCTTTCTTTAAATGGCTACTCTATATCTCTCTCACACTTCACATGCGATTTCAGAAACTGCCTTTTCAAGACATCCCTGTCACACCCATCATGTCCTAATCACAAGAGGAAAGTGGACTCTTGCCTCTGGTAGGTCTGTGGTGTCAGGCTCCCCTGCCCATGCTTTACATTTTCAGACAGGTGTCATCAGACTCTTTATCACTTTCACAGCTGGGAGGATATCTCTGTAAGCATCAACAGAGCTAGCTACCTTCAGAGAAGTGGTTGAAAAACTGTCCATTACTGTGACGCCTAGAAAAATATACAAGAGTGAGAGGCTACTGTGATGTTGCTGCCAGGGCTGGGTATGTCTACTGATATTATCTCATGGTTTCTTTGTGCTCCTTATATGTGTCTATGCTTGCTTAGAAATGTAAGCTCTTTACAGCAGGCATCATCCCCTTTCATTCTGCAGCAAATCAAGTCCCGTTCCACAGTAACCCTATGCTTATACAAATAATAATTATAATACCTGAGTCTGTGTATCTTAGAGACATACCAAAGCTTCCTCTGTCCTCATGTTGAACTGTAGCAGATTGTAATGCATTTTCCTACTGCCAGGTAGCGGTGGTTGTGCTGGCACATGAGTAAAACACTATTTAGATCTCTGTTTCACCCAGGGATCTAGTAATGGAATGCTATCCAGGCAATTATTTTAATTGGAGATAATCACTTGGGAAATGGATGGGTGAATTAATCAATTCCAGTTAATTGGGATAATGACATTATTTATGCTGGTCACCTTTTTTTACCACCATCTGTATGAAGCTTTCCAACTGCAAGGCCAAATTCTTCCATGATACAGATCCACTGAGGGTACTGCAATTAAAGCAAGCATGAATCTGGTGCATTGTAAGTATAGAATAAATTGCCTCACTTACTTATTTTTGGAGAAACCATGTGTGCAGCTGACCTGGGAATACTACAAATTACTCTCTTTATTCTACTGTTGCTATCCTGTCATTAGTAGTGTTGCAACAGGAGGTGTTCTTGGCACTTGTTCTAACAGAAATATATAACTTTTGTTTTGTTTGCATACTTATGCAGCTCATTACTATGTGAAAAACAATCTGCAGCTTAGCATTTGTTAATGGGATATGGAACAAGGAAACAGCAGATGGAGTATTGGGATACTGAATACATAATAAGTTTGATCCTGAAAGTCCTTGTGTGATTTTTCAGCTCAAGATGGTTGTTAAATTCCACTGCAAAGCTGAGCAGAAACCATGCCTGTGTTCAAGCAGTGAGGGCACAGTCCTCCACACCAAACAGACTTAAGGGTCAAGCATTTTCTGCACCTGATCAGCTCTTAAAGGGAAGCAAAAGACAAAATTTTGCTTGGTGATTAATTCTTTGGTTTCTTTTACTGTTCAGAGAGGAGCTCTGAAAATAGGATGGCTCATTCTCCTTCAAGTGATTGAAGATAACCTTTGCTGTGATATTGTCCTACCTATTTCTTTCTTCAGCTGAAGAGAAATAGAGTTCTGAATGTCATCCTCTGCTCACCGGTATGTCTAATGTTGACTGGTGCCCACGAGGTCTCCCAATCTGAGGACAAATAAGCAGGGCTATAACCACTTTGTACCAAGATGCATCTTCATTTAATGTGTTATAGCACCTTTACACCTCTCAGAATAAGATTTTGGGGCAAAATAATTTCTGTATAATCTGTTTGTCCATCCTCATCTCTGTGTCGGACTGAGTGGCTCTTCAAGTCTGATAGACTGAAATCTTTTGTCTTGCAAAGATAAAGATCAAATCATTCTATGACACTTGTTGGATCAGGATACATTGAACTGTGGATACATCTGTGACTGCAGCATGGATTAGACATATCTGTCAGGCTGCAGTGAGCTAGCTCAGATTTTAAGAGCCTTTTCTGCAGCAGAATGACTCTCCTACTCATCTAACACAGACTTGTTTAATAAATCATAACCTTTCAAACTTCTGGAAAATGGCAAGGTGTGGCAAACAAGAGTTAACAGTCTTAAGATCATTACAACTGAATCCTAAGTAGCTACAATACAGTTTACTGCAAATACTATGTGAGACGAGAACAAGACAGATAAGAAATCTTCATGTTTTCAACAGCAAGTGAAAGTACCAGTGCAACAAACTGTGAGGGGGGGAAAAAAGGTTGGGAAATGTTAAGGCAGGCATCAAACCTGGAATTTCTCACGGGCTTTTGATTCCTCCATTGCAGGAGCCCCCTGAATTCAAGCATGGTGTCTCATGTGACCACAAAGGGGAAAGCATCATTTGTGAAAAGTCAGTGCCTTGGGGTTGCCTTATTTTTGCACCAGGCTGAATTCAATTCCCTTGCCTCTCTCAGAGACCTTCCAGCAAAGACAACATCTTTGACCCACAGCATGAGCAGCTCTGAAGGGAGATAATGTTTTCATTTAAATGGGACCCCACAGGCTCCTGTGTGCGTGACTTTTGTTTTCATATTCATACTGATCCTCCACCCAGCATGGTGCAGGGACAGGACACTGTAAGAGGCCACCTGAGTCACTGCATGCAGGCCCTAACCTCTGTGCTAACAACCAAATAGCAGCTAGGTCAGGGGGACCACACAACATTATCCCATATATCTACAAATGCCATGGGCCAGGAAATGCTTCCTGACACCTACCAAAAGACTATGGTGTGCCACAGGAAGAAAGCAGGGGGAAGTGACAGCATTATTTGCATACCAGATTCCTGGACCTTTGTCAAAAAAATTCCCAGATGACGATGCTCCAGCCTACGACAAAAGGAAATTCTGCCTCTGCAGAAATTCTTCCCAATTAGGAGAAAAAATTCCTCTGGACCTCATATCTGATAGATGGTTTAACACGTATTGAGCTGGGTAAGCAGCTGAACACCTGTAGGTATTTAATATTACTAAGATTTAAGTAGAATTAAGTCCTACAAATGCTTGTAGTTTTGAAATTATTTAAAGTTATTAAAGTTTTTATTTATAAAGAATCAGTATCTCTCATCTTAACCTTTGCTTGACCAAACTACACAAATCAAACTCATTCAGTGTCTCATAATACATTTCCAAAATCCTTTTAGCACTCTGTTGGCATCTTTTTCCAGTTTTAGTTTTTCAGTGTTGGTGACTAGAAAAGTCTGAACTATTTAAAATGAAGTTTTATCAATGTTTTTTATAGCAGTACTAATAATTTCCTGGTTTTGCTAAAAATTGCCTTAAAGAATCCAAGATATAGTTTTAACACTGACTTTAATGAGGTCAGGATTTCACTCCCACATTCATAGAAAACCTTCTTTTTTACCTACTTGTGGTATGTGAAGCACATCCTAGAGTTTAATGCCAAAGCCTTTCTCCTAGGAGTGTCTTCTTCCAACAAGTGTTGTTGAATGAGGCATGCGTTGGACACTACAACCAAACAGAAAACTGAATACCTGAATCTTGAAATAAAATGTTTCCATTAGCTTTTCCTTCACTCAGCTCATTACCCTTGATGAAGCAAACATGTACATTCAAATGAAAAAAAAATTACTGAAAAATTCAATCCAAATAAAACATACAAAACTTTTCAATCATAATTATATGTTTCAAATGCAATTCTGTGATTGAGAAACTAATTCTCAAGTAAAAGTGCTTACATAAGCCACTCATGTTCTGACATTCCACAAAGTATAATTTTGATTCTGAATGCAAAGGACTGAATGAGTTAAAGTCATCTCATACTAAAGATGACAGTATTTGTTTGATTTTAGATCTAGAAATAAATAAATGTGTAATGCAAATAAAGCCCAAACTCAAAAAAAACAGGACCTCACCTATACAGGTCTTTCAAGTTTCCTCAAGCACTACTGGAATATTGTGAAATTTGTGTGAAATGCTTGTATGTTTGTTTGTTTGTTTCCCCCTTGTGTAGTTTACAGAGTTTTAAGTTTTCTTTAGGAAATCAGCATTTAATTTCTAGCAAAATGAGACTCCTAAAGGAGGGAGATGCCTTCATTGTGCACTCCATCAGCCGCACAAGTAAACACGGTACCCATGGAAGGGCTGTGACATGCATCTCGGCTGCTGGCTGCTGCGCTCAGCTATGTCCTGTCTCCATGGAAACATTTCAGCAGACATGGTACCTACTGGTGACCGAACAAAGATTTTCCTATTACTCTGAAGAAGAGGCAAAATGTAAGCTGCAGTGAATATAGTATCTTTCCTTGACCCCGGATCTGTAAGCATTGGCAGGCCAGAGACATCAGGTCTGTCTTTTCTTTTTTTCCCCCTGAAAAACAAGCAGCAATTGGGGAAGAAAGGGGATTGGTAGTTTTTTAACAAAATATATATATCTTTACAGCAGGATGCAAAGTCTCAAAGTCAAATTCAAAGTCACAGCTCTTCTTTTAGAGAAACAAAGAGAAGCCCTCAAATCAGCCACTCATAGAGTTGAGAGAAGGGTGTTTTAAATTGCAACACTCTGCTTGCTGAAATTAAGATTGTAAGAGAAAGAAATAAGGATAGTGAATATATCACTGTGTGAAAGAACAGTAACCTCCACTTTCATTTCAGTTACTTTGAGCTGAATAATTGTATAGCCAAGGAAAAGGTTTTTTCCAACATTAAAGTGACAAGAGTGGTTAGTGTTTTTGAATAGTGTGTTCAGTTCGAGATAGCATAGAGCTGCATTAGAAGAGTAGGAAAAAACAATCTATATCAGATCAGGAAAAATATAGGAAGAAAGAGGCCAGCCAAAATAATCTTGTCTTTTGTTCCAAGTTATAAAACAAATAAGTCAGACTTGAAGCATACTTAGTTTAGCCTTTAAGATGACTCCTTTAGGGACTTCCTAGTTTGAATGAGATGAAACTAATTAATACCCGGGATTTTCTGCACATTCCTCACAAAGCCCTGTGCTGGTCACATGGGATGGAGCATTAATTCTCCTTTTTCCTGTATCTTCTACTCACATATGAAAAGCATATGCAACCACAAGAGGAATTCAAAATTTACACTGGTAAATAAGACGGGGGAAATATTTCTGTCTTCTTTTCAGTTTCTGAGTACCATTTGAATAAGGAAATGATGACAAAATAAAAATTTCCACAGTGGTCTCATCCTTCTGTATAGGAAGGATATCAGTATCATCTGTATTCTGATATAGATGCCAGTAGTATGCTTACTGTGCTACCTTTATGTTTTCACTAACACAAAATAAACCTTGCTAAGTGGCAAGGACAAATCATTAGTTTGATTACCTCTAACAGTCTTCAACCTCTGCATATAAAAAACATCCCGCAATTAAATTTGTCAAGCATGACAGAACATGTTTTATTTATTTCTTAAAATAATTATCACACTGATATTTTCAGCTTTGTTTACCACAACATTGGTATTTTAGCAATTTATGATGATTATAGTTTCTTCTAATTATAATAGAGATTTTACTTAAACTTCTCTGCTCAAGTGATTTAGAGCAAAAGCTGATGTAGATTGCAGCTGATATTAGATTGTTCTCATCCACAAACTTAAAACTATAGTGCTGATATTCTTTCTGAAGAACAAGTGTTTTGTTATTTTTTCTTAGGAGACCAGAACAAGTTCAGATTTCCAGAACTAAATGATTATAATGGATATGTGATAATAAAAGCTGGGTGTGCCTGTGCTCCCTCCTGGGCAGGCAGGAGCTGGGTCGGAGCTGCACTGGTGGTGGTGGTACAGCTTGAACTGTCAAGTCCTGCTGAAGATTTCTTAGCTGTAACTTAATGCCACAGATGCTGTGACTTTGCATCAAAACTGTGTCCTCTGTCTGGTCATTTCAGGTAGCATGGATTTGTGAGCGTCTGCTTGCAGAAGATCATGTCAATGGAGCCGGATACAAGAGCACAGGCAGCTGCTTCACACACCTCAACAGGAAAAGGAAACCCTTTAAAATTCAAATTGAAAGCATGTTTTCTTAGTACGTCTCACCTTACCTGGGATCCTGATGCAAATAAGATTTGGTTAAGGCCAGAATTTAGTGAAGATGCTCACGTTTAGCTTTTAAGAAAAATTAGGGATAATGTTCAGTTTTTTAATGTAAAAAAAATGCAATCCTTTCATAAAAGACCTCCAGCTGTGTTTAGCCATATCTCTGTTAGGAAGCCATTTCCTTCAAGAATGACTTTGGTGTGCTTCCTGACCTCGTGGTGGATTTATTGCTGCCTTCATGACCTGGAAAATACATTGCATTAACTCCCTTGACCAAACAGAATGGTCCCTAGTTTCTACCTTCTATAGACCATGAAAGGTAGAAATGAATAAGAAAACCTGCTGCTTAAAGCAATCTTGCAAATAATGACTGTGGAGTATAATACTTATTTCTAAGAGCAGGATAACCATTTTCATTAATATTGTATAAATTTTCCTTTTTGTGTCTACACAACAGTTACCAATTATTTGTTCCTTTGTTATGTTCCTCAAAATTGGGTTTAATTCTTAGAAATGCTATGCCTGTTGTTACCACTATATGAATAATTTTACATCCCTATATTTTGCTGCAATCCAATGGAGACAAAGTAAGGAAAAAAAGATTCTCCTGCTCCCACTTTTGGAACTCTCAAAGAAAACGAAAATGTTTGCCTTTATTTCTGAATAGGAAAATTATCTTCATGGTATTTAGAACACTATCAAAAGAGGGATATACTTGCAAAATATATATCTGAAGGAAAAAGAAAAAAAGGCTTTGATTTCTTTACTCTGTCATGGTTAGTATTGAAATTTGAATATTAACTGTGAGTATACCAAAAATTGAGAGTTTCCATTTCAATGAGCATTAATATTTTTGAAAAAAAAACAGACATAATTTTTCTTTTGTTTTTTAAGAAAAAGAAAAGAAAATAAGTCCTTTTGCATTTCCATTTTGATATTTTCATTTTATTTTTTTTCAGTAGAATGGAAAAAACTAGCAAGACAAAGTGGAAGAAGAGTAAAAAATTGAAAGCAAAGTGGAATTATAAATCAAAATGACATAAAATTTAAGTATGTTCATTTGAAACATCTGTATGTTACTGAATTTAATTTTTGCAATAAAATCAGTTTGATAAAATTACGTTTAATATTTTCTTTCCCAACATGTTGATTTTGATAGAAATACCTTTTTATATAAATCTTTTAAAATTAAAATATTTGATAATTTCTAATTCTTCTGGAGTTTACCACATGCTGATATAAGGAGAAAAAAATTTAAGTGGAATTAAAAACAATTGAGCAGCTTTTTTTTTTTGTGAAAAGCTTATTCATATCTGTTCAGAATATTTTTCCCCCTAAACTCAACAGTTATTTAACCACTAAAGTAGAAATGTCCTTTCTATAGACCATACAAGGTGTTCATTAGTTAGAATTTACATGAAGCTAGTTAAGTCATTACACTTTGCTGACCATATTTTTTTAAAATTGTCATTATTTATTTAACTTTAACAGTCTGTGGTTTGCTTGATAGTTACATAGTCATTTAGAGAACAGGAGAGAAGATTTTAAATGCTGTTTTTCTAAACAATCACCAAAACCACTAAGCTACTTAAATATTTAACTGCTACTTCTTATTAAAAAAAAAACCTCCAAAACTTTAAAATAGCAAGTAACCTTAATGCATATATAATAGGCATCTGGTGTGTTACAGGTCAAACAGTAAGAAGCACAGCCTTGAACTTCCACCAGGACACAACGATTTTTTAAGGTTCATATGTTAACTTTCCAACAGAAAAGAAAAAACTGTCTTCAGGTTCAGGCTGTTTCACAAAATTAACATGGCCTTTTCCAAGTCTTCCTAAATCCTTACAGAGGCAAGAGTCATGGAATATGAATTTTCTAAGATTTCTTAAAAATAAACCATAAAAAATTGTTAAATGTAGGTTTCTACCTGTGCTATGGAAAGACTGCTACTTTTTTTATTTCCCTCATTTCTTATCTTGCTTTGCCAAGAGCTAGAACAACTAGTATTTCTACAATTATACACTGTAATTCCCAGTCTTCATGTACTCATCTCTTCACCTCACCTGTGTCATTTCCTTCCTGACTGAATTCTTCGGGTCTTTCTGGAGTGCAGGATAAGTTTCTTAAATTTGGGAGCCTATTCCCAAGTTATTGAAAAGCTCAAAGCTCTTCTTCACTCTATCAAAACCATTTTTATTTAACTTAGGTAACTACTCACAAATCTGTAGTATTCATACTCTATTTCAGCTCAAGACAGAAAAATGTTTAAAGGCAGAATTGATTGAATATTTTTCTTAAAATTATTTTATACTGAAGTGATTCATCTTCTGGGGAAATGCTGTGATATTTTCCCAAGAATTATATGTGGTATTGATCAGAAAGAGAAAATTCCACTACATGTACAATGTATTAAAAATTTATTGGATTCCAAGTATAGGTATACATAACAAGTATAAATAGACAGCATCTTATATTATCTGAGAGAAGCAGACATCAAAGATTTTAAGGTTCCCAGCAGGGCAGAGAGAGCTCTTTTCTGGCCCCTTTCTGTAGATGAAGCTACAATTTTGTTGTCTTGTAAATCTGTTTAGCCACCTACCACAAACACTGCTATTATTTTTGGATTTGCCTTAACTCTTAATGACAAACACTTTTTCATATGCAAGTGTTCTGCACATACAAGTTTAACTGGTTGATTATAACGTTATCATCAATTTATGGGGGATTATGACGGCACTGCGAGAAAGATGATTTGGAAAAGATGTACAAGGCACTACTGGCTGATGGGAAGCTAGAATATATATTAATATTACATATGATACTTTGAACAATGTTGAAGTACCTAAAGTAGGTTTAAAGACTTTTTCTAAAAATATATCAAACAGAAAATGACTAATTGATGCAATATGTTTCAAAGATGCTGTACCTGAGTTTGGAGACAAAGGCTAGTCTAGATTCAAGTAACCTGGTAGAACTCTATTGACTTCCAGAACACCTTGACTACATATCTCAGGGTTCTGTAGAGTTTTAAATGTTTATCTTCTACAGTGGAAAAATACTCTCTTTCCATTATTCATTCATTGTCACTGAGCTGTTAGAACATCATGGAAAACCTCAGTGTTCAAAAAGTATTTGCTAATAAAGATGGAAGTTTTTATCTGCTAGTAACCTGAAATTTAAGTTAACTAAAAATATTTAAAACACTATTTTTTTTTTAAATCAACAGACCAAATATAATTATATTCCATGTTTTTCAAAGTTTTTGAATCTATAGTTCTTTACTTCTGAAGTGCACTGAAATTTAATTTCCTCTTCCATTTCTTATTTTAGAATTTCTTTTGAAATGAAGCCTGGTACATTTTATCTTTTCATGTACATCCTGAGCTGAGGTAATATGAGGCAGAATTGAGCACTATCCTAAAATAAACAAGTGTTCTTTTTAATGTCTCTTTTGTTCTCTGTTTCTTTATTTCACTGAACCTGGAAACAATCATGTGTAAATGAAATACAGTCTAATGAACTTGTACTTTTTACTACTCAGAATTAAAAAGAAAGGAAAAATACTAGTTAAGACAGTCCAGTTCAGAATTGAGATTGAGACATACACTGTAAATAAGCAAAGACTGTTCTGTAATTTTTTGTAGATTCTTTGCTCTGTTGATTAATTTCAAGAATACGTTGGTTAAATCCCAGAACTATTTTATGGATATTCTTTCGTGACATTATGCATACCTGTTATCTGTGCAGTTAGTGCTCTTTTTTCCTCTTGTGACCAATCACTCTGATAAGAATTTGCAGTTGAGCTGATCCTGGATTGTCTAACTTAACCTTTATCAAATGGAGCCACCTTCAGGAAGGCCTGAAGATCTGTGATTCTTTGTCATTCCACGTGTCCAGAGAAGCACCCTGACATCTTCGGTTGTGAGAAACATTCAGGGACTTAAGACAAAAGAAAACAATGAGACACAGTTGCTAATCCATAACGATTTTTCAGCATTTCATGTATCATAACTCTGTGTTTATATGCATTATAGAATTTTTAAATTAAAATTCCACACACTTTGTTATTCCTTATTATCCAGGCTTTGCTTGTACAAGCACAAATATAAATTCTTGAAGGAAATGGGATACAATACTAGACTTACACAAAAGGAAATTAAAAAATGTCAATTTTTAAATGAGATGTCAGGATTCTTTTTACAGTAAGAGCTTTTATGTTTTTACAGGCAGAAATAGTGAAATGGTATTCCACCTCTGCATAAATAATACGCAGCAAATATTATGTTGATGGAGACACAGTTATTAATTATTTAATAGATGAATTTCTTCATACAGTCCAGCTGCTCCTGTATTTCACAGAACAATCTCAATATTTAGGTAGAAGTTGCCTAAAAGAATAATCGTCATTAGCTCTTCCTTAACAGTTAGCTGTGAACGGTTTGTTATGCCACTGAGTATCATCACTGGATAGTGACTAAGGGCTATTTATCATGTAAAAACTTTCCCTGATCACAGTTAATTTCCTTGGAACAAATGACTACTTCATGAAAACCTTTCATATTTGTCTTTCCAAGTAAACATAATTAAAACTAGGACAAAGCTTGTTCCACCAAGAAGGAGCTGAGAGGCATTGATGGGATAATACATGGTACCCTTCATTAGCTACCAGGATTTCATTCTTTTTCTGAGGTTAAAATTAAAGAAAAACAACTTTTTCTTTATTTTTACCAAAAAAAAAGGACTGTGACTGCCTTCTTCTAGCTCTAAATTTAAAAAAGAAAAACATGTGTCTACCAATAGCTTTAATCCTTTATTTGATGCCTGTATGCTGCAAGTCAGCACAAGTTGGCATAACGTAAGGAACAGCTGAAAAATACGGAAAGAATAAGAATGGGGAAAAAAGCTATCTAACCATAGATATGGAAACCCAGTATCTCAGTCATTGCAAATGTGGCAAACAATAGGATTAGTGGAAGACTTACAGCAATCCTGTAAATTAGAGGCCATCAATATAGTCTGATTTCTTGTAACTGCAGGAAGTGGAGGAAGCAACCTGATCATCATGAATTTCTCAATACTGTAAAACTGTTGGAATTAAGAATACAGGAATACATGAAAAAATGTCTTGGTTTAGCAGAATGTGGACCAAGGAATAGGGTGGAAGTTTTGAGTGATTTCCCAGAAATGATGGCCAACAGGAATATCTGGTTGATATTCTCTGCTGTTCTTTGTATTTCTGTTGTTTTATAGGGATGCTACAATGGACAAGACCTCATTGTGTTAATCTCCATAGAAAGAGAAGAAAAAGATGTTCCATATCTCTGGGTGCTTACAAACAAAATGTAGCTGAAAAAGAAAGAGTAAGTACAAGCAGAAAGATGACTGAGTCTAGGGAAATACTGAAATAAAGTTAATCAGATATAAACAACAAAAAGAACAGTGACCTATGCAGGGTGTGGATTGCCTGTTGCTGTATGACCTGGGCACACATTCTCTGCAGAGCTCTACTGTGTGAAATCTCATACTAGGACCTTTAACAGTCATTTCCAATGGAGGTGGTCAAACTCGAAACAAGGACCATTAATATCAGCACTGTCTGGCTTCCATATCAATTAAAAGTAATTAAAAAGGGAGAGAAGAATTTCTCAAAATCTTTCTTTAATTGATCAGAGAACAACAGATAGGTCTAAAAGCAACAGTTCCTTGTAGAGACAAGATGATACAAGGGAATAGAATAAAACTGAACAGATGAGAACTGCCTTTAGTACCAGAATGAGAGAAGTATAACCAAAACATTTCATGCGTACTTTCCTATTATACTGAAATGCTCATACAGTGCCGACTCAAGAGATAGATATCATATCTGAAACAACTACAAATATAAATGCAGATTTAATACCTGAGTACTTCAGAAAGTTATTATCTGTGTGTACAAAAAATTGATCAGAAATTTGGTGTCATCTCCTTGTCATGCAATATGAAAAATATTCCAAAAGACTATGGAATAAGGATCAATAAAAGTCTCATCATTCTTTAAAAATGTTACTGTTCTTACACTTCCTTCCATGTCAAACATTTCCATTTCATTATCATTGTATGCTTCATACAGATAGATCTCTTGAAACGGTTATGAGCTGTATTACAGGTTTTAATGACTCATTTCCATACCTGTTTCCATTACCTGAGAAAAGAAGTAACAGCAAGTGTTCCACAACAGTTCCATCAAATACTGCAAACGTTTCAGCAGAGGTCATGATGGTAAAATGAACATGGATGTAATCCAATCCAGAAAGTAAGAAAAATAAATTCACTAAGTGTCCCAAATATCAGTCTGAAATGGACAGTGAATTAGTTCATCTTGTGTGTCTGCTTTGCCTTGTTAAGTATTTAATTTTGTATTACATTACTTTTTAGCTTTCTTCCTGAGATATACTATCAAATTATTTTATTCTTTTGGCAGAACATGATTTTCTCCTGTTATTTGCACTTGAACTGTATGAGTACCTTAATTAACCTCGTGCTAAGTAAAGATGTTTTTCTTTCCTGATCCAGATTTCATTTACCTTCTATTCACAACAGAAAAAGGAAAACTGACTTTAAAAATTGATGGTCTGATTATTGCTAACAAAAAAACCCCAACATTAAAATAATAGATTTTTTTTTTCATTTCAGACTATTTTGTATGCTTTCTTCTTTACACCTTCCAACATGCCACTGAAGGATACTCTCATGTCTTATGATACAATTAACCAGAAGTAATTTCATACAAGACATTATTTCATAACACATATTGACACTATAGTTATTCTTATGTTTCTTTTTGACAAGTGTCTTGCCCATAGATGGTGACTCACTGAAAAGAAAGCACAGTCAGATAAAACCAAAGCAATATCTAATGTATGAATGAGCAATGAATTGAACAGAATTCATTCAAGACAGACCTTCAGAAAAAACAGCACATATAATGACATAACTTACGTCACACATTATGTTCCAAGAGAACAAACCACACATTACTGGGGTCTGAATTGTTACAGAAAAAGAATGAACTCCCACCAACTCTTTTCTCCAATGGAAAGTATATTTGTGCATGCATCACACTGCCTAGTGATTTAAGCCTGTTTTATTAGAAGAATTCTGTCCATCTGCCTCACCTAGTATGGGCCATTGATTAAGCTCCTCTTCTGCAATATGGTCTCTAGAATTCTTTTCCATCCCACCCATCTGAGATCACAGGGTTGGGTCCATTCATTACACATTAATAGATTAAAGTCCTCTGGAGCTTCATAGGTTCTTTAAAATATCACAGTTCTTCCTTGTCACCCTCACAGACAACTTTGCAGAGGGCTATGTTCAAAAGGGTCATGAACAAGAGCAAACTGAGTTATTTAGTACATCTTGTACTGTGCCCTAGTGAAAGTAAATATATTTGCCAAAGTTTCTGCTGCCAAGATAGACAGAAGTATTCTACATAAAGGCACTTTGTAGTTCTCAACCTTCAGGTTTTTGCAGATGAGATCGAGATATATTAAGAGGACTGATTCAGTGAATTTCCACCTACCTCTTTCCCTTCACATCCCTTCTCCAAGCTCCAGAGCATTACCATTCAAGAGCAAGTGAACCTCAGTTGGCTTAAGGTAATTACTTTAGATCTGAGTCATGAAAATGTACATAAAGGCTGGAAGAGGATCTCTTGGCCTCCTGACTTTGGCTTAGATACCCACATTCTGGCCAGGACACAGTTCAGCACCAAAATGTTTTTGTGCATCTGGCCCATATGTGCTTTTTGATAGAGTTGTCAGTGCTTCAGCTGGAAGGCAACTGGAATTTTGAGATGACTGACAATGTGACAAAATGAATTTTGCAGTTTAGCAGCTTAGAAATTCATCAGTTTCCTGCAAAAACAAACCCATACAATTTTTTATGTATCGCAGTTAAACGGGAAACGTAGACATCATGGGAAACTGGCCAGCTGAAAATTGTATAAACAATACTAAATGTTAGCCCTGCTGCTTTCAAAACAAAGGTAACTGCTTACCTTGACTGGGTAGCCTGTAACTAATAAAGAGCTAGTAAGGTGAAGCACAATGGGATCAAGACAACAAGTAAAGTAGCATCCTGCTTTATGGATGATGGAAATTGCTTGCCCAGTTGAGAATACACAGTACCTATCTCCTACTGTCACACCTTTCTGCCCTTGTTGCTGCTGAGGGACTCAAGAAAGAAAAGGGTATACAGGAAACTGATTTATCAGATGCCTAATTAGGGCAGGCTAGATCCCGTCCTTGGTCACATCTGAAATTTTGAGCTAAATCTTGAGGGTTAATTAAATAGTAAGACTAAATAACTGTTTTTTTCCTTAGTTAAATTCTTTGGGGACATGTCATGAGAATTCTGGAGAGTTGGTCTTTTAATTACAAAAGCTTAGAAATAATGTGGCATATAGTTCTCACAGAATCATCTCAAATGAGGTATCTGCCTTATTTTCTTCAAGATATTG
Organism: Theristicus caerulescens; assembly: GCA_020745775.1. Lineage (NCBI taxonomy): Eukaryota > Metazoa > Chordata > Aves > Pelecaniformes > Threskiornithidae > Theristicus > Theristicus caerulescens. The sequence continues at coordinate 13,426,461 of CM036561.1, forward strand.
GTCATATTCCCTGAGTTTTTTCATCTGAATCCTTCATAAAATGTGGTGTTCTTTCTACATTTACTGTTCCCCAGCCTTAGGCACACCATGTCCTTCATCTCTTTCTCTGCATGTATATTTACTCTACAGCAATCAATCAAAGAATCAAGTAATAACATCTTTCATAAAACCCCAGAATATCAGTACAAAAGGCCACCAAAAAAACTCACTAGACAAAATGAGTAGGTGTAATTTCTCTATCTGACAAGCTATTTAGCTAGCCTGACTTTTATTAGAAGTAAATGATCATAACAGCTAGAGGAAACCTGAAAAAATGTAATTAAAAAAATCAAATAGAGTATGTAAGAAAGTAACAGGTGAATACCACCTCTGCTGAAGTCATCAGCACTTCCAAACACTTTTTTTCCTTTGTAAACAATCTGAAATGAAGAAGTACAGGAAAATGAACTATTCAGCAGGTAACAAATGATTAAAACAGTCCTGAAAGGTCAGCATTTTATAGTTCTGTATGTTGTAGATTCTAGCAAGGAGAAGGTCCATTTTAAATAGAATTGCTAATACTTATCACTCATAACCCTGAGTACAAAAGCAATAATATTTCTTACCATAAAATTCATATAGTCCTGGGGTGAGGGAGGGTGTTGGTGGTGATCCTGAATCAGACATTACATAAACCTGAGTATTTTTTTACTGTTCATTCAAAAATACACATGAAAGAAAGTTAGGAACTATGTAGAACACCAAGCATTTTTCTAATTGTTTTCTTCTATACAAAATGGAGTGGCTATCCATAGGCTTGCCATTATTGCCTCTTTTGATTGGAATAAAGATAGGTTTCATTACGTTAGCTTTATTTCCCTTGCTGCTTCAGTTTGAGCTATTTTAGTCTAGAAGAAGCTGATAAAAGGAAGCTATGTAAACTTGCAAATCGAAGTATGATAATGCTCTATGGCTAAAGATTGGAGGGAAAATCTCCAAAGAGAAAACTCATTAACAATCCATAATCTCTGCAGAAGTGGGAGTTTTCCTGAAAAATAGGTACCAGTTAAACCTTCATTTTAACTACTGAATTAAGTGCAGATGCACTTAATGATATCTAATGAATGAACGGCTCTTTCCACATAAGTGACTGTATTAAACTGTCATTGTTGTCTGTCTCTTCTAGTCCATACGCTACAAATATGCACTTTGTCTTAGAAAATGGATCCAAGTTTTTATTTAAGTTGAAGTCATTCTTCCTTTCTATGGAGCATTTCTCTGAGTAGTTATGAAGAATAGGTGAAAGATATAAGGAAATAAAATGACAAACATAGCAAAATAGCTTCAAAAAGAATTCACTGAAGTTATCTGGCCAGAATGTAGATGGAGTCCATCAAAAGTAGATTTTCTCATTTATATTTCCTCCTTTTCCTTTCTTTAAAGAAGGACAGAAGGTCCAGTAAAACTGGTTATTTTCTAACTACCAAAGACCATAGTTCTGTTAATTTTGAAAAGAACAATTAGAAATAATACAAACATGTTTTGCTAATATGGTCACTAGTGGCTAATTTTATGTCCATAAAGAAAAAAGTTTTCAAGTTCACAAGAAGGCTTTTTTTTCAATAGAGGAACAAAAAATTAATTTCAAATTTAGCAAAGTTCTTTGTGATTAACTGGGGGAACAGTTTTTCTGGATAGAGTATATGAAAGCAGATCAAACCCTGCACAACCAAGTAGAATCATATACCATCACATGCAAGAATCCAGGCCAATATGCAGGGGAAAGAAAAAGAAGGACACACAAACTCAAGAGAGGTGATTTGTAGACATTTGTGAAAGGGGTCACATTGTCAGAGTAGTATCTCCCAGGCAACCACTCCTTAGACAGAAATAACAACAAATACAAGATGATGTTGCTATCTATGGCGTATTGATAACTTTCTTTATTCATTTGCTTGGCTAAAATATGTATTCCTGCTGGAAATATGAACGTGATTTGTAATTGCTCAATATTTCAATATCTGGATATAGAGTACAAATAGACCTCAGCCAGCTGTATATAATTTATATCTTTGTATTATAATTCCCCTAGAAAACTGCTAACCAGTCCAAAATGTAAATAGGAGAAAAGAGTAAAGTTCATATATATATGAAATAATGAATATGATGTGTATATATGTATGTACATGTATAAGCCTATATCTAAGATATAGATATATCCAAGATACAGACTTTTTTTTTTTTTTCACTTAGGTACATGCTCATTTGTGTTAATCATGTGTGTGCATATATACACACATGTCTACACACATACATATACCCATATATACTTACCACATAACCACAAAATAGTGGTTGGAACAGAGGTCATCTTTTTCAACCCTCCTTCTCAAGCAGTGCCTCCCACAGTCAGTTCATCAGGATCATGTCCAGATGGCTTTTGAAAACCTCCAAGGATGGAGATTCCACCACCTCCCTGGGTTACCTGTGCCAGCACTTGGTCACCCTCACAGTGAAAAACTGTTTCCCGATGTTCAGACAGACCCTCCTGTGTTTCAGTTTGTGCCCATTATCTCTGGTCCTGTCACTGAGCACCACTGAAAAGAGCCTGGCTCCATCTTTTTTGCACCCTCCCTTCAGGTATTTACATATGTTGATGAGATACCCCGTGAGCCTTCTCTTCTCTAGGCTGAACAGTCCCAGCTCTCTCAGCCTTTCCTCATAGGAGAGGTGCTCCATCCCTTAATCATCTTTGTGGTCCTTCATTGGACTCCCTCCAGTATGTCCATGTCTCTTCTTGTACTGAGGAGCCCAGAACTGAACACAATACTCCAAGTGTGGCCTCACCAGTGTTGAATAGAGGAGAAGGATCACCTCCTTCAACCTGCTGGCAATCCTTTGCCTAATGCAGCCCAGGATACCATTTGTCTTCTTTACTGCAAGGGCACAGTGCTTGCTTATGTAAGTATACACATACTTACATACATATGTCCTGATTTATCCTGTTCTTGGTAGAAAGAAAAAAAAAAAAGGATAAAAAAAAAGATTTTAAATCTTACATGGAACAATGTGCAGTATTTTTCTCTTCTTGAGATATAGCATTGTTTGGTATGCCCTTATTGTTTTCAAAGTGCCAGTTCTTGTATAGAGATACATATACCCTAGTTTTATTTCACCAAATTTTTACTCACTGACAGTATCAAGTTTAATAGCAGCTTTAATATTCAGTTTCAGTAAAACAGGCTAAAATATCCTTTGGGGAATGAAAATCTAAAGGGAATAATATGTAACTATCAAATTTTCAATCTTGCTGGCACTTGGAACTCAGCCCAGATTTATAGTGATTAATTCTCTGAATCTAAAAGTGCCTAAGTTTCACTTCAACTAAAATTAAGGATTCAGATTCTCAATGGCACTTAGGAACTTTCATCCAGTCTAAATTAAATGTAAATCGGAGTTAGGAGCCTAAGCGACTTTGTGACCCTGTGTGTAGGTACATAACATAGAGACCAAGAAGGTGAAATCCCTCTCTACCTGACTGATGTCCCAGCACCAAAGATGCTGTATTTATATTAAAAGACTTAGCAGACTGAAGTTCTACTGCACCTTATATTTTGAGACATGCCAGCACTTTAGTTTATTCAAGGTTTAAAAAACCTGCGTGTGTTTCTATCAAAATTCCCCACTTTGACTACCTCTGTGCAAGCTGTCAGTGCAAAGCCCCTCAGTCTGGTAAATGAAACATGAACCAAGGAACAAATGACCTAAATTTTAGACTCTTCTCAGCAGGAGGGCCTTTGAACCCTGATCTGCTCCCTGGGAAAGTTCACCAGGACTATGACTAGAGAGAGTTAATAAAAAGAAAAAGGTTGATTCAAAGATGTTGCCAAAAAAGATGGTTCTTGTTTTTTTAGATAATGATTGACTAGAGGAGCCTGCAGAGCGTGGACCCTGGATTTTAAACTTCTTTTGTATACTTGGACTTTTCACACCCACTGCCCCTAGGAGCCAGGATACTGTCCAAACTCACCCGTTAGTCTTGTATGGAACCTCTGCAGGCCCATTGGAACATCCATGCAGAAAGGAATGAAAGACACCTGGAGACAGGGAGAGATTAGGCAGGGGTTAGCCTAGCTCTACAAGCAAAGGGTGGTAGTACATTTGTCTTGCAATCCTGGGTTACAATCTCTCTTTAAGGAAGAGAACCTAAGACTTCCTCACCACCAACAACCCCTTAGTAACTGAACTGGACTTAACATCAGACTTTTTCCTTTTCTTCAAGGAGAAAAACCTCACAATTTGTGCTAAGTGGTAGCCTCTAAAGATCTGAGAAAATGTTCTAATCCTAGCTTTTCTGTAAGCCTGATAGTTGATGCTATGATGAACTCCACCTCTGTATAGTGAAGTTGTAGATTTACAAAATACCAGGCTGAGGTGAGTCTAGATCTCACTTCTGCTTTTTGCAAGGGTATTCTAGCCAGAGAATTTTTATATAAAAGATAGGGTTTGCTGCTGAAATTCCATACACAACTAAGTTCTAAAGTGATTTCAAACTGATTTATTTCATAGATGTGCTTCACTGCGTCTCAGGTAGCACCCAAATCTAAGCAAGTGGTGGATTTCCAGATACAATCCTCTCATCTATTCCTATTCCACACCTACCTACTTAGTATATAGATCTTATTTATCCTCTTCAATAAATATTTAACTTTCCCCACTGACTATGGAAGACTCGAAAACCTGACACAAAATTTTAATATCAGTCCAAAAGCCAGATGTTTTATTTTCAGCTATGGTAATACTCAATGAGTGAAAATCTGAACCGAAAAACTTTTACTGTATGTGGAAACTTTCTCCTATGTGACATGAAATGACGGTCTTAGCCGAGTTCCTGGAAATTACACCTGCTCAAAAGTAACACAACATTTGTTTCCCTTATTCATAACTCTGTAAGAAAGGCCTATTCATTTTGCAAGTCTCGCAGAAAGATCAAGGGTGGATTGGATTTAAGAGCTGTTTTTCAGCTGAGGAGGTGAGACTTACGGAAAACAGATAAAAAATCCTCAGAAGCTAATGTTTTCAGACTGGAACCATTCACAAACAGTAATCTTCCTTATTAACTCCCTTTATAGTTCAGGTTTGTGTTTAATTCAGTTGAGTGCAAGGTGAATGCTTTTGTTTTTTTATTTTGGCCTTTATGGTTTTAACAAATGAAGATCTGTCATGTGTTCTTTGAGCCAGATACAGTGCTGTGCTGGTTTTGGCTGGGATAGAGTTAATTTTCTTCACAGTAGCTAGTATGGGGCTATGTTTTGCATTTGTGCTGGAAACAGTGTTGGTAACACAGGGATGTTTTCGTTACTGCTGAGCAGGGCTTACACGGAGTCAAGGCCTTCTCTACTTCTCACCCCACCAGTGAGGAGGCTGGGGGTGCACAAGGAGTTGGGAGGGGACACAGCTGGGACAGCTGACCCCAGCTGACCAAAGGGTTATTCCATACCATATGACGTCATGCTTGGCAATAAAAGTTGTGGAAAGATGGAGGAAGTGGGGGGACTTTTGGAGTGATGGCGTTTGTCTTCCCAAGTAACCACTACGTGTGATGGAGCCCTGCTTTCCTGGAGATGGCTGAACACCTGCCTGCCAATGGGAAGTAGTGAATGAATTCCTTGTTTTGCTTTGCTTGCGTGCACAGCTTTTGCTTTACCTATTAAACTGTAAACGAGTTTTCTCACTTTTACCCTTCTGATTCTCTCCCCCATCCCACCTGGGGGGAGTGAGCGAGCAGCTGTGTGGTGCTTAGTTGCTGGCTGGTGTTAGACCACGACAAGTGCCCATGGTGTAGACGTGTGTAAGTTAATTAGCTTCCATGGTTTAAAGTCAGGTGAGCCTAAACATCTGCTTTGTTTCTATTTGCCATACTACAAAGTATTCAAAAAGTGACCAGCCATGTCTCATGCCAGGCTTTTCTTTCAAGTGACCTTATGGATTTTGCCCTGTGCGGAGTACATGATGAAGGAAGGACACAGAACCTGGCTGGTTGCAGTAGAGCTGGAAGCGATGCCCATGATTGTACAAATAAAATTGACTGAACTTAATGGATGAAACAAATTTGCAAATTTTTCTCCCACTTCTGGCTGAAAACTCTGTAATATGGAGAGTTCCCACAGGATGGCTGTGCTGATTTTTATGAATTCCAAGGTACAGCTCCAATAAGAATTCATGGCAGCAACCCAAGCTGAAGTAAACTGGGTAGTCAGAGAGAAAGTATCAGTATAAAATCCCACTAGGTTGCACACAGCACATTACAACACATAAGTGTGGAAGATAAATGAATTCCAGCATCTCAGACTGTTGCTCTAGGCCAAAGCCCTGTATTCCCTAGTGACCTTGTGTACAATATGTATTTCACAAGACAGACAACATGCCAGATCTCTGGCCATCATCATTAGTATCTTCTTGCAGCTATGGGCAGGGGAAAAAAAACCTCTTGAATAATGTTACCTTTTCAAGATACAAGTTGGGGCGGGACATCAGAAACTCAGTGGGACATCCCAGCCTAGTTTAGTGCTCCTGAGTAAGTATCTGAGTGTACTGATTCTAGGAGATAGAAAATGGAAATGAATGCAGAGACCTCAAAAATAGTCTCTTTAATCAGTTATTAAATAAGGTGTAGGTGTTTCAATATCTAAAATACCCTTAGTGAGTCATAAGAATAAATCTACTCACCGGCAATTGTATAGCCACAGTAACCAAAGCAGCAACAGTGGAATAACAGCAGACTGCCAGAGACGCAGAGTAACACGTTTCCCAGGATCTCTTGTGCCAGTGCTGGCACAAGCATCCTGAAAAACAGGGTTTCTCCTATGGTAAAGGGACAATACCTGTGGCTACCTCTGAACTTTGATCAGTCCATAAACAGAATTCAGTTTCCATCCCTCAGTTCTGTAACAACATTAAGCTCTGTTCATTCCTTTAGCTTTGCCCCCTCCCTCCACATAGACAGCTCAGTCCTGTCTAAGCTCTTGCTCTTGATCTTTAGAACGACGAAATTCAGCTTGATCTGCAGTGCTGAGGAGCTTAAATTGCTGGTGAGCACTTTTTTTTTTTTCACCCCAACTGAGTCTAATAGTTCTTTTATTCACTGCACAACACTTTTCTCTCTCTTTTTTTCTTCTTTCTTCTTTTTTTTTTTGGTCATAAAGCATAGCAGCTTTGACAACTATATAATATCCCTAAGTGTTTAAAAGTGCTTATTACAGACTTCCTTTGGGAATTGTCAAGTTTTATTCTTACTAGTCACTTACTGCCTTTAAACATTCATTATCTTTTGATGAAAAGGGAGTCTTTGAGGTAATGGGGGGAAAAAAATGCTCTCCAGCTTTCTTTGCAGCTTTCTCCGATTCATCAAGACACCATTACAAGTTCTCATTTCAAATGTTTGAAATTAGTTCTTTCTGCCATCAGAAATAAAAAACAAGGATTCATATTACTAAACTTTACTGATATGATCAAGAGTTCCACAACAAGACCTTTATTTTTAAACCAAGCTCAGGAGACTTAGAAGAACCAGTTTCTCATATATCCTATGCTTCTTCCCCCAATCATTTTAGTGGCCCTTTGCTGGACTCTGTAGTTTCTCAGTATCCCTTTTGTACTCAGAAAGGACAACTGAAGAGCTGAACACTTTTCCAGGGGCAACCACATGAGTGTAAAATAAAGGGGAAAAATCATGTCCTTCGACCATCTGTCTGCCTATGCATTTGCTAGTTCAGCTCACTACATGTTTAGCCTTTACTGCTGCCAGGGCACACCACTGACTCACATCCACCACGTCCCCAGGTCCTTTTCTGCAGATTTGCCACTGAGCCAGTCAGCTCACAGCCTGTATCGAAGCATAAGCTAGTCCCAGCCCAGGTGCAGGACTTTACCTCTGGGTCTGTTGAACTTTATGTGATTCTTCCTGGCCATTCCTCCAGCTTGCTGAGGTTCATCTGAATGGCACCCATGTCCTCCGGTGTATCACTTGCTCCCCCAGGAAGAAATGCCGGAAATGGTTTCTTACTTGTTTGAAAAAGACCAGGTTTTTAATATTGAGGGCAGAAGGTAGTTTGTCTGTATAGGCAGGTCTCGTCTTATGGGATGATTAATAGGTAGCTTCATTAAATAAGTCTTTTCTTGTTTATGATTTGTTCATGTACTGTTTTTGTAAAATTCAGAAGTAGGGACTGTTAAGAGCAGCCAAATCAACAGACTTTAAAATGCAGGAGCGTTCCTCCCCAGTTGGCATGCTGGATGTGAGGCAGATGCTTTTTCCCACTCCCAGGTGTAGCCAACAGTGATACTGAATGCATATTTCAAGGATCCAAATACACTTTAGAAAGCTTTACCCAAGGGCTGACCAGCCTATGCCTGTCAGTGGATATCAGAAAAGAGATTTGCAGAACTAACTGGTGCATTTGCAAAAGAAGCACAGCACTGTGCATGGAATCCTAAGAGTGTTAGCTTTCCAGCAGAGGCTAGTCAGTAGAGTGGCATTGCTGAAACAACCATTTCTACTGTGATAGATACACACAACTAGTTAAAGGACCCTTATGGACTACCTACTATATTGTGCATATTGCCTTATATTATCTGCTTACATCTGCTAGAACCCTCAAACATTCATTTCTGTGACATGCTTTTGTGATGATTATTTAACTATTAACTCTTATAAACCTACATTTAAAATGCTTTAGAATTTATAATTCTTTAAAATGTCCCACTGAAAATAAATGGTTCATTATCATGCTTGAAGTAACCTCAGTGAAAGCAGTGACAGCAGGACTTAAGTTTAGCCAGGATTTCAGTTGCCCCCCCAAAGTAAAAGAAACAATAGTCTTCCACCTACAGACATAACTGAAATGACATATCATCCCAGCTTAAATGTTTAATGAATATCTTTAAGAAGCACACTCTTTGTAACAGAACTTTACTATTTAGATCATCTAGGATACACGCAATCTATGAAGATTAAATGGAATTTTAAAACCTGAAATCTAGGAATCTCACTAAGCATTTAGTCTGTAGTTTTATGATCTTTTCAATAATACACTTTTTTTATTAAATTCTGATTTCCTGAATAATAATTTTATTTTGTGATACAGAGAAGTGCGTCATTTATTAGACCAACAATAGTAATAATTGTTAGTATTATCTGAATATATTAGAAGTCATCTTAGATTCATATAAACATGAAAATTGTCTCTATTTTCATTGGAGTACCATGTCCCAAAATAACAACTCAGGTAAAATTGCAAATGCTCAATAGAAATAACTGTGTGAGTAATACGGAAGGTTTTGGTCATCGCACTGAAGTTAGCAGAAAGCTGTTGGCACAGCTGGGTGGCTGTTGTGTTTCTTGGAATAGTAGCAGGAGGAATGATGTGCCTTTGACATAACAGAAGCCTTTTTTATTAATTAGGTAATGAGCAAACAGGTACTGTGCTGTGTCAATCTGTAGCACTATTAACTTTGTTCAAAGGAATGTGATGATGTTTTGACACTGTGATGAGAATGTCTCAATACAGCATATATCAAGGATTTGTGATGACACCAGTCATGATCAGCCAAATCACTGTGACCCTAAAAGGCTTTGATAAAATATTTGGAAAGTCATTGTGACCCTTTTGATATTTTAAATACATGGAAATATAAGGCAATTGAAGTTTGAGCACACAAAAAAGAAGACAAACTGTATTGCATAGCATGTAGACACGCACAAACTGCATAAATGCATGCATTAGAGGTCTTGTAATATCAAAAGGAATTTTTGACAAATAGTTCTTTAATATCTTTAACAGATACTTTTGGCAATACTTACATTTAACTCCTGTTAGTCATTTTATTTTGCTGACTTAAAGAAGTTACGAGTGTCAACAGAAAACAAATAGGCAGTAAGGCTTTGCTTTTCAGGAGCAACAAAAATAATTATCTTTGCCACTGATTCAGTGAAATTAATCTTGCAGCTTGGACTCATGAATACTCTTTCCAGTAACCAAAGAGAAATGGAACTCATGAAACTTAGTGGAACTTAGTAAAACTTAGAAAATGCTTTTGTTTCATTAGATTGTTTCTGTTCATACTGATTAACTATCAAAATTTTTCTAATGGAGTTGACTTGGGTTATCTGAGTAAAACCCCTAATTCTTTAGCAAAACACTTCAAAAAAGAATGAACCGGAGAACTGGTTAATTAAAACCATTAACAACTCAACAGTATTCAGATAAATAGCAAAGGGGGTTCCACATGTGAAAATAACTTTAACATGCTATCTTAACACACCTCTTAAAAGTAAAGCACACATTGTCACCTCATTCTACTTCTTTAGGGACTATGCAACAGAGATCTAAGACAGTGAGCAGCTTTCACAGTGTTATTCTTTAGGAATTATACAGAGTAAAGTACAATCAACTATTTTATCTATAGTGGCACTTAATAAAACACAGGTTTATTTCAAGCTCCATTTTCTGCAGTACAGCTTGTCAGTCATGTTAGATTATGGTACTCTTGAAAATGTCAAACAGAAATTTGAATATGCCTGAGGCATGTCACATGCTAAAAGGTTTCTATTATGAGCCTTTCATAATAGCTGGATTTTTTTCTTAGAACAAAAATTAACTATTTCTTTAAGACTTCAAAATGCCCTTTTTCATCCTGAAATTATAGATAGTCAGCTGTTCCATAGCTGCACATTCCTTCCCCTGTTCTGAGGATTAAAATGAACATATTTTGTATAAGTAATTACCTATTTCTTTGAAAATATTATGCTTTTCTTAATGTGAAATGGATTGCAAGCATCAGCTTCTATTGTCACTTCTGATTATGTCACATTCATTGACTCATGATAATCTGATGAACTGTAGTATACGATATCCACCATCTCCGAAGCTATTGCACTTATTTAAAATGCTGTCTGCTCTTCTCATTCATCCAGGAAATATATTCCTTCTATTGTTAGTACATCTTGACAGTTGTACAAATAAGTCAGATGAGTTTTGGGAACTTTTTGTTCAATCACTTTGCTTTTGCAGAATCTTTGAAATCTCTTGGGTACCCAGATTTTAGGAACCAAACCTCTTGGCTGGATTTAGAAGAAAGCTCAGCTATTACCACAGCGTGCTGGAATTTCCATGTTCTCACAGGCTTAGGACTAGACTGCAGGTGCTTTAGTTTATTAAAGCTAGGAGTGTTAAAAACTGCTCCCAGAGCATCTGGTAAAAAGTATTTAGCAATGTGCACTTCCTGACAGTGTTGCCACTCCTAGGAGGTGTGTCAACAAGACTAGCATGTGATCCTCCAGGATCACTGGTGGCCTCTCCATACCCAGTTTTTCAGATGTGGTTGGTTGTTTTGCAGAGCAGCCCAGCAGCAACTCAACCAACTGGGCCAGGAAGGCCTTTCTTACTAAGTAAATATCAAAGTAAGATACAGAATTTCCATGTTATAATTTAACATACTAATTAAGCACACCTTTATCTGTAAGTACATGATGAATCCTGAGGGCTTCAGTGTAGCTTCCTAAATGGGAATATTATCACTTAATTCTTTCGAGCTCTTCCTTGTTTAAACTTTCTTGTTTTCTTCTTGCTTTCTAGCAGTTGACAAATCTATTAGTGATTTACAGTAAATGTATAAGCATCAACTGTTGATATGTCATTGTGAGGCGCAGATGTTACCATTATCACTGGTGTCATACACCAGCATTTTAAAGCAAAATCCCTTGTCCAGTTCCTAGTCAAGGCAGTATCCACTAATCTATTAATAGCAATTAAACTATTTGTCATTTTTTTTCCACCTTTTTGCCTTACCTTGTTGCCCTTGATATCTCTTGCACATCTTGACTCCAGCTGAGCTTTTGCTTTTGTTGGGGCATTCACCCTTGAGGTGAATTAAATGCATGTTTGTGCTTAAATATAAAAAAAATTAATGAACGATGCATTGGACAGAGTCCTACCACCACAAATGGTTCTACAAGGAGTCTGCAAAGATACGTCAGGACCCAGTCCCTTATACATGCTTACACCTGCACCAATCATGTGAGTATCAGCATCAGGCACCTCAAGCCAGTGTTGGGTCCATCCCCCAGCCCAGTTCTGCTGCCCAAAAGTGGCCTCTGAGTGCTTGCATTCCAGGATTGCTACAAGACAATGCCTTGGCTGTTTCCTACCTCATCACTAAGGGAAACTTCACTCCTTTACATGAAGTCATTCTGTCTCTGACATTCCTGCTTCCAGCCAGTTTAGCCCGTTCTGTAGTTGGGCCTTCTTTCCCTCCATGCCGGATTATTCCTTGGTCACAAATTAGCACTGGTGAGCAATTATAACCTGAATTTCCCCTTCACTTTCCTAACAACTGTTCTCCAGCCTTCTTCAGCCTGGAGAAGAGACATTTGGTGGGTGGGGTCTTAATGGCAGCCTGCCAATACCTATAAGGACATTATCAGGAAGATGGAGCCAGGCTCTTCACAGCAGTGCATCATGGGAGGATGGGTGATGATGGACATAAATTGAAACAAGAAAGGTTCAGACTGGATATAAGGAAAAGCCCATGAGGTCAGTCAAGCAATGAAACAGGTTGTCCAAAGAGGTTGTTCGGTCTCCATCCTTGGAAGTTTTCAAGATCTGACAGGATAAAAACTTAAGCAACCTGGTCTGATCTCACAGCTGACTGTGCTGTGAATAGGAGGTTGGACTAGAGACCTCCAGAGGTCACTTTCAATATGAAATATGTTATAATAACTAATGAGTGTTCTGATCTACACATAAATCTAGCAGCTGCTGACAAGGAGGAAAGAAGATGCTTTGGAAAGACCGAAATTGGTGTGCACCATCTCTGGGATCCTCAGGATTGTGCCCAGATGAGTATGGACAAAATGTTTTCTGATCCTAAAAAGACCTTTTTAATGACAGTCATTTTATATATCTTCATGACATTTAATCAATTTATCTTTTGGTTGTATAAAGAACTGTAAGTCTTCTACTCCATAGAGCAGCATTCCTTCTTTTCCTATTGCAATACCAAAATAGCCTCTTTGTAACAGTATTTCTATGCTATATGTTCCTGTAGCTTTCTTTTTTCTTCTTCTTTCACATCACTGCAATGAACAGTATGAAGGCTAGTCTTTATTTTCATTCATCCCAGCACGAAAACTAGCCTTTATTTTCTTTATGTTTTTCACACAGAATGAACTTATTTTAGTTACATTTATTTTCTCATGCTTTATTCATGGAGGAAAACATCTGTCTTAAAACTGAAGTGTGTCTTGGTCACAGTTTTGATGCTTAGGTAAACAGCTTAAGAAAGAGACAGTCTTTAGGTAGGAAGGTTAAATTTGCAGAGTTGGCCTGAATGAAGGTAAGGAAAAGTATGTTTGTGCAACTGTTCAAGTCATGTGATGGTATAACTCTGACCATACCAAGTCTGGGTTTGGGTTTGTTTTTTTTTTTTTTGTAGCAATAAGAAGATAAAGTGTGTGGGGGGAATTTTAGTTAGAGAGGCAAATATCCAGGGAGTCTCCAATCCAAAGTCTAATTATGAGCATGGAAAGACTAACTTTATCTTAAAAGTAAAATAAAGCAACAGATTATGCACCTCATTATAACATTTTAACATGTCACTGCAGGAATAGAAGACAAGAGAGTAAAAGATGACCCTTGAGGTCCTGTATTTCAAAAAATCTTTACTAGAAATATATATCTAAGGCAGGGGGCACAAAGAAAGTCTTGATGCCCTGGAAGAAATGGGTGATATGGGTGGTATGAGTGAAAGGTGTTTGGAAAACAATTTGGATTTAAGAAGATTGTCTCATTTTCACAAAGCTGCCTGAGCTCAGTTTATATACACATAAAACCAAACATTAATATTTATTTTCCCCCCTCAGCAAGACTGTTAAGTAAGCTGCTAGATCAAAATATTGATCAGTAATGTAAAAGGTTCTCTTTTAATTTTGTTCTTTCTCAGATAATAACTGCATATTCATTTCTTAAAGCTTCCCCATGTTTAATATTAAACAACTTCAGACCATGGACTTTTATTCTTCTGTCTGCACTACCCTACCATATAAAATTCTAAAGCCAGCCAGATCCAGGAAGGAGTGTAGGTCTCTTAGAAGGTTTCTGGTGGATTTCACGCTTCATGACTCATATTTGAGCTAGTTAGATGCCTTCTTGCACCTGAGGTTGATGTCCTTGGTCTCTGAATATTCTGCAACGTAGACATCAGCATCCAGGGTAAGGACTGCAGCTTCTTATCATACAGTAAGTAAACATTTTGAAAGTGACATTCTTCAGAAATTTTAACTACATCTTCAATTAAGTTTGTCAGACAAGTAAGATGAATCATCTTCTTGTTTCTACTTCCCTACACTGACTGCAGAAAGGGCCTGGATAACTTAAAGTAGAGACCTATTTTTAGAGTTAAAGTTGGATGCAATAAATCCAGCCCTTGCAGTTTTATCTTTATCTTGTATTTATCCAAGAGGCAAGATATCCAGCTCCTAACTTGAGTTCCACTTTCATCTATAAACTAGGTAGAGCAGTGTGGGTTTTTTTAAATACATTAAGATCCTTGAATGAAAGGTACTACAGAAGTGCAAAGCTATTATCATCCTTGACTACATATCTGCAGCTCCTTATAACATATTTCCTACGTTATTCTTTCTAATGTCATTGCTCTTTTAGTCTCAGATGACATCTTTGATGTTAACATGATTTACTGTCTAATGTTATTTTATTTAATATGCATGTCTCTGTGCTACCTTTTAAAAATAACTGATTGATTTCATGGTGTTCTTTGCTCAGTGTTCTCTTGTCAATAGTTAAACTATTAACTTTCTCAAACTGATTCATTTTATGAGAAATATTTTTTTTAAATTCTTTCTTCATGCCTGTCTGTGTTGACCTATTAAGACAATCTATATTACCATCAAAGTATATTCTGAAAAGTCTGTCATGACTTCAGGCTAGATAGGGACAGAAGTCACAGTGAGCAGAAACAGTCTTTCACTATATCTTCAACTAGACATTTCAACTTGCTTCGAAACTGAATTTATGCCAGATAAGAAAAAGGACTGAACATCTTGAAATGCTTTCAGTGCACAAAGAATGCTCTGTAAGGACAGAGTACTCACTTCAATATTTTGCTCTGGTGTTCATTTCTCATAGCATTTATTGATTTTTATGTAACTTTTTAAATATTCTCACAGTAACTGATATTTGAAAGCTAAAAGAATGATGGTTTTATCCAAATATATCAGTAATTTTCAATATTTTTAATGTATGGGACCCTAGCTATTTTCAGGCAAGCAATGAGTGTTTATAGAGACTCCACATACACAGGATCCTCTATAACATATATTAATTTTTTCCTTTTGATATTAGTTCTGAACCACAGAAAAATATTTCACAAAGTATCAGGGATATATAAATCCAAAGCTGTAAATGACAAAGCTGTATTTATGATTGTTAAGAATTTGACAATATACAGTCATTACCAAAGTCGACATCCAAACCTAACTTGAAGACACATTACTCACATTTTACATGTGGAAGGAACTAGATATAGAGCAATGGAATCTGGTAATACCTCAACTGCAGCATTTATTGTCCTTTTGGATGAAATAGTTACAAATATACCACGACTGGACGAATGAATGCTGAAATCTCTTGGCTATATTTGAGCATCCGTTGAGCTCCAGAATGACTAAGTATGATTCATTGTCCAAAAAAAGAACCCACCATCCAATACAGAACGAGTGTCTCCAGGAAAAACAGCTACTAAGCAAAAAGAAAATGCAATGTTTTGGACACTGCTTATGTCCTAAAATAATGCAGTACCCAATATTTTGCCCTCAGTGGAGCAAGTCAGGAGCTAGATGAGCCAATGAGCAATTGTTCATTCAAATTGGCTTTGATTGTCCAGGATGCTGACAAGGTCAAATATGCTCACTTGCCCAGACTTTCAAGAGCACTGAATGATGGCAGACACATTCTTATGGTGGACACATTCATTGGCACCTTTTCAATGTGGAAAGAGCTACATGCAGTTCTGATTATGAAATGCTGTATCAATGTGTAAAGATATTGGGACCTGGAGTCACAGCAGGGAGTAGCAAGGAGGAAAAATATCTAATTCTAAGCCAATAGACATTTGCAGAACAGTATGGCAGTCTCTTCAGTTTGCTAATATTTTGAGAAAATGTATAAGAGAAAGATACTGTACAGTTTGGAAGTAGTGTGATTGTCCTGGTTTCAGCTGGGAGAGAGTTAATTTTCTTCTTAGTAGCTGGTATAGTGCTGTGGTTTGGATTTAGTATGAGAATAATGTTGATAACACACTGATGTTTTGGTTCTTGCTCAGTAGAGTTTACACTAGTCAAGGACTTTTCAGCTTCCCATGCTCTGCCAGGTGCACAAGAAGCTGGGAGGGAGCACAGCCAGGACAGCTGACCCCAACTGACAAAGGGATATTCCATACCATATGATGTCATGCTCAGTATATAAGCTGGGGGAAGAAGAAGGAAGGGAGGGACGTTGGAAGTGATGGCATTTGTCTTCCCAAGTAACCGTCATGTGTGATGGAGCCCTGCTTTCCTGGAGATGGCTGAACACCTGCCTGCCAATGGGAAGTAGTGAATGAATTCCTTGTTTTGCTTTGCTTGCGTGCACAGCTTTTGCTTTACCTATTAAACTACCTTTATCTCAACCCATAAGTTTTCTCACTTTTACTCTTCCGATTCTCTACCCCATCCCACTGATGGGGAGTGAGGGAGCAGCTGTGTGGTGCTTAGTTGCTGGCTGGGGATAAACCACAACAGTAGCACAGAAGCCAAAGGCTTAGGTCTTTAAAATTAGGCTCAGTGATTAATTTCCAAACATCAGGGCCTGGTTCCATCCCATCTAACTTTACGCTTTTTAAAATAGTGCCTTAATAAGCATTATAATTTCTTACAGGTTACCACTAAATTCAGTGGGAAAAGGGGAAACATTTCAGCTGCCTTCTGGATATTACCAGCCTGCTTCTCTGTCTGCTGCATAAGCATAGGATCATCCTAATTTAGGATGCTAATTGAGGTTTCTCATACAAGAGTGTAACACTGGGTAGATTAACCCAGATTTTTGTTGCCACTATGGATTTTATACATACATGGAATCCTAGAATCATAGAATTGTTAAGGTTGGAAAAGACCCTTAGGATCATCAGGTCCAACCGTTAACCTACCACCGCCAAGTCCACCACTAAACCATGTCCTCAAGCACTGCATCTACCCATCTTTTAAATACCTCCAGGGATGGGGACTCAACCACTTCCCTGGGCAGCCTGTTCCATGTCACATAGCTACCTATGCTTCATATATAGCATACAGAAAGAGATAATGTCTCAGAAGGGCAGTTCAAAAATATCAAAGGTTATGTGAGGAACTGCCAAACAATGATGAAGGTGCATAAAACCACACTAGAGGAGATCATGATGGTGCCACCACAACACAAAGACGAGAGACCACGTCTGTGTTCCCAGCTTGAGAAGACTCAAGCCCACATCTTCTGCCTCCTGGCAGAATGTGCCATCCATCAGGGTGCAGAAAGGGCAGGGGGAAAGGGGGCTTCATCCAGGTTCTCATGGCTTGGAGTCAACAGAAAGCCAAGACAAGAAAACTTGATGCCAGGAGAGCAAGAAGTGGATCAAAACTGATGGGTGGGAAAGGGTTTCTGCTTCCTCCAACTGTCCTTCAGAACTTTGCAGAATTTTATTAATTAAACCAGAGTCCAAAAAAAGATTCTGCAATGCAGAATTACGCTAATTGCATAGGGACACAGGGACCTCCTCATACTTTTGGTATACAGCAGCCATTTTTCAGTGCTCTCAAACCACAGGGTGCTGAGTTATGAGGAACTGAAGACTGGCAGCATTTGCCAACACTGTGCCTTAAGTTTGATTTACGTTTCCTTCACTTCGGAAATAAAGGGAATTTAACAGTGATAAATGGTGACAATGTATCAAGGCCTGATTTTTTCTGGAATTCTCTTTGTTCTGTAGAATATCATGAGAAAAACTGCAATCATACAGGTTTTAAACCTTGCCTGTAGTGAACAGCCTTTTTGAATATTAATGAGAACACATGCACAAAATAAAATTTTAGGCGAAGTTACAACTGGGCTAAAATGAAAGAAAATAATTCTTTTGCTACAAACAATGAACAAGCTGACCATCTTCCATGGCTTATAATAAATAAATCAAATAAGAAAATGTAATAGATGACTGATTTAAAAAATATTATTTAGGAATAAGTAGAAAACACAGGTAAATAAGTTTATATTATACAAAGTGATATATTATTCCTACTAGCAAAATGAACCATGAGAAAGAGTTTACTGCAAAAAACAGGTTCATATGCTAAGCAAGCATCATGACATTGAATCAGGACAGCAATGGCTCATTGCACATAGTGGCAAACTTGCTTGTGGTAGTGTCACAGGTTAGGGTAGCTATATGAGTGACACCAGCTCATTTAGTTTCTTTGCTTTTCCTACAGCTATAGAGCCTGGGATTCCAAGTGGCTATTTTGTGAAACAACCAAGAATATCAATTCCATGGAGCAGCTGCTGAGAGCCCTGGGACTACATTTCCTTTCAGAAGAGCTGGAATCACTTTTTTGTGAAATTTCATAAATTTTTATTTCAGTCTGATTTGGACTGGACAGGTAGTCCTACTTTCTGGCCAGCTGTAGCCTGTAATGGAACTTTGGAATATATCAATATTTTATTTGCTTTTTACCAGTACAGGCAACATAGGGTTTTGAAGGATATGAAGAATAATGTAGCTTAAACAGATTATTCCCATGCCATTTCTTGAATAATATCCTGTAAAAAGGTTTGATTTATTATAGAGATACTGCACAGTCTTATTCATTTATTTTATTTATACCGTTTTGTTAATCCTTGGCTACTGTGGATGCATACGAAAGGTAGTTTGGGCATCTGCATTTTTATGTTGACATGATTACATGTGACTACAGTGAGTGAAGTCAAGGGAAAAATGTTGTTGATATTAAACAAAAGAGAAATTCCTCTAGCAACATCTGGGATAAAGTGAAGATTGCATAACTTAGAGCTGCCCACAGTCACATTGAATTTTCATTCTGTCTGCTAAAAACACTTGATCACCCTGTAGTGAAGTTTGTGAATCCTGCTGGCTCTGTAGAGTTGCTATAGAAATATTTAGACATTTGTCAGCATGCTTCATGGAGCCCAAATTCTAAATCCAACAGAGACCCTCCCACCATGATTACCATCTTCTGCAACTCATCATAATACAGAAAACCAGATATTTTTTGTTACTTTGTAACTGCCGATGCAGTTTCATGTGTTATATCCATGCAGATGTCAATAGCTGCACTGAAACTTGGCTTTCTAGAGCACACTCATTTATATTTTGTAATATTAAGAGATACTTCCCTGGCTTTGGCCCAATAAGTTGTGTTTTTGTAGGGAAAATCCCATTTTCCTGGTTTGTTTGTTTGTTTGTTGTTGTTGTGTTTTTTTTCCATTTTGGAACCATTTTATGAAAGTACACGGTTTCTGAAAATAGTGCTGTACCATGAAATTAAAAGAAAGGGAAAAGTATAATGGAGGGAAAAATAAATATTAAATGTGCTGAAAACAAATGAAATTTTGAATAAAGACATTTTGCTTTGAAAAAAAACCCTGAAAATAAATTTGAGACAACTATTTTTTAGGGTAAACCCAGGCACTTTATTGATGCTATTAAAATAATTTTTCCATGGTTCTTGGTTGAAGAGCTAATTTGTTCCTTTCTAGGGAACAGCGAGCAATGGGGTAGAAAGGAAGGATGGACAGGGACAAAATTCAGTGATGTAAAGCATGCTGTGCATAATGCTTTATACTTTGGTGGGTTGTGTAGCTTGTCAGTTTATGGCATGACAGCAAAACTGAATCCCTCAGTGAACACTGGAGAGAGGTTGTTCCTTTTATATATCTTAGCAAAACACTTTGGAAAAAAAAAACAGAGGTACTCCAAGAGCCACTGAAGTTAATCATGAGAACTGTATGAACAGTCAGTCTGCTCCAACCAACCTGCTCCAGACCCCCTCTTGAAGCTTTTGGCGTCGCTGTGTCAGGAAAAAGCAGATATATCCACTCCTGCATGGGAACTGAGGACTGCATGACGGCGGGGACTCATATTGTTATTCTTTTCCTCACATCACTGAAGGGGAGATGGAGAGCCTTTGAACTGACTAAAGGTGCAAAGAGGCAACAGATTTACACATCAAGGAAGGACAGAAATCCCAGGAGGGTTGCTGGATGGTTTTACTTGTGAGGTGGTTTTACTTACTCTAACACGAAATTGGGATAGTCAAGGCTAGAGGTGCTTCTGCAAAGCAGGTTTGTATTAAAAGGACAAAAAAACCTAGCAACTGTAGTCAGTGACATAACATTTTCATAGTTGACTCAATTCTCTCCACATTTCTCATAAAACATGCCAAAATTCACTTTTTTTGTGAAAAACTCAAATCTGTTAAACTCTAATTATATATTCTAGCCCTGGGGCTGGGAAATGGCCAATAATGAACAGGTTAGGGGTAAGCTAACAAGAACAAGAAAGTTTCCTTAATAACCTGTTGCCTCAGTCCTTGATTTCTTCAGCAGTTATTCATAGTCAAGGAGCCAGCTTTGTTCAGTGTCTGAACAGCAATACACAGACGTAAGTCTTCCGCATTACATGAGAACCAGTTTCTCACTGATGTTGAATGTACAGCACTCTTAGGTACTCTTCCAGTGGCTACAAAAGGAGGACTAGGAGCAGGGATGATAAATCTCATTACTCTTTCTAGATGGAAGGTGGAAGAGATTAGAGTCAAGCTTGCTGAGGAGAGAGATCTGCTAACCTACACACTGTCTCAGGGGCTCTGGAGCACCTGAAATGGCCCTCAGTGCCTTCATGTGGAACCAGCCTCTTCTCCAGACACTTGGCACATTTGTAAACACTGACATTTAGACACCTCTATTTAGCTGTGTTAGACTGTACTACCTGCTTCAACATAGGAGCTTAATGCCATTGTAAATATTTTACAGCATCTCTCTGGGCCTTCAGCAGCCTCCCAGTAGGATTCAGACCCTCCACGCATCCAGCCTCAGGGAGGTGAATATGTTACAGCAGTTGAATTGAGCCTCTTGCAGCTGGTTGGCTGAAATATTCGCTGACCCCATTAGCTGTATTGACCATTGACTGATCACTTGTGAATGCTGACGTCTTTTTCTAGTTGTTCAAACACACATCTGTAATGCTACGTGAAATGCCCTAGGACATGAGAGCTATCTGGATTGAACTGGCATATATGACACAGGACTTATGGGAAATCAACTGGAAGTCAGGTGAGCTACCTGATGCAGAGCAAGTGACACAATGCAACTGTGTATGGGCTGCTGAATCATGGTTTCAGGTGGCTTCATGGGGAGCTAAACCCCATGAGACTTGGCGAGGAAGAAAACAATGACATTATTATTCAAATATCTTTTGGTGTCCTTTCATGGTTATTGGAAAATTAGACTTTGATCAGCAGTCTCTGAAAGCATCCTCATTTTAGGTGCATAGTTTGGTACAAAAGATTGGTATCTCTGAGTAACAAAGAATTTTTGTAAGGAGCTACGTGATCTTTTATTTGAAATTTTTAGTCCACATAGATATTAACATGAAGGGATTCTGTCTAAAAATATATTTCAAAGTTTCTATTGTGGCTTATTCAGAATGGCAAAATTAATGAGATCAGCAATACATATTGCAGGATGGAAAATCTTCTATTGCAATGAAGATTAATAATTTTTCTTTTCAAGTAAGTGTTTGAGAAAGTCTTTGACTTACTCCTTTTGTATATGTCAAGCTCACCAGAAAGCAGAAAAAGCCTTTGGTCAAAAACTCTGGGTCAAATACAACTCAGTGTTATATAAAACCTCTTTCTTCTGTAGTTCCCTCTTTCTTCTGTAGTTCACCTCCATTTTGCCTAGAGGCCGGATATCAAATTATTTGGTTCTTTGCTTTTTGAATCTGTGTCTAGATGAATCTATTATGATTTTTTTAATTTTTGAACTAGCATGCATTGTTCTGATAAAGTGACTTGTTTTCCTGTTTAATATTGTAGGTTTTCTTTTTTTTTTTTTTTTTAATGTTCTCAGAGCCCTCTAGGCACTGGAGCAAATTGATGAAAAGTAAATTATTAACGTACATTCAGTCAGGCATATCTAATCAGCCCAATTTAAAGTCATTATGTCTTATATAAACAAGTACTCTATATATTTAAATATTTACCGTAACAGTTTATGGAGTGACTAGGATGCAGAACACCCAGTCTGATTTAAAGATTATCTGAAATGGTATATACAACTCCAGTTGCTGTCAGCTCAAGGTCTCTAGAAAGGTAACAATGAATAGGTGGATAACAGATTTATTTATGGTAAATTGGGTTGTGGTGGTTCAGAAAGGTCATAATGATCTGTTGTGATAATGAGGTTAAAAAGCTTATTCCTCTCAGGGCATTTAATTTCTAATTTGAACCTTATCAGCCACTTTTTCCAAAATGTACTTAATGACTGGGTGAGAAGCTAGAGAACATGTAGGGCTTCTTACTCATTTGTTAAAGTTTACTTGTGACTAACACTGGGTCAAATAGATGGAAAGAAATGAACTCTGTGATAGGACTGTGGAAAGATGCCCGTATTTTAAAATTTGGAAAAAATTTGTTATTGATATATTCTAGGAAAGCATAGCAGTGCCAACATTTTGTCCTTAGAATGATATTCCAAGGAAACATGAATACAGATGTAAAACTGCTAATACTTTCTTTGAGGTCTTCTTCAGAAACCATATTTTTTCAGAAGAAGAGGTTTAAACCTGTAGCAGAAAGGATTTTATGCTAATAAGATCTTCCAAGGAAGGAAACCAAAGTTAATAGAAGCTATAACAAGTTAATTCTGGAATCCCCTTCTATTTCTCTGTGTGAAATTCACTACTTTTCATTTTCATATATCAGCTTCAAAACTGAAACAGAAATAACAAATATGTTTGTTTTGTGGTTTGGGAGAATCCCTCTTGAATCCCTTTTTTCCCAATTCCATTTTGGTATCTTTTTTCTTACCTTTATTTTCTCCTATACAAGGGATGGAAAAGTTTAAAAAAAAAAAAAAGAAAAGGAAATTTGTAGCAAACTTTGAAATATTTTTTATAATTTTCAACCTGACAAAAAGTTGAAAATTATTGAAATGGAATACTTAATTTATAAAATTATTTCTTCAATAAAAATACAGTTTTCAGTCAAACCATGTTTTTTCTTGTTTCTACAATCATTTACTTCTCTTGAAATACCTAAGAGCTTACCATTATTTAAATATTCCTAATGCAAAATCTAAAACAGAAACAGAATGAGAAATCATTATTAAAAATAAATGTATATACTGGTCTCAAAATGAAGCTTTAAAAACCTCTTTTCAAAGAGTCTAGAAACCTGAGAAAGATAGACATTCATGGAATATTGCTAATAACTGCAACCATAAGTTTTACACATGGTTTAAATCAAGATATCAAAAAGATTTTATGCTAAAGTATAAAATAGAAAAAAGGGATGTAAACCTTCAGATTTATGCGAGATTGCTAACATGAAGGAACTGAAAGGCTGGCAAAATATCAACAGCTATCCTTTGCCATCTAAGTGCTGTTAAGAAGATAGAGCAAATGACATGCCTAAATAAAACCAGCACACACCAGAAGGAAGACCTCTACCACTTAGGATATGATTATGTTTTATATTAAATGACTTTGCTCAGTCAATAAGGAATAAGCTTTTCATGCTGAAATGTGGCAGCGGCTAATCAAAATATTGGCAAGCTCTCAGACTGAAGTATCAGCTTCATATGCAAATTGTAGGAGAGTATAATTATTAAAAGACATTTTTCGAAGATACTAATGAAAATAATATTCTTACATGTCTGTTCTTCTCATTAATGGGACATGACATACATTTCTGCAACTGTCTTCAATGTTTAGCTGGGATTGTGTGGTTAAACCTGCAGGTTCTAACTCTAATATTTTCTCTTCCTTGTATTTTCATATCCAGGTACTTGATTTTAACATTTAAATACTCTATTTGTACTATAAGTAATTGTTGATTGAAAATAAAAATGTTAGTAACTAGTATCCCAATTTAAGCAAACATTTTTGTAATTGTTTTGAGAACATCAGCAAATCATACTGAAGTGTTTGAAGTTCTAAATTCCTTTCCATGCTCACCTTTGTACCATTTTCCTGTAAAAAAAAGAATAAAACTTTTGAGAGTTTTGACACAATACTTGTTAACTTAGTTTATGTACTACAACATATAGTTGAGGTGTTAGAGCACGTCCAAAGAAGGGCAACAAGGCTGGTGAAGGGTCTGGAGCACAAGTCTTATGAGGAACAGCTGAGGGAACTGGGGTTGTTTAGTCTGGAGAAAAGGAGGCTCAGGGGAGACCTTATTACTCTCTACAGCTTCCTGAAAGGAGGCTGTAGCGAGGCGGGGGTCGGTCTCTTCTCCCAAGTAACAAGCAACAGAACTAGAGGAAAAGGCCTCAAGTTGTGGCAGGGGAGGTTTAGGTTGGATATTAGGAAAAACTTCTTCAGTGAAAGAGTAGTCAGGCACTGGAACAGGCTGCCCAGGGAAGTGGTTGAGTCTCCATCCCCGGAGGTATTTAAAAGATGGGTAGACATGGTGCTTAGGGACATGGTTTAGTGGTGGACTTGGCAGTGTTAGGTTAGCAGTTGGACTTGATGATCTTAAGGGTCTTTTCCAACCTTAGGGATTCTAAAGATTCTATGATATGGAAGCAATAGTATTTTAGACACCTTATACCATAGAAGAAAAGAAGTTGGCTTTGGATTTCATGTTATGAGAAAGAAAATACACATCCTAGAAATTTTTAGAGTGGTTGGGAAGGACTCCTCTCACCTAAAAATTCTGTCTGAGAATTATTTTTCTGAGTTAATAAGGCCTTTCCTATGGAATGTGGAGAAATGGATGTAGCTCTGGAGCGAGATTCATGCCATTTGCCTTAGCTACCTATTTAATCTTCCTCTAGAAATGTCCCTCCTCCTCCTATAGAAAGTTCCCAAATGATGTAGCTTAGACTTGGTTAGTTGAAATTGTTTTATTTACTGCTTTTCATTTTTACAGAGTTTTGTTGTTTTGGGGTCTTTTTTAAGCAAGAACTGAGAAAAGACAGCTATGAGATACAAAGATGACAGCATTTTTTTCCTTTGCAAAATAAATTAGCGGCATTACTAAGATTTAGCCAATATTGGGAAGTAAATTGTTGTAGTGACTGGCAGTTTATAGAATTGAAAGGGATTTCTAAACACCACCTATTTGTATATTATTTGCTGGATGCTTTGCTGTATTCTAAATTTACATGTGACCACGTTTTAAATTAATGCTTCAGTGACAATAAAAATCATGTTGTGATATTTATAGAAGAATGGTTGGCTGTGAAGAGGTTCGTGAATTTTTCCTTGGCCAAGCAGAGTTAACAAACTGCAACACCTACAAGAGATTTGAGGCTTGAAAGGAGATACTTGGAAGGGGAAATATCAATTGTTTCTGAAGCCAGACCAGGTAACAGGAAAGCATAATGGAGACAATCTTTGGAGATGTCTTTGAAGTCTTATAACGGTAAAATTTCCTCATTAACTTAGAAAGTTCAACTTGTGCAAGTAAACAGCTGCTCTGAAAGCTTTCAAAGACAAACATATCTCTTGATCAACAGTAAAATGACTTTAAACAATTCTTTCAGGACTATTTTACTAGGCACCAAAAGCTTACATAAATATTAGAGACCCGTGGAAGGTGACTGGGTCCCACGTGTAATTTCCTGCAAATTCATGAGTGTTACAAACTACCCAGAAATCACAGATCAGAAGCAGAATAAGTGCTAGGTCTGTTTGTTCACCAAATAAGATACCTGAGAGACAGATATAACATAAGGCTTGACACTAAACATTTCAGAGTGAGTAAGTCATTTCTGCTAGACCAAGTAGGCTGTGTACCTGTGGAATAATAAAAAGTGCTGCAGTTTCTCTCCTCATATTTCTGGCTCTTGTTTATTAACAAAACATGAGAAAGAATTAAATATTAGATTGGCAAAACTGAGTTTCTAATTGCCTTGAGAGTTTGTGCATCAATCTTTTACCAAGAGAATTATTATAATCTCAGTCAATTCTTTCAGGTTGCTTGGACAGAGCATTCAATGTCTTAAAACAAGCCACTCTGACAAGCACTGCAAAATTAAACACCGCACAAAAATGAGCAACTCTCCTGAGGGGAAAAATGTAATTTCATAATTTCAAATTTCAAGCTACATCTCATTCCCTTGGAAAAAGACAGATCTGTGAGTCCTTAATAGGTGAAACAAACAACAAAAGAAAGTTAATATTACAAGTCCTTTGGAAGGCTAAAGGCCAGTTTAGATTAACTGCAAAAGCTTTATTGTTTAAGCAGGGTCCCAAGAAAAATATGATCCATGTAAGTCTCAGTTTAAAAATGCCCTCCTTGTCATATTTTCTTTTCCAGAATAAACAATTAAACTTACCCTTGTAATCCAGGTACCGGGAGCCCACCTACTGAAAATATTTCAGCAAATCTGACAGGAGAGGTAAGAAAGGTTTTTTACCCGTGGGTTGTATTGAGTTTTCATTCTCTCTGCATTATTGAAAGGAGTGTTTGGAGGTTTCTGCCTCAGAAGATCAGAAAGCTGACAGTGAAAGTGGAAGCAGTGCATTCATTACCATATTTTTGTGAGGTCGTTTGCTCTTGTATTCTTCCTGCAGTTCCTGAGGCGCACGGATGAAACGCCGATATGATTCTCTGCTCATCCATGCCTTTTTGCAGTGCCAGCCCTAGAGGAATATGCTAAAAACCTTTCACAGCCCTTGTACATATCAGGCTGCAGTAGCTCTATTTTTTTTCCAAGTCCCTATTTTATACCACTGACAAAGGTGTGGGAATGGAAAAGAAAGAGAGGAGAAGAACTAGGGTAGTGGTGGGAAATATATTCCCTTCCATACACACTGTAAACATGCATAAAAACTGGGAAGAATTAGGTCTTACAGTAGTAATTCTTCAATCTATAAGAAGAAAAGACAATCCAGTATCTGGGCTGTAAAAGGATTACATGTAAGTTTTATACATTTTATATATTTATACATTAACTTGAGAATTATTAACATTTTTTAGACCCAAAAGACTTTTAGTTATTACGGTTGAATAAAATGTACTAACATTTGGTCTCACTCCAACTTATTTGGAAAATGGTTACTTGTCCAATAGCTTCAGCTGAGATACAGACTAGCAGATCACAACTCATTCTATTAAAATAGGTTTGATGAACTCAGTATATTTCCTGAGGGTGCTGATTGATTGTTTCTAGTGAGCCAAAGGACAGACCCTAAAGGAAACTTGGAGCCACATTGTGTCCCCCTATTTGTTATAGAGACTGAGGGTGCACAGAGCCTCTGGCTAAACAGTAGTGGAGACTATGCAGAAATGACATGGGACCTTATGCTGTGCTATCTAGTACTAATGTGATAGTTTGCTTTGCCCAGAAAATTTGTAGCTCACTTTTCCAGGGCATCAGATCTGAATTTTAAAAACTAATTTTAGGGGCTCAGTTCCAGTGGGCATCCAACGAGCTCCCAGTGCAGGACAGCAGATCACAAACAGCTCATTCAGAGCCTGGACTTCCCTGGCAGGAAAGGGAGATTGTTGCCAAAGAGTAAAACTAATAAATGCCAAATAATGAATGCTCAAAGAACACAAGCCTCTCTACACAGGACTGTGAACTAATGTCAGTGCCCTCTTCCTCCTCCTGCACACTTGGTATTTCCCTTAGAGCAAATGTCTTACATTGCTGCAGATAAAGTTTTCTAAATAAAAGAGAAAGAAGTGTTAGCAAATTATCTGGAAGATATCTTTCTTTATTTTTTTTTTCTTTTTGCTTTCTCTTATATTTTCAGACAACTATTCCCTAACTGTATTCCCTTCTCCAAATACTTGAATACCTGCACTTATAGCAGGACTTGTGTGGTACTAGTTGAAGAAAAAAATAATCATTCAACCAGTCCGTGCTGGGGAATTTACATCATCCACCAATGAAGATGCTTATAACCTCCAAACCCATGAGTTGAGATAAATTTCTCTCTATTGTTTCTATTATAGTCACAAAACTTCCCAAACTTGGCATACCCAATTAATAGTTCTCTTTTAATTAAAAAGGTCTACATAAAATATTCTTTACCTGCTGTGGAAGCTTTGTCTCATGATAACTTGCATTTGAGTGTGAGGAAGCAATCAATCAAAAATTAAGCTCTAGCAGCAATAGATTAGTGGAGGCAAATTAAAATGAAAACAAGTTGCCTTTTGAGTGAAAAAACCTACTAAAAATGCAGCTTTTCAGGCAGAACAAGAAACATTAGTAGTTGGCAAACAGTATTCTCATTTTAAGATAATATATTTTGTAAAATGTTCGAGAAGTCTAGCAATTATTTTTTTCTCTCTTAACACAGCAACACATGCTACAGGATGTAATGCAAGGGTAATGCCTAGGTAAGCTGTAATCAGTGTCAGAATTTGGTATAAATGTGAATGCTAGAGCATTGTCTCCCTTGCAGTTATTATTCTGACAAGATTTCAATACAAAAGTTCTATATATAATTGGAAAAATATGTAATAATTCTACTTCCTAGATGTAATTCTTTTCAAGGATTTTTATCTTTCCTGAACACCTTGCAAGATAGTCATTGGTTTCCTGATGAAGCACAGAGGAGTTCAACATTAAAAACAAATGTTCATACTTTTAGATTTAGTTTATAAATACTTTATAATAAATACCTTCTTAGAATCCAATAGACAAATAAACACCTTATAAATACTAATTCATGCTAAAAAAATGTAGCATACGTCTGTATGGTGAATAAAAAGAGGAAGGTGATTCTCTTTTATTATTCTTTAACTACCCTATTGCCCCTCCTGGCTGATCTAGGAGATGTAGTAAGCTTTAAGATATATTTTCAGGCTGTCCTTAAAGCATTCGATGCTTTTTTTCCTCAGTCATTAATAATACTGATAGACTGTGGGCTGCTCAGTCCTCTGAGTCAGAGGACCATGACTACGGGAACAGGGATTTTTCATTTGTGGACACTGAAATTATAAGGGACCGGTTGTATTAGTTAAAAGTTAGTAAGTCCATTGGGCCTGATGGGATTCATCCCAGAGTACTGAAGTAGCTAGCAGAAGTTACAGCAGGACCCTTCTCAATCATCTACCAAAGGTCTTGGGAGTCTGGGGAGGTCTGCAGCCGCATTCTGGGGTGCATCAAACACAATATAACCAGCCAGTAAAGATGGTTGATTATCTGGCTGTATTTAGTGTTCGTATAACCTTACCTTGAGTACTGTGTGCAGTTCTGGGCCCCACAACTTAAGAATAATGTGAAGGTACTTGAATGCATCCAGAGAAGGGCAACAAAGCTGGTGAAAGGGCTGGAAGGAATGTCCTGTGAGGAGTGGCTAAGGACTCTGGGCTTGTCTAGTTTGGGGAAAAGGAGCCTGAGGGGTGACCTCATTGCTCTCTACAACTTTCTGAGGGGGGGAAGCGGAGAGGGAGGTGCTGATCTCTTCTCCCTGGTATCCAGTGATAGGACACATGGGAATGGTTCAAAGCTGCACCAGGGGAGATTCAGACTGGATATTAAGAAGCATTGCTTTACTGGGAGGATGGTCAAACACTTGAACAGGCTTCCTAGAGAGGTGGTCGATGCCCCATGCCTGTCAGTGTTTAAGAGGCATTTGGACAATGCCCTTAATAACATGCTTTAACTTTTGGTCAACCCTGGAGTGGTCAGGCAGTTGGACTAGATGATCGTTGTAGGTCCTTTCCAACTGAAATACTCTACTCTACCCTACTCTGTTCACTCATGTTTGCCAACTGGCCTTTGCCAGAAACAAGGTGATTGTAAAAATTCTTTCTGGGACCATGGACACCTCTAATTATACGCTATTGATCTTCTTCAGTGTTTGGGACAGAGTTATGCCATTAGACATGCAGTTCTGATTCATGCTGAATTACAGAAGTTGTGGGATATGCAATTTTGGGGAAAGATTAAGGTTGCCTGTTTGTCTCTTCTCAGAAAAAGGCCATAGTATGTCATCACAGAAACTGTACTTTATCAATACATACAAAACCATACAGTCAGTAGAAATGATCTTGCTCTTGGTAATACCAAAAAGTACAAATCTGCAGAGGAAGCTAGGCAGATATCAACAGTATCTCTTTAGTTTGTCATATACTCCAAACAGAATGAGTAATATCCTGTGTTAAGACCTTGGTTCTCTACAGGAGATTTTAGATCCAGGCAAAAAAGTCCCCGTATCTGCCATCAGGCAGAGCTTGAAGGGTTTTCTTGGAAACAATGGCAAAATACTCTGGATTTAGAAACAGCTGCCAGAAGTAATGTGATTTCTGTTGTTACTAATGTATATAGTGTTTACGCATATACATCAAGCCATAAGGTACACATGGCTTGTTTAGTTTTTAAGTCAATGAAACCAAGTCACAGGCAGTTCTTAGATAAGAAAAGCAACATGAAAAGTTAATTATTCATGCATGTTAATAAGTTTATAAATTGGTGTAAAACAGTACTTCCTTTATGCAGTACTGGAAAACAATTTTTTTCCAGAAATGTTTTATCTGTAGAAACTCCAAGACCCAAGAAGCAAACTTCAAAGATAATTAGGTGCTTAATCAACCAGTCAGCTGCCTGAGAGAGGCAGAAGCTCTTAAGATCTTCCTCTCACTGAAAGTTAAGTGTCTAAAAGTTAGCAACTAGTTTAAGCAAGCCATGATAGATCTTTCCATTGCCAATGGAGGTAATGAGGTACCTCTGGAGGGCTGTTCATCTTACCTGTCGGACAGATCTTTCGCGGTATGGGAGGAGTCTTCCTGTGGAGTCTTTTATTTATTTTTTCTGCTTCATTGACTATAAAGGAAACTTTTTAGCAGATAGATTAACTGACTCAAACCTTGAACCAGCCTAATTAATGCCAGGTCTCACCAAATTAAATGTTTTGTCCAATTCCTAGATGTCTTGGAAAAAAAAATAAAACTTCTCTTTCATGTCAATATGCAAGCAGTATGTGGAAACTTAACTACAAAAGACAAATTTTCTCAGAGAAGGAGGCAGGCATTGCCAAAACAAACCAGGAATTAAATGAAGAGTAAAATGATACAACTTTGGTATACATGCAACTAGTGGAGTCTGAAATGTTACCCTATCTTTTGACCCCCGCTCACAATATTTTGCTTTTTGTCAATGCCCCAATGAGTGTAAGCCCTGTGTTCAATGCTCTGCTCTAAACAACAAAGCCATTATCATGACTCTGTCAAGACAGCTATAAGGGATGCATCCAGTTCTGGTAAGACCTATGCATAGCTGGAAGATTAAGTCCACAGTTTCACATTTTCCCAAGTAATTGATTAATTACCTTGTGTTTCATCAGTATTTTGGAAAAATAATGTTATTTCTTACTCTCCTGGTTTTTCTTCATGTGATCTCAGATTTTATTAAGAGGGATCAATTTAATCAAAAACTAATCTCTCAAAGCAGCAGATAAGAACAAGCAAATAGGAAGCATGTCAAGTATGTTCGAGAAATGAGAATTTTACTGAAATTAAATTTGTCCTGAACAGCAAGAGTTCTCTTCATGAAATCGTATTTTTTCCCATATTTAAAAATAATCTATGGATAAATTGGTCTGCATTACATTCTGGAAAAAAAAAATGCATTTTGTTGCATCTTTAATAAGATTCCTGCTAACTTTCACAATATCACATTATTGCAAGCTGCACAGAAATGCAATTCAGCTTATGCAGCATTCAAGAAACATCAATATCAGATTGAACAAATGAATAAGTATATTATAAAGAGATCTGACCTCTAAGTAGTGAAAATGAATATAATGTTTAGAGTTATTTGAAAGCATGTGTCTTTCCAAATGTTTGGTAGAGGTAGTGATCTTTTTATTGATAGTACTGATGGTTTGAAAAGATATTTATTTCTGTGTGACAATTATAAATGGTTGCTTTGGGTTAACCCCAGTGGGCAGCTGAGCCGCTCGCTCACTTCCCCCCGCCAGCCCCAATGGAACAGAGGAAGAGAAAAGGAAGAACAAAAGCAAGAAAACTGGTGGGTCAAGATAAAAAAAAAAATTGTTTAAGTGAAGGATAAAGTGGGATAAGAGAGAAGAAAACAAAACAAAACAAGTGATGCAAAGGCAATCACTTACCATCTCCTGTGGGTAGACGGATGTGTAGCCAGTTCCCGAGTAAAAGATGGCTAACCCTCATAAAACCCCCTCTTTTCCCTTTTATTGCTGATCATGATGCTATATGGTATGGACTATCTCTTTGGTTAGTTCAGGTCATCTGTCTCGTGCCGCCTCCCAAGCTATTGCACACCCCCTAGTCTATTACTGCAGGGGGCAGAGTGAGAAACAAAGAAGGACTTGATGCTGTACAAACACTGTTGAGCAAAAGCTAGAACATGTTATCAGCACTGTTCTGGTCAAAAATCTAAAACACAGCACCATACGAGCTGCTATGAAGAAAATGAGCTTTATCCTAGCCAGGCGCAGTACAATAGTCAAACTGTCAACATCTCTTCTTAAACGTATGTACTCAGGGCTTAGGACTACTATATATGATAATGACTTTGAAACAAAGGACAATGCAATACAATACATGAATACATCCAGAAATTACTTCAATATAAGGTTATCACTATTTGTGATCTGTTTGACAATATGCAAACTGATTCCCAAAGCATCGATATCAACAGATCAATTTATTTTATTATAAATATAAATATTACAAAATTGACATTACAAAGAACCCTTTTCTATGTCAAGTATCTCTTATGGGAGATTTTATAACCAGTAAAAAATATTATTTTAACTTGCCACCTGGAACTTAAAATTATAAAAAAGTGGGGGTTTAATCTAAAAAATATAATTATTCTTTGAAGGATGAAAAGATAAACTGTGTGAAAAGCACACCAGCTTGGTTAAGTGTAAGTGATCCGTGTCTGACAAAATTTAGACCAAACTATAACTATCAAAAAAATTTGGCAAGTTTTTAGGGTATCTGTAAGTTTTCTGTGACATCAAGTAAAAGTTTTATCTTTGTGTTTCACAACAGAAGCAGACTGTTTAAAACAGTTTTTGGTTTAGGTGTATATAAATATTTTCCCAGAGAAAATTTGACTTCTAACATGACAAAAATTGCCAAGACCGACATGTTTTTCTCTGTATGGAAAAACTCCCTATGGTTCCTATAGTATAGCTGAAGAAAAACTACATAGCCCTGGTATCATCAAAACAAGTGGTTCGATGATCAGTGGAGCAAAGAAATCCATGTCAGTGGTGGATGTGTGCTTTGCAGTTGATTGCTGTTGAATTGTGAGCTTACCACTGAAGTTTCTCATGTCTGAGGCATTCAGAAAGCATCTCTTCAAGGATCTGTGTGGATTATCTGATATTTATGAATTCACACTGGAGACACCCCACAAAGAGCTGGGATTTTTTGAAGGGTTCCTTCTTTGCCTTGACCTTTTTCACTAAATCTTACTTGAGACACCTACTCCTGTAGCATATGTGGAATAAATTGGCCCACAGGGTAACAGGTTTACTAGGAAAACTGACTCCATCCCAGCCAAACCCAGTATACCTAGTGAATGAACAAACAGGCAAACGCATGTACAATATGATCCCTAAGCTAAGCTAAACATTGCTTTGCCTGTCTAGGTTCAGAATGAGATGTCTAAAATTTCCTGAAGTCTAAACCTTTCACTAGCTTTATATAAACTACACAAAGTGGTAAACAGCAGACTGCGAAGGCATCCAGGAGAAAATGGGTTTATCTGTCCTAATTTATACATCTAAAGGTTAGACTTATAAATCTGCACTAGCTATTTAAGCTTCCTCTGTAGTCAGTGGAGAAAAATAAGTCTGTCCAGATGGCAACTTCTTTTATCCAAAGATAAGTTTCTGTGATAGATCTAAGGCCTACTAAAATCAGCAGAGAAAAAATCCCTCTGGATTCAATTATCTTTGACTCTGATGTTAACAAATAGATTAAAATTATTTTAGACCCAGAATAGAGAGAAATAAATGCATCTTGTTGCCTTGTGAGTTTTCAGTGCCATACACAGTTATTTGAGCAGTAAATGAAAAGAAACAATACAAAAATTGTGCAGATGTATATACAGAACAAAGAATGTATTCAAACACAAAATGGGAATCAGTGAGAAGGCTTTTCTGATACTCTAGAAGCCTGTTTTTTAGAGAACTTAAGACAATAGGTTGATTAACACAGTGCTTGGAACTATTACGATAACATATTACATATCCTGCAAACTTTTAATACCTGAAAGTACAAAGAAAAAGTGTAATACTGGATGACAAAATCAACAAGATCTCTCTGTTGGGATTTAATGCCTATAAAACAGCTATAATTTATTTTTTCCTCCTTCAGTAAAGGTTTTGTGATTTGAAAAAGTGTAATGTTCTGACATTTGTATTAAAATCAAAAAGGTGACCCTATGACTAAGTAAGTTGAATAACCAACCTGACAGAAATGCAATAAGCCTCTTGTGGTTGCTGTCAGGTTGGGAAAAGTACAATTTATAGTCTCAGCAAAGATACGAGCAAAAGTAAGGTTTATCATTCATCTTCAGTAAAAAGGTGGCAGATATAACAGGGGCTATGATCAATGTACTAAAATAATAATTATTTCCTTATGTTAAAGCCAACCCAATTGATCATATTATTTTATTTTACATATCTATAACTGATAAGGCAAGTCATAGGATTTGGAAGTGTAATTTCAGATCTGACAATCAAATAACTGGCGATTAAGAATGAAGTATGTAGGCTATGAATAACTTCATAGTATCTATTACAAAGTTAGATTCAGATCGAACACGACTAAATAAACACGCTACATTGTTAGGTACATCTCTGACCAGACACTGGAAAATTTGTCATGGAAGTCTCAGGCTTATCAGAACAGAAAGTGAGACATAAGATACCTATACTTAAACAGTTACAACACATGGCAATAGACAAAACTAGTTAGCAACTTCTTAATTGTCTCCATGCATAGCACAGCCTGGCAAAGTAGATGTCCTGGTGTCAATAAACACTACCTCAGGGAATGCAGCAGGCATATCTCCTTCTTATGCATATTTTACATCTTAAATTATCTACTTCATATATTTATTTATTTGAAATTTCCCGGTCTAGATGCATTTAATTACAGGGGTAATTAAATAGATGTTTAGTTATGCTTCTTTCCACCTTTCTTTCAGACTGACTGATCCAAGTGTGAGTAGTGTTGGGGTTCCTCCACTAATAAACTATTTGCTAGTACTCCTTTAACAGATGCTGTTGTTCCCTTTAAGCCAGTGTTTGTTAATTACCAGTGTTAAATGGAAATGTGCTGCCATCCCAGAAGTTGCAGCTACGACAGCTCTTTGGAAGAGCTGCAAAATTAAGATCTTGGCTACTTTAAAACTCTACATGTCCCATGGCGATTTCACAAGCACAGAGAGGCCTTGGCTTGGTTGTCCAGCTGAACTGCAAACATGTAATGAGATTTGGCCTAATTAAAATTCCTCTGTAGCTGCAGTCTGCCATGTACAGCAACATCTTTGTCTGCAGTATATAAAAATAATAAAATATATAGCTATTAAATCTGGTATTTTGCATAAATTTCAGGATAGATATGTTTTATCAAGGGAAACACTGGCTGTATTTAAAGTGTTGGCAATATTCCCTCTTAATGGGCCCCTCACTACAAGAAGGACATTGAGGTGCTGGAGCGTGTCCAAAGAAGGGCAGCAAAGCTGGTGAAGGGTTTAGAGCACAAGTCTTATGAGGAGCAATTGAGGGAATTGGGGTTATTTAGCCTGGAGAAAAGGAGGCTCAGGGCAGACCTTCTCACTCTCTAGAACTACCTGAAAGGAGGTTGTAGCGAGGTGGGGGTCGGTCTCTTCTCCCAAGTAACAAGCATTAGGACAAGAGGAGATGGCCTCAAGTTGTGGCAGGGGAGGTTTAGGTTAGATATTAGGAAAAACTTCTTCACCGAAAGGGTAGTTAGGCACTGGAACAGGCTGCCCAGGGAAGTGGTTGGGTCCCCATCCCTGAAGATATTTAAAAAGATATGCAGATGTGGCACGTAGGGATTGGTTTAGTGGTGGACTTGGCAGTGTTAGCAGTTGGACTCGATGATCTTAACGGTCCTTTCCAACATACATGATTCTATGATTTAATTCAACAGAAATTTTCCAGTTTATTGTATGGCCCTCAGTTCAACACATTTTCCCCCCCCAGGAAAATACTCAGACACGTGGTCAGGTACATTTAACTTAAGCATAGTTAAAAGCATTTAAGCACTGTTCAGAGATATATTTGCACTGAAGCTGTAAACAGAAGACAGACTGGGAGAATGCACATTGTGGTTAATTATTGCATCCACACTAAGTGCAGATAATAAAATCTGCACTGACTTCAACAAAACAAAAATCTAGGGGAAAAAGTGCATATACTAGAAAACATTTGAAGTAAACTCTAAGCAGGTGGACTACATAGCAATAAGGCATCAACACTTGATATTAATTACAGCTACTTGAGTTCTCCTTAGAATATTTTCACCTTCCCCTCTCCCAGGCTTCACCAAAAGATTTGTTGAATTTTGCTCATCATTAACTTGTTGTTTAAAAAAACTCCTGTCACTTCCTTAGAGCTTTTTGTTCAGTGTATAACAAAACAGGGATTTTACACTCATGTTCGTAAAGGGCATAGTGTTAGATGAGCACAACACAAATTCACATTTATCAATGGTTCTTAATATAGTTTATAGGCAATTTGTTCTCTGCAAGATCCCCCAACACCAGAGGCCAAAGGAAGCTGTTGCTGGTAAAGCTGAAATATGCTTAGGCAGAGCAAGGTCAGATGTTGCTGGCAGCACATTTCTTCCCAAGTATTGTTGCTAGCAAGCTAGAAAAAGTTGGAGAACACCGACTGAAACAGAAAACTAATTTTTTTAACTGTAAGCTCCTCTGCTTCAGTACCTGTTTCAGGATCCCTTCCAACTAATGGACAATCAAGACAAAGAAAGGCAAAGAATTTGTTCAACGTGTCAAATCCTAATTATGAGACCAGTCTTCTGCTGATTAAATGTGATCCAATTTTGTCATCTTAATCTAGACACATATTTGCTATCTAGTAGTTTAGAAGTTGTCCTGGTTTTGGCTGGGATGGAGTTGGTTTTCTTCCTGGTAGCCGGTATGGGGCTGTGTTTTGGGTTTAGGTTGAGAACAATGTCGATGATACACTGATGTTTTGGTTCTTGTTAAGTAGTGCTAAGTACTTGCTAAGTGGTGCTCACACTGGTCAAGGACTCTTCAGCTTCCCATGCTCTGCCAGGGGCATGGGAGGCTGGGAGGGGCACAGCCGGGGCAGCTGACTCAGACTGGGCGGGGGCTATTCCATACCACGTGACGTCATGCTCAGTATATAAGCAGGGGAGTTGGCTGAGGAGGGGTTCGGTCGCTGCTTGGGGGACGTGCTGGGCATCGGTCGGTGGGTGGTGAGCAATTGTACAGTGTACCGCTTGCTTTGTATTACTACTGTTCTATTTTTTATTTTACTTTAGTTATCAAACTGTTTTTATCTCAACCCATGAGTTTTCCCCTTTTTGCCCTTCCGTTTCTCTTCCCCATCCCACCGGTGGGGGGTGAGCGAGCGGCTGCGTGGTGCTTAGTTGCTGGCTGGGGTTAAACCACGGCAGAAGTACAACCACAACATTACAGAATTAATGACTGAAGGATCTTTGATGAATTCAAGAGTATGGTACACAGCTGGTGTTTGGCAGTGAGTTGTTTTGTTCTGTCTGATCATATATAATATAATACACTGCATGCAGAGGGAAAAAAAACCACAAACTTTACATCTTTAAGACATTTTGCTGATATTTGGTGTACAGGGCATTAGTTTTTGAGCCTGCTATTCAAATTCACTCAAAAATAAAATGCAGAGTCTTTATCTTTTCTCCTTCACAGCATGACCATACATTTGCCACTTGACAGGCAAATTAAAAGCAATATCTCATTTATATGCTTTAGCAAAGGTATGTAAGCCGCTGGGCTGTCTCAGAATAACAGGAAATAGAAACTTGACTGCTGTGATCACAATAGAAAAACAACAGGTTGAAGTCTGGTCTAATGTCACAGTACCAAGAAATATTTAATTCCATAGAGTTTAAACACCTGTGCTGCTGTAGGGGGCTATTAAAGCCTTTTCATTACTGCTGACTGCATTCAGCAAACTTTCAAGTGTCTGTAGATCACCTCATTAAAATGCAGACCAGGACTACAGACCTTTGCAAGATGGATAACAGGGAGGCACAGATTAAAAAAAAAAAAAGTGATCGATGGCATGGGTAACACAGGTATTATAGTAGCAGCTGAAGAGAACAAGAACTCATTTGAAATAAAAACATGCTACTGCTTTCAGTATTGTGAAGGAATATAGAGAAGAGCAGAATTTTTTTTTTTTAAATAGAACACAGATATCTTCCTTCCTGTGGTCCTAATAAAGAATGTTCACCACACAGATGCATCTAAAGATGGATTTAGGTAATCACAGCTTTAGGAAGGCTGTTATCTTGTATGCACATATAGCTAACCTGTGCTAGAATTTTACATGGGATACACAACTGTACATATAAAAATTATTAAGGCAATCTAAGTCTTCGCTAAGATGTCATTAGAGGAGTTAATGAAATAATTGCCTGTTTAGCTCCCCTCCCCGTTGGCCATTTGCGTGCGATGTTGTACAGAGGGTCCTCTGCCCTGCCCTTCTTCTCCAGACAAGACTGCTGTGACCCACAGTACAAACTTCTGTGCAAGTGTGTTGTGCCTGTCACTTTATTCTAACTTGACTAGTCAGATGAACAGAAGAGAGAAAGCTATTGTTATCCTTCTACATAGGAGGCAAACTGAAGCACAGAAATATTAAGTAGTTACTGTAAGATTTCACAAGAAAACTTTGGCTGGCAGGAACTAAATACAGATCATGAGACCCTGATACCCCGGCTCCCCTGCAGGACCATTCTCTCTGCTGGTCCCCATAAGTTCTAAGATGCTTTGATGTGCTGCTCTTGCTAAGGGAAATAACAAAACAACATTAATATACATTGAACAAATTTATTCTGGGTTCAGTAGGGTTCAAGCATGAAATAAACTTCCACAGGAGTTCAGAGCTGAATCCAGTAAACCTTTTATGCAAGGCTATAAGGACCACCAAAAAAAAAAAAAAAAGCTTTTGATACTAGAATAACTGGCCTGTCCAAGATATTTCTATTTTTTTTTCTACTTCCATTGCTTCCCAAAAGTGGTATAATGAGGTCTCTGATCAAAGCAATTAAGGCTTCTAATTAATAGGGGAAAATCACATTTCCATATGGTATCATTCCCAATTTCAATTAATTGCTCTAGACAAGAATTTATTCCAAATTCTCTTCCTGACAAGCTGCAAAAGTCTTTACTAATTAGTCATTTTTTCAAACATGAAGTCTTGACATAAAAAGAGAACTGGTATTATTCTAGCACCAGATAGGAAACAAAGTTTAAAGGAAAGAATGTATACATGACAAATCTTTCACATCTGTGAGTGATTTTAGCTATCAGTAACAATTCTATCATTTTTCAGGTAATTCTTGAGCTGAGAACCTGGATCTGCCCCTGCAAATCACAGTGGTTTGTCCTGGTAAATTGAAACAGAAATTGTATTATTTGTATTTATATAGTTACTATATCATCACACTTATTTACTTGCCATGAGGTCCCTGCAAACATTCTAAAACCATTTCCCCACAAAATAGGATCAGCTCTCTGCACCTGTGGACAAGCTGCCTTTACAGGAAGTTATTTGTAAATAAGACATGCTCATATTTTGAGGGATCATCCTTTCTGCTTAACAAAATGAACATGTGGCATGCAAAGATGAATTTGTTATTGGTTTTGTTTTTTCAGCGAGAAAACTGAAATTAACCCCCCACCAATCATACATCCCCCTGTATATTTAGGCAATTCTTATTCATGGACAGAATTTCACTGGGAGGCAGACCAATGTAATAAATACCCTTTTCTGGCACTGCTTATTCAAGACTAACAGACTCATTCACATAACTTAGGTCCTGAGCTTGCAATTAACCGAATTTGATTGAAGTCCCATTATTTTCTAGCTGCGCAGTTTCTCAAAGAAAGACTGATTAATGGTGATCTGTGATATATTTTTACTTCTGATTCATGTTCAGCGCTAGATAAAATTCACTAGAAGCTGTTACTAAGCAAAGGTTGTAGAAGACTGGGTAGAAGTTAAGGATCTGTCTGCTTTTAAAACCCTCACAAAGCATCCATCACATCTCTGACACCTGAATATTCTTTGACAATCTGCCCCTAAGCATGTAACTCTTCCCTGATTAACAGACTACAACTAGTTTTCTGATCGAAGATAATCACCCTAAATCACCCTAAATTGCACCATAGTCAGTGGTGAGAACAGGATAACACCTAAAATAAGATTAATCTACCACTGCCCTATTTGGATTAAGGGAGGTTCATGTGGTCAGTTTAGAATTTGGACTTAAAATTATATAAGATAAATTTTGATTTGAGACTACATCTGTTCCACTACTGTATCCATACACTAAATAGTGCCAACCATCTGGACTGTTTAATTATTATAACAGTCCCTGGCACAGCATGGTCCCTGGGCAAATCACACGTTCCCAAATGGTTTCTGGAAAGATTCTGGGCTACGATGGGCCAGGAACCATCCTTAACAGAAATTCTGCATGCAGCATATCTGTTCTGGAGGGTAAAAGAATTTAGCAGCATAGATGTGGCCTGCCTATGCCAGCTGGCCCAGAGAATGGGTCCCAGCACTGCTCAGCTCACTAGTATAGATGTAGCCTCAGCCTACAGGCCAGTTCTAAAGAAGGACTTAAATGACCCCCCAAGCTGAGTACCACAACAATAACCTCCCTTTGGCCTGCTCATGACACTCTTCCTCATGCAGCCCAAAATGCTGTTGAATGTCTTTGCCATGACATCACACTGCTGGCTCTTGGTCACCATTTTGTCAATCACAATCCCCAAGTACTTTTCTGCAAAGCTGCCTTCCAACTGGTTGGCCCCCAGCCTGCCCCAATGCCTGGGGTTATTCCTTCCTAGGTGCAGGATTTTGTACTTCCCTTTATTTCATGAGGTTCCAGTTTGTCTAATCCTCCAGCCTGTCAAGGTCCCTCTGAATGGCAGCAAAACCCTCTGGTGTATCAACAGCTCCTCTGAGTTTTGTATCATTTGCAAAATGGCTGAGGTGTGTTTTGTCCCACTCTCCAAGTCATTAATAAAGATGTTAAATAGTAGTGGCTCCAGTATTGAACCCTCAGGTGCACCACTAGTGACTAGACTCCAGCTGGACTTTATGCTGTTGATCACAACCTTTGAACCCAGGAGTTCAGTCTACCTCACTGTCTACTTACCTAGTCTGCACTTCATCAGTTTGTCTGTGAGGATGTTATAGGAAACAGTGTCAAAAGCCTTAATACAGTGAAGATAAAACATCAACTTCTTTCCCCTCCTCCACCAAGCCAGTGATTTCATCATAGAGGGCTATCAGTTTGGTTAAGCACGATTTCCCTTTTATGTGTCCATGCTGATTACTGCCAGTCATCTCCTAGTCCCTTGTATATCTGCTCCATCACCTTCCCAGAGACCAATTTGAGGTTGACGAGCCTGTACTTTCCTGGATAGTATTCAGAAAACTTTGCTTCTGGATGAACACTCACTCCTTGTGAAAAGGGGCCTTCCACTTGGGTCATTATCTGCTCATGCCGTCTATCTATTTGCTTACCCATCAAATTTTTACAGTAACTTTTGAAACTGTTTTTGGCACAGTTTAAAAAAATTGTAGGGAAAAATTATAGGGATGAGTTTGTCATTAGAATTACAGAGGAGTTTGGGTTACAGCAGTGAGGAATACAGGGCACACAGGACACAGTTCCCACGCATATACAGGCCATGAGGCATCACTAGCTCTGCTTCTCACAAAACAAATTGTTCTGATCAAAGTGGATGACGTTGAAATATTGTGCTGCAGTGAATGTTAGTACTTGCTCAGTACAGATCCTCCAGCAGACAAAAGCATCACACTGCCTAATTTCTCAATCTCTGTTGGTTTGCTGCCTTACTGCAGAGCTGGGTGACTTTAAGCATGGCTAAATGTAAAACTAAGTATCAAAAGTGGGCTTTCAACTCTAACAGTGAGGTGCTTTGAGAGTTCACATGCATCCAAATTTAGGAATTCACGTTAAAAAAAAGTTCATGGAATACAACTTTGGGCATAGAAATGTAACATTCACTCAAATTTTATTGTATATGCCTTTATCTTTTCTCTTCTCTTTTTTTTTTAATCTCACCTCAATATCATCAATCACAATAGATTGATAATTTGAGTAAAAATGTGTACTAAATAGATTTGGAAGTGGACTTCATAAACCTCATGCCACTGACAACTAGTTTTAAATTGTTTAAAACAAAAGAGCTAGACTAAAACCATTGAACTTTAGCAAATGTATTGCAGTAGGTAAGAAAGAAATTTGGAAAGCTTTGTTTTCCTTTCATAAAGGTATACACAAGTTAAAGCACAACTTTAAAAAGTGTAATTTAGTTCTAGTTGTTCATTAGTTAAAATTTGATTGGTGGCTATATCAGACAGTTTAATGCCTTTTAATTTTTCAGTATCTCTCACAAGGGATGAAATCTCCCTTCCTCCCTTCAAAGTAAACAGCTTCTCTTATATTCATCTGCAAATGCACTTCCTAAGACAGAGAGGTCTGAGCTGCATAATGGCACACTGCAAGCCACTTAGGGGCAATCAAATAGTACAGATGGTTCAAGGGACTGTATTATATCTGCACGTCTTCTACTATATCTCCTAAGTACTTTCTCCCCAGCTTACACAGTTCTGTTTCTGTACTGGAAATTTTCAACATGTAAAATTGCTGCTGCAGTCCAAGAAAGTCTTGCTTATGGGAAGCCTGATCAGGCCCTGCACACAAGGACAATAACACATCGTAATAACATGCTACATACATAACAGTAGTATTGTACTAATAGTAACTAGTTCAGACCATATTTATAACAGTCTCTGAAACAAGGATTAAAGTGCAATTTTGGTAATGGCCAAGTTCTAGGCATGCAGTTCTATTGTACTTTGGAATTATCAAGCTCACGTACAATTAATAATTTTAAATTTCTCGCACTTACTTTCTTTGATGTTCAGAATTTTGAGAAAAACAGGAGGAAGAAGACAACCATTACTTTTCTCTTCAGCAATTTTCTCTCTCTCTCTTCCTTCTTTTATTTCATACATTCTTGCTGGCCTTTTAGACCTGGTTCACTGCACCTGACAATGTTCCTCAGGATGATGCTGTCAGCTGGAAAAAAAAGAGAGGCTAGGAGGTGAATGCAAACAAATCACATTTGTTTGCATGGCTTGTAAAATGTGAATGACCTTCTTTTCCTTGTCTTACATGCAAGGCTTGGAAATCAAAAGTGAAGACATGAATGTAGCAACGTGAAGGAGGAAAAATATTGTAGGTACAGGTGTAACGGATCAAAGAGCCTGTCTGTTGCTGACACCAGCTGGCAATAAGTGTAGAAATAGTGTTTAAAGCACTAAAAATTCTGAAATAATTATGCAGGGATACAAATTAGTTCTTAGTAGTTGGAGAATATTTGTGATGCAGAACAAGAATTCATTCGTAATCAATGCTGCAATACCTAAGGGATGCCAGGAAACAACCTGACCCAGTAGAGGGTATGAAAATGTCTCTGTATAAGGGTGCAGTCTTGGGACGAGAGGTAAATAATAGGCTGTTATCAGAGGATGCAGAACAGGTTATCTTAAGCCACAGAATTTTAAATCAATTATATTAGAACCTCTGTCCTAGGATTTATTTCTTCCCAGATTGTCTGTAAATGGGGATGTGT
This sequence comes from Theristicus caerulescens, assembly GCA_020745775.1. Classification (NCBI taxonomy): domain Eukaryota; kingdom Metazoa; phylum Chordata; class Aves; order Pelecaniformes; family Threskiornithidae; genus Theristicus; species Theristicus caerulescens. The sequence goes on from CM036561.1 coordinate 13,470,689, forward strand.
TTTGTCCAGCAACAGGAAGCACCATCTCCTACATTTGTTTTACACTGTTTAACTAAAGTAATTGGAAAATATTATCCACCATATGCTACTTCGTTTCAGTGAATTATAAAATGTACAGAAGCACAGGCATAGCAATGATTAATAGTTAGCCTTGTTTCAACGAACACAGATCCTGGCATGCTGAAATAGAATGATATCAATGCTGCCTGGCTAGGATTCCTTACAGCATTAACACCAGTGCAGGAGTAGGATGTTATTAACACTTCAGAGGAGGAACTAGATTTCTCTTTTGGTAGTAGAGGTAATCCTGAAATAACATCTCCCTATTTACCAGCATATGTAAAACTGGCTGTTTATCCTCTGTTATACCCTTGGCCTTTGTTTCACACTGAAGTTTAATGATTACCTACCATATCCTCTTCACTGCAGTTCTGTAACCTGTTCCTTTATTTTAACATGAGTATTCTCAGGCATTTGACTGAGACTGTCTTACAACTGATAAAGCCTGTCTTTATGTCTGTGACTCTTCACATTATGACTCAGTGGTCCGACAGGATTTCTCTTATCTTTATTAGGCATTGTCCTATGCTCCCTTTCAATTCATTTGTAAAAAGAGGCTTTGGCCAGCAACTAATCCCTCTACTGCCTTTGGGAAGCACACAATATGGATGTAGAGGAGTTTCATTCCCATTATATTTTGAGCTCTATCAACCAGCCGGTTATTTATCAGTTTAAGATTTATATATCTATTTTCATACAGTGCTAACCTAATTTGAATGTTGTGTGAATGTCTAGCAGAAGTGCAGGTGTGTGTCATGGTCTCCACTCCTCATACCATTTGCCTGGTGGGCACATTGTTCATGCAAGACTTGTTTCATTAATGAAGTCAACAAAAGCAAATATGTATTTAGGAAGGATATGAAAGCACTTACATCTAAACATAATTGGAAAGTATAGATTAAAACTTCAAAAGAAAAATTCTGTTTATCTGTAGAAAAATAATGGTAGTCCATTGTTTGCCCAACCTCAACAGGAACTCGGAGCATCTGGCACCTATTTGCAATCTGATCTAGACAATTAGAAGTGAAGGCATCCAGCGTAACACACTTATATTGTCAAATATCTATTTGGGCACTGTATATAAATAATTATATTTATGTTTGTGTATTTATATATAATATGTAAAATTTAAAAAACCCATACAGTATTCTTTTCAAAAATACTGGTCTACAATGTTGTCTGTAGAAAAACATGTCTATTGCATAAGTATTTTTTACAACATTTTTATTTTTCTTCCTCAGATTCTTTAGAAGAAAAGAACAGAGCAGCTCTTCTGCTGTTTTGAGCCCTTTCCGACTATCCATTTCAAGTCAGATATGTTATTTACCCTTTCCCTAAGAAGCTTTTACAACCTTGTCTCCCTTAATAAAGCAAAACAAAAGACATTACCAGAGCAAACTAGAAAGTCTGAGCAGTGGGGATGACATCTGGTCACTGTCTAATTTTCATGTGGTTGTACCAGCAATTTTTTGTCACAGCTGACATATTCTTTGTTTTAGGTTGCAGTGAAAAGCTAACAGAAGGAAGGTGGGAAATGAAAGGTGGGAAACAGCCAGGCACACACAGAGAAAACTAGTCCCATTCCTCAAGATCCAAACAAGTAAAACCTTTCTATCCAGACTTAAAACACATGAAAATTGAAACAGGGACCCTAATCATTCCTCTTTTATAGAACTACAAACCAATATGCTCTTCTGTAATTGCCTTAAAAAAATCTCTGCTATCTTTTAAGTTTGAGAGAATAAATTGCTTCAGAGCTCTCTGCCCTCTTCCTTTTTTATAGTTTGTTCTTTTATTTTTTCACTTATGACTGCAGACTTCAAGTGATGTGAAATACGTGACTCTGAAAGTGACAGGGGAATAATTTCTTTGGTGACTGGCTTAAGAGAGAAAAAAAATAAGAGCACTGAGAGTCAAGGCTAGCTCCCTGTTTCAGGAGACTGCTTTTCCCTATAGTACAAGCAGCATTTTTATGAGCTTTATTTCTTTTCCAAAGGAGTACAAGGGGTCAGCAGAAACCAGTAGCTAATGTTAAATTGCATTTCAAAACCTTAAGCTTCCTGTGCTAAAGATTCATTATTTCTGTGGAAACTTTGGTTCCCTCTAGCAATATTATACATCACTCTGGCTAACACTGCAGCAAACTGCCAAAGGTACTGAAAAAATGCAGCATTAAGGGTGCTGTATATTCACACCTTTTGCTATGGGGAAAGTCGATGCTGACAACTCTTCTTTCAGAGGCTAGAAATTCCTCTGAAAACACTTTCAGTGCAGGTCTCCAAAGACCATGCAATTGCTTATATCTTTGGTAGATTTGAGTGTGATGCATATTCCTACTAGCAGAGCAGGAGAGGAAGCAATGCTGTATTTTCTAGGGTAACTGGTAACACTGTGCTGATTGCTTCTGATCACATGAGGAGACACAAGATCCAATCTGTGACACAATTTAGCAACAAACAAAAAATATGACTATGTGTTGCCAGAAAAGTAAAGGCTTTAACTCTCCATGCACACACATGCACTCACCTCCCATATTGCAGCTATAGAGCTCAGGGGAAAAGTGATGATTAAGATGAGTACAGGAGGTAGGAGTCCTCAGACTGATCCTGACTCACGTTTCTGCAGTATGAGCACCGGGGTGAATAACAGCAAAGCTGGACTTGGATGTCAGAGTTCAGCTTCACAGGCAGAGTGATGGCGCCATGACAGCCCCTCTAGCTTCAGGTTTCTTGTGTCAGCTTCTCTAATCTTTCCACACAAAAGCACTAGGTCTGAAAGTATGAGTTAAAATGAGAAAACATCCCATCACCATTCCTTGCACGCCCAAGCATATGTTCAGGTACTTGCCATTTTATATCACATCTTGGTATCTGAGTAGCTCAAACTAATCCATAATTTTGAGGCAGCAGTAGAGTCCCCCGTGACTGGTTCAGATGATCGTATATTTCAGCTGATCGTTTGTTCTCTTGTGATTTCTAAGTAACATTTATCTTGATATCCCTTCGGCAATCCTGCTCTTTCTATCCAGTGTGATTTTATGCAGGCTTGTATAGGCATATGGTCTTCTACATCAGATCTCTGATGATTAACCATGCCTTCATTTGCATTTTACTTGTATCAGGACGATGTGTGAATTTCTACTTTGTCCAAATAAGATTATGAAATTGTGCAGTAACAGAGATACAATGTAGTTATATTAATAATGTGTGTGCGCTGGGAGTGGGGATGGTATTAAGATAATTCTCCCTATGGAAAACAGATCATAATTGTGAGGCTTCTTGTTGATCTCTGATTTTTTTCTTGTCTCCCTTTGCTAGACTTAGAGGCGGCAAAAGGCAAATTCACAAACATGAAATATGTATTATTCTCTTGCAGTTTCTTGTTGAAATTGACAAATTTACAAGTGATAAATCACCTTATTTTGGTATTCTACTGAAGAATTAGACTATTAAACAGGCCTTTTACTGTACTGAGAGAACTTCTGGCTATTCTGGGAAACAGGAAAAATTGGAGGAAACAATACAAGGAAATAAATATATATTATATGTGTGCATGTGTACATATAAATATATGGTGTATGTATTTTATACATATTTAAAAAAAACGTAAAAAACTTTTGGTTCTGATTCAGATCCTGGTCTTTTCTGTTTCAGTCAGTCAGGGAGATATCAGTAATACTGCATATTAATGCTGTAGATTTTAATGGAAAGCAGCCTGGTTTAAGCAGATACTGTTGTTTTCCAAGACAACAAGCGTCTATTATTTCATGAATAAATGGTATTTCTCAGGTCATTATCACCATTTCTTCTTAATTATTGAGACTCTTGGTCATTGCCTATGTGTATGCTCTTCATAAAAGGCAAATCCAATGTTGCCAAGTGTCCTTGGGATTTTGCCAGCTCTTTTCTGTTCCCATTCACACTCAGCTATGAAGGATGTAGGTGATCTTAGCAGATACAGGTCTCCTCAGTGGCATCAATTACTGAGCTGCTATGCTCCCTGGAGTTGCATTTGCTTTTTTGCTGACTGACAAGAAAAGTCTTGGCTTGCTTTAGCCCATTGATTCATTGACCATAAATTTGAGTATTCAAGGCATCATGGGCCTGTACCTTGTTATTAGAGACACACAGTAGTGACACCTGTAATAACATATATTCACCTAATAAGGCTGAGAACATGCAGAATTGAATAAACAGATGCAAGGAGTAATCTGAAGAAGTTTCCAGTAATTGGTTATAGCTATCTTCTTATTCTTTCTCTCCTCCCACTCTACAGCAGGTAATATAAGTTTATTTATATTCCAGGCAGATAATAAAGATTGTGAAAATAGCTGAACTGGAAGAGATTTTTTTTTTTTTTTTTTTAATTAGAGGCTGTTGCAAAGTTCCTTTTGCCTGGAAATCACTTTTAATGTTGCTATGTGTGCATATTATTTACAGCATATTTGTTTCAAGAAGTAAAAAGTTTATATTGCTCTATAAGTACATCCTAAGACACTGAGTGCTATTTGTCACAAATATGTGCTGTCAGGAAAGGCATCTCAACACAAAGGAAGAGGAGCAGTTGTGCTAAATCTTTTGTGGTATGTGTACGTCTTGTCATTTGTTATGGAGAAATAACGGCACAAAAGTGCAACTCTAGCAGACAGCGATGAACGGTCAGGGCTGAAGACACTGTGAATGAATGAACTCCTGCTTGTTTTCTGGAGTTTGTATACTGCCGTCATATTAGTTTGGCTGAACAAGTCTGACACAAAGATTGATGTAATTTACTGGCTGCAGAGCCCCTATGAAAAGCTGTTCTCAGTCTGTTTCCGGAGGAAGCTTCTATTCCAGTGAATTGCTCCATATATTTGGTGAGGTGTGACATACGCTTTACTGAGGTCTGATGTACATCTGCATGTTTCTCCAGGTTCATTCCTTCAATGCCTTATTTCAGAAGAACTTCATTTTATTTGCTGTTCAAATTCCTAGAGAAGATTAAAGAAATGTAAAGGCTGGTTCTTCAAGCATATACTCGTTTTAAGAATGAGAATAATTTCCTCTGTCTTCAATAGCGTTATTCACATATCTAATGTCAAATGTACTCTTGCTCATCTGGGCCTTTTTGTGAGCATTCCTCAATTTTCATTGATGTTAGTGTGAACTCTTATATTACATTTGATAAAGCTTTGGATAAAGCCTTACCTATACCTACAAGGAAATTAATGTCTACTAATTGCGAAGCTTTCAAAGTACCATGCAGGGTCATAGTACTCTTACAGTTCATCTACCTTGAGTTAATTGTCAGTCTCAGTAAATTTATATTAAAAGCTTGGTACAAATAATGAGTCAAACAATAGGATTTTTACCTGAGGAAGAAGTGTGGAATTAAGTCCAAATTTAGATTCCCCATCTCTGGGAGAAACAATTCCAATGTATGTCTCAAACTGCCTGAAAAGCAGGAGGAATTTAAACTGTGTTTCATTTGTTAAATCTGAGAAGAGATGAAATCTTATTAAGTTTTGATTGATATTACACTACTCAGTTCATCTTAGCTAGTTTTGCTGAGTTAGAAAACTCACACTTTGCAACTTGATTTTATTATCAGTGCAATAGCACAGGGCAGTCATCTTTTATACTGACGTTATTAAAAAATGGAATGTGATGAATTGTGAAGTAATGAGAATTTGTAATTACTTTGATTTATTTGAATCCATTTATTTGGACCTAGCTAGCTACTGGTGGAATTCTATATCAGTCAGGTACATGAATACAGAAATAGACAGAAACTATTGAGATAAATAATTGATAAGATAATAAAACAGAAGAAATCTGAAAAGGAGACTTGACAAAGATATACATTGCAACATTTTAGAGTTGTTTATACCTTGAAAAAAGCCTTTTATAAAGGAAAAGATTTCCACTTGTTTGAAGAGATATAACAAACCTGCTAATTTATGAAAAAGTGCTACAAGCACAATTTTGTCTTATAATATTGTATTAAATACATGACAAGGAGACAACAACTGGTTGAAATAAGCATGCCAGACCTATGTAAAGAGAGCCAGCAAAGGATTCTCTAGAAAAAGGCAAATGATCTCAGACATTCCACAGCAATGATCTGTGCTTACCAAATAAGATGCAGTTATTCTGGCTTCAGAACACATTTGGAAAAGGAACCACGACAAGTCAGAAGCTCTTTTAATAATGTCAACTTACTTTAGCAACACATTTTTCTCACTGAATCTACAATTGTTTTCAATCACAAAGGAACCATTTTGTTAATATTGTTGTTGTGAGATTTTAATATTTAGGCAGTAGCACTGAAATGTAGGCATTTGCTATCATAGGCATTTAATGTTTTCTCTCAACAATTTTAGATATATGCATGTTGTTTCTTCTTAAAATTAGCAGTAAAGAATGAAAAATAATGTTTAATGTTGATAGGAAATCTGACAGGTTTTTTATGAATTCTCATACAAGTTTTTCTACACAATAAACAAAGTAAGATTTTAGCATGAATAACAGCAATATTTCTGCATAGGTTTTTTAATGACATGCAGTAAAAATGGAGACAAATGATTATGGCATAAGAGGCACCCATATGAAACTGTTTGTGTGTGAATAATTTCCCATAAAATGTTGCATCACCTGGTCAATATTTTTTGCCTTCTTTCTGCCAGTTTGAATCTTCTGGCAGCATGAATTCGGCTTTCAGCTTTCATAGGTAACTATGTTCAACAGTGTTCATGCCACCAACAGATTGTTTATCATTGATCAATCACTGTTTTTTTTATTTTAAAAGGCATGATTACAGCTTAAATATTGTTAAATAGATCTCAAATCTCCTTGGGGTTAACTCAGATACTTGATGTAGTACATGCACTGAGCAGTACACATAGCTCCCAACAGAGTAACAAAGATGCAACATTTTACAAATTCCATCTCCTACTTAGGTACTTTTTGTACTTACTGATTGAGGGGAGGGTGGGAGAAATTAAGATATGCCCAATTAGAGACATTTATCAGATATATTCCTTCAGTTTTTCATTTGATGCCCTTTGAACTACATTTAGAAAATCTAAGGAAAAGTCTAAACTTAATGCTATAATAATCTCTTTGGAAATACCTTGCATCACGTAAAATATAACTCTAACAATTTTTTTAAAAGCAAGATGAAAGTTATAAATGGAAAATCTATAGTGTTGCTCCAGCAAAATGTTGTCTTTTATCTTTTTCAACTATTTCCCTTTTTACTCTTCAATAAGAAAATTAAAACAGAGATGTAAAGACTGATTCTACAGTCTATTTCAGATGGTAATGTACTTCAGAACATGTTTAGCGTTAGTCACATATCCTTAATTTCCAGTGAAATTCAAGCTAATGTTTAAAATTCCACACACATCTAAATGCTTTGCTAAATCTAGGGACAGACACATGCAAACCATAAAATTTGTGTGGTTCTTCGTGGAAATTGTTATGCTTACTTGTATCTTTACCTCTTGCGTATTGTACAATATGTAAGCATTATATTTTAACAGTCTATTGATTTTTTTTTATGGGGATTGCTCATTTCTTGTTTATTTCAACCATTTGTTTCTTCAGTGTGTCTTGTAGCAGAAATGAGAAAGGCAAATAGTAAATTAAACTTCCTCCTTTCTACAGGGACTTTCAACCTTACATTACTTAGCTGCTTCTGAAAATCCCACTGATTGTCTCATATTAAAACCTGATCATTGGTGTAAAGCATATATTACACAAGATCTTTTAACACCCAAGACACCTGCCATACATCTTTAAAATTAGCTGGATCTAATTACAGAAGTTTGATATCAGTATGCTCCTTTTAAAGCACCTTGGAAATTTCATCACAACTAATTTCCAGTTGGTATTTTAAGATCTTTACTTTTGAGCAATTCTGCATGTTTGACATATGGGAAAACATAGGCATTTTAAATAAATCAACTTTTTTTTCCAAAAAATTCCAAACTCAAATGTACTTCTGAAGCCCTGGTTGAAAGATGCATATTTCTGCTTTTGCAGATGAAGGTTTTAGGCCTCACTGTCTAATCTAATTTCTGCAAGTATCCCTGTACCTTAGTTGAGCTCCAGTTATTTTAGAGACTCTTATGTAGACACTCATTTATTCTTACAACAAATTTACTTCAATACACTGGAAGATTAAACAAAAAGAGATACATATAGTTTCTTTACAAGTTCATGAATTTGGTGTCACATTAGTCACATGATGTCACTTTAGTCTGTCGTATGCTAGTCTTTCTTTACACTTGTGTATAAATACATATGTAAGAGGTTGTTTATTTGAAGAAAGAGGTAACTGTCAGGAAAAAAATGGCTAATTGTTCCCAGAGAACATCAGTGCATCATAGAGGCAATGGTCTATCCTCCTATATGTCACATTTTGCCCTTCAGAACAAGCAGAGGGTCCATAAAGCTCCTTTGTCGCTGGCCTGTTCTTCAGTGTTTGTTGAAAGGAGCACAGACTGAAAACGCCTTCGTGTTTCTTACACCACCAGTGACACATTTCCTGAATGTTACACCTCAGATAGTCATCTAATCACAGTAGAAGGACTGGAGAAAAGTATAATGGTTTCAATTTGAGGCACAACTTACTTTTTGCATGACCTTCAATAAGCTCTTTAAGATAGTAAGACATATTTGTCAGAAAAATTGGATGTCTTTTGCATCAATGAGGCATTTGGAGAATTATAGTAATGGAAACAGTATAAATATGTAAACCTTAGACAGAAACTTAAATTTTTGCTTTATTTCAATAGTCTAAATAGTTACAATCTCAGAATAACAACGTGCTGAAATAAATTTGAACTGATGATAAGCATCTACTGTGATGTAGGTGTTTATATACAGGGTTTGAATATTTTGGCTGCACAGGGTAGCTCAAAAAAGCCACATGTGCTGGTTTTGGATGGTTAATTTTCTTCACAGTAGCTAGTATGGGGCTATGGATTTATGCTGAAAACAGTGTTTAGAATACAGGGATGTTTTCGTTACTGCTGAGCAGGGCTTACACAGAGTCAAGGCCTTTTCTGCTTCTCACCCCACCCCACCAGTGAGGAGGCTGGGGGTGCACAAGAAGTTGGGAGGGGACACGGATGCGACAGCTGACCCCAACTGACCAAAGGGATATTCCATACCATATGACGTCATGCTCAGCTCGGGGAAGAAGAAGGAAGGGGGATGTTTGAAGTGATGGCATTTGTCTTCCCAAGTAACTGTTATGCGTGATGGAGCCCTGCTTTCCTGGAGATGGCTGAACACCTGCCTGCTGATGGGAAGTAGTGAATGAATTCCTTGTTTTGCTTTGCTTGTGTGTGCAGCTTTTGCTTTACCTGTTACACTGTATTTATCTCAACCCACGAGTTTTCCCACTTTTACTCTTCTGATTTTCTCCCTCATCCCACTGGCAGGGAGTGAGCGAGTGGCTGTGTGGGGCTTAGCTGCCGGCTGGGGTTAAACCATGACACCACGTCAGGTGAACTGTGATAAATTTATATGTGACCATGTAACTCTATATGCATTTTATTAGGCTTACAAGCTGTTGGTGAAATGTCTTGACTAGTGAACCACATAGTTTCATAAGTGCCTTGATCTTTTTCAGTCTTCTGCATTTTGGGGTCAGCTCCAGGGCCATCTCTTAACAGCTGGTTTACCTTCTGATATCCTGTCTTAATGAAATGTTTTGTGGTTTCTGTATGAACTGTGTGAGCTCTTATCACACAAACATTGCCCTATTATCAGTGTGGAAAAGTTGGAACAAAACAATGGGTAGCTTCAAATTTTACATCCAAGTGTTAAAAAAAAAAGGCAATTTCTAGACAGTAAGTTAAAATAAACTGCTGCTTGTAAAAAAATCTTTTATATGCCTTCTTTGTTTTAGTGTACCAGAGAAATGGCCTAGTCAGCATATTTGATTTCTTACAAACATAATGCATATAAATAAGCTTTGAATAATAAGTAGATCCCATAAAATACAATAATTAACTCCTCTACACATTGAAAGTTTCATAAAATGCCTATTTATATCATAAAAATAGGGTAACCACTGTTCTAGGGACTGAATGCCCTCACAAATGTGCTCATAAAAATGTAAAAGAAGCAGTCCAGGGGAAAAGCAGCAAAGAAGAATGAGCCTACTGAGACTGGAGAAGATGGATGTGACAACCAAAAGATGTATAGTTATGTGAAGTGAGTGACATACGGTGGCCATTTTTGATAGCAGACAATCATAATTAGATCATATGCTCCAGCAGAGAAACTCATAATATGATACTAGAAAGAAGAGAAGAAATTAGCAATTCATTAGACAAATATTAAACAGAAGGAAAATTTTGAAAACTAACAAAATATAAGGTTTCTGGAAAACATAATTCAGGCATATGAAAAATAATGGAGACAAAAAATGGAATCTCTCAAGTTCAGTGTAGAAAACACAGATATAATAGTGAGGGGAAATGGAGTCACAAAATTAATGAATCAGAAGATGCAGCCTAAAAAGTTAATATTAAAGTAACAGAAACATGAAAACCTTTATGGGTGGCAAAGCAAATGATTATTAGCATCAAAAAGGAATAGGAGAATATGCTTACACTGACAATTAATGCATAAAATGGGTATTTTTTCAAGAGTTTCTGAATAGATCAGGACTATCTTTATAGATATTGCATTGCTCCCCAAATCTTTTTCCCTGCAAAGAATAATGCACTACAAAGAAAACTGCGAATGCTACTAAGAACCTGAAATCACCTGCTATTAATAAAATGTGACAAACTTCTAAAGGCAACCAAAATATGACTGTCTACACCATTTCTGAAATAATGCTTGAAAAGAAGAGAAAGTAGTAACTACAGTGGTTTTAATTGTCTAACTGCTGAAGAAAAAATACTTGTCAAACTGCAATTACGGTCACAGCACAGCTTTACTGACAGTACCAAAGAATTCTTGGCCAGATTATTGTATACAGTGGAAGAAACTGAAGACAAGAAACAAAAATTAAAAGTATGACATTTCAGAGGAGGAAGATTGTATTTTGAATCCTATAGAAAGCTTGAGAATAAATTGCTAGTCATCATTAACTGTACTCATTTTGATTCTTCAATGCTCTTTACCAGAGCACTTTATGGAAGGATAATGGAGAACTACAGAAGAAAGCAGAGAATTTTTAGTAATATAAAAGACAGCAGAATGCTCACACCTTATTTTGTTATTCCATGAATGATATGCAAAAGTTTTCCCAAGAAATTGTACAATCTAGTAATGGAAGACAAGTAGTAATGTTAAGTGCTACTCTTGCTGTTGAGGCTAGCTTTAGATTGACTCACAGAAGTGGAGAAAGTATGGAATTGGAGTGACAATGGAAAGCTGAAAGATTTGTGGACAGTGTGGCTCTTCCCTCAGTTGCTATATACAACATACAGACAAAACCTTAAAAAGAAAGAAGACTAGTTATCTCCAATGAAAAAGCATGAAACGTTTAAAATAAAAAAAGATTGTTAAAAAAAAACCTGAAAAAACAAATATCATACCTATTAGAAAAGTTAAACCAAAACAGATGCTGAAGAATTTGTTTGTAGCCATGGTGTTTAAGAAACAAAAGTTTGCAGGAAGAGGTATTAGATTGTATGAATGACAATAACTGATATAACTCAAAAAAGTTAACAAATTAGTAGTTCAAAAGCCTTTGTTCAAGTCAATTTAATTATATGGATTATCTCTGCCATTGTGCCATGATAGAAATACAGAAATGGAATAATATCATGAATGGGGAAAACAACAGAAAATATAAATTATTTTTGTTTAAATCTTAAGTTTTTAAAATATGATAATAAATACAGAAGTAAAATTATGTAACTTCTTCCAACACTATTAATTGCACAAAAGAATAGCAAAACCAGATGCTTCTGTTATGTAGTGTTGGCCAAAAATTTTGAGCAATAAAATTTGCTGGTGAGTGAACTGAGTGCTGAAAAGGCAGCTGCTCCCATTTATTCCAGTCACAAATAAGCCACCAAGGATCCCAGAGTAAAGCAGGAACTAATGATGATAAAGATAACTAAATTAGGACAGTACATCTTTAGCAAAGGTGTAACAGTATGGGTGATTAGCTTATAAAAGTAGAAGAATGTTGGCAGTGTTGACATTTTTTGAAAATCATCCTATGCCCTGGAATTCAGGAAAAATAAAAAAGAAAGGTGAGTCCCTCCTCCATATAGACAGCCTTCACAATGTTATGGCACAGTTCAAGCCCTAATCTTGGAACCTAAGGCCACATCCCACTCAAAGTTCAGTTTCATCTTGACATAGCTTGCTGCAAAATGTGGAATAGGAACTGCTGAAGCATGAAAACTGGCATTTAATTCATTAATTGTACATGGTTCTTGACTGCAAGCCATCTACAAAGGAGTCATAAAGCACAAACATGATAAAGAGGGAAAGATCAGTTTGTCTTCCAAATTGCAATTTTACAAGCCAAATAAACAGACCAAGAAAAGGAGGAAGGTATAAAAAATAGCCAGTATACCTAACAGTTCATTAGAATACTGGTTTATCATTATGTACCATGATGTATCATAACATACCGCTAAAGGTACATCATGTAGATACTCATGTGCCCAAAAACATGTCAATGAAGAACATCGAAACAATGAACAGATAGCCAAGGCTGTCAAAATTGAAGTGGCTCAGGTGGATCTGGACTGGGAGCATAAGAGTGAGCTATTCGTAGCTTGATAGCCCATGAAACATCAGGACATCCAGGGAGAAATGCAACATACAGATGGGCTTGTGGTCAAGGGGTGGACCTGACCATGGAGGCCAACACAGAGGTAACCCATGAATGTGAAACATGTGCCACAGTCAAGTGAGCCACATGAGTAAAGTCTCCCTGGAACAGAGAATAGTGGAATAGCAGTGGCTAGGTTTTCGATATGGCGAGGCCTGGCAAATTTACTATATTGGACCACATGGTGTCATGAACACACCAAGGCAAGCACTACATACTCATCATGGTGGAAGCAACTGCCGAGTGGCTAGAAACATATCCTGTAAACCATGCTATTGCCCGAAACACCATCTTAGGCCTTGAAAGGCAAATTTGTTGTGACATGGTACCCCAGGAAGAATTGAGTAAGATGATGGGACTTGTTTCTGAAATAACCTCATAACCTCCTGGGCCAAGAAACATGGCATTGACTGGACGTATCACATCCCCTATCACACACAAGCCTCTGGAAAAATTGAGAGATATAATGGACTATTAAAGACTATGTTGAAAGCATTGGGCAATGGGGCATGGTGGTACTGGGATATAAATTTAGCAGAAGTCACTTTGGCTGGTTAACACCAGAGGATCTGCTAACCATCCTGGTCCTGCCCAAATAAAACCCCTACATACTGTGGGAGTAGATAAGGTCCCTGTAGTGCTGTCATGGTTTAATCCCATAGGCAGCTCAGCCCCACACAACTGCTCACTCATTTCCCCCTGGTGGGATGGGGGAGAGAATCAAAAGAGTAAAAGTGAGAAAATTCGCGGGCTGAGATAAATACAGTGTAATAGGTAAAGCAAAAGCTGCACACACAAGCAAAGCAAAACAAGGAATTCATTCACTACTTCCCACCGGCAGGCAGGTGTTCAGCCATCTCCAGGAAAGCAGGGCTCCAGCACGCCTAACAGTTGCTTGGGAAGACAAACGCCATCACTCCGAACATCCCCCCTTCCTTCTTCTTCCCCGAGCTGAGCATGACGTCATATGGTATGGAATATCCCTTTGGTCAGTTGGGGTCAGCTGTCGCATCCGTGTCCCCTCCCAACTTCTTGTGCACCCCCAGCCTACTCGCTGGCAGGGCAGTGTGAGAAGCAGAAAAAGCCTTGACTCTGTGTAAGCCCTGCTCAGCAGTAACGAAAACATCCCTGTATTCTAAACACTGTTTCCAGCACAAATCCAAAACATAGCCCCATACTAGCTACTGTGAAGAAAATTAACTCTACCCCAGCGAAAACCGGTACAAGTGCACATAGGGAAGTGGCTGGGGAAGGCGGTGTGGGTTGCTCCTCCCTTGAGAATAGTCAAATCCTTTCACAGGATTGTCCTTGCTCAAGGACCTGGGTGTCCTTGGTGGGTAATGCAGAAGGATGGAGACATCCGGCGTGTGCCTTAATGAGGTTTAACCTTGCAGGAAAAATAATCTGTGATGTGAGTTGTATGTTGTAGGAAGTAATGTAGCAGGAACAACCTGAACCGACACAGAGTGAACTTCACAAGGAACCCAGCAAATGCAACAATGACCCAAACCAAACTGCTGTTGGCACCCCGTACTTGAACATTGTGCTTCCCCTGTGATGAACACCCATCAGATGGGGCCCAAGTCATAGCCTGCTTTTATAAACATTTGGAGGAGTGGTGGAAGCCCATGGAATGGGAGAATAATACATATCTGTTAAGGGAATAGTTGTTAATGAGAATGTATAAATCTTTATGTTGGATATAAAGATGGTTTACATATGTGGTATAACTTGTGAGCGTTGGTAAGACAACATCACGGTAATGAGGAACAGATACAACAGGATGTATCCCCTTCCATGTTTCTTATGCCCAACGCACTGGTCTCCATAAAGGACTGTTTCCCTGACCGGGAATCGAACCCGGGCCGTGGCGGTGAGAGCGCCAAATCCTAACCACTAGACCACCAGGGAACACATAAACTGATTTAGAATAGAATAGATTAGAATATATTAGATTAGAATACTAATTTATCAATCTCCCAGGGAGAGCTCAATCTCACCTAAATTTAGCTATCTAAAATTTCTTTAATTTAGGGATTTGAGTTCCCTCAACAGTCCCTGGAGAGAGAAAGGGAATTCTTCCCACCCTTCTAAAATAGATATCTTCAGATGGTATGAGTCTCCCACCTGAGTTCCCTATTTCTCTATCAGCTATTGTCTAGGTGACCAGGTTAGACTAGTTATCTAATGTTAAAATGCCCAGAGGTACATTAAATTAATCTTACCCTTGGGGTTAATTTAATTTGTGTAAAAATAGGCATCTAATGCTATGTGCATCACTTCTGTCAGACTAGGAGGGGCTTGGAGGGGCCTGGGAAAATCCTTTCAGGACTCTAGGAGATTAAATTGTACTGAATGCCTATGTTCAGGCAACTGAAGACCATAATGATAGTAGAGTACTCATGATGCAAAATGGGTCTTAACATGGCCTCCTTTTTTCATAGTGTTAACATTTTAATTTTTTTTTTTTTTTAATTTTACCTATGGCTTGTCTACATTTGGTTTTCCTTAGCAAAGCCAAACCCAGCAGCATTTAGACTCGATGTATTCTGAGCATTCTGACATATTTCAGTGGAAGCTGGATCAAGCTAGCTCTTGGTTTTTTTGAGATATCAGTTCAGCCCTTCATAGTGAATCTGTATGGATCTAAAGGAGCTGTCTTCTTTGAACTGTTTCACCTGTCATAACTCAAGTGCTAAGCTTCTAAGAGGAACCTTTTCAGTCTCTCTGTGCCTTTACAAATATATCTGTGTTTGCAATATATATTCATGACAAGTCAGGATCCATGTGGAACTCGATTCTCTTTCTACGTACATTTGTGACAATGAACAGTCAAAGACATTAATCTCTTCCCTTCTGAATTTTAAGAAGTATTATGGCAGTGATGATTGTAAAAAACAGATAACCAATGTTTTCCCTCCCTCCTATCAGTCAACATGCTCTCTTCCAGAATGAGTTTTACCAGACATTGAATATATTTTCTCAAATGGAGCAATTTGTCTGTTTCTCGCATGCTGATTAAAGAAAATTAAAAACATTTCACATGTAACACTAACCCCCTACAGATTTGTTTGAGATGTATTTTGGTAATTTAGTCTTAGTTTGATAAATGTGTAACCATTAGTATATTACAAAGGTCACCAATATATCATTCATGCACTGAGTGATTTAAGCTCTTTTTCTCTTTTCTACATTATGCCATAGATAAAAACCTTTTTTTGGCTTGAGAAACTGTTTCTGAATACAGAAATTGCTCGTTCATAATTTTTTCAGTATAATTCTACCAAGCATTGGGATGCAAGAGGGAAAAAAAGGCTAAAAGGATTACAGACTAAAACTCAAGCTATGTCAATCATTGATCTGTGAAGAATTAAAAACTAGTTTCATTTTGGAAAGAAGCTAATACTCTTAGGAAAACCTCATCTATTCAAGTTCCTGTACATCCTTTATATAAACCCACAGACATACTTCCAAGATATGCAAACAAGTATATGTAGTTCATTAGAAGTTTCCTTAGGATTTTTTTCCTAATTAACAGAAGAATTTAAATTAGAAAAGTTATTTATCTTTAATTGTTCAGTTCTAGATATGTAAATACTATTCAGAATAATTTTCATAAAAGGATACTTAGGCATGTTGGAATGAATCAATTTTACAAGTATAACAACAGAAAGAACAGTTTATAGCTGGAAACATACTATGAAGAGTTCAATAGAGAATAATGTTACACTGATCTGGGGAGGGAAAATGATGCTAAATGGGTTCTCCAGTATTTGACTTCTGTGACATAAGAATACTAAACCAAACTAAACTATGTAATTGATCTATCTACAAAAGAAAACGTGGGGTAGATACAAGAAAAGAGATTTGTACTGTGCAATAGTGACTACTGCAAAACCTCACTACTTTACAGAGCCCACAATTCCAGCACTGGGAGTAGGGAACCATCTCAACAGGGTTCAAGAGATGTTTAGCAAGATAGTGCTAGGTTTTCCGTATCATCTTTACTGCTGCAAGAGGAAGCAGTGATTAGTGATCTCAAGAAATGTGTGATGGGGGTTTAATCCCAGTAGGGTCAAGACAGGAATGAAGCAGGACCCTAAATTCCTTGATGAGTGTTTTAATCATTGAGTGTATTGGACCAAATAGGTCTCCTTCACTCTAGTCATGTGTGTGGAACCTGTTAGCCATGGATGCTTTGAGAATCTGCACTGAATCTGTCAGCAGATTTGGACAGAAAAAATACTGTTTGTACTTTTGAAGAGCTAGGCATGAAGCTGATGTACACCATCAAAAACAAGGTGTTTATAAGACTTTCATCTAATATTTTTGAAACTGGAGACCTTCTGCTCCTTCTAGAACTGAATGGTAGCTGAAAAGGATTTTGTGCATCTAAGTTATAGATACAGGAGTCTAAAATGGCAGCTGAAAAACTCAAGATAACCTTGTGAATCTAGTTTCACAAACAGTAGATTTGATGGTGATCCCTAACTATACTGAATTTCATTATTTGCATACAATCCAAGATACCAAAAATAAATGTATGCAGTATGACCAAACCACTTTATAGAAAGTCCTCTAGGAAGCACTCACTGCAATACTTACTGTAATCAGTGAAGGATTCAGTTCACAAATCGGAGAGCTAAAAGTAGCTCTCCACACATCACTGTCTACAGACATGGTAACCACTGCAGTTAAAAGAGATCGGAGGCTTTGTTCAGTTGCCCACACATGAGTATTTAATGGAATTTGAGATACTCTAAGGTATACTGTCTGTCTTTCAGTTGCTGATCCCAAAGGATGCAAGTGTCCTGTACTAGATCCACCAGCCTCACAAGGATGTCTTGGTTGTTCTAGAGCATGTCATATAGAATTAAGTGCCTATAGGTGGGCAATTGAATCAAAGACCTAGGTATTAACATTAGGGTCAACTTCTAGCAGAGTTCTAAGTTACACTGACTGTAGTAATTATATATTCATTGACACCATGGGGATTTAGATATGTGGCATACCCACAGGTACCTATACATACAGAACTAAATTTAGACATTTTAATTTTGAACTGAATTCTGCCACTGAGGTCTGACGCTGAACATAAGTGTAAAGGACATCATTTAAAAATCACATTGTAGATGAAATCTTCTCTTTTTAAGAAGAATGTTGCTATAACCCTTTTTTTTTTCTAAGCCTCTAAAGACTATACCTCTCCAGTGGAAACCACAATGGTTGTATCAGACAAAAATATTAAGCATGAAATTCAAAAAATGTGTCTATGAAAAGAAGGATATAATTTTTAAAATGCCTGTGTTCATTTATATCTGATGTAGGAATAAAAAGGAATACCTAATGAAGTGATGATTCAGCTAAATTTAGTCAACTTTGTTTATGCCAGCATAAGTTCCACAGAGCTTTCATTGACCTAAATGCATGTGAGCATATCAGTTATTCACTGGGGATTGCACTGCAGTCTTTTTTCTGCCTCTGAATCCTGAAGCACTGCATAAATTAAAAAAACATGTGCTGAAGGATTTTTGAATTAAGACTCTCTTAAAAACAAGTTGACTGATTTGTCAGGCTTGCAAGATAAAATAAGATTGCCTTTCCATCCTAACCAAAGTTTGCTATTATTGCATAATTATTGCGTAAGGGAAGGAGAGCTTCAAGATGATGTACAGTACTCATGAGAAGAGTGTTTTGATATATGGCAGTCATTTGTGGCACTATCATTTGTTTGACTTTCTAAGTTCATACATTATTCCACCCTTTACAGGTTGAACTTGTGCAGTCACAGCCTTGTATTTGTATTGTATTTCAGCAGACTTACTTACAAAAATTTGGAAAGGCATGAACATTTTTTTTTTTTTCAGAAGCAATTCAATTTGATTCGATCATTCTACCTTCTATCATGTAGAGGATATATATGTGTTTTACAGACAGATGCATTTTATGTGTATCGTGATTATAAAAGAACTAATTGATAAAGGAGGTTGTATTGATAAATAAAACTAATACAAATTAATCTCAAAACTGAAAATGCGTGAATTTTGTAATTGCTATTTCTGAAGATTTTGAAAAAGGAATAAAAATAGTGATCATCAGCATATCTTTTTACAATGACAAAGACTTTTACATGGACAAGATTTTCAAAATGTCTTCAACATTTTAAGACGAAGAGTTATTGGAAAATTGTACATGAAAAGTAGTAAACAGAATGCTCCTCATGTTGATAACAGTTTATTTAAATTCCTTGTAAGAATACAATATATATATATTGTATATTTCATTATATTTGTGTGATGACAGATGAGACTACTTGTTTTTATTATGTTATGTGATCAAAAAGCTAATCACAGTGAAAACAAAGACTCAGCAAGTATCCAAGGAACTATGACAGGCCAAGGTACTGAAGAAGTAACTGGATCAGTGAATATGGAGCACACCAAGTCAGCTACCCCTAAGAGTGTCGAAGTAGAACAATTAGAACATTGTCCCTTGTCCCACCTGACAAGATGACTCAAGGAAAGAAGTTCTCTTCCTGGAATGCCATACAAACTAAGGGGGATTGTTTTCCAAAGGGGTACAGGACTTATTTTGGGATGCAGGCAGAAGAGGATTTTGAGGCAGAGCAGAGAGAATCTGAAGACGGTATAAAACTACGGGGTATCCTCAGGGGACTGTGGAAATATGCAAAACATTTAGGGGAAGTTGGGTCAGGGAGAAAAAAGGGAATAAAAAGGGCAAGTAATCTGTAAGCAAAAGCCTGGCAAACTGGTGGTTGATTACCACAGCCTGTTGTAACTTCTTATCAAATCCATTCTAAGTATTTTCTGTGTGAGTCACTCCCTGAACCTGTGTGTGCAAACTGCTCATGAACTTCAGGTTGGACCAGCCAGTGAGTAGGAAGAGATGCATATAGGGAAACACCCACAGCCTCAGTCAGTGTGTGGGAATGGGCCACAGATATTGGATGAATTTAAAATCTGTGTTAGTATTCAAGGAACCGACAGACGTGAGTTTGTGAATCAAGAGTGAGGGCATGCATATATCCTGACACCAATCCCAATTGCCCTGGGAGGAGGAACGGGATGAGGCCATCTGTGATGTTCATGTCTGTGTGGGTGTTTATGTGGGTGCTGATAAAGGCACTGACCTCTCTCTGTGCTGGTCTGTGTGTTTGGCCATATGTGTGCGTGTGTGCGCACATGCACCAGCTGGGAGTACATGCTCAGCCTCACTCTGTCACACAGGTGACATGGACCTGCAGCAGCCTCCCTTCTATCACAGGGGGATGAGAGGAACCCCGTGAGGATTCATATAACTGTATGATTACAATATATGACTAAATATACTATATCATTATTCTGCTTCCACAAGGTGCTGTGTAGCCTCAGCTCCACTGGCTTAATCTTAAATTCAACATTGAACCCCACCTAGCAAGGAAATGCTAAGTAGTCATAGGTAGGGAAATAACAGCAACTGAAAACTGGCTCACCTCAAACTGAAGATTTTATTCCTTTCCTTTTCCAAGAAGAGCATGATTAAAAGCTTAGCAAATCAATACATTTCATTGCTAAGGATGTTGGCAATGAACAGGCATTGAAGCAATGAGAACATAGTCATGTGGTTCTAATGGTCACCCTGGACATGACCGTGTGTTGGTTACTTAGGTGAACAGCACAAGCTGTGGGAGAGCAAAGGACCTGAGAGGCAGACTGTGTGAGAGAACTTGTGCCTCTGCAGATATTTCTTATGATGGATCTCCATTTTAGTTTTAAAATCATTGTGCTTTTTCATGCTGCAAAGAGGGTGGGGATTAAAAAAGTGAGGGTGTCTCCATCATTGCATCTCTGAAACAAGATTGCAGAGGGTTATTTTTTGCACAGTTTGACCAGGCAGAATAAACCCTGCTATTTCAATGCACATCTGTTACTGACTCCAAAAAAAGAATATCATCTAGGCAGCTCACACCACTGCGTTGAAGGCTTTAAATTCTTTATGAAAGTCTGTCATCAAAGTATTGTCTTAACCCATTCCTGCTTAACTGGGGGGACCAGATGGGATCATATGTTTCAGATATTCCCGGCATGTGCAGTGCTGCCAGAATTAACAAATGTGTACCATTTCTGCAGTTACACTGTTGACAGAAAACTGACACTCTTGCTAGAGACATTGCAGAAAGTGCTCTTGGAACTAACTTATTGACAAATATCTATCAATTAAAAACAGTCACAGCAACACGTCAGAAAGTGACGTGCTGCTGACAGTCCGCTACTTGAGCTTTAATTGAGAGATGAACTCTGTATAGCTTTGTAGTATACATACTTAGCAGGTTAGAAGGACCCATGTAAAGTAATCCCATTTCTTTGATCTACTTATCTAGTTGCATGCATTTCTGTTGTCTGGGAGGAGATGCTAAGTTTGGTGTGAATTTCTTCTACTTCATCACTCAAAAGTAAAGGCCACGTATTACTTATTTTCTGTTTTTCTCCTCTGCTCTGTTTTACCCTGAGTTTTAATGCATCTCTTGCAAAACTATCACTGTTGATCCCTCTGAGTTAGCTTTTAGGATGGGTTATTAAAAACCTAGCAGATTTTTTTCCCCTCAAACTTCAACAGTCCATCAGATCCTTCCATCACCATTTCTTGCTTCATGAAATTAAGATTTTGAAATTCTTAAAAATTATGTTATCAGGCCTCTAATAATCCAGCCTGATTTGTCCATTTATCTGCTTTCTTTCCTAATTTGTCTTGATCTGCAGTTTCCTTCTCTGGTTTCAAAACTGGTGTAGCTATTAGTGTAGCAGAATTATAGAGGCTAACTCAAAAAACACAGTTACATATTCTCTAGGATCAAATTAGCTCAGTGAAAACCTCAGTAGTCCACATCACTTGTCCTTAGGATAGTGCTTTGGGACAGGATTAAGCAAAGTGGAAAGGAAAGTAAAGTGTGTGTTATATAGAATCAGGAATGTCGCTTACGTGCAGGAAATACCACTGGTAGAAAACAGGTTTGTTGTCTGAATACAGTCACAGAATAGAGGCCATAAAAGTTGATGGAGTAATGTGCAAGCAGGGTCACAATTCCTTCAGGCTCCTAATCCCTCTTTATGGAGCACAAAGCAGCTGCAAGGCATGCTACGCTGGAATCATAATGCAGGTCCATCGCTACACTATGGACTGAGGCAAGACTCCTTTTTCTTTCATTCCCATGTATCCCTTGGTTATTTGGGCTGACAACAGAAACATCTATGTGCCCAGTTTCAGATATCCAAGCAGTCCTATGAAATGCAAAGTTGCTGAATAAAAGTTTTCTGGAAGCAAGGCAGAAGTCATGATTGAGAATACAGCACAGCACAAACACCTAAGAATGAGGAATAGAAAGGGAAGATGAAGGAAAAATACCACAGAATGCTCACATACATTCAAGGTATTTTGAAATAAATGAAAATTAAAAGCTGCATAGTAATTCACCCTGCCCAGATGAAAGATTTACATTTAAAAAGCAAGTCGGTAATGCTCTCTGCAATAGCTCCATGCCTCAGCATTTAACCTTGGCAGTATCCTCTCTCTCTCAGATAATAGCAACATAAATAATTTCCTACAGTTGTTAGCAGCAAAATGACTTGTTATTCTCTCAGATTAGTGTGAGTTTCAGCATTTTTGCATAAACCTAAATCAGAACCTTGAAAGTTCGTGAAGGGCAAATTTGGTGCATCAGTGGGACCATTTATTGGTTGTTATAAAAAAAAAAGCTTTGAAGAAAAAAGAAATTAGGGTAAAGTTAATTAAAAATTACTCTTTCTGTTGTTAAAACATGAATCCTGTTAAAATTTTGCATTATCATGAATTGTAAATTACCAGGATTTGATGAAGAGCCCTATCCACTAGGAATTTAAAAGGTAGAAAATTAGACATAATGCAATTGAAAAACATAAGCTCTTAATTCTTTACTATTATAAACTAAAACTAGGATAAACCTCTGAATTTTCTGACTTGGAAGACAGACAAAGAATATAACCTCATCAAATATCCTTTACTTTCCCAATGCATCTCACAGACAGTTATCTACTGACTTCAAATTGAGTAATATCAGGGTTATATTTACCTATCCATTAATACATGCAGGAAAATCTTAAACTCAGAATCTGAGACACATTGTGGATATGCTGGATATTGTAAAACTGCTTTGGATTCTATAAAAATACGCCCTGTATTTCACTGCCTAGGTTTTACTGACATTATGGTGAGCTTTAGTAAATCTAGAACAGATTGAACTCATCAGGATACTTAGATGTGTGCACGCATATCTCATATTAGCTGTTGATCAGGAAGGTGGAGTGGGGAATGGTCAAGTATCAATAGCTGTTAAAAGATACTCCACCCACAGAACAAGAAGTCAAGGAGTCTGGTGAATCATTGTGTTGATGTGCTAGAGTCTTGGTAACCAACTCTTGGCTCTTAAACAGTCCTTCTCATCTCCCACATAGATCGCCTGGGTTTTCAGTTTTCATTACAGTAAGAGACAGAGAAAGTGAGAAGTCAGACCTCTCTAGAGGGAAGCAAACACTGGAACAGATCTAACAAAATGTAAAGTGTTTTTCCAAGCCCACTCTGAGGGTATGCAAGACAGCTAAAACCTTTATCAACCTGTATTGATGTTGCCAACTCTAAGGTAAGATTTATAGCAGGTAATAATTCTGAAAGCCACAGTCTGCATCAGGATTAAGCACCGAGAACAGGGAAGAATATCATCCTCCTTTGCTGAAAAGTTCAGTTTTCTAGAATAAAGTGCACTGCTAGCTACATTTCTTCTGCCTAGAGAGAGTATGAGACAAAAATATGTGGCAAATGGTAGTTAAGTTGCTTAAAGAACTACTGGCAGGAACTCAGATGCTATGATGGTGACTGCAGAACAAGAGACAATACAGAAACAGCAACAAAACTAATCCTCAGTACATGGCCTACCAGTGACAGGAAAGGGGGAAAAAGGGTACTATATTAGTGAAAATTAATTTCATGATTAATGGGATTCAGTATCCATTTTGCTTTTGGTCTAGTTGTGTTGATTAATGTTATCAAATCTTTCTGTTCAAACACTATGGCTGGATTCTCCCTGTGCACAGTTAAATCATAAAAGGGCCCATGCTCACTTTAATCCTTGTATCTTGCCAGCATGGTATGAACGATAGTGAAAATGGCACTACGGGTTGTTTTATTGATATTTTAATTGCAGTAATATACTTCTACTGTCATAAAATTTTACATAGAATTTAAACTCAGTGAAGCAATGAGATATAAACTGGTTGAAGGGAGAGATTTATAAGTAAATTCAGCAGTGAACTGGTAGATTAATGAAAAACAAAGCATTCTGGTTGCAACATTAATCTCTGAAATGGCATTAATAATGTTTTAGAGGAAAAAATGATATTTTATATTATAATCAAAATTTCATTAGCATTTCAATAAACTGAAAGTCAGTGCTTTGCACTCCAGAAAAACTAATCACTTATAAGGTCCACAGTAGGTCTGCAGGCTATTTGGTTCATTTATTCTAAATGTGCATTTTAATGTTCCATTTTGCCTTCAGAAGAAAAACAAACATTTTGAAAATTTTAAGATTAATCTTTGCTGTTTGAGGGTGCTATATATATGGAGGAAAATGGAACACCTTAAAATGTTCATCTCCCTCCTCTTCCCCCTTGCCAGCTACTACACTTGAAAGCAGGACCCTCGTTTTGTTTTTTTCTTTAAGTAAAATACCTGTGTATATTTGAGAGCAAAGAGTAAAGGAGAGACTCCTGACTGAGAGTCCCCAGATCAGTGGTCCAGCATTATTCGGTTATTTTTTTTCTGTTTAACTCAGTTTTAGTTATCCTTTTCAGTCCCAAATCACCAGTTAACCCTTAAAAATCAGTCAAGGTCCTACCAGCAAACAAACATCTGCTATTCCATATTCAAATCCAAACAGATTTACCTTTAAAGTCAGCAGAGGGAAACAGACATTTCTGATGGTGATTCATCTAATCTAGAAAATGTCTGGTTAGATGAGAGGCAACTCATTCCTGAACCTATACCATGTAATCTGAGACACCACAGTATTGGTGAGGATGTGTGAGGAAGTCCTCTTTAAAAGCTGATTCCTGTCCCTGAGATAATCATCTTTCCTCTCTCACCTGGCTGAAGATATCCACATTATAGAGCCTTAATTTGGATAGATAATTGCCCTCCCCTATGACTCCCTGCAAAACATCTTGCATAAATGCTCCCGTGTGTTCCTATGCACTATCCTTGGATACCCCGTTAATGCAGAGGGTCCTTAGGCAGCCACGGATGCTTTCCAACAGTGTAACAGCCCAAAGGAACATACTGATCCACCATTTAGGGAAACAAGGCCAGCTCACAACCGCCACACATGCTTGATGGAGAAAAAGAAAGGCTCACCAGGCTCCATGCAGGTAATGTCCCTAATCAGGAAATCATTGAAGGATGTGATTTAAGTCAGAGGCCTAAATACATACTGGTATTCATGTATTATTTATCAAATTAAGGCCAGTGTATCTGAGACTATTTTTTTTTCTAGATTAACTGTGCTTTATGGAAAGAATGAAAGCAACGTGGACCAGGAAATTATTTACAGAGCAGAATGCATTTAGGATACCTCTCATCTCCAGCATGATCCGAGTGAGAGACTTAGAATGAAAGATGCCTCTGTCAATCAGACATGTAAGAAATCCTCATTCCCCCACTCCTTTCTTCCATATTTTCCTTTTCACTCTTATATTTCATAACACATACTATTAAACAAAAAAAAATGCAGAATTCCAAAAATCTTTCTGTTTGTTCTTTCTGTTTCTTTCCTGCTTCTCCCTTTGCCTGCATTACATAAAGTCTGTTAACCTGATTCATGTTTTTCCTATTTTTTCTATGTTTGAATTGTGTGTAACTTCCCCCAAGCTAGAGGAGTTACAAGGTGGCAGGGATGAAATCAGTCCTGTTTGATTTATGTGGAAGAAATAAAAATTGCACTTCCATAACTGTAATTTTTCTCTTGCAGCTCTGTGAACCCCTGAAGAATCACATCACCCAAGTTACCAGCTTTTAGTAAACAAGTGGCTGGATATTGTTGTACTTATTCCTTCCTGATAATTCTGTAGCATCTACTATAATGAAGTAGAAGAAAAATAAAATCTTCTGTATTCTCAAGAATCATTTAATTCTTTAGTAAGAATTAATACATATCTTTCCTATGTATTTTAGGAGGGAATATATTGCATGAAATCTCATGTAAGATAGCTCTGAGACTCTATAGCATTATGCTTAGTGCCAGTTTTATCGTATTATCCAGGATTTAGTTATGGAAACGTCCACATTATTTATAGAAAATAATCCTGATTTACAAAAGCAGAGCTGGTGGACATTGTATGTTTTCACACAGGTAATTTGCAATTAACAATTCTTTTTTTCTGGGAATCTTTTGGGGCAAGACCAAACTATTTTTGAAACTTCTTACCTCCATGCAAAAAAAAGGGGGAGGGGGCAATAAATACATGCTCTTGTGTGTCTGAACTATGCTGCACACAAGAGACTTCAGGGTGAGAGGAGTCAGCCCATGAGAATGCCTGCCAAGGGGAGACCCCCAATTAGTTCCAGCAGCTTGATGAGTTACTGCCCTCACCCAGACCCTGTGGAAGTCACCTCCTCCTGATCCTATGAATGGTTCCTACACTGCTGCAGTCAAAGTAAGCTGAGCTAGCAAAGACCTGTTTATTTTTTAAGCCTCTTCTGACTGAAGCACTTAAAGGCATGCTGATACAAACAGTTCAGCTCTTGGGTCAGCACAGGTAGCAACAGGAGGCAAGGGGGCCATGAGGAGGAGAAGAGGGCAACAGCAATCAGCAGAGGAAGGCTTGAGTTTGCAACTTCTGGTGGCAGCATATTTGCAACCTGATGAGTTTACTCTTTAGGGGAGTAGCCACCTCTAAACCCCTGCTCCCTTGTGTCACTACAAATATAACCGCTAGTCTTGCACTATGCAGTTTTCTGCAGCTAACCAAAGCTGTATAAATTAATATTAATCACTTACCATCTACTTTCTACTCAAGAGGCATGTAGAGTTAAAGGTTGTTTCTCTTTCATTAAATTAAAGTCCAAAACTATGTCCTGTGCTGCTAGATAAAACTACTTTCTTCCCTCAAAAATAAATGTGGCAACCAAAAATACCTTTAATTATCTCACCCACTGACCTCTAATTGCTATCTTTGTGAATTTATGATCAAGCAAACATTTAATTTAATTTAATGGAGAGGTGCACGCTTACTTCAGAAATCTGAATATATTATAGGTTGCCAGATAATAAATTTGATAACACAGCTGCTGTGTTCTGCTCAAATGAGTGAAGAAAACTACCATGAGGGTTTTCACTATATGATTTCTCCCAGTATCAGATGGGTCTGTGGAAATGAATTTCATTTCAGTTGCACAAAGATCTGATTTGATCTAGCCTATTAATAAAAATTGCAAATATTCTTTCTTCTTATTTCCGTCTTTAGTCAGGCCGCATTTCACTCCAGCGGCAGATTTAAATTTTTACTAATCCTAGTTTTCTAATGCCCCATGATATTCTTAACACTTTTGATCTACTGTGCCATTCAGATTTTTCTGTTTTACTTGGAAAATGACTGAAGAGATCCATTCTATCTTAATTAACTGGATATAGGTTCACAAAGAAGTAAATGCATACCCAGCCACAGCCTGCAGGATGGTACCTTAAGTTGCAAAGAGATATTTTCTAAAATTTTATCTTATTTTTAAGGAGGGATTGGCTCTGAGCTACTGTCTCCACCTTTTGCATCAACATCTGACAATCTTTTAAACCCAGACCTTTTCACAGCTCTCCTCAGGAACTTGTCACGCCAGGTGACAGGAGACGCAGGATTTCAATATTTCTCACTCTTTGGAACAGGGTGTTCTGACTTTCATGTGCAGACCTGCCTGGGACAGGGCGATGCGATCACGCTCGGGAGCTCAGTCTATGTTAGAAAAGAGCAACGCGTTAAGAGCAGATGGAACATATGTCAACAAGACTGTACTGGCGCCGTGCTTGGCGCAGCAGCCGTGCAAACAGTAATCGGCAGCAAAAATGGGGGCAGGAGGGATAATAAGGTATTTGTTTGATATTGCAACACCCGAGTAAAGCCACTGTAGCCCTGCCCTCTCTTACAAGTTGTGTCTACCTTGTGTGCAGTAGAGATCACGCTGAAAGTCACAGCCATCGGTGCACGCCGTGGGCCTGCGGCTCCCCAGCGCTGGGAGCCATGAGGGCTCTCCCAGCGCGGCAGGGCCCGGCAGCCAGGGCCTGTCCCACCCCCGGCCAGGAGCAGGGCACTGGCGGCAGCCCCAGCCCCGGGCATCAGGCACCTCCCTGGGATGGGACAAGGCTGGGCCGGGACGTGGGCCTGTGGGTAGGCCTGGCTCAGTGGAGGGCAGGGCAGTCCTGCAGGGATCTGGAGACTGGCCCAGCTGCTGCGTTGCTGACATGGGGTCCTGGGGCAGCGGATTCAAGCAGTTGCTATTTCAGTGAAAATTCTTGCGTGAGCAGGTGTTGGTGAGCTGTATTTTTCAGTTCGATTTAAAACTTCTGATGATTCTTTGATTTGGGAGAGGTTTTTCCTGTTGTGTAAATGAAGAGCCCAATGGAGGAATCTCTGTAACTTCCTATGAATGCAGGCAATGAAAATCTGATTTAATGCTTGTTGGTCTCTTGTTTTAGCTTTACTCCTTTATACATTGTTTTAGCAATACTCCTTTATATATAAAAAATGCAACTCTCAAACATAGCTGTGGATGTGGCTGAATTATCGTTCTTGGAAGTAAATTATATTGTTGCATACACATTATTAGCATTTTCAGTAATGAGGCAATATCTTTTTTTCACTGTGCTTTAGATTTGACTAATTAAATTTTGTTTTAACACTTGAACTTTTTGTTAGCACAGGCTATATACACTTACACCAAATGTATAGCCTGTATCACCATGCAAGAGCTATACTTCTTAAAATAGTTATATGAAATATAATTAAGAAAACACATTGCTTTAATTAGAGAAAACTAGAACTAAATGCCTAGGGAGTACAGATTGTATTGAAGTCACATCAGAATTGCTTCCTACCGTTATGAAATTATTTTTTGGTTATTTAGGGTTAATTGTACTTTGCTCAGGGCTGTAGAACTAGTTCTGATCAAC
The DNA here is from genome assembly GCA_020745775.1 of Theristicus caerulescens. NCBI lineage: Eukaryota > Metazoa > Chordata > Aves > Pelecaniformes > Threskiornithidae > Theristicus > Theristicus caerulescens. The sequence continues at coordinate 13,499,793 of CM036561.1, forward strand.
TTACTTTCCCTGAGTTTCCCTACCTGGAGCTCTAACTTTCTTTGATGTTCAAAATACATTTCTCTTTCTAGCATCATCTTGTGCATTTGTTGCACCTTGAAGGGAATTGCTCACATCCTAAAGAAAAAGGCCATTTGGACATACTATGACACTAAACTTATAGCTTGTAAACTAAATGCACAGGCTATAATTTTTCCTGAGTTTTGTGTAAATGTCCCAGTTTTTGAGAACTTAGCTTAAACAGCCTGTGAACCCCTTGACATCAGTTGACCTTCTGATTATGCATTTGACTAAAATCTGTTGAATAATTTACCATAAGTAGTACTTAGTGTGAGTTTTGGTGTTCTATTGCAGTAGACGTACCCCAAAGAAATCTATTATTGGACATATTAATAGTTAATCTAGAGCTTTGACTATTAATTTTTGTTCAATTCTTTGGCTGGTATGGGGGAAGGATGTTCCTACTGCAATATGAGATCTTCACAAGTTCCAATGTATGTCATGACTGAAGGGCCAGTTGCAACTCAGTCCTTTTCTGGATAATTTGATTACATTCACTGAAGGATCGATCTTTGTCAGTACAGTTATTCTGTATCAAAGTAATGCATGTGTCAGAGACACTTCCTTAGAAACTTTGAATGTAGAAAAAGCTGGTAATAACGTGTATTGTCTTTTATTGCATCTTAACCTTAAACTACGTCCTCCAGGGATCACAGCTAACTGTTCCCAGTCCCTCAGCTCTGGGTGTTTATTTTGATATTAAACTCAATTTATATTACTTGTACTATAGGACTGCTTAGGTATTTCAATAGATAAACTCCATTTCCATAGGAAACAGTTGAGGCTTTTATTCCCTGAAAGGCCGCAGATGTGATCTTTTTTAATAATATTAAGTAAATTGTTATTAATATCCATTAGACAGATGAAGATTCTGATATCAGGAATTTTGGTACTTGGCAAAGCAAGAGGCTTTACTATAAATCAAAGAACTGAAAAAAAGTCATATTATTTATTTTGGATCCCTAGATTTTTAGCTATGACAAGTAGTTTTCCTAGCATTTCCTCTTAACAGATGAATACATGATCCTGGAGTTTCTTCCCAAAGTTTAGCTGAGACAATGCTAGTTCTGGCTAAAGATAGTCAGAACATAGGAAGCTCAAATTTTGACGGATTGTAATAACTTTTTTTCTTCTTTTAATCTTTCTTCTTTCTACTTTTCTTTCTCAGCTACTGCAAATTAAAATATATTGTTAATAATTGCCACTGCTATGCTTGTAGTCAGCATAGCTGTCCCCAAAATGAGGACAGAATAATCACCGGTGTCCTGAAAAAAGTTAATGGACTGCATAACTGTCTGCTTTTTTTCCAGGTAATAGAATGAAACCATCTCTCTGATATTGCTGTTCCTTTGAAAAGTTTCTGTAACTGGCACAGGTGCTATCACATCACAAGTGGGATTACTGAAGAGGTGGCACATACTGAAGTCGTTACAGAATCCTAGGGTTTCAGAGTTTTAAGTGAAAGTTATGTTCTGAACTACAATTATGTAACACCATAAAAATAATCAGCAATTATGAAGAAATTTGCAGGCATGTGTAACACCATTGTATGCAGTATAATGTTCTGTTTATTTGTTGTCTATCAGCATTAAAGATTAAAATATTATCTATAGAAGCTATTCATGTCTAAGCAATGTTAGAGTTAGAACAGTATTGTTTGCACGTATAAGAAAAGCTCAGGGGTAAACAAATTGGCTATGGTTCCTTCTGGACTACAAGACTTATCCAAATGATCATCTAGTGACACCTCTGGAGAACTGGCTGAACAGTATGACTCTGCAAGGGCTTTGACCTTGATGAGGCAGACCTCTGGATGAAAAGTAATAATAAAAGTTGTAAATTGTTAGTAATTGGAGAGGAGCTAGCTTTGCGAAATTCTAATGAATATAAACATAATTAAGCTTCTTAAGATAGAGACAGAGACTGCAAATTTCTAGTAAGTATAAACATCATAAAGTCTCTTTAGATAGCATCATTCCTAACAGTTAGCCACTGTGTCTCATGTGAGTAGCACGAATATCAGGAACATTTGTGCAGAAAAGATTGTTCACATAGCCTGTTATAAAATCTGTTAGGATCACAAAATATAGTTGAGGTAATGGTTTATTTATCAAACCTGAACTGGAACTTGAAGCTTATTGAATAAGAACTCATGTATGATTTAAAACCCATAACTGAAAATCATGAGCTCTGAGTTCTGTTAGCTGATCCTATAATAAGTTCTCCATATCTTATTTTCCTAATTTTGTGTGGTGGTGGTGGAGTAGTAATACTATTGCATCCTATGCATCCTATAGCACTACAAAATTAGAATATGTGCATCAGTGTAATTGAATTTATTAAGAATCTTAAGTGTAAGATACTAAGGTCATTATAAGGACAGTGGTCAAGATTATACATGTGTTTTATGAGTAGGAACTTACATATATTCTTAGGGGAGAATAGGAATTTAGTACCTAGGTTCACAAAAGGATTTTATTTTGGATTTATATTCTCACATGAATAGTTAGATTGAAGACAACATCAGTGGTTTAGAATTTTGAAATATAATTCAATAAAGTTCAGAATGAGGACAGTATTTTCACTGTATTTGCTGCTGTGCATCTGTACAGTGAAAGAAGTGTTCCTAAGTTAAGCATAAGCTTTGAGCAGGAAACTCTCCATTTATTTTTATTTTTCCAAAAGGAAAGAATACATTCTTCCTGAACTTTAAGAGGTATAAAATAGAAAAGATGAAGAAAAATCAGCTTTCTACAAACTTTCTGTTCTTAATGGGACACAATGAATTGGTTTTATTTTATGATTGATGTAGTTGAAGGAAGATGGGCAGTTATACCACTACAGTTTCAACTAGATCTCAGCATTTGAATGAGCTAGATGCTGAGATCTAAATGAACATTTATTTAGTGCAGCATTTCTTTAATCAAAATACAATCCTGCCAGATTTCAAATGGGAATGTGTTTTAATGGAATGTTTATTTCAACATTTGACAAGAAAACAAAAGTAACAAATTTTCATTTCTTATTTAGCTTTGAAACCCATGTTTGTGGGTTTTTGAGATGAAAAAATAACATATTGATTTTTTTATATAAAATATACTATATCTCAGTGATGTAAATTTTAATTCAAAATGGTAAAGTCAAAATATGCTATCTAAACTAAACAATACAAATCAGTGGGAGCAGAATTCCTTCTCTAAAGGAGATCTTAAGAGTCTTCCTCAACTGTGTGACCCATCACATCATTGTCTGTTTGGTTTGCCAAGTGCAGGACACCAGTGCCCACTCCATAGGTAGCGCAGGAATATGTAGGCAGACCTTCTAGCATCTCTGTGTGAAGTACTTGAGGGCTGGCAGATTAGCTACAAATTAGTGCTCTGTCTATTCTAGAGCTCTGAAGACTGTCAAGATCATGTTTAATTTGTCTAGGAGATAAAATGCATAAGGAGATTTCCACATCAAAGCAAGTTTTAAATGTTCGCTTTAATTTCCAAATTAAAAAAAAATATATATTAGGTATTTTTCATTAAAAAAAGAAAACATTAACAGCTACTTAGACTCGGTTTTGACCTCTATGAAGACAAAAATCATATGTCTTCTTTAGAAATTCTTTGCGTGCATATATTGTGAAAGCATTGAGTCCTCATGGAACTGATAAATTGAGTATACACAAACAGCCTTGAAATAAATTTAGAAAGGAACTATCTATGTGTTTATTACTGCATAGATTGTTTGCTGCCAGTAAGCGAGTTTTTAGATAAAAGAGCTTCCAATGAGGGTTAAAACTAATTGGTTTTTGTTTATTTGTTTGTTTTTTCATTGTAAATCCTTAGGACGCTTGAAAAGATTGCTTTAGTCAATTTGCTGAAGGAGGCTTTCATTAGACATATACTGAGCAGTGCTTTAATCAGTACATGAATCCACCAATTTCAGATAATTAATGCTAATCATTATTTCTCAGCATAAAAGGACTTGAGCAAGGATTTTTGTCAACAGCATAATACGCAAAGGCACAAGGCCTTACAGGCACAAAGCAAGCTCGTCCTCCTTCATGGAACCTACCTGTTCACTGGGCTGAACTTGTGCTAGATGTACCAGAGGACATAGACTAATTAAAATTACATACCTGGAATTCTGGATCTTGGCCACCTTGAAAGAAATCTCTTGCCCAGAAGTAGGCAACTGCCTGCATTTCTACAGCAAGAAAACAGGACAGGGAGCACCTCTATCCCTTCGTCTAACTGGCACAGGATGGCTTGCCTTCAGGCAGCTATGCTTACTCCCTCCTTATCAAAACAGGATAACTGCATCCAGTCTGTGCTTTTTGGATGCTCCTTGGTCCCTCCTCACCCCTGAGCTGTCACAAAGCATTCTCTGGAAGCACATGAGTTCAGACGGGCCACAGTTGTGCCATGGAGTCTGCTAGTAATTCAGCAGTATGTTTTGTGTTCTAATACAGATGTGGCTACAGATTCCCTTTTCATAAACATTGAGGTGCCTCAAAAATGTTGTCCAAGATATTCCAGCCATTAAAAAAACCCAGGAACTGATCAGAAAGTGAAATCTGTTCTCTTCTGTCATATAGCAATGAGGCATTAAGACTAGAAAGTCCTTACTGTTTTAAGAAGTGTTGGCTACCTTATTTGAAGATATACTAATTATTTCTTAGAACATTTGCTTGAAAAGAAAAATGGTGAGTGCGATACCTTCATTAGCCCTGAGAGAACTGAAGTACACAGCTCTGCCTCTTTTAAAGGGTAGGCTTCCCTCAGGTCATTCTGGAATAAAAAACAGAGAGGGTTATCCTGTCTCTCTCCCACAAAAAATGGTCAGTTGTACAGCAAAAAGAATTATTCATATGTGTGACACAGAGAAAAAAAAATGTGTTGCTGCACAGTGGGATGTTAAGATTGCAATAGGACAACTAACCAAGATTGCAATAGGTGAACTAACCAACCGTTCTTGAATACGGCCTTACCCTTACTCATACTGCAGACCTTCTAAAGCCAGAATGGGAGACTCCGAGCACACCTTGTACGTTGTTGCAGACCTTGTTCATAAGGTTTGGGCTATAATCCTGTCTAAATAGTTCTGCCAGTGTCCTCATCTGACCCAAGTGATAGGGGTTTGGTTAGGATTATTACCTGTGACTGAAATATTCTGGGTTTGAATCCTTTCAAGGCTGAAGAGGGAATTCAACCTGCCTCTTTTTCTTCAGAATAAGTGCTTTAAATCATAGTTTATGATATAAAAGGTGGGAGCAGTATATTTATGTTGCTTTAAAATTAGATCCCTGCAGTGCATTTTGCAGCCAGCTTAATCATATGAGAGTTTGCTAACATTTTCTACAATCTCTTTCTAGAAGAGGTCTCAGTAGACTTGGGTAAATAAATGCCTAGTTACTAGACATGTCTAGTCCAGGAAGCTGGGTTATTGAAAGCAGGGCCTTGAAAATGAATATGATGGAGTTTAAACTGCAAATAATTTTTCACATGTTTGAGATTTAAATTAGAGTCTGGTTTTATACATCTCTGCTTCTATGAGAAACAGATGGCATTAGTCTAACAATAATGTACAGGACATGGTCTCCCTTGTTAAGTCATTTAAAAAAACTCCAGTTACAGAATCCAAAGATTGGCAAACATTGCCTCAAAATGTTTTTTGATGCTGCTCCACAGGACATGAAGCATTCTTCACCCAGATGTCTGATCTTAAGGCATTTTTTAGCTAAGGACATAAGAATCCCCTTCCTGGATCAGATCAGTAACTCAGGCTGTCTGCCAGGGAGCAGTGTTAGATGCATAATGTTGCATCTGACAAATTAATGCAAAATCATTATCAATGCAAAACCATGCAGATTTTGGCTATATAGTAATCTGTCTAAAATAGTATTCTTCTTGGTGTTTAAAATCCTGGAGATTTGAATTTTCTTATTCCTTTTATGTATAGTCTTATGCATGCTTCATTTTTAATTATACACTTTATAAAATATAAACCAAGAGTCTCTGAGCAAAATAGCATCCTCCCCAGAATCAGCTTTCCTTCTGTAAGATGGAGTAATCATTCTCTCCACTGCAAAAATGACTGGCTGAAATGCTGTGGCCAGTGAAAAGCTGGGGGTCAAAATAGATAGCCACTGTGATGTTTTCTGGCTTAAAATCTATGATACACAATACTGTAAGCATACATTTATGATCCTAAACTACCTGAAATCCATGTGGGCTTAGCTAAATGAATACACAGACTTTACACTGTATGTTGCCTTCCGTTTTGCAAAGTTCAGCTGGCAAAATATAACAGGATGAATTTAAGAATTTATTAGGCATATCTGAATGGAGAGAACATTACATTTTTGAAGTAGAATGTGGAGCTTTAGCCACCTGTCTCCAATTATACTCAGTGTGACTGTGAGATTAAAATGCCATCTAGCTCACTGTGAAAATATGTCCCATAGCATCTCTTTTCAGCTCAGGAGCGCTAATGCTAATAACAGCCCAACAGAGAACCAATTTTATTTTGATACTTTCAGTGATTAAATATTTTTATATAGAGCTCCGGCAACATTGTTAAAAATTCTCAAACACAAAATTGGAGTTGAAAACATGTACTCGCACTGAGAAAAACCACATGTGAAACTGTACGCGCTAACTTAATAACTAGCACAAATGGTAGCCAAGAGAACCACATTCACCTGACAAATTCAAATGAAGCAGAATGTGAAATCAAAGAAACTGTGAAATAACTATGCTGACAAGTATTGAATTTAAGTTAAATTAGCAGACTGCAATTTTTTTTTAATTATGATTTTGAGCACACAGCATGCTTTAAACATCTTTTGACCTTTAAAAATCTACACAAAATCAGCCAGTACTTACCAAAGTACTGTACATAAACTTTTGTAAATAGTATAATGTCAGACATATTTTCTAGACTTCCTCCATTCTTATTCTGAGTTACAAGGCTCCAAAGCTGTAACACACTTAATAAATCAACTGCAAGTCATAACCAAAGTTAGGCACAGACTTTCCAGTTGGTAGTTAAGTATTATTTCTGCAAACTCACACCTTGAAAGTAAAAAGATTAGCAAAATTGGACCATCTTAAGTAAAGTTAGCTAAGGAGACACTGCTGAAGGTATCATTATTACATTTAGAGTGTTTAAATATGAATTCCCATTTTAAATTCCAGGTGTTTCATTCCAAACAGGTGCTTTTTCATTAAATATAGCTGACTAAGATTTTCTGTGTTGTTTCACAAGTGCTCTTGTTTGAATTCCTTTCTAGAAAAAAGGCCTAAATAGACTCTGAAAGCAGAATAATTTGACTGAAGAGAAGTAGCCATTGGATCCTACTCAGGAATTTTTACCTCACATTTTTCATGAAAGATTCTGATCCTAAATAGGGCAGAGTTAGGACTGTCTTTATTGCCTCATACAGTAATATACTTTAGAAATGTTAATTCTGGGGAATGTTAAGACAAGAATTAGACTTTTTCATAGCAGGGATTTTTAAATTATCTTTACATCAATACACATTTTTTTCAGATAATAATACTTAACAATCAATACATGGAAGAAATCTACCAGTCTGCATTTGGTATACAAAACATTCAAGGTATTAATTGTATAAAAGTATGTATATTGAAAAAAAGTCACTTTGTATTTTATTACTTGTCATTTCTGCTCCTTAATGTTTAAGTATTTAATCAGTTATTGCCTTTGGAAAAGTAACATCTCCCATTTTCAAACGGGGAAAATGAGATATACAGAACTGAATCCCTGAGTGTTTTTAAAGCACAAATTCGACTTCAGATCTTGAGATACCCTGCTCCAGTTCTGGAAACAGCAAAGAGGACATAAATTACATGGTATGTTGTTGTTGAGAATTATAATATGTAACCTCCCTGGGTGGTGCAGAAAGATTGTGACAGAGATAGAAACAGACCTCACGTCTCTTCCATACCTTTACATCATGCTTCATCCTTCAGTGCCATACTCTGAATAAAACAATAAATTTCACTTGGAAAGAAGAAGAATGATCTATTTGCATTGCCGTCATTTTGCAGAATGACACAACCCTGATGCCATTCCCTGTTAAAAAGAAAGGCTGTCATCTATGCCAGGACATAATTCGAACAAATGGATCCAAAAGATCGTGTGTATAAAATATAATTCAATGTAGCAGAGTTTAAGTCATTGAAAACATCAAAGTATAGAGGACCCTGTACGGATGTCTAGCACATCTGTGTTTTCACCTTGATGAAGCAAGGACCTTTGCCATATCTTCTAATTGCTAATGGGGCTATAGAAGTGCTGTTAGTGCATGCCTCAGCATTTCGTTTTAATCCACCTTTGTGCTTGTTGGACTTCTTGTATTGCTAATCCACTGCCATCTCCTCTGCTCACTCAGCCAGCTTTACTCTTATCACTTGTCACCTGAATTTTGTGCAGAATCATCAGTACTGGAGAGTTTCTGAGATTGCTGTTGAGACACAGCAAAGGCACTTTTTCTTCTTGTGCACCTGCTGCACATTTCTTTGCCTTTCTTTACAGAAATTTTATATTAACTCTAGGGGATACTGACACACATGCCAGTTAAACTACATGGTATTTTTTTTTTTCAGAAAACATTCCACTGTTGTGATGGGTTATGGGTTTTTATTATTATCAATACCAAGGGCTCAGACAACAGAAGAAAAAATGTTACTGTGATCTTCTCTCTTATGTTCTTTAGCATTGCATCATTATTTGGTTTGTGAAAAAGAGTAAGATTCCCTTGGCATCTATACAACTTTTGTACTTGAAAACTCAGATAATAATCCTGAGTCTGGCCTCTTGTAGCATGGCCATGCCCAAGTCACTTCACTTCTCCTTCTCCTCCTGTAAAACTTGGAGAGGCACATGTTTCTCTGTTAATTCGTTTGATACACAGGAATACAGTAGAGTATCTCTGTGCCACAGATGCTGAACGAGGTCTACATCACTACTCTCTTATTGGAATTAAAACAGCAAATGTTATTGATACTGACCCTTCCTAGACAACAAACAGATATGCTATTCAACATCCTTCAGTTCACACCATTTTCCTGTGCCCTTTTTCAGCTCCATCTCAATCTCATATGCTATTTCTCATTGTACTTTTGAACAAATAATAGGAACCAAAAATTTGGATCGTGTCTGCTTTAAATATTTATGAGTTATGATAATATAAGGCTTTGTTTTGCATAAAGCACATAGAAAAGCAGCCTTTAAGTAAAACTCAAAGCCAGATTTAGATGACAGTCCATATTGCTGGCATCTTTGCTGTATGTCAAACCTACCTTTGCAATCATCCATAGGGACTCAGCGAGGGCTGATAGGGTTTGCCCTGTGCTTTAGATTGCAGTTGTGGGCATGTTTACATGTAACATGTTTGGGCTTGCAGATATTTGGGAAGTAGCTGGCTCACGTACTTACAAAAAACTGTTTTCTTTCCAGTGATGTCATGCCACCAAAGCCAGGCAGAGAAGCTGTACAGGTTCCTTCACCGAATGGTCTTCTCTCTTCTGCTACAGGAAAGGATGGGGTCTGTAGACAGGCTGAACTCAAACAGCCTGCAAGGGCAATGACTGTATGTATAAACTCATGTCTGGCAGAACTGACCTGTTAGAGAAGAATACACAGTAATTTTTTTCTTTTAGGTTCTTTTACTAGAATATTAAAGTGTACAGTATAATACATTTGTCCAGCTTGCCAAGAAATAGGAACAAAAAGCATTAAACATTTCATGTTTTGCCTTTCTTTTTTTCTGAACTTACTTTTGCTTTAAATTTCAACCAATTTTAACATTTACCTGGAAAAATCTTGGAAAAAGCATGGACTTATAATATAACATTTAAGACTTTCCAATTTTTAAAGGGGGAAACAACCAATCTAAAAACTGTGTGTAAGGTTTTCACTGTTATCTTCAGACTTCAGCAGTCACTGCCAGGCCACCTCTGGTTGTGTAGTCTCAGCTGCAGACATCGCAGAAATGTGTGCAGTCCAGACACTTCAAGAGAGTTTCAGCAGAGATGATTCTGGGAAAAAGAAACAAAGCAGTTGTATCAGCATGGTGTTACACCCAAGGAAAATTTGTAAAAACTACTTCTAGCACCATGGCACTGTGTGGATGTCAAAGCATGGTTGGTTTGATTTTGTTGGAGCAACACTCTATTGTGCTACATAGACATATTTCATTCTAACTAACTGAACAGTAGTATAAAAAGAGCAATCTGACCATTTTTTTACCTTAAATTAGGGTAAATTACAGGGCTACAGAGAATTTTTTTTTTCATCTTCTTCAATATTATGCACTTTCACAGCCCTCCTATTTTAATAAAAATAATTCCCTATTGCTAGTATCTATGACCAGTCATTCAGAGTATTTTCACACAAGGAAAACAGGTAAAAAAAATAGTAACCTTTTCGATAACAGAGATAGCACTCTCACTCAAGTTATTTTTGGTAATACCATAATCCTAACTGATTTAAGTCTCATTTAGACATAAATATAAAATCAAATAGCAGATACTTTAATGTCTGGAGAAAGTATCAGCTGTCCAATGGATATTTATAAAATAGGCAATGAATGTCGAAATCTCTGCCAATTTAGGTTTTTCTGAATTTCTGGGCTTTTAGCCATTTGCTGCTTGCTGCTTTCCTTGCTTCTTGCTGTGAAGTTTTATGTGCCTCACAGTTAGGAAGGACGGGAAGGTGCACTTCCAAGTACTGTGTCTGCTGGTTTTGAACCTGTAGTTAAAATAAATAACAATTTTTTTCTTCCTCAGTAAGTGAAATACTAGTAACGATACAGTTGTCTTATCAAATCTAAAAGAAAGAAAAATCTAAATCAAATCTAAAAGAAAGAAAAATGTCAAAGCGTACTGTTGTAAGTTTTGGTGAGAATAAAAGCCCATCTAATTAAAGAGGAAACCTCACTGCTACAGAGGTCAGCATTAATAACTGTCAGGTAAATTCACAAATAAAGGGAAACTGTCAGGTCAGAGTTGGCCGCTGTGCATGCGGAGGATCACTAGACATGCTGACAATAGAACAAGAACAGTTCTTTTTTAACCTTAGTTCAACCTGACTTACATCAGTATATCCAGGTGTATTGATAAGACTTAGTGCCTCATTGCTTCAAAATGAAATAAATACTGTGCTTCATGAAACATCTCTGTATAATATTATATCTAGAGATTTACATATTTTCTAGGCTCAGTCACCAGACCCAGGCTGGAATTACAAAATGGATTGTATCATCTCTATGTCAAGGGGTCAGCAACATCAAAATCCATTGTCACCTACTCTCTTTATTTTTCTCTAAAAATGAAAGAGATACAGAATAAAGCAAAATTCCTAGACAAAATTAGGTGAAAATAGCCACCATGAGCAAACATATATCATAATAACATACACAAAACAAATACAGAGGCAGATGACCTGAATTCCTGGTAGACGGACAGCCACTCTGTCCCCTGTTGGATGTTGTTCTTGGTCTCACACTGATATGTGAATAAAGAATCACTGGCTCCTTTAATTTTGTCTAGGTATTTTCTGATTTGCATATAGGTTCTTCTTCCATGTTTAGTGGGTGATCTGCACTGGACCTTGGCAAGTAAAGTCTTGCTATTGTACTACTTTATGTTCTTTTGTCAAGAATCATTTCTGATTTGTAAGACGTTTTCATTTTTGAAAACACAATGTAATTCAGTAATTAACTGAAAATAGTTTAAAATGTAGACATGGGACTTACTGATTCTGAAACACAAATAATTCTCACAGTGTCTAATTTTCTGTCTACAATGAATATTTTGAAAAAAAGAAGTTTAAATAGAACAATAAGGGCCAATTTTATGAAAGCACAACGGGTAACAAATGTTAAAAGTCTATTGGAGCAGGATACCTTGTGGTGTGTAATGGAGCTAGCTCTGTAGACATGTTAGAGTCTATACTTACAGGATTTTCAGCTTCTTCAGAAAAACAGGCAGGTTTTGCCACATTGTATTTTCAAGTTCTATAGTTTGCAAAGATGAAGAGGGCCTTTGGATATGGAATTTAAAATTAACATTATTGAATGAACTGGATAACATAGCACCTCAACAAGGAGAGATTTGTAATAAAGGTTGATACTCCAACGATAAAAGCTGTAATGAAATCTAGTGTTTGAAAAATGAAGCTGAAGAAACTCAGATTAATATTGAAACATAAAAGTTTAATCAAGGATAATTAATTGCAAAAACTAACCCTACACCATTTGTTGTAGTTTTAAATCAAGACTGAATGTCTTCCAAAAGTCTATGATGTAGATCTTATTGAAATTACATGTCTGAGATTGATATTCATCACAGTTCTGCCTTAAGAAATCTAAGAACCAGCCATTAGTACTTACATTGTTTTATAATTTGAGTAATAAAAACTGCCATCAATATTTTGATTTATGGGGCAGCAAAAACTCCATTAATAAAGTAACACAGTTGCAAATGCAAGTACTTAGAGCTGCAAAATGTCAAAAGCCAGTTTGCCAACACAGAAATATATAAATTGGGCAAATCCAGCTATATTTTTGTGTTAGCAGTCAATGGCATATACCTAACACTAACTGACACAGCGGAATATTACATAGCTTTTCCTAAAGGCAGCAATGGAGATTTATTAAAAATGTCTTGACATACTTTTTTTTTTTTTAATATGGAGCATGTAATATAATTTTGTGAATTTCATTTTAGACATGTCAATCATTTCTTTTTGTTGAAACTTGAAAAGTAATTATGGAAAGTTTCAGCTCACATCATTAAGGTGGACAAAGATAGAAACAGTTGAAAATGCTTTCTTACAGTGGAAAATCTTGATCAGTCTTTTCTTTAGATAACTTCAGCTGCAAGTTTTTGTTATTTAATATCTATAGAAATTTGCCTTAATAAATACTGAAAAATTACTATGTATATTTTAGCACTCCATGTTTGCTTGTTTAGAGAGGGCTTTATCTTAACCACCATCAGCTCTCAGATAGTTAGGCATCTAGTCCAAGCAAGTCATATAATCTCTCTCAACAGTCAGTGATAAGATATAGGTGTCTCCAGTGAGTGATTTTTCCCATCGTAGTCCAGAGATCAGGATGGCACGTATATAGCTTCTAGAAGTGCTTCTCCCTGGTTGACTGTAAAAACAGCATTGGTGATGAGCTTAAATTAAATTTTTCACTTTTAAATGGCTAGAGATGTAAAACTCCAACAGTTTATGATCTCTCTTAACAAACGATTCATAAGAAATATCTCGCAGATCATAATCCAGACCTTCAACATGTGTTTATGTGAATAAATCCTAATTCATGCAAGTGCTTATGTACATGAGCATTGGCAATGGAGCTGGTTCCTCCAGCAGTGAAATGACACTGGTGGATGGCAGAACTGAGACTGTAGCACCAACCAATGCTAATCTGTCCTCTCAGTAATCAGACCCAACTACAAGTCCTATGACAGAGATCAGTGTCTTCTTATATTAACGACTTAAGATTTTATGTGCATGCTTGTCTATGAAATAAAGTGGTAATACAGCACTGAGTCTGTTTTATAGAAAGTTCAATAATAATTACCAACATCAGTTACACAGTGGGTTGGTTGGTTTGCTTGTAGCATATTGAGCCAGATGCCCTTCTGAAGTCAAAGTAATTAACTTTACAGTGTTCTCAATCTACCTGTGCTGCTTTGAGTTATCCTGCAATTTTGTTGATAAAATAAGTATTTGTGTTCCCTAATTAGATTGGAAAAACAATTAATGGAGTCCTTGGTTTATTATACTAGCAGCTGCACATGCAAATGTGCATTTGTGTAAGATGTCCTCCAAACTTGTTATAGCACTAAATATATACTAATTGTCATCTAAATTCCCTGTTGATAGCTGCTTTATAGTGCCAGTTCACCTATTAGCATCCTCAATTGTGCATAAACAGAATAACAGGTGTAACATTGTAAATGGTAATTTAGGAAACTTCTAACATGTTTTGTAAATGGCAAACACTGTAATGATAGAAGTCATTCACTGAGTAAATAATGGGGGAAAAGGAGAGGCATGTTAGCTTTGGTACTGCAAAAATACTATTTCACTTACTGGATGTGAGTCCAAGATATACATAAAAACCTGTCCCCACTGAAGGGAACGGTAAAGCTGTTGTATTCTAAAATCTGTCAGTAAATCAACTAAAAATGATGATTCAAATAAATCAGCAAAATACAGAAAAGTAAAGAAGGAGTAAAGTGCAAATTTTTCAATAAGATTAGAGCAGAAATTACCAAACTGAAATTTAGCCAACCACAAATTTAAGATTTCAGTCATCTAGTATTTCTCTCTAATCAATGAAAGGAGATAAACATTTGCAAAGAAGAAGTCACCTACCTTAATAGGAGGGAAGAGATGCTTCTCACCCTACACTGACTAGAAGAGTCTAACTTAAACTGTATACCTATCTTTGAGACGGCTATTTCATTTCTTCAGCATCAGGACTTATTCCTGCTGATGGGACAGGATCTGTCAACCAGATACAACAGATGGTCTGAATTTCTTATCACTCTCTTGAATTTAGATCTTGTCATAACTACTAAAGTTTTAGGTGCCCCAAGGAATATGGCCTAACTTCTGATCAGGGTCAGTACTCTGAAGCAAAATTTAGCCCAGCCTGATGTGCAGAGAAGGTGTTTGCCATGGGGAACCCACTGGAGGGTTGGCTTTGGTAAGCAGTCTCAGGGCTTGCTGCACCACACCAAACCACAGAGGAAGGCAGTACCTGCTCCTTCCCTCCAAACACTGCCTTTTCTCTGTGCTCTATGCCAGATAAGCTTGAGATGTTTCAAGAAGTAATGGAAATAACTGTGTGTGTTTGTTTGTTTGTGAATAAGTGCTGTGCTTTTTCTTGTATGTGTGTGAGAGCACTGCTCAGCATTAAATGAAGTATCTACTGATATTCATAGAAGCTCTGAAATTTAAGTGTGACTACCTTTCCTCTGCTAGCACATTTTGGTAGCTACTAAATGAACCTTATTTTTTTCTTAAACCTTATCTTTAAAGTTTACTTTTACTCTGTAAATGTGTTTTACTGTCATAAATTCCAAAAGCCTGAGAATCCACCCACCTCAGACAGTTGTCCAGAAGGTGATAAAAATTCTAAATATGTGCTGTCTTGACAGCATCAGCTGAAAATAAGAAATATCATCCGTGATCATTCCTGGGCCCTTGTCATTAGGCTGCAGGTCTGACAGGCTACTCTGTGAGTGACTGGTTCACTTTTCTGATGTTCCCCCAGGGAAGACCAAATATGCTATTTCCTTGTCATCTGTGTTAAACTTAATGAAGAACATTGATACTGCAAATGCATCTGAAGTTCATGTAAGTATATACAATACACCTGTACCAGATAGCTTTTTTTTTTCAATGAAGATAATTCTTGGCATTTATTTTCTCAAAAAATTATTTCCCCTGTATGAAATTAGGTGAGATGATGCATGAGTGATCACAAAGAAGGAGATACTGAGATTTTAAGTAGCAAATATATCTTTGGCAACAAAATATTTCAGAATAAAAAAGATTTACTACGTCCTGTGTTGTTGTGAGTGAGGGACTTACAGAAACAGATTCTGGGGATGAAAAAATAAGGAAGTGCGTGATTTGTATTTATTTACATGGGAAGATTAAAGGGATAATGTGCATTACCTTGATGGACTGGCAGTCTCCTTAGCAGATCTGATGAGTCATCGGTGTGGTACCATTTTGAGTCACTATGTATTGTTAGCTACCACTGCAATCACAGAAAGACTTATTGAAAAGAAGTAGATTATGTAAGAAAAGTAACTAAATCCCCATCAGAATTCTGCCTGAGACAGAGTAAATTCAGCCTGTGTGCTCATCGTTTGGAAAAGTCATGAGTAACTGACAGCCTAGGCATATAATGCAACATTCGGGTGCCTCAGGGCTCCCCTGTTGGGGATAAAACTTGTAGAGAGCTCAGCTGCTCTGTGTCACGTAGCGTGAAGTGCAAGTTGGCTAGCACTATTGGAGCAGTGAAAGCTGCCCTCTTTACAAATCCAGGCTGCTCTATATACAGCACAGCAGAGTCGCAGGCAGGAACGATGTTCACTTGTAACAATGGGCGAACGAAATACAGCAAACAGGACAATTTATGGCATGTGTTATAACCCAGTTTAAAGCACTACTAAATTGTCTATTGAAAAAAAGCAAGCACAGTTTTTCTTTTGTTTAACATTAAAGGTGGATTATTGGTTAACTGAGATGTTGGCATGGAGTCCGGTGACTGAATTTAGACTAATTTTCAGTGGGAACAGTCACAGAGGAAAACAAGTTACATGAAAACTGTAGGCGTACCTGCAGCCTTCTAGTCCAGGAAATCAATGATTCCTATTGAATTCAAATGTTTTTATTATTATCCCTTGAGCAAAGATTTGGTACAAGATTAAGTAGTTTTACAGGTGATGACTCAATTTCTATGAGGGTAAATTCGCATTGTGACAGCGAAGTCAATATAGTCAAGATAATTTACCTGATCTCAGGACAAGACCCGCAGTCAATACTAAATTCAAGACCCCAGTCAATATTAAATTAAATTTTTAATTTTATTTAAATATTGAAATTAAAATTTTAATTTAGTTTAAATATTTAATTAAAATTAAATAAACAATACGTTATTTCAGTGGAGGCAGCACCTGATTCTTTAATGAAGCTTCAGGCCCACAGTATCAGGCTTTTCTGTTCTTTGTTTCCAAAATAACTTTGCACAGGCTCTCAGAATAAAATCTTTAAAATCCTAATCATAATTCAGTGATATCGGAAATCTAAAGGAGTTTTGTCTGAGTTAGAATTTGGGATATTGCCTTTAACATATATGTTTATCCCCTATATTATTTTATTTTCCTTCTTTTTTAGGTATTGACTCACTGTTACTTGACTGTTGAACAAAACTACCCTAAAGGTTTTGCACATTGAGATAAATCAATTATATTATTCTGGCTTCTCTACTAGTGACCTCAGTTGTTACAACAACCAAACTTTTACCACTTTCTTAACATCAGTCCTTTTAATTTCTGAAGTTATAGAAAGAAATCCATTTAAACTGTAAAAAAAAAAAATCTGTAATTGCTAATATTTAGAGCCATATAGTTCACCTTCAGCAATAATGACCCTACTTAGTAACTTGCTTAAAGGCTTCTAAGAGTCACAGAGTTCTTCCAAGGGTACTGAAGTATTAGTGCATAAAGTGTCTGCAACTCATCACTGGTCCTACATGCTCACTGATCAAGGTATGCTTCAGAGATTACAACTAAAATAAAAAATTACTGTAATTTTGAAGTCAGAAGATGGCATGAAGTAGAACCCAGTTTGGCAAAGAGGGTTTTTTATTATTATTTTGATTGCACTCAGGAAATACAGTTAACGAGGCAGTTTTGTGTCAGAGGTGACATGATGCTCATGTTTTTATGTATAGCTTTTACTGGCTGGGAAACTTTCAATTTCCTTCCAGCTCTTTCATTTTTTTGACATTATTGCAAAAAGCAGTTTCACTTGCTAAGTATTTGAAGTATCCTTCTTTTAGGAATGATATACCATATGATTTCTCATTGAAAGAGGATAAAACGTTTTGTGTGACAAAGGCTAGAAAAGACTTGGCTAGAAGACAGAGGACTGTATTGTTCATCAGCAAAGTCTTGTGTAAGATTTTGTAGAGTCATTAGGTCCAGATAAAGTAAAAAACTTAGATTGGACATCCTTCCATTCACTGCCAGCATCCCCACAGAGTGTAAATCAAAGTTTGATGATTCCATACCTGCATTCCCTGAACACGGTCTGGGGAGAATTAGACACTTCAAAGTATAGCTGCATTGAAGCACATGGAATGAGCTGATAAAAATGGTCGACACAACAGTATTTCTGAGAATCACAACCCTGTGAACTTGTGTACCTAAAATGGTTGGGAAACTAAGGAAGTTATCTGCCCAGTTCTCTTTCTGGAGGAGATGGAAACATTTCAGAAGGAACGTCATGCAAGAAGCTCCTGTAATATTTAATTGCATTGCACTAGATTGGATTCCAGTCTAGATCTACACTAAATAAAGCAAGGGCACAGGCCCAAGCAGTAACATACGATTGTCCATATTGCTTAATTTTCACCCAGTTCCTCTCGTGGTTTTGGCCCATGGCTGCTGGCAATCATACTTGGTTGTACTCATTTGTGAAGCCATTTGAAACTGATGGATGTGAAATGACTGAACATATATTGGTATATTTTAATGAGTATGTAGCTTTAAAGGTTTGAAAATATATTGAACCTTATTGCTGGTGGATTAATAATCAATCTAAAAGCTATAAAGCTATAAACTATACTGTGTTGGTATAACAGCACAGTATAGATATATATATGCAGGACCTCTGTGTTGGCCATTGGTGACAGCAGGCAGGAATAAGCACCTTTCACAATTTTTTGTGAAGATGTCTTTATACTAATGTGAATGTAATACAGTCTAAAACTTGCTTTGACTTTTAAACCTCACAAAACACACAAAGCAAGGTTGAACAAGACAATTTCAATAATTTAAAGTCAGCAATGTGCACTTCTTTATTAGTTTGTGTCAATACAAACTCAGAGAAATTTGTTTGTATAGAGACAAGAAAAAGATATAACAAAAAAAGAAGTGATTCAAGAAGTATAATGAAGACAATACGTGGAAAGCCTGCTGAAAATAATAGACATCCAAATAACAATCAGTCCCTCTGTAGTTTCACTGTTTCTGTTTCTTCTTGATTAGCTTATCATACAAGACTTTGAATAACAAAGAAAATCAGCAAAAAATGCAACTTAAGTGAAAGCACTGTCAGAAGCCACAATCTCTCACAAACAGTTCTCTAGAGGTAGTAAGGGCCAGATTGTACATGAAAGATGATGAGACCAGACCTGGAAAGGGGATGACAAATGTAAATTCTGCTGCCTGTCACTCCCTGCCCAGAAAGTATGAGCATGCTAAAAACACGCACACAAGACTTGTGTGGGTGGGGAAAGACAAGGGGGATGGAGCCAGGAAAAAGCAGAACAATTTCCAGTCTGATTTCTGCTGTTCATGTTTACTGGGATTCCACCTGTCATTCCTCAACCCCTTCCTGCTTAAAGTCCTAAATTCCTTTGTCTAATAAATAGGAAATCACTGTGGAAAAAGGATGCCATCCACAGGGAACTGCAGGACTCACCCATACTTTTACTGTTGGATTTACATCACAGTTTGCATCAGTGTGTTCTGCGTCATGATCAATAAGCTGAAAGACAGTTATAGGCAGGGCACTGCATACATGCCTGTTAAAAATGTTTGCTCTTAACTGTTTGAGAACTGAAAACTATACTTAGCATATGCAGCTCTTAGGAGAGAGTATCCTGTGTGTACTGGTTGACAGGGATTTTTCATTCTCATTGGAGACCTCTTGAGAGCTTGCAACTCTATACCTAGTACAGCCCACCTCTGTCTAGTAACAAGGCAAAATCTCACAAGCAGAGAATGCATTTTTATTACAAGGAAAATGGATCCCAAGTGTAGTTTTCTCAGGCAACAGCAGTTGTCTGTGAGCAGCACGACTGTATTTGCAGGTTTACATGCTCAAGGAAAAGCCTGCTTCAGCTTTCTTTTCCTCGCCCTCTATAATGCATATTTCAGTCTATCATGCATATTTAAGTCTATCATATAACACCAGTCTCATGCTGCCTACTACACGCTGCCTTAGCTCTGCTCTCTTGTCCTGAGAAAATGCGGATCTCAGACCTGGATGGATGGCTGCATGAGGTACTGTAAGAAGAGCACGCTAGGAAGTTGGGAACTACTGCTCCACATAGCAGGGAGCTACCCTAGTTGTCTGGTCAACTGTAACTGCCTGTTCGACATCTTCCTCAAGGCTGGTTCCTGGCACAGTTGTCTCTTATAAGAATCTGGATAACTCTCAAGTGGTACTCAAGTCTCATTTTAGGTGCCTTTGAATTTATGCTTTATGCCTGAATCAGGACCCAAATTAACCAGTGAATATGTTACAGTTTTGCATTAATTGTTTGTTTTCTGTTTTCCTTCATGTCCCTGTGTATGGACAAGGACTAAGACCCTAAAGAGGTGTTGGGGAAAAAACAGTTTTGTACGCAGTGACATTAGTCATTCCATTTTTAATTTGGCATCAGACACATGCCAGGGCATAACAAGAGCAATGGAAGAATGCCACAGTATCATCCTCTGCGTTACAGCTTTCCTGCTGCAGTGTGGTCACCACATTGCAACACTGGTCTATTATATGTGTAAGTTTTCCAAGCCCTGCAAATGTTCAGCTGCGTGACTTACAGATGGGATCAAAGTCATTTTTTCAGCACTGGCCTGGTGGGTGCTAAAGGGTAAAGATATGACCAGATGATTTTGCAGTCATTATAGGCACTGGAACATCTTTTCCTCCATTTTTTTATATGGGGAAAGAAAAAGATTTTTTTTTTAAACATTAACGTATTAAAGATGTGATGAAGTAATTGAAAAAAAGAGTAAGATAGGATGTATGCTTCCCACTGAGTATATTTTGTATACAGATTGGGAACAATTAGGCTTTTAACAGTTTCTAAATATGCTAAGAAATTCCTCAGAATCTGCTGCCAGTTGTTGACTACAACTACTTGGCCAAATATACAGACCATCTGCCTATATATAGGCTTTGTAACACCTTCAAGAAGCATTTCATGATGATTCCCACCAAGAATAGGAAAAAGAATCATATTTTAAATAGTTTAACATTTTATGGTTTCATTCTTCTTGTCATAGTCCTGGCAGCATCAGGATGAAGGAAAAAAGTTTTTTGAATGTGCCCTTGTCTATCAGTCTTGACTCTCTTGTCTATCCATTGAACTTTGAATGGTTTCCTCTATTGTGTTTTAATCAGAGCATGCATAGTTGCTTCTTCTCTTCACTCGTCCTTCATGTTATCTTCTTTTCGCCTCCTGTACATGGCTTCTTAAGCTGAAGGCTGTGATATTTAGTGAACAACCTCACTCTTTTGCTGACAGACAGATCAGACTCGCTGCAATCTTTCCAAATGCACTGCTTCTTCATTTGTATGCACCACAGCCATCCCTTTCTCTGCAGACTAGATCAATCTCAGTATTAGGGAGATTATACCACTGTCAGTAAGCCTTCAGCTTTTTCCTCACATTGCTGTAGCACAAGGCTACATATTGAAGACTAGATGAGCTTGACATTTCATTTCACCCATTCAATATACCAAAAAGTAATTTTGCTTGAAGAAAAAGTGATTCCGATAGAACCCTATATAGTTATTTGAAACAGTCCCTCTTCTTTGTGATCTAGTTAAAGCAAAGGTTCTCCTTGAGTATAGGTGTCATCACCCAAGAACTCATTTAATGTTTAGCCAAAACCTACCTGCAAATATTATGAAGTCCTGCGGGAAACATTTGATAGAGAAATGGAAAAAATGGGGAAATAGAGTCAAGTTTTCTGAGTTCTGATCCTAGCTATGATTCACACTGAGTGTGGCTTAATCTGTCACAAAATATTTCTTTCTCTTCACCTCTAAAAGTGGCAAGAACCTTGTAATCCTTTTATTGATTTTTGATGAAAGTTTGCCAAATATTTTGACGTCAATGATGTTTTAAAAAATAAAAAGCTATATAAACTTACCTGATTTGTCTTCCCAGCAAAGCTTCAAGCTTTGAGTATTCTGCTGCATAAGATTTGGAATAGATGATAGAAAATATAAATTTTAAAAGAAACTTCAGATTTTAAAAAATATTTTTTTCAAAATAAACCTCACATTTATTCAAGAGCTGCATATTAGATAGTAGTGTAGCTCAGTAGCCTAGTGGTTGCTGGATTTTTTTTTTTGTTTTCTCTAATGTAAATCTTCCATCCCTGAAAAAAAAAAAAAATCTAAACATTAGTAGTCTCAGCTATGTATTTAGGTAAAAAAACAAGCAAAAATTAGAGGAAGAGCAATGAGATTTGCTCAAGGTAACATATAGTCTGGATGATTTCCAGTATGGTTAAAAAAGAATCCAGGATGTGATCAGAAGTGAAAGCAGCACTTAATTTACAGATATTCACTCTATAAGGCAAGATTCTTGATTTCTTTGACTTTCTCACAGCATTTCTAATACCTTAATTTGCTCACTTGGCTTTACCATTATGTTCTTGTTTTGAAAAGTAGAAGAAAAAGTGACTCACCTAAAGCCTCTCAGAGCATTTCTGGCTGCATGTCTTGCAACTGTATGCAACCCTTGTTTATGTGAGTGGCACAGTTGTTGCTTTCAATGTGCCTGTTTGGTAATAATTGCCAAAGTGGACTGCAGATCCAGGATCTGGCACTAAATTTTGCTTGCTCACTTACTTTGAGTGACTGTGAATGGATATGAAATACATCCAGAAATGTGGGGTAAATCATGGTGGCCTGTGGAATGGGGAGAGTAAATGTACAGTTAGAATTGTCCTAAAAGTCAGAGGATGCCAACATGATGTTAATGAAAGATTGTGATGGACAGAGTCCTAGCCCTATGTTGCTGTTTGGTGGCTTGCTTCTTTGTATTGTGCATTATATATATATATATATTGCATTATTATATGTCCATATGTTTCTCATCAGGAGTGTTACTAGGCAGAGGGAACATATATCTCCATTCAGATTCATGGTGAAGGATGTTATCTTTTGCTTTCGGGTGTGTTGTTTGTTTTTTTTTTCCCCCTTCTCTCTCCTTTCTTTTTCATTCTCTGTTTCTCAACTTCTGTTAGTGCTGTCTCCCCCCCAGCACTTCCTTCTCTAAACCAATTCTCCAGCCCTTTGGATATTCCTCCTATTTCTTGTTGATTTGTGTACAGGCAACATCTTTGTAATGATCAATAGTGAAATATGTGAGCCAGATGTCTGACCTCCAGAGCACCTGTCATGTGAAGGGTTTGGGGTTTTATTGCTTTGTTTTGCAGCAGCAGAAAGATTTTAATTTGTGAGGAAAGTGCTGAAAGAAATGGGAAAAATTAATGTTATCTTCACCACTGGAATTGCCAGCAAATATGGATAGGAGTAGAGCCCTGTGATAACAAGAAAATTACCCTGTTTCTGTGACTCTGTCCACATCTGAGCATGATATATGTAATGAAGCAGAGCAGTAACCACCAAGGAGGTTCAGGGACAGCCCTGGGAAGGCTGTTTTAGCACATGAAGACAAAGCGGAGGCTGTTCCTTTTTGCATAGCTGGAGGCCAAAGTGGTCACAGTAGCAAACCCCAAACCATATTTACAAGCACAAAGCAAGAAACATGTTTAAGTGGAGACCGGGCTGGGTTGTCAGAGAGATGAGCTCTCTTCCCATGTGCTTGGTCTTACCTGCTGGGTCATCCTAGGCAAGGCACAGCACTCCCTTGCACTTCTCTTCCTATTGACTGCACGTAATATGATTACTTTCGGATTATGTGCTTTCTGATTTTGAAAAGCTCCATATTTGTTGTTATTTGTGAAATTATATTCAGTTTATGCATGCAAATAACTCTGCTTGCTCTTCCACTGGTTTTTCCTCAATATTTATGGTGTTTATGTAGATTAAATACTCCAGTTAGCTAATGAGAGGGGAAAAAACTGGGGCTGTAGACATTAGGAAACATAGTTTGTGAGGAAATTTTGGAAAAGTTTGGTTTCTGTGCCAGTCTTTGCTTTTTTGCTTATTTTTATAGATTAGATTGATCTAATAACAGCTGTCTGGGCACTAGGTATTTATTTTTTAATTACACACACCTGTTTCCTTGAAGATGATAGAACTGCTCATTCAATAGCTTGTACTTGCCGTTTCTCATTTTTCCCAGCAAGAGATTCACAAAAGCATTCAACACAGTCATAGGTCTTCCAAATCTGCAGCACTTTGCAAGAGTCCGGTTTGACTGTCAGGGATTTGAGATGAATTCTCAATTTGCAGTCCTGAGCTGGAATGTCAGAGATTCTAAGCCAGGATTTGCTCTTTAGATTGATGATTATAACTGGCTGGAGGAAGCTGGGGAAATCTGACCAGTCATTGTCTGAATTTAATTACTTCCATGTGTGCTGAACTCTGACAGTTAAAGGAGGATTTTTTTAATTGCAGATTTTTTTTTATATTGACAGTGTGACCCATGATAATAAAACTACTCTTAGCAGATAGAAAAAGATGTCAGAAAGAAAGCAAAAAATGAATTTAAAGGAATAATAGCAAGTTAAGAAGACCTCTGAGTTAATGTATTACATAGGTCTGACTGTCCGAATAGTGGGAGACCATTGGTTATTTTCCACAGTACACAGTTGCAACAATGACATGAAAATAGAGAAGGGTCAGTCAATTGAACTCTTACTCACATTGGTGACTTCTTATTTGTGTGAGAGTTCCCATCCAAATGAACAGGAAACTTCCTGAGTTACCTATTGCCAGTATTTAATAATAGTGCTTGAGATTTGACCTGAGCTTCACTTTTCCTTCTTTCCACAAGCATTCAACTCTTATTTGGATTTTGCTCAGAGCATATCTTTTGAAACTAGTGATGCTGAATGCCTTCTCCTGTTCCCCTTTTAAACCATGGCTACTTGGGTACACGAGTATTTGCCTAAGCTATTAGACAAATACAACTAGGACATTTTTAGTTTAAGTGTACATAATACATTTGGCTTATATGAGCCATTTCAAACAAACCAGAAGAATTAATGGAGTTGCAATTGTCAATAAAGCCATTAGCTTCAGGGGAAGTACTCACTGAAGCGGGATGGGTTTTGGATTCCACTGAGGTTTTCAAAGGGATGATATGAGCAGTTTGGCTTTCACTGAAAGATCCCTCCTGATACTCACCAGTCCCTAAGCTGCACATATTAAACTTGTGTTTTGAAGTACTTCAAAGCTTCAGGGCTACTTTGAGAAAAGCACATACTGGGTGTCAATAAGTTATGTTATAGTTATTAATGTATTTTAAGTTTTGAACATATACCAGAGATATGAAATCATACAAAATCTTTTTAAAAATTACAGACTATGCTCCCGCACCTATGCAGAGCAGTCCTTGCCTTTGGTCCACATGTAGTTGATTTCTTTAACTTCTTTAACATAAGTAAGTGCTAGTCAGCATAAGCAAAGTTTACAGATTTGAGTCTGATGGGTTTGGAGGAGAATAAAATCTTCACTTGCCTTACTTGCAAATGAAGGAGGATTTATATCCACATGCCCCTCCTATTCCCTTTGTCAGCTTTGGTTTGTTTATTTATATATTAACTTATGGGTGATCCCTACGTGGGTTTGTAATCTGAGTAGCTATTGCAAATCTTGTTCCTCTATTGCATTCTACCCTGTGCTGACAGAGCTGACTGCCACACAAGACATTGTGGTCTGACCATGGCCATGTTATGTCTATTCATGAAATACTACATAGGTCAAGGCTGAGAACATAATTATTCTCATGCTGTACCATCACAGTTCACAGCTGTAGATGTGAAAGAATGGAAAATTCACTTCCCTGCATAAGATGGAGCTTTTGAACACATGTAAGATGAAGTTCTTTTTTACTTTTAGAGTATGCATTCTCTCTTCACACAAAAAACATTTTTAACTGAATGACACAAGGGGCTCATTTTAGCTGGTTAAACATGGGCAACTGAAGCACTAGAGTGCACAGGTCTCCCATACAGCCATTTCAAGGTGGATGTCCCACATGTCTGATGGCATTTCAAATGGCAGTCAATATTTATGCTTTATGAATTTGAAATAAGCCTATAGGTTCTGCTGCAAATACCATTTTTTTCCCTGTCTGTTTAAAATTTGAAATTGATAGAGGATTACTAAAAGGGGTGTGACATTTTTGACACAGATCAACTCAGAAGCTGGCTGCTCCACTCCAATTATACCTAGATATGTATGAAGTGCCACTTATGTCAAGGGATTGTAACATTTAAAGATTTATGATTGTCTTCCTACCTTGGAAAACAAATTATTTCAACTCCTAGTTTTTGCATCTCATCTGTAAAATATGGAACAAAGTTTCTATATGAAAACTGGAAAATATGAACAAAGGTTAGCCAAAGAGGAGACTTACAGAATCATAGAATAGCTTGGATTGGAAGGGACCTTTACAGGTCATCTAGTCCAACCCCTCCTGCAATGAGCAGGGACATCTTCAACTAGAGCAGGTTGCTCAGAGCCCTGTCCAGCCTGACCTTGAATGTTTCTAGGGATGGGGCATCTACCACCTCTCTGGGCAACCTGTTCCAGTGTTTCACCACCCGCATTGTAAAAAATTTCTTCCTTGTATCTAGTCTAAATCTACTCTCCTTTAGTTTAAAACCATTACCCCTTGTCCTATCACAACAGGCCCTGCTAAGAAGTCTGCCCCTATCTTTCTTATAAGCCCCCTTTAAGTATTGAAGGGCCACAATAAGATGTCTCCAGAGCCTGCTCTTCTCCACACTGAACAACCCCAACTCTCTCAGCCTGTCCTCATAGCAGAGGTGTTCCATCCCTCTGATCATCTTCGTGGCCTTCCTCTGGACCTGCTCCAATGGGTCCATGTCCTTCTTATGTTGGGGGGCCCAGAGCTGGACACAGGACTCCAGGTGGGGTCTCACCAGAGCAGAGTAGAGGGGCAGAATCACCTCCCTCAACCTGCTGGCCATGCTTCTTTTGATGCCGCCCAGGATACAGTTGGCCTTCTGGGCTGTGCACGCACATTGCTGGCTCATGTCCAGCTTTTCATCCACCAGTACCCTCAAGTCCTTCTCTGCAGGGCTGCTCTCAATCCCTTCATCCCCCAGCATGTATTGGTACCAGGGACTGCCCCAACCCAGGTGCAGTACCTTGCACTTGGCCTTGTTGAACCTCATGAGGTTCACATGGGCCCACTTCTCCAGCTTGTCCAGGTCCCTCTAGGTGGCATCCCATCCCTCAGGCGTGTCAACTGCACCACTCAGCTTGGTGTCATCTGGAGACTTGCTGAGGGTGCACTCAATCCCCCTGTCTGTGTCATTGATGAAGATATTAGAATCATAGAATGTTAATATTAATATTAATGTTAATATTAAACAATACTGGTCCCAATACGGACCCCTGAGGGACACAACTCATCACTGAGCACTGATATTAACACTATTAGTCCTCAGGTAGCTTCATGAAGGTTGATGTGCAATGCACCCTGACTCCTGAGATTACAAATCTTGCTCTGAAGCGGGCGACAGGAAGGATTTGTTTGCCCCTCAAAACTGTCTGACTGAGTTCACAGTAAAGTGAAGGAAAAGCACATCACATTTACCAAAATTCCTTCACTTTGCAGTGACGCACAAATTTGCAGCTTCTCATGTACCCCCTGCAATATCTAATAAGAGCTGACTCCTGCCCAAGACACCTCTGAAAAGGACATATTCAAAGTTCAGTGGCGCTTTGGTGTAAACTCCATGAGAGGGTAAAACAGAGTTGCCCCACTCAGGATCAGATCAAGAAAAAAATTGTAGGTTTGATCGCTGTTTGATTCCTGATTTTTATTTTTTTTTCATGAAAATCAGGACGTAGGATGTGGCTCAGCTCAGACCTCCATATGGAACAGGATCGATGCTGACAAGTACTGGCCGTGCTCTGTAGAAGTCAGACTGAGAGCGCTGCTACTATTATTCAAGATTTATCAGATAGTATTTTGAGAATGGCTGCAAAGCTGTATAGTCTCATTAAACTTCTTCCTGTGATACAACACCAGACAACAATGGTTCTTCCTTAACAGAGGGAGAAAAGGAAACTGGAACATTAGGTGGTGCCTGGGAGAAGTATGTTTGCATCATAATAGTTTCATAAGTAGTATAATTTTATTTTGTACGGTAAACTTCACCATGTCACAACACAAGACCATTATGATGCAATGACAAATTCTCAAGCATATGCCTATAAATACTCAAATAATATTTGTTGTAACACAGCTCCTCCTAGGCAGGAGCAGAGCAATTGTACGTTCAGGGCAGATGGATTATGATCTCCAGAAACTTCCAGTATTGTGAAGGGAAAAGGGAGGTTTGTAAAGATGAAAAAGTAAAAAAAAAAAAAAAATCCAAACAACTTATTATTATTGCTGCTATGGAAACTGAACAAAGAACAATAACTACTTGCCAATTTCTTCTGGCTCCTACAGTGAATAAACCTAAAATGCTGAGATTTAAAGGGCAAGAATTGCTGTCAATAACTAAATATTTTGCTATTCTGGGATTTACCAGCACATTACCTTGGAGTTGTTTAGTTTCTAAACCTTTGTGAATTATTTTTTTTTTCTGAAGGGCAATGCATTGTAAGTACATGAAGCATGCTGTTATGAAAAGGCAATTAATTTTACATGGGGAATCAATTAATGAGTTGATGTGGTCCTGAAATTAAGGATGTATTCACTGCATTTTATTTATATTTATAAAGGACAATGCTTTTATAAAAAGAAGAAACACGTTAAATTTACAGGTATGCCTAGCCCTGCACAACACCTGGGAACTTATAAGGAATGAAACATCATTGTTTAGATGTTTATTGCCACACAGTTATAATATGCTCATTGCAGTTGTATCTGTGTCAGACGCTACTGCTGAGACTTGCTTCTGACCCACACATATTTCATCTCTGAAAGGGAGAAGCAGCCATTGTATTTCTGCCCAATAATAACTTGTCATGCAATATTTTTTTAATAACCTGCACTTTGGACTTCATCTGGAAATGAAGGTGCAGCTATTTTAGGACATAGAATATGACTGTCGGTGTGGTTTCACCATGTTTTCCCACTCAGAAAACAGTAACTGAATCCTAAAGTTACTGGAATGAAATGGCAGCATTCATCACTCAGTTTGCAACAATTTGTTAGTTGTTAAAATTTAGAATAGCGTAGGCAAAATTAACCACAGGGAAGCTTGCATCTGTGGGGAAAAAATATCTAGAGTCTTCTGGCAACAAAAAGGTGAGAGAAGTCACTTCTGTTCTCCTTTGCCTGGAAT
The DNA here is from genome assembly GCA_020745775.1 of Theristicus caerulescens. NCBI lineage: Eukaryota > Metazoa > Chordata > Aves > Pelecaniformes > Threskiornithidae > Theristicus > Theristicus caerulescens. The sequence continues at coordinate 13,528,901 of CM036561.1, forward strand.
TACAGTGGGTGTTCTGGTTGAAAAACATCTCTTCCGTAAGAGATGGATATCTTCCTTTATCCAAGTTCCTCAAAACACTCTTTACTGTCAGTCAGCATCATCTTCATCTTACCCAGTCTGTGTTTAAGGCATATGGTATTCTTCCAACTAATTCTTTCTGCCAGATGTTAACTTGACTATCCTCCTATGTGCAAGAAAATGAGATATAGTTGAAATATCCCTCAGCTATAATTTATCGTACAACATCTCGGTGACATGAATATTCTTGCTGCAGGAGTGGAGAAAGAAAAGTGATGGGGTAGAATGGGTGCTGAAGGTCTTTTAAACCTGAAGGACCCCTTAATTATGAACCATAAGAAATATTAAATAGTTGTCCAATACCATTTTTAAGTATATCTTCAAGCAGAATAGATTAAAAAAAATCAAGGTCTGAATTCTGAACAACTTGAATAAAAAATAATCATGGAAATCACAGATGGTAGCGGAGGCAACTCACCATCAGCAACGTTCCCTAGAAAGAGTTGGTGATTTTCCTACAGTATCATTTCTAAATTGTCTTGCAAGTGCACCTCAGCCATAATGAGTGTGATAATCTGAAGGAGGAGATGCTATCATTCGAAACAGTAGCAGCTATAAATACCAAACCCTTCAAAATTAACACCTAAATTCCCAAGCATTTCCAATCCAATTAGGCTCTTTCCTGCTGAAGAGTTTCATGAATTCATTTCAGCCAGTCATTTACAGGACCCTCTGCAGTTTCTAATACAACCTTTAATGCAAAGCTTCCCTGAATATCATATAAATGCAGTACAGTATCACCAGTTGTTACCTTGTGCTTTTATTACATACTTATTTTTAAGATAGCAACTCTAAGGTATTTTCCTGTCAAGAGTGCATAATTCTGGAAATCCATTGCTATTATAGCATATAGCATCAGAAGGCTGTGCTTTGAATTAGAAGGAGTTTCCAAATGTAGTTTTCTTCATCATTTTCCCAGTATAACAGTGATTGCAAATGAGACATCTGGCTGGTTTTTTTCACCTTGCAAGCCAGTTATGACACAAATCTGCCTCTCATTTGTCACTCTATGTCCATAGACAGTAGTCAGTCAGTCAAATGTGGAAATTTAAATTATCTGTAAAATCATATAATTGTATGCAGAACTGCAGGAGTAGGTGGATACAACCGTGAATTTCAAATTAAATAAGAGGTTAATTACCTATTTTACTATACCTGCAAAGCCCATACAGTATCTCTCTGCCATATAAAGTTATATTTTAAACAAGTTCACTTGTGTATCTTCTTTTCTTTGTTTTCTATTTCTTACTAAATTCAGTTCATTCTATTTTGACATGATAGCAATAGAATACACTAATATCATATCTGTAATTAATGACAGATATATGTAACATATGGGGTCAGGCCAAACAAATGGTATGATTTACTGATGCAAATAATAGTGGATGTGCACTAAATAAAGACTCTTTCTTGGCTCTACTTGAATAAGTAGGGCTAGTCTTAAAATACCCAATCTTTTATTTGTGAGGTAAGTAGGGAGAGTGAAGGGCGGGGGGAATCTCTGCTTTCGGCAGAGATATTTGCAACCCAAATCAGCTTAGTTTTGCCATGCTGTGAGTGCAGGGGAATTGATAATCTCTGCAGTCCTAAACATAGCTCCACTAAATTTGCCTATGGTTCTATCAAGACTAATCATAATTTTGTCTACTACAGAACATGTTCATCACATGCCAGCAGCTCACTCACACTTACAAAATTGCAGGTGGATTTTTGGCTTTATGAAGATGAAGGGTAAAATGCTTGTTATTTTTAGAGAAGCCAAGATTACACCCTGCATTTTTAGATGTTTGCAGAATAAAGACTTCAGGAATGTTGGTCTGCAGGAAGTGATTTCCCTTAGGCCTAATTTTCTTTAAAAGCATGTCATGGCTTGAAGTGCAGTCACAGCTTACACTGGCAAAGTTGTGGTTTTGAGGTTATCATTAGTACCAGACTTCCTGATTGAAATGACCTATTAAATTTAGGCTCCTTAGTATAAAAGCTAATAAAAAAGTAAAAGAAAAGTAAGATTAAGTGATATATTATCCCAGAAGAAAAAAAAAAGTATTATTTTAAATATCTTTATTAATTTTTACTTTTATAAATATCTTATAACATTATTGCATTATCATCTTAAACATCTTTACATTCTTTTTCTAGCCATTAACTAACTTGGTCTGTGTTTAACAGTGTTTCAGTTGTTCATATCTTCAAGTTTTATGTTTAATGAATGTTGTTTCTAGAGACTGGATATATATTTGTCAGCTAGTAGTCAGGAGCAGGATTTAGTTTGATGTTAAAAAACCTACAATTGGGTGTTTGTATGTCAGTGTGTACAGATGCAGTATGGTCTTCTGTGGCAGCTGGAGTCTATATCAGATCTCCTGGCACATCTAAAGTCAAAATCTAACAGTAGGTTAAGACATTGCATGAGTATTCCTCATTCCAGTGCACCATGAACAAAGCTGTTCTGTAAAACAGGTTTGAGATTATGCCAACATACTGCACGAGTTGATGTCAGCAGTTTTGAATTAGTGTGTTTGAAATGTGATGCATTTACTACCCCAAAAAAAAGGATTCATAAACAGTAATAACCTAGAATTGGCATTCCTTCTTCCAAAACCAAAAGTAATCTGAAATGAAGCAATGATGACACTTTCAGTTAGAAGTGTTCAATAACTAGTTTAAATGCCACCCCCATTTGCTGGAAGATCCATCCTTCCCTCTGTAACAGATATAGTGGAATCATGGAGGAAAATATTGATGAAGAGTTCTTAAAAGGGTTAAAAAAAATTTAGCCACATCATTTTCCAATGAAAAATGGGAGCTTTTGCAGGAACATTTCTATTTTGGTTATATCTTCTAGAGAGAACAGGCAATACAAATCATTCTAATTTGGTTCTGACATGAAACATATTTGGCCTTGTTGCTTCTTGACTTCTCCATTCTGACATTTCAAACTTCTTTCGAATGAAATGTTTGATAAATGTGAATCACTTTCTTTCCATTTTTCTTGTCCTAACAAAATTAGATTCTTTAAATTTTTCTTCCCTTTAAGGACAAAAACTTCAAAATTCTGGTGCTTGCTACAGAAAGAGGATTCCACTTAAACAAATGTTCTTTAAATCCGTGGATCTGTCGTTCAACAGTACCAAAACCTACGTGAAACTGTCTTTGCAAAAAAGTATGCTCTTCTGTGTACTCTGTGACATCTGGTTCCCTGGCATTCCTAACTCTTCTTCATGTCTACGTCCACACTAGTAAACTGAAGAAGGAATGGGCCTGAGCTCTGCCATGTAATCATCCATACTCTTAAATTGCTATGGTCTGTGGCATGGTTTTGGCTCCAGCTTACTAATGCTCCCTTAGACATTGCCTGGGAGTGCTTCAGGGTTAGCACCTGCCAGGAGCATGAGCAACAAAAAGTTTGGATTTGAACCCTCTGTTTTATGGGAATAAGGAAGACCAGCTGTAAGGACACGGACTGCGTCATGATCAAGAATGTGTCTGATCTATTTTATTTGCGCAGATATAGCAAACAAGAAGAGAAGGAAGACCTTCTCTTGGAAATGTCTTTGTAGAAGAATAATGTTCACTAGATAAAAATTGTACTTCTGTCACAAGACTCATAAATATTTCATTAACAGCCATCTAATTTTTTATAAGATGAAACTGAATAGCACTACAGCAGCTTCTGTTCTCATGCCACATTCCCTCGCTGGGGCCTGAAAGAACTGAAGAATATTCGAGTTACTTGTTAGTGGGATCAGAAGATGACATATATTCTTCTGGGTGTACATGAAGCCAAAAAACCAGAATGGTACGAGGGGTATGTGTGCTGTTAGAGGCTTGTTTTGCCACATCAAACAGGTAAGAAAAAAATGGGAATCGAGAACAAAAAGATATTGTTATGTTTTAAGTAATTATCTCTTGTGTTTTTTTTTTTCCTTTTAGTTCTTCCTAGGTACTAATTCTTCAGCTATATTCCTTGTTTTTTCTTTCTCCTACCTGTTGATTTGGCCTTTACCTTTTGGAGGGAAGTTATGCAATAGTTGGTCTCTTACTGTCAAATGTGAAAGCTCGGTATTTTATCATCAGTATTCACTGCACTATCCAGATAAGAATTCATTCTGAATATAACCCTGTGTGAGGAGATTTACTGCAAATTACTGCTCTCTGCACAAGGCTACAAATGCCAATAAGATACTGGGGGCTCAGAGATAATGCTCAGCACTCTGCAGCCAACATGTAAGGGGCAGCTAGATAAGTGAAAGGCAGATTGTTTTACATCACACTGTTAATTTCCATTTCATTTGGCATTTTGTCCCTGCTGAATTATATACTTAATCTAAATCATCTGAGAAACTTTTTCATTAAGTTTTTTGCATCCAAATAAAAAATAATTAAAATCATTTCTATGCAAAAGAGTGGAAAAATTTTAGTTTGTATTGAACAGATCACACTAATGTAAATAACAGTGAAAAGATCTCTCTAAATTGTCTTTCCTTCCTCTCGAAGTGCAAGCAGTCATAACATCAGCACATTTTACTTGCAGATTCCTCACACAGATCTTAGTGCTGTTCAATAGTATTCAGCTCCTAAAAGGATCAAAGTAGTGCATCACCATCCATTTCCTTTCACTAGGTTACTCAAGCTTGCCGTTGTATAAGATGAAAGCTCTGATGATGTACAAGATGAAAGCCCTGACTCTCCTTTGCCCCAGTAAGTCCAGCCTACATATGTCATATATAAAATCAAATGACAGTGTGGAGGGTAAATACAGTTGCATACTAAAGCACTTCAATCACTAATATATGCAGCTTTATTAATTACATGACTTCCCTGTGCTGTGGTAGAGATGGTGCAGTGAGGGAGAGGAGCCAGCTGGGTTAACATAGAGGCTCCGACACAACCTCCTTGTTCCACATGAGAGATGATGCAATCCTGCAGAAAGGCTTGGTGGTGAGCGTAATGGTTCCTGCTGTGCTATGCATAATCCTGGTGCAGGGTTGTGAGGCTTCCCTGGGCTCTTCTCTGCTCCATGGGTTCCCCAGAGGATGGAGAGATGGTCCCAGATCCTGGTGCATGGTTGTGGGACCTCCCTTCCTGGAGTCATTTCAGTCACTTTTGGTTGTCCCTGTACTCTTCAGTGTCCTTAGCTGTAGGACTAGTGAAAGACCACCTCGCTGATGACCAGATCATTTGGGTTTTGATTTGTTGTTGGTTTATAATTTGCTTCACTATTGTTGGCGCTCACAATCTGCTTGTTCTGGACACTTTGGGTGGGACTCCTTGATGATCTGCAAGTTGTTTTCCTAATTTGGCTATCTATTTCCTTGATCACACCAAAACCATCCTCTTGTGTGAGACAGGGCGTTGATCATGTTTTTATCTACTTCTGCTACAAGAAGAAGTTGATTAAAGGTCACATTGGAACAACCGTATTACAAGTTGGACCCACTGGGAATGGTAGTGACTCCTAGATCTCAAGGAAAGATCATCTGAAAACATAGAGATATCCAAAAAGGCAGAAAACCTTGGCAGCTCCATTTCTATATTCTCATATCTTAATCTTAATGAAAATTCTTAGACACCTAACTTGTGAAGAATGAGGATGTCACTGACTGGGATTCAACACGGAAATATATTTTACCCTGCTCTAGAAGGAGATTCAGAAATTCAGCCCAGACTATATTAAATTGTATGTTTTCACTCTGTGCTTGACTTTCAAATTCTAATGCCTTAAGAAGAGAGATTTGTAACCAAGGAAACATGAAGCGGTATTTCTCTTATTATTCAGTAAATTTGACACAAACTACAGAAAGCATCTATCCATTAGCACTCTGAAGCTAGAACATTGTCCTACTTTTCCTATAATTTCTCTCTGTCTTTGATAAATGACTTATAGCTTCAATGTCAGATATCATGGATATACAGACCATGGTAGAAGAAATTAAAAAAAAAAACAAAAAAAGCAATTCTTTTCCTTGGCATATATGAAGAGAGATTTATGATTTGTTTCCTCCATAGATGAAATGTTTTTTGCAGAGCTATAGTATATTACCCAGCAGTTCCCTCAGCAGAGGGTCGTAAGGTGGTTCAAAGATTTTAGAATGGTATGATTATCTCTGGTTTTAATTATTAACAGTTTTGACAGCTTTCAGACATAGCTAATTCTAAGAAAATGCTGATAAGAATAGTAATGATGTTCTGATTAATGCACATAATCAGGACTGAGAAGACCAAAGTTAATCCTATAAGTTGGCTGCAGAATTCTCTGTTCTGTTTAAAGCAATGTTCAAGATTTCTTAAGGTTATTTAGACCCCAGCTGGGCTGAGTATTGAAGAGAGTATGAATATTGCTTTATAGTGAAGGAGAGAAGGTGATTAGAACTAATTAATTAATGCCAAATGAACTCTTTGGCTTCCACTGCAGAAGTAAAAAAAACATCCTGCATGACTTACAAACGTAACACTGAATTTTCCAGTGTTTGGGGTTATGTTTTGGGTTTTTTTCTTTCTCTGTCCACAGCCACAAGAAGTGTACCGAATAAACTATTCTTCACAAACTAGAAGGCTTCTCCTTGTTGCTGTCGATGATGCATATGCAGTTTGGGTTGCAGACAAGAGTCAGCCAACTGCCACTTGCAATGAGGCCTTTCTGTGAAATCTGTTAACAATTTGAGAGTAAAATCAAGGTGTTGAATTGTGAAGGTGCAAGCAGCAATCAAGTTATTCAGTGCCTTTTACTACGAGTATATGATTTATTATATCTGTCAAAGTACCAAAGCAATTGGTGATTAGTGAAAAAAGGAGGAAGATAGACTTGGTGCACATAGAAATTCAGATTAGATCAAAGCCTTCTGGTATAGCTATACCAGATGGGCAATATGATATGATTTATGAACTGTTAATTAAATCTACCTTCTCTGTGTCAGATTAAATATATGAGTATAAATATCTTTATCTACATTGATAGCAGATAGCCAAGCCATAGTTTATATGATGACTGTGCATGGAATACTGATGAAAAACTAGATTCAAACAACTAAACACTTCTTTGTAAATATGACAATAAAAGACAATCACAAGCAGAATAAATTCCCACTTGTCAACTATTCCTACATAAAATTGAGCATAAGATCAATAAATAGTCCTTGCATTTTCTATAATCATGTAATGAAAATACTTTTATAAATATATTCAATTTATTTTATGAAGGTAGAACCATCTGTGGTAATTGCTAGAGTAATACGAATTCCTTGATTCTAATAGGCTGCTAAAGTTACCAAAGGTAATTTTGTTATTTGCTAATAATTTCAAAAGTATAACATAGCTAATTTTTATTACTGTATTATGATTGATCTTATGGCTATGATGTATAAAATATGGGAACTAGTTTTGCCCAGCAAATAAAAGCCATATCTGTGACATTCAATTCTATATATTGTAATCTAAGCAATCTATTTTGTAAAATGAGTTGCGCAAGGATGCATTTCTCATCATTTGATCTATAAAAGAAAACAACTTTCACCATGTGTTGCGATCTTTGTGCTTTGAGCTTTAGCAGCTCCAGATAGAAATTCAGTATTGTTACAACAAATTCTATATTTTCTTCTACATAGTCTTATCATCTGGTCCATAACTTCTAGTGTACATAACATCATTAGACTCCATTACAAGAAGCAGGAAAATTGAGCAGTAGAATATTTTAACAGTTAATATGCAGAAGAATATTACAAAAAGTTAGATTTTTGTGCCTCTGTAAATGCACACTAAATCTTGATTTTCTTATATTTGCTTAATTCAATTTTACTCTTTATGACAGTTCAGATAGCTAAGGTGACTTCTTTTTGCTGTAGTATTCTGTTATTGCATAGCACCTCTCCTCTAAAAGGGTGACTACGTGTGATAGTTAAGTATTGTTTATATTTCTGTCTTCTTTCCTTTCCTTTACCTTTCAGTCACACCATCTTGGTCTCTATTTCTTGTTTTCTACTATGTTACATCCTATTCAGCATTATGGAAGGCCTAATGCTGATGACATTGCAATTGTACTATTTATCAACAGAGAATAATAGTGAAAAGAGAAAGGATTATTAATAAATGTCAGAAAAAGGGACAGGTGAAATTTAGAAAGCATTCTACATTTCTGATACTACTGACATTATATTTCTGTGAAGGAAACGCAAAATACTATACTTCACAATATTCACTGGTTGCAGTGCTATCACAATTTCTTTTGTAATAAAGGACAAGTTATCCAAAGTAATCAAATAATTAATTCTGGAAAAAGGATACAGGAAGGAATGAAGAGTTCTTGTCTATGTTACAAAACTTTTACCACATCTGCACAACATTGCCATCCATCACATCAGTTTCACTTGATTCTTTGTGCTTTTGATTGGATTTATTTTGCCTGACTTGAGTCTCTTGCTCTCTGTACAAAACAGAGAGACAACAGACTTAATTCAGTTGTCTGAATATAAGCATTTGTGTCTATTTGAGATAGCCTGGAGAAGCCTCAAGCTGCTCTTACAGAAGGATGCAATTCTCCGCCAAGGTGTTGTATTTGTCAACCCCATGCAGATGTCTGGACAGAGCAGGACATCCCAAATGATGCTAGACATCCTGTGTTTAGGCATCTGAATTAAGACCACACATATACACATTTTCAGAATAGAAATCATCTCATTCATTTGAGTCATATAACTCACAATGATGAAACACATGGAGAGGAGGTACCTTTTCTCTTGCATTTAGTAGAGGGATTCTAGGGACTTCATTCAGTTCACTTCTGTGGCTATGCTTGCCACTAAATATGCGTTCATCATAACAGACAGAAACGGAAAAATTCATTCAGACAGTATGTCCTGGTTTCAGCTGGGATAGAGCTAATTTTCTGTGTGGTGCTTAGTTGCCAACTAGGGTTAAACTACGACACAGTAATATTTCATAATATGGACTTTGAAAACTGAACCCAAACCAGAAGCATCCCCATTGCCCACCCTCCCTGAAAGTGTTAGTAGCGGTTAAGGCTATCTTCCCATTGTAAAACCTGGATCTTCAACTAGGAAAAAGCCACTGGAGAAAACTTAGGAACCATGAGGTCTCATCACCTGTGGGATAGTCTTTAAAAGAGGACAGGAATACTTTTTGTACTGTTATTACTATTACCAGATATGCTAACACAGAAGATAAAAGACGGGTAGATGCAGTACTTGAGGACATGGTTTAGTGGTGGACTTGGCAGTGGTAGGTTAACGGTTGGACCTGATGATCCTAAGGGTCTTTTCCAACCTTAACAATTCTATGATTCTATGATAACGCACTTTGGGGAAGAAACCTCTACTGGATAATTTTGCAAATATGTTAATAAAATATACAAAAAGTTATTTTGCCTGAAAGGCTGTGGCACTGAAGTCCCAGCAAATAAGTATTACTGAAGTCTTTCATCACTTCTTGAAATCACCTAAACTCCTTTGATGTGTTCCTTTCTTGTGGAACACAACATGAAATTGCCAAAGTCCTGAAACCTGTTTCATGATGAGGCCATTACTGGAATTTCAAGAAGTTCTGCTGTTGGACTTCTCAGGGGACTGTCCTAACCTCCATCCTCCAGAGTTGGTCTGATGCCCTATCTCAGACTGTGGCTGGCTTCCACAGCAGCTCCAGAGTAAGGCAAGGCTCCAGTACAGTCATTGCAGGTAAATGCTATAATAATTCATCTTTTAGGTAGTATAAAAGGAACCCAAATACTCTTTTTGCTGGTTTTGGAAGGAAGATTCTGTCTATGAATATGAAATCCTATGAATCCTGGTTTACACTCCTAAAGAAAGTTTGTTTCATCACAAAACACATTTTTAAAAAAGCACACGCACTCGTAGAAGTACTGCATCTTTTCAAGACATCTCCCCCCTTAACCTTCTTTGCACAGACATTTGCTATGATCTTTGTATGGAAAATCAAACAGAAGGCAATAGGTCTTGAATAGGACATGTGAATTCTGTAGGAATATCTGTTATTTCTTTCTTATATTTGGATTCTCAAACCTTGCTATTGGAGAATAATTTTAAAATCCATTACCTTAAATATTATAATCTGTTGTTACATATTTATAATAAGAAGTATTCATGAAAAAAATGCAAAATATTTTTGAAAATCCATCATATCAGAGAGGATCATTGTGCTGAATCCAAAGCAATTACTCAAACAGCTAATAATCCATTGTTTATTAGTACAACATGTTTTTTTCAAGCATCTGGATGCGCGTGTTAAATCTCTAACAGCTGTTTGTGATTCCCTGCTGTATTCCTCTATTTTTATTGTTGTAATCCATGTATCTCTTGAATATTAGAAGCATTTTAATACATAGAGTTACCAAGCAACTGCTCAAGAGAACTTCATTATATGCACATTTCTTGCATGCTTCATGAGACTGCTCTGTGAACAGAATTATCAAAGCAAGAGAACAGAAGAGTAAGCTGGAGAAGGAGATCAGCTAAAGGAGACAACAATTTTAGAGGACTAATTCTATGAAATTCACTCTCATAAACCTCAAAGACTCAAAGGGTGTAGAGGCTGTTAGCTTTCTACAGCTCCAGGCTTCACACTTTGCCGTGTGATGCTGGCTGCAAGCTTCTTACCACAAATAAGTTTTTCAAGGACTTAAGTCCTTCTGTCTTGGCCCTGAAACTATACCTGTATGAAGCACGTTCTCAAACATAAAACCTTAAGTACAAATCTAATGAACCCATCATAAAAAGCAGCTTAAAATGACAGAATGTGTATGTGGTGGTAGTACTCATAAAATGAGGTGTGAGTATCCCTCATTTTATTTACAGTCTAGTTTTTGTGTCCTTTAGGTGCATCTCAGCATATTTTTAGACCTTTTCTCCAATAACAAGAGAGCTCAAAGCTTACATCTTTTATAAAAACTGGATATTCCCTGCAATCACATGATTTCTTAAAGCTGCAGTGTTTGGAGGGAAGCAACTACATATATTTGATATACATTGGTCAGTATACTTTGGCTATGGTTAGACTGGTTATAGTTAGATTCTAAGGAACTGGCATGCCATGGTGTTTTTGGAAAACTGCAGTTTATCTACATGCTAACACTGGAACTTTAACAAAAATACAATTTAATAAGATATATGAGGAGAACATGGCAAATAATATTCTCTTCTGGAAGATAAAGTATTTCTGAGAATGATGATACCAAACAGGACTACAGCATAAAAAAGTGAATATGTGAGACAGGAAACCTTGTTCATTGAAAACACTTTGGTTTAAACACTAAGTACTTGTTAAGGCAACATGATTTTTTCAGTCTAGAAAATACAAACTGTGTTTCTTTGGTTCTGTACTTTTAACTCCATGTGTGGTATAGAATTGCAGCATGAATTCTCTGTAATATTTTTTTCTAGAAATAACAACACCCACAAGAGAATCTGCAGGAGTTAGCACATCTCCTGCAGACCTTGTGTTCAGGCAAAATTAATAAACCTTTCTGGATAAGAGCTGACATGGAATAGAGCCATGTGCCTTTTCACTGTAACCTCTAGAACTCCAGCTTCCAGGAACACCGGTTACTGCCATGATAACAGGTCTGTTACCCACAGGCAGTTGTCTTGGGCTTTGCTAAGTGGTTATGCTGCTAGCCTGGAAAGCAATATAAATGCATTTACATGCTACTATGCTTGTACTCATAATTAATAGTCCAAGCAGAACAAGCTCCAGTGTCTAATCTGCAAGCTGGATAAATTGACGCTGAATAAATGAGAATTTGTCATTTATAAATGCTACAGTATGCTTTCACATAGTTAATCATATGGGATGTAAATGTGCTGAAAAGCTGTAACATCCATATTTCCCATTAAAAGGATGATCACCTTAAAGTTAGCCGAAGTAAAGAGCTCTACAGGATATCATACAGTTTGAAAAAAATAGCTGTATGGTATTAGCAGGCAGTAGTTTTCTGATAGTTTTTCCAAACTATAGTTCAGGGTCAAATTGTTTTCAGATTATCTGGACTGTGAATTCACATAAAAAATCGTGGCAATCCTTTCTTGAGCAACTCAGTTCTGAGACCTGCCCTAGTGGTTGTCGTAAATTGCCACCAGGGAGAAGGAGGACTAAAGACAAGACTGGATGGCTTTCTTCAACCCATCTAAAACCACTGTGGGAACCAGAGCAACATGAGACTACAGCATGTTTCATATGACATAAAGAACATAATAGACCAGGTAGACTCACACTGGGAACTTTTAATTTCTAAGTGGTTTATCACAACATGCAAAGCCTAGTTTTAGGTTGCAAGGACACAAAGAAGATTTGCTTACAGGGGTGTAAGTAACTGGCCACACAATTTCAGACATTAGCATCCTGCTTTTCTACTGCCAAGAGGCTGTAAAGTTCTGCCTGCACTTGTGGGTCATAAAGCATTAACCCTTCAGGCATCGTCTGAAAGACTCATCTTTGTTAATAAAAAGGTCCACTGATTTTTGAAGATAGGCCAGCAAAAGGCAGCACTGGAAGGGCACAAAGCATTATAATGATCATGCTGATGCAGACATCTTCTCTGCAATTACACTCACTGGCCTTCCCCCAACACCCTGAGGAATTATGCAGGATAATAAAGATGATCTGGACTTCATTTCTTAAGGCTGCTCCATTTTAGCTGGAGAAGGAGCATGGCACTGTAGATAGAATATGCTTCTACTAAACTGTTTTTTGTGCAATATCTAGAAAAAGAAACCATCTTTGTGTTTCCTTTTACATAATACATTAACACCTTGTCACCTATAAATACTCAGACTCAACCTCCTGTCAGATTCCATTTGTATTTCTATTTAATGTTTTCTTCCCCTCCTTTCAGCACACTGTTTGATACTCCTTGCTTTTTTACTGGCTTCTTGAGAGCTTGTCTACACATGAAATTAATTCAGCAACTCCTTCTGAACTCCTTCTGTTTTGAAATAAAAGTATCTTATTCACGTTTAGGTTGATTTGCTTTCTGGGCTAATATAAATAAGTGACAAAATACTCTAATGATGATTTTGAAACATATTGGTGTTCAGGAATATCTACGGCAGATTAGATTCATTCTCTACCTTAATCCAAAGTAGCTTTTTAGCTCTACTTTTAAAATAAAGTCTATTGCTATTATGACTCACCCTAGTGAAATGAGACTATGCCTGATGCTGAAACTATAATTAAATGAATAATGTAATATAATATAATATAATATAATATAATACATAAGTGCTAACATTGTCCTACCATAGCGATCTTTTAAAATTCTACTTTAATCATATTTGATATAATTCCCAGAAGCTATGAATGGTCCTGGGAACAGAAGACTGCTCATCTGATAGATTTCCTACTTTTTGCATGGATGGAATGAACGTTGCAATACAGAAGTGTCCAAGGAACTTCTACGGTGAACACTATTAATTTGATAAGTACGATCTACTTAATTAATTTTGTTTCATCTATTCGTTCCACCTCTGGTCACTTTGAGCCACTAACATAGGGGTCCGCACATCATCCCTTGACTATGCATGGAGTCTGGAGGGTTTGAGTTAGGAAAAATTGTCTCTCTCAACCTCTGCCATTTTTTTATCATGCAGGATGCTGCATCCATACACCTTCTCAGCTCTGGTGGATTGCCCTCATAATCAGGATATTGAATCCACAGCTGCCTCCTCCTCCTCCACAGTGTCTGTATATATCTGCACTGCAGAACTAGGCATGTCCTGGGAAGGATGTGGAACACTGGGACCCTTTTCCCACACTGCAGCACTGTTCATTTCCCAGCCTTTTTCTGGAAATCTCCAACAACATCTCTCCAAAACAAATCCTAGGACAATATTGGGGGCAGTTTACCCCAAGTTTCATTCCCTCTGCCCTACCCATTTCCCCATCCACAAGCACCCCTTACTCTCGCTCATGCTGGGGTGGCGGGCAGGCTGCCCCATAGCTGCTGTTCCCAGCCATGCTGCAGGCACTCTGAACCAGGAGAAAAACTCTATAAAAACCTTGTCTCTGGGCCACAGGGCCACCAAATGCAGACACATAGCCTACCGCGATGCTATGTGGTTGTGTGCAGTTTGTCATAGAGGGAGCTAGGTCAGGACCATGGGGTTTTGTTAAATAAATGAGTTTAATTTACTCTTTATTCTTACTCCTTCATCATCACCCCCCCTAAAAAAGAAAGTTATTATTATTGTCCACTCCTCCCAGTGAAACATTTCTTAGAACTGGCCTTTAAGAGACAGCAAATTACCTCAGTGCAATATTATATAAATTGTTGATGTCATGTCATTCCTGAAAATCTTAACATATCTTTTTGTTTGAAAAGTACGTATGTATATGTATACTTATATTACAACTGAGAAAACCTACTGCTTAGCAAATAAAAGCATACTGTCAATGACAAACTTGTCAAAATCCCAATTTTATACAGGCTTTTACGATGGTACATTTTTCTACCAGGTTTTATATGTCACCAGTGTAATTGCTGAGAGTAGACAGATTTTGGGGGTTTAAACAGGTTAATTTACCTTATGACATTGTATGATTGCTTTGGAACACAGCAATATATCTACTATACCCAGTGCTTAGGTCCTAGGCACTAACAACATTATTTAAAGCAAGGCCCCATCACAAGGATTCTGCACTCACTCTTAGCCCTATATAAGGCAGGAGGAGCAAGATCTCTAGCTTCAAAAGATTTTTATTTAGCAAAAGAAAGAAAAAGAAATCACTTTTTTATTCTACACTTTTTATTCTGTTTCTGCTATTTACACATCAATCTTTGAGTTAGGATACAGACCAGAATAAATATTTCTTACATTTTAAATGTAGTGAGATCTGAGATTAACCTGATTTCTGAAGGGAGACGATTCAGTAGCTGTTTTTTATTATAAGTAACTTCAGGCATCTGCCTCTGATCTCTCCCTGGGCCTGGGATTATTACAGTTATTTTCTGCATTGATGGAGGAGGAAAAGAAAAAGAGGAGCAAATGTCAACACAGTGATGTCTTTAAAAGGTCAAAGTGAAACATGAAGTTAGATCTTCCATGGGAGAGGAAAGCAGTGCACTAAAAAGGGAACGACCATCCCTGAGGAAGTGTCCTGGTATTTCCGCACCAGGGCAACAGCAAGTAGTTCTTACTGTGCTTGCCAGCAAGGACACCGTTTCCAACATGGTGTCTTTAGAGACAATGAAAAGCCAGTCTGTGTCCTCTACATGGACTCCGCAGCACTGCCTGGCTGCCAGTGGCTCTTGCACTGTCCCTTAGGCATGGAGATATGACAGGTCCAGTCTCCTAAAAATCTGCTAGGCAGTTTCCAAGTCAGAGCCCATTGACAACAGAACTCAAGGCTCTTTTTTCTTGTACAAAGACAAAACAAATATCTGAGATGTACCTGGCTTTGCTTTATAATATCTAATTTGACTGGAAAGCAAGTCACTTGTAAATACGGACAATATTTGACTTATTTTTAATATTTTTTGCTAATCAAGATCCCAAGGCATATTCTGAGGATTTTTGTTAATACCGACTTCAAGCATTTAAAAGATGTGACTCATGCCAAATATTATTTCATGTAGTATAGTGAATAGACTGTACTAGGACTAGATCTCTAAAGGATATGCAGAGTTTCTCTTTAAAAATCTGGTGTGATTCCACAGCAATTAACTGTCATTTCTACTCACATTATGATGGAGTCTGGTTTATAGGAATCTCAAAGCAGTTTGAATCCCACAGGATGCCATTAAGGAGCTTGCAGAAGATTTGTCAACAGCTAATCAACACCACCTCACCTATCCACCACCTAAAACTCATTATGATCACTTGTGAACGACATTGTAATATTAGCTGCAGGGAGATAAACCACAAAAAAATGACACCAAAATAGCTGTTAGTCACAGGAAAATGCAAACAAAAAAAATGCTTTCCCCGATTCTTTTTTTTTTTTAATTTCTTTTTTGTTAGTACTGAGCACCATCTGCTGGATGGTGCCAGCTTGCACAAATACCCATCCCCGGGGTGAAGAACAGGTTATTCACACACACACACACAAGCTCAGTGAGGCAGGTCTTGCCCCACATACAAAGACAACACGTGTTTTACATAAATATCCTCCCAGTCCTCATAAAACGCAGCCGACTGACATGTTTTATCATTTATTTCTGAACACGAGGGATGCTCAATATGTCAAGAGTTGCATACTGTGGTTGAAGTGCTAAAATAAATTAGTGGTCAGTTGTACAGCTGCATGCTTGTGTATCAGGCACTAATCTGCTCTTACCACAGGGCAAGCACTGTCCAGAAAATGCCTGTGGAAGGACAAGCTCTAATCCTAATTATCAGCATCATCTTTACTTAGTGCTAGAAGACAGAGATGTAAAAATAGGTTTTTAACCTTCCACATTTGTTTTAGGCTTATCACCCTGCCTTGTAATGTAGCAGCCATACTCTGGCATGTTTGCTCCTTAGGAAATTACAGCAGAATTTCTCCAAAAGGTCTGGTTTCACTGACTCCAATACTTCCCCATTAGAGACTGTTAGACTTTTATGATGAAAACGCAATCTCATCTCACCTTGTAATTCCCAAAACCCTTACTTTAGATGTCTTACTAACTATGTGCATGTAAACTGCTACATTAAAGAAATGTTACTACTGGTCTTTATTTGCTGCTTCTTAATTTTTTTTTACATTAATTTTGTAAAGATTAGTTTTATGACAGGCATTTCATGCAAATCATTGGGGAAAAATATTTTTATTATCTGTGCTGAGTCGCTAATGTACAATTATAATCTGTGCGGACCTGAGTACAGTTATAAAGAGGACTGTACCAAATGTTTTTGAGCACAAAAGTAGCCTTGATTGAGCTATACCTTGAAGAGGAAATAAGATGAAGGATGAAGGCTGTCTTCCAAAATTGCCTTTTTTTTGTCACAAACCCCCTTATTTCTCCCTGTAAATTGAGGCAGCATGGAGGTGTTGTTGAGGGCAAAGGCAAGACTAAGTTGTACAGAGGGAGAGAGCAAAATAGAGCCATGTTTGAGAATGGTTCTATCTGTGTGCCCCAAAATTCAAGCTGTTTACTCCATGAAAGACGTGTCAAACAGAAATCGCCTCAGGAAAATTTCCATTTTTTACTTTTCCTTTGGTGGCATGGGATACGGAGACCAAATGGAATATACAGCCTACAATGCTTACAGTAAATAAATTCCTTCTACTTTGGATTTTATTGTGAATATATCAAGAACATAGGACTCTAGATAATAGTATATATCTGCAAAAGGTAGAGCAAGAGCCATCATTATGAATGCCAAAATATTTTCATCCTAAAACATCCTCTTAATTTCCTTAGAGGCTTTGCTTTCTGGAATGAAAAATTGTTGTGTTTTTTTTTTTTCCTCTTAGTTCCAGTGTGACTATTCTAGCATTCTGAATGATAATATTAAGGGGTTTATAAACAAAGTAGCACATTGCTGGGGGACAGAATAAAAAAGTGGGAAATTATTTTGTCATTAATATTCAAAAAATGAAATCAGCAGCACTAGAGTTATTAGTGTATTCCAGATGGCACAGTGCAATTGCCACTGTGCTCCAATAGAAGGGGAAACAAAAATACTAAGATTTATGGGAAGATGAAGGAGCCAATGCTCTTACTGCCAGAGAAGACTGTTGTTGTAATTTCTGTTAACATTAAAACACATTTACTGAGATAGAATGAGAGTGTCATGGAATAATTTAGGTTGAAATGGATCTTCGGAAGTCATATGGTCTAACTCCCCACTCAAAGTAGTGTCTCAAAGTTGAACCCAACTTTGAAATCACAAAGCTACTCAGGGCTTTGCCACATAAAATTATGTGTCTTGTTAAGGATGGAGATTCCACAGCCTCTCTGGGCAACCCATTCCAGTGTTTCATCACTCTCATTATAGCAATTGGCTTTGTCCTACTACTTAATTGGAATTTCAACTGCAGTTTGTGCCCATTGCTCCTAGCATTGGAGGCTATGCATGTCAAAGAGGAATCTGGCTCCATTTTCTCTATAAAGAGCTACTAAATAGCTGGAAAAAAGCAATTGCATCCTCCTTTGCCTGCTCCTCTTCAGGCTAGATGAAGCCATCTCTCTACAATTGTCTTCATATAATCATAGAATCATAGAATGTCCTGAGTTGGAAGGGACCCACAAGGATCATTGAGTCCAACTCCTGTCCCTGCATAGGACAACCCCAAAATTCACACCATATGTCTGAGGGCATTGTTCAAATGCTTCTTGAATATTGTCAGGCTTGGCGCCATGACTACCTCCCTGGGGAGCCTGTTCCAGTGCTCCACCACCCTCTGGGTGAACAACTTTTTCCTAATGTCCAACCTAAACCTCCCCTGGCATATCTTCCTGCCGTTCCCTCGGGTCATCAGGGAGAAGAGATCAGTACCTGCCCCTCCTCTTCCCCTTGTGAGGAAGCTGTAGACCACGATGAGGTCTCCCCTCAGTCTCCTCTTCTCCAGGCTGAACAGACCAAGTGACTTCAGCCACTCCTCATACGGCTTCCCCTCTAAACCTTTCCCCATCTTTGTGGCTCTCCTCTGGACACTCTAGTAGCTCCGTATCCTTTTTGTACTGTGGTGCCCAAATCTGCACACGGTACTTGAGATGAGGCTGCACCAGTGCAGAATAGAGCAGGACAATCACCTCCCTTGACCAGCTAGCAATACAGTGCTTGATGCATCCCAGGACATGGTTGGCCCTCTTGGCTGCCAGGGCATGCTGTTGGCTCATGTTCAACTTGCTGTCGACCAGAACCCCCAGATTCCTCTCCGCAGGGCTGCTCTCCAGCCTCTCGTTCCCCAGTTTGTACATACATCCAGGGTTGCCATGTCCCAGGTGCAAAATCTGGCACTTGCCCTTGTTAAACTTCATACGGTTGGTGACTGCCCAGCTCTCTAATTTGTCCAGATCTCTCTGTAGGGCCTCTCTGCCCTCAAGAGTGTCAACAGCTCCTCCCAATTTTGTGACATCGGCAAACTTAGGTAGCAAACCTTCAAGTCCTGCATCCAAGTCATTTATGAAGATATTAAAGAGCACTGTCCCCAAGATGGATCCCTGTGGAACCCCACTAGTGACTGGTCACCAGCCCGATGTGACCCCATTTACTATAACTCTTTGAGTCCGACCCATCAGTCAATTGCACACCCATTGCATTATGTGTTTATCCAGCTTTATGTTGGACATTTTGTCCAGGAGGATACTGTGAGAGACAGTATCGAAAGCTTTACTGAAGTCCAAAAAGATTACACTGACTGGCTTCCCTTGGTCAACTAGGTGGGTAAACTTGTCACAGAAAGAAATTAAGTTTGTTAAGCAGGATTTTCCCCTCATGAACCCGTGCTGGCTGGGACCAATGACTGCGTTGTCTTTCAGGTGTTTTTCAATAACTCCCAGAATAATCTTCTCCATAATTTTGCCAGGCACAGAGGTGAGACTGACAGGCCTGTAGTTACCAGGGTCATCCCTGTTGCCCTTCCTGAAGAATGGGACAACATTTGCCAGCTTCCAGTCAACCTGGACCTCTCCAGATTCCCAAGAGCACTGGAAAATCATTGAGAGAGGTCTCGCTGTGACATCAGCCAGCTCTTTAACTACCCTGGGATGAATCCCATCAGGCCCCATTGACTTATAGGGATCCAGCTGGAGCAGCAAATCCCGCACAAGTTTGGGGTTAGTTGGGAGTTTGTCATTCTCACAGTCATGGTTCTCTAGCCCAGGGCTCTGGCGGTCCCAGAGTCCATCATCAGTGTTGAAGACCGAGGCAAAGAAAGCATTAAACATCTCTGCTTTGTCTGTATGCCTGTTTGTGAGGTGACCATGCTCATCAAGTAACGGGCCAATGTTATTTCTGGCCTGCCTTTTGTTATTAACATATGTTAAAAAGCTCTTTTTATTGTCCTTCACAGTACTGGCCAGCTTCAGCTCTAACTGAGCTTTGGCTGCACATATTTCCTCCCTACAGTGGCGAACAGCATTTCTGTAGTCCTCCTGCCATCGCCTGACCTTGCTTCCACTGGCCATACATTTTCTTTTTTCGCCTTAGTTCTAGAAGATCCTTACTCAGCAAAGCCGGCCTTCTACCTCACCTGCTTGACATCTGACATTTTGGAATTGCCTGCTCCTGTGCTCTTAGGAGGTGGTACTTAAAAAATGACCAGCACTGATGGACCCCAGCACCTTCAAAAGCTTTTTTCTCAGGGGACCTTACTAAGTAGTTCCCTGAGTAGCCTGAAGTCAGCTCTCCTCATATCCAGAGTTGAGGTCTTGCGGGCAGTTTTCCTCCTGTTAGCATAGATTTTAAACTTGACTGCTTCGTGGTCACTGTGGCCAAGGCAGCCACCAGTTGCCACTTCATCCATGAGACCCTCTCTGTTAGTAAGCAGCAAATCGAGGAAGGCACCTTCATGTCATGTACTCCAGCCCCTGACGATCTTGATGGCCCTCTGTCGTACTCATTTCAATGAATCGCTGTCGTACAGGGGAGCATAAAATTGGACTTAGTACTTTAGATGCAGTCTTACAAGTGCTATGCAGAATAGATAGCAATAGTCACATCCCTCTTCCTGTTGGCTGTGGTCTTACTAATACAGTCCAGTATGTTCTTAGGCTTCACTGCAATACATACAAACTGGTTGCATATAAACCAAACACTGATGGTACTTTGTTGCTGTAATATAATTGTAACGTTGTGTTGGGTTGTAAGTGAATTTCCAGAGAAAAACTGCAGTTAATTGCAGTTATTATTTAATTAATAATCCTATCATGTAAGCCATGTTATTTATTCTTAAGATAATATCTTAATGAAATTCTATAAGCTGGAGAATCCCTCCTATGAGCTGTACAGCAAAATATCATGTGGGCAGATGTGGACCAAATGTAACTGTGCTAGAAGCACACACCACTTTGCACTTCTGCAGTTAGTTTTATCCAACATTAATGAAGCTTTGTGGAACTCCTACAGAGCAGGTAATTATTACATCCATTATGCAGAGGGGAGGAACTGAAGCATAAATAAGCAACAGAACTAATTTTAAAGTCTGCAGTGATGGTCTAAATGACCTCTTACTGAGTGGGAGTTTTAGGAATTATTTAATTAGAGGAGAACTAGGTCAAGGCCAAGTGCTTTTGAAAATCTCATGCTACCTTTTCTAACTCAAGGTCAAGCAGAGAACAGAAGTTAAGAGAAGGGCCTCCTTCTAATTTTTTAATTTATTTTGAGTGCATATCATACTCATAAACAGCGAATCAGATTCCTCCTCCCCAGGTGCTAACCTTCTCATCAGGAGCAACACAGAGTAAAAAGGGGGAAAACCGGTTAGTTCCACAGGTCGGGGGGGGGGGGGGGGGGGGGGCAAATAGCTAGCTATATAAATGGATGCAATAGTAGGTAGATTCTTGAAACCATTTCAGTAATTCAGATGTTCAGTGCTTTGTCCACAGTATGTCAGTGTCCAGGACACTCTTCACCCATTTCAAAAAGAATATTTTCCATGAACCCCATTTTTATCAGGGCAACCTGTCAAACTACCCTTTTAACAACATATTTTCATAGCATGATTAGACAGTTTGCTTACTTTCAAATCCTGAAATGTCTTTCAGAAGAAGTAGGGTTTTTTTCTTTTTATTTAAAAGTATGAAAACTTGTCAAAAGTGAAATAAAAGATCTCAAAAATGTTCCTAGGTGAACACGGAAATTTTGTTTAATTGTTTGCTTGGACAACATTTCAAGAATAATCTTGAAGACCTTAAAATTAGGGGTGCTAATTATGTCGCAACAAAAATTAATACTCTTGAAAATGTTGACTTTAAAGTAATGGAATTGAAAAACTCGGAAATATCTCTACAACTGATGAGTGCCACAAGATGGCACTGTTTTATGCCACCTGATTTATTTTAAGTGGTGTCCTAAACCAATAGGTTAATAGAGATTATAAAAAGACTACAGGATGCATATACAGGCTTATAAAAAAAGGATTGCAATAAATGAACAACAAATATAAAAATTTAGCTAAATAGTAGATTCAGTAGATATAGGGTAAAACTCATTCAGCAATGACACATCTGCCCCAATGTTATCAGGAGGCGGACAGGGGCTGGAAGTAAATACAGGTGGTCTGGTTCAGATTAAGCAAGAATGCATCAATATGATTACCTGGAATTTAAATTTCATTGTAAGTCTTCAGGTTCAGGAAATAATATTTAACTGTCCCCACAGTGTTTCTCAATCTTTTTCTTTTCTTTGAAAGATAAAATTTATCTACGTTGATTTTTATGGTCAGCAAAAAAGGTATTTTACAAGAGAAAGGAGTTCTAGAGCATGGCCACTTGTGCAGAATGTGTGTATTAACATTATTTGCAGCCCTAAAAATAATTTTGCCCAAGCTTCCCAGAACAACACCATGACAAAAAGCAGCTAGTTTTGATCCTGGGGAACAGGAATTTGTTTCATATTAGGAGAAAGGAGGATCAAAAGAGCTTCTCAGGCACACCCAGTACACTCAGTTTGGTAATACTGGTTGAAACTTAAGACAGTTGATGCTTATTCAGACCTAAAAAGTTGTGGCTCTTCTATTAGTGGCTTGCTCCATAAAGCTCAGGTAGCTTCCTTCTCAACATTCCTGAATGAATGTCAAGATCAATTTTACCTGGGAGGGCATGTCCTACACCTTCTCTGCATTCTTCAGGGAACAGGTTCCCAAAGGCATTCATTCCCACTGACTTCAGTGGGAAAATGTAGGCCTTTAAATGTCTGTCTGATTGGCAGACTTAAGTTCAACATACAAGTCCTGCTGGGGAGCATGTCACACAATTAATATACAGCCTGTCTTTATATCGATACAGGTGAGGTAAAACTTTCTTACTTGTGGGAAAATGTCTAACTACAATATTTTTTTAGGCATATCTTTGAAAGACAGGCCCAGGACATTTGTCTCTGAGTTTTGAGTTGCCACTCATCACAAGTAGATTTATGTCTTTACGTAAAGCCAAAGATAATAGGAAAGTCCCTGATGAATTTCAAGGAATCTCTAAATTCATCCCCTTTTGGATTATTTAAATATTACCATTATTTTTTCTATTTCTGTACTTGGAATATGCAAGAAAAGAGAATGTTTAGATACAAAATAACATTGCATGTACAGCAATATTACCTCAACAAAGAAACATCAAACTTAATAAGCATTGCAAGAAGCCTTTCAAAAAAGTATTAATTTGTTCATTTTCCATCCTATTCTTAAGAGAATCATAGAATCATTTAGGTTGGAAAGGACCCTTAAGTTCATCAAGTCCGACTGTTAACCTAACACTACCAAGTCCGTCACTAAACCATGTCCTTAAATGCCACATCTACAGGTCTTCTGAATACCTCCAGGGATGGGGACTCAACCACTTCTCTGGGCAGCCTGTTCCAGTGCTTGATAACCTTTTTGGTGAAGAAACTTTTTCTGTTGTCCAGTCTAAACCTCCCCTGGTGCAACTTGAGGCCGTTTCCTCTCGTCCTATCACTTGTTACTTAAGAAAAGAGATCGACGCCCACACCACTACCCACCATGGTGAAGTGCACTGGGATAGTCAGTCTTAAAAAACTGTGACTCCATTGGTCAAAGGTCCATTCATCCCTACTATAGGAAAAAAACTTTGCAGCTATTATTTTAGCAGCCTTCATGGAAGAGAAAAGCAGGAAAAAAAGGGAGTAGGATGAGGGATTTGGGGTATTTTAATCTATTCAAGTCAGGAAATTAATAATAAAGGTGAATCTTGGCAAAGGGTTTCTCAACTCAGATCTTTATGTGTTTGCTGGGAAGGGAGGAGAGACAGGATGGGGGAAAAACAGACATAGTGTTTGGAAGATTGGCTCAGGACCCTGAAATATGTGTTTGTAGTGAGTTGCTATTCTGCAGATAGTCCAGTCTTGTCATGTCTCTAAGCAACAAGATCTGTATTATGCACTTGCACTAACACAGAGTAAATTGCCTCAAATGTGAATAAATTTTAAGCCAGATCCGAATCTTTATTTAGTGATTGCTTTATTATCACAGTAAGTAGGGGAATAAATATTGCCATGGATTTAAGACCCTCATAAAGCTTATTATTTTCCAGTATTCATAAGGGAATAATATCTAGGAATTATTTATATTCAGAGTTCTGACTAATGCTCAAAATAACTGTGTGGGCAAGGTCTTCACCTGTAATATTCACCTCTTGATATTTTTCAGAGGTCAGTGATGGCAGCATGTAGAAATCTCTGGATTATAGGGTATTCACTTGTGTGATACTGTTACATAAAATATGTGCTTTTTCCAATGCTTGTGTTCTGTATGACACTAAAGGTTACAAATAAAATAGTAATAAATGCATGTCTCTTGAGCATAAACTATATCTAGAAATAACTTGGGTTAAATTATTAAAAAAAAATCTTTTGTCATTGCATTAGAAGCAGACTTCTAAATTTCCACATGCAAACATGAAGTAGGTTACCTGTATTCCAAGTATTATAAAACATGGCACAAATTAGATTTAAATCTTTCTAGTAATTCATGACATTCATCATAAAATGTACAGGCAACATGAGATGGTATCTTAAAATGGGAAATGAATGTTTTGGATATTACAAACAAAGACTGTATTTATGGGACTTGAAAATGGACTTTCCATTTTTATACTCTGCTTTAAGGTCACTAAAATGTTTCAAAATGACTGAATAATTCTACTACAAGTGATCAAATTTTACGGCACAGAAACAACATGCTATAACACAAACAATAAAGCGAGGATAGTAATGGGCCAAATGCCACATTAAAAAGGTGTGAATTTGGCCATCCTAATAAAGTTGCTGCTATTGAAAAAAGAATATTGGTCATGAGAGATTCATTTATTCATTAAACATTCCAAAGTAGATGTATAGCAATAACAGGCTTGGGGAAGAGTGGCTAGAGAGCTGCCCAGCAGAAAAGGACCTGGGGGTGTTGGTCAAAAGCCGCCTGAACATGAGCCAGCAGTGTGCTCAGGTGGCCAAGAAGGCCAATGGCATCCTGGCTTGTATCAGGAATAGTGTGGCCAGCTGGACCAGGGAGGTGATAGTGCCCCTGTATTCGGCACTGGTGAGGCCGCACCTTGAATACTGTGTTCAGTTTTGGGCCCCTCAATTCAAGAAGGACATTGAGATTCTGGAGTGTGTGCAAAGAAGGGCAATGAAGGTGGTGAAGGGTCTAGAGAACAAGTTTTATGAGGAGTGGCTGAGGGAGCCGGGGTTGTTTAGTTTAGAGAGGAGGAGGCTGAGGGGAGACCTTATTGCTCTCTACAACTACCTGAAAGGAGGCTGTAGCGAGGTGGGGGTCAGTCTCTTCTCCCAAGTAACAAGCGATAGGACAAGAGGAAATGGCCTCAAGTTGCGGCAAGGGAGGTTTAGGTTAGATATTAGGAAAAGCTTCTTCACTGAAAGGGTAGTCAGGCACTGGAACAGGCTGCTGAGGGAAGTGGTTGAGTCCCCATCCCTGGAAGTATTTAAAAGATGGGTAGATGTGATGCTTAGGGACATGGCTTAGTGGTGGACTTGGCAGTGTTAGGTTAACGATTGGACTTGATGATCTTAAAGGTCTTTTCCAACCTTAACGATTCTATTTTTCTATTCTATCTATTTAACATGCTGACCTGCTAACATTTGAAGCTAACGTGCAATTGATACAAATTGATATATGATCTTATATACAGAACAATGCAAATTAATTATGTTGGACAGGAACCTGGAGAAGGTTCAGTGCATTTATCTCACTTGATAAAGTCTCTTTCATTGACAGTCTTCTCTGAACTGGATAGTCTTGTTAAATAATTCTAAAAATAAATTTTACTTTAGATGATTGCTTAGACTTTATAAAATATTATTTCTTCTTTACAGTTATTGAGTGGCACAATATAGGAATGGGATTCAAATTCAAAGTTGGACATCCTCAGCTCAATTCAGTCGTTGCAAAAATTGCCATCTGCTGCTATTTAAGAAATGACATAGGACTTGTGGAAGACTTGTGTTTTTGTAGTGGTTGTTGGGGGCAAGGTATGATGCTCTGGGGCATCTCACACATCATTGCTTACCTATATGCAGGGGCCAAATCAAGCTTTAAGTTTTGTTGACTACAACAAGATATTTAGACACCAAGCACACATACAGACTCCTACAGGTAGAAACCTAAACGTAGGTGACTCCATCTGGAGCTGAATCCCACCCTAGATATCTAGGACTACAAGGACTATCTAGGATTACAAGGACAGTAGAGAGCTGCCATGGTTGCTCACATGTTGTCATCTAGGATTGTCTGATATGCCTTAGTGTTTGACCTGGTCCCTACCTGCCACTCCAAAGTGGCTTAGATCACCTATGCTGTATTTGGCACATCTCTTCAGTTCTTTCAAATACCCAAGACATCTCAAAAAACAGTGGATGCTTATGTGTGAGCAAGTGAAAGGAGGATATTTTGTGTTTATGAATCCCTTTACAACACAAAAATGGCTCAGCAAGCACCCCACACCTATAATTTTTCCTGGTACTGAGTGGCTTTAAGATCCAATCCTTTTTTTTTTTTCCCCTTCCTTTGTGGAATGTCTTACATAGTCTGGTCTCTGCTTTCAGATAGTTTAAATGGTATTCATCTGACCTATTTTAGATATCTTCATCTGATCAGGTCTCCGTAGACTAATTTTATAGTCAAGGAGACTACAACACATTTCTAGACTGCAATTAAAGTATGTGGCTAAAATAAGTCAGATGAATCACATGCACATTTCTCTTCATAGTCTACAAAGTATGGCTAGCTCAGATGTAGACATCTAAAGTTAGGTCAGATGAATCATGTAGTATGGTATCCCTCAAGGATGGCATTGGAGGGAGGAGTTACATTCCTTCTGAAGTGACTTGTTACCACGGTGTCTGGGGTTGTCAGAAGTCAGAAAGATTAATTCCGCTTACATATTTGTATAAAGTATGATTGTCATTTCACATGTTCTTATTAAGTTTCAACATATGAAGAGTTTCACACTGAGAAAACAGGGATATGATTATCAATACTTGACTGAGCATTTTTTGATCACCCAAGAATTTTAAACTGGTTTGGATTAAAAACAGGCAGATAATCATGCTTTCACAGAATTAGTCTTGAACATATGACACAAAGTTTATGTTGGCTTTATGGCTTTCTGCCATCTTTATGCTGAACATGGGAGAATGGCAAGGGTCTGATGCAACATAAAGTGGATCAGATAGACAATGACTTACTATGCATAAAACCTACCACTGCAAGGTCCATGCCTCACATAAATTACTCATTAAAAGAGACTTGAAATTACACAGCTGGTTCATACTAGAATAATTATGATTCTCATGTGTTCATTATAGTTTGATCTGGTGCTAGGAGTCCTAAACCTAAATTTACTATATCCTCTAAACAAAGACTGAGAGTTGAATAAGGCCTTGCTGGGATGAATATTTTATTAAATGCTTGGTTCAGCACAGAATAATCCCCTTCATTTTGCCCCAATTCATTAAATCTTCAGTTGTGCCAATACAATTCCTTGTGAAATTGGATTGTAAGAAGATCAGTCAAATTATGGGAGTTAAAAATAACTGGCATAATCTGAAAGTCCAGCAAACAGGAGGAGAAGAGGGAATAGAAAGGAGGAAGGAGGAGGATGAGTAGGCTTCACTGTCAAACTGGCTTCAGTGTCAAGAAAATGCCACGTTTACTACTAGGCAGCTAATAACTGCATATGACCATGACAAAAGCACATTATGTTTCTAAAACACAAGGGGCTGAACAACCATGTAATGACAGGAAAGTTGAAACACCTTCCTGATGGAATTGAGGACCAAGAAATCTGTAAAGAAGGAAAAGAGATGAAGGACTGAATCTGAATATCCTTCAAAGGCAGTTCTGAAGAACTGTACCAGAGTTCAGATAAGTACTGACTCTTGTGCAGCCTGAAGATTTAATATTGAAGGAGGTACATACATATCCTTAGCCAGAGGACTGTGAAGCATCTATAAGTTAGTCAGATGAAGGATGAGAGAAACCTTTAGAATCTAAATATTACATAAATACATGTGTTCCTATATTTACATAAAAACTGTGTTTTATAAGCCCTTATGTCAGTATTGTTTATATTTGCTCATATGCCTTCATAATGAGAAGACTGCTCTCTTTGGCAGCTCCCAGTTGGGTGACCTGGTTCTGTTCCCCATCCCCTAAGCCTGGAACTTGGAAGGGTTAGACATCATAGTAATGGACTGAAGTTTACCGCCTTGCTCTTTCATATGAATTGAAAACAGAGAGACCCAGAAAATGAAGTTTCATAGAAAGGAAAGAAAGTGAGATGGAGAAAATAACCTGGGTTTTGCAGTAGTCAAGGAAGTATGAAACTTTATTAAAAGTGATTTTATGTGGCTTAGGACTTTTTTTGGCTTTACTTTTAAAGAACATTAGTGATTATTGTAATATGGCTTTTTTGTTGCACCTCCATGCATTCTGTATCTTCTGTAACTATTGTATCTCTGGGAAAGTTATTAATATGGCAATTTTTTAACTGTCTTGAATTTTGCACCCTAGATTTTCCATGAAAAACCAAGCGAACAAAGAAAAAAAACACTAAACAAGTATTCAAATGAAAGATGGTCTCTATAAAAAAAATCATCTTGAAATAAGCCAGCAGACCTCCCAGGGATGTTCTTTTACAAATATTGTCACAGTTGGAATGAATGCCTCCTGCAGCCTAAGCCTGCGACCATAACTGGTCTGACTTTGTTACAAGGCATCCCAACAGGAAAAAAAAGAAAAGAAAAAAAAAAGATGTGCAATGACTCTTAAGGGCTATACTCATTGACTATGACACAAACATCTAATGTTCCTAGTGTCACTTCCTCCAATCAGCACTTTAGTATGTGCAGTAATATTTTTTTTTTTTTTAAAGAAGATCCTATTTCACTAGAACTTTCGTAAGAGATTTTTAGAACTGGTTACATAGCAGCTGCCAAGACCCATGTTTGACACTTTCTTTGAATGGCTAAGCCTTCTCTCAAGTGACCTCTCTGGTCGCAGTTGGGACACCAGCCCTACACTTTGTTACTTTTCTTTTAGCATGCTTATAAACAAAAGCTAACTGAAAGTGTATACCTATAAAGAAGAAAGCCATACAAGGCTTGATCAAGAACTGACCTGTATGTTTACAAATGTCTACAAACATTTGACTTGTGATAGATCCCATGTTACATCTGAATGTCTGTAGTGCCATATATGGATCTCTGAGGCAAAAAGCAATGAAATGTCCCAGCAGACATTGCTGGACTGCCAGAAATGCCAGCCTGCTTTTCTTAGAAAACTTTTTGCTCAAGCTTAGTATATCCTAGTTTCTATTAAAATTAAAATTTCTTACAGGCTTAGAGATGCAAAATAATTAAAACATCACAGTAGGGGGGTCTGGCCCTTGCAGGGCCGTGGCTGACCCTGGTCCCCCACACCAGGCTCTGGCACTGGGGGGCTGTGCTGGAGGAGTGCGGGCACCCTTGGCCCTCCACAGCCCTGTCCAGCCCCTGTTCCTGCTGCGCCCTGAGCATCATTTGAAGCGCAGAAATTCCCAGCCCTTCCCAAGGCATCTTCTGCAGAAAATGAATGGGACAAGCTCAACAGTCCACATCCTGTGCATGGGACCTCCAAGGGCAGCTTCGATCACAAGGGGAGGCCAGGCTGGCAGGCAGAGCTCTGCTCTTGTGCCTTGCCCTTGGTGTGCATCAAGAATGTGTTGACAGTTTGTGCCCCTCATATGACTGAAGCAGAGTAACTATTTCTGCTTCCTGGAATGGGCTTAATTTGTGAAATAAGGGTGTAGATCATAGAATGCTTTGGGATGGAAGGGACCTTTAAAGGTGATCTAGTCCAGCCCCCCTGCAACTGGCCGGGACACCTACAACTAGATCAGGTTGCTCAGAGCCCCATCCAGCCTGGCCTTGAACGTTTCCAAGGATGGGGCATCTACCACCTCTTTGGGCAACCCCTTCCAGTGTTTCACCACCCTCATTGTAAAAAATTTCTTCCTTATATCTAGTCTGAATCTGTGCTCTTTTAGTTTAAAACCATTACCCCTTGTCCTATCTCAACAGGCCCTTGCTCTAAAATGGCAGCAATTTTAAGCAAAGGCTCAA
The DNA here is from genome assembly GCA_020745775.1 of Theristicus caerulescens. Taxonomy (NCBI): domain Eukaryota; kingdom Metazoa; phylum Chordata; class Aves; order Pelecaniformes; family Threskiornithidae; genus Theristicus; species Theristicus caerulescens. The sequence continues at coordinate 13,559,218 of CM036561.1, forward strand.
ATCAAAGCTGTTGAAAACACTACTGATGAAATGTTGAGTTATCCGTGAAATAAAGCGGGGATTTTGAGAACTCCTTTCCAGATTAAGCCATCATATTTCAGCTCAGCCCCAATTACCACAACTTGCATTCATCACTGCAAGCATCATCTACCTGTTTTGAGATGACAGCTGCTATAGAAAGGTAGATTTCTATAATCATGTTACATTTTTGTCAAATACATTGTAAGAGTTCTTCTTTCTCTTTCCTTCATAATACGTATTATTGCTATAGCTATGTCAATATTCCCAGCCCATTACTGCTGTTCTTAGCAATTTACCCAGGCCACCGCAGCCATTATACCTTACTGAAGAGCACATAGTGCAGCACAGACCTAACGCATCCAGCTGTGAATGGGAAAACAGGGATGAAGAGTCACATTTTTCCTTACTGCATGCAGGTAGTCTCTCTGTAATTAAAGCTATCAGAGATTTTCTTCATTAGATTCTCTCTTGGCTCCCTAAAGTTCCACTCCCAAACTTCATTAAAACTCAATCTGTGCAATGTTTTTTCTGTGCAAGGTATAGAAAGTCTCCCTTGAGAACAATTGTTTGTGAAGTGATGAGGTTTTGTTGCTCTGTAAAATAGTCCTAATATTTCTGTATATACACAAACACAGGTTACTTTATACACATGTGAGTACTTCACAAGCAGTTCCTTTAATTTTGTTTGAGCTATATCAGCTTATGCTAACATAAACTGGCCCTTGACAGCTATAGGACTGTAGGTACAGTATTATAAACCTTGTAAGGCTTCAAAGATGAATTCTCATTACTAGAGTATTTTAGGTTCTATTATATGCACAAGAAAACGTTTCAGCCTGAAGGAAAGGAAATCAGAATGCTCAGGTTTATTTAAGAAAATCTAATAAATATCACTGTTCATTTTCAGCTCTTACTGTACAACTTCATTCTTCATGTTTTCTATATAAATCTCCTCTTGGTATGTTTGTGACTTTTCACAAACATTGCAGTCTAAAAGTTCAGCGCCAGCTAACTTCATCTTCTGTCATTTTTTTCAGTGACAAGAATGTGCGCACATGTGTTTCCTGCTCGAGGTGAGGTTCATATTTACAGGATATGGAAAGTTAGCATGACAAAAGTAATGACTGTGTAGAAGGAAATTCACTTTCGTTAACATGCATCCTATTTACTCTACTGTCACCTTGCATGATATGCCGCATGACATTTCAGACACCCAAATACTTTCGGTGAAAACTTCCTGCACAGAAAATGGAAACTTTAACAAAAAACAACAATAACAAAAAAGATATGGCTGAGTTTATGCTGGAAAAAATATATCGGTTAGATCCTTTCCTCATACACCCATCCAGCTCCCATTGAATCCACTGGTCACATATGAAAGTGATCCCAGAAGATGATATTGAAATATTTGGTTTAATAAAAAATTGCTGAAAAAAACCTTTTATTTTTTTACCCACTGAATCCCACTCACTGAGAGGCCTGACTGTCTTCAAAAGTGTTTTCCAAAACATTTTAATCATGGGTGAAGCTTAATTCTTTTGGCAGTGACTGAGGAAGGATTCCCAGTCAGCAGAATAACATCCAGGGAGACTGGACAATGATCCTCAGCAGCTAATCCTAATCTATAGGCTTACTGTGGGATGAAGAAAGGAAGGAGTAAATTCGTATTCATAAATCCTCAAAAAATGGAGCCAGAGACCCAGTCACCGAGTTAGAAACACCACATTCAAGCCAGTGTCTGGATTCTCAATGACAGGGGAACTGCAAGGCTGGCTGATACTCTGCCTACAGGCGGGCACCACAAGAACAAGTCACTTAAAGGAAATCATTTTCCATGCACGTAACACTACTACAAGGCCTCTGCACTTAAAAACTGGGCTCCACGTAATTGCAACTCAAAGCACCGAAATTAGTATAAAACTAGGAGAAATTCCCATGAATTAGTGCAAAGATTTTTTTTTTTTACATTTTTTTAGGGTTTCTATAACAATAATTGGGAAAAAACTGTTTATCTGAGAGTTATCAGAAATGACAAGCTTTGCATTTTTGTTTTAAAAATGGAATATTTTGGATGCTGATTTCACTCAAGATTATAATCACCTTCAACAGTTCTTTTGCAAAGGCTATAACACTAAAATTTAAGAGGATGGAATTTACCCATATGAGAAATCATATTCTGTGAAGCAAGATTTGACCATAAGTCAGCTCATATGAATGACTGAATTGAGAGTCATGGAATAATATTCTTCTCTGCTCTGTGATGCATGAATTTAATTTTGCACAGTGATATGGATCACTGAAAATGATGGTTTCCAGGGTTATGGAAGAGCTTGCAGCTGATTAGAAATCATAGAGTGCAACTGAATTTAGGTACAAAAAGGCTTAAAATCAGTTTAAAGATCTGAAGTTTTAGCTTTTGAGAAAAAATGTGTGAATGGTTCACTAGTTACTGAAATACACCAAGTGTTACAACAGCAAGAGCATGTAGACGTTACTTATGTAATAAAAATATGGGTGGTAACAAATTATATTGCTGCGAAGAGCAGATGAGGAGAGACTGAAACCTCATGCTGCCTTTGAACTTAAAAATTTTGACTTAATAAGCTCTGCACTGGTGCTGCTTAGCGAAGAGCTGTCACGAAGGGCAGATTTGTTTCACAGCAGAGTTGCTTTATTAAAAATCCTCAGCATTTCCATAAAGTACTGATTCAGAAACAGAAGGAGGAGTTACACTGAACTTGACTGCTGACCTGACAGTGAGAATGGAGCTATTGTACCCAGAACTGAATATGCATATCTATGCTTCTCGCTGAGCTTCACATAGCAGTTACCCTCGGAGAGGGAGGAACCCTTTAGAGATCTGAAAGTTGCTGACAGCCAGACACTGAAACCCTGAACCTGAACCAGAACCCTAAAGTCAGTAGGTATCATAGCTGTCAAGAGGTTAAAACACAACTTTTAACCTTCTCCCTTTTTTCTTGATTTGCTGTAGGGTAATCAATGGACTGCAAGCAATATGCAGCAGCATGGCCCATGTTGTCATCTTTGTGCTATTCAGCAAACTGCAAGCTAGATGTGCTCAATTAATAGTGAAGATTGTCAGGGAAGCAGAGCTGGAAATGCTTATTTGGTACTGCATGAATTGAACCTGCTTGTTTGAATAAACCACTAATTACCTCATTGACTCTTTTGCATTAAGTCTCCTCTTTATACTGTGCTTTACTTGGTGGGAAGGAGTCAGTACTGTTCAGTACAAAATGCGATACAAACTAGTGGTTGGGAAGGAAAAGCTCTAATGGAACATTATGTGTTGTTCATTGCATGGCTTTCCCTATTACTGCTGAACTTTCAGGATAAAGAAAATATCACCTGTAATCATTGGTCGCAAAAATAAAACACACAGAAAGGAAATTCATTCCCTCCTCTGGAACCTCAGCAAAAGGCAGAGCTCCTTTCTGCTCTGCATGCAGTACTAGGAAGACCAGCATCCACCTAAGTCACAGTTTTTTTTCAGATTTTAACTGAATTTCAAACTCTGTGATGAAGATAGATCTGATTACAATTTGATCCAGTAATGATGGCAAGAAAAGGTACCTTATTTGTTTTCTCCCCTGCCATCTTTGAGACATAGAGGCTGTCTTATCCAGGAAATTTTTTAATGCTTTTTCAATTTTAATCCATGGTTTTCTTCTGTCTTCATCCTAATGGAAGCTGTGGCACAGTTAGACATTTTCTTGTTAAGGGTGCACTGACATATAGCTCTCAGTTCAGTCCTACAGTTCCTTTTAAAAATGATATCTGCAGCAGTAAGCCATCTCTCGTAAGCAAAGTAAAGTAGAAAATGCACTGAAAGACTTAAAGCAGAGAAAATGCTTCATTCCTGTTACGAAATCTATAAGGAGCCAGCAAAAAGGTTTTTATGAGTTTCATTTGTGTTATGCAAAATTAATTGCTCTACAATTCAATGCTCAGTTGTTCTTTCTAACAACTGAATGAACATAATTTTTGTCATAGGAGAAATAGCTTTCTGTTGCCACCTATTAATGAACTAGAAGATGCATATTGTTGTCAGAGAAATATTTTGTTTTGCACTGCAGTGACAAAGCTGAAATAACTGTGCAAGGTAGAACTGCAGGATGTCTAACTAGGGCTGTTATAAGAAGCCATGCCAATGCAATAAGACACTCTTTCTGCCTCCTAGAAACTTCTTGTCATTACTGGTAAGTGAGGAGCTCCTCTCCCTAGAATAAAAGCTCAAGGCAACATCATGATATGAGATGGCTTTGGGGGCTTTGGGGTGAATGAATCCCAAAAGACATAACAGGGAGGAGGACAGGGGAGTAGGAGATGTGGCATTATTGGGTAAACAGAAGAAAGTGAGATAGAATAAGATATTTAATTCCTATTCATAGCAGTTGATGGGAAAAATGAGGCAAAGACTTACTGTCTATTGTATATTGCTATTGGGGGGAACTAACAGCAGCTTTCTAATGCTCATGAGAAGGTGATCAAGAAGACAGGGCCAGGTTCTTCAGAGTCATATATGGCAGGAAGAGGAGATACAATGCACGTAAGTTGAAAAAAGAGATGTAAGGACAAGCCTTTTCAACAGGAGGACAGTCAGCAGTAGAACAGCTTGCCCAGAGAGGTTGTGTAGTTTCCATTCTTGGGAGTTTTCAAGACCCAGCTGGATAAACACTGGAGTAACTTGGTCTGATCTCACAGCTGACTGTGCTTTGAGCAAGAGGTTGGACTAGAAACTCACTGAGGACCCTTCCAACATGAATTATTTTATGATCCTGCGATCCTATGATTGTTCAATTTATTGTGGAAACAGGTCTGTTTCCACCCATATAAATGAACTTTCCATTTATCCTTATAATTGACTCGGCATTAATTACTGTTCGTTATAAACATCTGCTTGACTGCTGACTGATGATTTTTCATAATTACTGCTGTATTTATCTTTCAGATTAGTAAAATTTTATTTCATTTACATATAGACTCAATGCTTGCAAGAAGAGACATAATGATTACTTAGAGAACTCAGGAGAATGTGTTCAGCTTTCCTAGTTTAGATGCCAGAAAAGGACCACCTAGTTCACTAATAATAAGGACATTTACCTATTTTAAGTAGTTTTAACATCATCTAGCAGGAGGATTGGGCTATGATTATTCCAACTCTAATAAGACAGAAAAAGAACAATGCTTTTTTTGGGAAGTGAAGAAAGCATTATCTCAATGTTCCTAACACTTCTATGGCTGTGCTGTTTGTACTACAAACCAGACAAATGATAGTCTAAGCTTGGAATGCCTAGATTGTAAAGGACTTAAAATGTTTTCATGTTGGCACCATCTCAAATGGAGTCTTTAACAGCACTGTTACACTTAAATTTTCTTTGAACTTTCAACTAAAAGAGAGAAGCCCTCCTTTTTAAAGAGGTACCATTCTTGATTTTTCAGTTTTTATGTGGAAAAAAATAATGGAATGTGGGGTTTTTTTGTCAGATGACTAAAACATATGAGACGATTTTAAATCATAGAATCACAGAATCATAGAATGGTTTGGGTTGGAAGGGACCTTAAAGATCATCTGGTTCCAACCCCCCTGCCATAAGCAGGGACACCTTCCACTAGACCAGGTTGCTCAAAGCCCCATCCAACCTGGCCTTGAACACTTCCAGGGATGGGGCATCCACAGGTTCTCCGGGCAACCTGTGCCAGTGCCTCACTGCCCTCATAGTGAAGAATTTCTTCCTTATGTCTAAGCTAAATCTACCCTCTTTCAGTTTAAAGCCATTACCCCTTGTCCTATCACTATGTGTCCTTGTAAAAGGTCCCTCTCCAGCTTTCTTGTAGGCCCCCTTCAGATACTGGAAGGCTGCTATAAGGTGTACCTGGAGCCTTCTCTTCTCCAGGCTAAACAACCCCAACTCTCTCAGCCTGTCCTCATAGGAGAGGTGCTCCAGCCCTCTGATCATCTTCATGGCCCTCCTCTGGACTCGCTCCAACAGATCCATGTCCTTCTTATGCTGGGGACCCCAGAGGTGGATGCAGAACTCCAGGTGGGGTCTCATGAGAGTGGAGTAGAGGGGGAGAAGAATAAAACTTATCTTCCTTGTTCTTAAATAAAAATGGAAAAGAAAACAGAAAGGAGTCAGTCTTCTACTGCCTTGCATGTAGGATAGGTCCTTTACAATTTGTGAAATATGGCTGAAGAGAAAGAACCCTGCAGGAAAAATCATTAGATTTACAGCTAGTGATTTATATCTACCTTGAGATTTATTTTGACAGAGGAAACAACAGATAAATCCAAGTGACTTTAATAAAACATGTGCTTTAAGTTTTTTGCTATATCAGAAGAGCCAAATAATTATAGAAGAGAGAACACAGTTTTGAATTCCTTAAGTCTGCTGAGTGCTAGGCAGACGCGCACTCCAGGAGCAACCTGCCCGTCTCTCTCCACGTTGTGCTGGAAGTTGTCACATTTACTCATGTCTTCTTGCAGAGTTGACAGGGTGAGAATATCATAATATGGTTCAGTCAAAATGAGGTGACCCGGGAAAAACCTGCTACTTAAACTGTTTAATCTAACCTGTCTCATTTTGACTATATTAGCAAATAATGCCAGCAAATCTTAGGGCACAATAAACACAGGCAAGAAGTTGACAAACGGCTGGGAGTGGTAATGTCCTTTACCAACACAGCAGAACTGAGAAGACAACATCCACAACAACTGTAATATTCACAACATAATGCTTCCACAATGGAGAGCCTGGACCCTGCAAATCCTTTCCAAATACTCCATGCAAGACAGGGTATTAGATCTTATTTGATGTATTCTTTAAATAATTGTGCCACATACACAAAACATGTATTAAATACAGTATTTAAAGTTGCAAAGTTAAGATTTCAAGAATTAGGAAATATCAGAATCAACATTTTAATATAACTTTCATGTAGTCCAGTTGGGCACCTACCCTGCTTCCTGGCTGAGTCAGAACCTATGTGTGTTGGTTTATAAAGATCAGGCATTCATGTATACGGAGTTTGCAAAAATATCATAATGTATATGTATTGGGATCCACACTGAGATTGTATAGGTAATTCAAATCCTAGCTTTTCCTATTACAAAAACTAATAATCTAATTTAGCAACCCAACCATTACTTTAACGCAATTGTGTAATTTCCTGTAACAATCGCTCATCACTTCATACATCATCAAATTGGAGTCCTGACCTTTTAACTCTCTAAAAAAGATTTCAGTCAAACTCAAGTTTACTGACTGCCATGTAGCAATGGGGCAAAACTAGATGACTAAAATTTCCATTCTCATCAGCTATGTCCTCCTCTCCTTTGATGGAGCCTGTTGTACTCAGGGAAAGCTCTACTGGTTATCTCATGAAGCACATTCTGAATACTGTGTTGGTCAGTACCATGTATAAAGGTAAACTGAAAAAGAATCCTAGGCCACCTGAAAACTTCATTGGCTCAGGAGTTGCTTTAGAAGCTGTTCAACCACTCTTGCTACATGTACACTTAACTCTGATACAAGGACTGGAAAAGTGACTGAGGACCACTTCAGCTGTCCAATTTGAATTTATTCTGGGTATAACTGAGTCCTACTGGTCAACAGTGGAAGATTATTGTCTTACAATAGCTATCATGTTCACTGTGGACTAGCTGGTAGGGTTCTGGTTCACTCTACCAGCTATGCTGCTACAAAAAATTTCATTTATTGTTGTTGCTTTAGAAGGAACTATATAGGCATGGCTGTTAGAGTATTCAGGTTCAGTGATTTTGATCCAGACTGAAAGCTCTTGAAGAACACAAGTTAAAAAAAAAGAATTAATTATTTTTATAAACATTCTGCACTTATGAGGGTATTATATCCAGTACGTTTCTATAAACAGAGCTTTGTCCCAGCTGAACTCCTTACATCTTCTCAAACAAACAAAAAAGGTTTTGATAATAATAGAATACACTGAAAATACACAGGTTTCTATAAACCTTGTACAGCAAATGCAAACAAATCATTTACACATACCCACTAAAACCAGAAGATAGCTTTCTGAAAAACGTCCTTTCAATGACATTCGCACACAATATGGTAGAAACTCCCTATATATCACTTAAACTTTATGTTTGCTGTAGATACTATGTTAGCTTATCAAGTTATCAAGTCAGCATGCATAGACATGGTCAGTGTTTGGAGCCTCTGCTATTCCTCTTCCCCCCATAAGTTCTATGTGAGTTTGGGAAAAAACGCAGCATTTTCAACGCAGAAAATAACAAAGCAGAATCAGGACTGTGGTGTGGGATAATCATTACTTCACAGGACACAGCTTGGGTTGCTACTGCTTTCCATTTTGGAGTAAAAGTATGTGAATCATGTCAGATAAACATTTTAGCTGGGTAGATACATTGAAGGAAACGTTTAATAGATTATTTTAAAAAAATATGACTCGCATAGATTCCTAGTTATCTATCTATAGCTCTGAACGATGGAAGTTATCCATCTTGAATTCTCATTATTCTTGCAGTATTGGTTACCTCATTTGCATAAAATGAATAGAATAAATTGTTACGAATCCAAAAATATACGGTTGCCAGGATACATCTTGCTAGATGCAAATGAAAATGGGTTTGTGCCGACCAGCTTAAAATAGTTTGGTACTTAGACATTTTCCTATTAACATTAATAGTGATAAATGAAACATTACATATCCAGTGAGGTATTGAAATTATTACTATTTGTTTTGCAATAGGAATATAATTTCAAGCAAATTTGAACTAATTTTTTGTATAACATAATTCCACTAAAATACCCTGCAGTTTCATTGTAGAAGCAGCATACAGAACGAATAAATATTCCATGTTTGCTTCTTGATAAACTTTTGAATTGAAAAGGTAAGTTTCCTGTTAATTGTTTTTATGATTTTCAGTGCTACAGCATTACCAACAAGCATCTATCAGTGTATAGGAGCACTACTGTTATGCTTTGTCCATGTATATGTGGATAAGGTAGTTACAATTGAGAAACATACCCAAAAAAAGTCCTAGGGTCTAACCACATTCCTATACAATTACATAGCCAAAGTCCCATTATTTAATGTATATTATTCTGACTTGCTAAAAATGACAAAAATATAATTTATTTTTATTTTAAGCAATATATTTCATAAATCTTGACTATTTTTAAGCGGTATGCATGCATATTAATATCTTTAAAAGCCTATACCAGAAGGTTAATCATATCACTTTCCTGAGTAAAGTTGTTTAATTTGTGTAAGACTGGCAATGAAAATGAGTCTGCATTGAATGCCTAATGAAGATAATTAATGCATAAAATAAATACATTTTTATTGTGTGCCATTCAAAGTGTGTACATGTATTTTAAAGGGGAGTACATTTCCTACATACTGACTTCCAAACAGGTAGATAAACACAGGTCAGATTTCCAGCTGTATTCAGTCGAGACTCCTGTATTTTTGGTGAGTGGTGTAGCTGCTCTCATCTGCCATAGTTGGTCCCTTGCCAGCAAAGGGCTGGCTGCCCATGCTTCTTCCAACGTCATGCATCAGTCGATACAAGAAATAAACTGGGGGTTTACTGCAATAAAAGCTCAATGCATGCTGAGAAAGAAAGCTCTTCAGTTTGAAGATATCTACAATTGAGATGCAGAAGTTTTCTCTGCCCCCTTACTAATGGTTGTTTCTTTGAGAGGAGAGAAAAATACCGACAAAACCACAGCAGCACAATTCTCTCATAGGAAACAATTTCAGACACAATTCAGAGTTGTAAAATGATAGATTAACTCCCTCCTCTCCTCTTTTGGTTTATTATGTCTCAAAAGTTACTGGCTTTACTCCTAATTTTCAGTGGTATAACTGAGAAGAAAATGATGTCCCTAAATTCCAAAATAGCACTGAGGTTTGTCTTCACAAGTGATGAGCAGCTACCATTCCAAACAATATCAGTGGTACCGTGAATTATGCAAGTGATGACAGGATCGTACTGAATATTCATATAATTTACTTCATAGAATACATTATCCTTTTTTTCTGTGTTAAACACAAAAATAAAGTAGTTTCAGACTGAGGAGATGATTCAGGGGCTGATTCAATAGCCACTGAAATTGAAGACACTTTCCTTTGAATTTGGTAATCTCTGAGCTGGGCTCTAAACCTTTATTTTCTGAGAATGCTCTTTGTACTAACCTTCTTCATTTCAGTCTGCACAGAGCTAAAATGAGCATTAAGATGTCCTTTTATTCCACAAATCAACTTCTGCATGTAATACTTGAGAAAACTGCTAGATAAATACATTAGTTCTGCTTAGCAAGTTAAACATCAAAGGCTGAAAACTCATGTTCCCATCTGTTCTGAGGCCGGTGGTTGCATCCAGATGATTGTTACTGTAATTCTGCATGAAGCCATGAGTTTTCAGACTTGCAAGGCACCATACTCTCTACAGAAGACTAGACAACACTGTTCCACGTAGATAAAAATTAAAATATTTGCCAACATTGTAGATGACTTTATGAATCACTCCTCTTTAGAAAAAAAATTCTCTATGTCACCATTCCAATTACAGCAGATGTTAAGGCCAGCATCTAAAAAATTTGGGAGATTGCTGCTATGCCCCAGTTGAGCCATGGCAACTGGTTGTGTATACCTTGTCATAACTGTGAAATAAAATGTGTTAAATTCCCCTGAGACTGGAGATTGCAAATCATTTTGGATGGGATTTAGTGCGAGATTCAGATTCCTAAATTTTAGATATCTGTATGCAGGTCTCTTCAGCTAGGTGTATGAGTTTCCACTGTACTGAAGACAGATTCACTTGTGTAGCAATGGGCACTGAGCTACTTGAGCTACTGTGCAGGACCTACAGGAGATCTGATGCTTCTGGAAGAGCAGTAGAAAAGAAGGCAACATATCCAAGAGCATCTTAAAAAGCCCTGAATGTTTCTGCTTACCCCACCTGTGGATCAATGGAGCCTGGGTAGCTTTAAGCTGTGATAACACAGCCTCTCAGCGGCTGGTCCACTGTGTTGCCCACCAGGCAATTGATTGCAGGCACCTACCTCCTTCTTGTGATGTGTGAGACACTCATATGAAAGCACCAGACCTGCACCCTACTACTGACTGTAATGGGAGATTAGACACCTAATTAATGTCTAGGAACATGCAGGTGTCTGTATACCTAAATTTAGAGGCACAATTCACCTGCATATATGCAAGCACATCCTTTCACCTGAGGAAGTTTAGGGTGTTTGAGATACTGGGATGGGGCTGGTAGAGATGAGACAGAACTTTATGGGAATCCTGCACCTCTTCAAAGCAAAAACTGGGCGTTATGTGAGATCCCTCACAGAGTCCGAGTGATTAGAGATTACTTTATTGAGGAATCTGAACCCTACACCATGTGCCTCAAACTGAATTTGTCTCACACCAGCACTGGTGTAACGGTTTCGCACAGAGAGTTACTGTAGCTTGGCTAATACGCAAGTAGCTGGTTAAACAATTATTTCCCGGTCTCTAACGTCATTGTCCAACGCCATTGTCTCTAACGCCATTCCCCCTACAGGCTGTTCAACTTCAATCTTATGGCAGTATGTGACGCTAAAGCTATGTAGATGTTCTACAGTTCATTTCATCGATATATAACGGTCCCTTTGTTTTGGCAGGACTTAAAAGTTGGAGTTTTCTAACTCCTAAATACTACCCATATCCAGAATCAAAATATTCTTCTGGATAAGTCCCCAATGCATTCTGTGCAGACAATCTGAGAGCATACATAACATGCACTAATAAAGTCAGAATATTTCCAAATGATGGGTGACAGCTGCCTCTTCTTTTGTAAAAGCATCCAGTTAAAGACATGCCCATTATACAGCAGCCAGAATGCATGCCCCAGAAAAATAAGTAAAAGGGGACATTAAGCTGCTAGCTGGGAATCTGAGGTTCAGTTCTCTCTCCTGGTTCAAGTTTTCCATGTGACTGTTCTTCCCGCTTGAAAGTGGAGCAATGCTATTTACTTCTTTTAAAAGGTACTTTGAGACTTGTGGATAAAAAATGCAAGCCAGCAGCTTAGTGTTCTGCTAAGCTGGGTGCTGTAAGGGTAGCTATATTAAATATGTGCTACAGTAACAGACACCAAGCCTTTTAATAGACTAAGTATGTCACTTGAATTATTTTCTAAGTAGAAAATTTGGAATTTTCAGACCAACGAAGAACAATTCAAGGACATCTGGATACAGCCTGGGTAAAGGCAAGAAGTTGAAGTAAGTGATGCTGCTGTGGGATGCTGGCTCAGGGGGAGTGACAGGGCAGAGGGTCAAGTCAGCAGCAGACTCTACATGCTCACAGCTTTACCAAACTGCTCGGCTTCACAGCGCTTCAAAACTTGCCTTGTTCATGAGAATCACACCTCTCGGTGCGCGCTGGCCCTTTCTTCGAGGCGTCTGCCCCGGGCAGAACGCAGCTGTGAACTCTCAGGTTCACTGGGACAGTGCTGTAATGCCTTTGTGGTCAGCGTCATGGCTTCTCACATTTAAAGAGTTCAGCAAGCAAACCCCTGGTACGAACAAATAACAAGATATTTCTATGCTGTACTTCCAATATTGTTACTTATAGGCTTTTTTCTTTTTTTTCTTTCTTTCTTTCTTCCTGTAAATGACTCATAGACTGGCTTTTGGGGAAGGGGGAAACCAAGTGCTGCGCAGCCACTCTTGCAACTTTAACCTTATTTAACCCTCAAAGCAGCAAGAGGAAGTACAAAGTATTTTCACGAGCTGTGAATGGGCTCAGATCTGGTTTTGACGTCTTGAGGAAGTACTGCCTTCTGCAAAGCCAGAAATGCAAAAAAAAATGTATTTGCAGTCCCACTGAACTCATTTAATACACACACACTCCCGACCCCCCCCCCCCCAAAAAAAAAAAAGAGCCCATCAGCTGGGAGCAGAGGGGATGGGATCCCTGCGAAACGGGGTGGGGTTGGGTCAGGGCCCACGTCCCCGGGTGGGGTGCAGCTCGGGTGACAGCGGCACTGTTCCCTGCCCTTATTTCTAAGCGGACACCCCAGACCCCCCCCACCCGCCGGGCTGGGGAGCCTGAGGGTCCCCGCGTACGGTCTGTGCGGAGCTGGGGACCCCCCGTCCCCCGCCGCCCCCTCTCCCCGTTCCCCTCCCTCAGCGCCGCGCCTCCCCTTCCCCATCTGCCGCCCTCCCCAGGACCCCTCCACCCCCTCCGGCCCCGGGAGCGGCGGAGGGCGCCCGGCCCCCCCTCGGCCCGCGGCGGCGGGAGGCGGGTCCGAGGGAGCCGCGCCCGCTCGCCCGCCCGGGGCCGGGGCCGGCGGGAGCCGCGCGCAGCCACCGCGGGGCGGGCCTGCGAGCGTCGCGCTGTGCCGGGGCGGGCCGGGCCGCGGAGCGCAGCGCAGCGCCGCCGGCTGTCTCTGAGGCGGGGGGAGGCGCGGGGGATGGACGAGGGTCCCTGCAGCGGCGAGCGGCGACGGGCGGCTCAGGTAAGCGCGGGGGGAGGCACGGCGCGGGCGGGTGCCGCTCGTTCCCTCAGCGCCCCCCGCATCAACCCCGCCGGCAGCGGGGCGGGGACGGGGCTCTGCAGCCCGTCTCCTGCTGGAGGGGTCCCCTCGCCCCCCCGCCGTCTCTGCTGAGCCCTCGCTGCCGCCTTTGTGGCCGCTCCTCGGTCCGGGGTCACCCCTCCCCGGCCGGCCCGGGCCGCAGGCGGCGCGGCTGCCCCTGCCCCTCGCACCGCCGCCGCGGGGGCGGCCTGGCGGCGGGGCCGGGGGGAGGCCGGGGGACGCGGCCAACTGTTGCCTGGGAGAGCGCCGGCCCCAGACCGTTGCCAGCTCCTGTAGCAGCGCGGCGGTGAGGGCTCGCTTCGCCTCGGCTACCGGCTGCGTTTGGGAAAGGCATCGGTTGCGGTGCGAGCCCCCGCGGAGATCCCCCCTTGGCCTTGCCCCAGGCGGGGGAGACGCTTCCCGACCCTGGGCCCGGGCACAGGCCCTGCAGGGTGGAAATCTCTGGGGTCTGGTGAGTGGCGGAGCCGCCGCGGCCGCAGGGGAGGGCAGCGCCGGTGCGGGGACCTGTCTCTGCCTGCACCCGGGCCCAGGGAAGCCTGGTTTAACTCTAACGCTGGCCGAGGATCTAATTCAGACAACACGTCGTAGTGCCTTACTGGAGTAAGTACGCCTCTGCTGTAGTGGGGGGAGAGAAGGGGATTAAGCTCACAACTTTGATTATACCGACAACTTTCTGTTCCAGCTGCTGGTGGTTGTTGGATGCAGGGTTCTATAAACACGGTGTTTCCAGAGGGATGTACCCAGACATGAGATGAAAAACACAATCTGTAATACTGCATTCATCTCGTTTGAATCTCGGTCCATGTTGAGATGTGTTCCAGTGAACAGATACCAGACTTGCATCTATTTTTCCTATTATTATTTTTCTCTAATTTAATTTCGAGACTGTTTAGCTTTAATTGTATTTATCTGGGTTTTGTTATGCTAAGGTCTCGGTAATACATGACGCCACTGTGTAAAATTGAATGCTCCATAATTCACTGGCAACACAGCAAGACTCTCAACTTCACGTGCTTTCAGTGGCGTTGCTAATAACTTGCCAAGGGTGGTGATGCGGGTTGGCTTCCAGCCTGTTCCTGGTAGTCTTTGATTGCCATACAGCCGATCTTTGCACTCTGTTTTTGTTTATCAGCTCCTAAAGGCAGTTTGTATGTGTATGGCGACAGGATAAGTTAAGGGGGATAGGGATGCGTTTCCTTTGCTTCTCCTGTTCTCACCATCTGCAAGGTCAGAAAAAAATGAAAATAACTTTGGCTGTGAACTCTTAGGTGGGGAGATCTGGAATGAAATGCTGTCGTGACATGAGGTTGCCTTGTGGGCAAAGAATTTCACATGCTCAGCAGTGCTCTACAAAAATACCCCAACTCATATTACACAGGGAAGAACCAAGATACTTCCCTTTTCTCTGTTATGCTAACTTTTATATTTTTATAACATGTAAGGAGGACTTGTACATCAGCAATCTACTTCTTTATTTTTTTAAGGAATAAACTTTGTAATTTCTCATGTTTGATTCTCCTTTCTACTCTCCTGTAATACCCCTATCCCCCACCTCACCAGGCCTGAATTAAAAGCTAATGATAAAGCCCTACTACGCATGAATTTAGCTTTCCTAGGGTAGACTTTGGAAAAAAAACGTTTCAATGAAATGAAATTGCAGATTATGGGAATAGCATGAAGGGTTTGACTTAAATTCATAAAAAGCGTAAAGGAGCAACTGAGAATAAAATTCTTCGGTTTGAACCACTGTAGTATAGTCTATCTGGTCCTTAAGGTTTCACTTAAATGTAAACTATGGCAAGTATAAGCGAGGCTCTTTGGGTTATTTATATGGTTACTTAATGACTGCCCAATATTTTATTGTATTCTGCTCTGTACTTTTTCATGACCCTCCTGTGCTGTTTTTGCAGTGATGCTTCATTTTTTTCCGTGAACTTCTGTTCTTTATTAAAAAAAGAAAATAAACAAACCACAAGTGATTAAAAAGACAATGTATGCTAGTAATTAGAATAAAAAATACTTGGTTAATTCACAAAGGAAAAATGGTGATCATCTTGGATACTACTGCATAGTTACTGTCAGCAGATGTCATTTTGCCATAATGGTGAGTCTATTAGTGAATTTTACAGTGCTGGGAAGATAATTCATTGTTAGTGTGCTTAGCTTGTCTTCATGACATCATTTTTTGACACTGTTTTGTCAGGCTGAAATATCTTGTCCTCAGCAGTCTTACAAAGACATTGAGGATTTGCATGTGCAGTATGTTGCAGATTTCCACATGTTATGTGTTATACAAAATGAGAGCTTAAAATGTGTCAAAAACACTAGATGTTTTTTAGATGAATGACGATTCCCATACTTTAACAGAAATAATATTTTATAGGTGTACAGGTACTAGAAATAAGTAAGACCTCTTCAATTGGTCATATTTATATGTATTTCCAAATACCCTTTTAATTAGAGTTTTTAGAGAAACCATAAAAGAGTTTTGTAGACCCACTGGCATTCTTTAGCACTAGGTGCATAATGCATGCAGTAGCACATGAACTTCATCATTCAGTTCACACTTCATGCAAAACAGAAAAATATTATTCTATATCCAAAACCTGTATGCAATCCAGACACCATTAGGTCTCCTATTAAATCCCTGGAGACAAACTGAGCATATCAATGTGACCTATAACATCAGTGGACAGGGGAATATGCATATTAATAATATATGTTGATTTGAAGGAGCCAAAACCTCTTAGTGTTTCCTCCATACTGAATTCAGTATGTATTTGGATCTGTTTCAGTATTATCAATCATTCTTTTAGCAGTGCTTTCTGCTCATATTATCTGGGAATGCAAAACAGTAACATTAAATCAGAGAAAACAGTTTGAGAGGCATGAATTAAAATATTTAATATATGGGGCAGCTTGAGAGTTGCAAAAAATGCAGTCATAAATTTGAATTTTATTGTTTAAATTAAAATTGTAATAGAAGCTGCTATGCACTCATGTGTGAATGATGATGAGAGCAACGTGAATGATGTGAGATGTACAGGTCCTAATTCTTGTGAAGTACTGAATTTACCATTCTTCTACTTTCACGGAATTCTACTTCACACTTCCAATTAAAATGAAAAACGTATCTTATTTTCTGTTTTTATATACTGCTTGATACAAGTTCTTGATTTAAACTGGTAGCAGTGGTTACTTCTACAGGAAAAATAACAGTAATAAATATAGGACAAATACCTTTTAGGACAGATATGACCTAGTGCAGCACTGACCCACAGGTGCTTGAAAGATTTTTAGTTATTATTGTGGATTTTAAATGTTCAGAAATAATCTCATGGTTGGTATCTTCATGTTCACAATAAGTGAAATATCAGTCAGTCTTACCTTAATTCAGGAATGGCTACTTTTGAATGCTAACGGCTGAAATATTCTTGTCTAATTCATGAGCTTGTCAATAGACTACATAACCAGTGCTCTATGGGACTTCTTTGTGCATTTCATCCTTTTTTTTCCTGTCTGTGATAATACTTGTGTAGGGCTGTTCATATTGGCAATGTACAGGTTGACTTTTAACATCATGGTTTGGATGAATGGTGGTGCCAAAGGTGAAGCTGTGGCATAAGTCTGAGGATTATTTTTGAGTAAATCTGTGTAGGGAATTTGTTAAGTTTGTAAAATGTGAAAAGTTCATTTTGAAGGTTCCAGTCGCAGTGCAACTTGTGGTGTTATGTGTGCCTGTAACAAGTGCTGGTCTGGTTTGGCTGAAGTTTTAAGTTAATAAATGTAATTCATGAACGTATGTCCCTCAGACCTGTTGAAGAGCATCGGTATGGCATGGGAGTTGTCATGTCTGGAATATGTCATGGAGCATACTAGGATGTTGAGTTTGGTCCCCTGTTTGTCTGTGGTGAGCTCTGGATGACTGAGTCATACCTGGGCATTGGAGTTTGCACAATTTAATAACACTGTGGAGGTGGTTTGGTGTTTTTAAGGGGATGTGTAGATTTACACTGACATTTTAGATAACAGCCATTCTGTATTCTATAGCTCTCTGATACACATAGGTTTAACTTAAACTATAAGTAGTTGTTAGAAGCTTTTTTTATATATAATTTATGGGATTTGGGGGGGGAAATCCTTCTCCCTGTTGTATTACAGCCGGAATTCATAAATTATTTGAGTGACCTATTTTACAATTAGATGCCTCAAAGCTAGGGTTGATGTTCTTATAACTCATGTCTGAAAGCACACTGTTGTCTGTATTTTTTACTGTGAAGAAAATCAGATGCACAGAGCTTCATTTCTACATCCATCCAGAGCTGTTACCACTGTGACTATTCTGGAGAGTGGCATCTCTCTCCTGCCTAACTGCCTTTGGCAGCTGGAGATGGGAATGTTCCCTCAGGATTTGAAAAGCTTGTTTTGCAAAGAAGTAAGTGTAAGCTATTTACTCAAACTCAAGGAAGAAGCATTTGCAAAGATGTTTATCTCTTCCTCTTCTCCTTATATTCGATGGTGCATTAGTTGCATCCCTTAACTCACGAAGTGTGAAGCTTGATTCTCCGTGCCCTTTTCAGCTTGAAGTAACTTGAGCTCACATCTCCCTCTTCCCAGAAGAGTGCAACAAGCAGCATGTCATAAGTTGTCCTTCATTTCACCTGCAAGTGTGTTACTTTGAAAGAAGTAATTAATTAGGCCAGAGGGAGAGTGACTCCTGCCCTGTGATCAAGGCATTCAGCTGAGGTGAGGGAATTCTGGTTTGTATGGGTGTTTCAGTCTTTCATCCAGTAAATATTTTTCCATTTTATAGCTTCAGCAGGAGTAGTCTAGGACAGACTACAATCTGTGGGTTAGGGCACTACCCTGGCATGCAGAGATGTGGTTGTGAGCCAGCCTCTTCGCCTGGAAAGAGCCTACCGCCCACTTTTACTTCCTCTGTGGTTGCTTTCCTGATGCTCTTAAATTGCTCGATGGTGCCTGGGGGCATGCTCCTGCCTTCTCATCCGAAACTTCAAAATTGCATGACGCCTCTCCTCATCAGCTTGTGAAAGGGATGACTTTGTATCTTGCTCCTGGGGAGGCCTGAAGGTTTTACAACCCTTTTTAATAACATAGGTACCTCTTGAGCTTCCAGGATAGGTGATGTTTAAGGTACAGCCTTGACAACTTTGTTTTCTATTAGGTTAGATGGCTTCCTGCTTACTATCCCAGTTATCTTAATTTCCATTATGTACCCAAATTTATTGTAGCCATGCTCAAAATTCTCCTGTGAGTCCATTTTGTGCTTCTAGTCTAATATGAACTAGTAAATCTAAGAAAAGTGTAGATTTTTGGGGAATGAAGGCCAGAATTTGGCAAGACTGAGGTTGCCTTCAGGAGATATTTTAAGACAGCTCAGTACTGTTTGCCTCTGCAACTGAACTGAGCCCAGTAGTGTCCTAAGAGTATTGTTGTCTAGGCTAAATGTGGTTAGACTGAGAAGTGGGAGGAAGGGGTTGTTTTCTTGTTTTTCAAAGACATTTCAAAGAAAACCTGCTTTCTGTTTTATATTCTTTATTGTGAGTGTATTTGGTACTTAGCCCAATCGTTATAATTTCCATTTTGCAGCCGCCCCAGATTAAGTCTGGGAGGTTAGCTTGAGTTAATGGCTTTCTGGGAAAGGGAGGGAGAAAGTTCATCTTCTGGTTTCTCTCATGCATATTAATAGCTGTGTGGAGTTGTGGGGCAAAAATTCATTACTGGCTGTTGTTAGCTGGTACAGAAATGCTGAGTGATGGTGCCACTCACGGAGCTGAGTTGGTTTTGGAGAATAAGGAAAATTCTGTCTGGTAACTGATCCATATGATTCTATCTCCAGTAAATTGATTTCAGAATTGTGTTTAAATAGCCTCCATGAGAGATGTGCAGTGGTATTTATCTGGTACAGATGATTTGCTGGTCCTAATTTTTTGGAGGGGGTTCATTTAATGCTGTGGAAATTGGGGGAGGGAGGCAATGGTGAGGGGAAAATTTTAAAATAATATTCCTTAGAGTTGTTCAAACCTGTTTAGAAGGCTAGATTGTTAAATTTGTTATGTTTTATTTCCAGGAACAGTCTAATTTTGTCTCAGTTAGACTTTTTCCCACCCACATATACATGGTCTGACTCCTTGTAGTGTATTGCTTTGTGATTGCACAGTGTTTTGCTTCAAGGATCATCTGTAGACTGTTGGTGACTCCCTCAGATAAAGATTTCATGACGGATGGAGGCATCTTTGGAAGCTTCTGGAAATGTCTGTAATCATCTCCCTAATAACTGATGGCAGCAGAGGAAATGGGAGCTGATATTCTGTAACCGTCTTTCCTATGTTTTTATTATTAAAGCATAAATGCACTGTAGGACTGGAACACTTCCCTCACCCTCGCAAGGCTGTGCTGCAGCGGAGCTCTGTAATACCAATTACTGCAAGGATGGTTTGCTGTTCCAAATGAGATCATGATGGGGATGCTGGAAAACGAGTCTCTCTCAAAATGTGTTTCATGCTTTGAATACTTGAGAGATTTTGTTCGAGTGCGATACTTAGGTCTACGGGGTTTATGTTTTTAATTAGAGAAGGTGTTAAAAAATTCACTTACTATTTTGTATCAACATCTCCTGTATTCAAGAGGAAAAAAGAAAATATTTCCTGATCTTGAGGTATTCTGGGAATATGTTGCCTGTAGAACTGATTCGTATTTCTGCAACTAGATAATCTTACTACTTTTATTTTATTTTTTTCCCAAAAGAGAGGGAGAGAGCACACATATTAGAAGCCTTAGAAGTATAGATAATCTGCTTGTCCATTTTTATATTGTGAGACAAAAAATGATTGGAGTCTGACTACTTATGCCTTTGTTTTACTGAGGTTTTGATTCATTATGGCACAGACAGTATCATGTTGTCCTTTACTGAACTAAAAGTAAATCCGCCAAAAAAAAATCCCCTTTTGTTCTGCTGCTGAGGAACACTGTGGGCTGCCAAATCCTGGCAGTCTGAGTCACCACAATCGTAATAAAGTGTTTGTACTTTTGCGGTTGCTGTTATTCAGTGTCTTCTAATTTATTCATAAGGCAAAGAGACACCTACAGGTTAAAATACTACTTTTTAAAGAAATATTCCATGTTTATACTGAAATAACATTTGTCAAAAGAGAATTAAATACACACTAGTGACACTTCAAAACTTCAAGGTGCAAATGGTAATCTTTAATAAGAAATATATATATACATATATTTAACAAATTCCATTTTCTGTGCAAGACCAACGTTGGACTTAAAAAATTATGGGATTATTTTAAACTCCTTACTGAACTCTGATGTTTTGGCCATCTGATCTGACCTGATAATGATCTGATAACCAGGGAGACAGTTTCCTTCCTTAAAAAAAAAAAAAAAAAAAAAAAAAAATTTAAGGACAGAGATTCTGACCCTGGAAATGCTTATCTGTATTTTAACTTTGATGCGTGGGCTGTGACCCAGCAAGCATAACTCATGTAATTGAATTCAGTTGTTTTCAGGATCACTCCCAAAGCAAGCAGTCAAATACTAAGTTGCAATATTCAGATAAAACTCAGAATGATTGCACATAAGCAGCTGAGAGAAGACAAGGTTGTTCCGAATCAATGATGGGTACCTGTAAGGCTGACAAATATGCTCCCTGACTCCAGAGAAGAGGTGTGCAGGTGTCCTGTGGGTGGCTGTGTGCACACTGTGGTGGTCTGGCTGATGCTCCGTCATCGCCCGTGCTTGGGTGGGAGATGGGAGTTCTTACAAATTCTTGGTCCCATTACCTGTGCGTGGTGAGGAGGTGGGTTTACTTACAATTTCTCAATTCTTCAGCTATTTATGGGTAGGAGTCCTCATGATTTAGGCTTTTAACTCTAATATCAGTTATTGAGGCAGAAACAATGATTTATTTCTTTCTTTTGATAAAAGAACAACAAGGCTTTTATTCCTTTTTTGCCTGATACATAGGGAATTCTGTCTGTTATTTACCTTTCCCTAGTGTTGAGCTAACAAAATTTCCACAGTTCTCTCAAAAAAGCCAAATTTGTTAAGTCAGATCATTAGTAACTTTCTCTGATTCCGTCCCGTAGAGATGCTGAACAAAAGGAAGGTGTACTGAGCTGGGTGTGGATGGTGGGCACCAGGGTGATGTGGGACACATATGGAAATACATGCAGCAGAAAGTACTATAATTTTAATTGCTGCTCTGAGTCATACTATTACTACAGCTGTTTTCCAAAGAAGAGGTTCTCATGCTATCAACAGGACATTCACACAAAGAAAGGAGATGGTAGATAAGGAAATGCAAATGTATTGCATGCCCTCTATCCTTTAGTTTTTAATACATTCGCTAGTGACGAGTTCAGCGTGAAATACTTGGTGACATGTAATTATATATGCATTAAGTAAACGGCAGATGTTTCACGGTATCCCTCTCTCAGGGTGTATATTCTTAATGCACTGAGGTAGGGATGAGTGAGTAGTAGTACAGCTCTGAGCTTCTTGATTCATGTGGCAATGCAGTCCCGCTCGGTGTGCTGACTTCCTTTCTCCTTTTTTTTTGCCCATAAAAGGAGAAGAGTGCTGCCATATGACTCGCTTTAGAGAGAGTCACAAGATGAGGACCGGGGGGGAGGTTATTCAGGTAGCTTTGTCTTGTACACGGTAAAAGACATTCTGCTTTCTGTGTTTAACGTGATGTTACTAGCAGAGTATGTGGTAGTATTTCCTTCAACTGACACTGAAGTAAAACATTTCATTCTTCTAATAACTACTTTTTTTTTTTTTTTTTGTATGGATAAGAGATTCTGAAGGGAAGTTGGATGTAAATAAGTTTGGAAAGAAGATAAAAATCCCAGTTCTCGGGGATTAGGCTGTCCTCCAAACCTGCAGACACTTTCCTGCTGGTGGTAAAAGAATGACTGTGTGTGGTATTCTCCCACCTTGTGCCAGTGACTGTAGGTAGGCATGCCTAAGTTTATTGCTTAATTTTGCACTGTTAAAAAGTTTCATCTCCAGTTTTCCAGAGAACAGACTATTGAGGTGATTCTCTGAAGACTTGCCCAGAAATCAAATCTGGACATCGCGGTGCCTTTCCATGACTGGAGAAGTCCTTGAGCCCACTTGCTCTGCAGTCTTACGGTGACTTTCAGTGCACAGTAAATCAAGAGTCGCCTGACTTCGTTTCACATATTCTGACAAAAAACATAGCCCTCCCACTGATGAGGGTCACATTTTCTCCGTAGAGCAAAGGCAATTAACAGCTCTAAATAAGTTCCACCCAGCTTCTGCCATGGGTTACTAGGTGGTGTTTAATGGGCTCCTGATGTGGCATTGGAATGTGCAGGATGGTGTTGAACTGTTAGCTTCAACCATGCTGCCTGCTGATGTCCTCCATGTGCGTTTAAAACCATCTCTGAGTCAGTAATTCATAGTATTGATCAGCATGGCTTTAGTCAGCCCTGTATGTTCCATTTAGTTACTGATGCTGTGCAACGATTTGACATGGGGGCATGTAAATCGGCTGTCTCTCTTCTTGCTCAGTCCAACACAAGATATTTTAGAAATCACAGCAGAATGGATCTACCTGTGGAAACCAAACTTTTTTCTTTGACAACTGTGAATAGTGAAGATCTTTGATGTAAACATTTACTTTCTTATGAAATGAAGCATTTTGTCAAGGAGTCCAAAGGGAGCTGGAGAAAATGAAAATCTTAGTAATGAGCAGTCATTTCCTAGCATCATCCTTTTCTAGTGTCACCATAGGTATCCTGGGAACAGAGCAAAAGGACCGTACTAATTCTGGATCTGAAGTCACATTTTCTTTTTCTTTCAAGTTGTTTTTTTTTTTTTTTTTTCCACATCAGAATAGGATGTAGGCCAAGATCTGTGAGAAACAGATGTCTGTCTCATGCCAGCAGTGTTGTCATCGCTGGGATTTAATAAATTTGTTACTTCGCTTATGTGGGAGGGTTTTTGTTGTGCTGCAGGTTTTGGTTGTTTTTCTTGGCAGATCTTATAGTGAGTTTTCTAGTTAATTAGAGTGACGATCTTTAGGCGAGTGTTGATGTCATGTCACTGTTGGGGTAGATGTGTCATCTTCTCATTTTTTTGAAAGATAGAAATTGTACCTATGGTTTAAGGGACTGCGATTAAAGTATTCCCAGGTAACTGGGGGTATGGGAGTTCATCATCTGGGCCTGTTAGGTCGGAGCAGATGGTTATTAGGTGGACTCACTGGACCAGATTGGCAGCTAGTGCTCAAACAGCTATAAACGATTGGTCAAGTTTTTACAGAATAATATGCAGTTTTGTCAATATCATTGCATTTTTAAGACTATTTCAAGGTGAGGAGAGTTGGGAATGGAGAAGCATGTAGTAAGATGATCTGTAGGTAGGCGGTTGTGAAAGGGATGTATGTTTTTGTACTGTCAGTGTAATTTTTCGTTCCCTGTGACACTGCATAACAGAAGTTTTAAACACAGTAATTCTTGCTAATTATAATAGTTACACCCAATTTGCACTAGGGCAGTTGTGTTTTCCTTTGGAAATTTTTTATATGCCTCTGTTGTGTTTACAAAGACTTGTTGCTCGTGTTTCTCTTTGTGCAAATTAAGGGTTAATGTTTGTGATTCAGGTTTGCATGATTATTAAGTAAGTTGGGAATTCTGATTTAGAAGAAAGAAAGAAATTTGTGAAGACATAGATAAGTTTGTGAATTATTGAAAAAACACAGCAAATATGTTCCTGAAAAACTAATCTTGTAAAGCGTTTGAATTTCTTCCTTGCCCACCACCCTGATGTGAATAAAGTTTGGAGAAGCAGAGTCTCAGCTGCTGTGCACTGGGATGCTGTCAGTACAGCTATGCCCGCTTTATACCAGCTGACAGTCTGGACTAATATTCTATTGGCAGCAATCCAGGCTTGCTGAAATGAAGGAGTCAGATGCTCGTCTTCAGTCTGTCTGAACACATTAAAAAAGTCCAAAAGCTAGAGTGCAAATTTTCACATGTGCTGCATATAATACATGTAGAAACACAAATGCTCAACTGTTAGATGTTTATTTGGTTCTGTTCTCGTGATTTGAAGGCAACAACCACCTAGGTGAAGGTGTGATATTAAAGTCAGAAGCTATAATGACTGGAAAAGGTGACTTGTTAATTCTGAAATGCATTGGCTACTTATGGAATTAACTTCTAAAAATGATGTTCTCCAGAAGCAACTGGGTACTATAATCATGATGCATATTCATAGTAGGAACTAAATAAGGAATGGATATGGCATGCGACTGTACTGTTACATTTTTAGTACTGTTCGTGACACAGTTTTGTCCTATGCCAACTAACACTCTCCCAGATAATGCCTAAGCATAGTTCTGGGGTTAGGAGAGACGGTGGACCATTTCCAAAACGTTTGGATCTGGCCAGGCTGTGTCGGAGGGGTAGGATTTTAGTTGTACAGCCATGAGCTGTACCATGCTCGCTGGTTCCAAGCCCAGAGTGTGGCTATGTGCCCTGGTCTGTTTTATTTTCTGACATATATGTGGCAACAGATCCTGCTTTCCAGGAAGCTGGGATTCAGCAGCTTCTATGGGAAGGCAATGGCAGGGTTGTCTTTGTGTGCTTAGAAGGGTAGGAGAAAAAATTCTATCAAACCTGAAAGTGAGAAGCTGTGTCTGGAAAGCTGGAAAAATAATCCAGAGCAACTTAAAATCATAGAATAATTGAGTTTCCTATTGTTTTTATAAGAAAAGCCCCAGGGAATACACAGGTGTAATTAGCCATTTTGAAAGTGTTAGTTTTAAAAAAATATATATTCATGAAGAATTATGGCCTGGCATTTTAAATCAAAATGAATAAATGAAATGTAAGCAGATGGCATCTACAGTGTCCTCAACCAGAGGATGTATATCCTGGCAGTAGTGTAAAATTTATCTTTGTCCGAAGCTTTGCATTCTGTTAACTGAAGGAGCAGTAGCAACCTGCTAGTGCAAACCTGAGTTGGCATGATCTTTAGGCTTTCCCTGGCGAATCCCTGTCTCAAGCAGATGTTTCAGCCTTCTTCTAATTGTCTGATTGCCTCCTGTCAAGGAGGTCCAAGTCTAACTTTATATTTAGCAAAAACTGTAGGGTGTGGTTTGTTTTTGTGGGTTTTTTTGGTTGGTTGGTTGGGTTTTTTTATTAAGCAGTGTTAAAGCTATTGGTATCCTAATGACTTAACAGAGTCTGGCCCAACACACAACTTATAGGTTGACTCTAGTCCGTGGAGCACTTCCATCTGTCTCACAACCTCTCTTCTATAGGAGATAAGGAATAGCTGTTGGGATGGTGTAGGCTGCCTGGTGAACTGGCCACATACCCCTCCAGTTGGAAGTGGTCCAGTGATCAGAAACTGAGCTCGTGGTCCCCATGTGGACAGTGACGGGCCAAGTGCCATTCCCGGGCTGGGAATTCCTGGTGCAGTTTGTGGTTTGAGGGTTGCATGGGGAGAGAATCAAAACTTGGGTCAGGATGCTGTAAGGATGAAGTGCCCTGAATTACCTGTATTACCATCGACGTCTCACATCTTTCTGCATAATATTTAAATAGTACCCGCTTGGTAGTAAAAGCTTTAATGAGCCTGTGCTGTGTTCTGCTGCTGCTCCTTTTTTTCTATATCTTAAATCAGAATGCAGATTTGTAACTTCATTTTGGAACATGTACTTTCTACTTTTTGAGTAAAGGTCTTCTAAAACGTGAAATAATATTGTGGCTGCATAGTTAGGATTCAGAGTCTGTCGTCTGACGCACACTTCATCTTATTTAACTCTACTGTTTCGCCTTTGAACTACAACATTATGTAGTCCATTCGGTAATGCAGCTTCACTTAACTCTTTATTTGCAAGTAGAAGTAATTTTGCATCTTTGCTATTTATGCTTTGTTGAATACTGATCACACAGCCTTAATTATTTCTTACACAGCAGGAAACTTTCAAAGTAGCAG
The DNA here is from genome assembly GCA_020745775.1 of Theristicus caerulescens. Classification (NCBI taxonomy): domain Eukaryota; kingdom Metazoa; phylum Chordata; class Aves; order Pelecaniformes; family Threskiornithidae; genus Theristicus; species Theristicus caerulescens. The sequence goes on from CM036561.1 coordinate 13,585,853, forward strand.
CTGTGTTTTGCCTTAAGTCAAATTGGTTGTGGACTACAACTGCTCAAATCCCTGAGTGGATAATAAGCTTTACTCCCAGCAGGTCCCCCAGACTGCTATGCTGAGGGTACTGAACTGACTTCTGCATTTCATTGTATAAATGCATTTTAACTACGGATAAATTGACTGACTGGGAGTTACCAAAACAGTAAAAGAGAATTTTCTCTTCTGCATTAATATGTGATGGTTTGCCTCCTTGTTGACATCCTTGCCTTAAAGCAGCATTAAGCATTAAGCATTCTCCACTTTTAAAGAAATATTCTGTTTTAAAGACCAAAACTGGAAATTTGAAGCTCTTCTAGTCAGAGTAGTTTATCCTCTTTCTCTCCCATGGCACTTGCTTTCCCACTCAACAGCATCTCTGTCAGTCCAAATGTCTTACCTCAGTGAACTTGCCTTGCAGCCCGTTCCATGCAATTATTGCTTGCAGAACAAGAAGTGCTCCCTGGCATCAGTTTGTAGTCCTTTTTTAATGCCCCTTTCATACCCCTTTGTCATATTAGCTCTACAAATTGGACTGATGTAATTTTTACATCCCATTTGAGATTATTTTAGTTTGATTCTGCTTTAGACTGAAAGAAATTTGGATATCTGGGATAAATTTTAAAAAAAGGTTAGAAAGGAAACTTCCAGAATGTAATGTGTGTGGTGTTAAAATTCTAATTCAGTGCTAGCTACTACTTAAGTTTTGCTTAGGATAGATATTCTGTATAAGTTGCAAAGTTTTTGTAATTTCATGATTCAGCTGAAGAGGAGATACTCCTTTGTAGTTGCTGTTTTGTTTCCAAAATTTAGTTTTTCTCTATAAAAATTCGTTTGGACTTCCGAAGTAACTGTGTTATCGTCTACTTCCCAGCCACAGTCTGGAAGCTTTTTGTGAGTATATTTTGCACCTGTTACATGAGAGCTTATTGTTGCCAGCACTCTTAATTTTCTCTAAATAAGCCAAGTTATGTAACAGAACAAACGGGTCTAAGATAAAAATATGGAAATTATAATTCAAGAAAATTCTCATTTACCTTTCTTTTGGTCTATGTTAGATCTCAAGATTTTTAATTAACCTCACTGGGCTTATGTGCTCTGATGAACATACATTTTTTTAAAACAATTCAATTGTCTTGTTTTGTACTATACAAATTCTAAAGTTTCCATCAAATATATTTTATGTTCTGTTCTTGCATCTACTTCACAACTTTTATGCTATTTCATTTCTTATAGCAATCTTTTATTTTTATTCCATAGAGTTTTAGCTTGGAGGTTTTTTTTCTGTCCCACTTGCAATCAGTTTAAAGGTTTCTGGCAATTTTTTACCATAATTAAACTTGTGAGTCTTGTTCTATAATTAATTAATTTTCCTGAAAAACATTTCTGTTCAAATACTTATGTAGAATTTGGTGAGATATGTCCTGTGCATTTGAAAGGAATGTAGTAGTTGTTCACTCTCAGATTACGATCTTTGTAGTCATATTTCCATTTAGTACTTCCAGAAAGAAGTGGAAATTTAGTGCTTTTTTTCCCTTACTGAGATCTTTTTACTTCTATTTTCTTTCTTACAATAATGGGTCGTTAATTCAGTTAAACTATGTTGACTGTGGCTTCAGTGACTAGAAACTTCTGATCTTTTCACATTGATGAACTCCTTCTGGAGTGGATCAAATAAATGGATCAAATCATGGCTCATATAAATACAGTTCTGCAGATATCTGCTTTGGTATGAGATTTTTAATTGATTAATTAATTTATTTAAGGTGTTTAGCTAACAAATACTTTCCTCCCCTTTCTCAGACTGACTTAGGGTCTTTTTTCATGTGGTGACATTCCTCCAAAGCCAGTTGATGTTATGTCAGCGTAGTCTGTACTAGTCTTTCCCTTTCAAAGTTAAATTCCATCTTTTTTATTTCTGACTATCATCTACATTTCACAGTCCTCTTTCTTTACCTGCGCTGTTTCCATTTCTGTTCTTTTCAGAACAGAAATGTTCTGTTCTCTTCTTCCCACCTGTAATCCTTTCTCATCATTTTCATCCATTCTGTTCTACCACTGTTCACTTTCTCTCATTCCTGGTAGTAAATCTGCTTTGGTTTCTGTTTAACATGAATCTTGCTGCGTTGTTGCTTAACCACTCTTTCCAGTTAACCTTAATTACATAAAGCTTGTAAAATACCTAAGTGCTTAGTAGCTTGGGAGTTAACGTAGCCTAATAAATGGGATACCCCTTTGAAACTTTCTCACGGATGCTCATTTAATTAGTGCTGAGGTTCCTGAGCTCTTCAGACTTGTCATTTTTGTTGTTGTTGGGTCAAGAGGGAGGGGGGCATGTTTTCATATACCTTCAAACAGTAAATGCTGTAAAAAGCGATGGTATCTAGAGCTGGTTTTTGCACCCCAGTAGGGCTGGAGGGTCAAAAGTTGCCTCTTACTGCATCACCGCTCTGTAGGAAATGGTTGTTTTCTGGGTTCTCTGAGGTGCTTCCAGTCCTTGCCCTGTCCCAATCCTTGCCCTGTCCCAAGGTGTTCCTGCTTTGGACACTCTCTGATGCTCCTTCCCGGCTTCTTTCCCACATCAGCTGCATCACTCTCTGGAGTTAACTAAGTGTCCTAAACATGGTAACAGTAGTTCGCTATGCCGATGCGCTCTACTATGGGATTAATTGACCTTTTGCTCTGGGTGTAACGCACAGTAGAAGATACCTTGCAGCAGTACTCATTGCTTTAAAAAAAAAAAAAAAAAAGGAAATGACTATGTTTTGAAGGCATTTAAGTAACTTTTCTGATTTTTACTTAGTAATTAAGACAGTTTCATTAACAACAATTCTTTTAAACATATTTTAAAATCCACAGATTGCAGCCTCTATGTAATTATTGGGAAGGCTCTGGATCATCTTCAACAAGGTAAGAGTCAGCTCTGGTACTTTCTGTCTTGCACACAACAGCTGTCTAGCAGATTTGAATGTCGTAAATGATAAATGAATACTCAGCCTCCCTTGAATGGCATCCTGTTATGTAGTTTTACTGTTGCACCTAACTGGTGCTTTCAAAATGCTATCTAGGCATAATATGCTCGCCTTGAGGTTTTTATTTGTTTGCTTTTCTTACTATAGAACAACAACTGAGAATTCTTCTTCCCATGTACTTTTTTCATTTACTCCACTGTTTGTTTTGAATCATTTCACTGTTATTGTTCTGGTCTGTGTAAGCCCTTGGGACAGAATTGGCCTAGGCAGAGAACAGGATTTGTTCTCATCCCTTTTGAAGTCCTAATTCTGTGATTTTTTTTTTTTTTTTTTTTTTTAGGCCTTCTACTGCCTGCCTTTTTTTTCCCAAATCTTGACCAGGTTCCCATCAAACTCTCTGAAATATAAGTTCTAAACACCCTGTGTTGCTACAGAACTGGAGAGAATTTGCAGCCATCACCAAAATAAAGCAATGCTGAAAATAGACTTTTTCCCCCTAGAGAAAGGGAGTTCCCTGACTTGACCAGCTACTAATTGGTACAAAGGTTTGTTTACACAGAGGAGCTATTCCTAATTAGTTCCCTATGTGGGTGCTCTACTTGAGAAATTAGTGTTACATTCCAATTTAATTTAATCTGCTTTTATAATAAATTGTTATAATTTGCAGTAAGGAACATATTTTTAGCAGAAAAAAAAATCTGCACTGCACCACCCCTGAGTTTCAAAAGATAATTCCTGTTTAGGCAGTGATCAAGCACTCTTATTATTTTGAAATTAAATGAATAAAAATCCATCGTTAGATTAGAATCAGTTTTTAGTCATATCTTTATAAATATAGCTGCAGAAATACAACCACGCATTTTTCAAAGCCAGAACTTAATTCAGCTGATTTATGGACCTGATGACTTGACCTCTGTTTTTCCGTAGTCATAAGGACAGTGAACCAGAATATTTAGGAAGAAGAGTGTTTGTGGAGTTACATTAGCATTGTTGAGGTTATGGTTGGAACGGAAGTTCACTTCAAGCTTTTCTGCAGCAGATTTCTTTTTCTTAAGTTGGCTTCACCTTTGTTCTGGGAGCAAACTTGTGTTGCTGTAAATTCTTTTATTTAGAGAGTTGAAAAAGTGACGTAAGAGCCAGACCTTAAGAATAGCTGTCCCTAAAAATCCTTATGAAGGACCTGGTCCCCTTGTTTTTCTCTCAGCCTCTCCCTCAACACTTGCAGAATGAAATGATCACTGTTAGGCATTTAAATTACATTCTTTATTTCAGTAGTTTCAAAAGATGGAAAATTCATTTCTGAACTTAGAACTGCTTTAACCAGACCCCTTTAAATGTAAATGTTGTTTTAAATAAATGTAGCCATTATAATAAATTGCTCAATATTTTGGAAGTGGGTTTGCATTTTCATTATTTCATCATTGTTTCTTTTAATTCTTAATATAGTGAATACCAGTACTAGTGCACATTATTTTTCTTTGGCTATACCAGTCTTGGCAACGGCTCATTATAAAATCCAAATTAAATTGAATCTGTTCTGCAGAATTATATGGGATAAAAAATCAGTTTAAGTACCTGATCATTTCAACGCGGCAGCATTTTTGAATGGTATTACTTTAAAAGTTTTTTGAAAGTTCTAAATTTCACTTTTAAAAGAATAATTTCAGTTTTCCATGGATATAATCTGGTATATTTCCTCTTTAAGCTAGAAAGTTTCATCTGAAAATTGAGAAAGGGAAAAGCCCAGTGATCCCAAGTGTAATCGTGAATGTTTTTCGTGACAGACGGACGTTGAATGTTTAGCATCACCTCTTTGGATTTTTGAATGTGAATTGGAACCACTGTATTTCTAGGTAAGACATAACCAAGTGTTTGTGTTAAGTACCCTTTTTCTTTTATACATGAATTGTGAGAAGGCTAAAGAGTGCAACATGCTGGACTTTACTTTGTACAGAGTGTTTATGTCTTTGTTGAATGAGTCCAATGTTATTTGAGGTTTTAAATAATAACAGTTTAGTTGTCCTAAATTTTTATATTCCCTGAGAGAAACAGCATCAGCAACTCTGCATGGTCTATCTACGTATGGGATTTAATTTTATGATCGAGTATGTAGTTGTTTGATTACCTTGTTGCCATTCAAAGTGGTAGTTCATTTCTGTCTGCCCCTTCTCTTGCATCAACACCTGTACTCATCTGGGATGTGCTGGTTTAGGGAGTTTGCTGCTGAAAATCTACGGGATTGCAAAGACTTCTCGGAGGATTAATTTTCTGTTTAGACCTCTGCATCAGCTCACTGTGGACTCAAACAGGTACTGGTGTCAACACAAGGAAGTCAGTGCCAGTACTTGCAGCAACAAATTGTTGTATTGACTTTAAACATCTCACTTCTCTCTGCTCCAAGGAAAGGTTTGATATATGAGGAAGACTACGAAGGGGTTGTGAACAGCTGCAGACTTCAATATCTGAGGAGGAAGCAGAGGGTGATAGAGAAGAGCTAGAAGATTTTGATCTGTAGACATAATTACAAGAGCATTTGTCACTGAAGATTACCTTCTTCCTCATAGTGAAATACCGGAGGTCGTGCCAATTTGGCTACTCGTGTTTACCACATAGATTATAGGGAACAGAAGGGAGATCTCAGTACTGCACTTCACATGCAGCCAAGTTGTGGTCAGCATTGCGCCGGAGCTCGGAGGCTACAAGTCACAGACGACGGTTCTGGTGGTTCTGTCCTAAACATGCTGCTGTTTGCCAGCCCTTTCTGGACTGCTGGGAAACATGAAGCAAACATGATATTTGAGCTGGGCAGTTGCAGCATGTAACACTTAAAATCTGAAAGGGAATAATATCTTACTTTATTGTGGGATGTAAGGCTGTGCAAGGTGGTAGCTTTCATCCAGTAGTTTCTCAGAGAGATGGAAGCCATCAAATATGGATAGGGCTCTTTAAGCTAACCCTATGTTAGTAACAGTGAATGCTGTCACTAATTCAGCTGCCATGAGGGGCATCCAAAAAGTGATGCTGTGGGCAAAGAACCACAAAACCCTCAATTTATTACAGATAAAAACAAGCCCAACATGGCAGCAGCCTGACTGGCTTTTTATCAAAGCAGGTTTGCAGTACCCAAGTGAACCCAGGGATCTCAGTGGCAGTCTATCAAAGTAAAGGTGTTTGCTAATTATGTGGATGTTTGTTCAAAAGAAATAGAGCCACCTGCAGAGGAGTTTGAAAGGTGTAGAGATCCATTAATTTAAAGCCACAAAGGATTCTAGCAAATGTGGAACCAGCATAGTTGAAAGACAGCAGTATTCCTGTTTCGTTTCACTGGATGGGCGAAGAAACCCAGGTCCAAGGGAGGAGGTGGATGTGAGGGGTGGAAGGAAAGACTTACTAAGATTAAAGGCTATAGTCGTAGATTTGACAATTTCTGCAGTGTAGGAAATTATTCTTCTCTACCTTGTAAACTAATGATGTGATGCTTGTAAGGAGTGTATACTTAACCAGTGAAGCTGCTTTGTGTATTTTATTTTTACACTTTATTTTCTCCTTTAAAAGGCCTTCCAGCCTTCTATTTTGTTACAATCTTATGGAATGTAAAATAGGAATTAGGTATATGACATACTTTTTAAATTTTTTAAAGATGGCATTTCAGGTAAAATTTAAGGCCCATTCTATTTTTTAAATGAAGGATGGTGTTTCTGAGCTGAGAGGATCTCAACAATGAGTGTTCAGGAGGGGCTTATCCACCCTAGAGGGGGGGACTGAGATGAGCTGAAGGGAGATCTTAGAGATGGGACAAGTAGAGTGAAAAGGAAGAATGAAAGGAAAAATGGTAGGAATGGAGACGAATGCTCTAACATGTCAGAAGAAACAGGAGATGATGAGAAACAAGGAGTGTGAAGTGAGGAAATAGAGATTTGCTAAATTATAGATTCTTTTAAATTTAGTCCATAGAAAGTTAATGTTACTACAGTGTAGTTCACTGCTTTTATTAATTCCAGTGGTAGGAAATAATAAACTGGTAGGAACTACAACTGGTAGGAAAATCTTTTAGTTTTTTTTTTTACCTGATATATTTTTGAAGTCCTGAGTGTTTGCTCTTAGAGACCTTTTACAGATATTTAGACAAATTTATTTTTTCACAATGAAGCCCTTAAATATGCCTTTAATGATGTTAAAGATTGACTCTTTCAGAAGACTATGACAAAATTCGTACTGCAGAAGCATCTAAACAATTTTTTTTAAAAGAAAAGGTTCTGAAAATCAAATCTTAACATGACACTGACAAGCCAATAATAATTTCTAAATACTAATGCAGCAGAAGCATTTGTGCTCATACCTGTGAGCTGTTTGAGCTGTGCTGAAAGTCTTACATGATAAGGTTTTTCATTTTTTCTAGTGCAAAGAGAAAGATTGAATCTCTTAGGCTGCTTTTAAAATGACCAGTATCCCTTACAACTGTTCTGAAAAGTATGACATGAAATATTGTTTTAATTCTTCAGAATTTGGATTTTCTTATCAGATTAAATATTTGTATAACTGTTTGAAGAAATGGTTTTGTGCACACATATGCATGTGTATGGTGATCTATTAATGTTGGTTTTTAAGTGACCTTAGGGGCAGGAGAACATGGGGTGGGAAGAGAGTAAACTAGTTTTCATTTTCAATTTCTTGTTTTCTAAAAATACATAGGAAAGTTTCTTAATTAAATAATATGATAGTAAACATAAGTTGAAAGATGACCTGTGACGACATTATTCAGGTCTTCAAATGGTAAGTATATTCTTAAAATAGTAAGTGGTTGACTTTCTACCAAAACTAGTGTGAGCTATTAAGATGAAGATAGCAATGCAGGGAGAGCAACATCAAACATTTAACCTAATTCAGACAATTGAGTTGGATGGCTATAGTACATTTGGGAAGCTTCACTAACTGCATAAGGAGTCCAGATTGATGCTTAGGTGCCAGAATTAATATCTAGAGCTGGATCTCTGGAGTGAATTTGTACTTCACATGCAAATGTGTCCTTAGGTATCACCTCAGGTATGGTAACTTTTACTGACTTTTCAGCTACCATGGTAAAATGAGGAGCAGTGTGGTCGTAGAAATTCAGAATGCATTTTAGACATTTTTTAGAAAATAATTCAAAGTTCAGAAACAAGATGATAATGTTTCATGTCTGTTACTGTGCAGTCTTTGAAAGATTGTTCTTTGTTATGCTCACAGAATATCTTGTACAGGCGTGTTCTGTACCATTGCAAGGAGTACCATGTAATGAAGTTTTCAACACAGATTACTGGTTAATTCATTGCCAGGTATTTTACAGATATAATGCATAAACGTGTTTCAGGGAGAAGTGTGAAGAAAGGTACTGTGGTAACTGCAGTTTGTTGCTTTGTGTTGTTGGCCAGATGTGTTTTCCAAAGAAGTGGGCACACTCAATCTGGAATTCAGCTTTAGGCCTGATTTTGGTCTGTAGTGGTAGACTGTGACTCAGTCAGAGCCTAAAATCAAAATGCTTTTCCTGAATTTTGTATCCTCAAAGGAGGATGGTTTCCCGGCAGGTGTTAATGATGAGGTGTTTGCTAATTTACAGCAGCGAAACTTCATGAAGTTCTTGAAATCAAGGGTAGAATTTTTCAAAAGTAGCGAAAGATACAGACTGTATTGACTTCTCCTGAAACAAAGGCTCTAATTTTTCACCAACAGCAAGAAGTAAGGCTTTGTATTATCTTTTTTTTTAATAAAAAACTCTTTCAAAGAGATTTTTTTCATGAAAAAAAAATTGCATACTTTTTTCTTCCCAGTGTTCACCTTCATTAACACAACTTGCTGACTTCCTTCCTCAGCTGCAGTTCTTCCTACACTCAGAGGTCAGAAAAGAGCAAGATCAACAAGCCACACATCTGGCTGTCTCTCTTTCCAACTGGAACAAAGAAACAATTTTTTTAATGGCTTTTTGAGTTAATTGTAAACAATTTGGTTTTGGAGTAGCTGACTTGCAGCAAATGTTTGTCGTAGGCGGATGTAGGGAGAAAAGACTATGTCCTAATGCAATTCCTCTGTGGCCAGTGAGGGGAAAAAAAATCACTTTTAAAAAAAAAAAAAAAAGTCTTGATCCTTCTAGCATTGAAGTATGCTCAGAATTTTGAGTGCATGTATAGGACATTTCACAAGCTTAAAATATATGCTTTGAAGAGGCAGAGAGACAGAAGGAGTTGCTCATTTCATTTTCCTATGCTTTTGTATACAGTAATACTGATTTTTTCCTGTTTATTTTCAGTAGCTGTTTATGTATGTACAAATTGACAGTGATAAAAGACCAGGGACAAACAAGGGGGAGAACTATTTTAAAATGAGAGTTCTGTTCTAATACTTTTTTCTTGTATTTATACTTTTCCTAAATACTTTGTTCCAGTAAACATTTCTCAAAAAACTATATTTTCATTAATCCTTAAGTAACATTTTGAAAACTAATTCTTGAATAGTGAAACTTAATACTTTTCTTACTTTCCCAATTACAATAATTTTTTACATGCCTTCTAGCATCACGTAGCATTAGTTTATCTAATCTATTAGATTTACTTTTTTTTTTTGAAGTGGTTTATCTAAAGTGAAGTAAACATCTGGTGTGTACTTTCACACTTCCCAACAGGAGATAGTAGAATTGTTGATGTACAGCACTTCTGAAACCCCAGCTACTTTTAAAATACCTTATTATACCTTTATGTGTCTAATCTGAGCTCATATTACTCTGCTATTTTGGTTGCTTTGTTTAAGGTGTCTGTCATGATAGCTTTATTTCTAACCTGACCATTCTGCTAAATATTTAAAAATGTCTTGATGTGAAAAGTAAATTGGTAATGCTGGTTTACTAGTACATTTGACTGTTTGGAATGATGCCTAAATTTCTGACAAACTTGAATAAAATGAATCATCCAAAGAAAATGTTTTCCATCAATTTGTTTATAGGAAGTAAAATGCACTGTACTATGATTTGATTTTTTTTTTTGGTCAAATTTAGGTGTTTGAGTTGATAATGCCACTTAGTGGATAACAGGCTTAACTGCAGCCTTTTTTCAAAACCCAATCAGGTAGCAGACAGCTATCTTGATTTACATCGGAGTTTTCCTCCTGGCTAGAATATGCTGATCGTAGCATGTTTTCAAAGAACCTTTTATTATCAACCCCATTTTAGGAAGTTTATGATAGCCAATTCAGAAACTGAATTCTTAAAAAACTTATTAAAATAGGTACTTTTGCCAAGAAAGGTTGGACCAGGTGATCCTTGAGGTCCCTTGCAATCTGGTATTCTGTGATTCTATGAATGTGTAGGAATCATTTATTACAGAATTTTAAACTTTTTCTAGGAAATTACGGATCATCTATTTGCATGTTTAATTTGATTGGAAAGATGAAACAGCAATCTTGGTCGTCTTTCACTGGTTCTTTAGGTTAATGAAACGTAATTGGCAGTATGGTGATAATTTTGGTGGTTTAGGCAAAGCTTGGTTTTAGCACTTATGGTTGGAAGATTGGTGGCTGGGCAAACTCTGAACTAGAACAAGCCAATTCTTCAAGAACTGAATTGAAGAGGACCTGACTGAAAGTAGTTAGTGCATTTTCTTGGATGACATTGCAGAAGGCATACATAAAAGGGGAATATAGGACTGGGCTGGGTCCTGCTTTGGTTGGACTTTTATAGACTTCAAATCATTCTGCTTTGGAATATCACATGGGTGAGATACATGCCAAATGTCTATTTCATCACTGTCATTTACAATTATTACTTCTTGAATGTATTTTTTTCTTAAAGACTCTTCTTTGGTAAGTAGTTTGGATGGTAGTATTAATAACTCAGTGTATTTGATATAAAATTTAAATATCTAAAAATTCAAACCTTTTATCTGCGACCAATGTATTTATGCATATATATATAGTTTATGTTGTGTATATAAGTATATTTTTTCTAATATTAAAAAAAAAATCTATTCTATAATAAAAGAATACTACCCCCTGCAATTTAATGGCTTTTTTATGGAAAAGGTTTTTTGCACTGTTGAAACATATATTGATTGAGGTCTTTCCATTCCTTTTCAGTCTTTAAACTGTGTTCTTCGAACTCTTTTTCCCCTAAGTCAATTTCCGTCCTTTCCCATCAACCCTGATAATCTTCAGTCACTGAGCATTTTTCACTCAATCTCTCAGGCTTTTCTGAAGTTTTCAGTTACACTGTTTTTATTAGTAAGTCAGTTGAATAAAGTGCAACTAAAATAATCATTGACTCAAAGAAAAGGAAGAGAACATAATTAAATTTCCAGCCATGTTTTAGTGCTGTATTACAAGATGGTTTTATTAACGATGAATATTAACACTTTTTTTTTCAGAACATTTCAGAAAATTTTGTTGTTCGTTTGTTAATCATGAAATTGGAATAATTAAGTTTTTTTTCTGCCCCGTCCCATCTTCCAGAGAATTCACGTCATCTAAGTCATGATCTAAGTGGAACCCAAGTTTTAAGATCCCATTAGTGCTGAAATCACACAGGGTTCTTCCTCCCCCTAACTCTGTGCACTGTGCTGTTGTACAACTGCTTGTGTCTCCGGACACCTGGAGTACCTGGCTTCAAGTCAGCAAACAGAAAATTCAGTTAAGCCGATGATTTTAATCTTGATTTCTATTATTGTATTACAGTTTTAATCTTAATTTATCTGTTTTTTTTCTTGTAACAAGCAACTGTTTCTCAGTTCTTGGTTAAACATGCTGATTTGCAGTTCTTTGTGTACATGTGTATATGTACATACATTATGTACGTTTGTGTGTGTGCATGTGTAATTTTTACACAATTTAAGTTTTTTAACAAGCTACATGTCTGTTTCTAAAAATATTTTTAAATGAACTATTTAAATAGTTGTTTATAATTTGACATTTTGTTAGAAAGTAATGAATGATGCCTTTATGAGGGTATCTTTCTTTCACATTTGATTTTTGTCACCTCAGTTGAAGTGTGAATGGGGAGTTAGTTACAACTCAAAATGAAACCACCAAGGTTTTTAGATCCTTTTTATGTAAAAAAAAAACCAACCCTTAAATTTTGCTCTAAACCTAGTGTCTTTTCTATAGTTCCTAGTTCTAAAAGGCTTGATTTGCCTTTCAAACAGGAGTATTCAACAGAGGCAATAAGAAAATATTGGATGGTACTACCATGCTCCATTTTTTGATTGCAGATAATTGGCATTGTGAAACTAGTGTATCTGGGTTTTAGTCAGAGACTAAAAAAGGAAAACCAGATTTCTTCTCTCTCAACTCTTCTCTCTCAACTTTTAGTCTGCTGCTTAACTTCAAAAGAAATAATGCTAACTGAAACTTCTTGAATAAAGGCAAATAAAAATGGTATTTCTGTTCACATGGAGAAAACAGGTGGCGTAGCGTGTGTTAGATGCCGGGCTGGGATGCCCTGCTAAGGATGCTCACCAACCTCGGGACTTCACTCTGCTAAACCTGGTTCCCCATGCACTATTTTACGTTCCAATAGAAATGACGGTTTTCATAATTTTAGATGCAGTCGTAGTTACTTTTAAACTAAATTCCAAGTTTCAGTGGGAGGAAAGGGAAAGCAATATAATTTTTAAAATATTGTTACCTGTTCTGAAATGTGGTTGTTAATATATTATCTAGATTAGTTTGGCTTTAGTTAGACAAGTAAGGGTAAAGGAGAAACTTATCCACTGATGCTGGAGCTGTAGTCCCTGCAAAAATTCAGTTTGAAGTGAGCACCTGCTGCAGACGTAAGTTAGCACTGATGATTCAGTGCGTATAGGAGCTGATGGTTAGATCTCGTCGTGGCATTTTACTTAGGCATAAAGGTAATGAGCATTTCAGACGGGTTAACCAGTTTTTAGTCAGAGTATAAATTTTCCTGTGCTTTGTGTCAAAACCCCGGGCTTTGATGGCCGGGGCCGGGCCGGGGGTGATGCGGCGCGGGGGCGGCGCGGGGGGCAGCAGAGGGCAGCCCGGCCTCGCGCTGGGGTTGCCCCGCGGCGGCAGCCGCTCGCCCCCGCTCCGCCGCGGCCGTGCTGAGCGAGCACATGTCTGCGGGCCGCTCCGCCGGTTTTACATGTCTCCTTCGCAGGAAATCCACCCAGCAGCATTGTAGGGTTGTCAAAACAACTGTACAATGTCCACTTTTGTGCATATGTTTAACTTCGCTCGCATGGTTGAACAATACTCTTGTTTTCTTTGTATAATGGGCCTCTATGGGCTTGTGCATCTTGTAATGGGAAGGGAGCAAACTGTGGCATACGTGGGCTTGTGATTAATTGCCATCCAAATTTGTCAATTAGCTAAAAATAGATTTTTATAGCCAAATAGGAGTAGGATATAAAGTCACTACTGTGCATCAATTTTATTGTCTTAATAAAAAGTTATTGTGCAAATTTCATTGCTAAATTAGGAATAGCTTCCAGTAGTGATTTGAATTAGTTACTGCGGAGCCTGTCAGGGTCAGTATGTTATTTTAATTTTCATTTACACTTAGAAGAAATCTAATTTTTAATTAAAAGGATGGTTTTAATTCAGCACCATCCACAGTACTCCTTCTTTATTTGTCATCTTAGTCAAATAGCAGACTTGTTAATATACCAAAAAAAGTTGCAATGGTTTTTAGCAGCTCATGTTGGGGCACAAAAGCTTGTTTGGCATTCTGTGTAGGTAAAACATGTTATTTGGAAATAAGTTTACTAGGTAATGTGCTCCTTAAAGTATTAGGCACAATAGAAAATTAAGAATCTCTTTACGTTTACATCATTAAGAGGGCTAATGTGCTTGTCTGTTAACTAAATGCAATTTTCTGCAGGCTATTTTGCAGAAAAATGCCATGGACCCAATCTGCCCCTATACATTTTAATGAATTGAGTATTTAATGTGAAATTCTCCCCATAAGTATCAAACAAGACTAGAATAGCCATTCTTCTGACAAACTCCTCTGCATTCTAGAAAGAACATTTATTACTCCAGGAGCTTGTACAGATACATGGTTAATTAACCCTCCTGAAGCTTCTTGCCCAATTCTGTTACTCAGATGCCTCCATAGTTCAGCAAAACATTCTTTACCACTTTCTTGGGATTAGGTGGTCTTTCAGATTGCTGTCTTGGGATGATACCTGTTCTTTCCTCCTTTACCCTCACCCAGAGACAAATAGGAACTTTTTCTTTTACCTTTTTCTGAAAATTTAAATTAAAAAAAAGTATATATTATCCTTCAGTCTGTTTACAGTGGTTTTTTTGAATATTTTTTTTTCCTAGTGGAACTCTTGCTATTTCCATTAACAGCAACGTAATGCAAATTGGTCAGCAAGTTTTCTTATTTTGCATAATGAGAGATTAAATAAGACCACTATTGCACAAATTGAAGTATTTTAAACTAATAGCAACTAATCCCTACAGAGATCTACGTTTCATCTTTAATTCCTCAAATCTTGAGCTATTGATACATATAGTCAGCCACAGCTAAGTTCCACTAATGCAATATGTTTCTTTGATCAGAATTTTAAGTATTTGACTTCTCTCCCCTTTTCCAAAAAAGAATACTTGTAAAGACTGCTTCAGATCCATATCTTATAGATTATTACCCTCCAAACCAGAAATACAAATTTATCCGGCAAAATGCATTATGTCCTACATACTGGCACATTCAGAGCAGATCACTAGCAAATATGCAATAAGAAATCCAGTCACTGTCGGATTTATGTCTGGCTTGGCTGAGATTAGATGTGCTGTTCTGGCATTTATGTATTAAAAAGAGAAGTAAAATAGATAATGAACAAAGTTAACATGCAAAGACTTATTCCCATTATCAACTGGCACAAGAAATAACTGGAAAATAAAATCACTCTGAGGAATGTCTTTACCATAGTTGCACAAAGAACTAGAATATGATGGTTTTCATCTTGGTTTTTCAGACACTGGCATGGGATTTTTTGTGAGTATAGTACAAAATACTCTGTGTGGCATAGTCAGAAGGCTGAATAGTTTGCAGTCATTAACAGGCAGAAAGGCCCAGCAACATTTTTTCTGTTTCTGATTTTTCACCTGAGAGTCCTGTTTCTGATTCTGTATCTAAGAATATATATGATCTAGAATAGATTTTTCACTTATTACATCGCAAACATTGAATCCAGATACCTTTTCAAATGCCCAAATCCTTAGATTTCCAAAATGGAGTGTGTTCTAAGATGGTTTATTTCCTTTTTCACTGTGTTTTTGGTGAGAAGACAAGGACAAGGAAACTTTTAGAGGAAGATGATGATGTGGCTGCTCTTCTCTTACAAGAGTTTGGAAGAACTAAGTCAAAATCCACCTGGAAAAAAATGAAGTGGTTTTGTTTTGAAGGAAGAGACATTTAAACTAGCCAAACCTGTTGTGTTTCTGTTAAAGGTATCTCTCCCCTGTGTATCAGTTTGGTAAACATTAGTATCCTGCTTTGCTTACCTAACAGCATCAATTGATAGAGGCTCCACTTATTGTGTACAGCGAAATTGTGTCCCTGTTTTGTGTATAAGCATCTGTGCATGCAATGCCATACTCAAACTAGGTTTCTGTAGTTACTATACACTCAGGTGGAAGGATCAAAGTGCACCACTGTTTTCTTAATTTCAAACATAATTTTATTCTAATTACTTAATTGGCTTCCATTCTGCCTTTTTTTTTTTTAATTATTATTATGACCTATGAATCAGAATCCAGATATTTTGGTTGCCTGGTTTTCATCCTTTCATGATGGCTTTTCTGACATTATGCACTTTAAAAATATATAGGAGTTCTGTTCAAAGTATGTTCAGGTGTGAGGGTTGGCATATAGAAAAATCCCCCCCTTGAATAAGTTGTAAGTTCATCTGAGGTAATCCTTTTTTTTTTTTACCTTTTGATTTGAGTGAAACCACAAGCCAAGCTCTTTAATCCTTGGGGCTACAGGTACTAATATTGTTGGCCAGCTCTTTTAACATTTATGATTAGTGAAAAATACATTTGTCATTACAAACCATTTATTAACTCCCTTTGACTTGCCTCACCTTTTTTGTAGGTTTTAATTGTGTCCTACAATCTGCATATCAGTTAACAGCAAAAGCTCTTGGCTTGAAGTGTTGCTTATCTAGGAATTATAATAAAATAATTGTTCAAAGCAGAAATGATTCTTTTATCTCAGATTACTTTCACCTTGAGCAACTTTCTCCTCTTATTCCACTTTTAACTTCTTTACATCTGTTTTTTGGGTTTGAGTTTTGTTGGGGTGGCTTTTGTCTGTGCTTCACCTGCATAAGAAATGTATGGCACTGGTTTTTCTTCCCTTGTGTGTGTACGTTGCTTCTTGATGCATCTTGTTATGTGAGTATGTTACTTATAAAAATCTTATAAATACAGTATTTAGAGGCCAACATTGGGGATAATTTGATTTTTTCTGGAAAATGAATATAGCTTGCCCTCTGAAAAGAACTTGGGTGTGTTTTTCCCATGTCTGTGCCTTGTAGAGAATACTGTAAGTATTTCACTGTGAAATATCTCTGGTGTTTTTTTGCAGTTAGCATCTCAAACACAAATGTATGACTATTTTTACTTTTTTTTAATGTAACAATGCAGTTTTATGCTTATTTCTAAAATAAAGTCCATAGAGGAATAATACCACTCTTCAAAACTAACATCTATTCGCACAACTGAGACTATTAAACATCAGTTGTTATTTTTCTCTTCATCAATGCAACTAAAGTTTCTAAAATTTAAACATTTATCAGTAAAACAACTGAAGATAATGATACTACCATATCCATGAAATATTCTTAACTATAAGAAAATTGGAGTGATGATTTAAAAAAACCCTACTGTGGAGTTTGATGGGGATAAATATAAGGTGCTTTACAGAAGCGGGACTAATGAATTGCCAAAATGCAGAAAGGAAAGCAATGGGTAAAATAAAACTATGCAAATAATATTTGAGGGATGAGTAAAGCACAGTTTTCTGCAAGACACAATCCCTTCATTATATTAGGCACCATACTTGGATGCATTTGGAGCACTGTACCTAGAGTTGAGTGACCCCCTGGAATTTGGAGCCCTTGGGGAGATTGCAGAGAAGGGCAGTGAGACTGGTCAGGTATGATAAAACATGAACTATCATGATTAGGCTTAAAGAGCTTTTTAAAGAGCTTTTTAAAGCTTTTTAAAAGCTTTTTAAAGAACTTTTTGAAGAACTTTAAGAATACTTCAGACAAACATCTGTGCAGAATGACAGAATTGCTGCTGTTTGTGTTCTGGGGTCTAGATAACCCACTCCTAACTCCGATGATTTTATGGCATTGCTGTGAACATGAATCAAAATGCTTGACTATTCCTGACTCCAGCACTGCACTTTTCATAGCAATAATATTCCCAGTTTCTTACCTATGGTAATGTCTGTTGTGTTGCATGAGCCTTGCAGAACTCTGTTTGGGTGCTGATGGTGAAAGGGAGCAGGAGGGGATGTGTGCGTGGGGCACACACCTGACAGTGCTCCAGTTGCTGCCTGTGCCCTCACTCTGTGGATGGCTCTGAGCACTGCAACATTCCAGTTTTCTTGGAGCTACTCTTACACAAACATTTCAAGAAATTAGGTGGTTTTAGTACGTTCATTGCATAGAAGGAAAAAAAGACAAAAATGTTGGTAATAGAGTTGGCAAATGCAATTAAAAATGATCTTCCTTCCTCTCCCAGAAAAAAAAACAGTGAGTGATACAGGGTTTTCTTCAGAAAACAAAGTAGATTATCATTGTTAAGAAACTTCTATGTTTTTTAATCAGGATTTCTTTGTTCATTTTGATTTTACTCCTTAATAGAATAAAAAAACAGTTTCTGAATCTTGCACTTCTGCTGTTTCCTTACAAGCACCTCAACAAACTTTATAGGTGAATGTGACAATGATTTGGAATTGTGCATTTGATCTGAGAGATCTTGAGTTCAGATGCTGGCGTTTTTTTGAAACCACAGTTAATTGTTCATGCAATAAGGTCAGTTCCACTGCTTTAATGATGCTAATATGTTTAGCGCAGTACAGTTCCCTCAGACTGTGGACTGGATGCCTGTCTCTGTCTATCTAGATGTGCCATTACAAGTTATCTTTCCTAATCATTCATTGCCACTCCTGGACTTGGGAGTCTGTGTTTCTCCTGAAACTCCCAATGGAGCTGCTCATGAGAACACTCCTGCCCCACTTCGTTAGGATGATCTAAATGAGTTTAAGCAGTAGGTATTTGCTGATCCAGCTCATTTTGACAAAAGCCTTTTAGACGTTGTTTATGTAAGCAGGCAAATTTAGGAAATAGTATCTGGCAAAGGCGCACTGGTGAGCAGCAAAGGCTTGAGCTGGTGGATGTCTCCTTTTTCACTAACATGAGGTTTAAATGCTTCGTCTGTCTGTCTGTTATACCTTCAGTGTAGCTACAGTGATGCTGGTGGTTTTGAGTTGGTGCTAATTGAATTAGTCCTGTAAAGGAAGAAGAAATAAATTAGTACTTCTGTAGCAATTTATATAGTACTATAGCTATCATTTAAAAATAATACAAAACTCCAGACTTCAAAATTATATAATTGCTTAAAACAGTGTGTAAGCAAAGATTTTAAAGAAGAGTTAAATAGCAGATTATTTAGCTTTGTGCATGCAATATTTAGTTGACAATACCCAGTTTGCGAACATTTACTAAATTTTCAAAACTGTATTTCAGTATATAATAAATATGTATTTCAGTATATTTTCAGTATATGTATATAAAATCCATGTCAGGTTTGAAGGGTTGCATTTTGATTTGTTTTGGAGGGGTAGTATTTTATTTATCACAATTCAAAAATAAACTGATTATTTTAGTGGAGGAGAAGGAATTTATTTTCCCATCCTAGATAATGCCTCCAGAATGTCAAAATCAAATTAATGAAATTTTAGGAATAAAGTGATGTGTTAGAAAACCAGCCTGTGTTATTTTGTTCAAAGCTCAACATTTCTAAATATGCAACTGGATAATGGTATATAAAACGCATAATGCTAAATGTACCTTCTTGTTCATTACTGTTTTTACAGTTTATTTATGTCTGTGTGCCACTAATTAAATATTGAGCATCAAAAATCGACTAATAGCTTTAAACTGTCAACAGCAGCTTAGAAAGTATTTTCTACAAACTTATGTAATATCTTAGAGTAAACTTTAATGGCTTGGAAAACAGTAGAAATCATGAAATTGTGAACATCATTGTCATGTCAACATGTCATCATTTTTAAAGCATACTGGTAAAAGTCGGAATTTTGAGGGATTTGGACACTAAAGAGCACCTGGTATCATTTATTAGTGCTGCAACAGCAGTATTTTTATATATGCATTGGGTCTCATTTCAACATTTAAACTGATTTAACAGTAAGTAAAATAAAATGCTTTCCAATTTAATGAGATGGAATTTTATGCTCTTAAGTTAAACCTTTCTGATTTGCTCCTGTGCATCAGCTGTTTATTTGCATATCTGTTGCAACTGCAGTATGTATACTGACCTGCTCAGAATTTATGTCATTAGTTTGGAATACGTTATCAGAGTTTCCAGGGAAAGACAGTTTGGAAGATCCAAGTGCTGGGAAGCAGCAAGCTATAAAGAAAAAAATAATTCAGTTTGTGACAAGGAAATATATTTATTAGCACTTCCATTAAAGTGAAGGTTGGCTTTTTAATACAGAGTTAAAAACTTGGGGTTGAGTGATGAGTTATAGTTTAAAGGAAAAGTTTCTTGGAACTAGATCTTGCTTTCAGTTTTGTTTTTTAGAAAACCATAAAGAAATTATTTAAAATCATAAAGAAGTAAAGCATGTTTAGCAGATGCCTAAACCATATCTTCTAGATGTTGGTGGCGAATATCACTGTGTTTGGGTAGATGTACATTGGAAATAGATGGTATCAAACCAGTTCCTTCGAGATCATTGGAAAATGCAGGCTGACCATGAAAATGGGTATGAAGTTTGTGGCAAGGTTCTTGTTTCACACTTGTGACCTAAATAGCTGAATCAGTTTCTACACAGGGATTGAAGGAGAGGGGACTAAAATTAAAAACAAGTTAAGTAATGCAGTAAAAGTTCAGGAGAAATACTCATACTTAGAAATCTCCAGAGCTGTGATGTGCTCTACTTCTGTAAGAAGGATCAGAAACCAGAGCTTGGGCACATGACTCAGGCTACTCAATGCAAATGAGGGAGCATATCCTCAGGTTTTTGGCAAAGGGAGCAGCTTTCTCGCTGTTGGAAGCCTGCTATCAACTAAACCCCTCTCTGGCTGCGGTGCTAACTTTGGCAGTAGAAGAAATGGTTGGATATTCTCTGAAGATTGAAGGCAATGAGGTAAGATACGGCTTAAAACAAGCTGAAAGTGAAGAATCCAAACTGAGTCAGTAATTTAGATAGTGATAGTATTTCATAATAATATAAATTGTTTCTTTCAAGGTTATGAAAAGGAAAATAAGTGTATGCACATTATCTTGTCCCTCTTACATGATGCTGATAAAATATATTATACCAGTGTGATGAAAATGTTAAATTATTGAAGATCAAGTTTTAATGCTGTATAAAATGTATTTTGCTTTGTTTGCATGTTTTTCCCCTTTGTAGGCTAATAAGAAAGGCAGGCTCAGTTCATAGAGTGCAGATCTTGTTCTGAAAGTAAAATTGTAAATTTTTTTCCTGCATATAAATGGATGTAACTTCATGAATAATGGAGAGTGTTTCTTCATGTTTCAATATTGTATATGCAAGATGTTGCTAATTGTAAAGGGCTTGACTGTCTGCTCACTGCATTTGTTCTGGAGAGAAAATTTTGAAGAAGTATTTAATGCAAAACAAAGCCATTTGTCTAAGAAAAACCTGGTTTACATGAAGCTGCATGCTCTGAACGGATTATGGATTAAATTTATATCGTTTTATGGAATGACTATGACTGCTTTGAAATCTCCAAGCTTACATTACCTTCCTAGGTTTTCCTGCTATAGAAATATATCCCCTACATGCATATAGAAATTAGGGTTGATGATACTTTTTTCTTCTGTAATGCTTGGGGGAAAATTTGAAAACAACTTTGTCTCCTCATATGGAGAGTCAGCCACGTACATGCTTAGAATAATTTTTTTGTGGTCTGATTTCTTAAGTGGGAAAAGAGTTAAACTGAAAAATAGATCAGCATCAGATGTGAGCCCCAAGAGCCATGGTTTAGAGTACTGAGAATATTTATCTTTGAGGCAAAAACCAGTTTTCAGTCTGAGTTTTAAATCTAAAATTACATTTTTCTACATCCCTCCAGGCAGACCTCTTTATCCTTATATGTGCTTTTCATGGTTTAATTTTTCTGTCTTCTGAGAAAAAGTTTAAGTTTGCCCAAGAAAGCTATACTTTTACATAGTTTTAGAATAATGTATCTTCCTAAGGACAATACTGGTAAAAAACTTTTCTTCAAATCTGCTTCCTTCTTGTCTTCCATAGAGACTTGCTTTTTTGAGAATTGGTCACTTTTTCTTTTGGGATTTTTTCATAACTTGAAATGCAAAGGTTTCCAAGGTGATAAAAGACAGGAATAACAGCTAAAAAGATGGAGTTTGAACCTCTTCTTTTTTTTTTTCTTTTCTTTTTTCAAAAATGAATAAATACATTTTTAAAAGTTGAAAGGAGCAAGCTTTTTCACTTTTCTTTCTGATAGATTTTTATAGCAATATTTTATAAAACCTTACTGATTACAAACAATTAGATTTTTTTTCCTTAAATTGAGTTATTTTCATGAAGTAACATGGGTTTATGCTAAAGAATCCAAGTCAAGGATTAAGACCTCATTTTTTACTCTGGAATGGTATTCAGTAACCTTGAGTCCAGCAGTTTAGAGGATTTACAAATACAGCTATAGTTCTGAGTTTTTTTCTCTTGCTATGTAAATAAACTCATAAATATCTGTCTGTACTTTCTGATGTTATACTGATGTTTAAATTCCAATTTGTTGAATAGAATTATTTCTGTATTTATCCAAGGTCTTACTCTCTCTGTCCCCATGCATAAATATCACAGAATTGACCACCAAAATGTTTCTTATGGTCCAGAACTTGCCATAATGTTTAATATATGATGCAGACTGTGTCAAGCCCTTAGTTGTAGTATTCTAAGTTTATGTATATAACTGTTTACGATTTTGTTGCATTTACTAGGTTTGCTGGGATGGGTAATCTTCTTAAGGTCCTTACCAGGGAAATTGAAAACTATCCACATTTTTTCCTGGATTTTGAAAGTAAGTTCAAACAATTACAAGACAATGAGAGAATCTTTTCCCTGACTTAACAGCAAACTGAGGAAAAACTTTTAAAATCTGATTGCTTACAGTGTGTATTTTCCAGCACAACCAATCTGTCCAAGTCCTTGTCTCTAAAATAATTTGTTCACTCAGGACTCCTTTTCTCTTCCTTTTCTATTTTTCAGGAACCAAATGGGAAATCTTTTAAAAGTTCTCACTTGCACAGAGCTTGATCAGGGGCCAAATTTTTTCCTTGACTTTGAAAGTGAGCAAAGCTTCTTGCCTGGCTTGCCTTCTTTGCTTATTATTTCCTAATAAACTGCATGTGCTTATGCATCATAAAACAATTCAAAAGGGATTTGCAAACAAATCAAATTACACTTCAGTTGAATATTGCTTTTTGATATTTATAAAACCATACAAAATTACTTAAATTCATTCTGAGCAGAAAATGGGGCAAAATGATAGATACGCAAGTAAAACCTTACCTTGAATTAGTTTAAAAACATTTATGAGCCATTGTTAAATTTACGTATGGATGAACTTGACCTCAGCTTCTTTAACAAATTGGGGTTAAAAAAAAATTCTTTATGTTGCTTCCTTGAATGGAAATATATATTGGAAATAAAAATAAAAAGCTGAAAAAATACAAGCAGTGGAGGTGGCACTATTTTTGCCTGGTTCAGTGATGATTTAACTGGGATTATTACAGTTTCTAAAAAGTAGTGAAGTGGTCAAAGTGTATGTGCTTGATTGCATCTCTCTTAATTGCATGGTTATCAGTTTGCAAAACAGTGTTTCGCATTATAATTTCCTTGTCGCATCTATATCTGATTCAAAGCTATTTCACTTTTGCTGGTTACAGTTTCCCTGCATGTACTTCTAGGCATTGTCTTAAAAACTGGTCATCAAATCCTTAAATATGGGTTTAATCTTACTCCACTACTTACGTGAAATGCTTTTTATTGAAAATGCTAACAGCGTGTGATGTTCTGTCTCTTAATACCTTTATTCTAAAAAAAAAAAAAAAACAAAACAACAAACAAAAAACAACAAAAAGTTTTGAGAGAAGCCAGTGTTTTAAAATAACTTTGTTTTGAAGCATGGTTTAAGAGAGAATTTCAGGTGATTAGACACACATTTTATCACCTTGAAATAGTTTTCTTGAATCATTTATTCCTGAATTATTTTTCCGAACAAAAGTTACTGACATGATATGAGACTGTATGTGTGTACACACTCTGAAGCACTGGTTCAACAAGTCATTTAAATACATACTTAAATCTCATTAAATTGTTCAAACATGCTTTTCTTGGATGAGAGCTAGAGTGTATGACTACAACTTTGCACATACCTTAATCTTCTCATCTAGATCTTATTTACCTCATTATGAAGAATCAGTTTTAAGTCATGGAAGAAAGTTAATTGGTTAGTTTGGGTTTAGGAGAAGGTACTGTGAGCTGTAGTTTGAGTTTAGGAGAAGGTACTGTGAGCCATGTATCCCTTTTTCTCTTCTGTCTATATAATTTGAGAATTTTATTGTAAACCCAGGATACCAAACCTTTATCCAGACCATCACGTAATTTTTTTCTATCAAACTTTTGAAGGCTTCAGTAGCACTCTAGCTATTATGAAGGTTTTCAGCTGCTCTGAGCTTCCAGGTTTAATCAGCCCCATCGTGTCCTGGATGGTAAGAAAGTACTCCTGACCCAGGCTGCAGACTTGGCAGGAAAGAGGTGGTCTGGCAGTGGGAAGCCTTGATGGAGCAGAGGTGGTGATGAGAGGGGAAAATATCTGTTTTCTTGCCTTGGCAGCGAAGGTGGTTTTTTTTTTTTTTCCAGAAGTGCATTGCCAAGAACTGAATGGGGTGAAGCACCATCTCCCATGGGAGGTGACCAGTGGTTAGTGCAAGCACACGGCCACGCTAGTCAGGCACATCTACCTAGAAAGGAACAAAACTGTCATCTCCAAATTTCAGTGAGTTTGACACTCCTGAGCAAAAGGCTAAAATGTTTTACTTGTGAAATAAAGTCCTGGAGGTTTCTATGGCACAAAATCTGTATCATGTCGAAGGGATGTGACTGAAAAAGCCTGTAGTTGCGTGCTTTGGTCTCCTTTAATTAGCCATCGTATGGTGTAAAAGGGCACTCTTAGTGGACATAGATAAGAGCCTGCTTGTGTGCTCAGTGGACGTGTGACTTTCTGTGGCCTGAGTTTGCAGTTTGAGTTCATGGATGAAAATGGTCGCTACAGTTGGCCATTCAGAGGATGAGGGGTATGTTGAGTTGATGTGTTTACTGTATTTCATTATTTGCATCAGCATATTGCTTTCTAGTTTTTGTGCACTTTTTCATTAGCTGTAAGCTGAAAACTCAAATCTGTCAGCATTACTACTGAAATGTTTACAGAGTTTTCGGATACTCCTGCCCTAGTATTTTTTTTGCTGCTCTTCACTTGGTATGTATTGTACCTGAAAGGAGGGTGTATGACGTACTTCGTCCTGCTACGCATACTATGTGCCACACAAATATTGCTTAAAAAAACAGAAACAGTCTTTTTCCTCATATGCAGGAGTAGAACAGGTACAATCTGTCTCCATGCCTCAAAAATCAGAGGCTTTTTGGGCTGATGTTGGTCAAAAGTAATGCAAGTGTTTAGATAAAGAAACTGGGAAAAGAACATTAAGGTGTTAACTTCATTTCACAGTCGATTTAATCTGTGCTGATCCAAAGGGGTCATCCCATGGGTGATGCTTTGCCACATAGTCTCATATCCTTATGCTGGAATTGAAATGTACAAACACATGATTGCACCCATCGTGAATGATAGCTATGTGGGAAAAGGAACTTGCTAAGAACTAGCTGTTCAAAAAAACCCCACCAAACTACCACCTCACCTCTCTGCCCCACCTACTAAGTACTCTTCCAGTCAGGTCAGGGTGATGTGGATGATGGCGTGGTTGGAAGAGCCCCAGCATTGGCACGTAAATAAGAAGAGAAATGCAGGAGAGGATGGCAAGCAGTTGTACAGATTTAGGTGGCTTAGGTCAGTCATGAAGCTACACAGTAAGGTCAGCATAGTAGGTTTTTATTTTATTGTTTTCCCTTATTATCCTTAATTAATACACGTTTTATAGGCAATGTGTTGTAAGGATGAGTTGTTCTGTGCAACAAAAATTAATTTATTTTCTTGTGAATTTTTGTTCTCCAGGGCAGAATTCTGTTTTGATGAAAAATTTGAGGAAGGCAATCTTGTATTGCATCTTTTGAAAAATTCCATTATGGATTTTTGTTTGTTTGTTTTTAAAATATACAAGTTGCTTTTCATCAGTTGTATGCTCACTTTTCTCTTACATATTTTTCACCAACCTGATTTTTTTGCATTTAGCCTTAGTGCCTCCAATACATTTCTTCTATGCAATTCTTGAGATCTTGAAAAATGGGCAGGTAGAAACAGGAACGCTTAGAAAAATTAAGTTTTCTCACCTAATTCAAAGTTGTATTTTTTTTCAAATTCTGCCTTGTGCTATGTTTGAAAATGGGAAAGAATCATGAAAGAAAAAGAAGTAAGTTTCAAAATTTCACCTTCCAGGTTTTTTTTTTTTTAATAGCTATTTTCATTTTTCTCTAGAAAAGTTCAGGCTACAAAAAAATTGTTTAAAATCATCTCTTTTTTCCCCTCTTTCTTGCAGCTG
Organism: Theristicus caerulescens; assembly: GCA_020745775.1. Classification (NCBI taxonomy): domain Eukaryota; kingdom Metazoa; phylum Chordata; class Aves; order Pelecaniformes; family Threskiornithidae; genus Theristicus; species Theristicus caerulescens. The sequence goes on from CM036561.1 coordinate 13,611,859, forward strand.
TCTATATCATCAGTTGCAATTCTTATGACACCTTTTACTGGCATTCTTCATTCCAAGCTGGGAACCAAGTTCTGTAACTCCATGGTCATACTTGAAAAAGCTTGAATTCAGCATTAATTTCAGTTAATGTTGTATAGCAAAAGCAGTTCTGTATGCTCTCCGGTAATCATTTTAGTTAGGCAGTTACTCTGGATCTGTGCAAGCAGAAGCAGTTTGAAGATCCATTCAGTCCAGCCTTGAAAGCAAACGGACAAATGGGAACTGTGGTATCTTCAGCGAGTGTTAGGGAGAATATTGTTCTCCTACGCAGGTGAAAAACCCTTTTCTTTGTGGTGAAATACAAACTATATGCATTCAGCCAAATTGCTCTTTTTTAAGGTCTACTGAAAGGTTTACGTAAAGAAAAAGAATCTCTTCATTCCTGGAAAGTGAACCGTATTGCTGTTTTACACTTGTATCTTGGTGTGGGTATTCTTATTCAAACTGCTACATATTGGATTTGATTATATACCACTTACTTTGCCTTAATTCCTTCTTAGCTCTCAACCCAAAAATAATGTTAGGAAGAGTGAGTGCATGGCAAGTCTTTAGAGTCTGTGGATTTCAGGATTTTATGAGCCCATAGGGTGAATTCTCTTGAAATGGATTTTGTCAGTTCAAGAATTGTTTTGTTCCTTAGATGTTCACCTTGTTTAAATTAGTCACAGGTAAATGAACGCTGGTTATTTGAGGCTCTTTCCATAGCAGCTTACAAGTGCTCTTTTTTACAGAAAATCTATTGTCAAATTATTGCTGCCCATAGAGGGCCTTTTTCAGCCAAAGTAAACAAGTATTTCCACGTGAATTCTTGGAAATAGTTTGAAGGTTGAGGTAACAACAATTTATTTTTAATCTAAAAGACTAAAGCTTATAGATTATTGGGAGGAGATGTCCTTAAGTGACACCTTCAGTCCCGTCGTCTCCTCAGATACAAATACATTTTATAAGAACAAACTCTCTAACCGTAACCTGAGCAGGTTCCCCTTTTTCCTAAATGTTAGCTAGGTGGGCTCATTACCTGATCCTAATTTAATCCCATCCCCCCAAGAATCAAGGACACTTATTTTCTAGGATTCCCCCCCCATCCCCAGAAAGATTAATGAAATTTTCAGTTATCAATGTTCATGTATGATTAAAAATGTCTATTATTAGAACATATCTGGCAGCAGAGCAACTGCCTGCTTTTTGTTTAATAGGATATTAATTAATACACTCGCTCCACAGGCAGCAAGGCTGGAGATGTAATCTGTGTCCAGCCTGCGGGAGATTAAACTCGTCTCCTGTGCTGCAGAGCGTGCTCTAAGCAAGAAACTACGGCGCAGTTGGAGAGAGGCTGTCCACTCCGCGTCCGCCATGGAGCTGAAGCCCGGCACTGATATCCCTGGCACAGCCCCGTGCCCGTAGCAAGTATGGACAATTTAGGGAGCTTCACTTAGTTGTGGCTAGTTTAGAAAGGACAAAATTCAAAAATCCAGTGTAGACTGGAATTTTGGCTTGTATCATGGGTAGGGTACCATTTCTACATAATACCATTCATTTTAATGTATGGAGTATAATAGGTTCTGATACCCTCTGAAATGTTTTATTCCCTGCAGTTGTAATGCCTTTTATCTTTTCCAAGGGTATAAACTAGCTTTTTGTCTAATTGTGTCCCAGATTGGAATGCGAAAAATCATTGTCATGGTGACAAACCTGAAACAGGACTTTAGCATGATACTGAAATATATATATATATATATATGTGTGTATATATGTATATACTGCTCTTTAACTTGCTGTCAGTGGCTGGTGGAATTATTGGCCACATTCAGCAGCGAACAGGACAAGAAAAGCTGAAAGCAGAGCCTATAAGACATCTTGTTTTGCTCACTATTCTTTTGCTAGGCTGTTGAGGCCAGGTGATTATGGTGTTTTTGACAAATACGATTCCACATTCAATGAAATGCAGGCACTAACCAGCTTCAGTAGGAATCCTCTTGCCATCAGTTTGACTGAGGGTGGAATAAAGTTCTGTGCTTTTGGTCTGTATTTCAGATACAGAAAGGGTGAATGGGTTGGAAGCACTTCTTTTAGTACTGTCTTGCTATCTCTTCATTAAAATTAATTATTGAGATATTGTTTTACTTCATAAAAATTAACTGCTGAGATAGTTATGCTTGATTTTGTATTGGTAAAGGCTTCATATCCACTCTTTTTATATATAATCTTGTCCTATGACTACTAATGTCTTACCTACATAGCAGTTTCTATGCTTTTTCTAATGCACACTTGGTGAAGAATAAGGTAGATACGTTGTGCTGTTAGGGTTTTTTTTGAAACAAATGACAGGTATTTTTCTAAGAAAAAAATATTTATTATTCCATCCTCCCACCCCACCTTGCATCTGAAATATTTAATGCATCCACAAATGGAATGTAGTTGGTCCAGTTTTCTCCTTTTTATTATGAAATCTGAATCCCCATCCAAAACATGGAATAGATGTATAAAGATGAAAGAGCGCGTTTGTTCGTGGAATGGATGAATTATCATATTCTAGTTATTTCTGATGGAGTCAATGGAATTGCATTTCTCTCCAGAGCTAAAATTTTTGCTTTCTAAATTAAAATTTGCTGGTAGAATCTGTATATGGAAGAGTCAAGCCTGGTTTGACTCTTGAAATAATTTGATAGGGGATTCATTTAGTTGTTAGGTTTAGGGTTCACATTGGAAACACTCAGGCAAAAGGAGGTAGAAGGACTTCCAATTTTGTCTTATTAAAGACTGTGTGCTCTGAGTGCTAATCATGAGTACTCTAAAAACTCAGACTTGAAATGCAGTAAGTCTGGTGATTATGGTAACTTACTATTGAGAGAGCTTGCATTCAATCTAGATTAGTCAGTGGCTATGATTTTATTTATAAATGGGCTCAAATTGCTTAAGCTTTTGCTAGTTCTCTAGCAGTACGGGGATAAGAGGTGAGCACTGCCAAGCAGTGACTCCACACTGTGATTCAGGAATGGCATTTTTTTTTACTCAGAAATGAGCTTTGGTATTGATGGAATAGAAAACCAATTTAAAAAGCTAAAATCTGTCATGAAGAAGTCTGTACTCCTTTTAGTTGCTGTTGTTGCTATTATTATTGTTGTTGACAGCAAGATGAAACCTTTTTCAAAGTGATCAATTACAGGTATTTTAGTTGACCATTTTTGGCAAGACCTTCATGTAAAATCTCTTTGGAAACGTGGCCATGGTCTTATCAGAACATCTGTTTGCACAACATATATTTCATAAGTAAGATGCATGTTTTTTAAAAAAGCGTGAATCATCCTCACTACCTGTATTTTTAAGCTAAACACTTTCAGCATAAATATAAACCGCTTCTGCAAACGCAAGCTAAGCCTGTTGCTCTGTAGCTTTTGCAGCCCTCTTCCTCTCCCTTCTCTTTCTTGCCTTCTTCCACGCACCTACCTCCCTCCTACTCCTACTTCTCCATGTGCTGGGATACTACAGAAAGCTCAATGGGTTTCAAATATTCAACATTTGCCCAACTTCCAAAAGATGAACTGGGAAAATTTGGAAAAGACTTAACAGTAAAGGGTGTTACTAAAGGCCATTTTTAAGTCCCAAAGTGCTGAGCAGTCTATAGTGTTTACATTTGTATTAGGGGCTAATATTTTTTTAAAGCAAATAAATTGTAAGAAGGTACATAGAACTAGCTTGTTAACCAACCCATGCTTCAGGTGACCTGAACATGCAAATTTTACACTTGTGAACTGTACTAATAAATTACTTATTCTCTTTTGTGTCTTAATATTTACTGAAACTTATTTTAATTAACTTTTATTTAACTATTAAAATATAGATATTGATTTATAGGTGACTCCTACCTTCCCCCTACTCTGTTGTTCTATAGTATATAACTGTTTAGCAAGATTACCACTTTCTTTGTTAAACTCAGAAGCATTTACTGTTTTGTTTCTTTATCACAAGGTGACAGACCCCTTAGGGTGTATACCTGAGATTTCTTGCAGCTTGGGGAAAGAACCAGTCAGTAACACTGTAAACTTAATGTGACTAATAGGTTGGTTCAACAGCCTTGTGCCAGCTGGGATTTTCCTGTTTGGGATAGTTTTTGCCTTTGGTGCTACTTTGCCTTGCTTTTTGGAGGATAGTGGAATTTTTTTAGTTACGTGAAGTATTTTGGATATAAAACTCAGCTGAGTAAGCCCAGCTTATTTTTACTTTCACTCATTCTCTCTTTTAAACAAGATTAGGGAAAATTTCCAGAATAAAAGGAAAGTCAAATCAGTATCATGGGACCGATGAATATAGAAAAGATTTTAAGTATTAGTTGCTTCAGAGCTATGGACGCATAAGTCTCAGCCATTCATGTCTGGTTGGTGCAAGGTCCACAGATAACCTGACACATTTTAACAAATTATCCTAACCTGAAAAGTCATGGAGAAGGGCTTTGAGAACCCCTGCTCTTTCCATACTCCAAGGTGAACCGGTTCATTTGTTTCTAATGGGGGTGGGTAAATTAATCCTGTACTGATATATGGGTGGAGAACTGTGTCTCATTTCTTAAGGAGAATGAGAAGACTAAATAGAAAAAGTATTTTTAATATTTCTTATCTGTTAATGTAGAGATGTAGCTCTTCCTAATCGGTGAGTTTTGAACTGAAGGTATCTCATTGCTTTTAATTCAAGCAAGTGGTCCTTAAGTCCTAAGATTCACCTTCAGAGTATTTTTTTCTTCCATAAAAGTTAAAATTCTGTCTTTACAAGCTAATACAAATTTAAGGAAAAAAAATTGTGTCTCTGTAGAAATCTGCTGGGACAATGTGATTGTTTCTACAAATACTGACTACAATTCTATATATAGGTCATCCAGTCTTTAGTCAGTGCCAGTCGTCTTTATGTTTTAAGGCAAGAGAAGGCAGAAGATCTCTACCTTGTCTAATGTGTCAGTGTTCTGGGGATAACATCACTCACTGGTATCACACTGTTGTGAAAATCCCATCGGATGGGATTTGAAAGGGCAAATTGATCTACTTCCAAATGCCATTTCTCTGAACAGTAAAGGTCTCCAGGTCACTCCCACACTGAAAACAAACTGATCATTGACAGAACTGGATTTATTTTAGTAGCAGGAATGATCCCTGACATACATAAGAAAAATGTTTATTTTTAACAGTACTGTATCTGTATTTTACAAAAAGAGAAATAAATTACCCTGGTTAAGGAAGCCTGGAGGAAAGTCAAAATGGCATAATATCCCACTGCTCCATCCACTGAAAAGCCTGATTTTATCCCCAAGCTGCAAGAAAAGTGAACAATCCTTTGTAGTCGAGCTGTGGAGCTCATGAATGAGAGGGACATTTTTACTAAAGGACTGATGCATTATCCTGTTTTCTAATAACATTGCTTTATGATACTGCTTCACTTTAAAATGCTGTGTTTTGAGAAGAGGCATTATGAGCCAAAGCATACAAAAACTGTACTGTTTTTTCCTTCCTTGCTATAGAAAGCAAAAACTTGGATGTTAGCAGAATGACAGTGCGGTATAAATGTGTATTTAAAAAAAAAACACATCAGAATGGAGTTACACATAGCCAAGCTGGATATAATGTTGTTAAGTAGAACTGAGTAATTTTGCCATTTGTATTGCAGCTACCTTTTGACTTTGTGCATTTTGCTTTTCTGTTTCTTAGATGCACAGCCCACAGATGGAGAAAGGGAGGTATGGAATCAGATCAGTGCAGTTTTACAGGACTCGGAAAGTATGCTTGCAGACCTTCAGGCTTACAAAGGAGCTGGTCAAGAAATTAGAGATGTATGTTTGTTACTGACAGTTCTTTGGAAGCAAAATCAAGCAAAACTCAATGTGTTCCTTGCTTCTGTTCTGTATCCAAGTACACTGTATGAAATGATATGAAAATCTTCATTACAATTGTATTTAGGAAATATGTTACAGATTAGGTGTAACACTGATATAAAGCCCTAATGTCAAATCATTAAATGATGGCTGTTGGAACTTCTTTTAGGTTTACTATTACTAATTAGTAATTTTTCTTCACTTTGGGAAACACTGTTTCGTATACCTCATTTCATATATAGAAGTCAAAGTTGAGGACATAGAAGAAATAATACTCAGATGTCAGAAATACACTATAAAAAAAGTTGAAAATAGTTGTTCTTCTGTGCAAGTGAAACAATGAAACACAGTAAATTATAACCTTATATCTACTTTGCAGGCATCTAATTCTTTGAAACTGGTTCTGAACTGTACTAACAGAATTTGGCTCAACTGACCAAATCTTTCCCTGCATCAGCTTTGCAGTTACTGTTAGTGTGAGTTGTTGGGTACTTAAGGACCTGAATATTTTGAAGATTTCAAAAGCATCAGAATCTTAAAAAAAAAAAAAAAGGCTATTTCTGTAACCAGTAATCATACAAAAGGTCTTCCCTGATGTTTCTGCCATATTTTTTCCCCAAATAATGTGGTAAAACATATTCCTGTATGTCAGTGGTGTATTTGAATGAATAATTTTAAATAACTATGTTACAGGGGGAGAGGGAAGGTGGAAAAAAATGGTATTTTTTGACTCATTAATTTCCTATTCCTGTGCAATGTAATTTCTTGTAATTGTTCTGTGTTTTGCAATACTTTATAAAATAGTGAACTAGAAAACTTCCAAACCATCTTTTGCTTGTTATTCATGGATCACAGTTCTTTACAGTAATATTTTCATTTCAGGCAATACAAAACCCCAATGATATCCAGTTGCAAGAAAAAGCATGGAATTCAGTATGTCCTCTGGTTGTAAGGCTGAAGCGCTTTTATGAGTTTTCACTCAGATTAGGTGAGCCCTGTTTTAGTATGTCTGTTTATTAGGCTACTCTATATATAAAGAAGTGGGAAGTTTCTTTTTCCATGAACTTTTAAAGGATTATTATTCTTTCTATTTGATATCTACAGACATTTAACTGCAATTACATTTATCGAGGCATATTTTTAATCTTCATTTAATGTCAAAATTATCATAGTTTGTGAGTTTGTCACTTAAAATAAATCTGCATTATCTAAATAGAATACAAGCAAAGAATGTGATAAAACTGTATAAAGTTTTTCTCTGGTGCCTGCCACTCTTCTGTATGTCACTGGTCCAGAGGAGAGCCACAAAGATGGTGAAGGGTTTAGAGGGGAAGCCATGGGAGGAGCGGCTGAAGTCACTTGGTCTGTTCATCCTGGAGAAGAGGAGACTGAGGGGAGACCTCATCATGGTCTACAGCTTCCTCACAAGGGAAGGAGGAGGGGCAGGCGCTGATCTCTTCTCCCTGACGACCAATGATAGGACCCGAGGGAATGGCAGGAAGATATATCAGGGGAGGTTTAGGTTGGACATTAGGAAAAGGTTCTTCACCCAGAGGGTGGTGGAGCACTGGAACAGGCTCCCCTGGGAGGCAGTCATGGCACCAAGCCTGACAACATTCAAGAAGCATTTGGACAACGCCCTCGAACATATGCTGTGAATTTTAGGGTTGTCCCATGCAGGGGCAGGAGTTGGACTTGATGATCCTTGTGGGTCCCTTCCAACTCAGGATGTTCTATGATTCTATGATATTGTACTAATGCAATTTATTTTTTGTAATTTGGATCCTTCAGAGTTTTAAAAGGAATGTAAACCAGTAATATTTTGAGACTTTTTAAAAACAGGGATCACAGGGGAAGAGGGGTATCAATAAACTCTGTCACAGGGTGAAAATCCAAACTTGGGCATATTTTACACTGGCTTTGTCATCCCTACAAACCCCCAAAACTGATGTAATTATTCCTTGAATTAGGACTCCAGAAGAGAACTGGTGTGGAAAAATGTGTGTATAAAGTGGGAGAGCTCCCAATGCAAGGGAATTCTTCTACACCATCCTGCTTACTAAGTCTTCACTTTTTGAGTTATGCTAGTAATTATAGCCGCGGGAGCTGAATTACATTGTTATCAGTGCCTAAGAGTACACTTTTAGTAACAGAGATGCCAGAATAATCTCTGTGCTGAGCTGATAGCTAATTGGGGAAGATGAAAGAGAAAGAGTTGAATATCTAAATGCAAGAAAAATGCTTTCTCTAGAATTTTTGATGGGGAACCCAGATAAAGGGTGATAAAAATGGAAGAGAGCTCAGTGATACTAAATGGAGAGAAAATGGCAGAGAGCCTGAAGAGGCAGTTGTCTTTGACTAATGTTTCTCACCTTAGAATAGTAAGAAAAAGCATTTCTATTTCTTCAAGCAAAGTATATTTAGATACTTACTTAAAACTTTGTCATAATGTGGACTGAATAGAATTTATGCTTCTGTTTTTTATTCAGAGAAAGCCCTGCAGAGCTTATTGGAGTCCTTGACGTGCCCACCTTATACTCCAACTCAGCACCTGGAACGGGAACAAGCTCTAGCGAAAGAGTTTGCAGAAATCTTACATTTTACTCTTCGTTTTGATGAACTTAAGGTTAATAGAATCTTTTTAACGCATGCTGATTTTTTCCACGTATTTTGAACTGAAACTGATTATTTCCTATTTGTCTTCCTCTAAGATGAGAAACCCAGCAATTCAGAATGACTTCAGTTATTATAGGCGGACAATAAGTCGCAACAGAATAAACAACATGCATGTAAGTGAATAAAATCTGATCTGTTGTTCACACTGAGGTATTTATCAGTGTGCATTTATGCCATTTGTGGTAATGTTTTTTCTTTTGATTTGCTAGCTGTCATATTCTGTCCTTCCCACTGAGAGTTAATCAGCAGTCCAGATGAAGTGATTAGAGTGGAACTGTTCATGCAACAATCTGCTTGCTGACATGAGCATGTACTGTATCTTTTTCTTGCTGCTGGCAAGATTTTCAAGAGTTTTACTGACTATTTTTTCTCATGTTTTTATCAGCTAGACATTGAGAATGAAGTAAACAATGAGATGGCCAATAGGATGTCCTTGTTCTATGCAGAAGCCACACCAATGCTGAAAACACTCAGTAATGCAACTACGCATTTTGTATCAGAAGTAGGTAATGGGGGAGAAAAGGTCTAATACAGAAATTCTTGATTTTAATTTTACAAGATGTGTTACTGAACAATGGCTGTTTTTAACCCTTCTAGAACAAAACGTTACCAATTGAAAATACAACGGACTGTCTAAGTACTATGGCTAGTGTATGTAAAGTCATGTTGGAAACACCGTAAGTTTTACCTTAAATCTTGTTTTTCTTGTGTGAGAGAATTTGTATTGTATTTTAAGTAGCCACCTGGGATAAACACATTTTTTTCCAAATTAATTCCTGTATGTTTGCCTTAAGTTGCTGTCACATTTGTATGCAGAGCATGACCTGGTAGTAGAAAGCCTTGCCTCCTGTTTTAACCACCTTATGATATTCTTCATGAACCAGCATTGAGTTTTGTTAGGGAGAGCTTACATGGTCAGCCTGTATTTCAACAAAAGGTTAAAATACAAGTGTAATCTTATGCACTCATAGGCTTCAATGTCTGTGTCTTGTCTAACCAGGGCCATAGGCCAACTACTGCCTCTTGATTGCCCATGCTGCTCAGTTATTAGCACACTTGGGGGCAAGATTTTGGCTTTTCAAAGTAGCACTTTCACAAATGATACACAGGGACTATTTTGAAGATCATTTGAGTAGATCTTTTTTGGATGTAGCCGTCTTACTCTGGATATGAGAAACTTCAGCTGTATGGAAACTGTACAGTTTTTTTCTTAGCTGCTAGCATAGGTGTAGCCAGTGGGGTTACTATTGTTTAGCTGTGCATCTAGTCAAGTATTGTTTAGGTTAGATGGCTCTTTGAGTGGAAAACAGATACTAGATAGAGTCAAGGTAGTCTTCCTGTCTTTGAATTGTTTGTTCATGGTGCCATGGAAAGGGTAGAATTCCTGAGGTTATTGTGTTTGTTAATGAAAATTCTGGAGAAGTGTATGTAGGTGGTGGGACTCATCTCACAATCCTGGGACATCATGGAAGTAGTCTTTGGAAAGTAACCTTATGTGTCAGCTCATTTTTTGGCAAAAGTAGAGAAACAGAAAGTTGTGAGTCATCTACCAGAAGATTATCTGATATTTCATTCTAATTGGGGGATAATCAAGCATTTTCACATCAAAATGTCTGTAGCCTTTAAATCTGTTCATGTTATGATGCCGTGTTAATTAAACAGAAGAATAAAAGTTCAAGTTATTGCAAGCTGAGAGGTAGTATAGTACAGATTTTAGTATTTTTAATGATATGTTTAAGTGAAAAAATCAAGTTTTATATTGAAAACCAATGAATGACAGTAGACAAATCTATGTATTATCTACTCAAAATAATATTTATTAGAAAAATTGTGATAATTTATGTTTTTCAGGATTTCTGTTTTTTCTCTACTGTAGTTCATTTTTCATTTCCTGATGATGGTTTCAGGGATTAGAGCCAATAGGGGCTGTCTTAACTGTGCCATCCATATTTTTATTTCGAAATTGAAAAGTCAAAGACAAACTCTTCGGAATGAGTTCTGTCCAGTCCTATCTAGTGGGCTTCCACATTTTAGATGCTCAGTGAACCTGGGTTGTTGAAGTTGCCTATGGACTTGGGCGGGGGGCGGGGGGGGGGAAGAGAGAGAGAGCAATGACTGTGATCCACCTTGGTTGAAGCCCTAAATTTACTAGCTGCTGAAATTAGATCCCACTTAAATGTTAACTGTTTCAAAGTAGGAATTTAAGCAAAAAGAGTAGCTTTCCTTTGAGTTCCTGATATGTTGTGTTTCTGAGATTAAACAGAATTATGATCAGTCTCCATCATTTTTCATGAACTATGGAAGTCTTCTGTGAAGGCATCATAGACATTTTGCTAAAGTGAGGATCTGAACTGTGAAGAGGTGTTAGAAGGGGTTAAGATTAATCTTCAACCTTAAAATACAATGTTCAGATTTAATGCACTCATAGTCTAGTTTGAAAAGGTGTCCAGTAAAAAGTCAAGATTGTATGTTTCTTTTGTTCTGTTTTCCAGAGAGTACAGGAGTAGATTCACCAGTGAAGAGACCCTTATGTTCTGCATGCGAGTAATGGTGGGAGTTATTATTCTGTATGATCACGTTCATCCTGTGGGAGCTTTCTCAAAGACATCAAAGATTGATGTAAGAGTGACTTTTCTTTAATACTCTACAGGTTTGAGAATACTAGTCTGCAGCTTTTTGTCAGCCCAAGCTTATGACTTTGTATAAATCATTTTAATTAGTTTGAATGGCAAAATTTGGAATTTGTCTTCACATGCATACTTGAATATATCAGCTTGTTTGAAATTAAAATAAGGATCAGCCTTTTTTTCTTTGTATTTTCTTCCAGACACAGATACTCATTTGTTTTTGTTAGCTCTGCTTTCCTGCCAACTGCATGGTTGCACTAAAATAATTTTGTATTACACCTACCCTGGAATAAGTTCTATGGTCATATTTTTTTATTAATCATGTAATTTATTTATGCTGAAATGCTCATCTTTGGCAGTAGTTCTGTTGTAAATAAGCAGATATTCGACATTGTCTCTGCTTTGAGATCTGAAGTAGCAGAACTGAAATGTTATTGTTGTAATGTTGATAATGAGCCTTCAGTTTTAGCTTTGGCATGACCAGTCACAGGGAAATTAACCTTATTTTTTCATCTGAGATATTGCAAGCACACACAAAAAAGTACTCTTATTTTTGCTACGTGTTTTACAGACCTAAATCTCATTCACCATGTTTTTCAGCAGAAATAAGCTGTAATTCATGAAGAAAGATGCTAAGTCTTCCCTTTACAAGAGAGCCTATTTCAAAAGAAAAGAATATATATACATATAATTGCACTCCATGACAGTGAGTCTTCGTTAGCATTTTTCATCTGCAGATATCAGTATATTACCATGTCTCCTCTTTGACTCTCTTTTACAGAGGGAAAGATATGTCACAAAGAGTTGAATTGATTTGCTGAAGGTCATGCAGCAGATAGAGCCCGGGAATTGAATGCAGACTTCCTGACTTCTAATTCAGTCTCTTGCCTACAGAGACAACACAAATAAAATTTCGATAGGACCAAATGCACAATGTGTGTACTTTGTTTCTCACATTTATCCTAAAGCCCTGTAATCTTACAGGATAGTTAGCTAGATGTAAATGGGAGGCAGGAGATGTATGACTCAGTTTTTAAAAATGAGTACATGGTCCCAAATCTTAATTCACCTAATTAGTTTAGTGATTCTTCTCTAATAAAAAAATCTTATAATATTTCAGATTATGAGTTTATTTTACTGTGAAAAAAAATTATTTTCTCCAAACTACTTGCTTCTTGGGAGCAACGTCAAGAGAATTTCAGGGGCAGTGCAACAAATTACCCTTTCATAACTCTTTCAAGACTGGAGACTGTATTTCAAGCTGTTAATTACAGGCTCCTAGCTTAGATTTCCTAACTTCTCTTTTTTAACTGTTTTAGGGATTCTGATTCTAACAAAAATGGAAAAGAATGGTTTGAATTTTTATCCCCTTTGAGTTTGTCTGATCATATCTGGTGGGGCATGTAAACCTGTACTAAGTCATGTGAATATAGTCTTGACTTCCTCTAGTTCAGGAAAAGTAATTGTGTCACTTCAAAACATGTGCTGCTACCCTGAGAATTTCATCTGATCTGGTATTTTCAAAGCTAGTTTTATCTTCAGATAGAAATGAGTCAGCTGAGCAGTGATCAGTGGTTGTTAGCCTGGTCATTGTGCAGGAGGCTGAGTTACATTTTCCGAATAATTTTTATTGGCAAATATATGGACCCTGACTTCAGTTAAGTATTTCATCATCCACTTCCATAATAAGGCAGAGGTTCAAATCTTGCCTCTGCCATGTCTTTATCTGTCATTTTAAATAAGACGGAATTCCTCTAGACTAATTTCTGGATAGCTTTTAGATGTCTTCATACCAATGGGAAGAAATAGATACTTCCGGAGCACAATTCACTATTATGAAAGTATATTCTGAATAGGTTAGCAGAATTTCCTGTTTCTCTCTGTTGACCAGATAGGGAGTCTGTATAGCCCGTCAAATGAGTTCTACCTCTGCTTTCTCTGCTTCATTTCCCATTTTGTAAATTTGGACAGAGTTTCAGCTTGTTTTTTACAGTCTCCATTAAGGTGTTCAATTAACATGGTGTTTAAAATCAACATCATGGACTTCTTATCTCAGATTAAATTTGTAACCACTAGTTATAAACCAAATCATAAGTTATCACCAGTTAGGTGTATAACTAAAAATTGAATACTGAAAATTACTTCCTTGTGTGCAAGCATAAAAATAAAAGTCAAAGTTGAAACATCTCTTCTGAAAGTTGTTAACAGTGGTGAGATGGAAATCTTTTCCAAAATCTCTTTTTTTCTAGCTTATATCAGCTGTTCTTGATATTTTTTTAAGTTGGAATTGGAGAAATCATGTGCAAGTTAAAATATATACACGTGATATATCAATTTACTATCTACAAACGCTTATTAAAGTAGATGTTGTTTTCTCAAAAGTTAGGTTTTTAACTTAAGATAATTTATAATAAGTTATAATGCTTTTATTGTGTCATATAAAGCAGCATTAACACTCAGTAGAAAAAACCCCTGCCTGTCTTTGGTGAAATTTTTCCTTGTTTTCAGCTAGTACAATTCATATATTATTGTTCAATAGTGGCATGCTTCTGTTCCCAGATGAAGGGATGCATAAAAGTTTTAAAGGAACAACCGCCTGACACTGTGGAAGGACTTCTGAATGCTCTCAGGTATGTGTGGAATAACTGTTTGATTCAGCCTTAACAAATTCCTCTTATTTTTCTCCCAATCTCCTTGTATTTAAGACCTTTCGCCTTAGAAGCTTGATTTATTAAGAAAATTGTCCTTTCAGGTTTGTCTTCATCAGCTGGGGTTTTCTTAAGTAATATTAATTTCTTTCAATTCTGTTTCACTTTGATAAGCAATGACTATAAATATTGGAAGTCATAATGTCCTTCTTCAGAGTTACTTAGGGTTTGTTTTATTGCCTAAAACTTAGCCATCTAAAAGGTAAACAATACGTAGAAGGTAAACAATATATATAAGCTAAGATTTGTTATATAAAATACCTCAGCAACTAGAACATTTTAGAAGCGAAGAGTAGAATTTCTGTTTCTCAAACCCTTGCTACTTCCCTTCTCTCTTTCCCTGTGATTTAATAAGACTTTTTTTTTTTGTTTAATTTTACTAAACGATACAGCTTCAAAAAACAGCAATCTAAATCCCAACCCCGTAGCTAAGTGTTTAAGGTGCTCTCTTGGGAAGCAAGACATAATGGTCTGACACTTCTCTGAAGCTGAGAAGGGAGTCTTAGTACCAAGTTTTTCAGAGCTGTATTGAATTCTGTAGCTGTTGAATGTTTGGATAGCGTTAGAACTGCAGCCATAACCACCGCCATGTTTGCTTATCATGTCTTTTGAATTAAAATTGGTGTGGAGTTAAATCCTACAGGTATCAGGTATGTTTTGAGTTTATGTGATGATTGATCTCCCTGCGAACATAAGCAGTGGAGAATGTTTGGGCTTAAATGGAAAAAAACCACACTAAAGCTCTTCAGTCCGCCCAAGATATTCCTAAAAGGGTAACTCAGCACCAAACAAACTCTGCTGGTTACAAAATAAAAAATAAATAAAAAAAAAACAACAAAACCTTTATGTGATGGTACATTGTAAGATACAAAGTTATAGGACATTTAAGAAAGCTGCTTAAAATTAGGCTTATATTATGAACTTATGCCAAAGTTCAATCTACGTTCTTAAATCCTTTTAGTATTTACCCTATTTCTTCTGTCTTTCCATGTTTTTTACTTCTTTTGAGGCTTTTAACTGGAAAAAAAAAGATAATTTCAACCCCAAATTTTGGCAATGTCATAGACGGATGGCAAACAGTATTTACCCAGGATTTATCCACAATTCTGCACCTATTAACAGGGAATAATTTATTGCAAGGGGTATTTAGAAGATAAAGAGCACCAGACTATTAGCAGTTAAATTCCAGTGATCAGTGACTAGAGGAACATGTAAGTTCCTCCTTTGTGTAACTGAACTATACTGATTTCAAAAACAGGCACTGAAGTTTTCAGACTTGTCTAATCCCTGTTCATTTTATAAAATATTGTTTTAACTTGTAATTTCTAGGTTCACTACAAAACACCTGAATGATGAATCTACTTCAAAACAAATTCGAGCTATGCTGCAGTAGTATCCTGAGACAAGTAGATGTTTGTATTGATCACAGAAGATGTGTATGTTTACATAATTTAATACAGTTTGATGTCAATACTTGTGTGTATTTACATAACCATTTTCTTCACATTGCTAAAATATATGAATCTGTTCATAACCTGACTGACTTTATACAGTGCAGCCTAAGTTTTTATGCTAGCCTTTATCTTTTGACTTCTAAAATACTTTTTTACTTAGATACTTCAGCTACGACAGTTTATCTGTGCATTTTAATGCTTAAACATCTTCTCTATCAGAGAAGTACGTAGTAGTGAAGACAAAATGGAAATCAAATAAACTGAAATGTCAAAGATACCACAGAAAAGGAACTTCAGAGAAGGAGAAAGTTAATATAAGAGAAAGTAAAAGTCATTGGATATATTTTAAGAACATGTGCACAGTTTTTTTAGTCAGTTAGTTTTAGGATCTCATCAAACCCATATGAATAGGAGAATACCTGAATGTTCATCACTCTCATAAAATACGTTGTCTTTCCTGTAATAAGTGGAGTTCCATCTAATTTTCAGGATTGTGTGCTGGCTGACATCCAAAAGCATATTGCAAAGAGGTCATTCTACCTCTTGTATTAAGTATAACCTGTACCTTTCAACCCTTGAGAAAATTAATATCCTTTTTCAGATTCAATATAAATAAACAGAAAATGTGTTTTAAGACCATTGCTAGATTTTGAAAATTCTGTATAATTTTATTAGATTTAGAAAGGAAAGAGAAAATACTAATGCCTTGACTTTACTAGAAAGGGTTTGTCAGTGTAAATATATAATGATGAATGTTATCTTTCAGACAGCTCTAGTCGGTAAGTAATTTTTTTACTGATATAAACCAGTATAAAGCAGAACACATTTCTGTAGCAGCAAACTTCCCTAGTGTCAAATTGGCCTCATCAGACTAGGAATGATATAAATAAGTTTTAAGAGCTGAGTTGTTCTTAGGTACTCCATCAAGTTCCTTGATAGTACTATTCATTAGATGATCTAGAGTCAACACAGAAATATATATCAGCTGACTGCTCTTCATTGGTTTTTGAGATGTGATTGGTGCTTCAAGGAGTTGAGTTCCTTGCTGAGTTGTTTGTTCTTACATTCTAGTCATTTTCCCAGTAAATGGAATAGAAATACTTTGCCAAAAGCAGCAAAGTGCTCATGCTCTCTTAAGTGTGTCTTCTGGGTGGTCTGCAGTTGCTGTACATATTCTTGCAGAGGTCACGTTCTGAAAATGTGTTCGATTTTGTGTACTTTGCTTGCATGTGTGTGTGAAAACTCCAGTGCTTGTGCACAGATTCAGATTTTTATTTGCTTATTCCTGTGTACGTAAATCAGGGTTTGTGTGCTGTCACTGGAATTTTCATGCATATCACTTCTAAAAACATTACCTTAAGACTTTGAAGATGCATTTGGTCTGCTGAAACTCTGCTGCACTGTGACAAATTCAGTCGTTGAACTCAGTCCTTAAACAGTATTAATATCATGAGTTCTTTGGAGCAGGAATTGCCTTTAGAGTTTATTTCTGAGCAGAACGACCACTATGAGGTTTCTCAAGCCTGATCAGAACCCATAGGCACCAATGTTAGATTTGTCGTGATACTGGACAGCACCGCAACTCCAGTGTTCATGTCACACATCTGCAGTGGTAGCAGCAGATCACTATGTTGTCAGGAACAGAATTGGAAATCATGCTAGTTTTTTTCTCTTTCTGGAAGCAGTGATCACACTGCTTTTTCACAGTAGTAAATCCACTGTTTACAAACTCCATTTTTAATGGGGGGACATTTACAAATGTATATTAGGGGAAATCCTGCTTTGTTCATAGTCACTTCCAGTTAGGTAAATCTAGGTGGATGACTGGTCATTCTGTTGAGCTTTGGTAACTGAAGTTAATACATGCTTTACCTGCAATTATTTGTCAAACAATGAAGTCTTATCCTTAAGTAGCCCAAAGGAGAGCTATTTGTCACTTGCATAATAAAAATGTAACCCTTAAAGCATTCTGCGAGTTGTCATGTGCTGTTTGCTGAAGTCACTGAATTTCTTTGCCTGCTATTATGTTTTTGTACAGAAGTTTGTTTGAAATAATAAAAAGTTTGGTACAGTAAGCATTGGGACTGTCTGTATTTAGAGACAACATAAACAGGTTGAGAAGTATTGGATTAAAGTTTTGGATCTGAGATATAGTAGGCTCACCTTTATGTATCCAGTTTGTAGTTTATTTAAAAAGCATTTTAAATGTTTCACTTGCATGCTGTAACAATATAACCTCACATCACTTAAACAATTCGTGGGTTTTTCTGATGATTCTTGGCACTTGTCCGTCATCTTGACCAGCAGAAATTGTTGATACTGCTTCAACAGAGTAGAGGGCGTGAATCCCTTCTATGACTTTTATATCTTCACATTAGTCATCCTAAGCTATGGTGGCCACCTCAGGTTGCATTTATAATCAATAAGGTCACCAGAGTATGATTCATTTAATCTTAAGTGCAAATGAATTGCGTTAGCAAGAAGAGCTATATAGACTAATGGTCAAAGTTATTGATCTCCATTGTGTCAGTGTTTCTTCTTATTTTGGCTCATCATTATGTAAGAATACATGTTTGTAGTATGATGAATATTTAATCCTCATAATGACAGCATTTCAGAATGTGCATAAATGAGCGTGACTAGTTTGGGTCAGAACAGCCATAAAAAATTTGCTTGTTTTGTGGTGGAAGAAAATGTTATTTTAGGGTGGTATGAATTTGAAAGACTAGAATTTGCTGCTGCAAACAAATGGGTTTGAAACATAACTTATGACTTCTAAGCTTTCTGCTGCTACTAAGCGGC
Source organism: Theristicus caerulescens (assembly GCA_020745775.1). Taxonomy (NCBI): domain Eukaryota; kingdom Metazoa; phylum Chordata; class Aves; order Pelecaniformes; family Threskiornithidae; genus Theristicus; species Theristicus caerulescens. The sequence continues at coordinate 13,630,022 of CM036561.1, forward strand.
TGTCACAAAGGATAGTTACTATATTTACTGGTATGTGATAGACAATATCACTCAGATAAATTATCTAATGTTTTCCATGTCTACTAAAGTTTACAAAGCAAGAAGTCTTCTCTATGTTGCTTTCTGTATTGTATTTCAGGTAAATTTAAACTCGAAGTAAGACATAAGTAGTATGTAGGATGATTTGTGTTCTTACATTTGCTCTGAATTCAACAAAGTAGGACATAAATTCTTCATATGAAATGACCTCACTTCCCCCTCCCCCATTTACTTCTTGAGAAGTTTAATGGAATCAATGTATTCATGCAAAAATACAGTGCCAGTTAGGTGGATGCACATTTGGGGAATACTGCATCACTTTTTCATGCCACATCTGATTTTGGCCAAAACCCGTACAGATTCTTGTCTGTCCCATTCTCAGTCTGTCAAGGTCCCTCTGAATGGCAGCACAACCATCCAGTGTATCAACAACTCCTCCCAGTTTCGTATCATCTGCAAAATTCCTGTGGGTGTATTCTGTCCCACCCTCCAGGTCATTAATGAAGAAGTTAAACAGTATTGGTCCCAGTATCAACCACTGGGGTGTGCCACTAGTAACTGGCCTCTAGATGGATTTTGTGCTGCTAATCACAACCCCTTTGAGCCTGGCAGTTCAGCCAGTTCTCAATATACCTCACTGTCTGTTTATCTCATCTATATTTCATCACTTTCTCTATGAGGATGTTATGGGAGGCAGTGTCAAAAGCCTTGCGAAAGTCAAGATAAACAAGCCTTCAGTGACATCGGCCAGCTCTCTCAGCATTTGTGGTGCATCCTGTCAGGTCCCATAGACTTGTGTATGTCCAGTTTGTTTAAATGTTCCCTAACCTGATCCTTCTCCGCCAAGAGTAAGTCTTCCTTGCTCCAGACTTTCTCTGGTCTCAGAGGCCTGGGATTCCCAAAGGCAAATCTTACCATTAAAGACTGAGGCAAAGAAGGCACTGAGTTCCTTGACCTTTTCTGCGTTCTTTGTCACCAGGTCCCATACCCCATTTAGCAGCAGGCACACATTTTCCATAGCCTTCCTGTTGCTGCTGATACACCTGTAGAAGCCCTTTCTGTTGGCCTTCACATCATTCACCAGATTTAACTTCAGAAAGGCTTGGCTTTCCTAACCCCAACCATGCATGCTCAGACAGTGTCTTTATCTTCTTCCTGGGTCTCTTGTCCCTGCTCCCACTTCCTGCATGCTGCCTCTTTATGTTTGAGTTTAGTCAGGAGCTCTGTGTTCATCCATCCAGGCCTCCTGCCGTCTTTCCTTGGTTTCGTGCTTATCAAGAAGGACCATTCCTGAGCTTGGAGAAGGTGATCCTTGAAAATAAACCAGCTCTCCTGGGCTCCTCTTCTCTCCAGGACTGTATCCCATGCAATTCTTTCAATCAGATACCTGAACAAGCCAGATTAAAATTTCCGAATTAAAACTTTCCTGTAAATCATCTTGTGGTTGTATAGTCAGGAATATGCTTTTAAAATTACATGTGTTCTAGGGCTATTAGAAGTGCATGATTCTATGAACATCAAAAGTCAAGAAATACAAAAGCTTGTATATCCAACAATTTGGTAACAGTTGCAAATAGTTGGAAGAGGTGGCATTTTGTTTTGGTTTTTTTTTTCTTTAAAAAGTAGGACACAAATTACTATTATCTTGCCTGAGATGAATTCTCTAATTCAAAATTACAGAATCTATGAATTCACACAGTGAAGCAGATTAGATAATGCAATGGAAGCCAGTGAGCTGAAACAGTGACATGAATTTGATTCGCCAATAAAAGAATAAAACCCAGTTTTGTTAAAAAGCTGTTATAACAGATCTAGTATTTGAACTTAGTAGTCTGTAATGTTTCCTGCTACATACTAATAAAGGTGAATTCCTGACTGCCACGTAATCCAAATTCTGCAAACAGAGAATTCTCTTTCACACCAATTTGACACAAATATAACTCAATTGATTTAAATAGAGCTGTTTCTGATTGACACGGGTGTAAATGATACCCTTTGTCTTTTCTCACTCGTGGCCTCTGACCTGAGTTGCTTATTACTGAGCAAATCAAGTCTTCTGCTAGTGCAGATCAATGACGTAAGATGATAATCTTGGAGGGATCTCTTGTGCTTGACTGCTTTGAAATGAAAACTAAAATGAACAGTGCAGTACGTGTTCTAGAAAATCAATAAGTATATAGTTAAAAAGTAGACAAACCAAGTGCTAATCCCTAGTTTCAGAGGAAAGGATGTCATGATTTTTCAACAGATCTTAATTTGGGGTCCAGCTGGAATTAATATAACTCTCTTCTCTTGGATATTTGGGCTGTGACAATTAAATATGTAGACTTGGGTATTAAGAACTTGACATACCTCTTGACGTTTTAAAATTGCTAACAGAACTTAAAGGTTAGAATATTTGTATGTGGCTTCAATCAAAATTGCTATTATAGCTCATGATTGTTCTCATTCTGATTCTGCATTCACTTCAGTGAAATCCTAGGGTTTAAAGACATTTTCCATGGATTTTAGGGATGTGTCAAACAGCTACTCTCTTACTGCCTTGAAAATTGTGGAAGAGTGTGTCTGTCTTCTCTAGACACACAAAAGAAGTTGGAAGAGGACAATGGAAGACGATTGACCTCAACTGGTTTAGATCTTCCACAATGAAAAGAGGACAAAGCATGAGACTTGACATGGATGCAGTCACCATGCAGTTCAGAAATTACCCTGTGCTGTGGGTTGTGTGACATGGCAATGTCTGAAGGTCAGATCATGTTAGATGGACAGGGAACTTCTGCAGGGCTTTGACCAGGAAAGGATTCTACCCAAAATGAAGAAACTTGTCTCTTTGCAGACACGATTTTAGGATGCCGTGGTAGGAGGAAGCTTAAGGGCTTACTGACCTTGCCTCCCTTTCTGTGGCAGCAGCACAGCACTATGCAGAGCCTCAGTTTCCACCCCAGTGGCTGCCTGAGCGCCCACCTCATGCTGTAACCTCTGCTCTTTGATGCTTGGCTTTATCCTGTAATGTAAAGCAGCATGTGAGGGAATGCGAGGTGGCTCACCTTAGTTCACCTGTATGCAGCCTCTGTCTGCCTTCTGCTCTTGTAAATGGAGTCTTCCCAGTGAATTCAGACAGATGGGTAACATTTCTGAGAAGGTTGTTGAAAAAAGTGATCTTAAACTGTTTTTCCAACAGTATTACTATTTGACCATTTCAAATACATCTCTAAATCGAATGCTATGGGTTTATATGATTTTATTTTTTTTCCACTAGAATTTTCTATGCAGTTCCTATTTGTGTCTTTATAAACTCATAATAAAGAAATGTCTGACAGTGAAATACAGCAGTTCCATGATTTTTTGTGTTTGATTTAGTCTAGGGTGGCTGGGAAAAAAAGTTAAAATCCATTTCATGTCACCATCTTTTTTTTTTGTATTGCACACAAGACTGTGATTAATTATAGGCACTTTAACTATTAAACTCAGACTTAAATAGCATGCAGCATCTGAACTCAAAGGCTGTTTAATAGAAACCTTCCCAAACAGAATTCCTTACAGTGGACTTGAATTAGGATTCTTAGATGAACTTCACCGAACCAGTATACATGGTCCTCGTTACTGAGATACTGTATATATCAATATAAGACTGAACCAGGTATTACATCTCTATGAAAATTTTTAATTTGGAGAAAGAAAAGTTATGCTATCTAGCCAACGTAATTAAAGGATTTTGTGGAGGTTTTTGTTATGTGTATCAGATGAAGTGTACATATTTGTTCTTCTGATTAATTTTGGATTATGCATACTCAGGTATATATTCATAATAATATCTATGATATTTACACAATGAAAGATTATTTGTAACCACTGACTTAGCCAATTCTGTGCAGCTGTGTTTTAAAACTACAGGGTGAATGCCGCATTTGTTTTACACAGCCTGTCAAAGTAACATTTGCTTTATTAAATTTGAAAGCTTAAAAAGCTAATGAAGATTTCTTTTGTTCGGTGGTTTCACATTCACATTGAGACCCACTGTTCTGATTATATGTTGTACAACTGTAATTACTTTAATTGAGATATGCAAATAAGACCTTTTTTTTTTTCATTTTTGTCATTCATGGTATAATTGGCCAGATTTTTAAATAATACAGTCCAGTGTACGTTAAATGAAGTCAGCAAAAGTACTCAAATGCGTGCTATCTGAAAATTAGTTTAAATTATTTTGTTGAAAAATATTACTTCTGAGACAAGATTATTTTTCAAACAAGTATCAGTAGTCCTCCTTATTATATGTATTTTCTAAATAGAAACTGGGGGTTTACTGTTACAGATATTGCCTGAGTATGCAAGTAGTTTGAATCAAGAGGCACGGTGTAACTGAGCTGAGAAAAGACAGAACAATTTTGGTAGAGTTTGACACAGGTGCCCAAGCCACTGATCGCTGTTCATGTTGGAAAGTTTGAGATTCCTCAGATTCTTTCATATTTCTGAAATTAAAAAAAAAAAAAAGTCTGTCCTCTCTAACCCCAAGAACAATTTGAAATGCCATACTTAATAAAAATCAGCCAAATAAAGACTAACAAGCAAACATTTGTGGTTTTTAGCTCTGAGAGGTACAGGCTTCAATTTAATTCAGATTATTTTCATACCAGGTAGTAGTGGGGCCATTTCTGTGTAAAGCAAAAGGCCCATGAAATAGCAGGGTTTTGGCCTCATGTGGAAAGTCAGTCTGGGATTTTGTGTGTATTTGGAAAGTTCATTTCTCCTGGGGTATTCATTCAATTGTATCACAATTGTATTAGAAACTTCTGCTGGAAGAATTCTCTGAGACACCTTCTATTGACTTCATGGGTCAAGAAGCATAAAAATGAAAGATAGCATTCCAGACTTTGCAGTGACAGGTCATTTACCTCCCTGATCTTGAAAGCAGAATGAAAATAATTCATGGTCAGAGTACTGGCATCAGAGCTGCTAAAAGGACATCCTCTCACCTTCTTTTTAATGGCTTTTTTTTTTTAATCATCTTTTTTCAAAATTAGAAAATACATTTTTGCCTCCATTTGAAGCAGATGAACTCTTCCACAGCTTTGTTCATCTTGACCAGATATTCTGTTTGAAACATAGACTTTTGAGTTCTGCCTGCCACAGACATCTTGAAAACACAGGTGGCAGGTGTTGTAACCTTAATTTTCATCTGGCATTTCAAGGGACACCACTTGCAACACCCATGGGCTTTGCCTGAGGTAGCAAATTATGTCCTCCTACGTGCAGTCCTCCAAAGACTATGGACCATAAAGACAGACCTCTAAGGACCCTCATTCTTTCTTCAACTCCTGTTCTTTCTTCAACTCGGGGGTGGACCAAATCACCCACAGAAATGCCTCTGTCTCTCCACTGTGGACTGTGGAGATCCGGGATTATTACCTTGGACAATACCTTGGACAAAATGCCAACTCTTGCACTGATCAGGAAGGGCAACTGCACATTGAAGTGTTCCCAGTATCTGAAAGTTTTTGCTTTTTTGCAACAGCAAAAGAGAGGCAACAGAAGCAGCAATATAAAATAAATGACTTGGGTTTCATTCTCATTTAATTAATCAGATTAATCAGATCTTTGAGGATCTGATTCAAAGCCTATTCAAGTCAGTAGCCTTAAAATCGCCAAGCTGAGAACAAACAAAAAAACCCCACAAACTAAACCTTCATTCTTACAAGTTGTAACTTTTTCTTCATGTGCGCTAATAAATCATCTTTTCTGTCTAGTAGCGCTCCAGTACCTGACAGCATCACCAGCAATGCTAATTTCCACAACAGGCTTCAGCAGTTCAGCCTTACTGGGTTACTAGGAACTGCTTTTGACTTACTCTCTCTGGGCTCTTCCATCTGTATCCACTTTGAGTAAATGTCCGCTAAATACCATGTTTTAAGACATGTGACCTTACATTTGCCAAAACATGAGTTTCATGCTCTGCCACAGTAATGGTGTTACCCAAAATTTCCTTAGTCGTGTCTGGGTATGAATCTGCAAACTCATTGTACATTGTAATTACAAGAATCTTCACAGTTATCTTTTATTACCATAAATAACTGTTCAATTGGAAATATTCAATAGATACTCAAAGAAAGCATTCGCATCAGCAACAGTACTCAACAACTAATAAAATCACAGAGCTGTTTTATCACATACGTTCTAAAAAAAGTCTCTACTTCCAGAACTGCAGCATTTACTAAAATAAAACCTAAGAATAAATAAAACCTAAATAATATATATTTATGTTATGATATTCTGGGGGTTTGCTTGCATTTTAAAATAAATGTCTCCACCATTTTATGCCCATTAATATTTTTGCTTTCTTTGAGATATGAGATATGGTTGCTGATAGGGTGTGCTTATTCTAGAGCACGCAAAGATCTGCTCCTGAAACCACTCCAGAAGTTTTGCTCATCCAAGCAAAGAACAATAAATATTTACCTCAGCTGGAGATCTCAGCATCAGAACAAACCACTGCTCAATAACAGCTTTCAAAGACATGTTGATATTTTGCATTTGAATCCATTGGAGAAAATTACCAACTATTGATGGGCAAACAACTAACATAAAAGAATTCAAATTTAAGTTGAGCAGAAAGAGTGCATGAATCTTGGCTGACTTGGGTTCAGGTTTAAACTGAATTTTAATGACTACCTTTATTTCAAAGACAGATCAAAAGCAAGTAAAGTTATAGCTCTTTCTCATTTAAAGTTTATTGTGATGATGAGTGAGAATTTGTCTGAGTAAAGTCGAGGGACTGGGTCATTTACCAAGACTGAATTTGCTTTCCCTGTTTATATTTTTCCCTGAGTTAGACTTGGTCACTATAAATTGTTTTGACCTGCAAACATTCTGAAAACCATGGGCAAAAAAATCTCTGCTGGCATAACCCTATTAATGTAGGTGTCCTAGACATGAAAAATAGCTTTTTATCACAGATACGGTATGTTGCATGAGGCAGAAGTCTGTAATGTGCTATTTATACATCATCAAATGGAAGACATCATAGGGAAGGACAGAATTTGGCCCTTATTTTAATCTTGTTAGGCATTTTAATTTTTCTTGGTTTTCATTGCGAGGTAGATTTCTCCTTTATTACCAATGCTACTCTGGCAACTTTTTTTTTGCTGTACTTATATTTCATAGATTTTTTTTTGCTTCTAGTCAGATCTGCTTTTGTCTTATAGGGAAAGAAAATAAAAAGGCCAGTCTGTTATCTCACATTTCAGTTAAGTCTAACATATATTTGCTTAGGGGTAAAAAAGGTTGAAGAAAAAAGGGAAATGTCAAAAATGAATAATAAATGGCGTATAAACAGAAGCAGATTTTCTGTGATATGTTACCCCTGATAAACTTGATAATGTTTCCCAAATGTGTTGCCTTGGTTCAGATCCAAATCTACTGGTCAGGTTTTATGTGCTATTTTTAATTTTACTGCTTAAAAAACTTTACATCATCTTGTAGGAATTCCCTCCTACTGCATAGCTGTATCTAGTTATTTGTAGGTTAAAATTCATCTTAATATAGATTCATATAAAACATGTGTTACCACAGAGGCAGCAAAAAGACAGATCTGGGTGGGTAAAACAAGCTGGATTTGGAAGGAAACTCTTTTTTCTTTTTAATGAAATATGTTTTCCTTTGAGGTCACTCCGCTGTTTGATATTGTAGACTCCAAGGTCTTTCCATTCAGTAAACTTTCCTTGCCCTTTAAACAGTGAAATCAGAATGTGAGAGGTGAATACAAACAACTAGGGACAGGGGGACCTGGAAATGTTTAGGATCCACAAAAAGCCCCTAGAACTAGGCAGTGAAATCAAGAGGTATTGCAAAGCAATTCAGCTCTTCAGAATACTTAAAAACAGAAATTGTCTCTTATAGGTCCCGCTGCACTGACTTACTGGTGTTACTCTACTCTAGATTGATATAAGTGGAGATATTTTTAGAGAAAGAATCTTTCTCAACATAAAAAATTAAAGATGTGGAAGCATTAAAATGGACTGAGAAAAGAAAGGAATGATGTTTCCAATGGCACATAGCACTGACAATACTGATACGAGAAAACACAACCCTAGTAATGGAAAAGCTTTGCAGTTTTACTTGCTGATCAGTCCATTAGCTAGCATTTTTTCACCATTATCCCAAAGCACGTAGCAGATATGCTGCAAGTAATATCCTTAAATATCGAGTTCATGCTTCAGTGCCCCAGCCTTAGCTAAATTCAATATTTTGGAGTAGGTTGGGCCTGATGAACTTCATAAGGTACTTGATGAACTGGCTTAGCACAGACTGTAATTATATGTGGTTACTTCTACAGGGGAGGTGAGGCAAGTGCCTGCCCTTAAAATCAGGAAGGCGTGTGAAAATAAGAGCCCAGTTAGATAATGGGCCATGTCAGACCATGTCAAAGCAGTATAGTTTCCTCAATAGAAAAGAAGAAGTAGCAGAGGAGAAGCAGCAATATCAAGTCGTTTGTCTCCATGAGGCTTTCAATATTACCCCACACCGATTGCCTGTAAGTAGCTAAAGAAACATGGTCTAGATAAACCTGTTACAGGGTGAATAAAAGCCCTTTCTTGAATGCAGACACTCCAGCTGTACAACATATGGGGCCAGGGCATGGGTCTGAGCACCGAGAGCCTCTCGGTGCCTGCCATGCTTCAGTCTCACCCCATACCCCAGTACCCGAGAAGGCCCACCTACAGCTTGAGCCTTTGCTCCGTCAGTTGTGACAATGCTGTTTCGGAGGCGGAGAGAGTAAGGGTATGGTTGTAGCCAGATCATGCCAGTCAGCCCACCGGCCAAGGACTAGACCTGTTCAATTTATTAGTAGCAATGTAACCTTTTTATGTAGGCGCTTTGAATCTTACTCCAGGTAACTGTGGGTCAAGAAGACAGATGTTGGATGGGGAAAAAAAAATGGTTCATCAAACACTTCTTTTGTATTACATTATACCTTTTGTGTAGTTATTCATTCCATTAAACAAACACCAAAATATGTTTGTATTAAGGAAAGTGTTCAATTTTATTAAGTGGTATTATATAAAACTGTAGCCAGCTGATGAAATACACACTCTGCCATGCACTCTAAAATATGAGGGACTTACGTGTCATCTCTCATCCCCTGCTGAAACACCGTAATTGATTTTGAATGTAGGAATTTATCCTGATTGAAGTTTGTGAACATTAAGGCAAAATACTAACATTCTAACAATAATATTTTTAAAGCTTCAATGGAAATTAATGGATAAGATATCCTTGCTCTGGCTCTCACTAGGAAAGCCACCTTTTTGCCTTTGTTTACCAGTTCATATAATAGGGATAATTATGCAAGGCTAGATCATTTAATCAGTGGGTTAATAGGGCTTGCATGAGTACACTGGAGTCAGAGATTACATTTGTTTTTCTTCCTTATTTGAGTGCCCTTTTAACTATAAAAGTGGTTTGCTAAAGCCATGAATTATAATTAATATAATCTGAGAAATTTGAAGTGCAGCATAATTGAATATGGGTAAAATGTTACTCTCGCTCTCTTGTTCCTGCTATGTAATTATTATCAGCAGATAGTCAAAATAAGTAAGAAATGAACAAAAGAAAATCAAATAGTTATAATGATGGATTTAATAACCATGGGTGCCAAACAACAGCTGAATTTTGTGAACCGTTCTTTATCTCAGTTCCATCACTCCTTGATCTTACCTGGGGAAGAAAAGACCCTTCTCCCTTTTCAGCAGAAGCTGTTGAGCACAATGTTTTGGAAGCAAACTTAAATCCAGTATTACACATTTTGTGTTTTCATTCGTTTTTTTTTTTATATGCTTGTAGAGTAAAACCAGGGGTGTGTGAGTTACTGCTGACATAGGCTAAATGCTGAGCCGTGGACTTCCCCACCCTGCGGTTCGCTTTGCTGCCAGAAGCCAAGGGTCTCAGGATCTGTTTAGAGAAGCTCCCAGTCCCCGGCCGGGGCTGATGTAATGGTGTGTTCCTGTGGATTGCAGGCTGGTTTAAGAGAGATACTGTTTGTGTGCTGAGAGCTGGGAGTCTGAGCTCTGCTGCATCCTGCAAAGAGGCCAAAGAAGGAAGCAGGACCCAGCAGCAGTAAGAATAAAAAGAGAAAAATAGGCTGTGTGTAGGACTGGAGGGAAAAAAAGGCAGCAAAAACAAAAAGCCCTCTGAATGAGTTGGAAGAGAGAACAATACAGCTTTATACAAACCGTGCTCCATGGAGAATGATGTGTGTGCAGCTCAGAAAAAGGGTTTCCTCACTCAGACGCCTATGTAAACATGGCTCAGGAGCCCGAGTCTCTTCTTTTGCATATTGTTTATATTCTAGTGTAATTCCATTAGTTTAAATGACATCAGAAGGTAATTCTTCTTCTTCAAAAAAAAAAGGCTTTCCTTTAATCTAAATGCTGGGAAAAGAAATTATTATCTCTGGTAAAAGCTTAAGAAAAGAAATCTCACATGTTAGATGTACATAATACTGCTCCATTCACAGTGGGAAGGTAACGGGGCAATATAGGAAACTATATAGGCCTTGTATCCTGTTGAAGTATAGAAGGGTGCAGTATATCTTTGGGGTGCATGTCTATAAAAACAAATTAATATAAAGCCTAACTATAAGAGAGAATGATATCTAGAGAAGGCAGCTGAGATTTCTGGTGAGATGAACCGTTCCACAAGGTTTCCACCTGAGTAAGGACTACTCGAAGACTGAGAAGAGACCTCAGTGTTAGGTTTAACTGTGGATATACAACATGAGAGACATGAAGCCTTCTAGGCATATTATTTAGGTTGTGATTTTTGCTTGTGAGAGCAGATTTTTTTGTTTGTTTTGTCTCCTGCCTTGTTTGAAAAGGCAGAAACTGGATGCTGTAGGTGAAACGACTGTGGGACACAAGGATTACTACAGATGTTATCTGCAGTAAGCATTGGCAGCAGGTTGAGTATCTGCTCACCGCCTTGTAGAACAGCCTTCTCTCTGGTTTGCCCTAATATTTAATTACAACCAAACTGGAAAGGCAACCCAAAATTCGCAAAGGTAGGGCACAGGATCAAAATGGTGCACTCAGAAATCAGTGTGGAACTTCAAAGGGGGAACTGCAATCCTGTAATCCACCTACAACGGCCATTTATATTACCTAAGTACAGTACTTTTCTCCTATCCTATTTAATCCTATTTTCAGTGAATTCCCCATTTGTCAAGGTTATTTTGAACTCTATTTCTGGCCTTCAGTGTATTATCGGGGTGCAGTTGCAGGGTCCCTTTACAGTGTCTGTGGCTGAAAAGGGCATCTCCCCCACCCGCCCCCAGCTCTGTTCGTGCATTCCCACCCTATTCCTTGTTCTGAGCCAGGTGTCATGGCGCTTCACAGTTTGCAAAATGCAGGTGAAAACTAATTCTTTTGGGGGTTTTTGGCCAGATTACTTCCAACCACTACATGAATGACTGTGTCTAAGGAAAAGAGTGGCCTGAGGAAAACAGGACCATTTTCAGTACCAAGCTGTACTTGAGTCTTTTTGTTGCACTCTCAGTCTTTCCCACATTGGTATTATCTACAAATGTAATGAAAGTATTATCATTTAGCCCATTGTCCATGACTTTTATAAATATATTGAAGAACAGCGGGCATTAGGACAGGCCTTTGCAAATCTCTTTTTGCTACATACCTTCCTTCTGGCAATGAACTACTGATGACTCTACATATGTTTTTCTTGTACGAGGTTCATTTAAGTGAATTATTTTGGATTAACCTGGATTTTTTTTTTCCATTTTTTGTAGACAGGTTTGTCTATACCACCATGTTCATGCTAAGTTGGTAGTCTCTAAGGTCTCTATTAGATGAATGGATTTTAAGTAAACACTTCCCCTTGAGCATCCAGATGTTAGACTAGAGAGGTAATTCTTAAGCCTTCACTCCTATCTGGAATTAATGCTCCTGATATGGATAAGCATAGGATGTGCAGTTTTAGAGTGTCCTTGGACAGGAGTTTTATAGATGCAAAGATGTTAAATCAAGAAATTCTCTGTACCAAATATGAAGAATATATTCCTTCATCAGTCTTCAAGGATGCTGTGTCTAATTTTTAGGACCCTTTTCTTCACATCGTATCAAACCATCTCCTGAATTGGCACAAATCAGAATAGCTCTATTTAATGAGCAATTCTAATTTATCCAAGTAGAGGATGTGGCCTTACCAAGCATTGCATTCTGAGGCGAAGTACTGGCAATTTATACTTGAACCCTGTTTAACTCCATTGTCTGTGTGGAAGTATGGGCTGCTATTTTTGGTGTTTAGTTACAAAACTAAAAACAAGGCAAAAATAGTAGAAGACAGGGAAGATTTCAGTGTGGGTTGAGGATAAAAGGCAATTTTTACCTAACAGAGAGGCCACAGCACCTGCAGAACTGCCAACACTAGAAACAATGATGACTGGGACCCCTGGGCACCAGCAGCATTTTCATCAGTGCCAGGAAAGCAAAGCAATTTGCAAATTATACAGAATCTGCAGGATGGGTTTCAGTTGTACTAGTTTTGTGCACAGCGTGGAGGATTTTAGATGTATTGGTCTCTGAGGTCAAGTGTTAGTTGCTGCAGATTTAAGGTGTGCTTGCACGCTCTGTGGTCTGGTCCTCAGAGTAAGAATGGTAAAATAAGGGATAGGTGCCTCTCACTGAGTTCCCAAACAGGAAAATCATTTCATCATCGTGTCCTATTCTACCAGTCTTTGCCAGGGTATACAACAAATTCAGATAGTTTTGTCATTCCCATGAAAAAGAGCTGTAGTAGCATGATAGTGCCACTCTTTTGAAGAGAGAGGATTTATCTGGCTCTGATGGAATTTTTTATTCAATTCTCAAATTAAAAACATTAGAGTAAACAAAAAAGGCAGGAAGTGGATGAGAGATATGTGCAACTTCACTACAAGAAAGCAAGGCTTTTACCTGAGGAGACCCTGGTTTTGGAGGGAAGAGAGCTTACGTGTATGGGCGTGAGCCAAGCTATGATCTTTGGCTGGCATGTTTTATTTTCAAGCATAGACATAGCCTGAGGTCATCAGACACATATTTCCCACTTCCTTAATATCCAGTCTGCAGATTAAGTCGAGGAAACGTGAGTTGCATTCACCACCTCTTCTCTTGCAAATGAGACGTGTGTGGTGGAGCAGGACAGTTGTGGCTTTTTTTGCAAACACAATAGCCTGTGGCTGGATCTAAGATGAGGGTGAGTGACATGGCAGAGTTTGCGTCCATATACAGCAGACCCCATGGTAATAATTAGGCAATATATTTGGGGGTGTCTGCCATAATTTTTTAGTTTAGATCAGGGAAATGGAGTTTTTGAAGCAACTCTCTCACCCATGTGGTGGAGCTGTCTTGGAGCACATGAAGTAACTCCTTTCACCTGATACTAAACGAGTAGAGATGTGCTCCAGAAGTTCACTTCACATCTCTAGGTGCTAATAGACGTTCAGTCCACGACACCAGAATAGATCTGGACTTAGGTAAAACATCCAAAATATGTATACAGGGGGCATTAAGTCCTCAGCACCAAGAGTTTTGCTCTACAGATCCATTCCTCTTGGGTCACACACCTTCTCAAATTTTACATAACCTGAGGATGATCAGCCAACATTTTTTGACTTCATGCTTTAGATCTGTTTAGTACAGACATTATGACTAGGAAAGGGCCAGATTCATTGTTATTTAATGCTAGTCAGAGCTTTAGTATACACTTCTTTATTGCAGTGCTGTTTACCACAATCAGCAGGACATGGTGATAAAAGGCTCAGCATCTTACCTGATTTCCCAGCAATCATAGGAAGACGTAACTTGCATCACTATTGACCTTAAGAAAACATTTGTATCAAGCTGACCAGAGCTGCAGCATCTCAAACAGGAACCAGCAAAAGAAAAGCCTCCCAGAAAACTAAACTGAAAATTAGCAAAGCCCACCTTCCCTCCAACCAACTGAACTGCCTGTGAACATCAGTTAGTAAAGCACACTGGTGTCCAGTGTCTTACTTCAAAAATAATTTGAGAAAAATAATCTTCCCTTTTAAAACCCTACTGTTCCAGTGTTGCATAATAAAACATAATCCAGAAGTCCCATAAAAGTTAGAATTCATAGAAAACTGAACTGAATTTTTACCTGTGTGTTGAGAGGTGCTTCCATTGCAGGCAATTTCACCCATACAAGTGAGCTGGGACCCAGTTTAGGATGATCATCCCAAGGTGCCAAGAGTAATTGGAGGAAAGAAAATGATCTCTCCGCTTTTTCCCATGTTCATTTTCTTGTTCCTAGCAGTGGCTTGTAATAATTTCCAAGTATGGGACTCTGATAGGGTGAAACAGTTGAGAAGTTTTTTGCTGTCAGCAGCAACCTGAACGAATTCTGCTTTATTAGCATTATGCAGGATAATTTCTTGCAGAACTATGAAGGCTTTCTTGGGAATATTTCTGACAAAACCTACTGGAAGTTAGTTTCATCATGAGATTAAGATGTTTTCCAAATACTGTTCTGGATCTTCTCTGTCAGAAATATTTAACAGAGAATTATAATCTCATTAGGCAATCTCAGTAATCCAAAATTAATATATGTGTATAGAAAATTGCTCATAGCAATGCTTTTCATTAATAAGAACAGTAGGGAACAAGTGAGTTAAAGTTTCAACACATGGACAGGGACTGTATGTAGAAAGATCAGGTACTGTAATTTATGGAATCATATTATCAGGGCAATTTAAAATAAATATTGTGACACAGCTAACTTTTATCAGTGCAGACAGCCAAACATTAATGGCATGATGTTATATAATACGGTAGTGTTCCTCAGAAAATGGGATAAGTGTTGCACAATTCCCCTATGTGAATAGTTTCATTAAAATCATCAGAAACACATGTATGACAAAGCAAGCAGGTTTTTAATTTTAATTTAAGATTTTGACCATGCCCAGCAGTGCCTCTCTGAGTCATAGTTGAGGAGAGGTATTCCCCGGATTTCTGTTCAGCTTTATTCACTCGTCCAAGCCAAATTCTCTGGACTGAATCCAGCAGCTTTACACAAGTGGAAGTTTAACCTGCTAGAAATGTCAAGATCACCTGTGATTTCAAAGCAAAACGTATGTGCTTGCAAAAAGTTGTGCTCCACCACCCCTACAGCCATATTAAAGCTGGTCTCAGGAATGCAGAAATCACAGCATCAGAAAATGAGCAAGTTAAAGGGGGGTGTGGGAGGGAACCTGTAAGGTAACAGTTAGAGAACTTTGCCTGGATCTCCAAACAATCTCTGTTCACTAATCACAGTAAAATACAAAATGTTTAAACCATTTATTAATTAGATTAGAACTACTCCTGCTTTCTGCAAAGTATCACAGAAAAATTTTCATAAATACCACTAGTTCATGCCTTAAACTGAGCAGAAGAGAGTGTTTGCGTAAACCAAATTAATCTAACACCATGGTGGAAACGCCAGCAATGGTTTGAGAATGGGCACAAACCTTACTGGTAATCTGAAGTCATCTATTGCAAGTTATAGAAATAAAGGAATTGGGTTTGTTTGGTTTGTGGTTTTTTTTTAGATAAATCAATGAGAAGGGCAACATTTGGTATGCAATGCCAACCAGAGCTTGAATTTTTTGAAGGTCTCTCTAACATTGTGTCAAATCCAAATTTTTGTAATTTAAAATAGTAGCATCACTGCCTAAAATGGCTTTACTGCACTGCTTTTTAAATGACCTGTTTATGTGCTGACAAAATCAAATAAACTCTGTTCATCAGCAATACGAAGCGCTTCATGAAATTAGTAAGAACAGGTCTGTGTGTTTTGTGAGGTCAGGAAATTGCCAGTCTTAAGAAGCAAAACAATCCAAAAGCTGATAATAAGGTTTACCTTTTTACCTTTACAAGCCACAGCAGTTCACCTCAACTTTCTATCTTGTTGCTTTTCCCGTCCATCTAGTTACCCTTTATATTAATGCTTTCTTGTTCAGCCTCATAGTATTATTATTCAGCTTAATAGAATGCATTCTTCATTGCTCACCTGAAGTCTGAATTTATAAAACTGTCAGCTGTATGACACTGTGGACTCAAAGGCCTCTGTATTAATCAGTTTTGCTGTGTTTTGCTGAAGTATTAGTTTTTGTGTGTTGACTGGTAACATAGGGAACACTGGGCACATCAGTCAAGGTCTCTCAGGAGCAAGCTCAGACGGTTTCTCGTTGCTTCCTCAAGCTTCTTTTTATGTCTCTGAATCACCATCTACAGGTGCAACGACTCCACTGTATGTGCACATCAGAGACAAAACATTTAGTCCTCTCTGTGATTTATCCCTGAAGCACAAAAAAAAAAAAAAAACCACCAAAATTACCTATGCTCAATAACCGCACTTGCAGGGAAAGCATACCCTTATGCTGATGCATAAAAAAGGCCATGGCTATGATATTTCTATACCTGTCTTAATGACAACAGATATAAATTTTTAAAATTTTGTACACATAACACTCCATTAAATTCAGTTCTTTTTAAAGATCACTCATTTTTCATTCAGTTCTTACCCCCTCCCAAGCCCAATTAATTACACTATTATCTCTTCTATAATATTTGTACTTAATCCTTCATGATCCTTCTTGTCTCATTATCTGAAATATAATAGAAAGTGAGTGAAAAAATCCAGGTTAAACTGCAGGGAATTTCCTGCTTTCTAATCAGAGATCTTTTTTTAGCTTACAAAGTGGCACTACTGCTGTGCTACCAGAAGTTTTAAAACTTAATTTTTTTCTTAGTTAGTAAGTATGAGTTTAAAGCACATATCCAAGAGGACTTCAGATACTTTAGAGCATCTTAGACTTCAGACAATTCTGAGGGAAGTGATTGAATCACAGAGTTAAATGTTTATATCACTGGAGAGCTAAAGAAGCTGCTGTAAAGGTGCTTAATGGATGTTTCCTCATATAGAACCAACTAGATGGAAAAGTCTTGACCTGCCAAGCAGGTTAGATAGGTTTTACCTTTTTGGACAACCACCATGTGCACAGGCTAAAATCCTCCTGGGCTGAAACTTGTGAAGGGTTGAATTCAGTTGTCCAGTGAAGGATGGAGCAGGAGGAATCCAGCTCTTGTGCTCCTGTTCCTCTCTCAATGTTTCCCTCCAGGAACCTTGAGGGATATATCATAGAATCATAGAACGGTTTGGGTTGGAAGGGACCTTAAAGATCACCTGGTTCCAACCCCCCTGCCATGGGCAGGGACACCTTCCACTAGACCAGGTTGCTCAAAGCCCCATCCAACCTGGCCTTGAACACTTCCAGGGATGGGGCATCCACAACTTCTCTGGGCAACCTGTGCCAGTGCCTCACCACCCTCATAGTGAAGATACATATTCCTTAACAGTTGTGCAATGGTCACATCTGATGGCAATTGTGGCCACAAAGCACAGAGTACCTAAGCAATAGAGGACTGAATAGGGTGTTCAGTGCCTTAGGTGGCTAAAAGCGTGATGGGGGTGATGGCAGCCAGGACCCAGGAACACAGATTGCTGAAAGGTCCGCAGCCTTGGGTGCCCTCGCCACACACATGCAGAGCAACGTGATACCCAGACAGCAATGTCACACACACAGAGCAATGCCACGCACACACAGCAATGCGATAAGCAGCACTGCAATACACACGCAGCGGTGCAACACCCACTCAGCAGTGCCACCCACACACATACACCCACTGCCTGCCCGCTCGGCCATGTCACAGCTCAAGCTGTAGCACTCAGTAGGTGTCTGTCTGTCTTTCCCCTCCATAGCGTCCCTCAGCACGCAGTCCCCACCAGGTGCCCCTTGGCCTCCTCGCCCCATGGCAGCAGCCCCGGGGGAGTGAAGGGCCGGGAAGAGCTGCGGGCGAGGGGCGGGATAATGGGCGCAGTGTGCCGGGCCATAAACCACACAGTGTTGGGGAGGACATGGGGAAGTCGCATCGGTTTCTGCTCATCCATCACGTGTCAGGGCTCTGCTCCAGCAGCCCCAAGATGAAAGAGCCCAGCTTTGTCCATTGTCTCTCCCGCTGGTTGCTCTGGAAGCCTTCCCGTGCTGGAGCCTTGATGTTAATCCCAGTGAACTAGGGGGCCGTCAGGCCAACACGCCGGCAATTTAGTAAAAAAATCATTTTGGGGTAGACGCTCCGCTGAGTTATCTTCCCTATCATGTTGCTCCATGTCTTTGCAAGCTGCACTAATTTTTTTCCCATCAGCAACGGGGCTCTGGGGACTCACTCACGTGCGCCCACAGCCCTCTACCCCCCTGTGGGATCATTGAAATTACGGACTGTGAAAAGCTACACGTAACTTCCTGCAAGGTTAGGAGGGGGGAACTTTTAAGTCTCTAAACTTAGAGCAAATGCTCCCTTTCTGAGCAGGCGTAGATGAGAAATGAATGTCATGTCCTCACTACATGACCCATGTAGTTTCCCTCTTTACATTTCTTATTTTAAGCTCCTTTGTGCTCCTGGGATCCACAGCTCCAAGAAACGCACATAAGCAGGGGACAGAAAGTGAGGCTTCAAAAAGTCCTTTGATATAACAATGTACAGAAAGTGAAGGCTATTTGCAAAAATCATGCCTTCATATAAGGTCTTGAACTGTCTTAAATGGAAAGGCATAATGCTCTCAGAGGGCTAAGAGTTCTGGAAATAAAATAAAATCATGTTTTCAATAGATATTACTCCTGCATATTAGTAGTATGGTATGGTAACAGAACTGGTATTTAAATGGTATGAAAAGAAGCAAATGTATTTTTCACACTGACATTAGCCTTTCAATGTTATTTCTTCACTAGTCAAAACAGAGTGGTTCTGTCTCAGTGAAGCCGTTTTGCAGTAACAATGGCAAAGGAATTCTTGGTTAGTGATTCTTTGGATTGACTTTTTTGTTGTTGTTGTTCTCAAAATATGCTAGCTTTGCCATAACTGTACTCCTTCTGGAGTTTTTCCAGTGACTTTGGTTTCTGGAAAATTCACTTAATGACATGCTTTTTGAAATCCCACCTTAGAATGTCCATTTATAATCTACTGGAACTTTCAGATTTTAATGGGAAACCATCAGTAAGGTTGACAGAATGCTAGTAATGCATATATAATAAGGGAATATGATTTTCTTTTTATCAGTTTTTACAGGAAGTAGGGAAGAACGGACTTGCAAAGAGATTTCTACGCTGCGAGTTATCTCAGTGCAAACTAACCCTACCAAAGGAAATTTTGGGGATTAGTGCACAGGAGGTCTAGATGCACCGACGTCACAGAGACACATGCACTGTACTGTTGTATTTGCATGCTGCTAGCTTGAATTAAGCTCAAGATGAGATTTTATCTCTCTTGGGTGCAGACACATAAGAATGTTCAATTCCCTTAGAATACTGAGGCTGAACTGCATTAAAAATAAGCTGCACAATATCAATATACGAACAAATCTAAACAACTCTAAGTCACGTCAAAGTGCCACACTTGAAGCATATATTTCAGGGAAGGAATTTTGAAAGCAATGATCCAGCGTGTCTTATGCTGCAACACCTGGTGGCCCACAGAAACTTCCCCTGTCCTAGCATTTGTGTTCATAAGCTTTTGATGATCACTGTAGCATAGCATATTTACCTGATTTCCTTAGCAATACCATTTTAAGAGTGCTCAGTGGCTTCTGCCCCCTGAGATCACCCAAAATACTAATTGCCTACTAGTGTTCTTACACCCAGCACCCAACTAGCTGGTATTATCTAAAAGAAAAACATTTCTTGTGGATAGACCCCATGTGCCATTTTCTTCAGTAGCAAAAAAAACCCCAAACAACAAAAAAACCACCTCCAAAATTCAGAAAGGCCACTTTCCTCAATAACGTACGAAGCTTGTTTGTGTGCATAAACGTAAAAAAATTTTATTTAAAAGCTAAGCTGTGCTGCATACTGAATAGGAAAGAACCAGATTGAGACATCTTACTGAGATGGGGCTGCATTGGTCTGCAAACAGTCTCTTCATCCTCTTGTCAAGAGCGTGGTGGCCATGCAGAGGAGTTCTGGTGAGAAACAAGCTCTTCTGGAGTGAGGTACAAGCTCCTAGGGTGGAGGGAGAGTTTAGGAACAGAGCCATTGTACAGGCAAAGTCAAGGTAGTGCTCAGCACATCACTGTGGCTGTTCTGACAGTTGAAGGATGTCTTTTTTAAGTCAGGAGATATTTGCTAGTGTTTTTTCTACCGTACTGACATTTGACATGGCATTTCAGAAGTGCATGAGCAACTCTTGATGAACCTGACTACTGCTTTCCCTATATCCCCTGTGATCGTAGTTTCACAAGTTACCACATGTCAGCTGAGTGGCAGTTGCTGGCTCTGTGTGTGCGCTTTTAGTTTGTAGCAAATGTAGATAAAATGAGTCACATCAGAACTCAGTGAAAAAAGTAACACTTTTATGTTATCCTTGGCAGTAGCAATGGGCTATGATTAAGTATGCAGTGAGCTGCTGTGGTTCAGCTGATGCATGGTAACTCATTAATATTCAATAACTTGATCATATGTCAGAGCCCTCAGTTTACTTTAGTTCCTTTAAAAAGTCTTAGGCAGGTATTATGCCTTGGGAAGGACCTTCCACCTTGGACAGGTATGATTTTCCCAGGAGTTTAAGCCTGTAGCAGCTCAGGGATATTCTGCCTTTGAGACTCTGTTGAGAATCACATCTAAGTAAAACAAAAATTCAAATCCTACCCTGGCCTCTGGCTGGTACAGTAAATCTGTAAAAATCACTCCAGCTGAGAGGTATGGATCCACATAGACCTATCCAGAATGTAAATCACATAATCCTGAGAAAACTGCCTGGGCCACATAGGAGAGGAACAGTAGCATGCACAGAATACATAAGAGGGACATGTACAAAGGCAGACTCTTCCCCCCACAGGTAATTTGTGGGAGTTAACATTTGGTTTGTGAAAGATTTAACCACTGCCTTCTCGCCCCTCAGACTGTTTGGTAGTGGCAGGGGGGGAAGATGCAAGCTGCTTCTTGCAGCATAAAAGAACAAGAGAGCTGGGTGGCCCAGGCAAAAATAAGTTTTACGAAGCAGATTTTTAAAAGTAGGCATTTAAAAACAGGGTATTGTACCCTTACTGTCAGCTAAAGTGGCTTTTTATGGGTATCAGCTCATGATGCTTGACTGAAGGTATGCCAGGAATGCCGGATAGGCCAGCTGGGTGCTGAACTGACATGTCCTGAAGGAGTGAGACATGATCCAAGAGCAATGCCAACATTAAAACATGTGTGAGGGTGTGTCAGGACAGAAAATGATCAATACCTACTACTTTTCATAGTCCTCAGTTCTGCACAGCAGCAGTGAGCAGTCCATGAGATGTTTTATTGATAACACCATGGGCTGTGAGAAAAACTCCATGGATAAAGATTTTCAGGTTTGCTTTATGGCCTTTTCAATAAGGAGTAATCTTTTTTTCAATAAGATAAGAATTATCAGCAATCCTTTAAATTACAACAAATGGCTGAAATATACCTTAGCTAATTTATCTTTAATAGGAAAGTAATTACAAAGCCAATTGATTGCTACAATTACATTTACTGGACTTCATCATCTACCTATTGTTTCATGCACACAGTCTACTAAATCTTTCAATTCATATTTTTTATCTTATTAAGGTTAAAGGCATTGCTGCGTACAGGAATCCATTTTCAGTTGTTTAGAATTTCCTTTATTTCCTGGGCTATTTTTTTAAGCCAAGCATCTGCTTTGTGTGGAATTCTGTGCATATGCATAAAAAAATTTGTCCAAAATTCTTCAGTTGTTTTGGAAAACTAGTACATCACTTTTGAGAAAAGTATATGATTTTGTTCATGTTACAGAGATGATTTACTTTAAGTAATCCAATTACCCACATGCCATGGGTCTTTAAATTTGGCAGGAAGAGATTGTGCCTTTTACAGCATCTCAGCCCTCATCTTCCCACAGCAGCACAACATGTCACCCCATTCTCTCTGTAAAGTAATTCCTTTTTCTCATTTCTTTGTCTTCACTTTTACAGACCCAGCAGTTCTCAGGCCAAGTTTCTTTTTTGTGCCTGAGCAGGAGGTTTGGCCAGAGACCTCCCAGAGCCTCCTCCCGGGTGGCTGGTTTGACTTCTGATTCTCCATCCAGCCTCAGCTCCTCACAGGCACTGCACTTCACATCCTGCTCACATTTTCCTCCCAGTCTCCTGCTACATGCTTCCCCCCGCCGCCGCCCAAACCCAGTGTCAAGTTCAACCCCTCATTTCATATTTCTAAAGCTTTGCTGTTCTGAACTTCACTGTGAATTCCTTTTCCCTACATTTTTTTTCTTGTTTTTACTGGGATCTTTTCCTTTTCTGAAGCACGTTTAACACTGTCTGGATGCTTCTAAATTCCTGTAGTACCATACTAAAAATACAGCCTTTTCCCTACAGGGGACCAAAAAGATTACAGAGACTGGAGAAGCTCCTTGCAACTTCACCCACACACCTGTGCAAGGGTGAGGCTCTGTTTGCTTCCTCAAGGCTCACTCCTCATGACCTCATTCAAAATCCTGACTCAGATAAAACTCCCCTTGAAATCGATGGCTATATAGACTAATTAAGAACTTCTGGACTGGAACCAAACATCTTGTTGGAAGCCTAATTAGGGATGATTATCAGTTGATTGTCTACAGTAAATAAAATAGACCCTCTTCATTTTCTTTACTGCTCTTCTTGGAAAGTTGAGAATGACTGCAGGAAAAACGTTTGTGTTGCTGTTGTGTTTTGTGCACTGCTGTATGTAAGTGGCTGCTCTTTGTGAGTGTTCAACATTGTACAAATCTTGCTAAAAAAAAGAAACAAAAAAATATCCATGTGCTAAAATTCAGAAAATTCTTTCAGTGAATGTGCCTGGGCTCATTTCTCAGGAGACAGGGTAGAAACACCATGTTACACCCGGCTGTAACTTCAAAGTTCTTTTGAAAGGAGTGATAGAAAAATAATTATATGAATCCTGCATGAGATTGTAAGTAAGTCAGGTCTTATGCTTCATTCCCATTACTTTTTCAATGCTTTGAATTATATAACAGGCTGTTGGCTTTAACTTCCCAGTGGGATCTGACCAAGCTATAGTCCAAGCATCACCAAAGTAACACTGAAAAACTCACAGGGAATTTCAATAAGGATTGAAACAGTTTATGTCTGTTGTGGGGTTTGTTAGATTCTGGAAAATAAGATTTCATTGTGAATTAAAAAATGGCAACATAAACAGCCATATGTACAGAATTCAATAATAAATGTGTACAATATGGTATAGTTCCTGTAAGCACAGGAATTCTATATCTAGCACTGGGATTATTATTTAAGAAAACTGATGCATTTCAGTAATAGAAAATGAAATTAGTTTGTGCTTAGGCTGATGTTGTAGAGGCCTGACTGCTGATGCCAGGCAAGCTAGCTTGAATATTTACACTACAATCTGAAATACATGGATTGTGTGACAAATTTTCAATGAGCAATACAAAAGTTAAAAACTGTCATTTATAACTTTTTTATCCCTCCATGACCTGTAAAATTTCATTCATGCTGACATTTACAGACAGCAGTTCTCCAAAAAATAAGCACAGAATAGTAGTTTTTTGTGCAATATATTTCAGATGTGGTAATCTTTCTCTGACTCCATTTCTTTCCTTGACCAGGTGGGGGTGTTCTTGGCATAACATTTCTCAAGAATAAGATCCAAAAATAAATGGTAATTCTCTGCTGACATCTGGGAAGAGTTGGTTTTAGTCTATGTTCCAGCTCTGACAGCAAGCAGATGGGATCACCATTTTGACTGGATCACAGAAATGGTCTCGTTCTGAGAGTCCTATTACACCAAAATCCACAGCAATGAGCCTGGACCAACAGTTCTGGAGCAAAGCATTATAATTAATATAATCATTGGACAAAAATGTTCTGTTTAGTGTTTAAATCTCTAGCTGGGGGAAGATTTTGAAAAAAAAAAAAGCAGTTTGGAGGTTTTTTGGTTTTGTTAAAATTACAGAACAAAATAAGAATTCTGCAAGTAGTTTTCTGTAGTCTATAAAACTTTAGCCTTTTTTTCTGAATTCAGTTGTTTATCCTATCTCTGTGAGTTACTAAGTAGCTCCAGAACTGTATTAATCTTAATTTAAAGTTTATATGGATGTATATAGACTTCTATGCTTTAGTACCTTTGTATCTAAAAAGAGAAAGGAGTAGTAGTTTACCATGACCCTGTTAGACAGTGAAGAATTTTACAGCGTGAAAAATAGTACAAGATTTCAAGTCATACAGAAAAACTGTGACCAAGCCAGGAAATGAAGCCAGGGTAGTGCCAAATACAAGACCATCTTTCCTATTTTATTGTCACTCTTAAAGTTTCCTAAAAATAAGAGTTAAGTAAGAAGCTCAGAGAATTGGTCCACTTGTTCCAGTGCTAAGAAGAACTGAGTATCAAGAAAAATTATTCAAATTTTGCAGATCTTTACTTAGAGCTGTGGACTTTCTCTTGAAGGTGACTTCTGCTTCCCAAAAATGAAAGTGCTGTCACCTGAAATAGCTGCTCCCTGATCACACAAATGGGATACCCAACAATCAACAGTCATCACCATCATCATTGTAAAAGGTGAGCACTCCCCAGCTCAAGGTGTATCAATCCATGAAAATGTGATGTAAAATTAATGAGGAGGATAACAATGTGGATGGAAGGGATCAGTATTTTCGTCTTACAAACAGGAAAAGTTGTAGCTGAAGTTGCTTTCCCAAAATTACCCCATAAAGTTAGATTTCCCATTGCCTTTGTCCCACAGAGTGATCTACCCACTAGCCTGTACTGACTTTTGTTAAACCAAAAGGCAGGTGTCTTCAAGAACACTTCTGTACTCACTGTCATCTTATTAAACGTCATCACCTTGACAGAAAGCATGTTTCAGCTTTTATTATTTAACTCACAAGCCAACGTTACCCAGGAGATAATATCACAGGTCCATATACATACATTTGCAGCATATGATGCTCCCTGCAGAGTGAGGTCTATGAGATTATACTGCATTTGTGCATATGCAGGAATCTGTGCACATAGGTCTGCCCATCATTTCCATCTACATCCCAATAACTTCTGAATCACTTAACTAGTTTCAACCCAGTATAACAGAAGTTAGCAGGAATTAAATATCCAGTTTTGTAGGAATAGGTGGCTGAGCAGGAAAGAGAGATGTCATTAGTGGTCTAATCAAGTCAGACCTTCTCTGATCACAAGGTTGCAGCATGCTCTCCACCCACTGGAGAATTCACACAGAAGACAGCTATTATGGCTGCCACAACCACTGGAAAAGTTTTAATTGGTACTCATACCAGAGAATCCAACCACAAGACTCAAATCCATAAAAAAACCAAGCTTCATTAGCTCTGCTGCAGATGGAGCTGCTTCTCTCTCCAGGAACCACTCTTTACCTTATTTGTGGCAATTTCACCAGACTTTTCATCTTCCATTTCATTTGAGCTAATCTCTCTCCATCGCAGCTGGCCTGCTGAGCTCCGAGAAACAGATGTATGAGGTCCCTGACTGCTGCTTGGTGAACTCATTTTGTGCCATTTCAGTTCTAGTGCTGTGCTGCGCCATTCCTCCACATCCACTGCCTTTCCAGTCTCTGAGTACTTTGAGCTATCACAATGCAGCTGTGGATCAGCCGTCTTACATTTATGAAGGGGAAAATATGTCTGCAACTCCTGTATTTGTCATCTTTTTCCAAAAAGACCACCTCCAGTTTCCCAATGTTGGCTAATGAAGCCAGTGAGTTGCTTTTGGAACAAACACATTTCATCCCTAAACTAACTAACTCCAGTCATCTGAACAAGCTTGATACAACCTCCTTTTATCAGTAAAGTGTTTTTCCTGCCTCTATAAAACTCGGATTTTTCCTGTCTTTGTGAATTGGCTAGAGGATCACCCTCTACAGAGAAAGGCAGGCATCTCTGTAGAGAGACATTCATGCCAGCTATTGTTCAGGACATTTTATAGGCATTCTTTGGCAGTGCCTATATGTTTTACTGATATGGGGGGTGGGAGTCTAGATAAGTAGATTAGATATCTAAACTTGAACATGGTTGAAAAATGTGTTACAAAATCTTATTGAAAATATATGGACTATAATCATGAACATAACATAAAGCAGAACATAATATCCAATTGAGAAAGGAGCCTTGGAAGTTAAATGATTTTTTGATGACAGCCCAATCCTCATTTGGAATAAACTGACATCAGCAGCCATCAAAATCAATAAGATCATGTTAACAAAACACCAGCTAAGGATGTGGACTTAAAATAACATTATTTTATTTTCATTAAATAGAAAATGCTAGGGAGGCAGTTGTGCTCTTGAGAAGAGCCAAGCAAGTTGTGGTACTTTCTCTCTGCCCATCTCCTCTACCAGCAGGGGAAGAAATGATGAAACACAGAAGTCTTGTGAAGCTTAGCATACTACAGAAGAAAAAAATTTCTGAAGAGAAAATCTGTTTTGTTGATTAAGGGCAGTTCTAACACCAACTCAAACAGGCAAGATGCCACTGAAGTCAGCCTGTTTCCACCCCAGATGGGAACTCCTCATTCGTTTTGCCAAGAGTGGGCAATGAGATACAGTCCCACATGATGACCATGGGCTCACAGAGATGTTAGCTGGCCCTTCACATTTAATTTGTAGTGCCCTCTACCTGTGGAAGAAGGGAAACCTTTAAGCTGTCATCCTTAGGTTCAAATCAGATGTCCCACTTTAACTAGTAGGTTCTTAAAAGCCTCCAAATGCTCAGGCACTAAACATAAGATACAAGGAAATGGAAACACAAGAGCTAATGTTTTTTGGAAGTTATATCTTATCCCTATGGGATCATGGGACAACTTAATCTAATCAATCCTTTACATCTCTAATTATAATAAATCCTGTTTTATATTAGCATATAAGGCTTTTTGATTCAGATTACTTTCCTAATCATTACAAAAATTCTATGTTAGGAACTCCTTATCCATCTTTAATATAAAATTCTGCAGTATTTTACAAGTACATGACAGTACCACTCTAGATTGGGAGACAGACTATAGGAGAAAAACTATAACATACTGAGATTGCCGATACATTTCAGAAGACTGTCTATCCCCAAACAATTTGGCTGCAGATTAATATCCTTTTGCTTTTGAAAATATGCCTTGGGATATGTGAAGGCATCAGCCACATTTTTATATGGTCACACAAAGGCAAGAGCATGGAGGGCTTTTACAAAATTTAGGGAAAGCATCATCAGACTTTTCTGAAAGATTTCTCCTCTAGGTATAGTTCTAGAAGTCCTTGATTTAATTTATAGATCTGAGAGGATTGGTGAATATAGTGGAACATATTCTATGATGTGTGATGCATGCTTTTCTTTCATAAAATCAGCTAAATGGAAAGGTGGAACAAGAGCTACCACAGTAGCCCACCAGGAATCCTTCATGAGCTATCCAGGGGTATACCTCTTATCTTTTAATTTTCTGAAAATCTCAGAATACCAGAATTTCTCCTTTTAACATCTTCATATGAATGTCAAGAACGAAAGGACCGCTACTGACAGGTAAATGACAATATTTTTCTACCTCCAATGGCTACTCGTGTACCTCCCAAAATCAAGTGCACAGTCTTGGCAAAATGCCAGGCAATTCTGTTCCATTACAGTGCAGTGCTGGCAAAAAGCCAAGGAATCAGCAGTTTTGGTTTCCGTGAGGAAAAAATTCTTCCCAGAGAGTTTGGATGTGATGGGATTTTAATGTGATCCAGGATGTTTCTTAGGTCAGCGAGTCTTTTCTAGGTGGTGAAAGGAAGCATTACAAAGAGGAAGGCCCTAAAACCTGGCATTCAGGGTGTTTTTTGAGGTATCTCTACCCCTGATTTTGGTGTGTTGCCTCTCACTGCATGCAGAGAAACTGTACTGAGTTAATGATATCCATAACTGAGGACTTCATAGAGTTGTGACAAATACAGTTGATTGCTTTTCTCAGGCTTTGCTTGCTCTGTTTTTCAAGTGCAGACCAGCTGCTGGAAAATGGTATATCAATTCTTGCTGTAAGCCATAGCTCTTAGTACTGAGGTGCTACTTCAGCCTTCTCTGAGAACATCAGTTTCCCCAAACTGAAACCATTGACACTGTACAGGGCCATTTGATTAATTTTCCTTTTGTATTTTAAGCAGTATCTGTTAACCTCTGAACTATTCTCTGCTTCCTGCAATGCTCCCTAAGATAAGAGTTGTTCAAGAATGTACATTTGTGGTAATTAAACCATCATGAAACTTGCAATGTCAGGAAATATATGGTTCTCCCCTCTTTTTTCCCCCTTCTCTTTTTTTTTCCCTCTTGCCAGCTACTTGTCTATTTATAGAAATAACACGTCACCATTTACTTCAGAGGCAGTGACATGGAGAAGCAGATATTTAGAGGAAGTCCATTTGCTTGACAAAAACATCCATTACCTTTATCACTAGTGGAGACCAAAAAAGAATCAATTACAATACTTCAGTTGGGAATGACTTATTGAATTGTGAAATATACTGACACTCTGAAGTCACTGTGGTAAGCTAAATACCGGTACTTGTAAAAGGCAGGAAATGTTGTAGATAAGATGCTGATTCACATGATTTGAGACCAGAATGCATTTTCAGTTTGTGTTGATGCTCTAAACTTGTCTAATTTCCACCAACTCTTACTAATCAAGGGTCAGGGAATTAGCTCAGAAGAGAGAACTGCAGAGGATTTGCACCTGCTTGGTTCAACTATGAAATTAGCTCTGAGTGCTAAATACACCACATCCCATCCTACAGTCAGAGATCAGCTGTCAACTCCTTATTCAATCATAGAACCACTTAAATTAGTCATTTGACTGGCTTTAGTGGTGCATCTATCACAAGTACTTGATTATCCTCCTCCACATGTGCTAGCACCTTCAAATCCTTCAGGTGATGGCAGAGAACATAGGCAAGGGTATTGCTGGATGGCCTCACTTGAGGGTGTGCTCCAAGTCCTCATCCTGCAGCTGTTTAACTGTGTCATGTATTACTGTACATTGAATGGCTCCACTGAACATCCTTGGGGACTGGAACTATTTGTGCTGTTAAATTGTTAGGAAGATCCTTGGCACGTCTTTAGCTGGAGCCAACCTCCCTATCCCAAATGCCTCAGAAACAGTTCAGAAGCTATCACAGGGCAAATACCACTTCCAGTAGGCACGTTGGGTGAATGTCCTCCATTTAGGCATTCACAGAGTGCAGTGTTCTCAATGCAGGTTTTACTGTGTCATTTGACCTCAGTGACAGAGAACAATATGGGCCACGTTTAATTTACTGGTGTAGACATTGTTTCTGTGTTGCAACAAATAACTGTTCAACACAAAATACTGGACTTCAGGAAATCTAACCCAAGAAATTGAAATTACATATATATATACACTGTAAAATTAATTGACTAATATGTTAATACTATTCAGTTAAATCAGATATAAAAAGCTGCACATGGATATAATATAATTATTACGCTTACTTAACAACAAGCATGTGGTTCATTACTGAAGGAGACTTGCATGTGCTCAGGGGATCCTCTTTTTCGCATTCCCCCTGAGCTCCAGGAAGGAAGGGGTGACCTTCCTGCCCTGGTGGAATCCACCCTACAGACACATCCAAATCAAAAGGTAGCTTTTATTTCTAGGGCTTTCTGAAAAGCTTCTGAAGAGGAAAATGCTTTGGTCTTTGCAGTGTCCTAGGGGCCTGATTCAAGCACTTTGTGAGCAAAGAGAATTGCTGAGTTTGATACAGAAGGTGAAATCTCAGTGCCATTGAAATAAATGCCACCATCCCCTTGATCTACTGAAGTTAGGATTTCAGTCCATAATATTGAAGAAAACTACCGTCATATCTCTCAACTTTGACTCTTTGAAATAACAGTAGTTCAGCAACATACTTCAGTGGTACTGTACTCAATGCTTTTTTTTCCACAAAGGAAATAAAAGCACATTCTACAGGTACACTTAATGGAAACTGGTTACTAATTGTTTTTTCTAATATATTTTATTTAAACGCTGAAAGGGCTGGCCTACTTTACAAAATTAAATAAAGTATTAGATTCTCTGGATTCTCCCTCCTAAATTGACTCAGTCTCATTTGTATTTAAGCCATTCGTGATTCATCATGGTGTCAGGAAGGAATGCCCCTGTTAGAACTGATCTGGTTATTCACTATAGCAGGAGAAAAAAATGTCAGGAAAGAAATGTGTGTTTATGACCTGTGATCTGAGGAAGAGTGAAAAGGTTTGAGGAGCAGAAAGTAAGAGACTGTTTCCACTACGAAGTTCAAGGTGGAGGTGGAGGGAAGGGAGGAAGAGGAGGAGAGGTAAAAAGGGTAATTTGCTGCATATTTTTAGTGCATATTTACATTGCTAGATGCTTTGATGGGGACTTCTCATGAGAAATTGTATTTTAGGTAAAATCTATTAGTGTGGAATAACTGGCACAAGAACCTTTCCTTTTTCAGGCAGGGTCACAGTGTCCTTTTACATACTAAACATTAAAGAACATGTACATGACCCACTGGAGGTCATGATGCTATTGAGTGGGACTTGGCACTAATTCTGTGTCAAACACTGCTGTGTGTGTCCATAACTTAGATGGAAAAATAAAAAGAGAAGAAACAGCTGAAGCTGAAGTAACTTGCCTATGGACAGACAACAGCAAGTTGGCAGGACTGGGGATTAAACCTGGTTTTCTGACTCTTAATCCCATGCCCTGCTTGTTCAGTGATAACGGGCAGAAGTGTAAAATGAAACAGAAATTTTAACAAACTTCTGTATCTCTCTGTGCCCTCCTCCTCGCGTTTCTTTGCCTTCCTATTGGCTTAAGGTGAAGTTTTTACTTAGAAAATTACTTCCTGTCCAAACTGATTCCTTAAATATAATAAAATAAGCTTTGAATCAAACATGATATGATTTTATGTAGATAACTTGTTTTGAGTAGTTATTTCTGCTTGTGTATAAGATGCAATGTGTTCATTAATATATGGACAAAGCTAAGAGGAAAAAATGTAGCTTCAGAAAAATAACTTAAAGAATACAGACTTGTTAAATGGAGATGCCACGTCATTTGCATACACAAACACAGGGGACTTATAGCAACTCTGTATTTTAGAAACAGGTTTTCACATATGGTTTGGATGCCTAAATGCATGTGTCCTAAAGCTCTTGAAATTCAGCAAGGTTAGAAAATTTTGATGTCATTCTGAAAAATCAGATTTTTTTACAAGGAAGTTCTAAAGTGTATACAAGAACAAGTACACATTTTTTCAGTCATGTCACACACAAAAAATGGCATGCACTCCAATCTCATTTCCAAGGGTTTACACCACATATTTTCAGTGCACCTGTTATGCAAATAAAAATTGCACTGCCAACTGAAATTTTATCTGACCATGTCCACATTCTGTAGTAAAAGTTGGCTTGCTACTGAACAGTCAAACACTAGAGCCTGAGGATGGTACTGAAGAAATGCTAACAGAGATCCTCACTTTTCCTATATTTTCAATTAAGTAGAGGATGCACTTCTTGGATGAACTTAATTTTGTACAGAAAGGCAGTCATGAATATAGATGCACTGTGGGAAAAGGAGTCTGGCCAATGAACTGGAATGAGATGGCCAGGAATGCAAACTGTAATTCCTGCAAACTCTTTTGGCAGCATCTAGTTATAAGTTTATCACAAGAAAATAATGATGTTTGCCACAGGGAAGTCTGGTTTTTTGTGTTCTCTTCCTGTAAATCCTTATGTTAGCATCAATTCACAGCACTTCCATTTCCTGAAAAATTACCTTTAGTAATCTCATCTGGGAATTATACCCATGTTGCTGTCAATATATTTTGTATTGTCCATAAGTGATGGCAAATGTGCAGTGTGCAGAGACCCCAACAACTGCTTAGAGCCTTGACAACTGCAAAACAAAGATGTTCTGTGCTGGCCTAAGCTTGCGAGAATGAAAGAAGTGCAGGAGCCAACCACATACTTTGGGAGTTTTCCAACTCTGGCAGGAAAACATTTTTTTTTCTCTTTTGGTAACAAATGGCACTAATGAGAACAATGAATTTCAGTAATCAGGTTGAGAAGCTTAAACAAACAACCTAATTAGAACAATGAAAGATGAAGATGGGAATATAGATTATTGTAAGCTTATTGTCATTGTGGACTGATAATGGTTTAGTGGGCTATCTGGCATTATTCTAATTCATTTCATCACAAGCTTCATTCCAGAGCTACCCATTTCTCTATCTGCTGTTCAGATTTAGAAACAGATAAGCTGTATAACAGAACTGGAAGAAAGTAAATCTGAGAGCTGCTGGGGGGTGAATTGACTGCACAGGAAGTAAATTCCGTGTTCAGTCAAAGAACAGCTGTAGCTTTTACAGGAAAGGAGCTCAGTCCACAAGTTAATGTCTCTAAGCTTCTGGAGAACAGTGTTCAAATCCCTGCTCTGCTGCACATTTTGTGTATGAACCTCAGTTTCCCATCAGCTAAAAACTACAGTAAAAGACAGAAAAAATTCTGTCTTGCAGAATGCAACGCTTATGACATGCTCTGATAAGAGGTAATGAGTTCATTTAAATGTCTTTTGAACCACTGTAATATTTTGCTAATTACCCTACTAATTGGCTTCGGCTGAAACCTGAAGGATGCTCAGTGGAAAGCCTACCTTTGCATCCAGGCTGGTGATTTTTGATGAGGAATCAGGTTTTTCTTTCTCTGGTGGTACTTGTTCAATGGTTCCTTATACGTGAAGTTGCTATACCTTTTCAAAGTTGGCCCTTTTTTTGCTGTATAGTCAGTCATGGCAAACATGTTTGCAAAGAGATTTCATTTTTAGAACAGTTAGTAGAAAAACTAGGAGGAACACTTCCACTGAAGTGGGGACAACTTCATTTTATTCTTCAGGACAGAGACTGCTGTGATCATAAAAGACAGCTTTGCTGATAAATGTCTTCAGAAACAAGTGGAGCTGCTTATGCTTTCAAGCTTCCATAGCAGTGTAACAGGATGGGTTAAGCGATGGATAAAGGTAAGAGTGGTGTTAGACTGGAAGTGTGCTGCTTAAAGACCATTGATATTACAATTTATATTCAAGGTGAGAAAACAGAAGGTATATCTCAAATATTAATTATTTTGTATTTATTAATTATTTCAAAATGTCTTCAGAAATGTTCAATTTACTAAAGCAAAAACAGTTTGGAGAACCTAATAAAGAGGAGGGATTGGACAGGAAATTTAGGCTGGTAATGGGTTTTGCTTTAACATATATTTGCTACATACCTAAACCTTCCAATGATTCACATCCAAGTCTCTAAAGTGTTTACAAAAAAAAAGTCTGGTTACATTAAGAAGTAAGGTAACAGGGAAAAAAACCTGCAATGATATCCAATATGTAGAAATATCTATGCATATAACTTGGAGGTTAAAAAATATACGGAAAAGAGGATGTGAGAAGCTAAAAATACTGAGGGAAAATGTTAG
Source organism: Theristicus caerulescens (assembly GCA_020745775.1). Taxonomy (NCBI): domain Eukaryota; kingdom Metazoa; phylum Chordata; class Aves; order Pelecaniformes; family Threskiornithidae; genus Theristicus; species Theristicus caerulescens. The sequence continues at coordinate 13,663,658 of CM036561.1, forward strand.
CATGATAAAATGTAGTTTTTTAATGTATATTGGAAGAAAAGTATGTCTTAACATAGAATTGTCCTGATATTGGAAATAAATCATCAAATTCTTATTAGAAGACACAGAATAGTTAAAATTCATAAAATAGCTGGATTCCTAGAAAGAAAATACAGATGATGTACTTCTACCATATAAGAACAGCAAATTTCTTTCTGGTTTGTCATGGTCTGAAGGAAATATAAAGCAACTTTAAGTAGAATTAAACACTTTTAATTCAGTGGACACAGATGGTTTGCACACAAATTGCTCTAGGAAATCTTTAGTCCTCATTTTTAACAAATTCTGGAATATCAGGAAAATTCCAGAAGACTGAAGGTGGACTTACGGTGTGCCAATATTCCAAAAAGTATGACAAGATGACTGGAGTGAGTGTAGGTCAATTAGTCTGACATCTGTTCCAGAAAATGTAACAGAAAAGCTGGGAAGAGAATCAGCTGAGAAATAATTAAAGGATGGAAATAAAATTAATTCCAGACAACGTGGTTTTATGAAAAGCAGATCATGTCAAAGAAATCTCACTTTATTCTTTGATGAAATTGCAAGCTTGTTTGAGTAATCTGATTTTTGTAAAATATTTGAATTTAGCAGCACAGGATGTTCTGATTTAAACATTGGCATCCTATACTATTAAGAAAGCAAATGTTTTATGAATTAAGAACTGGTTAAGTGATAGATCTTAAAAAGAGATTGTCTCTAGGAAATTATCAACAGCTGAACATACTTATAAGAGAGTTTCATGGGGATCAGTAGCAGACCTGATACCATTCAATGACTTCACTAATTATTTTTGAAAGTAAATAATAAATCACTTATGATAACATTTGTAATTAAAAGGGGGAAAAAAAGGCCTTAGTAAAATAGTAAATAAGGATAAGGCAATGAGGCAGGATGATCTGGATCTTTTCATAAACAGGACTCTGAAAAAGACCTAGGGATCAAAGTGAAGGAGCAACCTGATGTGAGGTCTCAGCATGGTAAAAGTGCTGATAATTAGCTCTAATTGTAGCCTGCCTGCAAATGCAACTATGCTGTTCTCTGGATTCAGCCTCTTCAGCATGCAATCAGCTCTGGTGTCTCTGTACTGCACTTCTCTACGCTTCCTCTTCTGCTGGTTAGTATAAACTGAGACAGCTCAGATACCTTGGATGCCTCTGCCAGCATGATGTAGTTTTGCCCTTGATCACAATCACAGTACTTTCACAGGGAGAACGTAATGGGTATTAAATAACCCTTCAATCTAGGAGGAAGGAAGTAACAAGAACCAATGGCTGGAAGTTGAAGACATGCACATTTGAGTTAAAATATATTATAGTTAGTATATGCACATCACTGAAAGAAATTATCAAGGGAACAGCCAGTTTTAGTCATGTCTGTGCCTTTGGAAGCATATAATTTTGTGAAAGGGGGTGGTAATTTCCATGAGACCTAGGTGAAAAACACCATATAACTTTCTCATTATAGCTTTTAAGAGCGGTGACCTGGTAGCAATTTTTGTTTACTGCTCAGAATGATCAGCTTCCTAACACTGATTGTAGACTGGAAGAAGTTGAAATCTCATACTCGCAGGCAGAAGAACATAATACGTACAGAAGAATTTGTAATGCAAAAGGAAGTTCATAACAGAAAGTACTAACAAGACAAATCTGAAATTGTGCTCTCAGGCAACAAGCCTGCTGGATGAAAAAAAGAAGTCCTAGAATGGCCCACGGTTAATGCTTTTCAGATGACAGAAAGGGTATGACCTTGAGAGGTCATCCCCTATCTTAAGTCAAGATCAACTCCACTGAAAGCTGATTAAGAGAAAAATGAAATGCCAGTAATGTTAAGCTCACAGGTATAAAAAATGTCCTTGCTGCAACAACACAAATGGCTTCTAATCCAACTGAACTCCCTCCTAACCCAGGCATCTCAGAGAAATAATAGCAGCTTCTCATACAACCTGTGAATGTGTGACCCTTCCAGAAGAATCCTTAAAATTCCCCAAATGTGCTGTTTTCTCAGACTGCAGACTACAAAATCAGAAGGCACTGAAGCTAAATCTGTGTGCTTGTAAGCTAGCTTGGGTCAAGGATTAAAGAGTGTCCTGACCCTGATTCAGCCCGGCTAGTGTGGAAGTGCTGAACAGGTTGTATTTCAAGAGCAGCAGAACAATGAGATCAATTACAAGTGACTGAACTTCTCAGCATACACAAGGTTCCTTATTCGGCAATATGCTCTTTTAAGTTCAGATTTATAGGAGGATTCTGTAGTCAGTACCCTAACCTGCCTGTAACCCTCCTGCCCACTGCTGAAACAATAATAAACCTTCAGAACTCCAGTTCCCGTAGAATCACTTATCCTATCTGATGATAGTATACTGAAGGATCTTTAAATTAAAGGTTATTCATTTGGAAAATGAACAGTAGCTTGCAATTAAAGAGTGATATTGAAATATTTTCTTGGTGAAATGACTTTAAAAATCCCACCTTTTTCAGTATTTTTTAGTTCGTGTATGTTTGTAGTAAATATTCTTCAGTACAATTTCATTTAGGGAATATTGTTGTAAACTGGGATAACTAGGGGGAGCATGCCACAGGCAGTATTCATTTTCCATTATGAATTATTTTGGGATGCAGACTAGTGATTTTCAAAGTTGAATACAAGAAATATCAGAAGAGATATCCTCCATCTTTCTAGATAAAACAATGTAAGAATTAAAAGAGTTCTGATACAGCTGCTTTGGGAAATATCTGAACTGTTACTTGTGTAAGACAACGATTTACACAGTCTACTCAAATTATATGTTACAAACCCCAGCCAAAGACCCTTAGCACAAGCTAAAGAAATGTAGAATTTGACTACATTAGATCAATTTAAATAGAATCATAGAATCATAGAATTGTTAAGGTTGGAAAAGACCCTTAGGATCATCAAGTCCAACCGTTAACCTACTACTGCCAAGTCCACCACTAAACCATGTCCTCAAGTACTGCATCTACCCGTCTTTTAAATACCTCCAGGGATGGGGACTCAACCACTTCCCTGGGCAACCTGTTCCAGTGCCTGACTACTCTTTCAGTAAAGAAGTTTTTCCTAATATCCAACCTAAACTTACCCTGGCACAGCTTGAGGCCATTTCCTCTCGTCCTATCGCTTGTTACTGGGGTGAAGAGACCAACCCCCACCTCTCTACAACCTCCTTTCAGATAATTGTAGAGGGCAATAAGGTCTCCCCTGAGCCTCCTCTTCTCCAAACTAAACAACCCCAGCTCCCTCAGCCGCTCCTCGTAAGACTTGTTCTCTAAATAAGCACGACTTGACCTAAAAATAGTAATACCATAGGCCCTTTCTGCCCCCACTCACTATCAACTGTAGTGGTATCAGCTGAGAATAACGTATTTGGATCCATGCGTTTGAATTTGCAAAGATTAAGAAACTGAAATGACTTTTTTACATTTTATAATTACTACTATAAAGGCACTTGCACTGGCATGAGGGATTTGGTGGGAAGAAGTCAGGATAGGGAGAGAGCAGGATTAGCCTGTCAGCACAAGTGTAGATTAGCTCCAAGTGGCTGTGAAACCTCGCCTGGAGTCTCTCTTGTCAGGTTAGTCTGCACTGGATCCCGAACTCCCTGATGGCCTGGCTCTTGTCCTGAGCAAACGGAGCAGGTCTCCGGGCAGGGGCCCTAGCTTATGAAGGAGCTCTAGACATACACCTGCTATAGGCATGGTTGGCTCAGGCCCAGGCTTAATCTTGAACTGCTCCATCAAGCAGTGCAGACATCATGGTGCTTCACTCTCCTTGGGCTGTGTGTTATGCAAACAGGCAATGAAAAGATTGTGCCTGACCCAGTTTTAAGGATCTTAAAAGACAAGTCTAAAGTGAAAGACAGGAGGTGGCAGAAACCAACAGATGCAGCACAAACAGTGAGATGCGTGGGAATTGCCACGGGAACGCCGGATCACTTGTCTTTCCGTTAACAGCTATTTATACACAAGGTGAGAACCTAGCTTTAACAGTTAAACATACAGCATGCAAATAACTTTTCAAACTCAGCTCACATAGATGTTGTTGTCATTTTCTCCCGAAACCAAGGGCAGTACAGCAGCAGCTTGTGTCTCCATAGTGCTTTCTCTAATGGACATCACAAGCATTCTCCCTTTGGGATAATGTCCACATGTCCTATTGTTTGCTTTGCAGTGCCAACGACACTAATGGCGCTCAATAAACAACTCTGTGGCTACAGGCTGGACGCAGTTTCTAATGATCTATGGGCACTGCTTGATGAGAAATGGTAAGAAGGTTATGCATTTACTATCCAAATTCCATAGCTGTTTGATCAGGAGGATGGACAACAGCCGAAATAGCCACTCCCCAGCAACTGTGGTGGATTACTTCTGCTCCTTTGTGGGCTCACCAGACTGTCTTCCCCGGGATAATAAACACAGGTGGAGGAGATCAAATTGATAAAGACAGAGGAAAGGAATTTAAATAGTTTCTCTGAAGGGAGAGATGCATTGCTTTTGCTCAAGTAAAGAAAAACCTCGAGCCTAATATATCAAAAGAGAGGAATATGCAAGAGATCTCATGTAGAAGATAGAAGCATTCTTGTAGACTTATGTTATATTAACCCTTTCCCTTGTTACACTGTGTTACTTATGTGGAGATTCAATTACTCTTTGCTTTAAGAAAACTGTGTTGGCTCATCAATGGCAGGCCCTGAAGGGAAGCCTTGGAGCTGACTCAGGATGTGTTCAGTAAATGTATTTCTCAGTCCTCTGCAGTGTGGATTGAATTTACCACTGCTCCTCGTCACAGAGGTTACCCAAAATATATTCCTTAATAATTACTAATGTTTTACTATAAGCACAAGTTTATATTGCTATAACTTTCTGAGAACTTATTCTACCAAAAACTCACATACAGATTCAATTACATGAGTGCACAATATCAGCATATTCTTGTGTCTACACTAGCAAACCTCATCTAAACACCTCTATACCGGCACTTCTTCATTGCCTTGAATTGTAGCCATACTGTGCTGAATACAACACTATATGCTATGCTGCTGTCTTTCTTGCCTGAGGCAAGAATTAACCCTGAATTTTTAACTTGAACCATTAAAAGCCAAAGGTGATGAAACTGCAGAATGACAGCTTTTCCTCTGTTCCTCCAACTGTCTGTATCGCACTTAGCTTCATAGAAGTCTTTGAACTTATGAGGTCCCTTTGGTGTAACGCTCAAGTTAAAAAGAGAAGAGGCTTCAGCTGTGAGTTTCCTTGCATCTGCGGACTTCAACAGTCTTGAATATTTAAACTTTACTAAAAGTTATGTTGTTGATTCACTTAGTATTTTCTAAGTGTAGAGTAAGCACAGTAATAAGATCTTGTCATAGAACATTTGTATTTTCAGTGTAGGCTTAGGGCTTTTGTACTCAGGCGTAACCATTGCAAAATCAAAAGATAACTGCCAGCTCTGAAAATGAAGGACTGGATATCAAGTAGGAGGCCATTGGCCAGCAGAACATGAGAAAAGAATTAACACATTTTGAGAGGAGAGCTGCTGGCCTCTGGGGGATGATAGAGAGTTCAGTTTTTCTGTCAGTGCGCCAACTGACTGACTGTCCTGGTTTCAGCTGGGATAGAGTTGATTTGCTTCCTAGTAGCTGGTATAAGGCTGCGTTTTGGATTTAAAATGAGAATAATGTTGATAACACACTGATGTTTTGGTTCTTGCTGAGTAGAGTTTACACTAGTCAAGGACTTTTCAGCTTCCTGTGCTCTGCCAGGTGCACAAGAAGCTGGGAGGGACCAGAGCCAGGACAGCTGACCCAAACTGGCCAAAGGGCTATTCCATACTGTATGGTGTCATCCCCAGTATATAAACTGGGGGGAGTTGGCCAGAGTCAGCAATCACTGCTCAGGGACTGGCTGGGCATCGGTCGGTGGGTGGTAAGTGGTTGTATCCCTTGTTTTTCCTGGGTTTTGTTTCTCTTTCTCTCTCTTTCTTGTTGTTTTCCTTTTCATTACTACTACTATTGTTATATTTGTATTTTATTTTATTTCAATTATTAAGCTGTTCTTATCTCAACCTATAGATTTTCTTACTTTTGCTCTTTAGATTCTCTCCCTCCTCCCACTGGGGGGGAGGATGAGTGAGCGGCTGTGTAGCGCTTGGTTGAGGACTGGGGCTAAACCACGACACTGACCTACAGATTGGCTCCAGACCTGGAGACCGCTTGCCTGGTTATCAGCCCAGAAATGAACGCTTCAGCAACTGAGCATGTGAAATAGGGAAGGAAGAAAGAAATGTGCTAATGAGGTTTTATATAGAATTTTGTGAGTGGAATATAGAAATAATGAAATAATGCATCAAAAGTGGTAGGACCTGGAGGGGAGAAAAAAAAAATTGGCTGGGTTTGGAAAGTGCTAAAGTTAAGAATCTAGAAAGTAGCAGTCATTAAATAAATAGATAATGAGGCCCACATAAATTCATGGTTCAAGAGATGAAAAATGAATAAACTTTCCAGACTTGCATCATCAAGAATAATAAAATGAGTGTTAGTAATCATTAAATATACTTGCTGATTAATTGATGGCCTGTTTGGATCTGTTTATTTGGAAAATGCAGAGTCTTATTCTAAATCTGAATAAGGTGGCATATCCACATGGGGACTGTGCAGCCCATGCAGAGGTGTTGCCTCAGTTTGCAGCTGTATAATTGCATCAGTTTGTGATGTCTAGGCAAATTAGTTCCTCATGGGAGGAGTAATTAGCCAGTGAGTAGAGGTGGAGCATCAGCCCATGCATTGTGTGCTCAAAGACTGAGAGAAAAGGCTTGCTTACAGTATGTAAATCTTTATAAGTCATGTAAAAATGTGTGGAAGCTCTTTTTTCCTCCATTGCATGAGTCACTGAAAAATACAATTTTGACAAGTACAATAATGCAGAAAGTTTCCCTGCTATCTAGAGAGGTGAAGAATCCAGGAGAAAAGTGGAGTGTAGACTCATGAATGAATAAAGCTGAAAGGCAGAATATGCTAGGCATATACAAAAGGTAGAATATGCCAGTTCTGTTGGCACAGGAAGGACTAAACACCAGTTTCCTCAGTGAGTGGAGGGTGCTGCAGTAGATGTCTCATGAATGTAGGCTGGCCATTGCTACATCTTCAGGGCTGCATTCAGGAGTAACCTGCAGCATTGATGTGCTCAGTAAACGGATCCTGGATGATGCTTTCCTCAGCCTTTTGGGGGCTGCATTAGTGTCTTCAGGTGTTCTTTTCTGTCACCCCAGCTTCTTCTGAAGTTATGACAGCAGTTGCTGCCTTAAGTGCTGCAGTCACCTCTGCCATGTCCTGTTCTGGTACCCAGTGAGTCCTAGTTAGAGAACTGAGCATAAACCTGTTTTATCTGTGAGTAATGACACAACAGGCCAAGCCATATGCCCAGAGCAGCAGAGCAAGAAGTTGGATTGCACATTTGGGACCATATTGTCCTCTCCTCCCTGCATTTAGAGTAGAGACTCAGCTCTAGAGAGAGGGACTCACTAGCTTGATTTTAGGCAGTCTTTCCCTCTGTGTTTCTGCAATACCACAATAGAAGAAGGGAGGAATAAGGAGAAGGAAATATGAACATTTTGAGCACATCCAGAAACAAAGCAATTCTTGAAGGATGCATAAAATATGAATGTGTAAACAAAGTGAAAGAACCCAAACACCTGCAGTGACAAAGGCTCTTTTGAAAAAATACTTTTCAATATTTAAATAACCATTTCTGGTAGCCTTTGGTATAACAATACAGCTTGATTGCTGGCCGTTCCTTACAATGGAAAGTTAAGGGGCATCCAGTATAATTTTACTGTAATAAATAGAATCTGAAAAAAACAAACCGTAAGGCTGCAAAAGCAGACTGTTTTCCTGAACTGCTTTGCCCTCTGAAATATTTTGATGGCATGACATACAATGTTTATTGTTTTACATGTCTTTATAGCCTTCAGCCTCTCTCTCTGTCAGCACGTTACTTCTCAGCTTCATTGTGCTCTTCTCTCTTCTCTGGTGCCGTGGGAACATAAAGCAAATGATTCTACTGTTCTCAGCTAGAAATTGTTTTTCATTATAATTTCAAGAGGGGCTTTGAAGTATCTACTTAGGCTCTCACAGCTAATAAGAGACAAGGCAGTTGCTATGCTACTTGTTGATTAAATGAAAAACAGACCTGATAACATGTGAAATCTTTCTAAGGGAGGTGTTTCTCTTATGGAGATGAGTACCGAGCAGTTAAGACCTGAATTGCAAAGTTGTATGCCTAAGGTTAAATGCCTAAATGGTTACTTTAAGTTCCCAAAGTGATGGGCTGGCTATCTGGAGCGAGAGTGTCAGCTGGTGTAAATCATCATTTACACTAGCTAAGCATTTGGGCACAAGGGGCTTTGAGGCCATAATGTCTATGTTTATTCCAATCGTTAAAAATGCTAAATTTTCAATTAAGAACTACATGAAAAGAAAAAGTATTTTTCTGAGGTGCAATGTGACAGAAAATTCTAATGACACCCAGGCAAAGAGAAGATCCTCTGCCAAAACCAGGGTGGTATATTTAAGGCCATAAATAACATGTAGTTTCATACCTATAAGTCACAGTTTGAAAATGAGTTTCTAGGGAAAGCTCAAAAATACAATTTATGTTTCTCAAATAGAATATAGACCTCTAAATTCAGGACAGCAGTCTAATCAAAAGCCCTGAATCTGTGTAGACACTGGAAGTCTCTTAAGTATGTTGTACCCCTTAAGTCAGACTTAACACATTCTGAGAGCACGGAGTTCAGATCAAATATAAGTTACAATGACTTCCACTGTGAAACACAACAAGAAGAGGTGCCATAACAGTTTAGTCATTAAAGATGTTGCACAGGGAATAGAATATGTATAATTTAAAATTTCATACTGAAAACTGCAATTCTATTTTTTCCTCTTACTCTTGAAAATGGGCAACTCTGCAGCAAAGACATAAGAGCCAGGAGACCAGAGAAAGAACAGATAAGAGAAAGCATAATTTTGCAGTCCAGTGACTTAAACACTGTTGGGAGAGAGCAGAAATGGTTCTGCTCTGTACATAGTTTCCTTTATGTGTGTTTGTCTGTTTAAATTGAAATGCAGAAGCAATCCACAGCAGCAGAACAGAAAATGTTATTATACCTTGTCTTACTTTCTGTATTTTTGGCCCCACACTTGTTAGCTGGACTGTGGTTACCATGTGAACTGCTTGAGGAGTGATGAATGTATCTATAAGCTTACGGTTATCCTCTTAGAGTAGAGGAGATCTGAGTTTAGCTCCCTTAAGCTAAATGAAGGCCTTTCTTCTGTTCCAGTTATCGGCAGCAAAACACCTGATTTTGTACCTGCTCACAAATCAAGAGAGATATCAAGGGTCTGCATTCTGGCTTAAGTGAGGAGCACACGTCAACTATACATATACATTGGATGTCAAAGCTCAAGACAGAGAGAGATACACAATTTCAGATACATTTCTATCTCCAGCTGGAAGAACAAGCCAGTTGCTGTTGGCACCCTTCTGTCCCATGTCTGAGTGGCTGATGTGTTTTCCACTCCTGCTCCAAGGAGTCTAGATTTTAGGTGACGCATTACTGTCTGTTGCAACATATATCTTTATTTGGGATTCTACACAGAGGCCATCAACATGTGTTATCTACTATATTTATTTCATGCATATGGTATGTTAAAATTTCAATGGTTGCCTTAATAATATATACTAGGTGAAGAAGTAACAGCTCACTGTCAATGTGTTGTTAGACAGTGACATTGGTCTTTTTCTGAATATAGCAGTTTCTGAAAGCAAAGATACTTAAGATGTTAGAATAATAGGAAATTTATTCTATTAATTCATGCTTTCTGGAGATGAGCTGAAAGTAGGGAGATTCTCCTAGGGCAGAAGCGTCCACAGATATTTTCCATTTTATACCTTTATTTCACCTTTCTTTTCATTTTCTATTTTGTATTATGATGTAGGCTTGTTGTTTTATTTTGGGTTTGGTTTTTTTTGCATTGAATAGCTTCCTTTTTTTAAAACATGCACATCCTTTAACAGTTAGATACAGAGAGATAGATCAGTAATTTCAAGCTCATAAAAGGAAATTATATGCAGGGATAATCTTTGGTTTATTGTTTCAGATTTTCACTTGGCAATTTCATCCAATCCATGCACTGAAAAAATAAATCTTGTATTTCCAAAACAAACAAAAATTCCAGTTGCATGGTAACCAGCCCACATACTAAGCCTTAGAAATATCAGATCCAGAGGGCTCAGGACTTTGCCAAAGAATCAAAGTGCTTTTAACTGATTTCTTCATATGATAATAATTGCAACAGGAATTTTAACCACTGCACTGCACAAAATGATCCTGTAGCCAAATTCTTTACTGTCATTGAAGTCAAGGGAGTTACACTATTGGAGAAGAGTTTTCTAGCTCTTCCCAAGCAGTTTGTCCTTGTGCAGCCTGCAGAGGAGAGTTTGCCTCTATCAGAGAGGTGAAATTTCACCAGGCAACATACTCTTTGTGTCAAAAAGGAACTTTACTTTAAAGACACTGTGGACTTTAGATCCACAAAGTAAGAGGGCATAAGAATGAAGGGCATGGGGGGAGCCAGGAAGGCCCCTCAATGTTCTAATATTACAGAAGAAAAAAGAAAAAGACACAACTGCACGATTTTCCTCTGGGCATTTCACATTAACCTGATAGTTTCAAAGACTGTAGTTACTTTGGCTGCCCTGATGATGTGGATTCAATGGAGATATATTTCAAGAAGCTGGAAGGAAGTCCTGAAACTGGTATAAATGCCTTGCTAAGGATCACAATATAGGGAACTATGATCAGAAAGATCGTCACTGCTCTCTTGAGCAAGGAGAAGAGGGTCCCAAACCAAAAATTTCTTCCTCACGGTTCAGCTTATAATGCATTTTCATGAAGAATAAGCTAACAAAATTTCTTATTCATAGCATGTAGTTTCTCCACAATCATGAACCTAAGTGAGCTGATGTCAAAGTACTCATTGATATATTCTTGATTTTCTGCCTAACATTGAATGTACCCCAGACTGGGGCTTTCACCTCAATGTTTCCTCCAGTTATAGTTTTTGATTCACTTAAATCCTCAACCTTTAATCCATGGACAATGGCTGGTAGGACACTGGTGTAACAAGTAGTGTCTATGGCAATGTAGATATTGTGTATTGAAATCAGTATTGTGTGTTCAACGGATGCAGCTGGAAATACCTGCCATAATACAAAATTTCAAATAGGTTAAAGATCACCATCATTGCTAAATTCATGTTTGAGTGGGAAGGGAACACCTGACTTTCACTGCCAAAGTTTTAAGACTGTTTTGATTCCAAAGTTGTTTCATTTTGAACAATGGAGTCCAAGTGCCATTTTTCAGTTGTATTCTCAGCCTGAACACACACACAGGATATTCAAGGGGTGCATTTCTTCACAAGTGTACGAACTCCAGAAGAGAACTGCTAATCTTTGGGAGGACTGGCAATTCTTTAGACCAACAGTGGTGATTCTTTGCTGAAATGAGCCATATTTCATTCACGCATATTGGTTTGCTCTCTACATTCCCCCAGTTCTTTGACCAACACTCAGTCCTCAGATTTGCTATACTTCAGTGACACAGCTGCTTGTTGCAGCCCAGCCCATGTGGTGTTTCTCATTGCCCCTCCATCTCTCCTTCCTGTGCCAAGTCTTTTACTCACTGTATTTTTGACTCTGTGGATGTGACAGAAAGCATCTCTTTTCACATCTTCAGGTCTGTAAATTTATCTCTTGATTTAGGTGTCCTCTCTCTTGCTAACCACAAAAGCACTGACTTTCCCTAGTCTCAGTAACACAGCTAGGCTTGCCCAATCTGTCTGGACCCAAATCTACATGGCACAAGGGCAATCCTCTCTTGCTCTGTGGTTGTCACTGAAGGTTCTATCCTACCTGTGCTCTCCAGGGTAGACTATCAGACTTCTAATGTTCCAGTTTCAACTGGTATGGTTGCTTGACCTGAAAAATACATGGATGAAACAGAGACTCTTTGATCTAGGTATTGTACCCTTGGAACAGATCTGCTGCTGGAATGAGATTCCAGAGAAGCAGCTGTAGTCTGCTATGTAGGATTTTCTGGACTAAAGCCAGGGAGCTTTGTTAATAACTCAGCAAGATAGACTTCTCCATCTTCTAATTGGCTGACAACTTCAGGCCCTGAGTACTCTGTTATTCATACTGGAACTAGCACAACTGGAAAAGATCTGTATTGGCTACAGCCTTCATAGTTGGTTTATTCTGTCACAAGTGGTTGAATTAATCTGTCTTTTTGCAGACAAAAGGTTTGCAAGTGGCTTGTGGGCTGCAGAACCTCTGAATCAAACCATGCATCTGTCTCAGTCTGAGTGACTCCATCTTTATGAACAGCCGGTGTAAAGTTCTATGTTACTTTCTCAAGACAATATCAGACTTGAGGTTCAAAAGGCCTACAACCTTCTGTATTGTCTCCATCTTTAAATCTGAGTTGGAGATAAAATAGCATATGTGATACTAGGCAAGAATATTCTGTTCCACAAAAGTGTCTGTATTCTTAGTAGTTGTGAGTGACCAATCCGTTGTAATGGGTAACTGTATCTGATTATAATGAGTCCTCCTCTAAGACTTGTCTTACTTGAGTCTTTGCCTTTGGCCATTTTGTTTCAGAATTACGGTCTGAATTGAACCTCACTTAAAACCAGCAGCCTATAAGGTCTGTTAGATAATATGAAGTTAAACACTTTGCAACCAGATGGCCAAATCTGTAGAAAACCTCCTGCAAAGTACATGCATCAAAAACCAATGCCCTTGTGATGTTCATGTTGACAAAGAATTTGGGAGAATTCTGCCTTAGGAGAGACGTATGTGTGCGCAGGGCACCAAGGTGGGAAAAACAACACTGAGGAAAGAAACACTAGTCACTCTCCAAACAAGTGTTGAGAGCCTGACCCTTAAAACAAACAAACAGCTTATCAAGAATGATTTTTTGGGGTAAAGTGCTGGCTGAAAGAGGCATGAAATTGTTCTAACAGGAAGAAGTCTCCTCTTGTTTACTCCCTCCTAAGTTCAGTTAAACAGGGCTTTGTATAGTCTTTGTAAATAAAAGAGATGATTGGCGAAATGCCTGATTTTAGCACTCGTATCTCCTCCAAACTGAAAGAAGCTTCAAGGCTCATTTGTTTTGCTAACCAGGAATGTCAAAGGAGGCACTGTAGAAAGTCCATTATGGAAGTGAATTGAGAAGAGACACGAAATCCTTGAGCATCAAACAGAAAAGGATATATCTGAATTATCCCTGTGGAAAATTCTGGCACTGGAGAACAGAGCAATGAAAGAGCAGGAAAGCCACTGAGGCAGTGTGAGGACAGGCAGAAAATATCTGCAGCTGTATATGAAATTATGTGGAAAACAAGGGAAGAAGGTAGGTCATGGTAGTCTAGAAGAGAAATTATGCCAAACAGGCAATACGTCTGGGCAGCAGGGATGATAAGGAAGAGACTAATTTTTTAAGTATTGTAGAGAAAGAAGCAGCAGGACATTAGGGTGGGGAAAAGGGTGAAAGAAATGAAAGGTGACATGAAGGTTGAGAGCCTGAAAAGAGAAAAAAAATGTTTCAACCTCCAAAGATCCGACCCTGATTATGCAGCTGTCAGCCCTGCCCCTTTAATTAAGTAATTGATTAATTAAAATAAAGCACTTAATCTCTCCATTTACATATTTTGCCTCCCACTAACCAGTGCTGACTGCGGGGTCCTCATCAGGAAGCTCCTTCCTATTTGAATTCATGTTGGTTCCCAAACATATTACTTTGTAAATAGGAAATGACAACATTGGCTCAGTGCCCCAGTATCGTCGCAGCATTGCCATATGTCAGTATCGTGCTAAACATAGTAAGCAGAAGACCCAACAATATAATTATTGAGGACATCTGTCAGCAGCACAAGCTACATCTGGGATTAGTAGCTGTAATACTGGAAAGACCTATAAGAAGCAGAGAGGAAAGTCCTTTTGTGTTGGCTTGGATTTTCAAGAATAGGAGCCAGATCCTCAGCTGGTGTAAATTTAAGCCACTCAAAGAAGCTAATGAACCCAGCATCAGCTGATACTAGCTAAGAATCTGACAATGAAAACAAGGCCAATGTCATTAAGTATGAGATTTAATATTTTTTTGTGTACAGGTAGAGTGCCTCAAAACAATCTGAGTTTACAACATTTATTAGTTGGAACCAGCAGGTATAGACTGTCTTTTGTCTCAGATCTGAAAGATTGTGGACAAGTTCAGAAAGCTCCTGTAGATCATTAAAAGTTCTGTTTAATGTTCTTTGTGTATCAAGCATGCAGTAGTGTAATTTTATATTTCAAATAAATTATTGGTAGAAAAAAAAAGAATCTTTTGAACACATTTAACACACACTAAAGATGCTTCATCCACAGCAGAGTTTATCTTGTAGTCTGCACAGGCAGACTGCCTGGTGAAACCAGTGACACGTACAGATTATACCTATTTATTAATCTGAGGGCAAACTCCTGTTGGGAAGCAAGTAGCTGTGTTAGTGAAATGCTGCATTTGAGTTAATATCCCCTGCAGAAATCATATAGCCATGTTTGTGCCATGCTGTGCTCATTCTAACATACCATAGCTCTCAGCAAGACTTAATATTTCAAACACCAGGTTGCTCTAATATTGGTTATATGGCATCTGGGCTGGAGATTATCCACATTTAAATACATGGCAGAAAGGCTTCACTCCATGTGTCTGTATACAAACCCTGAGGATTTCCAGTCAGTTCACAGCCCTGTCGTTTAAGCACCAAGTATACGATGAGGAGTTGAATTGCCATCTTTCACAGAGAAGCCAAAGGGATTACACCTAAGAAACTTTGACAAGCAGATTTTGAGCAATAACAAGAAAAGTTGCTTCCCAAAGAAAGTGCCTTGTGATGTATTAGATGAGAAATAAAGGAGAAGAAAGGTTAATCTCCCCCGATAAAAGCTTTTCCTGCATGTGTCACATAAAACTTTTCACTCATTTACACTGCAGATTAATGAACAAGGGCATCTTTGCCTCTCAGTCAGGTTTGCAGTCAAGAGAAAATGAGCTTGTATACCGACTTCTCACCACTTTTTAAAATTTTTACTTTGAAAGATTTTTTTGAGGCCTAAATCCACAATCTATAGGTACCGAAGGATTACAATAAATGCAGTAGATTACAGAATTGACAGAATGTAGATTCTATTTTTTCCTAAATCTGGGAAAAATCCTTCCTGATGTCAATACACTGAGAGTTCTGGGGAATCTAAAAGAGGCATGCCTCTACTTCACTCATTCAGCAGGAGGTTCACTGAGACACTTATGCTTATGGGTGTATATATGTGTGCCTATATATGAGCTAAGTGTTTAAACTCTTCCTGTAGTCAATGAAGATATGGTCCATAAAGCCTGTAGGTCTAGAGAGTGATTCAGCTGACTAAAGGGTCTACTTTAACTTTGATGCTTTGAATTGCCTTCCTGAGGTGTTTATTGCTCTCCCCTGACTGTAGAGGAAGCATATGGAGCCTAATGTTCTAACTGAATTCCACTATACATTCCTGCTTCTCCCCAACAACATACCCTTTCCAGGCTGGCAAACAAGGCAGCCAATTAACTGAGGTTAAAAATATTGGTTATTATGATGAGAGATGAAAAAATGAATTCAGAAGAAAAAGAATCTGATACAAACCTGTGACTGCACCCAAACCATCAAAATATTTTCATTTACATAACATGTAAAGAGCATTTTCTTTCCAGGATTCAGTTGTGCCTTTTCTAGACAGGACAGGAGGGAAAAGAGGCATGAGCACTGAAATGAAGAGGAGCAAGAGAACTGAATGTACATTTGCAGTATCTTGCTGCTGGTGGTGCTCTTCAGTGGGCTGAACACTGCTTGAATCTTGTGTGAGTGTGATGGATAAAAACACATGATTATTCATTGACTGCATGTACTCTTCTGTCAAAGGCAGGGTCTGAATGAGCAGTTGTTTTGTTTAATTCCATTTTCTTAATAAAACAGAAAAAAAAGTCCTCTAAAATCATTTCAGGCCTCCAGCCTCACATCAGTTCATCCTCTCCTATTCAAATGACAGAGGAGCTGAGAAAAATTTTCTCTCAGGTTGAAAAATAACAAAAGAACCCCCAAACTTGACACATTATTTAGATAGCAATGGAAAATTTCAAAAAATTAAAAATGGAAATTTCATATTGTTTCGTTTTCAGGAATTTTTTCCTTCAGATAACTGAGGATAGCTAGTTTTATTTTGGTATTAAAATTCAAGACTATACAAATGCTTGTATTGGCTTGACCCTGAAAACACAAATTTATCTGCATCACTAAACCTATCCACCTCATTGACATTACTTACATTTGGAAAATCTGTTTCTTCAATAATAGTTTGTAGGATCTGTTTCCAAGTGGGGCTGAAGTGAGACTCAGATACACACCCTTAGCTTGGGGGTAGATTTCACCATAACTGTTGAGGGAAAACACCCAGTTCAGAAAACTATTCTGTTTCTTTATAAAAATAAAAGACAGTTTAAGAAACACAGACGTACAGAATGAATAACTTATTCTTGGCTGATTGCAGCTCTGTAGTGAATTTTGATGATCGAGTTGAAAATAGTGCTTGGATGAAAAGGAGTCTATAATGGAAACCATGCAGGAATTTTAACACTACCAGCAGTGTCAGTGAGTTAGTGCTCTACCCAGAGAGCTCATAAGAATATCAGTCATATGGGGAACTGTGCACCTATTGAACTTGTTCACCAAAAGATTAACTTAAAAATCTATAGCCTCAGTTTCATCAGTTTAACTATGTTTGAATGATCTGTGAATTTTAGGGTAATGTGTATTTAACATGCGTCTCTATAGGAACTATTGGACCCATACAGCTTGTCTTTATTTGCAATGCTATAGACCTTAGGAGCATTCACTTAGGTGTAGCATATTTAATTTTTTAATGGGCTAATGCTTATTCTTTCAGGAGTGTTTCTCTATATACAAAGCAATTACTTAAACCAGTGCTTGTTTAGCTCACCTAACCAGAGCAGTCATGTAATCTTTAGGTCTTTTCATATCTTGCCAGCATTTTTATTAATGGAATAGGGTTGTTCCTGTCTTAAATATTCTTTTGCAAATGTTTCCAGGCAGAACAAGAATGTGAATAACCTACTGTTCAGCAATGAGTTTTGAACAGATTCTTATTCTCCTGTCTGTTTTTTGATAAGGGAAATAAGAGTAGCCATCACATAGACCACATTTATACCATTGCACTTGATTTTTGTTTAAGGCAGTTAGCTAATATTTGCGTTCTTGCAGGGAGGATTTGAAGAAGAAATGGAGGATGGAGTCAGGAGTTTTCTTTGTTCACATTTCCAAAGCACTCCCCAAAGTACTATTCTTATTTTTCCTTTGGGATCATGCTGAAAAGCCTGGCAGAATTTTACCTTCCATCTTACTTTCTCAATGTCCTGTTATAATGTTTTGCTGCTTGGATTTCTTCCTCTCTTCCCGCTCATGAGGGCACATGCATGCACACACATTCACACAAATATATAGAGTCATAGAATCATAGAATCATAGAATTTTTAAGGTTGGAAAAGACCCTTAAGATCATCAGGTCCAACTGTTAACCTACCACCGCCAAGTCCGCCACTAAACCATGTCCTCAAGCACCACATCTACCCATCCTCCAAATACCTCCAGGGATGGAGACTCAACCACTTCCCTGGGCAACCTGCTCCTTTCAGGTAGTTGTAGAGAGCAATAAGGTCTCCCCTCAGCCTCCTCTTCTCCAGGCTAAACAACCCCAGCGCCCTCAGCCGCTCCTCAGAAGACTTATTCTCTAGACCCTTCACCAACCTCGTTGCCCTTCTTTGGACATGCTCCAGCACCTCAATGTCCTTCTAGTGAGGGGCCCAAAACTGGACACAGTATTCGAGGTGCGGCCTCACCAGTGCCGAGTACAGGGGCACTGTCACCTCCCTGGTCCTGCTGGCCACACTATTCCTGATACAAGCCAGGATGCCATTGGCCCTCTTGGCCACCTGGGCACACTGATGGCTCATGTTCAGGCAGCTGTCAACCAACACCCCCAGGTCCTTTTCAGCCAGGCTGCTTTCCAGCCATTCTTCTCCAAGCCTGTAGCGTTGCATGGGGTTGTGACCAAAGTGCAGGACCCGGCACTTGGCCTTGTTGAACCTCATACAGTTGGCCCCGGCCCAACAATCCAGCCTGTCCAGGTCCCTCTGCAGGGCCTTCCTACCCTCCAGCAGATCGACACTTCCACCCAACTTGGTGTCATCTGCAAACTTCCTGAGGGTGCACTCAATCCCCTCATCCAGATCATCGATAAAGATATTAAACAGGACCGGCCCCAACACTGAGCCTTAGGGAACACCACTTGTGACTGGTCGCCAACTGGATTTGGCTCCATTCACCACCACTCTCTGGGCTCGGCCATCCAGCCAGTTTTTAACCCAGCGCAGAGTGCACTTGTCCAAGCCGTGAGCAGCCAGCTTCGGCAGGAGAATGCTGTGGGAGATGGTGTCAAAGGCCTTACTGCAGTCCAAGTAGACAACATCCACAGCCTTCCCCTCATCCACTAAGCGGGTCACCTTGTCATAGAAGGAGACCAGGTTAGTGAAGCAGGACTTGCCTTTCATAAACCCATGCTGGCTGAGCCTGATCCCCCGGTTGTCCCGCACATGCCGCATAATGGCACTCAGGATGATCTGTTCCATGACCTTCCCCGGCACCGAGGTCAGGCTGACAGGCCTGTAGTTCCCCAGATCCTCCTTCCGACCCTTCTTGTAGATGGGTGTCACATTAGCTAACTTCCAGTCAGCTGGGACCTCCCCAGTTGACCAGGACTGCTGATAAATGATGGAGAGTGGCTTGGTAAGCTCCTCCACCAGCTCCCTCAGTATCCTCGGGTGGATCCCGTCTGGCCCCATAGACTTGTGGGCATCCAGGTGGAGGAGCAGGTCAGTGACTGCCACCTCTTCGACAGCTGGGACTACATTCTGTGTCCTATCTCTGTCTCCCAGCTCAGGGGCATGAAAACCTCGAGGATGATCAGTCCGACTATTGAAGACTGAGGCAAAGAAGGCATTAAGTACCTCAGCCTTCTCCTCATCCTTTGTGGCCAAGTTTCCCTCCGCATCCAACAAAGGAGGGAGATTCTCCTTATCCCTCCTTTTGTCGCTGATATATTTGTAGAAGCATTTTTTGTTATCCTTGACAGCAGTGGCCAGTTTAAGTTCTAGCTGGGCCTTTACCTTTCTAATCTTTTCCCTGCATAACCTCACAACATCCTTACAGTCCCCCTGAGTCACCTGCCCCTTCTTCCAAAGGTGGTAGGTTCTCCTTTTCTTCCTGAGTTCCAGACAGAGCTCTCTGTTCAGCCAGGCCGGTCTTCTGCCCGGCCTGCTCAACTTGCGGCACATGGGGACAGCCTGCTCCTGTGCCTTTAAGACTTCCCTCTTGAATAACATCCAGCCTTCCTGGACTCCTTTGCCCTTCAGGACTGCCTCCCAAGGGACTCTGTTAACCAAGCTGCTAAACAGGCCAAAGTCTGCCCTTCTGAAGTTTAGGGTTGTGGTTTTGCTGACCCCCCTCCTTACTTCTCCAAAAATCGAAAACTCTACCATTTCATGGTCGCTGTACCCAAGACAGCCTCCGACCACCACATCACCCACCAGGCCTTCTCTGTTCGTGAACAGCAGGTCCAGTGGGGCACCTCCCCTGGCTGGCTCGCTTACCAGCTGCATCAGGAAGTTATCCTCCACGCAGTCCAGGAACCTCCTAGACTGCTTTCTCTCTGCCGTGTTGTATTTCCAGCAGATATCTGGTAAGTTAAAGTCTCCCAAAAGAACAAGGGCTAGAGACTGTGAGACTTCAGCCAACCGCTTGTAAAATACTTCATCTGTATTCATATCAAGCAACAAAGAGCACTTAGATGCCAACCTTTTTTAAACCCCAAACTGTACATCCTAATTCACACCTAGAGTCTCACATGCAATAGCTTCTTTTCAGCTACCAGTTTCACAAAGGCATTTCATGACTCCTTATGATAGCTCTTTCGTTACAGAATTAATTCAGTTTCACACAACCCTCAGGATAATGACATTTACTAAAAATAAGTGAATAAATAGCATCATTATTCTATTTCTGTATTTGTAAAAACCAGGGACTGACTCTCATTTTGGTCAAGCCTGTCTAAAATCATAACAATTCTCCTGACATCAAAGGAACTACCTTCATGTCAAACTGCCGTAAGCTAATAAAGAATTTGGCCAGATCATTTCATATTGTACGGGAAACATGTTATTCATGATTAAGCTTGTAAAAATGAAGCAGTCACAACCCCTTTTCTACTGTACATACAGTAATCAGACTCACCCTTGCCGCATCTAAGTCCCTGCCAGGGCATACTAGGACATGACTAACATCTATTATATATTTGTTTATTCCTCTCCTTCCCAGGCAATAATCATGTGCAATGACCAATGGAGTATTTAGAATACACCCTATATGCTTATACTAGTTAAGGTAAGGTCAAAGATGTGCAGATTGCTTTTGCAGCAGGAGGTGGTGAGGTTTGTTGTAACTCTTTGTTCCCGTGGGAATTTATTTCCCACTTTGGGTCAACTCTGAAGGAACTCTGTCTCTTGCACTGACACACTTACAAATGTTTTACCAAAGCAGCTGCTCTGTCTGGGAAAATTTTAATGTGCCGGTTTTATGTGTGCTTTCCTCTCAGGATGCTACCAGTGGGCTCTCTTTGCCTTTACTTTTTCTTCCTTCACACAAAATGAGGTCTCTACTTAATTTTGCACTTCCCACTTTTAAAGTAAACTTAAATCCTTCAAGTTGCATAAGCAGAAATGTCTTTAATACAGCACTGTACTGAAAGCAGCCCCTCAGAAGTACTGCTGTTTTCTACCTCATTAATAGAGATGATGTTTTCAGAAAGCACACTTGGAGTTTTACAATTGTTGTAAACTAACCATCCAAAGGCATTAAATGCAGAGGAACATAAAAATATTTCATGGTGGGAAAGTAGGGAGAAGGAAAGCAAACAGTGCAGAAAAACTAAATATATAGGGGAAATTCATCATAATGGAAGAAACACATCAAAAAAAAAGGGTCCTTAAAAATAGAAGAACATTCCACATTTGAAAAGTACAGCAATTGTGATAAAGGCTCATAAAAAGTAAAATATAATTACAAGGTACAGAATTTGAACAAAAGAAATGCTTGAATGGTTAACATGCTGTCTTTGCTCACTGCTAGTGTTGTTATTTCAAAGTAGTGTTGAACAGTGCTACAGTCAAGTCTAGGAGGAAGATTACAAACCGTTAGAGAGCTACCCATGACACAGAATATTCTTTGCCAGCAGATTGGTTGCAGGGTCTGATTTTAAAAAGAGCATTTGCATAGCTGTGAACATGCTTAATTTGTATAGCAACACATTGCCTTTAAATTGGATTAATTATTGCAGTGTTTTACGTTAAAGACTTGTGATCTGATTCTGTAATTAAAAAAAAATTATATGTTGCTGCTTTAGGTACAGCAGATTCCTTTTATTTTTTCCTACAATGAAACACTTCAGTACAATGGGTTCTGAAAACAATTTTTAATGCTGACTCCTTTTCATTCTACCTTCATTTGTGAAGGTACACAAGTAGCCATAATAACAGCCTCAAACATAACTTTCAAAACACACTGCTTTTGTACTTCAAAAGAGATATATGCCCATTTCTTTATTATATGCCTTTTCTCAAGCCTTTTATTCTTCACAAAGAAATACAGAGCTGACCTGACAAAAACACCTTTCTTGACAGAGTAATCAAAATTATCCTGCCTGAGTAAATCTGAGAGCTCTTTTCCTGATAGTGCTACCTGCGAGCATAAAGGCATATATTTTGCTTGTATCTCTTGGAAAAATGTGGACTAGACTGTAAAAGAAGGTCATTATATTTAGACCTAGAATCTTATCAGTCCTTTGATCTTCAAGAGACAGATAGCTCTCATCTCAGATGGAGACCCATTGAATTCATTGAATGTACATAAGGGCCTTTAGGACTATAATCGTAAGGGGGACCTAGATGCTCACCTGCTTCACCCAAAACATCCCAACACCTGCTACCCTGGAAGGCAATGCACTCCTTGGGTTTTGACACCCTCCAGGTGTCCATACTGCTTGAAGGGTCAAAGCTGGTAAGTGTGCTATGAACTTATTTTCCAGAGTATCCCCAGAAAGAAAGAAAAACTGGTATAGCCCTTTTTTCACTTATTCCCCCCAGAATGAAGAACATGTTCTGTGATGTAGAGGGCTCACTCTCATCTGCTTTATTGCATTCTTATTACTAGATAAAGGCATGAAAAGCAATTCTTTAGAACTGCCTCTTTCCACCAGCACATGGCTAAAGAAAGTGGAACTCAGCACAAGAGGGGCAGATAGACATTTCTGAGGGAATGTAACTACTACAAGTCTTTATACTAAAAAAACCCACAAACTAAACCCAACCAAGTAAAATCCCCCTTACCAAGAAAAGCAGCTCACATGTCTTTGCAGCACCTTGTCAGAATTTATGCTACACCCTTATCCCCTCATCCTGGTCCTATGTTCATCCATATGATACTCAGGTCATCCAAACCTATCTGGAGCAGCATACCTGTGTTTTCTTTGTGTGGAAACCAAGGATGGGAGGGAAGAGCAATCAAGTTTCAGCAAGGCCAAGGCACACAGTTGAGATGGGGATCAGACAAAGTCTAGACAGATTCCTTAGCTGGTTTTTTGGGGTTTTTTTAAGATTCTTTAATACTAACCATTTGGTTTTTATAAAACATCCAAAATGTGTATGTATTAATATTCTTTGGGTGAAGCATCAAAAAAATCTCTGCTTCAGAGTCTGCTGTTCTGTTCTGAGTCTGTTATTGTAATACATGCAACATCTTCTCGTTTCTTATATTATTTAAATACAAACATTAAAAACATTCAAAAAGACTAATTAGAAAAATACATGTCTGAAAAATGTTTTTAACTCATTTGAAGGAGGACTGAGAGTAATGTTATGTGTACTTATTTATAAGACTTTAGTAAACGAAGGACTTGACTTTCAGATGGTGACTTTCTCTTTCACATCTTCCATTGCCTTGTATAAACTTGCATAAATCTTGCATAAATCTTGTATAAATCTTGCACTTTAGGAGGGACAGAAGTTCCTGGAGCTGGACTCACGCAGTATGATGGTAGTCTCTGTGCCATACGCAACTGCTGCTGGCCACCTTCCCTGCACAAATCAGACAACAGCCCCATGGTAATGTGGAAAGCAGTAGAGCTGATCAGTAGAACTTTGGTCAGCTGGTTTAACAATGCTGCCTTTAAATCCTGTATTGTTAAACCACTTATGTATTAAAAAAGGCTCTATGAAGACAAGCCTGAAAGATAATTGCTTGGATAATGGGTCAATAGTTCCAGAGATCTTGAGAGACATGAGTCTAAGTCTGGAAGTTATACACATTCCTGGTATTTTCCCATCTCAGTGGCACAGTAAAGCTGCTTAAATAAAATGGAGTGGGGGAAATCAGCCATACCAGATGATTCATGTATGTTTCAGCCTCCACTCAACTCATATTTTGAACAACATCTCATTGAAGTTTATAATCAAATGCTTATATATTTTTCTTTATGTTATTGGTAAGCAATGGTCCCTTTGTCTACAGTCTGTCTCATAAATATAGTCAACTGTTATTTCAACTTGTATTAGATCTAGGTATAGGAGACCTTTGTTAACCTAAATAGTATAAAATTCTCCTAGTTATTACTAATTTTCTTAGAACCCTGCAGTTAAATTTACATTGGCAAGTTCATAGATTGCTCTTTGCCAAGAGAAAACTCATATGGAAAAAGACGTTTCACATCCACATAGCTGATGAATAGGTCTGATAAAGCAATTCAATAATATGTTATCTTTAAACTATGTATGTTTTTATTCTGTAAGTGATAGCAAAGTTTAGGTAGTTTTAGCAGCAAATCTCCTAAGGAAATTGGAGGTGCGGAATCAAAATGTTTTCTACTGTCATTTGTTCTATATTCTTGTCCTCTCTTCGAACAATCTAGTTACCAAAATGCAGCTGTCTTGGTCTTTGTTCTCTTTTGAATTTTCCAACTTAAAATGTATCACACACATCACAATTACTGCCTTCTTCATTTGGCAAAACAGATTTTCCCAACCCTTTTTATATTTTGTTAGAATCATGCAGAACTGTATGACTGTGGAAATTGTGTTATTATAGAAACTCGAAAGGATACATATGAGACACTTCAGTGAACAACCCACATACACATATAGAAAACAACAAAAATGAGGGACTATCAATTAAATCTGTGCCAGGCCCCAGATGAGAGCTAAGAGCACTCGTACCATCATTCTCTATGTAGATATTTTCTTTTTATTCAGATCTTACAATAAAATAGATCAATATAAGAATTGCCCAGAGGTCTTCACACTGTAAAAGACAGTTAGAAAGATGTGGATCTAGTAGACCTTCTGGATCTCTAGTTTTTAAAAAGTTTCTTTACAGCTGAAGTGTAGATCAGAAGAGGACCTGATTAAAAAATGGGATCTGAAAACAGCTGTAAACTTGTAACATGATGAGGGACCTCATTTGGAGACAACCTCAGACTGTACACAGGATGTCTGGCATATATGCAATGAGCCCACCTTGTTGGACACTTGCAACATGTGTTGTACATTTAAGCCCAGCACGCTCAACTCACCAAAATGCAACACATTGACCAGTGATCCACAGGGTGACTACATTTTGTGCTTTCAATAGGCCTGGCAACCACCACCAGAACATGTGTGATGACCACATCTGTGATTTCTGAATGTCAAACAGTCTAATCAGAGCCATTATTTTGAGTGGTGCATCAGTATTTATCTTGAAATATATTTCATCTAGTAGGAGTGGTAAGAGGCTAACTTACCATTAGTCCCTATGATAAATCAGGCTGTAGACTGATGTGTCCCAGTCTTGAGCTGGAGATGGCTCTGACTTTCAAGTGCTTTAACTTTCTTTCTCAGACTTCTTCCATATATCATTCCACAAAGACTTGCTATGAAAGTAGGACAGTTGCCACATAATCAGGGAATTCATCAAATACATTTCATTGTCAAGGAGGTTTTTCTTGATATCACCCTCTTGAATTGCTCCAGTTTTATCTCCACATAGATATAGAAATAGCTCCGCACTTCTTTGATATTTACATTATCTGGTTATTTGTGAACTATAGAACTGTCTACCACTGTTCAAATACATATAATTCAATCAGCATTTCAAGAAATGGGCTCATTGTTTCCAAAGAACAAGTTTTACTTTTTACAAGCAAATATAGTACTGATAGAAATTGTTCAAATATCGGTGACTAATTCCATCATCAGTTCACATTCTGGCAAAAATATTATAAAGTTTATTTATAGAGAGTTATTTTTCACTCAGTTCTTGCAAACCAGGTATCACATTCCTTTGTTAGTTACTACCTGGCCCGAGTATAATTTTTTTCTTCTTAATCACTTTTCATGAGCAGATTCCTTTGATCCCCTTGAGATATATTGGAGGACATTAGAAATGTGTGTAATAGTTATACATATCTTTACACCTGAATAACTGAAGGGTACTGTTTATTCTCCTGTTAAAATATTCACAGCTTTAACTGAAATACAGTTTGTATAACAGACGCAGCTCACTTACGCACCTCAGTCAACTGTTTGCCATATACTTTTGTGATTTCTCATTAGCTAGCATTCCTGCCTTCTGCCACAAACTGACTTACATTCCTTCCATCTGTTGCAAACCCAATTTAATTATCAGTCACTACTATGAACACAACAACAAATACTTTTGTGAATGGAAGGTTTGCTCTTTCCCTCATTGTCAGAATTTTTGTGAGGTAATGTTTTCAAGTAAAGTTTTTGTAACAGATTAGTTTGAAAGATCTATTTCTGTATACATCAGGTTTTTATTAATGTTAGGTTCTAGATCCAGTACAATCAATCAGTAATTTAAATGAAACTGTATTTTCATACAGATTTATCTGATTAATTTTTTATTTGAATGTTTGCAAAATGGAACATTTCTTTGGACTATTTCTACAAGTGTAATTAAGTTAGAGATTTTGCAGTTATTCAGTATTGATATACTGCATGCATCACAGCATTGTCAGTTATTAAAACTATCTGAACTAGAAAAGCAAATAGAAATGAGAGATCATTTAAAAATTAATTATTAATAAACTAAAAGGAACACAACAATCAAGACATAATGGAAAAACAAAGCAGAACATTTAAACAAAATCTAAGTGTGTATGAAGAACTGAAGAATCATTATGTTTAGTGGGAAAAGAAATAATCTCAAACTGCATTCTAATCTCTGTTAACTGATTACCACTCTTAAGAATGAAGAAGAAAAATCTTAGTTGTGTAGAAAGAAACCTCATAGTTCATTTGTAGTCTAGTTATAGTTATGATAATGGTGTTAAAATTATTTTTATATATACTAGCCACAATTTACAAAACCAAAAAAAAAGCTTTTTCCCATTTAAAATTGGAAATTTTTAAATTAGTTGTGAAAATATTACAACTGTTTTAAAATTGTCATGCTTTATGTGTACATCTGATGTTGGTTGGCCAGCTAGATTAATTTTGTTTTTTTCACATTTCAACATATACTATTTGTATCGGGATTACGTGCCAAGATTTTGGTAGTCAGGGGGATGGCTGCAGAAGCTACCCCCATGTTGGACAGAACCAGCTCCAAGATGGACCTGCTGCTGCCCAAAGCTGATCCCATCAGTGAATTTGGTAGTGCCTCTGTGCTAACATATTTAAGAAAGGGTAAGAAAACCTGCACAGCAGTTGTGAGAGGAGTGAGAAAATGTGAGAGAAACAACCCTGCCAACACCAAGGTCAGTGAAGAAGGAGGGGGAGGAGTTGCTCCAGGTGCAGAGATTCCCCTGCAGCCCTTGAAGAAGACTGTGGTGAAGCAGGTTGTCCCTCTGCAGCACATGGAGGACCATGCCAGAGCAGATATCCACACTGCAGCCCATGGAGGACCCCATGCTGGAGCAAGCTCCTGGTAGGAGCTGCAGCTCATGGAGAGGAGCCCACGAAAGAGAAGGTTTCTGGCAGGACCTGTGGCCCATGGGGGACCCAATCTGGAGTTCTCTGTTCCTGAAAGATTGTACCCTGTGGAAAGGACCCATGCTGGAGCAGTTCTTGAAGAACTGCAGCCCATGGGAAGGACTCACATTGGAGAAGGTCATGAAGGACCGTACCCCATGGGAGGGACCCCACTCTAGGGAAGACTGTGAGGAGGAAGGAGTGGCTGAGAAGAAGCATTATGGACTGACCACAGCCCTCGTTCCCCATCCCCCTACGCCACTTGGGGGAAGAGGTAGAAGAGTTAGGAGGGAAGTTGAGCCTGGAAAGAAGGGAGGGGTAGGGAGAAGGTTTTTTGTTTTGTTCTTATTTCTCACTATCCTAGTTTGTTATTAATTGGCAAGAAATTAAATTAATTTCCCTGAGTTGAGTCTGTTCTGCCTGTGATGGTAATTGCTAAATGATCTGTCTGTCCTTATCCTGACCCATGAGCTTTTCCATTGTATTTTCTCCTCTTGTCCTGTTGAGGAGAGGAGTGATAGAGCAGCTTGGTGGGCATGTGGCAGCACCAAGGTGAACCCACCACACTACATCGGAATAGTATTTTCTGAAAATAATTCCTATAATTGATTTGAGTGTTATGCTTAATTTCACAAAATGCATCCTTGTTTCTGTTTGCTATTACTGAGAACAAAGTCCTTCAATCTTACTTCCTCAAACTGTTCTTAATATACAGCAGGACTTCAGTGACATCCATAATTGATAAAGTTGCCTGACATTGTCTTTTAGACCCTGCTTTGCTTTATCATTTGACCAAACTTCATTTGGTGTGGGATGTCCCATGTTAGCTCTGTTTATACAACCACTCTTTTCTTTCCAGAAAATTTCACCTAACATGGTCCAAGCTTTGGCCAAGGAAAATGTATTGTCTTGGCCTTGTTCAACATTCTGGCAGCCCTTTCTCTGCAATGCTCATAATCCTGCGTTTTGGGGTCCCTGAGCTGGGTCAGATGTGAGTGCTAGCAATGACTGTAGGGTATCGTGATATACTGGACAAAAACTGAAAGAAGGAGGTAGCTGAACTCAGTATAAAGATGGAAGATGGAGATTGGAGAATGTGACTGGATATCAGTGGCTGAGGGAAGAGAGAAGCAGAGCAGATGGGGAGCTAGGACTGGTTCTAGGATAACAAGCGGCACAAGTAGCTAGACAGAGCTAGGAATGACTGTTTTGGAGGAGTCTGCTAATGGCTAAGCAAGAGGCCTGGGGCTGAAGGTTTTTGTGGGAGGAAAAGGATGCATCTAAGTATTTTTGATGGATATTAGCACTGGCAACTAGTTTAGCACTGGATCAAGAGTGTACCTGGTGGTCCCTGCTACTGTGTTCTGGTTCACATGGTACAACACACATCATAGATTCCTTTCAGATTAAACTGGGAAATGCACTACAGAACTTCAGTTACTGTACTTCTGACTATTTATCGCTAAGACTTTTGGCCCAGTAGGCTATCTGTGGCCTTCAAGCCTAAGGACCAAGAAAGCTTGCATTCATGTTCCTAGACTTGGTCTCAAGACTGTGCACTCACTATGCATAACACTTGGCCTGGATCTTCTCTGGACCTCAGGTAGCTTTAAGTCCTGGTAATTACTTTTGGGTGAGAGCACGAAATAATGTGAGTTTGCCAGAATGATGTTTTTATAGCATCCCTGTGAGAATGTGTGATGCATATGCTAAGATATGGCGCTGGGAAGCACTTGAAAGGGCAAGGCTTGCAGAGATATGAGGATTGTCCTGGGCAGAGGAAGCTAAACCTGGTGTGATTAATGTTCATATTATCTGGCTGGAACATGCTTTGCTGTGCACTGCTCTATCACTTGTAGCTGGGTTTCCTCTGGAAGAAAGCTGGTTCGGTCATTTCAGCAAAAGAGAGGAGAAATGAGCTGGCACATATCCAGTGTAAATAAATGGGGCACCAGATCTGGGAGCAGCTGCCAGACCTGGAAGATAACTATTTGACAAATGCAGGTGCATCCTAAAGCCAGGATGTGAAGAGGCTGGATACATGACAGGTGACCGAGAAGGATGGTGAGGGGATTGAGAAGACTGGGACAACATCTGTAATGAATAGACAAGGAAGAGGCAACCACTCTTTGGGAGAAAGGCAGGGAATCTGAAACATTAATAAAGTTTTTGTAATTCTTTTCTTCATTTTCATGTTATTTTATTATTCTCCTCTAGTGTATTTGCCTTCTTTATGACCTGAACTACTGCAGCCCTTTCAGTTACTCTGTCTATGAAGTGTTCCAGGTCCCTTTGTTTGAACATGCGCAAACACCACGGACACATGAATGGGTTAATCTGAAGAAACTCTATTTGGCCTGCTATTAAATGATTTTGTATCACCTCCAAGAGTCAAATCTATCCCTGGATTCTCAGTGCTCACCTTTCAAAGCAAAAGCTTTCCATCTTCTCTGCTTTAAAATGTAAAGTCTAATTCTTTTTTCCCTTTTGAAGCAACCTGTTCACATTTATGCCTCAGGCTTCACCTCTCCATTCATTTATTGACAACCTGATCTTTCAATATTTTAGATTGCCTTTACTGGCAAGCTCAAGAGAGGAACAAAAAAGACTTGGCATCCACTGAGAATGAACTTCTTTCCTACCTCTTATCCACTGTAGGGCAATGCCACACTAGTGGTGTTTTTGCTGCTATGAAAAACTTACTCCACCTAGGACATCCCTAGATAAGTCTGTCAGAATATAAGCCTTAATAACAACTGATATACATATTAACTGATTCTTGATCAAAGCTTCAATTGAAAGAAATATTTCCATGATCAGCATTTCAGCAAATAATACCCTTTAAGCTACATCTGATGTGATGCTGAGATTTGCAAACTCATCTCTCATCATTGATTGAATGAGTAGAGAAAGACACTATTTAAGCTTATTTATAAAAGTCAAGAAAGAGGACAAGCAGGCAGGATATTAAAAAGCAGTGTGAGGCAGTGAGTTGATCAGATTTCATTTGTCAATTTTTGAGTTTCTTTCGAGGCATTTGAAAATTCAGTGAAATTCCTACATGCAATTGGTCAAACTCCTCTGGAAAGTAGGGATGGAATGGGCACCTCTTCTTTTTGAGAGAAAATGCTTTTCTTTTATATATTAATTTCACATCTTCTCGTCTGACCTGATTTCTATATTTGACAACTGTTTGGTTTTTGGTTCTGAGAGGGTTGCATTTTGAAAGCAGAGGGATGTACAGCTTTGCAGCTGTCTCAAACTGTATGGATAGATTTCAGCTACCTTAGCCATCACTCCAGCAAATCTACATTTAATTCGGAAAACTTCCACTGAGAACCATGATTGGATTTTCTAATACAGGTCTTGAAATGTCTATGTGTTGCACCATCTGGCCTTTATTTGTGGGTTTGTGTAATAAAATGCTTTTAAAGACCATAAAGTACAACTATAATTATTCATTTTTAATTTTAAGCTTTAGTAGAAATCAATTTATTTAGCCTTAAATAGCTTTTTGGCACAATTGCAGTATTTCTGTAAGTGATGACATTGCATGTTGCAAACCGGCTGTGCAGTGCTGACTCCAGCAAGTCCAAATGCCAGCCAATACTATACACAGTAGTAGCCCTGGGACAAGGATAGCAAATAAGCACGTATCTAATTAAAGTTCTCTGATAGGATTAATCAGTTGACATTTTGCCACATAAATCAATAGCTGGATTTTCCTCCCACCAAAAAGCTTCCTTTTTGCTGAGGAAGCTATTCACTCTTAGCTAGAAAGTCGATGTTTTAGGCAGATGATTGATTTGCCCTACATTTTATGCATTCAGATTCAAAACACAAACAACAGATGGCTTTCTCTACAGTCCTAAAACCTAGATTTGATCAGTGTAATCCATTCAACACTGCTGGAATTCAAACCCTGTAAACTTACAATGACCTATGGATCTCTTTTCTACCCCATCTCAAACGTAACCTGTCCAATTTAGCAGGTACAATATCAAGTGATTTAGACCTCCAAGAGGAGTATGGTAAGACAAGGACTATTCTGTCACTCTTAATAGCTGCCATGACATTGAAGCAATGGGCAAAGTAACCTCATACCGTGCAGAACCTCATTAAGAGAGACCAGAAGAAACCAGGCCGCTCTCCATATTACAGCCTTCATCAGCTCGACCTTCCAATTAGTGTACATTACTCTGAGCTGTTACTTGTTTGAATGGAAACTCTTGGGCTGGGCCTGAGAGGATTTGGCTTTTAATTAGGTAATTATAAATCCCTAATTATAGGCTGATAATCTTTCCAATATCTCTTCTTTGGCACCAACTAGACCAGATGACTTGGACTTATCCTCATCCTTGAAGAGAATGAGATTTTCCTTCAAGAGATAAGAGTTGTTGTCTGTAGATCATGAGTGATTTGGTGTAAAGATTACTAGTATTTCTTAAGCTGCTTAGACAAGGCATTAAGCTTCATTTTTTTAAATTGTAAATAGTGAACATATTATAACATAGTTTCTATAGCTGAATCTGAATCTGTACAACAGCAATACCAAAATTTGTAGGAACATCAGTATCCATGCATAGTAACTGTTATATTAAACAACATGATTTTTCCATGTAGAATGTAGAATTTCACAAAATTCAACAAAAAGCTATTGTAAACAAGAGGAAAATTGGACACTTTTTTATATATAATTGAAATGTCCTGCTGTTTCTTTAGTGAAAGCTGGCACTAGTGAAAGATAACAGACCATTACACTTACTCAAAGAAACTACTCACAGGATCAGTTTAGCTTCAGGAGTCAGTTAAATCCAGAACTTCATCAGAGAAAATTAAAAAACCATCAAGTTCACCCCAAAACTGAGTTTGAGGAGTATCAAATCTACTTAAGAATCAGAGTAAAATTCAGGAAACAATCATGGAAACAAAAGGGAGAGGTAAGAGTGTTTTTAAAAATAATATTAAGGATTGCTCCTTAGAAAAAGTGACCTAAATTAAAGAGAACTCACATTGAACAATTGGGCTAAATAACCCTAAAATTAAAGGAAATGTTTAATTTTGGGTCATATGAACTATTTGTTTGCATAAAAACTTGAAATATTTGTTTGGGTTTGAAAAGCCATTTTTTTTTCCTGTTCAGATTTACTCTTCAACCAATAGCTGAAAACCCCGTGATTTATCTTGGTGAGTACTTTCTGATGCAAACCTGACATTGCTCCTGCTGTAGCATAGAGTAACTTTAGACTTATGCAAATTTATAGGACATAGATCTTATATGCCAAGGCCTCTGTGTCAATCTCTATGGCTAATCTGAGGTTTTGACCGATTTCAGCATTAATACACCCCAGCAGATTATGCTTTTTAATTGTTCTCTCAAATACACCAAAAAAGTGCTTTCAAATGCTGAGGAGCCTAATAGACAAAGAGATTTTGCAGTCATCTCCAAATGAAAGCTGGAGCAGGGAACGTGAACACATAAACTGGATGTGAAGAAAAGTCATAGACGAGAGAAGGTGGAAATATATATGGAATTTACTTCATCTAAATCAGCGGTGCACCTTGAAATTGGGAAATCCAGCTCCTGACAGATACTACAGTTTTACAATAGTTTTTGAATTATGGGATGAAAATGCAGAGTTAAGGTCAGCAAACAAAACAAAAAATATTACAGAACGAATTCACATACACTGTCGGTGTTATTTCATGTTTATAGAATCATAGAATATTTTAGGTCGGAAGAGACCTTTAAGATCATCAAGTCTAACCGTTATCATAGAATCATAGAACATCCTGAGTTGGAAGGGACCCACAAGGATCATCAAGTCCAACTCCTGCCCCTGCATAGGACAACCCCAAAAATCACACCATATGTCTGAGGGTGTTGTCCAAATGCTTCTTGAATGTTTTCAGGCTTGGCACCATGACTACCTCCTGGGGAACCTGTTCCAGTGCTCCACCACCCTCTGGGTGAAGAACCTTTTCCTAATGTCCAACCTAAACCTCCCCTGATATATCTTCCTGCCATTCCCTCGGGTCCTATCATTGGTCGTCAGGGAGAAGAGATCAGCGTCTGCCCCTCCTCCTTCCCTTGTGAGGAAGCTGTAGACCATGATGAGGTCTCCCTTCAGTCTCCTCTTCTCCAGGCTGAACAGACCAAGTGACTTCAGCCGCTCCTCATACAGCTTCCCCTCTAAACCCTTCACCATCTTTGTGGCTCTCCTCTGGACACTCTCTAGTAGCTTCATATCCTTTTTGTACTGCAGCACCCAAAACTGCACACAGTACTCAAGATGAGAGTATGAGATGATGTACTCAAGATGAGAGTTATGACCTCTCTTTGGAAGCTCATCCAAATCACCAGGAAATAATTCAAATGAGGGGGTCAAATTTTTCTTTGCAGCTCCCTTTGGATTCTAATTGAATGTATGGGGATTAATCTGAAGGTAAAGTCTGGTTATAAAAACTCCATTGTATTGGTGCATGTATATATAATACTTAGGAATACAGATAGAAAGCTATAGTTGTTTCACAGACAACCTAAAAAACCTCGCAGATCCCCAAAATGAATCAATTTGGGGAATAAGAATTTTTAAATGATTAAGATTCCTTTTTAATTAGGCTTTAGCTAGGTTTCTGGGTGCCTGAATTCACCAAAACTCACTGTTCAAGTGCCACGTATCTGACTTTTTAAAACCATCTGTAAAGAAATGTTATGAACAGAAAGATAAATAGAAGATGCCTCTTCACACCTGGAGAGTATACATAGATTGGTTTGCTTTGGAAGGGACCCTTAGAAGTCATCTAGTCCAAACATCACAAGGTACATAAGGGGACACCACTTAAAAATCTACATTGAACTTGTAATTTCTACTTTTTTGCACTGTTTTATGTTAGCATTTTATTCTGCACCATTCTTTAAAGAACTCTAACATAAAATAATGACTGGATAGGTGCAGTCTATATGCCTCATTTTTTGTAATTATATTCATTGACATGAATGTTGTGACATATGATGAATTATTTTAGACCCTTCTCTATAAAACTTTTTTTTTCTGAAAACAGAAATTACTTTTAAATACGTGGGCAAGATGTTAAAAATGTTAAAATTCTTTTGTAACTCTTCTGATATCCATCCTGTTACACAGCTTATGGTAGCCAAGAAGCTGGCCCATATTAAGAAGATGTAAATTCTACAACAGTTCTCACCAAATTACTAAATGTGTTATGTGCAAGGTTGTTTCCTGATCATTTCAGAAGCTTTCTTTTTTGCTTTTTTTTTAATCAGTTTTGGACACACTTTCCTCTCTGGTTAACCTACCTCTTACTAGGATGAAAAAGGCATTGTCCTCTGCTGGAAGAGTTATGTGATGAGGAAACCACTTCTGCAGCAGACAAGCTTGTGGTCAATTGTCTCCCTGTGTACAGAGCAAAGAAAAAGCTTTCTGTAAAGAAGAATTTAAAATAGGGGTTTCATGAATCATTGTTTGCTGGACATGCCAGGGAAATCTAAATTAAGGAAGACATCCTTTCACTTAGTTAGGGAAAACCACAGTTCATAATTCTTTCAGAAACACACAATGGCAAACTTTGTACTATTTAGATACTGAAAGCCAAGCCAGATTAGATTAAAAACTGGCTAGCTATATTTTATAGTTCTCCAGGAAGTGCTTTTATGAGAATTGGAGGGAAAAAAATTAGCTGCAGTGGAACTGATCAGGAATCTTTGACTACATGGATTTTCATTTGAAAATATTAATGTTCAAAACTTAACTCTTTATAGAAGAGGGAAGGTTTGGAAGGAATTACTTTTGGAAAGCTTCACAGTGTCAAAAAGAGATTTCAGGCTTTATTACAATTAGACAAAAACTGCAGAGACCAAGAGCCTGGCCAATGTCTCATAGTCCTGAGGCATAGGAAAACAGGCTTCCAGTGTAAAACATGTATGACATGAAACATGAACACAGATCTGCTATATGCTAGGTGAATGTCCTAATGAAAGGGTACATATTCAATGTTTTTCTTTCTCAAACAATGTTATTTTTACAAGCTCAATCAACTCCCAACAGGAGAATTACACAGCTGCTTCTCAACAGGCTGGCAGTGGGACGTTCACCTGAAATACAGGAGGCTGCGAACTAGTTCCCTGGTCCAAGAAGGCCAGGACAGTAACTTCCTCTCTGCTGTTTCATAAAAAGACAGTTAGGTAACCTAATTAATCAAATCATAATCATTATTAACTATTAGTAATAGTATAACTGAAGTTGTTAACTATGTCCAAGGCATCTCTAAACTTAATACTCTATTAGCTTACATCTTCCTACAATAAACTGGTCTTTCACCATTCCTGCCACTTTGTTTATCTGGGAAATTGTTTATTTCTTTGTTTATGCTGTGAAGTTTGAAATGCAAGAAAGATGAACATAGTTGTCTGAGGGAAAGATGTTTACCAAAATTAGCCCCAAACAAAGCCAAAATTGGAAGGATTACATCCTGAGAACTTATGTTTCATTTACATCTAGATATGTAACCAAACTTTACAGAGGCTCCTGTAGGAATGAACTATAAAGTCCTCAATAATGAATTAAAAGCCATCAAATTAGGGGTGTTTTAAATATGAATCAATATTATAGCAATGCAATCATAAGTCTTAGAAATTTTTGAAACATAATAAAACTATGAAATAAAGTTAACCTTTTTTTATTAATAGTCTTCAAATTTACTGTTATTTTACTTACATTTGAACTTCACAGTCATCATCTGAATCAGAAACAGGTATGCAGGAAGGATTGGCAGGACATGAAAAAACAAATTAAACCCATCATTATTAAATTTTTATATTCATTTTAATTTTTTATGAACTCATCTCTTACCTCCAGTCTTTAGTATTGTTCTCTGAATTGGTATAAAGTTCTGAAAAACTTAGAAATGTTACTAGCTTTTTACTTGAAGTCAGGCAAAAAACTATAGCTTGGATGAAATTTTATTTTCATTGGATATGTTGGGTTCATTCACAGCTATGAATAAAAATTTGAGAAGATGCAAGTCCATATGGATGAGAAACTAAGGGGTCAGATATTTGCAATTCCATTACTCAGCTTTGAAAATATTGTACACCTCTACTTATTTTCCTCTGAATGTTCTTGCTTGGCAAACAGAGTAAATCTTAGACTGACAGTCCCCTACATTGAATGAGTCAAGTGTGAAAATTTTATTATTACATCCACAGTGGTATTAGGGTGTAAAAGAAAAAATGTTTGCAGAGAAAATTAATTGAACTGTTGTTACAGGGGGGAAAAACGAGGGCTTTGAGCAAGCCCTTTTTTAGTTCTCAAATAGAAACAAGTTAAATACATGCTGAGAATATTAACTCTATTTTAAACTTAGCTATGGTAGTCAATTAGCCAATTGGAGAGAGAAGGGCAGTTATTATTGGAGAGGAATATTAGCAGAAAGAAAGTGATAAAAGCTGTCAACTCTGTGAGTTACAGATGGTGACATAAGAGCACCTGCAGAACTACAATGCAGAGAACATACAAATGTTTTCATGTGCCATGAAAATAGCATCTCTCTTTAGTTCATGATTTTTAGAGACATCACAAATATTAAAGTCAAAAGCTATCTTTTGTAGATGTTTTAGTATTAAGAGGTTGAAGAAAGACTAATTATTTTGAAAAGGTTTTATTCCATAGTCCTTCACTGACTGTCTTTGTGAGCTCATTTGGATGTATAGCTGTAGTTTTGTAGATGATTTTTGATATATTAGCTGAAGGATGTTGCATTCTGGTACGCACAGGTTTAAATCTGCTGGTTTTAAATAGTTCTTTCACTGTTGGGGGCATTTTTTTGGTGTCTGTAGACAGGTAATGGCAGGATTTGCTAATATAGAAACTAAGAAATGATCCTGAGAGATCGTAAGATAAGACTTTCATCAAGCAGATTGAACCCTTTAGTAGGAAATTACGATTTTCCAAATTCTTTTAGGCATTATGGTAAACATTGGATTTCTCTGTGGAAACACTCAACAGCCAAACCACAGAAGCTTGCTTTAAATTCCACTGAAGCCAGTTCACAGCACTGAATTAGGTCTCAAATTGGACCTAGATGTAATCATCATAATTAAAAGTTGAATTCACATGCAAGGGGCAGAACATAACTTCATAACAAATAAAGGCCAGAGAAACCAAGATGAAGCAATAAAAAGTCTGTTCCCAGTGTAGCAATCTTGTTTCTGCAGTTCTTTTCCTACTGGTTTATATCATCCAACTCCTGGGAAATCAGGTGCTTCCTGACAATTGAAGATCATTAACACTCTGAAAAAAAACACATGGTTTTCTGTAGATTCTTGTTAGCATAATATTAAGGCTCTTGCTTTATAGGAATACATTTTGATCTAACCTCAGACAGGCAGGCACTTCAATGTGTCTTGTTAGCTTAAAAGAGACAAATGTTTAGTTTATATCAGATCATAGAGAGATCAGGATAGCACAGAAAAGAAGAAGAGAGACAAAAATGAAATTCATTTCATATAACTTTGGGCATCTGTAGTGGGAGATGTCTATATCTAAGCTAATAACCTCCCCAAGCTCC
The DNA here is from genome assembly GCA_020745775.1 of Theristicus caerulescens. Lineage (NCBI taxonomy): Eukaryota > Metazoa > Chordata > Aves > Pelecaniformes > Threskiornithidae > Theristicus > Theristicus caerulescens. The sequence continues at coordinate 13,701,575 of CM036561.1, forward strand.
TTTTATTGTAAATGGAGAGGAAAAAGGTACTTTTGGTACTCTAAACAATTAACTCAGATGTCAGTGCTTACAGTGTAAATGTTTGCATTTATTCAGGTGAATCCAACTCTGAATTACTATACCATGTAACCTTTAAGTTATGATGTTGTGCTCTTAAGACTGAGTTGATTTCTGTGGCTTCAAATGAGCAACGTACTTAAGCAATAGCCTAATTTTAAGCATATGAATAGTCCTATTGAAGTCAGTGGGATATTCACATATTAAAGATACACTTCAGTGCTTTACTGAATCAAGGCCTATGTGAGTAATGTGCCACATGTGTTTTTTCTTGCAATAACTCTGTTACATCACTTTACCTTTAGGCAGTAATTTCACTGTACAGTGGAATGAATGTTTTCAGAAAGCTCTCTTAAATTTTTAAGATTTTGGCATTTTTAGAGCAGATGCTAGTAAATTAGTAAGGCTTGTATTCTTTCCTATGCTTCATAATAGCACTGAAATCTAGTAAAATATAATTCAGAGTTTTGGCTACTTCATTAATTGAACACTAAAGCTGTTTCTATCTCTTAGTAAGGGTTCAAAATATAATTAGAGACATGCTAACTTTTTTTTCCATGTTTCATGTAAAAAAGATGAGCCCAAATAGTAACACCAGTTACCAAAGTAGTAAAGATCTTTTCAGCCATTTAACAGTTAGACAGCTCAACACATCCGTCACTCATCTATGTAATTTCTAATCCTTAAAGGATAGATGGTCCTAACAAGTTCCAAGTGTATCTAAATTTTTCAGTGACTTTGTAACTGTCCCTCATATACAATTCATACAATCTCAATGAAGAGAGTCTAAAACTGGAGCGTATCTTAAACTATAGAATTTTTATGTGGATCAGTCTCCCGGTTCAGCTGAAAGAAGAGGGCTCGGTTATAATGAACTGCAACCTGAAGTTGGAAATTGCAAAGAAGGAAATCCTGCCACTGAGGTGTTTGATGCTCTGTTTTGATCTCAGTGGGCTTCAGAGCAGAACATAATATTCTGGGCTCAGCAGCATCCCTGGACCCTTGGATCAGGTTGGAGGAGCGCTGCCAAGAACGGGTCATCCCAGCCCCACTGCTGCAAGGGAAGTGCAAGCCATTCAGCTGGACACAAATTAAATGCAAACCTTCAATTTCTGACAAATTCCCACCATGGCCTTTGGTAGGGTAAAAGTTTGGCCTCTTCTCCAGAAGGTAAGAAACATTGTTTTGCTTGTAGTTAACTTCCATATCAGTCAGCTACTCAGTATATTGAGATCTTCCCAAACAGTCCTCACCATAAACTATTTTTATACTAAGATATCCTGTAGCAGTCTTTATAAAAATAAATGAACTAGTGACATTAAGCTGAAAGGTAAGCAAAGGTGCTGAGTGTTAAACATATTAAGAGGAGGGAAAAAATCTGTTAATCGTTTTATTAATGTTTTCTTTTCTGCAGAAATCCTTGAAAATGCTTGTAATTCTTTGCAGCTGACAGGCTGCTGATTTTGCAGAAAGAAGAGCTTTTTGAGTGCCTTAACTCCAAGTCACAGTTGTTCCTTGTTTTGACTGTTGGAGAATTAGTTCAATAACCTCCCAAATAGTAAGTGCCTATGCTCTTACAATTCAAGCATAAGAAGGTCTACATATGAGAAAAATTACAGTCAAACAAATACTACATTGAAACACAAGCTTAATGAGTTACACTGAAGCTGTGTAAGGGACTGTCAAAGTAATTTTGCTGCCGTATGGATTTTTACAATGCTGTTACTTCGCTTGTTTTAACATATTTAGTCCCTATTTGAAGGATTGCCCTCTTTCGCACACACTAAGCGGCACTTGAGCATTCCCAGGCTCATGGGAGGTGGCAGCCAGGGGTGAGACGTTGGGTCTGTGATCTACTCTGTCCTTTTACCGTGCCCACGATAAAGTCCATGAGGCCCGTCCCCAACTGTCCACTTGGTCTAGCACTAGTGCTGTCTTGAGGACTGTCATGGTGGCACCTTTTTGAAACTCCAGTGGGGAACCTTCCACTTTTAGGCACACCTCTGATGCACATCTCCAAGTAGACTGGATATTCTCCACTTTGGATATGCACCTACCAGCTACAGGCTCCTGGTGCCCAAGTCCACCAACATATCTCCTGCAAGATGTATTGCAGACCAGCAGCTTTCTCAGCTAAGCCACCCTGTTCCCATGCCCTCGCTCACTCTTCAGAGCACATGGGGCACCAGGTTGTCCCGGCCAACCCTGCTGCCCACACCACAACATGACACCTGTCAAGGGGGAAGACAAGCTCTTCTTAGGGAAGAGATGTGTTTCAGATCACAAGTGGAAACAGGAGCACATTCCCTCTGCAACAGTGAACAGGAAGTTACCCAGGGACACCATTCCTACCAAATCCCTGAGGCTTTTTGGCTTTACTAAACAGTGTGCTGAAGCACCTGATGCTTCTGCTCTAGCCAGCCACTAAGACTGGGCTTAGCAGCTGACCCAGATCTGACTGGCAGTTGGCTATGATCATATGATTTGCAAGTAACAAGAGCCATTCACCATTTTGCATGGTCGGACAGCTCTCCACCACTGAATCTGCTCCCCTTGCTCTGCTGCTTTTATCCTCTCCCTTCCCTTCTCCTTCCAAGGCAGTGAAAGGTGTATTGACAACTCAAAAGTGAGTAAGAGAATTTATCTTTCCCTTCCCACCAAGAGCCATTGCTTGGAAAAACAAGAAATTGCATCTAATATTCTCACAGTAAAAATGAATTTGATAAATTTAGGTTATATTTTTAAATACTTTGGGTCTTGTTCTGATTTTCTTTACATTTATATCTTACTAAATAGATCTCCAAATTTTGGCATGAGTGTTTTTGCTGAAGTGCTAGGCAGGCTGAGGTTCCTGTACAAAAACATCTATGACATTTTTCACTGTCTAATGACAGAATCATTTTGGCAGCTTTTTTTTTCTGTGGACCAACTCCTTCCAGAGGCACTGAAAGAACAGACTCCAGGGTTTCAGGCTACAGAATACTGGAATGGCCATATCACACAAACAGCCTTCATATACTTCCTAGGTTGTCTGAAAAGCAGTGGCCCTTAACATACTGTTCTTGAATGAAAAAGACTAGATAAGCCTCAGCCTTCCTGGTGATAAAACAAACAAACAAAAAACTGAAAAATGAAAAAAATAGTGTCAAATCATGTTTATTGTGCAGTGTGAGAGTACTTTTCGTATTTATCTGAGGACAATGTTAAACTTGGATAGTGAACTGTTTTAAGAAAACTTTTTAAAGGCAAGATACCACCATAAGGTCAAATAGTTAGAAAAATTAGAAATTTTATTTTATTTCATCCTCTAATTTCTATGAAGCACATACAATAGTCAACCTTTCAAATGTACTATGGTCTCACATACATTTTTCTTGTCTCTGTCCTCATTCTTGTTATCTAAACATTATATTATTCTGTGAATCAGCTGTGGACAGGCCATATTATCAGAGACCATGGTCTGGACTTGATGAAATAAATGATGAAATGATTGATGAGATTGAAACAGACTCGTGCGATCTTTCTTTTTTCTGTTTTCCTAACTTTTCTCATGTAGATTCTTTTTATTTGTTCTGAATCAAGTATCATTATGTATTATTCAGTCTCAGATAAAATATATACAGTATACCAGAAAAAAAAGTATTTTCCAAAGTCCTTCTTTTGCTACTTAAAGTGTAATTCCCTGGTCAATCTTAAATCCTATGTTCACCATAATCTCTTCTACACTCCCAAAGTTCAGAGAAATTACTGGGTTAATTCAGGTCACTGCCTTTATAAATTAAATTTGAGAGCAATGGGAGAAGTAAAGGCATAAACAGGAATAAAGTATAGAGCAGACAGTTACAGCAACATATAGGAATTATGACGGGTTTGCCAGAAATACCAATCTCATGTGGAGACAGGAAGAATTACCGCGGGGTACATATCCTCACATGGAGAAGAATGGAAGAAAAGGTTGTTATTTCCAGCAACGAAGAGTGGAAGACAGAATATTAAAAAAAAAAATCTCATTTTAACTTAGGACTGGACAAAGAGATGATCAAAGCTGCCAGCAGCCCAACTGCACGGTTTTAGGACCATGCCATCATATCAGTCCTACACAATCTCTCTGTGCTCTGTGGAATGCATATTTGTTTTCATGGCTAATGGGCATGGGTAAAAGCCAAACTCTGTTCCAGTTTATGTTGGCATCTCTCCACTTCACAATGAGAATGCAAAATCACTAATAATCCTCCTATGACCTTTCTGTAGTTCACTGGACTTTTGCGGTTGAGATCTTTTGCAGCTGGCACTATGGACTGAGAAGGATTTAGAACTGAGGACAAAGGAAGGAAGGTGGGATTTCCCTGTGGAAATGATCATACTCATGGTGGTTAACCTTGACACAAAACCAAAACAAAAATGTGGATGTTGGTGGTATAAAAGACATGAGCTGGGAGATGAGGCTAGCTTAGAAAGTATCATTCCTTTGGGGAGCAGATTGGGCTCAGTTTCTGCTTAGTTAATAGAGATCCACTCTAAACATGGCATTAATGACATTGAGAAATAAAATGCTGCCAAAATGAATGTAAAATGCTCTGAACATACAGTTAGAACATTCTTAACATTAAATTCAGCACAGCATTACCTCACTAGTTACAGGATATTTTGGGGCTACACATTGTCTGCCTGTACTTAGTTACAAGTTCAAAGTGAGATATGTAATGTATTTTGTGGTTCTTCTAGAACTTAAGTAGTATGTAATGATGACTGGAAATGGCATTCAGTCTGTTCAGAGAGGGCTATGCTTTTTTGATAACTACTGCAAAAACTTTAGGGAGTGCTCTGTTTCTCAAATATAGACTGAATTTTAAATTTAGAAAGTGTTCCCTGTTGTGTTAACTCTCTTTACTTTGTTTTCAGTGAATTCAGGCAACTTTGAGTAAAGCTTCAGAGGGGAAATGTTCATTATCCTCTTAAATCTGAAGAAATACAGGAAGCAGATGACAGAATCAGGCAAAGATAAAATCTGTTGAAATTGAAGGGGATAGAAATGCCTTTATAGTATCAGCAATAGATTTGGTTGTGAGATGAACCTGAATGTAGGATGCAACCACATCTATTTTGGATGGTGAGCTTTAAATTATCCAGACATTAAGACTACAAGTGGCACCCCATTGTGTTAATGCTTTGCCTGCCATTTGTTTACAGAGGTTCCTTATAACTTCACCACCCGTTAGGTGCAGACTTATGTGAAATGCTCCTGGTCATGTGTTGTTACGCAGCCACAGAATGTGAACTCTTTCATAGATGGGTCTCGTGGTGCTTGAGATGAGGAGAATACAATGGGGTTTATCTCTCCTCAGTCTTCTCCTTTCTAGACTAAACTTATTTGCGATATTTTCTCTAATATTGTTTCATTCTAAGTATCTTTTTCCCTCTCTTCTGCTGGTTTTGACTCTATCCAATTGGTCTACCTTGTTTTTATAGCAGGGTAGTCAAAACTGAACTCCAGCTGAGGCCTTATGTGTGCAGGATAAAGAATAATTACCTCCTCTGTGTTACTTGCCACAGCCTGTTAGTTGTTAATAGCATCACAATTCTGACCTGGATTTAGTTTGTGATCCACTCTGACCTCCTTTCCTCAACCTTTTCTTTTTTCTAGCATACTGCCTAGCTAGTTATTCCTGATTTTCTCTTTGTGTGTTCAATTTCCTCCCTCAACTGTTGCCCTTTTTTTTTTTCCATTTCATCGTGTTGCTTTTGGACCATTTCTCCAATTTGTCAGGATTGTTTTGAACAGCAACCACAGCCTCCAATGTGCTTTCAGCTTTGTGTGACTTACAAATGGCATGGGTAGTCTCTGTACTGTCATTCACGTATTTAGGGAAAGTAAGGAATAGAAGAGGCTGCCACAGAAATGTGTTGCAATTTGTGAGATAAATGTTGACAAATTCTCTTTGAGTATGTTTTTTTCAATCAGTTGCGCATTTATCATAAAGTCATTTGTTCAAGATAATATTTCCTTCTTTGGCTTAGGAGAGTGTCATGCAAGGCAATGTCAAAAAAACTTACTAAACCCAATTTGAATATGTTACTGCTTTCAGTTTATCTATCAGACCTTTCCAAAAGGAAAGAAGGTAAAATATAAATGTTTTTTACCTTCTCTTTGCTCTCCAGTTGTTTTTTTGCTCATTTGTGCCATTTCTCTGTTTCTTTTCCCCCTCCTCAACCTCATAACCCAGTGGATTTTGGTGAACTGGCTCAAACAGAAGTGATACTATGCAGTGAAGGAGAAAATGTGCACCATAACACAATGTAACACTTCCATAATGGACAAGAGGAGATGAATTCAACTGATTTGTTCAAAAATAACATTGAATTCAGAGGCAAACTCTACCACCTTTAATCATAGTGCGCTCTACTTCAAATACTCCTGTTGACTTCAGGGAGATGGGTATCTTGGCATGTTTTACAAGAGCCTTGAGTAAACTCTAATGCAAAGAATCCTGAGTAAGTAACTTCTGCATTTGCCCAGAGAAGTGTGGCTGTGCAAGTGTTTAAAGGGAAAGCAGACTATGAAAAAGACACAATGTAAAATGAACGTTTCTTGATATTTAGGAATATTTGCTTTTGATTTTTGCGTTATTGTGTGGCATGTTTACATTTCGTCCAGTATATCATGTTTAGTACTGATTTACCTGTCTCATAAAAGTTGTCTCATTCCTATCTCATTCTCCCTGTCCAAGAGCAAAAGGCAAGGTGACATTCAGTGAGAGGAAGAGTGTCAAATGTCCATCTGATGCAGAAGAAATGCTTTCTGCAGAATGCAAAATGATTCTGTGGAAATTGCTGCCACAGAAGATCACAGTGACCATGGCTTTTGTAGGTGATCTGACACACAGATGAATAATGAGACAAACTTACAATGAATTATGGTAGCAGTTTTGAAAAAAAAATATTTAATTTAATGTCTCAAGATTTGGAAAAAGGCCTAATCTGGCGATTAATGAAAAGGGCAGACTAATGCTGACTACAGAGTTTTCAAACTGTAGCTCTGGTTTAGATGGACTTTGCATCTAGGCTGGTATGACAATTCTGCTTCAAAGTTCCCACATTAAGCACTGTGAAGAAAATTATTACCAAAACCGTAAATGCCTCCAGTGTACAAAAATAGTAGCATAGAACCAAACTGGTTTGCATGACTTAGAATAAGCCAGTCACCTGAGCCTCAGGCTCTGGATCCTAGTTTTGTTATTTCCTTGCAAATAGCAATGGTAGCTACTGGCTCTGTGCTGGGTGGCTATGTGTGTGGTTGCAGCCCCAGCATCTCTGCCTAGCTGTAGCAGCTGCACAGGCTATTGGAGCAGCTGCATATGAGTCCTGAATAGGAATCCTGCTCCCTGTTTTCTTGGAGAGAAATTGTCAAACAATTTAAGATTGACCAGCAGTTCATCAGCTAAACTAGAGACTATATGGGATGATTAGCTTCCCTCATCCTCAGAAATTTGCAAGAAGAAAAAGAGAAAAAAAACTGTTCAATAAATCAAGACGTGACTTCTCTGAGGTTTCAGTGGTGTAACTAATATCAGATTATGGCTTGGTCTTTCTTGATAAAGGAACTTTTTAAAATTTCCAAGGTTATCAGTTTTTCAGATGTTGAGGAAAGGAAAAGGCCAAAGTAGCTGCAGAAATATTGTCCCATGTTTTGACCGGATGTGTCTTAAAACAAATTCTAAAAAAAACCTTTTACATATTTACTCTCTGTGAATAAACCTTATTTTCTACATGGCAATAATAGAAATGAACTCAAAGGAAATTACTCACATATGTCAAGAAGGTAATGTGCCCCTTCACTTTCAAAGGGTTGGCATCAGTGTAAATTATTGCTTACAGGTGTTAAGTAACCTCTTTGATGGTTTTTTTTATTGGCTGACTCACATTTCTTAGGAAGATAAAAAGCTACTGTAATAGAGTAGTTATTTAATTAAAAAGAACTAAGGACTTTCACAGTAAAGAAATGGGTGTGGATGGATGATTTTTGTTGAATGCACTTGGGCCAAGACTGAAAACGTTTTACCAGGTATTCTCTTTACCTTTCGTTTCTATATTGCTATTTGTATCATGTGCTTGAATGTAAATTTTGTTTTAATAAAGACTATTACACTGACTTTTTTTTGTCATTCAGTTAACACAAATAGTGATATTTAGAAATTGTGTAGGCACTTTCTTATGATTTTAAGTCCTTCATGCAACATAGTTTCAGACTTTCTGGATTGAATCATGTCCTAGATACTTTGCTTTCTCCAAGTTCAATGGAAATAAAACTTCATTCAAATGTAATACACATGGACAAATTCCAAGAAGACTCTTGCTGCTGTATTCTCAAAGTAATCATCAAAAAGGCCCAATTTAAATAATTTTCTTTTCCTCCAAGTCCAAAATTTGTTAACACATTTGAAAGTGCAAAAGGCAAAAGCTAATTCTGTCTTGTTTAAATACTAGTAATTTCCTATTGAATTAATTGCTTTCCTTTGTAGTGAAGTAAAGATAGATAAGAAAATCACTTTATGAATTTCATACCTCCAAAATATATTTGCAACAATGCCTGTGATTCTTTGCAAGAAACTTTATGATGGAAAACTATAACAAATTTATGTTTTTCTCTCCCCTTCTCTAAGACAATAACCTCCTTTCCCCCAAAAAAGGAACATATAAAGTTCTGCTGCTGGTTTGCACTGCAATAAAGCACACAGACACATAGTTTTATCAACTGCTAGTATGCCTTTAACAAATCACAATTAAATATTAACAGCCCGTGGAGCAGCATGGAGGGCTCTGCAATCCTTTGAAGGCATATTTGCCAATTAAACAAAGTCTGACATTAGAGTAAAGGTGGCAAGGATCCAAACCAGAGAAATGAAAATCAACCACTTCAGTGGCATTCATTAGCTCAACAGACATTCTTTGTGTGGCCTGTTTCTTTACTACTGCCAAATCCACACCCTGTTCAGGAACTTACCCAGGCTCAGATAAGCTTATTATGGAAATAACACTTTGTCACCCTTTACAACTTGCTTCTTGTTAAATTATCTTTTATCTTTGTAGTATTTGTCAGCTCTCCTTGGGTGCCCCTTGTGTGGCCAAATGGTATTGTGTTTGATTTGGAATAATCAGGTTCCAAAGGTTAATTGAAGTTAATAGGATAATATTTTAAAGATTCCCTCTTCAGTATCATCACACAAGTGTGGTTATGGAGAGACATTTGTGCATATACACCATGTTGTTTTGTTTGGCAAAGTGTGAATGTTTATGTGCTCATTTGGGTCATCTGGTAATAGGCGCTGATGGGAGTGAGAAGGAAACTTTGGATGGGAATTCTCTAGTCTGTACATGGCCTTCCCAAATTTTTGTTGCAACTGCAAACCCTGTGCTGAAACAGCAGAAATGCTTAGTGTTGCCTCTGCATATTGAGAATGTGAGAGGGAAAGAAGGAGCCTTTCCACCACTCCTTTTTCTGCTAGCTGAGAGAAAAGCCAGAAAACCCTAGTGTCGGATGCTGAGCACTCTGGAGTAAGAGACTATGCCAGCCTGAAGTGTGCATCACCCATGAAACCTGCAGATGCATGCAAGCTTGTGTCCCCTTTCCTTCATTCTGCAACATCAGAGTTACCTCAGTAAAGGGCTCTTCTTCAAAGACTTGGTCTAGCCGCTATCTGTTCCTGGAAGAATATCCACACAAAGAAAATGATTTCTGCTTTTGTGCCTCAAAGAGATAAAGATGTAGCAAGAAAGAGTGGAATTCAGTCTCCTCAGAAACAGTTCAAAGTGGTAAAGGCAAAACTAAATATTAACAAACAAGGATTGGGCTGTCATGGCAGGGAGTAGGAAGAGGAATGGTGCTAAGATGGAAAAAGAAAGGAGGATACCTGGGCTTGTTGCTCCTAGCACAAGGTACAGAAGCAGCCCATATAAAGACTTTCTCCTGAAGTGGTCCTACTTCTGCGGCAATAGCTAGCTTTGCACAAACCCTGACCCTAGCTTTAGCACAGACAACAAGAAACATGGCCTGTGCCCATGGGTGACAAAGAAGGCACCAGGGCTGTTTTTCTGCATCTGTATACATATTTTGCCTATGCATATCCCTGCCTGTTGTTGAAATGTACATTTCAGTAAAGAGTTGTCCAACCTTGCTGTGCTATACGCGCATCTTTGATGACATTCTCAGCTCTGCAGTTAAATACCTTTTTTTTTCTGGGCTGAAACACTGCATTTCATTTCACTCATCCTCCCACACAGACACAGGAAAACAAGATATCCATCAGTAAGTAACTACAAAAGACTAGAGAGCCAAGTGAAGAGAGAAAAGTAATTTCTTGGGCAGATACTTACTTAAATGACCATCATATTTTGAATGGTTCTTTGTATTTGTCATATTTAAGCTTATGCCCTAGTCTGTGTTATTATAATATATATCTGTTGGTTCCCAGGACTTATAATGACAAGAAACCTTACTGGCACAGAAATTTAGAGATTTTTTTTCTATATTCTATATTTATTCGTGTGTATACATCATGCATATTCACTGCAGTCACATAAACTGCATTTTCCATAGACACATACAAATGTAGCTTTCACTGAAACAAGAAAGAACAAGAATATCTTCAGAGTTGTATTGATCTGCTTAGACCTCATAGGCAACACTGAAATATGTCTCATTCAACAATATTACTGCTCATATCTCACATGTTACTTCAGTTTCTCTTTCACTGTTTTAAAAAAAGGCCCTATTTAGCATTCCATACACTGGAAAATTCCTCACCCGAAGTCATAGGAGTATTGTCCTGCCTGAGACAGATACTAGAGAAAAGGAATTAAAAAATAAACTTTCTTTGTAAACATCAGGAAGAAAACATCTTTTTTTCCTTGCTCCAGTAACGCAGGCTTCCTCTGAAATTGCCAAACCAGTGCCTCAGCAGGTGTCTATCTGCCTCGAAGTTGCTGGCGCTGTGCAGCTTTGCAATAACAAGGGGTTTTGCTTCGAATCTACTGATTTAGACATCACCCTTACTGCTGACTTAATGAGCCCAGTGTCATAAATAGGATTACAGACCCAGAGGTCTAATTCTCAGCTCCTGAAGAGTAACAGTAACTATGGTAAATAATTACCTCAAATCAAATCAAAATTACAGCTTTAAAATTTGAATGCCAAAAATGTTTGTTCAGTGATCTGTATGGTAGGAGTCACTTGTCTTTATCTAGCTCCCAAAGGAACAAGATGGCACCCAATGAACAAACATCAACATCACAAATAGGACCTTTGTAACACAGTATAGAAGGCAGCACTGAAATCATCTGGAACCAGCTGAAAACAGCAGTTTTGCAGTGGGAACATGGCCGAACTGTGACTGTTCTGTTCCCTCAATGGCTTTTTTTTATCTTTTGAACTTGGGTAGAATCAGGATTTGATTCTCAAAGTACAGATATACCATGCAGTTCTCACAGAGTGTGATTGGAATTAAATAAATGCTTCAGGAAGCTAATCTTTATCAGGAGAGTTAAGGCTTGTTCTGTCCTTGCTTTATGACTCTAATTTTCAGATACTGCCTGATTACCAGGAGTTCCACATGGGATATTTGGTCACTTGGATAATTATAATAAATATTCTGCTTTTATGTCACTATTCCCATGTAAATTTTAAATTGTGGTTTGTAAAGGAGGATATTTTATAGAAGTGGAGAGCCAGTGAAGTCATTTGCTAATAACCCGAGGAGGTTAGTCGAAGACCAAAGGATGGGACTCAGGCATCCTGTCTCTTATCTGGTATCTTCAATCACATTGTCTCTTACAACCATCAACCAATTTTCAGCTGTTGTAAGTTGGGCTGACATTAGTGAATGCGATCTGCTTTAGGATACATGCAAATTGTTCAGGGTGTTTTCTAGTATTCATCAGCAATGCTAAGTAAATGACATTTCTAGATGTGATTAGCTCTGTATATCCCCAGATACTAATGTGCATATGTAAAATAGATGCAGATATATATTTTAGCACGCACAAACATGCAGTCATGAGCACATAAAAACACTTCCTCTCTCACACAGATATGCACACACATATACCGCTTGTGGTAGATAAAAATAAATATGCCATAGGGAGGGTTTTTAGATGAGCATGTATTGTGCTTGCTTTATCAACTTGATGAATTTGATTATAATTTGTGCAGTACTATGGAACTGTTTTCTAAATGAGATTAACTACCATAAAGATGCTTATATAGATTCTATATAGGACCAGATTCCTATGCAGAACAGCAGAGTTAAACCAAAGAAGGCAGGAAGTAGTCAAGCAGGAGAGGGAAAAAATGCACGGTTAAGCAAAAGACTTGAAAAATTAGGCAGCAAAGGAAAGAGCAAATTGAAAGCTGCTTAGATTTACTGTAGCTGTAATGTGTGTTCTGCTTATTTACATAAGGTCTATGTGATTATTTTCTCTGCTGTTCAGTAAGAATAGTCCTTACTGTAGTATCTGCCGCAACACATGGTACTTTTGTTATCTCGGATATGCAGCCCTCTTATTAAAGAAACACACTAACCAATATGTAACATGAACTTTTGACCATTCACAATGTTTGGAGATGAAGAATTTATTCCACCACTAGCAGATGCAAAGGGCCAAGTTTGTATTCCCATGTGTGCAGACTGCTCTGGTTTTATTTTAGGCTTTGCAAAATTTTTGTTCTTTTTTCGTTGCTGTCTGTTTGTTTGAAAATACAGGTTCTCCATTCTGGACTTTATTTTAATGCAGTTCTGAGGCCAAATATTGCACTCTATTGCTTGTGAAACCAAGGCCTTTTCAAGAAAATGCTGGATTATCTTCTGGGCCTTAATTTCCCTCAAAGATTCTTTACTCACCCTGCATGCTTAAATCTCTGTCTTAAATGTTCTCCAAGTATCAGCTTTCAACATTCATTTGCTAAGGAAGAAGCTTTCCACTTTGCCCTCTTTCTATTGTGCTGGTAGATGGGATGTGTATGCTAAGGAAGAAGCTTTCCACTTTGCCCTCTTTCTATTGTGCTGGTAGATGGGATGTGTATCTGCTTGTTCTAGACTATCAGGGTGGAGGTGTGTGCCTCAGAAATTCCATTTATATTGTATCTGGTATTTCACTCACCTACAGGAAAACCAGCACCATACTCTTAACTTCTAATCCTGAGAGCGATAGCTCTTTGGTGACCCATTTTTCATTTTACTCATTGCAGGCTCTGCCCAGTGCTGTAGACAGAAGAGGCTGTCCTCTTCTGTCAGGGTCTCTACAGCAGCGGTCTGACACAGCACTGGGTCAGTTCTGGGCCAAATAACAATTTATATGTAGTTCCACTGAACTCTTATTTTTTTATACCTGTGTTAAACTGGGGCTGTTACATCCTTGCTGGTCCTTTACAGAAGCATCAATTTAACTTCAGGTAAACGGCTTCACCCCAAAATAAAGGAAAATATCTTTCAGATATTGTGTTCTTCCTTGTTCATTCTTTCTAAGCTTTACCATAAGTACAAATGTATAGTATAGCATGACTCATATGAGCACTTATAAATAAAACATGGATTTTTGTATGGTAAGGTGGCTTCATAGTTTTCAGTTTTCAGTTGATCTCATTTTTTAAGATTTTTGTAAACAGGACAAAGCTGGAGTAAGCTGGAAAGCAATTTTTTCATAGCCCAAAAAAGAAAATTATGTTCTTCTATTTGGCAAGACAACTCTCTGGCCCCCTTTTAATCACCATTCACATCAGGGTACTTTAAATGCCCTTTATTTTAACATTTCAAAATCTTGGTGTGTCTGAACCTCTAGGGAGGAATCAGTGAAATGCTATTTTTATAGTAATTTAACCAGCTAAATACAAAATACAAGCACATGAATTGAGATTAAAAGAAGGAAATGTGAGCAATTGCTCCAGAGTTAAAATCTTTTAAGTCAAACTGATTTTGCGGTCACTAAAGTAAAGACAAATATATGTGATATTGCTTCAAGATCAGGAACTAGTGAAAATCAACAGGGAAACATTTTCCTCGTTAAGATTTTTGTGAGGTTTTTTGCCTTTAAATATTCACAAGTTCTCTAAATGGCTCAAGAAGTTCCCATTAAAAATCAAATCCTTGACATAATTAGCAGATATTTGCTCCCATAGAATCGCACTTTAAAATGTGACCTAAAAAGGTGCAGGTGTTTATTATTTTTTTCCTAATCAACATCTGATTAAACACTGGTTATTGTGGCTAGGCACTAATTCCAGGGCATTAACAGGGTTCTACCTAACCATCTAGTCCATATCATTATCCTTCACCTGAGCTTTCCTTGTGTAATGACACCTACATGTACATTTGTGCTTTGAAAAGTACAACTGTGTGGCAATAGTCTGCACTCATTCAGTTACCACAAACTTTTACCCATAGGAAGGAGAATGAGTGTGTGCACTTCTAGATATGTTAAAAATAACATGCACATTTTTTGCTGAGAACACAGCAGCATCATATGCTTCTAGGTGGGTACTCAGTTACAGATTCATACAGAGAAAGTAGTACTCTGTCTTTCAAACCATTTGTGCTTTGTTTACTCAAAAGGGCTTTTTAATTTCTTTTTTTTTAAGTTTTGCATAGTTATCATTTGAAATATACAGCAATTGTGGCTCAGGTCCCATAATGGAATAAATAAAAGACTCCAGCACATCCTGTGGTGGCAGAAGACTCTAAAGCTGTTTTAAGGATTTCTTCTTGGCAAAGCAATTCACATGGATGTTTTAAAACAAAAAAAATTCTAGTCCTAAACCATCTTAAGACCTTCATGCTACATCAGATGAAGGAATTTTGAATTCATCAGTGACAGAAAAATATTAATAGGATAACCATCCTTCCATCTTGAGTGAGATCTCTTTGTATGGTCTCTCAGACTGCTCTATGTGGGAGAACATTTCACACTTTCATGATTTCTTCTTGTTTCTTTTCCTTCCTAGAATGACAGGACCATGCTGGCAAAATGCTACTGAGGCACTAGAAATTATTCAGTCCATTGTTTGAATATGAGGTTGGAAAAAGCAGGGCAAGGTATTGTTTAGTAGTTAGGTGGAGGAAATCTTTTATCAGCTGTGCAAGGAAAAAGGAAAGATTTTACCAGGAAAGAAAATAGGGTGATTTTTATCAGATATAGGACAAAGCAATGGTGGGATAACCCTGGGAGATGAGAAGCATTGCAAAACCGCAGAAGTGTAAGTGCTGAAAAGCTGCATTTGAGAGCTCTCAGTTATGAGGTCATTAGTTACTCAAAATGAAGAACTCATAATAGCTTAGAGTAAATGTTTACTATTTAACCAGCCTGCACCGGGGCTGGTCTTCAGCCAATGTGTCTGGCCACATATGTATTATTAAACTGTCTTTTCCTCCTGGTGGCCATCTTCATGCTCTCTGTTGGGGGCTAAATCTACACATCTCTTCTGGTATCAAACACGATAGGAAAATCAACCAGACTAATTGCTCCATCAGCTAAGAATGGCCATGTACCACTACCCAAGAAATCAAGAAAAAGCTAATACTCCTTCAGTCATGTACATGGCAAGTTTTCCTATGCTGAATCAAATTTAATCTCAGACTCCACTCCTGGTAGTGCCCTTATAACCTCCCCCAGAACCCAAAGACTTGGGTGTACTGTGAGCTGCCTGGCACGTGATGGGAGTAACGCCACCCGATAGTGAGTTGGCCACAAGCCTCCAGCTTTTGTTCTTGATTAATGAAAACATTCTTGGCAAATATACTTTTGCTTTAGTTCATCTTGCACTGGTCCAAGAATTCCAGTTCAAGTGGCACAATATGAATGCCCCCAGACACTGCTCTTAATCATGGCCCTGTGTCCAAAAAACCAACAAAAGAAAGAGCCAGAGTCCTATTTTGTTATTCCTGGCTGGAGTGCACTGTTGGCCAGCCAGCTTTGAACACTTCGATTTCTTCAGAAAAATGTATTAAACTTCTCAATGAGTGCCCTCTAAAGTATTGGGTTTTGTTGGTT
Source organism: Theristicus caerulescens (assembly GCA_020745775.1). NCBI lineage: Eukaryota > Metazoa > Chordata > Aves > Pelecaniformes > Threskiornithidae > Theristicus > Theristicus caerulescens. The sequence goes on from CM036561.1 coordinate 13,717,667, forward strand.
TGGGTTTTTTTAGTAGTAGTAGTAATACTATTTTCAGTGGAGGCTATTCCAGCAGAAAGGACAGTCTGGCCAACAGTGTTTTCTTACAGTTTCTCTGACTGACCTTGTTCTAACTGTCATGAGCAAGGGCAATTCTCGAATGGCAGTGAGAATGGTTGTTTTTTCTTCAAAACTTTCTTTCTAACCCACAGTGTAAAAAGCGCCCTGTTCTGTTCCTTCTCTGCCTCAGTTTACTTCAATTATAAAATGGAAGTGATAATTTCTGTTGTAAAATACTTACATCTGTGGATGGAAAGCGTTACAGAAGAACTAATTAATGTTATGCTTAAACATTCCAGCATTGCGATTAAGTGATTTTTATGCCTTGATAATTACATTTCACTAGGGAAGAGTGGGCAACCATCCATCAAACTTCCTGGCTGTGACTGAAATTCTAAGCTGACAGAAATTTTGTGGTACAGTCATTGATAACCATGGTTATGAATAGCTCTGAAACAAAGCTGTGAAAGAATTCACAGCCTCTTCAGATTGACATTATTTATAGCACACCCCAGGATGAGGTAAATTTCAGTCACGTACAGCTTGTTTAAAAGCAGAGTAAATTTTTATCAGTCTCCTGAATGTTAACAGATGAAAGACTGTGTTCAAATCTTTAGGCCTTATACAGCAGATAGCATAGCAAGAGCTAATTAGTGCTGTTGGCATTCAGTATCGAAGTTAACATGAAATAAAGCTGTTTTATGAAATTTTTATTTATTGTTTTGTACAGATGGATTTGATTTGTAGTTTGGAAGTTTCACAAAGCATCTGTAGTACCCAGAGGAAAGTAAAAGGAGTAGAATAAATAGAAAGTGTAATAGGTACATAGCATCGTTTTAGAAATATATCCACTTCAGACAGCTTCACTTTAAGTACAGCTTCTGAAGTCCTTATTTGGCATTCCTTCTTACTTAATCAATGTTGAGCAAGGGCCACCTGATTTTACTGATAATTAGGTAAGAGCAGTTTGTTCCAGGCTATGGAACAGAGCCTCATTTTACAACTTCTTCCTTTCATGCCACTGCGATTTTTGAAGAGTGAAGTTTTCAGTAAGCCAGATGTTGCAAAATGTTTTCCAAGGAGTCGTCGTATCTTAGTCTGATTACAATATAACTGTAACAGGAACTATGTCCTGGCACCCCAACTTCAGTCCATGCACATGTACACTGTTCCCTTACTGAGACATAACAATATCAGAGCTCCCATCTCATCCAGAAAGCCCTTTTGTTGACCTTGATTTTCTTGTGGCAGAATAACAACTTTGAAAGTCTCTTTGGCAGAAAGTAGAGTACACTTTGGTTCCCAGGAGGACAGATGCAAAAGCCAGATCAATCACTGATGATAGCAGCAGTCAAACCAGGTATTGCACACTGATGTGAAGGAGACCAGTAGAAAGACAAAACGCTTTTCTTGCAAACCAATGCCACTGCAATGTGGAGCGAAGCTGACTTCAGTATGACTAAATTTGCAGTGAAAGAGTGATGCTATATATTGCATAACCTCTTACAAATGTACAGAATTGTAGCTTTCTGTGCAATAAATAATGAATGACTATGGCCTGGACTTATCCATTGTAACACAAAGTGCTGTGTTGTTGAAAACTTGGGAGACCTCTTTTCCAGAGGTGTTGAAATAAAGCATTTAAGTTCCCTAGATACTGAAGAGGGAGACCTGGATGCCTAAAAATAGGATTCACCATGCCTAGCACACAGAACGGAGTGGAGTCTCAGCTAGCAAACAGAAAATGCCTGAGAGGAAAAAGCTCTGTTTATTCACCTCCTCTCCCCACCTTGCCCACTGGCAGCTCTGTGGTAGGTACTTATGTGAAACAAGGATTCAGAGCCAAAAGCTGTTTCCAGATTCCAGGCACCAGCTTCATACATTTCCATAGAAATGACTGGCTCATTTTCTTTCAAAATAGGCAATCAGTTCATCCTACTTTTTCCAAACTAATCTAATAGCTAAAACATTTACCTCCTCAGCCTGAAGCATTTAAAGCTGCACTTCCTGCTCCTCTACCCAGCAGGTGATGGGTAGGTGCCAGGGTGAGGGGAGCTGTGTTTGCCACTTCTGCATCTGGGCCACTCTGCATGGTGGAGCAGAAAGCCTCATGGTGGGAGCTACTTCTATAAGCCCACAGATAGAGGACAAGATCTGAGCAGTGTTGAAAGCCCAGGGCTTCCTTCTTTATCAGGAATGCCCTATCCACAACCTTTAGCCTCACTTGTTTATTGAAGCCCTGTCTGGTTCACATGGGCTATTAATATGGGCAGCAGGTAACTCTTAAGCATTAACTTAGGTGAACTAAGATATTTTATTGCTATCCTTTATGTGTGAGCATTTGTCATTCTATACCTCTGACTAACTTTAACAAGAGTTGAGGGATTCACATTGAAAGAAGAATTAAACTTTTTCCAATGAATGACATCAATGCAGCCCTTGGCACATTTTCACAAATCACATTTCTGTGCTACATAGTAGTACTGTATGGAGAAATAAGGGCAAGCTTTACTCCTGGAGTTCAGCTGGCTGCCCTCAAGACTCCTTGGAAATGAGCTGGATAATCCATCTCAAGAAAGAGTGCATGAAATAATACCTGCTATAGGCAGTGAAGTTATAAAAGTTATTTATTTCTCTCATAATAACCCTAGTTGATTGGGGGGGAAAAAAAGGAAAAAAAAACCAACTGAAAAAACCTCAATGCTGTACAATAAAAGGCTCACATTGTGCATTACTGTAATTTCATTTAACATCTATACACCCATATGCATTTACTGTTTTGCTGGGAGGGTTTAAATACCCTGAACTAATTATAGGACAGTATTTTCCAACTTACAAGGGTTAAATTGAAAGCACTGCTAATGAGATTCTATTCCTGGCTATTAAACTGAAAGAAGAAGGGTCTGTTTAATTATAAAGTATGTAAAAAAAGCATAATCATCTTGTAATGTAACAGCTCTCATCTGGATTATTATTTTTGTGCACATTTATAAACACTCCCTGGCATATTATTGAATTGTTTAACATTTATGTGAATGTAGTTATTTTACAGAATAACAATATTGACACCATGGTTTAGTTGCCTCTTTATTTCACCAAGAATATTTCATATCTACTAGACATATTTTGTCCTTTATCAGAAATAGAAAATAACAAAATGTGAAGAAGGTGGGAAAGACAGGAGGAACTATTAATCTTGTCTGCCAATACCTCTGTATGTTTTCATGTGGCCATTTAAAATACTAATTCATTTCACTTTCAAGAGCTATGAAGTGTACTGCAACTATCAATTCTCAGCAACCTATGAGATGAATTAAAAAGCAAATTATGTTTTTTTCCTCATTCTAACTCAGTTACAAAACCATTTATAGTACAGGTTGCTCTTCCAGAATGACTTGTTCAGTAAAACTCACATTTCTAAAAAACTGAGATGTGAGCAACTTTGAGAACTAATTACTGAAAATATGCCAAGAGTTGCTTGGATGTCACTTACTGTAACACTTTTAGTCCTCTTTTTCACAGAAGCCATGTGACTTTTGTTAATTCTTTGCCTTCCTTCAGCTGGCAAGAGCTGCTGCAAGTCATCAGGTGGCACTGGCCGTACCCGCTGCAAGGCTACCGTGCATGGAAAAGTTAGCTGTGATTGAGATATGAGGCAACCGAGATGAGCCATGGAAGGGAATAAGGTGGAGAAAGGTGATCTCCACAGTTTGGCTGATATGCAGGTACCACATGGTTAAAGGAGAGGCACAAGTAACGTGAAAGTTCAGAGCACATCACTGAGCCACTGTGTAGGGTCTCTGGCAGATTGCTGGGGACTTCTTGCTGTGGCAGCTGTCAGCAGGTAGGTTGGAGATGTTTATGCCTATGGGTTTAAGGACCAGTTTGTGAAGTTAATTGCATAAGTAATAGCGGCCTTTCTTGAACTTCTTGAACACACTGAACTTCTGTGAAGTAAGCAATGCTTTTGACTGGAGGGAAGCTGTATGCATCTCGCAGCACATCAAAGACAGAATAAAGTATATATATATTATGGCTGTACTGGGGCATTATATATCACTTCAAGAGGGTGAAGTATCTTAACTCTTTATCTCCTGGATTTAGAAACCGAGGTTTTACTAAGCTAGATGTTCTGAAAGGTCACAAGTAATTACCAACTGTCATTAGCTCCCTGTTAACAGGTTTTTTGTCACAGAATTTCCTTGACTTTACAATAGAAAGAGAATGTGAATATAAAAAATAATTTTTTATAGTTGTCTCACGGGCCTACAATTTGAACCACTATTCCGACCAGATATAATTGGAAGACACTATTCATCTTATTGGAGTGGAACAGAGATAAGGGCCATAATTTCATAAATGTCGTTGCTCACATACATGCTGGGAGGAACTATAAACAGTTGTGATTGTTTCATTATCTGGAAGTCAAGCATGTGAAAGAGAACTGTATTCCTGTCCTTCTGTCTTCCACCACCTCCTAAAACATACAAGTCCACATCTTTCTATCACTATTTTCCAGCTGACTTTCATTCATTTCTTCTCTTATTAAGCCACTAATTACCATTTTATAAGCTACTGGCATACAAGCTCTTGCTCCTTCATGTCTGAGGCTCTTTGATGCTGTCCACATCTGTCACTTGCAGCAGCTGACTACTGACTGTCACTTGGAGGTGGGATAACTCTTTGATTATCTTGTCTGAACTTGCATATTAAGACAGGAAAAACTCTCCCTAAAGACCCTGCCCTATGAACAGGAGCACGAGGAACTATTACTCTAGATTAGCAAGCCTGCTAATCTCTCATGTGGGGAGACTGGAAGAAGAGCTAGCTCTTATTAGATTCAGCCCAGGCTTTCCAGATCCCACTTTATGCAAGGGAAAAGAAGGATGCCTAGGATTTCCTGGTAGCTGCCTCATTTGAAACATAAAGCTTTTTTTATGGAAGAACAAGAAATGGAGCAAATTGCAACACAGTCCTCAGATACTTTTAATTACATGAGAAAGGAGAATACATGGTTAACACTTCCACTCGCAATCCTTTTACCTATTCTATTTACCACCTACGTCATTTGCTTTAGTGCTCCTTACCTTGTTTTTTCATTTCTCCCAGTCTGTTCCTGCTGTCTGAACTGTCTCCCATCTTTTTGCATCTTTTCCCTCTAACCTAGGCCACAGGTTTGCATCCTTTTGTGTGATCCCCATCTTGAAAGCATTTGCATGTGGATTGTAGTTTCTTTTTAAATGTAAGTTGAGCATTTTTATGCTATACAGTGATTACATTTCCCCATGAGGAAAAAAAAAAGTGCTTTGCTAGAGGCACAGAATAGGTCTACATTGAGCAAGTGCTATGACCAAACCTAATAGATGTGTATCTGTGGAGGAAAACAGTACTGAGGACCTGACGCCAGCAGTGAATGTATTTCAGGGCCTTTACTTTGGACTAGTTCTAGACTGACTGTGCAGATTAAATACTCATTAGCTGTTGAAGTGCATTGCATGTTCTCCTGCAGTACATCTTCCAGTTTAGTTTCATCCAAAAGGAATACAGTTTGCACACTCTGAGACCACTCAGTAATGCAAACCAAAGCACAATAATGGCGAGGATGAGGAGGCTCACTTCAAAAGCATGTTCCTGGTCCAAGCTAAAACACTAATGTAGCTGCACCTATACCGAGGACAGATCTTTCCTCTCCCTTCCCTCTTCTCCCCTAAACTCTGCTTTAGTATTCAGATGAACTTGACACAGCCTGCTCCTATTCAGTGAATATTGCATATTCCAGTGGAGCACCCAGATCTTAGGGAAAAGGATAGTACACATTTCTTTTGGCAACTATGTCTATGAAGGCTCAGTGTAATCAGTTTTGTTTTGCCTATTATTGTTCCTCTATGGAAATGTGATTTTTTTTCATTTTTAGTTTGGCTCATGTTTCAGTAAAACAGAGAAAAGACATGGTCCTCTTAAAGTACTTCTCTGGAACTCATGGAACCATGGCTTTTTTCCCATGTGCTTAAGTAGTTGCTTAATTTGTTTGGGTAAAGACATTAAAACCATTTATAAATTTATATTCTATTTCAGTAACACTAAGACACATTTTTTATTACAAAATCATAATCATTATGACTGGTCAGAAAAGATGAATTATGCTTTGCGAAATATGTCATGGTTTTACATTTGTTATAATGGTATATTCCCTAGAATTTTGCATTCTCCTTGGGATTATGAGAGTTTGCTTCAGGTCTGACTTTCTCCCTATGGCTTTTTGAGTGACATCACTGGCTTCAAGGAAATCTCCCCAACGAGACAGCTATGTTTTTGTGAAGATGTGAGCATTCTAAGATTAAAAAAAAAGTTCATTACAAAATCGGAAACAGTGATACATACAAGGGGACTTCTGGGACCACTGAGCTTATTTTCATGCTGCTGCAGGAAAGCATTTTAGGAATAACCTTTTTCCTAAACCAATTCAGTATCACATGTAGTTCATCTTTTTGTTCCCATTACTGCCATTGGAAAACTGCTCTAGAATTTCACTTATTTCTGAGTGAATTAAATTTTAATCATTTATATCTAGTTGTTCTCATGCCACATTGTTCTTCCCAACCTAATATTGAATTGCTTGATATATTAATGGAAAACTTTTTATTTTCTCGCAGCCTTTCAGCCTTCATTTTGACAGAATAACACAGCAAATATCACCAAATGAGGAAGAATTTACTGTATCATTTTGTAAAACAGTACAAGTACTTCCCTATCTTAGCTGATTTAACTTAGGATCTCATTTACCTTTTTCACAGGATCAGCTTGTTGGTGATGTAATCTTTTTGTCAATAAATGTATGTCTGAGTCTTCCTCCTCAGTCATTTCTAGTTGATGAATATCTGGCTTATAACAGAGATGCTTTTTATTAGTCCCCAAGATAAGTTGCAGCCTGGACTATTGAATTTAGTTTATTACTCTGGTCCTTGACACCATTCTGCTATTCATCCTTCCTGGTACTAATCATTAACTCATCTACTTCCTGGGCACTGAACCCTTTGATGCTTCTTCTTTCAGCACCACCCATTGCCATCTCTTTCTTTTAAACAATTCATGTCCTATTTTATAATTCCTTATTGTCTTCTTCTTTACTTTAATGTCCTACATGATACTTTAAAAAATTGCTTACAGGAGTAGAAATGTACATTTTTTTAATCTACTGTTTCATCACAGAAAGCTATCAGAACAGTACGGCATAGGCAAACCTTTGCAAATCCATGTTGCACTTGATATGATTTTTCCGTTTATCTTTAACTACAAACCTATCCAAACCATGTTCAAGTTTGATCTTGTAGTTGGGTACACAACTTTCCTCCACTTAAATATTAAGTGCTAACTTGCTGTTCTCCAGCTATCCAGTACTACTCTTAATGACTTAAAAAAATTATTAAAAATACTTGCTAGCAGATCAGCAACTTCAGAATTCTGGAAGCTTTTCACACATTGTTGTATTAAGCTCCTTGATTTCTGCTTTTAAATTAATATTATAATTTCTATTTCCATGCCTATTTCTATACTTTCATTCACATTAAACCATCAGACGTCTGATTCCATATTCAGCAGAACTGTGAATATTAAAAATTAAGAAGTAACATTCATTTAGTTTTTCAGCCACACCCTGAAGTATCTCTGCCTTTTAACCAATACTCACTGCATAAGAAATTCATTTTTTTAGTTGCTTTATCTTATTTATTTTCTCCTGTTTTAACTGCTGTTTTTAATTGGGTTTGATTCTTGACTGTTGTCATTATGCTTTTTCATGCCTTGGCTTCAAAATATTCTTTTCTTTACAAAGCAGTCCTTACTTTATTTTGGTTTTGTTTTGGTTTGTTTTATTTTTGCATTTCTTGTAGAATCTCTGCTTATTTTTACATATGTTCTGTGATTTGGTAAAGCCGGGTTTAAAAGCCTAGAATTTAGTCTTCTATACCTGTGATAGGAGCTCTTCGTAGATTTTGTACCATTAATAGAGAGAATTCCCAAGCTTATACTACAGTGAAGTCTATATGCTCATCAGTACAGCTGACTTCATTAACTGGATAACTTAATTTGTCCTTTTGAAATTAAGTACCCTAGTTATAACCATACCCATGAGTATCCTTCCATTTCATTTAAATGAATCAGATCAGGATTGGCTAATCTCTAATAATTTTCTGTGAATATCTCTGAAGATCATGAACTTTTAAAAAGTAAGGTTAAAATAATCTTACTGCAGTCTTCATGTTTATTCGATTGCTTTTTCTGTAAAGGAAAGGGCTCAGAAACAGTTGGATCTTATCATTATTAACACCATTTGTCTTCCTCGCTATACTTGGAAAGAGAAGTCATTCATGCTGCAATTCCAAATAGTATTTAATGACTTTATACATTATTCAAGTTCATTGTTAGGTTTAGAGGCACAGAACTTGTGCTACAGCTCTCTCCAGGAATGACGCTGACACAGGCAGGCTTTACTGTCTTCTCAGTGTACATGGTTATATTCATATTTCATTAGTCTACTTTAAAGTCAATGTAAGAATGTGAATATGTTGATCTAACAATTCTTGCTTTAGTTATAGCTTTCCTGAGCAACACATACCCTTAAATACCTCTGTTTCAGTCATGTTTCTTATTTAACAATATCTTTCTTGTCCTACATTATTTGCTGTCAGTTCTTTTTCAGTATTTCAGGTTTCTCCACTGGATTCTAAAAACATTTCTATTATTTCCTACTGATCACACCAGTTTCTCAAGTAGATGAAATAAGTTCTTTTGCTAATGATATTGCCTCAGATGAGTACTTTCCCAGCATTATTAATAGTGTTGTTTGGGTTTTTCTTCTGTTTGATATTTATCCCCTACTTTCTGACATTCCTTTATAAAAAGCCATAACATTGACCAGCTCCATTGCATAAATTAATGGAAAACGCATTGAGATGTAGTTTCTAGTCTGTTTGAAAAACATGCAGATAGAGTATATGACAGGGAGGTTATAGAAAGTTGCAGTTCCTAATTTAAAGGAAGCCAAGCCCAGGGCAAAGCCTGAAGCTGCCCAAATATACACTAAGGGCCCTGACTTGTGCTGAACAAAGTCCTTGCTCCTGGTCTACAAGTTGTGGAGGTGGTGTGGGGGAGGATTATCTGCCCCAGGGGAGAAAGATGTTCCCCCTGCCAGATGACCACCCTGAACAGAGGGACTTCTCCATTGGCAGTCTCGCTGGCCTGAAGGTGCTGTTCCTGCTCAGCAGTGCTTGGTGACCTTAATGGATCAGGGAATCTGGACATACAAGATACCTGATCTAAATGGCTGCTTGCTGCATACTGTACTTCAGCACACAAGCTCTAAAATACAATACACAGAGCAATGTTAGAGAAGAAAAATGACATCAAATGCTAGAGGCACAATCTGCCACTGCAGCCAGTCCAGTGCCCAGAGTGTGGGTAGATATATTAACTTTTTCTTCTGCTTCACTCAGTGGTAAAATAGAAGTAGCTACTATGGCAACATCACATGGTACATTTGTTATCTCTGAACGAGAATGTGTTGAAGGAAGTAGCAGATCAGTTGCCATGTGTGCTTTCATTTTCTGGAATGTTTTCAAGGGAAAACATCTGTTCAGATATTTTTCCTGGGATTATGGCTTTAGTTAAAAAAAATGTGAAGAGGAAGGGATGCAATTCTTTCTCTCTCTGCACTCTTTTCTCTTTTATAAGATTGCAATTTTTCTTAAGAAAGTGTATCTCTTCTATCCTATACCATGCCATTTTCCCTGAGTGGACTCTATTACTTGGATCTTTAGTAGTTTCTTTAAATGAGTAAAAAGCTAAATATTCCTTTGAATGCTTATGTAGGGATATTGTGGGTAGGTGGGAATGGAAGGTATGGCTGGGAGGTTAGCCAAAATCTTTCTGTACTAGCTGGAAGCATTATTTTAAGATGTGAACATTTTTATATACCTACTCATAACATTTCATAGAAAAGATGGTCTGTGGTTAAAGTATTGACCTGGAAGTCAAGAAATATGTATTCCATTCTTGGCATGGTTACTTAGGTGTCATCTGTGACGCTAGGCATGTTCTTTAATATTTGTATGGTTCAGACCTTCCCCATATGATATCCACATTCTTATTTTTGGATGGTAAACTCCCTGGATTCCTTTCACTTAACTTCAGACATCTGCAGTATAGACTTTTACATCTGAACAAGCTGTCTAGACTTCCTTTATAGTCAACGGAAAAATGTAGAGACTTAGGATGCCATTCATCTGGACAGTTTTAGACATCTAGGTTAGACTAAGATAAATTGCATCCTAAAAATGCCTTTTTCTTTCCACTAATCAAGTCACAAGCAGAAATTCAGATTGTATATATCAAAATTTCGACAGATAAATACTACCTTTGCAAGGAGTGCTATCTCTTTCTGTGTATTAACAAAGCATCTTCACTGATGTGCCGCTTCATCGTGGCTCTGGTTTCTGTGTGGTATTTGAACACAAGCTACAATCAAAAAGTAAACTGTAGGAGGCCCCAGTGTTCTTTCTTTCTTAGAGACCAAGGCAAATTTCAATCAAACAGGCACAAAAATGAGAAAACTGATTGAGAGAAAGAAAAAAATATGTTGGCCAGAATCCCAAGCATTAGCTTTTTTAAATACTAAAAAATAGTCATTTTAACATTGCAAAATGTTTTTAGAAATTGTCATTTGAAATAATATCTGTAGCACTGGTCAAGTATTTTAAAAGAAAAAAACCCTGTTTTCTTTATGAGAAGATGCCTGTTTTTAGAAACTGAAATGTCTTCTGCTGTGAAAGGTTTTCAGTTCCATGCTAGGACGTCTAGCTGAAATGCAATTGATAGAATCTGATTGACAAGGGAAAAATGTTCAATTAATTTCTCCGTTCATGGGTACATACTGCTCTCTGAGATTGCCTAGTGCCTGAGATGTCCTGATGGGGCAGGGAGCTGGTACAATACAGGACCTATGAGAACTCATGTCCATCTGGGACAGCGCCTGGAAACCAGGTGAAACATCTAAAATGGGACTGAGATGCTTAAGTATGCACAACTGAGCTGGGCACACAGAGGAGGGATAGTCACAGTTCCTACATTAAGCTTTGCTTTTTAAATGCTTAAGTAATTAGTCCCTCTAAAAGCCAGACAAATATTGTCAGAATATTATTCAGAAGAGAAAGCCAGGTCGGAGATTCTGAATTGCCTTATCTAGGTTTTCTCTCTTCCAAGTCACTGTAGTAAGTTAAAAGGGTAAGATCTGGAAATCCTGCACTTTGAAAGACCAAAGTTAGGATATGACTCATTTTGCACTTCCACTTAAGTTAATGGGGAGAGGTGCTTCTAGCATGAAATACAAAGCTTATATAGGCAGTGGAAGATGTCTGACTCTGGAAGTTCATTTATTCTTTCTGTGTCTAAGGTTAAGGTGACATCATTCCATACCTATGTAAGAACCCTCTCACAAATGAAAACAGACCAAATAAGTAAGGGAATTGAATCTGAGACAACCTTATGACAAACTGTAGCCATTTCTTTCAAGTTTTTAACCGAAAGCTAAAATGTGATCCAGATGCAAAATTCAAAAGTTTCTGAAATCTCAATAATTATGAGATACACTAAACATTTACTTGCACAGTTTGGGCACATCTAATAACAAAGGCCAATTTTGTGAAGATTTTTAGCTAATTTTCAGGCTAAGGAGCTTCAAGTTTCACTGGAGATTTGCATCTCGGGTTAATCACATACATGTCACCACTCCAAAAAGTTTGATGTCTTTAACTGAAGGAAGCGAAATAGTATTAGTGAACAAAAACAAAAGCATAATTTAAATTCCAAGCCTTTAACTTTAATCACAATGGCTTTGTGAGTGCAGCTTCATGGTAGCTTCATTGACTTGAAAGGTATTGTAATGTAAAGAACCTATCAAGAAGCCAAAGAAGTTATCTTCTAAAGTAAGTACAGTCAGTTTAATAGTAACTACAACAAGAGACAGTGAAATAAACCTGAAATAACAAGTAATAGAAATACAAAGAAAAACAGTTTTAGGGAGAAAAAACAAACCAAAGGAGCAAGAAAAAGTAGAATGGCTCCACCCTTGACTACATTCTCAGAACATTTAAGATGTCATGGGACAAGAAGAATCAAGATTTTTCACTACTGTATGAGCTGAAGTAGTCTGGAAATGCATACTTACTGTCCCTAAAGGATGGGAGATAAAGAGACGTTAACTGTTGCTACTAGGAAGGTCCACTGCCCTCACAGCAGTAGGTGCTGCTCTGACTTCTCCCTTTGGGACAGTAGCAGCTAAGTTTGGCTTTTCAGGTTCTGGCACAGGAAAAGCTGGAAATGGGACTGTGGCTGTTTTGCCACTGTCAATAACCCACTTCCTTAAATGACTGCCTGCTTTGCCTCTGCACAGACCCAGTCCTGGTGGGAGGGTTTAGTTTAGTCTCTGTACAGGAAATACTTTAAAAGTCCCTTGTTAGTCTTCTGCCTTTGATGTCAATCTCAAAATTCCTACCTTTCCTGAGGACTGTTGCACACTGCTGCATGTTAAAAGCTTAGCTTTCTGTCAACCTGTGAATATCTGCAGGATCAGATCTTTTCCTGGTGAATGATAAAAGAGGAGTTTTCTCCTGAATCATTTTACTTTTTTGCATACCGTGCATTGAAAGAAGCAGGAAAGACTTGCTGATGGCAACCAGGCTTGGGTTGAAAGATGCTGCGTTATCTTCTGCAAGGCTTTTGGAGTGGGTTGACATACAGAGATTCAATGCAGACTGAAGTTGCATGTCAGACAGAGATACTGTGAATCAGGTGAAAATTGGAATGGAGCCTAGACAGAACCAGCATGAACTGCCTGAAAAAATGGAGAACTTCTCTCTGTAACTCATCCATATTCAGTTCTATAGATGGACTGTATAGCCTATAATAGACTTCTTTTATGGGATCATGTAAAAATATCCTTGACAACAGATGGACTTTGAGTCAATGAAAGCTAATTACGTTTTACAATTCTACAGACACATAAATTTGTTAGGATGAAGGAAGGATTTTGGAACCATGTGCAGTGTTTTTATTGAGTCTATATTTTGCATAGCAACCTGACAAATTATCAGGCTTATGTAAAAGCTAATATTATGATTGTTTTCTTCCCTGAGAAATTCACTTTCTTCTTAACCTGATGTTAGTTCAACACATGCCTGTAATTCTCATTTATGCACTGATGTGCTGCTCTTGAAAATGAACCAGTATTACATTACAAGTCTTAAAAGTCAGTGTCCATTTCTGGGGAAGTAATATTGTGTATATGGCATATTTAGTCTCTATTAGTTTAAGTAGGATAAGTGTCCAACACTGGAAAAAAAAGTCAGAATATAAGAAATGCCCTAATGGGTCAGATCAGCAGTCCTTCTAACTCAGTATTCTGCCTCTGACACCGGTAATATGAGATGCTATTTTGGGAGAGCACATGAGCCTAGTCACACTCTGTAGCCCATCTCCCATCAAAATTTGTTTATAAGGAATGGAGAAGACACATCTCTGCTTGGTCCTGCTAGCACTGATTTATGAATCTGTTGTCCATGAGTTTATCTAACCTACTTTGAACCTACTAAAACCCACAACCTGCTATGGCCATAAGTTTCAGAAGTTTAATTAGCTGTTGCATAAAGGAATACTTTCTGGATAACAGTTCTACATGCCACCAGGATTTTACAGAAGTTTATTATATCCCTTCCAGCCTTTTCCTCTTGAAACAAAAGTGTTACAACCTTTCTAATGTTTTCTTGTAAGACAACTCTTCCATCACCTACTTACTTTTCTCTGTACTCTTTCTAATTCTGCTATGTCCTCCTTGAGATCACAAAACCACATACAACACTGAGGAGGTAGCTGCAGCAAAGGTTTTATATATACGCAAAATGATGGCATCTGGGTGGTGTCCTTCCAATGATATCTGATGTCTTGCTGGCTATTTTTAACTGCAGCCAAACACACTTGGGAGATCCTCCTGTTTCTTGTCATTGGCATGCTATTCAACTAACTGAAAGATGTTAATTTCATCCTCAGACTTGGAGATGTTGCTGTTCACTCCCATTTTCAGGTCTTTGATGAAGAACTTGAATAAAACAGGTTCTAGAACTGATCTTTGAGGGACCATACTGTTCACTCTTCTCCATCCTGAAAAGTAGCCATTAAGCCTTACACCTTGCTTCCTATCCTTTAATTCACTTTCAGTCCTGCAAAGAACTCCACCCTCATGGCAAATGAGTTTTCTAATTAGCTTAAAGTTTCTTTAACAGTTTTTGTCAAAACTACTTTGAAATTTCAAATACATATTGTCCACTTCATTCCCATTATAGATTGACACCCTCATAGGCATGTTCATTTCCTGGTTGCATGCTCTGAAAAGCTTCCAGTCTAAAGAAAAGCATAACTGTTTCTGCTACATTAAGAAGCTGAAACACAATGCTTCTCTTTAAAAATTTCCTACTTGCTCATTTGTGACTCACTCAGGCCCATTTAATTATAGTAAGCTCTTCAAGGCAGAGCCAGGCTTTGTGCTCTCTGTTCCTACAGAACCAAAGACAAAGTTCCAACTCACAGTTGGGACTCTTGGGAACAGCAGTAGTACAACAATATCTAAATCTCATGTTAGGCTTTTTGTCAGTTGATCTCAAAGCATTCACCATTTCTCTTCCCAGGGAAGGAAAACCAAAGAGGGCAAGGCACTCAAGTGGAAGAAGCAGGAGTTGAACCCATGAACCCAGGTCACCCAAATCCTAGCTGTACTACACTGGACTCTATCCTAAGCCCAGGGATCTTAAATGTAAAGGTGCATTAGCATTTTCACCACATCTCCTCTCTTTCCACTAGCAGTGAGCTGAATTAAATTGCTGCACTTGAAGAATGAAAATGCTCAAATTCTGTAGAAATTCAAGTTTATATGCATTTCAGATTTTTTTTTCAGTTTAAGCTCATCCCATATCTTAAACAGATATTTTTACTTAGCAAGTTCATAATCTTTACACTTCCCCATCCTCAAGCTTTCTCTTTACTTGGTGAGCCTTCCCACCCCTAACACCGAAACAGCTTTTGACTGCTTCACACTTAATCAGCGTTCCTTTATTAAAAAGCTATTAATTAGCTTCTCAGTGGCCCAATCTACTATTGTGATAATTGTAAGACTTTTAGAGCTTCCTCCCCTACTTTGTTGACAGACCATTGGACTTAGAAACAGCACCACAAGGAATGCAGGCTCATCTTTGTTTCAACATACTTAAGGTGCTTTTATCTGTAGGTTTGCCTTGAACAAAATCCTGTTCAAATTGTATTAAGCCCCAGATAAACCTCTCTTTCAGATTATGGTTTCCAACTGAACTCCTGTGCACTGAAGAGAGGGCACCGAATTCTTGATTGTTTCAAGAAAACCTCTTTGAGTAATCCCTTGAGCTTGCCTACAGGGCTTGGATTTCCTAATGGATGCTTTGATGACAGGAGATAAGAGCCAAAGGTACCTTTATTCTCTTAGAAATTGCTCCAAACAAACAACCTCGATGATTAAAGCTAATAGAAATACCTGGAAGATTGATAGCTTGCAAAGCACTGCTGAGTGAATGAGTAACTTCCCCTTTAGTTCCAAAAGCTAATATTTGTCCACATTTGCTGCCTTTTAAGAAAGTGCAACGTTTTTTTCTATGCAGAGTGTTGATCAGGAACAAATAGACACCATTCAGCTATTATTTGAATTTTAAACAAAGCCTCCCTACTTCAGCTATTGAGGCAGCATTCTGCATGAGCCCATTTATAATAATTCAAACATGGCACGGGGAGGGTCGCTAGAGTAAAGTACATATAAGTGTGAACATGATACTCTTGTAAAAGTCTTTAATGATGTGAATGGGCAGTGCACTATGGTATTCTATACAGGGGTTTTAAATTGCACAAAGGGCCTGTAAAACTTCTATATCTGTTCCCAAGCAATACACCTATCAGAGAGTTGAACAAATGGAAACCAAACTCTGCAGCAAATAAAAGTCTTAAATTTACAATGCTGGATTATAAAACGGTGTCTTTCAACAGCAGCTCTGACTTATTTCATGTTCTGATGAAATCATTGCTTGTGAATGCCAAGAAATTCAGCTGTAAACTTTTGGCAGTAAGTAGACTTTCTTTGGAACTGCTGGTTTTGAAAACATCTGTAAGTCAGGAATCCACTGCAGAACCAATAAAAGGGGCTGAAGAGACCAAAACTTTCACTAACACCTCGTAACACAGGCAGCACTCTGAGTGCCACCAAGCCCTGCTCCCTGGAATGTGGGTTATGTACATACCAGAGTTCATTTCCAAAAAGGGGGTTTTATGGTTCTCAGTGTCACAGAGCATGCAGTCAGGGAGTGTATCACATAACGAAGCAATCTAACAATAGAGCTGCAAATAGTTGAACATTTGGTTTTGAAGTGATGCAGCCCAGGGGTGGGGTCTTCCGATATTGAACATTCCTCAGCTTGCTTTCACACAACAAAAGCAAAACCTTAAAAGGATCTGCTCTGAGTGAGTGGTTTAAGGAATTTCCCCTTTTATAACCACATTGAGGAAGGATCCAAATTAATCTCATTTTCCTTAAAAGATAATGGAGTATGGAGTTAGGAGTCACAAGAGAAGACAGGAGGTTGCAGGGAGTATGGGTATGTTTTGACAGTTGAAAAGGAAATTGTGAGTTGCTCTTGACTCAGAGCTTCCTTCCCTTAGCCCAGCTCATCATCTGGCCTTTGGAGTTCAGCTAAAAGGACCTACTGAAATGGAAACAGAAGTGTGAAGTGAGATTTAAAATTACATTCAGTCCTCTGACTGCAGCTTGGGTATTCAACAACCTTTAACGTGTCTTCTCCAGAATTAGCCTTGTGAAGGAATTCTGATATGGAGAAGGCACAGACTTAGTTTAACTCTTCCTCTCCCTTGTTCCACTTGTTCTCCATCCCCCCCACTACTTTGATACAACTTGTGATCCCCACAGAGGATGAGGGTTCCCAGACAAGCCAAGAGGGGAGCTTGAGATCCTGTGCTCTGAGCAGTGCTGCTCTGATTACATCTGAAACTTAGTGTTCAAACCCTTTCCCTGTCCTCTGCATTACAGGGAGGGAAAAGGCTGCCTGTCCTCTCTTCTCTCTCCCAGTTGTCTGATCCCTAGCAAACCACAAGTCCCCTGCAACTGGAAACAGTGCAGCTTGTTCACTAATGCCTACCCAGCAGGAGGGCAACCATGGGTCTTTCTGCCCCCTACTCAGTACTTGGCAGAGAAGTGAATGAAATCCATTTTTTCATTACAATTGTCATCATTTAATAAAACATGATGAAAAAAATTAAAGATATTCTTGAAAGAAGTCAAAATAATTGTTTTCATATTATTTTTGATAACTGGATTGATGAGGCCACTGTGTGAGTATTTGATTTTTTTTTTCTGAAACAGCCTTGATTTCATGCTGAGGGACACAATTACACTTCTAAAGACTTCTTTTTTACCTAGAAAATTGAGGCAATGTTTCATTTACAGCTTCCAGGAGTTCAGGTTTAGATAATCCCTCTCTTCTACCACCATGTCTTCCACAGAAAAGGGGTTATGACTTGTAACAAAGACTGTCAACTTGATAACATCTGAGGTTATTACGTTGGACTTGTGGGATGATGATAGCCCAGATGATCAATAAGATCTTTTTTCCTTTCACAACCCCTTAGAAGACTGGGGCACAGAGCTCTCATCCATCTGCAAAGCTTTTGGGAGCACAGTCCACCAAGCCAGGCTGGAGACAGGGAGGCTGGGTGAAGAATGGGGATATGACCTCCATGGAGGTTTTGGGGAGTTCTAGCTAAGGCAAATCTCAGGCCGATTGCAGAAGTGTTCTCCCTTGTGTTATGCTAAAACATGGCAAATCCTTGCTTTGGAGGATGCTCAGCATGACAAAGCAAATCTTACTCCTCTGAATTTATGCCCTTCTGAAGGCTTGTGCTGGACGTGTTTGAAGTAAAATCTGTGGTGGTCTTTCAATAAGGCACTTGGTCATACCAGGTTAATCTGACCCATGACTTCCTTCACCCTCAGCAGGGAAAAAACAAAATTCTATCATGGTAAACAGTATTCAGCAACTAAACATTTCAGAAGAAATCCTAATATATGTAGCATACACTGTTCAGTGACAGTAGGACAAGTATTAAAATATTACTTTGCTGACAAGACTTTATTGTTATATGCTTTATCTTGTCCTTTCTGTTTGTTTCCAGTCTCCTGTTTTCTTTTCACTTATGTAGTGAACTAGGAGCAGTCACACTAGCCCACTGCCAGTATTTCTTAATTCTCCTTAATGAGGACAACCTCCCCACCAGGTCTGATCCTGAAAGCCTACATAGTTTGTGAGTATGAAAAAGAATAGATTAGTATTTTAAAGCTTTTGAGTTATTAGCAATATGAAATGCAAATAAATATGGTTTCTCACTCCATATGCTATGAATTGTTCTATGTAAGTGTTTTTTGAAACCTGCATCTCAAAAAACCTTAACATTGATTGAAATAAAAAGTTATTTATAAAGGAGCAAGTTGAAACACAAAAAAACAAAACAGAAGTATTTTTTGTTAGCATACTTCATTATGTAACTAAATAGAGAAATGAGGACATGATTTCAGGTCTCACGGAAATTAGCAAGTGCTAGTCAGAAAGTAATTATTCAATTTAATTTTATGATACATTTTCAGATTTCAGCATCCTCTTTCTGTTTCACATAATCAAGAAACAGAATTGCTTGTCATCCCTCAGAAACTTGACACAGAAATCATTCCACATACCAACAACCACACTAAAGAAAGTGAGAAAGAAAAAGCTCTATTCTGGAATAATCAATAGCTTCCTAGTTTGGTTACTCTTCTAAAACTGGTGACTCAAAACCTTGATCTGCCCCTTTCAAGTCCAAATGTAAATGCTGATTTCCTGCACCAGGGTAGTGTGTCTGAAACCATTGCCTTGCTAGTTCTTCTGGCAGCAGAGAAACAGAATTTTTTCAAAGCATGTTTGTAAAAAATAGTATGTTCTCAACATCAACAAAAGTGGAACAGATCTGTAGCTACAGCTGAGCTTGGGAAAGTGTGGAAGGACCTTGTGGAGCTTGGGATTCCTAAATGTCAGAACAGAGTTCTTCAGCCCTTTGAAGACCCTGACTCATATTTGTGATGATAGTAGCAACTTCCATTACCCGCTCCCTCTGGGCATGCACACCCACTCTCCTCCATGGACAGAAAGAAGATGAAAGGTGAAAGTTAATGTTCCTTGATATCATGGATACTTTTGCAGTGGTGCTTGTTCACACATACTTACAAAGAAGTATCCTTGCTTCGCTCTGACTAGTCATGTTCCTGGACAACTGTCACAAGTACTTTGCATTCACAGCTCATTCCTTTCTAGTTTTGCATCCGCACTGTGTGTAGGGTTGCTGTCATGCTGTGGTCGGTAGGGTGGAGTGGATGGCCAGAGCTAACTCACTTCCTTGTTCAAGGCCAGAAGTGTGTGCTGCACCCCAGATAATCTTGTACTCTTTGCAGAAAGTGATTAAGGAGGCATTGCTGGGAGGGAAAGGCCTTTGATGCTCATTTGGTTTCCCACATCTATAAGCCATTAGAGAGAAGGAGGTAGGGAAGAAATTATATCAATAGATCTGTGCTATCCCATACTGAGAATTTTTGATGAAAATCCAGTCCACCACAAAGAGAAGGCATGAGAGATGAATAATAAGTGGGTATCTGAGTTTATTGTCATTATCCCAGCTGATCAGTGGAATATACTAAGTCCTCAGCTTTTGACACCATTGATGTCAGCTCTTGGGAGCTGAGGTAGGCCACTGCTGAGGGCGCTTGAAAAATCCCACCCTACAAGTCAAACAAACTATATTAGTCTAGTGACCTGCGTTTGAACCCACTTGCCTTTTAAAAATAAACCACTGTACAAATCCCAAAAGGAGCATATGGTTAGTTCACATCATGGACTAATAATAGCTTACATCATCTTATTTTTAAAATCAGTCCTTTTTTGAATTATGGGAACGCCAAAAATAGTGTTGGAAAATTCCAGAGCCTACCAATCCTATAACTTAAAAGTGGCCAATCCTTTTCTTGAACCTATTAAAAAAAAAAAAAAGAAAAAAAGAAAGAAAAAAAATCCCAACCTCTAAAACTACAACCTTTGTCTGCCAAGTTCCATCCTGGAACACATTTTTACAGCATTTATAATCCCCTGAACAAACTAGGTTTATAATGGAAGTGCTGACAGATCTTTAGCTATTCCAGCTATCTTAATAGCTCAGCTGTATTTATTTTTCATTACATTTAAATATAATTGGTTGAGGTTTAACTCTAGTTCAATTTGATGAGAACCTTTTCATTTAAATATCAGTTCTGGGAAATGGGTCCTTTCTTGGGTGCCTTTTGGGGTTATTATGAATATAATTTAAAGGTTACTTTTTAGATTTTTCTTACTACCCCATTTGTGTGGTTTTCCTTTTAATTCAAAGTGCAAGAGGAAAAATAAGCATTCTCATGGAGCATATGGTACTCAATTGTGGTTTGAATCCCAGTGTGAGGAATTCCACTAGAAGTTTCACACATTCTGTTTTGGTCTCAATTAAGAAATATTTGAGCTGGCTCGGCACATCAGTGGAAAAGCAATGTGCTGATGTGCATGGATCCTTGATGCTCTCCTGAACTACTTTTGATAAGTCTGAGTAGGGGCAAAGGGAAAAGAGGCAAGGTGTGAAACAACTGTGGAAACCCAGAAATGCATGTGTCAGGGATTGCTGGTGGGATGGCTGTGGGATTAGCTTAAGTATGAGGTGTCCATACCCTCCAGAATGAAAAATACTTTTTTTCTGGGTGAAATATGACCAAGATGGAAGACCTTTGAAATTGAGAATTAGGAAGGAAGAAAAACAAGCTCAGTAGAATAACTTTAAAATACCAAATCTAGCCAACTGTTATCCCATAGGGAAAAATACCTTCTGAAGTGAGAAATGTGGGATTTGAATTTTATGTTTAACTACTGTCATACCTAAAAGGTGAGGGCAGTGGAGACGGAGACATAGTCATAAATACCATTGCTGATATTAAGTAGAAGGTAGAAGTGTAAATTTAAGGGGGGAATCAGTACAATATTTTTTTTATCATTTAGAGGAACCATTTCAATAACTCAGTCCAATATTTTTCATAATACAGGATAAAGAACCACTACCACTCTTTTCTAAATGAAGACTTTAGCCTTTTTTTAAGGACAGTGGTTTTTTTCTAGAAGATGTGACTTAGATAGGAAGTCTTAAAAAGATGGATAATCTACCAGGGAATTTGTCCCAATTACTTTGCTTCTGGTGAAGAGATTGTTTCCATTTTTTTGATCTTTTATGTCTTTACATGAGTACAGAGTCTTCAGTATCTCTTTTCCCTATGATTACATGATTAGTGGTTATATACAATCACCATTTTGTTTGTTAGCTTACTATTCTATAAAGTAAATAGACTAAACTCCTTAAATCTCTTTCTGACAAAGATATTTTTCCAAGCCTTGAATAATTTCTCCTGGCAAGGACTAAGGTGACTTTGTTAGCTATATTATTGCATCGGATGTTCATATTGATTTGGTTATCCAAGTGATTTGTAAAGCCTTTTCAGAATCACTGCTCCCAAAGACAAAATTTCATATTTTATGGTAATGGCACCATTCTTTGCTCTTTGAACATGAATCTTCCACTTGCCTGTACTGTGTCAGGAAACATGCTTGACTGCACTCACCTTATCAAGCAATCTAGATAGTGCAGTATATAGTGGTTTTTCATTATCAATTTCTGAATTATCAGCAATAATTTAATAGAATATTCTTTCAGATAATTGGAAAAATATTGAATTGCAACTGGATTAAGAACAAATCTCTATAGGAGCTAACACTTTCATGCTTACTCATTCACAATTAAAATGAAATATATTTGTCTACAATTTCACTTTTCTTCACATGATTAGGTGTATTTTGGGGTAAGTGGTATGTCATAGAATGTGAAATGAGAGAGGCCATTGGGAGCTGGGTAAGTTAAGTAAATCAAGGGAGAGAAACCAACAGCATCTGGGGAAAAACAACCAACCAACCCTATTCTTGTATGTACTCATGCAATTCCAAAGCTTGAAGAACCTTTTTGCCCAGGTACAATGAGAATATTTGGTGAAAAACTGATATTCCTTTTAGTGACAGTGACTTTCCTCTCAGACTGACAGTGCAATTTGAGAGTGAGAAGAAATTAAATGCTAGGGTTCTTCAGCTTGGAACAGAGGTGATAGGGAGCATAAGAAAGATGTACAAAATCACAAACAATATGAAAAAAGTGAACACAAACTAACAATTACTAAGCATTTGAAGAATATGAAAACTGGTAGGTGAAGGGGAATTGCAGAATAACTGAACAGAAACAATAAGTCAAAAAGAAATACTTTATCAATAGTATGTTAGCAAACTGTGAGATGCATTGCCATAGAAGGGTGATTGTGGAGGCCAAATGTTTAAAAATATTAAAACTTTGATATTAACAGAAGTAGTTATTAAAAACAATCCAATTTTCTACTCAGAAGTGTCTGGTAAGAATTTAGGGAAAGTGTTTCCTTCTACTCCTCTTTTCTTACATCTGCCAGAGATGAGATGGCTAGATGGTCTCTTGGTATGATCATTGTGTCAATTTTTGAAGTCTTCTTATATATGAGAACTTGGTACTTAATCTTTGATGAAATCTCTTGCGCTTCAATACATCAATGAAACACATACTGTACCTGACAGACATACAGAAACAGAGCCAGCTGTTCCCTGGCAATCACTAAGGTTCTGTGTTATCTAATGGAGTTCAGTAGGGGTTGACTCATGCACAAAAAACATTGCAAATCAGGATATATAAAAGAGTCTGTAACCAGAGAAATTAAGCCTGAACATCTAACATATACTGTGCAGCTGACCAGAATGCAAAATAAAGTTAAACTACAGAGCTTCCAAACTACATTATGTGCTTGGTACAGAAAAAAAGAAAAACCAAAACAAACAAAAAAATCCCCAAAACAAAACCAAAAAAACCCACAAACACCTCAAAGATAGTTGATAATACATAAGATACAATTTTTTACAGCGCTTGCTATCATTTTGTTGGCAGGAAGCAGAAAACATACAGTAAACCATGGGCAAAAGAGGAAAGAAAATAAAGGGATGTGGAAAATAAAATAATGAGTGGAAGAATTGGTGTTAAAGCAGAATAAGTCTGTATTGCATCCACTACACTTATATCAGCCAGTTGGTAGCCACACAAAAAGTGAATTTAAGCAATTAGCATAGTCCCCTTTCCTTGGCTGGATTTACTATGTTTGTGTTCCACTCACTAATACACTCAAGATTTAGCCTGGGACCTCTGTGATCTGCAGTCAGTAGTTATGCCTGGAAAGCCAAAAATTAGCTTACGCCTTGCCAAGCCAGGAGAAGCATTGTTATGCTGACATCAGCTGATAGTTGCTTTTTTCATCCCCGCTGATACTTGCCCCACATCAGCTCTGGGAGAACAGCAGAAGAATCAGGAGAGTTGCATGTGGCTGGGCTGATCCAGCAAGGAGATTTCTGGGCTGGGTGGTGATGGGAGCTGTGCCTGACTCACCACCCGTCCATCAATGAGGTACTGAGGCTGCGAGAGAAAGCCAGAGCCTAGGGCAGGATACGACAGATTTCCAGAACTGGAACAGAAATTTTAATGTAATTCACAAAGACCATTCAGCTTAACTGTTTTTTTTTGTTTGTTTGTTTGTTTTTGTTTTGGTTTTTTTTTTCATGTGTGTGTGTGTGCTTTCTTTTTTCTTTTTTTTCATGGTTATTAAGATAAACTTTAAGTCCAAGATTGTTTTATTGCTAGGAAAATCAAAAGAAAAAGTAAGCTTGTTTCTGGAGCCAAGAAAGATTTTTTAATGTGCTTCTCATTTCCTATCTGGAGTAGAGTCAGTCACAGTATTATCACCACTTGATAACATATTAGTAGACCTCTTTGAAGCTTATAATTTCTTACATTGTGATAGTTGGTAATATTCTGATTAAAAAAAAAAAACACAATTTTTTTCCTTCTCAAAATATGCATCCCTGTGGCACCAGTAAATTACTGTCCAAATAGACGTCAGCGTTTGTTTTTTTTTTTTTCATTTTAAAAGCTTCCCATTGTTAGAGAGTCACACTAACATCCATGGTGCCAAATACTTCACTCAGCAAAACTACTTGTCCAGAGCTTATGACTGCAGGGCAAGTGCAGCATCTGGATTCTCCCAGAGATCCTAGGTCTACCAAGATCATAAGCAATTGACTCTCCTCATCCCAAGGAATTCTTCCCCTCCAGAACCTTTTTCATCCCCAAATATATATCTTGAGACATCCAGGAGAACACCTGGGATGATTGCCATAGAACTGCAAAATCCATAATATGTCTCCATTGCATTTTCAGTGACCCTGTCTAAGACCAAATTTTCACTCCATCCGGTCACCCATGCCAGAGTTGTTCAAGCTGGGGCTGGCAGAACTGCAGGGCTTCTGCCACCTTTAGCTGTGGAAATCAAGTACCTCAGGCAGGCAAATGCAGAGTGTTGGCATTATTCAGTGTCATTGATGCTGGAGCAAATGATGACACAATTACTAATTCAAACCATTGATTGTAGTTTACTTTCCTTTCTAAGGCAATCCTGATGCAATTTCATAACTTTCTGGGAAGTAGCCAAGCAGTGCTGGATTATGCCCCTTACTGCAATATAGCACTAAAGAGTTATCAAAAACATTTTAGTATTTTCATGTTTTCAGGCATTAGATGCTGCAGAGAAAAATATATTATTTTCTCTGTAGCACTCTTGATTGAAAAAAAAGCTAAGAGACTACTGACAGCACACAAAGCTACTATGTTTTTCGTACTAGAATGTATCATTTTCGCTGTGGCTGAATCTTGAAATACATTAGTTAATTTACCGATTATATATTGATCTATTTAGATAATATCATAGTATGCTTTAATTTTTCCTGCAGTCATAGAATCATAGATTCATAGAATGGTTTGGGTTGGAAGGGACCTTAAAGATCATCTAGTTCCAACCCCCCTGCCATGGGCAGGGACACCTTCCACTAGACCAGGTTGCTCAAAGCCGCATCCAACCTGGCCTTGAACACTTCCAGGATGGGGCATCCACAACTTCTCTGGGCAACCTGTGCCAGTGCCTCATCACCCTCATAGTGATTAATTTCTTCCTCATATCTAATCTAAATCTACCCTCTTTCAGTTTAAAGCCATTATCCCTTGTTCTATCACTACATGCCCTTGTAAAAAGTCCCTCTCCATCTTTCTTGTAGGCCCCCATGTTGTTTTGTGTATCTTCATATTTTTAACTATGAGAACTTTCAAAGGTTTTGTTGTTTTTTCTTCTTAGATCTCATGTAAGAGTCTTTTAAAATAATTTGCTCTACTTCCATGCTGATGCTACTGACAACCTGTTATAAGTAAATGAGAAATTCCTTCTCTAAAAAGTACATTAAGTCTTGCTGTCAATTACTATTATCTTTTTGAATCTATACCAAATTATTTTCCTGTTCAAATGGGAAAACTAAGTCTTTTAGTGAAAATTTTGACTTGTTTTCAAACTGTTGCTGTTAACAACTTGAAGAAGTAAATGTACTGTTATGTTTAGATCAGCTGTTACATCACCTGTTGAGTTGATAGATTATCTAGATGTATCCAGGTATATCCAGGTATATCCCATCCTTAGCCTGCAATAAATACATAGGATAAAATAATCTGTAGCCACCAAAAAGTTGTATATCCTGTCTCCAGTCTGTAAGCACAGCTTTATGGAAATACATTTCAATCTGTCTTTCTCCATTTTAGTAGCACTAGGACTCATTCTATAAAAAATTTGTAGAAAAATTAAGAATATATTGTTTTTTAAGTGCTGTACCTTTATGCTAGCATACACAATGTTGGCTTGGGGAAATGAAACAGAATTCAGCAAAGATAGTTCAAATGCAAACATTCACAAGCCCGCATAGAGGACTGAGCATTCACAACAGATCTTCAGGTCTTCATATTTTTTTTGCCTCACTCTGGCCATATTCTTCAGTCTTCAACCACTATTTTTAATGTAGGATTTGAGGTAGTTTCCATCACTATTTTATCAAGGAATTTTCTACTTTAATACTTCTCTTTTATCGAGGAATTTAATACTTCTCTCTGTCTTTGTCCCAGGCTCACAAGGAGTCCATTTCTTGTTCCAATTTCAGCACATGCTTTGAAGCCCCATTACAACTCACCAGCAGACTGCAAAAGCTTCAGTCCTCTAACTATGGACTTCTGGATTTGGATTAACATTTTCAAAGATCTCCATTAATGCCTCCATCTTGAAAGTGTGGGTCCTTACAAAAGGAGGTGCTTCAAGTCCACTTTCCTGGAGTCCTACATGCAGAACACACTTAGCTTTTAGTATGCCCTTTTAGAAAACCTCTGCTGAATGAAATTAATTGCATTATTGCCTTAATGAAACTTTCTATATTGTTCTTCCTTATATGTTGTTTACTTGTTTTATAGATGCCAAAACAGAAGCTGAAGACAATTTCACATTTTAAGTTGTGAAGTCTCAAATAGGAAACTTCATCCAGGTTGTTTATCTCAGGTACATAATTCCATCACTTCTGGGATACATGCAAAGAACATTTTGTTGCAGTGGTGGTGGTGGTTTTGTTTGTTTGCTTGGTTGTTGTTTTTTGGCTTTTTTTATTAATTTTGTATTTATTTCATTAAAAGATCTGTTTTTATTCCACATTCATTCCTTCAGTTAAGGAGTTAATCAGTAGGTTTAATGCTTAGATTTGATGGAATGATGCAACCATCTTTTTTTTCATGAGAAAAGTTAATGAAATAAAGGTTGTCCATTACAAAAAAAAAAAAAAAATAAGAATGTGTGGTCATTTTTTCTTCTAACAGTATTTAGTTACACAGAAAGCTGTTGCAGAGAGGAAGGGAATAAACTTTTCTATGTCCAAGTAGCTATAGTGAAAAGTAATGAAGTTAAATTGCCAGCAAGGGAGTTAAACTGGACACAAGGAAAAATATTTTCTAATGGTAAGGTTAATTAAGCATTAGATGGTCTAGGGATCCCATAAAATATAAATTATTGGAAGTTTAGAGAACATATTGGGCAAAGCGTGATATGGCTACCATTCCTTCTGGTTTCAGCAGAGAGAGATCTGGTAGATGACCCCTTAAAATTCCTTTCAACTCCTTTTTATATGATTGTATCTTTTTTTATATTTTGTTCACATTTTACATATTATTTTCCAAGCTTCTGTATTGACAGTGCTTTGAATTTATGCACAGCTTGCCCATCATGAAATGTCTTTTTGGCTTACCTTTAACAGATGAACCAATTGTAAGCTGAATAACTCTTTTATACTATAAATGTATAACACTTAATTTTCTGTATCATTTTGCAGCTTATAACCCAACATCAGATATTTCAGCAGGGTGAAATGAATTAGTTCACCTTTATTTTCCTTTCTGCAAGATAAATAGCAGAGCAATTCTTTCATCCTTTTGAGAAATTTTCAAGGTGTGAATTTTCTTTTTAAATCTGAAGTGAAGGTGAGGAAACAAATTCAATATCATGTGACAGCATTCAGGAAACAGTTCTGCCACTTATCAGCCTTGAGAGGCCTTAGACAATCTTTTTTCTTTTTCTTTTATCTTTTAGACTGCAAGCTTGCTGGGGCAAGAACAGCCTTACTTTGTTTACATTATACCAAACACAAAGCAACCCCATTCTCAGATTCTGTTGCCCATTTTTCCAATGCACTTTTGAACTAAGGAAATAAATGCCTAATGACATAGTATCAAGCAACCTGTGATGAAATATAATCAAAATGCAACATGTTGCCAATATATCGCATTCTCAGAACAGCAGTAAAGAATAACATCTCTTTCTCTCCTTTTCCTAGATTCTAACACATGCATTGACTGTGTGAAGCAGCTGTACAAGGCTTTGAGTGTTCCCATGAAAACTGCCAGGAAAGCCCCCTGCACGCTTCGCAAAGAGCAGCGCTGAACAACCGCTGCTCTACTGACTTACGTGCTTTGTGTTGTGCCATACACGCAGGCTTGCAGACACAGATTTTAACTCTGATGTAAGCAGAAACCACTGTGACATGAAAAACCTCCACCGAACAAAGCCTGTCTGAAAGCAAGTTTTCAGTAACTTTTGCTTTGCCATCTTTTAACTGATTCATGAAAGCAGAATAGCAGCAAACAGCATTGTGCCATTACTTGTTATATCATGGAAATGCCATCAGCACTACAAAGGACAAGAAAAAGCAACCTAGAAGAGACATGATATAGATATAATGCACTGGGAAAACTTGGGAGTTCATTTAGGCCCTGATCCAAATATCAGAAAAATCATTAGGGAACTTTTCACTAACTTTTCTCACAGTCTTTTGAACATGTATATTTTAAGTTACATTTGCCTTTCCTTCCCTAGCCAAATGTAGAGTGCTGTTGGAAAATTATTAATCATTTCTTTTTTCTAGAGGTGATAACAGTTAAATGTTAACATTATTCTATCATTATGTATCTAATTTATGACCATTGCCTCCTACAAGACAAACTATTTCTACCTGCAACACAAAAAGCTAAAGGAATTGTGACCACTATACCATTGCTATAATAGCAACATAATGAATTAATGTAACTCATTAATTACTGTAAGTCTTTAAGAGTAATTAACTTATTGTGTCACAAATTTGGATTCACATTACTGCATAAGAGATGGATTAATTTGAGTTAATTCATTCCTTGGTGTAACTGAGATAAAAATCAAGACCACCAAGAGATTAGAAGACTTTCTGAGTATTAAAAAATTCTTTCTATTTTGTTTTTATAGTTCTTTGAATTTGTGCACTATCATCTGCCTCTAGTTGGGTGGTCATTTTCTTCACTGCCTCCCTACTGAACTGCTGCTTCATGCTAGTGAACTTGCTAGTGGTGCACTCTTCTCTCAGGCACAAGGGTCAGGCAACTGGGGAACAGATATTATTGTAGAGAAGGCTGCTAGTTGATTGTTCTTTTGTTCCAGTATAAAATAAACATGCACATTTAAATTTAATTAGAACTCTTTTTTTTGGTAGGGGGGCAGTGTAGAGGAGAAAGTTACATTTTCCACCAGTGTTCACTTCAAACTGAAAGAGAAAGTAAAAAATTTTGTGAACTGAAAAATTCTTAGGAGTTTTGAGTTGGAAATGTCAAAGAAGAGAATTAGATTTTAGATTCTCCTGAGCAGCAAAAAAACTCTAAAAAATGTTAAAGCAACATGACCATCTTTTCCAAAGTTAATATTATTTGAGTGTTGGAAAAATCTATTAACATTAATAAAACTTCATTATTGATATAAAATAATAATAAGTTTAAAAACCCTATTTACAAGTCTAACATTGTCAGATAATTCTCTCCAAAAAATTCCACTGACTGAAAACACAAACATTTCTTCCTGTTTCTCCTTCAACCTTTAAACTTCTGTCCAAGAAAGTAATCAAATTCAGGCTATTTTATACCAAAGAAAAAATCAAGTTCAAGAGCTGAAAATTTTTTATACAACATGCTCCACTCGTGCACCATTTCTATGTAATTTGAGAGATCCAGTTTATGTGTTGAGGTGGAGGGAAGGGATGGATGACTGCAGTTCTGACAAGATGGCACTGAAAGAGCTGATACCTTTCAGGTAAGATAGACCCAAGCTTTCCATCTGGAGGAAAAATTTCTGGTCATTCACTGAAAACCAGTTGAATTTATTTTCCCTATTTCATACACAATGAGATGAGGCACGTTAAGCGTTTACTTAAAACCATGGGAGGTCAGTAGAAAGCATTGGATCCACAAACAAACTAATAAAAGACCACAAGGGTGGATTTACAAGACACTTTTTTCTTTATATTAGCTGTCCATTTGCAGTCTTACTCTAAGGAAATATGATGCAGCTTATGGCACTTTCATCAAGACACAGACTTTGCATTGACTGTAAGGAAGAGTATGTAGGAAGTAATTTACTGCAGAATTAATAGCAAGTTTATAAGGTAGTTTACCTTACTTACAGACTTACAGACTCATCATATTCTGAACCAAAAGGAAAGTCTCTAGGTATCGATTGCCCAAGCATTAAGGTCAAAAGCTGGAGTTAAATTAAACCTTTGCAAAAATATTTTAATTTTAACTCCAGCTTGCTAACTAAAGGGGCTGAAAACATGCAGAGGTAATTATCAGTGATTCAAAAGCTATTGCTAATATGGTAATTTATAGTTGTGTTCTTTTGAGTGTCTCTTTACCTTCTTTGCTACACAAATAAGGTTATTTCCAGAATCGTTCTAACCTAATTAAATTTCTTATTATCTCTCAGCCAAGCATAATTCACAGCCTATTCTACCAACATCAGCCCTGGCAAGCATTACAAGGAGTATACAGTGGAAAACCTTTCAGTAGAAAAGCTGGAGGATCTCAGCTTTCTACATTCAATTATCTGATATTGTGATGAATTTAAGGAGAGAGAGGTAGAGACAGAGATCACTATGTGATAGGAGGTGGTTGGATACAGTGTTAATCAGTGAAGGACAATTATGTTCAGTAAAGGTTGCCATAGGTGAAAGACAAAGGCAAAAAATGAGGCAATGTGAGAACAAGAAGTAAGGAATAGAGTTTCAAACCAGGATTGCCACTTAATCTTTGCTCTGGTTATTGTTTGGATCCTATATATATGCACATTGCTACTATCTAAGGATGTATACAGGAGATTTTATTACTGATGCTTGAGAGACACACACAGTGAAAAGGGCATACATTCACGGAAATGGAATGAACAGCTTCCACGTCACAGGTGTTTCATGTACCAGCTCCCATCTCTTTTTCCTGTCTATGCAAAACTAAAATCAAAAGATGTAACCCTTCTGCTAGTTGGTACTGGCGACAGCCAGCATTGTGTTCACTTTCACAATCCCATCTCAAGAATGAATGGGAAATGGAAAAAAAAAAAAAGTAGCCTTTTCTCTTCCTAAGTGGTTCTTCCCTGCATAGAAGCATGCTTGAGTATATTGGAAAAAAGAACTAGACTGAAAAGAAAGAAAAGAAGCAAAAAACTATGGGGAGCTCAAGTTTATTTATGTAGTTAAGAAACCTCAAAATAATTCACAAGGACTCTGATGCCCATCCTATCAGTACCTCCTTGAAGCCTTAGTGTATGTGTCAGAGTGGGTCACCCTGGTAATTCAAGAGCCATTCTCCATGCCCATCTTACAGCTGCCCACCCTGTTGTCCTAAACTTGGCTTCAGAGTCTTTAGACATCTAGGTTTTTATACCCTTTGCTTAAAAAGACACATCATCCCTTCTACCTGATTATCAGTCCCGCTGAATCTGCTGATTGCTGCTAATTCTAAAGAATGAGAGATATAAATTAGGCATATCTGACTGTTTCTTTCCTCCCTCTCTTCCACGTCAACTAAAGATCAGGGACACAACAGGTTTTCTTCTTCACTCAGTGTTGTTGGGCTCATGCTGGATCTGAGCCTTGCCTATACTAGCTTTCTGTGCACATGAAGACAGCAAGGATATTTTCATATGGGTTTCAGCCTAGCTGAGGTTCTCCCTTCAGATGTCCTTCTACTTTCAGGGTATTGCACAGGGATTGTATTGTGTGTCAAAATGAGACCCAAGGACTATGCTGTGAAACTAATTTTGGAAACCTGACAGACCAAGTCATTTCTCCACAAGGTTTATTTGTGAACAGTTGTACATTTTAAAGAATTTTTTATTTAAGTAACTGCCATTGCACTTAGTACATTTTAGACATATATCTGAAGAAGAAGCAGGCACTGAATGAAATTTTCAAATCATCTTTGGTTATGTAAGAACTTTCAGTGATTCGGACCTTAGAGCTTGGAGCAGGACTGAAGTGAGGGAGGGAGGAAGGACAGAAGAAAGGATGGAAGGAAGACATACCCTCTCTAGTTCAACTCTTTCACTACCAATCAAGAAAATTGTATTCAAAAAGGAGAGCATCCTTCAGGCATTCAAAGGGCTCTTTGTGGGAGTACTGGTGAGGAGCCACCTTTCCATATGGTCTCTGCACTGAGGCAGGCATGGATTCTCATGAATTTTAAAGTATTTATTTTGTGGGTTTTTTTTCCCAGAATTCTTTCAAACTAGAGTAAGCTTTCCTAAAATGGTTGGTGGAGAGGAAGAAGAGGGAGTAGAGAGCATCAAGCTGTCAAAATGACGTGTGGACAAGGAGAGGACTTAGCTTACCAGTGCAGCTAGTTCTGTAGCCAAAGGGAGAAAGATCAAGATAAAGGATCTTTTTCCTTGCTGGCCTGAGGCCCTGGAAGTATGCTAGGAATGCTGCTCTCCTTCCAGAGGAGCTGATTCAGTTTCACTTGTGGCAGTTTAGTTCCCACTGTCATCACTCTCGCAGTGACAGTTGCTATAGTGAGTGAGAAAGTCCCTTGCCTGGTTTGGGGTACTAACACAAAAGGCTGTCTGTCTCCTCTGCAATTTGGCAGGAGACCCTTTAGTGCAGGATGATGTGTAGCTGTGCACTTACTCGCTGCAGACCTTGCTGGAACTTACCGGCACATTCCTGGAGAGAGCAAGTAAGTACAAGCAGTGCTGACTGGCCATTTTCCTTAGAGGAAACCTACCACAATATCTGCACTTGACCTGTGTGTTTTACCAGCTGTTCCCCCAGCACTTTATAGATTTCACACCTGTTTTGCAAAAAGAGAAAATATTCATTCATTTGAACGAAGCATAAAATGACTCAGCTGGCCACCAAAGGTCCCCTTGCATGAAACCTGACCCACGTTTAAGAAGTCAGCAGTACAGAACGGCCCTTGGGATACAATTCAGTAAAAGACTGCACTGCTCTTTTTTTTTGGGATCCCAACTCCCAAAATGGAACTTAGAACACTTTATTTTGCACCATTAATCTCCCTATACAGCAAGAAACCCAAAAAAAGACAATCTAAAAATATACAGATTTAAAAAGGGGCTATACAAAGTCTTCATGCTGCCATTTAGCACTAGCTAAGGATACAGGCTTCCTCTCTGCTGTGAGGTTAGATGCATCCATCCCCTCGAAAGCCAAAAAGTGCAGAAAGTTACTCCAAAAGATATAGTAAGATTTTTTATTTCATGTAAGTGATTAGTGCTTTTCCTTTCAAAATACAGTACACTAGCCTTGAGCCATATACTATTTTAGGGACTGGGCCAACCCCACGTACCAAGAAACCCCAGTTTCTATTCCTTCCTTAGACAGAAGAGTTCAAACCTGTATTCTCCCACTTCCAGAGTAGCATAACCACTAAAATAAAGGTTTCTTATGGGAGGAAATTGGCGTACTTCCTTAAAAGAAAAGACCAGTCATTTACCTGTAACTGTGGTAAGCTGTGGTAAGGGTGAGATGCATAGATAGAAACATTCTGAGACAGGCACCAAACCTGGAGTGAAAAGGGTTGGCCACCACTGCTTTTTCTGAGTCTGCATCTTAGTATGCTCTGAGAATATCTCCACACTAAGCATTTCAGAGAACCTAAACTAAAGAATATTTTGTTTCTAGCCTCTGAAAAGACACAGGTGCCAGCCCTGAGTCAGATACTCAAACCTGATGTGTTCAAGCATTTCTAAGTACATATAAAGTGCAATTCCAAGGAAGTCAGATTTTTTTGTTGTTGTTGCAAATTGAAGTGCTGTTGGCATTTATCTACCTCTGGATTTGGGCAACAATTAGACAAAGGGGTTATTATTCTCCAAGAGGAGATGTTGGTTGAAAAGAGCTTGAAAGCCACTTTAACACCTTTTTTTGCAAATCGAGTCCTGTCAAGCCTGACTCATTTTGGAACACCTAACACAGGTGCTTCTGAAAATATTCTGCTTTTCTGGTTTTGTGTAGATTGCATCAAAGAAAAAAAAAAGTAGAAAAAGCAGAAGAAAGATACACCTTCATTTTACAAATACCTGACCTAAAATGCAAGAAAAGAATGGCCTCATGCTTAAGGCATTGAACTGTTATTCAGGAATGACCTGGAGCAAGTCA
Source organism: Theristicus caerulescens (assembly GCA_020745775.1). Taxonomy (NCBI): domain Eukaryota; kingdom Metazoa; phylum Chordata; class Aves; order Pelecaniformes; family Threskiornithidae; genus Theristicus; species Theristicus caerulescens. The sequence goes on from CM036561.1 coordinate 13,751,920, forward strand.
TGTAATCTGTCTATACCCTGTTTCCATAGCGAAGGTCTCTTTTTCTTCCCCAGCAACTGAAGCAGTAAGCTCTTCATGACAGTTTGTTTTACTTTGTGCCTTTGCATCTATATTACAGCAGAGAGCTTCTTTCTGCAAGAGCTTTCAAACACCACTTCAATATAAAAATATATAAATAGAATATAAACATAAACATGAAGAAAACTACAATTTTTGTTATCAATTCTGGGGACAACAGTTTAGATTTTGGAAAAACAGGTTTTCCTCTGAATATATTTTTGAAGGTGTTGCTTTAGATGTATAAATCGAATATTGCAGAATACAGTTTCATTTGCACACATCTCAGTTTCCTCCAGTCTTAAATGAACACTGTATAATTTGGAAGGATGATCTAATGTCATCTTCATTTGGTGACAGTTTATCATGGGCTATATTCCCTGAAAGCATCATTATTGGAGATGTTATTATTACTGCTTTAGAAATTAAATTATCTCCAAGAAGGAGCTATACATATAAAATGGAATCAAAGCCCCCTTATCTTCAGCAGTATTTATGTTATAAATTATCTCAGGGACCCAAATTAGAATGTCAAAGGAATTTGGCAGTGGAAAACAAAGGAAGTGCATGAACCTCCCTTAGGACAAATCTGATAGCTCATACTTGCATGTCAAATAGGCACTGCCCTTACCATATAACAATCAAACCCCAGATCCTCAGCTGGTGTAAGTTATCCTCTCTCTACCAGTGGAGCCCTGGCAGTTTACACCAGCTGAGGATCTGGCTTACTCGTAATTTATAGCAAGCTGCCATGCCTCAGACTATGCAGCACAGTGTCTCGATCCTGAGATTCTCACAACAGTCGTGATAGCTTTTACTGATATGTGGCAATTAGGATTTTTGTGCTTGGAAACAAAATTTTGTTCTGCAGCTTATGTCAATAACATGTAAATGGACACTTTAGAAGTTTCATGGTTTAGCATAAAGAGCAAAAATAAGGTAAGTGGGCAAGTGGGCAGGAACGTCATAAAACACTTTCTTCTCTTAAGGAAAGGTTGTTATTTCTGACTGTATTGAAATAAGCTCCACTGTGTATCAAGTCTGCTGCCAGTGTATCATCTAAGAGGAACTACATTGAATATTTTCTTAATAAAATCAAAACTCAAATAAAAAATTTATGTCGTGCAAATAACATTAAAATTGGCAACTTTCCTATTTCCACATTGTTTCATGGTGAGTCAACCAGAAATTATGCACAAAGTATGGTATTTGTGAGAGCAAAGGAAGAATGAGATAGGCAGTCTGGCATATATTTTTTTTATATTTGCTATTATCAATCAGAATAGAACATGCTGTGGAATAGGCAGGACTTGTAAATCTTGTTTGCCATGCAAGAATGGGGAAAAATAAGGAAATACTTCTGAAAGTTGGTAGCAAGAGGCATTGAGCCTTATTCTGAGCAGCTACATTCCAGCATTCTTACTACAAAGATTAAACCATTCAGCATAGTGGCTTGCAGCGTATTATGGTGCCTATAACCTATGTGCCCAGCTCTGGACTCCCAGGGTTAACATGGTCATGTTGACTCTGTACAGGTAAGTTAACGAAGGAAAAGCTCCACATGGGGACTCACAACAGTTTGTGTGTTGGCTGCTCGAACACATCAACCAGCCAACAGAAATTGCCAAAGGGAGGGGTATATCTGAATTCTGTCTCCTAGAGGTACTCCCTTCCTTGACTCTGAGGATATCTCTGAACCTAAGATCTGGAACCTGAAAACACTCCTAGAATGCCTTCATTTGGAGAATATCAGGATGTGGCCTTTTACTCAGTAGTCTAAAGGCCAAGGTCTTTGCTACAAAAGTGGGACATTTGACATCCATGTCCTCTTCAGCTTGAGTGGGTTTGAAGTTCTTGTCAAGTGAGTACTGCCACCAGCTGGCTATGCAGTTCGCTGGACAAAAGTGTTCTCACCCTCAAGTTGAAGATGGGCCACTCTGTGTACCCTAGAAAGAAATATTTTTTGAATGCAGTACATAGAAAAAGATGATGTCCATCTGTCCCGAAATGAAGTAAATTCTTCACCTCCGATTATAATACTCATTATGGAATCAAAGGAAAGGGGACTACTAGGAGCAAATGTGTAAGAATGAAAATCGACATTGTGAAAAGGAAACCAAAATCCAGAGCTTTGAACTGCTGAAGTTGGGAAATCCAAGCAACTGGAACCCCATTTCAGAATTCTGCAGGAAGATTCCTATGGAATTGCAAGCCCAGTAAGAGGATTTCATAAAATGCCATTGTACAAGGCAGCAGAAGGCAGCGGTGTCTGGAGCATGGGGTACAGTTCTAGTTCCTCAGGTGCAAAACAGATAAATTCACAAAGAAGAGCTACCAAGATGTAAAATTAGAACACCTTGCTCTGGCTTATCTGGGAAAAATGTATAAGATTGTTGCTTCTCTAAACATGTCAATAAAGTGAGTACCATGAGGAGGAAAGAGGGATTTTAAGCTAACAGTGTTGGCACAGGAACAGATGGATACAAACTGTCTAGAAATAAATTATGTGGAAAACTTCACTACTGCATCAAAGGAGTGAGGTTCTGGAACAGCTATCCAGTAGCAGTTGTAGAGGCAACTCCCCCAGATCAAAATAACAACAACATAATTAGTTTTTAAGAGGACTTTGATCACTTCATAAAAGTATTACCCACCATAGTTGCCTCAGATAACAGGGCATGGGTTTCCATGATCCAAGAGGTCCCTTTCAGTCTTGTGTTACTGTGAATTTAGAAGTTGTTACTAAAATAACATAAATATCTTAAGGTAATTTGAGTACTTAAGCAAATAGGTAGATACTGTTCCATGTATCTAACTGTTCATTAGCAGCACTATGATTACCCCTTATCTTTATTTAAAAGGAAATGGTTTTCCATTTCCCACTGTTAATCTTTCTTCACTGTTTGTATTAATTATTAATGTCTGTGTTTTAATTCTTTTTTCACTTTTCTCAAATGTGCTGGATGCCAGCTTGGTTTGCCCAGGGGCCCCTGAGACGGATGAACTATTTCAGCTAGAAAGCACGTTCTGCAACAGATTCGTATTTTCTGTTGATCAAATGCACAGAGCTCAACTTGTAACAAGAAAAAAAAAAATCAGTGGCCAGCAAGTTACTTCTGAATCTCTGTCTGCCATGCAGAACTAGCATATTTCCTTTTGTCAGCAAATTATATTATTTTCAAGCCTATAACACCAGTAGGCACAAGTTACTTTTGAGCTTAGAGAAAGCTCTACCTGTCTTCTGCACCCTGTTAGTGCCTAAAGGCTTCAGTAACAGCTTTGTGACAGTGGAAGTACAGCAGTGAAAAATGACCCAAAGCCAGCAGTGGATATACTGGGTGGCTGCTACATGTACTTACCAACAGCTTTTGTCTGAAAGTCACTGATTACCAGCAGAAACAATGTGGGAAGCACACAGAAAATGTGTAATTAGATTACAATGCTTCCTTGTAGCTGGAGTTTCTTGTAACCCCTGACCATGTTTTGTTTTCAGCAGCAAGCTCATTGGAATCACATTACCATGTAACATAGATGCAGCTCGCTTTAGTCATAAACAGCTGCTGGATCTTAAAACCTGACATTGGCCCATATGTTCATAGTCCTTAGCAATTGAATCTTTTACTTTTTATTTGTAGTAGAAACTTCTTCTCAGCCACTTTTCTAAGATTTTCTTGAGCTTCAGAAAGCTAAACATAATGGGAAAATGCAAGAAGTCTACTACCTGGTTAATTTTACTTCAAACTGCAGTAAACTCACCTGCATCAGAAGAAAGATATGATAATGGGTAGTCATCTCCTCTTGCTTATGTATTGCATTTCAGTTACAGCAAGAAATTACAGTCATAATGGAAGGGAACGGAGGTTGTCAGCACTGTGAAGTGACGAAAAATGACTGATTCGTAGGCGTCCTAAAAAATTGGCAGCAACGGACCTCTGGTGAGCCTATGTTGTGGTTTAAAACCAGTACAGCCTATGAAGCTTTTCTTCTTATTTCATACATTTAGCACCCTTTTGTAGTATTTACACATTCGTAGGCTAATATGAGGTTTATGGAGGAAAATATTTTAAGTTCTCTGTATTTTTAAAAATATTTCTATTTGTCTGCTTTCTTCTCAGAACGAGGTATTCTTCATATAATTTGTAATGCTATTTTCCAGCAGAAAAAAAAAAACAAAACCAAAACAAACAACAAAACAGAAATTCCATAAGAATATGTTTGTCTTGTTAGGGAAATTGATATGAACAAATAAATAAACAAAAATGAGCTAATATTCCATGTAGTATTTTTGAATAATTGATCCTTAAGTGATTTTTGAACTCCAGGTTTTCAATCAAAAATCAACATATGTTTATCAAAAGTCCTGAGATGGAGTAGAAAGCCATATTCAGAGCCTTTTGTTATCCTCAAGCTAGCTTCCACAAATAACAACTTTACACTGGTTTAATTTGTGTTAAACAATTTGGCAGTGCAGTCTTCATTTAATTTTATATATGTCATTTTAATTTTATTGTCTATGTTTTATACAAGTTTATTAGTGATTAAGAAATACTGGTAGCTATTCTGGATTTCACTGAAACAACAGATTGCTACCTACAACTTTCTAGCAGAAATTATTCAAATTTCCTAGGTCACAGGAGGTAACTCTGTCCTTTAATCTTTTATATAAAGGGTCAAATTCTATTCTTGAAACTCAGGATTTTTGTCTCTGCTATTCCTATTGGAAGGATGTGTTGGACTACTGTGCTTTGATGGTTTTAAAATTATTTCTTGCCTCTTGGCCAGTTTATATTCATTTTTTCTTGTGACAGCACTGCCTTTTAATTTAAATAGTTTCATTTTTTCTCTCAGTTGCTGCATTTATCATTCTCTTGAATCAACAGTTATATTACCTTTTCTCTTCCTTAATTTTATTTAATGGAATAAACCAATTTTCTCCAATAACTATCGATCCTTCAAAGAATCATTCATTTTTATAAGACCTGCTCATCTGTCAGTGAGACGTAGCATTTGACCATTAACCACAGAACAAAGCCAAAGTTTTCTCTGAGAGAAAGATTTCCAGTCATGCTCTTCCAATGCTTTCCAAGCATCAGGTTAATGACCATGCAGAGGAGGTGAAAAAGTGTTTTCTGTTGATATACTATTAAAACCAGAAGATAGACTTCAGGATTGCCTAACTGTAAGTAATGAATTTATGAACACTAAGAACGACCCCTAAAAACCCAATGACATGTGGAGCAAGCCAAATAAGGTTTCTGCTGTTGAAACCCTTTCTATGATGTTACCTCTGAATTCTTAGACCTGCCTGTGCATTTTGGCTCTGGTTTCCTTCAGGAGCAACACGGGTGTCTGTAGTTTAAATTGAGACTTCTATTTTTGGTTACTGCCACACCACTTCTAAAAACTGCTTCAATTACCTCAGATACAACCTGACAGAATAAGTCTTAAGAATGATAGGAAAATTATAAGATGTATGTCTGTAATTTCTTCTGATACTTTGTCCACCTGACTTCCCAGCAGTTCTCCATGTTCTATACTCTGAATTAATTCTACCACTAAAACGAACACTTTATGTTAAAAATTTCTTAATGAAATAGCCACTTTTAAAAAAAATGGATTATTCAAGAAATTAACAAATTTAAACCTCCTGAATAGTTTTTTTATTTCCTCCTCTCAGTCACATCACACTGGGGTGCTGCTGGATAAATACAAGCTCTTGAAATAGGGGAGCAGGGAAGGAGAATTTATGCAAAACCTCCATGCAAAGGAGCCTGTGGACCAGTCAATAAGCCTGTCAAAATCAAAGGAATTGCCAAAAAGAGGGGCATAGTGGGCACCCCCACCTTGGCAAGTGTCTGCTGCTGACCACCCAGTCAAAAATAGATGGATGGATAAATCTTTAAGCAATTGGAAGGAATCTTATGATCACAGACCCAGATAGCAGTGTGGATTTCAACTTCTGCAGTATTTACTGGAAGGGTAATTCCAGGTGTGTGAAAAACTGGTTGGATTATCAGCTTGGGGGGTGGTGTTTAATGGTTCAAAGCCTAACGAATGGCCAGCTGTGAGTAATGTTCCTTATAAGCTGATTCTGGAGTCAATGCTTTTTAACATCTTCATCAAAAACCTGGACAATGGACTGTATTCAGGTTTGTAGATGGCATCAAACTGAGTGGGAACAACTGATGTGCTGGAGGGCAGGGCTGTCTCAAGTTCTGATAGATCTTGGTTAAGTACTGGTCCAGGTTACCCAACGAGACTGTGGAATCCCCATCTTTAAGGTTTTTTAGATGTGACTGACTAGAGCCCTGCGCAACCTCTTCTGACTTTGAGAAGGAGGTTGGACTATATGATCTTCTGAGTGCCCTTCCACCTGAAGCTATTCTATGATCATATTATTAACTTGGTGGGGTAAAATCACAAGTCTAAGCAGGTTCCGATATTTTTTTACTTTGGGGTTTGTGAATTTCTGGAAGACTTTTTTTCTGTTTCTGATGGATCTGCCAAAGGTGCAACACAAACTTATTTTTCACTTGAAAATATTGGGATTTAACAAAAACAGGTTAAAAAAACTGAAATAGATAAAAGCTAGATGAACAAGAAAAGGCATAGTTTTTGCTGAAGGAACTGGCTAAACCGGATTTTAAAAAAACCTCTCCCAGTCCTGTGAATCAAATTCATAGTGAAGCCTTCTTTCATAGAATCATAGAATACCTCAAGTTGGAAGGAACATATAAGGATCATCAAGCCCAAATCCCTGCTCCTCGCAGGACTACCTAGAACTAAATCTAAGAGCATTGTCCAGATGCTCCTTGAACTCTGACAGGCTTCCCTACTGTGACCACTTCCCTTGGGAGCCTGTCCCAGTGACTGACCACCATGATGCAGTTCATTCCATTTTCTCATGTCCTATTGCTGGTCATCGGAAAGAGGAGATCAGCACTTTGAAGTTTGACTGACTATGGCTAGCTCCTAGTCCTCTTCTTTACCACGCTTCCACAGGCAAAGGCTAGTTTTCATGCTATTTCAATGCATCTCAAGTTAAGAGGTGTTGATAAAACAAATGCATTGCATAGCCTATTTTCTAGAGTCAAAGTTTTGTGCAAATATAAGTACCTGATAAGCACTTAGGCTTTGGAGTGATTCTATGAATTGAATTACATCTTTGTATAATTCATGGTTTGTTATCACTAGCCTGTTCGCACCTTGCTGTGTGGAAGTTTACAAGTAACTCCCTGCGGTGCAAAATGCAAATGAGCTTTGTCTTAAGAACAAACACAATGTGAAGGAGTGCATTATGACTTTCCTAGAAAGTAAGATATTCTCGAGGTAGTTTTGATACTGAAAATGCAGCCAGGTAATCATAAATTATAAAACTTTCAAAAACTTCCCCTTTTATTTGCAATTCCTTTTATTTGTAGTGTTGCAAGCCTGCATATGTCAGTACAGCAAAAGCCAGGAAACCTCTGAGGATTTAAGCAGTATAATATATTTAACAATAGATTTTCAATGTAGGGAAAAACCAGGCACCTTTTACTATGGTACAAAGGAAAAGAGTGTGAATGAAATAAAAATAGCTTAGAAATAAGAAACTATAAAAATAAAAAGGAAAACTATTACTTTTGAAGAAAAAAAAAAAGGCATTTCTAAGTAATCTTTAATTTTAAAAGTCCTGGCATCTATGCACAAGGGTTCTCTCTTCCCACATCTGCCTAGAATTAATTTGCCATGTGAACATTGTAATTTATATAGTACTATCATACTGCTATACTAACTAATGAGAAATTTTGATTTTCCTATGACAAGGACTGCAAATAAGAAGATTGTGAACTAAGTCTGATTAGTTAGACAAAACCATGAATTAAGGCTTCTTACTTAACTTTAATTAGAGCTAGAAAACTATTAGCCTAAACCGTCAGAAATCATATGTGTGGTTTGTTTGTAATTTGATTGTGCTTCATATATTACCTAAACTAAGACAGCCTCAAATTCATATAACTTGCTGGAGCTTCACTGCAGTATGCAGCAGGAAAAAATTATACAGAGACAAACAAAAAAAAGAGGACTACAAAACACTAATAAAGTAGAGAATGTTTGAACAAGTTAACTGTAAGCCAGCACTACAGAAATCATCAGGCTAATATGTTCAAATATAGGTAAGTAAATATCTGGTATCATGAGCCATCAGATGTGTAAGGTTCTGTTTCTGTAGTTGGGGCCTGTGTCTGCAAGAACATTTTTTCCACTAATTACCTATGTTTGAGTTACTGTTGAACTAGGAAAAGGTGACACTCACTCTTTTTACAGCCCACACCAGTACTATAGTAATTTTGTGCACATTAGCATAACTTTTGGGGGCAACAACCAAGGCTCTTAGCACATATTGTAAAGTAAGTCATCCCATGCATTATTGCCTTGAAACCTGAGGCAGTCTTTTCAAAGTACAAACATGGGAAGAGCAAAACTATGAGATGCCAACAACTCATAAGGCACGCAGAAATGAGCCCAGAAAAGATCACTGACAGGCAGTGAGAAAGTCAACCAAATTTTAACCTGTGGCCTCTCTAAGGCCAATCTACATGAGCTACATAAATATCAGATATGGTGAAGCACATTAGAGAAATATTTACCATGAGAGACAAGCCAACAGGCAAAGATACCTACTTTGTGTAACACATTCAAAATTTAAAGAGGAGCTTCTAAACCCAAACTGCATCAGTTAGTCCAATAGTAGATATACTAATTTTTTAAAAATCTTTGTTGCAGGCTTAGTCATCCCAGAAATCCCTTTGTTTTCTCTTCTGTGTGCCCATCCTGCCCGGCATAGAGATGGAACAGGAAAAGCTACTGCTGGCCACGTAGCAAGGACACACGAGGAAGCTCTGAGCCAGCTCCAGACCTGAAACAAGCAGGGTCCTGACAGCATGGAAACAGCTACAGCTGAATCCCTCCTGCTTATTTGCCCCATTCCCTTGAAGCCATTTTGATAAGCTGAAATTGTAAGGTATGATTTGAAGATGCTGCTAGGAAAATGTTTGGATTAAATTTATAGAATTCTTTAATGAAATTGGCATATATTTACACAGAGCTAAGTAAGAAGTGTGGTCTGTTCTATGCTCTGTTGCATATTGTGTCATTTTAACTTAGAAAAACAGAATTTCTACCTAAAATTGCAAGCTTTGTTAAATGATTAGATCTAGTTCATTTTCTGCTATTCTAGATTATCCCTCCTAAAGCGATCTTTGTGCAGTTAGTGTCTGGAGCGAATCTGTGGCTTCCTTGTAGAATTCCTGTGTGACCTTGAGCAAGTATTTTGTTTTATCAAATAACACAATGCTCTGACTGAGCACATGCTAATAAAACTTCCCTACCTCATAGGCAGGCTGTGGGAATCAACAGCATTAAATACCTGAGGTGCTTGATAGTCTGGTGATTAGGACCATATAAGTAGTTACATAGTCAATCCCCCCTATGGTTAGGACATTGTCAAAGTGTGTGCTCCATGTATCTGTGTCTGATGTGACATTTTCCTAGTACCAAATTATCTGGAGACATTACAAGCAGAATTGTGGAAGGATCAAAAACAGCTCGAGTGGTTCACCCAGTCCGTTGTTGCAAGATAAAATGGCATGCAGCTGACACAAAACATCTCAAAGCCCTTGATTTGCTTTAGTGCCTTTTAAAGTACTTCTTCTGAAGAAGGAATATGTGTGTGCACACAGGAGTTATTACCAGCTAAAAACTCTGTCTGCTGATATCCCACCTTAGAACACTGCATGTATCTATTCTGAAATCAGATGCGACATTGAAAAAATATTTGACAGAGGTATGGTTGTCTTTTGATCTTTATGGATTCCTGACATACTTCTACTGATCATGACCTTCTTGCTACTTTCAGAGGTGTACAGAAATGAGAACCATCCCTTATGTGCTGCCAATTTTTATCTTGCCAGTGAATAGTGATAATTTTTTTTCTTTTTGTACATTTACAGGGGGTTGCTCATAGGCCTGCATGGGATTTTTAACCACATCAACTAGAAGAAAACATAATAGTATAATAATGATTATTAATGTAACATGCAATGGCTGGTCCTCTAAAACCAAGTTAAGAGGCTTGCTGTCTTGTGCATTAACATTGATTTGGAGACAAGATCACTTTCCACAGAATTTAATGCAGCTTTGGTCTCAATTACAAGTAAAATTCTTAAAGCATGCCCTATTTTTAAGAATAGGACCTTTCAGCTATGATAGAGAATTCCTCAGTGGCTGATCTAAATTGGTTCATACAGTAAATATGGGATCACTGGAGTTGTTCCAGTTTTGTGATGATGACGAGCCTGATAAGCAGATGGGAGGCACATTTGTAGATGATCTTCATTGCTTCTCTGTCAAGCTTTTCATTTGTCCACTTACTCTTATGCTTGCTTCTCCTGTACAGAGATTCAACCCCAAATAAAAATCATCTGAGAACTTCTGACTGAGGTAGGAGCTCATGTTTAAAAAAATAATCAATATGGCTGATGAGTACATATTTTCTCTGTTTACACCCATTTATGTGAAGAACTGAAATGCTGTGATACTTCTTCCATATAAGTTGTGAGTCCATCAATATTTGATGAAAATCATCTGCTGTCTTTTCTAGTGTGCTTTCTTTCAGATCATTGAGAAAAGTGTTATATGCCATAAAAGCAAAGCTGACCCCTGCATGACCCATTAAAACATAATTCGCTCTGTTATACCTGCCTGCGTCTAAACTAACCAGGTTTTAACCCACTCATTTGATGACAAGTTGCTGATTTTGTTAATCACTGTAACTTCTTAATTGAAATGTTGACTAGTTCTAAATTCAATACTTTGTCAAAGTCCATTATAGCAGCAGTCTTGCTTGTAACAATCATGCATTCAAACTTGGGTTTGATTTTTAGCTGCTCAGATAGGATTTAGGCTTTTTTATTTCTCTCTGCTCATTTTCTTCTAATTCTTTTTTAAACAAATAATCGTCAGCCACTCTATTTTGCCCCACGGTTGATGTCAGGCTAATGGATTCTGTTACTCATGCAAGTTAGCTTAAATGCTAACAAAATGTTAGTTTGCTTTTAGTCTCTAGAACTTCTTCAGTTACCTTAGAGTCAATGAAAACCACCACCAAGGATCCTAAGGGCTCCTTTTCCAGTGCTTCAGCTTGCTGTAGACAAATTATCAGTACTTGCTGACATAAAAAATTCTAACATAAGTAGCTGCTGTTTATCATCTTCTGAAGTTTCCAGTTGGAAAATTTGTGAAAAGCAAAATACAGTTACCTTTCCACTTCCTTGCCTTTTTAATCCTTCTGCCCAACAGCACAAAAGAGAAATTGCATGTAAAATAAAATAAATATGCAAACTTTCAGAAGGCCTTAACTTCCTTTAGTTTGGTGGTCAAAAATTCTACCTGTGCCTCTAAAAGTTCTAAAATTCTTGAATATGAATATCAAATTAATTGCTGTTCTTAATCATATCTCCCTTTTTTTACATTCTGTACACAGTTTCTTCATATGTGCATACACATATGTGAGAGAACTTTTGCATATATGTGTGTGGAGCTGCTTTCACTTCCTATCAAAGTCGGTTTGTGGTTTCAACCACTGTGGCCTTTCACAGATGTGAGAGTGCGGATTTCTGAATACCTATTAAAGTGTTCTTAAACAATTTCTGATTATTATTCATATGTTTTTAATTAAATTCTGCCTCCTGCCTGATCTGGTTCATAATTGTTTTCAGCTTTTTGAAACCGGCCCTTTGAAATTATCAAGTGTATATATCACTGGTTTGGACTTTCTTCTTTTTAATCATTGCAAATATAATTAAAATCACCTCTCTCCCAGGCTAACAACATTCTCTATGAAGAATAACTAATATCAAGTAAATTGTTTCACATCCTTGAGATTTTTGCATTTGCATTCTTATCCTTGATTGACTTATGTGAATGCCTTTGAGAAGAATTAGCATCTTGTAATGCAGCTTGGGTAAAAGTCAGTGCAAAGTAGAACCATGTAAGGAGCAACAGGAGCCAAGTTATTTCTGAGGTGAAAACTCAAGACCAGTCTTTTTCCTAGAAGATCTGACTTTTTCTCATCTAGGGTTGGTGTTGTTGGCTGAGAGCCCACTGGCTACCTGCATGGGGTAGAAAGAACTTCGTGTCATTTTCCTGCCCTCCACACACATGGGCCACCAGCATGCAGTTCTGCTACCTATATGTTTTAAAAGTTTTGATGTTTTAAAAGTCATGAGTCCATCTTCACTTTTCCATAAATACTTTAATACCTATATAATCCTCAGCATCAAATGAAGAAATTATGTTTAGACTTTTAAAAAGGTACATCAAGTCAAATGTTAAAGTGTTGGTTTTTTTTTTTTTCACCAAATCCATGAAAGCTGGAAACTTGGATGAGGAGGAGAGTCTTCTGTGATATCATAGTTATACAGTTATTTTGGTTCCTTCTGCTTTAGGCCAAATACAATAGAGTTCTCACAATTTTATGTTATAGTGATAACTGACAACTGTGGTGTGTTAGGACCATTCTGCAGGAATCTGACATACGTGGAGAGCAGTGGAACAGAAAAAGTAGGGTTGTTTTTTTCTCTGAAATATCTTCATTTTAGGTAGATCTTTTGATTATTTATTCAACTCTCAAAGGTAGAAATTAATGGTACTGTAGACCTAAATAACCCCAGAGATATCAGTGCTTGGCAGAAAGCTTTCAAAGAAAATCCGTGCTTCCTTCTTACACCTGACTGCAGGTTGAATTAATTTCCAGCAGTCCCCTCTGCAGGCTGGACACAGGCAGGTCTCCAGGTCATACTAACAGTACAGTATGATCTTCTCTACTCGTCACCCAAAGGACCTTGGGCCTCACAGGCATGAACTCTGTGGCATCTGCTGGTAAAGATGTCATCAGCTCACCCTCTTATCCGTTTGGTTGTGGGTTCACAATTGCTTGCTACTGACAGACCTCTAACATCTTCCACCAAAATCTCTCCTTCACAGTACAAGCATGACAAAATGAAGTCCACAATTGTAAAGAAAGCTAGAGTGGAAGAAACAGGTTGGTTGAACAGACATGGATCGTTTTTGCCACACTTCTGTGTCTTTTGGGTATCTTTGTGGTGTCTCAGGTGCAACGCAGAGGAGGAACAGAGCATCACAAACCTCCATCTGTCACACAGTAGGTGCCTAAAGTAGGTCTACCCTGCTTAGCAGTGCTTGTGAGCAAAAAGGGTAAATATAAGGTTAAACCTGTAGCGTCACCTTTTGTGCTTCTGCCTATCTATCTGACTTGTGTGTCCTTGAATCCATCACCTGGGTGACCAGTGTGGGAAATGCAGGTAAAGTGGGGAGCCTGGCTCTGTCAGGCATCGCAGCTCTCATGGAGTGCCACAAGAGGTGAAAGGAGCAAAGGTGAACTCGGAAAAGAAGGTCTTGATCTCTGCCACGTAAAAAAAACAACCCAGAAAAAAAACCCCAACAAACCACATTATGATATCATTTGAAATAAAAGTTTTTTCTTCAACTTTCTTGAGACAAAATTAAAGCAAATTTTGCAAAGAACTGTAAGATCTTCCCACAGAAAAATCTTCACTTATTTGTAATGAAGATACTTCCCAGTTCCTTCCATCGCTGCTACAGCTCCCTGCACTTTGTCTGTGACAACATTTTGAGAGGGAAAAAAAAAAACCCCACACACAAAAACTGTGGCTTACTGAGTCACTTACTGGCACAGGGCCTTGTTTAAATATCTTCCTGAAGTGGTTGGCTTGGCGCTCCCTATCTCTGAGGATTTCTAATGGATCGTTCTGCCTGAAATTAGGCCAAACAGTTTCCTCAAAAGAATTGAAGCTTTTTAAATGGTTACTACCATTCCTTTTCAGTTTAAATTTATCAGCTGATTTAATCCATGGATTTTTAATGCTCTTCCCTTCCCCCCATCCAAAAAAATGGATTTCTGCTTGTGCCATATTACATCGTCTCTGTTCTGAAAACAACTGAGAACTTCTCCAGCTCTGTTTCTACATTTATGGTTCTGGTATTCACCCATGAAACGGGTGTCTGATGCCTCAGTAACACAGTATCAATTTAATAAACCAACATTTTCAGTAAGAAAATAATTCCCTGGAGGATGGTCAAGTGGTGGAGCAGGCTGCCCAGAGAGGCTATGCAGGCTCCAACCTTGGAGGTTTTCAAACCCTGCACGACCTGGTCTGACCCCTTAGCTGCCCCTGCTGTGAGCAGGACGTTGGACCAGACACCTCTGGAGGTCCATTCCAGCCTGCATGATCCCATGATCCTTTCCTGATTGTCTGTTCAGCAATTGGTTTGTTTTACTTTAAGTACAATATTAGAATTCATTTCCAGTTAAAGGTCTTTCTTTGTCCTAATCCTTAAATTCACCCATGGCTTCCAAAATACACAGCTATGCAAACATACATCACTGCATCATCAAATTGCACTTTGGTGATTTCTTCATGTAAAATTAATTATCAGAGCTATCTCAACAACTGTTGTCATAAACATGGAGTGTTTTTCCTGTCTCTTAGTAGTTCTAAATCGATTCAGTCTCCAGCTTTTCCACTCACCTGGCATCTTTTCTGCCTACATAGTCCTACTGATAAACAGCAGTAGCACATAACACTGCGATATAAATTGCTGTTGAGTTGGAACTGTGTTTTTCCACAATGAAAATGTTCCTCCGCTTTTACAGATTCACTCTTATGTTTGAATCTAATACTTACTGACAATGTCTGAGTGAGTCTAACTAAATGTGTTTCTGTAGAATTGTGTTCAAAGTAAGTGTCAAATTTTCTTGTGACAACTGCTTCTCACCTCAAAAACATGAAGTAGTCCATCTCATAAAGGCATTTACAAGAATGAGCACATTTTCCAACTCTACAGGAATATTTTCCTTGACATGTGCCCCAAATTAATATTTTTCTGGAAAACTGAAAAGATTTGATTTCCACTTGAGATGCTCCTAAACAATTACCTTTATAGCCTGAATGAGAGTAGGGACATTAAATAATTTATAAAGGGCCAAGTACCAAAGCGCTTGCTGAGAACTTGATTGCACAGTAATGGCAGAACTGCATAACATAATGTATGGACCTGTCCAAGGGGAGTACATTTGTGAGAATTCCACCTACATTTTTAAGTTCAGTATTATATATGGAAACACTATTCCTAAGAAGACTCACTCTTTGAAATTTTCAAAGATGAGTTACTAGGAATTCTGTTCTAGGAAAGAAGTATACATATCCAGTTCTGTGAGGATTTGTATAAAATCAGTTTCTGCTGTTTATTTCAATCTCACTACTTCTCATAATTTATTTTGCAAATTCATTTTAGTATATCCTCCCAGGAGAAGTCAGTGCACTGTTTATATCTTTAGTGTTTGCTATAAAATTGTGTTTACTCAGCTTAGGCAAGCTAGAAACATAACTGGTGATGCTGCAGAGTTGATGCTGAATTTTACTGAAAAATACAAAGTAAATGTTCTTGGAAAACACAAGCACAGTGAAGGCATCCCTGCAATATTTGTTAAAAATAGTTCTAAAGTTTACACAAGACCAGTTTGAGTTCTATATAGAACTTCTAACACATTTATATTAATTATGTTAATATGTGACTACTTATATAAAACCATAACAAAATCCTGGACTTGTGAAATTGATGATTCTTGGCATTCATTTCAGAGAACTAAAATTTTATTCACTGTGAATTTCCAAAAGTAATACAATAACCTTTCAAAAGTGATAACATACTAGTTCTTAGCAAATTAATCAGTACATCGAAATATACTGTAGAAGGGGAAAAAGGTCCTTAGTAGGTTTCTGTGTCTGTTTTGTGCATCAGCAGCAAATGTTCTAAACTGTAAATTATTTAAAAGTGTAGCACACTATGACATCTCTTTAGGTTCAGATCACTGAATTTGTAATGCAGTTGGCTCTGTAGACAGACACATATCTATGTGATGCATGCAAAACATTTCTTCACCGAATTAAATAATGTAGCAAATTGTATGAAGTCCAATGGGACTGCATATTAGGCTAATCTAAGTTGTCATGGAGTTATGGACTAATGAAGAAAAGATTGAAAGAATTAACCCAGTTTCTCTCCTCTTATCAACTGTTACTGAGGGAGTGCGAGTCAGGGGGAGGTACTCAGTCCTTGATTCTGCCAAACCTACAGAAATATTTAATATGATTATTATTTGTCCTTTAAATAGTATATGTGAATATTGTGTAGCTTTTATTCTTTTTGGTCTATCTCAAAACACTTTGCAAATGGGACAAGTATCATTATTGTTTTTATATAAAGAAAATATTTGTTTTGCTATAGATCTTATTATTTCTTATTTCTTTTCTCTTGTATTGTAAAATATATATAAAGAAAAAAATCTTTATAAAAGGAAAATAAGCCATGCCAGAGAGAGGAAAGTTGTCACGGTTCTCCTTTTGATGATGGGACTATTCATTTTATTACAGTTAAGTATTTCTCTAAACTGGGCAGAATCAAGAGTGTGGTTTGCTTCTGCTGAGGCACTGGGGTTGTGGTGGTGACATGTTTCCACCAGGCAAACCCAGCACCATCTTGAAGGCATGAGCACATTTGCATCACAATGCTACAGTGAAAAAAGTTGAAGTAGAGGATCCATCTCTTTTTTTTTTTTTCTTAGATATTAGTAAACCTTCTCCCATTGGGGTAGCAGCAGGTTAGCAAGAATAACAAAAGCTTTTCAGTGTGTTGAAAGAAAAAGCCTTACCCAGTCAGTAGCTCTCCTTTGCAGCCGTCCCTCATGGCACTTAAATGTCATTTCAAACTTCACTTCATCACCTTGGTGAGCTAATGCACTCTACGGCCTCACCAGATGTGCTTCTCTCAGATGCAGTAAGCACTCTGCATGGTTTCACCCTCACACCCCCCTCCTGGGAAACTCTTGAGAGGATGTTTATATGTTAAATTGCAAGAGAACTGTGGATGAGAAGTATCAATTCTGCTATAGCCTATGAACTGATCTACATTTCTTTCAACTCACTGAAATGGGGTCACATAGTTAGAGACCCACAAACCAGGAAGGAAAAAACAGTGGATTGGCTATTGTAAAACTGGAGCCAGATGCCAAGAATATACTTGATGGAGAAGCAAGAGAGAAAGCAGCAGAATTGTACTGGTAAAACTATATACAACACATACCTCTCTCTCCAGATATATCTGCAGTCGAGACTTGATTCTCTTCCAAGATGTATTACCTACTAGTGTAAATCCATTGACATTAATTGCATTTACTTCTGCTTTCTACCAATCTGATGGGTGATACAGGGTCAAGTACTGGAGCCCAATCATTGCCTCTTTTTCTAAGATCAGTACTGCCTTTATTTTTAACAAGGGACCCCAAACTGAACACAGTTCACACCCTTGGGTGGGTCCCATCTGGCCCCATAGACCTGTGTGTGTCTAAGCGGTATAACAGGTTGCTAAACATTTCCCCTTGGATTATGGGGGCTTCATTCTGCTCCCCATCCCTGTCTTCCAGCTCAGGGGGATGGGTACCCCGAGACCAACTGGTTTGACTATTAAAGACTGAGGCAAAGAAGGCATTAAGTACCTCAGCCTTTTCCTTATCCTTTGTCACTATGTTTCCCCCCACATCCACTAAAGGATTGAGATTCTCCTTATCTCTTCTTTTGTTGCTGATGTATTTATAGAAACATTTTTTATTGTCTTTTGCCACAGTAGCCAGATTAAGTTCTAGGTGTGCTTTGGCCCTTCTAATTTTCTCCCTTCATAACCTCACGACATCCTTGTAGTCCTCCTGAGTTGCCTGCCCCTTTTCCAAAGGTCATAAACTGTCATTTTTTTCCTGGGTTCCAGCCAAAGCTCTCTGTTCGGCCAGGCCAGTCGTCTTCCTCACCGGCTTGTCTTTCGGCCCATGGGGACGGCCTGCTCTTGTGCCTTTAAGATTTCCTTTTTGAAGAATGTCCTCAGTAGAGGACAGTCACAGTCTGGGTGGTTTCTGAGCACAGCTTCATTGAATTGCATGTATACATGGAACAGATAGGTTGAGCAACTACTAAGCAACTATTACAGCCCAAATCCAGCCAGATTTCCAAAGTGCAACACTGCCTGGGAACAACTCCAATCAAACCTAACACAACCACTTCTGATGTTGCCACCATACTTTCTCTACAGGATCTGTATATGGGAAACAAACAAACAAACAAACAAACAAGACAATCCCCAATATTTGAACTTTCTTAAAATTTCAGAAGATTGTGTAACAATGCTAGAGATACTACCATAACAGTATGCTATGTCATCATACCATTGCTCTATAAGAAAATGTTTTAAACATCTAGAAATGTTCTTCCTCAAAACTGTTGAACATGAGCCCTTTATTATTTTCATTATTCTTGAAACATACTTTTATAACAGCTCTTGGAGTGGCCACCAAACATTCCTTTGTTGAGGCAATTTTGAGAAAACTTATGAAAAATATTTTAAAAATCCACTCTCTTTGAGATCACTGGACAATAAGTGTTGACTTTGCTGACAGAAATTGTGTTTTGGCGGCAATCCATATGCCTGGAGACAGATCCTTCTATGGATTTGAGATGGAATTGTTTCAGTGCTATCTCCATTCAAACTAGCTAGGGGCCTGGACCACAGCTAAACCTCAGATTAAACTATCTAGTTAGCTGGCTATGTAAGGTTTGTCATATCTACAAATTTATGTACAATTCTTTACACCATGCTCATAAATACTGAAAGGAACAGCACAGAAAACAATGTTTATTAGAAACTTCTGTAAGCTAGTTGCATTCCTAACATGTGGAGTATAATGTATTATTAACAAGTAAGTAAATGAGTAACAGAATACAGGAAGATTATAACAATTATAGTGTGTTACCAAAGCAAGATTAAATAGTCTCAAGAATGTGGCATAGTGTGTAGCTAGGCTGATTTATTCACAAGCTCAAGTAGTTTAGAGTAATGTCCTTAAAGAGCAGTGGGGGAAGGCTAATGAATGAAAGTCAGGTATTGCTTTTTTCTATTTGCTTTCATTGTTCTGCCTGGTTTCTTCCACTTTTTATCAGAGTTGTTCTGACATTAAAAATCATAAAAGCAATTAATAACAATGGAGAGAGAACTCTCATAGTACTTTACATCTCCTGCATGATCCGATGTGTGCATCCTGTCCAGGTCACTGTGACGTTACTGCCGGCACATAGCCCACATGTGGAGTCCGGCAGGTTTAGGAGGGACGCTGGAATCAAAGCCGCTGACCATGACTCTCACTGCCTTTAAACTGCCAAGCTGGAAAATGCTCTTGTTTCACTTCTGAAACTGAGCTGGAAGGAAAGCATTTTGGCTTGCTTGTCCCTCAGATGATTTGAACAAAAGATATCCATTTGTCTGTCAGCAGTTATGAGACAGTCATTAAAATCTGTCCTTGAACATAGGCATTCCCACTATTTTACTGGAATCCCAAAGCAAGATTCTCAGTGAAGGTACATCATAATGTCATGGAAATTGGTAGAATTATACTTATTTATACTATCTAAAGAGATAAGCTATATATCTGAGGTTAAAATGTGGCATTTTGTTTCTGTAGCACTAAGAAAAATCACACAAGGACAAATTATGACTTTGGTTGAGTATTTGTGCCTTTGACAAACTTCTGTGTGAGCAGAATGGTGAAAATAATTTTCCAGCTCTTGAAATGGGACACAAAGGTTTCAGCAGGTATTTACGGCCACAGGGCTTAAATTGACAGAGGTGTTTGCAGCATCTCCTATTCTATGTATGGGAAATACTGCAAAGGTAGATAGGGATCTGGGGGTGCTGGTGACAGCAGGCTCAATACGAGTCAGCAGTGTGCCCTGGCAGCCAAGAGGGCAAACCACATCCTGGGGTGCATCAAACACAGCATAACCAGCCAGTCAAAAGAGGTGATTATCCCATTGTATTCAGCATTGGTGCAGCCTCACCTTGAGTACTGTGTGCCGTTCTGGGTCCCACAATTTAAGAAGGATGTGAGGGTCCTTGAATGCATCCAGAGGAGAGCAACAAAGCTGGTGAAAGGGCTGGAAGGCATGTCCTGCAAGGAGCAGCAAACGACTTTGGGCTTGTCTAGTTTGGAGAAAAGGAGGCTGAGAGGCAAACTCATTGCTCTCTTCAGCTTCCTGAGGAGGGGAAGTGGAGAGGGAAGTGCTGATCTCTTCTCCCTGGTATCCAGTGATAGGACGCGTGGGACTGGTTCAAAGCTGTATCAGGGGAGTTTAGACTGCACATTAGGAAGCATTTCTTTACCAAGAGGGTGGTCAAACACTGGAACAGGCTTCCTAGAGTGGTAGTCAATGTCCCATGCCTGTCAGTGTTTAAGAGGCATTTGGACAATGCCCTTAACAACATGCTTTAACTTTTGGTCAGCCCTGGCGTGGTCAGGCAGTTGCACTAGATGATCATTGTAGGTCCCTTCCAACTGAAATATTCTATTCTATTCTCCTATCCTATCCTATCCTATCCTATCCTATCCTATCTTATCCTATCCTTTCTCTGTGTTGTAAATGGTCATTTTCTTATGGTTTACTGCACATACGCATCAAGTTTTACTTTTTTCATTCATTGCAGTGCCACATAATGCTGTTACAAAACCGTATTCGAAATAAAAATACAGTGTTTCTGAAAACATGATGATAGGAATGTAACCATGGCCGCAAGAGCATTCAATTCAGTCATAATCTAAGCACAACAAACTGCATTAAGCATCAAAAAGGGCACTCCACATCTTCTGATTGGCACTTATAGTAGTTTATAATATGGCAAACCTGACACCACAGAACAGGATAAATTATTATAATAAGAAAACTGATTGATTAGTTAATGTCTGCACAGCACTTTTAAATATGAAGCACTGCCAACTTAATGCTAAGAAAGCATTTGGATCTGCATGACGTGTATAAGCTGAGACTGAAAATTACTGTTCTGATGAAGTAATGTATTTGTTAGACTGTAGCGTTTAGAATTCTTTTGTGTTCACTCCAATTATGATTATGGTCAAGCATTTTCTGGTGATCCATTGAATAAATGGTCAATTATCCTGTTGTATAAAATACAGAGAAGCTGATACTACAATTGCAATCTATCTAGAGCAAGCTTTATTCATTAGCTAAACAAAACATTATTCCTTAGAAAGCCAGTCATGGCTCTCCTTGAGGAAAGCATGTAGGAAATGACATCTCACAGCAGCAACTTTCTCCCTTCAAGTAGATGGCTAGATTGATGGGACGCTTTATGGGAATCCTTTACTCTGGATCCAGATAAATTGATTCTGTTTATTGGGGTGAATTCTGTTTAACGGAGTAAATACCAAGTTAATACATAAACATCCTTTAGAATATTTAATATGCAAGAAAATGGAAGGAGATGAAAGTAGAAAGAATACAGAAGTTTCTTGATCGGACAATTTTAGGAATCTGAATGATAGAGCCAAGGACCAGTTGACGTTCAGGACAAAGGTTTCCGGACCAGCAGATTAGCAACTTTTCATGCACTATCAAAATCTCAAGATTCAAGCAAATATTGGCCATATTCTGCACTCAGATATCACTAGCATGACCACAGCAGCAGCAGGAAAGAAAGGAAGATTTTGGCAGTGTAATACAACCTTTTATAAGAGTCATAAAAATTATCATTATGGAATGCATTTTTTGATACATTATGCAGCTAATCTGATTGAAAGTCTTGCTTTTTATTTTTATTATTAGTAAATTATGGGCAGAACTGATGGCACTGCCTTTATTACAGTCGTTGAACTCTTTGCACTACAAGAAACTATTATCAGGCCTCACATATTTTCCAAACTAATCCTTTGTTTAATGCTCCATGCTGGGTTTCTTCCTCAGGCTGGCTATTTCTGGGAAATTTCAGACAAAATTGTTTTCTCCTTATTACTTTCTGGTAATGTTTTCTTTCAAAAGCTGCGTGGCCCTTTTTTTCTGGATGAAGATTTGGCAATTTGACAAGCTGTATTTACTACTATCCCACAAAAATAAACATGAACGAAGCCAAGGTAGAAGGCTTTGTAACATCTCTTTCTTCTCAGGAAGCATATGCTTGAGTGTCGTAGGCAGCTTTTCAGAAGACTCAGTCCTCGTTGTGTGCGTCTCACAACTCACAGTGCTGACCAGGCTGTATGTGTGCCAGATGCAGCCCCGCTGCAGTGAGAGGTGGGATTGCCGCTGGCTTTCATCCTCAGTGTCAGCAATGCAGAGGCCAGACCGCAGAGGTACAACCTGGAGCACATTGCCTCCAGCATACAGCCACACTGGGCTCCATGAGACTGCAAAGCTCATGTTGAAATCGTGCTGAGTTCAGGCTCTCATAATGTGATTTTTATCCAGATAGCTGAGATTAAGCCAGCATAGGTACGCCAATCAATCATGCATAACCACACTCATACTTTCTGGTTGCAAGGAAGATACGCTCTCAGTGACTAAGCACTGATGTAACTCTCAGCCTGTTCACCAACCTTCTCAGAGTTGGCTTCATAAGTATATTTGAGATTTATCTTCCTTTTGGAAATCAGAGCTCTTTGCAGTTTAATAGCAAAGATAGCTTGAAAGGAATTCTATATATGCCTGTTCTGATCTCTTCTTTAATGTGGCTTAAGTTACGACCCAGTCCTATATAAGCTCTAGCTTCAGTGTCTTCCAGATGGGCAGTAAATCTGAACACAAGGGAGAGGTTCTCAGCTGCTCTAAGTCAGCACATATCCAGATGAAGTAGCTTGTGCTAAGGGTTATGTACTCCAGGGATTATAAAGCCATAGTTTCTGTAAATGATATACACAATCATGGTGGTTACTTGGCAGTGTGGCAGGCTAGGGAAAATCAAAGGCAAGGAAGCCCAAGCTAGAATGCAGTAATGGACAATTCAGGACAGTGCAGGGAAATTATCATCTATTTCTTTACCTAGTATTTCATCATTAATAATCACTCCTAAGAAGATGTATTACAGACTTATACTGGTGTGTACCAGCTAAGATTTTGGCCCAAGAGTAAATTTTGACAGAGGGAAAAATAAGTGGATATAAATGTAAAACGGAATAAAATTTCACCTTGATTTTCCATAGCCACATAACTAATCTATTTCGTTTTTCTGATAAGAGAGTATTTTTTTGACAGAAAATAAATGTGTAGGTTTAAATTGTCTGGACTTCACTAAGGCATTCAGTATTGAAAAATGTGATAATTATGAGATGGACTGGAGAAGATGGTACATAAGGTACACACAAAGCGCAGACAGAATTAGCCAAAGAGGTAGCTAATGACAGAGGTGTCCTGAAAAGGGAATGATTATCAGAGAAAGATTATTTGTGAAGTTCTCTGTGGGTCACTCTGAAATCTTGTTTAATTTAATGTTTTCCACAGTGACCTATATAACTCTAGTGACATTTGTTAATGACACAAACATGGGAGGTATAATGCCTAAATAGGGATACAAGTGGTATTTGAGCACAGCTGGGAACCTGGTATACACTCTCCACTTTTGAAATACCACAGGTAGTGACTTGTAAATGCTTCTTGTTGCTTACTCAAACACAAACTGAATGTGTTTGAAAAATTAGCTGTAGGAATAAAACAACATTTTGGTTTCCATGCTCCTATTCTGTGAAAAGTTCAAACCATACAAATATCTGATGTCAAGAGAGAACAAAACCAATGACAGTAAACCAAATTAAACTATGATTCTCGTTCAGAATAATGCAAAAAATGTGCAGTCATTAGCTCTTGCACCCAGACTTGTGGACAGCTGGAATGGGAGGAATTTTTTAATGACCTCAGACAGGTAACTGACCTTCATCCCAGAAGCACACATATTTGATAAGTGCCATGGATATCTTTGGAGCCTGGATATATAAATAGTGAGCAAGCTTACTAAACTGAAAGAAAAAATTGCTTGGCACTGATTGCTTAAGCTATCAAAGAAAAAATAATTTTTCCAATTGAAAGAAACAGGGTCATCAAAATAATTATGAAGTGTGAAACCCTAGAACATTTAATGATAAAAGATTGGACATTCAGAGATGGGAATGACTTACAAAAGGGCATTATGTTGGTGAGATCACTAAAAAGAAACAGTGGAGGAAAATTTAAAGAAGTTGTTGCAATAGACAAAACTCACGATCCATCCAAAAGCCAATGAAAGTGCTGCCAGAACCAAGCATGAGGTAAAGTGAGAGATCTGACTAGCAATCAAACACTTACATGAAAAAGAGATAATTGTGCATGAACAGGGTCATATTCAGCCAGGAAAGAGACATGCATAGTAAAGGCACAGACTAGTTAGATTTGCTTTCATATGGACATCATCTTGAAAAACAAAAGGAATGCTTAGCATTATGGAAGATATGCATGAAATGCCACAGGTAATTTGTTTGCATAAGCTTGCCACTAGGCAAATTGAAACGGAGAAAACTTTGTAGAACAGAAGCATTTACACTGATAGTACAGCATTTCTTTAGGCTCATATTGTAAACTAAGAAATAGAGCAGATGTGACTATATAACTATCCTCGTAATTCCAAAGGATATGCATTAGCAATTCAGAAATTTCCTTTCAGGTAGTTATTTTATACTGTTTCACAGATTTTCTTCACTGTGGCATTTTGGATGCTATTGCCAACTTGAAGAATAGAAATTACACAGAATTCAACTTTGCACGATCCTGGAAGGAGTTTAGTCACATACCTGTGAGACTTTGACTCCATTCAACTCTCATCTTGGACTAGTTGGATGTGCCTAAGAAAGAAACACCCCATCTTTCTGTTTGGGTACCCAATCTGTAATGCAGGAAAGCACCAGTAATTAAGAGATCAGCAACATATTTTTAGATTTAAGTTAATTTAATGTAAGAAAATGCTATAAATTAAGCACCGAACAAAGCCTGGACCCAGGCTGAGGCTTTAAAACTAAGCGATCCTCCAGAAATGGTTGTGTTTTAACGTTACTTATTGTAAGGACACCCTTCTGAGAGATCACTTTCCTGGGAGGAAAAGCACCACAGAAGTAGGTGTTCCACAGTCAAACAGCAGAGAGGTAGGTCATACCAGGCATGCAATAACTGGGTTTCAATCAAGGCTGTAATGTGAAGCCTGAGACTTTATAGCTTACACCAGTTATCCCCCACATTCCTACTAATAGGAGCTGATGTGCTGTAGGCAATAGAAAGATGGAGGCTCTGAGAGGGAAAAGGTGGAGATAAAAAGAAAGAAATATCAAGGAACAACTCCATGTATATTAAATTTGGGGGGAGGTTGTTAGACAGATGCAAAGTTTAAACATTTTAACAAAAACCAGGCCACTCCGTGCTCGCTTTGCACTAGTGTGAGAACTTCAGTGTTCTGATACCTCTTAAAGTATTTGATGAGAGACTAATAGCCTGACAGGCTAACACTTTACTTCCTTCCAATTAGGAGACTTTAACATCAAAGCCAAGGTCCTCCACTCAGCAAGGGCTTACTTGAATGAATTATAGAGGAGAATAAGTCCAGTAGTTTCTTGTTTTTTCCCTCATGGAGACAGAGTCCGGCATAGGCTTTAATAAGACGTTTGAGGTCAAAAGGTTCAGGTTCCTCACTGTGAGCACTAGGAAGCTGCCAGAGTGTTTCAATATGTGTGGTGTTTGTAATGCAATCAGACAAAGCTGAAAACTCTATTACACAGTGTCATGTGGCTGACTTCCTTTTGGAGTGCTCTCGTGTTTAGTTAACAGCAAAGAGTATGGGACTTCTAGTACGCTATGAATCTTCCATGTTGCCATTTCAGCCTGCTGAAACAAATAACGCCTTCACCGCCATTAGTTTTTGGCTGGCAGGAGGGGTGCGACAGTGGCTTCCTCCAGGGAATTGTGTCAGTTGTTTAAGTATCAGTTGGTAACTGATCTCCAGGACTCAGAGGTCTTCAGTGAGAAATGATGACTGTATTTGATGTATGAAGTTATTTGACTTGCTAAGCTCAAATCTCTGTCAGAGTCTAAAAAAACTACCATAAAATGTTCTGCCCCTATTTACCTCATGAGCAAAGCAAAAAATATTAAAATCCCTTTGAAATAAACATAGAAGATGCTTCATTCCTTCTTTTGGTCAAAAAGCTTTTTAGATGCAGGATATTTTTTCCTGTGCATAATATCCAGCTTTACTTTTTATTTTTTAATGGTTCCTACTGCCAGGACTGGATCTCTCCACCTTTCAACAACAGCCTTTGTTCTGAAGGAGTTTATAAAGTACATGTATCATTTATTTTAATACTTGATTCATACAGAACAGCCACACAACTGATTGTAATATAGCAATTGTTTGCTGCAATATTAAGAAGGAATGAGAAAAAAGGAAAAATAGACAAAGGAAATGTCTTCTGTTTAGTCACACAAGGAACTGGATTCACCTCACCTTGCTTTAAGTCCTCTGTGGTCAAAGGAAAGAGATCAGCATCCACTGAAGAGTAGTTAACATCAAAGTTTCCTTCCAGGCGAAACAGCTAAGGTATAACAAAGGCCAAAGACCACTGCAGAGGTAAAGTCAAAGCACTGGGAGACACAAGACCTTTATCAGACATGAAGATCTCATAATTAACATCTTGAGAAGAGTTTCTACAGTATAAGGTCCCTATCTCAATAATCAGCAAATGTTTAGGTGTAAATGATTTATGTAGCAGTTCACTAGCCTCCAAGAGAAATCCTTTGTTGTATCCAGGTATTAGTTTCCTAGCCACAGTATCTAAATCCATACACCCTTACAGACTGCAAAAACAATCCCATCAAATGAAAGCATTTTTAATCCCCCCCTCCCCAAATTCCCAGGTAAATCTCTCACTCTTTTTTTTTTAGTTGGTGTTGGGTTTTTTAGTTACTTTTCTGTTTTTATTTTTCTCCGCATACTCCTAACCTTTGTCTACACAAAAAAAAAAAATTAACCAAGCTAGGTAAATTGATACAGAATATAACTGTCACGAAAAGCAAATCCAACTGCGGTGATATTAGTTTATTTAAATCATGCATATTCCATGTGGGAGGAACAAAAATCAGCTTCAATGTGAGGCAATTTTGTAGCAATACAGCTGTAGCCATGCAAGTTTTGGAAAAGTATTACTATTTTCATTCATTTTGGTTTTGTTTGGAAATCACAGTTCCTAACTGAAATGCCGTTACTGATAAAATAATATCTATGTGTATTCTGTGTCTTGTGTTTTTTCTCCAGTAATAACATCCCCCAATAACTGCAACTAACTGAAAAATACTAAGTTTTACAAAACTTTTTGCTCAGTAAAAATAATGTAATGCTTCTAGACTTTCTTACTCCTGTAAAACAAAAATAATAAACCCAAATCCTCTAAAAATTCTGTTTTCTCAGAGTTTCTTTATGCTTCTGTTCATTTTGTTTCTTTCAAATTTTTCCTTTTTTTCCAACCTCCTTTCCCTTTACCAACATACTTGGTTTTCTTTCTTTCCTCCTTAAATTTTTGTGTGAAGAAGAGAAATGAAATAAAAGTGTGGGTTTTTTTTTTTAAATTTATGGTTTAAGATAGTCGTTGAAGCCAGTTGAAAGAATAAGTTATCCCTGAAGGACAGACCTTCAACATGAAGACTTTAGCCTTGACAAGACTCCTGGCAGTGCCTGACTCATTCAGTGTTGACACACCCATAACAGCCATGAAATTTAGCTTCCAGAAAGTTGCATCATAGATTGTCTCAGGGATATGTCGGGCCAATTCCAAGGAAAACCTTAATGAGTAGGGTTGAATGTTGGAAATAATATCTGGTGTACACAGAAGAGAACAGGAAGATGAACTCAACTTCATTGTGTTTCTTTTTATTTTAGGAAAAAGCTAGCTTCCATATTCTTTTTGAAATTTAAGTTCTTGAAAGTCTATTTCTTTGTTACTAAACAAAAATGACTGTGTGTAATTCATAGGAATTCATCATACGTGTGGGTCCCCCATAGGGGCGCAGCTTCCAATTCTTCTAAACCACTTTCGATGAAGGAAAACATTGACAAAGTTCCAGCTGTTTGAAATTCAAAATACACCTAGTCATGAGGTGGTCTAAATACAGATCTTTTATATTGTACAGCATCTTGAAAACATGAGGTGTTGGGAGTACATAAGTCCTTAAAGACTTTCCTTTTTCCACTAACATTTCTTCAAAGTTTCTTGGTGTAAACGTAAATGAAGTTCCAATGACACTTTCATATTTTTCATCAATCTTTCAATAGTATATCTTGAGTCTCCTGACTTATTTGTCACACCTAGAGACATTTTCATTTTATATCTAACTCACAAAAAAGAAATGTAGATAAATGAAGTGTGCTCAGTGATAAGGAATTAAAGAAGGCTCCTATATGGAGTTTAAGAAAAATGTATGCACTGCAGAGAATTAAAGCTAATTAACATCAACATTGTATACTTCTTGCTATAAAAGTAAATAAATCTTACAAAAAAATTCTTATTAGTCATCCATTACTGGACTAATTGTTGTTTTTTAATAACTATAAAGTAATAAATCACAATTTGAAGGCAAAATAAGAAAAGCTTTCTTTTTCAGTTTTTGCTTCTTGAAATCAAAAAGAAATTTCCATAGGTAGATTTTTGAATTAAGAATTCCTAATTAAGATTTTGAAGTGCTTTTGCAGTGTTGTATGAACATAGGTATGACTCACACCTATTTTGCCATATATATACTTTTTCTGCAAAGTAAAGATTGGGTGACACTACGATAATCAGATAATATTTATCTGATAACCATTAATTTCCATGAGTAAGTGTGTCTACAAGGTTTTCACTTTAATTCAATAAAAATTAACCAGATAAATTGAAAGTACACTATCAATGAATCTTCTATAGGAACACCTTTAAGCTGATCATGCATATGGCAAAATCCTTTATGGAAATACTTTTGCGTGTTTTCAGTACACCATGGAAGTCAGTCTTAGCAAGCTTTTGTTTGATTCCTTGATGTGGCTAAACAAAAGATCATCCTGAGTATTATTTCCAGTCTGTTTCCATTTCCATACTAATCATATTATTTCAGAAACTCAGCCTATATTCACTTGTCAGTCCCCACTGGTGAAAGACAATCTTTATTATGTAAAAAAATGGACATCAGAATATTGGTTTTGAAGTGTAATGAAATGATTTCATAACAATGTATCTTCATATTTCCTAAATTATTTTAAAACCTTAATGCACTGCAGGGGTCTGCCTCAATGGCATAATGAAATGGGACAGTTCAGATTGCAACCTGCTGTGTGAGGTTCCCCCCATGTACAGAGCAGCATGACAGCTCTGTCTCCTTTCCTTTTTATCTTTCTTTTCCTCTCCAAGTGCTGGGTAATATTCTTGAAGAGGGGGATGTCACTCAGTATCTCACACATCCAGCTGGTGATTAATTTACACAGAGTAAAGATGAGGTACTTCTTAGAACTAAATCTACTGCTACAGTTTGATCATGAAAGTTGCCAAAAGATTCAATATATAGCTCTGCTAACTATTGGATGTAGAAATGTTAGCCATTTACTCTTTATAACCAGCAAATTGGCCTCTACACACACACAGACAGAGTGGACATATAGCTATAAACGTATAGCTAGGCTTACAGATAAACATATATTTAGAGAGAAAGTGGGAGAAAAAGAGACATGCACACACATGCTTACATATACACTGGTGACATCATGATTTTACTTCGTCTAAGACTACAGGCAGCTGCAAGGGAAAAATGCATGCAAAAAAAAAAAAGGTGTAAGCAGCATGAAATAACTTCACAAGAATTTGAGCAACTATTACAACTATGAACCTTCAGGCTGATCTTTGTACATTTAAATGATCTGATACTCCCTGTATTACAACTATTTTTCTTTATGTCCTTTGGGTATAATCCTAGAGGTTTCTTTTAGCTGTGGCTGTGGCCTGGACAGAGCAAAAATAATATCTTAAATAGAAGTAAGTATACTGATTGTTGCTGCAACCTCCTAGAGAGAATGTTTGCAGATCAATAACAATCATGAAGGGAGAAAGCAAGAGCAATTGTGTCTCGAAAGGAGTTTAGCAGGGAGGGTGAAGGGGTAATACTGGCTGACTATGCCTGTTTACCAAATTGTCTCATCATAACTTTGCCCTGAGGCAAAAGTCCATCTGAATCCACTGGAAAAGTAACAGCATTGAATTCGAGGTATTGTTTTGCTGAAGTGAGCTGAAGCACCAGTCCTGGGTTAAGTCTTGAGCCAAGATCTACTAGATACTGCACAAACTCAAAATAGTGGGAAAATTTTACTTCCAACTGTAGGTAGTCTTGACTAGATATTCAGGGTAAAAATCATTTCACCTAACTTTACAGCATAAATTTCTGCATCTCCCAGGCTCTTGTTTGAACCAAATGGGCACTTCTGGGCATTCCTCAGACCTATTTTAGATGTCTACTTAAGGATAAGATGGATTGCACCCTAGAAGTGCCAATTTCTCTTCATTGATAGAGAGGAAGCCTGGGGTGACTGCCCTGTGTGTAGATGGATGAATCCCTACTCCTCTGTTCCTACAACAGTGCTGCAGCTGAATTAATGTCTCTGGTGGCACGCTCTCTAACAGAGTTGCATTACTGTATGAGTATTAATGATGTAGGTGATCCTACTCTGTGGAGGATGAATACACACCTTTGCAATGATTTCTTTACCTGAAGATGAGCTAGAAGTTATTTTAAGTCATATCTTATTTTCTGTTTAATAGTAACAGTCTAATGTGTAATTTTGCTCTGCATGCATTGCATTTTCCAGTCTTTGAATTGACACATCACAACACACCAATACTTCAGTCTATAATGGGCTTAACACAGAGGGAAGAACCTGACCATCAGCAGCTCACCTGCAAGCTAGTGACATGTAAAATCGCACAGGCTTTTTCTTACCACCCCGCCCTTCCTGCCCTAAACTGCATCTAATTCCATCATCATCTTTAACACTGGATTTTGTCTCTTTCAGGGTTGCGCTTTGCAAACACTGTTTAAACAGTGACACACACTACTTTACTGGCAGGTAGGTGACAAAAAAGGGAATGCACTCCAGATCACTTGACTCTCTTGCCAGCTAATTTCCTATGAAATTGTCCTGATCCAAAGGGCATGAAACCAGTCTTTCTGTATATTTCAAACAACCTTAACTCAGTCCCCTAATGGTAACCCTGGGTGATTATAGATATTCTATCATATAGTCTTTGCTAGTCTTTTGTACAAGGTTCCTTTTATAGGACTTAGCTATCTGTGCCTGAACTGTAAATGTGGAGATCCTATTTCTTCATAAACTTCTACAGCCCTGTAGACTAGTAGGTAGCTGCATGACTCCTTTATCTGAAAGTACTCACTTTTAAGGGTGATACACTTTCTAATGTTCATTGCTGGTAGGTGCAGATTAGAAGGAATGTGACTCATATTGCTTCATTTCAATTTTGCTATTGCCTAATCTTTATTTTCCTTTCAATTGCTGTTACACCTGGGCTATGGAAGCAAGAAGAAATAAAAAAAAAATCCTTCTCCTGTCGTGAGATAGATCTATTAAAGTCTGAGTAATAAAAAGTTTGAGGTTGACCATAATCTAACCACTAATAGCAATACCAAGAGTAAGAATAAGCTGTTCCTAGACTGTCTGAAGACCTGATTTCTTCTCTCATGCATAGTTGCAGAGATGAACAAGAAGTATGCTTATAATCAGCTACTTCTTTCTATGCAGCATGATTAGAATAACATTTTTTTGGTCTGAGGGCTAACAGAAGACAAAATGCCTAAATTTGCAATGTTGTACAGGCATGAATACAGATGACTTCAGCCATCAGGAACTGGATTCCTCCTAATTAGCTGGGGCACTGATTGAGAGCCTGACTTGCAAATATAGACATAGAATGCTTTCTCTGTATTTAACAACAAGAAATGAAAGCCCGTAGAAGGTGATTCACCCCACTTAAGATGCCAACTGCCCTTTAGAAGCGCTGGCTTGCTCCTACCATACTAAGGCAGATGAAGGTGACTGTGCCCCTCAGATGAGTGTCTGCATTTACATAGAATAACCCCGGGCCAGTGTTTTGAAGCAGAGAAAATAAAATCAACCCCCTCAAGCTGATGACATTACCCTGGTTAACAATGCTGCAGATGACAGCAGAACTGGGCTAGGTGGATGGTATGATAGCTGACTTTTGCAGAGTTGGCAGGTAAAGGGGTTTGTTAGAGGAGGCAGGGTGAGTACACAGCGGGCGATTTACTAGAGGGTACGAAAGCAATTCTCTGCTCAGGTCCAACATGTTCAGGCAGCATCAGATAAGGAAGCAATCGGTATGTTCACACCTGCTTACATTCAAACTATCTGCAAACTGCTGACACAAACCTCCTATCTTCCTACTGAGACACAAAGATAATTTCAGAGGAAATGGAGCTGTACAGGAAAAAAAAGCTACTCTTTGCTAAATTGAGTGATTCCTCTAGGCTCTGACCAACAGTTTGAGGTCAACGTAAGCAGGAAAGACAAAAGAGAGTCCCTCAGGGATTATTCAGAAGCTAAAATAGAAAATTTGCTCAGCTGTTTATCACCTGGGTTTGACCTCCCAAGCAATATTTTTTTTACAATAAGAAGGCAATGAAGGATTTGGCAGTGAATGAAAGCGAATTCATCTTCCCAACATTTTGTTAGTGACACTCTGGGGCTCTGTTTCTGACTTGCATTTCCTTTGGAGTTAGATCCTTAAGCTCTTTGGGCTTTTTCTGTATTGCACTACACCCATGAGCAGGCAGTATCAGATATTGCGTGTGTTTGTAAGGTATAACCGGGGCCAGGTTTTACCAGTGATTTTTTTCACAATTCCTTCCAAATAAGCACATCAAAAGCCTTTTTTTCTTTAGTAAATTTGTTGTCATTGAAAGGACTGATCTTATGAGATGTCTCGAATCCTCCTCTCCCATAGATACTGCCACAGAAGCAGGTGCTTGGCATCTCTCAGGATCAAACCCTAAAATGCTAGTTGCCATGGTGACTGAATGTGAAAGAACAATAAAGAGCTGTTTACCAGGGAAACTTATCAGCAGGGCTCGACAAAGCACCACAAAACTGTAATTAGGGTTACGTTGAACCACAGCTTTATTTCTGCAGCTAAAACTAGGCAACAGCCTTTGCCTTTGATTTGTTCCTGATATTATCCCTTGTATATCCCTTGCATCCCTTGTGTAAGATCCCACCCAAACTCTAAGTAGATTATAGCAGAGTAGGCAAAAATTAGCATTTTGAAAAATCTATGAAAAACAAGGCTGCAAAACTGCATGCAAATGACTGTATGAAAAATGACTCTCTGAGAAGCAAAGTGCTTTGAAGTATCCTACACACCCAGAAGTTGCTGTATTCCATAGCAATCTAGAGAAGATCATGATAGTTTAGCATACATTTTTGGATGTAAGGATCCTTTTCATATTTAATTGAAAGAGCAATACCCCAAACAGCACACAGAGACCTTTGTTTTTTCATATTAAATTTTGCTTGTTTTTTTGCTTCTTAGGATTATGGTTTCCTATGCAGTAATAGTGCTTTCATAGCTGACAAGTTAAAACAGATATTGTTAATAGTAGTAATCAATGCTGGCTTGGCAGGTCTGTGTCCTGAATTAATTCAGAGGTGCACTGTGAAAAGCATTTCACAAATGCCTGTGAAGGGAAGGTCTTTACAGTGAAAAGCTTTTGCTTTAATTAGGCAAAACAGATGGTGCTGGAAGGGAAACAAAGGCACACAGAGGTGGAAACATCTTGCTCACAGCTGATCAGTGGCAGATCTCAGACAGTTATTCCCAAATTGTTGGGACTCTGAACCAATGTCAGTCATCAGCACAAATCATTGTGCACCTTTAGCATTCAGCTGAAACACCGTGTACGTGTTGTGGGTCTTCAGATCAGCGGTGATGTCATGGATCACCACCAGCCCACAGGCAGCAGTTTGAGAGCCTCTGGATTAGATGCACATCAATGCTCCTGTTTCTGCATGCAGGAATTGCACACTAAACAAAGTTTCATTCTTCTGTCACAGCATTCAGAAGGGTACTGGCAGATTTTGGCATCTTAAGCAGGAGATATTGGGAAGCCTCGTGTAGTAGTGTGTCATTTATATGCTGGGTTACGTAATGAGAAAAGTAATGGTAAAAGAAAATGAAATTCATTTAAATAAAATTCTTTATTAAGGATGAAATAGGTAGTGATACTGCAGCATTCATCCTCACTGATCTCCCACAAGGTGTTTTTGTGATGCCTCCATTGTCCTTTTGTCTGCAGGTTGTGTTGCTTCTTCAAACTTTCATGCAAGTTGTTCACCATATGACTCCCAGGCACGGGGGAGAAATGGGGAAATAGCACTGTTTCTGTTAGTGGAATGTTTGAATCAGTTAAAATCTGAAACACTGGCACTGCTATTTTTAGGTTTCAGTAGCAATAGGTGCCTAATATGTTCACCTGAGAATAATTCTGCTGAACGTGTGAAAAGCATCTCTTGTGCCTCTTCTAAACTCTGCTTTTATGTATGTAGAAGAAATGAATCATCTGTGCTTCCAGGCAACACTCCTCAGAATTAGATAGGGAATGATTTTCTAAGAAGGAAAAACTATTTCCTTTGAACATTCAAATCTCTGAACTGATTTCTCTTCCATCTCAGTGTAAATCCATTGCATTTCCTTCAGTGTGTTGCAGCTGGATGACACAGGGGAAGGTCAAACTCTTTGAAGTGATACAACCTGAATTACAAACCAGGTCTTGAAGAGAGCTAGTGGGTGGAAAGAACACAAGCCAGGGCTGATCTCCGCATAAACTGCAGCTGCTGTCAGTATCAGGAACACTGAAATTTGTACCAGTGGTCTCTGCTAATTAGCTGCTACATGAAGTAAAATGTCTAGTGTGCCCCAGGTAACTGTTGTTGTTGTGAGAAACTAGGAAAGATAATGGTATCTGTTTCCTGCAATCATTTCTATGTGTTCCCTCATATCCATCACTCACCTTTCATAATCAGCAGGAAATCTCAGATGCATTCCTCACCTCCCAGGGCCCGGGGCTGCACTGGCTCTCCCAGGCAGGACAGGGAGAGCTGCCCTGCAGCGGGACGCGGTTGCTGCTCAGTTCCTAGCACGGTTCTAGAGACTTCAGAAATAGTGTGGGAGGGAAGAAAATATACGTCCTGGAGCAGAAAGAGTTGCCAAGACATCAAGAGTAGGAAACAAGAGAAAGATTTTAAATGCTGGATCAGAGAGCTGCAAATGGTTGTCCTCTGTAATGCGTTATTGTCCTCTTAAAATACTACTTTTGCCACTGACAACTTTTTTTAATATGGTACTCAATGCCTAAGTGTCCAAGTTTTCCTCTCAGTGAAAGCAGAAGCAAAGGGCTACCTCTAAGGTCCCAAATACTTACAGCTTAGGGCTGCTGCAGTTTCACTGTTTTGTACACAGATACTGCCTTGTTGTGACACGAGTATTCAGACGTCTCTTTACCCCAGGTGAAGTCCTGCCATATTGGCCCATGTGAGACTTGAAAGGGCACAGAGATCCTTGTATTAGTCCTCTTGAATGAGTTTCACCCATAATGAAGATGATTTCTTATGTCATTTAGCTACACAGCATCTGAAATGAACTTCACAGAAGCAAGGAAGCAGTTTTCTTACTAGTTCACATGTAGCTCCAGGGTCTGAACACCAGTGGCTGTTAGCTGTCAGATGCATAGCAAAACAGCATCAAAGCAAGAAGAGTTCGGTGAAAAGAAAAAAATGTTTTGCTTAAGAACAAGAGCAAACAGTCAGTTTGGTGGGAGGCATCTCATACTGTTATAGCTGTTTTAAGTTAGGCTTCTGAAGGAGAAGGAAATGTTCAGGCTCCTCCTATAATCAGTGGGGGCTGGTGGACACCCTAGACAGTTCACTCCACCAATTTTAAAGGCACTTTCAAATGGAGATATTTCTTGTCCTCTACAAGTTATGAAGTAAGCCTACATGACTATCTTAAATTAGAGGCCTAATTTTGAAGGGTGAGATGAATCTTATCTTGTAGAAGAGGCATAGTAAATGCTCATGAATGAAATGTGTCAGATGCAGTAACTAGAAAACATGTCAATGAGAGCTTACGAACTTAATCGGATAGGTGAAGCATAAAGCCTCATTATGAATCCTTCTCCAACATATACACATACTATGTATTTTTTTTTTCTTAAAAATTGCATTTGCCTCCTAAGGTCAAGAGTTTAACGAAAATGCTTCAGTCTGAGAACCCATTAAGATCTGTTAAACTGGATGGGCAGCTGAGTCAGATTGTACCTGGGTGCCTCTGAACTCTCTCTGTGAAGCCAGTACATAGAGATGGACAGTTCAGTGGTGCCAGAAGTAAAGTACTTCACCCACCTACTAGGAACTTGGGGTTTTACTCATATGTCCATTTCTTTACAACCAGTCTTCATATGTACACTCATGACAAAGAAAAAAAAAACATTTCTGAAAGCAGAAAAATAACATAGAAAGAAGTAAAAAGTTACAAATATGTGTTGCAGTATGTTAAGTGTCAGCTTGTAAAACGGAAGCTATTATTTCTTGGGGAAAACAATCCAAAATACAGATATTCCATGGTATATGGAGGTCTGTGAAAGTAAGGGCAATACTGATGGACTAAGGAGGGTAGTAGACAGGAAATTAAACATAAGTTTACAGTGCATCCTAAAAAGACAGCAGTCTGGGGCTCCATTCAGAAACACGTTCCTGCCTCACAAAAAAAAGGTCAAGCTTTGGTAAGACTTTTCCTGAAATACTGTTTTTAGTTATTGACACATAGTTAACAGATAAAAGCAGGAAAACAGCATAGAAATGACTGTGATAGAGGAGAAACTATCACAAAAAAAAATGAAACACAATATGTAGTTTCCTTCAGCTGCACGTTAACTGAGAAAGGGTAGCCCCACTGAATATCAGTTTCAAAACCTCTGGTCAGCCTGGGCAGAGTGTCAGCCATGGTGTAGGGAAGCTGATGCAGAAACTCTTGTTAATATTTGTCAGAAATACAATGTAGGATGGACTAAAAGGACAAAAGACAAAGGACCATCACAAGGAGAGTGTGTCAAAGGAGAAATTCAGAGGAGATCTAAGTTATTTCCCAGGTTTGCATAGACTTTCTACATGATATTGGCCAGAATCACCAAATTTATTTTTCTCAGCTTCCTTCCTCTAAATAGCTATGTTGTTGTCTTTTATTTTGCCTGTTAAGATTACAAGTATGATCAATCTCTACATACACTGCTATAACTTCTATTACTACTTAACCACTTTCCCTAAGACATGGTGGAATGTAGAACAGAGGAAATGAATGTGTTCTTGTGGTCCCCAGGGGTGCTGGAGGACTTGTTGCTAGCTTTGTTTAAAACTAGACTCAATGAAATACTGTGAAATTTGCTGTTAAGAGCTCTCTGGCAATAGGAAATAGGAGATGAGTCATACAACGACATTTCCATCCTACGGATGTTATGTATAACCATGTGAGTCTTATACTCTCTTTAAACACACACTTACAAATACACTCACAGTAATATGGATGACAGAGTGCTAGCAATCAATCTATGCATGTGTTTTTTAAAGCAATTTGGAAGTAGTATTTCTCAATAAGACAGAAATAACTGCTATTCTATTTTTTAATTTTTTTTTCCTTTCACTGTGAAAAGAAATCCATAAATGACAGCTCAGATTGTCATATTTTTCTAGTTTTCACTTACTATCAAATAATATTTAAACTGAAGGCTGCTAGGTAGAAAAGGCAGTTGTAATTAATACACTATCAAGGAAAATTCTTCAAAGCTCCTTTTCAGAGTCCTGGATAAATCCTGCAAGTTTCCCAGTCAGTGGTCCTGTTATAGATCTCTAGCTGGAATTGCCTGGCAAGGATTTAGTCCACAATTAAACACAAAGTTAGAATCAAACTTCTGAGCTTCCTTGTTTGTTGTCTTTCCCCTTCTTTCACTTATGTCAAGATAAGAAGACAGAGCTAAACTCAGAACTCTTTTCTTCCAGAGGACACTGTTTTAACATGTGCATTGACCTCCAGGGAAAAAAAACACATGCACACACAGAAAAAACAAAAATATATCCCCCCAGCTGCCCCCCAGATCCTTACTAAAGCACTAATTCCAGCTTTAATCTGGCCCACATTATTTTCCTGAGCATTCAAATTTCTACAATAAAGCCATTTATAGAGTAAGCAGTTTTATTGTTGCACTAAGCACTCTATGCTGTATGGCTTGTACGTTTTGAGTGAGCCTAGAAACAACAGTGGGAGAAAATACTAGATTATTATGTTATACTCCACAATTTGTGTCAACAAATAGCTTCTACTTTTCTAGCTATGCTACCTGTCTTTCTCTGTCAGCTGTCAATGGCTTGCTTCTTTTTAACGAATGCTGGGGCCTCCAAAGTTCCCCCAGGCACACATACATCAAGAAAAATGCTGAGATTTGTCAATTCCCCTAACATCCATTTAGGATTATTGTCAACATTTATAAATCTATAAGCAAAACATTCCCTTGAGACTAATTCTTTTTGACGGTTAGTTAAGGTAGGTCACCCAGCAGGGAAAATCTTGTTGGTATATAGC
Organism: Theristicus caerulescens; assembly: GCA_020745775.1. Classification (NCBI taxonomy): domain Eukaryota; kingdom Metazoa; phylum Chordata; class Aves; order Pelecaniformes; family Threskiornithidae; genus Theristicus; species Theristicus caerulescens. The sequence goes on from CM036561.1 coordinate 13,790,687, forward strand.
AAGGATGTGCTGCCTTTAATGCCTTCTTTTTATCAGTGATCTTTGAGTCTTTTGACTGCTTCTAGGATAGAATTTATCATTTCTATATGTGTCAAAAATCTTGATTTCGTAATGGTGTCTGTGCATTTATATAGAAGTGCCCTTTTGGGTTTGGACTTGGGATGGGAATGAAGTAGAGAAAGGCATAGAATAACATAGGGGACTTTTTTTTCTTTCTTTCTTTTTTTTTTTTTTTGCTAAGGCTCCTACATAAATGCTTAGTTTAGTGAGGCAGAAAAAGAATTATCTAGTAGCTAGGAAATTGTTTTAGTTTAAGTCAGGAATTTGCCAGTTCTTTAAAAATGTGAAAGTACTACTCTATTACATACAGTAAGGAAAGCAGGTACACACCAAGGAACTGATGTTGTCAGGCCATCAGTTATGGTGAGCTATATTAGTATCTTATATCTAATATCAGGAAATCAGTTTGGTATAAAGGATCCCTAATGTACATTAGAATTATTCTCAGAGACCTCTATCTCCACTTTTTCAATTGCTCATACATATACCAGTTTACTAGGTTTACTAGGACAGTCTCATGGCATTTCAGTCGATGAATAAATGTGCTTATTAACAAATATTCTTTGAAAGTCCATTTAAGATCTGCCTGTAGATCTATAGGTAGTATCAACACTAGGAAGCTAATTCAAATGCTTTCCAGCCTCCCCGAACATCCTTGTCAATGCAAAGTAGCTGGAAACTGGTTGAAAGACAGGTGAAGATTCCCAGTGTGCAGAGGAGTCCTGCATAGCACAAAGCTTCAGAATGTAAATGTGTTTGTAATGGTTCAGGTCAAAAGTTCATTTAACTCAGTACCCTGCCTGCTACAGCAGGAAGAATATAAGGACTGGACAGAGTAATTTGTCATCTTCATACGCTCCCAGCCTCCACAACCTGAGGTTCATGGGCTTTCTGAGCTGGACGTATGGGTGTAACAGCTCATTTCTCACATGAAGAACTGTCCAGCTCAGTTTTAAGCCCCTGTGAATTGTTAACTTCAGTGTTCTGTGTTTAATTTCACATCTTACGAAGCAGAATTGTGTGAACTGTTGCTATCTGAACCTGCCATCTACTCGCTACCTAATTCCTGGGGAGTCTCAGTGAACTTGATCTGTTTGCTTTTAAGGAGTCTTAAGACTGGCAAAATAAGAATGGTGCATCAGTTTATGGACTGGAAAAACCATGAAGAATGAAACAAACAAACAACAAAAAAAAGAAAAGAGGACAAGACTTGAGGTTTTAGCCCAAACTGAATGCTTGTTATTAGGAAAAGCAAGCACCACACCTACAAAATTAAAACATTTTTGAAAGTTGGGAAAGAAAAACAAAAAGGTTCTGATACTCGATCCAGTGCAGTAAATGATGGGTTATATCTGTTTCTTCTCCTGTTAAGACATGCACGCTTTCGAATTCTGTTTCTGAAGTGGTTGTCCAATGCTCCTGTTATTTTCATGCTTGTTCAGGTTGGTCTTCAAGCATTCAGTCATGGCTGCCTAGGCTTTCTGAGAATCAGTGAATGCCAGAGAAGGGAAGAGTTATGTGCAATCAACAAAGCTTGCTTAAGAGTACAACATTTCTCCACAGAAAGAACTGAACTCAGTGTGTGATTTCTAGCATATAAAGTATGAAATTTGACTTCACGATTTCTTACCAACAGTTCTAAGTGAACTTAATAACAGCTATGAGAAATGCCTGGTTACTAGAGATAAGGAAGCTACTAAACTCAGTGTTGTAAGAGGAATTTAATGAGAGCTCATATTTGATTGCGAGGCAGCAGTATTTGAGTAATAGAGGAATTTCTCTGCCTCATCCAGCTAATTAAAATTATTGCCAAAGGCAAATGACTGACAGTGGCATGGAAGTCCAGCATCTCAGTGAAGAAACTGGGCTACAGTGGAGAAAATTGCAATATTTGGTTTTGGCACTAGGCGAGTTTATTCTTTGTGCTGGAGTATACTGCCGTCTCCTTAGGGAAGTTCTCAGCAGTACTCTAGTGAAGTGCTCAGGCAGCACATTTACATTTCTGTATCAGAGAGAAGGGGGAATTGGAGCAGAAAGTGAGGGAGAGAGACTTCAGAGCATGGAGAGAAAGACAAGAGGAGCCTTAGTGTACAGAGAAGGAAAAGCAAAGAGAAAGGCATGAAGAAAAATGACCCATGAAAGGTTAGAGCTCACAAAGAAGGGGATCGTATGTATGGCAATCAGGGGAGCAGAAAGTCCTCCAAGGTTGACTAAGCAGAGCCAGTTAAAAGGCATTCAATCATACTAGTGATTATTAGTCCTTTGAAACCTATTAATCCTATTATGAGGCTGTGGAACAATTTTAAAATTTAAACAGACAAACAACTGTATTTAATTTTTTTTTTGCCATGTATTTTCTTTTGCCTTCTTTATTTTCTTTCTGTATTTATTTCTTTCCAGTCTATGTTTTTTTTTACTCTTTTGCATCTTTCCCTTTCTGTCTTCTTATTTCCTTACCTCTCCTGTTTCTTCCTGTATTTTATTTAACTGGAGATTAAAAGGGAAAGGCTGTGTGCCCTTTACTGCTGCCATACCTCACATTAGGAGGATGGGGAGGCAAAAGAAAGCTCCTGGAATCTTTCGAGCAAAACAGAGTATTATTGCATACACAGTAAAATAGTTCATAAAAGGAGTTTAGAAAGGATACAGTAAACACCAGCATGAGCAGCAGAGTTTGGCCTCAGCCCACAAGCTCTGCCAGGCAATTGAATGCTCATCAGGCAAAATGGTAATGTAGCCAAACAGCTGTGTGTTCCTCAGAGAAGCTGTAGAAACACATGGCCTTAAAAGAAAAAGGGATCTTTCTCCTCTTTAGGTTCACAAGCGTTCTGTCTAAGAGTCAATTTTTAGTCTTCCCTTAACCTCTGTTTTGCACCTGGAGAACTGTGGGGATACTTGGGGCATGGACTCTAGGTTTTAGATAGTTATGATCCACATGTAACGTGGAACTTGTAATTACTTGCTGAATTGTAGTGAGGGACATTTTATCAGCCCAGACACATCCCATTCTCTCACTGCTCCAGCTATTGCTATCCCAACATGGAATGATCCTTCCCTGGGCAACAGGAGTAGCCACGTATCTTGTCCACATTTGCTTCCAGTTTGGAGGCCAAAGTCACAAGGCACACAGAAAATTGTTCTGGATCAATTTTAGCCCATGTGTATATAAACAGACAGCTGGTTGCATAACACTTTATAAATCAGAGCTGGCATAGCAAAGACATTCACAATGAAGAATCGGGGGTACTGTGAAATGCAAGAGCACTACACTGTCATCTGCTGGGATGAAGGACAGCTTGTCAATTTACTATAAGATCTCCATGATCTAAGTGGATGATTGAGTCAAGGTGTCCCCAGACCGTTAGATGTCAGGTGAAGCCATGAGAGACTCGGGAACATTTCCCTCCCAATCTGCAAAAAATATACAGCCACGGGGTTAGAAAACCAGCCAAGCAGCATTTGTGGAATTCACAAAGGGCAAAGTGCTGTTCTTCGTAACGTGCATATTTATTTTGATGTGGTTGTCTGTGGGCAGCAGGGTATGAAATCAAACCACACAACTGACATTTACACTATGGCAATTTCACTGCGGTCTGGCAAGGGAGAGAGACCTGAGTGTCAATATAACTAACTTTGCTCTCATCCATGTTCCTTCTTATTACTAGGTGTAAATGAGAACAAGAGCCAAGCAATTGTATTAAGACCCTTGTTGTAACTATTGGGGAATTAATTGTTTGCCCATCCACTCTTTTTTTTTGTAATGACAAAAGGATAAATCCTTCTTGTTGGTTGACTAGTATAATCACCCTCTGTTTCTCAGGGCCTTGTGTTTGAGGGAAGAATCTGATGTGAAATGTGTATGACACTCCCCATGCTAATGATTGTCTGTAAAGCTTACATACGGGTGAGGGTCTCTATAAGGTAAGTTCATACATGCTGTTCATCAATGTCTATTGTGCTGAAAATGTAGATGGTAGAGATGTGTAAGTCAGATGGTGTTACTAGCATTTCCGAGACCTCATTAGCCACATGATGCATTCGCTTGCTATTCATTCATTAATAATTTTCTAGTCTAAAAGACTGTTTCATAGGAAAAAATAATTTTTTATACACCACTTGTTCTCATGTATTCTACATTTTAAGAAGACAGAATTCAGATTTCATTTTTTTACACACCTAACCCCCCCATTTTCTAACTCGATGAGTACTGGAGTTTGCCATAATAATAGGCTCTCTCAGCTCTTTTACATGTGTTAATACTTTTCATATGAGGAAGAAGATACATTTCTGACAGGCTGGTTAACCATTGGAACGAACTGCTAGTGGATTCTGTGTTTCCTGAGTGCTTCAAAGAAAGGCTGTAAACCTTGTCAAAAGACATGCTTTATTCAGATACAAGTTACTGGTCTCTACAGTAATAACTAGAAAATATTATTTGACTAGATCACTTAATTGCGTCTTATATTCTTAAAATAAATGAGATCAGGATTTGAACAGAGGACAGAAAAAATTCCTGTTTCTCCTTTATAGCCTAAATTCTACATATGAATTCTATATATGAAGATGTGTGATAATACAAATATGTTAGGCATTTTCCAAAGGGATGTAATGTTTTTGCAAGAAATGTTGTGTTGTAGAATAGTACAAGTTTCAACAAACATGAAAAGGGAGAAAATAGGAAAAGCATGGGATTTGATTAAAACAAAAAATAATAAACTCCCTGATAATCAGTAGATAATTGGCACTAAAAAAAATAAGATGATCCTTTATTATTTAATCAAAGGAGATTTTAATGTTTCTTCACTGAAATTTATCATAAACATTTCATTGGTATGTGCCAGTGTTTAAATATTTATGGAAGGAGAATAGCTCTAACACAAGAAACTGAGATTGTACTTAAAGCACTCACATAGGATATTGGGGATCTAAGTTTAAATATCTGCTCCAAATCAGATGGTTAAATAACCCTGTCGTTTTTTGAAAGTTCTTGATTTTCTTCCATTTCAAAAACAGGAAAAAATTGGAAGCTCAGTAAACGAAAACTATTTCCTGCCTTTGCCTGTCAGAAAAATTTCTTGGCAAAATCAAATATTTTATTTCACAAGCCTATGGAGTTTCATTTCTTGACTTAGGCATTGTGTAGCTACTGTTTTTCTTTGCTATAGAAGTATCTATTTAAAAAGAAAAAGCTCTTTTACTCTATTTGTTGTATTTTATTGCCAAAGTAATGATCAAATTGAATGAGGTCTATTAGCCTAGCATCTCTTCTCTAACAGTGACCAATGCTTAATGCTTCAGACAAAGGTACAAGAAAATCAATGGTCAATTATGCCACACCCATCCTAGAGTCCAAGATTTTTTTTTCCTCTAATTCTTTTTAGTCAGTAGTTAGCATGCACCCTGTAGCTTGTGCGTTTACATCCCTTATGTATTATTTAACTTGTCTGATGCATCTGTGATGTTCCTAGTCACCATTCAGATGTTTAATCTTCTTAAAAATCCTGTTACGTTCCCAATCTTAATATCTTGTGGAAATGAGTTCCACAGATAACTCTTATTTCCTAAAAATGAAATATTTCCTTTCTATCAACCAAAAAAATGTTGCCTTTCAATTTAAATGCATTCCCCTTTTGTTCTTATGATGTAGGAAAGAACACAGAGAAAACACATCGCTGGCAGAGGCAACAGCAGTAGTTTTGGATTTGATTTACATCTTTGTTCCTGATTTAGGAGGCTTTAGCCATTCACTGGACCAGAAGTGCTGGTTCCCACTAACTTTTTGGGTGCTTTGAACACTATGATCACTCCTGTTCTGTCTGGCCCAATTACATGAACTCCAGGTGCAGACAGCAGTGTCCTTTGGTACCCATGGTTAAAGCAGGAAAGTGATGGGAGAATCATTTTCTGACTTCAGAGGTGGGGGAATGAATTGAGCTCAGGTTCCCTGTTCTCTGAGAACATCACTAGGTCACACTGTGAAGAGAAAACTGGAGGAAAACTTAATTATGAATCTCAATCAGTTATAGGCAAGAGTTACTCTGCAACATGCTAAAAGACACTTAATAGAGTGATAGCCATGATTTCAAGCAGAACATGGAACCCAAAAGTCTTTAAGAATCAGGGTATCAATCACTCAGTGCTAATATGGACATGTTTATGGGAATAAATATGAGAACAGATTTTTAGGCACCCTGGCAACTTCAGTAAAAAAAGGTTCCTTCAGTCCTTTAGTACTGTACTGCCTGGGCAGCCTCAGAAAGTGTGTTATGAGAGCCTATATTTTGTATGCAAATGCAGGAAATAACATTTTAGTATGAGTTGGGTTCCTACACAGTTTTGTGGATGAAGGTCCAGACTCAGGAATGCATTAAGATTCATAACTCTTATTTAGACTCTAAATGTTGAATGAGGCTAAAGCCAAATTTCTTGTTGTTTTTCCACTAGCACTTATAATTTCCATCATTAAATTGAAATATTATCATACATCTATCTCATAGAGATAGTATGGATGTACAGTAATGTATATTTCCAATGGATGATTCTCTTATAGAGCAGTAGACCATGGATGAAGAGTGTATTTTGAATACACAGTATGATCAATGGCATAATAATGGTATCTGTTTTCTTGTGTATTTTTACATGTATAGCCTGTATAGACACACAGGTGTTCTTATAGCCTCAAAAGTGGTGAGAACAAAAGCAATTTGAGAGTCTCAGGTTTGTAGAAGGTGCTCTCTAGTTCCGCTCTGGCACTGACAGGAGGGAGATTTGCTTTCTTACTAGGCTCTTAAGGGGAGCATTGTCTAAGGTTTTGAAAGACCAAGCACTTCTCCTCTATTCACATGGTTTTGTTTTGTGGGGTTTTCTTGGGGAGGAAAAAAAAGGAAATGTCTAAATAGTTAAACTGAAGATACAAAGAGACAGATTTGCAGGATTCAGATCCCATTTAGGCACCTAAATAAGTGGCCAGATTCTTAAAAATCTTGGCATCCGGCAGGTCCTGCTAAGACCGGTTGGCTGGGAACAATGGCAGCCACTGCATGCCGAGCTCTTTTCAGAACCTGGCCTTTGTGCCTGACCAGTTTCAGTTCTCCTCCTGTATGGTCAATTAATGAGTTCATTTCCCCTGGTATTTGTGTGGGCCTTTGACACATCAATGAAGAAGAAAAGAAACATTTCCTAAGAGGAATTACAGTAATCACTGGCAAAGGCTTAGGAACAGCAATACTACTTGACCCAACTTTGAACATACTATTCATGCCACTAAAAATATTTGTTGAGGTCTGATACTCTTTTAGATAACCTTCTGCTGGTTTCCAGCCTCCAAATCTGAATGAGCGTCCCCTGTTGCCTGCTGAGTTACTGGTCCCGTATGAAATCAATGTACATAATACTGGTCCCTGTTCATAACAGAGCCACTGCTTATATAGGGTGGACCTATGCACCTTCCTCTGAGAAAAGCAAAGCTCCTCTGAGCTCTGCACTTAAGCTTCATAAAGGAGGGGCCTAGCCACCATCGGTGGATTCCTGTTACAATAGGATTAGACAAAAAGCTACTACGAAAAGATTCAGAATATAACGATACTCCTGATGCTTTCACTTTTGATGTCTTAAAAGCTGTCTTTGCATTATATGCTGCTGGCTCCATTGCAGACTCTGGGGCATTAGGGTAAGTGAACATGCAAGGAAAAGGAAAATCAATCTCTAGCCACAGATAATGGAACTACTGGTGCAGATGGTCACTAAACACCAGCGGTTTATAGGTTTCACTCTAGGGCTTGAGTTGCCGAGATGATTCCCAGTGGAAAAGAAAGAGGAAACTTATGAAAAAATAAGGAATGTCCTTCTCTTTATCAGGATCATATGTACTTCATTGCACTGACTTTTAGTATTTGATTGTAGCCTGCTCTGAATTCACAGCTTGGTGCAAATTTGGGGAGGGCTCAGTTTTGTTTGTTTTAATTCCACGTTCAGTCGCTGCCTCTTTTAAGTCTCGGATATCACAGTTCATACTCGAAAGTGGCAAATGCATGGCCAATGTCCATGATGATGAATTGCAATGTTGTGCGAGTTACACAGGAGAGCGCCATTGTGTGCAGTTTTTCATGTAATTAGCCAGGAAATAGACCTTGTTTGGCACATCCAGCCTTTGAAAACAGAATTTTTATACTTGCAGCTGACCCTTCCCAGGGGTCTCACCAAGGTTTCATTATCAACAACAATAATAAATGCCAATATTCTTATGTATACGAAAAAGTTCAGAACTTGATAAGCACAACTCTGTATGTTTTAAACAAGTAAAATACATATTTAGGAAATAAATAAAAAATTGAAAATGTTTCCACTTCCCCACTTAGCTAAACTGGCAATTCAGGTTCTCATGATTAAAATTCAATGTTCAAATTCCTTTGGGCTTCCAGTAACTTTTTCTTTACTCGGCCATATGTATGTATTAATGAATCTAAGGCTTGCAGCCTGAATTTTAAAATAGCATTGTCAAAAACACTTAGTTATTTCATTAACAGCAGATTTGACTCTTCAGTGAACATCTTTGAAACACCGAGTTTATATGAACTTCCTGAAAGTAATGAAATCTCAAGCTAGACAACTTGTGTGCCCAAAATTTAGGGAGAAGAAAAGAAAGAGGGATAAGAAATTAAGTAAGATCTAAAGAAAGTATAGGAAGACCTGTTCAGAGGATATCTTTCTGCAGACTTTTTAGCTTCAATTTTTTTTTTTAACTTTTAAAAGCTTACATATCATGCATTTTTTACAGCCATCACTATATGTATTTTTATATACTGTGGATGTGGGGAAAACTAATGAAATAATATGGGAACAGGTGGATTAAATGAGCTACTCCATACATTTTGTGGATAAAATCAATGGAATTTCTCTATCTTTTGTCATATCACATGATGTAATAATGAGGACCAGAACAATAGTTACAGAGCTATGCTAATTTGTATTTTCAATTTCGTGTGGGACTTCTGTGGAAACAAAATTATTTGCTAAACCATTTTGCTACTTGCTATGTAATTTTAATTTATTTTAATACAGCCTACTTAGATTTGTTTAATTTTTACAGACTTTTAAAATTAAATTATCTTTTAATAATGCATTTATTCTGCATGGTTTCTTTTATTTTAATTGCTCTTAAAATGATATGTTAGAATATGCAGTAAGGAATTTGTATACATAATTTTAATTACATTTATTTGGAGTTTATTGATGCACAACTCTTGGCAGGGCCTAGTTAATTCAGCCTGGCATTTTTGGAAGGCTTTTCTGTTTTTTACCTTCTGCCGTTATGGTTTTTTGGACATCATTTTACACAGATCAATACAAACCTCTGCTCATGTACAGCTGTAGGGAAGAAATCTCATAAGAAGTCAGTATGGTTTCCTACATAGTTGATGGAGAAAGACAGGGTCCTCCAGGGAGCAATTCAAAAGTTAGGCTCTCTTCTTCTCCTTCTCTTCTGTCTCCAAAATGTTACTGCAAAATCAAGGGAGTCTAAGGAAAATCAATAGTAAAGATCAAGAACCTAAAAAAAAATCTCTTACAATAAGTAATAGAAAGGGTAGGTATTTCAAATAGACACAAATCAGGGGGCCGTGTGATGAAAAAATGTGATCTGAAAATCAGAATGGTCTGAAAACAAAGAAAAGTCTAGGGAAGATTAATAGGAACTTCCCTTCTGTTTCCTGGAATAAGAACAAGGAGGTATAAAAGATGGGAAATTCAAAACAGAAACAGCAAAATGTTTTTCCATGAAGCTTTTTGAGTAAACAGGGGAACACAGGGAAGTAGATGAGCGCAAGCTTTTGGCCAGGTTAAAAAATGGATGTGCATTTATAAGACTGCCAGTACCTCAATTAAGAAAAACAAATACTTCCAAAGGGTTTTTAAACTTTCAGGTCTTAAACCTGTTAGAAGACAAAACAAAATGTTGCTGAAGAGCTATTTTATTCCATATATGCCTGCTGCAGGGTTTTGCTAGGTCTTACGAAGGAACAGTTTTAGCCCTGAGGGAAGAAGGTGCACTGCCATAACCAGCTGGGGCTGGCACTGTGCCTGTGCTACATTTCCAAATAAATATATGAAATTTCATTTTCTTGTATTTTCTGAGATGTGAGTGTTGACCCCAACATAACACAATGCTGTTTGTATGTTGGATTTTTCCAGTTTCTCCTGTTGCAAGGTTTCTCACGTGCTGCTACTTCATTTAGAAGTTTGAGGAAGGAAAGGAAACATCTGGAGCAAAGGCAGAGGGTAAAGAGGTTAACGACTGATGGAAAGCACTGTACTTACCTCCAATTCAGTAGCCACAAGGACTCCTCTAATTCTGCATTCCTTTCCACAGGAAAACTCACCCACATGTTCACAAAACTATCAGCTTTTGGTGTCAAAATGCCAGACCCCCTTCACTTTCTTGTAGTAATCTGGATGTTAAGGATTTTTTTGTGTATCTAGGACCAGACAAAGTGGCTGCAAGGATGATGCGCTGATTAGAGAGCAGCAGAGGAATTCAGTTCTCAGTTCGACGTGGGAGCTCAGCGCTCCCAGGAGTGCAAGGGTGATAAACTGGCAGAAACCCCTTCTTCAACTGCAGCTCTCAAGCCGGGCAATGAGCCTTCTGAAATCGTCCAGCTTATAATACCAATTCATAATATAATATCAATTATAATATTATACCAATTTATACAATACTTCTTATCTGGGGGACCTCTGCACTGAATCTCTACTGGTATTTGATTTTAGCAGTGAGAATATACTCCCCTTGTGGTAAGTGATTTCAGAAGTAGCAAAATGTGTTTTTTAGGGAAACTATGCAATCGCTTTGGTTTCAAGCTGCTGCTTTCTCTGTTTAAAGGAAGTTTTATATTGTGCCTTCCTCACTTTCTTTGGAAAAGACGAACATGATAGCATGGCATAATTTAAAATGGAGATGAGCCTTTTTTGCCTTTTAGACAAACTACAGTACATTATAGACTCATTTTCTCTCAGCTTTGATTCCAAAATTTCCCTCCTTTTAGCGCATTAACTTTGGCAGCCCTGTGTTTTGCTAAGGCAGGCAGGCTGCCCTGGATTTATATTCCCCTCTGAAATCAATAAAATAGTAATGAAGCAACAGAGGACACAGTCGGGCTCTTACACCACAGATTCAGACCCCATGCTGGGTTAATGTACTAAAAGGTTTTGCAGCAGCCAGATTTTCATTTAATGAATTTCCTCTTTCTTTTCCCCCTTTTTCCTGAACACCTCCACTTTTCAGTTTGCTGCCCTCTCTCTCGTCCGCTTGCTCCCTTTCATGTGACAAAAAGTCGAACTTTACCAGCTGTTGCAAAATACGAGCTGTGCGAAAGATTGCCAAGCCAGGAGGGCAATGGCTGGCTCTCCTGGCCTGTGGGGTGCGAGCGAGCGGGTTGGGAGGTGAGGTCACTTGTGTACACCTCCGCCTGGAAGTCGCTGCCTGTCAGCCTGCAGAGGTGTGTGGTACAAATGGCATGAGCCCCCCAAGGCCAGTGGGGATTCAGCTGAGAGGGAGGGTCCCAAGAATATTTTTACATCTCAGGAGACATCCCAGGACAAGTAAGGAGAAGCGGTTGGGGAGTGGGTGCGTTATGATGCCTTTAGAGGGCAATGCAAGCAAATGCAGGACATTTTGTGAGTGATCAATAATCAGCATGGTGTGAGAGCAATCAGTGCCAGAAAAGTTAAAGAGCTGCTAAAAAAACAGATTACAGTTCAAGCTCTAGTGTTTGAAAGTGTGATTTTAGGGCATTTGGTTGCAAACAGCAAAGGAGCATGCAAGAGAAGAGGTGAAGGCTATGTCATAGACTGTTTCTGAAGGCTTATTACCACAATACAAGAGTAGAAATCATTGCTGCAACACCTAAGGATGCATACAGTTTTGTCTTCTCTCTCCTTGCCTGAAATGACTTCAAACCTTATGAAAATATTGCTTCTTAGGTTGGAAACATCCAAACAAGCATTGTGACTTAGGTGAATTTCATTTTGTTAGACATACTGGGGGTCAAAAACAGTCAAAGAATTTATGATCCTATATGACAATTAAACTTTCTATTTTGAAAAAGCACCGTTTCCTCCCCTGAAAAAGGAGAAGAAAAATTCCTGTTTCCAGAAATACTCAGAAAGCTTCTGGTGTGTGATCTGCTACATGATTTGTATTCTTGCCAACGTTATTACATTTGCATATTTTCTCCCTACCTACTGAACATCTCTGAATCCTGGGCATAAGGCTGGTGTGCAAGCAAGGAGCAATCCTGTCTCACGTGTGCAGTGACTCTGATACAACAGGGTGCACTTGAATATGCAGTCTGCACACCAGCAGCCAGCTTATCTGCACATACACAGCAAATCTGACACAATTCAGGTGTGTGTCACAATTCAGGTGTGTGTCAGAGTCAGTAGATTTTTCTGTTTGCCTAGGAAATGGCAGCTGGAGAGGCAGGGTCCACTTCTGAATTTTAAAATTTGGCAGGTATTGAAGATTTGCTGAAACGTTTGAAAAGATTGCTGGCTCTCAATGCCAAATCGTGTAAGCAGAATATGGGTGACTGTAATGTGTTTGGCAGTACATATCTTTGCATCTTCTGCTAAGTCTGTGTGTATCACTTCACCTGGCCAGGAGAGTCCAGCCACACTGCTCTGACACTGCCTGCACAAGCTCTAGGCATTCAAGCCCATCCTTGGAAACATAAAATATACTGCTCTCATAACAGGTCTATCTTAGATATTCCCAGCACTTGAAATACATCATTAAAGCTGACTGCTGACCTTAAAAACAGCTTTGAAAGCACAGGACTAGCTCAATCGTCCAGGACATAATGAGTGTGTGCTGTCTTGACTGGTCTGTGAATAACCTTTCATATGGATCTATTTCTACCATCACGGAGAGAATATTTTCATTAAGATTAATCATTGTCGCACATGTTCCCTTGTGTGATCACCACAATGATGCTTAATGAAGCCTTAAATTCCTTTGTGCCATCTATTTTTGCCTGTCTTATTTCACACACACTTTTGCAATGCAACCCAGTAATCTGCACTGGATTGTTAGTGAGGATGGGGAAATCTTATTGCCGAATCTTTAATTCTCTCATATGGTATAGTACCAGAGAGAATTGGATTTGCAGAGTGGAGAGTTAAGGGATATAAGCCACCTTCTAAAAATACCTCTTTCTTTCCATTTACAATAAAGGAAGTCATTCTGGCACCTAACTTTTCTAAAAATGACACAAATAACAAACAGAGAGAGCTAGGAGAGCAAAATTAGGTAGGTAAACTCACTAGCTACGTACCTGAACTCACCGTTTTCTTGTTAGCTATTTACTCACCAGCCTACGTCAAACTGATTCCCCATCTGGGGCAGATGTCTAACAGGAGGAAAAATAATCTTTTCTCTAGGAAGTACAGTGATTGCCTGGGAAGTGCAAGATCTGGATTTGGCATCTTCTCTGCCCCTCCTACTGAAGCTGTACAATTGGCCAGAAAAGCATCAGGGGGGAGCACTAAGTGAAAGCGCATCTGACTGTAACACACAAAAAAGACTTTGTAGTGTGCTGTTCCTTATGCTGCTTATACATTTTAATCTATGATATTAAAATAAAATGTCTCTTGAGCAAGACAAAAATCCAGTTTCTTTTCCTAAGTCAAACTAGAGGAACCATAATAGTCTGTTGGGCTCACAGTTAAATATTCACCAGTGTGGAAATTAAAAAAAAAAGTGTCTGGGAAGTTACTCTTTCTGATGGCATTCCATTACATGTAATTTTATTTAACTCATGTCTCCCTATGTATGTACACAACACTGGAACCCAGAGATAAGTTTTAAAAGCAGGTAAGGTAAATGACAATTTGATAAATGTTAAATGTTGCCTAAGTATAAATAAAATGGGAGGTTGTACCATAAGATTATAGACCTTGCCTCTGAATTCTACTTGTGGCACAGCCCGCTGGTAACAAGTGAAATTCATTGTGTTGTGAGAAGTATTTATATGCATCCCTGTCCTATGATAAACATCAGACAGCCACAGTAGAGCAAATCTGGATTTGACATCACTGGCATCTTATAAAGGGAAGGCAACTGCTCGCTGTGATCAATAGATGCCTTTTACATTAAGCTACAAATTATTTAAGTTATTCTGACAGTTTTAATTTGAACATAGTAATCAGTGTTTAAAACAGATTTTTTCTTTTATTTCATCTAAGTAGGGAGCAGATAAAGAGGATATTTCAGTCTTTACTCAGGCAGAACTTCCATTATGCTTTAGATAGTTTTGCCAAACTAAGAACTAGCAAAAGAAAGTAAAAATAACTGATGCAACTGAGTTTTGCACACATGCTTAGAAAAAATGTAATAAGTATAGTATATACGATGTGTTTAACATAAGGATATTGCTCAGATGTTTAAAGTTACACACATTTTCAAGTCTTTGTGAAAGCAAGGATGTAAGGTTGAGACAAAAATCTCTGTCTACTTTTGTATATCATTCAATTATGTCATAGAGAAATGCTTCGTATTAGTGATGATACAAAAAATGACTGTGTCCTTTGGTCCTTTTCAGAAATGTGTCCCACAACACACTGTCCTGTTTTTTTAAGATAATAAGAATAGTGTGCATATGTAGATTTTTTTTTACTCCAACTTAGAATTCATTAAATTACCCTTTTCATATTAGCATACACATGTATATTTGCTCTTTAAAGCTTCATTTGCTTTCTTGCTTTTTATGTAAGTGAAAAATAACTTTGTAGCTAAAATCGCTTTTTTGGTATGGTTTGATTCAATCAGCTTTTAACTGTACTGACATTCACCGGATGGTCATAAAAAGAAAGTAAAGTGAAAATGACAAAAAGCCCCATGTTTTGCAGAAGTTCACATTCAGTGCATCCAATCTGCAGTCCCCAGAGACAAAAAGAGAAAAGAGCAGGTCTGTAATGCAGCTGCCAGTTTAGTGATCAAACCCAACAGATTGCAGTCTGGCCAGATCTGGTGTCCAGATAAAAATGGTATTCATGCTAACCATCTGCCTACAGGTCAGCAGGGACAAAAATTAAAAATAATTACCTCTAATGAACGAATAGACAATGACAGTCCTGTGTGAGGTATAGTATCATCTCTGTGCATGCGTACACATACACACACACATATTGGTGAAGAGTGGTTGGTTTATTTTTCTTTAGAATACTGTCAGCTACAGTTTTCATTTATGTTTTACTTTAATTGTCTCACTCTCTGGCTTTACGTTATTGTAGTTTTAAAATATATAGCTGTTTTTCCTGCAATTAAATTGTATTAATGATGATGATAACAATTAGTACCTTGATTATGTCCGCCACAAGACTCAAAAGTCAGCTTTTTACTCTTAAAAATCCCACTAAGTCTCAATAAGAAGAATTCTAGACTCAAAATCTCCAAAAACCAATTTGAACTATCTACTTTCAGGTACAAACCATGTGGAGAACTAGGAGCCTTGAAAGGGCTAAACTGAACACTGACTACTGTAGCTGGGGCTACATAGAGGGGGGGGAAAGGAAAGGTCCTGGAGTGGGGTGTGAAGCTGCCTGGGGCTGTAGGATCTGGCTTTCAGATCCACAGATCCAAATCCACCATACAGAGCTGCAGCTGGCATCTATGTGTCGCATATTCATTTTTTAAGAAAAGGAAAAGATTGCATGTGATGAAAAATACAATAAATCACCGAGATTCATGAGCATCTCTTAATAGCCCCTGAAATGGGGCTGTTGTTGCTACAGGGAGACTAGATAGTCAGTAGTCTAATTTCAAGAGATTACGCTTCTTTGTTTGTTTCTACAGCTACAGGACAAGATTTATTTCTATGTTAATAAATACATTCTCCAACCAAAATTATTCTATTGTCTTCTATACTACTAACTCATCCAACCATTCTGGAACCAAACATTCACTGAAGATATACTCCAATTTAACCACTGTCTGCTGAAAGTGTCGTCTTTGTACATCTCCGTATAAACAAATCTGAGTGCCCACACAATTCATTTAGCTGTAAAGGAGGCCAATAAGAAGTGATTAAGAAGACTTTACTTACATCTTAATAGTATTCCCTGGGTCTGCTTCCCCATTGTGTTACGTTGGACTTAATCACTTAGGTAAGAGGTCGCTGCATAAAGGGCGCAAAATGCTGCACCTTGTACTCACTGTTCATGTGTGCAAATCTCAATTCAGAGTTCAAGAGGGTGAAGACTAATAAGCAGGAATTGTTGCCAGGTGGTCAGAAAGTTAGTAAAGTGGACAAAAAAAAACCAGAAAGAAACTGAAAGTGAGGGAGAACACTAAAGAAAAAGACAAAGTCAAAGCACATTATTTGGTTCTGCAACAATTTATTGGGTTATCATACATGAGGTTGAGTCTGAAGAAAGTTAAAGGACACCAGTCCCTAAGAGAAGCTCATGAGACCCATTATGGGCTTTATCTAGATATAAATTATCTCTTTTCTATATATATCTGTATTGCATAATGTTAAAAGATGAGTTAACTGATTGTAGAACTCCAGAATGACAGAAAATGTATAAGGAATATGTATGCAGAAACGCATATTTCAGCTTTGATAGAAGAAACCTAAATTTCCTGACTTCCAAGAAACTGTGGTTTCTTGGAATCACAGTGAACTTGGCTTCACTATTCAAATTTGTGCTATGCAAAAATTCAGCAAGAACTTCTAAGCTCAAGCACGTTGTTGTAAATTAGATTTTCACCAAAGAAAGATGAACTTGTTTCTCTCAGCATCCGATATCCTCACCAAGTTGAGCACTCTGCCTGTGCACAAATTGCTCCCAAAGAGTCTGTTCATAACAAGTCTCCTCTGAAAGATTCAGAGCTATCTCTGCAGGCTCAGAAGACCCCATTTTGCAGAAGGCACTGCCCTATATAGTCGGTCTCTATTTTGTATCAGCTGAAGTTCAAGGCCAAGCCGTTCAAGAGGTTCTGAGTTCATCTCATTGCCTACAGCTCTGCAAGGACAGAACAGAATCCAGCAGAGATTTCTTACCAAGGCGCAGCCAAACTGCTGCTCTGTGATTTTTGTTACAAGGCTGCTCAGACCATTTCTTTTTTTTTAATAGAAGATTTTGCCATGGAAACCACAGAAATAAAATTTTGGGCAATCAAATCTGTGAAACAAACAAAATTACTACAACTCACAGAATTACAGATCAGTGTTAATTTCACAGCTGCCTTCAAATGCAAAGCTCACTTATTTGAACTAGTCTTCTCTGTATAGTCCAGAAAACAATATTTACATATACCTACACAGACATATAGAGACATTTATATATAAAAATAAGAAAAAAAACATTATCTATCAGAGTAAATTAGTGATTATGCATGTGATACTCCTTCTTGGGACAGGATGAAAGAGTTGCATGTGGCCAATACTATTACATTGTGTAATGCAGTACATACAGGAGGAACTCAGACACAATAGAAACTGAACTGTGATATAAGAATGTGTACATAATGAAGTAGAATGCTTAATTAACTTCTTAAAATAGTATTCAGAACATTATGTTGTGCCTGTCACCATATAAGATCAAGATCCCAGAAATCCACAAGAAATATAGCTGAGCTGAAACAATTGTTTGTAAAACAGCGTGGTGAACACGTTCCTCTTTGGGTTTTTTCTTAACATTTCTTCCAACAAATCAGGTTGACAACCAACCTTGCAACCAAATGTACTTGAACATAGCCAGTCCTTACTGATTTCAGTAAAACTTCACATCAACACAAAATCTAGTTTCCTGGATTCAGTTACCATCTCTTGATCTGAAAGACAAAGAGCATGTTTAGGTACAACAATAGGTTAGCAGAGTTTTCTGATATTCACAGAAAAAAAAAATCATAGAAACATAATAAAAGCTACAGCTAAACCTCTGGTAATTTAAAAGGTATAATTATCCACAAAGCACTTCAATATAGTGACCATGTAGTTACACCAAGAATTTTTTTTTTTTTTCTTCTAGAAGCATTGGTGTTATTGATCAGTTTTCCAGAGAAGAAACAGAAGTGTAAGAACATGCTGCTGGTTAGATAAGAGGCTTCAAAATTCTATAACTTTGAATCAAATCTTCAAAACTAAAATTCCAGTAAAAAGAATGTTATTTTTCTACATGACTGCTTGCATTCAAGATTTTTCTTTCTCTTGCAGAAGTTTTCCAGATCAATTTCTCAAGCATCCAAAAAACTGAAGACTTTTAGAAGTTCAGAACTGGAATAGTATTTCCATATGTATGCTGTGAAAGAGTATGTATACACCTTGGAGAAGTTAAATAAGTTAAATAAAAATATAACAAACAAATTTGGACTCAGAATCACAGTATTCATTTTTAGAAAATTTCCAGCATTTTTTCTTCTGCCTCTTCTGGAAATATGGCACAGATTAACTTTCCCTTCACATGTACTCAACAGATGTAAGAACTACAGGAATAAAGAAAAGTACCTTGCTAACTTAACTAAATTATGTAGAGCTCCATAAATATGTTAGAGTTCAATCTCTTTTCTTTATTTGCTTACTACTTATAATGTGTTCTGATTTGTCCTAAATCAGCAGCTGAGTAGCAAAGAGGCAAACTTTCACTCTCATTACAGCGTCTGTAGAGGGTCTTTTCCTACTCTGGAAGGAAGGAAAGGATTATGTCTCCTTTAAGAGTGGTAGGGTGTGCATAGACTATTAAAGCTACGTCTTATTAGCACAATCTAGAACAAACTGCTAGAGAGTAAGAGGTGGTAGGAATAAAGGCAATGACAGCTTGCAAAGAGCCAGAAGTTTGAGAGGAGATTAAGACACTACTGAGAAGAATAAAGCACAGACAGCCAGGCGTGGAGGAGGTCGTGGCAAGGAGGAGACGGCTAAAGCTCCTCTCTAGAGTCTGCTGTATCTCAAAGAAATGCTAAATGTAAGTAGACCAAGAGCATGATTGCAGGAAAGAGCTCACCCTGCCTAACTCCATGCGAGTCCATTTCTCTGTTTTGAAAGTATCTAGTTCTAGATTTTGTTAAAATAAAACTAGCTTTAAAATTTAATAGCCCTACCCCATGGGTTTGTTGAAAGATAAAAAGGCTTTGTAGTTCCATCTTAAAAACACTGGCATCACATCTACATATGCTCTTCTTGTTGTATTAGTGCTTTTAACTCATCCCCATCAAAGCTATCTACAAAGATAATCTATGAAGTGGGACAAGTTCTCTTCTTTTGTCTTCTAATTATTTCTGATGCAAATGTGGCATTTTTTTAAAATTTCACGTTACTGTCTCTCTGTATTTTCACATCCCTTCAGCTGCTGACTAACCAGGTTCTGATCCTTTTGTAGACTGCACATTTTCCAGGAAATGAAGACC
Source organism: Theristicus caerulescens (assembly GCA_020745775.1). Lineage (NCBI taxonomy): Eukaryota > Metazoa > Chordata > Aves > Pelecaniformes > Threskiornithidae > Theristicus > Theristicus caerulescens. Next base: position 13,810,149 of record CM036561.1, read on the forward strand.
ATTTGCCTGAGATAGCAGCTGGCTCAGTGTTTCTAAAGTAGATTTCCCTGCTGTGCAGTTAGCATTTGTCCTCGCAAGTAGAGGCTATGACCATCTTGTCACACAGTGTGCATCAGCCACAATATTCTTCTCTAAAAAGGTAATCACTCTGAGCCCAATACCAACTTGTATGTGGTGTAGTGGTGACCCCAGAACAAGGATTTTTTAGGTACTGCAACAACTTAGGTAGTTGCTTTTGGGAACACAGTAATGTCAAATGATATATGAGGAGACATTTGTTTCCAAGCTTCTGTGCCATGCTTGGCACAAAAAAGAAGCTTAAAACATTTTATATGCAGTGTTACGCATACTGCCCATCTAAACCTATTGTTGCTCAATATCAATGCCCAAGGCAAAAGTTTTGGCCAGCTTATTCCCGGGCATCATGCCATCCTGACAGATGGGTATGAGTGTAGACAATCAAGAAAGTATGTTTGTTCATCAAATAAGAGTGGTTGGGGCATTTTTCCCAGCTGACACTCTGAAAACAGCTGTCTTCTTTGAGCGTGCTTGTTTCTGGTTAAAAGGTCTGTGATATTAGTAATTCTTCTCTGAACTATGCAAACTGTCAATAAATAAAAGAGTCATTTTACAATTAGCTATGGTTACTATGTTTGAGGCTACTTTTAAAGAGTGGCCTCAAATAAGTGTTTATTTTTGCTTCCAGAATTAGGAAGTGAGGACCAAGCGTCCATGACTCATCTGAGTTGCATTTAAACAGAACTCACAAATGTGTTCTCAGTTTTTATGCAACACTGTGCACAGGCTGCCCTCTCTGTTGATTACCGAGGTGACTGGGAACTGTAATACCTGCACTCCCTTCTTAGCTCTGCTGTTGGCATACTCTCCAACCTTAAACAAGATGTTTGGTTTCTGTTACCCAGAGAGGAGGAAATATGAAAAATTTACCTTTATTTTCCAATGAAACAACTTGCTTGATTTCATTAAAAACCAGTGATAAAGTCCTTTATGGTCTACGGATGCATTTCAAAATCTTTCTTTCATGCTAAATAGAGTCACTCACAAATTTTTGTATTTCATAATCTTCACACGTAGCCATGTGATATTTATATTCCTGGGAAAAGATTTTATCCAGCAGCAGGAGGGAACGAACAACTCAACACTGACTCATCTACGAAGACAACAACAGTGGTTATGCTGTTTCACAGAGTGTCATAATGATCTATATGCTCAAGATTTTTGCTGTATAGCATACAGTGATTTATAGATATCACATGTTGATATAGCCACAAGCACAATGGCTCTTCATCAAATTATTTACTTGCCATTTTGCAATCCTTTTAACACAGCTGGTCAAAGTTGTTCCTCCTGTAAACTGGTGATATTTTACTAAAGTGAATGGATATACATGGGATTAAATAAATTATGAATGTATCCTAATGTGCATCGGACTACTGTCACCATGGCACACGATGAGTGTTCTGAAGCCTGTGTGATCCCAAATTGTTTTTGAAGGACACCCCGGAAAAACATCTGAGACATCAACTTTCAAGGTTTAAATCTCGACAAGCACGTTTCACTACAAAAAGTCTTGTGTCACAATACAAACACTGAGTGTCAGGATGCGTAATATGCACATATACAAAAAACAATTCTCTGCATATCACGGTTTCCCACGCCAAAACCTTTGAGAGCTGAAGTTATGCAGAATGTTTTGTTTTCCCAGTGTTTAGCATAAGAAGCCCAAGCCTAAGAAGAAGTGAAACACGTGGGGCCACTTGGCTGTCTTCTTGGGATGGCAGCACTCAGTTTCCTAAGGAAACATGCCACTGTATCTATCACACATCCACATTTGGACCAGAACCTCCTCCTCAAAGAGCTTGAATATTTACAGTGAGAACCCCCAGGAATCAAAGCATTAATTCACATGGCTATTTTCCCACAGGTTGAATGGGGAATACCTTTGCCCTTGAAAATCTGCCAGGTCTGAGCTGGGCTCTTGGAGCATTTATATACTACAGGGCACTCACTGAGTAATTGCAGGGATGAACATGCCCCAGTTGGTCCTTGCTGATCTCACTAACATATGCAGTTACTGGCTTCACCTGTGAGAGGCAGACATTCATCCTAGCCCTTCTGCATGCGACAGTGCATAGCAAGTCCACCAGGCTGGCTTTGTCCCCCTGGACTGCCACACTCTCAGCAGTGCTCTTGCCAGGGGAAGATGCTAACCCACTTCCATTTTAAGAAGCACCTGACTTCCCTGAGAGCCCTGGAATGGGTGAAACAAGGAAAAAGGAGAGCTCAGGTGAGTCTGGAAAGGATACTGGGCAGGAATGGGACAGCGGGGCACTGCTGCCTCTCTGGTGAGTGAGGCACAGGCATGCTGCAGTCATTTTGTGAATAGAAAAAAAAAATCCCAGGAAAGGGAAATTAATCCTGTGCATCTTTTTTTTTTGTTAGTCAATAAAACCCTATTTTTAGCAGGATTGAGATAATATTAGATCACTTCACCACAAGCATACCTGGGCAAAATGATGAAAGGCCAGCAATTACAACTCTTCCTTGTATTTCAGTGGTAGGTCTCTGATCCTGGACAAATATGGAAGGGGGAGCTTTTTTCCAGCAAGTTAATTCCTGAAGTATCTGAAGATACTTTATCAGAACCATGGAGCATCCAGGAAGAAAGGTACATGAAAATGTTTATTTTACAAAAACAGAAAAAACTTTATTCTCTAATCCTCACCCCCACCCCCATTCACAACTGTGCTTAAAAGAAGAACCTTCTCCCAGTTTCATGAGGAAACTAGCTTCAGGACCACCCAGAGAGCTCTATTCCCTTCCCCTTGTCTAAATCACACAAAGAAAAATAAACAAATGAACACAACATTTGCCTTCTCATCCCTTCTTTTCACTAAAGGGTCAGGAGGGTCGGGGATCCTTCTTTTGCCATCTCTGGACACCCTCACCCTCTTCAACAACCAATCCAGATGGATCATGGCCTTTGAAATCTTAAATCCTTTAATCAGTTTCTCCAACTTTCTCTGTTGGCTTCTTTATGTCACATTCCTGGGCTAATTCAGGTACCTTCATACAGCGTAGGATTTGGATGACAGAAAACACATGGGAAGTACAAGTCCAGAGATCTATGCAAGTGGTGGGTTGATTATCCTTAGCTTCATTAGGTTGCTCAGCAACATGAGCTTGTATTAATCATGTCAGAGCAGCCACATCCTGACAAGCTATCTGCACTGTCAGGATACAGACCCTTCCCGCACACTGCTGAGAAAACGTTCCCATGAACTGTCCCTCTGCTGTCAGTGAGTGCTGTCATTCACCCTAATGGGTGAATGAAAATTTAGACTTGTCAAAATTTTAATGAAGAATTATCCTCACTACAGTCCAACAGGAAAGGAACATAGGATGTTGTACAAAATAGTTTTTCAGTGACCATAAAAGAAAGACATGAAGAGCAGCAATTGAAATATTAAATAGTGTGGCTAGGTGATCTAGGTAATTAAACAAGGGGTAAAGAATTCCCCAAGAGACAGATCACTGGCTGCACAGTTCACAGCTTTGCTATGCCTGGAAAGATGGAGACAACATATTCTTGAGAGATTTATCCCTAAGTCCGCAGTCATCATTTCCAGCTGGATTTTTTCCATTTGATAATTTTATACTGTTAATCAGAGCTCATCAGATACTGCAGAAATAGCATTCAAGAACTTTGGTTTAAATTCCAAACAGCTTCCTCATGTCTTTCTATTTCTTATTAATATGATTATGTTGTGCTCACAAATGTTCTTTTTTTATCTCAGCCATTTAATGATTTCAAATTACCAGCCATTCAGTGGAACAGCACCTAAAGTAACATTACAGAACAAGGCTGAACTCTTCCATGAACTACCCCTATGCTGTCAAGCCAAATGGGAACTTCTGCAGACTTCCAGATATTTAGTATTGACACTATCAAGCTACATGTGGGACTTTAAATTTGGGGCAGGGGTTACTGAAGAATTATTTGATCAAGTGTTACTGGATTCATATTTTAGTAATGGCATTTCTGGAAGTGGTTTCCCTTTAAAGATATGTGGGTGAATTGAATGGGAGTGATGTCAGCCTTTTAAAATGATGTGGGATTTTCTCAGATACCTTGCAGATGATTTTAGGGCTCCATCCCTAAAAGTCCACGCAGATAGCACTGTACCAAAGCCCCGCTAAAGTCAAACAGGATTCTTGAAAAGCCATAGGGTTCACCCCCTTACTACAAAGGCAGAGAACTTTGTGTCGAAACACTCTAGAGGAGATATATACCCATGTCTGTATACACATCTGCTTTTATTGTCTACCACCACTTCATTCCATACAAAACGAGCTCTAATTATAAACTGAAGGATTGTGCCCCAAGCAGTGTATAACTGACACACTGGCTGCTACCGCACCAAAGGTGGAAAACAGGAACAGCTTTCTTCCTTTTTTTTTTTTTTTTTAAATCTGTCACTTCATGGAACATGAAAAAAAAGCATGGAATTGCAAGGAGATCTACTTAAAATAAACAAGCAAATAAACAAACTCAGACTTCAAAAGACAGTTTTGAAACCTTAGGAAAGACTTGGCTCCTATACTCTTTGCACAAAGAGAGAAAGATTCCTATTTGTTCATACTTGAACATGTGAGTATGAAAATAGCACCTAAATCAGAGACATGATTGAGGCAAGGGGTTTTTTGTTTGTTTGCTTGTTTATACAGTTTTGCTGAGGCTTCAAATACTTTCAAATAAAGAACACTTCAGGTCATTGAATACTATGTATACTCCCACACACATTTTTTTATTAAGTCACACACACTGAAAGAAACTGCTTACTGGGAAGGAAGACTACTCTTGGCCCACTGCTCTGCAGGACAAACTCCAGATCTCTGAATCTCCATTAGGTTTAATAAGACACCTCAGCTCCGTGTTGTTGTTTATTTTCTTTTCTCAGCTGTAAAACTAGAACAGTGCAATTTCATTTGGCAGTCACTATTTACAGTCTAGACTGTAAATTTGAGTGGTCAGGACTGCCTCATCCTATACATAGTATTAACATGATGGACTTTTACTCTCAGTTGCATTTTGTTTATGCAGCAAATAAGTTAAATACTATTATTTCTAAAAGAACTTGGGCTGGCCAATAACTTTTAGCAGTTGAACATCTGAAATATTAAAAGAAAGAAATGTGACTTCCAATAGTGATGTGGTTACTAGTTACGCGGCTATAAGTGAATCCATTAGGTATGAAGAAATTCTGTGTTGTTAATAACTCTAAATGCCACATATTTCAGACTTAAAATGTTGCTCTGTTGCCTGTCAAACACATCTGCCAGTTTTTACATTGTATTTTATTTTCTCTGCAACCTCAGCAACTGACTTGTAAGATAATGCAAATCTGAAAATTGATGCAAATCTGAAAATTGATACAATATATATATATATCATGTACCAACATTTTAGATCACCATTATGTTATTAATGGTTTATTCATAATAAAAATAGTGTATTTTATCAGTATAAGGATTGCTTGATATATGTATATGCATCAGTATATGTATAGCATGGATAAAACTTTAATTTTCCATCTCAAAGGTATTTTCATACAGAAAAGTGGTCCATCTAGGTCATAGAGTTCCTGTTCTTCCGGCTTTATTTCAACCAATCTTTAATCTTAGGCATTAGGATAAGATTTTACTCAGAGCAGATCATCTATGTCTGTCAACTATGGGAGCTCCTTATTTTCATCTGAAGAATGCATCAGTGGCTAGTGTCAGAGTTAGGATACTTGAGTAGATGTATCTACTGTCTTGTTATATTAGAAGAATTTTAAGTTGGAAAGGTATTTTTCTATTGACTTAAAACATGTAGGAATTATCTAGCAGGGTAAGTAAATAAGTAGATGATGCCTTCCTACCCCACACTGTACTACCTCAGTGACCAGGTCTGACACTCACAGGGATCAGTCTTCATCCAGCTCAGCCTGTTCTGCTCCTGTTCAAGGGCAACATGGACTTGCTAAGAGCAGAGCATTTTCACCTCCACACCCCACATCCAGGCAACAGACGCTGTCCTCTACGCTGTACACACAGTGGTTTAAGAAAAGTGAAACGAAGGAAGAAAAACAATTTAGGGAAAGTATGGAAACTATGGAAAAGCTTGAGTTAAAAAAAGAACCTTTGATACACTGACTCTGGACACTTGACGTAAGACATAGCTAGAGAAAATTCACAGGACAGTGTCTCATTTTTATTTTCTCTTGCGTGGTCTAGAAAAGAGTCAGCTTAGTACTAAGCGTAGGAAAAATCTGCAGGATAGGAGGAATGAAAGCAGAAACAAAAAAAGCATTTGTCTTGCTGTAGGAGAGACAATGGACTGTCAAATCCAGGAGGAATAGCCATGCCAATCGGACCACAGATTTTGGAAGCTGAGAGAAGCTATAAACTGAAACCAGTTTGATTGATGGTGGGATAGCTGAAATCACCTTGTGGCATTAGAAACTATGTAGGAAGTGTTTTAGTTGTTCCACAGTTGCACTTAATCCTGGCAAAAAGTGCAATCTTTGTGAAAATTATTCAGAGAGGGTTACATTCATCTGACACATTATTCAATCCACCAGGTATAATGATAAACTTATCCTCTCAGTAAGATAGGCAGAAATAGAATAACAAGCAATTCACCCTAGGAAGGAGGTGTATGCTTGTGGCTATGAAGAAAGGGGGGATCCTGATTTTCAGTTGATGACATGATTCTTTGCATATTTATTCATAAAGGGTTCCCCCATCCACTGCCCTTCAGGGGAAGCAAGCTTTTCTGTTCTTATATGTCTAACAGGTGAATCTCAGAAGATGGACTGAAGAGTTCAAAAAGACCAAGCTGTCCTGCCCTTTCTTGAGGATGTGCTTCCATCTGGCAGCTGAAGTACCGTAGTTGGATGGGAGAAAGAAGCTGGGATTATTGCTGCCTGTGCTGCTTACCGAAATACCTCTCAGAGGCATTGGAAATGAGGACCACTGACTTTGTAAAACTCCAGAGAACTAGAGGACTCCTGAAAGGGGGAACTGAAGATTTAGTCCGCTGCCCAGAGTGATGGAAGAAGTGCAAATCAGAGCAGGCAAGTTAGCTTGGGTGTCCTATGACTTTATCTCACTGCCTTAGTAGGGACCATTGCTCTTTCTCTTCTCTGAGCAAGCTGAGACTTCATTTCTTTCAGATTGTCAGTGTGACTTTGTGCAGAGGACTTGATTCCACACCCAAAATTTTCAGGGAAAACAACCCCACAGAGAGTCTGTACATAAAATCTTTTTAAAATAATAAGAATTAAAGTGTCGTTCCTTCCCCCTTTCTTTCCATCTCATATAGACACTTTAATGGGGAGTATTATATTGAAAATACTGATGTAGAAATAATTTCATCCTTGAGTTACTCTGAGCTATGAATTATCTGTGACCTTCCTTCTAGTGCTTTCTTTTGGATGGAGGAGTCTTTCCTCCCTTGCAACTGCTCTCATTGTGGAGGGAACCCCGTCAGATTTCCTGCCTCCCCGTGTCCTCCACGATCCTTCCCTTGCAGCTCTCACTGGAGAGCTCACCCCTGAGACATTCCCATGCTGGTGGGAGTGGAGGAGGGCAGTGCTCTCCAGCTCCACCCTCTTCCAGAGGAAATGTCATGAGAAAATGTTTTCTTGAGGTCTTTCCTGTTAACATGCTATGAGAATGCTTGCTATCAACTGTGCATTTTTATGGCATTTTGACTGGAAGTAATGTGAGAATGTTCTTTCTCACATTATTTCCAGTAGAAATACCCTGAGAACATTGTTGTTTGTGATATTTCTACAAAATGTACTTAGAGATTGGATGTGACTAAATTTGCCTTTATAATTGTGGGTTTTTTTCTTTCTTCCAGCTGAAATTTGGGCAGCATCTAATGTCTCTCCATTTTAAACATTTCTTTTATCATTAAGCCTTGTTCAGATTTGTGCCAAATGAAGCCTTTAGCTGAAATAGCTGATTTGTTTCTTTTGTGCCCTAAGACCTATCCAAACTGAATCAAAGGTTAAGAAACCAGATTAAACTCCACAGCAATTACAGTATTTATAGGATTTCCTTCTGAGATGAAGTTGTTTCGACTGCCCTTTCTGTTTCAAAGTGGACCTACAATAGGGTTGAATAAAACTGTGGAGGAGTAGAGACCTGGAAGAACAAAGACCACATACTGTAAAAAAGCCATTCTAATTAAATCAGAATGAAAACACAAGAATGCCTTTGCTTTCAGAGAAACAAGTAAGTGACCTAGAGAACCTTATGACTCGGCAGTCTACACATTTCTCTTTTAAAAAGCAACTCACATCTTTAAAAAGAAACAAATCCTGGAAAAAATATAAGATGTGTCAAGTCAATCATCTATTTATGCCATTTCCTCCAATCCTGATGTTTCTCTCATGAATTATGCACTTTCAGCTGCCACTACTTACATATGTGGGCCCTTGTGGCATGTTTCCCAGGACCAGCATGTGATTACGGATCATAAAAAATGAACATACACATTGCTCCTTCAATAAAGGCTGAGATGCACAATTTCAACTGCTCCATGTTAGAAATCTCTCTTCTATTTGAAAAATAGCAGCTGTTATTAAAAACATCTATAGCTATAATAGCTGCAGCCGTGAAAAACTAATCACCATATTTTCATTTTAAATTGCAACAAAGGAATTAAGAAACAGATGCCCATTAAAAACGAAAAAGGTAAAGTAGCCACTAGGAGTTTCTCAGTAGCCAGAAGGTGGTGCTACATTGTAATATAGTCACAGGGGGTCAGGTTTGCATCTTTGATAACTTATGCTGTTTGATTCACTTTTTTAAAGTGAAACAGAAGGAGAGATTAAACCATCACAACTGCGCTGTGGGGAAGTGTTCAGCAGAGGTAAAATGAAGTGCAGAATTTAGTTCCTGATATATTGAAATCCTGTGGTTGTGGTGATGTAAGACCGAGTCTTTTGGTGAAAACTTTTCTCTCTCTGTATTTCTTCATTGCTGGTTGTATTAAACTCTCCTGCTTCCTTAACTCTTCTGTTTCATCAGGATAGACCACAACAACACAAACCAGAAAAATTCTATCAACCATCCTGTGATGTGTTTCCTTGAAGAAACCTTTCTTCTTGTAGCATTTCACATATTTTTTACTAAGAAACTTTCAGCTTTTTCCTTTTGTTGAATAAAAGACCAGATATTCAGCCCCAGGTAGACACTGTTGACTTCAATGAAACTCTGACAGTTTTCGCCAGCTGAGGTGGTGCAATCACCTTTAACAGCAGAAGAGAGCAGAGCCACTGTGACATTGTGTATATCTGTGCAGTGGAGAGCGGTGTTGTGCGGAGGTAGAGGGCTGGGTCCCAGTGATTTAGCTCAGGTAAAGCAACACGGATGCCTTGTCTGCCTGGTTAGACTCCCTCAGCCATGCTGCTCCCCTGATCTGCATGGCTGTGTCTGCAGTACTGTTTTATTTAGGGCCAGGAGTGAACCTTTAAACCAAATATCTGGATTGCCCCCACTTTCTGTGCCTTGCTCTGCATTTCAGAGTAGTCTTGGAGAGCAGGTGCTGGATGACAGTAAATGGGCAGACGTGCTCCAGCAGCTCACCCAGTGCACTGCAGCTCCAAGGGGCAGTCAGGACACAGGATCCCTCCCTCCCTCTCCCGAGTGCTGCAGGGTTGGGATGTAGGGCCTCAGCACCAAATGTTTCTTTCCTACAAATTCGCTCCTATTGATCTGTGTTACTGGCTCATGTGGATATAGCTCATGTGGATATAGCTCATGAGTATCTCCGTGTAGGCTTGGGGTCATATGGACAATTCCCCCATGTTCTCTGATGAGAAAGATACTCCAATTTAATGTGATTTTTTTTTTTTTTGGTGGAAAAAAAGGTCACTAAGAATCAGGCAGCTGTCTCATGGGGATAAAGTTTTGACTGGGAGGAAAATGACCCTGACCATCAGAACAAATCATCTCAGGGACATGGAAAATTATGGCCAAGTAATGCCATCATTGTTGTTGTTTGCATTGCCAAGGCACATTGAAGTCATGGGCCAGCACCCACTTATACTAACTACTAACAAAACCATGATGCATTCCACAGCAAGCAAATTACTCTGGATGTTAAAATCTTGCATGGATTAAAGGAGACACTGCAAGTTCATGGAACTGAAATCCATTGAGAATTAATGAGTACATAGAAACAACATCTAGTTCAGGAAGGCACTGAGCTGAAAGTAGATGGAGGCTGGGAGAATAGTGAAGGGGATGGTCAGATGGACCTGCCCTCTTCTTACTCTTTTCTGTACACCACCTTGACCACTGCTCAGACTGGTCCAGGACAGAAAAAAGAGCTAGTCCTTTCCCATGAGGGCAACAGCAGCCCCTGTACATGAGATGGGCTTAGGGTTGAACATCTTCCTCTGGCTGAGGGGCCTGATGCTTCCCAAGGAGGAGCCTGTGCAGCTCCCCTGGGTTCAGCTGTAGCAGCCTCTGTGCCTCTGGGAATCAAAAGAGGATTTGGTCCCCTGAACTTTCAGGAAAAATTTTCCATCGACTCATTATTAATTGGGGCTAATTTATCCTTGGCATGACCTTTCTGAGTGATGGCTTCTCTCACATCAGCACTGAGCCTGTGGGTATGCAGAGGGTGAGTTATGCTTACCCAGCCATGGCAGCAATGGAGAGATTATCCAAAATGGAAATCACAGAAGCCCTTTTCCACAGGAGATGCCACCTTTGCACTTTGCATACTGTCTGTGGCAGGTTGTAGGACCTCTGTGGATCCACTACAGATGTTTTCCCCATATTTATAGTGCCAGAAAGCTGCTTCCAGTTTGGTGGAAACATACCAGTTCTGCTGACTGGAGGGGTTCAGACATGTGCAAAAAAGGACATAGACTTTCATCCTGGCAGAGAATGAACAGTATTTTCTTTCATATGGCAGGATCATGTGGTTTGACCAGCCTTATATAGAATAAGTTCACGAAAACTTTCAGTTCCCATAGAAATAGATATGGCTTCATTTTTGGTATGCAATGCAAAATGATGTTTTTCAGTGTAAATACAACTATATATATAGATAGTTACACAGTAGCTTTTAAATTCACCAGATGCTTAATGACTGCTTTCAATCAGAAAAGTGGCCAATAGCAGATGGAATATGCCTAACCATTTCCAAAACCATAGAGTTTTATTGTCTTAAATAAAACAAATTTTGAACAATGAGGGGGAAAACTGAAACCTTTCTTTAACTTACGTAATGACAAAACACCCAAGTTATTTAAATAAAATATTGTTTAAAGCATCTATAGATCTGAGACCTGTACTGGCAGAGATCATATTCGGCTTGGGATAAGTGCTCGTGTGAGAGTTTCCTATTGCTGGAAACACAGGCCCATAATGGAAGTGGTGACAGACCTTAAATTAGTGCAGTGCTACTGTACAATAATGTGTATTCTCAGTGCCATATGGTTATGATATGCAGCCGTTTTCCTATGCTGATTATAAATTTGGACTGTCTGGCAGACATTACAGAAGGGAAAGACATCATTGATCATTTTGTCCATCCACTCTGGGTCAACGAAAGATCATTCCTGATAGTCTCAGTTTCTATTTTTTAATTATTTGCACTGCTGTAGTGCCCAGATTCCCCAGGCAGCTCAGTGTCCCCTTGTTCTGTGCATTATACATCAGGGTAAGTGTTGCTTGCTTTGAAAATGCAGAACAGCTAATGTGCAGATATAATCAGGGGCAAGCAGGAACTGAAGCTAAGGTGACACCATACTTAATGTAAAGGCTACAAATTCTGAACATTTGCTGCTTTACTTTTTGTTCTTTTATTATAACCCAACTATCTTGGTTTGCTTACCAGGTCACCTTAACTGGCTGAAGTTTCACAAGCATCACGGCAGACCTGGTGGGTGGAGAAGCAACTCCTTACGAACAAATGCAGTAGGGGTGTTCCAGAAACAAGGACCATCACAGGGAAACTTGAGTCATTTGTCTGAGAAGCAAACAAGACAGGCTATCACAGGAAAAGCAGCAGAAAGGCAATGTTATGGGACAGAAGAGTGTGTAAAAACATATGCAGAGATGTGAAAGACCTCAATGTACAGAAATACTGAAAATTTGTCTATGCCGTAAAATGGACCTGTGGTAGAAATCCCACAACTAGTGGAAACTCATGCCGTTAAGTCCAGACTGTATATGTAACACAACACTGTGCCACAGTGACCTGTCACTGCATTTTCTCGGCAGGGCTTATTAGCTTGGGCACAGCACTGTCTGATGTGGGAACAGTGCATCAGATATGAACTGGCTCGGGTCCAGGCAGCTCAGTGCATCCGTGTATCACACGCCCCAGCACACCAGCTCTGGGATTAGCTTGGACAGACCTCACTTGGGTCTGTTTTAATTGGTCCATAAATGATAAGAAGCCCTCATTGCTTCTCTTATCTAACTAATCTCCAGTTTGATAAAGAAAGTTCTTTCTGATGATCAGACAGGTCTTTTCCTTTAAAAAAAAAATTTCATCCCAGTATAAATTAATTGCCCTCCAAAACCAGAACAGAGTCCTTTGAAAAAGAGGCATCCTGGCAAGCCAAGCAACCGTGTGTTTTGTTGCCATTTGAGGGGACTTGTGCTGAAATCCCAGCCTCTGCTGCCTTTCTCCTGCTAAGGAAGAAGTACCTCATATCACAAACCAGCAACCCCTTCAGGCAATTGCCATTTAAAGAGTGGCATTGATGGACTCTGTAAGGAGTCCTATTCAGTGCTCTCTAGCTGGCAGCATGATGTCAGTGATGTGGGCGGCAAACCCCTGAATTTGCTTTGATGGTATTTGTGCTCTTTTTTTTTCATTTTTCACGAATGAGTGATTCATTTCTTTGAAACAATGTGTTTGGAAAGCCTGCCCCGCTAAGGAATTGTCTACGCAGTGGGGGAGGCTTGGAACATTGTATGTCCTCATGGAAGCACCAACAGGGGTTGTGCCAGATCCCCAGTGCAAGAGGTAACAGGGATGCTTGTATCAAAGCCAAAGCTTCATGAATCAAAGGCGCTGACTCTCGAGCACAAGTGCCAGCATTTGGGCAGATAACATAGCCCGTGCCAATTTAGGGTGAGAGGAATGCCCCAAACTAATCCTGTGGATTCAAAGAAACGCAACATAATCAATTTTAAGTATCCCACAGCCCCGAGAGCCTTCCTTTCATTTATAGATGTTAAAGGAAGAAATGACAGTAATGATGTCTCATTTCCCAAGTAAGAAAAAGCAGAAATTTTTTTGCACCATTTTCTACCAAAAAAATGATGTTACCTTGGGTGGTTTGTTCTAAAATATAGCAGGGTGGGTGGAAGCAGCACTGGAAGAAGAAATTGTGGATGTCAAATCATATGCTTTGCAAGTGGATCAAGTACAACTCAAATTTTCATGTGGCAGGTGACCAGAAGCAGATTTTGACCAGTATGAGGGCTGTTAATAATTCTGTGTCATCTTCAGTAGTAATCACCTGATACTTGATGCTCACTAACAAGGTGATTCAGACTGCTTAGATTAGGCTGTCTAAGGCAAAACATTATATGCAATGGAGACAATAAGGCACCCATGAAAAATCATCAAATATCCTACATGCAGAATGGAGCTGGAGGCAACATTAGATTAAACTCTAGAAGCAGGGTCACATCTGAGCTTCTGTCACTCTATCAATGAAGTTCCTGAATCGGGCTGAAAATTATGCACCTGTGTTCACTCAGAAAGAAAACACGGAATCCTCTTCTGCTCAGAGGTGTGTAATCAAGCATTTCTCGTTCTCTTAAAAAGGTAGCTAAAAGACAAGTTGACAGGTTTTGCATAATATTTTTGTGATTCTAAAGGGGAGTGTAAACATAGCTTTGTAGCTTTGGACAAATACAAGGAGCTTAATCAATTTAACTTTGTATTTCATATATAAAATATTAAGTACATTGCAACAGCTGATCTCTACCTTACCAAAACAACAGGCTTCCTCTCCGAAAGAGCATTGCAAGGAGAAGTCACCACGGGAAAACTGATCACCTTACTTCACAGCACAATCAATCTCTGATTCAAATGATTGATCCCAAACAGTAGGACAGAGGACTTCATATTAGTGGAGTCCAATGCCATCATATATCTAATCAGTGTTTCCTTAACCCTTTGCATAACAGCAAACTGCTTAGATTACTTGTTCAGGAAGTGGAAGACCTGACTCCATCCTCTTCTGAAGTTTGAATTCATAACTACTGCATTACAGAAAAATGCTTTAACCCAACTCAGTGATATCTGTTTGGTGGACTTGGCAGTGATAGGTTAATGGTTGGACTTGATGATCTTAAGGGTCTTTTCCAACCTTAACGATTCTGATTCTATGATTCTGTGATATTCTGGATTGGACAGTCTTGATGCCTTCTGTTAAGAGTAAGCCACAGGGCGAGGGAGTGTCTTAAATTTAGATTAATGTTGCTTTATTTCTGTTATGTGTCCTGGATAGAAATGGATGCATATGCACTTTACAGCATAAACACAGAGCCTGACCCAAATCATTATTAAAATGGCCTGTTACAGAAACCTAAAATTCAGTAAGTCAGTGGTCAGATTCCATCTCTGCAATACAGGATGAAATCCGTGATTTTACAGGGACACTGAATTGAATGGACTCTCCAATCACACAAGAGCAGAAAACATCCTGTTGTCCTCCACCCTGCTTCCCTCTCCCAGCAGACAACATATACAAGAAGATGCTATCCACAACTGCTGCGGTGCTCTAGTTTTCTAACTCAGTTTGTCCATCGGTTTCCTTGAGCTCAGTGGTGCTCGATAAGAACAGAGAAAACACTGTTCTTGTTAAATGTTCAGAAGTAGCTCCCCATTTGTCCTGCAGTTATGTACACACCATATAATGAGTAAAGACAAGGAAATGCTTTGAAATCAGACCCGTTTCTTATTTTTTGGCTCTGGAACTTGGTATTCCATATGCACTGAGTAGATTTTTTCCTTCTGGTTTTGACAATAAATGCCATTACAAGTCTGAGAAATCTGCCTGGTTGAAAATGTTGTCAAAATGGCACATATAAAAATTCACTTTCTGACAATCATTTTGGTAGGAAATCCCCAAATGGCCCCCTTTACTTACTTACAAAGTCATTTTGTATTCTCTAATGTGTGGAGGATTGGATTTTTCAGTGCAAATGATATAGATATTATTTTGAGTTACAGGAGGAATATCCTTTCAAGAGGAAATATACCTGGAATCATGCTATTCTGTGTTTTTTTCATAATTTTGATGCAAAACAAAAAAATCAAGTCCTTTGCAGAGCAGAAATTCTGAAAAAAATAAACGAAAATTGTTACCTCAGTGATATTGAATTACTATAAAGTTAAATATTAAGTATTGAACATTTAATGTTTATCTTTATATAAACCAGTTTATTTTATACCTGTTATCAAATCAAAACCAAAGGACTTTCTTATTAAAAAAAAAATATTATGCCAGCATTGCCAGATTCCTGAAAATGTTTTTGTTTTAATGGAACTGCATTTCCTGGTGGAAGTCAGCTTAGCTCAAAAATTTTTAACCAACTTTAGAATTATACATAAAAGAAAAGACAACTGAGGTTGTGATTTTCAGAGCACTAGTGGAAAAGAAAAGCATATGGATTCTATTAAAAATTACTATGATTTGGGTACCATGCTCCCAGAGGATCCTTTGAAAATCCTGAAGGAGTGTGATTTCTCAAGCACAGTATACATTCACTGCCTATTACTTGTTAAAAAAAAATGTGTCTGAGGTACATGTTTAGGAAACCTTGAAGAACTGTACACTGTCTTTAACTTTGAAGCAGTTATAAAACAATACTTTATTTTTTTTTATCCTGATGGATAGTAGGACTTCCAATACTGTAATATGCTGTTCTTGGTGGCTTTTGCATTTTTGTTATACACTTGTATCTCAAAAAAAAACCAAGAAAAGCAAATATATTGCTTGAATGTTAAGCAAAGACAAACCGCCATCCAAACTAGAAATGTCTTAGAATTTCATTTGAAATCTCTGAAATGCTTTGAAATTTTATTTGAAGTCCTGAAAGTGATGTTAAATCATCAAATGAGATTCCCTGCATTAATATAACTGATTGCAATTCATTCTAAACTTCAGTTGTGTCTCCGTGCATACTAACTTCACAAACACAAAACTTCCCACTGCACTTTTATTCACAGGCTTGTCAATCAGGTGCTCACCGTTCCTTTAAAGTTTAAGCCTTATTAACCTACGTACTGGATTTGACTGATGATAGGCCACAACAAACAAAGAGCACCAACTCTCAGGTTCCAAATCCTGTCATCCTAGTACAGAGGGTCCCTGCAAACCCCCTGGAAGAGATGAAAGGATCACTCAAATGTCTGATTATTCAAACACACAGGCGATGAGGGCACATTGTGGAAAAAAAAAGTTTGCGAAGTCCCCTGCTGATTGAGATATCTTCTAAAAAAATAAGTTGGTGCTGATCTTTGTACACAGATAGCATTGGTTTCTAGCACAGATCTTCACGGGTTATGTCAAATGCACACTGGGAACACCATGTGCAAGATCTGGATTGAACATATATTTGGCAAATATGGTTAAATTGAAATCACCCCATGCCAGCGTTGCCCAGATACAATAGGAAGCCAGTATGTTAGCTACTTCAGAGGAACTGAAAAATCACTGCAATTCTAGGAAGAAGAATTTTTATTTCATTCATTTTCATATGCAGTTTCACAGTTTAGGCCTTCACTATAGGCTTATACTTATGCCCCACTTTGGTATATAACAAGGATTATTTTATTATGAAAATTCTGCTCATTAATGGCCTGGCATGTTAGGTAAATGCAGCTCCTGCTGACTAAGCCTCACTGTATTTATCAGGATTTTCATTACTGTTAATTAATATTACAGCATTGCTCAGAGACCCCAGTCAGGCATAGGATCCTACACATAAAAAGTAATGGTCCTTTCATGTTCTAAAGAACAAATCTAAATAATAGTTATGCATTGTAGAATAATAGTTATGCATTGTAGAATAATAGTTATACATTGTAGAAGAGCTGAGGGGAAGAAAAGGGTAATGTTAACAAAGAAATCTGGAAGGTTGTTTTTGAAAAAACCCAAAACTCTGGACTTTAATATGAGATAAGTCAAGGGAACAAGAAGCAAAAAAGGGCCATCTACAATGAAGACAGACTATAAAATAGAAACTGACCTCAAGTTTTCACAAAAACATTCTCTTCTATTCCTGCTTTCCTGCTCTTTTTGATTTCATGTTTCTTCCAAGTAAAGAATAATATCTGTGCAGGATATCAAGAACTGTTAAGCCTGCACGCAAACAGTATTCTGCTTATGGTCATGATGGCTTGTTAGCTTCCCACTGAGCTAACTACCAGTTAGTAAAATGTAAATGGCATGATAAACAGAGGTGATGAGACAATCAGATCATAAGTATAACAATTTTATACAATACTTTTTGAGAAGGGGGAAACAAATGCAGGTTATAGCTGAACAGTGCAGAGTGCGAGTGTCAACAGTTCCTTTATTCTGTCTACCCAAGCAAACTTTTGTTTTTCTGAGGGAAAAAAAGTATAACAAACTGATGGGTGAAATACCTTTGTCACTGAAATACCTTTGTCACTGAAAAACTAGTTTTCCATCCCAAAGTGACATATTCAAAATCCAGCTGGCTTTACTGACTTGTCTCAAGACAATACATTCAAAAAGATATGTAGAAATGAGGGTGGTAAGAGAAAAACAAGGACAAATATCTGATAAAGATGTGACTTTCTCTTAACAAGTTGAGTATCCCACTTATACAGTATTAGGTCTTCTTTCTGAGCCATATTGGTATAGACCAGACGATTTAAGAATATTATATTTCTTTTTTTTTTCTTTTTTTTTTGTATGATGCTGTATCAACTCTTGGAGCTACAAAAATGTATGTTTTGCTCTTGTTTGCTGTTGTCATTGCATATGTTTGACCATTTCTTTAGAAAATTATAACACTAAGATTTTCAACTGTTTTCTGTGTCAGCTACATCTTAATACTTCTATCCTTTAATAAGATTCCTGCCCATTCAATAAGCATGTTAAATAAGGGGTAAATGTATGAATAAACTTGTTCTTATATGATTCAGAAGCTCACAGCAAAAAAGCAACCAAGCATATACAAGTAATACGCTGTTCCTCTGGGAATACAATACTTGTACCATAGCTTTGGCTTTATGTTGCAGTGTTGGACCGAGCCTGAGAGATGAATGTAAAAGATAAAGAAGCATTGTAAGGTCAGTGACTGAGCTCCTCTTTTTGCTAATCGGCTTCCCTTGTTATCCATCTAATTTACTAGAAGGTTAACCTTTTCATTACTGCTAGAAACTAGCTACAGTTTTCTATGAAATGGCCATGGTAACAAATTAAACTTACTACTGTTCATATAGAACTGTAACAGTAAATGATACTGTTTAAAAAAAAATTAAAAAAAAAAAAACCAAACAGCAACTCAGCAGCATTTTTCACTCCAAAGAGCATTCAAATGTAAATGGGTTTACATGAAAAGAAGTACCAGGCCTTCATAGGTAAAATATTTCATGGAGATAGAGAGCTTCCAAGGCCATGGAAAGAATGCCAATGTCACATATTAATTAAGAAGGTATTTAAGATGGGCTGACCTGGAATTTTCCTAGGGAACATATTCCTGTTAAAAAAACATTTTCATTTAAACTAAAACTTTACATGGAGACTCAAAAAAACCCTGCTCCAAAAGAATTTTAAACATTAAATGCACAGAATATTGTATTTCAATATTTTTTAAATGTAAAGATTCATTTTCCATGTTGAAATTATCACAAAAGTCAGGAAAAAAAAGCAGAATAGTTATAGATAAGTGAATCAAAACTCATTATGTATCCACCAGCTTTTATGAGACTTTTTCTTTCTTCTTGGATCAAGACAAACACAGAACTTTGTTGAAAAAAATTTGGAAGTGCAAAAGTTAGTTTCTTTTTTAAGCTATATTCTGTATCCCAAGAGTAAGAATGAAAGAAAAATTTGAATCAGGATGGGTAATCCAAAGGTCAAGGTTTTTGTCTGTAAACTGGAAGATGGAGGTTGAGTCTTTGGTTCCAACACAAGCTGTTTGTGTGGCTTTGGCCCAGACACTTCATTCCATGTTCACCTGTCCTAAATTCAAAGCAGCTGTTAAGTATCTAGATCTCAGAGAGCATTATTTGTCCACTAGAAGCACATATAAGGAATTAGCACTTCTGTTCTAGAACGTTCACAGATGAATGTAATGGGGCAGATGGCTACATACTCCTTAGGAAGTGCTGGTCCTAGTAGAAGAATTGGTGTTAAGTTACAATTCAGGACTTTGAAGAGGCTGACAAAGAATAAATGTCCCCAGAAGGACCACATTCATTATATGTACCCTGGCTATGGCTAATTTACGTAGCCAGCACAAACTGCAATCACTCTGCATTACGATTTCTTGTATTAAGAAAAGGAAGGTGGTGTATAAAGGGCATCCTGTACTCAAAAGTTCAGTGATTAGTGGAACTCTCCCAATATCTCCTGCCACAAAGGATCCGTCTAGGGATTAATATCCTAATTAATGCAGAAACTATAGTGATGGAAGGGAGGGATGGAAGTACCCTAATTCAGAAAAAGGCTGGGAGAAATGTCTATATTTTGCCTTTCTTAAAAAATATATATATCAATGCAGAATATTAGGGAGGAGAACATATGAAAACATTTAAACTATAGTGAAGCAGAGCTGCAAGTGAAAATAAGAGAATTCAGACCAACAGTGATTACATGGCATATTAAGCAAATTCAGCTCCAAAGGGGAAGCAATTGATGCAATAGCATCAAATACCAAAGAACAAGAAAACCTCAGTGGCAGTTCCAGGCTGAAAATTGGACTTTCAATGTTCTAAAAATGTGATCTTTACACTGATAAAGATAATAAGAATTTTTAAATCCAAAATATATCTTTTCTAGGAAAATCTCCAGGGGCAAAGTCTGTGTGTCATATTCTGTCTCAGTAGTGAAAGAAGAAAGTTGAGAATTTTTCTGAAAATGGTAATGAACCATTGGATTTTAGTCATAACATTGACTTGTCTTGCATCCTCTGTCCATATACCTTCACCTTCTCTTTGTCCTTTAGTTCTTACTATAATACAAATAATGTTAGCTGCATCTTTGAAAATCTTTATTCTTTAGGCCAGGTTTGGTTTTAATTATTATTCTTAGAATATTATAAAATAGTGAAATGAAAAGAAATGAACTATTCTGTCCTTTAACTGCAAGAGTAATTTTTAGGCATTTCAATAGGCTTATTATTTTCGAAACACAATTAACTCTTAAGATTATAAAATATAGAAGAAAAAACCAAAACTAAACCAACAAACTATTTGCAAGTTCTGTATCAAGACAAGAAGAAGATCCTTAGGCAGAGGAAACAGGACAGGTTTTAAGAGAGACAAAAGGGAAGGATAGAAAGAAATTGCAGGAAAGTGTTCAGAAGCTTCAGTTTAAGAGTTTAGCATTTGATAAACACTCCCACACACTCCAGGGCTTCACAAACCTAACCTAACCCTTTATACAATCTGAGTGCACAAATTTTTAATCAAGAAATAGTTTTGTGGTCTTTGCATAGTCAAAAATTTGCACCAGTTTTGCACTTTTAATTTTGGGATTCCAAAGCGCAACATTGAGGGATAGGTTTTCATTCTAACCTCAGTACGTATTGCAGGTGCTTGACATCTCTAAGTACTGCGACTCATCATCTCAGTTTGGATCCCCAACAGTTTAGCCTTACTATTTTGACTTAATGTTGGCATTTATTATAATCATGTATAATTATGTATAATTATAATTAAGCTCTAATCCTCCTCAATTACACTGACATAAATTAGGCATAAGGCATAATTTAATCAAAATTAATGGATTTGCACCAGTGTAGAGCTGACACAAGGATAAAACCAGATCTTGTATCTTCTTATGAAGTATAGCATTCTAAATATGCCAGAGTAAACCTATCTTATAGGTAACTATTATTCAGTTACATGAAATGTTTGTTATTCATTGACTGTCATGGTTAACAAAAAGGGAAAAATTAATTCAGAAAATAAAGCAAAAATTGCAAAGGAAGCACTGAAATCTGAAAGAATTTCAAATCTTTTACATAAGAAAAAACATTCGTAAGATCATAAGGATGTCTATAAAGATTACTTTTGTTAAAAAAAAAAATCAAAGGAAAATTCATTCCCTTGGGCGTTTTAAATGTATGTGATAGAAATACATCCAGATGCTAACTTTCCTAACTGAGCAAGAGTGGCCTTAGAGAGGCTGGTTGGGGAAATGATCCTTTACAAAACATGGGATACAAAGCTTATGTTGTTGAAAGGAGAAGCATGTAATCAGCTAAAGAATTCCTGAGAAAGACCAAGGGCAGCAGATACTGAAACCTTGAACTTCCTTGCTTCAATGCATTTTTCGCATGCTTCCTGAAGAAAGGAGCAACCAAGGGAATTTATTAACTTTTAACTTAATTAGGTAGATGCCAAAAAAAATGTTCATTCCTGGAGTAGTCTATTTAGACATTGCAGCCTTCAAAAAAATTGTAGCTCCACTCTAGGACTCCAGTGGAGATTTTTTTTAAGAGGCTATGTGAACCTTTTTGTCTTCTAAATATAACACAAGAGAAGTTTTAAATGAGAATTTTAAGTGCACAATTGCATTGAGAACACATCTAAGGCAACAGGCAGTGTGGTGTATATATGTGTGTATGTTTAATTGAGACATTCCATGGAAATCTAAAATAAACCTTTACAAAATAATATAACAATCAGTTCCTGTGAAATCTAATCTATGTATCTATCTATCTATCTCCTTATATATACAAGAATACTTTTTTTCTAACTGTGGTTCCTATTTATTGCTCTCTGTGATCTTGTATATAACCTAACTCTACCTTTCCCAAGCAACACTGTGGCACATCTATATTTTAATTTAGAGTTATGGTCTCCCTTGGCTTACTTGTATAAAACTTATTTTTTTTAATTTTAGTTGGCCTTTATTGTGAAATTGTTGATGAAACAAAAAAGGGACATTATTTTAAACTTCTCTCCCAGTTTATGCTCACAAACAATTGCTAAGAGAAGCAACAGCCCCCGAATGTCTACTGTCTTTATTTAGAATTGTGCAAATGTACTCAGATTCCCAGTTTCCCCCTAAGCTGTTTCACATGGTGTCTTCTGTGTCAATCAACAAAGATGAGGAGACTGGTGCCGTCTCTGGCAATGGAAACTCAATGCTGCCATTCCAGCCTGACAGCAGCCAGGAACTGTGCATGACTGTGTACAGGGCTAAGAAAGAAAACACGATTTTAGGAACCACTTTTACAGCAAAAAGAAGCTATAGGTGCATAACAATCACTGCATGCTAAACCATAATCAGATTAATTTTATTCACTGGGTTGATTTAGAGTATCAGCATTGCAAAGTAGGTTGAAACAAGTCCTGTTGACAGAAAGTGCCTAATTCACTAGTGAATTCATTGGACTACTTCCAAATAAATTAAAATGTGTTTGAATTAAGAACAGACTAATTACAGTAAAGCCGCCAGACTTCCTCAAAGCCAGGGCCTAGAACTCCAAGGCAAAATTTTTAAATAATAATTTTATTTTTATAATAGATTCTTAAATCCATTCACAGGTATTCTCTGTTGCATCCCTTTTGAGGCATAAACATTATACAAGGAACAAGAAACAAATGAAGGACCTATATCACAGTACTGAGTTAATAATAAAAAAAACAACTGTAGTAACTCCCATGTTATCAGAACTGTTGGTAAAGTATGTTTTTTTATTATCATTCATGGTGGATGCTACAGTCTTGTCACCAGTAGCAAAACCTACTCTTTGCTATCAGTGTTGCAGTCCTATTAATATTGTCACCAGCTGTATATTCATTCCCTGAATCAATAGCTTTAATCATCTTTATGGTTGTCCTTTTATTCATATCTATTGATTACAGTACCACAGTATAAAACAGCAGTGAATGAAATGACAGAGGACTATTGAAAAAAAAAAAACTAAACAAAACCAAGAAACCTTGGAAATTGAATAATTCCTCCAAATTGCTATCTCTGAAGAATTTTGATGCACCAGGCATTGCAGGTAATTCAATTATTTGTCTAGAGGCCTTGGTAAAGTTTTATATAAAATGTATTTCAGTAAAGTAAAAATTAATTTCATTTTGGTGAAAATTCATATACATGATGATTTTTCTTAACCATAGAAAAAAACCAGCAGATAGTAACTGAAAAGTTGAATGAGGTTAACCAGCATAATTGAAGGATGGCTTCTGCTCCACTTTTTTCTGTCACCGAACTGTTAAGATGCTCAAATACCTCCTTGTTTGTTTTTAAACGTAATTACTTAGCATGTCTGAAATCCTTCAGTAGACTACCCATCTCACTAGAACCACCTGATTGTGCATCACTGAACAATTCCTGAATTATTCTACAGAGATTATCTTGACTTTGGACCTAGGTTCACAAAGGTAGAAGATGCCCATGTGTTCATTTACTCCTTTGTTTAACTCCTTTTTTTAAGTTAACTCCTTTGTTTTAGTCTTGGGGAGGCCCCTCCAGCTCCTTACTGTCCAGTTAGGAGAAAAACCTGAGGACATGACAGAAATTTTAATTTTCTGCTTCTATCAGCATTACAATCTATCCTTGGGGAGGGAAATAATCGATAACAAAAAACCAAACAGGAAAGATGTTGCATTGCAAGGATGAGTCTCAGAGCTTTGATAAGATCTGGATTACCTTTGG
The DNA here is from genome assembly GCA_020745775.1 of Theristicus caerulescens. Lineage (NCBI taxonomy): Eukaryota > Metazoa > Chordata > Aves > Pelecaniformes > Threskiornithidae > Theristicus > Theristicus caerulescens. The sequence continues at coordinate 13,834,091 of CM036561.1, forward strand.
GCTAGGAGAACTTCTACAGTAATCCTTGCTTAAGGCTGTATCTGAGCAAATATGAGTCTGTTAGCAATTTCACATGGGTGTCAGGAAATACTAGGTTCAAACCCTTAGAATTTACCTAGGAAAGCTAGGAGTTTCAATAGAATAAAAGATTTTGAGAAGGAGATACATGCACATGCATAGAGCTTACAGAGTATATCCCTTGCAAAGGAAAGTGAAAGAATGAAATCTATTTTGATGTGCTGGAAGTCAAAACAGCTTCCTGCATGTGATTCATCCATCTCTGTTACATTACACAGAACTGGATCAAAACAAGCTTTCATTTTTTTCCAGATTGAAATGTGGGCGTCAGGGGGCTAAAAGAACAGTTTTCTCTCTTTTTTTTCCCTCAAACATTTTTTCCCCCTCTTCATTGGAAACATAATGCTGTCAGCTGTCCCTGCCATCTTCCAATTTCAAGTTCTCTTTCTCCATCTGTGTTCATACTTTTCTTTAACTCTTAATCAGGTCCTGCCTTGTCTTTGTATAGGAATTCATCATCATATGGCACCAATTCAGACCTGTAACATGAATAAAGGTTGGTATTTATCATACCTGCTGTAAAGGAAGTGCCTTTAAAAGGAAAGGGAGCATGTAATTCCCTGCCCTTCGCTTTCTCCTCAACCTTTCACCTTTTAATCAGTAGCCATAACCCAAGGAGATCTCACAATGGAAAGTTAATTATGAGGTCATGAAGATGAAAGCATCTGACTTGCATTTTCTAAAGGTACTTTACTTTTAAATTATCCCTGATTTACCTGCATAAAAGGAAAGGAAGTTCCCAAAGGTAATAACCTAAATGGACCAGACTTTCAGATGCCAGCATTTCCAGTGGAAATGGAAATGCAATCCTGTCAAAATGTCCTTTGAATATTTCTTATGAAAGAGTCTTCCATTTACCAATATGACCTGACTCATAAATTGGAGATATGTTAATGGGCACGAGGCCATGGAGCACTCAAGGGCAATACTCCATGGAGACTCCACAGCTGTAAGACTAGTGTGTAACTAGCAAGTAGCAAGATGTCTGGATGCATTTTTCTAGGAAACTAAGAAAACCACAGAATTTAAGCATTTGTATGATAAGCTTTGAGAATCTGATATGTACTGTTAAGAACTGCAGGGAGAAGTGTTTGTAGAACATTGTCTCATTCTATGCTGAAAATTCCACTTATTCTGTCTTAATAATTGTATATGTTGAAGGCAGCAGGAATAATTGCAGAAAAAATATTAGGTTTTTTTATAGCATCTAGTACTCAGGATGGTAAGATGGAAAGTTTGCCCATTGTATCAATGGCTGTAAATAGTAATAACACATATTTAAAATTGTCTTTTATTACATAAGACTGAAGATACTCTGTTCAGATAGTGGTTAAGGCTAAAACCGCAGAGAATCAAATAGTTAAACAATGTGTTAATTTTAGAGCTATCCAAAATGAATTATCAGACAATTGAATACATGGTTTATCCACCTGACCTGAGCCCTATCAAAGTTGAAAAGTATCCTCTTTGAGAAATGAGGACTGCTAGAGAGAAAGAGGGACTCCATCAGACAAGAGGGGGCAAGACCACCTTTGCCAATGGGCCTGTTAATCTAGAGAGAAGACTTGTCAGTGCGTGATGGCCAAAGCATGAGGAGAAGTGGAGGCAGGGAATAGAGAGAGGCTGCCTGGGAGCCACTCACACTTTCCTAGGGAAAGCAGCGTGACTGGAGAGCCATCTCCTCTGCACCCAACACATGAACACTGGAAAGGACAATGTCCTTTTCTTCGTGAGGATTTGACATTTTCTATAGGCAACAGTGTCTTTTCATTGAGTTTTCATATGAATTACTGACTAAGAAACAGACCATATTTCCCTCTCTGGTCATAAATAGTACAGAGATACCAGCTTTCTATGTTGTTATTATTGGCTCCACTGTTCTTCTCCTAATACTGCTTTAAATTATGTCTACTTGGCTATTAATACTTCTTAAGTTGTTTTTGTTTCCCCTAAGGAATGAACAAAACATTTTCTTTGGACTTTTCATGACAGTTAATGGTAGACGATGAATGGAAAAAGAGAGGTTATAATTTGAGTTGGCAAAAGATTAATTATATATTGCTTCTACTGAAATAGGACTTAATTCCAAGAACTGAAATCAGCAGTTAGTAGAAATCTCAGCTCTTCCAGGATCAAGCCCAGAGTGTCTACACTTGATAAAGTAATAGTCTTTTAGCAAGTTTTTTAACATGAACAAGAAAGTGTTTTGTGCAAAAAATGTTTTCCTTATAATGCCATAAACCATGAGGTCAGCTGCAATAAATAAATGAAAAGAAGCACGAAGCTGAAACAAGAGTCTCATGTCTCTGGCATTTCCTTGAAATGCCTTGAAATTGTCATTTGATAGCACTACCTCATATCCCCTTTCTGTAAAATGCAGATGCTGAGTGTATGTATGTGTTCAGAGAACTGTATCTAAAATGCTATATGAGAATCACTGAAGATTTGGACTAATAAAAGGATGAAACAACTGCACAAAAACGATCCCAATCTCGATAATATAATTTGTTGTATAATATTACTCGTCCATGAAGTAACAGAATGATGAAACTCCTTTTTCTTACAATATTATCAGTTCAGCTGTGACAGGAAGCCCTCTGGATACCATTCGCACAGGCTTCTTGTTCACATTTTCAGATAAAGGGAGTTTCTGACAGGTTTTGAAGCTAGGCATGATTATTCAAACCAGAGTTTGCATGAATGAGCAATAGTGACTTTTTAATCTATACAGCTGGTAATCCATGCCTGTATCCCTCCAAACAGAAACAAGCCTCTTAAGTTCACCATGGAACTTGGATGTTCAGTAATTTAATAGGCTTAAGCTTTATTCCTTCAAGGTAATTGTGCAGATACCTTTAATAAAATACACTCAACATTGCCAGCAAACATTCTAGATAAATGAACACAAGAAATGTTAGATGCAACTTTATTATACTGTTAATCCTTGCTGGAAGGCTTCCTGGACTGTTTGAGGGTAGTGTTAGTAGTGATGATAAACTAATTTGCCATGGCTCTTAAATTCATGTTATCTTTTCTTATCAGCCTAAGGCTAGGTCAGGAAAAAAAAATTGGAAACATTTGCCAGAGATGGCAAAGTGGGTAATTCAAATGGCATTGCAGAGTGTCAATCCATCCATGTCTCCATAACGGATAGTTTAATGGTCCATTTAATTCTTCAAAGCAATTGAATTTCCACCCATATCCTGATAGGCTGATATACCACAGTAGGGTTGCCAGAATTTATTTTTTTTATATGCAAGACAAGTTTTCTACAGTCTAACTTCTCCAACAGAGATTGAGCTAAGAGCAACAGATTACTTGAGATTTTTGCCTTCAGGTTTTCAAAATCAAGTAACATCTAAAATGGTGGGGCTTGTTGATTTGACTTGTTTGGTTGGGTTTTTTAATTGTCTCAAGATAGTAAGGCTCAAAACTATAAATACATTGTGGAGTAAGACATAAAGAAAAACATTGCAAATCACCAGCTGTTCCTAAATATTAGAATGTATGTTCAACTCAATGATAGTGAGGCTGGTAAGTAAATCTCATTACCTTCACCCTGTGGTGTTTGCTATACCCAGGACCTCTCAGATCTTCCACTGTTTGCACTGGTCTGCAAGATAAAGGATCCTGAGCCTTCTGCTGCCTTCTACTTCTCCTTTCTAGGTCACTTCACAAATTCTGCTCATGCTTATACTGTCCTTGTGAAGTCAGTCTGTTGCTTGGCTGTAGCTGTCTTGATTCTTCTACTCTATTTGAGTCAGGTCAGCTTCCATGAAATCAAACCTACCAGATTAGAAGCTACCAAAAATGAATGAAACAAGACTTCTAGATGAGGTTCTTGAGTCTTCTGCCAATTTATAGTTCCCACACAGCCCTTACATTCCTGTTGGATTTGTATCTGTTACGTGTCAGGATAACATACTTCCCATAGGCTGTGATATTTATTTCACAATTATCTTCACTTATATATGTTCAAGTGCAGGACCAGGTGAATATAGTTTCCAAAAACAGATGACAGACAATTTCCAAAAGATTTAACATAAAATATTATATTGAGAGGAATTGGTACAACTGCAATAATTGCAGAGAGACCTGCCAGAATGCTCTTTTCCTATGTGGAAGCAGAAGGACTCTTTTCTATGTAAAACTTTTACCTCTTAGGCTTATAATGAATGCTTTTGTTTAAATGACCTTCAGCTGAATTACGGTTAATAAATATTCACTCAATTTTATCAATCAGCAAAAATTATAAGATTGTGTGCAATAACTTTGAAAATATTCGTATTATCTTACTTCTGTTGTTACATATTTTTAAATTATATAATATCTGATTAAATTCACACCAGTAATGCCACAGTAATAGTAGTCCATGAATACAAAAAACCTTTCTCAGATGAAGATATACTAAGAGAATGACCTTATTTTCAAGAAAAAATTACATTGAACTCAAAAGTTGACAGTGGTGAAATTAAAAATAAAGTTACTTTCAAGTCAATATATATGCAAGATTTTTTTAAAATGTTTTTAAGATCTGTAAGTTAAATTATTTTTGAAATCTGGTCAGAAAGGCATCCTTCACACCTCAGTGTTGGCTCAGCAGAACATTATTCAACCTGTAACTTATTGTTTTCAATAAAAGTAAGAGGTCACACCTATAGAATCATAGATTCATAGATTCATTTAGGTAGAAAAAGACCTTTAAGATCATCAAGTCCAACCATTAACCTAGCACTGCCAAGTCCACCACTAAACCATGTCCCTAAGCACCACATCTACACGTCTTTTAAATACCTCCAGGGATGGCAACTCAACCACTTCCCTGGGAAGCCTGTTCCAATGCTTGATAATCCTTTCGGTGAAGACATTTTTTTTTAATACCCAATCTAAACCTCCTCTGGCACAACTTGAGGACTTTTCCTCTTGTCCTATTGCTTGTTACTTGGGAGAAGAGACCAACCCCCACCTCGCTACAACCTCCTTTCACGTAGTTGTAGAGAGCGATAAGGTCTCCCCTCAGCCTCCTTTTCTCCAAACTAAACAACCCCAGCTCCCTCAGCTGCTCCTCATAAGACCTGTGCTCTAGACCCTTCACCAGCCTTGTTGCCCTTCTTTGGACATGCTCCAGCACCTTGATGTCCTTCTTGTAGTGAGGGGTCCAAAACTGAACAGAGTATTCGAGGTGTGGCCTCACCAGTGCCAAGTACAAGGGGACGATCACTTCCCTAGTCCTGCTGGCCACACTATTCCTGATACAAGCCAGGATGCTACTGACCGCCTTGGACACCTGAGCACACTGATGGCTCATGTTCAGGCTGCTGTGAACCAACACCCCCAGGTCCTTTTCCATCAGGCAGCTCTCCAGCCACTCCTCCCCAAGCCTGTAGCGTTGCATGGGGTTGTTGTGACCCAAGTGCAGGACCCGGCACTGAGCCTTGTTGAACCTCATACAGTTGTCCTCAGCCCATCAATCCAGCCTGTGCAGATCCCTCTGTGGGGCCTTCCTACCCTCCAGCAGATCAACACTCCTGCCCAGCTTGGTGTTGTCTGCAAACTTACTGAGGGTGCACTTGATCCCCTCATCCAGATCATTGATAAAGATATTAAACAGGACCAGCCCCAATACTGAGCCCCGGGGAACACCACTTGTGACTGGCCACCACCTGGATTTGACTCCATTCACCACCACTCTCTGGGCTCGGCCATCCAGCCAGCTTTTAACCCAGCGAAGAGTATACCTGTCCAAGCCATGGGCAGCCAGTTCCCCAGGAGAATGCTGTGGGAAACGGTGTCAAAGGCCTTACTAAAGTCTAGATAGACACCATCCACAGCCTTTCCCTCATCCACTAAGTGGGTCACCTTGTCATAGAACGAGATCAGGTTAGTCAAGCAGGAACTTCCTTTCATAAACCCACGCTGGCTGGGCCTGATCACCTGGTTGTCCGGTAGGTGCCACGTGATGGCACTCAAGATGATCTGCTCCATAACCTTCCCCGGCGCCAAGGTCAGACTGACAGGCCTGTAGTTCCCCAAATCCTCCTTCCAGCTGTTCTTGTAGATGGGCATCACATTTGCCAACCCCCAGTCAACTGGGACCTCCCCGGTTAGCCAGGACTGCTGAAAAAAGATTGAAAGTGGCTTGGTGAACACTTCTGCCAGCTCCCTCAGTACCCTTGGGTGGATCCCATCTGGCCCCAGAGACTTGTGTGTGTCATATCATTTGCAAGATGCAGAAAAGCGCCACCTATGTTATTGGTAAGAATGTGCAACTTCAGACTCTATGCATAATAAGCTCGCCATCTCAGCAAGTACAGCACTGCAGCATTGCAGCCTAATTTCAGTTTCTAATTCCTGAGTTAGGTTGTTGTCTTCTATCACTGAAATCTCTTTGCAGTCATAGGCATAAGGTAAACATGTCCAATGTCTTGAAAATGCCTGCTGTGTCTCCTCTATGGGACTTGAAAAAGTTTCGGTAGAATGCTCACATGTGAGTTCAGAAGCACAGTTCAAAAATAAGCCTAAATCTCTTAGGCAACTACCAAGGCCACAGGCTTTCTAAAAATAAATTTCCGTAGACACTTAGACCTGGATCCTTTCCATGCAAATTTAGGCACTTTATTGAGATAGCTAGGGAAGATCTCCAAATTCAGATCAAAATCATTTCTGGTCTTCTGGAAGTGCTGGTTTCTCTCCCTTAGCTACAAAAGAAGTGCACAGTGATTTTGCTTCTGTGTCAGGTGTCTCAATGAAGGGCTTAGATTTAGAGCTGAGGCCAAAGTTGGATCTGGCCCTTTTTCCTTCCCTTTTAAACTCCCTCCAAAATCCAATTTTAGTGCTGAAAGGCTGTTACAAAAAATTGTGACATGACCAGTGATAGATTGCATCCTTTCCTACAGAACTGGAACCTCATCTATTAAGTATTCCCTAACCTGTATTTATGCAGTGGATTATTTCCCCATGTTATCTTGCACTTGTCTCTGTTAGGTAACATCCCGGGTTTTATCCAGGTTAACCTGCTTGGGAGTGTTGGTAATTTTCCATTAAATATTTCCATAATGTTTTTAATAACATGAACATCTGTCTTGGGTTAGAGCTAGAAATAACAAAATAGATGAGAGGCTCTTCTTGTGCTAGTTTTCTGTCCATTTAATTTAGGAATTGCAACAAGTTTTCTCCATTGATTGTGTCAAAATTTGACGTTCATGAATAGTATGAAATTGTTCATTAATGTTTAGGTTCAGTAGCCATAATTACCAAGTCTGGCACTTTTATAAGGTGATATGATTATAGCTAGAAGTAGCTTGCTGAAGTCAAAAAAGGAATCCAGATATTAAGAGAACAATGCTTCATCTATCCTTTCATTTCATTTCATCCAATTGTTACAATCAATAAATGTTTGTGATGAGTATCTAAAAATTTGCCTCAACACAGGCAAAAAAAATTTTTTTTTCTAATTGTACTGCACAATCATTTAACACTTATCAGAACTTAAATAAAACTCACTAAATTACACTGCTGTCATTACAGACATACACTGTTATCACAGTACACCATATATACCATATACTGGTCTAATATAAACGGAAACTGCTTTCAGTACAGAAAAAAGGCAACCAGAACTGTTAATGCATAATTTCACTATCTGAGAATTTCACACACAGATCTATATTTTTTCAGGATTACTCATTCTGTCAAACATGTTTCATTAAGTGCTTTAAGGAAATGTTCATTTTCATGCTAAGAATATGTGAAATCCCTGGGCATTTGTGATTTTTATGTGAAAACTATTACCTTTTATAAAAAGGTCTATATTCCTTCACTTGTAAGTAGATTGCATTTTTCTACCTGATTTTCTCACTTTAACTAGCAAGACTGTCTTTGCTTTAAAAAAAACATCCTTAAGTAAAAATTTTCATAAAACAATATCCATTTTGGGGTTCATAATGAGATCCCAAAAGCTGTGTGATTTGAGTTGTTTTGCATGTTGCTCCAAATATTTTGCACCTGATTTACCTCCTTTCACAATAGTGGTGTTACTTGATTTCTAAGGTGTCCTGGTTTCAGCTGGGATAGAGTTAATTTTCTTCCTAGTAGCTGGTATAGTGCTTTGTTTTGGATTTAGGATGAGAATAAGGTTGATAACACACTGATGTTTTAGTTCATAGGATCATAGAATCATAGAATCATAGAATCGTTAAGGTTGGAAAAGACCCTTAAGATCATCAAGTCCAACCGTTAACCTATCACTGCCAAGTCCACCACTAAACCATGTCCTCCAGAACCACATCTACCCATCTTTTAAATACCTCCAGGGATGGAGACTCAACCACTTCCCTGGGCAGCCTGTTCCAGTGCCTGACTACTCTTTCAGTGAGTTGTTGCTGAGCAGTGCTTACACTAAGTCAAGGACTTTCCAGCTTCTCATACTGCCCTGCAACTGAGGAGCCTGGAGGTGCACAAGAAGCTGGGAGGGGACACAACCAGCACAGCTGACCCAAACTGGCCAAAGGGATATTCCATACCATATGATGTCATACCGAACCAAAAAAATTGGGGGCAGTTGGCCAGCGGGGGGTGTGGCCACTGCTTGGGAACTGGCTGGGCATCGGTCAGTGAGTGGTGAGCAATTGCATTGTGCATCACTTTTTATGTATATTCTTTTATCATTAGTATGATTTTCCCTTCCTTTTCTGTCCTAATTAATTGTCCTTATCTCAACCCACGAGTTTTACTTTTTTTTCCGATTGTCCCCCCTATCCCACTGGGGGGATGGCTGTGAGCAAACGGCTGTGTGGTGTTTAGCTGCCTGCCGGGTTAAACCACGACATAAGGAAAGAGGAGAATAATGAATGACACACAACAGCCTGATTCCCCCTATGTCACATTATCCACCCAAGAGCTTAGTTTGGGCACACAATAAAAGGCACCATACGCTGTGACTAGTCAGTAAGTATTTGTGACAGAGCAAACTGATGATGCATTTCCTACCCTCACTGCAATTTTGCTGGCCTTGATGACTATGTAGTCCTCATTATTAACATATCATACCCTACACACTGTTGAGTCTCAGAAAGATGCTAAGCAGCTGGAAGCTTGTGCCGAGTGCCAGAAGGGAAACAGGCTCCCACACACAGAGCTTAATCTAACAACAATCCTTACTTATTGGCAAGAAAGGGGTGTGTGTATGTGTGATGGCAGTTTAAGAAACTATAAATCTTTCTCATCTTGTGTCAAAAACGTCACTCAGGCTGAAGGCAAAGAGGTAGTTCCAGTGCCAGTCCCTGACTTCTGGGGACTAGATTTGGCAAAAGGACCACACTCTTTGCATGTCCTTTCTCTCCTTCTTCATGCTGTGCATCATTTCAGCTGACAGATTTACACAGGAAACCTGGCTCAGCAAGGCCTGCCGTAGTTGGTGGCAAACAAGAATATGAGGGAATTAACTTCTGGCCTGCTGACAGTGGCTAAATCTGCCAAAGCAGAGCTGGGTAATTTGGTTTCTTTCTTTTGTTGATTTTGTGCCAGCCCACAAGAGAGGATTAAGCAGCTAAATTCTGCATGGAGAACTCTACCCCTTTTGCTCAAATCCTATTGTCTTGATAGAATGACAGTAGCTAGTTGTGCCAATCTTTAACATCTTGCTGGCATTTCCCCAGAACATATCAGCTTTTGGTCCCTGAAAAGAGGGATTTGTTAAAGAACTAATGTTAAAAAGAAATAAAAAAAGGACAGAAGAGGATGAGAAGCCATGGAGTAAAAGGTTTGCCTTGTATTAATTAAAGGAACAAAGTTCTCTAATCCTGGTGGAGACTCCACAATGAAACATGGGTAAGTACCTAGCTCTCCTGTCGTTGTAGCACATTAAGAGTGCTTGTTCCCTGTTATCCCCAGTATTTGTTTAATGCAGGAGCTATCCCCTATTGAGCTCTGAGAAGCTCTGCATTCATTTCACTTATTAACTTTGGGTAGAGAACCCCCCAAAATAAGGTCTTCATTTTCACTATTGATAGGGTATACTTACATTACAAATAAACTAAGGATGAAACAAATTTTTTTTCCAAAGTATCAAACCATCCCAAACCTTCTCTGAAAGTCATATAGGCTTGTTTAAGTGCTAGGGAGAGTGGGTGGCAAGGGCAATGAGGTTTTTGATTTTCCAACTCAAAGCCAACATTCTCTAAAAAGACTTAAGTCTAACATGCTTCCAGACTTAAACTGTCATGACTTTTAAGACCATCTCATCTGACTTCCTGTGTAGCACAGGCTTGAGGACTTCATCCAGTGATTCCTGCCAAAGGCCTTACAGGCAGTAGAGAAGACCTTCCAGAAAGACAGGCGGCCTTCGGATGTGGTCTTCAATGGATACAGGAGTCTTGTCATCAGGATTAGATATCCTTCTGAAGGGCAGGAAGGACTGAATTTACTCATATTACAGTCCAGCAATTTGTACATTTGAACATGAAGAAGTTTGAAAACATGTTTAGGTACTAACTTTAATGTAAAACTCCAATGTTTTTGCAGCTTACTTGTTAAAGTAACACATAGCTTCTGAATGAAAACTCCAATGTGAGAAGTAAGGAAGCTAACGATACTTTCCTTTGGACTAAGTAACACTCATGTTAACCAAAAAAATACCACTGCAGTATTTCTTCCCAAATCATTCTCAGTATGCCTTCTACAAGGCATCAAGATTTCCACAAAATTTAGTTTCATATTTCCTTGACTGCACTCAAAAAATAAGAAAATGATGGGATAACATCCAGACTAGCTCTTCCACTGAATACTATATTTAAGGTGAAACTACTGCAAGCCATAGCATTATCTTTAGGAAAGAAAACTGCCAATCTGACACGTAGACAAGAAAATGTTCTCTGATCAAAGCAAACAAATAAAACCAATTCATAGGTCTTTAACACTGATATTTTTTTCTGTTTAGTTTCCTGTTCTTATTTTAATGGTGTTAGTTGCTTATCAATTCTAACACAAAAATTTGGATTAAGCCAAAGAAAGCAGATCCAAATCTAGGTTTCACTGGTTTGAAACTATACTTTCTGCATTTTATAAATGTATGTCTTATTATATAGTGTTATATCTATAAATGTATATAAGTTTATATTTTCAGATTTCTAATATTAATGTTTAAGAAGTGTTCGTACAGGATTTTGAGTTATGCTTTTGCCTTTGCTTTTACCTTTTCTTTTTTAATGGAACAGTTCAAGCCATATTATTCTGAGAGGAGAAAGAAAACAGTTGCAGAAGTTTGGAGCAAGGTGCTAAGTGAAGGAAACTAATGCATCACTGAAAAAATCCTAGTCCACTTAAAGACAAAATTCTTGTTGGTTTGGTCACTGTTTCTCAGCAGTCTTCATATATATTTCCTTTCTTTCAGAAAGATATTATTTTTCAATATTAACCAATACCATAGCTACAGGGAATGATGCTCCACAATGGCAAGCCAGACTATTGTTACTACCATAAAATCTTATTTGTGAAAATCTGAACATTTTTACCATTCTTTTTCCCTAAAATATCAACCCTCATTAGTATCTCAGGAGAAGGATATACAACATACTTGGGTGATGATGGCACTTTGGTACATTTTCAAGGTGTTAATCTGGGTTTGTTTGTGAAGGACTTGCGTGTGATGTGATGTTTGGAGGCTGTCTTGGGTATGATGATCATGAAATGATAGATTTTTCGATTCTCGGAGAAGTAAGGAGGGGAGTCAGCAGAACTGCCACCTAGGACTTCCAGACAGTAGACTTTGACCTGTTTAGGAGCTTGGTCGACAGAGTCCCTTGGAAGGCAGTTCTGAGGGGCAAAAGAGTCCAGGAATGCTGGACATTCTTCAAGAAGGAAATCTTAAAGGTGCAGGAGCAGGCCATTCCCATGTGCCAAAAGAGGAGCTGGTGGGGAAGAAGACTGGCCTGGCCGAACAGAGAGCGTTGGCTGGAACACAGGAAAAAAGGTTTATGACCTTTGGAAGAAGGGGCAGGCAACTCAGGAGGACTACAAGGATATCATGAGGTTATGAAGGGAGAAAACTGGAAGGGCCAGAGCACAACTAGAACTTAATCTGGCTAATACTGTAAAAGAGAACAAAAATGTTTCTATAAATACATCAGCAACAAAAGGCGGGCTAAGGAGAATCTCCATCCTTTATTGGATGTGGGGGGAAACATAGTGACAAAGGATGAGGAAAAGGCTGAGGTACTTAATGCCTTCTTTGCCTCAGTCTTTAACAGTAAGACCAGTTGTTCTTGGAGTACCCATCCCCCTGAGCTGGAAGACAGGGATGGGGAGCAGAATGAAGCCCCCATAATCCAAGGGGAAATGTTTAGTAACCTGCTATACCACTTAGACACACACAAGTCTCTGGGGCCAGATGGGATCCACCCAAGGGTACTGAGGGAGCTGGCAGAAGTGTTCACCAAGCCACTTTCAATCTTTTTTCAGCAGTCCTGGCTAACCGGGGAGGTCCCAGTTGACTGGGGGTTGGCAAATGTGATGCCCATCTACAAGAACAGCTGGAAGGAGGATTTGGGGAACTACAGGCCTGTCAGTCTGACCTTGGCGCCGGGGAAGGTTATGGAGCAGATCATCTTGAGTGCCATCACGTGGCACCTACCGGACAACCAGGTGATCAGGCCCAGCCAGCGTGGGTTTATGAAAGGAAGTTCCTGCTTGACTAACCTGATCTCGTTCTATGACAAGGTGACCCACTTAGTGGATGAGGGAAAGGCTGTGGATGGTGTCTATCTAGACTTTAGTAAGGCCTTTGACACCGTTTCCCACAGCATTCTCCTGGGGAACTGGCTGCCCATGGCTTGGACAGGTATACTCTTCGCTGGGTTAAAAGCTGGCTGGATGGCCGAGCCCAGAGAGTGGTGGTGAATGGAGTCAAATCCAGGTGGTGGCCAGTCACAAGTGGTGTTCCCCGGGGCTCAGTATTGGGGCTGGTCCTGTTTAATATCTTTATCAATGATCTGGATGAGGGGATCAAGTGCACCCTCAGTAAGTTTGCAGACAACACCAAGCTGGGCAGGAGTGTTGATCTGCTGGAGGGTAGGAAGGCCCCACAGAGGGATCTGCACAGGCTGGATTGATGGGCTGAGGACAACTGTATGAGGTTCAACAAGGCTCAGTGCCGGGTCCTGCACTTGGGTCACAACAACCCCATGCAACGCTACAGGCTTGGGGAGGAGTGGCTGGAGAGCTGCCTGATGGAAAAGGACCTGGGGGTGTTGGTTCACAGCAGCCTGAACATGAGCCATCAGTGTGCTCAGGTGTCCAAGGCGGTCAGTAGCATCCTGGCTTGTATCAGGAATAGTGTGGCCAGCAGGACTAGGGAAGTGATCGTCCCCTTGTACTTGGCACTGGTGAGGCCACACCTCGAATACTCTGTTCAGTTTTGGACCCCTCACTACAAGAAGGACATCAAGGTGCTGGAGCATGTCCAAAGAAGGGCAACAAGGCTGGTGAAGGGTCTAGAGCACAGGTCTTATGAGGAGCAGCTGAGGGAGCTGGGGTTGTTTAGTTTGGAGAAAAGGAGGCTGAGGGGAGACCTTATCGCTCTCTACAACTACGTGAAAGGAGGTTGTAGCGAGGTGGGGGTTGGTCTCTTCTCCCAAGTAACAAGCAATAGGACAAGAGGAAAAGTCCTCAAGTTGTGCCAGAGGAGGTTTAGATTGGGTATTAAAAAAAATGTCTTCACCGAAAGGATTATCAAGCATTGGAACAGGCTTCCCAGGGAAGTGGTTGAGTTGCCATCCCTGGAGGTATTTAAAAGACGTGTAGATGTGGTGCTTAGGGACATGGTTTAGTGGTGGACTTGGCAGTGCTAGGTTAATGGTTGGACTTGATGATCTTAAAGGTCTTTTCCAACCTAAACAATTCTATGATTCTATGATATATAATGCTGGGGAGATGCAGGTGTGTCTTTTGTACTTTCCTACCTGATGTAAACAGACTTAACAGCTCGAGAGCTAGTTCAAAGGAAAAACATTCAATATAAATACACTCTACAGAAAAGATCATGGTAGTCCCTTGAGCCTTATATCTGTGGACATACCTGTACAGCTCACCCAGTTGAGACTCATGCTTAACAAAGACTTGGGTGGGCGGGGTGTTGTGTGTGGAAACTTAGTCCAGACATTTTATTGTAAATTTGACATAGATTAAGAAATGTTTCAGAAAAGCAAAGCAAAGCTGGTTCTCTCTGAAGGGATGCCTGCACTCTCATGGTCTAGTCAATAGGAGCGCATGGGTGTAACTGAGAGCAAGTTTTGGCTCACATAGTTTGAAATCTACTTGAACTCTTAAAAAAATAGTTTTTAAAAAGGGTTTCCTTCCTGTCAGCAAAAAGCCGCAGACATCAGAGGAGCAGAGTCAACCACATGTGTGTTTCTTTTCATGCTTCCTAATCAGATGTAACGATTGCTCACACTGTATAGATATTTTTTATTCAAGGATGTGCATTCCTGAGTCTTAGGATCCTGCCAAGTGTAAAAGCAAACAGAACAAGCCACACATGAGGTGATGTATGCCCTTAGGCTTTCCTGACTGCAGCAGGACTAGGGGAATCTAACAGAGTTCCTCTTCCATGCTGGCTGTTGTAAAGTTCTCAAGAGAAACCACAGCTGGCCTGTGTCCAGTAATCATCCTTTTATTGGGCTGGTAAGTTACTTTTCTGAGAGTGCAAAAGAACAACAGCAGAAGGAAATGAACTTACTATAACAGTTCTGTAGAAAACCTAACAAAAGTGTCATAGTGAATGACTTAATCCACCATGCATGATGCTATTATCAACAGTCATTCTCCAGTCTGTGATAGGGGAAGAAGGGGAGAAATTAAAATGTATATTAATAAACTGAAGTGCTGAGGAATTATCAAAATTTTTACATAATAAGCTCTTAATTAGAGTCCACTTTTTTTAAGTCTGCCTATACTACAGATACCACAGTTTTCACAGATGTAGCTGAGCTAGTTCAGGTGTTACCACTGAATAGTAACAGCAATGCAAAACTTAGTAGGAATGAAGTGCCTGACTGTCCACCCACTTTTTCAAGTAAATTTTCCAGCTGTATGAAGCTCTATGTTATTACAGACAGACCGGTAGCATTACCCAGAGTAGATCATTAAAAGCTTACTTAATTAGCTATGTCTACATGATCTGCAGTGATTATATACCCTACACATCTGTATATCCTAATACTGTGCCTTTAGACAGCTTGTACCTTTGGTTTCTTAAGAAATCTAAAGAAATATCTAAATTCATTACTGGGCTGAGAGTCAGGAGACCTGGGATTTATTTGCATTCTTTTTTACTCATCTGTGATCTTAAATATATCATTTCCCTTCATCTTTCCTCTTCTCTGTTAACTGTCTTTGAAGAGGAAAGGTTGGTGCAGACACTGTTTTCCAGAAAATGTTTGTACAATGCCTAATAAAATTGGTCTTAATCTTGGCAACTTCAAATCAGCTTTTCCCAATCTTGGCAACTTCAAATCAGCTTTTCGAGTTTAAGTCCTGCTTCTGTCTGGGACTGTGCACATTGTTTCCCTGCTGCGCCCCCCCGCCCCCCCCCCCGCAAATAGCGTAAAGAAATGAATTTCATTCAGGCCTATGATTAATGTAAAAATTGCCATTAGTCAAGACCTCTGCATCAGCAATCACAACTGTAATACAAATACTTTTCTTCAAAGTGGTGGGAAAAGGCTTCTCATGATTAATATTATGTTTAGCTTTGAGCGTCTTTGTAGCTCCATTCATTCCAAATAATTAAGAGTGAGTGGTGATGGGCACACAAAATGACATCAGGTGTCTGAAATGAGAAGACCGAGCTTGTGACATCACTAAAATTTTTCTCTGCTTTTGATTTTGAAGACATATGAAGACAGCAGTTCAGGAAGATCAAATCCATTCTTCTTTCAGGAACATATTAAAGTTGTCTGTTCTAAATGTTTGACTCGACAAAACTAGGTAAGGAAAAAAATTGCTACAATTTGTAGCTGTGATTATATGACCTGGAAAATAAATGACTAAAGAAAATCTAGGTTAGTAGCATGAGCTATTTTTAACCTGAAATGGACTAAAACTTATTTTAGAAAAATGAAAATTTTATGGTCAAAGAGTGTCAGCTTCAGTACAGCCTCACTTTACTGAACTATAACATTCTCCTACCTTTGAGCAGTGGATCCTACCTTGTCTTCATGTGTTGGTTAGCTTTATTGAGATTGCTTGAAGCCACTGAAATACCAGTTGTTTAAGTAAGCACAATGAATATAGTTCCCAAAATTATGCCGCCCGACACTGCACTGATTTCCTAAAGAGGAGACACTACAGATAGGTGTCTGTCTAATACAGCCACATCATCCTGCTAAACAAAATGTATCCAGGGCTGTTTGTAGCTGTGGAAGCCAACTGGCATGGAGTAGTCTGTGTACATAGTAATAAATTCCACTAGCAGCCAAACTGCCCATTGGGAACAGTTCCTGCCCATATTAAATCCCAAACTGTGCCCAGGAATTTTTGGGGAGAGTGCTAGCTGGCTGAGGTCAAAATCATGCCAGGGACCATTCTTATAATTTCACAGTCTCGATCATTGAGTACCAGTACCCCGGAACATTCCTTGGCAGTGTTTAATTTATGAGTATAGATGTAGCCCAAGAGGTGTGCAGCTTATCTGAGATTTCTTTATAAAGAAGAGGAAATAGGCTTGTTTAGGATGCAATTCATCCTACACTTTCAAATATAGTCATATAAAACAGGTCGAATGAATCAAGCCCTGAAGGTTTCTATTCCTTTTCATTGTCTGGAAAGTGATCCTAGAGAGACTTACTAAGCTATAGAAGAGAATATTATAGACATCTAAAGGGATGAATCTTCCTCATATGATTAGAGCAACTAGTTAGTGATGAGGCACAGCCAGCAAACATCTTTACTTTTCCAGTATATGAGGCTACCAATTTGGATAGCAGCTTCATTCAAATACAGAATCCAGATCCACTCCTAGTTTTCAGATATCAAAAAGCTTCTATATAAATCAGTTTGTGCTTATTTACGTGTGCAGTACAGGTTTTTCAGGAATCTGAAACAAGCTGTTCTTCTTGCAGTTGTGGTATGAGAACTTGCATGATGATGACCTAGAGTAGAAAAGTAGGAACAAAAGTAGGATTAAAAGAGCACTTTCATGATATTAAGACCAGTCCCCTCCAGTACAGGCAAATCACAGACATTACAAAATCCGTTTCTAAATATTTACCTGTATGAGTAGATATTTATTCCTGTACTCTTACTGAATGATTGAGTCAAATAATTTCACTTCTCTGGTTCTTACAAAGCTTCTTCCAACTTCCAGACTAAATTTATGCTTGACTAGCCTGTCTTTATTTGTTTGTGTTCCACGTTTGCCATTTATCTTAAATAGCCATTTTACTTCCCTGCTGTTTGCCTCCATGGCATCCTTGTAGAGATAAATCATATCATCTCTCAGTCTTCATTTCAGTGAGCTATACCAATGAAGGTCTTCTGGTCTACTACCTGTGTCTAGTCTACCTTCTATGTGTCTGTTCCAGTAGCCTTTCTTGAACACAGCTTTCAAAAAATGTGTTAAAATTTCTCTAATTCCTTGCAAAATTATTTCCGCTTATTTCTTTCAGCTGGAAATAAGCCATCAAATGCATCTGTTGTCATTTGTCTTTTCTACAGAGACATCACACTGAGTCTGGAGGTTATCCTGGTGCTTATTCTGTTCCTTTATTTGAACATAATGAGATCTTTGAGTTTTTCCTCACATCTGAGGTGTGATTGCTTCCATCTTTTTCGCATTAGATGAGGGCCTTTGCCCCATGTTCAACTTCTTCACAATTTTTGAGACCTGAGGCAAAAAAATCTCATATTATTTTGAACAATCCTTTATTATCTTTAGTCACACTCTCATCCAGCAGAAGTTTTGTTTCTTCTTTCTAAGGTACTTCTACAGTTGAATAATTGTTTCAATATCTGCAAGGTTTAACTCATCTTTTTAGCCAAATCTCTTGCTTTTAATTATTTCTAAGTCATAAGGTTCGTTTGTTTATTTGTTCAGGTTTTTATTCTTTATGATTTCACTACTTAATCCTCATATCTTTTTGGAAGATGTTATTCACTCATCCATTGATTAGTAGGTTTTTCTCTGGAAGTTATTTCTTTTGCTTGGGATAAAACATCAAGGTAATTTCTGGTCCTTTAAGGATATCTGACCCTTTCTTCACATTTCACTCATTGAGTTCTGAAATTTAGTAATAAGTTTTATAAGCTCTAAGCTTTGTTTGTGAGTGTTCTTTTCTTAAACTGAAAATGTTAGTTATTGACTTACTTTTGTTTATCTGTTAATGTAATTTAAATTGAGTAAGTTCATGAGGACTTTACCTAAGGTTATTTTCTACAGCTATTGGAGTACTACTAATGGTAAGATAATATCTTTTTCAAGGTTCCTTTACACTTTGGCAAAAAGTGCTGCATTAGCTGTTGCGACTATGCAATTATTAGTAGAATATGTTTTCTAACTTCTATCTGTGAAGCAAAATACCATAATGACTTACTTCTTACCAATATTTATCTTCCTGACAGTAATAAATCTATTCCCATTCAAATCCCACCTCAGGAGCCTACAGCATAAGTGTAGTAATGAGAACCTGTCCTTGCATTGAAGGAAAATCTGTCAAACTTGAGATATTTTGACATAAACACTTAAGGTTCAGTGAACAAGCATACTTCTATAAAACTTTGTTTCATCGGGAATTTTTCTGACCAGCTCCACATGCATCCCCCAGATAGATGATATAAACTTTAATCAAACACAGATCTTACAAACGACAACCAGACAAACTACCAAGAAACAGAGAAAAAAGACTTGCTCCTCCTTCCAAAGAAGTAACACGTCTCCTGTTAATTCCAGTGCTTTCTGCTCTTTGCTCGCTGGTTCCTTTAAATTGCTGAAAACATTTGGTAAAGAAAGAGGGAAACTATGTGGAGCCCAACTATAAAAAGTAAGTGGCAGGCCCTGTTCTATTTTGAGAGCTTCCACAGAAGGAAACCATATTAAAATGCTAGAACAGAAGGTAATTTGACAGTATATGACTGGTGATAGTCAGGTAGCAGTTTAATACACACAAATAGTTCTGCTAAAGTGATCTAAAGTAGAAGGCGGGTGCATGTATGTATACATGTATGTACTTATACATACACATATGTACATGCGTATATGAAGGATAGAGAGTCAGGACTTAGGAGCTTGAATGAACCAATGCATCAGTATTTTTCCAACTGCCAAAACAATAAGCCTACAAGATGTGACATGTCTTGATATGAGAAGCATGACCTTATTGGCTAGCTCAGTAAATGAGAGATCAGGAGTAATCCATGTTACCAAGACTCTGTGGTGTTCATTGTGTGTCTGCATTGCTTAGAACTAGCTCTTTCACATCCATAACACTTCTCTTAGTATATCCTCTGAACTTCATGTGGTGTTTCTTATACAAAGACATAATTATGAATTTTCTGTGTTTTCTTGGTCAAAATGTACAAAGTAATGGGAAAGGTGTGTAGCAGCTGCCAAAATGATGTTTTCATGGCATGAAACTTAGGATATGTGTCGTACTGGCTGGGGTGACATAAGGGCACATAGGAGATGATTGATATTGCTTTGAGATTGCAAAGCTTACCGGGAAAATTCTGAATGACTGTGCAATAAAGAAAGAGTGAACCTGGTTCAGGTTCATACATATTGACCCTGCTTCAGGGGGTGGATTCCAAAGTGGCAACACTCATGCTATTGCAGACAGCTGGGGAATAAACCAGGCCAACCAGAGCAGTGACAAATGTTCCTTAGCTGCCTCCCAGGATGAGAACCAGAAGACCAGCCACCTCAAGTGTATGTATATCAATGCATGCAGCCTGGGAAACAAACAGGAGGAACTGGAGCTCTGTACCCAGTCAGAAACTTATGATATCATAGGAATAACCGAAACATGGTGGGACTACTCACATGACTGGAGGATTGTGATGGATGACTATAGGCTGTTTCGTAAAGATAGGCAGGGAAGAAGAGGAGGAGGAGTCGTCATGCCCTATGTTAAGGAGAACCTTGAATGTATAGAAGTCAGCTATGGCAACTGTGGAAGCCCTATCGAATACCTCTGGGTCAAGATCAGAAGGGTCGTCTCCAAGGGGAATCTTACAGTAGGCATCTGTTACCGACCTCCAAACCAAGACAATAACTCCAACGAAGCAGTATTTGGGTCACTTAAGCAAGCTTTGTGTCAACAAAACCTGGTTCTTATGGGTGACTTCAACTACCCAGACATTTGTTGGAAGAACAATACAGCAGCTCACATGTCATCCATCAAGTTCCTGGAATGAGTAGAGGACTGCTTCCTCATAAAAATGTTAGATGTGCCAACCAGGAACAAGGCACTACTGGACTTGCCACTCACAAACCAAGAAAACCTGCTTTGTAATATCTCGATTAGTGATTGCCTTGGCTGCAGTGATCACAATATTGTGGAGTTTAGGATCCTGCTGAGCATGCTGAAGGTTAGTACTAAGACAAAGGTTTTAGATTTTAGAAGAACAAACTTAGAAGAGCAAACTTTAGAAGAGCTCGCTCAGAGCTCAGTTGGGAGGGATTCCGTAGGAAGCTTCCATGGAGGATAAAGGAGCTAGCAGGTGCTGGGAGTTTTTCAGGAATGTTCTTCTGGAAGTACCAAAACAGTTCATCCCATTTAAAGGTAAGGGAAGTAGGCAGAGTAAGAGAACCCCTTGGCTTAATTGTGAGCTTCTGAGTCTGCCCAAAATCAAAAGAGAAGCGTAACAGAGATGGAAAAAAGCAGACGAATACCTGTTGAGAACTACAAGGGCATTGCCAGGGTGTGCAGAGATGCAGTTAGAAAAGCAAAAGCTCAGCTCAGATTGAAATTGCCCAGAGATGTCAAAAACTACAAGAAAGGGTTCTTTAGGTATGTAAACAACAAGCAGAAACAGAAGGAGACGTGAATTAGTCACCAACAACATTGAAAAGGTAGAGGTTTTCAACACTTTCTTCACCTCTGTCTTTACCAGCACTGTTCAGCCCCAGGCCTTGGGAACAAAAATCCAGGTTGATGCAAACACAGACCCACCGTCAGTGAAGGAAGAGTTGGTATGTGAACTATTACAGGAGCTTAACCCCTACAAATCAGTGGGCCCTGACAATATCTATCCAAGGGTGTTAACAGAGCTGGCTGATGTTGTTGTGAGGCTGCTCTCCATAATCTTTGAGAAGTCGTGGAGACTGGGGGACATTCTAGAAGACTTGAAGAAAGCTAATGTCACCCCTATTTACCAGGGCTTAAAGGAGGATCCAGGAAATTGTAGGTGCATCAGTCTTACTTCAGTCCCTGGGAAAGTTATGGAATGAATCCTCCTGGGGGCTATCACAAGTCAAATGAAGCATGCAATTGGGAAAAGCCAGCATGGATTCACCAAGGGTATATCGTGCTTGACAAACCTGATCTCCTTCTACAACAAAGTAACCTGCTTGATTGATGTGGGGTGAGCAGTGGACATTGTCTACCTGGATTTCTCCAAGGTTTGTGATATGGTTTCCCACAGACTCCTCCTAGAGAAACTGATGCGTTACGGTCAGACAAGTGGTCTGTGCAGTGAGTGGGGAACTGGCTGACAGGGCACACCGAGAAGGTGGTGGTAAATAGCTCGTTTTCAAACTGGCAACTTGTAACACGTGGGGTTCTCCAGGGATCAATATTGGGCCCAATGCTGCTTAATATCTTCATAAGTGATCTGGATAACTGGATCAAGTGTACCTTGATGAAGTTTGCTGATGATACCAAACTGAGTGGGGAAGCAGACACTTCAGAAGGGAGAGCCACCCTGCAGGAAGCTGTGGAGAGGCTGGTGGAGTGGGCTAACAAGAACTTTATGAAGTTCAACAAGGGCAAGTGTAAGGTCTTGCACCTGTGAAAACATAATCCAGGAGTGCAGCACAGGCTAGGATCTACCCGGCTGGGGGGCAGCTCTGTGGAAAGGGACCTGGAGGTCCTGGTGGACAACAAGATCAATATGAGTAAATAATGTGCTGCTGCAGCAAAGAAAGCCAACAGGATGCTGGGTTGCATCAACAAGGGCATCACCAGCAGAGATAAAGAAGTCATTATCCCACTCTACTCAGCACTTATCAGGCCACATCTGGAATACTACATTCAGTTTTGGTCCCTGCTATACAAAAAAGATGTGGACAGGCTGGAGAGGGTCCAGAGAAGGGCCACCAATATGATCAAAGGACTGAGAAGCCTGCCATATGAGGAAAGGCTGAGAAAACTGGGTTTGTTCAGCCTTGAGAAAAGGCTTAGGGGAGACCTTATCACCATGTTCCAGTATTTAAAGGGTGGCTACAAAGAAGATGGAGACTCCCTTTTTACAAGGAGTCACATGGAAAAGAGGAGGGGTAGTGGATACAAGTTACTCCTGGGGAGATTCTGATTGGATGCAAGAAGAAACTTTTTCACAATGAGAACAATCAGTCATTGCAATAAGCTCCCCAGGGAAGTGGTGGATTCCCCAACGTTGGACATTTTTAAGATTCAGCTGGACAGGGTGCTGGGCCATCCTGTCTAGGCCATGCTTTTGCCAAGAAAGGTTGGACCAGATGATCCTTGAGGTCCCTTCCAACCTGGTATTCTATGATTCTATAATATTGCCTTTTAATTTAAGAGTGCTTCTTTACATTTCTGAAACCCTGTGCAGGCTTGGATCAGTCAACACCAGAGCAACCTAACAGTCAAGCAGTGTAGACTATCAAGTGTCGAAGACTTTAGCCTGTGCACTGATACTGCTGTTTAGTAAAGTAGCATACCCCTTGGCTCTCTGGTAGCTCAGATGTTTCTGCTTCTACATCTCATTCCCTTTCATTAAAAATCTCACTTCACTTCATGAAGCAGACTTGCCCTACATCTTTTAAAACTGTAAGACTCAGCCTAAACTAGGTCCACAGTCTAAAGAAACTGTTTCAGGGCTGGAACAAGCATGTCAATTTGGGCATTTTTGCTTAAATGATGAGTCCAGACTTAGTTCCAAGCCAGGAATGGCCCTGTGGAAGAGGTCTCTGTCTAAACTGAGATTACAGACTATATTAACACTTTACAGTGGCACTTTTTTATGTTCCTAAGTAGACAGTAATACATTTCTGTTGTTGACTGACAACTGACAAATATTATTTTCTGTAGCTGTATTCTACAGTTTCATGAGAAATAATGAAGGTCATGGAATTTGGGAGAGGTTCTTGATGACTGGAAGACAACAAATGTCCCTCCTGATTTGGGGACCAACAAGCGGATCAACTTCACTTCAGTACATGGAAAGGTGATGGAGGAAATAATTCTGAAAACCATTTCCAAACATATGAAGGACTAGAATATGGCTGAAACTAGTTATCATGGATTTAAAAAGGGGGAAACTTGCTTGACCAAACTGATAGCTTTCTGTGATGAGATGACTAACTTGGTGGATGACAGAAGAGCAGTGGATGTTTACCTCAACTTTAGTAGGGCTTTCAATACTGTCTCCGATCATGTCATTTACAAACTAATGAAGTATAGACCAGAGAAATGGACAGCAAGGCCAACAAAGTATTGTATCCCTTAAGTATTTCCTTGATAAGAAGGAAATTATAGGTCAAGATGCTGAGCAACCTAATGTAACTTCAAGGTTGGCCTTGCAGGGCTTTGGTTCAAAATACTTCCAGAGGTTGCTTCTAACTGAAATTATTCTTTACTTCTATGGTATAATGCTAATACTATGCAAGGGTAGAGGCAAAAATAGAGAATATAACTTTCACTGGTATGCCACCAGTTCTAGTCCAACATCGGCCAACACTGAGTGAAAAATTCTGTCAAATAATGATTGTTTTGTGTGTTGAGAGCTGGAGAAGGGATCTTTTTTCACATCTGCTTCAGATGATAGAGATTCAGCAAGACTGCACCACAGGAAAACTATGGCTCTTGGTATTTGTATTGTAAAATGTTAGTGGAGTTCACAAGTACAGCCTTGATTATGAGCTGAATTGTTCCCTTATTCAAACTTGGGTCTCGGGTCTTTGCTAGCTGTGTAGGTCCTGGGCACAGTATGGAAACCTTCAAATTCCAGTTGTGTCTACGATCCTTTATCACAGCTTATTCATTATGGAGTCTTATGAATTTGGAGGCAAAAACTATTGTTCTTCTTAATACTTTACATGTATTTTTAAGCAGATCTATGACTGCAAGGCACCCCCTGGGAGAGTATATGTGTGTTTAAGATATTACATACATGCTTTTTGGAAGAGGATAGCTATATTCTAATATTGGTTGCAAAACCATAAATCCAAAATAATCACTAATGGCTTTGTTGGATATTTTTTGGCTAAAAGAAAGGAGAATGGGAGTTGAAAGTTTTTGTTGCTTTCAAAATTAAAAAATATCCTCGTGTAACTATTAGTATACTGTTAAATCATAGTTTATGAATATCATTATTCTCTTTTTAAAGATTAGTAAAATCAAGCCGTCCTGCTTGAATTAGGGAATAAATTGCATTTTAATTCTTACCCTGATAGTAGTAGTTTTTCTTTTTACTCACTTCTGTTACAGTTCTTGGCTGTATAGTAGTAGTTCATATATTTGAGATCAGAATGAACCCGGTTCTCATTATTTATTATTTCTACTCAGTTAAGATTGGAATTTTTGTAAGAAGGAATCACATTAATGAACCACATAATAAATGATATGACTAGGTTTTTTAGAAAGGAGGATAGTTACCTTCTAGTAGCACAGGTGCCAAAAATCAGCTTGTAGACTGTTCTTGAGTAGTAAGTACAGTGAAGATCTCCCGGGACCAAGAGATGAAAACTGTGACCTCATGAGGCAGGTATCTGTGAAAGACATCAGCTCTTCCTGACTTTGAAAGTCAGAGAGGTGAGCTAAGGCTAATAAGGATATTGGAGATAAACTTCCTTCAGACACATCAGCTACAGCTCTGCCAGTAAATGAAATGGTGCCAGGGCCTAGGCATCAGAACTTGCTAGTTTACATGATTAAATTGGTGGAATGGTCCCCAGAAAGGTTTTGGCCTTGGTAAACTAGCACTTACAGTTCAGAAGGCCAGGAACAATTCCCAAAACACAGTTCGGGCTTACAGTGGTAAAAATTGCTTAATACTATGGACATGACCAGATAATTTCTGTTGGCTTCTGGACACCCTGCTGTTTATTTCATTGTTCATTGTTTTGTTTGCTAACAGAGATGTAGGCAGTGTCTCTCATCTTCTGGTAATGTTCTGGCAATCTTCTGGTAATCTCAGGTAATTAAGTCTGAAGTTTTGGCTCAGATTGCTTGTTCTGGCTTTCCATAATTTTGAAAATTTCTTTGCCATTTGTATTTTTACATTCTCTAGTGCATCCTCCAGCTCCTCCATCATTTTCCTACCTGGTGTATCCTAGGAGTATAACCTTAGTTGCTTACACTCTCCTCCCATATTCCTATTGTGATATTTGAAAAAAAATGTAGCCCCAGTGGCTAGTATCACAATTTTAGGAATGCAAAGAATAATTTTTTTCGACAAACAATAAAATAAAGGCTTTCTTACTTTAGACCTGGCATCCACCTGAAACCAAATATGTCTTCAGTAGCTTCAGTTGTATTCTGAGTTGAGGGTTTTGGTGGGGAAAAAAAAAAACACAAAACAAACTGGAAATGGATCTGGATAGCTCTTTGCTGAGTGATTTTCTGACATGCTATGTATACATACATATATTCATATTTTTCCATAGCATTATATCTATGACAAATTGATAATATCTGTTTTTTATGTTTGCCAGGTTAAATATCAGTCCTATTCAGAACTCAGTTATCACGTTGTTTATGCACATAATTCCCATTGTTTCCCATAGGCATCACATGACCCAAAACAACAGGATAATTATGTTCCTAGATTAACTCCACTGATTGTAATGAAATTACCCCAGATTTACACTGGCATAGCTCAGAGCAGAAGTTGACCTCACAGTCTTTATACAAGCTGTGTCTTAATCCAGTAAGATTTTGGTCAATCCTTTTCAAATATAAAAAATGCCCTTTATAATAAAAGTCATAAGACTTTAGAGCATGACCCTCAGCTTTAACAATTCAGAAGCTCCCAAGGCCCTTCCCCTCTTTAAAGAATGAGGATAAATTCTGACAGCTGAATAAATATAAAGGTCTAGTGTCAGTCTGAGGAAACAGGTTTTCATTTTGGCACAGATGACATTGGTTCACAGGTTCTCAGTGGAAAGGGAAATCAATGTCTACTTAACACAGGATTATTTGTTGTTCAGAACAGCCTATGGACAGAGAGAAATAATCCCTGCCCCACACTCACTACAGTACTAAACAGGCAGCAACAGAATAGAAAACTTTTTCATACCAAATGCAAAATGACAGATTCACCTCCTCCTACACTTTCTTTTTTACTCTTCGTTAACCTCCCACACACACTTATACAGCATTATACCTTCCCTTATGCTGCCAAGTTAGCTCAACTCACTTGGCTGGTATAAGGTTGCAAGACAGTTTCTGTGTCACTGAGTACCTGTTAGTGATTTCTATGTAAATGTGACTTTTCTTATCTTGGAGGTTTTTTTGGTTTTTTAAATAGGACTGTAAACATAGAAATAATTCTACAACCATTACCTTAGTCTTTAGTCAGTGTTTAAATATATGTTTGATATTATCTTTTCTATTAAAACTCCCCACTTTACATTATATTCAAGGAGCTGATATTTACTTTCACCATAAAGACATAGCAGCTGACACTTTCTGCAAAAAACCTGTCCTTTTCTCTTATGGAAGCATATGAGAGGGAAAGATAGGTCTGAAACCCTAATGCTGAAGGAGGCCCTTCTTTTTTATGGACATTTTATTTTATAGTGGGCATGTGCTATCCTTCTTCTCCTTCTCCCTCTGTCTCTATTTTAACAGAGAATAGTGAGACAACCCTCCAACTGAGGGTCTTAAAGCTTGTCAAGGCATTTGCTGCAGGACTGTGTCAGAGAACAGGGCTTTTAAATTTTTTTTTTTCTTCAGCATGTTTTGCTGTCTAGCTTAGACATCAACCTGTTCATGTCCTCCTGTCATGAATGACATTGTTCACCTAACTGTATCCAGGATTTTTAAGTATTTTATTTGGCTCTGTGGTTTGGGTTATCTAATATTTAGGTGCTGTACTGCTTTGTGTGGCATTGTCTAAACCTGGGCATAGCTGCTATTATAAAATAAGCGTTAACGATGGAGCTGTTGTAAGGCACGGCTGCCTTCCTGTAGAGTTTACAGCTTCTGCCGTCACATATGCAAACATGCATCTTGAGGCATGCAGCCAAAAATCTACCTAATGTAGACTGTAGTAAATAATTCAGAATAACTCATTTATTTCAGAAAAGAGCCATGATATGGCCATGAACAATATGAAAGAGAGAGAGGCAGGATTCACTGAATACATTATTTTCTACTGATTCAGCTCCAGCCAGCACACATCATTCCTTATTTGCATTACGACAGAAAAATTAATATGAGTACAGTCACTCTTTCTTGTATCTTAAAGTCTTTAGACCATGAAAAATATCTAGGAATGTGTGTGTTCTTTCCCACAACAGATGCTAAATAACAGCTTGTAAGTAAAAAAAGTGTTATCAAAGTCAGTGGTTCAAAAAACGCATGTGATTTTTTCCTTTGAACACATTTAATGTATAACAGAGGATTAAAAATTATAAAGAAGGAGGGTTAAGCTATATATCAATCACAACTTTGATTATGCAGCAAACAAAGGCTAGCAAATGTTGGCTTGATACAGAACATTTTGATCTAATAATAACTCTTTGCCTCCAAGATTTTAAAAAGTATGATTTAAAGGATATCCATGGCCATAGGATTCCTTCCACTGAGCTACAATAGTCCAGAACAGACTCTCAATCACCAGCAATGGTCTGGTAAAGTAGGACAATTCAACTTGGCTGTAAGTCAACCAGCGGGCTTCCCAGTAGATCCATAGCCACCCACAGCTGGAGAATAGCTGAAAGAAGGGTGCATGGCTAATGTTAACGAGACAAACAAGCAGAGTAATAGGAAAGAAATAATTGTTTACACATGTTGAAATGCTTGTATTATATGTTCAGTATCCACATATGGTACATTTGTGCCATAGAAGATAATCAGGTACATTTTACTGCCAGGCTGTGTGAATGCCCAGAATCACTAAGACCTCCATGAAGTCCTCACTGTTTTTTTCCATTACTGCTCCTCACATTTCAGGTAACACAATTCCACATCTCTGTTACTTTAGATGGTCCTGTGGGACTATTGTATGCAAACAGAGGTCAGGATGGGCCTCAGATTTGGTAATATGATTGAGACTCCAGCAAACTAACATCTGTCCTTTAATAGGGATGGCATTTTACATCCTCATTTAATCCCTGAACTAGGGTAAGCACAATAGCAAGAATTAGGTTTTGCTATAAAACACACAGGTAAAACTATATCCTAAACAGAAAGGAAATGTAAAATTTACTGGGAAACCAAGAAAAACATTCTGGTTTACTGTGATATTTTTAGCTAGATTTTCTTCGAAAAATTAGGATAATGAAAACAAATAATTTGTCTTTGTTTCTGTTTGTTTTCCCATTAACTTTTGAACATCCTGAACAGCTTCAATCAATCTGACAGAGAAACAGAAGTTTTACAAAGCTCTTAAAAAATCTGTGAAAACAGGGTCAAAAAGAGACCCAGAAGTCCCTTTCAGTGCCCTGATGGCAAAAGAAATAGCAGAAGAAGTTCATAACCTAGCAGACATCAGATACCCAACTGCAAGTGCCGAGCCACTGGGAAATTTCAATCAGAGCTTACAATGAACAATAAGACACAAATCCCATAGGAGGCCATGCTTCATTCAATCAAGATGAGTAAGTAGTTTGTAGAGCTATTTGTGTTTTATTTGGTTTTTTTTCCTTTTTGATATCAACAAAAACATGTTCACAGTCACATGTAGCATAGATCATTTTATTTAAATTTTATTTAAGACACCCTAAGCTTTAAGAGTTCAAATGATGAGCTGTAGTATGACCAGTATAGTGTCTTGAATTTTGATCTTTTGCAATTTCTTTTCCTTTATCACTTGATGATCTTGTTATTGTTGTTTTCTAAAGTGCACATTTAGTAAATTACTGATATTTTATGAGAGATTCACTGAGATTTTTGTAGTGTACTTGATTCATGTTATGGCCTAAGTAGGTAAACCACTAGAGAATATGTTTACTGGAAATTATATTTAAAGATTTAAGTATGTCAAGGGAAGACATATAATAATAAAATACATGGCAAAGTAACTCCTACTTATAAACTCTTTACAAGTCTAGTGAATCACAATTATGAGAACAAAAGTAAGGCTTTTGGTCTTTTTACATGTCATTGGTATTTTATCAGCTATGGTGCAGGACCTAGCACAGCACAACACAGCTCTGCAGTTCAGGTCAAGAAGTAAGCATTAGTTGATGCAAATGGTCTTCACTCAAAATGTTGATAAAGCACTTATTAAAACATACATGTACCATACAGACCCAATCCTGCTATTCTAAATCAACCAGAATTTTACTTTTGTTTAATTGTTGAAGAATTAAGTATTGATAATCTTAAATTTCATGGGAAATTTCACCCAAAACAAGGATTACAGGACTGGGTTCCAATTTTTTTTAATTACTTTTTTTTTAAAAAGGACAATTAAAAAAAAAATCTGTGTCTAATTGCTCTAAAGAGAAGCATATATTTGGACCCTGACAAGAATAGGATTGAAGCTTAGTTTTAAAACATTAGTCTCCCAAATTTATGACATAAGGAATTTGAGGAATTAAAAAAAATTTCCAATGGAATGTGCACAGATAAATTTGGGAATTTTTTTTTAAAGAAGCTGTTCTGTCATATAAATTATAAAGTGCACTAACATAATAGCCATGACATGTAATTCTGAATTGCTATGAAATTCTTTCATAATATTTAACAAATAGTTTCTCATCATTTCTAGCCAAGCTGGAGATATCTTTGAAAAGAGTTTGTTTAGAATGAGCTAAAAAGCATCTCACCACCACCTACCACTACTTTCTTAGCTACCATTGTTTTTTTATATAGGATTGCATTGTGTGAACCAGAAATCTGCAAGATGCCTAAAGTCACCACAGTGTCTTCCAGAGCACAATGGTATACCTACTGCAACAAGTAATTAATCTTGGGCTCAAGATTTCCTGATGGGAGCCTATTGACCCCAGCACAATAGATGAAAGTATTTTATCCTGTGTGTTCCCCTACTGACCCCTTGTCACCTTTTTTCATGCACTGTCTGCTCTCATACCAAACCGAAGAATTCGTCCTTCACTCTGATATTCGGGGCCTGCTTGACCCTCTCTTGCTCTGTGGAAGCAGATTTCTTGATTTTGCTTAAGAAGGTTATTCGGTAAGAAAAGTCTGCCAAAGTTTTACCATACACTGCAACAAACATGAGTGAGCACAGAAGTTAAGCACGCTGGGCTTTACTCACATCCCTGATTCTACCAGTTTTTAACAGGGAGCTGTGGCATGCAGTGAGGCTGCATCTCGTCTCTATATCCACTGGGAGGGAGTCTGGAGAACCACTGGGCACACTTGGGACTGACTGTGTGGAGGGGCCTCAGTACAGGTGCTCACAAATCACTGTCACAGTCCTTCTGGGATGGCTAATGCAAGCTTAGAAAATGAGCCTTTGAGCCGTCTGGCAGGCTAAATACTCATAAGGGTGGATGGGAAAATAGCAGATTGTACCACAGCCCACCCTCTGTATTAACACCAGTATCCGAGTCACCTCCAAACTGGTCCAGAGGGTGCTCCTATTGGCAGTTAACATATGGACAATTTTGTCCATGAGTCCACTCTTGGGGATAATGTACATAACAAGGTTAAAAAAGCTACATCTAGTGTAGATATCTGAAGTGAACCTGATTTTTAGAAAATGGCTGCTCAAAGTGTTCTTGAATTCAGGTCTCTTTGTGGTGTCTCAGACTGCAGAGCCAGGAATGGAGATACCAAAACTCATTGCTGGTTCCTGAGCACTGATAGAATATTTTGTCTCGCAGAGACTTACAGTTAAATAAGGTGGGCAGTAGCTTACAAACCCCACTCAGCCGGTGTGAGGAACATGTAACTACTGCCCTTTTCAGCTTTTGGGACAACAGTGCAAACGCTAAAGTTGGATTTAAGTTTAAAGAGCTGTTTCAGCCTCTCTCCTGTAGCAGCAATTACCCTCTGCTGGGAAAGCTGTGCTGTAAATCTTCAGGGTCCCCTGACACTCTCAGTAACAGCAGACTTCCAACTGTTACCCACAAGACACTTCAAAGGCCATCTTGGATAAATATGTGAAAACTGTCCTAAACTCTTACAGTAACTGCAAACCCAGAGTTAATATCCCTTCCCCCATTCCCACCCATCAGGCTTCCATTTACTGTAATTGCTTCATCTGCTTGCTCCTCTGTATCTGTCATTGAGAATACTTTCCAACACAACCTATCCACTCCCACAAACAGGCTTGAAAGAGGGTGAAAAAGAAAACACTGACAAATGTTTCCCCTGCAGATAATCATATTGTCACTAGAGCCTTTAAACTACTCCAGTGTCTTCCACATTCAATTAATAAATGACCTTGGGCCCAGATCCTCACTTCGTTAAATTAAAATAACATTCCTGTTATCAATGGTAATCTTCTCATTTAGCCCAGCTGCATATCTGGATTGCCAGGACTCAGAGGAAGTTTGCCACTGAGAACTTAAAATCTGGATCTTCTTATTTACAAAAGATTTTACGCTCTTAAACAGTCCACTACTATCTACCAAATAAGAGTAATATAAGCAGAAGGCTGAAAACACAGTTCTCTATAATAATGCATCTTGGGTAGTCTGACTGAACAAAATAAAGTGCTGCAATCCTGGTTTGCAAGCGACTTACACCCTGCTGTGAAAGGGTGGTGACTAGCAGGTGATGTGCAGGGCAAGAGGAGCGCAGGAGATGCCATGACTCCAAATGACTGCCCAGGTATGCTAAGAAAACTAATCCCGCTCTAGTTGTCCTTTCTCAGGTCGCAACACGGTGAGCAAGTGGGAAACTATTGATTGCATTCTACTGTCATCTCTGGAAAAAACATGGGTGAGAGCAGCTGCATGGGTGAGTCCAAGGAGCTTTAGGAAACAGAGACAATGACACATGTCTCTGGAGGAAGTTGAGGCATGTGAATATGGAAAAAGACTAGGTAGATATACATAGAAATATATAAACAAGTTAAAACCTTCCTCTGATGCTTTTTGGCAAATTTAAAGAACATGGAGAAGGGGTGCTGAGCATAGAGAAGATGGGGGAGGTGTAGGCAGGGAGGAGTGCTGAGGAGAGATGGCAGTTTGGGGGGGAACATTTAGTGTGCTTCAGGGCCCAAAACAGCTCTTGTAAGGTCCTGCATGTTTATGTACATTGATCCATGCATGTGTGGTCAGAAAAGATGTATAAAACATGAAGTTTTATATTTCGTAGGTATCTTCTTCAGACTTCGAAGCCAGCACTGTGAAGCACCTGTGTCCTCCTTCCATAAATTTACCCAATAGTCTCTTTTAAATTGAATTTGGTCCTTTTTTGCTCTTTTTCTCCTTGGCTGAAAGGCTACCAACTTCCCTGTCCAACCAGTCATCCTTTGTCTGGAGCAGACATTGGTGATGAGGACTTAGATATTTCCTTTGAGTAACTTGTGCATTTACACAATGTTCATGGGGCTTATTCATCCCAAGGAGTGGCAACAAATGCCATGAAACATTTGCATTATTATCAGGTAAGACTTGGCCTCTGGAGGCAGCTGTCTTAACATACTGTGTTTCTGCAAAGCTCATGCAATACTAATTGTTTGGCAGATAGTTTAAGACCCTGACCCAGACCATGAGTTTCACAGGTGGAATTCTCCAAAGATGAGGTTATTCACAGAGATGGCAGGGGCCAGTGGGTGGGTGGTCTTACATGTCCACTGACATGTTGCATTCAACCTGCCAGCAACACAAAGGAAATGTAAGAGTTCTCCTAAGAGACAAATGCAAAGCATACAATGATTTTATAGACACAGTTATTCTGTGGCATCTTTGGGTCACCTAAGAGAAATTTCATCCTTAGCACTCACACATCACTAGGGCCTAACAAAGACGCTTTTTGTTTGCAACACTAAATGATGTAACCTTACTCACAAACGTAAAGCAAGGGGTATTACTTAATATTTATAACATTATCTAGTGTGCACATACTATATTTCCCTTCCAAATGCTTTGTGCTTTTTTTTTTCCTTTTTTTAATCAATGTCAAGTGAATAGTGACATGATAAATATTCAGTGAGGGTAGATAACAACCTTGATATATCTGAGGTACCTGATTCTGTCTAAATCATCTCATTCTTTTGTGCTTTTTTTTTTTTTTTTTCCCCCTGGGCAACTTGCTCCTAATATGAATTTGACTGAACTGAGTACTTGTCAAGTTTTTGCACCACTGTATGAAAGAGTAATAGGTCATATTTATTTACTACTTTTCTGCTGCAATTACATGTAACAGCTCTCTTTCTGCTACGGACTGAAGATGATCTTTGTTTTCTAATAGCATCACAGAACTCTTTTAACACATTATGCCTGGAGTCACTGTTCGTAGATAATAACATCTTTTCTTAGTTGAATTGTATTTTAAGCCAAGAAATAGACTATGTTCATGTTATACAGACATTTGCAGTTGATCATCTCTCAAGGAATTAAACTTTTCTATTCCTCCCTAAAATATTTTACTCATCTATAAAATGTTTCAGAAAAATGTTTCAGACATAAGTTAGTTTGCACTGTGGCAAAAGCTGGTTTTGCGTATGTTTGAGCAGCAAAAGAAAGTTATTCAGCTGGATAATAAATAACATGAGAACAGTTAGAAGACTATTGTTTGCCACATTCTGCTTGCAAACGATGTATTTATCTCAGACTCAGAGTGGTCATCCAGACAGATTTAAGTACCCAAACTCTTCCGCCCATACTTTAAAGAACGTTTTGGTTTACACGCCCATGGAAGGGGATATGAAGAGTAATGACTTTCACTTACTGCCTTATGCAGGCTGGTCTGGCTACAGAGAAAGAAAAGAAAGTTCTAGTGTAACTGATGTCCTCATCAAGCACAGGAAGGATAGCAGGAGCAGGGCTAAGCCTCAACCCCCTTCTCTGTATGTGGACATGCCCAGGGCAAGTTCCCCCAGAGCCATTCTGCTGCCAGCTCAAGGCCAGCCATAAATATCAGGCTCCTGGTGGTAGAGGTAGGCAGTGAAGGATCATAACTCCTACCTTGTCTGTGCTCACTTAGAAGTCACTTTTGATTCCTATGTCAAAAAGAGCAGTCTCAATATTCTCCTGCACAGAGTACTTCTTCCAAGCCATTAGGGAAAAATACACCTAGTATCTGACAATGGAGGCTGCCAGTCTGCAGGGAAGAAATGTGTTTTTACTCTGAAACTACAAGTTCCTGGTCCTCAGTAATATTAGAAAGAATTTTAGGAAGAATGTTAGGATCAAAATAGCTTCTTATATCAGAGAGTCAAGAAAGACTTTAACTTTTGGAGCTAGGGAAAGATAAACTCATCATTAATAATTTTGGAATGGATATGTAGAGAAAAATGGAAGAAAACATAGTGTTTTATTCAATTTCTCTATTTCTAGTGTTCTTGAACATTTCAGCAGGAGCTGAAGGAAGATCTACCTGAATCAGAATATCTATTATATCTTTTTTCTTATATATTCAATGTAGCTTTTCCTTACTTTTTAGCTCAGATAAAACTTAATCTGATTCTGACCAAAGTAAATGGATGCTACAGATATTCCAAATACTGTACTACTGAAGTTTATGTGCTTCGATGGAAGTGAGATCAGACAATATAGAACATTTTTACAGATTTTTAAAGGTATCTGGCATCGATATGACTTTGTGCAGAGTTATAACACTGTGGGAGGAGCTTTATGGACTGATCTTAAAAAAATCTTTCCAATATAAAAGCAGGACCAGATCTCATGCATTTTTCAAGGAAACTTCTTAAAACTCTCAGAAAAAAAATGACTTATCCAATGCAAATATAAAGAGATGGAGTTTTCTAATGTTCATCACTTCCCTAAGTGATTCTTAAAAATTCTACTTTTTCCTGAGAAAAATGTAGTTAATTTGTTCCTCAGTTCATATTAAAGTAAAAGATGAACAGTGACCATTTCCTGACTTATAGATTTAGTGACTCCAAGTGACTGTCTGAAATTTATGTTTATTTTTTAAAGAGCTGAATCACCTTGATTTTGAGGCTTTAAATTTTTCTTTGACTAAAAGTCATATTAACGCACCATTAGGCTCCTGAAAGTTGCTAATTTAAGGGATCACAACAAACTAGAGAGTTCTTATGACTGTGACTCCACTGTTCATTGATGGGAAGAAAGTGAGCAGGAATCACTTTCTAGCCTTGAACAAATGAGGATGAAAATGTTGGTTAGTGAGTGCTCAATACCAAGCATGTACTGCTCTCCTGGTCACTTCTCCAAAGCAGAAGGCAGGGTTTGGTGGATTCCTGAATTTATGCAGTCTGTGTTGCTACTGTATCTCTGCAAATAGTCCAATCAAAGCTAGGTAAAAAATTGGTTGGAATTTCTGATAGGGGAACTTATTTATTCTTGTACCATATTCACTGACCAATTACTATTTTTTCCAATTATGAAAGAGTTGATTGAAAGTTTGCCACAGAAAACTATAATTAGATACCCGATAAGTTTTGGGTCATATATCTGGTCATTTAAATATCATGGTATACTTAATTTTACCATGTTAGACTTTAAACCTTTCTTTAACCAGAAGTCACATTAATTTAACTATACAGTCTTCAGTGTTGTTAATCCAG
Organism: Theristicus caerulescens; assembly: GCA_020745775.1. NCBI lineage: Eukaryota > Metazoa > Chordata > Aves > Pelecaniformes > Threskiornithidae > Theristicus > Theristicus caerulescens. The sequence continues at coordinate 13,870,205 of CM036561.1, forward strand.
GTAACCACAGCAGGGAAAGAGTGACCATGCCTGTGACTGGTTGGTGTTTCTCACTCCCTACTGCACTGGTGGATCCTGATCAGCTGTAACCAACTGTCTTTGGTGTGTCCTTCCTCTCTCTCTCTCTCTCTCTGGGGTACCTTTTCTGCCTGTAATGTTTTTTCTTAACTTTGGACCATAGTAGCTCTCTGTGAAGAGAGTATCCAAGCTATGTATTTTATAGTGCCTGTCATTGCCCTACATTTATTAACTGGCATCCTCATACTTTAGTTCAGTAACAGTTTACCATATGAAGAAATCTAGGAAAGGAGGGAAGCAGTGTGAAGAACTGAGACACTAGGAGCATCAGGCAGGGAAACGAGCTAGCTGCATCCAAGCTAATCTTGGGTACCAAAATATAGGGGAGTGTGATGCAAAGATATCCATGTGGGCAACACGTCACATGAGGTTTTTTAACTTGGATGTCATGTCACATCTAAGAGATGTTGGTAAATTCTCTCAGTGGTGCACTGCACCATATGGGCTTACTGGTTCCAAACTTCAAGGATCTCTTCTTTCCATTTCATGGTGTATACTTAGTTAGAGAGAGAAAACACCTTAGGGAGAAGGAAGATAACAAGTTAATGTTATCCCTATACTATCCATGGATAGTGATAGTCAATTTTTAGCTAAGTTGCAAGTTTTGGTTATCATGAGACTACACTTAATTTTTCCTCTCCATGATATTTACTCCCTAGTGTAGTTACAGAGTAATTGAAATTACCTTGGCTTTTGTCTTTCAGTCTTCTCTCAGAAGAAAAGAAGATATTCTCTGCACTTATTCTAATTCCATTTTGTCTTTTTGACTTTGGATAGCCAGAGCTACATAGACTATTCCAGGTGATATTTTACTACCACTCTTTAAACTGACATAATTCCAATTCTGGGCTGAAAAAAACCTTTACCAGGATGATTCATAGCTATCACTTGCTTTCAACTCACAGTACAATCCTTATCAGTCTTTAAGGTCAGATTCATCACAGCTGAAATTAGGTTTGCAGACATGCAAATTAGGAGAACAGTCATAATATTATCCTTAAATAAACAATGGTGGGACTGATTCAGATGAAAGGTGGGTGATTGTTCCTTACCTCTGAGCCTCAACTGGATATCTGAAATTCAATGAACTGAATCTGAATTTACAATTCATCCATTTTTGAGTCAACAAGTTGAACTAGCACAACTCCTGCATTATTGCCAAATTTGTTACCAAAAATATTCAGTGACATCGTTAATATCATTGCCAAGAATAACCATAGGAAAACTGTTAATAATTCTTTCAGTATGAACTGTGTTTATATAGCCTTGAGAAGTTGCCTTAATTTTACTACAGTGCTTCTGTTAATACCAATCTTTTTGCTTGTAACTAACACAATGGAGCCATACTTGTACGGCATTTTATTATGTGCTTCACTGAAATTGTGTATTTAGAAGTTCTGTTTTCTCATCCAAAAATATAAGGTTGCATTATACCTAAGATAAGAGTGTTAGGTTTTTTCAGGATCAGGCTACACTTTAGATATGCAAATGCATCTGTGACCCATATCTTCTACTCATTTTAATTATATCATTACAATAATAGAAGGTGTGAACAAAAGTCCTCTACATGTCTTTAGAAAACTCAGCACATATTTACCTGTCTTTAAAAGATGCAATCAGCCTGATGGTTTTTGTTAATAATATTAACAATAATATTAAGTAGTAATGGTAACAGCAATCATAATAACTCACATGTAATAAGGATATATACATGATCTCTGTCTCAAGAGGAGTGTGAGGACAATTCAATGTTTGCAAAGAATCTTGGATCAGTCCAGATTATATAATAGGAGTATTCTTGTTTGACAGCCAATGTATTTTATAAGTGTTGATGATTTTTAAGATATAAAAGAAGAGAATACTGATCTGCTTAAACTAGCATTAATCTTGCCAAAAAAAAGAGTAGTGTTTTAAATTAATAAATCTCTCTTTCATTAATACTATATTAATTTAGGAAAAAAAAAATCCTGAGGTTCTTTTATTTAAGAATGCCAGCTGCCTAATTTAATGACAAAAACTAGAATGAGAAATGAAATATGTTTGCTCACCATTACTATTAAGGAACATTTCTCCAGTATATTTCTCTGTTTGACGATTTTCTGTCACAGAATTCAGAGTACAGTTAACCTCTCACAGTCTATAACTGCACACTTGAATAAATCAAAATTAAGCCTAATTCATTTTTAACCCTACACTCAGCAACAGTAATGATTGAGTATTTGTGACAAAACTGCAGAAGGGAGCTCGTACTTTAAGGGTCCAAACATTGCTTGTGTTGAAGAAAATGGAGAGCTGAGGTGACCTGATCTGCCTCTGCCCATTAGGGACTTTTTGATAGTCATTGTCTTCAAGAAAAATAATTGCTTCCCAAGAATGCTCAGCTAAATCATTTTATTAGTGTGAACTGGATTAAGGTTATAGGAAGGTCCCTCTTGCTTCTTACCCAATAATATCTGACCATGCATATCAAAGAGTGGAGGAGGCAAATTATTCATTATTTCACCAGCATAATGAAAGCATAAGGGAGGTTTAAAAGGACGCTATCTGCAGCAGGAAACTGTCAAAGAACGTGGGAACACAGCCCTCCTGCATTTTTGTTTCAGCTCCGTTGATCAGAAGATTGAAAGGCCTGCTCTACCTACAGGGGTCCTCTGTTCAGGCCCCACAGTGCAATTATAATCCGTCCTCACCTCCTTTAGAATGACAGGCCAAAAACAAAGCCCAGAGCTTTTGTACAGCTTAGCATTCCTAAGAAACACAAATCTTCATTTCTTTCTTTCTTTTTTTTTAACTCTTAAGAATTAATTAAAATTGCTCTTATATAATATCGAGGGCTAAAACAGCTTAAAATTATCTAATACGTTTTAAGGGTGGAATTTTTTTATAGAGCATGTAGAAGGATCAGTTGCTAACTGCCACAAGGTAGAGCAGCTCTGCTTTTGTCTTCGGGCTGCCTGCAGGAAAAAGGAGTCAAGTTGGCAGTATTTTGCATGAGGCTGTTTAATTTCATTTTTTCTGCCATTATTCCTGTTGTTTACACATTTTAGTGACAGAAATTTGCAAGTAGTTAGATCCTCAATGGCTCTTGCAGTTAATCTTGTTGTTGAATGTCTGCTTTTCAAAGGATATCTGAACAAAAGCCATGCACCTCCACAACTAACATGTATACTAGATCACTGTAAAAGCATCAAATGGTAGGAACTGTGATGGCCTAAGTATATTAAAAGATGCAGGATCTATATAAAAAAGTAACAATTTTAGTAGCTTCCAACAGCAGACTTTTTTGGAGGCAACAAAGACATTTCCAATTTTAAAACAACAGCAACAAACTATTAAACGTGCTAAACATACTAGCTGTTTTATCTTCCTTCAGCTGGCCTACCACATCATTGTGGTTATCTGAGGAATGCTGTAGATTGCATTGTTATAACAGCTTGGAAAATTCTGTGTTTAACATTAAATCTTCAGGCTGCATTGCCTTACCCAGCGTAAACCAGCACCAAGCAGGCTAAAGTTAACTGTCAGGTTACATTGCAGAATGAGCACACAGAATGCATTTGGCAAGCAAATCTCACATCATGTGTGTGACCTTTAAATGCATATATTTGCAGAAGGTTAGACAAGATTCCAGGCTGCTTGAAAGCTTTAGAGGGTGAGATCAATATGGGATGCCACAGTGTAGTCTAGCTATGCATGTGAAAGTCTGCTTTGAAAATGCAAAACCAGGTGATAATAAAAACGATGGTAATGGCATGAATTTGTTTCACTGTTCTCATCCTCTGATTTCTTGTTTTCCATCTGGGACAACCTAGAATTATTTTTCAGCTGATTTGTTTTTTTTTTTTTTGTGCCTTTAAAATGTGGCACAGCTACAATGTCAGGGGTGAAATCTGGCTTCCAAGAATACAAATGCATTCACAGGTCAGGTTATACCACAACTGTTCTGATACTTACTGTAAGTTCACACTCTTCTTGTATCACTTAACTTTTTACTATTAACATTATTTAGTAATTGCTTTACAAATTTATTTTTTTTTAATTAGGAAAGAAATTCTTAACATGTTAAATTGACTGGTTAAAGACCCTTTGCAAGCATTTAGGAAGATAGCATTTTAGTCAAAGAACGCTTAAAAGGGGAACTATTTCAGTATCCCTTTCAAGGTTTATTTTGCTGTCAGGAAGGTGTAAGGCAATGTAAATGAGAATCAGGCCTCTCATTCACTAAGCCACTTCTTTTTGGTTTGTTATATGTTGATTTCCTTTGTTTGAAAGGGACAAAGGCATGTTATTTTATTCTTTTTCACATATGGTTTATCTCTTTGCCCTTTAAGTGACACCAGTTGGATCGTTCATGTAAGATACCCAGGAGCCTGAGGACAGAAGGAAACCAAGCAGTGAATAGCCAGTGGGGGAATATCAAAAGCCAAATGATTTGTTTGTCATTCATTACCTATGCTATTACCTTCAGAAGTACTATGGCATGGGGAATCAACTTCTGGAGCAATAGATGTATTCAGGGACTTGGTGGAACATCTGTCCCTGATATATTTCTGCATCAGAACCTGAGAAATAATCTGAAGTGATTCTCTGCACTGGCCAGTGGAATCCCACCAGTGATGCATTTGTGGGAAAAGGTTCAGAAATGTGGCTTTCTTCAAACATGTAGAAAACCTGTTCTTTGGGATGAGGCATTAGCTATCTCCTGCTATATTTTAGCAATAATATTTAGCAGGTAGAACTTTTTATTTTCTTTTACTTTAAATAATTCTGCAAACTTATATGTCAGAATGGATGTAGTGCTTGACTGACCTTCAATTAACTGGTGCAAACCTATCCCTCTCTGGCACTCAACAAACCTTTTTGATAACCTTTGATAATGTGCAGGACCTATCAGACTCCAAAGACTTGGCATGCCTTAACACCAAATGAAGGCTCAAATGAGATCAGTCTATCTTGAGGAAGTATATAACTCACTGAGCTCCACCTTCCAAGTGAATGTGGATGTCTACTCGGAAATCCAGGAGTTTTGACTGAAGCTGGGCTTCTTTGTAATTTGCATATAATTCTGCAGAGCTTCAGGTCAAAGCTGGCTAAATGAGCCAATAACATGGTAACTGCAGATTTATTTCTACAGTTGTTAACGAAATAATTGTGAAAATTTCTAGCCATTTCCATTCCATATTTCTATTCTACTACCTAATATCCATTAGAGAGTTTAATTCACTACAAAAACCTACTTACAAATAGGGTTTATGAGGAAAAAAAATCCTGTGGACATTATTTGCTCCTGTTAGACCTACTAGAATTAATAATTATTTTGTAATGTTTTCACACATTTTTTTTGTGGGTTTTTTGTTTTTTGTTTTTTTTTCTTTAATTGGAAATGGAACTAAAGAGCTTTTAAGAAATTCTGAAACACCTAAAGGAACTTTGACAGATTTTTCAATTTGAGCAAACACACTCTGGCCATAGTAAGCAGTCTTCATGGTTTTAGCCCTGCTGCCATCAAAATATTGCCTAAGAAGAATGTATAGTCCTAAAAGGTCAGTTTGAGTCAGTGTTTCCAGTTTCTTTAATAATTTCTTTAATAGTGGTTTTCTACAACAATGTTCCTCCAGTCAAATGCTTACATTTTCCAGGAAACACTTACTTTTAAAATAAACAAAAGCATAGATATGTGAAGTTACCTTACATTTTATTTCTCCCTTTTGTACAGTGTCATCTTCCAAGTATAGTTCCTGCAGAATGACTTTTCAGATACAAAACCTCTCCCAGTTTTAACTTTAAAACAGAATGGTAATGTCATGCTTTCCCTGTAAACTGAGGGAATCACGAGAACAAAGCAGTACCATTGACCCCACAGCTGAAGGCTGAAAGCCAGAAGGGACAGCCATCCATAATGCTCTAGAAGTATCTCTCTGTTCTTCCTAATGCAAGGAAATTGCCTTGCACTGCATTTGAATAGAAATACATCATTCAGAATTGGTGGACTATTGGTAAGAAAGTAGGCATTTGGGGACTAAACGGAGATCTTCCTGAATACTCTTTGTTCCCCAGCTGTTTCAGATGTGAACTCCCTCTCTTTTTTTTTTTAATTTACTGAGTTCATATTAGAAAGTTCACTGGGTTTACGGTAGATTTCAGGAGCTGGATAAACCAAAAGCTGATTTGCTCCATTACACCTCTGTGCCACCAAAAGACCAGACTCTGTGTGTGTCCATGCACACCCATGTTCTCAAAGGGAAGACTCAGTTTCTAATAATATTTAGATTGCTCAGGTCAATCCCAGCTCAGCCAAGTCAGCCAACTGTTCCAGCTACTGTGGCTACACCACCGCTCCCCAGAAGGCCATAAGTCTTGTGGCCTTCAGGCATCTAGAATCTCTTCTCTGTCTCCCTAGTCTGAACTGTTTTTTGTATAATAGCAAAGATATATTCTTACTCTGACCTCTTCGATTGTCCCTAAATACAGGAAAACTCAAGACACAGATCTGACACTCTGCATCTTTGCTTTTTCTAACAGGATCTGAGCAAGAGCTGAATAGATTTTCTCCTGTAAGAGCTCTGATGTTGGAATTAGCAAGAAGATCCTCTTTAATTTTTTTCCAAAGATGCCTTGCATCTGAGATGTCTTACAGAAAGATTCAGAGACTCATCAGCCTGTGTAAATTGTTATAACTCCAACCACAGCTATCTGTGGATAATGCCTACTTTATGCAAGCATTTCTGAGACATTCCAATTCCAATTAATGCAAATATTAATCCATTTCTTTCCATCCATATATGCAGGGGTGGGAGGGTTGCATCTGTATTCTGAGCATCATTTTTCACAACCTACTGGAAAGTAACTGACAGTCCAAATTTTTTCCTGTGCTTCAAAGCTTTGTCCTGAATACAGAGATTTACTCAGACTGAATGCTTTCGATATCTATTTGTTACGTCTCTTTTCACCTGCAAAAACTATGATTTGAAATTATTTCTTTACCCATTTAAATATGACTGAAAATAAATTTTTATTTGTCCATTTGTTAAAAGTTATTCATCTGGACATGTTCTCATCACAAATCACTTTGAAGTGTGAATACCTTAATGAAAGAAGTGAGCCAGAGGGTATTTAAATTAGGTGATGAATGTATCTAAAAATGCAAACAAAAATATTTCCTAGATTTTCAGTTTATTTCAGCACTCTCTTTTGGGCTTGTAACTTACAGTTAGTTTTACTTCCAGAACCGAGACAAAGAATGCAAAAAATACAAGACATGGAGTATTCAAAAGTCTTTTTTGGCAAAACGACATAAGAAGGGACTAGTGTCAGAGTTACAGAGTTTATTCTTGTGAGCCTAGAGCTAGGAGCACTTGAGTTGACATTCAGCTTTTTAGGCAAAAGCAGTGTCAACTCATTTCAGCACCAAACGTGCAAGACATGTTGAGATAGTTTCTTGAAGGTCACTCTGAAGATCAAAGTGTTCCATCAAACTTGCAAATGTTGGCTAGCCATGGCCAGAAGATGCATTCTGGATGCATGTGCACCAGCACACCCAGGGCCTGGCATACCTGATATACCACCGGGCAGTTTAAACAAGTTCTCATAATCCAGATATGTACTTGAAAAGTGAAGTCACAGAGCGTGATGTGTTTATGCCATGTGTCCTGGAGCCTGTCAGCTGTGATGGAGACATATTCTTCAGCTTCTCTGCTGTGAAATGGATACCTTTATGGCTCTGAAAAGGTCCATGATCTGTACAAAGACTAAAAATACCATGGTACTGTCGCTGTTATTTTGAAAAACCTCAGCTATTGGTGTGGAAGAGAGAAGCATCTTCTCCCCAAAATTTACCTTCCTTCTTCAGATCTTCTGCAGAAGGTAAAGAGGCTTCTGAAATCCTGCTTGGGTTGGTTGGGTTGAATTAGAAGTTCCTGACGGGTAATGTCAGTAAAAAAATGTAAGAGTCAACTGCAGCTAATGTTCAAGGGGGGAAACTGCTTCTGCTGAGGAGAAGCGTAAGCATGCTGTTATAGAGCATGCAATGCATGGTAATATACTATATAGAGATTATGCTGAAGACAGCGATTCTAAGGCATACCAGTCAATGAAGTTGCAAAATATTACTGCTTAGTGAGAACATCCTAAGCATTTCTGTTTAATTGCTAAAGTCATGGAGTTAATATCAAGCAATTGCAGTCATGTAGTTGTTTTTAGTACCTTTTTCTGAAACATTTTCACAAAGGTAGTTTGTTGCTTAGAGAATCAGGAACTATATTAGGGCTTTTGTTTAAATACATATTTTGAGATCAGACATGCTAGTACATGCAGGGAACATCAACAGTTTTTATTAAGCTTTAGCAAGGCTCTTCCCCTCTGGCAAGAGTTTCCTCTGCCTGTTGATGATTTTATGGACAGAGGAAATGACACATTTACTGGTTGTAGCCTGTCAGAGGAAGGACAGCTGTAGTAACAGCATGGTGAAATTTTGGAGATGGAGTGAAATAAAACTTCAGATAAAAAATTTAAATTTGGTACAAGTTTTTAAAGTGGAGTTCACTCAGCATGTTGAGAAGCAAAACAGTGGATTCACTGTTTCTTAGCCCTTTTGAAGTTATGTTGATACTTTCCATGTAAAAGTAACTTAAAAGGATACCTCAAAGATATCTGTTTGAAATCACGCCCTGCTTTACTTTTGCCCATACCAACTGAAGCAAACATAAATGAAGACATCTGCTTTGTAGCATCAGATTTCTCTTGTAGTGCCAGCAGTAGAAGCCAGGTTTCATGCCCATACTAACAGAAAATAAAACTGAAGAAGAGTTACAGCAGCACATCAGATCTCTCAACTCCTTTGTAGAGGTGAAGATGGACAGGGGAGATTTGTGGCCAGGGCCTTGGGGAAGCACTATAGGATGTCTTGTTTAGATCTATGAGGTAAAATCCACTACTGTAACATATATGAAAGGCATCACAAAAGTTACTGCACCCTCCCACTGCCACAGTTATATCGTCTATCCATACAGGAATGAATCAAATCCACAGTTTCAAAAAAGCTTTTTATGCTTCTTTTTAAATAGTTAAACCTTATGAAAATATTTTCTTTAATACCAGCTTCTCTGAAAACATTCTACTTTAACATGATAAAGAAGATACTTCCAGTGCATGAGTTGTTCTCCCCACAGGCACTCTTTGGACTATAAGAGGAACTCTGTAAACTCTAGGGTAATATCCATAACAACACATGGCTTGTTATATCGTGCAGCTTAATCAACCATAAAATGATTCCAATTTGAATATGTTCTATTTTAATTGGCAATTGTGTTGGTATCTGTGCTTACAAATAGAAGTCAGAATAGTCATGTTAACTTCTGTCATGCTGCTCTGCAGACTAATTTGAGCTATCTTAACAAAGGATTTTGATTATTCCAAAGTTAAAGGAATTGTTTAGGTGTGAATATAATATTAGAATAAGGGTCTCTGGTTTTGATAGCAGAAGTAGTAAAGGAAAAGGAATAAAATTAGGTGAAAGTGGAAAAACAAGAAAACATTTTAAATTTTGGTTGTTTTCCTCTTCAGGCAAATTGACAAATGCAACTGAAGCTATTATCTGACTTTATACCTGATTATTCTTTGAGAAGGAAACCGGACTGGATGACCTCCTCAGGTCCCTTCCAATCTGAATTATCCCACCTTTAAAAATGCCAAAACCAAAAAAATGCCACAAAAATTCCAATTCTTCAGTCTAATTCTGTTTTCTGTTTGTTAACTCTGAGATAGTAAAGAATTTCTCATTTTCATTATTATTAACATAACTGCACTATATGTCACGTTTTTTATGATGTTATACTTAGTACATTTAAAGAGGATACAACACAATTTAAAATTCTCGATCTGTTACATTCCTGTTCAAGATGTTTCTTACACTGGAGGAGAGGGTGAACTTCAGGAAAGACATGTATGGAAACTCTCTGTCTGTCCTGTACAGACTTTGCTTTTCCTTTCATCAAAGAGAAATTTCCTTCATTACAACGATGCAGGATCACCCAAACCACCAAACTACAAAGGAAAACACTTGACATTCGATACACCTGATTAAAATTGTAAGACTTCTCTTGTACAATTAACCTCATTTTCCTACCTAATATTTTAGAGTGAATGCAAGAAAAATGTTAATGTAGACGGTGTGAAAATCATTCTGACTATTTACCAGGTGCTCTTTACTTTTCACTACTTTGTCACCAGCTGTTATATTGTCTTGATGGCTATGGTACAAAAACAGAGATTAAAAAAAAAGAGAGGAGAAAAAGGAGCAATTACTCCCCCACATGCATTATTATCATTGCATGGGTTATAACAGCAGTAATCAGAATCAAGTCAGCCATCTCCTGATTTGACATTGTTTTCTGTAAAGAATAAAGATATACTTTGTTGCATTCTAATTAGGGAAAGAAATCTTGGGCTATCTTTGTGAAAAATGCTTTTTTAGGCCATGGAAATCAGGTGCTTCTTGAACTCATCTTTGTCTTCAAACAGAAGCCTGGGAAGGCTGGAGCAGCTGGGCACCAGAGCATGGTGAGGAACATGGGGAACACGGTGAGGAACAGGGGGAACACGGTGAGTCAGCCAACATTGCAATTTTGGCTCTAAACCAGCAAGGGTACAAAAGTAGGATGAACTTTAAACACAGGTAGCAACACACAGAGTAGTAAAACAAAAGATCATTGCATTCAGGCAACACTGTCAAATAAGAACCTTTACAGAAAAATCATCTGGATTTACAAGATAACAGTTATCTTTCTTTTACATATTTAAACCAGGGAACAAAATTGAGAACTGGGATGCCACTGCCCCTTCAGCTTCCTCTGAGTATTTCAGAACTTCATAGACCCACTCCTTTTCTGCAGTGCAGAATGAGGCCCTTGCTGTGTAAACCAAAGTAGCTCCACTCAATTTTTGGAACTCCACTGATAAAACTATTTATTTACACTACCTATCCCTATTGTCTCTTCAGATTAGCTTCCACATAATCTGTTTTTATACCTCTTTAATTATAAAGAGGATCACTTTCAGAGCAAAATCTCACAGTTCTTTCATGAAAAAAGGTATTGCATAAATAGGTTTTTAGAGCTGGCAGATTACCCAACAATGAACAAATAAATGGCTTCAGCGGTGTAAGGATACAGTATCCTCAAAGTGCACGCTTGCGTGCATACACATGCCCACACAGATCTCTTGCCTGCATCTTCACAGATTCATGGTGTCATCACAAAATGTATTAGCAGAAAATGGATTTATTTCTGAGTACAACAAGACAGATTGCCCATTCAGGTACAAGTTACAGTTACTACACTTTGTGTAGACAAACTCATTTATGAGAGCTGAGCATCCAACCTTCTTTCTTCAAAAACAAGTAGTGGAACTAGCTTTTCCAATTCTGAATAGTAATAACAATCAAAGTAACAATAAAGACATACATCTTCATAATGAAATGAAAGAAAATTTTCTTCTCCAGCAATGCCCATCTGGCTGAACAATTGCATGCCCAATAGCAATGTACCACACATATGCTTACATGTCCACTAGTGTTTATGTGTAGACACTGTGGAAATCATAAATTCTTCCTAAGGTTGTCAACAGACTAAAAATCTCTTCCCACTGATGCAGCACCTGATTAAATCAGTCTCCAAATCGACTATTGCATGGGAGGGAAGCTCTGAGTCCTGAACACAGTCATCATGTGAAACACTCAGGTAATCTCTCTGTTGTTATGCAGACGCAGGTGACTGTAAGGCAGTTCCTATTAATAAGGTAGAGGAAAAGAGGCTGGATATAATAAATAGGACAAAACAGGGTTTTACACTGGAGACCAGAGATATATATAGCACTCTCTCAGTTGCACACAACCACACACATGTGCAAAGAAGCAGAAGAGGCAGTGACTGCCCTTGCATAGTCATGTGGACTATTACATTTTTGGTTTCTCAGTAGTCACCATCCAGCTCCTGCGATCTATCCCTTAGAAGTGAGCAGTCAGTGAGTAGAAAGAAAGAACAGATAATGCAAGAAGAAAAGGGAACAATCGTAGGGAGTATGGTAGAAAGGGAGCAGACTGGCAGGCTGCATGCCAGAATCTCCATGTCACACTATACCCTGGGCAGTTCCAGAAATCATAAGAATTATGTGTGCTCAAAAGCCACAGTTCAGTTCCCTCAGCTTTAGGTCATCGCATCCAGTCAACTAACAACAGCAGCAGTCATACAATAAATACATATGGCTCAGCCTTTGAACTAGTTATGTTTTCAGTTCTTGTTCCTATTGGAAGACTCTTGGCAAAAGACCAGGAGGTTCCTTCTGATTTCCTAAATGTATTCACAGCCACAGCTCATTTGTCCAGGTGCCAGCCTTTCCTTTATTTTTAATGCTTTCATGGTATTTGCCAGTGTACATTTCACAGAGTAGTTATGTCCCCTCTGTGCCTTCTTACAGCTAAGTCCATCAAGCCAAACTGTTCTAACATGAAGAATTCCCTGTATTCATTGATTTTCTTAATAACACCTCACCACAAGCACAGATAATTCATACATTTTAGGAAGAAGCCTCCTTTTTACTGTAGTCACATCTGTTCTCTTCCAGCTGCTCCTGAGGTGCAATCTCTGACTTCATCATTAACAGCTTCATGAACTGGTATGGTACCAGAGGGAGGTGGGGCTTCTGTCCTGTCCCTGACAGAACTTTATGTTTGCCTGGACTGAGAGGTAGCCAAGGAAACTGAATGATCTCAGGGTCATTTTTTTTGCCCATTCAGCTCTTTCACCAAGCCTTGAAGAAAGCTTTTCAGCAAAGGGTCCCTTGCTCATGAGGACAGCAGGGGTCTCTGCACGAGATTAATACTTTGTAATATCCTAAGCTGCTTGAGCTTTTCCTAACACTTTAGGGAAGTGGATGAGGTAAACCAGCTTGTTTCTTTTGCCCTCTATTACCATAATGATTTCACCCGCACGTAAAGAAAGTCCTGGCTTCCTCCTTTCCCTATGTGATGTGGATGTGGCAACGTCCCCACAGTGCTCCTAACGTAGTGCTCCTAACGTGCTGCTTCTCACCCTAACCTGAAGTATGTGTTTGTATCATATTAACAAATAAGTTGTCATGGAGACCTTGTGTTCCAGCCCTTTTTTCCACCTTGGCTATGTCACAACTAGTAATGTGATTCTGGGACTACAGATTCCTCACACATAGGAAAATAGGTCAGTGGTTCACAGAATATTAATAGTCCTGAATCAAAAAATGTGCCCATCTATTGATGCAATTAAATTGTACCTTCTTGTTTCTGCACTGTCCTTTCCCTAACTCAGAATCAAACTGACTGCTGTGCACACATCTTAGGCTAAGAATCAAAAATGCCTTTTATTTCCACATCATTTTGCCTTCTAATTTGCCCTAAGATGTTTCAGAAGGCAACTATTTCTGATGACTGTGAAGAATTCAGCACTTAAAGTATCTTCCTTTCCTATAATGTGCAATAAAAACACATTGATTTGAACCTCTTGCAAAATATAGACTTGTTAAAAGACACATTGTCTGCAAATCTGGCATGCTAATTTCCCATGTGTGATTGGTTCAACGCGCAGATACTCAATGGTAAATAAAACCCAAGGTTTGTCAAAAAGAATTTCTGAGTAAGTTTATTAGGTTAAAAACTGTTTTGTTTTGGTGTGCCACTGTTGTTGTTTTTTCTTGGTCCCACATGGAGAGCAAACATGGCCTGGAAGAGTGTTATGTCAAGTACCTCCCATCATGCATTGTCACTGCTCAGTGAACTGGAGTCTAAAAAAAGTAATTCCTCATTTTCATCTTGACTAGGATTCCCCTTTTCTTTGCTGTGAAGCTGCACTAATCCTTCATTCAGTGCAACCCACACTCTCTGGTTCCACTCGGAGTTCTCCCTTTCTAACATCATTGTATTCTTTATCTGGGCCTTCTTCTTCCAATAGTACTCCTTGAAAGCTCTTTCACAGACAAGAAAGGACCAGCTCCATAATGGCCAAGTTGGCCCTTTTCTTTTCTCTCTCTTTTTTTTAAGCTTCCGACTGAGCTTTGCTATTTAATCTTCTTGAGGCGTTCAAGATGTCACTTGCCTCTGATGACTATAGACAAAAGGGAAATCCATCCAACTTGAATGCAGTGTATACTTGAATACATTGGGTTGCTTTGAAGAGAGTTTCTTGAAGTCTCTGTGTTTCATTGGCTGTCCTGGTGGCCTCCATGCAGGTCTTTATGTGAAATCATATGCCCTTTCACAGATCATGTTTCCTGAAATGTTACCTGAATTTATACAGCCCTAAATATTAGCAGGTGAGATATGAATCAAAACAGATTGTTTCAATGTGGTATTTTTAATAAGCTAATGAGAATTCCCTCCTCACCACAAGTGTATATGAACACTTGATGTTTTGTGGATGCTTTGACTACTTGGTTTGCGCATATTTTACAGGTAGCTATGTCATGCTCCCCCTTCTTACTGCTGCAAGCTGAAAAAAGGGAGAATACACAGAGGACAGGGTGCAGCATCCCCTCGCTCCAGCCCCTCCATTCCCTGTTTGAGCACTAAAAAGTTAACATTTGCTCTCTATAATGCATTACCTCAAGATTAATTTTACACTTCCTGTATTTTAGAAAACCTGAAACATTAATGCAAAGTACTTTAATAACTGTTATGGACAGTGTAGGTAAAATGTATTTATTTATACACATAAATGCTCTACATTATATGTATTCTTTAAAGGACCCTGATTTTCCTGAAGTACTGAATATCACAAGATACATAACTCTGTAGCTACTGGTTACCTACGAATATTTATACGGACTGACAACAGACTGATGGTGTGGAGGACGTCGGATGAATGGGTATTTGTCCATATAGGTTATTAGTTTGTATAGATTATCTGTTATTAGTCTGTATGAATTCAGTTTTGTGAGCTTATTTTTATGTATCATATATAGATAAAATTCTAGGAAAAAAACAAAATTGATAATGTCCATTGCCACATGAATGTAAGCGCTAACACTTTTATTAAATGGAAATACAGAATCAGAATTTCTGCTTTAAAATATGAATCTACGAATTCCTAGCATTGGTCAGGAGAAGAAAATGCGCAGTCTTTGTAGAGATATATACAACTTTTCATTTCCCATATCAATCATGAGAACAAGTTGAAGTTCAGATAATGGCCAGTTCAATTTACCCTAATTGTTAAGGACTTAGCCTGACTGTTTGCATTACAGACTGTGGCCACTGGGTTCTCAGTAGGGGTTTGCGGCCTACTCCATCCCGTAACAAACCCATGTTCATGCGTCGATTCAGATCCATCACCCTGAGATAAACTGTGAATATTGCCCTTTGTCCTGTGCTGCATTCTTTCATGCATTGTGGAGTGACTATTTAAGGATTTAAAGGCTCATTTGCACAATTCTTTTGTCAGCAGCCTCAGTGCAGAATGGAAAAGTGATGGCTTCTCTGTCTGGGTTATGCCCTGAAGCTCTTGTGAGAGAAATCTACATACATAAGTTTTTCTTACACATGCAGAATGTCAACACTAAAAAAAAAAAAATGACCTGTCTGTTTCTGTAGCTTAAAAGGTTATGGGTTAATATATGATGTGATTTGTTTTCCTCTTTTGTGGTATTTAAAAAAAAATCAACACTTGAAAACAAACAGTAAAGGAATACAGAAACACTGGGTATTTAAAAATTCAGCTGATTAGGGTTGTTGGAATTTGCAAAAGAAATCTCCTCTGTGAAGGGGATTGATAACATTAATAATTTAGATGCCCTCAATTGCTCAGGAAATGTCTGAGAAGATAATATTTCAAAGGTCCATCTCATCTGCCTATTATGGATGTCTGTTTTGTTAATACATGTTTATTTAAACAAAAAAAATCCTTGGAATGACAGTAGTTATATATATATATATAAATACATATAGATATACTTATTTATTTTAGAAAAAGATCTTGTTATTCTTCCCCTCAAAACACAGCTGGCTGGAAGGTTGCAAAAAAGATTAAAATTTGGTAAAATCAGCTCTTTGCACTCTAGCTGAGAACTCAGAAGGCTGTGCTAACTCCCTCTGAACTATTTACCTGCCTCGTTTACTGTATTAATGCTTTTTATTTGACATAGATGTCTCATTATGTTCAAGAAATCTACAGTCATTTCTCACAAGTAAGCATTGAGGATTTGAAATCAGATAGCAAAGTGATATTTTAGCAAATTCAAGCTGCTTAGCTAGTATACCTGAATTGCAGAGGAATGGTATTACCTTTTTCCATACAGAATTTTTCATTAAAGTTTATGACTTAGAGTGCTTAGGAATAGCCTGCATTTTTTTTTTCAATGTTTTCAAAATAAATTGTTTTGTAATGTGTCTCATAGCATTTGGTATGAATAAAATGTGTGAGGCAAGTAACTCATGCAGTTGGTAAAAAACCTTGAAATGCAAGATTTTGGCCTTCAAAATAAATCTGGCTGATATTTTTAGACCATTATAACTTTAACCGTATGATTATAAAAAATGAATACTCTATAGACTATGTTATTTATCTATCTGTTTTCCACCTACAAGTTATTATTATTAGACTGAATACTGAAATCTGTCAGACTAGTTTTAATCGGACTTCATCTGATTTTAATCGAACTCCAGCAATATGGATATTTCTGTTGTTTAATGTTGGGGTATTCCAGTTTTTATATCAGTCATCCATCCCCTCTTCTCTACAAATGTTATGAGTTTTTTATCACCCAAACATCCACTTTTCCCAGAGTTATTAAACCATTTTCTTATCCAGCTATATGTGTGGTCAAAATCTCTAAAGCTACCATATTCATCAAAATTCTCCTTAAAGCTTATCTTTGCCATGGTTCAGGTACCATCTAGTAATAAATGGTGGCAAGTGATATGTTCCACATGATGTTATTATTGGTAACAATTGGTTTAATCAACCTACAACTCAGGCACATAGCCAGTATAACCCTTGGTAAAGCCTCTGATTATTTTGGTGACCACGTCTTTCCCCTTGTCTCTTTGCCTACCTGAATGTTTTTGGTCCGTGCTTCACTATGTGTTTAACACTCCAGTTGTGTGGCAGTTATCATCTCCGTAGAGTCCCAATGACCATGAAGCCTTGCCATGGAAAAGATGTGTAACTTCCTCAACAATAGTTGAACAACCAGTCTTAAATCCACTTCCAGTTAAACATCTGCCTGTTTGATCTTAACATAGAGATTTTTTTTTTCTTTTGAACCAGTAAAGACAAGAATTTAAATGTTTTGAAAAATAAGAATGAATAATTTGTAAAAAAAAAAACTATATGGAACATATTAAAACTGCATTTACAATATAGATTTTTTTCCTTCTACTTGCTAAGTTTTAAGTAGGACATTGAGAAATAAAAGAAGATAGAGAAATCTTCTACTGAATATTTCTGATAGGATTGCAGACCCTTAGAAGTTATGTAGAACTTATAGTCTCTGCATATCTGAAGATTTGTCTGTCATCCTCACTGATAATGTCAACCTTTGGTCCTTCCCTCTAGGGAATTCCATGAAATTTTATGCTATGATACATCTCGTTTAAACATTTGTATTACTCTGTCTTGTTTATTACATTCCTTAGCCTGAAGATACGCAAAATTATGTGAATCCCAATGTAATGTGTTCTCTCTGACAGACTGATGTCACTGACACAAGATAGCCTTTGAACACTGGCTCATGGCCCTGGCTGTGAGAAATGGCTATATCAGACAGGATTCTAAATATTACCACAATTTTGAAATAATGGGGGTTGAACTCTATCTTGACCCTACTAGCTCAGTTAAATGCAAATGACCATTTGAAAATCTTATATCCAATGTGTAACAATAGTACGTACAACACATAAAAGATTCTGGTGTCGAGGATCGTGGTTAACATTTATTCCTAATTGCAACAATAAGAGTATAACCATGTGTGAGTCCAGGTGAAGGCCTGGACCAGATCACTGAGCACCAGGGAATTTAGCTGGTTGTACTGGTTCCAATCATAGGATGAAAATACAGCCCATAATCTTCCTGAGCCATAGACATAAAAAGAGTTGCACCTCCACATGTACTCTGCCATTCTCTGACACCTTTAAACAGGGAAGTTTTGTCTCCAGAAACCTGCAGGAACTGTTTGTGCAGGAGGTCTCAACAGTCCAAAAATTCAGGTTTATAGAGCCAGCCTGTTCCAGCCCACATGAAGGACCATCTCACCCATTTCTTCACTTTGCTGAAGGCCCACCATTGTCTAAAACAGTGAATGAAAAAGTGGGTGACAGACAGAGAGTGGCTGTTGAACAGGCTGCCAAAAAAGAAAGGGTTAAAAAGAATTTCAAGAAAACGTCCAATGAACACTGAGGGAGGGCAAATACATCTAGTACCAGGTCTTCCTGACAGATATTTCCCTAAACTGTTCCAAAAAACCTCCGATCAATAACATTTTTAGACTTTCCCCAATTAAGTTTGGAGTTTTATACCAGTAAAAGACTTGTATTTTGAACTTCTAATACTTAGTAATATCTATCTATTTTTCTCTCACATTCAAATACATAGGAAATATACAGGAAAAAAACCTCCAACACTTCTCATGGTTTTTTTTAAGTATCTTTCATAATATTGTCTATGAGTTTCTATAGGTTATGAATTTACACAGGGGAGCCAAGCCATAGTGGAAGAGTCTTATGTTTTGATTTAAATGTAAGGGGATCCATTGTCATTTTATTAAATTCTTGCAAAACCAACTCCTATAGTCATGAACTTCTTCCAAATTTGCAGGTGTTTTGCTGTTTTAAGGGGAACAAGAGTGTCACAGTAGGTGTAAGTCAAGGAGGGAAAGGCTGTCTCTCATTAACTAGGTGGATGACTTTGGCTTCTGGATGGCTTTATTTAACAAAGCAGTGACCTTGGGTTGGATTTTATTCATCAAAGTGCAGAAAGAGAAATACCTGGAGTGCAGTGGACATGATGATCTGTGAGTTGCTTGGCCACTTGGAGATTCCCCACTGCATGTGCCTGAATCCCTGAGCCAGTGTGCCCATACCAGGCACTTTCAATCTTCCTGGGAGGGGTTTAGAAAATTTTGACTTTTTGCCTATGTAGGTTTTCAATCCATAGTGTCCCAAGTTGTTGTTCAAGGCAGCAATCTGCAGTGCCTTTGGAATTAGCCTATTTTATAAAGTGAGTGAGATTTTTTCCCAAGATCTACCATCCTTTCCCTTGTCTAGCTTTGGTTCAGCATCAGCTAGCTACTGTCAATATAGGAGTTGATTTAAATTAGGTTTTAGAAAGATGAGTGATGAGTGATGGTTCTGTGCATGAATGACATAAACACATATATGTAATATATAGTGTATTAAGGAGTTATATGACAATCCAAATCAATTTAAACAGAGTCAGACCAAGTAATGTCATAATAATATATTCTGCTATGTTACTGTTCATTATATTAATATTAATGGTGATTATGATGAACACCCTTTTTTTCATCTGAAGCCAGACTTCCAAATTCGTATCTAATTTTAACCCATGGTACTTAACAGCATTTTTCTCAATCTTTTATGGCAAGCTGATTATCAGCCACAGAGATGACACTTTTCTATTACCTTGATTATTTCTTTAACTCTCAAGATTCAAGGTCATAAATTTTATTCAAGTTACGCTGGAATTATCCTTAAGTGTCAAGTTCTTTGAAGGCAAGAATATCCACATGAATATCCATATTGGAACGCCAGACTTCTGTATGTGGATAGTTAGAATGGCTTTTTTCTGACCACAGAATGATTTATTTTAATCAGTCCAGTCAACCAGAGATGAATCAAGTACAATGCAATTTCAAATCAAACAGTTGAATATTTGTTTTCACATGAGTTAAAACACAACTATATTATCTGTCTCTGCTAAAAAACACAGAGTTGATACCATCAGTCTTTGTGTTATTGAACATTTCGATATTCAGCATAAATATGAAAAATTTTGGCTGAGAAGTTTGTCGAAGTTGTCTCATAAATTTCCTGGGACTTCTAGTTTAAGTGCCATGCTCCTCATGAGCACAACGGTAATACTATTCTCTAAAAGGGCTAAAGGACTTCCCTTGTCAATGACAGCACTGTAAGATAAATAACTCGGTATCTAGAAGGTTAACACAATTGACACATGTTGAATTACATAAACTGGTGATCACAATTAATGGAGTAATAGTTTGGAAATGCTGAAAGCAGAAACGAAAGTTTTTTCTTATTTCTGCTATGGTTCCTTGAAATTGAATGGACATATATTGCTTTTTTGGACAAGTGAAAGACCTGTCTGATCTAAGTCACATTTTGATACAGGGAAATTGTTGAGTGTTTCTTAATTCTAAATATTAAATATTCACACAAAATATATTTGAAAATTTTTCATTTTGATGCAATTTTTTTCTTAGAATAAACTTACGTCATACATTTTTATTCTAAGAAAGTCATTAACAGTTTTAAATTGATAGCCTTCTCATATGCATGCAATGTTACAACTTTTGGCAATAGTGTCTTCTGCATTTTACTACAATGTCAAAAATTTCCTTTAGGAACAAGATAGACACAATCTGTCCTGCATTGCATCTTGAAGTCCACGGAAGCTACTCTCCCAGAGCAGAGAAAATAAAATTAGCCCACTAACTATTAAGAAAATGCCAACATCACGCAACACAAAATTAATTCAGTGATTTATAGGGATGGATACTTTTCTTTCTAGGTTTTTGCAGACCTAGCAGTCACCTGGAAATCTCAAGGGGAGTAGGACACAATAATTCAACGATAAGACAGCAACTGGCAACAGGAAAGAGATTTGAAAGAGGAATGAAAATTAGAAGTGAAATACAAAAACTGAAGAATTACAAGCTCACAGAACAAGTAATGCTACAGTGCAACACCTAGAAAGATGCATTTGGGAAACACTGGTGAGAAACCAGCATCCTATAGGAGAGTTTTGGCAGCCATAGAAGGGAAGTAGGTGCAGTCAGAGAAGGAGCTGATTGTAGGCCCTGGAATGGATGTTTTCAGCTTTGGGAGGAATCTAGTTCAGTCTTCATCTGTGTAGGTTGAGAACAAATTGCTTGGAAGCATTAAAGAAAGCCACAGATTAATGCCCCCAAATACACTAGAGCTACTGAGATTTAGCCCAACAAGCCAGGGATAAAGTAGTGGCTAGTAATATGATAAAAGGGTCCAAGTCTAGTACTAAATCTGGTACTACACTACCATACCAGGAGTTGTCAAAGAATAACATCTGACCCTCAAAGATTATTAAGACTGCTTCATTCGCTCCATTTCCATACTATTAAACTTGTTTCCACATCATGGCGACCGTATTCAAACTGCCTGGTACCTGGAAATGGTACCTAGACTATGCTAGCTCCTGAACTGTGCCTAGGATTGGTTTGGGAGAGTGCCAGCTGGCTGACCAAAATAATGTCAAAGTCCACGCTAACAATATAATGAAGTGGGTGATTGAGTTCTAGTAGCTGGGCTCTGGTGGATTTAACTACACTAGTATGGCCATAGCCTGAGAAACATCTTCCAGAGTGCAAAACAGATGGTCAGGTGGAGGAGAATAAAGTCTATGAATTCATTACGCTATGGTATTGCTGATGACAGCAGGGATCCAAGCAATGAACTGACAAAATATAATACAAAGAGCAGCAAAGACAGCAAAATAAATCAAACATCATGAGGTTATCTTTCTACTTTCCCCTGATTACCTTAGGCAGCTCCCCATAGAGCATGTTTTCTTTTATAATCTCCAGTCAGAAGTGCTTAACTGCGCAAAGACTCTAAGACCACGTCTGAATAGCAAACTACGTTGTGTGCTCCTGTGCCCCCCTCCTACTGTCATCCAAAATGATCACTTATTGTTGATCCATGTCCCTCACACAAAGTGCTCAGAGCACCTTCTCAAAAAGTTCATGTAGATTGCCTAGGGATTCATGTTGCTAATAGGTATTTGGATGTGGTCAGCCTGTTTTAGAGCAAGAGAGTGTCTAGCCATGTGAACGCTGAATGTGCCATGCCAGTTGGCCACTCTAGTATATGACTGTCCTGGTTTCAGCTGGGATAGAGTTAATTTTCTTCTTAGTAGCTAGTAGAGTGCTGTGTTTTGGATTTAGAATGAGAATAATGTTGATAACACGCTGATGTTTTGGTTCTTGCTGAGTAGAGTTTACACTAGTCAAGGACTTTTCAGCTTCCCGTGCTCTGCCAGGTGCATAAGAAGCTGGGAGGGAGCACAGCCAGGACAGCTGACCCAGACTGGCCAAAGGGCTATTCCATACCATATGACATCATGCTCAGTATATAAGCTGGGGGAAGAAGAAGGAAGGGGGGGGACATTCGGCATGATGGCATTTGTCTTCCCAAGTAACCGTTACGCGTGATGGAGCCCTGCTTTCCTGGGGATGGCTGAACATCTGCCTGCCTGTGGGAAGTAGTGAATGAATTCCTTGCTTTGCTTTGCTTGTGTGCGCAGCTTTTGCTTTACCTATTAAACTGTCTTTATCTCAACCCATGAGTTTTCTTACTTTTACTCTTCCGATTCTCTCCCCCATCCCACCGGGGGGGAGTGAGAGAGCAGCTGCGTGGTGCTTAGTTGCTAACTGGGGTTAAACCACGACAATGACCATGCCTGGGTTATTTTATTTTCCAGCACACTCATAGTCTAAGTGTCAGATTCAAGGCTGTGAATTCCCAGGGCTGCGAATTTTAGTGAATCCCTTTACAGTTCTTGCCCTAACTGTCTAATCCCATTGACTTTGATAGAAGTTACGTGCTTAAATGCTTCCACAAAGGACTCCTAGTGGAATTTTTTAGATGTTTATATATAAACATGTATGGTTTTAAAAACAAGGCCTGTAAACTGTAAATCTTTGGTCTATAGCTGTCGTTTAATTTGTCTTCAAAACTACAGTGCTGGTGACACTGTAGAAATAATGTCAGAATAAAACAGAATTACATTTATTATCCATGTTAGTTTATTATATCATTCTCATACAGCAATGTCTTTAGTGTAAAAGAAGTTAACTAGAGGGATTAGTATTCATAAATATGCATGTTGAGGGCATTATTTAATTTGTTTTATTTTTTCCTGTTATCTCTTCCTCCTTGCCCTTTCACATTTTGGTTTGTTGTTGATTTTGTTTGTTTTTTTTTTTTTCACTTTGGCACTTTTAACTGATAATATAACAACATTTGCATTTAATAATTTACATAATATAATTGTAACAAACTTTAAAATAAATGAAAGCTTGCAGATTATAAAAATGCAGAGCTCAGCAATATTTAAGTATACACAGAAAAGAATGATGCTGATAAGGCAGTCTCCCTTACTAATAAATGTAGTAAAATCTGGTTCCTTAAGCCACAAAACAAAGCTAATTAAGACAGAAGAATTCAAAGACAAATTGAAAGTTATCTTCTTTTTTTCCAGCTGTAAAGAGTTTTTCTCTAAAAGTGGCATATATAATACAGTGTATTTTGGATTTATTCCAAGAGGAATTGTGAGCCAGTGCAGAAGGCCACACTGGGATTAACAAATACATAAAAGCATTTGCACCAGGAGTACAGCTGGAAATAAACACTGTAAGATGACCTAACAATTTATATTTACAAGAGAAAGAGAAATATACTTGAGTTTGAAATGTCTGACTCTGTTCTGTTTGAGGTTGCAAGAATTTGAGAGGGAATTGAAGAAATTATTTTTCCTCCTCAGAGCAAAAGACTGCTGTGAGCATGATTAAGTCCTACAGCCTTGATTAATTTCAAACTTTCCTATGATATGTAAAGAGTATTTCTTACCCAGAGAAATGTTGTTCTATGGCTCTTTCTTTGCAATACTGTAATCTTGTCTTCCCTTTCCTCCTTGACTATGTCTTCACACTTAGTATTCTTTTAGTCATCTCTTGCCATTGACACCCATACCTGTTCGGTCCTTCCTCTTATTTTTCCTGAGCCACCCTATACTTCTGTCCTCTCTACACTCCACTGTGTGCCCCCTCTCTGTCCTGGATGCCATATTCTCTAGGAACTTCCCTGCCATCAGGTCTTTTCCTAGACAGCCCTTTCTCCCTGCCTAGGCATCCCTTATCTTACTGCCCTTGTTCACATGTCTGCTCCTTATTCACTCTCAGCTCTTCCCTTCATGGTCACCTACTCTCTACCAGTGCATCCTCCTGTAGTTTAGGAGTAGCATTCTCCTAAGGAAATCTTAGAATTAGTAAGTCTAACTTTTCCTGGAAACACTGCAAAACAGTGAATCCTCTTGCCAAAGTAACACTGAACTCCAAACCTCCACAAGGTAGAGGAAAGTCAAAGCCATCTTGACTTCCAGTGAAGAAATGCGTGGATGAAATTCAGCATTTGGACCCAATTTGTTGGCTTTCAACCATTCCTGTGCTAATTTATATTGATGTAGCCAGAATGTTTGAAGAATGAATGCCTTGGGTAATTTCAGTAGAGATTACTGTAAATTGTCAGTGCTATAGTTATTCTGGGGACAGACAAAGTTGTGGCTAGCTTGGCATCACTTTGCATTACCAGAGAAGTGAATTTTAAAATGAACAAAGGGGGTCAGCACAGCCATGGATAATTGACAATAGCAGGATAAATAATGCTTAAGAAGAGCACGTTCATTGGGCAGGATGCTCAGTAAGACACAACAAATCTTCAGCCCTAATTCTCTAGCTTACTAAAAGAGTTAGCAAAGACACAAAGTGACCTGAACTTTAGAGATATTTGCCTTCCTTTCTGAAACAGCAGTGTTTCCTCTTGAAGACACAGATTTACAGGGGAAAGGAATGTGGGACTTTGAGCCACTATTTCAAACTGTCTGATAAAGAAAGCAACCGGTGGAGAACCTTCATTCTGCTGTACCACTGGAGCATAACTCAAAATAATAAAAAGTTAAGAGTTGAGGCTTGACTTCTCATGGTTGTATGGCTGCAGTCTTCAATGTCATCAGCTTTTGTCATTGCAAATTCAGCTAGTTCAAAATCTGCAACATATATATTTATCCCATTCTTGATCTTTCAGTCACACAGGTCGACCATTTATGGCAGTCTTGCCAATAAAATTATTTGTGGAGAAAAAGTTCATCATCAGCTTGACCCCTAATCCTTCTCTTCTTAAAGTTAATAGATTCCTTTATTTATTGTCCCAAAAAGTTACTGTGAGAGGCTTAATATGCAATATGAAGTCTTTTAATGATAGTGGTTAGGGTATCCGTGAAACATGGATGGCATGGTAAAAAGGGTAGTCTTGGAAGAAACCTTAAATGACAATAAATATTTGAACATATATTCTATTTATTTCTTGTTCTGTCCAGCCAAATACCACCATTATGTGTTTTTGACAAACAAATTCAAGGGAAAGATTAATATTATTGAGAGGAATTATGTTTTTAATTAAAGATATAATCTCAGATATACCTGTAAAATGTGTGCCCTTCATTCAGTGCCTATTTGCTTCTCCTGTCTCACTATTTGTGCTTTTAAAAGGAAAATTACTACATGTTTTCTAAAAATACATCCACAACCTTGCCTCTTCCTGACAATTCACATGGAATGTGCAGTTCAAACAACAAAGAGGAGCTGCCTGAGATATTTTATTGTTATAAAATATTACTGTTGTTTGAAAGATATTTTTTAACTCCTGTCCTCTCTAAAGACCTTATGGGTTTTTTTTTCTGACTTTCACAACATATTATTTCAAGTCACCTTTTGAAAACAGAAAAGCTATGGTTTTCTTGGAAATACACAGGCTAGCAAAAAAAAATGCTGGACTACATTCATAAATAGTATGTAGGACAGGACTAACCCTAGGGGCCAGTTCACAGTGAGAGTGTGCTGCCCTGGAACCAGACAGCAGTAGCAGCAGAACAGAGGTCTTGTCAGAGCAACAGAGTAAATCCCCAGAGTAGTTTGGCTGTAGCTGACTTGAATTTGTTGATTTACATTCTCTAAGACAATGTGTGGTTTCTTCTAATAATTACATGACCAGTTTTCTTAATTATTCATCATCTTTAACATCTGCCATTATGAGCCATTTCTAAATGAGTCTTAAACATAAACATAATACTTTGTTTATTTTCTTCTTTCATATGTGATCCAAAAATAGACACTGGAAAGCGTGCACAATTTCCCATGTTTTAAAGGCAATTTCTTTCCAAATTGACTAAATTACTTCCATAAAAAAAGCCCAAGATAAAAAAAATGTTGAAAAATACCACTCCAGATTAGCATTTGTGTACACCTTGGGGAGCTGCCATGGGAAATGTTTACATAATTTACTCAAGTCCCAGCTGAATGAGCTGAGGAGAAACATCCTTAGCAATGAACATCATCATCATCGTCTTGTTAGACTGTGCCTGAAGTCTGGAAATACTTGTAAAAATCAGTGTAAAAGATATAGGGCTAAATTCATTCTTGGCATAGGTTTAAGAATGTTAAATAAATGGACTCAGCAGAGAAAAATAAACCATGGATCTGATACAAATTGTCTTCAACCTTTCTGCTAGCAGACTGTAAGTAGCATAAAACCACATCCCTTACCCTTAGTCACATGATAAAATAACATTATATCAAGAATAATTAACCAGTTAAGGACAAAGTACACTGTTTGAATAGTATAAACATTCATTCTATAGATTAAAAAACATAATATTTAAGATTTCTAAAATAAATTCTTGTTTAGTAAAATGCTATAGGGAAAAAAGATAATAAAACTCAGGAAAAAAAAGATTAGATATAGACATGAAAAATGAGATCACCTGCAGTTACACTAGTTTTCAAATATTTCTATCTTGAAGGAATGAGCAATCTAAAGGCTACCTGTTTCCATTAGGTAAATGCTTGCATCAGTATAAGGAGTTTTGTCCATACAGATGTAAGCCAAAAAAATGTTAACATACTACGATGATCTTTGCTATGACAACTTCTGTCTCCAATATAGAAATGTCAACAGGTTAGTGATAGCCAATATTGTTCTTGCTTTTGATATTGCCTTTTATTTTGTGAGAACTGCTGAGTAAGTGAAACTGACGATGAGAGAAAGGCTGCCAAGCCAAGTCAATGCTGTTCTCCTCTGTATGCAGAGCAGTAAGCAAGTTCTTTCTAGCTGGCGACTTCATACCAACATGACTGCAGACTAGCCATAGTATAACTGTCTCTTACATTCTGAGGATATGGAAGTACAATAAGGGATGTGCTCAGGTGACATAAGGAGAAATGGAAGCATCATGGGTGAACTGGAGAACATTAAGTTTAACTTATCCGGCATCAGGACTTTCAAGTCTGGAGGATATCTCAGGAGTAAGCCAAAGGTGCATCTCTTATAAACTCTATGTGGTTGTAGATTTTAATGGACACTTAAAAAAGTCGTTCATGTCTTGGTGAAGAAGATAAATATGGAAGCGTGACTGCATACTGAGGTGTGAACACTTAGGCTTAGTCAGAAGATGGCAACCTTAATCTCCTATTGCTTCACCAGTGATCAGTTAGGAAGCTGCTAGACAAAAAGATGATTCAGTAGTGCCATGTGTTTTTTGTGAATTCCCTTCCCACACTATCTGTCAACAAGACACATGAGTCATAGCACCTACTGCTCTCCTGGGCTTTCCCAGCTGTGTTGGGATCAGCAATGGGACGCTTATCTCTGTTCGTACTTTTCCTCACCCTGTCCTGCTTCTATATCAATAAGAACAGAGTGTTCTCCATCATGCTGCAAGCCACTGTACACCAACACAGTTGTTCTAGTGCAGGGTTTCACATCTTCTTCATGGCACAAAACATGCTGGATCCACTAAACTCACTACACTTTTATTCCATCCCTGTAGCTTGGCAAACCCCCTTGATGCTTGGTCCCATGAGATCTTCCAGCCTTGACTGACAGTCCTGACTAGGCTGACTTTTCCTGAGCAGTTCTCAAGTCCCCGTGAAAAACATGAACGTGCCTGTCTGAAGGCAAATGGAAACCTCTCTCTGTTGATCAACAGTGCAGCATGAGTTCCCTTCAGTGACTGTTATCTCTTCAGAGCATTTTGGTTAATTGTGTTCTGGAAAAAGTTACTTTTATACAGTTCACCTCCTTGTGTTTTATGAGTATGGCACTTTTAATTTTGTAGTAAATGGCCTGAAACTGAACTACAAACGCAAAGATTAATATTTTACTGCTGAGCAGTATGGCTGCAAGTGATCAAGTTAAGTTAAAATTTACTCTGTTGCTGTTAGTCTCTCTGCTGTTTGACCCTTTTCTTCTGTTGTGCAAGTATGTCTGTTCATGCTTGCCTTCTCCTCTCTTTTTGTTGCTTTATATTCTTCCCAAAATGCATTTTAAAAGCTCTTCCATTCATCAAGATTCTCAGAGTCCATAAGTATAATAATATGTATTAAGCCATAGGACTGTATGACTGACTATGTCTTTTAAAGGTAATTAAAAAAAAAAAGACAGAAATGTCAAACCTCAGAATAATAGAAGTTGTAACTGAATGAGTATTTTTACAGCTATGCATTTTGCTTCATACACTGGAAAAAAATGCAGGCTAACTAACAGACACTTATTAAGATTACAACAAGTTTAGTCTTGAACTTTTTGAAGTTAATAATTTCCCAGTGTTTGGGCTCTTACATATATTTTCCAACTAAAATATAGTGACAATTTATTTTAGTAGTTCCATCCCCATTTCTCATGATTCAGTAAGGAACAATTGGTTTATTTTCATGGGTACATTTTTACAGTTATTTAGTCCATAACACAGACTATTCCTCTTTTTAGGCATCATTAAAACCAAAACTAAACAACCCAGTCAAAATTATCAGTTAACAAACTGTTACAGGGTATAGACAAGCTGCTACATGCAGGAAGAGCAATTGTTCATACAGGCTTTAACTACACTTGTAGTATGATGACTTGTAGCAGTAAGTTAATAGTTCTCATAGTTGTTTATTAAAGTGACTACATTACAGTGACTACTGGGAAAACAAAAATAAACAACATTAAAAAAATGTGCATAGCTTCAGCAGAGAACCGTACGCAGGTTTTTGATGGCGTTACCTAGTTACCTGCTTTCAAAATTAATAAAATCTCTCTTCTCAGGGGGATGGAAAGTTTGCAATAGCTTCCTCAATGACAGCTTCTCCCTGTTACTAAATTCAGAAGGAAGGCTATTGGATTAACTAGTGGCAGGAGGAACTGCAGGAAAAAGTCCTGCCCTGGAAAAAGATGTAGAAACATGGCGCCAGGACTGTCATGTGGGTTAAGCAAAAATTCCAAAAAATAAAAAAATAAAAAAAACAGCAAAGTGCAGGCATATCACAGAACCACTGATCTATACGTCTAAAAAAGACCTTCTCACAGTCCAGCAGTTTTTAATCTGTAGTCAGACATGAAGGTCTGCTAACTGTTTTGATCAGGTCTGTGAGAGGTAACAAAGATCAAGCTCCTGTATACTATACATCAGCTTAAGTGTGTGAAATTTCTGCATCTCCAGTGGAACGTTTTAGGAGTCCCCAAATAAAAAATAATTGAAAATTTCTAGTTTCAGCCCAATAATCTGCATTGCAGCAGGGTCCAATATCTGGTCCATCATTAACAGAGGTTTGTCTAACCTGTTCTTTCAAAGCCTTCACGGAAGAGGATTCTGCAACAAGTTTTGAAAAATGTTTTAGACAAACATATGTTATTCATGATATCTACCTGTTTATGACATTTATACAAAACATGCTTTTATAAAATATCCCATTCAAACCTATTAATTCCCTTCAAATCTACAATAACTCAAAGGAAACTGAAGCATTATCTGACCTGGAAGGCTGCAAAGTGAATATGTAGAAGTCCGTGTGCCTGCACCGTTCTCAAGCATATGGAAAAACATTAATTATAATGAAAATTTCATAGGAAAGTCTTCCACTGGCCTTGGGAGAAATCCTGGTGCAAAGCAGATCTTGAGGCATATCTACATACAAAGTGAGGGCTGCAGCTAGTTCCATAATTATAGCAGCATGAAAAATGAAACGCCAGATCCTGAGTTTATTTTCCTGGGGTGACATAATTGTTGGTACTCAAGCTAGCTAGTTTAAAGAGAATATGGTGTCTAATCAGCAACAACTTTTCATTGCAGTGCCCTGATGCTGTAATTTGGCGGTCAGGCCAATTAATCTAGAATGTGGAGGTTTCAAGATTTTGTTGCAGATTAGTCTGGACAGAAAGTAGAACTATATCTCCACCTTCTCCTACCCCAAGGCAAGTTGCTCAATTATTGAACTCTCTTGGATAATCTCTTCTTGTTTTCTATACTGGGATAGATAGAAATAAATACCAGACATTTTTCAGAAGCATCATTTTTATTTTCCAGCCAGCTCTACTCTAAATATAAGTCCTGTCTTCCTTTGATCTGAATTCTTACATCATCTTTCAGAATTCTGCAGCCACAATTCTCTGGCTTAGGCGTATATTAAGTTAGTATATACACTCACAATACTGTAATTTTGGTAAGTATAACACTAAAATGTCCCTGCATCTTACTTCCTGAGGAATCATAGAATCATAGAATCGTTAAGGTTGGAAAAGACCCTTAAGATCATTGAGTCCAACCGTTAACCTAACACTGCCAAGTCCACCACTAAACCATGTCCCTAAGCACCATGTCTACCTGACTTTTCAATACCTCCAGGGATGGGGACTCAACTGCTTTCCTAGGAAGCCTGTTCCAATGCTTGACAACCCTTTTGATGAAGAAATTTTTCTTAATACCCAATCTAAACCTGCCCTGGCACAATTTGAGGCCATTTCCTCTTGTTCTATCACTTGTTAGTTGGCAGAAGAGACATGTTGATGTTGTTTGAACACTTCCAGGGAATGTGATTGCACCACTTCCCTGGGCAGTCTGTTCCAATGCCTAACCACTCTCTCCGTGAAGAAATTTTACCTAATATCTAATTTAAATCTCCCCTGGCACAACTTGAGGACATTTCTTATTGTCCTGTTGCTTGTTACTTGGGAGAAGAGATCGACACCCACCTCACTACAACCTCCTTTCAGGTAGTTGTAGAGAGCAATAAGGTCTCCCCTCAGCCTCCTCTTCTCCAGGCTAAACAGCCCCAGTTCCTTCAGTCGCTCCTCTTAAGACTTGTGCTCTAGACCCTTCACCAGCTTCGTTGCCCTTCTTTGGACACGCTCTAGCACCTCAATGTCCTTCTTGTAGTGAGGGACACAAAACTGAACACAGTACTCGAGGTGCGGCCTCACCAGTGCCGAGTACAGGGGCACTATCACCTCCCTGGTCCTGCTGGCCACACTATTCCTGATACAAGCCAGGATGCCATTGGCCCTCTTGGCCACCTGAGCACACTGCTGGCTCATGTTCAGGAGGCTGTTGACCAACACCCCCAGGTCCTTTTCCATCAGGCAGCTCTCCAGCTGCTCTTCCCCAAGCCTGTAGCGTTGCCTGGGGTTGTTGTGACCCAAGTGCAGGACCCAGCACTGAGCCTTGTTGAACCTCATACAATTGGCCTTGGCCCAACAATCCAGCCTGTGCAGATCCCTCTGTAGGGCCTTCCTACCCTCCAGCAGATCAACACTCCCACCCAACTTGGTGTCATCTGCAAACTTACTGAGGGTGCACTTGATCCCCTCATCCAGATCATTGATAAAGATATTAAACAGAACTGGCCCCAATACTGAGCCCTGGGGAACACCATTTGTGACTGGCCACCAACTAGATTTGACTCCATTCACCACTACTCTCTGGGCTTGGCCATCCAGCCAGTTTTTAACCCAGTGCAGAGTGCGCTTGTCCAAGCCGTGAGCAGCCAGCTTCGGCAGGAGAATGCTGTGGGAGACAGTGTCAAAGGCCTTACTAAAGTCTTACTAAGGAAAACAGGGACTAAGTCTGATCTTAACAAGCTTGAACTCCACTGAAAATAAAGTAATGGTTGATGAATTTGTACAATGCTGCGGATCATTTAGATCCTAAATTCACAGGTTTAATACCTAGGAATTGATCCAGTTCTCAAAGCTAGTCATTTCAGTAACTTTTTTGTGTTTTCTACTTGTTCTCTTTACTTTGCCATGACCTAACTACTGGTCCAAAACACTCTTTGTCAGAGAAAGAAAAATATCCAGTGAGCAGGTGATGTAAATATATCTACCTATTGTAGAACAAAGCAGAAGTACGTAGACCAATTAGTTAATGTATGTGTAGTTCTTTGAAGATTTAACATTGAAGTGTTATTTAAGTCTTTTTGGCAAATAACCCTAAAACGTTTCTGTTATTTTAGCACCTACTGAAGAATTTGTCTGTGTTGTAGACCTTCTTCCCACAACTGATTTGTTTTAATAGCTGAATCTCTAGAGAGGAGACTTAAATTGTTTACATGTGAACATACATATACAAATAGTGGTGGACCCCTAAAAATATTCAAAACATTGAACTAAAAAATAGATAACATTTTCCATAAGAGTAAGAATCTTGCAGCTGTTATGACACAAACTTCATCTTGAATTAATAACTCTCTGCTATCTACAATGTACTTTCTACTTTTTTGTTTTGCTACTCATCTTAATCTTTTCTGTATGCCTTACATTTTCGTGACAGCTGAAATCATCAACATAGATCACAGATTAAATGAAATCTGTCAAGCATATTTCAGTCTTGTACCATGAAAGACCTATAAAATATTTAGCATGTATTGGGAAGAGCAGATAGGATTGTACAAACTGATTTCATATGAAGTGGACTGGACTACTTTCCATAACTAGAAAGGGCATAAACGGATCATGTGTAAATAAACAGCTTTGTAGAGTATGATATAAACACCTTCTTTTCAAATCAATGGAATTTATTCAATGAAGTTTATTCCATTAGTAGTTTTTGAGCAAGTTCTGTTTTGTACAAGTTTCATGTGACAAATGACAGCACACTTCTGCTGAATTATTTGACTCTGACAGCCTAGGCCATTCTGACTTTTACAAAACCAGGTCTATCCCTTTCTAAGATCATTTTCCAGTATGCTTTCTGCAACCCAGCCCTTCAAATTTTGTGGAAGTTAATTGCTGTTTCTTTGAAGTGGATGTTTAAAAAGAGCCTGTTTCTTTTGGCAGGCCCTTTTATTTTTTCTTTAATAATGCTCATTTTATCTTTTATTCTCCTTATTCATAAGACAACAACAGTTTGTCATTGTATTTGTGTTGGTTAAGTAAGGTAGCTAGGACTTCAATTAATAAACAAAGCCATTTCTTAGCATATGAAAGTCATAACAACCTGGAAGCATCCATCTAATTATTATATATATATTATATGTAATATATATAACATATAAATAGATATATGTTTGCGTGTGTGTGAAACAAACATTACTGTGACTTTATTGTGATGTTTGATAAGTGATGTTTCAGAAGGTTTTTCTTTTATCTAAGGGATTAGCATGCCATGCTACTTTGTTACATTCACAATTCGCTTAGGTAAAGCAAAACTTTTGCACCTCTTTCTCTTCACCCTATATGCAGTAGTAGCTAACTAAATTCAGGTGACCTCCAGCTTGCATTCTGGATGAGTACAAAAATCACTTGTTTAGCCTCTTCTCATCGGGCTATAATGCATTCATTTATTCTAGAGCTCATTTATTCTAGAACAAACTTTGTTCAGATTGTTCTGAATTTGTGGGAAGTCTTAACTATGTGAAAGAAACTAATTTGTGTCATGTTTTGGTAAATGTTTTCAGTTGGTTAGATGTACAGGCAATGTGACTATGGTTTGATCCTTTTCCTCTTGCCCTGCAAATGTTTGCTATTTCCTCTTTGAATTACAAGTGATCTCTTTTCCAGAGAAGGGCCTCAAATGCATATAAATTATGGTGGCAGTTGTTTGCTGCTTACTAAAATCATTGGGTGGCACACTCTGCATGTAAACATGCCAATCTTCACTAAAGACAGGTTGTTCCAATAATCCTGAGTTGTTTATTTCACCTCCCAACCTTTGAATTCCACCTGCAATTATAATTCGGAGTTCATCTTACTACACTCGATTAAGCATGTACTTTATTCTGGGCTTCATAGCTGCAGGCTTTATTTTCACTTTGGCTTTAGACCTCTTTTTAATAAATACCTGTAAATCTAGTAATGGTGTCTTTATTCCTAAGAAGAAATCTTACTCCAATTCCAAATGACACAATTGAGACAGTCCTGGTACCTAGTGCATCCTAAGAACACTTCAATAACAAAATATATCTCTCTCATCAGAACAACTCTTGCTGCTTTATGTTGATGGTTGGAAATGATTTAGAGAGGAAGTGAGAAGCTTGTGGCTTAGTCACTATATTCAGCTCCCAAGCAGGGCCACAAGCTTCCTGTGCGACTCTGAGAAAGTCACTTTATCTTTGTCCTTAGCTCACTACCCAGTAAAGAGAAGTAACACAGACATCCCATCCAGGGCTCACGAGAATAACTTCATTGATGTGTGAGGTACCGATACACCTATTTTAAGCACTTATTTCAGATGTTATTAACCTCATAGTATTTTGCATGCTTTACAAGGACATACTAGGAGTTTGTGATTGAAACAATTCATCTTGGTCTTATGCTGAGGGATCCCAAAGCTGATGCACCAGACACTTGGCATTAGTAGTACCATTAGTAGTCTTTAGCATATTTTCCCTTCATTATCTGGTTACAGGTAGGAAGTCAGAGAAGAACGGATCTGCAAAGAAGACTTCGGAATCACAGCATTCATTGAAGCCTAAATTCAGACTAACTCATAGCCCAAGGATTCCACAGACCACAGACAGATGGGTTTGGGGGGCCATTCAGAGATCATATAATATGCATAGCATGATAAAACTACTGTCCTAATGCAGCAACAACTAACACTATTTCCAAGAGATATTTGTCTAACCAGTTCTTTAAAGCTACCTCAGATTCTGACAAATTCTGTTTCAGTGCTTAAAGATCCTCACTTAAAGAAAACTCTTCCCAAGCTAGATCTTCCTTGCTGCCTTTTTATCCTGCTTACAATAGATGTAGTGAACAATATAGAACCTTTTTGCTAATGGCTACCTTTAACATATGCAAACTCTTCAGTCTTCATTTCTTTATATTAAATAATTCCATTCTTTTCAGACTTTTCTCATAGGTGATGTTTTTGCCAACTTCACTGCTCTCCTCTTGGACTCTTCAGTTTGTCCACATCTCTCTTGAAAAACATATGCAGTGAAGTGCCTTGTGGATGGGGAAGCTCTGCAGCAAAGCATGGCAGTGAGAATACTGAGTTAACACTGTTGTGATGCTCCATTCCATTTCCAAAATGCATCCAGCATCACCCCACTGAGTATCCTGTAGCCTGGGGTTGACAACCCTCTCTTAAGAGGCCCTAACAAAGAAGTTCATCTCATTTGTGTGGAGAAAGGAACTGAACACAAATCTCCCATATCCAGTTTCAGTGCCCTGACCATTGGGTATGGACTAAAGGTAGGGCTTCTCCTGTTTTGTGCAGTGTGGTTCAGTCGACAGGCTCTCAGAGCAACCTCAGCATCCTAAGCACCCTCAGGGTGCTCACCATAGCAGGACCAGTGAAGCATATAGAGGAATCATAGAATCATAGAATCATAGAATTGTTAAGGTTGGAAAAGACCTTTAAGATCATCAGGTCCAACCGTTAACCTACCACTGCCAAGTCCACCACTAAACCATGTCCTCAAGCACTGCATCTACCCGTCCTCCAAATACCTCCAGGGATGGAGACTCAACCACTTCCCTGGGCAGTCTGTTCCAATGTCTGACAATCTTTCAGTGAAGAAGTTTTTCCTAATATCCAACCTAAACTTACCCTGGCGCAGCTTGAGGCCATTTCCTCTCATCCTATCGCTTGTTACTGGGGTGAAGAGACCAACCCCTACCTCTCTACAACCTCCTTTCAGGTAGTTGTAGAGAGCAATAAGGTCTCCCCTCAGCCTCCTCTTCTCCAAACTAAACAACCCCAGCTCCCTCAGCTGCTCCTCAGAAGACTTGTTCTCTAGACCCTTCACCAACCTTGTTGCCCTTCTTTGGACATGCTCCAGCACCTCAATGTCCTTCTTGAATTGAGGGGCCCAAAACTGGACACAGTATTCGAGGTGCGGCCTCACCAGTGCCGAGTACAGGGGCACTATCACCTCCCTGGTCCTGCTGGCCACACTATTCCTGATACAAGCCAGGATGCCATTGGCCCTCTTGGCCACCTGAGCACACTGCTGGCTCATGTTTAGGCGGCTGTCAACCAACACCCCCAGGTCCTTTTCAGCCAGGCTGCTTTCTAGCCACTCCTCCCCAAGCCTGTAGCGTTGCATGGGGTTGCTGTGACGCAAGTGCAGGACCCGGCACTTGGCCTTGTTGAACCTCATACAGTTGGCCCCGGCCCAACAATCCAGCCTGTCCAGGTCCCTCTGCAGGGCCTTCCTACCCTCCAGCAGATCAACACTCCCACCCAACTTGGTGTCATCTGCAAACTTACTGAGGGTGCACTTGATCCCCTCATCCAGATCATTGATAAAGATATTAAACAGAACTGGCCCCAGTACTGAGCCCTGGGGAACACCACCCGTGACTGGTTGCCAACTGGATTTGGCTCCATTCACCACTACTCTCTGGGCTCGGCCATCCAGCCAGTTTTTAACCCAGTGCAGAGTGCACTTGTCCAAGCCGTGAGCAGCCAGTTTCTCCAGGAGAATGCTGTGGGAGACGGTGTCAAAGGCCTTACTGAAGTCCAAGTACACAACATCCACAGCCTTCCTCTCATCCACTAAGTGGGTCACCTTGTCAGAGAAGGAGACCAGGTTGGTCAAGCAGGACCTGCCTTTCATAAACCCATGCTGGCTGAGCCTGATCCCCCGGTTGTCCCGCACATGCCGCATAATGGCACTCAGGATGATCTGCTCCATGACCTTCCCTGGCACCGAGGTCAGGCTGACAGGCCTGTAGTTCCCCAGATCCTCCTTCCGACCCTTCTTGTAGATGGGTATCACATTAGCTAACTTCCAGTCAGCTGGGACCTCCCTAGTTGACCAGGACTGCTGATAAATGATGGAGAGTGGCTTGGTAAGCTCCTCCACCAGCTCCCTCAGTATCCTCGGGTGGATCCCGTCTGGCCCCATAGACTTGTGGGCATCCAGGTGGAGGAGCAGGTCAGTGACTGCCACCTCTTCGACAGCTGGGACTACATTCTGTGTCCTATCTCTGTCTCCCAGCTCAGGGGCATGAAAACCTTGAGGATGATCAGGAACAACTTACCCATGAGACAGGTAGAGGATTAACCTATCTGTGAATTCTGACAAGCCTTAAGTTCAAAAAAGACACAAAACTGCTAAAAAATCTTTCAGACATAGACAGAAATAGAGTGGTAGGTGCCTAGGGACTGTCAATGTCTAAAACTCAGACTATGTCTAGGTTATGCAGCACAATGCCATATCAATATACCCATATTTACCCCTGTATAAGCTGGTGTATCTATAGGCACTAAAATAATAGGAAATTCATTTATTTAACTCTGAGAATCAGACACTTCATCCCCAAATCTGTTTTCCTTAAGGAAAAAAAAGGCTCTGCAGAAGATGGAGACTTGGAAGCTCATGGCTTAAATTCATATCAGTAAAGCATTTCACAAGGCAATCTACAAATGCAGTTCCTTTCTATGAATGTTGATGGTTAATATAAAGTCATTTTCATGATAGAATTGCTGGATAACTTTACTGTAAATTTATAATTTATGTTCATATTACAAATTCATGTCAAGTTATAGAAGCTGTTAAAATCAAAGAGCAGATCAGCAGACATTAAATTACACTAGTTCCAGGGCATGGCTTTTCAATAATGTTGACCTAACCAGAACGAGGTGAACAGGTAGCTCTGTGAGCTCCTGTAAGGTTTTTATTATGGTTACAGGCTTGTGTAAAAATTACCCAGGAGGAAATTAATTCTGCATTCAACACAAAAGCTCAAACTGTAGGCTATGGAGCATTACAAGAGTTGTAGGCTACTGCAGAGGCAGTTTTAGTCAGAGCCAGCATTTTCCACTCCTCCTGCTTTATTTAGGACCACATCCTGGGATTCATTCACCTGACAAAGGACAGCAGAAGCCCACCAGGGAACAAACTAATTCCTCATGTAAATCTAGTTTTGTTGACACTTGAGATCAATTTGGATTAAATATTTGAAGATGTTGATCACACTCCCATCCCAGTGCTTTGTTACTGAGCAACACCAGAGGTCCGTTTCAGGCTCCATATGGGGCAAAGACAATGTCTACAGGAGTTCTGTTTATCTTCACATCTACCGAAAATGTGCTGGTTTTTGATATGTTATTTGGATGGGTGTTGTTGCATCAAACCACTTTGTGTCTTACCCAAATCCCTCAATCTGGTATTTCACCACTCACAGTGCTCAGCAGTGTGGTACTGGGGGCTGCCAGATTATCAAGGAGGTCCCTTGTCATTAGCTGCAGAGGTTGCTCTTGACTGATTCCCTTCACACCCCATTCCCCATGCCAGCTGAAAGAAATGCTCTGATAGGAATAATTTATTCAAAAGATGGGTTATAAAAGGTCACTAATGGGAAAGAGTGTTTTTCAACTTAATGTCCTTAAGAGATCATAGATTATTAATTATCATAGAGTCATGAGCTTTACTCAAAAGAGACTTGATTGGTTCAAAACAAGAAGTCACTGCAAGATTACTGAGGAATTTTAATGCCAGAATGTTATCTGGTATTACAAAGGGACCACAGACATCAGTACCAAGGCCTTTGGGAGGTTTCATTTTCAGTCTGCTCATGCTCAAAAGAGAATCACTCTGCTAATATTGCTGAGCTCCTCTGGCAAATGTATTCATCAAATAAATAATTTACATTATAAAGGCGTAGGACAATAGATGTGCAAAAGCCATCAAAGGCAATGTTTTAATACAGTCTTTCCATTTAGAAAATGGAGACAATGAGAATGGCATTTTTCTCTCTCTCAAAGCCTGTGTTAATTCCTATGCAAACATTCAAAACTACCTGTGACAGCAGAAGTGTTCTGGAATACAATGCCCTCATGCACTGTGCATTAGGAAGAAATGTATTTGTAATAAAGTTGTAATCAGTTCACAGGGACGTTGCCGCTAGCTGCCAACCAAGATACTATTCACCCTGGCAGTCCTGGTTGTGTCATCTACAAGCCAATATGAAACCAATTGCTCAGTAAGCTGAATGCTCCATATATTATAAAACTGATTAGGTTGTGCTGTAATTCACAGTCACTGCATGATATTATTTTGTATATGTTATTTCAGAGAAGGAAGGAGAGATGTCATTGATGTTATGAACATTCTTAACTGCATAAGTTCTTCTATCCCCTCTTTCATCTTTTGCACTACATCTAGCTTTGTTGCAAGACGTATACTGAATAAAAGACTAGACCCAGATGGATCTGTGCAAAAGTGTACCCTAGCCTTTCTTCTGAACCTGGAAGAACAGTGTTTTGCCAAAGCATGTTTAGGACCAGATTTTGTAATGTTTTATTCTCTCTAGCAATTACAAGCATTACTACGTGCCCGCATTGCAATACCAGTACTGACTGAGTGAGAGTTATTCTGCTACTTCCAAACCAGGATTAGGCACATTTCAAATCCCCTTGTCTTACACATCCTGTTTTTCATCATACCAGATTACCGCTTTCAAAGCCTTTCAAAACTCTTAGCCAGCATGTTCATTGCTTTTTTCTCTATCAGATCACACATCATCCACTTCTTCCTCCTTTCTCCTGTGGACGTCAGCCAGAATTGCCTGTCAGTTATATTCTCCAATAAGCCTCACATTTATGTATCTGTCTGTTCATGGAATAGCCTACTTAAAGAAAATAATAGTCATCTTTTTATAGCATCTTTTTATAACATTGTGTTTCTTTAACAGTGTAGTAGCTAGAGTTCTTGCACAGGGTGGGGTAACATGCCTTTTTGAGGTTTTTCTGTTGGAAAAACACATTTCACATTTCAAGAGCCAACTCCAAATGACAAACTAGAACCAGATTCGCTTTTTCCTGTCCTTTTAGTTCATGACTTTTCAAAAACTAGCTGCTTGATTGCCCAGCTCCAAGAGGAAAGATGGAATGGAGCAGGACTATGTCCTTGTTCAGGATGATTAAAAGCATACTGGTAAGGACAGTCTCTTGAATTATGAGCTCAAAACTCCCAAAACTGAAGACAACCAAGATCCTAACAATCACCTTTTCTATGAATATGTTGTAACCAGCAGGCTATTACAAAATATAGACAACGGCATGACCTTTATATAACTTACTGGGTAGGTAAAACAGTGGATTCCCTCTGCTAAAACCTGGGATTGGCAAATGTTGGAAGGAGACAGACTATTTCCCAGAGCAGGTTGACTCAGTAGGAGTTATTCTGTGAGTTTATACCTTCAATTAGCTGCTCTGGGAATGTTAGGGCCGAGAGACCCTATGTTAACGATTTTAAACAACTAGGGTAAGCTACTGAACAACCTACTGGGGGAAGCCTTCAGTTTGTTGAAGGTCTACAGGATGGATGTCTGTACCTGTGCTAGTCACCAGGTCCATTTTTAAGAAAAGATTGATCTAACCTAGTTTAGACATCTACTTCAGGTAATGGATTGTAACTTATAAGTGCCTATTTCTCTCAGTTTATAAAAAAAGTAGAAAATTAACTAAGATGTTAATATCTACCTGAAGTCAAATAAATAAGTACATTCAGAATAACAGAAAGTACGCTGTATCACTGTCTAACACTTTCTAGGAATTTTAATTAAGGGTGAGCAATATTCTGAAAGATTAGCTTCAACCAGGAGTTGTCACCTTCATACAGAAATTGCCAAAGTACTGTGTTATGCAGATGACACTTGATGGCCCGTTCAGACCTCACCATTTATGAACTTATAACTCAATAATTTTAAAAAAAATTAATTCAGACAGTTGGTATAGCAGCACAAATGCCAAGTGTTAAACAGGCAAAGATTAGAAGTCAATGCCAGACTGATGGCTGCTGTTTGACCACTGTAGTAATCCATACAGTTTTACTATGTACTACATCTTTCATACAGTTAGGCAGATGACTTGTTTTTCCAGTGCCTTAATCTTGGCACACTTCTCCAAGTTAACATTTTAAAAAGAGTAAGAATAGTAATAATAGTGGTAATAATAGTAATAACAACAATAATAATAACCACCCCAATTCTCTTTCCCCAAGTGTTGTTGCCATTAAGAATACATGAACCTACAAAACTTTTATCATCATTGTTATTGTTAGTAATATCAACACAATTTTGTAGTAATTCTTAGATTGAAATGTGTATGTGTGTTTGCTTGCTTTTTATAATTGCAGGAATGGGAGCTGAAAAATTAGGATTCCCTTTCTGATATGAAAATTGTGTAACACTGAC
Source organism: Theristicus caerulescens (assembly GCA_020745775.1). Taxonomy (NCBI): domain Eukaryota; kingdom Metazoa; phylum Chordata; class Aves; order Pelecaniformes; family Threskiornithidae; genus Theristicus; species Theristicus caerulescens. The sequence continues at coordinate 13,911,777 of CM036561.1, forward strand.
AAGTCACTTAGCACTTAACGTTGTGGTATTTCTGTGCTCCTGCAAGACAGCTGTAAGAGTTCCATTTATCATTGTATAGAAACTGCTGTAAGTTCCACACATGGGAGCTGCTGTAAAACACCTGGTCTGCTTCAGAAAATGTCTGATAAAATTTTGCAGGAGTGACATCGATTTTAGATCTAAGTAATGGAAAGTTGATTGTTGTTTATTCATCATCCTTAGTTATAAATAGGAGATGGTTGTTTTACCTTCTTTGCAAGCTCTTCAACAACACTGGAGCATGGTAGAAGCATATGAACCGTTTAAAACATATTCATAGAAACACACCTACATCACAGGATATAAGATAATTCAGTTTGGAAGGGACCTCAGGAGGTCTTTAGTCCAACCTCCTGCTCAAAGCAGGGTCAGATACAAGGTCAAACCAGGTTGCTCAGGCTTTAATTTATTTATTAGGTTATTTATCAGGTTTCCTGGCTTGAGGAAGAAGGGGTGGTTCACAAATGCTTGAGAAATATGGACCTCATTCACATCTCTTTTTGAACTTTTTCCACAGTCTGTCTGTCAGCTGCTGAGGTGTATTGGAATTCCTCCTTTGCCTGTAGGCGTAGTAATAACCTGAGCAGCGAATTATTGAAAATATTTTCTGTTTCTGTTATACTCACTGTTTATTATATCAGATTTATTGTTAGTATTAATAATAAGTAATAAATAATGTTTTGAAAACAGGTGGGTGTATTTATTTCTTGTAGTATTTTTAGAAGATCCTCAAGGCAGCTCAGGAACCTAGGTTGGTAATTTTTTGTTCCAGTTTGCAAATATCCAGTTGAAATAAAAAAAAGTGGAATCCACTAACAAGCACCCTATGTTGTATTCTTTCCTTATCTGAGCTTATAAATCAGAAGAGTGAAAAAGAGACAATTTACCTCCACATTTTGGTTGTATTTAAGAAGTACAAATACTTGAGGACAAACTAGAAATTAAAACTTATTAGCTCTGAACATAAAGTCTTCTGCTTTCAATAACATATTGCTGGATTTGAGTGGAAAACATTGTTTAGGACATACAGGGCAAAGGATGTCATGCACGTAATGTTAGAAAGTGTCACTTGTAATCTTTATTGTTAAAATGTTTCTTACACACCATATGGTTATCATGAGAGAAAGGGACCATATTAAGTGCATTGTGTCTTCATATTAGTAGAAACAGATTATCATAACTGTACAAAGGAACTAGTGTTAGTTAGTATTTTTTAATAATTATAATTGTTTCATTTAAAGGTACATTATTTCATCTAAAACCTCTACTGTTCTTATTAACTAAACATAAAGCTATATGCATTGATTAGGAGCGCTGCATATAGCTGAAGCGTATTTATGGCATCTAATACAGAAAGAGTCTTCCATTTCCATATTTATTTGAATATTTCATGAATTAATCATTGTGCAATGCAAACTTCCCCATTTTACTGTATTCTTATAGTTCATCACAAAGAATTTAAGTCTGTATTGTGTACCATTAAGGTGATCTTGGAAGGGGGAAGTTTAATCTTGACCTTTTCATATTCCTTCAAACCATGGGTAAATCAAACTCTTTTTGTTCTTAACAGCTGTCAAACCAGTATTTTCATTGCCACTAATTTTGCATTAAAAGTGTAAGTCTGTTTTATATCGTTTGTTAGGTTAAAACCCACCAGAAAAACAATGTTCTGATTTAGCTACATGTAAACGCTGGTTTTATTCATCACAGAGTATTGAAATTGGGATTGCCTGGTGTAACTTTATAGAATATAACAGAGACTTTTAACAAAACATTTTGCATATTCTGTATCAAGGATGATTTGTTGTTAAGAAAGGTAAAAGCTTGTCAGATATCTCTTCTCAAACTGCTATAAACGTCATGAGGAGGTTCTTGTGCAGAAAACTTGTGGGATGGTGCAGTATAGATGCTATCAGGACAGCACTACTGGGTTAACTCCTCTTTCAGTCTCAATTTGCTTTTTAAAAGGTGATTCCCATCAACACACTGCAGTGTAGTACAAATATCAAATAGCAAATATGAATAAACTTGGTTTAATGAATGAATGAAGACAACTTTATAAAGGTTGGCATTATTCATCATATGTTATTATTTGGCATTATTGGTTTATTCAAGAAAAAAAAGAACTTCAAATGTATGGCCCTGGTTTACTATTCATTGTACAAGACTAATAATTCCTTGGGGTTTAGGTAACTAAGAGTAAAGTGGGAGACAACAAAGTGTCACTTTGTGCAAAATGAAGAGGATATTAAGTGCAGGTAAGAAAAGTAGCAGACAATGGAAAGAAAAAGATGGCATAAATTAAAACAAGTAAATTTAAAAATAAGTATCTGGATTTTGCAAGGGCCAAATCTTTGCCTTTGTTACAGAGAGCATTAAAGATTTAATTATTTTCATTAAAGATTAAATTTTCTGTAAGGGACAGTTGTTACCACTTCTTGAGGACTGAGGCTACAGTAATAAATATCCATCCGCCATGCAAAAGATAAAGCAGGACTATTCTTTTGACCTCCTTCAGCTTTTTCCTATTTCAAGATTTGTCAGTAACAGTCACTTTTAGTAGTATAAATGAACTAACTGTATTTCTTTAGTTCTGTAGCTCAACAGATGAAGTAGCTCACTTAACCCTACACTTATATGTAAGATGTGTCCCATAGATGCCACTTTTTTGAAGAGCCACCCACATATGAAAGATGTTTTCTGGCAGTTTCTAAAGAGTATATCTGTGGCCAAATCAGAGAAAGAACAGGAGAAAAAAAGTACACAGAGAAGAGAGAAGAAAGCCAAAGTGAAAGCATAAATATCAAAGAAATGTAGAATGTTTTACAAGGCAAGATGGATTTGAGGCAGTTGCCAAGAGTTGGAGTGAAATATAGGTAAATAGCAACAAAAATAACAAACAAAGGAAGATTCAAATTACTATCTACTCCAGCTGTTTAGGTTTCACTCTCGTTGTCCATTTTGAACTAAGAACAGCAGGCTGGTTTTCAAAGGTGTTACGTCAATTTACAACAGCTGGAAGTTCAGACCTACAAGTCTACTGGGGAGTTTAAAAAAAGAAGTAGGGGAGCAACTCCCTAAGAGTTCTTATATTGTCGCCTTTTCTGTGCAAGTTGTAAAAAGAAGACAAAATATAATTTTTATGTGTTTACTTGAAGGCTTTGCCAAGAGGACTGGGTTATTTTCTGCACCAATATCAAAGATCATTGTTCCACCCTGATATATTCACCTGTTTTGTATTAATCACTGAGGAACCAGCACTAGCAGATTCTGTGTTTGCAGGTGTCCAAGTGTGAGGTCTTGGCCCCTTCCATCATCAGTGGAAAATTTCCTCCTGATTTAAGTAAGTCTCATTTTGTACTCATCACTGTTTTTTCAAACAAGCAAAACATATTTTAGCCCTGAAGAGTTAAAAAAAAAATCGTAGTATCAGAAACATCCAGAAGATAAAACTTTGCAATATGACAATTGGTGTTAAGTGCTATCCGTATACACAGTCCTTCTGGTACAGTAAAAATAGTATTTCCTAATTTGTATTTGCATGGGAAATTGCAACACAAGTGGGAAGAACAATTACAGACCCTTGTTAATTAAAGTTCTAAAAATGAATTATGCAAATAAACCTCACAAGGCTTTTTAAGCTCTTTCCAAGATTTCTTTACAGTTTTTAATGAACATTTTTGAATTACTATCTTTGCATTAAAGGCAGAAATTTAAAATAATTCAGCATATGTATTGTCATACTAACAAGATAATAACTCATTTTGCTCCAGCATAAAAAAATAAAATAATTTTCTTGGAATACCAACTCAAGATATTCTTGATCATCTTGATATTCTTCACAGTAGGCAAAGACCCACAGGTAGAATAAATAAATAAAATCAAACTTAGGAGGTTAACTTTCATGGTCAACTAGGAAATATCAGCAATATAGATCAGAAGCATGGCAGGTTTAACAAAACTATTCTGAAAATGCAGGTAATGAAGCAAAACCTTTCATAAAATCTTGTCAATCTCAGCAAATATGTTCAATCAAAAAGTAAATTATATAGAATAAAAATATGTTCATGTATAGAACCAAGTGTTCTTTATCTGTATGTTCAGAATGTAATGCTTTCCCTTTTTGTTTGATGTAATTGACATAATTTATTTTGGTTGAATTTAAAAATTCAAGAAAACTCAAAACCAAAGCAGAAGTTGTGCTATGTGGTCCCAAACATTTCAGTTCATTGCTTTGGTTCTCAAAAATTTCTGAAAATAAATAATCCTAATAATTCCAACATATTTTAGTTTGCTTTTTCTATGTAATTGCCAAGGAACTGAAAACCTATTTGCACCTTTATGTTAATATTGCTTCTGTACACAGGTGTAGCAAATTAAGGCTTAACATAATAATTTTAACAGATTAATCTGAGGTGTTTAAAATGAGTATAGACATTTCTACAGAATGTGCACTATCAGAAATTCTGCTGCATTATCCATAGGAACATATTACATGGAGGGCTAAATTCAATAGTTTAAACATAGGTGCTACTGCCATTTCAGGTATCCAGCCTCCCCTTCAGCTATTACTCCAGAAGGGTGCAGTTGTCCAGCAAGTATTATGTCATATGTGCCAGTTATGTCCAAACATCTCAGGTATCCAAGGGTTTCTCAAATGGTGTTAGGCATGTATGCTTTGGTGTCTGAATACCCTGGGAAATATATTGCACCATATAGTCCTATTTATGAACTTTCCATGCCCCTCCTAATGATAGATAATATTCTTCTTTCAACAACAGTTCCACTGTAAAGCAGATCTAGAACATCTCTGATGTAAATTTTCCAGTTTATTCCTCTGTAACTTCTTACACTATTCTTGTGCCAAGACTGGCCTTTTTCTTAAGACATATTTTCTTCCTTTAGCTCCATAATGTGTTGTAAAGAATAATCCTTCATCTTTATAGCTGAGTTCTTTTAGTCAGTTTTCATACTACCAGCTCACCACCCATAAGACTGTCTTGTCTTTTATTTTAGTCTCTCCTTTCATGTTCTACACACCATCCATCTCCTAGAAATACAGCACTAACAGTGCAAACAACTCTTCAACACTCAGTCTTGTTTCGTCATCCCACTCTGCTATCTCTGCAGCACTGGTCTATGACTGAATGTGTCAGAGATTTAACAGGGTATATAGCACTGTGATGGTTTAATAATTTACTACATAAAGTATTTACCTAAGATAATTGAATTAAAGCTTACCAGTAGCTTTAATTAATTAATTATGTAGCTCTAAGGACCCATAGATGTGATGGGCAAGGTGCATCAGGTTACTCAGTGTTCCTACTATAACATATAGAGGAAACTTATATTAGAATTGGGAGATATGATGTAATACAGCATCTTCAATGAGACCTGGTATTACCAAAGCCTCAGCATGGTGGTCTCCAGGGCAGCCTGTACAAGGCTGCACAGGAACTTGGATTTTAGCTAGCTGGCTAGTAGGAAGTCCAGAGAGAAAGTAGTACCTTTAGAGTGAGAAGAGTAGATTTGAGTTTTAAAAGGCTGGAAACTTTTATTTATTGTGCATCTGTATGTACTTGTACACTTGTGGGAAGATACCGTGTGTGTGTCTTTATGCTTTAGTTCTCTGAAACTGTGCAAGATTACTAGATTAAGGAAACAGGCAATATTTTCACTGTAATGACTCACAGTGAATAATTATGCATCTTGATGGATCACAATTAATTTATCTTCTTTTATTATTTATGCCTTGGTCATTGATAACATGTAGCAAAACTGTTTATCCACACTGTAATTAAGCCATGGTATGTGTCCTCAGCATTGCTGACTGTCAGCACTGGGGCCAGGACTGTCCACAAGTGAAGGATGTGAGCTTGGGGCTGATTTGAAAACCTTTCTCCCCAGAATCTAAATTATATTGAAGATTAAAGAATGAATAGGGTTATTAAAAGTTTGGAAGGAATATTTATCTCTTCCTTTGCAGGTTTTACTGTTAGCAGACATAATTTTGATCATTTAATGCTATCAGCAATGGCCAAATCCAGGTCAAGGTCTTGAGCTAGGACTTCCTCTGACTCATTGAGTGGTGTTAGAACCATGGTTTCACCTCTCTTCTGCAAACCAGGCCAGTAAACTGAAAATAAGAATATTATAAGAAATAATTTGCTGCAGTTCTAATTCTTGCAAGGCACTTTGAATATATGAAATGCTCCCCATATACCAGCCAGTATAATACTGTAGTAGCTGTGTTGTTGTAGTCATCATGAATCAAGGATAAAGGAATAGAGTGCCTTGTCCATTTTTTTGAACTACATCAACACGTTTATTAATAGGTCATATATCCCTACAAAACTTGCTTTTCAAATGATACCTTATGTTGTGGTTTAACCCCAGCTAGCAACTAAGTACCACACAGCCGCTCGCTCACTCCCCCCCGGTGGGATGGGGGAGAGAATCGGAAGGGTAAAAGGGAGAGAACTCGTGGGTTGAGATAAGAACAGTTTAATAGTTGAAGTAAAATAAAATAGAACAGTTAAATAGGTAAAGCAAAAGCTGCGCACGCAAACAAGGCAAAACAAGGAATTAATTCGCTACTTCCCATCGGCAGGTGGGTGTTCGGCCATTCCCAGGAAAGCAGGGCTCCATCACGCGTAACGGTTACGTGGGAAGACAAACGCCATCACGCCGAACGTCCCCCCCCTTTCCTTCTTCTTCCCCCAGCTTATATACTGAGCATGACGTCATATGGTATGGAATAACTCTTTGGCCAGTCTGGGTCAGCGCCCCTGGCTGTGCTCCCTCCCAGCCCCCCGTGCACCGGGAAGCTGAGAAGTCCTTGACCAATGTAAGCGCTACTTAGCGACTATTTAGCGATACTTAGCATCGACATTGTTCTCATCCTAAACCCAAAACACAGCCCCATACCGGCTACCAGGAAAAAAATTAACTCTATCCCAGCTGAAACCAGGACACCTTACTATTGTATATCTACATCACTAAATGCTTGTTGGAAAAATGAGCGTTTAAAGTTCAAAATCTTCCTAAGGAAAAGACTTGAAAGGGAGGGGCCATCCTTGCAGCCGATATATTTGGAGTAGGTTGTACTTGTACTGAGATGACAGCAACAGCCACCCCAGCACCATGGAAGCAGCCTGGAGCCTTCTGTCTCTCCCTGCCACAGATGACAGCGAAGAAGGTTGTTCTTGTCTGTGAGGAGCAAACCCCAAGCTAGAACCTTGGAAATAGACTTAAAGTGCCTAAAAAGCAATTAAACCGCCAGACTTTCCCTTTGCGATGAAAGTATTGTATCATTTAAGGAACTAAACAAATATGAACAGTCCCTGAATATTCTGGAAGCTAGAAAGGCAGCACCATTTGAACCCTCAGCATTGTGGCTTACTAATAGAAACACAATTTCTTACTTTTATTCGGTGTATGATGCTCGTCATGTAAACAAGAACATGGGGATGAGTAAATAACTTGCCTCAAGGTTCTGTCATAAACCTTAAGTTATTGAGTTAGAGTATTCTTAATTCCTTCTTAAATAGTGCAGTCTCTAGATAGGTATGATACATACATCAACATTTGTTTCCTGATAAGTAAGTTTTTTCAATATTATATTAAATAGGATAACGTGCCAACAGCATCTGTGCAACATGTAGTCTCAGTAATATCTGACATGAAACATTTCTAGTTTCAAGACAAAGCATATATTTTCTACCTTGCCTTTATATTTTTGCTCTAGCAGTCATACAGCACAGACATAGAACAACATAAAATATTTACTGGCACTATTATTTTTGAATATTTGGTATAAATCCTAGATCTGCCTGAAAGAGCTTCATCAAGAGCCAAAAAGCAAACCCACAGCAGCCACTATGAATTGCCCTATCTATATATATATATAGGTCTATCTCCTAGAATAAAAACCATTTTTCTTCTCATTGTACCACTTCCTTAAAGAATTGTCAGTTGGCAATGTTTCGTTATAGGTTTGGTCCTCTGACTTCTGTTTCTTCAGTAATTAGCAACTGTATACAGAGCAGTTTATGGAAAAGTCCCTCCAAAGTAGCCAGTTAAACACTACAGAAATTTCCTTATTCCTACGTATATAATTCTACTTTCAGGATAATCTCCCAGCTAGAACATTGCCTTATTTCTAATAACAGAAAAAAAAAAAAGTTTTTTAGAAGGAAGTAGATTCACACCCACCCTTGGAGTGGTAAACCAGTAAGAATGGACTCCATAGAAATGTAATTGTTATTTTAATTGTACATTTACAAGATCTTTACAAGACTAGGGTTCACCAAGAACCAAGCAGGGAGCTGCCTAAGCTAACCAGTATGAAATCCTGAAGATAAAAGGTGTGTGTCTTAAATTTCACTATTTTGGGAAGCACTTCATGAACTAGCCTGTTCACAAATAAAATGCCAAACCCAATTATGAACAATCAGTTGGTGAGACCATTGGCAGCACAAGTAAATAAAAATTAATACTTTTTTAATTAGCTAACCATTTGTCCCATAGCAAAGACCACTACATCCCAAGATGAAAAAAAAAAGCATAATTTGACAAACTTTCTACCTTCCTATCTGTGGTGTTTAAAGCACAAAATCACACCCACCCTTGGAGTGGTAAACCAGTCAGAATGGACTCCATAGAAATGTAATTGTTATTTTAATTCTACATTTACAAGATAATAAAATGCCAAGTCAGCAGTGACTATTTCCTTTTTTGATCATTACCTGTCAGCTTTTTGTTGCTTTATCACATGGTCTCCAGTTTCATTAAAAACAAAACAAAATAAAACAAAACAAAACAAAGAAAACCAACAACAAAAAGCCCAAAACAATACACACACAACAACAAGCCTACACATCAACAGCTAAAGGGAAGTCATTCATCCCATAATTGCCCTGGCCTCAAACAAGCCATGAAGTAGTGCACACAATAAAGGCAATCTGTCCTCTTTTAAAGGGAAGTTCAAACAGCTGCCTTGAGTTTTCTATTACATATTCAAAGTGATAATGTATGAAATTATTAACTTCTGCACTGGGGTTTATGGCATTAAGAACCCCCCATCAAGCAAACAAACTAACGATGTGGCTGGTTTTAAGGATTGCTTTGTTAGAGACTTCTGGGTCAATTGGGTTTTCAAAAGGAGCCTGGATACTTGAAACATTTTGGAAGCTAACTTAATTGAAGACGGATGGTGTCTGACATCAGAAATGCCCATTTTCCTTTCTTTACGTGTCATTCCCCCTGTCGATTTGTAAGGATACCTAAGGGTTATATGCCAAGCTACCCAGGGGAGAGACTTTTTGGTTGTTTGACAGCTAGCGTAGCTCAGCTACAAGCCAGTGAGCAACACAATTCATCAGGGGTTTGATCCAAAGCTTGTTAGAGTTAATGGGGGCATTTCCTTTGACTTTATTACTTTGGATCAGAACCGCCGCAAGTATCACTGCAACCATATCTGCCCAAAGGAGCATGAATTAGTCTTTCTAAGACTGCTCAGCTTCTGTTTGATTTACTAAACCAGTTTCTGCAATTCTTTCCTTTTTAAAATAAATATCACTGTTTACTGTCTTTTTGTGCTCCTCTTGCCCCCTGCCAGCCCCCATACAAATGTTATCTTATCGCTCAAAGGTGTTGATCTCTTCTTTGCTCTTCCTCCATCCTCACAGTTCTTCCCTTAAAGGATCTGAAATCATTAAAGGGAAAATAAAAGGTTTTTCTCTCCCAAATCAAGGTTCACTGGATTTTGCTGTCATCCTTTTCTCCTTGTGTGACACAGAACAGAGCTTTCTACTGAGATGTCTGACTTCCCATCATCTGTGCAAAGCTTTATGTAGAAAATGTGGTTTATTCCATTTTTAGTAACCAGAAAGATTTTCCTTTATCATTGCCATTTCTCATCTTTGGAAAAACTTTATTTATGCAAAGGCATCAAGCTGATAAAATATCAAAAAGTTTATCAGCTGAGTTGCTCCAGTAAGGACAACGTCATCCCAGGGACCGAAGTCTGAGTGAGCAGCCCAGCTCTGGTCCTACAAAGGGCCATAAATGCCCAGCACAACTTATGAAATCCACAGTCCAGAATTAAGTGTGATTGTGGAGAAGCCTTAAATAACTTACAGGGAGACTGCAGCACCTCGGATTAGGGTTCACCAAGAACCAAGCAGGGAGCTGCCTAAGCTAACCAGTATGAAATCCTGAAGATAAAAGGTGTGTATCTTAAATTTCACTATTTTGGGAAGCACTCATGTGCCCCAAATTTCCACTTTTATTGTAATCTCACCTGTGTTTGAAAGTCTAACATGCTCTATTTTCCACCTTTGAGGCATCCTCTCTCCTAACTGAAATGGAATAATTTGAGACTTTTAATTCCATATAGTGACTGAAGCCCTACACTTTACTGACCCATGAACGATATCCAATGGCAATTAAATTATTCGTGCCTATAGTCCTCTGAATACTTCAGAACACATCACTTTCCATTAGGTTAGGTTTCACTCACATATCTGCAAAAAATTCTTAAACTATTGCTTGAAGGAAAATAGAGCATCTACTTTATTCAAGTTTTATAATCAATGATGTTCTAAAAGAATACACAAATTATTTGCCACATTTAGGTAGCCTGTACATTTAAACAAACATATGCTAGGACTATAACCTCTGGGGCAGAATGTCTCCTTGATTCTAATGCTGGCTCCTTCTAGCACAAGTGGACGAGTCTCAAGGCACTAGCCTAATATAAGCATTACTTAAAGTACATTTGATAGACAAATAACCCACTTAAATTGGTTAGTAAAGATTTTATTGATGAATAAACTTTTACATTCTCCTTTGCTGGTCCTGACTTCTCTTCAGTGAACAGCTGAAAACAATGTTTTATTCTGAATGAAATGTTTTATTCAATGTTTTATTCTGGACAGGCTGGATCGATGGGCTGAGGCCAACTGCATGAGGTTCAACAAGGCTAAGTGCAGGGTCCTGCACTTGCATCACAACAATCCCATGCAATACTACAGGCTTGGGGAAGAGTGGCTGGAGAGCTGCCCGGCGGAAAAGGACCTGGGGGCTCAGGTGGCCAAGAATGCCAATAGCATCCTGGCTTGTACCAGAAATAGTGTGGCCAGCAGGACCAGGGAGGTGATAGTGCCCCTGTACTCGGCACTGGTGAGGCCGTACCTTGAGTACTGTGTTGAGTTTTGGGCCCCTCACTACAAGAAGGACATCGAGGTGCTGGAGCGTGTCCAAAGAAGGGCAACGAAGTTGGTGAAGGGTCTAGAGCACAAGTCTTGTGAGGAGCGGCTGAGGGAGCTGGGGTTGTTTAGTTTGGAGAAGAGGAGGCTGAGGGGAGACCTAATCACTCTCTACAACTACGTGAAAGGAGGTTGTAGCGAGGTGGGTGTTGGTCTCTTCTCCCAAGTAGCAAGCAACAGGATGAGAAGAAATGGCCTCAAGCTGTGCTAGGGGAGATTTAGTTTAGAAATTAGGTAAAATTTCTTCACGGAGAGAGTGGTTAGGCATTGGAATAGACTGCCCAGAGAAGTGGTGCAATCACATTCCCTGGAACTATTCAAAAAACATGTGGATGTGGTGCTTAGGGACATGGGTTAGAGGTGGACCTCGCAGTTAGGTTAATGGTTGAACTCAATGGTTGAACTCAGAGGTCCTTTCCAACCTTAATGATTCCATGATTCTATGAATAGCATACAGCATTTGTTCCTGGGAGATTTAAATGATGGGAACTTAAGGGTAACTCAATAATTTTAAGGCATATTGCTTCAAACAGTCTTTTCAAACACTTTAACTTGCAGCAATATAATGCCCAATGTATGGAAGAAGTTACAGAAGCAGCAACACAGTCATATCTATACTATTGCATCCTTGCTCCTGGGGTTGTACCACTTCAGCCTGACAAGTGAAAACTTGAGCCTCTGCTGATGTAGAGCCATCTGAGTGAGCACTACACACAGAATGAGCCTAATTGTGTGAAACAGGCAGGGACATTTGCAAATTGAACTGTGCTGAAGGTAGCAGTAGAGTTGTAACGTTCTATAAATTACTTTCTCTGGCCTAGCTTGCCACCCCTCACAGAGCTTTCAGCTTGATTCAACAGGGTTCTAAGCAACCAGGGAAGAAAATTTCTTTTAAAGAAATTTAATGCAGCAGAACTGATTAGCTGGGGAACAGCCTACAAACAGGCAGCTGAGAGAATGTTCTCAGCAAGCCAAACAGCCCTGTTATGTTGGTTTTATTAATTAACATCTGGCTTCCTGCCTCTAAATTGGGTGCCCTTCTTTACTGCTTTAATGTCATGTTTTCACCACTTTTACTCTGAAATGTACCTCGAGAATGTGAGATTAAATCCTTTGGCTGTTCAGCTTCTGAAACACAAGTCAATCCACTCTAAATAGCTTACAGCAACACAGCTCTAGTGGTCTCAGGAAACCTCATTTTTTTGCAGGGACTTGGTGAAGAATGGCAAAAGGGAAGAGACAAAGTCCTGCACCAAAGAGAGAAAAATAATTAGTGGAGTATGCAGGGTGTGTAGGAGACAGCTTTCAACTGAAGAAATATTCTCCATCATTAGGAGAGCTCAGGTAGCCATACCAGGGCAGCATTATCTCCGTGGGTTGGCCTGGTCCTAAGCTGGAAAAATAGCATACGTTTTATTGCTGTTGTTTTGAAAAAAAGACTTTACAAATGTTACAGAGCAATGCTGGCCACTGCAAGCTGCTCCATCAACTTCTGAATGTTATAGTTCAACTTGCAAAAGTACAGGCTTTGGTCTACTCAAAATACAGCATATGTCTTAAAATAGATGACTACTTAATATAGACCCTTTTTAGCTGATGGTTTTCAGAACACATGGCAGAAGCCACACAGGTAATCAAAGGCAATAACTTAATCTGAACAGGTTAGAAAGTTCTATATTTTAGCAGCTTTGTAGCTGCTAGTGTCTTTTACTCTGTGTCCCCTACACACTGTTATTTTATAGTACTCACTTTGGCTAATGGCCATGTATTTTATTTGCTAATTACATTACAAGACTTACAAGACAGAGCTTATTAATAAATTATAATTGATCGTCTTGTATTTACTTGTCTGCTTTTCTGTCATTTATTGTGTCAGGGATATGTGTGTTTATTGGGTATGGGAGAAGAATTTATTTGGAAGTGACTCTATTATGTTGTATTTATTGTTCCTCCTGATATGCTGCTTCTTTGGGAATTTCTGTTAACTCTTAGGCTGTCTTTAATGTCACAAAATGCTTTGGTGTTTTGCTCTTCTCATTGTTTCTGGTCTCTCACCACATACAACCCATCTTCTGTCACCCAACAAACTGCAAAATTAGTAACCAGCTTGACAATAAATGACATCCTTATTTTAAAATAGCTTTCTTTAACATGTGCAAGTGATAGAACATGATTGTCAATAGGTTCACATAGCTTGTCCCCAGGTGACATGTTTATTTGCTTACTGCTGAGCCACCAGTTCATCTGCTGTAAGATTAGTGGAGATTTACAGAAAGAAAAAGATATCCTGTTAATGCTTCACAAGTTAAGTTTTGTAGCTCAGTGTAACTAAATGAACCATTTTTACAGTGTTAATGCACAAGTTGAAGCAGCTTATTAAGTGTTGGGGGGCTGTTTTTATTCAGTGTGTAACAGTATACTGTGCTGATTTCTTCACATACAAGTGTTTAAAACTATGCATTTGTAAGACCTTAGTTGATCCCACTTTTTAAAGAAGTGTATGTATACGTCATGGGTTTAGTCCACTTACTGCATTGCCTAAAGAAGCAACTGATGTCTTCTTGTGAAAAGAAGAGTGTTCCTGGGTCATGTGTTCAAGGTTGCACTTCACCATGAACAGAGCTGTAACAGTGATAATCTCCTGCTATAAAAGATAAGAAATCTATTAAGGGCAACTGTACATGAATGCAGAAATCAAGGGCCAGCATAGGCACTCACTGCAACTGGTAGAAATTTTTCTAGTGATTTTAGTGAGCATTAGACCTAATAAGGAGGCAAATAGTTAAATATTCTCATGAATGCAGCTCCAGCATTTTTAATTTGCAGAATCCAAAGGGGAACGTTTCATCTCGCCTATCTTTGACCATCTCAATGTTACGTTTATAGTCTAAGTTAGTCTTCTTTGTTCCCTCTACAGTCAGCAGGGAGAGGTCGGTAACGTAGAGGAAGCCTATTTCCTGCATGTTTTAACAAGAGAAGAAACCTAGACCACTAGCTTATATTGGCTGCACAAGGTTTGGACTGCTGAAGTTGAGATGAATTTCATCCAGTATTATTGATTTCCAGGAAGATGAATGAGACAATGAAGTCCAGTTGTGAGGGATGTGCTGCTTCTCTGTTGTGTTCTTTCCTGCCGCCTTCTTTCATGGCATTAAAGTCTACACATTTTCAGATGGCTCCACTTTTTTGTAACTGACCTCTATGTGGAAAGTCTATGCCAGGCAGTACCCCATATAGCCTCTGAAATTACTCTTCCTCTAATTGATATATGCAGAAAGAAGGCCTGTACTTCCAGAAGTCTTCCATATGTGAGTTTTAATAACATTTCATAGTGGTACAGAGGTTTAATTTGCATTGTAAGCATGTTGGGGGAGCAATATACATTAAAGACAATGAACCTTCCTTAGTTGTCTAAAAAACTGTTTCAGATTTGTCAAACAAGTATTGCCACTACATCTGGTGTGTAACATAAACTACAAGAATTCATTTAATTTTCAGTAAACAAAACATTTTAGACTGTTCCTGATTTCATTGACACTAATAGTAAAACCCATTTTGACCTCAGTGGGGGTCAGGCAAAGTTTTAAAAGTACCTTGCAAGTTTTGAAGTGAAAGGAAGTTATTCTGTGGTTTTGGTCAATATTCTCTTTCAAAGCTTTTCATGGATGTTGTTGTTGCTGAATTTGGCTGAGCATTTAGAGTTCTCTGAATTTCTAAGAGGTTCTGAGATATTTTATCTTTTAAGACATATCAAAGAGAAACTATTACCAAATTCTATTCTATTCAACGTAACTATTTAAAAAGTGTGCTTACTTACTAGTTGATGAAAGCAATTTTATTTTATTCTCCAAAAGATATTGCAATGAGATTCAATATTTTGCAAGAAGATAAAAATAATTCTCTACTACTTTAAGCAGGGGGATTTAAAGTACTCAACATTGCTGCCTGCAGCAAGATCTTCATACAGCACAGGTATCTTGAAGGGCTAGTTCTCCTTATGTAGATAAGACAAATAATGTTATTCTTCTATTTGTTCATGTAAGCTAAGTAAGCTAACATGATTTGAAATATTATTTAGTACTTTGTGTATACAGAACCTCCTTAAGGTGGTGTTAGCTGGAAGTTTTGTAACTAAGGTGATGCTCACATTAGACATAAAGTGGTATTATAAATGAGCCTACTGAATTTAGTTCATTCCATGTGTTCAGACACAGTGCTCAGGGACTCCAAACTTTGTAGAATTAGATCCAGAACTGGGAAAATAAATGTTCTTGGAGATTCAATTACCTGCTTAGATTTGTCCAACTTTTTCACAGCTGTGGATGGGATGCCAGCTTTGGGGCACTTCCAAAGACTTCCATGCCCTCTGAAATCACACGATAGCAAGCCCTTAAATACCCAGATATGAGCAGCTGCACAAGGAGGAATCCAACAGCTGTTCAGCTTCTCTGTCTTGCCAACTGCAAGCCAACACCACTGAGAAAAGGTGCTGGATTGGAGGAACTCATCCCAGGGAGCGCAGTTGCTCTATGGTTATCAGCCAGTGTATGGATAATCTGGCTGCAGTCCTTCAGTGGACCAAGCACGGAATGGGACCAGGAGGGCATCCGTCCTTGTTGGATATCAGTGATTAAGCCACTTTTATTTTTTTATTTCAGTCTTTGTCTGTCATACATCTTAGATCACAAGCTTTTCAGGGCAAAGTTTTCCTCTTATTCTGTGCCCAGTGCAGTGGAATATCCTCATCTCTGCAGCACACTTCAAACCTGAAGTTTGTACATCTCCTTGGGAAGGTGAAAGGTCTAACTTTCTCCTCCTCCAAAAATCCCTCCTGGGCATTCAGCAT
Organism: Theristicus caerulescens; assembly: GCA_020745775.1. Classification (NCBI taxonomy): domain Eukaryota; kingdom Metazoa; phylum Chordata; class Aves; order Pelecaniformes; family Threskiornithidae; genus Theristicus; species Theristicus caerulescens. The sequence continues at coordinate 13,927,932 of CM036561.1, forward strand.
GTTCTTAAGGACAGATCCACCTCAGTTCATAGATTTTTAATGTATCACTCAGGTCCTTTCCTTTCCCTGATGGAAAATGTCCCATGTTCATCAAAACAGTGCTGTATATTTTTAGAATATAAGAATAATGTTTGGGCTTTTGTTTTTTGGCTTTTGTTCTTTTTTTTTACTAAAAGCCATGTTCCATTTGGCGGGGCAGGGCAACAAAGGACTTGCTTCTTTTTCATCATTTCCATTTACATGTTTTGAGATTATAAAAATATTATCTAGTTTCAACATTTAAAGCTTCTTCCTTTGTTACTACATGCAGAAAATATACATAGGCTGCTCCTTTCCTCAGTGACAGTTTCTGGCTTTCAACAAACACTATCAGACATCACCGAGTGTAGGTCCCCTTCTGAAAAGAATTCCCAACCATAAGCAGCAAATGGCTAAAGATATTAATAGAACCAGGAACTCTGGAGAATAACAAAGTTGTCCCTCACTATCCCTATGTTGGGACCTGTGTCCCACAGTTTGAAAATATTATCTCTATACAGTAAATAAATATCCTGGCATTTCTTCTCGTGCTCCACTTTTCTAAGTTTATTGTTTATTGTTTCTTAACATGTTAGCATTTTCCTGTCATTTAAAGCAAGAAAATGGAACCATAGAATTTTAATATGATAAAATGGAACATTCACCAAAAAAGTGAAAACAAATGGTCAAGGAAATAAATCAATCTTTTCTTTCTAAGGAAAGGGGAAAATTCTTTGTGCAGAGTGGGGTTTCTTTTGAGAGAGGGAAAGAAGAGTGTTGTGGTTTTTTGACCCAGCTTGACCTGATCCTCAAGAAAATAAACAAAAACCTTACAAATATCCCTTTCCCACTACTCTTTGATAACTCTTATCTAAGGGAAAGGGTGAATGGCAACACAGTTGTCATTCCAAGTCTCATTGTTCCCCATTGTGTTCAAATCTGAAAGTGAGAAACTGCAGTAAGCAAAAACTGTACTGTTAAGCAATGCATATTTCTTTTATCACAGAATGAAAAAAATGAAATTTTCAGAACTGGAGATCATCTACATCAGTGGTGTATTTAAATATGGAAACACGATGAGTCTTTGGTGTAACTGGTTACTGCATGTCAGCACAGCCTAGGCCACCTACAACACACCCACAGAGAGCCCACTTCAGTTCTGGCATAAAACACAGTAAATTAAAATCCTGTCCCTGAAAAAGATCGAGAATATGAATATGAATGTTATCAATGAATCAGTAGACTTTCTGGTAGTTCATTAAATCATCATAACTCCCTTTTACCATCAACCAGTTCATGGCTTTGATCCTGTAGATCACTGCCAGCAATGAGCTGAAGTCTTGCATCTCTTCTACAAGGCTGCTGTTGAATCAGGAGTGAAAAGTGCGACCTAGATTTAAAAACCTGAGATGTCTTTCAAAATATAGTTGTTCAGGACTCATATGCAGTACTATAAATCACATAACAAACCAGTTAATGAGATGAGTACCCTTTTAACAGCCAGATAAGACAAATATCTCTTTCCAGCACCCCCACTGTTGACACTAACTTAGATCATTGACACCACAGAGAGCTCATCACTGCTTCAAAGGGTAGAGAATCTGCCCCTGAATTATTAAAATATTTCCTCTCTCAGCTTGTTAATGTAATAAATATGGTTCAAAGAAAATTATTCTTTCTATAAGAAAAGTATGCTTATCTTTTAAAACAGTATATTCCAGCAAAACTGAAAAGATCAAAATGTAGTAGTGAGTTAGAGGAAGAATGAAAAGGACACTCATCACTGTGCCCTGAAGAAAAACAGGAGGCTTTTGTGCTTAGAAAGAGGAATTTAAAAATTCATTACACTGGAAGTGATACAGTGGGTTAATTCACTGCCCTTTGGAGACCTGAAATGTATTTGTGCAGAGAATGTGTTTTTCCAAATCCCCAAACCACCACCACACAACTTGGCACGGAGAGGAACAGCTGCAATGCTGCAGGTCGGGGGACGTGCATTGGCAGAGGCTGAGCTGGGGAAGCTTGTTCAGCACCTGCCTGCGTCGTGCCTGGCTCTAGCCGGTGCTATCAATTTCTGACTTTGTTAAAATCTTTCAAAACCAGCACATTCACAAATCTTTCTGCAAGATAACTATTGCCAATAGGAGACTGCATTTGCATGCATTTCTTCCCTCCACATGTATTTTCAGTTTTATAGGAACAAAGGAGGGAATAAAAACATATATGTTGTGCAATTTAAGCAGCAGAAAGTGCTTTAAAACATTAAATTGTTACAAGTCTTTAAGAACTGAATTAACATGCACTACATTAATAAACTAGATCATGAAAATAGTCTCATCAAAGACAAAATCTACTGAATTCTGCTTGGATTGCTAAGGAATTTCTCTTCCAAAAGATTATTTACATGGGATCTGAATGATCAGCCAACCTTAGCTAGCCCCTTGAGCTAGTGTGGTTAAAACAACGAGACTGCGAGACTACACTTTGGAAGAGGTGAAGTGATTGCCTCTGACTGTCCAAAACTGTTTGACCTGAACAGCATATGTGTCTTTACCAGGGAACTGGGCTGCTCACCTTCACTTCTCTATAACAAAGAGATGAGGCATGTGATTAACTTAAGATTCCAGTGGATTTGTTTCTAAATTGTGTATAAAAGCATCTGATTGCATGTTTTGCTAAACAGGAGCCAAAGCCAGTGCACGATTTCTTCTACAGACATTATGAGGTGATCCATACCCTCCATTAATCTCTTCCCTTCACTCATGTGTTTTCTGTAACTATTCTGGCTCTACTAATGCTCTCGGTACCTGGGAGATGTATGAACTTCATGGTATAAGAAGTTCAAAATTAACAGAAAAAATGCAATTTAGTACCTTTGTTATCATTATCCTGTTGACCAAAGGTGTGGGACTCATTAGCCACCAGAAAGGCAATATTATCAACCAGTCAACACAATATTCTTTTTCATGAGTTCTTTTTTCTTACAAGAATTTATTTTTATATGAAGCATTTATTTAGCAAACAAGAGATAGGATTGGCAACAAGATCTGGGAGGAGATGATAAAATATTTGGCTGCTAATAGTTCTGTGTATAATTTGACAGTCATAATCCTTAGCCATGGGTTATAAGGGCAGCGTTCAGAGAGTAGCTGATTTAAATCCTCTTAGGTCAAGATGATGTTGGATACAGGGGTTTTACTTTCTGGGTAAGTATGTTAGAAAGTCAGCTACTGCACAGAAGAAAGTAGGAAAACTACTAACCCTCTGTTCTCCAGCAAAAGTTCCTCTCCAATGGCAATGACCATTTTATGTGTGGTGTCCTCTGTGTAATAAGTGTGTGATGAGCAGACCTGGCAGACTGGACCTCTCTGGAAATTTGGACAAAGCCTAGGTTGACTCTTAATCACTAAAAAGCTAACATGGGTAGCTAATGGGGCAAAAAGGGTAATGCGGGGTTCAGAAATATCGAGGCTGAGTAAATGTAGGCACCCAGAAGTCCAGGTGATGCTTCATCTTACATTTAGAAACCTACGTTTTGCATTCATCTTGTCTTGGGCAGGAAGCAATGTAGCAGACAGTCTGACTCTCCTCCTGGGCAATTCAGCTGACCGAAAAATTGGTTAACTTGATTTATCTGTGGCTCAATTCCAATTTTTACAATGTAAGTATAATCCCTCTCCATTTCACCAGAATCTTTTGAATGACTGTATACAGAAGGTGGTAAGAATAAAATATATATTTTTTTGCTTTTTAAGGCATCTATTGGATAATCTTCAACTCATCTCAGAGTATTGGTCTACAGATCATATAAGGTGAGAAAATTCCAGAAAAGGATGAAAAGCTGTCTAAGGGCTAACTGAAGGTTAGTTAAGACAGTAGTTTTTCACATACAAAGCATCATTAGTTGACCATTAGAACCAGTGTTATATTTCATACACTGGTACAAGAAATAGGGCATACCTACTAAGTTAATTAATTCCAAAGCAGCTAAAATAGACTTCATATGTAAGGAAAAAAAATAATTATCTTGAATAAGACAATGTTTTCCTAAGTTTAACATGTGTAATGGAAATTTTATATGAATATTACATACATGAAACTTACCCATATGAATCTTACATAACGCAACAACAAGCAGTAAAAATGGTCAAATGACTGTATTCATTCCATATTTTTACAAGCCATAACCCACAACTGCTGTAGTTGTACATACCACTTTTCTCAGCTGCACTAAAAAGAGTAAAGCAATCATTATGTATTTTAAGTGTTTATTTGGCCCACTGTTTCTGGGTAAAACCAGAATTTTGCAAATGTTAATTTCATACTTGTGCCATTCATTTCTCTGTGCAATACTACATATATTTAATGGGGAGAAAGTTATTGTCATTTGGTTGGTGTAGTCCATTCTTCTGTACACTTTACAAGACAAATATTGTTTTATTTTCCCTCTTTGGAGCAGATTCTAATAACCTTACTCATATCCACCAGTAAATTACCATATAACTAATTCCAATGGAGTCTATATAATTGCTTTTAAAGTGTTATGCACTGAAAATGGATCAACATTTAATCCTTTGTTTAGATCTTACAAATCACTAAAACTTCAGCCTGCAATACTTATATAATTTAGTGCCACTATAAATTTTGTGACATAACCACCAAGTTTCACTGAAGTAAATGAAAGAGTTTTTTATCGGCATCAAAGGGAATGGGGCTGTATCCTATGCCAACTTAGTCATAGTCTGGAATCTTCAAAAGCACTCAGCCTTCTTCCTAACCCTGCTTCAAATTATGTCAAAGTAAAAATCCCAGTAATTTTTAAGGGGACACATATTACTAATATGAAGTGCTTTTGAAAATCCTACATCCAATTAATATTTCAAATTTAGCACCTGAACTACATCTCATTACATATACTCAAAGGAAATATATATGGAGATCAGAGCTGTTTCTGTTAATGATCTTTCAGAGGCTCTTTCATACAAATGCTAATACAAAAGAGTAGGAAGAAGAGTAGAATAGTCTTGTTGCATTTGTTTGAAAGAAGGCATAAAACAAGAAAAGTGATATTCTGCTCCTATTTAAATCAGTAGTACAATTGCTATTGACTTCACTAACTCCAGGATTTCCTCCTAAATATATTTCAAGTTACTTAAAACCTTCAGAACATTCCTTCAATAAAGTAGCTTAAAAAATAAAATCCCATGTAGATATTGATAGATCAAGCACTGATGCACAAATATCATATGCAACAAAAATGTAGCAAAAATGTACACTTGGTTGAAAGCACATTTTCCTGAAAACATGTTGGAAATGTATTTCTGACAGTTAATTAAAGCTATTCCATTCCATCGGTCATGTTTGTGTGAGGTCCAATGAAATCTGAAATGAAATGTATTATGAAGTCTATGCTTTAACAGTCAAATTCATTTTTCCTGGTATATCCAGAAGTTAAAATCTTGGTATCATTGACTCCAATGGAAATTTTGCACTTAATTTTAAAGAAATTGGGTTTTACCAGGTTGTAAGCATTATTCAAGTTTCTTTATTTCTAAATCCATAGAGTTATAAACAGGATATTCTGGGAAAATTCTAGATGTCCTTAGGCAAACAGATTTTGACCATATAACCTTTTAGTCTGAGTTGAATCTCTTATACAGATCAAAATGTTATCCCAATTCCCAAGCACAGCAATTTCCTCCTTGCACAAAGCAGATTATTTCTGAGAAGGCTGTTTTTGCATAAACGCCCCAATGCTCTTTCTTTCAAGTTTATGCTTGAGTTTTCTGTCTCAGGGCAGTTCCATTCATGCAGCTGTACCCCAAACCCATATCCCAGGCAGAATAAAAGGGACAAACCATTCTCCCATGAAGCCATAGGCACAATCTGTCTGCAGGTATGTAGAATTAAGCTTATCAACATCTGCGTCTGTCCCCTGATAGGAACAATTGTTTCACTCTAGCAGTGTGGTCTATAACTGTAATCAGTTCTCTGCAGTCCACTTGTATTTTTCCACAGAATCTCTACTTTCCAAGACTCCATGTTTCTTTTGGTGCAGCTGCATGATGTGGAAACCTTTCAGGCCTTGGCATTTGTTTTTTTTTTTCACAAATAGTTATTAAAAAAGGTCTGTATAAATACCTGGAGAATGAGAGTGCGTCCTGCAAATACAATGTGGTTGCATGAGCAAGAAGTAGAAAGACAAGGAAAAATATTCCAGTAAAGGAGTTAATAGAATTCAACAGCATGTGTGTCTACATGTAAGCCTGTAGGATCAACACAGAAATGTAAAGTTTTAAAATGCAGTAAACCAGCCATGTACTTTAACTTCAGTTTAAAAACTGTGAAATTAAATGGACGTAGCAAAATGGACAGTTAGAAAGTAATTACTGTATAACCAAGCCATAAAATTTCAAAATATTAAAGTATATGTATGAAGTATAAGAAGTTAAAGAAGTAATAAGTAATTCAAATGCTGCATTAAATTATTTTTAACATGAAATAGTGCTAATACAGGCCTGAGAACTGCTTCTTCAATATAATGGGATTACACTGCCATTCATGTTTTGCAGAGATTCTGTCAAAAAAACACAGACATTTACCTTACTCTGCCAATGAATGTGTACTTGTGCACACTTGCAGTGCTATAAGAAATCATCCTAATTTCTGACCCATGCACTGGACTTGATCCTGATGGGTTCAGGGTATCACTGACTCAGTGAAACAGAGTATGAGCTGTTCTCATGAGTCTTCATAGGTGGTATAGAAGGATTCATTATGGTATAAAAAATGGAAGCAAAGAATACCTTTACCAATTGCATTAGGAAGAGGCTTAAAATGAAATACAGTTAACCTATTTTGTGCTTCGGCTAGAATATGGTAGTTTTGATCGGACAAGTTAAAGAATGAGCCCAAGAAGCCAATTTTTCCTTTAGAAAAAAATTGTTGAAGTCGTGAAGTGAACTTGTATTTGTATAGCAGAAATCAACTATGTTAAAATTTTACTCTAACCACTAAATTTAATTTCTCTATATTTATTGCTATATTCCTCATATAATTAAAAGTTTCATGTATCAAATATCAGGTATCCAATGTGATATACTAGGATGCATTTTAACAACAGTAAAGGCTTGGATCAATTAAATGTTTATTAAAACTGAACGTTAGTCAGTGACACCAGACATGGCTTCCCTTTTTATGAATTGACACACAGACCTCGTCTGAGAACAGAGGCTCTCTGTGGCTGGAAGAAAAAAAGGAAAACAGTAGCAGTACAGAGTCTTCTCTTGATCACTGTCTAAAGCAGCAAAAGCTCTTGCATGACTGCTAATTCTTCTTGCATCAACTGACAGTGCATGTTTGCTAAATCCATACATGTGATAAGATTCTTTCAGAGCATATAAAAGGATATTCCTATTAGCCTTTTCTTTTTGACAGTTCCCTGACAGATGTACCATTTGGATTAAAATATTTCTTTTAATTGCAAGAAAGAAGAAGAGGTAGCATCGCTGGAGCTAGTTGTGCCATAGGACCATCATAAAATGACTGCTATTTGTGAATATCATTTACAAACTGCTAAAGTAACATTAGTAACTGGAAGCACTTGATGCTAAGGGATTTAACCATACAGTAAAGAAACTTTATGGACAGATCATTAATCTCTGACTGCAAAGAGTTAGACTTGATTTTCTGCCAAATGTTTGACTCTAAAGAGTTTGCCAAATGGCAAAAGCTAAATTATAGAAGAAATACATATTAAAATAAGACCATTTAAATTTTACATCTACTGTGAGAATAGGCAAACACCATCACATTTTTAACATAATCTCAAAATGCAATTCCTAATCCAGTAAAAACATCTAATAAAAACTGACATAAAGTTGTAATAAAACTAATTAATGAGTTGTGTACCACATTATGTTTTCATTTCCAACTCGTTAAAACAGCAAGTTTCACCACTCATTCTCATGTGTTACATTTCTCTCACTTTTCTTCAGTATTTGTGTGTGGGCACATAAACATGTTTCCACCAAGAAAGTACCAGTCTGTAGTTGAAAAATACACATGTTCTGCTAATAACAGCACCTGACAATCAGAAAATACTTCATCACTGTTTCAAGGAAGAAGAGGAGCAATATTATTGCACTATGTACATGGGGTGAGAGAGGCAGAGGGCTGTTTTCAGACCATCTACTGTAGCTGTTTAAAATGGCATCAATATTCCTGTGACACTAAAAGTTTGACAGAAGGCTGAACAGTTCCTGTTGCCTAGTCTCTGCCTGGCCCTAGTAGGCTGAACAGTTAAAATGGGGAGAAATAGTTATGTTTCCCAAGAGAAGCTGTCTGCTGTGGCTGACCCATGGACTTTGGCGCCCCTTGGAAGAGAGCTGTGATGTGCAGAGAATCTGTGAGCAGCCCAGGCTCCTGCCAGTATGGAAACAGGGCTCAGGCGGGTGTGCTCCAGGTCCAGGGCAGAAAGCTGCCTCATGGGGCAATCTGGATAAATTGTCTGTGTCTAAACTCAGGAGTTAAACAAGCTGGGAGTCATCTCTCATCCTGGGACAAATGGATGTACAGTGACCAGCATTTATATAACTAAACTGTTTCATCACCTGCAGCTGTGGCTGCATCCAAGATGTTTTTGAGACCAAGCCTTGGGTTTTTCTATGCCCCAAACCATGCCTGGAAATTATTTGAGAGTACCATTGGGCATGGGCCAACACCATGAGAAAGGCCATGCCACAAATCAGCAGTGCCTAGCCCCATCCTTTCACACTGGTTAGTGAAGTGATGCAGACACAACCTGTAAGTCCTCAGTTTGCCAAGAGGATGTGAACTCAGAGGATGGAATGCTTTCATTTTATTACAAATAACTTGCATGTGTAATGTCTACTTATAGGAGCTGTTATGCTAAAACAGTTACATATTTCTGATGAGGAACAAGAAAAAAAGTCCATTTCCACAAAATGTGCATTATAAAACAATCTTATAAGGATTGTACTTTACCTAAGAATTTTAATAGGAACCTACATTAAAAATAATTTTATTTTATATAATTTTTTATCTCCATTTCTCAAAGCACTTTATAAAACTATTGTTGGAAATACATTTACTTGGCTTTTTCTGATAAGAAAACCACACTTAATATGTGTTCTTAGACTTGTGATACCTGTGATAAACTGTGCATAATTTTTTGTCCTCTTTTTTTTCCACTTACAGCATGAACTCCACTGTTTGCTAGCTGTGTAAACACGGTAAAGGAAACTGCAGCTTCCCTGGCAAGCTTCTCTCTTAAGGATAAAGGTTTGGTCCTGGGACACAGAATGGATCTGACAAAGTCATAACTGGAATCCATTGGATCCATTCTTGCTTCAAGAAAAATTCCTGATAGACTTAAATGACTGAGCTATGCTTGATACTGTAATTGCTTGGATTAGTCTTGCTATGGGCTCATCTCTTTGCTAACCTCATTCAGGTTAGCAGATGTGACACCCATCTACAAGAAGGGCCGGAAGAAGGATCCGGGGAACTACAGGCCTGTCAGTCTGACCTCGGTGCCAGGGAAGGTTATGGAGCAGATCATCTTGAGTGCCATCAAGCAGCACATACAGGACAACCAGGGGATCAAGCCCAGTCAGCATGGGTTTATGAAAGGAAGGTCCTGCTTCGCTAACCTGGTCTCCTTCTATGACAAGGTGACCCACTTAGTGGATGAGGGAAAGGCTGTGGATGGTGTCTATTTAGACTTTAAGTAAGGCCTTTGACACTGTCTCCCACAGCATTCTCCTGGAGAAACTGGCTGCTCACGGCTTGCATGGGTGTACTCTTCACTGGGTTAAAAACTGGCTGGATGGCCGAGCCCAGAGAGTGGTGGTGAATGGAGTTAAATCCAGTCAGTGGCCAGTCACAAGTGGTGTTCCCCGGGGCTCAGTATTGGGGCTGGTCCTGTTTAATATCTTTATCAATGATCTGGATGAGGGGATCAAGTGCACCCTCAGTAAGTTTGCAGACACCAAGCTGGGCAGGAATGTCGATCTGCTGGAGGGTAGGAAGGCCCCACAGAGGGATCTGCACAGGCTGGATTGATGGGCTGAGGACAACTGTATGAGGTTCAACAAGGCTCAGTGCCGGGTCCTGCACTTGGGTCACAGCAATCCCATGCAACGCTACAGGCTTGGGGAAGAGCAGCTGGAGAGCTGCCTGGCTGAAAAGGACCTGGGGGTGTTGGTTGACAACCAGCTGAATATGAGCCAGCAGTATGCTGGGTGGCCAAGGCAGCCAATAGCATCCTGGGTTGCATCAGAAATAGTGTGGCCAGCGGGACCAGGTAGGTGATCGTCCTCCCCGTACTCGGCACTGGTAAGGCCGCACCTTGAGTACTGTGTTCAGTTTTGTGCCCCTCACTACAAGAAGGATGTTGAGGTACTAGAGCATGTCCAAAGAAGGGCAACGAAGCTCGTGAAGGGCTTCTCTTCATAAACAGTTGGGTGATAAACTGTAATTTTCTATAAAGCTTTCTATGAGGAAACAGGGGCCAGTGGAAGAAGGTGTGCTCATGCCCAGGAGGGACTTGGTAAGCAATGTTACAATAAAACAGATCTCTAGTTCAAAAAATAGTAAGTGGTACCTGCCAAAGTCACAACCTGAGGTTAGAAATCAGGATTTTTAAACTTCTGGGGTTTGAGCTTGCAGTGAGGATTCACTGTGATCACATTATCAAGTTTTCCCTGAAACCATGAAAGTGGAGAACATACTTTTTAGCAAAGAGAGAGAGACCAACCTGATTCTTCCCTGGAAATTATTTGTCTCTGGGGGATAGAGCCCTAAGCATTGCGCGTAGCAAGATGCAGCACTGGAAAATGGAAATGAGGGAGGGAATGAAGGCAGGATGGGAGTGTAAAACTGAAAAAACAGCTGAAAGCTTTAGGGAGCAGGATAAGAGAGAGAAATAAAACCATGAAGGATCAGGTATAAAATAGAAGGGAAAGCCCTCAGGGTTAATCCAGAACCACAAAGTAGCCTTGCTATGTTATTAAATACTGTGTTTTATATAAGCATCATTTAAACCATCTCTTTAATGGGATACGGCAGCTGCATGCCAGGGCACAGTGACACTTAACAAACAGCTGAGGAGAGGAAGGATATAATACTTTCTACAGGATGAACTTTATGAGTTTATGATGTAATGAGCTGAGTCAGAATCTGGCTAGGATGTCGTAGTTAAGCCTTTTAATCTTGAAAAAAAAAACTATTAGCTATTTAACAATGGCAGTATTAATTTTACATCTCACCTGGGAAAGACCCTGTGTCTTCTGCCTCCTAACAGCTCTAGCACCAACTTGGACCTAGGTCCAGTAACATCTCCCAGAAAAAAAAAAACAAAACAAAACAACACCAGTATTGTTTGCTCCAGTTGCTTTTTCTTGGCATTCTTCCAAGTAGAACTGATCTCAGGGAATGCTACCAACTCTGCAAGGTATGACAGGGTTCCATGTAAGGTGGTGCATCTCCCAGGAAAATCTGCCTAAGAGTGAATATAATAAAGCCTTTTGCTCTCAGACCTTTGAACTTGTACAAGCCAAAGCAGTCTGGGAATGGGTTTCCATGCTTTTGACCTTGTGCTTAAATGGTTGGCTCTAATCTGATTTAGGATGAAAGTTCACATTATTTCCCTCAGGAATAGACAGCAGTATTTGCCCTCAGTAATATTTCTCACAATTACTCAGTTTGTCTTAATTCTATTTCTGAGGAAACTGGGAGGAGATTACAAAAAACAGACATTTTTATTTAAATAAATACTGGTGACTACTGTGACTGTAAATACTGTGACTACTGTGATGACTGTTGACATTTGGTCAAGAGACATCCTAATTTCAACTTTTAAGCTCAGTTAAAATTGCTCCTTAAGGACTTATCTACATTAAAAAATGATCATAATTCAACTCAATTTGTTCAATTAAATGATGTAGGCTTCACATGTAGACTTATATCAGTTTAAAACACATAAAGCAGTACTGGCTTGCATCCATTCTAGTATGTCATTCCTTTCTTCTCAGCAATGAAATTTTGGTAGGACTCAATGATGGTCTTGCACCAGCACTGCTGAATATTTTCTCAAGTGTTCCAGTTGGCAAAAACACATGATGTTACACCCCACAGAGCTATTCCACTGCATTCCTGACATATTTTTGGTCAAATGCTTTTGGGTTTTAGCTATCTTTGCCCTAAATAATTTAGTTTCTTTTTAGGGGTCAGAAGTGAAACCAGGGTTCAATTTTGAACAACTTGCAATTTCCAATAGGAAAAATCTCCATTCCCTGGCCAAACCTTGCTGGACCACTTACACAAATACTAAATTCTGTGAATATTACCCCACTGCAACCACTACAGATAAAATAACTCTATGTAATGAATTAAACTGCAAAGAATAAATCTGAAAGGCTTTTCTTTTCAGAGGATTATAAAAGCATGTTTGGACTGCTGCTATGCCTGGCAGATGACCTAATCGTACATCCTGTACACCTAAGGTACATAAACTCAACTCTAGGTGCCTAAATTAAACCACTTTCATACTAAGCTCAGGTATGGTGTTCTTGACTAAAACATAAAGGCCAAAAGAGCATCCAGTTTTGATCTGAAAACACCTAAGTTTATTGCCCAGATATTCAAATTTAGTTATCCCGTGTATCACTGTTTTCTCTGAAGAAAGAATTTATGCAGTATCCTGTCATTGGTATGCAAAAAGACTGAGCTCCACAAGACTTGTTAATGGTATTAGTCAAAATTTTAAAGTGGGCAGGGACAGCTATCCAATGCGTCTGACAGCAGCACAGAGCTCACTGTGCCTGTGGCACAAGTGCTCGTGCAAAGACTTGCATGAGTGTTAAGGATCCCAATAGTGCTGTGACTTCATGGTGCACTTTTAATGATGTTATGACTACACTATTATCAATGGTAAAAGCTAGCTGAAACTCGGTTTTATTCATCACATCAGTAGACAATGTATTTCCTAGCCTTATAAAAAGACAGAAGTAAGACCCTGGTATTCAGTGAGATTGTACACGTAATGCAAGCATCATCAAGCTAGAAGCACTTGTTCCAAACAAACGTTAATATTTTTATTTATTTTTATAACAAATGGAGATGCTACTACCCACAGTTCCATGACTCTTATAGTGGGCCTCATTCTTCACCATCTTTTTTACCTTTATTCACAAAGAAAGAAACACACACTTAGGGATCCATGTCTAGAAATACCTTATGAGCAACCACACCTTGCTGAGAAGTCTCTGTATTGAAAAGATACAGACATACCTTTTAAATTTCTGTTAGTCCTCCACTTTTATTGAATAATGATGTCCAAATGCAGAATAGTATACACAGGATAACATGTTTTAGATACGTTTGGGAACAGAGGGAAAAGGATTAAGAGAGGTCCCTTTTGAAACCTTTTACTATCTAGAATCACAGAATCATAGAATCATAGAATCATAGAATCATAGAATGCTTTGGGTTGGAAGGGACCTTTACAGGTCATCTAGTCCAACCCACCCTGAAATGAGCTGGGACATCTTCAAATACATCAGCTTGCTCAGAGCCCCATCCAATCTGACCTTGAATGTTTCCAGGGATGGGGCATCTACCACCTCTCTGGGCAACCTGTGACAGTGTTTCACCACCCTCATTGAAAAAATTTCTTCCTTATATCTAGTCTGAATCTGCCCTCTTTTCGTTTAAAACCATTGCCTCTTGTCTTATTGCAACAGGCCCTACTAAAAAGTTTGTCCCTATCTTTCTTATAAGCCCCCTTTAAGTATTGAAAGGCTGCAATAAGGTGTCCTTGGAGCCTTCTCTTCTCCAGGCTGAACAACCCCAACTCGCTCGGCCTTTCTTCACAGGAGAGGTGTTCCATCCCTCTGATGATTTTTGTGGCCCTCCTCTGGACCCACTCCAAGAGGTCCATGATCTAGTTCTGTGAAACTTACTTCTTGTTCAGTGATGCCCAGTGTTGTGACAGATTGGGTCAATTAACATTTTCTTCATACAGCAGTGGGTCAAATATGCCTTTTTATAACTCATACATTATGCTGCTATAACTTCATCTATTCCAGAGATTCATCTCTGAGATAGACAAGCATCAAACAGAAAGCAAACGGACCAATTTTCTGGAGACTAGGACCAATTTTCTGGAAACTAGTAGACTTCAGTTCCTCTTTAATATACAGCTGTTTGCATCCATGCTCCTTATGAGACATTTTGAGAATTCAAACAAATATTTTAAAATTTTAAACAAATATTTTCTTTATTCACGGAAACAAAGAGATTATCAGAAGCTATCAGAACCCGTCAGCAGTCTTCAGGTTTCAGTGGGTATTGTCTAGGTTTGTATTTTTACAGACTTCCTAATATTTGAATTAAATATTTTAGTTAAATGTTGAGATGGTTCTCAATGACTATTGAAATCTTTTTTCCTTTTTACTCTGACATCCAGGAAATGAGACATGGACAGATGAGGAAGGGTCAACATGGACAAACCCTGAATCTGTCTTCAGGTTTTATAGCCCACCTGCTGTATGATAACATTTTGGACATTGTGAGAATTTAAATGTCCCTCAAAGATGAAAATTTTAAGGCATAAGATCACTCATGGATAAAAGTACTTTTTAAAACAAACATGTTTTTCCTGACAAACATTTTTATGAGACAATTAGCAGCCCTTCCCTTTACAGTTCCCTTAGAAAATAAGCAGACACTGATTCACTTCCAAGCTGATGATGAAAAAATAAGGGCTCAGAGGAAAACAAAGCAGACAGGGACAATACTGTTGATATAAATGAATGAATACATTCCATTGACAATTCAGTTTGTCAGTGAGACTCTAAATAGCCAAAAAACCAGACTTGCAGGGAAAGTAAGTTTCCTGCTGAACTCTGGCATGTGGTAGAGAATCAAGATTAACATCTCAAAATGTTTTTCAGAAGCCAAAATTACTAAAATATTTTGGTTTATAAATGGCAAAGGTACTTTATTAAACATTTCTTTTTTTGATAATGTTGAAATAAACTATTTTGAAATTATTAAATTATCGAAGTATAATATTACATTTTAGAAGTGCAAACCAAAATGTAACAAAATATAAAATATTACATATGGTTTAAAGTGATTAAATAATCTTCCTTAAATCAAACCCAAAATGTAACACAATTATTAGTTTTGATTAAAAAGAAAATGCCCATAAAATCCTATATGCTAGTCTACAAGTTAGTACAACAGCAGTTTGAACTGATTCCATTAGAAGTACATATTGACACATTCACTGGAAACATTCTAATTTTGACAGAATAGCATTTCACCTCAAAGAGTGTTGACTAACTCTCTAAAATACTTTTGGTCTCTTATGCTAAGAAAATGGCCTAATCCTGGGTTATGCATCACAATAACTCACAAATTCATGGGAAATCTCATTTTATACACACTGCAGATAGCTTAGGACTCTGTTCTGCCTTTGAGAGTGACTCACTGTGACACACACAGACACATCTGGTATTTATAGTTACTTTTGTCCCAGCTTTGGATGCCTTTGCTCTCATGTCAAGTCATAAAGATCTTAGGGCAATATAGAATTTCCTGAAAATAGTTTAATTGTTCACTGACATTATCTTGAGTGAAATCTAATTTAAAATGAAGACTTTGCAGGTCTTGCCAACTTGTGAAACATGCAACACTACATTTATTACTGAGTAACAGAATATCTGTCATGGCATTTAATCCACTCAACATGAAACAAAAGGGTGGTATTCTTCATTTCCAGCTTTAACCATATAAAAGTTAGATGTCTCAGTCTAAGCTATTGACCTTAAAGCGGTCTGTGGTCAGTAGAGAGAAATAGCCATTTCACATGACAATTCATCTGACCTTTCTTAGGTACATATTTTAAGATGAGATGAACAGTCCTCCAGGGATTTAAAATGAGATAAACTGCCATCTAGAAATTTGATATCTATATCTAACCTAATCACCTGAGGCTTCCTCTGCAGTCAATGGAGAGAAATAGGCTTCCTCGCATGACCTTCTTTGTCCCCAAGGAATCCAACCTCCCGTAATATGCCTCAGCCAGGCTGCAGCACTGGGAAGTCTGGTAGCAGGCTAAAATCACTGAATCCTTGCACATGGCATAACTTTGTAATCCATCTGTCAAAGAGCGGAGCCCCACATCAGTCATTTCAAATGCTCTTGCTGTTCAGGCCTGACACCTTAGTCTCTAATTTCACCAGGGCATCACAGTACGTGCCCATGCTATTTCAAATGCTCACACACACACTGCAGTAATGATACAAAAAAGAATCATTAAAAAAACTTGGTAAATAAGGAGCTAGGAAACATCCCATCTGTATTTTGTAGTGGATTAAAACTTAATGTTACAGTGGTGTAGTTCTGAATTAATCACATCAACTTCAGTGCAGTTATTGTGGCCTGGAGCCAGTAAGAGAACACAAAAGCGGTGTTTGTGAGTCTTTCTTCAGCTTATGGCAGCTGTTTAGCTCATCTTTGATCATGCTTATTTTTTTGCAGTTAAGCTTTTTGGTCACACTATCTTTGCAGAGATAGCTGTTCCAAACAATACCCATGTTCACATGCCAGCAAAGGTATTTGTGCATGTGGATTAGCTGGTTTTTGCTTGTCATGCACTTATTCGCTTTTGTGGGGTTTTTGTTTTGTTTACAAAAAGATATTCAGCTACTCAAGGAACATAAGCAACAGCATATGACATCGCTGAGCAGCTGTACATGAGAGTTAACATTGGTGCAAAGTGCTTAGTTGTAGCGGATAGGAAGAGCTATGCCATCTTAGGTCAAGACAAGAGGCTGGTAGCTAATTTACATTGTACATTTACATTGTACAACAATGAACAGCAGATGCTCTTAGGAAAGAGTATCAGGACAGGGCACGCCTGTGGCAATGCATCCTAGAGTACACTTCCAGTTTTCAGTACTTTGTGGCTCAAAGACTTCCTGAGCTGGTGTGAGTGTCTTTGCACTTAACAGCCCCGAAAGGATTTTCTTCCATGTGAATTTACCACTTCTTTAATCCGTATAAACTTTCAGCATTGCGAGCATCCAACAGCACAAATTTCCCCAGCTTAATTACACACTGCATGAAGAATCCCCTCCCTGTTTTCAGTCACCAGTTGTTAGTTTTATTTGATACTGCCTGGTTTTTATGGTCAAAGAGATACAGAATGATTGTTCCTTATTAACCTCCTCCAGCTCCTACATGATTTTGTAGACCTGCACCATATGGCCTCTCATTCATCTGTTCACAAGGCTGAGTGCTAGTCGACCGAGTCATTTCTCATTTCAAAAGGTTCCATATCATTGATCATTTTTGTTGTTCTTTGTGTACCTTTTCCTGTTCTACTAAAATGTTTGTAAGCAAAAAGGAACCAAGAGAAACAAAGGTTTATCAGGATGTAGGATGAACACAAAAGTGCATATTTTGGGGAAATACATTGATACTAAATAGAAGCCTATGATTTTTTTTTCTTCCTAGGTGAAAGTGGTGGCAGCAGTTAAAACAACTCAAAAAAATCCAACGTTTTCCTCAAATATCTCCATCTATCAAGCAGATTTCTCATAGGTGATAATAAAATACTCCCATAGAATTTTAAGAAACTGTTACTTAGCAAGTATGAATTTTAATCCTCTCCAAATCACATTTCAATAATATGCATGAGAGTTTCAAATGTGCTACCTGAGGCTACCTTGGGTCTTTTTTGATGCTTTTCTATAGAAGTTTCATAAAGTGAGAAAGATAAAATGCTATGCAAATATTTGAAAAGGATAACAAGAAGACTTATAATGATAAGCTGTCAGGTTGACATTGAACTCAGGCAAAACAAGCATTGAGTCCCGGCTGATACAGGACTCGGCAAAGTGCTAAAGGAAGGAAATCTAATTGATGTCAATCTAGCAAACTATACAGAAAATAAATTCTGTCAAACTAGCAATATATTTTTGCGGTATTATGGGTTGATTGATGAAGAAAATTGTATTAACCCTGTCTCCCCCCTTAGACTTTCAACTTTAAATTACCTTACATTTAATTAGATGATGCTAAATTAATGAGGTACATATTAAAATTTAACAAGGCACACACCTACGGATTAAAAATGGATAACAGACATCCCTCAAAATATTGCTATAAAATGAGACCATTTCTATGGAATTGCTCTTGACTGTATGTTACTTAACATTTTATTAAAAATCTGGAACAAACCACAAAATAATCACAGTTAAAGCTTCTAAGTGATCATTGCAATAGTAATAAATCATGAGGAGTTCAGGTCAGTGGTACACAGCTTGGAAGACTGCATGCAAATCTTATTTTAATGTGGTGAAGTGTGAATAGTCATGTTGACCAAAGTTCCCTTGTGTCAAAGTTTCCAGGAGGGGTAAAACAATCTTTCCATGTAAAATGCATCTTGAATAGGTGCTCAAAGTTCATGTTATCTCAGCATTTGACCTTCATGCAACTGCTCTGGTAATATTTTGTTTAGTTCTTGTGTCACTGTTTAAAAAGTTTTTGAAGGACTGAAGAGATTCAGAGATGAACCACTAAAAAAGCTTTCCTTGTACCAAAAGATTCCAGAAACTCAGTCTGTTAGAGGGAAGGCTAAGGGACAGAAAAGTTTATAAACACACAAAATAAAACTTTGATCATGATATCTTTGGTCTAAGACATAACAAAATACAGTGGCTGAAACATGAAGCTAAAAAATCTGAGGCTAGAAGTGAAGAACAAATTTTTAACTGTGAGGGTAATTAGCCAAAGGAACAACTAACAAATGCTTTCAATCAAGACCAAATGTTTTTTAAAACATTTTATACTCAAGTTCAAACTGAAAATATATAGGTCAGGCTAGATGATTACAATGATCCCTTGTGACTTCATAATCTATGACTCTATGGATCTAAGCACACCCTGAAGACCAAGTCTGAAACAAACAAACAAGAAATAAACAATTTATGAATACTTTTAAATAGTATGCTGTTTTCACAGAAACTAGAATTGCTTCAGAAATAATTCAGAAACAGAAAAAGGAATAATCATTCTTTAATAATTCATTTCAGGGTAATAAATCATTTCACTCTACTCTGAATTTACTTTTTGTTACTGGAAGCTGAATAATGCCCATTGAATATAGCCAAGGCTCGAGTAAAATAATAAAAACAGAAAATGCTCCAGTGACTTTTTGAAGTTATTTTTACATGATTTCCGGCATTTTCATTTTGAGTGCCACATGATTTTTCCTAATCATTGTCAAAGCAAAACTGTCTAGATACTGATAATATATATGAATGTAAAGATGTTTTCTGTCTCTTTTGAAGTTGCCTCTTGGTATCCCCTTGAAAAGTTTTGTATTTGAAACTGTCTGTTGATCACATACTAGAAAGATAGTGTAGATGAGTTAGGGTTTTTCTAACACAGAATTTTTTTTCTCTATTTTTCTATTCCGACTAATTTTTCATTAATACTATGTCTTGGTTTAAATAAGACCCATCTCCTTTATGGACACAAAGGAACAAATGATGTTTTTTCAAACCTTAGATAAACGGCAATCCTTACATAATGGTGGGCATTTCCTCTTTGGAGATCACCACTGAATCAGGACATTCAAACAAACTCACCGCTAAGCTGTTCCCTGGGGCTAGGCTCAGTTTGTCCAAAGCTATGCTTATTACATGTGCTTTGGTCAGCAGATATGCAATCTTAGACAATAGCGTCTTTCTGCAAACAATAGCCAGTATTAAGAATGTCATCAGATATAATGGCTATGAGTGGGACAATTCTGCTTTCTTATGAAAGCTTTCATAATGGAGCGGTCAAAGTGTGCGTGTGCGTGTGTGTGTGTGTCTGTGTGTGCGTCTTTGTGTCTATGTGTCTGTGTGTGTTTTAAGAAAGATCCACCAGCATGCTGCAGAAGCAGCCTGCTAGTCTCAGAAGAGCTGGTTCATGAAAGGTGCCATTTATAGTGCTTTCACAGTACCATAGAATGGAAACATTAGGTAATAGTAAAATCCCAGAGCTAGACTTACTAAATTCTGAAAACTTACTCACATTACCATGCTTTATAGGGCTTTAGGGACTCCATAACAACAATCTGTGCAACTGCAGACTTTGTTTAATGAAAAAATAAATAGAAATAGTTACCCAAAAATTAGCCTAAAGACTGGTATTGCCTTGTTAGTGCCCTTTAATAATTTTCACTATGCCTCCATTTGCACTCTGTCTAGAAAAGAAAAGGCTTATTCATGCACAAAAACAGAGATCTGCCTTCTCAGTGAGAAATTTTGTAACGTTTCTGTATTAGGATCCACTGTAGTAGCTCAAGGTCTTTTTCTGAAAGAGGAAAAACGGTTAGCTGGATATTGCATTACTTTCAGGAGACTTCTTCACTGTTGTGTCATTTATCTGACAGTTGCCACAGGGCTTACATGCCACTTTAGTTACCCTACTGATTTTTAAGGGATGGATATGCATGTGGAAATTAGGGGAGTATTCATTTTTTCCCCCCAATTTCATCAAATTACATGCACTGTGATTTTAGATAAATCACACTATTACACTGTTTCCCTTTCCACATTTACAGAGACTTGTGGGTTCACTTTGGTTTGCCTTTAAGCAGTCACTATTTGCATCAACATCCCAACCGATTGGGTTAGTCTGATGTGTCCTCTAAATGGTGTCCTCTCAACAGCTCTCCTTAATGCTCTGTCATGAATTTGTTTGGGTTTTTCTTATCGGGAAGTATCAGAGCCAAAGCTCCAGAATGTCTCACTTTCGGTACAAGGCTTCCTGTGTATTTTAAATGAAACAGATATAACAAAGAAAGCAATGTGAATTTATGCAGCTCCAGTGTGAGAGAAACAAAGAAGTTGGTTGAAAAGACAGACAGAAATATATCAGCCTTGAAATCTCAAGCCACCCTCAGGCAGGTACAGCACATATGCCTTCTGGCTTTAGTGCAGACAGAATTCAAAAGATCAGCCTTTTTCTGACCCCAGATATGAGCATCTGGCAAAGACCAGCATCCTTCACAATTTTGGCAGTTTGCAAAGACACAGGCTGGCCTGGATTACAAATCGGAAACACTCATCACAGCTGAAAGTGTATTTTTTGCCATTGGGATAGTAGAAAACTGAGAGAGACAAGCACGCAGTTGGGGGAGTAGAAGGCAAAGTAAGACTGCTTTTTCTCTGCTCTTGAAACCTATGATGCAAATATTTATGCATGAGGCTGAGAGGAATTCTTGGGTCATCCTTCTACCCTGTCTAAAAACATAACCACGTCTAAAAGGAGAGCTCACAACAGTGCCTAAGTTTGAAAACGTGCTGATGTCAGAATTTTGCTCTATTTACATGCCTTCGGCGAAGAGCAGCCAACTACCTGCTTATCATAAATCTCTCCTCTCCCTCCCTTATCCTCTCCACTGAAACCCCTACAATTTTCAGTACAGAACACCAACGCACAAGTAGGTTATTCTGTGTATGAAAGCAGTGCTTGTGAAAGATGTTGAATGCACAGTCCCGGAGACCCACATCCTCTGCAGTATAGCAAAGGAAAAAAAGATACATCATGGATAGCAGCACTGTCAGCTTCCTCGCTCTGACTTACCAGCTTCACTGAGCTTGAAGAAACACTCACTGGGGTGAAAGGATCATTCATCCTTTATAGCCAAGTTGTTGTCCTCACTGCTAAAATTGCCATATAGGCTGCTAATTAGAGCCAGTTATGGTTATGGCCTTTGCAATGCTGACAGATGTGAACTGTTCACCCAAAGCTTACCCTGAAGGGTGTGCCACCTATAAAAGCTATCAGATGTAACAAACTGCTAAACTATGGTAGATTTATACCTGCCTAAAGATTAAATCAGAGAGAATAGAGCTGAAAAAACCCTCCAGAGATTGCTTGTTCCATCTCCCTACACCAGAAGATCATGTCTACTTCGTTTGTGAGAGCTGTTTGTCCAACCTACTTTTATAGGCCACCTCTAACAGAGGCTCTAGAGCTTCTACATGCAACTCATTCTGGTACTTCATAAGAACTTCCAAGAGAAGGGTTTTTTTAATGGATAACCTAAACTATCTTCATACTTCCTATTTGCCGTATTCCTTTCCTCTTTGCAGGGTCCTGCCATACACTGGGTAAAGTGGGTAAAACTCTCCAGTCTTTTCTCAGTTTATAACTCTTTCTGTCTTTGTCCAAGCATGACATTTTCTGGATCATTCCCTGATCATTTTGTTACTCTCTTTGGAGTCTGTCCAGCTGGGTTATATCCTCCCTGTAACACATGGCCCAAACCAGATTGCACACTGTTACAGTTGAGATTTTGCAAACTTGAAGAATGCAGTAGGGTAACTGCAATGTTTTACAGGTGATGTTCCTGCCTATACCTCCCAGACTATGTTTATGGGAATGCAGAAGCAAGATGAAGCTCACCCATGCACATTGCGTGAATCAAATGACTCATTGCTGTCACCCCATTTCTTCTTTTCCTTTGTCTGACTGCTACTCCCCCGCAAAAAGGGGATACTCTGGCCACACTCCAAAATCTCTGCAGAAGCACTGAGAAGCTTGAGGTGTCCTTCAGTTATGATACTAGGGACAGCAATAAATAAAAGACAAGAAGAAACCTTCATGAGACTGCTACTTCTCACCAGTACTTCTGGGTGGGAGGTGGGTAAGTCTCCCTTTAGCAATATATTTACCAGCATAGGAATAATCCTGGGTGCTTTCTTTTCACCCTCTAATTCTTGCCTTGGTCCTATGATAGAAAAACTACATGTCATCCAGAAAAGGATTGTGTTATTTAAAACAGTACTTAACAGTAGAAATATCCATAGGTTTGGGGCCTGATTGTTTTCCTTAAAACTGATCTCTGAATACAGACAGCACTCAAACTGCATTAAAACTGTTATTTTCATGACAGCAAATATCTCTGAGCTCGTGTATTACTCTGGAACGTTCGTGTATCACAATGCCCCAAATGCACAGCTGTCAAACAGATTATTTCTGTGATTGATATAAGACGTATGGATATGACGTTGAGAAAAGGCTGCATTGTGGGACAAATGTCCCTGAGCTTTTGGTACTATAATTCCCAGAGACCTGGTATACATTTGAATTGCTTTATCTTGATATAATGCAGAATTTCAGCAAAAGCCATGTTAGCTCCCTTACTAGAAAACCACAAAAATCCCTCAATGTAACATTTACAAATAACATAATTTAGATTTTTTTAAATTATGTGTGTAAATAAATATACACATGAACACAAATACATATGGAGAGAGGCATAAAATTACGTCTTATCCATAGTATAGCAGTTAATCATATCCCATGCATTCTATTAAGAGCAAAGGGTTTCTATAAAAACTAAAAGGCATGGATATGTATGCCCTTTGGGAATTTCCCTGTTTAAATATTTGTGCTTAGCTAGAAATGTTGAAGAAATTTAAAAATAGGCATTACATTTGATGAGGTTCCTGTATTTAAAAAAAAAAATCACAACAAAATCTATTGCACATATCAAAAAACTTCCCATGTAAAAAGTAGGCTGTAACAGCCTAGATTCTCATTTAGAATGAGAAGTACACTTGCAACATTGTCACAGTAGCTTTATATCATATTCACATCAGATTCCTGATGAAATAAAGGCCCATATTTTGCCATGAGTGCTGAACGGCATCTTTCCTCACCATTTGTTCCACTGAAATGAATAGTTATTTTGCTAGAAAGTGCTTTAGGTTAACATAGTCTGGATCTATATGATGAATGGAAAGAAACAGCTTACCTTTCTATTGCTTCCTTCATGACGTTATCATTAAACTTAGATGCCATTAAGTATATATAATTAAGTGCATACAATTTTAGAATATGAAAATACTTGCTACTTTTCACAACATTCATCCATAATTTCACATTTTCTGTGGCATTATAGCTTAAAATAGTACAAAGATACATGGCATTTATGGCTCAGAAAGACCTTTGGCCTTTGACCTTAAAAGATCTTTATGTGGAGGCCCATGGTGGATTGATTTTTGACAGTACAGTGACAGAGCCATACAAAAAAGGTATTCATATTGACCAAGTCAGTGGATATTTCAGGTCAAAATGTCAGCAGTTGTCTTTTTCAGCTGACATCCTGGTCTGAGAAAGTTGGATTTAAGGTTTTCTTGACTCTCATATTTTGATTTCTTGCCATGTATGGCTGTGTCATTAGCTCCCTGGAATGCCTTTCAGTTTCTTCCTTGAAAAATGCTAAATAAGTTCTCACTTTACCTACTGACTGAATAAGAATACAAAAACAAAGGACAGCTGTGAGGCATCTGCGTGTCACACAAACACTGTTGGCACAGTTCCTGCATTCAAGAGATCAGCAAGAGCCTAGTAAATAAGCTTTCTTCACTAAAGACCACTTTTGTCCATGATCATTGGAGCTGTGCTTTACTCATACACCCTCTGAATTCCGCTTTTCTTCAGTAATCACACATGCCTTGCATGATGGCTGATTCTATTCTACAGTCCTGGGCCATGTAATTATGTGAGTAATTGGCAGACAAGATGTTGTGAATACCTGAATCCCAGGTTAATTGAAACTAACACCTGCCTGAACTGTGCTGTTGTAATGGATGCAATAATACAACAAGATCAGGTCCTATTGAGTTGCATAATCTTTTCAAGACTGGGTTTTTGATCTCCCTCCTTTGATTTGAGTGCGGTGGCAAACTAAAGTATTATGCCTTTGTTGAAGCTTATAAAACATGAATCTGAGGCTGAAAATGAAGATCCTTCCAGTTAATCTGTATTGAGAAAAATCAGTGAGCACACATCTTTTGCATCTTTCAGTTAGAAAAGAAACAACAGATACAGCTGTCAACACAACCATGGTCAGTAACATCACAGTTCACCCTAAAGTAACCCAAGTCATTACACAGGTAGCACAAGCTGCAAACTTTGGATTCATGAGGCTCAGCATAGTCGAAATTCTCACTAGCATCATCAAACATCCCAAACTGGGCAAGTGTCACGGGATTACGCAGGAGATGTTATTCTAGTATTCTTGGTTTGAGGTTGATTTTCTGCTGCCTTATCCTTCATACTATCATAGCTCACAGGCAATTCATTTTAGTGTTTCTTGTGTTACTTTCTCATTGACAAAATGGTGATAATGGTACATCCCTACAGCACAGACAGACTGGCAGACAGACAAGCAGACCTGTCAGAAGAGCAGAGGAGTTATTAAGACAGAGACTTCCAAGTCGTAAAAAGACCGTAAGAACAAGTATGCTTTACTTGATAAAACCTCTCAAGCAAACATAGCTTTTCTTGTTCTTTTGCTGAAACTATGACAATCTTACTTCTTTTAAATCAAATAATATAGGCTATGTTAAACAAAGCTTTTATCTGACATAACTAGACCCTTGGAAGTATTTCAGTTCAAACAGACCTCTATTGCAAGAGAATACTGGATCAGAGCAGAAAATCAAAGTAGTTTGGCAATAGAACCTGATATATTTAGGAACAAAATAATATTGTACAGTTGCTTGTAAAAGCAGAAGACAGGACTCAATGACCCAAAATGTCCTATTTTTCTAGATTAAACACGACATGGTATTTCTATGTTAGAATAAATGTTGGGTTTACTTATAATGGTGCAAACTGCATAAAGCTACTATACCCTTTGCAAAGGGAAAGTGAACAGAAAAAATACTAAAAAATAGAAAAAATATTAAAAAGCCAAAATGTAGCCAGAAGACTTGGAATTTTCACAAGCCCACGGTCCTCAGATTACTTACACAAATAATCTTATTACAGACTTCTCTGGGAACTGCTTGACCACCCCAGTTGCCTCTGAAAATCACAATCAATTTATTTGTCTCAGGACTAATGGGGGGAAAAAAGATTTCAGGAATGAAAAGATTTTACTGTAATGACCTGAAGCAAACAGGAGAACAAAACGCCTGCTTTAGAAGTCATGAGAGGCACAATCACAACAATTAAGGGCAAGAAAGAAGTGAGGAGGAGGCAGTTGGGAAAGCGGAGTTCCCAAATTTCAGCAGTTATGTAGGCCTCTGTTTAAATGTAATATGGCTGCAAAAGAAAGGCAATGTACTTTGGCTGATACCTTTTCAGAGACATTTTGACGTGAAAAACCTGATAGTCTTTTAAACAGGGACGGGCAGCTAAATGTAGGATATTGCATCTCTCTCTGGGAATCATATAACTATAGAAAGGCTGTAATAAAAGTAACAAGAATATTTCATGATAGAAGATCAGTGTGGTTTTAGCAGCTGAAGAACCAGCCTGAACATGTTTATCAGCCCAGTGTTTTCAAAATCTCTTTCAGTAAAAGGCTGTGTCCTCTATATGTCTTACTGTATCATTTTTTTCCAGCTAACAGGGCCTGATTTTTTTTCAAGCTGAGCACTGTCTGAATAGCTTCCCTACCGTCTTTGTTTAGATCTGGTCTGTAGATCCCACCTTACTCCCACTGATGTTAGAAGGAAACTCTCTTAGCAGACATCCTGCGGGACAACAATACCTAGTTCTGGTTTTATTTCCAGCATCTCGCAGTGTTACATTCATCCCATCAAAAGTTGTGAATAATTCTTATGTTTGCTAATACACCCTTATTTGTGAGCCAAGGTCTAGTAAAGACATTCTCGGTAGCTTTTTAAAGGTGTTTTTCTGCTAGGATATTGCTAAATCAGAATGTCTAGTGTTAAACTCGTGGATATGAAACATGGCAAATAAATAGAAAATTAGATGAAAGCTGTGTATGAACATAGGGTTAATCTGACTCAGCTGCCTCACAGTAAAAATGGTGGGGGGTATCCTGTTCAGATAGGATTTCACTGAGAAATATCTATGGTGTATAAATGCTGTCTTATCAAGTGTGCCATCCTCTCACACCATCATCTTTCCTGTAGTAAAGACAGAAGTATGGTCAGCCTTTCCATCACACATCTTCTGACAGAAAACACAGGGAGCAGTGGAAATTAAGTATTGTAGTATATATTTGGCTAAGATACTAACAAAACCCTAAGGTAATTCCCTGAAAGACTGCAAAAGCTGAGGTGACAGGCGGGGGGGCTGAGGCAGAGATGGGGGGAGAAAGACACTGCACTGCTGGGAGAGAGCCATAGCTATGTTTCAGTCAAATCTGACCTACTTTAATGAAATCAGGTCATCTGTGAGCTCTTCATTACCCCCAGACTAAACAGTACAAAACACAGCAGCCAATGTCTCTGTCTTTTCAGAGTACCACTAATTCTCATTACAACATTGTTATGTATTCCTTAATATATATTGACTTAGTCATCTCACCACACCAAAGCTGGTAAACAGTGATGGGGAAGGAAGTAAAGTAAACATGATTACTGACTTTAAAAAAAAAAAATTACAGGGTAAACACAGCCATGCCCCCAGAATGTATCCTCAAGGGAATACGGAAACAAAAGGAGGCACAACTGCCTCACAACATTAGCCATGACGGATGGAGCTCACCTATCACACCAGCAAACTCTTAACTGTTACCAGCCACGTTAGCAGACAAAGCGGAGGCTGGAGTCAAGCAGAAGCTGGTACTGTAGGCTTACACTCAAATCCTGCTCAGTGTTCATTCTTCTATAAATTAGGAAGGTGACAGCCCCATAACAAAAAATATATACTGGTGAAGCTTTAACATGATGCTCATATCTGCATTTCAGGTCATACAGAGACAGCCTGTATATATGTGCTGCAGGTAGGGATGTGTCCCCACACGTATTTTGTTATGTACCTGTGTATATCCACTTGTTCGTACACCAATATGTCTGTGCTTGACTTTAACGTACATTGAGACGTATGCACTGGTTTTAGACCCAGAAATATATGTACATGTATATCTCTAGCTGTATATGCATATATGTATAAAAAGGCTTATTCAGCAAAAGACCTGTCCTTGTGAACATCATGTTAAACCTACACTACTTACAGTACGTGCATGTCTCTATAGGAAATAGTGTATATGTATGAAAGGCTACTGTGTACCAAAGAGAAATATTCATCTCCTATTAAAATAATTACTGTTTTAATCCTATTGCTTATCATAGAAGCATAATCTTTAAAATTTCTATTCAACACTAGTTAGAAGAGTATTTATGTTTATTTTGTTTTGGAGACCAAAGGCTCCACTTATTTGTCAAAACAGGGCATCTAGTGTGATGTGCCCATGTGAGATCAGGCATCTGGTGCCATAAGGAATGACACCCAGCCTCCTGCTGCTACTCCAATAAGCCACAGATCACCATAGGTCCCATGCCATACCTGCAGCCTTGTGTGGCCATCTCTGGCACCTCAGCTCATCTCAAAAGGCACTATACACTAATGTATGGGCAACTGCATTGGGTTCTTGCATTCTTTTACCTGTAGACAGCTATCATTAAAACATTTTCACTGCATCTCACCAATTTTCTGTTTTTTCTAACCCATGTTTAATTTGGAAATCTATTTGGTACTTACTACAGAACTATCTTTCTCCCCTACTATCTCATTGTCCAAATTACTTCTCAGTCTGTCTCTGTCACCTGTTTGTGGGTGGCTCAGTGTACTCCACCTGGCTCAATGCAGGAGTCTAGAGTGTAGGAGTCCATGTGCACCAATGCTTTGGACAGAAGTATTTAGGTGAAATAAAGGCTTGCAGAGATGAGAGCCTGGATGCCACAGTCCTGAGGCCATGCCAAATTTTCTTTGGTAATGCCAAGTTAACACAATTTAGATAGTAAATTTGACATTTTCACCTTTAACAATTTGTTCCTGTCCTGTTCCTTCCCCTGCCTTGTGTTTGGGAGAAATGATTGCACAGCCATGCGGGGAACCAGTGGTCCAGATCTTGGCTAGGTAAGTGCTTAATTCCCATTGAAACCAGTATTACGCGTATAGATACCCCTCGAGTTCTGAACATTCACGGTATATAGAGTCATTATATTTTACAATCCTTACTTAGATGACTGGAACTAGAAGGAGGGACAGCTCTCAGGAGTCCAGCTGGCTGTGACAGACTCAGTGTTTACTGACTATGGTAAAATAGAGTAGACATATTTTGATTTCTTGCCACATCTGAAGAAATACCCCCTTCTATTCTCTATTTTCTTATAGCCTCTACTGCTACCCAAACTTATTATTTCTTCTCTTTCTAGCCAGCTGAAACTTCTATGTCATCTGCATGGTGGCTTTAAATTGCCAAAGAAGCAGGACTGAGAGAAGCAGGGGAAGGATGAAACATACAGGAACAGCTGATATCCTATGTGCTTTTAATAGAGGACATATGAAAGTGGCTAAAATACTGCAAAATTATACATCATTTAGGAAGTCTGAAAATTCTTGAATAAGCATAACTAACAACTATGTCCAAACAAAGGTCTTTAGTATCCTTTCTGAAAAAGCTGGCGATAGGAACTGCTGAGTCTCCTTTATAGGCTGCAGTGATCCTTTCTCTGAAGGAGGGAGGGGGAGGGTAGGAGAGGAGAAGGTAGGGCAGGACAGTAATTACTATCTGTAAAAGTCAGTTTTAGTAGCATATGTAATGGTGGGATTTTGGCAGACAAATATTGACAGCGTACTAATGTTGCTAAGCTAGCAGTGCCCTGCTGAAGGGCTGGAATGTGAGAGCCGCACAAAAGCCTGCCTATGGGACAACACAGAGCACCACCGCGCTAGCAGCACCTCTCAGTGCTACCACATGCATCAAAGGAGTGGGCTTTCTTGCAAAATTTGCTCCTTCCAGTGGGTTAAGTCTAGCCTCGGTTTTGGTTGTGGTTGCTGTTGTTTTTCCTGTGGAAGGAGCCAAATAACAGGACTGAGATAGTGATTTTTCCCTTTGAGGAAGCAAAGGCTGGGCGGCATTCTTCTTTGACCCGGGGGAAATGCCTAACATGCTGTTAATCCCTGCAGGACACGTTGGCCCCTGCATGTGCTGCAGCTCCAACAGAGACTCTGTCTGAATCCACATTGTACCCAGACTCATATCCCACCTCGTGTCACCTCATTTACAGGGGAATTTTACCCCTGCAGCCTGTGGCTCCAAACATATATTGATGATGTCATTGGCAGAGTTTTGTCTTGTTATCATCGAAAAGATGTGAGAAAAAAAACTGATGCAAGATCACTGTTGGTGTCTCAATATCACATCTGAAACTCCACCTGGCAACTCAGTGTATGCCATGATCTGCTTTGATTCACCGTGGCTGGAACCTGAGATATGCTTTCCATGCACTGTGACTGACACAAAACACAGCTCAGAGTCAGACTACTTGTATCTATACTTTTCCATTAGAGGTTTTAGCCTTTAGGCAATTTCTCAAGTGAAGTACTTTTATTTCAATTTGCATATTATTTTGAAGTAAATCTAATTGAGAAAATAAGGATTTTAGCACTGAGCAAAACCATTATTGCTTTTTCTGAAAAGCTCTTTGGCTTATATTCCAGTATCATATTTACATCCAATTACAGGCTCCTTTGGACCACAGAAAGCTTAATCCAACACTGAAAAGTGAATAGAAAAGCTCTGATCAACTTCCAATAGTTTGGCCTATGTTCTTACCAAAGGTCAGAATTGGTAGCTAGGTCTGATTTTCTTAAAAACTCTCCGGAAAATGTCATTGCGAAGCTTCACAACCTCAATCACAATTCACTAGTCCGTCCAGCATGGTTTAGGGTGTCTCCACAGAATGCAATTCAGGCCATGTAATGCTACTTAAAATTGCAGGAAAAAAAAAATACAATAGTCTTCAGACATATCCTCTGTCAAATTAATCATGGACTGTTGATTCAGAGATACCAAATATCAGAGATCTTTTTTTCATTTTACCATAACCCAGGAATGTTCATGCATTTCTGTAAAAGCTAGTGATATTTTTTCTCCTCTAGTATATCACTAAGGAGAATAGACAATGTTGTATGTACAACTCTATTCACAGCAAAAGCCAGATAAACCAAAAGAACCACTTATAGCTAGGCAGGTGTTCATAATCTTAATTTTATTACTCCAAACAACAGTGTTTGATTCAATACATGAAAAGTAATAAATCAGGAAATGTCATGACACATGAAACAGTAAAAAAAAAACATGGCAATAATCTGGGAAAAACATTTCTGATTTAGTTTATCTGTGGCTTTCCTGGCTTGTGCCTCAGAGATGTTCAGACTGTGGTATGGCATGGGCTGGGTTTTATAAGCTATATTTTCTCGCAGCCCAGAAAGCCAACTGTATGCTGGGCTGCATCAAAAGAAGCGTGGCCAGCAGGTCGAGGGAGGTGATTCTGCCCCTCTACTCTGCTCTGGTGAGAACCCACCAGGAGTCCTGCGTCCAGCTCTGGGGTTCTCAGCACAGGAAGGACATGGACCTGTTGGAGTGGGTCCAGAGGAGGGCCACAAAAATGATCAGAGGAATGGAACACATCTGTGAGGAAAGGCTGAGAGAGCTGGGGTTGTTCAGCCTGGAGAAGAGAAGGC
The DNA here is from genome assembly GCA_020745775.1 of Theristicus caerulescens. Lineage (NCBI taxonomy): Eukaryota > Metazoa > Chordata > Aves > Pelecaniformes > Threskiornithidae > Theristicus > Theristicus caerulescens. The sequence goes on from CM036561.1 coordinate 13,959,507, forward strand.
TCCAAGGACACCTTATTGCAGCCTTTCAATACTTAAAGGGGGCTTATAAGAAAGATAGGGACAAACTTTTTAGCAGGGCCTGTTGCAATAGAACAAGTGGTAACGGTTTTAAATGAAAAGAGGGCAGATTCAGACTAGATATAAGGAAGAAATTTTTTACAATGAGGGTGGTGAAACACTGTCACAGGTTGCCCAGAGAGGTGGTAGATGCCCTGTCCCTGGAAACATTCAAGGTCAGGTTGGACGGGGCTCTGAGTGAGCTGATCTATTTGAAGATGTCCCCGCTCATTGCAGGAGGGATTGGACCAGATGACCTGTAAAGGTCCCTTCCAATCCAAACTATTCTGTGATTCTATGATTCTATGATTATGTTATTCAACACATCAGTGTATTAGCTAGTGGGAAGAGAGAGTAGTCAGAATTGTATAGCTTGGCACTTTTCTGAAGACAACAAGCAGCGGATACCATTTAATTTCAGAATAACCCGGCCAGGTAGAAAATCTAATCATATATAAAAGCCTCAAACCATATGTAAGGGTGCTTGATACAAACTTTTTCATTTTCTCATAAATTGTCTTACTGCTTTCACTAAGTGTGGAGAAATTATACCTTTGCTGAACTGAGCTAAGGCCAAAGAAGAGCCACATCACTGTTTTCTCTATTTGTCATTCAAACCCCCTCTAGGTCTTATCTGACATATTTATAGCTTTATATCCACATTAATTAAAAACTTTCATGGGATTTCGGTTTAACTGATTATGTATGCTAGCAACAATACTAAGCATGTACATGGAATTCATGTATACTCACAGCATTTACAGCATGTATAGTTCTCAGCAGTAATTTGTAAATTTTATCACATATCATCACTGTGGACTAGGTTTGCAATCCATCCAACAATTTCCATGAAATGACTTGTATGTAGCTTCTGTAGCCAACAAGAAAGACCATAACGTATCGTGGAATGATGCACTGGCTGATGTGATTTCCTCCAGGAGAATGGAGGAAGAGGTGGCTGGGAGGGAAGAAATACCAAACCCCATGCAGACAGAGGCAGACATTATTTGCACTGATAATATTTTGCCCAAGAGGATGAGTCTGCCTGAGCTCTAGAAACAATGGAGAAAGCCTTGAGAGCTCCAGACATAGCTCAGAGCATGAACCATAGATGCTACTAATTGCTTCCAAAGGGTACTCTCTATATTGACCCTATGCTATTGTTACCTTCTGCCAATATGTTTCACAGTTTATACAGAACTACCTTGAAATGAAACACTTTGATCTTGTTCAACAAACTGAAATATCTTGACCTGGACAGATCTGACCCCAAACCAAATATTTCATTTTGATTTTGCTGACATAAGCATTTGATGTTGAGATTGAAGTTTTTGCTTTTCAGGCTAAAATTACAGTAAATGAAAATTCAACATAGGTGTGTCTTCAATGAGAACATACGTTTTTCTTCTAAAAATTTTCTAGAATTTTTTTCTGCCTAAATGTTTCTGATAAATACACAGCAACAGTGTATACGTATATTCACATATACACAAGAGTATATCTGTTGGATGTATGCACATAATCTCACATTTATTCACTCTTTGGAAAGATACCAACAATCTGCTAGCTGATAGGTCAGGATTCTCCATTTCAGCTAGCTGAAAAAGATGTTAAAATATGGGAAAGTTGGAAAAAAATCATAGAGACAAGCACAAAAAAGACCTCTTGCTTTCTTGGTATGTAAAGAAAACGCTAAATAAACAATTTGTGAACCCAGTAACGAAAGTCAACACTTAAATCTGTGTGAGTTCTCCCTATGTCTATTTATTTTTCTGTCTCCAAATATTAAATGCAAACTTCAATACAAAGCCAAGAATTAGGTTCCATACATGGAAATGCCTTGGTGATTGTAAAAAATAATGCTGTGGTGTCTCTAGTTGGGAGGTTTGGAAGAAAGGGAACTAAAAAAAACAAGGAAAAAAAAAAGAAAAAAAAAAAGAAACTGTTCCACTTCATCTAGCAGTGCTGCAATACATCACTCCAATTAAATCGCAGCCAATAAGCAAAGGGACGTGTTAAGTAAAATTCATGAGTTTTGAATGCATGTGAATGAATATGCCAATCAGAATCAATGCCACCCATTCATCTGGTGTAACACCATGGTGATGACAATGAGCTTGAAACCAGCCTTTGTTGTCATCAGCTGTGCAGTAGTTGCCACAGCCCCAGCCTGGATCAAATGTGTGGGACATTTAAATCTTCAGCATGGCACCAACACACAGAACATCTTATTCATGCCAAAAAAGGAACTATAATCAGCCTCCGAGTAAATAATTCAGGATCAGTTCCTTAAGGGGCACAAATTGCCTTCTTTTAAAATGACCAAAAGGCTGTTCCTCTCCTTGCTTGACTTTACTATATGGACACAAGCACAGCTTTTTGCAACCATGTAGTATGTTTGTCACTTTAGAAAATCTGTTGCTATATTAATGTCTGTAGCTGAGACTTCTGTGGGTCTTAACTGATACTGCAATAGGAATCTTTGCGGGACCCTGCATCTCAGCCCTTTTGAGTGCTGCAGCAGCAGATGGCTAGCTCTCACTGCTTTTACAATAACCATTTCATTTGTGATGCTTGACCTGAATTCCATTCCTTGTTTAAAAGTGTGTCTCAGTTCTCAAATGGTATTTCACAGAATTGCCATTTCCATAGTGTTTCCACATGCTGTTCTCCAAATAACACATTTGCCCATAAAATAGGGTGGAAGAAAAGAATATGGAACTAAGTGTCACAATTGAAAATGTTTACTCTACGAATATGTATCCAAATACTGATGACAGCTTCATTTTTATTGGATTTAAATTACACCACTGGTATTTTCTTATATGTCAGTTTGTATCACTTACTGATCACATTGTATTTTAGTGCTTTGTGCTATGAGTTACAGTTGTCTTTCTTCCATTGTGTTCTCAGTAGTTATAACATTGTAAACGTGAAACGCTATGCTAGAGAAATGGGCCCGTGAGTGGTGACATACAGTCAACTTCTTTGAATAAATTAAGCATGCATGCTTTCAGTAATAGATCCACCCATTAATCAGTGTGTTTAAAAAGATGTGACAACCACTGCATAGAACTGATATTCCCCCAATTTACCAGCGGATATTACTCGCTGCTGAATACTTTCTCTGCACATTTCTCATGTTATTTCTTGGTTCCTGGGTAGGAAATTAATCTTAAGAGGAAGAACAAGTAATCTTAATGAACTTTATTTGGAAAGAGGTTCTTTCTGAGGTTTCTTCTGCGGTCAATTAAAATCTCAAGCAGAGGGAGCTGAAGACATCATTGAAGTACACATTTGATTACGAAATTTTAAACATGATGCCTAGATTTGCCAAGAAAAACATGCATGCTTTGGCCATTCCTTCTCATTCTCAGGGACTGAGTCCACAAGGAGTCAGTTAAATTTAATAGGGGGAATGAACGTGAGGACCACAAAAAGACAGCAGAAACAATGCTGCAGAATCAATTCTGTCTGCCCATTAAAATTATCTACAACCCTGTATTGTGATCCTTCTGTTAGTGACCTAGTCTTTTCCTATTGGAAGTGACCTGGTCTTTTCCTACTAGAATTCTGCAATGCATTTCTTTAAAAAAAAAGAAAAAAATTACCCTGCCTGAACTTTTTGCAGCATCTTAGATTGATACACAGCAGTTTGATGCAAGTTCGTGCAACAGGCCCAAGTATGAGAGGACTACGAGACACACAGCAAAGATACATTCCACCTTATAGCAGAAGACATATTTCTTTAGACTCAAAGTGAATGGCAGATTATTTCCAGCTGTAACTAAACCCATACTTTATGGCATTGTGCAGTCAATAGTAATTAAAATTTAAACAAATGATATATCTCTGAACATATATCCATTTAGTTCTTCTTAAAAAGAGATTTTTTCATAATTTGAGACAGAAACATTGTACTTGATCTGCAATAACATGAAAGCATGAGAATATCCTCTGTTGATACTCTAGTCCTTTAGGTTTTTTACCTAAGTGTGTTGACCTTCAAAGACCCAGAAAGCTCTCTATTGTCCCAATGAGTATAAGGTAAAAGGAGTACCAGAACCATAAGTCTTTTTCTCAGGTTTATCCTCAGACAGCCACTAAGTAAAATGAAAAGCTGACAAAAATTCAAGTGTTAACAAGAAGTAACAGACATATTTCTCCAGCTATTCTTCATGTTATACAACCATGTCATTACCACCAAGGCAAAAACAGTTCATGAATGTTTTAAGCTGATTGAAGAGAAAGCAGGTACTTATCCTCATGGTGAGGTTTCTGAAGTTCATTGCCACATGGTACTTATGGTTAAGAGTACATATCCACAGTTCATAAACTTGGAATGCTCTTGGAAAGGCTCTTGGTCTCCTCACTTGCAACAAGTTATTACATTACACCTATGAAAAATACTTTCTCCCACCAGTTGCTTAGGACACAGAATCTCAGCCCAAAGCTTGCCATACCATTCTTACATACCCAGATGACAGTAGCACAATTGGCATGAAGTTATCAACTCAGAACAAACTCCAGGTCACCTGGGCTCCTGCATTGCTCTCTGCTCTGTATCCCAAGTTGTCACAAGCTCCTTAGACCTGTTGTCTCTTTTATTCCACCAAATAAGTCTCGAGGTTTTGCTTCTTATTGTCAAGACAGCATTGGGCTCCCGCTAGCTAAATGATTGTATGAAGTCTCTGGTCAACAGCTCTTCTATGGTGAAATGGTATATGAAAAGTTTTTTTGTAATCTGGAAAGCTTTGTGGAAACTAATTTTTTTGTGCTATTCTGTTTGGGTTTTACAATAACAGACTCTGGTCTGAAAGGCAATTACTTTCTGTTATACTTAAGTGGACCAATGGGAAATAAGTCACAAACTTTGTTGCTTCTTGTCTGTTTCTGTCGTTTAAAAGTCCATCCAATGAACTAAGCACCTTCTTGTATTTGAAATTATATGGCTAATTAGACAGAAAATTAGATGGATTCTCTCTTTCTACAAGCATATACAAAAAGTGCACACATTCATATAGAGGATTCTAACAGTTTCGGATGTCACTATTTTCATACTTAACCTTATTTCCTGACAGGTGGTCAAAGAAATTTCATTGCATTTAATAAAACAGGTTTCACACAGAACTTAATCAGAAGTTGCTTAATGTGTATGCAGAGGCAAATCAAAACCAAACCAAACCAAACCAAAACAACAACAAAACAAAAAGCCCACCACTCTGACAGCCCTCAATATCTATTCAAACTTATCATAATTATATCAATAACTTTCTTCAGCAACTCCCAAACCAAAGGTGAAGTTATAGTTCCATCTTTTGATCCATTCAGCTTTGAACTGACTTACAAGAAAATTATGTAGAAAACAGTTAATGTTGACCATAGTGGTATTCTCTGTATGTTATTGGGATACTTGTCTGTTGATATCAATGAGAAAGCCCAAATTCACCTCTGTTTGCCTGCTAATTAGCCACAATTTTGATCAGTAATGACTAAAGCTGGTATTTTCAAAAAGTTTGTAAAGGAAATCTATAGATTTATACCGAGTTTTCAAAGCTGATCTCCTCTTGCTGCTTTGAAGATTTTGAGAAGGGACTGAATCTGAAGCTGTGACTGAGAGGTGCTTCATTTATGTTTAGTATAGACTCTGTTTCAGCATTAGATTGAATGTGTTATATCTTATAAATTAAGAGATACTGTTGGAATATTTCTTTTATGGGTAATTCAATCACAAAATGTGTTCACGTCCCATTTTCAGGGTGTTCCTTAAGATCAGAAATATACTTTATTAGATTAGAAGATTTAGAATCAATATTCCTTACAACCACAATAGCATGCATATACAAAGAAGTAGAAAACAAAATTACATAATTTAAAAAATACAACACGTCACCAATTATTTCAGATTTAGGAGGCTGCTTATGGGCTAACTTGAGATGTAAGCAAATAAGTGCCAATTAATTAGAATCTGTGACAGTGTTCAGTACCATCTCTTTGATCTTTCACTAGTAGCTGACAACAAAGCACACATACTCACAATGCTTTAGTTTCAGTCAAGTGATCAGCAAAACATGTTCAGCTCATTTAAATAACAGAAGCTGGTAAAATACAGCTATCTTTTATAGCATTGAGCAAAGATTTGAGTTCAGATGACAGCATCTGGCATTTATAGAACAGATAACTTGGAGACACTTGCATCAGATGGATAACTTGAGTTAAACTTAAAAATGGATGAAGCCACAAGCCAGAGGCTAGAATAAATTCCACAATAACTCTCCTGATCAACCACCGGTATTCTGGCTATTTAACTACAGATGTACAATTGCTCTGCGAACAGTGTCACATAAACACGCGGGCAGAAAGACACATTGTGGATAGTTCACAAACAGAAGATGCATTTGTTTCAATGGTATCAAAATTCAGAGGAAACATAGAGCAACAAAAATAAGTGATGTGTACAGGACAGAGTCTAGATTTCTGTATATACAGCTATCACACCTTTTTGAGCTGGAGTGTTGGGATTTTTTTTGTACATGTGTATATATTTTTGAAACTTATTAAAAGGAATAGCTATTTGTCTGTGAAAATGGGAGATAATCAACAATATACACAGTGACGTGAATGTGTTCAAATTTTATGTTTTTTAATACAATTTTAGAATGGCATCATTATATACACGCATTAAAAAAGATTTTTCTAACAATGTCATATTTTAACCTACAAAGATAAGGCACTGTCTTGCTTGTATATTTTCTTCTTTATTGCTCCAAGTATTTTGGCCTGGTGAGATACGTGATTCTCTTCTAGGAGGCAAACTGTTGAGAGGAAGCAGAAATTTAACTATATTGATATTCTAGTTCAATGGAGCGCTTGCTCAAGTATGAAGTTAAATCCCATCTCTAATTAACAATTTAAGTTGAAGCCATGTCTAAGCGCTCTGTGGAGTCAAGACTCAGAGAAGACTAGTGCAGACAGGCACTTTGATTGTCTCAGGTGATGTGGATCAAATGATGGAGAGGACCATGGTAGCACTGCTCCCTGCAGCCGGGTACTGCAGCGGCTGTGGTCCCTGGTCTCTGCTGACTCCTGGACTATTCTCTGGGTTTGTGTCTGTGCCAGCAACGGTTCAGCTGACTTGACAGCAGAGATTAGTAAATCCCCGTTCTTGGGCACTGTTTGATTCGCTAGTATAGACTTAGCTTGTGTGCATCCATGTGCCCTATGTGAAAAGGTCTTGAAACTGACAGGGTTTTTTTGGCACCCAAAAGTTTAAAGACCCTTAGACCTAAATAATGTCTAATTATCTGTGTTTCTCCCACTTCCAGGAACACGCATGTTCTCCAGAATAAAAAAAGCTTCAAGAAGCTCTAAGATTTGGCTGTCTAGACACAAAGAAAGGTGTTTTGCTTTTGTACTTAATTGTATATGTTGTCTTTATTTTTTTCCTCTTCTTTTTTTTCATGGTTCAGCATGCCCTTCTAATGTCCCAGAAACAAACACGCTCCTCTTCTTGGACAGTAGCCTGTAACTTACAGGCCATGAGCTCTCTCCACAACCCCGATTTTGGTTTGTGAACTGGTTAAAACTCTGCATTAAAAACACAATTTATCATATCCTCACTCACTCTGACTGTGAGAGCTCCCAGGACAGAAGACAGCTGCTCCTGGGGACAGCCACTCACTTCCCCCTGATGTAATATGAGAGATGACATCACTCCTGTGTGGTGCCTCCTCCCACTGTGGCTGTAGTCAGCCCTGAAAGCCTTCCCATGATCATGTGCAGCACACCTTCAAGAAAAATAATCTTCCTGCGCACTCTCCTGTCAACTGGAAAGTGAAGCCCAAAGGTCGTCTTTTCTACGCAGAGCATAAGAGTGGCCATATCACATCAAAACAAAAGCTGATCTTGCCCAGCATCCCATTCCCATCAGTGGCCAACAGTGATGCCATGGAAAGACACAGCAGTGCAAAATATATCTTACTTCCTACAGGAAAAGCTTCCAACCATTAGTGGTTTAGTGGCTCTTTGAGACCTGACATATCTGAAATGGTGAAGTTGCAGCTTGCAACGAGGTTACAATATCACTTGATGTATTTAGCTCAGATGTAGCTCAGGGTGTTATCGCATCCTTGTAGACCCAGGAGAATGGGAGATGGGAGGAGGGCAGGTGATGTGAATCTGTAGCACATTTTTGTGCAAATACAGCCCCCAATTTTATTAAGCTTGTCCAGTTAGAATCATGTATTTTGACACTTGTTTCAAGAATTTCTTATTTTGGCTTGGCTTAGCTTAGCCCTGTTCCAAACTGATTTAGATTAAAACATTGTAAGTTCAGCCTAAGCAAAAAGAATTTAAACAGAGTCTTTTCACATTAGATTAACCAAACTAGTTGAAAATTATAATTTAACTTAAACTGTTGTAGCGTAGTAGATGTAGATAAAGCAAATGTGTAACTGAGAGAACATGGCCTCAGGCACATGTTAAAATATCCAGCTAATCACAGAACTAAGATGACTAGCCCAGCTCTCAGCCATAACATAAATTAGTCTATCAGGTTTCATACTTAATCAAGTCAAAACATCACACTATCAACATCACACAGCCACAGAATATAACCTACAGCCTCAAACTCCCCATCAGCAATAGACCAAGGAAACAAACACCCTTCTTAGCTTGTTCTGAAAACATTGAGACCATCCACTTGAAGAAATACGTGGAAGTTAAACACATCCTATCAGTGTAGGTAAATTTTCCCTTTCTGTAAAATAATATATTTATTAGAGTAAAAAAAGAAAACAGAATCTACCAGTAGGAAGACTGAAGCTCATTGCAGCAGTCCTGTACCACACTTCAGTCTTCCCCACGAAAACTCTTTTGTTTACTGTTAACACATGTAACAATTCACATGAATACAGCAACACAGATGAAGCAGCACAGGCTAATTCCCACTCCAGAGACCTGCCACATCAATTAAGAGATGGCTTATGCTTTCATTCTGAAACTTGAAATGCCACACTGAAATACTAAGCATTCTCATCATCACATTAACATCCAATTCAGCCTTTCCTGGCCCTTTTGCCATGCCTTAAGGTCATTTACAGCAGTAATAATAACAATGCTAGACACTCAGCCAAGACAATGTTCATCTAAATCTACACTACGGAATCCACTGTTCTATGGGACCACAAGTAATACAGGTTTCTCTGCCTGGAAGAGGCGGCTAAATCATTTTAAGAAATTGGTTTGATACTCAGGAATCAGCACTAAAATTGTGCTGCTGTGCTTCTAGCGAAGCAGCTAAATAAATTATTTTAATTTTTCATTTATGATAAAATCATTCTCACTCTCCCTGCCAGTTACTAAATTTAAGTATGTAGGTGCTAAGCAATTTAAATTTCTTAATCTCAAGGATTTTAGTTCAAAGCAAATATTGCAAAATATTACTTTTAAAATTCATTTGAAGTTTAAAGACATTCATTTTCAATGAGTTCATGCATACTTTGTCTTTCATTTCTGTGAATATTCCAATGAATGGTTTGACAGGCAATAATATCAATAATTTACAGAAATTACATTTTTAAATGCAAGAATTTGTTGGAAACTTAGGTTTAGAAGTTACATTCACTCCATAAGGAAAAACACCACACATTCACTCTTTCATTCATATAAAATAAATACAGTTCCAGCTCCCAGACACTGAAAATTTATGACAAGATTCTAGAAACTGACCTGCTAAATGAAAATCATTCCTAGAATTTTCAGTGTTAATTCTACCAAGCCCTGGTGAGAAAAACGCAAGCTTCTTTTTAAAATTTGTGAATAGAAAAAGGATTGGGGTGGCTCTTTTTTAAGTGTTTTTTTTTTTCCTGAGATATTCATAATGCTTAAAAATAAGATTGCCTTTTTTACTTTGCCTAAATGATTATATAGCATAGCATTTGGATGATCTTTAATGACTTTAATCATGACTATAGCTCACCTATTAATTAAGGAAGCACTTCTTAAAAAATAACTGACCCTGTAAAAAATAATTTGGACCTCATAGAACAAGTCTGTGCTACAATAGAAACTAAATGTAGATCTCCTGCACCCTGGTCCAAAACCAAAATGCAAAACCATCTTTCCACTCAGAACTGGACACAAGCAAGGACCAGCCCCTGTCCCACAGCACTTACACACTGTAAACCAAGTTGGATAAAGGAAAGGAGGATGGGAAAGACAAAGAGAAGAGAATGGCATACCCAGTGTCACTTACTGAGGAACTAGGAAAAGACAGAACTGAACTGATACTTCAAAAAGTGTAATGCTTCTCACTAAATATGGTTATGTGCAATACATGTTTGAGCTCTTCTCTCCAGGTTTGTTTTATAGTCAGTGAAGGGCTACTCATTACAGACCATGTAGTAGACAGCGTAATTCAGTTCATCTTAAGGTAGATGCATACATCATGGGCTGTACTCACTAGATCTCCACCAACAATAAGAAAATCCAAAGGTGATTAGCCAAGGAATGTATATGACTCTTCCAGAGACTGCAAATTAAGTGAGATGAATCTTACCCAGTGTGGTGTTCAGTCTATCCTTTAATCCTGTTGTCTTTCAAATGCAGAAACCTGTAGTAGGCACACTACAAGAGCAACATGCTAACACAGCTGGAGATTTCTTTTATCAACTGGGAAATATGGGCATTTCTGCTGTGCAACATGTAGGCAATGAATCTGTTATCTCTAGGCAACAAGATGCATCTCCTGGGTACACCAGACTTAATATCAATAGATAATAAGTGCAGCAGACAGTTAGATAGGACTTCTGGAGACTTTCATGGAACTGGCAAGACAAATATTTTCTGTACAGAAAAAGATAATACAACCAGGAGAATCCTGATAAATGATAGCCCCAAATGTGGCCAGTGAGGCTGTGTTTCTGAGCAGGGTTTAAAAAGACAGCTGTTCCTCCATAACATACCTTCTGGCAAGGCTTGTTTCAGTGCTGCTGCCTCCATCTAGTCTCTTCCCAAAAACTCTAGAGAGAAAAATGAGACATATTCAAGTCTTGTGAATGGTTTGCTCAAGATTGTCCAAGTTCATTTTTAAAATAGGGAACATTAGAGTTGCCTTACAGAAGGAATCCCTGGCAATAGTGGAAATGGGGGTACTTCCCATTTGTTTTTGCCTGTTGTACTTCTTGAAAAGCTAGCAGTCCAGCAGCTGAGGCTGAAGGTAAGCTAAGCAGCTAACAGCTTTGCTGTACTCATGAAAAATCAACAGCTTATCACATCAGTAATTATGAGTCATACTCTTAATGCTCCGTTTGCATTTGCTGTTACTGATATAGTATGAACATTACTTTCATATTACATTAGTGCATTAATCCAGCACTGGTCAAATATAGCTGTTCACACTGATGCAGCTACCTGTTCTATATAATACTATGAAGCATCCCTTAGTACATTATGTGATACTACTTTGGCCTAAATGATACCCTTTTCATGAGGCAGAAGATGAAAAAGGAAGAAAAACCACTGTACATAACAAGGAACAGATAGAGTACATTCTGAGAAAGACGATGGTTTAGTAGATAAGTTGGGTACATAAAAGAATGATTAAATGGCCTAGAGCCTTTTCACCTGAAAAAGAGAGAAATAAACAGGGAACATGATGGAGGCCTGAAAGTCCAGAGTAGTTGTTGAAGGTCAGAGTTTTTCTGCTGTGTCCCTTCCAAAAGAAGAACTAGGCACCCCAACAAGCAAAATGAAATATTTCTTAAAGTGGTTCATAAACAAGTTTGTATCTCCTTTGAACAGGGTGTAATGGATGTTAAATAAATCACATGATGTTTTAAAGTAAAATTGAAGGGGAAAAAAATCTTCCAGGGATGATCACCACACACACACATACAGAACCCCCATATTTTTGCCTTCAGAAGCTCCTGACTATCAAAATGATGGAGGGTGCAAGAATATCTTGAGGAAATATCGCTATCTGATTATTCTGTTCCTTAAACTTTTCCCAAGACAACCATTTTTGGTCTCTGTAGAAGAAAGGAGGGCTTTAGACTGACCTAGAATGACCAATTTTTTTGCAAGTGCACTGCAGTAGGATACGACAGCTGTAAGTCCTAATTTCTGGCTCTCTTATGCATCTCCTGTGTGATCTGGCAAATCTCTTAGCAGATCCATTCACTGGCACAAATGATGTCTTTTTTCATATTGAAGTCTCTGGGAATGAAATGGCTGGTTGCTATTTGTAAACTTGAAAATCAGTCACCATTGCCTCAGTTGCAAGTTTTGCAATAAAATACTTCCTTACCTCCCTGACACATCTGTGAACTACAGTCTGCAAAGCTCTCAGACACATTCAGAGTTCAGACCTTGGACAGAAAAACACAACTCTTACAAAACAGGCATATTGTGTTCTGCTTCATCCCATCTCAAGCTCCGTGTGCCTGACCCACAAAGGAGTAAGCTATGAGTGCTCTGAGTGACATTTGGATCACTTGGCATTTGTGTAAGGAAGGGAGTAGAAGTCTGTGTTCAGATGGCAATATCCTGGGATACGAAATCCTGTTTTCACTTTTGACGGTATTCACGTGATATGACTGGCAGAAGATAAAATTATTAATTTCAGCAAGTTAGCCTGATTCTGTGAGGAATTTGCCATATCAATTGTTGAGCATTTTGGTCCTGCTCAGGGCAAGTTTTGAAGGATATGCTTTAAACATTAAAGATATTCAAACAAAGAGGTTGTAAGTGGCAAACTGTAAGTAGAGAAGCACCTGGTAAACAGTCCTTAGTTTTAAATGATAGGTAGCCTTCACCACAAGGGTAATTACTTATCCACCTCTTTGGCTACAAAAGCTCTCAGGCAACTCTTGATCTTTTTGTATGCTCTTAGTCTTCAGAAGATCTTAGTTCTCTTGCCTCCCAGCAGCTTCCTTGAATTATCTGTAATGAATGAATCAGTTTTGTATTTCTAAGGCAGGAAAGACCAGCTCTTCTTCAAAGGTTACAGTTACAGTGACTATTTCCATTTCCCCTAGGCTCTGTCTAGATGAAAAATGTTTTATACCTTTTAGCTTTATCAAACATCAGTGCTATCAGATCTTGCATTGACAACAACCAGTAAGAAAATGAGAGATATGCTAAAGACTTTGTAAATTGCTGGGGACTCTGAGTTAAAGACATTTGAAATCACGACACTATGCATTATGCAATCACATAGCTTAAGAATTAGAATTAGAGTAGTTTATTTTAAAGTACATGTGCAACACACAATACCTACATCCTGTTCACAAAACCACATGAGTAAATATACACATTCAGTTATTTTAGCATATTGTGTAGCCTATAGAAATGGCCATTCTTACTTACTACCACAGCTGCAGTAGACAGTGTTTTGCCTGCAAGCACCAAAGAAATAAGAACCTATGATGCTAATTATGCCAAAGGATACTAAGCCATTAAACTATTTCTGGTAGACCCAGCCTATACTATTCAGTGCAATTATGTAAAGCAGTGAAATGGTAATTAGTGACAAAGCTTGGTACATGTGAGCTTTACAACATGACTCACATATCTGGAGATAAGATTTCATTAGTCTATAATTGACCATTAAAGCATGAAATTTTTGCAACACTTTCACCTTACTATTACCACTTCACTATCAAAAGTCAGTTCCTGAAACTATAATGCTATAATGCTAATCTCAGAAAACCTGCAGGAAGAGTTTTCATAGCAGTCAAACAGACCAAGCTTAAGGTTAAAACAATATTTAGTGAAGTTAGATGCCTCCATTCAAAAATACATTTTTATGCAGTTGTATGGAATCAGTGTGGATGGGGATGTTCACTTTAAACAAAAAGTAAAATGAACAATTGAAAACCAAACAGTTTGAGAAAAGAAACAAATGAATGAAAGAACAGAGATAGGGAGGGAGAAAAGGAAGAAAGGAGGGGGGGAGGGAGAAGGAAGGAAGGAAGGAAGGAAGGAAGGAAGGAAGGAAGGAAGGAAGGAAGGAAGGAAGGAAGGATGTTCATTCATTTCTATACCTGCATGGCAGATCAGAAGACCACAGTTCTGAACTAATTCAGTGTTCTCAAGCAATGAACACTGCAATACCATGTCACTGATAAAACTGATAAAATTTTGTTTCACTCATGTGCAAAGGGGAAAAATCAAAAGACATTGCACTGCTTGTATAAAACATTTTAGTACAGTGTTTATGTTATAAACACATTTTAAATAAAAACAAAATAATTTGACAAATAATCATAGAAGTTTTGATTATAACCATGTGCAAAGGGTGCCTACCTGGTTATTTGTGTGCATTTAGTTGGGGAGGCAAGTAGTTCACACTAGTGTAATTTAGAACTGTTCTCCTTACAGCTTTTAGACAGAAATCTTAGCCTGATAATAAAGCACAATTGTACCACACATCTTCACATTGAGTAGTGCCTTGTGCTCTGGAAGTTAAAAGTGGTAAATCAGCAGTAATGTTCTAATGGCTTTGAGTGGGCTTTGGGTTTGGCCCTCTACAAAAGTCTCAAATCAGTGTGATTTTTTACGTGGAAAGCTTTTACTCAGCACAAAAAATATTGAAATTGATCATTACCATGCATTATTCTTAGCCTATTTTAAGTACACTTTTAGTCTGAAAAGACTAAGGTTACATGAGTATGTGCTATTCTTAATGGGACTTCCTCCTCGCCTGTGTCTTGTCTGTATCCTTCCTACGTAGTATAAGGTCTGGTTTAAAAGAGCTGGTGCTGTCATTCAGTGTGGCTTGTACTTCACACTGACTTATAATTCTGTGCCTATGTAAAACATACCACAATAGGTGGCACAAAAAAAGCCCTAGAACTGAGGCCTGTGGCTTGAATTTACCACCTATGCTAGAAAGGGTAAGTGAGGCTAGAAATAGTCTCAAGAAGGAAGGGGCATTTTCCTTGGATGTGGAGTGATTGCCTAAGAAGTGGCATGCTGCGGTACTTACCTTGTTCTGACCCTGGTCAATGACTAGTTGAGTGTAGTGTCAAAATCCTTTTAACGCACGTGTTTTGTAGATGAAAATGCAAATAAGAAATGCCCCCGTGGGACAGTTTGACAAATTTTTCCAAATGGCTTGCGCAGTATTGCATGTGCAGAAGTTTTGTCCCAAAACATGGATCCCACCATGCAGAGAGAGAGGTTCATTTCCTCAGTCCTCTCTAAGTCTGTTCTGTACAGCTCAGCCAGTACCACTTAAATTTTAGTCGGTTGACTTCCATGAGCCATGTAGAACTTTGTTTCGTACCTAATTTCAGAGACATAAGTTGGATCCAGGTTTAGATTCGGTTCAACCTACACGACAGCAGCAGAATCTGGTACAGTTTTCTGCTTTGCTCAGAGCACCTGTGCTGTAAACTACAGACAAGCTACATCACAATAGGATTAGTGACTTGTTTTGCTTGTGTTCTGGCCTAGAGTGGCATTTTTATTGAGACAGAAATGTATAAAAAAAAAAATTGACAAGTGACTTGAATGTACAGGGGAGACAAAGGTATTATAAATAATCAAGAGATATTTATTAAGAAAAGGTAGTATAAATATTTTTATAATTAATATAGGTATTTTTCCACTATGATTAATTTGGTTTTCAGGATAGACAAAATAAGTCTTTCAGTGATGCTCTTTCAAAGAATAGATATACAAATCTGTACTTGCTACAGGAGAAAGAAGTATACATATGCGTAGAAATACAAAAATAAAATAGATCTCCTTGGTGGTTTTGAAACAAAACTGTGCAATATATAAAATGATTCATGTGTGCAACTAAAAAGAAAATGATAAATGACAGCTAATTGGAGGAAGCTTTTTAGTGACACCTGGCAAGGATTGGTCTTAGCTACCATGTCATTAAAAATCTTCATTAATGCTCTCAAACAAAAAGAAAACAGCATGTTGATAAAATCATGATTGATTTCACATTAGGAGTTACATGTTAGCACAGAGAAATGATGCACAGGACCTGCAGAGTCTAAAAAAAATGAGTGAATTTGATAAATACATGTTAGCATTTCTCAGGGAAAAGAATCAAAAATACAAAATATTCAGTGGGAACAGAAATCTGGAAAATAATGCTGTCAACAAGCTAGTGAACAGCAATTATATGCAAAATTTTATTACAGAAAGTCATGAAAATGCTGCAGTTTGGCACGGCATGCACAGATGTCTAATCACAGATTACAGCACTTCTACGTGGCTCCTGTCCAACCATACGTACAGTTCTGTATCATACCCTTATACCACCATAACTAGTGAAAAGTTGAGTTCTGTTGGGTTTTTCACTAACAAAATGAAACTGGGAACACTGTGAAGTGTTTCTTTAATGCAGTCCTGTTTATTGGCACTAATGTGCAGACCCTTCTTTCCTTGAGCACCAAGGAATCAAACTACAAACCACCTGTCAAATTTCAAAGCCCATTTTGTGGCCAGCACCTGTTTGAGAGCTACCTGAAATTTTCTGTAAGCCACTGACTGTGCTCGTCAGCTGTGCCTACACTAGTAAATTTAGCAAGACCAGGGTGCAGGTCTACAGCAGTCCATATCACAACCATTGCATTGTCTCTATAGTTTAGGTTGTGACAACCAGCACTCTCCCAGCCAATACTGAGGCATAGTTCAGGAGTTAGCATGGCCCAGGGACCATTCCCAATAGAGAACTTTGATACAGTTAACATATTTTGGAAGGTATGAGAGTTTAGCTGTATGGGTAAGAACTATGCCATGCCCAGATTAGTCTCAGGGCCAGATCAGTTCATGGACTATTTTATTATTTAGTATATATCTAAGCATGTGCTCAAAGATCTTCTGCTTCAGATTTCTGGCATTTTCCCCTGCTTCTTGCTTCTTGCAAACAAATTTATTTAGCTGTACACTTTCTCTCTCTGTCCCTACCATGTCTTCTACTCATCTCTACCATGCAGGTTTTACTTAGGACACAATAGTTATGTCAGATCTTTGTAAACAATCATCTGCTTGTTCCTTCATTTAACTTAAACAGACTTTATACCCACAAATTCTTAGGATCCCTACCCTGCCCCGACACAAATCCACCATTTTCAAGACTAATGAAATTCAAAATAATGATCTCTCAAAGTCTCTTTCAGACAGAAAGAAAAGGTTAATTATGCATGTATACAGAAAGTGTCTTTTTTATCAGGTATTTCCAGTCACCAAATCAAATCAAATCCTTTTAGAGTTATCCCTGTCCCTGCCCCACTTTTTTCTAACTATTGGGAGGAGTAGGAGTGGGGAGCTGCTTCCTATGAGCCCTTAAGAGAATTCCTGCTGTTTTCTGCAGAATTTCTTGGCTGTGATAAACAAGCCCAGAATATTTGGCTTTCCCTCTGAAATGTCTTGCAGAATTGCTTTGTCTGGGAAAATGTATTAAACTTTAGCACCATGGTATATAGATTATCTTTTTGCATAAATTTAGTTGTATTCATAATGCAAATCTTAAAAACAGCTTCACTGGCAATGGGCTGTTATTATGGAGGATACCTTTGAAATTTAAACAAGTTCTGAGCACTTAGCTTACCTTCTGCAAGACAGCCTTAGCAAACTAAACCTTCTGTTTTAAAAATTTCTAGTCTCAAATCATACAGACATTGTCATTTTAGGGGAGACTACACTCATTTTCTTTAATAAAATATGACTTTTTCCAGTTTAAGTTAAAATAATCAAATGAGTCAGATTCTTGTTCTCCCTTTTAGGAGCACCACAGGTGAGGTTGCTGCAAGATTTTAGCTTTTGCCCAAGTACAACTGAGTACTGTTCTATATCCTTTCTAACTGACATTCTAAACCCATCAAATGAAATGCATTTTTTTTTTTTTTGCCAAGAAAGGTTGGACCAGATGATCTTTGAGGTCCCTTCCAACCTGGTATTCTATGATTCTATGATTCTATAATTCTATGAAATGCCTTTTTTTTTTTAGAGACAATAAGTGGCTGTCAATATCATGGATGCTTGTCCCAGAGCTGTTCCACAGAGCTGAATCTTCAAAATCTTCCTACCATCCTGCCAGCCAGGGGCTATGCTGGCCTTCCCAGACTGGACAAAGCAACTTTAAATCCTCACAAGCTTACCCAAAATGTTTTATGAGTTATTGCTGAGGATCTCACCTCCTCTCTACAAATTTGGTATATGCATCCTTTTAAACTCAAATGGCTCTTTAAATTCTCTCACTTCATTGGTATATGAATTTATTATTGTGTTTGAAAATGGTATGTTGTCAAATAATACTAAGATATTAATGACAAAACCAAATCACAGTCACTCTGGGAAAGAGGCTGTGTTTATCTACACATTTCCAGGATATCTAGCAGATGTAGGTCCTGTACTTGCATCTGAGGACTCAGGCATACCACCTCACTGCAAATATTAAATTATGATAGTAATTTAATGGTGATAGTAGCAAACAGCACCAAAAGAGCCTTTCAATAACAAGCTTTGGTACCTTTCTGTATCTAACAGTAGTCGAACCCCATTGAGAAGATTTTAGAAATTTATTTCAAGCTGATGCTTCCAAATGGAAGCAAATGTCATAGTGGAACTACGGTTTTAGTGAACAGCAATTGTGTGATTTTCTTACTGAAATACACTTACAAACTTGTTCTTCCATGTTCTCTAGCATGGTTCATATATTATTTGGTTCCCCTGCATTTCAGACTGATATTCCTTGCTGAGGTACTTAGCATAGGAAGCAGAATATGCAGCAGCTTTTATTCAGTCCATCTGATTTACTATTAGCAGCCACAGCTGCGGGTTAAGATTCTGGACAACAGCCTGTTATTATTAATTCAAGTCTTACATTCACCATTAAAATAGGCAAAAGATTTGCCATACTTTTACCAGAAAGGTATGAGGTAAATGGTTGTACAGGGCTATTGGCCAACAAATGTTTAAAATTAAAAAATTGATCTCTTTTAAAAATATATTTTGACAAGAACATTGAGCTCCCTCAGGTCATAAATCCTCTGGTCCCCCCTGTGTGGTCCTCCAGCATAAGTTAATCACTTCTTATAAAAGCACCTCTGAATTAAAGCAATTTTAACCATAATACTTAGGTTTGATTACCAGTTCTCAATATCTTAGTTACAGCAGCAATGTAGGCTAGATTGACAGTGTTGGTAGTATTTTCTGGGACTAATTAAAGCCATGAATTACTCAACTGTCTAACAAATAAACAGGTCACATTAGCTTTCTCTTATTGTTAGAACTTGTATCTATTATAAAACCTTTCCTCTCAAAAGTTTAATAACTGAGCAAAGCTCTTTCCTGTGGAAGTTAGTGTATGTCAATATAACTTTTGATCAGAAATCAGGAAACAAAGTACCTTACAAAATCCTGAAACACATGGGTAGCTCTTATACTTCTGATTTCTGGAGTTTTCTTCTGGAAAAAAACCCGAACACCTGAATTATAATTTGCAAAAGATAGCTCGTTATTTCAGGCTGTCCTTTCTCCAGTGGCATTAGTTGCTACCTGGAAATATAGATTTTTTTTTTTAATTGAGTCAGTATTAATTTATGAATTTTTATGAGCTACCAAGGAGCTTCATAGGATTTGTAATTCCTGCTCCTTTATGTCACTAGACTACTTTCTGAATCATGCACCTTAGACAGAATATCTATCTAGGCAAGACGTTCCAGTGTCTCATGCACTTGAAGTGTAGCAGTTGAATCTTTTTCTAACAAAAATAAGGATTTTTTTTTTAACATCATCCTGCCCTATTAAAAAATAGGATTTGGACTAGAAGCATACCTCTGTTGCTTTACTGAAATAAAAGTACTTTCCTTGTGGTCAACAGGTTCTGCTGCGCTAAGAGCCAAAGGTGTTTGATAATTTGGCAATGCACTGGTTAGTTCTTACATTGCCACTTTTTAAAGGTATGTTTCCACTTCAGGAAGAAAAGATGCACCAGAAAAATGGCACATCCTCTAGGACCACTTTGACAATCTGAGCTGCAAGGGCAATTTTTCTAAACAGAAAACTGTGCTACCAGGAGAAAAAAGGAAAAATGTGTTTGGCTTGAGGAGAGGGACCTTCTCTTCTACCAGGAAATAATTTATTCTTCCTCAAACTACCATACTTTGATCTGAGTTCATGCCTTTGGAAAAAAGAAGTCTGTAAAAAATTGTGAGATATGACAACTTCTTTACAGACTTGCTGCAACCTAGGAAGAAGTAAAAATCTAGCTTGGGAAAAGTCAACTGTAGAGGGGAAAAACAGTTTTAAACGGTATTACTGGTTTGAAACAATAATATTTTGAAAATAATTTCCTTCTCCACCCATCCCAAATAGTAAAATACATCATCTTACAGTAATTTTCAAATGTTCATAATTATTCATATTATTTTACTAATTATTTACTATTGTCTTTTATCACACTTTTCCTACCTTATAGATTAAAGAGATACAAGCCACAGGTCATTGTTCTCTTGTTTTAATTCACTACCACCAGAAAAATCTCCTCTAAGTAACCACTCTTCTTCCTGTTAACTTGTGGAGGCTACAAATGGCAGAGGGGAGGGGATCAGAGCTGCCCACTTCTACTGCAAATTTTCTGGAGGCTGCTGGGGATACTGCCTCTGGCTCATCTCATCCTTCCCCCCCCGTGGAAAACACTGCTTAAAAAGCATGAACCCTCATGAGAGGTTTTATAAAATTAGGGTGTCATTTCTGAAAGCACTGAAGGATTTGGCTTAGTTCTGCTTCCACTGAAATGAAAGCTAAAACATGTCTCGTTGACATCAACGGGAAAGAATAACCTCTTCAGCAGGGGCTAACATGCAGCATGTTTCAAAAACCCAGCTCCCCACAAGTTACACACATTACTGTAAAACTAAAGATTTGAGGCATTTCTTTCAACACATTCATATTCTTCCATTCACGTATATGTCTTGCAAATGGGAATACAGTCACTTATGCCTGTAGCTAAAACAGTGCCTATTTTGTCAGCTCAGCAGCTGAAGAGTGGGGCAATAACAGGTAAGATCAAAGGGCTTAAATAGCCTCTGCGGTCAGAATGACAAAATGCTTACAGCCTCGAATAGGATGTAGTCATTAGACTGGGGAAATGAACGATTTTGCTGAATGGGCACAATGGTAACTGAGTTGGAGTGAAACAATGGGCCTTCACCTCATTGAAAGATCAGGAAGATTTGCTAGGTACACAGGAACACTGCAGCTTCGTTTTGAAGTTAATATGGGATGAATAAAACAATGGGAGAAATGATCCAAGCAGGGCAACATTAGAGCAAGACCATTGATGGGGTCAGGGTATTTTGACCTTTAGGGTTAACCAGATCAAAGGGTTTGCTGATTAGCAAAGTTGCTTTTTTTCTTTTTTTAATTACCGTAAAATTGGCATCTCCATGGTTATTCTTTTAGTTACCTTTGCAGGTAGACATTGTCTATATGAAGCAGAAAAAATAATTCATGACAAGCTCTTTGTAATTTGAGAAGAGAAGGTGCATCCACTACAGGAAAACAAATCTGTGGAATGTATTTTCTTAAGGATGATACTAATTCCTCCTGTAAAATAAATGCCTGATCAAGTGCTCACTGCAATCAATGGAAAAGCTGCTTAATGGCTTCAGAGAGGTTTGTCTCAGCCTTTAAAAGAAGTTATCTAGCTTATTTTATCAAGTAACTAGGCCTCTGTTGCTGTTTTCACTCCATAATATTTTAAAAGTATGAGAAAGGAAAGTCATTGTTTTCACGGCAAATATGGTGCTATAAGAACAGGAGAGAGGAGGGCTAAGAAGGTACATTTTTACAAATGAATGTAGTGTCCTACCATATCAATACGTCATACTTCTATAGTCCTTTTTACTTCTGAAGGGTGAGAGGTGGACCCACATTGTGGTTTGCTCTTTTTGCAAGACAATGAGAAGGTAGAATTAAAAACTTCACTTACAAGAATTAGGCACCTCAATCCATATTTAGGCAAATGGATTTAAAAGTGTGGCCCTAAATGACATGCCTATGGCCACCAAAATTTTTGATGTTACTCTGCCTTTTTAGAGTTGTTTTAATTATCTTACATGAAGAAATTGCCCCAGTATAAATTTCAGTTCTCCTTCTCACTCCCACAGCTAAGGAAAATTAGTGCACTTAAAAAAATATTCAGTTACCTCCGAGTATTGCATTGCCTTCTTGGTTATTTGGAAGGTATTTCCAGTTAGAACCAGTTGTCCAGGAAAAGAGGGAGCAGTTTTAGATGTAAAAACCCAGATACCATTTAGGAAAAGACTGGGAGCTCTCCAGTCCTTCCTCCATTGTCTTCTTGTTTTCTGGCAACTTGTGATCCTCAAACCTCATATAACTTCCTAATATTTCTGTGAATGACCTAGAACCTCATCCTCTCTATATCTCCAGGTGACCTGTTCTCCTTCAGAAAATCCTATCTATCAGTTAAAGATCTAGGTCCAAGGGAGCTCTTCTGGACCCTTGTCTTTCTAATTAAAAAACAGCCCTTTGACACAGCAATCTCAAAAATCTAAAGAAATTTAACATGTTTTTGTTATCACTTGGTTGATAAACTCATTTTTATATTTTTAAGACAGCCAAAAAAATATGCCAAATTCAGATGAGGACTGTATTTTCATATCTCCCAGATGTTATTCAGCATATGTTTTGTGCACATTTTGTAGACAACTGCATCAGTGCTTGCCTGCTGCAAGAGAGAAAGGTGTTTTCCAAGTCATATTTGTAATGGAAAAGTAGCAGAGCATAAATTTTTCATATGAGAAAAGGGACATGATTTATCAGAGGGTAATAATGCATTCAGATTACTCTTGAACCGGTACTGTTAGAACCCCAACATACCTTTGCCTCTCATCTAGAAATGATTGCTATTTAGAGGCTGTCTAGATATTTGGTTCAAAAGACTGATCCATTCTACCGAGCCATTGCTTTCAGATCTATACATGCTCACATACAAGTAGTGCCTATTAGTGGTCATGCGCCCATGGGATTTTTTTTGACTCCTTATTAGAAATATCTTCCAACTAAATATCTTTATAGTTGGATGGGCGGACTTATTTTAAGTATGTATTTCAAACTGGCATTTCTCAAATCATTTCTCTTTGAGAATTACAGGTTTACAGATCAAAATGGAAGTTTGGAGGAAAGTTATACAATAGAAAGGAATTGAAATTGTAATAAATCTTGCCTCACACATTAAATGCTTTTTAGATATGTCCTATACTTTGTTGAAGAAAATTATTTATCTGTAATACAGTTTACTTAGGACATAAGAAAAGTGAGGGAAATAAAGCTTTCTCCTGTATTTGTTAAACATTTCCTACTAACTGCATTTTAAGAAGCAGATATGTATACTTTAAATACATACCTTTATGAATTCTAGAATATTTTTTGAACTGAACACAAGTCACCTCAAAGAAAATTTGGTTTTATAATATGCTTCCATTGGGAGCATTAGACAAATGCAACATCAGCAGATGATATCAAAAGATGCTCTGAACTGGGAAGTATATATACACACTAAGAATTACTGTAACCTTTCTACATTAAACCAAAAAAAAGAAAGCAGGCATTTTTCCAAGGGAGCTAAGAGAGCAAGCACTGAGCTGTATATGAGTATCTCATAAATGTTAATGCATCTATCCTGAAGTAAGAAAGTTATGGTATTTCTGCTTCAGAGAAAGAGAACTGAGAACAGAAGTAGAAATTCTAATTCTGTAGCTGTCAGTGGCCACCTTACTGCTTTGAGTGAGGTCAGGGTTTCACTTAAAGACATTGAACAGAAGCTTTCATTTAATTTCATTTCAATTTCAGTAATTTAATTTCTAAGCTCTAAGCCTCAAAGTTTAGCTACTGATTCTAGATTTTACCAGGGACATAAAACTTTTTGGGGAGCTGAGTCTTACAATTTTTATGGCATTTAATCACTTGTGATAAACATTTGCTTTAACATAATTTCCACGCTAGCTCTGTGGTACTTGCTAAAGACATTGCAGTGGACCAAAGCAACTCAGATGATACCGTTATGGGGGAGTGCCCAGGAGGACACTCCTACTGGACGCTCCTCCTAACCACTGTCCTCCTCCTGCTCAGGAGGACAGTGGTTAGGACATTCTTGGAGATCTTGTGATTGCTTTGAAAGATTTTGGAAAGCAGCCTTTATGGAAAATATCTGGAACTCCCTCAGGCTGGCATAATTTCAGACCTCATAGACCAAGAAGGCATTCAAAGCAAAACCCAGCTCCTGAAGGGATAATTTATATGGAAATTTTGCAGTGTTTGGTATTTAGGAACCTGGATTCTATCCATTGCTAACTTATTATTTTTCTCCTAATTTGCCCAGAAGGCTTATGAAATGCATTATAAATCTTACATTTAAGAAAAGAGATACTATTGTGTTCTCCCATAGTCATGCTGTCACTTAAGTATATGGTGCTCAAAAAGATCTCTGCAGTTGTACCCATCCTTGTTCTAGCCAGGATTTATAAGGTAGTCCTATACAAAAGGCACAACATGTTCAAAGAAAAGATCAAGTTAAATGTGTAACTCAGGCTGCAGCTTGGCATCTACTGTGTTTGGTCCTAAATCAGCTGCTCGAACATACCTGGTGAGCAGCTGCAGACTGCTGCTGAGTTATCGGAGACCTCCCACTTGGTTACTCTCTGTCTGCTGGATCTACCTCTACACCCTAATTGTACATGAAGTGTCATGAAAGGGGAATTCCAGCGCTGAGAGGGGAGAGGTGGAGGTTTGCTTTGGGAAAGGACGATATGACTTGCTGTGCAGGCACAATGGCTTAAGAAAGCACAGTGTTGTGAGTGCTGGTCAAATGAAAATCCCTTACACCAGGCAAATAAGAAAATTAAAGTATTAGTGGTGTTAGTGCATGTAAATATTTCAGGTTTATTTTGCCTTTTAAAGTTCAATTTTATGTAACTGACAGATAATTTTTTTATTTCAAAGGATGGACATGCTAACACAGTAACCAAGTGTAGTCTCAGGGAATCCTTGGCATGACATACAAAATCTGAGATGAAGTGTTTGAGACAGAAAAATCTCTCCCTCCTCCCTGCAGTCCCATGTATGATTATAGTTTCCACTACTGTTAGCTTTTGGAAGCCTAAAGGAAGCAATGCTTGTGACAAAACCAGTACTAAGGACAGCAATGCAAATCTCGGGCCTCTGGCTACCGAAAGCATAGTGGAGGGACTGATCACTCCAGCTCTACGTTTTGCCCCAGGAGAAGCTGGTGCAGTGTAAAGGCTAAAGAAACACGTGCGACGTAGCCATAAGGTGAGCACAAGAGGAGGCAGGGAGAAAGCACCCACCCCTGCAGTAATCAAAACTCTGGAAAAGCCTCTCTGCTGCTGCCCTTTTCATCCTGCCCCAGACCTCAGCCCCACATTCTGCAGGAGACAAACAGCCCTGAAAATCAGGCCCCTTTAAAGAGCTCATGCTAAGCAGTCAAAATCAATTAGCACTCTCAAAGTAGGATGAATGATAATGGATACAGAATTGCCTTGGTACTCAGGGGACTGAGATTCAATTCTTACCTCTCTTAGACTTCCTCTGTGACCTTGGGCAAACCTATCTGTTGCTCTTTTCCTCTAAATAATGTTTTATATATTTTTACCTCACAGAGCTTTTGCAAGGTTTTTGAAACCTTTGATTGCAAAGTGCTCAAATTCTATACTTCATGATTCTATACAGAATTTTGAAATGTAAGGTTGTGCGATTTTCTCCTCTAGACACACTGAGCTAATTGCAGTATCTTTTGGAGCTGTATTACTATTTTCTAAAATGATCTATTAAAAAACATTTAAAGATGCAATGAAATAAGGTGGATACAATAATTATATTTTCCTCAAGAATCTCTGATAAGGGACAGGAAGAGAATGAATAGATTAAATTTTATTATTTTTTTCATCAAGACAGGTGAATGGCCCAGACAACTAATCCTCTTTTCTTTCAGAATCAGGAACTGATTCACAGGTGTTGATGAAATCACCAGGGTGCAACCAGCAAGGAAAAAACTGAACCACACACCTAGGGTAGTGAACTGTTTCAAAGGCAAAAATGATAGTTAGTCATACTTGAAAACTCATACAAGATGAGCAGCTTTGAAAATCACCCTCTATTCATATGTGATGCTTGTAAAGGTACCCACTATAGTGGTAACTAAATATTGACACCTGTCATAAGTATTCTACACAAGGTAGCATCTTTCTGGATTTTGCAGTCAGGAAGTCACAGATGTTTTCTAGAAAAAAAGGTGTTCCATAAATTCATGACAAACTCTTAAGGCGATGATTTCAAATTTAAAGTATCTAAACGTATTAGAAGGCACCTACATGTCTATGTATGCACACATATGTACACTTTCAGATCCACACATACACAAAGGAAATCCACTAAATTCAAGGTTTGTGTCTTCGTGCTCTTAGTTGAAGGGAAATTTCTTGCTGCTTAACCTTTGGGCTTGCTTTATTTTAAGACAGTTACACTTTTCTTTATACTTTAAAAATTAGGGTGCTTTTTCTTCCCCCTATCCTTGTTTCATGCAGATGATGAACCCTTTGAAATGTGCTTGCTCTTGTTGCCCACTAGAAGGAGAGGGGTGAATGCCACATATCTAATTGTGTGTCTCCACAGAAACTTTCCTCTAATTCCTGGTTGCTAACCCACATTCTTTAAGTCCTCTGGCCTCTTTCCCAACACTCCTCCTCTGTCTCACAAAGAAAAGAATTTGCTTTTTTTCCCCCCTATCCAAGGTCTTTTCTCATTTCAAAGCAAGCTACTTGAATGACTATTCAGTGTGTGCAGAATGAGGTCTCTCCACAACACTATGCTATAGTAAAAGCCGTGTGTGCTTATAAAGGCTGCTTGAAGGCAGCCCTACCCCACAGTGGCCCAGGCGGCATACACAGCACCCTGACCTAGCCATCTGTATGCAAATCTCCACAGACTAAGTAAACTTTCATAAAAATGTTCTGGCCCCTCTTTCTGTGTGTTTAGCAATTATTAGTGCACATTGGTCCTTTGTGTTATATTATTATGCTTTGTGTGCAGAGGAGACTCCCTGGCACCTGCGCTTGTAGGTGGCAGATGGCAGTTCTTGGCAGCAATACGGAAGTTTTCCTGAATGCAGCTAAGCCACAAACTGGCATCTTTTATTTCTTTATGCGTGTACTGAGGAGAAAGGATTAGTGGTAGATTACCAGTAGCCTATCAAGGTATTTAACAAAAAAAAAAAAAAAAAAGAGAGGGGGGGGAAGAAAATCTAGTGAATGTTTTGAAAAAGAAAAGGAAAGAAAAAGAGGAGACTGTACAGCAATAACTTGCATTAAAAATTGCCAACAAATAGCTTTTCAGTCTCCTACACACAGAGGTTACAATTTTACCTTTCTCACAAGGGTGAAAAATGGATGCCTTGCTGCTAAATTCATGTTTCTGGAATATTTACTATGTTTTGCCCCTGTGTACTTATGTGGAGGTTTAACATGACTGCTACGTTATTGATAAAGTGTCTGTGATTGTAAAGGATCACAAGGTGTCCAACAACCAGATAACACAGAGAGCAATCAAAATGCAGCTGGCTCTGGGGTGTGGAGAGCCATTAAATCAACCACTGCTGCTCAGGGTGCTGCACAGCATGGGTGCAAAAAGAGAAATGTTGGCTAATAACATCTACTTGTGAATACTTAAAGGCAGGAGTGGTTTCTGCCTGAAATTAGACACTAAAGAAATGAAGAAATCAATGAAGTGCATATAAAACTTCTAGGTGTTAAAAGAGGGCATACATTATCGATAAGATGAGTATGAGCAAGGAATGGTGGGCCCAGTAAAACAGAAGAGAGAATGATTCCTACAGAAAGAAATAGCTGGAAGGATGAGGATCTGGGAAGTTGTTCTTGGTCTCTTTCTAACTCTGTCAGCTCCCGAGGTAGAAGGCCAGCTGTGATTTCTAAGAATGGGTGTTTCTATGGCTTATATCATCTTCCTCAGTAACCACGTTTCCAGGACTACAAACAGCATCTTAAAAGAGCCTTTTTCTGTATGTTTCATTTTTATAGCATGTTTCCATGGTACATGATTTCTGCCTTTTAAACCATTTTTAATAAATGCTATCATTCTCTTTGACTACGTCCAGTGTTAGACTTCTCAGAAGATCACACAGAAGCATAATACTCAAGGGAGAAATAGTCTGCTACGGATAGAGCGGTTCTCACCCCATTAGGTGGGCAAAAGAGAGAGTGTTTGAACCACAGACCTCAGAGCACAGGGAAAATATTGTCTCATTCCAAGGTAAGCCAGGGAGACTGTACCACGGCAGTGCAACCTTAGGTGGCCTTTTTAGAGCAAAGATATAGGAAAAATATATGGAAGGGGAACAAGGCAAGTAAAACAGGAAAAAGGATGGGGAGAAAAAAGAAGGGGCACAGAAGGGGGAGGAAAAATAAAAATAAAAAATCAAAATATTAAGTGACAAAAATAGTAAAACAAATAAAAGAAAATATATACACATTCAAAAAAGCCCACACAAAACAAAACAAACAAACAAAAAAATCACCCAAATCCAACACTGATAAAAACACGTGAGGAGAGAAAAAGAATTAAGGGAAAACAGAGACAAAATGAAACACAGACTGATGGTATTGTACCCAGACATAGAAAACAATAACAGGACTCACCCCAAAAAAGAGTAGGAACAATTGATGTTGGAATAGTATAACCACACAGTCTACCCATCCAAAAACCACTTGAGGTGGACACAGTAACTCTTAAGTGGACTGAACTTTGGAAGGGACAAGGAAGTCCAATACCTACCAGCATTAGCCAGTACAGAGCACACCGTTATGTGATGTGATGTGATGTGATGTGATGTGATGTGATGTGATGTGATGTGATGTGACGTTATGTGATAAAACCCCATGGCTGTGCAGATGCCTTCAAACCCCCCATTCAGGAACACACCTAACCTTATTCCATATGTATTTTAATTGTGACTCAGTATGGTTACTGTTGTTGCTGTATGTTTCTTATTACCTTTCTGAAGACGTGTGTAGTCCAGCAAATGCAGGGATGGAGCCACCGCAAAGGCACAGCACCCATTTTTCTGTTACTTCCATCCCTCCACAAAGCATGTGGCTCTAATAATACAGGTTAAACCTGTTAATTTATCTTTCAAAATTTCTGTCTGACTATGGAAGACGACATGGTCTTGAAAACACTGGGGCAATATTCCAGCTATGTTAATTATAGTAAAGGCTGAGAAGTGAGAAAAAAATGAAGGTGTTTTGCAATTAGTATAAAAGGAGAGAGATTCATAGATTCAGCCTACCTGCTACAGTGAGATATATTGTACAATAACTTGAACAATTACTTTGATTTCCCATGTACAGGTAAAAAAACTTTTTACAGAAGCTAAATAAAAGCATGTATTTTAGAATGCGGAACTTATTTTAAGGATATCAGGAGGTAGTGTAAAGCCTATAAAAGGAAGCTATCCATCCTGCAGAAAGAAAGTGTTGATTTTATTGCAGTTCAGTTCATTCTTAAAGACAGAGAATCCCCTCCAGGGCAGACAGGACAGTAAGTGCTGACACTGGCTTTCTTACTCAGAGAATTGCTTACCATTATTTTTGGAAAAAAAAAGTTATTTTCATTGTATTTCAGAACTAGTAAACAGAAAACGCAAGTATACATACATATATATACATATATACATACATGCCCACAAACACACACGCATACGTTTATAAAAAGGCCTTTTGGTGTAACATTTAAAAGGAATTTAGTTGAAGAACTTTACAAATAACAGCCCTAAGGCACTAGTAGAAATTGAGGAGCTTGTGACCCCTGCTAGACTGAGCTGTTATGAATGTAACATACTGTAAAGCAGATGTCCAGAGTCAGAAGTGCCTCAGGTGCATCTTTCTTCCTCAAACATACGCCAGAGACGTTGAGCTTACACCATCTGAAAACTTTTTGAATTTAGTATTAATTCTGCCTCCCAATAAAAATTGCCTTATGCAGCTGTCAGAAATTACAGCAGGACTGAAAGGAAGTTTTATTTCTGTTTTCTTTTCAGTGGTAAGAAGGTAAAGTGATTTTACAGAGCACAGAACTGTATTCACTAAGGACCAGTGCTCACCATTGTTATCTGAGTGTGATGCTCCAGAAGTTAATAAACAAGCAGGCAGACAGTCTCCTTTGGAAGACTCAAAAGGCATCTGCTTCTCTCCAGTAGATAACAGAGCACCGAGCCACTTCCTTGAGTTTACTAAGCATTTAAACTGTAAGTTCAAGTAAGTTGCCAATTCAAAGCAAGCTCAAAGACATTCAATGGGTACTAAAATGTCACTTCAACTTCAATTTTTTGTTTATCCAAAGACACAGGAACTGACATTCTGCTAGTTCTCTTGGGACACTGTTCAATATGTTGGTTGACATTACTTTGGTATCTTTTCAGAAGATACCTACAGTTCTGTTGCATCACTGCTTCCTCCTCTGCTTTGATCTATCTGATGAACCTATGGTTTCTGTAACTTGTAGTTACAGAATAAAAAGTATCATCTTGCAAGGCACCAAAACTATATGGCACTCATTAAAATTATCATTTGTAACGACACACAACACTTGATGTCCCACACAGGCCCATCCAAAGGCTCTACTTTCCCCCTTCCTCACCTCCTCTGGGTACCAGATTGCGGAGGCATCTGAGCTGAACACTCGCTTCTATGCAAAGGCAAGGGCTAGTAGTGTCATCTGTGGAGACCAGTCAGCTTTGCAGTCTTGTCCCCTATTCTGAAATGTATGAGCCGTACTGAAAAGCACATTCATTTTTCTGAATTAATGGCTGGAAGCTGCTGGTACTACAGAAATTAGTTTTTAAATGCTGGATTGAGGTTTAAATCAGTAAAAAAGCAATTCCAGGTAAAAGATATTGTTGCACCCAGGTTATTAGATCACTACAAAGGAATGTACCTTTTTTTAACTGGAAATATGTAAATTTATATAAACTGTCCTATATAAACTCCTCATTTTTTTGCCATGATTGTATTTTCACTGTTTCTCTGAAGGAAAAAAGTTATACTGTCACTAGGAGAAATAAAACAAACAAATTTTTGACAAACATTTCAGAGGGGCTATCTAATTTCACACTTGGAAGCCAATCTTAATCTGTTAGAGGCCAGGAAAACATATAATATTGAGGCAGAGTCTCTTTATATCTCCATCTGATATTGGCCACTGCTGAAGATAGGATCCTGGACTTGAAGAACCTTAGATCTTATCCCATGCAACAATACTAGTGTTTAGAAAGTCTGTCCAGGTTCTAGGAAATGTATTTTTTCAGTCATCCAAGCGTACATAGACAAACCCATAATGTGAGAATATTCCTTTTTATGGTTTCATTTTCCATTTCAATCCACCATCTTAGATATCCTTTATGGTGAACATCCAAAAAAACTGAGTCAGTATAATAAGGCAAATGAAGTCTTGTCCCTTAGGTTTGACTGCAAAATTCTATTCCAAAAATTATCTGTAGTTCATAAGAGTTCAAGGTCTGATCATTAATGAAAATTTAACTTCCTTTGTGTCCTAACTCTGCGACGTGTGCGTGTGTACAATGCTGTTCAACAGAGTTACGTTACTTCAGACTTTCCCAGCAAATTATCTGAAGTGCTCCAGACATGATGTTTAAGGTAGCTCTTCTTTTAAATTAGGCAAGATATCCTTATGAATTAGCATAGTAGTAGTCTCACCCAAATACTGCTGAAACCATTGGAATTTTTCCATTGACTTTGTGAGGCTTGGTTCAGGCTCTGTCTAATCTCATCGAGATATTGTCAGATGAGAAAATATGTGTGAGCTTCAAAATGCTCCCACACATTGCAAAAGGGATGGGAGTGGGATGAAAAAACTGTAGGAAAAAATAATGGAAATGCTTATCTAGGCAAGTAACCTTTGAAACTGATCATCATAAGTTAAAAGCCAGTATCTCACCAAAAAGGTGAAACCCATCCAAATCTTGATTGAATATTTTTTGATCCAGGCTATCAAGATGCTTCATTCCTTTCATGAAATAGTCAGCACTGACAAGTCTTGATGAACTCAAGTAATTCAGAAAGCACTCAGCACCTTGCAGAACTGAAGGAAAGCACCTTTTGAGGGAAGACACCATCTCACAAATATGCAAAAGCTTACTATTATTTTCACACATCCAGTTGAAATGGGTGGGATTTGTCTCATCTTACTGCAACCACTGAGAAGTTAGGCATCATTCACCTTGGAATTCCCTTTTGTCAAAGGAGAGATGGGTGTCTCAGAAGAGATTTCTCACAGCTCTCTTAGACATCTGCCTTGGTATGAGATGAATTGCCTTTTGGGGGTGCCCATCTCTCACCATTGGCTGCTGGGAGACCCTAGAAGATTTGCTTGGAATATACATATAACTGAAGTTAATTGCAATGGATCACAGTCTGAGAATATAGGTACTTTTCTGCATGTTATGTAATTACTGCCCACTTTGCTATGCAGTTATGACCATTTGTGCCCCAGCTTTACAGGGTTGATAGGACTGTCCATTTCCATCCCACCACCATTCATGATTTTCACATGGGACCTGATCCACCTCTGTAAAATCAATGAGAGCTGAATCAAGTATTGTGTCAAAACCAGAGCTCCAGAAACTTTAAAGAAGTTCTGTCCTGTGAATCTCTCCCTCTGCCAGGGGAATTCCACTGAATTAAAAAAAAAAAAAAAAGCTAAAAACCCAAACCACAAACAAACAAAAAATCCCCCAAACCCACAACCATAAACATAACTTCCTGCAGAACAAGTGAAAACATAATGCTCCAGGATTGCATACCCAAGAAGAAAATTTTAGCAATTAAAAGTAGTGAATGGTGACGAAATTTCTGGGGAAAAGATCACAAAGGAGAATGAAATGAGGAATGTAATAGAAGTTTATCTTTAGAGAAAATGCTGAATGATTCACCTTACCCACTTTGCAGTGAACATGAACAAACCTTGTGCCACAATATGCTCCTAAACACACGTAGTGTGCAACACACTTAAAAACTCTGAGATTACAGGTGAAACTGTGGTCCTAACAAACTGAAAACCTGTAATGAAACTTGATAGGTTAGTTAAAACAAAAATAGCTTCAATTTTTACATAAATCATACTGTATTATATCCATAAACTCAAAACTTATAATATCTGAGAGACTTTTAAATGTTGCTTGGCATTCATTCATTGGGAGGAATTAACTCTACTGGCCTTGAGATAGATTGAGAGCAACAGGAGGATGCAAAAGGCAAGGCTCATATTCATTGGAGGTTCATGGCATTTACAGTGTTTTAAACAATCATGTTCTAAGGTTGATTTTGCAGGCTGCCTTAGTCACTATCTCCAGTCAAGGCTCTTGTGTAAATGGGGTTTGTTCTACCCCGACAGTGTGCCTATTGTAACTTGGGGCCACCTGTTAGACAGCATGAAGTGTTGCCTAAAAAAATACACAATAAGCAGATTGTTTGTTACAGTTGTGCACAGACAACTGTATTAGTGTTCTTCACACCATATGTCTATATAAACAGAGCTGCAGTGAGCTATTCACCAGAGAGTCAAACACTGATGAAGAAGCTTCTCTTAAAAGACCCGGGGCTTACAAGCATTGGTTCACCTGTTAGGCTTACATCAGGATTTCAAATGTCTGGCTTCAAAGGAGAACTATTCCTTCAGAAGTTTCTGCAGGAAGTTTTATGCTAGAAGCAAAAAAACCCCCACACACAAACAAAAAACCCACCCCAAACCAACATAAACTCCACATTTGGTGGTATTAGTAGTTCTGTGAAAAGGGAAGGGGAGGGAAATTGGCTTCACTGAAGAAGTCTGACTACCTTCCAAAGTAAAAATAATATTATATCATTTTATAATACATTTGATAATTGCTCTTGTTGTTGCTGTTACCAAATACACCTTCATCCATGTGTCAAGACTAAATCTGAAATCTCATAAGATGAATTTGTGAGCTCAGTCGTATCCAGGGTTCTTGCAGTCTTGGTGAGACTACCTTGGACAGCCTCTTTTATTCATTTCACTTTTTCACAAGGAGAGATTTTGAGGGAGGGCAAGGAATGAAAATGTCTCTTTTTGTTTTGTGCAAGGAAAAATGTTACAGTAAAATAAGCAACAGACACCACTGACAGCCATGGTGTAAGAAATAATGGAAAGGGAAGGGAAGGGAAGGGAAGGGAAGGGAAGGGAAGGGAAGGGAAGGGAAGGGAAGGGAAGGGAAGGGAAGGGAAGGGAAGGGAAGGGAAGGGAAGGGAAGGGAAGGGAAGGGAAGGGAAGGGAAGGGAAGGAAGGAAAGGAAAGGAAAGGAAAGGAAAGGAAAGGAAAGGAAAGGAAAGGAAAGGAAAGGAAAGGAAAGGAAAGGAAAGGAAAGGAAAGGAAAGGAAAGGAAAGGAAAGGAAAGGAAAGGAAAGGAAAGGAAAGGAAAGGAAAGGAAAGGAAAGGAAAGGAAAGGAAAGGAAAGGAAAGGAAAGGAATTACACAAGTCTTTTAACAAGGTCCATGCAAGGGTAATCAATTCTATAAACCCAGATCTCAGTAGTTATTGTGCGATGTGATCATAAAAGGCATATCAAGGCCTAACAAGCTCTGTTACACAACTGCCTGACAATACTGGAGTACATGTGAGGAGGCATATAGTAATATCTATTCCTCCTGTCGCTCTGGTAGCAGAGAAGAGGCGTAGAGCAAAAATCTCTTTGGCTGCCATCCTTCTGCATCAGCTTACCTCCTGGAGCTGGTGCAGGTGTGGGACATAAACTCTTCCAGTAGAAAAGCCCATTGCAGCTAAGTCCTCCTGGAGCAAGGACACAGAACCAGAATGTGAAACGAGGGTCACCATCTGGTGCCTGCTCTGCTCCTACAGCAGCCTCGCTTTATATTATGCTCTCCAAGGCTAAATTATTACACGATTATCCAGCCCCTACAAAGAAGGATTTTGCAGAGGCTAGGAGCACTCTTCCTACACCACTAAAGCTATCCCCAACATGCAAAACAACTATCAGAGGGGGGAAAAAAAAAAAAAAAAGAAAAGAATGAAGGGATTTTTATTATCCACTATAGAACAAAAGAACTGCATCAATTTATTTTCTAATGACTCTTATAAAAGTTCACTTTACATCTGAACTCTAAGCAGCATAGATCAACTGTTCTAGCTCCAAATACATATTGGAGTTATTTTAAGCCTGTTTTTCATGTATGAAGTGTTTACTCTGATACTGTTAAAAAGTAGCTGTGCAGATTGGGGCTCAATTCAAAACAAAAACATTATGAACCCATCTTCTGTCTTTTTTTTCTTTTTTTTTTTTTGTTTTCAGAAAGGAGTGTTTGCTCTAAGGAGCAGCATTAAAGAGAAGATTTTTAAAAGGTTCTGCTTCAAGGTTAGTTAACCCACATTTTTTCACAAATTACCATGAAAGCTTTTTCCCTGTGCTGGTTTCTTTCTATTAACACAAAGAATATAATGCCTCCCAGTTTTACACATTGTATTGGTCTCTGGAATAATATTTTATTTCATAATATAGGCATCATTTTAATAAAATCAAGCTATTGTGTTTTCTCAGCACCATTCTGTGTAATATTTCTGAATTTCTTTTTACTTCATTATAGAAACACTTTTTATATCCAGATGCATGTTAAAGTCTGAAGCTGCACACATTTCATATCCTTTCCCAGGTTAAATATCCAAATTAGTTCATGGTTAAATAAGTCCAGTTTGGAAACAGTTTTCCTAACTATGCATATGGTGGCACTTTGGATGGGTGCTGAAATTAGTTCATAATGGTAATACCTCGACACCCTTAGCTGAGATGTTATTGCGCATTCAACAGTCTACAGCATGGAGAGCTACAGCATGAGAATATGGCTGCATAATAAATGGAGGAAGCATGATTATATCTCATGTACAGTTTTGGCCTACCTACTACATTTAAGATTAGGAATGAAGATACCATGGCATGATTTCTACTTCAGTGCTAGCAACCAGAGAGAGAATGTTGCTCTCTTTTACAGCAGGGAACGCTGCTTTGAAAAAAAGTAGCTCAACCTCCTGGCTAGGAAAATGGCAGAAGGAGGGGAACGAAGACTGGGAACAGGCTAGAGAGGGATTCCTGTTCTCTTTACTCTCCCAAGATCCACTCCAACCATGCCAAATGATGTCCACTGAGCAACTTATGTTTCATATTCTCATTAATAAGATATGCCAGAGCCTATACTGTCACTCTTCATTTTGTAACTAGAGATTAAGACCATCCTGGCTATGAAAGCATGCACCACAATCCCACATACTGCATCGCTGCTGCACAGTCCTCCCTAGAGAGACAAAAAGTGGATAGGAGAAGTTTTATTACCCCTATTTCACAGAGCAATCTAAAAGACTGTGACCAAATCACAGCCGGTCCCAGAAACAGCAGGAAGCATGGGCAGGAGGAAGGGATGCAAAGTGGTGGGAGTCCACAGCCTGCCAGGAGTGTTAGCTGGATTGTTCCAAAACTGAACTGAAGGAGTTTACGCAAACAAGCAATGCAGACGGATGGCAAATTTGGCCTCAAACCCCACTCCAGGATTGACAGTTGCACAAAGTCACTCCGACAGTTCATAGGAGAACCCACAGTGAATCCAAATCTCTAGTCAAGAGACCAGTCCTAGCACAAAATTCTAAGTAAAAAAAGGGTGAAATGAGCTTCTGTACAGCGCCCAGACTTGTGAATGGAGTGAAATGTGTTCATTTTCCTGGCAGAACAAATAAAAAAGAATCCCCATCCCTCCCAAATTCTGTCTTGGGTTACATGAAATCTTTCATTTTGTTATCAAAACTGTTTTCTTATATACTTGTGTTTGCTTTATTTTCTTATTTTTAAAATCTAATTACATTTAGCATGGAAACTTTGAAAATGAAAACTTGAGACATTTATTAGCAAAGTTGAAGTGAGTGCTTGTTTTTTTCAATATTTTGGTTTTGGTGGATGAGAAGGAAATAAAGGAGAGGAAGCAGAATGGGAGATGAGAAAAAAAAATCATCTAACAGTGAGATTAACTTTTTTTTTCTCCAAAACCACATTTATTAATGATTTTAAGAGGTGCTACATACAGGATTCCTCTTTCATCACAAATCATTGCTAACACAATGAAACTGTAGATTTCAGCTGCTGAAGAAACCGAATTTTCCAATAGCAGTTTTTAAATTTTATCCTGAAATTAAAGGTTTCCTTGAAAATGAAGCAGCAATGTCAAGGTGTGCAGTAGAATTATAAAACCTGTTTTTATTCAATGCTAAATACAACTGCAGACATATCTAATTCTATCTGGAAATCTTTATATAAAATGGCCAACAGGGAAGTTGCAAAGCTATGCACGATACCCCAGTACATGTGGCCACACCCCTCTTTGCTTCATGAGGAACTTTAGGCTACTTTCCCCTCCAGTTCTTCAAGCAGCTTTGCTCTGTGAGAGATGGGGACAGGGAATAAATAAGAAAATCAAGGAACAGTGGCAAGGAGGAATATGAAGGGGTCTGGCAAAGGCAGTTAGCGCAGCTCCTATGGCACTGTGATAGCTGAGATGTCAAGAGCATGCATGAGAAATGGGGAAGCCAATATGCTAGAATTAGAGGCACTATGTGTTAGCAGCAGCCAACCTGGCTTCATATTTGGCTAATGAATACGTACACAGGTTTCAGGCCTGCTGGTGACATTCACACAAGATGATGAGTAGGAAAATAGGAATTGTTTTTACTGAAAACAAAGATTTTTATTGAAAATGTCAATGTTAAATTAAAAAAAAAACAACAGAAAAGTCAAAATATGCAAACTTTTCTCATTTATTTGTTTTGCTTAAATCTTTTAATTTGAGCATTTCAAGGTTTTGACCAAAAAGAAAAAAGAAAAGCAAAAATAAAATGAAAAAAAATTAGAAAAAGCAATACTTTTCTAGAAAGGCAGAGTTTTTTTATGATTTGGCAGAGGTTTTCTGGGATTTGTCTTTACCTGACTGAAATTTTATCAGCTTCTTAATTTGCTTGTATGTTACTGGTTCAACACCAATCCTTTCAAGTTGTTAAATGACACAGGTCTTCTGTTTTTTAGGTTGTAAATGCCCTGAATCAAAGCCTGTGTCAATGGAGGCTTGACAATATTCCTGGCATGCACATTATATTGAGAGCTTCCTGGCTGCTCCTTTAACATATACGTCCATCATTATTTGTTCAGCTTCTTCTGGGATCAGAGTTTATTAAACAACAGAACAAAAAGCAAGCAAAACAAAACAAGAGAATCTCAGACTAAGGCCACATTTCCTTAAAACTGTCTATTTTCTTCTGTGTCATTAGGAATTGGTATCTTAGAGGTACTGCAGAGGTTTCTTAAGATATTGGAGCATTGCTGGTAACCTGTGTTTAACATCTCCCCTGCATGCAGCAATAGTCCTACTGTTGTAGTAACTGGAGTATTAGAAGACTGTGAACTCTTTTGGGCATGAAACTGGTTTTATTTTGTTTTATTTTTGCTTCGTTTCTTGTCTGCTGCGTGCCTAAATGTACACTGGAGCTCTAAAAATGCAGATCTGAATGATGCTAATGACGCACCTAAATAGTTTTCTACAATCCAAGTTTAGAGGTTTATCTTTATATAGCACTACCCTGTGCTGGTTGGTGTACTGGCTCACCAGGAGCCAGTTGGGGTATTTCTGTACAGTGAAAGTTTGTTGTAGTTAAGCAATTATCTTAATTGATTATTTGTATCAGAAATAGTGTGGCCAGCAGGACTAGGGAAGTGATCATCCCCCTGTACTTGGCACTGGTGAGGCCGCACCTCAAATACTGTGTTCAGTTTTGGGCCCCTCACTACAAGGACATTGAGGTGCTGGAGGGTGTCCAAAGATGGGCAATGAGGCTGGTGAAGGGTCTAGAGCACAAGTCTTATGAGAAGCGGCTGAGGGAACTGGGGTTGTTTAGTTTGGAGAAGAGGAGGCTGAGGGGAGACCTTATTGCTCTCTACAACTATCTGAAAGGAGGTTGTAGTGAGGTGAGGGTCGCTCTCTTCTGCCAAGTAACAAGCGACAGGATGAAAGGAAACAGCCTCAAGTTGTGCCAGAGGATGTTTAGGTTGGATATTAGGAAAACTTTTGTCATCAAAAGGGTAGTCAGGCACTGGAACAGGCTGCCCAAGGAAGTGGTTGAGTCTCCATCCCTGGAGGTATTTAAAAGACGGGTAGACCTGGTGCTTAAGGACGTAGTTTAGTGGTGGACTTGGTAGTGTTAATGGTTGGACTGGATGATCTTGATTCTATGATTCTATGACTACCGTGTGATTTAGGGGAAATCACAGAAAATTAAGCTTCTGCTAAAACTGAAGTCATTTATCTCTTAAGGATTTAGGACCCCATCTGCAAAATGTACACACATTGCTTTATTCTACTGTATTGCAAAAAAAAAGACTCAATTTGAATTTTTAGTGGGATCTTGAAACCTTGGATAGTGACATCAAAATTTTCCTACATTTGATCAAAGTGTGAATCATCTTGTCTAATGGTCTGTCTGGCCACTGGAGAGTACTGTGTGTACCACCAGACTAAGGTGATAAACAAGTGACTTTATGTTCAAAATATCATTTGAATT
This sequence comes from Theristicus caerulescens, assembly GCA_020745775.1. Lineage (NCBI taxonomy): Eukaryota > Metazoa > Chordata > Aves > Pelecaniformes > Threskiornithidae > Theristicus > Theristicus caerulescens. Next base: position 13,999,285 of record CM036561.1, read on the forward strand.
CACATCCACAACTAAAACAATACATGTTTCCCTCCAATAAGAGAGAGAGGAATTGAGGTGGGATACAGGACAGACAGTGAAAATTAATCCAGGTTTTCAGTTTTCCAACTTTCTCCTATTATTCTTGTCATGTTTCAAAAGTGTTTAATAACTGCTTACTAGAAATACTAAAACTTAAAAAAAATGTTATTGCAACCTTTTGATCCTTTCTTGGAATGTTTCTTGGTATAATTGATTATAGTTACAAAAAAATGACTATAATTCTCTAACAGTTTAGGGACAGAGAGATGGGATGAATAATATGCATATGCATTTTTCATGAGATTTTACTGAAGGTGGAAATTTAGTAATATCTGTGTTTAACTCCAGGTTTTCTTATTTTATATTTTTGACCCATTTGCAACACACTATTTCTGAAAAGTAGGCTTTCTAGGGACAAGCTCCATGATGTGCTACTGATAATTAGGTGATACTGCTCTTTTCCATGGTTTTGTATTAATATATCCATTCTACACTAGAAGGTCTTATATTCCTGGAACTGGCCATTCAAACTGCAAAGGAATATATAGAATAAGGAATGAGGAATATACTGATCCTAAAGTGGTCGCGCATATTTAAGGATTCCAAGGCATTTTTACTGACGTTCCTGTATTTAGCGTATTTTAATTTAAGTGATTACTCTCTGCCTATCAGGAAACTTCCCTGCCATTTTGCTTACTTTAAACCACTCCTCGCTATTGCTGGACCGTGCTCATCTGCATTTTAAGAAGCAAGAGCCAGCTCCTGGGATGGTGTAAGCATCATCGCTCCATGGGATTATACTGATTTACTCCAGCTCAGGATCTGATCCATATTTTCTATCTCTGTGACATGATTTAGGCTAAGTTACACCCTATACATCTATTCTCAGTTGTTATTTTGTGCGTCTCAAGCTTCCAGTAGGAGAGCTTGTATTCAGGTTTCACAGCCCGGCAACAAAAGGCTTCCCCTGGGTACTATGCTACTCTTTAAAAAACTAAAGCACACGGGCTGTGGAGGCAGAGCATTTAAATAGCAACATTCATTACACCGGCTGAAGGAAAAAAGGTCAGCTCCAGCAGTAATCTCCTGCTGTAAATTTGCTAGAGAAACAACATGCCAGTAAAAGTACACATTAAACAATATTGTCGGCACTGGGACGCTCGCCGCCTCCATCCCCGCCGGCGATGCCGATAGCGTTAAACCCGCCATTCGGGGGAACCCCTTGTGCCAGGAGGGGACCCCGCAGCAGACCCCACAAGGTCAGCCGAAGCGGGGCCCGGCCGCCCTAAACACGCACACGTATAGGTAGGCGCGTGTCTATAGGCACACATACGTGGTGGCCCGTCAGGAGGGCGTGCGGAGCGGCGCACACCGGCCGCCCTCCCCTCCCGTGGGGAAGGATCCCTGGCGGGATGGCGGGCGGCGGCTCCCGCTGACAGATTTTTCGGCACGTTGCAGGCAGTTTGGCCGGGTGCCTGGCAATCCACTAGGACTGACACATTTTGGGCAGAGCGGCGGTACGCAGGGAGCCATGTGGCCGATGTTAGTAAACATTATCCCGCACAGTCTGGCGTGCCACCGCCGGCAGCGGGAGGGTGAGCGGCTGGCGGCGCGCAGGGCCCGGCCGGGGCGGCCGAGCCGCCCGGGACCGCCAGCCAAGGCCCGTCATCCAGCAGCTGCTCCCGTCGCCGCGGCAACGGCGAGGAACAATGGGCTGGAAATCCAGCCGGCGGCCTGCATGGAGAGGGCCCAGTGGAGGGAGAGGGCCCTATGGAGGGAGAGGGCCCGCTGCCCAGCCTGGGGGAAGCCTGCCCGCCCCCCCAAAAAAGAGTATACCCTGAAATACACAAAAAGGCGCACAAAACGGCATCGGGCTGTGTTATCTCCCCCAGCGCCCCCTCAGGCACATTTCCCCTCACCATCCAGGTGTTGAGGCTTCATTTTGATTGTGCCCCCTCCCCGGCCACCCAGGCGGAGGGGCAGGTTTAACAGTAAAGGCTGGATGGCACAGCGTTGAAATAACAAGGGTTGGATTTCAATGGAAGTTTGTTGGGCTTTCTCTCTCCTGTCGCGATTTTAGAGCTGGGTCTGGGTGGCAGAGATTGGACTTTGGTTTGTACCTTATCACTCTGGGAGGCAGAGGGGCTTCTCTCCCTGCCTGGGGACAGTCCTCTCAGTTTTACAAACAAATTTCCAGCTTTCAGCTTGATTCTGCTTTCAGATGTAACCTTTCTCTGCACAGGCAACAAAAAAAAGGCATGGATTTAATGCACCTCAGAACCCTCTTGACAAGTCACTGAGCTGTCCTGAGGTTGCCACTCAGAAATGTGGGGAAGGCAAAGGCAGCCTCCCACGTGCACTTGCAGCAGGAAGAATTTCTCCCACTTGTAAGACTTCTACAGCTGTGCACAAACAAGGAAATCTTTATAAGAAGAGTGGACACAGTTATAAACTTGGAAAAATACAGCAGCAGTCTCTATATGCAAATAAAAACCCCCGTCCTCTCCTAGTAAGCCCAATATTAATTTACTGAAGTATTTTCCTACCAAGCTGAAGTGTCTTCCTACATCATTGCACCCAGACAACAAACCCCACTCACCATTCAGACAGCAAGTCCGGATTATGGGGACACTTTATAGAGATAAGCAGCACTTCCCTGGAATACAATCTTCAGAAAGCACAGTTTCTTACAACACAGCCATACAAAATTAGGCCTTTGGGACCAATGTCTCTTGTTGTCCAAGTTTTCCGTGGAGTATCTTACGACTTTTAGGAGCAATTGGTTCTTATTACACAACCAAGAAACGTTCATGCTTTCCTCAAAACCTCCTGGGAATCTGTTCCCCAGCAGAAATTCGTATCTTTGTATAATTATGCTGACTTACCAACTGTCACTAAAGGAATTGTCTGTTATAAAGGACAAATGCCCTTGTGTGATGATAAAGGACTGTATGGAATTGTATGCTCTTTTTCTGCAGGTGTGTATGTGTGTGTGCAAGATGACAAGAGCCTAACCTAATGCATGGGGGGGAAGTAATTAAGAAAAATCTCTCCAAATGCCAAGTATGTCATCTCTATTGGTAATACGTCATATGTAGTCCTATGAAGATCCAAATGAGAGCTAGAGCTTTTGAGTTTGATATAATGTATGTGCAATGAATATTTATTATGATCATGATTTATAAAATGTAGTAATGCTCTTAGGAATGTTCTGAACTGAAGAAAGTTCACTGTGTGCAGAAAGAGTGTGCTAATTAAGAGATACCATACACATGTCACCGCAGGGAAGCTTTCACTTGGGAAAGTAATCCATTGACTGTATGTGCATTTTGCATCCGAGACCCAATTTTGAAAAAAAGGGAAGAAAGAAGGTAAGATGTTACAGCCTTGTCTGGCTACATTCCTGTTGTATAAAAGAACCAAAAAGAATGAGGAAGAGGGTCCCGGAGCCAGGCAGGGGCGAGAGACAGAACTGAGAGGCTGGATTTTGTACCTGACTCTGTACGTCAGCTGGGACCTGTAAATGTCCAAATGCCAGGGCAGCAGGCGAAATCCTTTGACCTTGGGAAAACTCCTCATGGCACCACACATGAATATGAGCTGCAATTAATTAAATTACTTGGTATAAAAACAAAAGCTCTCTTAGAAGACATCTAAATTTGGGTGGGTCTGGTTGCTCTAAAAGTAACTGAAAGACTGAAATTGAAAGACCCTTTATCCATTAGGGCATGCAGATTTATTGGTTATATTTATTACAATAATTTCAGTGGTCTGTCTCTGGACCTAAGTCAAACTAGCATGGCATGGTGCATCATATACGGTTACACATAGCTATTTGCATTGATACAGCCAAGTCCCCTTACCTTCCAGCATGGGGAGGCCACATCCAGCCTCCTTATCAGGAGTGCTCGCTGGCCCGTGCTAACCCCCAGCTGTCCCTGACCACTGGTTGTGTCAAAGCCCTGCCACGATGCGTGCTGACCATGTAACAGTGGGGACAATCACAGGCCACTGCCAACATCTGTGCCCTGGGCCTCTTTCGCTTGCTAGCTCATAGATGATCTGACAGATTCAAATGCTAAATCAATAGGCTTTGGTGGGAACTGGGACAGGCTCAGTTGGTCTTTCCCTGTTTAATTTTTCTAATTACATTCTTACTTTCTGCAGGTCTAATTACTTATAGTACAATAACAACATTACCAAGAGAAAGAAAAAAGAAATGGGATTAAGAAATTCAAAACAAAACAAAAAAATCTTGCATTTCTGAAAATGTAAAAGGCAGACCTTTCTGTCAGGGCCCAATCCTGCTCTCTGCACCTAGACAACAAGACACTTGTATCCAGGGCTGAGTCCATTGAAATACATCTGGGCTTCACATCTCAACTGAGCAACTGAAGAGACTACTGGTAAACTCGCAACTTTAGTGCAGAAAATTGAGGATGGGTCATAGTCTGGAGAAGGTTTGCAAAAGCTATTTCATTTCTTTGAAAGAAAATTAGGGAAGAAAGACAACAAGAGGGGAGGAGGGAACGTTTGGGCACAGGATTGGGAAGCAACAGCTTCTACTTTGAAGCCACAATACCTTATTCTTCAATAGCTCTGCACAAGTCACTTGGTCCTTCTGCCTTACCTGCCCACCTCAGCACAACAGGGAGCAGAAAGCTTTGTGGAGCATTTAGCAGTCTGAAATACCAAGGAAGTCTGTCCATGAAAGAGTACTCATAACTCCTATGCAGTCAGTGGAGCATCACAGATTTACTGGAGTCCTGAAGCCTAGTGTGGAAGACCCTAAAAATGTTGTTCTGCTTGGGTATGGGGATGCACATGTAAAAATTTTTGGTAAACCCTGCATTACATTGCATATTTAGGTGGAGAAAAATAATAAAACAGCTGACTGTGGTTTAGGTCCTGATTCATAATCCAATGAAGTCAAAAATGTTCCTGCTGTTTCACCAGTTGGTTCACAGGTACTTGCTATTATTTTTGTTATTGTCCAATTGTTATTCCTTCTTTTACAGTCTTTCTACTCTCTTACTCTGGCTCATTTGTCAATACATTACATTTAATGCTCCTAGTAACAAAGCACAATAAAAATCAAAAAACACTGAATTGGCTCTACTTGGAATAGAAAACAGATGGGATATTTTTCAGCATGTTTGAAAAATCAACACATTTCCCTTGTAATATCTAATAACTAGCATTATTCTCATTTTACAGTTTATACCAGAAATAGACATTAACTCACTAGCCTTGATGAAGCATCTGTGGCTCTGTGAGGTGAATCTCACTTTACAAGTCCTGGGTTGCACACCCTGCACTGAGGGAAGTGAATCCAGATTTTTTCAAGGTTCCACTGCTGCTGTAAAGACTGCAATACCATTACTTAGTTTAAGTTAAGCAATTTGGAATGACATTTCCAGCTCTTGTTTTCTTACTTAGTTTCATTCTACTTTCTTCCTCTACAAAACTCTGCCCTATATAACATGAGGATAAAATCATAAGGCTTACCTAATCACTACTGCATTACACTTGTATGAACAGTGCCGATATTGAACATTAGACAAATTACTAATACAACAATGCAGCAGTTCTTTCTGTAGCACAAGATTTCTCTGGGAATGTTATTTTATTGTATTTCATTTAGTGCTTGTTTGTTTAAGGGGGAGGAACAGACATCGCTGTATTCCAGTTTGATTCAGCAAGCATTCTGGCCTCAGTCCAGCAAATCACTTAAGCGTGTGCTTAAATGTAATGAAATGAAATTTAAGTTCATAGTACTGCCTATGTATTTAACATACAGCATGGGCTTAAGTGCTTTATACAAAGCAGGACCAGAATGATGAAAAACCTTAAAAATAAGGCCCATGCATTTTTACACACACAATTTTTAAAACCCTAATACTGTTAAAAGGGACATTTTCCACTGCCTATGCTATGAAAACACTGTGTAGTTCCCCCCCCACACACTCTAAAAGCCAACTAACTTTTCTTGATCTGACAATCTGACAGCTATATCCTGTGTAACTGCTAGTCTGGCCCTTTTTAAAAATATCCTATTAAGTTAAGTGGAAGCTTTGCCTGAGCAAGGTTTGCAGAAATGAGTCACAGGGAGTATATGGAATTTTCTCAGGACTTAGGGCTGTGCCTGTTGTAGCCAAAGGCTAAATCTCCAGTGGAACTCAGCAGTGTTCCTCTGAGTACATTTGCTTTCCATACCAATCTCTGTTTTAGTGGGAAACATAAAACCAACATGAAAGTCATGCTGAAACACACCACAAAGAAAGGTGTGTTCTTAACTTGGGTTACCTAATCCAGGTTAGATAATTTAAGCTGCGGTTGCACAGCAATTTAAACCACTCTAACTACTGGCTGCCAGGGAGGGAGGAACCACGTCAGCCAACAGTTAGATGTGCATCAGCTGCTGCCACGCTGCAGCCCCAGCTTCGACCAGCAACCAAGATAGACAAGGTAACTGGAGTTGGCTAATACAGAACATGAAATGCTAACAATGCTTAAAGCACCCACCACTTTAACTTGTCCATGTAAAGATATTACTGAATTTTTATGAGTTTTTGCAATGTAGACAGACCTGGAGAACCTTTTCAGAGACACAGAAACTCAATAGAGCTGACTGCTGTCCACAGTAAAAGGGAAACATGGTTCCTTCCTCAGAAGGTTTACAATCCATATGTTATATTTCCACTGTAAAGGCCCTCAGCTCTTAGCCAAAGAAAAAAAAAAAAAAAAGCAAAAGTTGGCTTCACTATTTATGAGAGGCTCCTAGTGTAAAAAAAAAAGAAAGCTGTTTTGTTTTCCAGGTTAGATGCTTAGGGATTTATTTGTTTGTATGTTTGTTTGTTTGTTTCTGCCAAAAGCAGAAACAACCTTCTTGAATTACTCTGCAGTGAATCAATCTCTTTTCAACAGAAGCATTAAAACCCTCTAGGTTTCATTCATTCACAGAATAATGCATACATTCTGCTCAGTAGTGTTTGTTTGAATTACAACCGCACGGAATTCAGAACAAAGCTAGTGTGGCTGCATGGACCTGCTCAAAATTCTCAAAATTCCATTTTAGATTGTTTCTGCTACAAGACCTGATTAAGCATAGCAGTTATCTAAAATATACTAGTTTTTCTGCTGCTCCATTTTTCTTGCCATCTCCAGTCACTGCTTGACAAAAATAATTTTTAAATGGTCATTGTTTTGCATTTCTAGCACATCTTAAAAAAGTGAAGATACAATTATGCTTTTGATCAAAGAACAGATCATGAGCTAATCATACATATTCTCTCAGCTGTCCTCATGACTTCTTGCTAGAGAAAATGTCTTTCTCAAACTTATCACTTGCTTAGTATAGACTTAAAGAACATCCCCATGCATTTTACACAAAATAGAAGGAGTTGAGTGCCTTTGGCCCAGTTTCTGCAGCTTTCACTCATAAAGAGGTGAGAAGAAAGCATGCAGAGAAAAACATGCACAGGTCTGTATGAACAGATGTTGGCTTTGATTTTTTAAATAATGTTACGTTGCCCCACTTATCTGAAGGTTTCTTGGTATTTTGAATGATAAAGGGGGGTACAGATTCACTTCTCTTGCTTTCTCTCATGTATAAATTTCTTTTCTGCATGCTGAATTCAGCACCAGGTTTCTCTGCACACCAGAGGTGTGGTCTCTGGGGACAGAGGGAAGGGGACAGGGTTATAAGATGTGGATCTTATACATGGTCATATAAAATTGTCCAAGGAGTCTTTTCCTATCCAGGATGCTGTACAGAAGAAAACAGGCATTCTAAGCCCCAAGGCACTCCTCTGTGCCTCCTTGTGCAGAATGTCTGTCCCTGAGGCTTACAAGAACGCCCACAACCAGGAGAAGGGATGTAGCGCAGCACTGAAAGACTGTAGTATTAGGAAATGGAAAACACATTAGAAATGTGTGTTAACCCCAACTGGAAAACCTAAGCAACTTATTTTACTTCCAGCCATCCAAACCTTCAAGAGAACTCGTGCTGTTTTATTTTCAAGTATCTACTTTTGGATCTCCACCTTATCTCTCTGGATAAGGCTTCAGGTTTGATTCAGCATAAGGGTGAAGTGAGGCAACATTCTAGGTGTTTGTATGTTGGATTTTGCCTTGTTTTGTAAGAGCTATAGAATTTCCTGTCTGAAGATTGTTGGTTCACTTTCATCTTCTCATCTCTAATTACATTTATTATATTCCAGAAAACTAGAAATAAACCAAATTCTATGCTAACCTGAAACTTAAGAGCAGAGGATAAGGATTAGGGCAGAGAATTTGTTTAGTTTTGATCTAAGGTAGATCTACTGTTAATCTACTGACTCTCAAAATTCCCTCATGCACTCCAGATCTTCTCCCCTGAGCTAATGCTAAAATATCTTAGCACTGAACCAGAAAAAATTGGCTGAGTTTATACCTTTCTTTCGCTCCCTTGCAGTTTCCTGTAGGTCAGTGAGCTGTACACCAACCTCTCTGGTCTGGTGTGGCCCAGGAAATTGCAAATATTTTCAGCTGTGTCAGGTTCTGCATATGCAAGTTAGGAGGTTCAAAGGGAAGTTTAATTGACACTAATCCTCATCTTGACTTTTGCTCACCTCCTCTTCTTTTCCCACTAAGCCTTCCCACCTTCCCACCTCAAAGCCACAGAAGCTTTACAATTTTTCTTATAAAAATATATATATTTAACCCTTTGGCAATCTCTTAATGCCCTTTTATTAAATCCCTTAACTCCTTTTATTAAGTCCAGGGTAATTAAAATGATTATAAACCTCTCTTGAGAGATTATACCCTTTAATCACAGTGCATATTTGCTGAGATGTAGGCGACATTTTTTGGTATATCAAGTATAAAAATACTTTGGGCAAAGATGTTTAATAACAATTTTTAAAACTAAGAGCTTGATTAAGGAGGTTTAGGGCATTAAAAATCATATCTACATGTGGTCACAACGAAACATTGAAGGACTTCAAATACTTTTCCACATATACAATGGCACAGTTATAATCAGGTTTCTCAATTTATTTCAACTCCAGCTCCTCAGCTGGCATAATCTGTCCTAATGCCATTGACTCCCAAGGTGCTACACTACTTTATAGCAGCTCAGTTTTCTGGGCAACCAGAACAAATGCACAAGTAAAATCCCTTCTTGGGTCATTATTCCCAGCCAATGAAAGAAAAAACGAGGACTTTTCTTCTGGAGTGAGCTTGGATCTCCTGTCTGGGACTCCCAAACTGTGCATTCATCCCATCGGCAGCAATAGTAAGGTGAATGCATCCCCTCAAAAATACATATGGTTGGATGTTGTTGCAGTATGGTTGTGCACAAAGTAAGTTTAGGAACCCGTTCCAGTGTAAAATATAAATATGCACTGAACTTCTATCATCAAGGTCTGGGGTTTAATTAGGACATTATTGGTTAGAACTTCTCACTCACAAAAGTATGCTTCATTGTCATGTACATAGGTCATCAAATAGGACCAAGTGATATGAAGTCAGCCCTCAACAGTTACTAATCTTTCTTTTAACTACTGGTAAGTCATTTAATCTCTGTGTTCCTTCTGTTTCTTCATATACAGCTTGAATTTCAGGTGACACTTCTAAGACCAAGCTCTCAAGTGTTCAAAAGCCCAGTCTTCTTTGAGGGAAACACGTAAGTGATTATATGCACATTATAGACTGAAGGCACTCTTATAAAGTTGTAGAATGACACGGATCTGTATAGAAAGTATTTATTTATTTACTCTGACAGTTGCTACTAGACTTATTCCTGAAATTTCAAAATTAGAGAGTTCTGCAAATAAATAAATTAGACATCCAAGATTTGTTTTGTTTTATTGCCATTCTATATTAACAGTGAGGAAAAACATTAATTTAAAAAATTTTCACTAGGATAGAAGGCCAAATGCCTTACTCTTGACCAGTTCTAATTACTATTTATTTTCACTGGTGCTTATATAACTAAAGCATCCAAGCAATTCCTATTGTCAACACCAGCAGCAGAAAAAAAAGGTAAAATTTTCTTTATCAAAAGAGTTCATGATAACTTAACTGCTCCTCAGTTAATAGTGAATGCATATGCTTAAATTACTCCAGAAAATAACATTCAGTCTTCAAAATGTACTACTGACAAAAGTGAAACAATATTAATTAATATGCACTATTCTATTTTATTCTAACTGCATGCTTGTGTTTTCATAAAGTAGTCTTTGACAAGCAAATGTCATTAAGAAATTAAGAACTCAAAAAATGGGAAAGAATATAAAATATTGTGCAATTTAACTTGGCATACCTACAATTTTCATTTAGAAGTCTTGGAAGGTCTTGAGTTCTTACTTTATACACTCCTACTGAAGTCAACAGACCTGTAGCCACTCAGCAAGTATTCAGCAGCTCACAGAATGGGACTCTGTATTTTAGACTTAAATAAAAAAAATTACATTGAGACATAATATAACTAGTAGGAAAGGTGAGACTGCAAAGGAAAAAAGAAGATGTGACTCATTTAAGTGTTTGAATGAAAGGAGGAATTGACATAGGGTGATATGGAACAGTTATTGAAGACCACAGGAGCTGTGAAAAGACATAATGTTTTTAAAGGAACAGAGAAATAAAGTTATAAGGATTACTGGGGTAAGGTTATAGAAACAACTGAAGGGAAGCACTGAAATAGAACTATAAGAGGCCCAAAACCAGATCTAGCTGTAAAAGTTAATAGTGATTTTTCTAAATGTTCATCTGTTTTCTGTTGTTCTTTTATGTTTTTTTTTACATTGAAAAGAATGTGATATGTGCTATCTTTTAATTTAAAATGTTGTCAGTGTATCAACATCTGAAATGTATCAACATGCCCTGTAAATGAGCTTTGTGTAGGTGTGAGAAGGAGAAAATAAGGTCCTGCCCACCATGCAATATGGTAACACAAGAGATGTTTTAGGAAATTTTATCAGTAATGCAAGCAATTTTCTGGCAATGATGAATATTGCTATACATTGATGATAAGCAGGACATGTGCGAGGATAAAAGAAATCCAAAGATGCTAAAAAAGATTCTATGGTGGCATGACTGGCTGGGTAGATGAGGGGAGAGCAGTGGATGTTGTCTACCTTGGCTTCAGCAAGGCTTTTGACACTGTCTCCCATAACATCCTCATAGGTAAGCTCAGGAAGTGTGGGTTAGATGAGTGGACAGTGAGACGGATTGAGAACTGGCAGAATGGCATTGCTCAGAGGGTTGTGATCAGCGGCGCAGAGTCTAGTTGGAGGCCTGTAGCTAGTGGTGTTCCCCAGGTGTCAGTACTGGGTCCAGTCTTGTTCAACTTATTCTTCAATGACCTGGATGAAGGGACAGAGTGTACCCTCAGCAAGTTTGCTGATGGTACAAAACTGGGAGGAGTGGCTGATACACCAGAAGGCTGTGCCGCCATTCAGCGAGACCTGGACAGGCTGGAGAGTTGGGTGGAGAGGAACCTAATGAAGTTCAACAAAGGCAAGCGTAGGGTCCTGCACCTAGGGAGGAATAACCCCATGCACCAGTACAGGTTAGGGACTGACCTGCTGGAAAGCCGCTCTGTGGCAAAGGACCTGGGAGTCCTGGTGCACAACAAGTTAACCATGAGCCAGCAATGTGCCCTTGCAGTCAAGAAGGCCAATGGTGTCCTGGGATGCATTAGGAAGAGTGGGGCCAGCACGTTGAGGGAGGTTATCCTCCCCCTCTACTCTGCCCTGTTGAGGCCACATCTGGAGTACTGTGTCCAGTTCTGGGTTCCCCAGTTAAAGACAAGGAACTACTGGAGAGAGTCCAGCGGAGGGCTATGAAGATGATTAGGGGACTGGAACATCTCTCTTATGAGGAAAGGCTGAGAGAGCTGGGTCTGTTTAGCCTGGAGAAGAGGAGACTGAGAGGGGATCTTATCAATGCTTATAAATATCTTAAGGGCGGGTGTCAGGAGGATGGGGCCAGACTCTTTTCAGTGGTGCCTAGTGACAGGATAAGGGGCAACGGGCACAAATGGAAACACAGGAGGCTCCCTCTGCATATGAGGAAAAACTTCTTTACTTTGAGGGTGACAGAGTACTGGAACAGGCTGCCCAGAGAGGTTTAGAGTCTCCTTCTCTGGAGATATTCAAAACCCGCCTGGATGCGATCCTGTGCAACCTGCTCTAGGTGAACGTGCTTTAGCAGGGGAGTTGGACTAGATGATCTCCAGAGGTCCCTTCCAACCCCAACCATTCTGTGATTCTGTGATTGTGTAAAGTTATGGAGATGCTATTATGGACAACCAAAGCAAGAAGCATATGAGTGTTGCAGAAAAGGTGAACTAGACGGAACTGGGTTTAAGATTACTTGACCAGTTTAAGAAAAACCTTTAAGATGTATAAGTGAAATAAAATGAGTGGAAGACAGAAGTAGTAGGACTCAACTTTTAATTTAAGGCACTGAAATTAGGTGTTAATGCATAGGTGTTTACATGTTCACTATATACCTGGAGTTCCTTTTATAGCCAATAGAGGGCTAATCAATACAGTGAACTGAACCTAGAGAACTCATTCAGTTCATCCTAAAATAGACATCTACACTGAATCACTCTCCAGACTTCACTGACTATGATAGCAGCTAGATGTCAAGCTCTCAGATATCTGCAAAGAGACATCCAGATTTAGGTCTCTCAAGCTGAACCCCACATTAGACATCTCCAATGTTGGTGCATGTATCTGGTCACCCAAGGCTTCTCTATAATCAACACAGAAAAATGAGTACTTCTAGGGTGAGATTAATTTGTGTTATTTTAAATATTTATTTAAGGATGAAATTAATTGTGCACTAAAAATAACTGTTTTCTTTATTGACTAAAAAGAGTTGGTATCTGGTCAGATGAATCCCCCTTGCCTCCTGCATGACTACTTACCTGAGAGAAGCAAAAGGAAAGACAAGAAGTAATAAATCAGATCAGCATAAAAATCTTTAAAGGCTGTAGATAATAGAAATTCTTGAAGTACATTACATCATTACACAGCTTCATTAGCAGCATTAATGTATGTTTGAAAGAAGTGCTTATAAATATATGGGTTCAGAACACTATGATAGGTCCAATGTTATCTTGTACACCTCTGTTCCTATTCCACTCATGCAAGAAATAACACATTGGTGCTGAGGCACGTTGTGGTTTATCCAGGCTTGTTTGGGCTGAAGTAGGGCTTTTAGAGAAATGTTTCTAATCAAAATTATTGAGGATGTGACTCGGGAATGGTGCCTGGGAGCCCTGACCAAAACTAATGATTGTAGGAAAAAAAGAGAAACAAAAAGCCCTCTGAAACACAGTTTACAGTACATTTTTGATGACCCAGTTTCTAGATAAAACTGGATATGTTTGCATCCCTGTTAGATTTTGTTTTACACTAAGAATTTTCTAACTCTTACTTAAGAGTACATGCAACTCTAAAGGGATCAACCAAACATGTTCCCAATTTCTTAGAGTGGAGGAATATCAAGCATGAGCCTCTAAACATCTCTTTAAAAAAAAAAAAAAAAAAAGCTTTGCCACTTTCAGAGAGAGGCTGTTAGATATCACTATTCTCATTTTAGCACCTGATTTAGGAATCTAAATATTATTTTCTAGCTCTTTGGGACCAAATTCACAGATGCTGTGCATGTGCCTAAACTCCTTTTAGTTTCACAGGACAAATATTTACCCAAACCATTTGGTGTTAGGAAACTTTGTAGATTTGAGTATTACATGCTGTCACATCTATTTTTATGTTTAAATAATTGTGACTTTCTCGATCCTATCTTCAACTGCTACTAACTCCAGTCTCCTGACTTTTCACTGATCACATTTGTAAAGTGACCAAAATACTGCTGAAGCTCTGAACATAATGAACTGCTCAGAGACTTACTTAGTGGAAGCCAAAGCTTCATGATGTTCTTGAACTGAGACAGCGAACTCCCATCTCACCAGTAGTGCAAAATCTTGTAGACAGGCTCTGATTGCATCTAAGATATTAACACCTTATGGGTCTCTCCACATTACAGCTGGAAGTAGCTAATAGTCAGAAAGACTGCATGATGCCCCCCTCAAAAGATATGGAAATTGCACGTGCTGCTTGCTAGGACAGTCCTTTTAGAGACCACACCAAGCTGAGTGGTGTAGTTGACACACCTGAGGGATGGGATGCCATCCAGAGGGACCTGGACAAGCTCAAGAAGTGGGCCTGTGTGAAACACATGAGGTTCAACAAGGACAAGTGCAAGGTCCTGCACCTGGGTTGGGGCAACCCCCAGTATCAATACATGGTGGGGGATGAAGGGATTGAGAGCAGCCCTGCGGAGAAGGACTTGGGGGTACTGGTAGATGAAAAGCTGGACATGAGCCAGCAATGTGTGCTTGCAGCCCAGAAGGCCAACCGTATCCTGGGCTGCATCAAAAGAAGCGTGGCCAGCAGGTCGAGGGAGGTGATTCTGCCCCTCTACTCTGCTCTCATGAGACCTCACCTGGAGTCTTGCGTCCAGCTCTGGAGCCCTTAGCACAGGAAGGACATGGACCTGTTGGAGTGGGTCCAGAGGAGGGTCACAAAAATCATCAGAGGGATGGAACACCTCTGCTATGAAAAAAGGCTGAGAGCTGGGGTTGTTCAGCTTGGAGAAGAGCAGGCTCCAGGGAGACCTTATTGAGGACTTTCAGTACTTAAAGGAGGCTTATAAGAAAGATGAGGACAAACTTTTTAGCAGGGCCTGTTGCAATAGAACAAGGAGTAATGGTTTTAAACTACAAGAGGGTAGATTCAGACTAGATATAAGGAAGACATTTTTTACAATGAGGGTGGTGAAACAGTGGAAAAGGTTGCCCAGAGAGGTGGTAGATGCCCTGTCCCTGGAAACATTCAAGGTCAGGTTGGACGGGGCTCTGAGTGAGCTGATCTAGTTGAAGATGTCCCAGCTCATTGCAGGGGGGTTGGACTAGATGACCTTTAAAGGTCCTTTCCAACCCAAGCCATTCTATGATTCTATGATTCTGTAGAACATTCAATTTTAATTCTTGCTGTGCAACACCTGCAAGAATACAGTCAAGCATCACCACTGGCTGTTAGGTCTGGTTTCATCCCCTCGTTTGCATGATTAGTTACTTTACATTTGTGGGGAAAATAAGGAAGTCTTTCTCATTTGCACATGGGTGGTGTTTTCATTTTTTTCCTTCACATTCCTCATACTGAATCAACGTTTATCTCACAACCCTACACACAGTCTACAGATGAATTTCTACCTTAAAGTCACTGGCATGTAACTCCAAGGGTGTGAATATCAAAGACAGTGCCCTTTTCTTTCTTTGACATTGTTCCTTTCCGAACATTTGCTCCAAATAGAACATTAATAAAGTGCCCAATTTAATGACAATTTTAGAAGACAGAGATAATTTCTAGACTAAAAAGCAAATTCATAACAATATTTCAAGGATATTTTAAGACTGATCTTAGGAATTTAAAATAAAGAAATTATCTAAGTGTTTTTGAAAATGTTTTATGAGGATTCCCAGCTACTAGCCACCACTGAACTCTGTATATGATATCGGATAATTCCCTCGTCTCCTACATCATGAATCGCAATACTAATTACACATTTAAATTAAATTAATTACAATAGTAATTATAATGTAGTTATTATTAAGCCTATGTCATACTGAAGAAACAAGGTTATGCCTAACTGTAATTGCCATGTATTGCACAAGAAAAAAGCATCTGTATACAGATACTGTACAGATCTGTACAGTATCTGTATACAGATACTAAAAATATCAATCCAAATAATATTCTAGTTTGTTACATACATACACTGCTTTGTTGTATGAGGAATTGAAATCTTTGAATGCTAAAACACTACATACTTATTTTTGATGGTGTTAGGAAGCAAAATGGAGATAAGTGCCACTGAAATATTTTATTTAATTGCAACTAAAATGACTATGCCAATTAAATTAGCTATATATCCTACATTCATCCACTGTTTTATTCTAAGAAACAAATCTATTAACCTGCAGTTTTCTCCAAATAATTACTTTAAATTTCATCTGGTAACTAAGATCAGCTATGGATCAAGCAACTTGTTTATGATACCCAGCAGCAATAAAGAAGCCCTTAACATAGTTCATGTAATCACCCCTTTCATGTTGAAATCACTCTTTCTCCACGAGCAGTGTTTGGGCCCGTTCCATTAAAAGCCCAATTTAGATGCTCTGAACTGTCCTCTGGGAGGAGCCTGCATCTCTCTGGCGACTACATAAGGAGAATTAGGAAGCTAAGCAGCTAGGTACTTGAAACTGTGTAATGCTTGTAATGCTTGTAGATTTGAAGGTGTAACTAAACAGATGTAGAAAACATGATTCATCCTACCTCTAATATAAAACTACACTATTTTTAGCTGTTAGACACTGTTCTTTTGGACAACAGGACTCTTGTCATAATTTTATGATGATTGATATAGCAACTCACAGGAACACAATCTAACCTCAGCTTCAGACAGATAACATAGAAGACAGTTCTTCTCCCTAAATGCATGCAGTATAGAAGATAGAAAGCAGATAGAAAGCCGTAAATACTTAAAGCAGACAAATGAGGCTGGGAAATTGGGAGCATAGAATAAGAAAAAAGAAATAATCTTATTTTACCGTAAAATGAAAATGTCTCCACTTATCTAAACAATGTCAGATGGAAGAACTCTATCATGGCGAATGATATAGTTCACAAATAGAGCAGCTGTAATAGTATATATGGAGCCTAGCAATGATTGCGCATATGAAATGTAACTCAACAGTTCAGAGATCAGTAACAAATAGGTCATAATTCAGTTATAAGTCTGATAAATTTTAAGTCTGATAAGTCTACACACCCATCCATTTCATCATGGAGTTAAAAATACTTGCCATTAATTGTACTTACTTTGTAGGTACTTTTTTTTTTTCATTTCTGCATTATTTAGGTGTGTCATATTGTAATCATAAACACAGGAAACAAAATACCTTTGTTTGTTTGTTTTCTCTTCAAAGGACCAAGTGGACAGTCTTGTTACTTTGTTACAATACACACTTGGCTTTATTTAGCAGCGTTCAAGAATCAACACATATGGAATCCCTTGTGTGCATGCAGCATGTATGTTAATCTATACATACAGCATACATACAAGGAATCTTCCCAGCTCAGAGATCAAGAATTCATTTTATCTTCTCTAAGTTGACCGTTGCTCAAATATATATCTAATTAATTTCATTGAAAGAAGGATCTGGCCAGTAAAGGCACACAGCTGGGTGAGAATCACAGATCTGCAGGCAGGGGAAATTATCACCTCATGCAACCTGACAGCAAAATGCCAGGGTTACTGTGGCCAAGCCTCCTTGCAGGGTCAGCACAAGCAGATAGGCAGCAAAAACTAGCGTATGGCAGCAGATTGGAAAAGGTAGCCCAGCAGAAGTGAAAGCTTGTCTGGGCACAGACCAAAGGCTCTGAATTCAGGCAGTTGCTGAGGCAAGTTGGTGCTCTGCTTATCAATGCTACAGTAGTAGCCAAAAGTGCTGGGGCAAAAAACACTGTGCTGGCCCTACAATCAGCTTCGCTTCTGCATTTTGCATCATTACTTTCCTGTGAGATTTCTGGAATTGCTGTGTATCTTGTGTTTCTACTGAAATTCCTGCTTACTTTAAAGGGGTCATTGTGACACCTCAAACCCCTTTAAGTTTGATGGCTTTGGGTTCCTGAGAGAAGAGATGTCATGTGTAGTTTAGGAACAAAGGGGAAGAGAAAGGGAAGGGGACGGGGAAAAAGGAAATGGGAAATGGAGACAGGGAAAAGAAAGGAACCCAGGTATAAATCATGAAGCATTTGCCAAGAGTGTGATAAACAACATGGTACATAAAAAAGTCATTAAATTAATGATCTCGAACTTAAAACTTTAAATAAAATTAAATCTTCTGTTTTAAACCAGCCACAAGCCAGGAAATTCAGGCTTAAGAATGGGATCCTTTTAAAGTCATTTTATTCTAGCTTGGTTTATCAGTATACTTACCAGGAGCAAGTGTGCCCTCTGCAAATTCTACACATCATGAAATCTCAAGCAGTCCTGCCAAGACCTGGTGATAAGTTGCTACAACAGCAGCTTGGGGTTTGAGAAATGCACTTTCCTTCGCACTCATGG
Source organism: Theristicus caerulescens (assembly GCA_020745775.1). Lineage (NCBI taxonomy): Eukaryota > Metazoa > Chordata > Aves > Pelecaniformes > Threskiornithidae > Theristicus > Theristicus caerulescens. Next base: position 14,017,498 of record CM036561.1, read on the forward strand.
CAACAGGTGACCTAGTGGTAATGACATCATTAACACATTTCACCTTTTTAAGCTCTCCCGCTGGTGTTCTACTTATACTGGGTTAGGGAGGAATCATTTCATTTTGGTATTTCAAGTCCCTTGTGTTCTTAGTGGTATTCTTAAGAAAATAAGCAGAAAAGTGGAAGGAGACCATCCTCTGGGATATGTGATTTGGGAGGAAACCATCTGATTCCATCAGCAGATTCTGTCTTGAATGAAAAAGAACTTGGGAATTTTTATAGCAGATCAGATAAGATTGCAATCAATCTAATTCAGTTTTCCCTTCAGGAATCGGCAATACCCACTTTTTAATAAGCAGTTATTAGGTACTTGCCACATTTTTTAACAGATTCTCCAGATAGATATGTTTGCATTTGTTATGCAAATGTAGGCATGTATATTAAAAAAAAGGGAATAGTATCTCTGTTCATTACTTGACTGAGTCCTTATGGACTCTTCACTCTAGATATGCAGGCAGAAGGATCTTCTGTTACTGTTGTTGCTCTGTCTCTATGTCCTTCTCTATGTACCCTTCTGGGTACTGATTCTTCAGAAAATATTACTAAATGAGTTGTTTACCTCTTCTTTTCAAAAGCTATCTTCCCTACACCTCTCAATTCTTTTTATCGTGTAAATACAAAAGAATCGAAAACCACTATCTTCTATTTAACAATTGTAACTTAATAACATCCTACAACTGAGATTTTTGTTTACAAAAACATTTGTCCTTGACAACTTGCTCCCTACAGCAACAATATGAAAACAAATTAACTCCTGAAAGTTATTTAAAAGAAGAAAAAAAACCCGACAAACCCACAGTACTGGTAGTACAGCATGTAGTAGCGAACAGTACAGTACATGGGAGCATTTCTGAACCATATGGGGCCAGATTCTATCTCCACTGACAGCAGTTGGACGTTTATCACTGAATTCAAAAGGATCAGGCCAAGACTCCCACACTGAAAAAGAGGCTTTCAGATGGGATTTGTGTTGAATATCCAAACAAATCTAAGTATTTGACACCTTTATTATACTCTAAATGCTTGGATACCACAACAATACAAGACGGAACTGGGTTGTCTCAAGAAGAGAAAGGAGAAGTAATTGCTGTCTTCAACTACCTAATGGGAGGTTACAGAGAAGGTGGAGCCAGACTCTTCTGGGAGGTTAAACACAAAAAGACAGGAAGCAATGGACAGGGGTCGCAACAAGGAAAATTTCAAATAGATAATAGGAAAATTTCTATCAGTCATGGTAGTGAAAAATTGAAATATGTTGTCCGGAGAGGCTGTGGAATCTCCATCCTTGAAGACATTCAAACCTTGGCTGCGTGTGACCCTCAGCAGCCTGATCTGACCTAGAATTTGGCCCTGCTCTGAGTGGAGGATTTGGACCAGATGTTCTCCAGAAAGAGAAGGGAAGGGAAGGGTTAGGGGATCTCTTCAATTTTGCATGTTCAGTGCTTAGACAGTACATTCCTAGACTGTAAAGAGACAGTGACAGATCATTCTGTGATTTATTTGTTCAGAATACGATTTGCATCTGCTAGGAAAGTATTTGGCCAGTATACAGCTGTGACTTTTTTTTTTTTCCATGTTATACTAAGTCTAACCATAAACTCATGTTAAGAAGTCCTTGTTGGAAGTCAAGCAGGCACAGGTTAGAAAGACAATACAATGGAGGTTTGAAAAGCTTTCCTTCTCCTTCAAGAAGACCAGAGTGACTTGTACCTTGTTTGAAAAAAGTACAACAGCAGTTCAAAAAAAATTGCTAATAAAATGGGTTTTGAAAATCGTTTGTTGTAGCTAATAAAATTAAATGTATCCTGTGACTGTCCACACTAATCATCTCTGCCTACGCTTCATCTTTTACTGTTTTTTACTATACTGGGAAAGTGGAAGAAGTATGATCAAGTCCACATCAAGGGAATGAAAACAAGGATTCCATTTATGGAATGATTGTGGTCCTCAAGTACAAGTTTAGAAGATATTAAGGCTATTCAGGCCAAATCTTCAAATGGCATAAACTTGTGTAGGCTTAGCTGAATCCAAATGCCATTATACCAATTTGTGCCTGTTGAGGATCTGGATTTACTGCACTGAAATATTAGTAAGTACAATTCCCAGTGTTCTTGGTACAGAAGCTGGCTGGGGCCCAAAAATGCACAGGTTATGGATACACCAACAAGCTACTGCAGGACATGGACATATGACACATCCATTACTGTGGCGATTTTGCCCCCATACTGCTCTTACTCTCGTTACCTCGTGGCAAATATGAGAGTTCTGTACCTCCATTGCCAAGCAAGCTACTTCCTTTGTGGCTAAAGTAGGGGCAGACGTCCCAGACTAGCTCCTTGCGAGTTGATCCTTAAACTACTTACTGGCCATTTGGTCATTAATCCATACCTTATTTTTCAGGTTTAGTGTGGGGAAAGACAATGGCAGTAATACCTCTACAGACTAGAAAATAAAACAACTTCTTGGTCTCAAGGAGCTTACTAAAATGACCAAACATATATCACAGACTTACACATCTTGCTGCTGTCACACCAAATGCCACCACACCTCTTGAGACAACCACCTGCCAAGTTTCATTGTTCATTTGACGCATGCTTCATAGCTCTGTATCTTCCCTGGGATCTTTAATTTTACTAACTTAGCACAAGTAGTAACAAGCAGGATCTTCAGCTAAAAAGAAAAACATTAATTCTCCTATGCAATGATGGACCGCTTTAAGGATAAGCCTTTTGTAATGCAAATAAGAACAGCAGTCAAGCAAGATCTTTGTTTAGTACAAATATTTCATTTTCTGTGCTGTAGCAAGGGTACCTCCATAATTTAATTCTCCACTTGTCTACCACACTGAGGCCAGTCCCTTAGCAGAAGCACACTAGCTGTGTTTCTGATCCCTCACGATTCCCAAGTACAGTGGATATTCCAGAAGTCTTCACAAGACACAGGAGTCTTTCCATTAACTGTGGTACGTTCAGTCCCCTGGGATGATACTGACATCACAAGAGACATCTGAAGTATGAAAGAATAGGAAAGGTCCTGCCTGGCTGACTTTTCGTAGAGCTCACCTATAGTTTGAGAGTTTAAGTGCCCAGGATATGGGACCATGTTTTTGTATTTCATGAACATTGAGAAGTTAAAGATTTTATTTTGAAGAACTTCATTTAAAAGAAAAATAGTAAATGGCACATCATGTAATTGCTATTTATTTTCATAAACATGAGGTATTTCAAAGTGCTATAAGACGCAGCACTAAATGTACATCGTTGGAAGAAATGAAACACAGAACTTTGCAGTTACCCAGTTCTATGCACCAAACATTAACAAATACATTAACTGGAAGAAACAGGCTAGGAAAAGGCATATATAGTAAATTTCTTTACAAAAGTTTCTTAGTTCAAAAAAGTGATAAAGTAATATCTACTCAAAACTTTCACAACTCATTTTCATACGAAAATATAAGTATCAAATTTAGTTATGTATCAGCATCATACTAAAGTATACAGGCAATGTAAGAATTAGTACAGTACATAACAGAGATTAACAATATATTTGTATACAAAAACATGCTCCTCAAACATTGAGGTATTACAGTACTTAGGTATGAACTTCCAGTCTAATACTGGTAGCAAAAGCCACCTCTCATAACCCAAGACATGTACAAAAGGCAAGTGTGTAGATGGTATTTACAGAAAATTCCCACAGGGGTACAAAATGCCAACCCCTAAAGTAACATCTGTTAAAACGTAAGCACCATAAAACTTAGGAATGAACATTTTAAAACTCAACTAGATGTCATCAGCAGCTCCAAATGCTCACAACAATTTAAAAAAAAAAAAATCCCCACCATCTACAGTTCTTAAGAAGAAAAACAAAGGCAGTCCATTGTTGTTTGGTAGTCTTGCAAAAAACTCCTTGCAAGAACATCCATTTGCTCCGTACCCGGATAATATAGTTTGTCGATTACTTCAGGGACTGGATTGAAAGTAAAACCAACATTCTTAACGTCAAAAAACACAATTTTTTTTAAAGAATCAAAAATGTGCAAAGTGGCAATGACTGTCCTGGTCAGCCAAAACAAAACAAAACAAAGAAAAGTTTAGCAAGTCCGCTTGTATTCTATTTTCTTTAGCAATTGTTGTTGCCTGGCTTGCAATTTTTCCTTTTCTAGCAATAACTTCTGCTCCTCTGCCTGAAGGGAATGAACATATTCAGTGGCTTTTTTCAAGATCACAACTTTTGCAGCTTTCTCATTTTTAACCAGTTCTGGAACATGGTCCCTTAATGTGAGGAAACTTGACCGTAGATCATTACGCCGCTGACGCTCCAGGATATTATGGTTGCGTCGACGTTCGCTATCCTCTGAATCAGAGTTTCGAGGACTTGAACTCTTAGACTTTGGTTGGATCGTAGGTTTTACTGGACGGGGCACCTCGGTTTTTAACTTTTTCTGCGGTGGAGCATCTTCACTCTCCATGTATGGAGAAGGAGCGGCATAATTATGCTGCTGGTGAATTGGTGCGCAACGCTTTAAAATCAGTTCATTCTGCTGTGTCCTGACTGATGGAAAAGTGGTATTTTTAGGACGCACTGTAATAGTAAGGGTGGTAACAGCCTTGTTGGAGGAGGAGCGTCTTTTCTCCACTGTCACAACATCTATTTCTTCTTCTTCATCCTCTTCCTCCTCATCTTCATCATCTTTTGGTAAAAGAAAATGGAAAATAAAATAGACGTTATTCTCACAGAAAATACTCCAAACAAGTACCAACCCAGATGTATTTATCAACAAAATATGTACAGTAAAAGCAGCAGTGAAATAACTGATGGCAAAAACAGGGTGTGCCCACCATCAGTAGTCAGATATAGATCTGGAAAAGTATGTAATATACATGAAATGACTGTAGAACAGTGATTTCTGAAAGTTTAATAAGTTTAGTGAGTTTTTTTTAAAACAGTTCTGATTTTCAATCAAAGTGGGGCTACCACCCACATAATCACAGCGGCAGAAAAGAGTTTTTAGACAGAATGTATGTATTTTGAATGGAATCGTAGAGCTGCGGTACAAAAGGCACGCACAGTGCCACAACACAGCCCTCGCTTGGTAGAAAAGCAGCCGGAAAACGAAACAATCGCTGGGTTTGTTCTGAGGCAGAAGGTGAAACTGCTCCAGCCGGGGACCCTTTAAGCCGGCGCTTGGTGCACTGCCAAGAAGACAGCTGTTGGAAGTGCTTCCTCACCCAAAGCTGTCAAACCAGACATTAAAGGGACAGCAGGCTTTGAAACCCAGGACAGATCACCAAGTTTATGGCGACGGTCACACGGACCAGCTCATCTACACACACGAAACCACGTTTCAGCCCGAGTGGACTTCTCTGCAGGCACGGACAGGAGGTGTTTCTGGGCATTTTAGGTTCTGTCATTGCAAGCGCAAAAGCGCTGCTCTGAGGGGTCCCTAGCCTGCTCCAGCCGTCCCAAATCAGGCCTCAGGGCACACACGGTCATCCCCCGCGAACCCCGTCCCCAGGATGACAGCGGCGGCCCGCTCTGCCCACCAGCCTCCCCTTCCTGGCACGCCAGCCCCAGCGGGCAGGAGAAGGTAAGGAAGCCCCGGGGGGTCCCCAGCACCACGCAGCCCCACGGGCCGGGCCTGCTGCCCGGTGAGGCTCCCGCCCCGCCGCTCCCCGGGGCTGGCTGCTGCTGCCAGGACAGCAGGTCGGGAGCCGGCTGCCCCTGGCTCTGCTGCCCCGGCGGGGGCCCGGCCGCGGGGGCCCCGCCGCTGCCGCTGCCGCCGCCGCGCCTGCTGCCGCCTGCCGGCCGCCCCGCGTCCTGCACCGTCCCTCCGTGCCGCCGCTGGGGACCGAAGCGGGGGCTCAGCCGCCCCCGCCGGGCCCCCGGAGGCAGCGCCAACACCCCCCCACCCCGGCCCGGGGACGGGGCGGCCGCGCACCGCCAGCGCTTACCCGAGTCGCTGAGGGTGTCGTCCCCGGAGCTGCTGCTGCTGGCCCGGCTCTCCCCGGCGGGGCGCGGCGGGCGGCCGCCCCGCGGAGCCCCGCCGCCCGCCGCCACCGCCCCGGCGCGGCCCGCCGCCGCCTCCCGCTTGTTGACGGGGAAGGGGAAGACCACGGCCGGGTCCACGCACTCGGGCACGGCGCCTCCCAGCTCCGCCCGGCCGCTGGAGGCGGCGGGGCTGCCCGCGGCGGCGGCGGCGGCCCCCGGGGGCGGCGGTGGGGCGGCGGCGGCGGGCGCCTTGCCCTGCAGCTTCTCGCTGACCGCCCGCTCCAGCTTCTCCCGGGCGGAGAAGCCGCTCCACATGCAGTCCTGGATGATGATGGAGTTGAGGTTGTTGGTCACGCCGAGGCCCGTCTCGAAGAAGTCCCCTCCGTCCGAGCCGCCCCACAGGTCGGCCTCGGGGGGCAGCAGGAGCAGCTCGGACGCCCAGTCCAGGGGGTCGGCGGGGCGGCAGCCCCCCAGGGCCGCCCCTCCCCACGGCACCGGGGCCCCCCCCGGGGGGTGCTCCTGGAGCCCGGCCCGGCTGGGAGACAGGGGAGGGGTGGGCAGCAGCTCAAACTTTTTCCAGATGTCCTCCCCGGGGGGAGCGGAGTCCGGCCCGCACAAATAAAAATCATCTTCGTCCGGGTAGAAACAGGGCTGCAAAGAGTCGAACTCGAGGTCTGGGTTTTTACTGACCATTCCTGGCATTACGGGTCTCTTCTTGCTGATCCCTGGGTCGGGCAATGGTTTTAGAGACAGGTTTTATGGGTATTTCCACCAAGGGGAAGAAGAGAGGTTCTCCCAAGACCTGAAACTAAACCAAAAATAAAAAAACAACCACAATTAAAACACGAAGAAACAAACAGACACGAATGTGACCCCCTTCCTCTTAACCGGAGGGGAAAAAAAAATAATCCCATCATCAATAGCAAGAAAGAGGGAGCCTTTTGCAAGTTGAGAAAAAATGCATCTCACACACCTTTCCTCCCGACTCAAGATATTCAGAGAAAAGCGATCAGGTAGTGCTCCCACACGCAAAGCTTTCCGCCGTCCCCGGCGCTCCGTGAGGACACAAAACCAGCCGGCAAGGTCCAGCAAGGATGCAAAGCACCTCTTGTGCTTCTGCACATAGCACTCGCCCGCTCTCCCCAAACTGCTTCAAACGCTCACAACAGCAGAGTAACTGTAGACAGATGCAAGGCTTTGATACCGTAATCTCTCCAGAAAGCCCTCTTAATATACCAGCAAAAGTAGAGGAAGTTTACTCCTTTTGTCATCTGCGGAGCAGTGCAAAGGGGAGAGAGAAGGATGCAAAAAAGGGGGCGGAGGGGCTCTTTGCAACTTTGCAAATCGCCAGTTCGTTCACTCAAAGCGAGCCAGAGAAATCCGCACAAAACACAAGGGGGGGAAGAGGAGGAGGGGAAATTCAGCAGCAACAGAAATGATCAACCTTATGTAATAATCTCACGCACAAAAATGCATTAAAACCACCCCGGCGCCACCAACAAAGCCTCCTGATTTGCCAAGAAGGTACGGGAAGTTTTTTTTCTCCCCCTTCTCCCAGTTTAAGACAAGAGCAACGCCGAGGTTGCAAGGAAGGACAACAACTTTGCGCGTTCTGCCACTTCATGCAAGCAAACCTCCTGCAAACACACAGGCTTTCCAGCCCTCTCACCTCCGGAAAATGCACGCTGCTGCCCTTACCTCGGCCGGACCCCCCCACTCACTAGCCACGACCAGTCAACCACAGCCCCATTCCTCTTCCGAGACCTCAGTTGCATCAGACATTTAAAAAAAAAAAAAATTAGTTTAAGTCCAAACGAGACATTCAGCGTCTCCCTTCCGCTCGGTTAAGGTAACGCGAAGGGAAATCGGACTGCTGGGTTCGGAACAGCTGACGCTGAAACTGAGACCAAAACGGGGAAAAAAAAAATCCATTAAAAGCCTTATGATGAAATGCAAAGAAACGAGCCCGGCTCAGCTGCTCTCCCCCTGCCCCGCCCCCTGATCACTTCCAGTATTGTACATATTTCTACTCGTGAAATACATTAAACCGTTAAAAATGCAAAGCAGTAAAGAGGCACCTACAAAACACAGGCGATTTCAATGCGACAGCTCCAAAACAAAACAAAAATATCCTCCAGGATTTTCTTCTGCTCAGTGAAAAACCCATTCACGCACTGCAATGTCCCTGCGCTTCCTTTCCCTTCCCATCCTCCCTAGTTTAGCAACTCAAATGCGATGTGGAATTGTATTTATTTGATTGGTTTTTTGTCCTCCTGCTTATTACAGCCCAGACCCTGCAGCTTCCTCTTCTTACCTCCTTGGTGATGGTGGTGGGTGTTGCAAGGGGGAGGAGTGGCGGGGGGGTGGGGGGGAGGGAAGGGGAAAGAAAAAAAAAAGGCAAAAAAAAAAAAGCAGATGATCTTGTATGTTGCACTTTACTGAGCGCCCGCCCGCCGGGCCCCCGCGGCTGGCCCAAGCCTCCGCATTCACCCTTTGCTTGCAGACAGATGACTGTCACTGGCTAGCTTTGAAGCTGCTGGATATTATTAACCCCCCAAAAGGCATTAAAAAAAAAGAAGAAGAGAAAAAAAAAGCTGACACACCCGGGAAGGGGAGCATAAAAAAAAAAAAGAGGAAAGCGAGAGCAGCCTAACCCCACCTCCCTGATTTCCATACAAGCAGGGAGGTGCCTGGCATTTGGCGCCAAAAGCCCCATTCGCTCTTTATTCTCTGCGAGCAGAATGAGGTCCCACTCCCGGTGCAAAAGCGCCGGGGGCGGACCGGGGAGGGCGCCCGGCCGCCGCGGGGGGCCGGGGCCGGGGCTGGGCGGGCGCGGGGCTGCCCCCCGCTCCGCGCCGCGGAGCCCGCCGCGGCCGCGGCCCCTTTGTGTCGCCCCCTCCCCGCGCCTCCCGGCCCCCGAGCCCGGGGGGAAACGTCGCCCCCCGGCCGCCGCTCTCCCCACCCGCGGCCGCGATCTCCCGCGGGAACACCCGGGGCAATTAAAAAAAAAAAGAAAAAAAAAAAGAAAAAAAAAAAGAGGCATAAAGGAAGTGGCTGGAGGAGGGAGTCGCTGCGACTCTGGGCTTTGTAAATAATTAGTAATCATCACCCTGCCGTGATCGCCTCCCCGCAGGCGAGCGGGGCTGGCACGCCGGCACCGCTGCCCCGGGCGCGGCTGCCGGCCGGGGTGGGCCCGCGGGCGGGCGGCCGCAGCCCCGCGCTCCCCCGCGCACACCTCTCCGCCCGGCCCGGCCCGGCCCCGCGGAACTGGACGTGGACACTCGGCGGGAGCCGCCGCGGCCCGCCGTTCCGCTGCCGACGGCGACACCTTGCGGAGGGCCGGCGGGAGCGGCGGCGCGGCGCTCGCCCGGCGCCTCCGCGCATATCCCCAGCGGCGGGGGCACCCACCGCTCTCTCGCCTCCTCTCCCCGCCGGCGCGGGGGGCCGCGGCGGGGCCGGCCGCGGGACGGGACGCGACAGGACGGGAGCGCGACGCTCTCCTCGGCGGTGCGCGGCGGCGGGTGCGATCCCGATCCCGATCGCGATCCGGCCGCCGCTCGGGGCGGCGCCTCCTCGCTCATAGGCTGCAGGTTGAGGCGGGGACTTGGGCGTCGCTCGCAGGAAGGCTGGTGGCGGCGGGCGGCCGCTTTGTGTGCGGCGGCGGAGGGGCCGCCGGGGCGCCGCGGGCGGGGCGCCGCCTCCCCGACCCGCCTCGGCCGGCGGGGGGGGCGAGCCCGGGGTCTTCAAAAGCGGCGGCTGCGGGAGGCGTGGCGGGGGGAGCGAGCGAGCTCGGCGTCGATGAGGGCGAGGGGGGAGCAAGAGCCTCGTCCTGAGGGGGGAGAATAAACCCTGAGGGAGGCAGGGGTAGTCCCTGCCCCCCTTCACCTCGTCCCCTCCAGGGGATTTTGGGAGGTCCTGCCTGTCCCCTGGAGTGATCCCCCTCTCGCCTCCATGTCGCACCTCGGTGGCCAAAGCTAGAGGCTCCACCAGCCCTTCAGTGTCCTGAGGTGGCCTTGAAAATTGGCTGGGGTGCCCGGTGGGGTCCTGCAGCCGGCTGGTGTCCCGGGCAGCAGCAAGGCTGGCCCAGCACCCCCGGGCAGGCCTGGCTGCAGCGCTGGGCTGCTGGAGGTGGCGCGATGGCAGTGGCTGGCCTGCCTGTGCTGCCCTGTGGAGGCTGGGTTGGCTGACCAAAGGTGACAACTACTTTGAAATGGCCCCAGCAGAGGCAGGGAGCTTCTGCTAGACACTTTGCTCCCCCTGCTCACACCCGCCCACCTTTTCCCCTCAGCACGGAGGTGGCTGGGTGTAGTTTTGCTGAGGAGCCTTTGGTTGGCCCTGGCTGAGAGCAGAAGGGGCACCTGGGAGGCGAATCCTTTGTACCAGAGCTTCCCAGCGAGCGCGATTCAAGCAAGCGGTGCTGAAGGTGACTTTTAGGTGTCCCGCTATGAGTTACAACCTGGCCGGGAGGTAACGGCTGGCTGAGGTCAGCTGTGGAGGGGGCAGTGCACCATAACGCAGAGCAGCACTGGACTGACTCCTGCCGGGGTTTCAGCCAGCCCCCATGGCAATAAGCCGCGGGGTGTTGGAGGTCAGGCTTGCCTGAACTTTCGTGATTTGGCCTCCATTCCTCTAATGCACTTTGGATTCAAGACAGGGGAATTCATTGATTATCTAATGTGTGCTCGGTACTTTGAAGATGTGAAGTCTTATGAAAGCACCAAGCTTTATTAATTTGTGTTTGGATGATTTGGCTGGACAAAAAAGGTGTGGGTGGCTGTTTTTTTTCCCCCTCACATTTCAGTAGCCTTGAACAGGTTGCAGCTTGTGAGGAGACATGAACAGTTAGTATGTGTTTCACCAAATGTGTGAACAATTTATTTATACTCGTAAATCGAGGACCTTCCTCAGTTTAAACAGTTATAGGTGATTTGCTCCTTTAAAGTAATTCTTTTTGTCTTCCACATTTCCTTTAATGCTTTTGTGTAGGCAAATATTGATATGTCCATACCTTAGAGATGGACATGGGCTGCTATCTGATTTTTTGTTAATTCATTATAAATTCTCACCTAGATTTTCTCAGCAGCCTTTTTAAATTTTCCTTTTTCTTTTTTCATATGTATGTGTGTGGGAATAAAGCTATTGACTTCTAGGAATGTTCTGTTGTGGTGTGTGATATCTTTTGTAGTACCCTGGATGAGAACATTAATGAGGGGTAACACTCAAGACAAATCTTTAAAGAAACTTTCATTGTTAAAAAAAAAAAACAACCAACCAACCAAAACCCCAAGCCCCCAGCGAACAGGAAATGGAAAGCAGTATGCTGAGAAACATTGCTGTTTATGAGAACTAACTCTGTTTAGGTAAAAAGGCTTGTTAAAACCCCAGATCTATTGCTTTGTCTTGTATGGTTGAGAAAGATACGGAAAACATTGTGCAAAGCTTTGGAAGGACTGCACAAATCTTTGTGATGTTTTGGCTGATGCTTACTTTGTGCTATTTTATCAACATTTACTTTTTTTTCTCTGATCCCTTCTGTCCCTGAAATGGCATATATCAAGAAGCCTCAAGGCAAATGGAAACCTGAAATTACTTGCAGTTACTGTGAATTTATTATTATGTCATTTCACTGAAAAAACTTGGGAATTGAGATGTGCTGATACTATAACTGGGTCCCAATATAGACCAGTTGTGCAGCAAATATTTTAAGGCATTGTAAGAATTCACTTTCTGGAAAAGTAGAAAAAGATGTATAAAAAAGTGTATAAGAGGCTAAAAGATACCTTTGCTTACACAGTGGTAAGAATCTAAGTCGATCACAGGTCTTTAATTTGGCCTAACAAGGAGCCTGACAAAGCACCGTGCTGAGAGCTTGGACGTACACACCTGGGCGTAATACATGGGTAAGTTACTGGTGTTCAGGGCTACTGAACATTTTCCCTTTCCTCGTTATTGATTCATTAAGGAATGCTGTGTAAGGCAAATTTCTCTGGCCACACATACCTCTCTTTCACCCTTACAGTCTGCAACTACCAAGAAGATCAAAAGAAACAGGACAGTATTACTTGATACATGTGCAGTTGTCTTCCTTGGAGGCACCCAAACTTTGGTATATGAGTTTTCTTTGCTAGTCAGAAGTAATGTATATACTCTCATGACTCCATGTTAAAATTGTAAAAAGGGTTTATAAAGGGTTTCCTTAATCGGGGGGGAGGTGTGTGTTCTGAGTGTACTTGGCAAAAGCATCACAGAATTGGAATGATTTATCCCTGTACTGTCTCAACCAGCAGAAATGACATGTGAAGCTTTCTGTGTAGGACTAGAAAGGACCTAAGTATGAATACTGATAGACCTGGGATTTTTATTTTTTTCTTAAACAAGGACCTGATACACTACCCATTAGACAGCAGTAGTAACATTTTCAGGCGGATTAAGTATTTGGAGGTAGCTGTTAACAGTTACGAATGCTGCCAGATTTAGAGCAGCAGATTTATTCCTGCATACCTTCAGTCAACTTGCTAGGTAGTTGTACCGATCCCTGCTGTGTAGCTGCTGAGTGTGTGTAATCTAAAATATTTCTCTTGACACTCTCCCTGAAGGTAGAGTCTGGTATTACTTTTACCGTCATTCAGGTGAGACAGAGTAAGGGACTTGCCCAGTATCACATATGGAAATTGAAGCAGATTTCCCCAGTATGCTGATTGTAACAGTCTGAGGTAGCAATTGCTTTCTCACAAGTTCTTGCAGAGTGTGTCATCATCCATTAAGATGACAGAAAAGCGCAGCCTCTCAAAGCCATTGGATGTCACCTCTGCAAAGAATGCCATTGTCAGTGCTACATTCACAGATGTTCTTGTGACATGAAAACTCTCAAATACCAGCCATAATACCTAGTGCTTGTATAATGTTTCACATGACCAAGACATTGTACAAACACAGACTTTGAAAAACTTGAGTTATTTCACTTACAGTCACCGCAGAGGTCACTAGCCAATCTCACCTGTGCATTCAGAAGCACTTTAAGGAGTATCTAGCAAACCGAGAACTAATTCTATTTAATTAAAACCAATTTTGAGGTCATATTATTCATAAGAAATACTCTGATAATAGAATAGCACAGTCTGCTAAGAACAGGGGAGATACTGGATTTAACTGGGTAACTGTGGCTGAATACTCCACCTTTAAGTGTTCCTAGATACATCAGAAACCATCATCCAACAGTTAGTGAAAAGAAAAAGAGCTTTCTTCCTTCTGTGCTTTCTATGTACATTTAGTTTTTTCAAAAGCACTTGGTCAGACCAGTGTTTGTATACCCATCTTCTCCCTCAGCTTCCTTTCTAGCTGCTTAGAGAGCACTGGAAGATTTTCATTAAAACCAGAAGGACTAGAAATGTATTTTTTAGATTTGGCAGAAGCTGATAGCAGTTGTTCAGGAAAACATCCTACTTGCAACAGATTTTTCAAACCCTATATATGGCTAGATAAACATCTAAGCATTTGGTATCTTACAGTTGTATTCTAAAGCAAAACAAAACAAAACAAAAAGAACTTCAGAAAGTTACAGATAAGACCACTAAGTGAAATGTAATAGAAATGAGGAATTTTGAGAGCCTGGTTTCTGATGTCTCTCTTTTATGAGAATTCTTGATGTCTAATTAAGAATGAGCTTATTAACTTTTCTTGGTTGAAATATTAATAGGATCTCTTCTCTCCAGCTTCTAATTTTAAAGAAAACTGTAAGAGTTTTAAGATTTTTTGGACCTTTCCCCCTCAGTAAAGTTTGGTTGAAACTGCCTAGTGAGTTCAAAATTCATGCCAGGGAACGACAGACAGATAACTCTGCTGAATGTGCTTTTTTTTCCTTAGGAAATTAGGCCAAGAGGAAATCAAGTACCTGAATTTAAAAAAATATGAATTTATTAAATTTCAGCATTAAAATATTTTCTTTGTGCACAAAAAATTATTATAGAGAAAAATACCTCACTGCTCCTCTTAGTCAGGCTGCCACAAGAAACATTATTAATACAAAATCTGTGGATAAATTCACTTTTACAATATTGTAGCCCCCACACATTATTACAGTAATTACTTCCTCCTAAATGTATACATAGTGCATGAAAATATATCCTAATTGTAAAATCACTTACAAGCCTTTATCCTTCTTCCAAGTATTTCTTTATGAGTAGGAAGGTATAACTTTCCTAAATTCAGTTGTTGCAGAAGTGTCTGCTGCTTAGTGACATACAGCATCAGTGACATAACAGTAGCATCGGGTTGTTCTTGTGTTATATTCCTGTTTTTATAAATACCTGTGACACAATGAACACATTTAATATGCACATGAATTTCAGCACAACAGCTGTGGCAAAATATTTTTTCTGTAACAGGTGAGTAGGCCAGTTAAAAATTGGTACAAAATCAGAGCAACGATAAACTTGTTTTTTGTTAGAATAATTTATTAACTTTTGCAAAAAGTTAACAAAAGTAGATCAGTTCAGTTGCTGCTTTTTCACTTTTTAAAAAAGTTATGGTGAATGTAATTCATGTTCAGCGCACTGAGACACTAATCTGTATTACCATGCTGCAAATAAACAGTAACTGTTATCTACCAGTAATTCTGAAGATATCAATGATGCAAATTTATACTGTTTCCTTCAGCCACAGCAGATATGGTAGACCTCTTGCAGGGGTGGACGTCTTTATAAGATAATCTCATCACAGGTCTTCAGTTTTTCTTTGAAAGTCAAGGGTTTGAGCCTATCCAGTCAATACCCACTCCACTGCCTGTTAAAACTAGGGAAAAACTCTTTGGAAAATTAATTTAGTGAAGCCCGGGAGAGTCATACTTATATTTTGCAGTTTTTAAGCACAGAGAGACGAGAATGACACTGAAGGGCAGCTTCCTGCTTCTCTTGACCCACTGCAGGTAATAGGCAGGTGGGAAGAGGACTGCTGAGGTCTGACAGCTTCAGATAAGTTTTTCTCCTCACAGTGGTCCATGGTAATGCCACAATGCCACTTCATCAGGAAGACTTGTTGATCTCAATTAGTTTAACTCTCTGAAAAGCTTAGTTTAGTTAAAATCTTCATGCCAGAGTAAGAAAGATTGGGTAGTGAACACTGGAAGATCCTTGGGGTTGTTCACATGGCTTGTAAAATGGGCTGCTTATATAGTTTGTCCCTGAATCTTGCCCAGTTCCTCTTCTACCTGCCCCCTCTGTTTTGACACCATATTTTCAATAATGTAGTGGTTTGAAGTATCACAACATTTTATGTTTACACATATGTTTACACATACTTAAATGTTTTAACTTTTTTTGAGCAATTAGCCATTTGCGCATTTTTATACAAGCTCACGTTGCTGACTGTTTTTGAAACTTCAGCTCAAAATATTTCACTGGTTGCAAACCCTTTTAAAGAATTCATTATTATGAAATATTTTACAAGATAATTCACTGAGACAAATGTGAAATGTGCAGTTGGGAAGGTAAAATTATAACCAGTCGCATAAACCTGTCTTCATTAACTCCCTTTCAAACATCTCCAAATGTTACCAATAGAGAAAGACGTCCTCGGAGAGTGGTTTGAAGCGTGAATTCTTTAGTTTTCAGTTGGAATCTGCTTTATGTTTGAGAGGAAGGCTTTCATTTCCTGCATCTGAGATTCATTTTTAAATGCAAGCTAACAGGAAGATTAGCCTTTAAGGACTATTAGTGACTGGCCAGAATGGTGTTGGTGACTAGAACATAAAAGGGAAAAAAGAAGAAAAATATAGACTTAAGTGAGTGAATAAGGGGATGCATCAACTATATTCTCAGCTGGTGTCAATTGATATGGCTTCTTTCCATTGGGACTGTGCCAGACGAGACCAGCAACAGATCTGTCCTGTCGTGATTCCAACTTTAGGCCTGGGCCACAACTTGAAAGTAGTTTTCTGGATTGTTTAGTTTGTTCTTATTTTATATGCAACAGATAGAGCCTTTACTGATAACCTGTAGGACATTCTTCAAAGCTTTGCCATAAAAACTGTTAACAGCAAAGGAAACGCTTAACACTTATTGCAGTAATGAAAATATCTTCAGACACATTAAAGGTCTTTATGGAGTTTTAATGGTTTTATTATTATTGCCATTCCTGCTTTAGTAAATCAACGTGTCAAAGTTTTGTTTATTTATGTGTCACAGAAATTATTGATGTATCTCTGGCTGTAAGCAGAAATGTATGAAGGGCTATACCACAATCTTCGGATGTCTTACCATTTCCTCCTTCTGCATGCTTTTCATAGCGTCCCAGAGAGAGCTGGCTGTGTCCTTAATGTCACTGGTGCTAATTCTCATGGGCTTCTGTGAAACTCTCAGCCCCTTTGCCAAATCATGGACACCCGAGTCTTGAAAAAGGTGTTTGTCTCCCAGTAAAACAAATAAATCCTTGCTAGAGATGAGAAACCAGGCTTAATAGACACAGGTTTGCATCTGTTTTGTCAACTCCTACAATGTATTCATATGTTTAACATATTCATGTTTTTCCAGGCAAATGCAAGAGGGTTTGTATGAACTGCAGTCTGTAAGTCAGAAAATCGCTTTGAAGTGAGCCATGATCAATAGGAGGCTGAAAGAAATGTCTAGTTCTGATCATTGTACACAATTATTGTAAAATTGGTTGACAGATTACAGACTTTCAGAAGTAGAGAGTTTTAGAAGCAAGTGCCACAACAAACGTGGTTTATGAATTTGATTTTTTTTTCTCTTCAATGAATAATAAACTATTTATTGTACTGATCATATTTGACATCGGATTCCTGTTGCTTGCAGTGTTCTGCTTTGAATGTTTTAGGGCTCATCAGCATTGTGACTTTGGCCTTGGCTGTCCGTATGTCTTAAAGATTTTGTGTTGCCACATATTGCTGAAGTATCTGAACACATACTATAAGATCTAGACCTGTCAACTTCCCTCTAAACCTGTCTCTCATGGCATTATGAAGCCAGTTCTGCTGCCTAACTCCTTAGTACCTAAAGTCACAGGGAAAAAGGAGAGAAAACCTGAACAAGAAGCATCCAGGATGTGGCAAGACAAGGTGCAGTCAGAAAAAGGACAGTCCAAGACAGGAGACAGGACATCTTAGTCTTGTAGCCACCCAGAAGAAGGTATCAATGAGAGACGAAAAAGTTACATGCAGTTTTGGCTGAATGATATTATAAAGCATCATAACAAAACAATTTTCCTTTAAAACTGCTGACTGGTTTTGTTTTTCCTTTTATCAAAATGAATTATGTGGTGGTCTCTAATGACTGTTGATTTGGGTAACTTGAAATGTCATGGCAGAAGAAGCAGTTAAAGACAGAATTTCCTGACAACCCTTAATTAAAAGAGTTTAAAAATGTTTCTATTTAACTTTGAGCTGAGGAAAATTAAAAACACATTTAGTGTTGTTTCCACTATTACACAAGTATAGCCTTGATTTTTGACTGTTTGTTAATTTCTCTTTTGATCATTGTACAGGAGGGACTTCCTTGTCTCATTGTTAACTGAAATATCCAAGACTGTAATCCTGGTTTGGTAGTGCACAGCTATGCTCACAGGATCAGACTTTACATCTTAAATGTTTTTTCATCAGTAATCTAATATTTATGAGCCATTATAGTATTGAGGCTTAGCTAGAGGTTTTCTGTACTGATAATGCATATATTTGTTTTCCAGTGACATAATTTCATTGCTAAGAACAATTTCTGTTTAACAGAACTGAAATTTTCTTGAGATCCACAAGTGTAATTCTGCATAATATCGATGTTTACAGTAGATGGGCCACATTAGCAAAGGAATACAGAAATGTACATTATTTCAAAGGAGCTGAAATCTATATTAAAGGAAGAAAATAATGGTGAAAATTTATTATGTTTTGTTTCCATCCTGACATTACTCAAGTCTTCTAACAACAATTTTCATTGCCTCAGTTCCAGACTGCTAAATATGTAGCATTTTGGCAAGATCATTGCCTCAAACATACTAGTACTGTGCTGGCATTCCTGCTCCTTTGACTCGTATTCTGGGTGCAGGCAGCTAGATCACCATTAATCAGTGCAGCAAATGACTTTCGTGTGCCAGGGTTTCAGACTACTGGTAAAGACTTGTTCTTGACAGGACAGCAGCACAGATACAGTGTTGGAAGGCATCCTCCTTCCAGTGCATCATAGTGTTGAGGACTAGTTGTCTGCCTACTCTGGAAAAAATATTACTGAAATGATTCTTTTATAAGTAATTAAGAAAAGACCATGCTTTGGTAGTTTAATGTACTTACCAGAAGTAGCAACAAAGTGAATACAGGTAAACATATCAGTGGGAGAGGAGTATTGTATTTATATAGAAGCATGTATCTGTGTACATGTTCATGTACACATATGTATGTGTGTGTGTGTGTGTGTGTACAGGTGTGTTTTTATACTCCAACTTACCCTACAGTAAATGACTAAAACTGTTTATCTGTTTCAGAAATGTAAAAAAAAAAAGGCATTGAATCCTTATCTATACTGTTTTTCTTCTTTATAGGACAATCTGCAGTATTATTTTAGTTAGCAGACCTTACAGAGAATTTAGAATATGTCTACAGGGGGCAGGAGAGCATGAAGACCATCCCCAGCTCACCTAGACTGGGCTGATGAATCTACAAAGCACATTGCACTGTTGATAGCTCAAGTACTAAAAGATATATAAACTGTATTTTCCTGGCCCACTGCTCAGGATGGTAAGTTTTGTCCCTTCACAAGGCTAATAACTTGGGCTCAGCATCATTTTGAAACTACTGCAGTGTGTTTCATTTGGGCGCTAGCTTAACCAATGCCAGCCAGGCAACTGCATCGTGCTCCAGTGTGCTGTGTGGATGCACTGTGTGATAAACGGGGATAGTGTTTGTCTTTAGCTGTTAAAAGAAAATAAATATTTCATCTTGCTCACTTTATATTTTATTTTTCTTGTTAATCTTCATACTCACCTTTCAGACCTATGAATTTGTCAAGTAGTATGCAGCAGAGTTGGACTGATGGTAGATGATGGTAATTCTAAGGTAGGATGAAATGTAGTATGGAAGAGTGTGTCCTAGGGTTTTGATTCTAGTTTTAGTTTAACTTTTTGACCTGTAGCAGATCATGGGCAAGGTCCTGTTAACTTTCATGTTAACTTTCAGTTTTCCTCACTTGTAAAACGGGGGTAATGATGGTTAATACAATGTGAAGTGTTTTGAGAACGTCATGAAAATTGCTAATGGAATGTTGCTAATTAAGCTAGTAAAAACCTACTAGATTTTCGGTTTGTAGTATGTTTCTGCTAATGTGATGGGGGAACAATACTCTGCAATGAAGGTATAATAGCTTTACTATGTAGAAAGTAAGGCTAAATGCTGGAATGAAACAGAGGAATTCATTTCACCTTAAGGGATGGCTACAGCACAGACATGTACATCTGAGGCAGTCATTACAGGCTGCCTTTCTAGTCAATGGAGAACACTTGCCACAATCTGTTCGACTTTCTTTAGATGTCTGCTTTAAGGTAGGATGAATAATGCCTTATGAATAGCACTCATTATATAATTTAATCTTACCTCCTGCCATGGAGGTACCTCCAGCTGCTCTGTATTGGTTGTGGTTGCTTTTGTTTGACTAAAGCACCACTTTCATAAAGTCCTTTTTTAAGACTAACTTGGACAAGCAATCCAATACTTGTAGTGGTGATACTATTTTTTTCCCTTTCCTTCCCACTCATATCTTATGTTAACCTTCAGAAATAGTTAATGAAGCATATAAATAGCAGTTGAAACTGCTTCTCATAGAATATCATCATGTTTGAAAGTAAGTGCTGACTGTTGGTCAGCAACTGCTGTAAAAAATGAAAGGTAAATTTGTCATGCAGCAGTGAAATGTTGAAGTGGCGATTAGTCTTTTGACAAATAGATGAGTCTGGCTTGGCCAGCTGTCAGCATGGTTGTACACACATTTTGCTATATTATTCTGATTGCGTTACATTTGGATTTGAACTGAAGTCAGGGTAATTACATAGAAAGATGTGTCACTGTTTAACAAGGTTATAAAAATGTGTGCTCTGTTTCTGCACCTCCTTCTGAGATGCAATGGCATTTCTACCTGGTCTGTGAATTGTGCCATTGCAGTCATTTACTTGTTAGTTTTAATGCGAATACAATGTTTTTCAATATATTTTCAAAAATATATGTTTCAACCTCTTTGGAACTAGGATATTATTATATACAGAGAGTAACTACATGTTAAGACTGTGTTATTTGTGCAAGCTTGTTCTCATGAAATTATCATTGAGAGAGTTCCCACATACATACAAATGCTGGCATTTTTTTCTTGGAGCTGGCTTAGGAATCTCAGTTAAAAATAAAGGTGGATAATGAAACATGATGTATGTGTACATTCCTTGTCCCATTATGCTGGTAGCCCTGTATCTGGCATTTTGGAGAAAATATGAAAAGATAATGAGTAAGCCTTTGTGCATATCCCGTGGCTCAGAGAAGAAAAGGGGCTCTTCTGAGACTGGCATGTCATTGCGGTGAATATTGGAAAACCCCTCTCTGCTTGTCCTGCCTTGGGAGAAGTGAGACTTGAAAGATCTTTCACTTCTTTTACTGGTTTGAAAACATATTTGACCTCTGAGAAAGGAAGCCAGGGAGAGCGCTGAATAAGTTGATTTACCATCTCTTGAAATACCTCCTTTACTGGTTCTGTGCCAGAATCTGAAGTGCTGTAGTGACAGCAGCCAAAAGGGAGTGGGGATTTGGATGAAGATAAAGGGAAAGATTAAAAAAAGAGGTCTAAACCTATATTTAATCCAATGGTCTCGTTATCTGAAGCTGGCCACTTCCAGGAGCTCTGCAAACTTTTCCTTTAGTGAATGAATTGATCCCTGTGTTATAATGACAAATACTTCTTCTGGGAAATACTCATGTTGTGTTACATTAATGCTACAGTGAAAAAAGTACAAACTGAATTAGATATAAAAGATATGACTTTTTACATCTGTGATGCATGTGGATTATGGAGGCAGAGATGACCCAAGAAAGTGGAAGCTGTGTGTCTGAGTTGTTGAAATGGAGGTTTTGGAATGACATCCCAGGAACAGCTGCTGCTGAGCACACAGGATTGTGAGGGGTGCAGTGTGATTTTCAGTGAAATGTCTGATTTTTCTTCATGAAAACCTTTCTCTAGTCCAAGAAAAAAGGGGGATTTACTAGTGTTTCTGATGGATTTACTACAAAACATTGCTACTTGCACATAATTCTAAGGTTTTAATTCACATCCTCATAGCTGACTTTTAGCTGGTTGATTCCAGTAAACTTCTACTGATTTAAACCAGCTGAGAATCTTTTCCACAATCATCATGGTATTATTCACTTGAAGTGTGCTCCTGTATTATAAGCACTTTGGGGCAGAGAGCTCCAAAGTCCTAAGAAAAGTGGTTTCAGGTCTCTTTGGAAGCAAATGTTTGCCCCTAAGTAGCAGTATTCAGCAGCATACATCCTAATTTGAGGATGTGTAGTAGTTAGACATTGCAGACCTAAATTTAGGAGTACCTAGGCCACCCTTGTGATTCTGCGTTGCCTTTGGAAATTTTGGCATTGGGTGAGCTGTATGCTTCCTGTAATTCTACCTGAATCCCTCATCCTCCTTTTTTCCCACTCCTTCATAGAAATGTCTAATCAGTGGTTAAAGGCTCATAAGATAAACATGTAAGGCTATGTTCTATGTTCACTATTCCCAGACATGACCTTTTTATTCTGCCATTAGAGCCCTATGCAGGGTACGTGGTGAGTGCATCCTCGTTCTAGATCTTATGAAGTCCTGTCAAAGCTAGAACTGAACCAAGTGGACAGAGATGGACAGAGAAGCCTAAGTAGTGCCAGCAACAGCTTTGAGCAGTCCGTAAGAGTGCATAATGATAGTTTTGGAAAGAAAGGTGGCACCTATAACATCAGAGCAGTCACAGCAGGAGGAGGCAACTGTTTTTTAATCAAAGTGGGAAGCAAGGCATGGCAAAAGTGAAGGCTTTGGAAGGATATGAGGACTTGATGAGAAGAGATTTTGAGTAAGGCTGAAGGCAGAGAGGCTTGGTGTAAGAAGCTTTTGAGTGGCTGACTTGCTTTAATTAGGAGCAATGGATTTAAGGTTCAGTGTGCTGATGGAAAATAATTCCCTTACAGAGCCTTGAGTGAGAATCTGAGTCCTTTCCTTTTGTTGTTATTTAAATCTACTGGTGTATGGGATGTCATCAGAAAGAATGTTTGTTGCTTCTTGTTTATTCAGGTCAGGAAAGATGTTCATGAAATATGTAGTCACATAGTAATTATGTCATCAAATACACTGCTACAAAACTCTCCTCAGTGAAGAGGAATTTCCTTTACACCTGACGATAACATTTTTCAAAATAAAATATGTCAAAGCTTAGAAGTTTATCTTGGCAGAACATCATACCATTAAAGCAAGATTGAATGTATCCTGTCCAAATCTCTTGCTTCTTGTAATGGTGCCTAAGGCTACAGTCCTCCAGATGTTGATACTACCAGCATTTACATTTTGAATGAAAAAACCTCTTGTTACCACAGACACTTTACAGTAGAAATTCTACCTTTTTTTCAAAACAGTTTGTCTGATGTAATGCAAAAAAAATGTGATGGGAAAAAAAAGTAGATTTTTTCCCCTTCAGAATAATTTGCCCTTAGCAATAAAAATGAGAAGGGATAGGGCAGCAGCTCTTTCATGCCCCTTGCTTCCCAGTCCAGGTTAAGACTGCATTATTTGTCCATAAATAGCTAAAAATTGCCTTAGTCTGAGGAAGGAAACAGAAGGTACTGCAGTAGAAATAGTAGTGAAAGGGCAAGCAAAACTTTTCCTTGCACTAACACTGGCCAGACATCATCAACATTAAACGTAATGAGCCTTATTTACACTGAGTCAGCTCACACTGCTTGAGCCTTAAAGGGACCTTAAAACAAGTGAGAATGGGAATAATTTCCTCTAAGTTTTGGTAATTAGCACAACTACTCCCACAGGGATCAAGAAATGGTGGTAAGACAAGTTTTGTTGGATACCAAAGACAGCTTGCCCCCTTCTTGCTGAGGTGATGCGGTTTTACAAGATTTTATGAATGAAAGACAGGACCAAGTGATCAAGGGATGACAAAGGGATGAGATAACAGGACACTGAGAAGAGAAATAACATGTTTCTTGGTATATATTTTTAGGAAAGCCATAAATAGTTCAGTAAGAATGGGCAGGCTTCAACTGGAATTAGACTTTTTTTTTAAGAAAAACTGTATATCCACATGCTGATCTGCATTAAGATTGCTTTGTCCTGCTCTCACTTGCAGGTTTAGCTATCTTACGTGCTCACGTGTTTTGCTGAATTGGTACCTGAGGCTTGAATCTGGTAAAGAGATTCATGATGCAGCTGCATAGACTAATTTTTCAGTCTGTTGCTACTATTTCTGTACTGTAGACTCTAAATCGGAGCTTACAATTGAGTGTCAGCCTGAAGAAGAAAAGTGTGGAGGATTGCTGATACTTTCAGGATCAGACGTTCAACTCACCATCCTCCAACAAACAGATCTTGGGCATGAATTGGTCAGAGTATTAGTAACAGTTCAAGGAAAGTCATGAAAACACACACCAAGCAGAACGTGTATACATTACATTTGTTGTGTATGTGGTTTTGTGGTAGTGAGATATATAGGAGAAGAAACAAAGGTGAGAAGTAACATACTGAGTCTTCCGTACAAGTAACTTGTAAATGATTTTCCCAGCTCTTGTTTTCCCCTACATGGCACCTTTGCATGGGAACACCTTATTAGGAAAGATACTGGGATTGTGATGTGTACTGGCTTGATTTACAGGTTATACTTTGTCAAAATGAGAGGGATCAATCTTTTAAAAATCACTTTAGATAGTGATTTTATATAGTGGCAGTAGTATCATCAGACATAGTATATTCAGCAAATACACACACACACACATTTGCTTCATATGTCATGTACTCTTTGTTTTGTGCTTGCACTTCAAATAATTTCTGTTCAACCATGATATCCTGTGGCATGGATGGATGCTTGTTAGTAGAACAAGTAACATAATTCCTGAGTTAGAAAGGTCATAGATAGGGCAATGGGACTCGGGACCCAAAGCTGGAAAATGTATTAACATAGTTTAATCAGTCATACTAAATTCCACTGTGGCATATTTCCTCAACAAATTAGTTAAAAGGATTCTGGGTTCTGTCACTGGAAAAGAAAACACTTAATCTTTTATTCTAAAAGGAATATTTTTTCCTTTAAGTATTGTGTCTGAAAGTTTTGGGATATTTATTTTGCATTTGCATGAGTGTTTATTATAGTCTATGCTGTAATGTTTAAAACCTTATATTAGGATATCTAGCTTCTCCTGTAAATTTTGCCACAGCTTTGTTGTGCAGCCTTAATCAAATTACTTGCTCCTTCTGTGTCTCACTTTCACTGTATTCAGGTAATAGACTCTCCAGTGCTGTCCTAAACTTTAGTGTGTCTGTAAAGTGCATACCACAATGTGATGCTGATATCAGATGGAATTCCTAAGAATTACTGCGATTCAAAGAACTAGTAATTATTTGGGGTTTGGCTAAACTGCGTCATTCAACAACTTTTCTGGTGAAGAACCATTGCTTCAAGTATTGGAAGTATGTGCATGCAAACCAGCAGCCAGCCAGTGTGTTTTTTGGCAAGACAGTATATTTTAGGTAAGCAGTCATAGTCAAGGAGCGTGATTCAGATTGTGATTGTTCTCAAGCAAAGGAGTGCAAATGTGAAAGTGTATCAGTGAGATTCATCTGAGTAGTAACTGCGGTTTTCATTTCCCAAGATGACCATGCAGGAGTTGTGAGTTTTGCAACATCAGCTGCCTCTTGCATAGTTTGAAGCTGAAGTTGGAAACCAATTTAGAACTGCTTTAGTGCAGCCATTCTTATGCATCCTATTGCAACTCCTACCTCCTCCTCCCCTACAGAAGATGGGTAAGAAAGGCGCTTCAGGAGAGAATACTGTTCCCTTGCTATGTGATGATTCTGCAATAATTAATGACAGCACTCTTGTTGAGTTGCATGCTTGGTACATTCAAATTGAAATTCCTCCTCTATTAGCATGCTTACTCTTTTTCACAAGTACCTTGTAGAGTTTTATAGCTTATAAGCTTCACAATGGTGACATCCCATCCTGAAATACTACTGTAGTATGATTCGCTGTGTTGAAGAACTAATGTATGATTACTTTTTTCTTAAGTAGATATGACTAATGGAGCTTTAAAAAGTACAGAACTAATTCATGAAGTTCAGTAATTAGTGATATGGTAAAAATAGGATTCCTCTAAATTACTTTAAAAGTTGTCCATTTCCATCTACACCATTTAAATAGTTATTAATTTAAAGCCAGCTGCTTCTTGCCTTTTGCATTTCAGTATTGCTCTGTTAGTTTTTCTTTCTTCCTCCTGAGGATTAAATGTGTGTCCTGTAGGCTTATCAGCCCTGACTTTTTGTATGTGACAATGCTCACTGTGATCTCTTAACTCATCAATCAAATGGGAGCCATCGTCTTCAAAAGTGTTTTAGAGAGCCTCTTTCTTGAATAGCACACAGTATTTCTATACTAAGGGTATACTATGCCATAAAATAATGTTTATGTTCCTTTAGGCTTAATACCATACCATTTGTGAGCACAAGTGCTTAAGCAATTTAGAAAGAGATGTTAACTTTATATCCTACCAGGGAAGTAGTTTTATTACTGTGTATGCAAAGCAACAGGAAAGCAAAGCTTTGCTTTTATATTTTATTACCTATCATTATCATGTTTCAGGGCTTCTTCTTCTATCAGTATTTGCAGACATCTAGAAGTCTTTCTTTATGAGCATACTAAAAAGAAATTAGGAAATTAATAACATGGCTTCTGAATCTTTAGAAAAAGCACTTGCTTTAGAAAACGAAAAATTGTTTCAGCAGTGTATGTCCCACCAATGAGGCTTACAAATGCCAGATGTAGAAGAATAACATTATGCTTTGGCATTGGATTATGAAAGTAGAATGGAGATGAAAGCAGTTAGCTTAACTGCCATGTAGAGGAATATCACTGTTGATAATGCCAGACATTTAAATATGAAACAAGTCCCAACATATATCCTGAGATATCCTAAAATCATTAAAATACACTTCGGGGTTTTTTTTATTTGCCCACTGATTTTGTTCTTTGAGATGTGCTTTCTGAGTTTTCTGTCATAATTATGAGATCGAGAAACTGATGCAGAGATTTTTCAGATAGTCACAAGTTGGCAGAAGCATGAATTTTAAGCAGATTACAAAGTATCATGACATTCCATAGACCTGTGAGAGTTCATAATACTGTGAGAAGCGCTGTTCTGGGATGCAGTTTTTACAGTCTCTGAAATGGCTTTTGACTGGTTTTGGAAACTGAAATTTTACACTGAGAAAATTCATGTACAGTGAAATGTCCTGTTTTGGTAAGGTTTAAGGATATATTTATTTTTTCATACATATTTTGGTTTATATTTATACTATAGAAGACAGCTCAAAAAGTACTGTATGAGTATACTGAGAAATTGCTTCCTAAAGGAGCCTGACCATCTTCCATGGAAATTCTAACAGAACAGAATTTGCTATAGAAATAAGTGTTGTCCTTGTATAAGAGCATATTTGCTAGTCACATTCTTAATCCAAAATATTTAATACATCTGGGAAATGGAATGCCTTGAATATAGATTGCCTTGGGTTAAAAAAAGAGACCATAACTTTTCACTTCATTCTCTAGGAATCGGGAGAGTATTCCGTAGGAACCGATCCGGAGAGCCATGCGGACCCCTTGCTCATTGCAAATGAGCTATGAAACTGGAATCTAAATGAAAGCAGCTAGTGATGATACAAATGTGGCACAAGAATTGCCACATCACAATTGCTACTTCTAGATGTTTATCATGAGTCAGCTTTAGATTTCTGAAATTAGTCTTTAAAATGTCAATATATATATGAGCTCACTGGTCTTGCTTCTGAAAACATACAAGTTCTTCTCTCACTGGAGTTCATTGAGTTCCAATGTCTTTTTTGGTATCATTAGTACTAGGTCAGAGCTTCCAAACCTGAAGAAACTGGAAATGATGTACAAATAAATTCATAATGGTTCAGAGCATAGTAAACTTAGATGCCCATGCTCATGCTTCTTGTGATCAGAAGAAAAAAGACAAAAAAAAAAGCATAAGATGCCTGTGTTTTGTGATGGGTAGTGAAATTACTGAGATAGCTTATAGTCATCTGAAAAAAGATTATCCTGTCCAATCTGAGATGATAGCAAGCATTACTCATGCTGCAGATTTAACTGGTTAATTAGGCATGTATATTATCACTAAACCCCCTCTAACTTAGCTATAAACATTAGAAAAGTTTTCCACTGAAATGAAATGCTTTTTATCCTTATACCTTTTGTTTTCCTGAGGTTTGGTTTCAGTTTGGTGTTCTTTACCTAGCAACAGATTTTATTTAAGTGCTGGGCTATGTTGATAATAATGAGGTAGTCAGATGTTATAGAGGGGAAGTTACAGCTGCTTTTTATCCACTTGTTGCTGACATTGAATTTGTTCAATTGATGTTGCATGTAAAATACTGGAACAAGCAGAGAAAGATGTGATTCTTGCAATGAGAGAGATTTCCCTACCACTATGGTTGGGTATGTCATTCCAGAGAAGACCAGGAGCCTCTTACACATGGTGGTGGTATCATCCCATTTCTTCTCAATAAGGCAAGAAGACTTTATGGTTGGCAAAGTTAGGCTGGAAAGAGATCCAAAATGAGAACTATCTGCTTCATGTGCATTTGTAGTAGACCATTTCCAGCACCACTAGGGTATGTTCAGTTATGGATCTTGGTATGAATCCAGCAAATGCCAGGTCTGCATTCTTAGCTTCACTTAGATGAACATTCATGGGTTTTGGCTAGCTTCTGAATGAGCTTGTTCAGGAAGGAAAGATCTGATATGCTTTTTGGTTGGTTTGAAATCATTAAGGATTGCAAAGAGTCAACCTTCTTCATTGCTAGGCAAACTAGTTTGGGCTTGAAAGATAAAAAGAGTTTCTTTCTTTGAAAGCCATATTTGTAATTTCCATAGAAAAGGCCTTCTGTTTGTAACTCTTTCATGAATCAGTAAAAACATGAATAAATACAGAAGATGTTTTAGATTGGTGATATCTAAGTTTAATTTGCACAAGCAAATTACTTCACCATGAAGTGTAAACTGAAGAGGGGTCATATGGAATTATCTTTGTAGTTCCGCAGTTGGTCCAGAATCCATTCTTCTGCTTGCGTTCACATCTTTTATTTGTAGTAAATGCAGTTCCTCAAAGCGATAAACTATGTCAGTGTCAATGTTGAACAATAATCGAGGATTTAATCTCTCGTTATGCCCAAAAATCCATCCTAAAGGAACATTAAATTTACAAGGAAACTTCACATTTAAAAATAACTGTGCGTTCCTAGTTCAGCTGTTGTCTGTTTATATCATGGTCTCTCTTGATGGCAACACATCCTATTTTTATTCTAGAGTCCCAGGCTTACACAGTGCAAAGGATGTCCTTCTCCAGAACCAGTATCAGTGTTATAAAGTGCAAAATATTGCTCAGAATGATTGTAAAAGTTGAAAGAGGCAGAATATTGCTGGAAGAGAAAGAAAGATCTCAAGATCAAGTAAGTAAGAAAATGCCCTGCAAAAAATGAATTTTATGCCAGCCCTCCTTCTGCTTGGCAAGTCACTTTTAATCAGATTTTTCGAAGTTCGGGAGGAATTACATGTTCTTTATTTTTGAGGTGCCACAATATTTTGAGGCCTAGACTTATACTGAGCACAACAGCTGCAACTGGAGTCTGTACTTGTACCATGTAAAACATTATAAAAAAAGAGGGTGCATATGTAACAAAATGGACATCCAGAGTTAATGATCTTTTGATTGTTTTGGCATTCTTCCATAAAAAGAGGGAATGATAATTCTTACTCACAGAAGGGGTGTGAGATAAATTAATTACTTTTTGTAAAGTTGTGAGGTGCTATTATGGTATTGAAAAGCTTAGGAGGAACCCATAATAATCTAGTGTTTAAATGGTGTGCATATTAAATATGGACTAGGGAAACTCAGTTGTGTGAGGTATGGTAGAGAATAGAGGAACAAATATTGCATTACCTATGGGAACATAATCAATGCCTTGAACATTTTTGGTCATATCCTAAAGCATTTACAACAAGACTATACACCAAAACATGCTGTCTGTATCTTTTGCCTGGGTTTTGCTTTTACAGATGCTTAGTTGAGCACATGTTTAAGCTCATTTTTAAGCATAGTATAAATTTAAATACTGATTTAGTCATACTAAAATCAATCTATGAACAGATTCATAATCTTAAATAAATAATTACTGCATCGCTATATCATTGGATTGGAGGTAAATGTCTAAACTGTTTCCTATTTCTAGTTAGTTATAACCATTTTGTAGGGCTTGTTGATCATCACGTTGCCAGGAGATGAGCAGAGAGAAGCAACTGGTTAACAGCTGGTTGCATCTGGTCACAGCCAGGAAAGCACAGCAATAGAATAAACAATTCAGTTTTCAACAGCTGCATTTGCAGTTACAGTCTACTGAATCAAATAAGTGCAGCTTTCCAAGTTTAATTTGTGAGCTAGAAACATAAATTATCTTTAGAAACATTTGGAAGTAATGAGAAAAAAACCTCCTTATTCTACCATCCTCTCCCTCTCTTACTAAAAGATATTGTTATTTTTAATTCCCATCTTTGCTTTAAACATTGGAAACATCTACTAATAGACAACATGCTTAAGCATTTTAATTCTTCACACTGTGTTTTGTACCTTGATGTACATCTCCCTGTTTCAGTTTCTAAAGATTCTGTGCTGTCCTGTTTCCCTTCTAGGAACACTCAAGAGCTGTTAGATATTTCCTGATATCCACCAAGGACCTTGCTATAGGTTTTTATTGTCCCTGGAAAGTCACCAGATACAATATTGATGAGTAACAGTAGAACACTTTATTAAAGAACAAATTGGATTTGGAACGTAGTTACACAATGAATTGCCTGAGTATGCTATTGAAAGCTGGCCAGAAAACGGGAGATGGTCATACTATTTGAAGACACCATTCCTGGGGCCAAAAATGGTTGTATCGTCTCTCCATCAAGATGTCAGCAATCTCAGATGCTGAGATTAAAGAAAGTTAAGTTGGCCTAGGATATTGTAATACTTCTGTGACTAGCTGATGATTCGGAATCTCAGGGGAAGTTAATCTGCACAGAACAGAGAATCTACAGCTGAAAGTTCATAACAGGTAAAAGAAAGGGATTGTTTTTCATCTGTGATGGTGGTAAATGGTTAGAAAAGATGATCATCACAATCTGGCATCTGAATATGCCAATTTATTCTGAACTGATTTGAAAGCTGTATATGTCAGAATAAGTGCTGAACAAGTTCTTGGTACAAAAAGTCTTAAAAAAGCAGTGATCATGTCTTTTGGTCATTCACAGGACTTGATTAGTAAGGCACATGAATAGGTACAGCTATGAGTACTCAGGCTAACAGAGTCAGAGACATCCTACAGGCATTTTGTAGGTTGAAAGACATCAGCTGGGGAGCAAGACCAGCCCACAAGGGCATAAATGGCCATTTTTTCTTGGGAACAGTGAATGTTCAGAACAGCCTGTGCCCAGTCCAGTCCTGTTCCTGACTTACTGATCAAGTTACTGTATGGACCCTGGACCTGCACTGTTGTTTGCCCTGTCTCCAGTCCTGTCTCTGGCCCTGCCTCCTGCTGTTCCTGACTGGATGGACCCCAGACATGACGCATTTCCTCACCATGTCTGGGACTGCTGATGAGACCTGTCACTGCAACCAACCTGGGCCTGCTCAGATAATGCAGGACTGTGCCCTGGTCAGGGTGGTCACTGCCCTGCTTGTGCTGTGATCACTCTCAGCTCCTGCCTTATCTCCCCTGTGCACCAGTCCTGCTCTTGCTGCTACCTGACAGGCTATGTCCAGTAGAATCCATCATCTGGATTATTTTTAATAATATTTGCTTTATAGTTTGAAATAACTAGCAGGTAGATACATCACAGGTACTAAAGGCTGAGTTAATTGATGTGAATATTCACTATTTCTGTTGTCAAAGATTCTGGAAGCACCAGATGTAGCCCACAGCCTGACCAAAATAGGTTCTGTATGACAGAATGAAAAGATAAACACTATTCTAGCCAACTGGAACTATAAATAGAACCAAAAGACAGGAAAGCCCAAATTGCAAGTTGATCAATGGACTTACGACTCAAAGAACATCTTAATTGCAGGATGACATTTGGGATGTACTGCACACCCTAGGAAAGCATTGAGTTGTTAGAGAGGTGAAGTGTCCCATAGTATCACTCCACTTAGTTAAGGGCTCCTGTGCAACTCATGGTGCAGCTCAAACTGAATTTGCAGAATTTATTGTGAAATCGAACCAGAGTTACAAGAGAAATGCCTCAGTCTTTATAGCCATGTCAGTCCATATTATCTACCTGTCTTGGAAAACCATAGGTTGTGAACAACAAAAAGAACTGTAAGACCACATGTATAATAGATTGCTAAATCAGGGCATATCAAGTTTACATAAGATTTTGGCAGATAAAAAAGCCTTTCAGGTTACCTTTTGATCCACATACCACTGTAGCTGCAGTTGCTGTTATGTAGTGCCTTTAACTGCACTACATAAAGAGCTATTTCCAAAGTAGACAGACAGTAGACAGAAAAGTTTGTCTAAGCTACCGAAGAGCCTTAGCAGTTTCTTCAATGTGTTCTTATCTCCTGGGTAAATAAAAACTGCCTAATTATATATTTACTTGGGAGACTAAAAGGCTTTCTTCAAATTCATTAGTACTACTTGTATAACTGGTCCATGTTTTATAGTGTTCCAGGACTTTTTATTCACTTTTTCTCATAAAATGAACAAACATCTGGAGTCTGATTTCATAATCCTTTATTTAACCTATTTTGATTATAGTGCCCTTTTGTCTGGAAAAGGACAAGAGGAGTGAGCCCAAGGGTATATTATAAAACTTCATATTACATGATGCTAAAATTGTTTGAGTCTTTTAACAACAATCTTTTCTATTTCAGATTGATGTGAACCAATACAGCATTAAAAAGATTATTTCACTTGCAAACAAAAAAAATACTAGTATGAGTGGTAGGTCCTCATACATGTCATATTAGTGCATCCTCTTCGATAGAGCATGTAGAATTTTATGACATTTTGTTTACTTATTCGTCTGAAAATTTTCATATGTAAAAAGTAAGTGTCATGCCACAGCCAGAAGAGCCAGCAATTTCCTAACTATGATTGTCACATAGCTGGATGGACAGCTGCATGCATTTTAAAAATGAACAATATTAAAGTCCATAATTGAGAATAAGCTATTTAACTTTACACTCACCTGTACGTATGTATGACTTTGGTTCATAAAGGTCATCAATCAGATGCCTGAAAACATCCCTCAGTGAGTCCAGCTACTAAAATAGTGTGTTCTTCATCCATTCCATCTTCAGTCTTAACCTAAAGAAATATTAAAGATGATGTTATTGACCCTACAAGCACAAATCTGTCACAAATGGGTTTTTTTACTTTACGCATAGTCGCAAGATCAGCAAATGTAACATCCTCTGGACACACAAGCTGGCTTGTACCGGTGGAATAAATGTCTTCTGCTAGAACCAAGGCTGAAGGTAGGTTGAGTTGGTCTGCATTTACGTAAACTCCTTGTTTCCTTTGAAATGTGCTATGGCCTTAGAACTTAGCTTTAGCTTAAATATCTGAAGAAGCCTGAAATCTCAACACAGTGCATATATAGAGAGAGAATCAGAGAATTGGGGGTCTGAGCAGGTTGAGACACAAGGGACAAAAACAGGAGCAAAAAAAAAAAGGAACAGACAAAAGAAATGTCTGGTTTGCTCTCAGTAGAGTAATAAGCAGCTAGTATAAAGGACACAAACTATGTTAGGGGTCCTTCAGTCTAGTACCTCTGCTGAGGGAATGAGGGAAAATGTCTAGTCTGATCTCCATGGCTGCTCAGTACACCTAACAACTGCTAGAGAAAGGAATGGACACAAGGTCTTTGATATCAGCCCATCATTACTGTCCAAAGAGACTGCAGGAGTAGTTGCTTACTTTAGAATAAATGTATTTCTCCTGATTTGTTATGTCATTCCCAAAAGGACAGACTGAGGAGTGAATGGGGCATTTTGATCCAGGAGACCTATACAACAGTACTCCCCTGCGAGTGTGGACTTCAGCTCAGCTAGGTTAAAAAGGGGAGGTGGGGACAGTGGTCATGTCTTGAAGCAGCATTTGAATGTGTAATTTTAGCCATCCAAGTTAGAAGAGCATGTCCCCCATACTATAAAATATCACTGATTAAACATACACATATTTTTATTACATTTTTACTATTTCTCAGTCAGTAACTCATCTGCAGAGGTATGATAAATGGGTGGTAGTGGTTTACCCTGTGAGTAAATGCAACGATTGGATTAGTCACAAGGTACAATCCTACTGTTTGTGAGTGAGGCATGGCACAGTCTCATACAATTTTTTGGTCTTCCAAGAAAGAAGATGAATGCAAGGGACATTTCCCAGAGCCATACCACTTTAATGATAATTAAATCTAAGCTCACTGTCATCACATAACAACTTCTGATGTCAAACATTGTGACTACTTAAAGAAGAACAGCCTCTCAGAGAAGAAATGGTGTTATTAGAAAATGTTCTTTCTGTTTCCATTATCCTGTTGACCATTGTATTCTTTCCACTCGATGTGTCAGCACTGAATCTGGTCCTGATCCAAACACAGAAGGGTGGAGATTTTTAAATGCCAGCCATCTGTTTGCTCCTTAAAGGAATGCTGGTCAGCCTACTAAAGTCACTGTAAGTGGCAGGTAGAGGAATGTGAAGAATGCTTAGAAAAAAATCCATAAAGTGTATCTCTTGTTTTCTTATCTCTTCTCTCACAACAACAAGAAGACACTTAGCGTCACCCCTGTAATTGTCTTTTGGCAAATTGTTTGGTTAGTATTTCCTGCCCCAGATAGAACAAATTGTCATTATTCTTCTCACCTCAATTTCTCCTTATCTAGCTAGATAAATGTGGTGTGGCCATAAAAGGTACCTTTACAAAATGTGAACTACAATCTGCTATACTGTTATACTGTTATGCTTCTGAGTCTTTCAGACAAATTTTTGCTAATACCAAGAAAATAATTTTAAAGTGATTATTCAATGTCTTAGTTATTCATAAAATATTTTTCTTGCTTTTTTCTCCATTGCTGTGGGGTTTTTGGAAGCAGCAATAGGAGAAAACAGCAGACAAATGAAGGTATAAGATGCATCTGAGCAGCATCTTAGTAACATTGTGGAAGGCAATAGAAATCACATTAAAGTCTTGTTTACTTACTCCAGGAAATGTCCAAATCACAGCTTTGCATGCAATCTTATTGTATTATTTGTGTCATTTTCTATGGCTTATTTAGTCTGTGATGACCTTGAGCAGTAATATCTATTTCCACTACAGCAATTCACTTTTTTTGAACATAAAATTAGAAGAAGTCTGAGGCCAGTCTGGAAAAAGGGTTAGTTGCATAATCTGTGGGTGAGTTTGGGATTAGAACCATTAGCTCCTAAATGGATGTTCCCTCCAAGAGCAATGGAGCATTGCATTACCACAATGAAAGCTGTCATTACAGTGTGGAGAAGCCAGGTGATCCCATTGGGAATGGTGTGCATTGCTCTGTAATGAGCACGGCAGCGTTGCTTGCTGCTTACGGAAAAGGTGTACTTCTGTCAAGCTGGTAGACACTGCATATGCTCTTTGGAAGCCAGCAGACATGAAAAAGAGAGTTAGCGCTGAAAAAAACAGATATGTGGGCTTTCAGCTAATGTATGTCGGCACAGTGCCATGAAGCTATGCGGGTTTATTAACTGTAAGAGCTGCTGCTTATGTGTAAATTAGGCCTGCCACCTGGCTGGTTTCCAGCTGTCTTGCCTGGTTTTATTCTGAACTTGCTGGCTGCTGTTGGAGCTACTGTACAGATTGGTCTGGACATTTTCAGCAGACATTTTTTTCAAAGGTGGCTGGCCTTTTCTGCATTGAAGATGACTGCGTTTTACCTGTGTTTTAACAACAAAATGCCACTAAAGTCACAGAGGTAATTATTCTGAAACTTTAATGGTAGTGATCACCCTGACAAAAAAAATGGGTCACTTAAAATGTAGTAAAACCAGGTTAGCTTCATTTAAATAAAATGATGATGAAAAGGCATGCAATCTGTCTCCTTTTATAGCTTTTGTAATTATAACAGTTATGTAGATGGATGTAGATAATAAACTATACTAGAAATATATTTTGACACTTACTGCATTATAGACCAACAGAAACTTGTTGATAGAAGTTTCACTTTCTAAGAACTTTACGTCTCTTCATATTTCTTTCTTGCCTTTTGTTTTCTGCCTGGCTTTAGAGATATGCCAATTGATAAGCCTTCTGTGCTGAATTAATTTACTGATAATGACTATTATTTTCTCTGTTTTTTAGAGATGTTCAGACAGTGTGTTTCCAGACCAGTCAATGTCTTTTCTTCCACAGTGGCCAGTACAAGCCAAATCAGAGAAGACTGAGAGTGCAAATGCTGGATGTTTAAGTTAATTTTGTGTCCAAAGTGTCTGAAGAATTACTTTATGATCTCACTCAACTGCCATTTTTAAGCCAGGGGTGAGGCTTCCAAAGTTCAGGTGGGTGCTCAAATTTGTTCTCACAATTCAAAGGCAATGTTTGTATTCTGGCCATGTATAGAAATGTATGGCTGTGCTACACAACATGCAGCCTAACTGAGGTGTATTTGGTCAATGGACCTTCTTGGCTGTCCTTGAATTTGTGAAGTTGTATGATCCTTCTTCTGGCTTTGAAATAGTCTTAGCAACCTGTACCAGGCTACAAAAGATATACGTTCTCCCGTATAGATGAGAAAAAAGGGTGAACATTAATTCCAAGTAAACTGTCAAGCTTTTTTTTCCCACATATAATAGTATCCGGATGTTCTATGTCTGCTAGAAACAACTCACTAGCACCTAATACTTACAATATGTGTATAAACAGAGAGGTCTTGTTTACATGCCAAATGCTTGCACTCACCCTGCTGTCCGGTGTTGGAAATAGAGTTGTGTGGCTGTGAGTGATTCCGGTCCTTTGCAGACATTTCTGTTCTGCAAAATGACTAATCAGGTCATCATAGGTATTCCTAACATAGGAGGAAAAATGGAGATGGGTAGAATGGGCATAATTTAAGGAAAATATGAGTGCTCTTTTCCAGATCTGATTAAGTCTTGGCCGTAAGCACAATATAAGCATTAAAAAAGCCCCCCAAACAGAAAAAAATTCTGTTTTGTGCTTCTCAACATTAGATTATCTGCTGTGATCAGATGTTCAACACAACACAATATACTGTTCTCATTTCAATGATTTTGGAACAAAAATCAGAGGAGATTTGATGAGACATTCACCTAGCTTTCAGGATCAAGATATTGTGTTCAGATAAGCTTTTAAATTAATAAGTGCTTATTATCAACTTATATCCTAACAATTCATGCAACAAGTATAGAAAGGTAAAGCTGAGACAGCTATACCTTGTAAAGATCTGTACATTCTTAACACAGTTTCCTAGCAATTCAGATAACATCAAATTTGTTACCTTTACAATATCTTGCTTTGATGTCTCTGGCATTTTTGTGTGTGGGGAAAAAAGTCTTAAAGATGCTAAAGTTTATAGAACAACTTTGCCTTCAGGGGCACTGACAGTTCACAATCTGGAATATATCCGCACCCCCCTGACAATTACAGTT
The DNA here is from genome assembly GCA_020745775.1 of Theristicus caerulescens. Classification (NCBI taxonomy): domain Eukaryota; kingdom Metazoa; phylum Chordata; class Aves; order Pelecaniformes; family Threskiornithidae; genus Theristicus; species Theristicus caerulescens. Next base: position 14,054,528 of record CM036561.1, read on the forward strand.
TTTTAAATTTTGCAACATTAAGACAGTCTGAAAGCACAGATTCTCTTTAAAGTATGTACTTACTGTTTATGCCTGTCAAAATTATCTGTAAAGATGATTTTAGCTAATGGATTTTAAATGTTCTATAACTTTTGAACACTCTTAATATATATGTTGAGTTTTATTCTTCCATCGCTGAAACTCATGCAATCTAGCTGACCTTTGTCAATTATAAACACTTAACTGCCGGCAGAGCCAGTTTTGTTGGCACCTCATATCAGATTCCTGAAAACATTTTCAGAACTATTTCAGATACCGGGGAAGTCACAACATTAGCATAGCATGTAGATCAATCTCCTTGCTTGCTGTTCAGCAGCCATCTCATTCTTTTTTTCTGTAGGAGAAATGCTTCTTTACAATTTTCTCACAGCTGCAAGAAGCTGAATGAGCTTGGTCATGCCAATAACACTCTGAACCCAGGAGGTGAACCATGTATTAGGATATATAACCCTGCTCCATTTCCCATTTAGGACAATGTCAAAATTTCTACTAAACAAAGTAAAGGCAAAAAAGGAGCCAGTGTTTTCTGCTTACCTGGCATGTTCCTTAATCATGAGAGAAGAATGTAATTCTGGTTTGTCCCCATTAAATTGCCCATATTGCTATTCAGATACTCTGCATGCAATCTAATTGTGTAATGAACATGTCTCAGAGCCCCTATTTAAGTGTCTAATATTTACATTTGAAGGTCTTTACCTCTATAGATCAGCTAGTCTTGTCTTTTGCTTCAAAACATCTCTTACTCACCTTTATAATACTTCTACACTTTTCATCTGTTTTTGACAGTGGATTGTCTCAAGCTTTTTAATCTATAGAAAGTACAATGAAAGACTGCTGGGACTTTCAAAAGTGAGCAAGTATGGGGAGGAGGCAGAAAACTTTGTTTCTGCAGTAGAAGTTTTATTTTAGCAGAGCATTGGGCTATTTTCCAGTGGAAGGGAGAGCTGTAAAAATAGGATGGTCTGAGTGTCACAGCTAGGGGATCAAATCTCACTAGAATGCAAATACAACGTACAGTCAAACTGAAGATGTGAACAAACTAAATTGATGTGATAAGGAAAATGAGGAGTCAGAGTTACGTACTAGGAACCCAGATGAAAACAATAAGAATTGGAATTTCTAAAGGTGAAGCACTTCGACATGATGAAATGACAAATAATTAATGATATGGAATGACATGATTAATGATAAGGAAAAAGCAGAATTTCTCAGTATATATATATTTTCTGCATTTGAAAAGATGATCTATGAGTTTGTATCATTTGAGAAAGATTATGTCCTTCATCCATCCACCAGTCAACTGGAAACAAAAAGGATTTGAAAAAACATCTTCTAGAGATAGCCTTTTTAAAATCTTTTTTTTACATCAGAGAGTCCTTAAAGAATTGGTTCCTCATATACTTTGCCTGATGTTATTTACTTGTAACTTCCAGAAAAAATGTGACAGATTCATGAAGCTGCTAAAGTGTTAGTATAGTACCACAATTCGTTAAAGGCAAATAGGAAGACTGGAGTAACTACAGGCTGGATAGTGTGATACAAAACCTAGGAGTGAGAGGTGAGAGGGCTGACATGGGATGCAGCTGAAAAAGAGTGAAGGGTGAAGAATATAATTGATCAAGGTCATTTTCTGAAAATTAGTTTTTCTCAAAGAGTTTGATGTGATACTTTGACAAGATTATGATTGTTTAAGAAAACAGTTATGTAACTATATTTGGACTCCTGTAGGGTGAATGACTTCATACTGTATTATTCAAAATTATTACTATTATTACTCTTATTCAAAATACAGCACAGTACACTAACAATAAAGCATAATACCAGATTAAGAGATGGCTAACTGACAGATCACAAAGATAGCTGTCAATAGAGAATCGTCATACACGTGTCTGTATTTCTGCATTAGATATCATCTTTTTCAACATTTTCATCAATGTCTTGGAAGTTGATAAAATCGCTACTGATGAGATTTCTGTCAAATAAAATAAAGGGTGCCCTGGAAGCTACTGAAGTGAGCAGTACAGTCAAAGTAATTGAAACTGTTTAGGAAGCTGACTAGTGCCAAAATGTTTCTAGTTTCCAAGTACTCGGTTTGGAGATCTCTGAAAATTTTCTCATCTTTTTTCTTCAGTTTCTCTGATCCCTCTGCATCTCATCTTTGGGTACTCATTGACATAGAGCAGTTCAGCTGCTAGATGTCTTATGAGTTCTCTGTATTCACAAATACGCCAGTCTACTCCGGACATGATTACTTGGCTACATCCGTACAGAAAACCTAACTATTCTCTCTCTTTGAGGCCAACTGGCACAGTCTGGCCACTTCCATAGTGTTACATTTTCTTTCCTTTCACATCAGGACAGTCTCATCTAAATTGCCCTTTGGGAGTAGTCCCTGACCTTTGCTGGTTCTCAGGCTGTTTTCTGGAGTAGTGGCAAAGTGAAAGTGCTGGCAGGGACTACTGAGTGGTTTGACAGTGTGGGTGGATTAGTTCCAGAGATGGAACCTGTGCCTGGATCTGTGCTATATATTAATGCAGATACAACCTTTCTGTGCAAACAAAAGTCCTGCCTTCTCTCTCTGACATCTTTTAATGTATACTCATCTGACAAATCAAATCCAGCATGGATGAAGTGAAACATGTATTTCCCTGCCTGCCATCACTGCTTCTAACAAATATGTCCTCACAGTTACTGCTTTTCCTGATCTCTGCCATCTTTGTCTGTCATGTAGAATGATAATCTGAACATAGCCTTCAACCCTAGACTCTCCCTCAAGCCTTGTATCCTGCCTTGGCCCATCAATAGCCCTACACAGCTTACACTCATAGTACAAAAATTCACAAAATAAATAATGAGTAATAAGGATAAAATTGTCTGGGAGCAGGGAATTTGAAGTGCACCTTGGAATGAGGAAGGGATTTGGAGCACAGGGAGAGTCATATAATAGAAAGCATGATATGGATTTATAAACCATAACTAACATACAGTTAAACATGAACTTTTAGAAAGATAGTGGATAGAAAGCCAGGGAGTACATGAAGGGAATTGATTTTATCTCTGCAAGTGACCCTGCTCATTAAATGTAACTACCCACCCATTTCTTTTCCCCTCGAGAAAAAAAATAATGTATGTATACTTTTGATGTTCACATTTGCAAAAGAGATGGTGAACAATTGGAAGCAGTATAGAAAAGAATTATAATAATATTCAAGGACTGAAGACAATACCATAAAACAGTCTGTTTATCAAAGCTGACTGGATAAAAACATGTAAATACCTTCATGTTACCTGATACTGAATGAAAAGTGCACTTACCCTTGACAACAGCTAAGAGGTGAATAGGAGGAACCTGTTCCAACCTGAAAAAATGTTAGAATGGAAAGGAATGTTAAGATATTTTCTTCTTTTGTATTTAACTGTTACTGCTTTTATATACTAGAATATTTTTTTCACTCAAAGTACTTAATGTCACAGAGGTTGCTTGGGTAAGCAACCAGAAAAGCAATGATACTTTTATCACTGAAACAGTCATGCAAAATTAGTGCATAAATACAGAACAGCCTTTGTTTCTGAGTATTGATGATATGTTGGAAGTAGTGCCTAAATAACTAATATAACTTTAATGTGCTACATTACCTCTACTTGCAGCTTGTGTCTACTATTTTTTTATCCTTCCAGGTGTCCAAAAATATGTCTAAAACACATGGATAGCATGCACTACATGGAAATATTGCTGAAGATCTAGAATGTAAAGCCCCTAAGCCAATCCTTTGTGCTGTAATTCCATTTAATGCAACTGAGGTGAACAAAATTTCACCAGTGATGAAACTGGCTCAAGCTTTTAATTTGCAAAACAACATGGAGAAGGGAGAAAATAACTGTTTTCCTGAAGGTATTTCCTGGAGCTATAAATTAAATATCAATGAATACCATGAAGAAAACTGCCTCACTGATTCATTAAGACCATATAGTACAGCGCATTCTGAGTAGATACTACAAAAATGAGGGATTTTTGGCTGTTTCATTTAGTTACTTCAGTATGAGATTTTTTTCCTTTGCCAAGGACCCTAAATCATGGTAATGAGTGCAATATTAACAACTACTGGATAATATCACATAGTCACCACACCATCAAGTATATATATTCCACAATAAATTATGCTGCAAGGCTGTTCTTCCCTCTTTAAAAAAAATAATTCTGCCTTAATTTTATCTATTACCACTGATTTTGCCCTTTGTACCACCAGGTACACAGGTGCCCAGGTCTTTAGGGACAAATATCCCCTGCTTCCTTATTGAGGATAGATGAAGGGTAGGCAAGGTCCTAACAACATCCCAGTTAAGTGCCTAGAGATAAGGGGGATGAAGCCTCGCTTTCATTTGGTCTCCCATAAGTGTATGTAATACACATTCAGACTGGAAGAATGAAGGGAGATGTGAACTTGGATGCACTCTACTGAAGTCAATAAATTCTGTGGGGCCAGTGTCTTACCCTTTTAAAAGTGTGGCTCCATTGGTTCACATCACGATGAGGATCTCTCCTTCCATATTGTCATGGGCATTGAATAGTCTTCAGCTCTAGAAGAACCGAATATTAGAACTCTAATTTACAATCAGCACTGTAAAAAGCTTTGTCCTATTCACATTGTCTGGCAGCAGCAAGCACAAATCTGTTTACTGAAAGCCATTCCAGGGCATTGTAATTGTCCTTATTTAGGCAGTCTTAAAAAGGGAGCAATATATAATTCATGGCAATCTTTAAAAACTGGCTGACCAAGGCTCATGACAAATGCTTACAAATGAGGATTAAAACCTGAGTTGTCAGTGAGATAATTAGTTTATTCCAGCACACTGAAAGGCTGTGGTTGTGATGATGATGGGTGCCATCTGATGAGTAAGAGTCGTATTACAACACAAGCACATGCTCCCTCTTCCCCTCCCCTCTCCTCCAATATAGACCTTATTTAGCCAGCTATGATACTGCTTTTCAGAAGGAAAAAAAGGAGTTGTTTTAACTCTGCTATTTTCTGGATCTTTTCAAATAGTGATTGACAGTCCCCATTTGGCTAGAGTAGCATCCGAGACCACAGATGTCAAAGAGAAATATTTGCAAATTCAGTTCCCTCTCTTAAAGCAATTATTTTTAGTTTCTGACGAGCAGGCAACTATACCCAGATATTCATAAACAGATTCCTAATGCAAAGGCTGACAGCAAATTGGCTGTATTACAAAACAAATTGTACCCTCTGTCAATAGGTTCCATACTCTGTATTTTCTTTCTACCAGCATTGCTGGTTGCAACATGTGAAGACTGCAACTGGGTCATCATTTTCCCATCATTTTTATATAGGTAGGATAGCTGTGGAGGGAAAGAAGGAGGGGAAAATTAGGTAGCTCTTCTGCTTTAGCATAACACAGAGCATAGAGTAATCTGCACCTAGTCAGGAATGTATTCAGACAGGCAGCAAGTAGACTGAAGCTATCGTCATACTAGGTAACCTGTAACTAGGGACATTATTTAAGTCAAGTAGCTCAGTCTGCAAATTCTTATCCTTCAATCTATGAGAATAAAATACTGAAGATTAGACATATGATCAGTAGCAGACTTCTTACCGTGTGTCTTATCCACAAATAACAGGAGAATGAAGACAACTATGAATTTAAAAAAAAAAAGTGTATAGTCCTGATCGGAACATCAACGTTGCTTTATAGAATGTCAGCTGACTTTGAATGTGTCAAATAATCTTTTATTCTTTTTGCTCTTTATCACCTTCAATTTATTTAGTTTCCTAAATTCACTTTCTATATTATTACAGAGCTTTTCAAGTCTTTTGTAATCAAGCAGTGACACAAAGAAGTATTACTGGGTTTCTTATAGCAGACCCTGATGTACATAGTCCATTCTAGGGAGAGTAAGAGTAGAAGGATAAATTAAGTATAGGAAAAAATATTCTATCTATTAAAAGTGCTTCTGAGGAAAAAAAAAATTTCATAAGCAGTTAGCCTGCAGATGACAACAACTCCTATTAGGAAGAGAAATAATAAAGCTGGATCATGAGAACTAAAGCACTGGCAGCTCCATGGTTAAACACTAAACCCTTCATGCTAAATGAAGTCAAAGCAAACTTATTGTGACAGATAGACCTGCCTCTGCAAAGGACAAATCTAGTGAAAACAGCTTTCCCCAAATGAAGATGTTAACAAGCGGCAGAGGAACTGAAATGCATCCACTTCAAAATAAATGCCAAGTTATAGAGCAAGAATCCAAGCGTGAATAATGCTAGAGATGGGATTTATTTGCATTACCCAAGTAAACATAATGTAATACAAAAGTGTCCAGTGGAAAGGCTGAGATGTTATTCATGACATAAAACTTACCACTTTAGAAAAGGTAAAGTTACAAAAGGATAGCATGCATTTTATTGCTTTTCTTGCTCATATAAGACTCACTTGAAGGAAGAAGTATGAATTGTTTAAAATTTGAAACTCATGTCATGCTTACGTTGTGTTCATGGGATTCCTGCTGATGTCACTAGGACATTAAAAGGCAAAGTATCTCCACATCATACAAATGTAGTGACATTTGGAAAAAAAGTGAGATTTGTACCACGGATAAAAGATCTGCATTGCAGCCGAGTGAAGGAAACTTTGTTCTTGGTCTTTAATAAACTTCCTGTCACATGTATCACTCCCGGTCTCAACAATTTCAATCTTAGTGAACTTCCTTCTTTCATGATTAGTGAAGTGCCTGTGGCTGGATAACAGAGGTTAGTTATTTTCTAAATGTCAGTTTTAGCAGAGTGTAAATGACTAGAGAAGACAAGGAGTGCAATGCATACAAGTAATACTTTGATGTGTGGAGATTAAATATTTTACGAGATGAATCATTTCCTGATGCCTCAAATGTGTGGGTTTTGTTTCTTTTCTGTATATTTAAAGAAAGTGGATAGTTGCGTTATTACATTAGTGATGATGAAAGGGAAGGCATTTTGCTTGTGAACTCAGAGTCACACCTCTCCGTAACTCGTTTCATTTAAGTTAATGGCTGACCACATGACCCTGTGTTTATGTAGCATGATGTACTTTTGATATGGTAAGAGTTTATATGGAAACATGCACTCTTGGTTTGGGGAGATACGATCAATGTCCTTTGCTGTGAGCAGAAATGAAATGAACCCGCCAAGAGGTTTTCCTTGCAAGCTTAATTCATAGAAACTGATATCAGCTTTTTCAGATTTTATTTCAGTAAAAAAGGTATTTGTGTAGTTACTGCCACCACATACTGCTTTTGGACACACGCTAACATGACACCATGTTGTGTGGATAGCTCTCTAAAAGGGTCTGGCAGCACTTTTATTGTGACCCCCTGGGCCAGTAGATGTGCTAAACTCTGTTTATAGCATTATGAAAACCTGTGAGCTAGCTGAGGTCACACTGGGACAGTATTACGACGAGAGGTTTCTAAGCAAAAAATGGTATTGATGGAATCAAACACTTATGATTTCTCCAATAAAAGTCAATACCTTTTAAATTCAGAATCTAAGTACATTCAGGTAAAGCATGGGTCTTTAATTGCTGAGAGTTAAGTCAGGAAATTCTACAGTTTGGCTAATTCCATGACAGTGTCTGTGGAACTGCAAATAAAGACAGCTCGGTTACAAACGGCTGTCAGACATGGCTTGCGCTATCAAGAGTTAAGCAGAGATGGATGATTGGCACAAGCAGTATATTTTTAGTTAAGAAATGAAATAGCCATATAATTACTATTTTTACCTTTTTAATTGTAAAAGAGGTTGAAATAAGAAGCAACCAGATTTAAAAATGAATTTTTCATTACATTAATTAATAAATGACTTTTTAAATTGCTTATTCATAAGAAAATGTTTCTGCTTCGCTGACTTTTTCCCTTTCCCTCTTCAGATTTGTCTCCAGGGCAAACATCTCTTTAGCTACATACCTGGCCTAGAAGAAACCTCCCATTTCAAACTCTACTTATTATGACAGTGCCTGGTATGACAATCCTATTGCACAGCCAGAGGTGTGACAAAGTAAGTTGCAGTTCATAAAACAGCTAACCCTTACAGGTCATACTGCTGTTTCAAAGCAATTTTGTCTCAGTTCTAGGGGAAAAGGGTGTAGTTTGGGTGTACAGGCTAGGAAAATCAGTCTGGTGTAATTCTTTGTCTAGGACTAGATGATATTGTTATCATCTACAGTAAGTTGTGCTAGCAGTGTTATTTGGGGCTGGGTTGCATGTCTATACTGCCACCCTTGTGGAGGGCTGATGGGAAGAAGGATTACTAAAGCTGGCTTTGTAGATGGGGAAAAAGCATTCTACAGAAGTACCTGGGTGCAGGAAGAGCACTCATCAGTGGCTTACGCAGCCCTCTGACATTGGCTTTTCCTGTCTTCACTGGATCCTCTTCTGCTGGCCAAAAGAAAGAAATAAGTCTTTATATGCTAGTCTAATCTAATGTTGGTAAAGACCAACACTGTCTGTCCTCCGATTTATCTTTACATTTACGCATATGTATAGGATGAGGCAGATTCTGCTCTTTATCCTCATGTCACACTTTCACCTTAGAGTATCCTCAAATATTTTATAAATAAGATTGACCTTGTTTATTCCAGTTTTTATGTTCACTACAGGGTGAACTGTGGCTTCATTATACCTGGGATGCAAAAGGGATGTGAGAATGTTAGCTATGGACTCTGCATTTTGTATTGCACTGCTCAAATGTCTTTTTTGTGTCTCTGAAAAGCAGCAGGAGCTCTGTCATATCCTGCCTTGCTCATCCCACTCTTTACACCCAGGCTGATGGGTCAGGCACATTGTAGCAACAAGAAGTTACTATCTACAAACATGTTGTTTCACTAGTTTCTTACAATGAAAACCTGCCCCGAAGCAGCACAAAGGACATAAAATGCAACAGAAAATCAAGCTTAGTTTATGTTTGGCGGCTAGTGGTGGTGGTGAGTGTTTCCTTTTAAATTGTGGCACGAAAACAAACTAAACTACTGTTGTTGGAGAGGGAACTTTCTTTGAGGTATATGTATTATCTTAAACTTTTTTTTTTCCCCCAAGACTTAGATTAACTAATATTTGAAGATAGTACAGCCTGCTCAAACTCATGTTGGTGATACCCTTTCACAATGTCAGGAAATGAACGCTTCTCATGGTCCATGGGTACCACCACACTAATGAAGAACTTATGCCCATTGGCCTGGGCGGCGAGAGGTTCACTCAACAGTCATTAATGCAGTGGCTTGTTTTCAAATGCACCGATACCATATAGCGGATGCTCTCTGAGGTCCTTTGGTTCTCACCTGCCCACTCAGTGAGCTTAAACATCTATCCTAACTCCATTTCCCTGATAGCACTGACACTGCAAGCCTTTGTCCCTCATGGCAGAGACAATTAACTCTTGAAGGAATATTTTGAGGGTCACAGAGGGAAGACTGAGGGGGAGAATATATATGCAATTTCCCCAAATTCAGTTACACACTTTTATATTCAGAGCTTAAATTCAGTTAACATTGTGGGGGAACATGTCTCTCAAGCTGCAATCCTTAGCAATCTTGGCCTCAGCTCTATTTATTGTATTTTTTAAAGAAAATGTCCAGCTTTAGGAAACAAGGCCACAAACAGTACAGCTTAAGTATAGCACTTATAGCAATATAAATGTGAATCTGAGAGGTCCTGAAAGAGAAAAAAAAAGACGGGACTGAAACAACACATTCTCTTAACTGGAAATCAACCCTCACTTTCTAGCGTTAATCATTTTAAGTCAGTCTTGCATTTCATTTCCATAAAAAGGGCATAAGAAAGGTTGCAAATCTATGTCATCTACTGTGAATGAATTCTCTTTTTGAAGCTCTACAGCCTACGGTTATTTAAATGATGCCATCACTGAATATTTGTCTCCAGTCAAGAACTAAGCCTAATGAGCCAAGAAGAGCACAGGCACATGTTTAGTCCCTAGGAAAGAATATTTATGCTCAAAGAGACCTATGGAGCTCAGAAAACCATACAATCACCACTTAAAGGCCTGCAGAGCTGGCTCAAAGCAACAATTTGTATTGGTGATGCACATACTAAGAACTACTTTGAAAGCAGCTCCAGTAAAACAACCATCACTCTTCTATTCTGTGTTTCTACCCATTCATTTCCATTACACTCTGAATGTTACATTGCTGAACAAGAAGCAACTCTGCAATAGATATTTTGAGCTAGAAAGCAATTTCTAAGAGATTTTCTTTATTTTTCTTTTAATAACATTACTTATATATAAAGGAATAGATTTTACTTTCAGTTATACCATCATAAACACTCCACAGATTTAACATGATTTGCCATGGGTTTGCATACCCGAAGTTTGGCAGGCTATTTACCAAACATCAAGAGGGTTAAATACAGAATCCCAAAGTTGAAAATTAATGTGAGTTTTAGCTATTGAGGTAACTAGATACTCTATACATAAGAATATTGTAAATAACATTCTTTTTATTTCTTACAGAGAAGCGGAACGGGCATATTTAGTAAGAATCAGTAACTGAAAGAACAGGTTGCTGAAACATGTCCAAAATTGTGAAAAGCCTTCATCCAAATCTGCAGCCATAGTTAGGGGCAGTCTTAGAATAGAGAAGAAGTCAGTTTGTAACTCAGTTTAGTACCACCTGAATGCCAAGACATCTCCGGAATGGTTTGAATGCCATATGCAGTGCTCTTGTAGGCTTGCTCTTATCATCCTGAGAGGGCCTTCAAAGCATCTGGATATTTCCAGGATGCAGGAAAGTTGTATTTCTTGAGGGAGAAGATAATGACTGACTTTCTCCTAACAGTGCCACCTGCACTTTCTATCAGCTGGGTCCCTAACATGCAGAGATTACACTTGGCTGTGTGAAGAAGTGTTCCCTCTTTATGTCACCTTGCACTGGAGATGGCATACAAACCACTTGTCTTATGGGAATCAAACAGTTGATTTATAAGAGGAGAAGGCAATGACCCTTTATTTTTCTCACAGAAACTGAAGACCAAAGAGGTTCCAACATTTTATACAAGATTTTCTTAATCCGAAAGTTTTGACAGGGTGCCAGTTCTGAATACTTGTTTTGGGGCTTTTTAATCTACAAGATCTATTCTTCTTCCTGTGAAAGAAGTGAAAAGCAAACAATAATAAAAGATTTTCATCTGAAAAAGACATGAGCACAAGTTAAACAAATGAGTATTTTTCTTTTGATTACCTCTCATTTGCTACTGAACTGTGAATTTGCTGCTTCGTTAGATGTGAGGTGAACAAAGGGAAACTTAATTAAAGGTTGTTGCCTCTCCACATCATTGGTGCCTAAAATCCATCATATCTCTATTCCCTGTTAGATAATTCATTATAAAGAACTGATCACTGTTTTTGTTTTAAGGCCCAAAGCATGGTATGCCAGGTCACATGCTAAAAAAAGTTTGTCATAGATATGATAATTACACTTCAGCAGTAAGCTACTTTATTCTCATTTTAGTTATCTCACAGGACTGAAACCAGAACCCTGTCTTGTGGAAATTAATGAAAGTTTCCTATAAATGAAATCAGGAGTAGATCTCTGAAGGAGAATTCTCCTGACATACAAAGCATTGTATAGCTTGAAAATCAGGTTAGTCACCCAGGCTTGGGGTGAATGTGACCGTTTGTTAAATCCCAGCTGAGGAAGCAGCCTTGATATAACTGAAAAATTCTTCCTCTGCATTGCACAGGACAAGGAATCCACTCGAGGACATATTTTTTCTGAGGCATTAAGGCTAAACAGTATGCACACTAGCACGATAGCACTGTTAGAGGAAAGACCTTTCATAGAAGCATGGTACCATAACACATTGAATTAACTAGCCAGCTCCAAGCCCAGCTATGAAAGCGAGTTTCATCTCTAACTACAACCCATATTCAAGATTATACACACGCACATTTATATAGACATACATATATAGAGATTTTCAAGTATAGTATATATATGAATGTATATATTTACAGATAGGCATTGTTTGTGTTTCAATTTCCAATCTTTGTCACATGCAGAGAAGCTGTGATCTTGAATACATTTTATGTGTTCAAATCTCTGCTAGGCTTGAGTGAGGAGAAATAAAAATTCTTCAGTCTTTAATGTTTGGAATATTTTCAGCGGCCTACTCCTCTTGCAAGAATTGTTGTCCCACTCTAACAGGGATGTCAAAGGAAAGCCACTTATAATTAAGTAAGTTTGCAGGAGGCAGAAAACAACCATAACTATTCCTTGCAGATCTGTCAAGGACACCTGCTGTTAACAGCTACCTAGTTACTGAAACAATGTCCTGCCACTTTCAGAAAAAAAAAAGGAAAAATATGTGGTAGCTTAAGAAATTATTGAAGAAAAAGAAGTGTGGAATTAATTTTACTAGGATACAAAAGATACAGGTTTTATATATATGTATGTGTATATATATAAATAAATTTCTCCTTTGTTTTCTGGATCCTTTTTCACCATTAAACAGAGCTGTACCTCAGTTTTCATGGGTGTGTGCTGTATAGTTTTATTCCAGCAGCAGCACAATGTAGGCACAGTTTGCTGGTGAATCTGACCAGCAGAACTGTTTACATAGTCATTTACACTTGAGCAAAAGTAAGAGTGAAGCGTGGGCAGAAGTCAGAGGTGGTACTTTTCACTCAGTTACCCAAGGCTGCCAGCATCCCAGAAGCAGCTCTGTGCAGCATGAATTACAACATCAGCTACTTCAAAAACATCGGATCTGTCGTATTTGATGCTGGAATTACTATACGTACTTGAGCATAGCAAATCCAAGAAGGCAGAAGCATCCCACGTGCACTGAGTTCAAATCAGGTACAAAAAGCTGTAGCTATAAATTACTGCTAGACATAAGGATCTTTGGCCATAACTGATAGAGTTGTCTGGTCTGATGATGTTCCTTTAAAGAACATTTGTAAAGGATTGTTGTAGCAGCCTATGATACAATTAAGTGTATTTCAGATATGTCTACATCTGATACTGTGAACAACATTAATTCCTTGTGTCTACTCCAAGTGGAATAACAAAAAGACATGTATCTGCTTTCGCACTTATAATCAATTAAGTGCTGGGCCTCAACGAGGTTTATTAGCTTGGGCTTAACATCACATAATATGGTCAGATAGTTTCTTCTCAGTCTGGAAGTGGACAAAGACAAGCTTATACTTGCCCAAAGAACGTGGTATAAGCTTACACAGTTTCTCTCAAAAGAGCTTCAGATATGGTCTGGTCTATATGCAAAAGGTTTTGAGGGTAGGATACAAATAAACCTCAAACTGATCAGTCTTAATCCAATATCAGAGTGGCTTTTTTGGTCTGTTTATGCCTCTTAAGAAGAGCTTTAAGTTAAATTGAAAAGCTATGCTTAAAGCAGAGCAAAGCTGTTTACATTGGGGATTATAGCAGCAAAGTCTGCAGATGCACTGTGATAAAAATGTAATAAGCTATAGGATGGAGAGGAGGAAGGACAAGAATAACAACAATAATTTGTTGTTTGTATTTCACAAGCTTTGAAAAACGTAAAAAAAAAAAAATCTCTTTCCTGTTTCTGTGTGAAAGACTCAAACAGACAATAGGGTAAAATAATTCTGCCAGGGCTTAGGAAACTACGCTGCTGACTACATAGAAAATGCTGCCAAATTCAGGAAATAAACAGGCTGAAATAAACAGAAGAACAACATTTTCTTTTCCCAAATCTCTTTCTTTTAAAGTAAATCTTCTCTCATAACAACCATATGCAAAACTAGTTCAGACTGAAACATTACTGGTAAGTCCAGGTTGCTTCAATGAAAATACATTGTGCACAGCCTTTCACATCTGTGGCACACTTCCCTGGAAAGCATTCGCCCCTTGGCTCCCCAGCAAAATCAAGCACGCTGCATGTTATTACACATGCTATCTTAGCCTGGACAAGAGCACAGGATTTATGAGTCTCCAGATAGGGGCTGAAAAGTTTGAGACAACAACATTTTTAGGTTTTGGCAAAGACAGTGCCAGCTGGCTGGCTCTCAGGCTTTCCCCTGTCAAGTGAACCATGAAGCAGTGTTGGCACCAGCTGCACAGGAAAGCGAGTATACCTGGACCCTCAAAGGGAGGTCAAGTACCTCATTGACAGCCTACAGCAGGCATGAAAGAAAGAGTGGGAATGCAAAAAGAAAAAGCAAGCAATTGCTCTCAGAGAAAAACTGGGGGAAAAGAGGTGTGTGCTGGGTTGAACACAGCATGTCCATCACCTTCACACCCATGGGCTGGCTCTGTGAAAATGGAAACAACTCAGCACTGCTGGGACTGGAAATCCTCATGTTTCACTTCAGTCTTTGAGTACAATTAATAGGTCTGAAAAGCATAGTGTTATTGTTTATTGTCTATGTTGTACTGTCTACTGCTGAAATGAATTGCTTCCTAAATTTATTCAAATATATTCAAACCAGATATAATGGAGGGACATGGCTTACAGACTCCTATGACAATGATTTCCCACCGGTGACATTCATCGCAATAACGGAGAGTCAGTACTTCACAGCTGAGCCCATTTTCACAACCCTCCTGTCCTAAGCAGAGCTCGCTCATGCGTGCAGTCCTGCTGAAAGGAACAAGACTGACTGCTTTTTGGTGCTGTGCAAAATAAAGGCTGCAAGTGTCAAGATCCTAGGACTTGATCAGCTGAGATGCTGAATGATCTTGGCTCCCGCTGAACTCAACAGGGTATTCGGCATCTCTTTGGACTTGTCCCCTTATAATGGGAGTGTCTGTTCTTGGCTGTGGTGGTCTCTGCTCCCCTTCTCCACGGCGAGGCAGCCCAGCCTCCAGTCGCTGAGTGTAGCTGTGGGTGAGAAGGGTTACAATGGCTCGAGGTGTAGCTCAGGTTTTGGCATTTTTGCAGGCTAGATCAAGAATTCTAAACTTTTAAAAATTATGTTTGAAAAACAGCACAGAAACACCATTTTTTCAGTGAGGACTGGTCCTGGCAGTGAGTCTGACGGATGTTCTGAAGCAGAATAAGCAGCATTCAGCCTGTCCCCACCATCTGCCCAAGTCCTGTTTTCTTTTCCTCATTCAGTTCCATTGGAAAATATCAACAGAAAGTGGGGTTTTCTTTACCAAGAAAGATGTTGGTCTGTACTGAAACTCATGAGTCCTTTGTATTCTGGGAGAATACAGCTGCAGCGTAATGAATGGTAACCATTTGAACTCTCTGAGATAAACTGCTCCAAAACTTGATAAGGGCTCTTGAACTATGTTCATGCTACACACAGGACTAATCTGGCAATTGGATAAATTTCGTTTTCTGCTCAATTACAGAATAAAGGCAACACAGGAGATGTATTCAATATATAAAACAGTGATTTGGGAGCAGATGGAAATCTGAGCACGTATTGAGTTACGGACTTTTTTTCCCTCTGTGTGTATTGTATGATCATAGAAAATCCTGAGGAAATATCCAAGTTAAGGAGCAACTGCATCATTAGCTAGGCAAAACAGAGATAGAAAAGACACAGGTTATTATTTACTTGTAGCTATTTATGGTAGCACCTTGAGGAACAACTAACCACGGAGACACTACTGCACTGTTCACTGAACAAATACAGAGACAGACTCCTTGCTGTAAACAACTAATGCTTGAAAGAATGAATCACACAAAGTATAGAAGGATGTAAATGTACATTTTATGTAAATGCTGAAGCACAGTCAAGATTCAAACCCATTGTTTCTCAGTCTTTTAGATAAGGTTATCTTTCATTGCTATGGAGATACAATCGTACAGCTTTTAGTTTAATTCAAAGCAAAATATGGGGGAAATCACTCTAGCTTGGTAGCATTGCCTTCCTAAATAGTCTGTTCTGTTTCAGTTATTCACTTCCTTTCTGAAACTCTTTTTCACTATTTTGGTTTGCAATGTATACTACATGATTGACATTTATTTCACCTTAAAACTTGGTCTCATGTCTTTTTATGACCACGGGAAGTGTCTGTAAGTCCTCCCTAGAGTAATTCTACATCTCCCAAATGTCTACTTTATCTGGGAGGAATCACCCTCTGGAGATTATCGCAGTCCATAAGTACAGTGAAAGCCTATATTGCTAGCCTAGACTGTAATGCTGATTTCTAGAGACCCAAAATGAAAGCAAATGAACTTCCATAAAGGTGATACTAACTTTTCTGGTACACCTTTCAATTACTAAATCTCATGAAAGAAGCACTTAATTAAAGCTATTAAAGGGAAGGCAATGCCTAATGAAAATACTATGCCAAACAGTTTGAGCCTAGAAGCCATGAAATCTGGTGGAGACTCTATCACTCCTACTGAGCTATTAGGAAATATTCTGATTCTGTAGTGACAGGTGACAGGATAAAATGTGGTAACAGCTTCTGAGATGGAGAACAGACAGACAATATTTCATCTGACCACATTTAAGTATCTAGCATGTCAACTAAAATATATATGAGTAAAACAAATGGTACTAGGCTTATTCCCTCACAGCGAGGCCAAACTGGGTTATTCTGACTAGGTCCATGCTTGCAGTTTCTCTTACCCTCCAAAACAGACTTAGTTCCTTACCCATGCTGACCTCTGAGCTCTGCCCAGCAGTTATTTGGTAAAGCAATGGCTGTTGCAGGCCAAAGCTGCACCAGAAACTGCTCTAGCAATTTTTTGGTAGGGGTGATTCAACTCCAGTGCCCAGCACTGTTTCCTGGCCATGTTTAATTTGTTAGTGTAGAGATAGCCTTAAGGTGCAGTTCATCTCCTCCCAATATAGACATCAAATGTAGCTGAATGTTTCTCAAGCTGTGATCTGTGGACCATTTGGTGATCTGTAAGACATCACAAGGTGATTTCATAATTGTTTTGAAACAACTTCAAAAGCTTTTAAATATAAATGCACACACATATATTTCCAGGCATGCAAGCAAGAAAACAAAATGGGGAAAAATAAAAGTCACTGTAGACTTTTCCCAGGGTAGCTGAATTTTATTCAGATATAAATGAAAACCATCATGGCAATGCTGTACTAGATGATCCTTGGCATAATTTCAAAAAGGTTATCTGGAGGTAGGGTTAAAAGGAGTTGAGGAACAGCAGGCTAGATGACCCCTCGATGTCCAGCCAGACCCATGACTGTTCTGCTTGAAAGGCTGCACAGATGCATCGCCTTGGGTGGGAGCTGGTTTTACGATTCCATGAAATCTGAGTATTTCTCCCCTGTACTTAGGTGTGGAGTGAAGCAGAAGCAGGAGGTAGATGGAAATGAATATCATTAGGGGGGTTGAACTTGGAATGAGCAGTGCACTGGTACCATGATAATTTTGCTCTATCTTATCAAAACACCACATTTTATTAGTCACTATTTCAGCTGTAGTACTCTTAATGCTAGTCGTGTTCCTCATTCTGTGCTACCTGATTGCCCTGAGTTTCTGACCCACACCTCTGTCCACCCCCCACACTAGGGCACTCTTGCCTCTGTGAGGTCTCTGCTGTCCCTTCTCCCCTTCCCCAGCCAAGTTCTGCTGTGGAGCAGAGTCTGACATCAGGGAGATGATCAGTGGAGAACTTCAGCCCAAAGGTAGGAGTGAGAAAGGAATACAGTTCTCATATTGTAGGATGATAAGTGAAGAGCAGAAAGTGCTGGGATAGCAGCTGTTGGAGAAAAAGATTTTGAAGGCAGTGGGGATCATAGCTGGAAACTCAGAGCCTTTTTGCACTGCTGTTTCCATCACAGACTAAGGTCCACCATACATACATCTGAGTCCCCAGCAAGATCCAGCTGGCTGAGGGATGGGAATTAGTGAGAGGAAAGAGATACCCATTATCCTCCAAGATACTACTGCTGCCTCCCCAGCTAGAGAAACGTCTTCGTTCTATAGTACCTCAATACCTTTTAAGATCACTACTGAGAAAGGTTTAAATGAGGTCACTTCAGGTTAAATTTGGATTCAGCAGACATATTTTACATGAGACATCCCTGATACACCCATGTACCACATTTCTCCAGCCTGCATTGCTAAGTTTGTGAGAGGCTTACTTACTTAGACATTTGAACTTTATATGAATTCATCCTTTTGTGGTCTGTTCCAATGTCACCTGAAATTTCTGTTAACTAATTTGGCCATCAACCATTTTGTCTATGCCACATAATAGGGTTTTGTACCAAATGGATTTTTCAGTGTGCTAGGAATGTCATGTTTTAATCGATGTCTCTTTGAATGTTAAATCTAATGAAGGCTGTAAGTAAGAGACTATAAATGTGCAGAGAGAGTTGCCATGGAAACCAGAGCAGTATCTGCTGGGTACCCCACACTGGTAACATGGCGCAGCACAGCCCCGTGCACAAGGCAGAGGCCTCCAAAAGCATTTTCAGCAGTTAGACCAAGATTTTTTGAAGCTTGGAGCAGAGACCTGGATGCTGGTTTGAGGCTGGCCACAGTATCATGACGGTAGGGTAGCAGCTGGGGGAGTCACCCACTGAGCTGGCACAGGAGGACCCTCACTGTTCAGGGCCACTGTTCAGGGCCACGTCTTCTTGGCTACTGTCTGGACAGTCCTGACGTCAGTTAGAGGAGATGAGGCTTCAGAAAAAAAATTCAGAGGCCCTACACAGGTCTGGACTTGCAGCCTCCTGAAACTGCAGCTTTTGAGCCTTCTGGCTTGATGCTACTCTAAGACGAGGAGTTTAGGACCTGCAGGAAAGAAAGGAGAAGTCTCCTCATTCAGAGGATCTGGGTGATGTAAGGAAAGCTGTTCTGGCAACTTAGAGGGTACGTCTGATCACTGCAGTGAGCACTGCTAAGGACCCAGGTGCTCTCTGCAATCACCGTGCATTTCAGCACTCATTCACTGACATGTATTGCAGAATATTGGCTCCTCAGGAGCCTACCTCATCCTGGTTCCAGGCATCCGTGGCGTGCCCACAGAAAGCTGGTGCAATGACTCAGAGGAACTGTGGAGCAAAGCCAAATTCCTACAAAGAAAATACAATCTTTCATTTTTCCTCCATATTCTGAATGACAAAGTGCTAGGACACCTTTCTAGGTTATTAAAATTAAAGAGGTTTTCAAAATGCCTTTTATTTATTGTCCTTTCTGTTTCATTTCCTTATTGCAGCTTCTTATGGCTCAGAAAATAAAACTACATTGAAAGCTCTTTGGGGCAGGGATCATTATTATATTTATTTCCAGGGCTGCATGATCTCAGTTCCTGCATAAATCTTGCAGTCACTGCTGTGCTATACGTGCAGTAATAATAGCCAGGACTGTCTACTAAGTATTGCTTATTACACATGTTCATTCCCCCCTTGATGCTCCTGGGCTTGCACTAAGCTCTTTTATTCAGTCTTCAGGAGTAAATCCAATCCCAATTAAAAAAAAATGTTTTTATTGTAACTTCGACAAATACTGGACACATTACTTTCTTTAAGACATGTGGAGCATTTAATACATTTCAGCTCACAGGGAAATAAGCCTTCCACTTCCAAGCGGGTAAAGCAACAGAGTGAAAGTGGGCATATTTCAAACAGACGTGAATGCTCTCTCAAGCTCACTCTCTCTCCCTTGGCTCTCAGCCACAATTTTAAAGCAATTTGCCCTAATCTGCCATATGGTTTTCTTTCTTTGCATTTTATAAAACTGCAGGGCTAAGTGAATGTGCCTCTTCGATAGCACTGACACAAGCCTGATTTAATTTAGACTTCCGTATTAACATACCAACTAAATCAGTGCTGCAGCCTATGAGGGAAACTTCAGTGCTGTGCACAACCAGAGCTGTAATTAGTTTCCAAGTGGTACTAGCCTACAGCCCTTGAACTGGTTCTTCCTTATGATTATTATTTCTAGAGGTCAGCCCAAAAGAACATGAAGTCTGCTCCAGCAGCATGTGACCCCCGCTCCCTTCCCCGGATCAAATCAGGCCTCCAGTAAGACATTCTTCAGGCCTGAAATCACTTCCAAACAGCAGACGTTCTTAGTAAATCTGATTCATCATGTGGAAGATCTATATGCCTGCTGTATGAAAAGCATCTCTGACTGAGATTTCCAGCAAACCCTGCCAGTGAATCCTTTTATTCAAGGAGTCCGTGCAGTATACTTTTATAACACAGATGGCTCCAGGACTCAGAGACAATTTGCTTAAATAGGCTCTCACACCAGGCTTGTCTACACATTTCACTTTGGAATTTTTAGCCTGTAACCAGAATGTGACACAGTTCACTAAACATACGTTTTGTGTGCATTTTAAGCACACAAGTTGCCCTGTAAGCTGCAGTGGGTCTGCTCCCCTGCATGATGCCCACGTACGCTCATCTGCACACTTGTTTATTCGCTTTGCTGGTTGAGTTGCAATGTGCATCGCATCGCAGGGTACCAAGCTAGCGTGGGTCCTAGCTCCATAGCAGCATGTTTGGCCTTTCTCATGGTCACAACTTAGCTGAACTGTTTCAGTAATGTAGAATATAAAGAGCAACCCCAGAGAGAGGCATTAAATGATACAGCCCTCCCTCTTCCACAAGGGCCAGTGCACCTGTGCCTGTCTTCAGATGACGCTGAATGACAGCACTACCACTCAGGACTGGGAAACAGGCAAAAAAGGGAATTCTTCCCTTTAGACTTAAAAGTTCTGAAGGCAAGGGTTATTTCCACGCTTGACAGGAAAAAACCCAACTCTTTAACAATTAAGAAAAAGTCCAGATACCTGGACAAGAATGCACTTACACTATTTAGCTCACTTCGAAGTGGAGGCATCCGTGCTATTTTGTTTTATTCAACAGACTTTCAAACTGAGAGTCTTTATAAAAACCTTTCACTCATATTTTTGCTCAGCCCTCCACAGTCAGTCTTTCCCATAATGAACATCTTTGTCAGCTGTTGTATTTTTATACAATCCAGAAATGAAATGTTTACCAGATCTCAGAACATTTGTGGCAGATTTGACTATTTTTTTCATTTGCATTTTGTTTCTGTATTTACCTTTTATTAAAAGCAGAAGTTAATATTGTGCTTCCCAGGGTCTGATCATTCTCTTTGATGTTAAAAAGAAATACAGAAATGCACAGGAAAAAGTTGTTGTTAAAATGATTTGTACATAGGACACATGTAAACCTTATCCTCTCACCCTAAAGGGTGCTCCTCCACAAATCACTGAAGAAGCGATCAGCTGCTATGGCTGGCCCACATGCAGACAGCACAGTGCAGCATGTCATGCCACGGGGATCTGAGCCCCGTTGGGTTCACCACTGAGGAGAATGGTTTGTTCAGCCCAGCTTGGATCCCACCCCATGGAAATTCTAAACTCTTTTGGAAAAAAAAAAAATCTTTTGAAATCAGAATAATCAGAATAATATCTCTGATTTCTACTTGTTTGCAGAATGGAAATTCCAACAAAAGTAATTGAAAGAAAACATTTCTGAGTGGTTTATCTTCACTACTATTTGGCACTGAAAATATGCCAAAATATTTTGCTCCAGAGGGCAAAGATGTCTTTTCCCGGATACAAACTAATGCTATAAATTACTAAGTAAGTATTAAAAACTTGTAATACAAAATTTTAAATAAAATCAAGTGAGAAAATTTATGACAGAGACAAAACAGCTCAGTCTGACAGTTTTTGATTGAAAGCTTAAATATTCAAAAAGCTTTCCAGACTGACATGTACCTGATCAGTCACATCATTCTCTAAATCCCCAGCTCTGTGGGCCAAAATGTCCTCAGGATGAAGAGAGCACTGAAACTGTGTCTTCACTTCTTGTCAGGGTGCTCCCAGCACGTGGGCTTTGATGTTAATGGAGGACAGGAGTTATTGGCTGCCACAATGCATTAACCTTGCTCACTGAGTCTTTGCGGTAAGAATGGAGAAGGGGGGACTCCACACAAATGGAGATGCCCAGTACCACCCCAACCAGGTACCTCTGTTATAGTAATGAATGAGGCTATGGAGATGTTCCTGCCCTGGGGCTCCAGGTTTGCTCTGGGTACGTGAGCAGAGGTTCACTATGCAGGAGCATGGTGCCTATAGAGAAAAGTACACTACACAACAGACTTGGAAATGCCAATGAGTATGTCTATGCCATGCAATTGTGGTGCAGCAATCCCTAAACTGGTGCTGACCTAAGTCAATAAGTCCATAGCTCTCAGCAAAGTGCTGTATAAACTTACCATCGTGCAGTTCTGC
The DNA here is from genome assembly GCA_020745775.1 of Theristicus caerulescens. NCBI lineage: Eukaryota > Metazoa > Chordata > Aves > Pelecaniformes > Threskiornithidae > Theristicus > Theristicus caerulescens. The sequence goes on from CM036561.1 coordinate 14,076,774, forward strand.
ACAGACACAGCTGCAAATCTCCCCAGAAGCCATTTCACCTCTCATCCAACTCCATGGTTGACCCCTGTGGAGACAGCAGTGCATGTCTGCACCCAAAGGGAAGACATGCGTTTAAACTCCTTGCTGACTAGACAGGGGGCACAGTACTCTAAATTATCCTGGGGTAAACTGGTACCTACATTGTAGACATAACACCAAATTTATACATACATTGTGAGGTTGGAGGGAGTTAGAGAGAACTATCTGTAAGTCAGAACAGGGCTACTCTGCATGTTTATAGTGCTCTTCATTGACCAGGAGGAGTATATTAAGGCTCTGGTTTAATAAGGTTCATACTTACCTTTAAACCTTCAGTAGCTCCATCAAGGAGAATGGGTCTATCCACCTCTTTAATTCCAGGCATGTAACTCTGTTGAGTCAAGGCCTGAAGGAAATGAGAGAGTCAACAAAGTCTATTAACATAATGACAAAGGGAAGTTTTGAGTATCTGCATATAGTGTTTAGATATCTCATCAGACAAATAATTCTTTGATGTCTCAAACTAACAACGCTTGGAAACACAGCTGAGGTTATTTTCATCCTAAGGCAAAGTAACACTCTCAAGTTGTTTCAAGAAACAAGTAGAATCAGTACCAGAACATGACTGATTTCAGCCTCCTTGAAGAACATAGCAATGGGAGAGGGAGACTAGAAATTATAAAATGTGAAATCTACAGTAATATTATGTAAGCACCTAGTGCTGCATCTTATTGCTATATAAAACATGGACAAGGAGCAAGTTCTAGCACTGGAGAAGTCATCTTCCTTGCCATTTCACTGCTAGCACGCCTGGTGGCTTAGCCTGGCCCGTGCCAAAAGCTCTCTTCAAGAGGACCCTTTAAGTCTTAGTCATCAAGCATGTCAGGGACCATCCTCTGTAGGCTACACACCTCAAGTTTTTCTCCTTCCACCTTACACTGTCATGCACTACTATCCAGGCAGACTTTGCGTCCTTAAATAGCCCTACATGCCATATCCCAGGGAGTGTAATACAAATGCTGGTTTCATGGTACAAAGCGAGCACTCTTCCACAGCACAGCTACATATTATTTCAGGGACTTTGAACAGAAAAACATACGCACTAGCCATAAGATCACAGGACTCAGAGGAGATTCAGGGCTAAGGTCTGCACACTATGAACACAACCACAACATGCCATTTTCCAGAACATGGTGTGGATGGATACAGTCAGGCGAACCAATGGACAGTGTGTCTCAGTCATTTAATATTTTGGTTTGCTTGATGTGAAGCACACCACTAGACCTGGAATTTAAAAAAAAAATTCAAGCATTTGCAAGAAATGAAAGAATATTATTATCATTTTGCAAGGAAATTCTGAAGTTAACTGTAGTAAAATTTTAGTACTGATACATAAAGAAAAAAATAGTCACAGAACTAGGGAGCAGAAGATGCCAAGCTCCTGCCAGACTGGTGTAATATATGTTAACCAAGGATGAGAACAAACTTACAACTTAACCAATATGTTAATTAGTAAAACATGGATCTTTAAAGTCCTGTACTGAAGAAGATATTTGTTTCCCTTTACACTTTAGAAACAGTAAGAACATTGATGCTTTTGTCTGGGCATTAACAAGCAAGGAGCAAAGAAAAATGCTACCCTGTTTGATGGTGATGCTGGACTTTTTCAGATGCAATAGAAATTTTTTTAAAAATCTAATTGAGGAAATGGAAAATCCCAAGAAAACACAAGGTATGAGTCAAAGCAGTCTCAACAGATTATCGTTTGTCAGTCAGGGGCCAAATTATGTCATGTTAACCCACTATATTGTATGAATCTCAGGTCCAAGACTTTATGGGTATTTTTCAGTCTGATCCTGTGGTAGACATGGACTGCTGACTAATCAGTAAAAATATTTATCATATAGGGGCTAAGTCATAACTATTCCTATATGGTGAAGGAAATGTGCTCAAACTAGGTCCATAAACAATAAACAGCCTTGGAATAATCTGGCATTGAACAGAATTATTGAACTTGTTTTTATCAATTAATTAGTCCAAAAAACCAAGCAAAAGCCAAAGATTAAAGTCTAAAAACTGTCACAGGAGGAGTTTTTATAGAATGGTCCTGGAGTGACTAAACAGGATGCAATCCTTCCCTCACCAAGGAATCTTGACCTTACATTTCCCCCTCCAATATGGAGCTCTCTGCCACCTGGTTGTACTTAATTTTGATCTGGGTTTTCCTCAGTCCCACCTGTTGGAGCAGAGTCATTTTCCATTAAGTAGTTAAATATGCTCTGAGTCAACAAGAATGCATTGTGTACAAGAGTGGGTCTGGGGACTCGCCTAAGACACTGCCCCAGAGCGCAAGATGATGCCTACTAAAGCCTTCTGCTGAGATGTGCATTCGGCATCCCTCAAAAAGAGGAAATTCAGAGAAATAAAGTTGAGAGCGCTTCAAAACCAACAGATGAAAGGTAGCTGATTCTTTATCCAGCAGTTTTGCTAATGTAACATATCAAAGTTGTTGTTTTTCCAGCCAAAACTATTTCATGAATTTGACCTAAATTTCTTAATAGTTTTGGGACAACCAGAATTGCATTTTTCCTCAAATAAACTATTCATCAGAAAGAAAATTACTGCTCTTGTCACAGAACACCAGCTGCCTACCCATTCAAAAAAAAAAAAAGCTTTAAAATCAAAAGAAGCAAAATTAAAAGTCTTAGAGTATCTCTTAACAGTCACAGAAGGCATGTAAAAAGAATAAAGTAAAAAAGAAAAGAAGCAGGAAAGCAAAAGAAACATAGAACAGTATGGGATAATTGTAAAACTCAAGAGGTTATTCAACTGAACAGTTATCTTTCAGAAAATGGAAATCCAGCCCAAATGAAGCCACAAAAAAATGTGTAAACTACAGCTTGTAAAATGGGTGTTGGGAATTAAGACTGGGTTGCTAAATACGTGAACTTAAGTAAGTGAGTCCTATTATCTCAAACATATCCTGCACAGCAGAGTTGTAGAGGGCTACGAGAGAATGTGAACAGCAAGCAGAAAACCGAAGAACAAAAGACAAATTATGCAAATGTATCAGATTTGGGAAGCTGAGATTGTTGCCTCCCCAACAACTTGAATAACAGTGTTTAAATACAACTTTCTTTTTGTAGAAAGCACCACTTTCTAAGCAGCCCTTCCAAATGCTTTCCCATCTGTTTCAACAAATGTGATAATGAGGAGGTTATGCTGCAAGCTTTTAAAAAAAAAATCAAGTTATTTGTCCATACTAGGAAACACAAAGCAGGTAGAAGGTTGTGTTAGTCACCATACTCCAAGTGAGCATAATCCCAAATACCCTTTCTTTTCTTAACTCTGCTGTGCATCCTAAGAGAAAAGAAGTACCAATTTAGGTTTGACCAATTTAGGTTTGAAGGAAGAGCAGAGCAAAACAGCTCACTTACAGCTCTGCCCTGCCTGAATGTCTTAAGCAGCTATAAAAATGAACTATGCCTGTAAAAGGATTCAGCAACTAGAAGATTTCATTTCCCTTAATGCGAGCTGTTAATACAAGACGTGTCTGAAAACCTAGGCATTTTATTTAGCTGTGCTTTCGAAATCGAGAGAGGTTTTTAACTTTGTGCAAGAGCAAGGGACTCTTTCTGTGCAGTGATATTCCACCAGAGCAGCACTAGGAGTGTGCAAGTTCTGCCATAGGAGCCTGACAAAAGCAATCCCTAGCAGTGAACCTGTCACCTTCCACATCCTTTCACTAGAAAGGGGACATTGGCTTAGCTGCCAAAGTGGGAGCTGAACTCTAAACCTCTGGCCTTCATATCCTGACCCCGTTCCAGTGTAATTTTGAAGTAATTCTGGTAGAAGTGACAAAATTATCAGTGTGTGAAACTGGGATGTGTAATCAGAATCCAGCCAGGACCGATTCCTCTACTACTGCTCTTGTTATTCTCAGTGCAGCTGAGATCAAAAAAAAGTCAGGAGAATGGTCAGAACAGGAGTTGTAAGCATCTTCCAAAGTAGGCTAAGGAAACCTTATAAACAATATTGGGATCAAAATAACAAGATATATGAAAGCATTCACATAAATACAGTGTCATGGCTTTAGGGCTAAGCTGTATCATTACAGACCTTTGATACAACATCCAACACCAGAGGCAAAATGTGGTCTTTTTGAAGCTGGGTGGGGTAGAAAGTCCAAGCTATCTAAATTTCCTTTAGTCTTTTCAGCATCCCTGTTATTTTCTCAGGTAGAAGAGGGTGGGGATTGTGATTTGCTGATCTCTATTTCCTAGATAAACTGAAAGAAGCAAAGAGGAAAGAAATAAGGTTTTATGGGTAAAAAGATTACAATGTATCAGAATATTAAGTATATTCTCTCTGGAAGCTTTCTGTTGGTGGTATTTAACTTTGCCCATCCATCCCAAATTTCCAGATGTTCAGCGGTTCCCCTGGAGCAGCAAATCTAACCAGGTTTCTTTCTAAATATCCCCCAAATTCCACAGAAATGGTGACTCCAGGCAGATCAGCTATACGTGTATCTGGAACGCATCGCACATACAATGTATGCAGTGAGCAGATGGCCTTCACCACATGGTAAATCTGAACTCCTCCTAATGCATCAGGTTTACTACCCATATGCAGAGCAGCTCTGCAGAGCACAGCTGATGGGGCCAGTGCTTCCTGGGATGATCAGTGCTTGTGAGTCCTCTCCAAACAGCTGCAGCGCTGGGAAATCCCTGCCAAAAATCCAGCAGTCTCCCTTCTCCTTTTACTCAGGTAATGGAGAGTAGACAGTAGTTTGTTAGAAATATCTTTATCCTGTGGAGGCAGACAAGGAGAGTAATCGACACAGAGCTGGAGGTGGTAATACTGCTTGCGTTGTTTCTGGCTTCACCTTGGCTCTACAGATGGGAGCAGACCAAGTGCTCACCCAGCTCCCCTGCCCTCCCACCCGTGTGTCCCCTGAACCTTCCCTGTCTTCTTGTGCTCTGTGTGGGGAGAGGCTGTGCCAGGGTGTCCCTGCAGGCACGTGGCTCCAGCTCTTCTGCACGGGTTCCTCCTGGCCACCGGCTCTGCCCCACCAGCAACAGCTTGAGGAGCACATCACCATCACAGTTATTCAATGCCCAATTCTTGCTTACATTCTGGAAAAGAGAGAGATGCAGCAGAATGTGCTGCTTAAAGGCTCTGGGAGACTTTCTCCCTTTCCTAGTCTGGAATAGTCCATCTAGCTAAATATGGTGCTGAAGATGTCTTTGTGACTCATTTCTGAAGGAGTGGAAACATGTGCTTCCCAGGAAGGGGGAGAGTTGGATGCAACAGGTGGTCCAGTAGCCCAATTCCTGTTTGGATTAATATTAATTGCATTTCTTGCTGGGATATTATGGTTTTATTAATTGAGCATTACAATATTATTTTGGCTAGGGTAGGCCTCTCTTTTAATTCAAATCTACAGAATACATACTAAATTCAGTCTTTGGTATTTCTTTCCTGCCATGGTGACAAGAGAAAGTCTAGGACAGTTTGTTTACTGTTTATTTCAGTGTATTGCTGAATTTTATGAGTCAATAAATTTCATTTCCAGAAATGTACACTTCAGTAGGAAGAACTCCACTTTAGAGCTGAAAGGCACTCATCATGTCAATAAAGACAGTATTATCACGTTGGATATTGCAATGAAACATACATATGCTTAATGATTTCTTGCTGACTTCCGGACTGAATTCCTATCAGGCATTCATTTCTCTCCTCATGCTCACTGTCTATTTGCTTCTGCTGCTATCAGGCAACACCATGCTTAAAAGAAATCTTCTGCCTTTCTGTTAGCAAGTAATGGCTATGCGCAATCTGGCATGTGTTGGGTATAAAGAAGCTGGGCGAGTGCTCTTTCATTGTTTAGGTAAACGTTTCCTCTTTGATCCAACATCTGCCCTTTCTGCTGCTCACACTGCAAATTGATGCAGATCTAGCAGAAGGATGGGAGACATTTATAGGGTTTCCTGTTATGGAGTAATTTTGGGCGCATCATTTTCCCCTGCTCACTTTTTGCCTTCAGCAGCAACAATTCAATTCTTTGTGTTTTCCATGGGAAGCCAATTCTTTGTCTCACCCTTTCCTTCTAGTTCTCCCTGAAGGCTATAGAAAGAAAGAACATGAATAACCAAGCAATGAAATCATAAAATAGTCCCGTTTACTGTTATCTTTCCAAGAACAGTGAAGGCATTAAAGTTCTGAAACCTTTTTTCTTGAAGCAAAGATTGCAGCTAGAACAGGAAATGGCACAACATAAATTCAATTCGTGACAATTATTATAACATGAAAGGGAAATAGTATAAATCACTGATGTCAAACACTCTGTTCATTGGCTAGATCTGGCCCATTTGCACTATTTATCTAGTTCCTGTGACAGATTCAGATTTTGCACCACACGTGCTTTCATTTTTTAAAATACGTTTCAAGTTTTTATGCTTCTGAAAAAGAGCTTCTGAATATGCACTGAGTAGAAGGCGGTGGAAGCTCATGCACAGTTGTCTTTTTTAAGCTACAGAAAACAAGGTATGTTATATTTGAAGAGACAAAAGTCTACCCCTGTTCATTTCAGTGGGTGTTAACACTTGAATTTAATTATATTTTTTGTGTTTGATGTTGAAATGTTTCTCAGAAATTAATTTTAAGGAAAGATAAAGATGCGAATTGGGTTTTTTATGTAAAAAATAATTTAAAAGTGCATACTTTTTGAGGAAAAGAAAATAAGAAATATCATGCACATCTGTGAAGCATACCACCTAAGTCTGACAAAACTTTGTTAAACTCCCATGCAGTTTTAGCCATCAATGGTGTAGGTGTGAAGCTTAAACAACTGAAGAGAAATAAACCCATCTGGGGAACCATAAGAGTGAGCTGCATTGAATTCTCTAGTCCAGCTGTATACAAGCCTGACCCACAGAGTTTCCTGGGGATCTGCCAGTTTTAGTCACTTCAAAGGGCAGAGTGTAGTATTTTAGAATAAATAAAAGTTGCATAAAATGCATTTTTGGCTTTTCATATTCATGCAAACATTGATTTGTATTGTTATAAATACAAATAGGACCGAATACATATTTTTCATAGATGAGATTTATTTCACAGCAATAACCATTTGGTCAGATATCTTATTGGCTTTTCACTCAAACAGTACTGCATGCCTAAGGCAATTGCTGTTGGAGACAGAATACTGTCCTGATAGACTTTTGAACCAAACACCAGGACCATGCTTAGCTTATACTCTAATACATTAGAATTTACTGCTTGCTTTTCATGCTTTGAGTAAAGTTACTTCATTAGGAAGGGGAGATATGTTTTTCATGATGTACTCAGAGATGCAGTATTTTGAAACATATCATTCTTTCAACAAAGTAATTCAAGAAGTGGAGCTGTGAAATCTAAGAAAAAGATGGATTTTAAGAAAAAGATGTATTCTGGGGAATGGGATATTCTATTACAGAAAAAAATTCAAGAATCTAAGAGTCATGTCTTCACATGCTATTCCTAAATTAGCTTTGAAGTACTTTGCTTTAATTCTTATTCCTGTCTTGGAAAAGTCAATGATATATTGTGAATATTCCTATTTTTACACTGTAACTTACTGCATATTATATGTAATATAGACACCATACAAAATATTAAAGCTCTTAGAAGTTTTGTGTGTATCTATAATTTGATATTGCACAGGCAGAGAACTTCAGCAGAACCTTGACCTTCAACATAAAAAAAATTCTTATCAGAATTTTTCGATCATTATCATAGGATTTTTTCCATTTTTCTTTATGAATATTAAATTACATTAAAAATTGTGACATTGATTTATTGCTGTCTAGATAGTGCCACTATATAATAAAATTTTCACATAGAAATTTAACTTCTATTAAAAACTAAGACTCTAAAATATTTTTTATTGTTCAGTGGAAACATATGTGATAGTTTACAGGCTGGTTACAAATCAGTAATTCTTACTTATGGTAGCATATATGTAACCGTATTGTCAGGTAGTTAACAGCAACTAAAGGAAGTATTCAACCTATATACAGTCCCTCCTGAGAACTAATTTTATTGGTCTCAGCCCCCAGCTAGAAACTGGGAAAACTAAAACAAAGAGTCTCTAGGTTCCCTTAAAAAGCTGAACTTTCTCCAGTCACCAGCTCTCTGAGACTGTACATGAACAAGGAAATCTTTCTTCAGGATAAGGAGCAGTCATGAACCTGGGAAAGCAGACCAGCACAACGTATATGAAGTAAAGAATCAAATAGAGCCTCCCATTCAGTGACAACATAACAGTTCATTTAATGCTGATCATCTTTACTGTGAGCTGTATTGTTTTGTCCATGCTGATCTGGAGGTCTGCCTTCCTTCCAAGTGGACAGTTTGCCCTACAGACACTTTGCAGTTCCCAGCTCTGGTCCTGCCCTTACAGCCCTTTAAGCCTCACCCGTGTCTTCTGCCATGGCTTCGACACACTGGGTCATTGCCACGGGAGCAAGCTGGGACCCTCCTGTAGGGCTGGAAACAAGTCCTTACCACAGACAAATCTATGCCTTTTTCAAAATCTCTTGTAGGACCAGATCCTCCCAAAATCCAAAACTGGATCCAGTTTTGGACCCCAGACAGACAGTTGCTTCAGATTATACCTGCAGCTGCTGGGATGGATAGATTACACAAATGAAGCTCACTATAGAAATATTGAGGTTTTTTCAGTAGTAGGAATGTTCTACTTCTCTGGAACTTCAGGACATGAGTTTAATTTATATTGCAATAATTTTGAGCAAGAGAATCATAAGTATAGTATAGTCATTAGTATTATGCATTATGTCTTCTTCAAATTTATAATGCTGATAATATTTTCTCACACTGAGCTCCCCCCATTATTGTAGCAGGGTAGTTAAAGCATCTCATTATAGATCCAGAAAACTCCATGTTATGTTAGTTTACCAGAAACTAGGTCATTTGGTAAGGAAATGAATGACAGATGGGTATGAGATTAGCCATCACTTTATTTTAACTGCTCCTGGTTACAAGAATTATGTTTTCTTCAAGCATGATAATTTTAATGGATCATTTTTCCTCTGGATTTATACAGGAAGGTATTCAGAACCTAAACCATTTCTTTATAATGAGGGAACAGTTTCCATAGACAAGCCCAGCTGTATTCAAAACTACACCTAAGATTCCCTCTTTTCTATGTTGACAGTGTGTTTAACCTGGAGACTCCCACGGTGGAATTCTGTCATCACAAAAGATGTTGTTTCTCCTTGGAATTTTGCTTTTCAGTCCCTTGAAACCTGTTGAAATATGCTACTGGAATTTAAAGCCATAGAGCTGCCTTTAAAGTTACCTTCCTTGTAGCAAACTCGGGCATTAAATCAATGGGTCTATTCAAGTGAGTAAATGTTCACTGTTCTGACTATCAAAGATGCTTTCTCAGAATAGCACACAGTTACTGAGGAGAAAGTCAACGCTAAAATAAATCCCACTATGGTGAAATTCAGGCCTGGCTGATGTGAAGAAGTCTGACATTGACTGTAAAAGGCCAGGATTTCACCCTTAATCACACCACCCCCTTCCCCTGAGGAGATGGTATCGTTGTTATTTATTTATGTGGTGCCATTAGTGTGCTAGGCACATCGGATGTGCTCCTTGGTTGGTGCAAAGCGGCAGTGCTCCATTAATTCCCGTCCTGCTCTCGTTCTCCAGGGTGCAGTTCTCACTGCCTGGAACAGCTGGTGCAGGCATGGGAATGACGGCAGAATTAAGACCTTAGTGCTAAATTTTCGCACCTCCTTATGATCCCCTTTCTAAGCCAGAGCTTTTAAGGAACACAAAGCAGCTCTCAAGAGACATCCTATTTATTTATTTGCATTTTTATAAAACAAAAATGTGTGTCAGGATACTGTGCCAGCACTTATAACCACCCACTGAATAGACATTACAGTAAAGCACTCTGGTCATTATCAAACCTTGATAAAATTCCTATTATAAGCATGCAATATGAAAAGCAAATCGATGTCCTAGCCTGTCTCAGACCTAATTGCATTGGTTCCATTCCTCTATCCTTTTTTATTAGCAGAAATTATGTCAGTTCAGGAGCTGAGGGCTGAATTTCAGACGTGATGACCATGGGACACTGCTGAGATTCCTTCATGGACACAGGGTTGGGCTAGAACGAGATGGTGACTTGCACCTGTCAGTCTTGAGTATTAACCCATTACAAACAAATTACATTATTTCTTGTATCTCCACCTGCTTGTACTTTAGTTCGGCTATTTGGGTATAAGACAGTATCAGGGTAGAACTTCTTGCTGAGTTTTTGTACTGGACTTTGCACTGCTGAACTGCAATCTGGGGCTCTTTATTATTAATATAAAACAAGTATACAAACAAACAACAAACAACTATGGCATTTGCAGAAGAAGCTGTTTTTTCAGGGTGAAAGCAAATCCCCAGTAATATAGAAGTCTATCTTCTAGAATCAATATGTCAACTTTTAGCTATAAATATAGCAAGCCTTGCAGACACTTTTGTCATCAGATTGGTACCAAGTGACCCAAAGCTAGTCTTTTCTGTTCTCATGAAGGGTGGTTTCAAGATCAAATTCCTTTTATTCTGGTGCTATGGAACATCATCTAGCTCCATCTTGATACAAGGATGAAAGCTCCCTCCTCATCTCTACTTGGTTTTAATTGATCTGGTGAATAAATGTAGTAGATCACCAGGGAAGGGTTTAGGGTTTTTTGTGGGTTTGTTGTTTGTTTGTTTCTTGAGGGTAGTTAAACACTGGAATGCATTGTCCAGAAAGGTTGTGGAGGCTCTATCCTTGGAGATACTCAAAACTTGACTGAACAAGGTCCTGACCAACCTGCTCCAGTTGGTCCTGCTTTGATCAGGGCATTGGACCTGATGACCTTCAGAAGACCCTTCTAACACATTATTCTATAATTCTATGAGTCTAACAGTAAATCACAAAATCAGATGAGCAATCACAGCTTCTTTATGCAAAGAAGGCCAGACAAACTTTCTTGCTGAGATATATTTTACTCAATTTGTTCAGGGCAAAATTGGGCCTTTATAGTTCACAAAAATAGAGGACTATACCTCACTTGAAATCCCAATGTACTGAAATACAATTATGCTTAAATGTAAGGTAGAATATTTAGTAATACGTAATAATGATTACATGTTAGAGCAAGTAAGCAGTGGCTAAAAATGAAAAGCCCAACTCTGAGATGTAGAGAAGGGATGAATTTTCGCTCAAAGCAGGACACATCCCACAATTTCTGTACACCTCTTTTCTGGTCCCACAGGGCTACAGTGCTCAGTAGCCAAGCCAAAAGGAGAATTTGGACTTTGAGTCTAGTTAGTTCTGTGTCTTGCTGGGGAGATTTTTAGGGATGACTTCTATCTTTCCATAAGGAACTGCATCAAATTGACCCAAGTAATTTTTCATAGCTTCTGAACCTCTACCAATCTACAGTAAATCTCAATTGTTACTTGATAAGCAGGAATTCAGACAACCCAAAAGAAAAAGCATGTTTTCATTATTGTCTTCTCTAGTTCTGACTCAGCTTAACTAATCATTATTTCCTACTTCTTGAGCCAAATTATTCCTTGCTGTAACTCTGTCAAATTAAATGGTGCTACCAAGGATACCATTTCATAGAAAGAGTTACAAGGTTCAAAAGAGGCCCTACACATCACCTGGTCTAACCCCCTGTAAAATAGAAACCATGGGGCCCTTTATCTAATTTCTAGCTCAAACCCAATAGAGCACTGTCTTTGGCATAATCTTAATTTTAAAATTTCTAATAGCTTAGAATCCATTATTTCTCTGTGCAATTCTTTTTCTGTAGTTAATGACCTTCAAAGTGAGAAGTGGACATTTAATTTTAGTCAGATTTTTTTAAGCTTCATCTTCCAGGCCTTACATCTGCTAGACTGGAGAACTCTATGAACAAATTTTTATCCTTCAAGCAGGTACTTCAGGTTCCTTCCATCTTCTATCAGATGTGCAAAGCAGGTTAAGCTCCTTACTATGTGGCATTTTTTCTAATACTTTCATTATTCTTGAGAATGCTCCCTTAAGCTATTCAACAGGGAAAATCCTGAATTTCTGTATTATTCATGAAGTAGAACTGAACACAGTATTTCAGCAGCCATCATATCAGTGCCAAATACAAAATATTACCTACGTAACCCTTTCTAAAGATCAAAGCAATCACATTTCTTTAATGGAAGAATGAAAAATTACTCTTAACACATTCAGTTGAGATAAGCCAAAGTATTACATTCTGTTCTAAATGGATGCTTAAATACTTTATATAAAAAGGGGCGGGGGAATCAGCCAAAGTGCTGATCTTTTTATCTCAGAATATCCTAAAGCCCAGGGTAAAGGCCACAAACATGCCAAGTGTAGGTTTAAATTCCCGCTCCATAGGTTTACTAGGAATTCCTTCCCAGACCAACCTAACTTCAGAAGCTGACGGACATCTGAACATCTCATGTGGACAGACTTGTTTTCCTCCATCCCTCCCCCACTGAACAAAGTGCTGAATTCTCTTGTGCTGAGACTCAGACTCTCTTTATGGTGTTTCCCACCAGGCCTCTGTTCAGCATGCTACATTCTCAGGACTGAATATACACTGTACCTCAAGTGTCCCCCTAGGTGCCCAGATTCACTTCACTTCAAGCTGTTTGAAGGCATGGGTTTAAGACAAGCTCCAGATAACAAGACGGTAAAAACCTTACGCTGGAGCCAAGCCTGTCCCTGACTCTTTTGGCATAGCCAGGAATGTCCCAGCACATATGCACACAGAAAAATCTACTAGGCTCCTCACAGAAAGTCCTGATTTCGTGTGTAGCAAGACACTACGAGCTGCACAGACAGATGAGTTAAAGGCATCCTCTTGCCAGATTCATATCATATTGGGAAGGTGGAACAGTTGCTTTAACCCAGTCTCTGGCCTGCCGTCCTCTAAACTGCACAGACTGTGAGCTCCACCCTTCACACATCTGTATTGCCTCATGCATTAGGGTAGGTAGCCCAGCTAATTCAGAGTTATAAATTCCAGCAGAGAGCAGGATTGGAAACTGGAACCCTGCAGGTCTGAGCTCTATTCATGAATCTAACCATAAATCATGGTCCCTAATGTTCAGTCACCCTAAACAGTTCTTTTGAGGAACACCCAGAAGACCTATAACAATACCTTGCAGGGCACAGTGAAGCCAAGAATGCAATTGTGGCTCCTAGACTCTCTTGACCCAGATGTAAATTACATGTGGGTAATAAGAACTACAGCTTACATGAAAGTGACTTCCTCTGTCTGACTTTAATTGTTTTATGGAGACGAATTGCCTAGGAACCTCACTGCTTCTTCAGTAATAACCATTGGATTTACAATAGATTCCAAGATTTCCTACTTTAAAGAAAGTTCATGAGTGTCTGAGCAGATCTTGGGTTCTCTGTCATGAGAGTCATGCAGACACTTGTATTGATATATGTTAGCAAGTTTTAAGCCACCTAGCTAATCATCATTGAACAGCTACAGAAACATGGACTGTTGTCTGGGTGCATGGCATTAACATTTACAGAATGATTTTTGCAGTCCATCTGAACAGCGTGCTACTGCAGCTACATTGCCTGCTATACCCACAGTAGCTACAATGATGCATTTTAGGTATTACTCCCTGTGCCAAAAGCACAATAATGACTTCAGTATAGACATTGTCTCAGATTGTTTTTTGTAAAGCTAAAGAAAAGATTGACGGCCTGATTGGTTTGTTATTATCATTTGCAACAAATCATCAACTGAGGTAAATAAATGTCACTCTATTTAATTCAGGGGAACAAATCTTCAGCAGGAGGATTTGAAAGGTAAAGGGGGATTTCTTTTGAAGATAGTGATATGAGCCAAGGATAAAGGACATGAAAGACCCTTCAGTATTACTGCTAATCTCTCCTCTGCCATTGCAGGATTGCTCTACTATAAACACATGACTGTGCCCACCTTCCTTTAGTTAAAAAAAAAATTAATAGGTTTAATTGAATAAAAAATAAAAGCAACCTCACATCCCTTAAATGTATCATTTCTGACCCTCCTTTAATTTATTTAGCTGTTATTCAGAGCATGAGTGTTTAAAGGTTCAGTTTTAATTCAGTTTCTGTCTGGTGAGAAGCAGTAGAAAGGAAGACCTCTCATCTTTGTCGGTAGGAGAGAAAAATTCATAAAATCATGGAAGTCTTAAAATTGGAAGGAGGGTCAGGAGCAGGACAAGAGGTTTGAAACTCCTTTACAAATAACATGAGTCACTCACTTTACATGCAATGCTTATGATGGCTGTGCCACATTGCAGTAAGTGTCATTGTAGGTTGTTTTAGCAGTGAAATGAATCAGAGGTGTTTCATAACTGCACAGTTGACTTCCTCTTCACTGGTGAATATGATCTCTCCTTCATGGCAGAAGCAATCCACTGCAAAACACAATGTGAAAACTCCTAGCTTAAAACAATAAAAAAGGTTTACCCTCTATTCTGAGGAAGTGATAAGTCTTGTGTCATGTTTGAAAAAAATAGTCTTTCACAGGTGCAGTGAGACTGCTAAGATTTGAGACGTTTCCTGCTCTAACACCAGCTTCTTTTTTGGCTTTGGGTAAGTAGTTTCAGATGCATTTACACCAAATGTCAAATCAAAATTGGATCTATGAGGCTTGTCCTGTTTCCCATGAAAATTATTAAAACCCTTACATTCCAGTTTGAACAACTGTGTAAACTGAGCTATGAAAACTTCTGGTACTACTTGGGACAGGCCAGTTAGGAGTTGTGCCTGAAGTCTACAGGCATCCTTGGTCTCTCAGAAGTTATAATACCGATCCACAATTTTGCATGGCTAGACTGTACACTGTTACGTGTTTCTACAACACTTAGCACAATTAGCTGAAAAATCCAGCTTGCGGCCTTTGGAATGCTTTAGCAATAACATCAAGACTAGTCTTAGTTCCAATTTTCATTAGCAAAATGAGTTAGCAAATTGCCAAATGGAAGACGCAAAGTGCATCTTTTATAACAAGTGGAGAACTGCTTCGGCATTACTAGTTTTATTTTTATTTTATTTGCTTTTGTTATTTGTAAGGGTTTTTCTTGGTTTTGCATTGTGTTTTCTTTTTTGCCCTTTGGGTTCTGACTGCCCGTGTTTCATTTCTGATGTAATTGAATTTTGTATTTCAGGATGATCAGTGCTGTATACGTTAGGTTATAATATGTAGCTATAGAAAAACTGAAGAACATTTTGATACTGTCTAGAGACACCAGTTATATAGACCTACCTAAAAAATGGAGCTCAGTTTTTTAACTGAGTAATCTAAAAAGAAGGAAGATGGTAATAAAATGCTTTGAACCTTCTCTCCACTTGCTAAGCAATTAACTGGTCTCCTGCACTCAAGGAGATGCAATGTTCACTTCCTCTCCATAGGAAGGGAATGGCTGTGCTGGAGCATGGAAGTCGAAGAAAGATTTCAGGACATAAGAACGAGCTATCAAATTGTCTGTGTTAACTTAATTACTCATATTTAACTTAATTTTTCTTTAAGTTTCCATAATATATTTATAGACTTCAGTAAGACCCCTCCCTAGCCATTATGTTTATAGGCTTTTTATTTCTGTGAAGTAAATAAGAATTGCAGAGAAAGATACTGGATAAGACAGTAATCCGAAAGAAAGAAAAAAATTAAAGAAACAATATATGAAATGAAGAACATTAAGAACAATGGCAACCCTCCTTAATTTTGATGGGGCTAGGATTTCACTCTGTCAGCAGTTAAGTTTCTTTAATGCCTTCACTTCAACTGAAAAGGCCTTGAATCAGACTGCGGAATGAGAACACTTGTGGAATTTGGAGATATTAAAGCATGTACTTAAGCACGCATGGTGGAATACAGAAAGCTGCCAGCTCTAAAGAACGCTAAATTCATAATGAAATTTTCTGAAAGAGAGAAATCATCAGCAAATCTCAAAGGGCCAATTTCTGTAAGGCTGAATGCACTCAGTACTCCTACTGAATTAAAAAGAAGTTCAAATTAGAGCGGGTTTGGGGGTTGCTTTGGGGGGAAGTAACAGTGAGAATAATTTAACCATTGGAGGCCTAAGGATGTGGCAGATTCTTAGTCTTGCACTCCTTCAGGCGTTCCAAAAAGATAGTGTGAAATAGACTGAAATTGTGGTTGTAACAAAGGTAATGTTGGTTGAAGATGCGTGCAGTGAGTCATACAGGAGGCCAGAGCAGGTCATTGAAATCATTGTTTGAAATCATGCACTCAGCATCTTACAGGGAAGGAACAAAATGTGCAACTGATCTCATCTAAATTTAGCTGCATGCAATTTAGTTATCTGGATTAAATTAGTCATCCTCATTCCTAAAGAGTCAATGGAGGGAGATAGTAAGATGAAGTGCCTTCAGGAGGTGTCTGTTTATCTCCACTGACTCTACAGGAAGATCAGGATGGCTGAATTACATTGATTAACTCATAAATGGTAAAACGAATTCAATCATCTCTGCTTATGTCAAAGTAATCCTTTGGTCCTTTTCAGTTACTGAATGATGATTCATCTTTCAGTTCCTCATGTCTGGGTCTGTTGGGACTTTCTGGGTTTACTCCTGATTTATATTGCATAAGGAAAAACAGAACCTCTCCTGCATTTGCTGAAAGGGCTAATGGTTTTCATGCATGCATACAACATGCAATGAATTTGTACAACCGGGAGAAGAGACTAGATAGATACAAACTACTGAGATATTTGGTTTATTTGCATAGAGTTCAACACCTACTTTTTATTGTTTACAATGTTATATTATTTATAACATAAAAATAGGAAGGTTGGACCTCAGCAGTATACACTGACTTCAATAGAGGATCTGGTTTCTGTTAATTTGGTATGTGCCAGAAAAAGGAACATGGGTATTTTTGTTAGGATGGACACATCCTTTAAGAAAGGCCTATTCTTCTCTTATACAAACATCTAACTATAGACCTAATCTACATTGCCCTTATGAAAGGATAATTCATTTTGCAACACCTGTCCTATATTAGCAAATAGCCTTCTCTTGCAGCTAATTCTAACAAATTCAGAAATACATGAGGAAGTGTAAAATATATATTGCACAATTTGTTACAGGTCATAGAAGAACTGTTGGCCTTTATCCTTAGATGTCTGACTTGTAAAAGAGCATACAATACTGTTAAGCAGCTCCAGATCTTACATTTGCTGCATTTAAGTGATCTTATTTTGTACTTAATGGGAGTACTCTGGTACACAAAGTTACTTACATGAGCAAGGTTTTACTCTAGCATTTCTGTTTCAACACTGGAGAGCTCGACCCTGTGGGTAGCCAGTGTCAGTTGCCCATAGATAACTAACCAGAATAAGTAATATCTGGTCCTGCTATTATGCATGGAGAGTGTCTGAGAAAAATAAAGCCAAATCTTGAAATAAAGGAAAACAAATTTTACTCTGCTCATTTTGGATCTATAGGACAAATTAATCTCTTAAAAAACTCCCCACACAATTTGAGTGGTGCATTTTTGCTCTTCACAAATGTTTTTCTGGGGAATGAGGATTCTTCTACTGGTGGATTCACCTTCACATGCATCATTTCTTCATGAGGAATAGCCAGGAAACACTGAAATCAGTAACAGATAGCAAACCACCCAAGGTGCTCCTCTAGTTTAGCTGGGGCTTGTTTTCAATTAAGAACAGGTCGGGGTTCGTTGCTTTATTTTGCCCGTCATCTAGACACCTTCCTCTTCTCTCCTAAGAAGATCATTTTATTTATTTTAGACAATTTAAGTGAATGACAAGGGAGTTGCTCCCTCGATGGCAGTAGTTTTACACCAGGGATAAAGCTGATCCTAAAGATACAAAGAAAATCAAGTTCAGATGCTGTTTTTTATTGATTGTGTGAAACAAATGAGGAAAGTGCTTAGGAAAAGGCCCACCCAGTGTAAGGGCTGATAGACAAGGTGGATCTTCTCTACATAGCTTCTCTAGTTCTGTGATTATGGCTGGAAAAAAAGTGCAGAATTGGGAGGGGGTACATGGAAAAGCCCCATTCTACTACCTCAGCCTTAGATCTGAGGAAAATTCAGTGTTAATGCTTCCTGCCTTCTCAGAATTATTTGATTTCTTTGATTTTGCACAGTCTTGTCTAGAGAAGGAATACAGTCTTACCATGATGTAGAAATAGCCCATTTCAAACTCTGTTTTGTTCTGATGAAGTGTGTTGGTGGTCAACTCATTTCAAAGGACTTTTGCTGTGATGAAAATGTAGATAATTTCAATCTATCCATAAGTATTTAAAAATATGGGAGGTTGTTTAATCTGGGGGCGGATCAATTTAATGAAAGCTATGACCTGACAACAGAATAGCTGAATGAACTCTTACTTTCCTCTAAACCAAATCTCTTTGATTTGGAATAAGCCAATTAGAAACAAGCTTGAGGTTACCAAAATGAGAGCATCCACACAGGAGTTTACACTGGTTTAGTTAAACTGATTATATAAATAGGCAATAGTTAACTTTAGTAGAACTGCAGGAATTTGTAAAAGTTATCTAACACATCAAAAGCATGCATGTCTTTAGCCTGATACTTTTTAGCATACTTACCCAGATTCTGTGGAGCTGAGGAACAGGAAAAGGCTAGACCAGAGAGTTAGGAAAAGCAAGGGATTGTTTCATTCATCCATATTGCATAAAATTTTTATGAACACCTTGAACAAATAAGAAGTTAAAGAGAGTATACTGTTTCAGTATGGGACCATTAAAGAGAAGTGCCGTGAAGAGGTTCTGAATTATCAGCAGCTGAATCTGTTGTAAAGCACTGACTGTGAAAATTGCATTCAAAACCATGACCTGGTACTTGGACTTTGGACTAAGCAGTAAGCTATGCTAAGAGGGGCATACTGTTTGCTACTATTCTTACAACACAATTATAAGCTTGTAAAATAGAGCAGGTGTCTGACAAGTATGTAGTCAGGCCCAGAGTTTTTCAGCAACAATCAGTTTGTTGAACGATGTATTTTGTATTTACATACTCAATTTCAATTATCTCTATTTTTAAAAAAAAAAAAAAGAGATGAACTAAAAAAGTTCAAACACTGAATCTTTATATCAAAGCACTGTTAGAAAAATATTTAAAAATTAATAATATAGCAAACAAAACAGTTTGGACCAAACAGAATACTTCAAATTGACTGTAGTAATATTTTTTTATTTTGCCACAGGGAAAAAAAGTGCCCAGTTTCAGTCTGAACCATCTTTTCCTCCTCATCCTTTCCATTTCTTATTTCAGAAAATGAACCAAACCAACCCTTAATTTGCACAGCTCCACCTGTATGTCAGAATTTTTTTGTGACCACTGAGAGCCAAGACCAACTTGCAATGACAGCAAAGCCATTAGGAGGGCAAACAGGAGGTGAAAGTTGATGTGGGAGGGGAGGGGTAGTGGTAGAGATATGGTACCAAAGAGCTTTGAAATAAATAATGGCACAGATTTGCATCTCCTGTCTTTATTTGTTAGTCTACATCTTCCGCGTACCCTTTTAGGTGGGAAGAATTTACTCCTATGCTGCATGAACCTGCTGCCTGCATCCATGCCACTTTGCTCTCCGCAGCAGGGATAACAGCAAAACTGGACAATGAATTTCTGAAACAGCACAAAATTCCTGCAGCAAAACTACAGAAAAAGTCTCAGATGCTTACAAGGATCTACTTTTCAGCCTGAGGAAGAGCAGCGTGAGCAATGCCTGACCAGCTCGTTCGCACTTGGAAGCCTCTCTCCAGTCTATCGGGGTTTTCACAAAGGCCTGTGTTGGCTCAGTTCTGCTTTCACTGCTGTAGCTATACAAGTAAATTAAACAGAACAGCACTGGCATGTTGTTATCGATGCTGTTAAATAGCTGGCACATTTCTTGAAGCAATTTTGTCCTTGTGCTTTCCCAGAGAGAGCCCAGACATGGCATGGGGCACAAGACATTCACATCAGGCAGTTTGGATTCAACCAGCCGCTTTTGGGGGCATTTAGCCATGTGGATATGCACTGTGTTATATCAATTTGCCTCTATCAGAAATTAGTCCCTTGGTCCTTTTATTTGTGGTATAGTCCCTGAGACTAATAGGAATGAATTTAGGGTATTTTTACAAGTATAAAATTGTTTCAAAGCATCTAAATAGTATTATTTGTCAAAAACTTGTGCTTTTTGCATTTTTAGAAATGCATTCTAAATGCTTACAGACATCCTAACTCTGAAATGTAATATTAATGATTCAATCATCAAAATAAAATCAGATTTAAGACTTTCCTTTTCTCTGCTTCCCATGCTTTAAAATGAACAGTGCCATGGACCTGTTGGGTGCTTTTTCTGGTGCGTGGGGTGTGTCTTCCCATTCATGGTTCGTGTGATAGAGAAAAGTACAAGACCGCCTGTATGAAGCTGTTAAAGAAACCTGTGGCAAACTGAGCTTGATAAACTCATTCCACAGGAGATATTTGGCCAAACAACATAGGTACATAGTTTAAGAGAGAAGGAGAGGTGGAAAAGTGAGTAAGAGTAACTGCGCAAATAGATGTTGAAATGGGAGTTACTCTTTAATATCACTGGATGCAATGCCAGGGCTTTGCCGTATCAGTGCCCTGTAAGCCTATGCTATGTGATGATCTGACTGCACTGGGATGAGATATGATGTGTAAGAAAGGCAAAAAAACACGAGAGTGGGGCCAGGTAAGAACCTGCCAGTGATTACCAGGCTGTGGGCAGGTGCTGAAAAGGCAGCAGGGTAAACAACAGCAACAGATCCTGAAACTGTGGCAAACCAAGCCTAGATTTTCTGAGGGGAGCTGCAGCAGCAGCAGCACTGTGTCTGCTGCCTTAGCGCTGCCTGGTGCTGCCTGCATGCTCTGAGTCATGTCCGGCCGGAGCAGCGCAGCTGTGCAGCCACGCGGCTCCTCGCCTCTGCCAGGCTGCAGCTGCTCTGGTCCTGTGCAAAACACATCTTCGAAAGGGAGACAAGCAGTGATTTAAAGAGAAATGTAAGAGAACTAGGCATAAGTTGGGTTGGTTTGGGGTTTTTTTAATACTATCCTTTGGGAAAACCTGTATAATAGGCTGATGTTAAACATGAACAGAAGATCTTACAAGTAGAAACAATACTTTCAGACTGTAGGTCTACCAGTAAAGTAATCAGTACCAGGACCTGATACCCTGCTCTTGAGGCCAGTTGGCATGGTCCACTCGTATTCGTCCTGTTAAACTGTCCTAGTCTCCAAAGCAGTCTGGTTTCACCCAGACTGGCTACTGGGCAGGTTCCCAGCCTCAACTTTCTCTTGAAGTGCTTTGACAGAGCGCTGGGTGGCCACCAGCAAAGCTGAACCAGGGCACATGGTCTGGTCCTATTTAGTTCAGTAGGCTAAATGTAGCCTTAAAGTATACATCAAGTCGTCTGTTGCCTTAATTCCACAGATTTCAAAGGATTTAGGCCAAAAGGAAACTTGCCCTAAGCTGTGCATTCTTGCAGCATGCTCATTATCACATTTGCCTTTGACTTGCACAGCTGTAAATCCATGGAAACCAGAGTAATTCAGGGATGAATCAGGTCCATTATCTCCTTGTGTTTGTACAGCACTTAGCACAATGGTGCCCTGATCCTGATGGGAATTCATGTTATTTTAGGACAATCAGAGCTTTCATTCGTTAAAATAAAGTATATTTTTAGTCAGAGCTAGCTTCAATGGCAATGTATGGGATGTGTGTGGGGGTGTGAATGAAGGGGAAGGCACAACTGATCCCCCACCACATGACTCTTGAGCACACTATGCCTGAGAGATTATCTCCCTCCGGTCAGTGTGATTGTGAAAATATGACCAAAGGAACCTTGGAAGCTCAGATAGAAGACAAAGAGCACAAACTCTGACTATTATTGCTTCTTTTTAAAATAAGTTGCGTCATTTTTAGGTTGCTCAGGATGTGAGGCCCAAAGTCTGATTTTGGAACATTTGGGGTTAATATTGGTATGTTTAGTGCCTTTGCTGAAAAGTAATAAATCAGATGCCATGCCATTGCTTTCCATGGAAAGTTAGATCTCAAAGATGTGATTTGCTCAACATTATTTTTTCCCCCCATGCAAATAAAATGAACCAGGAACACTTGAAAAAGCAAGCACTGTGCTTGCTCCATGTTCAGAGGTGCTTGTTTCAGCTCTTTTATGAAATCTTGTTAAGACCAGTAGGTCTTATAAATTCTAATGAGATACATATGTGGAATATATATAAAGACATTACACATGTCTTACAAAATATTTGCTATATAAAGGACCCAACCGTGTGTAGTTATTATTCAAAGCAGAGGTAAGTCCTAGGAGAAGACAGAAAAAAGTATCAGTTGCAGATCATAATCCTAGCAGGGCTTTTTGCTAGTTCCTGTGAGTTAAAAGCTGAAATGCATGTTCCAGCTTCAAGTTATTTTCACAGACATAAATGGGGAAGATTGAATATCAGCTGTCATTAATCTCAGTGTCCTGACACAACAAAAATCACTGTTACTCCCAGTAAACGTGAGCTGATGCTCACAGCTTAGAAACATTAGAAGCACGTGTTTTTACAACCAAAAATTATGAGCAATTATTGCTAGAGTTGTAACAACAAGTTCTAAAAACTGACATGTGAAGCTAGGGAGCTGACTTTCCAGTCCTAACTTACCCACTAGGAAAACATAAATGCAAAGATTAAGCTATTTAAAAGCCACTAGCTTGTTTTTCTTCAAGTCACTTTATTATCTTACAGAAACATAGTCTTAAAAATCCTTGCAGTGAAAAGCCACACCCAGAAAAGACTGTTATATTTAACATTTGAAAGTCCTATTCTGTTACTGTTCTTCTTCATTTCACAGGCAGGCCCACTAATCCCATTTTACTTACTAATTAACAGAACAACATTTTGTTTGACATAGGGGTAAACTATTTTGGGTGTGACTATTAGGGAAATGTCTGACACTTCCATAGCTCTAAGAAACATTAACTTCCTTCCAGAGCTGAGTTACCTGTGCATGTCCCTTCAGTGTGAATGCAAACTGAGTGGCTGTGCTGACAAAGGAGCACTGTGCCATGGAGTTACCTGACTATGTGTGTCCCCCTTCCCTGTTGTCCGTGTATTTGTTTAAGCACATCTGGAGTGCCTGCACCTGACAGCCTGGCCTTAATGTTCCCATGGATGTGTCAGAATCCACAGGTTGTTGAAGGCCTTTGCATTTTAAGAACAAAGAACAATGATGTTTGCGGTTTAGTGCATGCACAAAAACAGTGATAGTGCTGCCTTTTTCCAAGCGTGATAGCAGGCAGTGCATTTCACTAACATGCCCAGGAGTTAGTTAGCCCCTGTTTTAGCCTTCTGAAACCCTGTTAGTTCAGACCTTTGACAACCAAGGGGAGAAGCTATGGGTTATATCAAATTAATTGTTGTGGTAGCATCATGCAAATTACATCTGAAAACTAGTCTTTGTAGATCACAATAGGTAGGTAGATTACAATTAAAAAAATAAACATTTTTTTTTACTGGCAATGTAAGTTGCTGTAAGCTGATGCAAGGCTGCTTTTCAGCCCAGTGAAGAAGTTAATCATCTGTAATCTATTTGCTTTACAAAATTATGAGATTCATCTGCCCTAACTGAAGTAATTAGAAGCAATGCCTCTAGGCTTGGACTGATCACTCTAGGCTTCTCTTATAATCAGTAAAAAGGAGTGAGGTTCATCTGGTATGTCTTGAAATCCTTTCCTGTGCAATGAGTTATTCTGTGGAGATGCCACACTTCAGCCTTCCTTCTGACATGTGTGTGGTGATGAGGGAAAAAACACTCTTTATTTCTTGAAAAGTGTTTTTATTTCTGTTACTTACTATTGGTGCCACAAAAAGCATAATGAATTTGTATAAGCCATCTAAATTCAACATGAGAACAGAAGATACAGAAATCTCATTCGGAAACCTCACATTTACACAGATGGAAGATATAATTTCTTCCCTCTGTCCCAGCCACCATCAAATACATAGGCTGGGAGATGGATGACAGGGTGGAGACAGAGTGATACCCATCAGCACCAGCAACCCACTTCCTGACACTTGCCCAAGCAGCGCTGCTGGAGATCAGAGCACAGCTTCACCAGGTGGCACAGCACAGAAAGCAAGCTGGGAGAGATGTGCTGTCTCTGGAAATGCGAAGGATATCAAATCAAGACCCATGCCACCTCAGCTCAGAAACCGAGCACAGGTTTTATACCCTTCAGGTACACCACACCAGGGCAGATTCCTCAATGGACTAAACAGCAGTCAGAGTATACATCTTTTACATTGTCTTGGACTCATGAAGGAAATAATAGGTTAAAGCAGCAGAATTCTTCCAAAATGTGCTCAGTCAGTAAATGCTAAAATAAAGCTTTGTAAAATTAAAAATGAAGCTCGTCAGCATCAAATGAAGCTAATCAGCAAATCCCTTTTATTAACAAAAACCATCACATAAATGCTACTAAGAATTAAAAAAAAAATCAATGAAATCTGAAGAATACTAAATAGTTAGATTTAAACTTCTTAGAATACTAAATATAAAGAATTTAATCTAATAAATTCTAAAGAGCAAATGTTAAAGAATACTGAGAAATAATCTCTTACTCTATTTATGGTGCCAAGCAGTGATGCTCATAAATGTATGCTATTTTATAGCAATGAATTTTTAAGCAGACAGACAAAGGCCTAGGTTGTTATAGGTCTGAGTAAATCTACTTGCTGCTAATACAGCATTTAGCCCTGCCTGCCAGGCTATAGCTCCATGCCCCTCTGTCACCACAAAGCAGTCCAGTAACAATATTGCTTTTAATAACACATCAAATTATTTCAGTTTGCATCATTACTGAGAGTGATGGAGTAGGCACAATATATTATGGAACAAGGAGAACTAGAAATATTTGGTACAGCAGGATGCCTTTCTTTCTTAGGCACACCTGTGTTCCCCACCAGCACCGTATCTCAGCAGTACTGTGCTTTAAATTGCACCACTAATTATCTTTCAGTTTCTTGACCTAGTTGAGGACCAAATAGGTCTGAGAAGAGCAAGTTAAAAGCCTGAAAAAGGGACGTACAACAATCAGCCAGAAACATCATCAAATTGACATATCTAATATTTTGCCTCATTCGTAAGTCTGGGTCTGTAAATGCACCCCTGAGCTGAGTGCCCTATCAAGTTGAGATTTGTAGAGTGAAACTACTGGTCATTATGCACCTCAGCTGGGCACTTATGTGGGCAAAACTCCGACTTCCTTCCTCAGGGAGTAGCTCATAGTTACAAAATACTGACAGTTAGCATGCTGACCTCGGAATAGAACACCCGGATTCTGCTTCTTCCTCAGTCTGAATGGATTCAAATTCATCTTCTTCACTTTATAAAAAAATTCACCATTTATGAAAGTTATAAACCAGTCCTGGTGGAACATCATCATCCCTATTATTGTGGCTGGGCAACTTTTCTTCAAAAATAAAGCCTGTAAAGACAAGAGAATAGGCTCAGTCTGACTGTGTGATGGTCTTACTGTCACCCAAGAAGCAAAATCTAGCACTGAGTACTGTCCTGTGGACTGCTTATGTATTTTATGTTACATAAAGATAGAAAATAATCCTGAAAGCAAAACCAGGCTGGGGGTCCAAGCCCAGTTAATTGGTCTAGCCTGTAGGTTAGAATTCAGTTTTCAAGGCTTGTAGGACAAAAGTTCATCCCAGGTGATAGCATGTCTTTTCTTTCTTTTCAGTCTTCACATGGAGATCTTTATTCCTTGGGTCTGGACTTGGCTTTCCCAAATGGTTCCAGACCTTTTTTTTTGCTTCTTTCTAGTGCTAGCTGTAGCTTTAAATGTCAAAGCAGAACAAGTCTGTGTTGGAACATGTCCCTGTACAGGGCAAATGTTGTGTAAGTTTTCATTTGTTTTATCTGTTGATGCCTTGCAACATGCTGCATTTCTTTTTTTCTATTGAAGTACTACGCAAAGAATGCATCTGCAGAATTAAACTGAGAGATTTGGTCTACTTTGAAGATATCTCCTTTGAGTGACCTGCATACACGGTTAGTTTTACCAGCTGGTTTCTTCTATCCTCCACCTCTCTTTTATCTTTATTAGAAAAATGGACTTCTGTTACTGTACAAACAATCGAGCGTGTTCTGGGTAGGTCTAGACAAACATACAGTAGAAATGAACAGGTGAAGGGAAATGTAACACTGGCTCGAGTAAAAACATATTAAGGCAGGTCTCTTAATTGAAGATTTCTTTCTGAATGATTATTCTATGCAATGGCAATAAAGCTAAGAACTCATTAAGGAAATGTGCGATGTTTGTCCTGAGAACTTAAAAGGTAAAGGAGATCTCTTTTTTAACCTGATAATGTTCAAAGTTAAAGGAAGAAAAATAAAATAACCCATTACCATTTTGCATTAGGAAACTAATTCTATCCTTGGTTGCACATGGCTCCCGTTGACCTCTGAGTCATTTCCACAGATCTGCTAAGAAAATGTTGCCCTAAATATATAACTGGTAGGAAAAAAAGTCTAAATTTTCCCACATGAGGGAACAGTGCAATTTTATACTGAAGTTAAATCCAAGAGGTTGATGCCCTTTATAAAGATTGCTTTTCAAGATGAAAAAAAATCCTGCCCAATATTCCTAGAAATAAGAACTAGTGTAAAATCTACACTGAAGACAGCAGTGGAGGCATGTGCAGAGGCACATGATTTGTAAGTGTGATGCCGTCACTGGGTGCTATTGCTTCTTCTTTGGAACCTGACCGCTTAGGGCAACAAGGAGCCTGAAGAGGAACAGACCACAGTGTCATGTAAAATGAGGACCAAGCAGGAAATCTGAACATCTGTTAGTTACAATGTGATTACAATGAGGATTTTCATACCAACAGGCCAAATGCCACTATTATTGAAACTAGAGAGAATGTTTACGGTCATGCTAATAGGATCACAACCTGTTTCCTCATCCTTAGGCACAGAAGATAAAAAAATCTCTGTTATTTTTCTCCCTCAGATGAGTCCTCTACACTGAAGATTCCACTGAAATTGCTAAAAGAGTCACACTGGAGTTCACCCTCATTAAAAATTAGCAAAATGGCATTGACATTCACAGAGATACATCCAAATTACGTATTTGCATCAGAAGCCCTTTGAGTAGGTTTTCCTACGCACATGGTGGCACTGTGAAAGCAGAGAGGTCACAAGCCTTCCTCTTGCCCAGAGCCATTACGTTCTTGTGTTCAGCATTCAGTAACTCCATTGCTCCCACACCGCTGGCAATAGTGATGTTCAAATAGCTTTATTACTTAGATCTTTAAATATGAATAGGCTTCTAGTTGTCCTGAGAAGACCGTAGCATTAATACAGTAATTAGGCCATGAAATTGCCTCATTTATCTTTTAGTTTGGCTTGGGTATAATGGTTATTTGACATGCCAAATAGAGGCAGAATAGTCATTATGGCACAGTATGGGATTCATCACAACCCACAGTTGATACAGAGATAATAGAACAAACACATTTTTGACAGAGTACGCACACTCATACACACATGCGTATATATACACATCACTACCAGGGCATGCAAATATTTGCGCACATCAGAGCTAAATATGAATCCTTCTTTTAGAAAGCATTTCCATCTATAGTGGTGACCTTGACCAGAGCCATAGAACAAGATGGCATAAAACTGTTGTTGCCTAGTTATCTGATGAGTATATTCCTCTTTAGACCTGACAAAAATTCTTTCCTTGACTTTGATTTCACAGTTGTGACCCCCCCATTTTTCTCTCTTTCTATTTATTTTAAGGAAGAACTGACTGATTTAAAATTTAGAATTTAGTATTAGAGCAGAAGCTTTCTGTATCTTCAATTGATTGTGTGATGATTTCTGCCAAAAGCAGTTTATGTAAACTAACACACCATTGTTATCACAGTTTTAGAAACTTAAGTAGCTGCTCAGTTTTCAGCAGAAATTTCAGCAGATATCTATCTTTTATAGATAGATTTGAGGAGATTTTTTTTTAATAGCAAATGTGGTCATTCAGGGATTTGTTTTGATTCTGACAGACTAAATTCCAAGATTTTGCACAAAGAAAATTTTTAAAATATTTTGATTTTGGTTAGTTCAGTATTTAGGCATGGTTTTATCTTATTTGCAATATTTCTCTATCTTAGGTACAATCTAATAAATCTCTCAACAAAACTTTGTTCAAAATGAAAAGCCAAAATTTTTATCTCCAAAAGTGGGAACATAATATTTCAACATCAGTACACTTTGTCCTTAGAGGACTTCTTTCGTGAAAAAAGGCAAAATCAGCACCTTCTTTTTCTAATTTTTTTTTTTTTAATTTCTATGAAAAGACAATTTCTGATAGAATTTCAATTGCATATCTAATTGTTGGTTCAATTTTCATTATAATTAAGAGGTGAAATTATGTTGGATATTCTGTTCCTTACTGTTACTTGAGTTTACATGTCCAAAAGAAAGGTGAGACCACAGACGATGTGTTTCTCTTAATTGAATTTTCCTCTAGATTTTCTGCAGGACCTTCCTGGGACACTTGTATGCTGTTGACTTTTTTCTTCTTCTCTCAAACCAAGAAAAAACAAACAAATAAACAGACAAATTTACCTAGAGACCAACAGGTTCACCAAAGTGCCTTTTAAAACCACAATAAACTGCAGCCTCTATTTCAGTGTCTTAGGTAAACAAAGTTATTATCATTTTATCTTAATTGTCACTACTTCTATTAAACCAGCTGCATAGCTAAGTTAAAATGACACACTATAATTTGTAAACAAAGCTGAGCTAGATTTGTATTCAATTCACATGATTTTAACAGTATTTTTTGTGTATAACTGGACAGTTCTTTCTAATTCTGTTTTACTTGTTTTTTTATCAGTTTCCAAGCAACGCAATATGTAAGGTTTGCTTACAGTATGTAAAAGCTACAGTTAAAAAAAAAAAAAAGTCATAGTCTATGTTAACACATATCAAACAAAATGCAATCTTGTTAAAATAACTGACAATTGGGCGGTTTTATCCTGATGAAAATATTCCTGAAGAATGTTGTTTGGGCTCTGTTCTATCCATATGTTAATCGTTTGATATTTTTATGAACATGGGTGAAAAGCCATGATGTCACTTGAAATTAGAGAAAATAATGCTGGAGTAAGTTGGCAGTACTCGACTTTTTTTGAGGATTCTCACCCATTTGTATAGGTCTGCCAGAATAGCTTGACAAAAGAAGGTTTTTGCAAATTAATTTCTACCTGCATATTCCCCAATTTAACTCATTATTATAGAATTTTCAGATAATATATTGACTTTACAGTGCCTATAAATGTAGTATAACTCCAGAAATATGCAGAAAAATTATTCACTATCCACTAGCACTTCATCACTTATTTCCAAATGGAAAATGCATTCAGAAAACTAGTTGATTTATAGAATAAAGGGGAAAAAAAATCAAACAAATCATTTTTAAAGAATTATTGACTGAACTCTGGTCATGCCTGGTTGCTAAACTAAGCTATTCTTTCTTTCTTCCTAAAAGATCTTATTGTATGCTGCTTTCCTGCTAAGACTTTATTTTGCTCCTAAAGTGTTTTTTTTTTTAATTTGTTTATCAACCTCCATCAATTCAGCCATTCAGGTTTAATCTCTGCTTTGCTGATTCCAGTTCTGTCTTGAACAGTGCATATAGTAAGGTCTTGATATAGCTTGATAGGTAGTGTAATCATCCAAAGAAATCTCTAGACTTCCATTGCCACTGCTGTTCAGTCACAAGATGTTTCCATTTTAAACTCCCTCTTCTCTAATTGCAAACTGCAAATGGAGCTGGAATAATCTGAAACACAGAGAAACACCCTTTGACACCTACAAACCTGTGTGCATATGTTTAGGGTGTCTATAGGCAGAATAGTGCATCATCTGCCTTTCTTTTGTTAAACCTGCAGCCTTGGCATCTGGGATGAGCTTGGATTAGACAACAAATGAGAAAACATATCTTTAACTTATTCCTTGAGAGGCATAACTTTGGTGGTTAGATGTCTAATATGGAGTTTAGCATGTATGCATAAGTAAAATAGGTGTAGTGAATGACAGAAACAAGCACTCTACTGGGGCTATGTGCACTCTGCATTAATGGTGCATATAATTTTTAACCAGTCTGGTTTTTTGAACAATTTGTTCCAGCTAAGAACAGATTGAGCTGTTCTTTGAATCATTCTTCGGCAGGCAGTACAGTGTGAGTTTATGATGACTTTTCTTTGTGCTGTAGCTGAGTTCATTTGAGGTAAAACTTGCTGAAGTGCAGAAGATTTGTAAAGGTACTGAGCACTGCCTATGCCCTAGCAGGCTTAACATGAATGCAGCTATGTGGACTGTGTGTGTTGCATTTAAGCAATCAACACACATAGTTTTCTGGCAACTTAATGGTTTGTTTTCAGTTGTATATCCCAGACATGTTTGACATTTAAATGTTAATCTTGCTTTGTATATAGACTTCTCTGGATGAATATCACAGTAGAAAGTATTCAAGAAACTGAACATGAAGCTGGTCATAGAAGGTTTCCCCTTCTCACTGAATTGATGTGAGACTTGGAACTGGCATTGCCAGCTGTGGGGTGAGGAAGTGGATATAGTTGTTAAACAGAGGACAGAGCTGCTTTGGTTATTCTTGGTAAGCAGTGCAATCTGGAGGTAGAAACTATTATACCAAGGGATATGTTTGGGTCCAAGGCAGTCCAGGAAAGGGCTATGGATTACACGTATGACTTAAACCACTTTTGTACGCACTGGCACAGTTACTTCTATGAATTTTCCACAGATTCCTGCAGTCTGAAATTCTTGTCGTGGACTGATTTATAAGGACAAATTAAAAATTACAAGACCTGATGCAAATTCAGGGCTGCATAACTATAAGATTTTACCTTTTCCCAGTTTAGAGTACTAGTCCTTTTAATTCCTTTCTTTGGTGGGGGGCGGGGGGGGGGAGGGTGGGCACTACAAAGGCCTCCCTGAAGCTACTGAGAACCAAAAGTAGAAGTCATAATTGCAGTTTAATGAAACCAATTTTAAACATTCCTTTTATCTCTGCTGGGATGTTTATTGTCACAGTTCAAGTTTTCTCTTTTTAGACAAATTCAAGCCATTTGCTAACCTGTTCATGCTAAATGTCACCCTGTAAAATAAGTAGCTTTGACAAATCTGCCCCCACTCTACTACCCCAGCATGTTAAAAATATCACAGTCACATTCCTGCTTTTTGAAATTAAAACGCTGACTGTCATTTGTCATTTCTGCCAAAAAATACCATTATGTTTCTTGTAGGAACTCTGGAGAAGCTCTGGATTTCAGTTAATACCTTAAACAAAACCAAGCCTCATGGCTGAGTAAGTATTCATAGAATTTCTATGCACTGGGCTTAGGTAGCAACCACAGCAGAGTTTCTAAATTTGTTTAAAAGGATGGGGTGAGATCCCAATAGCAGTCACTTGCCTACTGTGCAGCTTTTCCAGAAAAAGGCTGAACTTTCAAACAAACCCCACCTACCTGCTGATGGACCAGACGATGCATAAGCACCGTGATGTTTACTTAGAAACCTAATTAGACAATTACAAGCTAGTACTACCTTTTAATATGATAGGGACACCAATATCTGATGAGCATTTAGGTACCTAGTAGTTACCTAAAGCCATTTGGCATACACAAATGAGGACATCCAAGTCTCCCAGGGAATCCAGTCTGGTACACGTGCTCTGAGAGCACCTAGTAAGACCCAAAAACCTTGGGGCTCACCAAAAGGTAAAGAAGGCAACAATGGCCACTTCTGCCCAAAACATTACCACAGGAAGAAAAGAACATGCGTCTTTTGCCTATTAGTCTGGTGTTGCATTATTCATTTAGAAACAGGGGTGGAAGCCTCACCTGCCTGAACGTGGAGAGGTTCAGATCTACCTCACAGCTTCCAAGTAGACAAGCTAGGAGAGAAGACATGGCATGCGTAGTCTAGGGGAATTCACACTCCTCTAGACTGTTGAAGCAATACCAAGAAGGCAGAACGGTAGGGTTCAGGTTGCAGAGAGAAAGAGAGAGGGAGACCAACCACTTGAATTTAGAGGGGCTGGAAGGGGCATTTTGTTCTGGACCAGAGTAATGGACCTGTTTAACTTGTTCTGGTTAATGTTCCTGGAACTGTTTTTGTGAGGGGAGTGATTAAGACTAGCCAAAAATGCTAATAATTTTTAAAAAAAACAGATAGAAATAAAGCAAGACTTGTCCAAATTGTAGCATTAGTTTATGAGTGAATAATGCAATGTTGATTTCTGCACAATATGAAATTATAATGAGACAATCCTGTGGCCTCCAGCACTATAGTATTTAAACATTTCATGATTTTTAATACATTTAGGTTCACAAAACTCCTAGAAAGTAGGAAAATGGATAATTTATAGCTCCCAGTTGTAAAAACTTTACCCAGTTATCATCCAGCCTTTTAAATGCCCAAAACACATATGCATTCACATAGACTATAAAAATATTAGTCACAAAATTACATGTACAAAATTACAATGAAGATTTAATAAGTCCCTTTTCAACTTTCTGTTTTTCAGATTCTTGTTAAAGTCTGTTCTTCAGTCCTCAACTTATTTTAAAGTTTAGCTTTCTGCCCTGAACATTGTGTTAGCCATATAATGGATGCTCTGATGCCACGGCTTTATTTCAAGGCTCACAACCGAGCTGGCAACCAATCAGTGTGTGCCCCTGTGCCCTCATTTGAAATAAGCTACAGCCTGTGGTTCCTCCAGGTAGATTCTGTCAATTTAACTATGAAAAATTATAAGGGACAAGCTCTATCTTCTGAAGTACTGATGCAAAAGGTAGCAATATTGCATGACCCTAGGGGTGGTTGGATGGCTGCTTTGTACTGTAAAAGAGCTGAAAGAAATAGCTTGGCTTTTGGGAGTTTTATGTCTCTGAGGTAGAATATGAAGTACCTGATGAGGAAGTTATGGTTCAAAGGAAGGTTACAAAAATAACAGCAGCCATCCTAAACTTATCTAAAAGATTTACAAGAAGTCTGCTACAATGTGTGGGTTTTGACCTCCAGGAACACTAAATTTTATTCATCTTGTGCTGGGGAACAAAACACACTTGGTGCATTAAATCAGCTTCATTTTTGTGCTTGAATGCTTATGGGATTTGGAGCAGAGGTTTAGATTATAAGGAAATAGTTGTCAAGTGTAAAGTATAATTAAGACAGTTTTGGTGCCAGGACCAAGATTTTCTTTTTCCTGTGGACCAGGGATATTAGTTTTTTTCAGCTCTTAATATAGAGAGGGTGAGGAAGGGGACATTTTTTTCTCTTTTATCTGAACAGTCAAAAATGTGCCAATATGACACTTGCATTGCATAAGCAGATAGTTTTACAATGTTCACAGCCTACCATAGGTTTACCTCTTGCTTAGGACTTAATCTCATACTTTAAAAATCATCTATAGATTTGAAAGTATTCCTTAGTACTCACTGTTAGTTTAACTAGCCTCCCAGTGTTATACTTTGGGTGCTGCACATAGAGCAAAACCCACTAAATGTTTAGGCTCCCTTGCAAAATTTCTAACCACTGCAATTTTAGAAGGAGTTTTGTAACAGACCTCATCTCTTTCCATCTACCAAATCTGTGATACTCATATAGTTATTTTGCTCGATTGTCTACCAAAGACATGAGAGTACCTCCAGTCAAGGACTTGGACTTCATGTACTGTATGATATACAACCTAGAATAAGGTTTGTTCTAAGAATAGTTATATTATATGATTGGCTGAAAAGAATACCCAAATTGTTTCATCAGGACTGGGCAGTGAAATAACAAAGCAGCAACTTTAGGTGTCAGATATTCACCTATCTCAGATGATTTTTACCTTGGACAGACAGGTCCTCTGAAACTGTGTCAGATGGACAAATATTTGAGAGTATCTGTGTGGCGGCCTGGTAAAGCCCTGGTGGGTGTAGAGGGATATGATTTTTTTCTGACCCTTCTTAGTAATTAGCAGACATAATTGGTACCATATTGGGACCATAGTTTGGTCCCCACTATACAAAAAAGATGTGGACAGGCCGGAAGGGGTCCAGAGAAGGGCCACCAAGATGATCAAAAGTCTGGGAAGCTTGCCATATGAGGGTAGGCTGCGAGAACTGGGTTTGTTCAGCCTTGAGAAAAGGAGGCTTAGAGATGATCTCATCACCATGTACCAGTACTTAAAGGGTAGTTACAAAGAAGTTGGTGACTCCCTTTTTACAAGGAGTCACATGGTGAGGACAAGGGGTAATGGGTACAAGTTACTCCCAGGGAGATTCTGATTGGACATGAGAGGAAAATTTTTCACAATGAGAACAGCCAATCATTGGAATAATCTCCCCAGGAAAGTGGAGGATTCCCCAACATTGGACACTTTTAAGACTCAGCTGGACACGGTGCTGGGCCATCTCGTCTAGACTGTGCTATTGCCTAGAAAGGTTGGACCAGACAATCCTTGAGGTCCCTTCCAACCTGGTATTCTGTGATTCCATGATTCTGTGATAATTACTCAACAGCAATTGCAAACCTGCTGAAGTCCCTGAGAGCTAGATTAATCTCACGTCATACCCTCAGATGACCTATCAATTATGAGGAGTCTAGATGACAAGCTTAGACCAAACATGTAGGGTTTCAACACCTAGTTGAAGCTAGGTGACATGAATCCAATCTAGGATCTGTCTTCAATATTCCCCAAAATATTGGATAATACTATAAGCCAGTCTCTGGCCTTAGCTTACCTTCCAAGAGGATGATTTTCCTTTTTCTGTTGCAATCAGTAGAAGATACCACAGAAAGTCTTTAGGCTTTCTCTCTGCTGCAAAACAAACAGGCTCTTTATTTGCAATTCACTTCAAATACAGAAAGGTGCAATATAAGCACTTGAACTAACAGCAGAAGATTCTCTGCTGATTTGAAAAGTAACTGGGATTTGGGAGCTCAGTTCCAGTCCTTATTTGCTCACAGTCTTCCAGTGTCCTTGTCAGTAGGTTGCAGATGACATATCTGTGCTGAGGGAAGAGACCAAAACATTGGAAAGATGAAATACTGTGGAAATGGGTCCTGCTAAACTAGGTGTCAGAAGGCTGTTCTGAATAAACTGAAACCAAAAGGTTACAATTCATATTTATTCATTTATTTATTTATTTTCCTATTTAATTCATGTAATGATGTTATTGAGCTTGTATTGTTTGGTGGGACAGAAGGATTGTGGGCGACTGTGGGAGGAAATTTGTTTCCTGTAGGAACTGCAGTAGGTGAGGAAAGAGATGTGTAAGACAAGGAGGCACAATGTAAAAGAGGAAATTTACGATAGAATCACATCTCTATTTATGTCAATGTATATACAGAGAAATATTAAAAATGTGTCTCTCCTAAAGCAAGAAAATCAACTTATATGTCAGCAGAAAGAAATACCTGTTGCCTCGTGTGTGTGTTTGGGAAATGGGCTAGTTACTGTATGATGGTTATTCCAGCTCTCATGAATCCCTAGTTTTGCCATTGTCACTAGGAGAACAGGCTTCAAACACTTGGAGTCAGATGAGCAGAAACATTTTGAAGATTTTGAAAGGCAGTTGGAGGATTTACAAAAAAAAACCCTCTAAGATTCAGATTTGAGACATCTGATTTCCCTTGATTTAATTAAGAATTTGCAAATAACATTGTAACTTTGGGAAATAATCTCAGCTGGAAATCAAGCACATAACCTGCTAAAACATGTTTCAGAGTCTTAGAGGGGCTAACTTCTCAGCAAGACTCAAGTGCTGCAGTACCACCTGCACTGGGCTTATGACCAAGGACACCTTCCCAATTGTCCTGGTTTCAGGTAGGATAGAGTTAATTTTCTTCCTGGTAGCCGGTATGGGGCTGTTATTTGGGTTTAGATTGAGAACAATGGCGATGCTAAGTACCGCTAAATAGTCGCTAAGTAGCGCTTGCATTGGTCAAGGACTTTTCAGCTTCCCGTGCTTTGCCCGGTGCACGGGGGGGCTGGGAGGGAGCACAGCCAGGGGCGCTGACCCAGACTGGCCAAAGAGTTATTCCATACCATATGACGTCATGCTCAGTATATAAGCTGGGGGAAGAAGAAGGAAGGGGGGGACATCTGGCGTGATGGCGTTTGTCTCCCCACGTAACCGTTAGGCGTGATGGAGCCCTGCTTTCCTGGGGATGGCCGAACACCTGCCTGCCGATGGGAAGTAGCGAATTAATTCCTTGTTTTGCCTTGTTTGCGTGCGCAGCTATTTAACTGTTCTCTTTTATTTTACTTCAATTATTAAACTGTTCTTATCTCAACCCACAAGTTCTCTCCCTTTTACCCTTCCGATTCTCTCCCCCATCCCAAAGGGGGGAGTGAGCGAGCGGCTGTGTGGTGCTTAGTTGCTAGCTGGGGTTAAACCACGACAGTCTTTTTTGGCGCCCAACGTGGGGCTTGAAGGGTTCGAGATAACGACAGATTTAATTGGAATGTGCTAGATAGAATTTATAGCTGTTATTGCTGTTTACTTGTTAATCGGCAGGCTTCTGTGTTTGCCACGGGGCTTGCTTGCCTTACTGTATATTAGAGCCTAGTGCTCGTTAGTGGCTGTTTTTTGCTTTTCTGCTTGCTGTACTGCTCATCACCTTACTGTGCTGTGCCTGGGACATTTTGATAACAGCAATGGCCATGCGCCTGGGCTGGCAGATGGCCAGGGCATCTCTGCTGTTTTTCTGTACTGCTGTACTGGACAGGCTGGAACTCCAGTGTGAACTCGAGTCGAAGGGACTGTGACCTGTGGATGAGTCCCTGTGGGAGCACGACACCCCAAAGCATCTGTGAACGTGGATAATCCCATGCCAGAGCAGCCCATGGAAGTTAAGTGTGGAGCAGATATCCACCTGCAGCCCATGGAGGACCCCATGCTGGAGCAGGTGGATGCCCGAAGGAGGCTGTGACCCTGTGGGAAGCCCGCGCTGGAGCAGGCTGCTGGCAGGACCTGTGGACCCGTGGAGAGAGGAGCCCACGCTGGAGCAGGTTTGCTAGCAGGACTTGTGATCCCACAGGGGACCCACGCTGGAGCAGTTTGTGAAGAACCGCAGCCCGTGGGAAGGACTCATGTTAGAGAAGTTAATGGAGGACTGTCTGCCATGGGAGGAACCCCACGCCAGAGCAGGGGCAAGGGGAGGAGTCCATTGCAGTGTTAAATCCTATAACCTGGCCCAAAGGGGCCAGGGGTGGAGATTGTAATGGATATACCTTTAAATTGTTGTGACCTGGGATTTGAGTTGCATGCTGTGGGAATTACTATAGCAGGAACCCCTTGTTGCTAGCCAGGCTAGCAGCAAGGGGAGGAGTTCATTGCAATGTTAAACCCTATAACCTGGCCAAAAGGAGCCAGGGGTGGAGATTGTAATGGAAATACCTTTAAATTGTTGTAACCCATGATCTGAGTTGCATGTTATAGGAATTACCATAGCAGGAACTACCTGAACCAATGGAGGAGAAGCCTTACAAGAAGCAGTGCAAGTGCAGCAGTGACCCGACCTGAGCCGGCTTTGGTGCCCAATAAATCCGCACAACACGCTGCGTCTCCTGTCCTGAGTGACCACCGTCACCGATGGAGCCCAAAGTCATGGACTAAATGAACTACAAACATTTCCCAGGGGTGGTCCATAGACTAAGGGAATGATAGCTGTGTATTGTATCAAAGGACGGGAAGAGGGGTGGTGGTTAAAGAGGATGTATTGGATAATGTGGGACCTGTGCATGACGTAAATGGTATGGAATAAGGGGTGGATACTGTCCTGGTTTCAGGTAGGATAGAGTTAATTTTCTTCCTGGTAGCCGGTATGGGGCTGTTATTTGGGTTTAGATTGAGAACAATGGCGATGCTAAGTACCGCTAAATAGTCGCTAAGTAGCGCTTGCATTGGTCAAGGACTTTTCAGCTTCCCGTGCTTTGCCCGGTGCACGGGGGGGCTGGGAGGGAGCACAGCCAGGGGCGCTGACCCAGACTGGCCAAAGAGTTATTCCATACCATATGACGTCATGCTCAGTATATAAGCTGGGGGAAGAAGAAGGAAGGGGGGGACATCTGGCGTGATGGCGTTTGTCTCCCCACGTAACCGTTAGGCGTGATGGAGCCCTGCTTTCCTGGGGATGGCCGAACACCTGCCTGCCGATGGGAAGTAGCGAATTAATTCCTTGTTTTGCCTTGTTTGCGTGCGCAGCTATTTAACTGTTCTCTTTTATTTTACTTCAATTATTAAACTGTTCTTATCTCAACCCACAAGTTCTCTCCCTTTTACCCTTCCGATTCTCTCCCCCATCCCAAAGGGGGGAGTGAGCGAGCGGCTGTGTGGTGCTTAGTTGCTAGCTGGGGTTAAACCACGACACCAATTCACCCAGGAAGCTGCTCAGCAAACTTGTATTCCACCCTACACAGTGCCCCAGAACAATATAACTGTGTTAGTCTGAGAGCTCACTTAGGTTAACCAGCTCCCTCTTTACAAGAGTTCAGGCTTTAAGAGAGAAGGTGAAGACAAATGAACCCAACCATCTTTTACAGTTTGCTCTTTTACTGTAGGTACAATGACAGTATGCACGTATATGTGAGCACAGCAATACATGCTTAAAGTTCAGCATGGACCCAAAGATAAGGTACAAATAAAACAGCCATCTAGTTACACCTCTATACACTCAAACACACCTGCACTGAAAGCGGGTATTTACTGGTAGCGTCTGGTCTGGCACATGAACCTCTGTGAAGTGGCGTAGCCATGTACCAGGCAGCTTCATGGTCCACATTTTGGTTCAGAGTTGTTTCCACCTCTGGCCAAACCAACTAAAAATAGACGTATGGTCTAACTGAAAAATTCAGAGCTTCTGAACTACGTGCATAGGCTACCTGTGGAAAGAGAGAAGTATCGAGAGAGAAAGAGCATCCCACCATACTGGACCTGTATATTAAAAAGAAAAAGAGGCAAGAGGAAAGGGAAGTGATGCTGGTGTACCTGTTCTCTAAGTCAACATTAATGCAATTAATGAGTTGAATTCTAATAAGCTCTCTCTTGTTTAGAGTGGACATAATGTACTGGGAGAATCTTCAGGAAGACTGAGAGGAACATATCTGTAAAAGCAAGAAGAGAACAATCAGCTCTCTATGCCCATTAGAGACAGAAAACAGCTAATGGATGGATCCTGTGACAAGGGAACTGAAGATAGGCGTTAGGAAACATTTTTGCAATAGGCAGAACATTGAAGGAGCAGGCTGCATTGTGACTCCACAGTTTCCCCAGGCAAGCAACAGAGATCTTTGAACGCAGGAATATTTTTCAGGATTAGCACAGTTTTAATTGACTCTGTCCTGAGGTCCCTGCCATCCCTATACTTTATAATTTTCTTGCTTGCAATTTCAGCAGGGTAACATTTTTTAACTTCTTTCTCCTCTCCTTTTTCTTTCTATTTTCCCTCTAATATTGTTGTAAAATCATTTCAAGCCAATCATTTCAGGGTTGGATTAAGAGTGCTCTTTTTCTTAGTTATATATTGGTTTATAAAAGTTTTTTGTTTTATTTTTTAACGTGGATGTAGTTGATTGGAAGGCCAGGGAAACTACCATGAGATCAGATTTTTTTGAAAGCAGAGCATTTTTGAGGCAGTGGAGACTGTTCATAGCCCAAAGAACCTAAGTCATTAACCCATGTAATTATTCTGATGATCTAGTATTACAATATGCTTTTTTTTCCTTGACGTTATTTGAATCCCAGGATAAAGCTCAGGTCACTGTTCCCCTTTCTCTGTACCAGTAGAGGTCTATGTCCATGGAACAGGAAGTATGATTTTTAGAAAACGAATTCTGCTAAGTAATTTTATCTTGTAAAATGATGCAATTCTAGAACATCTAAGAAATATGTCAGTATTACTCCATCAGTAACATATAATGCCAGTCGTCTTAGAAACTCACAGAAAAATACTTAACAAAATAGATTCTGCAAAATCTTCAGTTTTTGACAGTAAGGAAGTCAAAGACTTGTCTCTTACACAAGTAACACTGATTGCAAGGCATGTATACTATATCTTAGTAACTAAGCAACAAATTTTGTACCAGACTTAAACATTTATTTCCTATTGAAATTAAATAAAATTAGTCAATTAGGCATCCAAAAGCCTCATCCCCACGTTTTTCATTCTATTTGTTTCTGTCTATATATCTGTTTCCCATCTTATATAAAGCTAATATTCATGTGAGAAATTATGGAACTGTATGAACAGAATGTAGATACAGAAACA
Organism: Theristicus caerulescens; assembly: GCA_020745775.1. Taxonomy (NCBI): domain Eukaryota; kingdom Metazoa; phylum Chordata; class Aves; order Pelecaniformes; family Threskiornithidae; genus Theristicus; species Theristicus caerulescens. The sequence goes on from CM036561.1 coordinate 14,117,253, forward strand.
AATAAAGTATACCTGTGGTGACATCATGTCAACACTTCTTATTTATCACTGTAGAATTGTCATTGCTGAAAGTTGCAAAAATAAGGGAAAATCTGTGGCAAAGGGAAGACCTCTTCCTTCTAGGGCACTTCACTATAGGCCTGGAAAAACCTAAAGTAATGGACTTTCAAGGTCTGAAATGATATTATCGTAGAAAACCTATTAATTTTAAAGTTTTATCACTATTTTTAAATAAGTGAATAAAGTGAATACAGCTTTTAAATGCATGTTTAATTTTAATTAAATGAATAGGCAGGAATTATCTTTTATGGTTAATCTGTTTCTTTATGTGATGACTTCAGAAATAGCTGATATTTTATTGCGACTTCAATACAAAACTTTTTGCAACAACTTCAAATGCAAATGAAGAAGTAGCTGTTGGCTTCTGCCATATTCAGTTTCTTCACAGGAGTGGAAGTATCTCCATGACAAGTGCTCATATCCTGAGACCGACCTCAAAACAAAAGTTTTGGTTAGTTCCCACGTAAAATCAATCCATGTAATCTCATCCACAGTGCAAGGAAAATTACTTTGGCTACAGATTCCTTCTATCTGTAAAACAGCTATTTCTGAATAGCAATAGAGACCTTTCCTACACCTTTTATAAATATTTTCTTATACTAGTCCACAAAATTCGTCAACCAAGAAGTAAAGGGACTGTGCCTTGGACCTATGGGGATACTTCATTTTCCTTGACTGCCAGAGCACATTTGAAAAGAAGATCCTGAGCTGAGAGACAAAAGTGTGCTCAAAGTGATAGACCCCTTAAAAGGATCTTGCCTAGTGAAATTACTGTCTCAGGAAAGTGTCTCTCACTGGAAAGACAAGCAGCTTGAAATAAATCAGCGCAGTTAATTTATGGCTATAAGCAATACCAAACGTGTTACATCTCCCAATAACTGGCATTCACAATTTCACTTCGATACTTGATGCCTTCTTTTTCCTCTTATCCCTATCAAAGTAGTAAACTGTTTATACATTTTATTGATATTTTCGTTTGTATCCCCATGGAAAGAAGTACAGGGAGAACAGGTCTGCACTAAAGAAAAATGTATAGAACAAAGCCATGATTTCCTTCAGTCACTGCACATCCACAGGGAAGAGTAATTTGTGGAAACATGGAGATGGAGGAGTAATGGATTTCTCTGTCAAAATGATGAGTGAAAGAAAGAAGTAATTACCATTAATGCACTTCAATTATGGTTCAACTGTTTTTTAGCTGTATGTTCCCATTTAATTTTCATTTAAAACAAAACAGTTGCCACAGACCCAGAGCTAAAAACAGAAATCCCTTTCAGCTACTGGCAAATTAGCGAGTAATGTTCTTATTATATAAGCAGAGGGGAGATTGGGTTCTTCCAGGCAAACACGGGAAGTGCTTGTTTGTTTCAGGCAGTACTCCTTCTCCCCCCAACTCACAGTTGAACTTTATTTCCAATGTTATAATCACCTAAGCATGATAATACTTTTTTTCTGGTTCCTATTTAGCTTTCAAAGCCCTCACAGGATTTCTGTCATGGATCAGTGGCACCTTCCAGGAGGGAGTGAGGTCAGTGGACATCCTTGGTATACAGGAAGGCATGTTCTATTAGAAAAGGGAAATGTTTTCAAATCCCTCAGATCTTAAGCTACTAAAAATAAACTAATGAGCCTTAAATTAACTTTTTTTTTTTCCACAGCTTTTCCAAGCCAAAAGAAAAGTATTTATTATCTGGGAGTGACATGCAGGAAATTAGGCTTATAAATTGTGTTTAAATTATTATAGTTTCCAACTTTCCTTAATTCTAATCTTAATATTAATCTGTTGTAGAGTGTATGTTTCAACTTTGGTGGGTTTTTTAGAATTGATTCTCATTGCCCCATGTGAAATATTTATGGTGGAGGAGCTCTGAAAGATACATGATGTAGGAATCACCTTGTTATCGCTGTTTGACTATCTGCCTGGAACAGTTTTGAACTGGTGTTCACATTCAGTGCTACCTCTCTATATCCCTCCAATAACCAAAATGAACTTGATAAGTTACACGTACATTTAAAATGCTCCAGAATAAAGTCAGAGCTGGGATACCAGCAAACAATTTTTATATAAGAGTGTGAATGGGTGTAAATTTGTTTGGTGAAACTCATCCTTACTGGGTCTCCATTGAAGCCAATGGAGGTATTTCTAGAGGAAGAGTAGCGTCGAGAGTGGACTGATTCACACCAGTCCCTCTGACCACTGAATTTCTGTCCATGTTGCAGGCTGAAGGGCCGGCTTAGAGTAATCCTTGTAGGCTTACAAGAGCTTCATTAGCTCTATCTACTGCCTATTAGAGCTGAAGATGATTTAAGCTTGGCCATGTTTGACCCATGCACACCAAACAAAGAGAGCTTCTGGCAGAGTTTGAAGTAGACCAGCAAGCATTCCTCCAGACAGTGCCTTGCTTTGGGGCTTACCTGTCCCAATAGCCACTTTGGATGTGGCATCCTAGTTGCGGGGAGGATGAGAGAATAAGAATTTGAGTTATACCATGTCAGCTGACTTCAAGGACAGAGTGTGAGCCCTCACCCATTTCATTTAGCACTATAAGCTTAGCCTGAGCCTCGAAGAGGTTAAAGAACATCAGGCTGTTTTTTTAATGTGTTCCCCTATGACACATGTACCAATAAAATCTCTTTGACATTATTTTCCTTCTTGAGTTATCTAGAGAGGGTGCCACTGAAGTCAGTGCTGTTGCTGGCCCAAGTACCCAGAACTGTGAGTTTACAAACAGGCCTTATATTAACGTTAATCACAAGCACAAAACCCCATATGGGCTGGTACCTTCCCTTCACGGTTACTTTTTGAGCTAGGTTGTACCAGGTTGTATATCACAAGCCAGCCCGCCAGATCAAAATGGAGTGAGAGATGTAAGCCACAGACAGAGGAGGACTCTGGAGTGGTATCATCCAGTCCTAGGGAAAAGTTACCAAGTAAAGCAAATTGCAGACTACTGCACCCAAAAACCTTAATTACAGCTAGCCACTAGCTACAAAACTCATTGTGCATTCAGGCAAGCCTCAAAAAAATCAGAATTTTAGCACTTGCAGAAGTTACAGTTTCTTACAGAAATTCACATAGGTGAGGGTGAGTATGATGCCAGCAAGATGTCAGGGAGCATTTGTAAAACCTGGTAAATATGGACTAAATCGTGGTGAATAGCAATAGTTCATGCCTTGGGCTAAGGACCCAGATCTCTTGAAGTCTTTGCCTTTAAAATGCAGTCAATAGTGACTGAGTCCCAGTCTCATCACAGGGACGTTTAAATGAAATAACTGCAAAATAGTGTCTACAGAACTACATGTACCATCTAAAATCCTTTAAGATCCTTTTAATTGAAAGCACAGAAGAGTCTGTAACTCCTAAATGCCAGAACATAGTGCTGAGCCATTTGCAATGACATGAGCTTGATAGAGTGGGTGAGACAATCCCATTGTTCCCCTGTGAAGACTTGTCTCTTTTTCCCACCTCTCCACAGAAGATCTCAGAGTTTCTTCCTCCACCTGCAGAGTTCCTGGAGGAAACTGTCAATATTTCATACTAAGTTCAAACATACCATGTTTTTATCCTAAAGTTTATTTACATTTCTTGATTACACTTGTTCTGGCTCATTTCCTTTGTTTCATTCTTGCCAGAAAACCTTGCTAGAGTGCTTGTCAGTTATTAATAAATTGAGTCAAACAGTAGCAAGTGTGGTTCAACAATTTTGGCAAATATTAATGAATGTCATTTTCATTGTTAGGAGAATTTTTGGCCCGTTTTCAGATCAAACACAAATTCCAGCCCTTTAACATCTGTTTTTGCTATATTCAGACTGGCAAGAAAACAAATAAAAGGGAAATGAGACTTAAAGATACATGCCTAGCAAAAGATGCAGATGCTCCATCACTGAATGAACTCTAAGAACTTTTTAGAAAAAATGAAATGAATAATTGAGTTTTGTTTGGCTGTTGAGTGATTCATCATAAACTTATGAATTATTAAATCAGAAAGAACCAATATAGAACATCTTTAGATTAGATTCTGTGAGAAACTTCAGAAAAAATAAATCAATACTTAGTGAAGAAATCCTAATGATGGACACTCCACTGCTGCCATTGAATTATTCCTTTTAGTTATAGTGATCTTCTTTATTGTTAAAAAAAGAATCTTATTTCTCTTCTGTATGTACCCTGCATCAACTTCAAACCTTTGTGTTGTTTTTAGACTTTGTTTTATAGCTCTCATTGTCAAGTTGGTGTCTCCCATGACCCGGAGTGTCCAAGCAAGGCATCACTTAACCTTTGGAATTTATTAAGTTCTCTGAAGTTTTTTTACAATAATATATAGCTTTCAGTCTCAGGTTTTCTTTGAATTCTGCACAGTTCATCAACATGCATTTTGAACTGTAAGTTCAAGAGACCTGGAAAGAGCAGTCAAGCAGATTTGCACAGGTAGTACACAGAGAGAGCAGAACCTGTCTGTTCCCATGACTATATATCTAGCGATCGCTTTTGCCCTTTTGGCATTACTTTTTGCCTTCATCTTTCACAGTATGAAATAATTCTGTCTTTTATGAAAATTATATAGTAAATTAAGGAAACCAACCCCTTTTCTGAGAATTTTTTTTCTAAAACAGTATACTTTGTAAAGGTAGATTTTTCTGAGTATCCATATCCCATCCCCAAAGAAACCTCAATCGATGTGGTAACAAGACTTTGCTATGTTATGTATGCCTTTATTGCCACTGTTCAAAGTAGATATTTGCCTTCCTCTGCTGCAATCACACCATTGACTCTAATATAGATTTACCTCTGCTGGAGGGCAGCATAATTTTTCCTCCAGATTCTTTTAGTTCTCTATCTCAAAGACTCATTCATTCTGAATCTAGAAAAGGCCACTATGATCATCCAACCCCACTGCTTTTATAGTTCTTAAAAGTTATTAACAAAACAAATTTGAGGCAAAAGCAGTCAGAAGTCAAGATGAGGAAAAGTCTATAGAGCTAGTCCTTGCCTAGTGTATTCAAGAGATCTGGCTTCCTGAGGGTAAATGAAATCTTCATGAAAACCATAGTCATGTGAAATTGTCTCGCCCTTCCACTGGAATCTGTAATGTGGAAGCCAGCAAGTCAATATTTATGAGAATAGTTCAAAGTCAGCACCTGAATTTGTGTAATAAAAATGCAGCAATAAGGAAGGTACTGTATGTCATTAGGAAATGTATGAAGTAAATTCAAATTAGAAAATCAAAATGAATTGAGACTGATATTGAGGTAGTATGATAGAGAGAAAGGGAATGAAGGGAAAGAAGTAGAACATTTTTTCCATTGGTAATTTAACTCCTTTTAGAAGCTTTTACTGAAATGCTTATAACCTATTTCCTCATATTTAACTGTACAAAGACTCCTTTTTATTAAGTCTCCATAGCCGCCTTTTCCCCTGGAAGACATTATTCATTACTGATACACTGTGAACATGTTGGGTCTTAATTTATTCACTGTATTCATAGATTGTTTTCTTGTCAAATTCACAGATGTTATCCATACTAATAAAGAAGGATGCAAACCTCCCTGAAATACAAAAACGTGCAGTTAGCAAGTAAGCCCAGGCTGCCCTGGCTCTTCCCAAGAATGATCTCTGGCTGTGTCTGTAGCAGTAAGTTAAACATTGACAGGTGGGTTTCTGGACACTGAAATGTGTCGTAGCCTGTTAGAGCCTAAGAGCAATCTGTGATTTTGCCTGGGCAAACTAGCTTTCTCCTGAGAGTTAGAATAGGCCCAAAGACCATATCCAGTACGTATGATAGATATGACAACAGTATTTAAAAGGGCAAGAGGTTTTAATCGTATGGACATAGACCATTCTGTGTCATTTTGTCTCAGGACCAGAGAATGGTACCAGGCACTCAATTCACTGGATGTACTTTCAGCCCCTTTGAAGGCTGAACATTTGTATTGTTTTAACAGATTCTGAAATTCATAGACCTACTCAAGTGAATAACTATTCCTTAGCAATTGCTAAATGTCTGCAATTGCCAATGTTATGTCAGGAATGCATTTGAACATCTGAGACTGTCTGTGCTTTGGGCCCAGTGACACAGCCTAAGTACACATTTGAGTATCCTTTTAACGAAAAACCTCTCAAATTACATTTCTAACTTTTACAGTGTCAGCTGTGCACTTAGAGAAAAGACTGCTCAGTGCCTTTTTGAATAATCCATTGAACCTTCAAGTGCTCTTAAGTAGCATTAGCTGACAGTTCCAACTGCACTTTCTAGACCTGAACCATATGAGTTATTGCAGTAGTATTCAGTTACAAAAATACTTCTCTGTGAATTAGCAAAGCATCTAGTTTGGGTATGTAGAGATTCCAAAGCTAACCACCATAGCTTGTCTTTAATTTCATATGTTCATAAACTGGAATAACTGCTATTCTGATGGCAGTTTAACATATACTTTTGGGGAGGAAAATAAAGTCTAGTAAATACATAAAAAGGCAGGTTGTTTCCTTAGATGCTTTTTGCAATACATGGGTTGATCTAATGAGGAATGAGGATCTTGTAGGCAGAAAAAGCAAATTCTCAGATTTCCCTGTTCAAAGGGGGAGGGTGAATGAATTTAAGAAAATGAACCAGATCTTTTCTGAGATGAGTGATAACATTCTCTCTAACCAGTAATATGTCTCCTAGCATCTCCCAAGACCCTCACACTCTCAGCAGTATGGCTTTTAAAGCTACTCAAGCAGTGTCTCTGAGAGCTGTGACTGATATAGCATCATCCTTTCTGACTACACACCAAGTCTGATGGAAATTAATCTATCATCAGCAGGAGACAGCATATTTTCAGGCAGAAAACATCATATTTCCATCAAAATCTTTGTGGAAAGGAGGGAACAATGGCATCCTGCCTAGCCCCATATTGAGCCACACTAAACAGGAGCTTATGCCTTCTCTGTTTGTCCACATAAATCCTTATGTCTACAGAGAACTTCCACAGATGCCAGGAAAAAGAGAGGTGAACCAGCAATGCTGTAAACCAGTCATTTTTATATTTGTAAGGCAGAGCCCTAAACCCATGAAGATGAGAGCCTTATGATGATACTTGTTTGGTTAAACATAGAATTGTCTACTGTAAGATATTCACATCTGAGAAGATAATCTAGTCTCCCTTCTTATTTGTTGGTGAGACGCAGACATTTGTAGGGAACAATACGTTTTAACAGAGACTTCTGATTTCTAAATGAGAAACAGGAATCACACCCCACACTTCTTTTTCTTGATAAGTGTCAAAGTGCCAGTCTTACAATAGGTAAGATGAATCCCACCATTTTCATAGGGATTTCAGAATCATGATCAGGAAAAAAATTGGGGATTTTTTTTCCCCTCAAAGAACTCTTGAAGCAGTGGTGGTATGCAGTTTTTACACAACCTGGAATATTGAGAATGTAATTGATCACATGGTGTTCTGGTTTCAGCTGGGATAGAGTTAATTTCTTCCTAGCAGCTGGTATAGTGCTGTGTTTTGGATTTAGGATGAGAATAATATTGATAACACACGGACGTTTTAGTTGTTGCTAAGTAGTGTTTACACTAAGTCAAGGACTTTTCAGCTTCCCATGCTCTGCCCGGTGCACAAGAAGCTGGGAGGGGGCACAGCCAGGACAGCTGACCCAGACTGGCCAAAGGGCTATGCCATACCATATGACGTCATGCTCAGCATTTAAACTGGGGGGAGTTGGCTGGGGTGCAGGGATCGCTGCTTGAGGACTGGCTGGGCATCGGTCAGCAGGTGGTGAGTAATTGCATTGTGCATCACTTGCTTTGTATATTATTATTATTATTATTATTATTACTACTACTACTACTACTACTACTACTTTATTTTATTTCAATTATTAAACTGTTCTTATTTCAACCCATGAGTTTTCTTACTTTTACTCTTCCGATTCTCTCCCCCATCTCACTGGGGAGGAGTGAGCGAGCAGCTGTGTGATGCTTAGTTGCCGACTGGGGTTAAACCACAACACATGGTTTCATGAAGTTCATTCTGAGAAATAGTTCCAAAACAAAAACTGTTTCCTGAATACTGACAATAATGAAGCTTGGTTTCTAGTTATTTCATGTCACATGATTAAGTGAAAGACTTTGAAAGAACTGCACTAAAGCTTTAGCATGACCTTACCCTTGAGTAGACATTGGAGAAGTGAAATTAGCTCAAGGATAGGCAAGAAACGAGGGATGAGAGAATGTCTTTCCCAAATGCAGGAAAAAACATCATTTGGAGCTCACACATTGTTATGTGCCTGAAGAAAGAGGAAGAAGAAGATTCTTCTTGACTGAAGAATGAAAATTTTAATGTGTGATAAGGGACAGACTGAAAATGAAACCTTTCTTAGGGTTAAATCTTTCACCGTCACACCAAGTTCTGTCCCTTGGGATGGAATTAATAAGATGTCTATCCAGCTACATATTTTCATTATTTCTACAGGAACTTCAGAATTTTTAGATCGCTTCTTAGCTGGTAGGTTTGATTCAAACTCACACCAAAGTTTAAATGTTTGGAGGAATAATGGGAGATAAAGAGAAAAATAGACAAGCAGGCTCACATAGCCCATGGCATTATTTAGCCCTGTTTCCACAGGTAAACAAGCTTCAAATTCCTGAACTGAAAGGGGGAAAATCTGTAGAATCGACTAAGTTTGTCTAATGAATATAAGAAAAATATCTATTTCACGTCTTAAAAATCTAAAGTAAAAAAATAGAGTATACCAAAGGTGTTTTTTTTTTTTTTTTTTAACATTGTAGAATAAATTCTACATAAATTCTTGGCTTTTCTGGAAGAGCAGCTCGATGTTCCAGACTTTGCCATTGGTTCCGTATGCCAGGGACAGATCAATTCAAAATCCAGTATACAAATGTTCAAGATCTTAGGGCAAGTTTCTATCTACGGCTACTCTCCTATCAAAGTTTTACAGCTATGGGATGTCTTTAAAGATTTCATTAAAAACAGACTGCTCTGTTTGCCCCATTTGTGGAGTACATGACATTGTGTAGAAGGCCTTTGCTAGCTAGTAGTTTTCACAGAAGTCCTTGTGAACAAGCCTGAGGCATTTTGGTCTATTCTAGAAGTGGGAGGGAATGTGCTCCCATTTTCATTCTTTTTCTGCTTTCCTACTTCCCACTACAAAAAGTAAGGAAAGGAAGTCAAGCAAGCTTTCAAAACTGTAATGAATATTACTTTCTTCTAGAAACAGGTGCTCAGTGAAATCTCCAATCCTCAACTAAATTAAGGAGTTTCCCTTTAATCTTCCTTTATATTACACTCCAGAATCCTGCACCAGTTTGCTGGACCACAGCCCCTGGCACTGAAAGGAAGGTTAAAAAAAACCTTTCCCAAATTCCAAAACAATTCATACAAGAATAAATGCAGAACTGAGTAGATTTGACATATACATATTCACTAAATGTTATATTGCCCAGTTAAAGATGGTAATCTTTGTTTGCCAGCATTGGCTTTCAGCCATGCAAATAATAATCAGTTAGATCCATAGAATCCTAAAAGCCCAGTTACTGTAGTGCAAACATAGGAAGAGAACACTGAACAGGTATTCTTGGAGAGGAAAAAGCATAACAAATATTTGGATAAAAGTTTATGTCCACTGAGGATGTAAAAGGAACAGAATAAAATACTTCCCTTTCCTTCCAGCTGGCCAAGAGGATCTTTTTGTAAATGTCTCATTTCTCCTATGTGCTCTAGTATTCCCTTTGTTTATCTTTTCTCACCTGATCATGTCCTCCCAATTAAGTTCAATGAAGGGAGATGTTCATACTTCTGTAGATTTTATAGGCAAGCCTGGATTTATTATAATGGCATTGTAAGTAAATAAAAATGCTTTGGAATTAGACAACAATTTTAAATATAAAACAGAAAAATAAAATCAAAATTTGGTGCTTTATCCCATCAAAATAATTGTCATTGAACTGCTCCAGAAAGTAACTCTTTAATCATACTGATTAATGCACTGAGCTCATCCTGCACTTCTCCTATGCATGCTCTTGAGCACAATGTCATTTCATGGAACTGCCAAAAGTTTCACCCATTTTTGCTCCCCTGTGTATATTCCATCCAAACCCTGATGGACAGCTGTCTCAGACAATGCTGTCAACACAGCTACACTAATACTTCTGGTGAGTCTCATCAGTCTGTATGATTAATTTTAAAGTTAAAGTTTTAAAGTTAGACTATAGAATTGCTGGGAAGATATGTTTTGTAAGGCAACACTTTGTTTTGCAAACTTATCCAGATGGTTTCTGTAGATTGCAATATGTGAGCTTAGAGCTGAATCAACAGGATGCCTAGCTCCCTCACCTTGTTTTCTCATTCTATAGGAATAGGTGCTCATCCTACCTAAGGAAATAGATATCGAGTAAATTCTATAAGAAAAACAAAAAGAAAAAGAGGTATTGCCTCTCCCAGGAAAAAAAGGAAAAAAACACAAAAAACACACAAAAAAAACCCCAAAACCATAGCACTCATACAGTTAGAAAATATTTGAGTGTATTTGGATCATGTGTAGCAGCAGAAAAGGCTGGAATGAAATTAAGTATTACAACAGTCTCATTTTCTCCTGTTTAAATCTCTGCATGAGTGCTTTAAGGTCATCATTCTCACACTGGTTAAATTAGGCACCTCTAAAATTTCCTTAATAGAAATATTACCTTTAATTTAGCTTGGAAGAAAGTGATTTGTTATGTGAAAAGATAGCATTTTATTAATTGTTAACCTGGTGTAAAGTATAAAAGACTGGAACTCCTGAGCTCTAAGTGTGTGTCTAGTTCCTTTCCCAGGAGGCATTAACTCCTTTATAGCAATGAACATAGTGGTGGTGCACAAGTCTTCCTCCTGGCTGCCTAAAGACTCAGCCGTGTTCTGGGACCTCTTTGGAGGACATAGTTTTCCTGCTACATATATCTTCCATCTATTAGGAAGAAAGCAAGATCACAAGATAAAAACTATCTTCCAGCAGCTTTTCTCCATGGTGAGGTCTCCAGAGCTTGCTCTTGGAATAATTTTCTTTGAGCCTCAGTTCTCCTGGTTCTGTTTTAAACAAGAGAGTAACTCAGCTTTCTCCCTTGCCCTTGTTACTTGTATTTCTACCATAAATATATGCCAGCTTGTGTCTCCTTGGTTCAGTCTGCAGTCTCCTTTCTGCGGTTCAGTCTGCAGTCTCCTTTCTGCTAAGAGGCATCCATCACTATTGCAACAAAAGGTATAAAAAAATCTTTTCAGGTCTCAGCTATATTTGGTATATGATGATCTACCATTTCTGGTTATCTCTAATGTGCCACCTAGGCATATTTAGGCACTGAGTCAGTGTTTACAAACTTAGAAACAGTGAAATAGACTTATTTTTAAATACATGACTTCATTAGTGATTTCCAAAGATAAATACTGCTCCACCATTCTGAAAGGCTTGGCTCAGATGAAGGCAGATGTAGACATTAAAAAGGATGCTTGTGCTGTACATAGATCCATGATTTAATTTCTGTTGAGTTTTTCTTCCTCTCTGCTTAAGAAATTTGTGTTATTCTTTGCATGTTTTTCCCAAAAACAAATGCTTCAGAGCTTCCTTCTTCTACAAAACAAAACCAGACAGTATCAACTCACAGCCCAGCATGTGAGCAGCCCAACAATAATAAGCTAAAGTGTGCATGTGATGGTGCAAAACTGCTGATAAGAAAAATATTTTTAGTGATTAGTTTGAAATTAACAACTTAATCCTGTTTCCTTTGAAGTCAGTACTGACACACCCATTGAGAAAAAAGAAGACCAAGTGGTGGTTTGATTGCAATGGAAAGACAAAAAAGCTAAGCTTAAAAGGCTCTTTGTTTCTAGGGGAGAAACCACAATGTCCTTTCTGGAAGTTAACAGCTGGAAGTTGAATGTTGCTAAAATCAAATAAAGAGCACTTTCCTAAGAGTGAGGATGGTTAGAAGCTGGGACAGACTTCCAGAGGAAGAATTACATTCTCTAACATTTGAAGATTTTAGCCTGAGCTTGGATAGTCTTCTCAATGCTGTGATTTAGCCAGGATAGCTAACTCGTGGCCAAACTTGTGGTTAAAGTGGTCTTAAACTTATTATATGATGCTGAGGTATTTTGTGGTTTAGGGGGAGGATGAAATAGAAGGTCTGTGGACTCTTCTGGTTCAGACAAGGCTCCCTGATGTTCCTGCACCTATGGAAAGAAGCAAATGGTCCATTCCTGCCTTCTGTTCCTCAGTTCTAGGCTCTGTTTTATGCAGGAGATTAAACCAGGAGAGATAAAGGTCCCTTTTGACATTCATGTCTATGATTCAGTAAAGGGGAGATAAAGACCATCTATATTAATTATTACAGTAATACTTGAATAATGCTCTTTTAACCATATTCCAGGCCTTTATGTGTATATCACACTATTGAATGCATGGTAGGAATTGTCTTTGTTGGCCCACCAAATGCATGGCACAGCTCTCAGTTAAGGAGACATGCTGATGTTAAGCCATTAGTGAGTTTCTGTGTGGTGGTAAGTGAGGCATCTGGAAAACAGTGAGGCTCCAATGCATCCCATATATCTTATATACCTATGTTAAGATGAGCAGTGTCATCCTCTGAAAGTGGTTGTTCTTCACCATTGATTATAGGAGGAGATTAAACAACAAACTATGAATAGCTGCCTAAATTTCAGATTTCTAATGCCAGGTGAGACAAATCTGGTGGTGGGAATAATGGCTCTAAGTGCAGACAGCCTAATTCTGCCAAATGCTGGCAGTCCCTCCAAAGTCACAATAAGAGCAAAGGAAATCCTTAGGAAATAGTTTGGGATCTAAGGCTGTATTTAAACAAATCATATAAATACCCTCACTGAAGTCATGAGAACTATATGTCTGAGGAAGCAAGCAACATTTTTTCCTTAAACTAGTAATATCCCACCCCAAGTGTCTCAGAAGAATAAAAGAAATACAATTAAGTAATTAAATGATACATTACCACAAGGAAAATATTCTTTCTTGAGTCTGCTAACAATCAGTTTAAACCACAAGCACAATATTGCTTTATCTTCATTATTATCTTGAAGTGTATCTTAAAATACAAATAAAATTATGGATAATAAAATTATCAAGATCTTTCTTAAAATCGGCATTAGTATTTGCTTTGATGATCTCCTAGGGCAAACAATACACTACTTGGCTAAATGTTCCATTAAAAAAAAAATGTTTCTATTCTTTTTGATGTTACTTGGCATTTTTTAAAACTTCATTACTCAGGTTATGTTTTCAAGTTTTTACACATTAGAAATTCTATCTGCTATTCAGAGCTTTTGTCATAAAGTAAATCCCTTTTACATAGTCCCAGTAATATAATCCCAGTCATTGTCATCTCTTTCTGAAATACCATCACGTTTCCAGTTCTTTCTTGTCCTTCTGTTACTCTTTATAATCCATGAGTTATTCCTTTTTAACAAGACCTAATTGGAGTTCACAAAAGTATCTGAAACCATGTCAGAAGTCCCGCTCATACTTTCTGTCTATTTCTATATTTTGAAACAGATATTTTTGTGATGCTAACCACATACAAATCTGCATCCTAACTCAAAAGTCAAAAGGCTTTTAAATGCTTGTCAGAATAGAGGAAATCATGTTGGTTTAGTTGTTGTAGTTACTTCAGACTGCAACAGATAAATCATTAACAACAGCTGACTAATTATTTCTTGTTGTTACATAAGTTATATTTTTCTGTAGGATCTACTACAAGGTATTCTGTTTGGATATTATGTACCAGCAAGTAGCTAAACCTCTTAGTTTCTTAACCAACAGAAATATCTCACAATTGGAAAAACCAGTTTTGCCAACATTAAATTAACCTGAAATACGATTGCAATGAATGTGAAACTATTTGCAAAATTTGTCTAAATTTAGCCAATTCTTTTTTGTTGATATTGCCCCTCTGGGGAAACAGCCAGAGAAAGAGCATTTTCCTAGGAAATGGGAGAAGTAGATTCAGCTTTGTCCTTTTAAGAAAGAATTTGACCCCTTATCTTCTGTCCTGTTGAAGGCTGGTTCAGCCACACAAGACTGGTAGTTACTCAGATAAGTTTCCCTCATTCAGTCTTGGTTAGAATTCTTGTTCATATGGACAAGACAGGCATTGATTTTTGGCAGAAATTTGAACAGGCACTGACCTGTTTTGTAGGAAGCCAGGCAGGCTATGGAGTCATTATTACCTCTTTGATGCCTGGCACAATAACATTTTGCTGTTCCATGCAAAAAGTAGCATGTCCAACAAAAGGATTTCAAGATGTAAGGCTTGTAGTTTGCAGGATGGAAGGATGTCACACACCCCGGTGAATGCTCTAACCGCTGAGGTAAGAGGGATCAGCAGACTTTTTCAGAAATCCAGCCCGTTTTCTTGATTTTATTCCACAAGCATTTCACTAGATGGGAATGAAACATTCTATTTGACATTAAAGAATGTGGTTTTAGTGTTTCCTTTTTGTAACAAGAAATTTAAAAGACTCTTTGGTTTAATCTGAATTGTTTGGGTTTTGTTCAGATTAACTGAAAACATATAAAAGTTGGGTTTTTTTTCCACAGGCAGATTCACCTTAAAATATACTGCTGAGAGGCTTGTCCATTTAGCTGCCCAATTCCTCTTTCACAGATATGACATACAAATTAAACAAAAACCTTACTCTCAGAAATTTCAAAGTTGTTTTGTTTTGTTTTCTCCTGAAAACAACCACTGTTTAATTTCTTCAAGCACAATTTTGATGCAACTTGGCTGTGGAAACTGATCCACTTTGCAATCATTCACATGCGCACACTCACTTGGAGAACCTTTTCAAGGGAGCAAGATGTCCTTACACAAGCAAGGGAAGTGTTTCTTTGATTTCCATAAGACCATCAGCTAACTGGTGGGTTTCATATGATAAAGGCTAATCAGTTCACAGCATTCCAGGTCAAGATTATAAAATCAAAAATATGGGTAGGATCCAAACAGCTAGGCACAACTAAAAGACTTACAACTTCAGCCTAAACGCTTCTTACTAAGTTTCCTGAGCATTCAGTGTGATTAAGGAGAAAATTCCTGTTTTTGAAAACCTTCAGAGAGAGAGCCTATCCAGACAAGTTTATCGCAGCAGTGTAAATCTTGTATGTCCAACATGATGGTGATGATATGAAACCAATAACAGTGCTATGTATTTTATTGCATGAATTTTGTTGCTGCAGAAGAGAACTGAGAAATACCCTTCAGCTAGTTGGGTATGGCACAGTATGAGTCTTTTTGGCTCAGTTGTTCTTAGTTATAGAGGTTCAGAACAGGGATTCTGCTTGGTTGATATACAAAAGGGAAAGCATTATCACTACTTCCTTCCAAAAGAAAACAATTTTCCAAATGCCCATTACAGAAATGATCAAATGATCCACTTGTTTTTCTTAGGTGCTTTGGAAAATCCTATTTTTCAAAAACTATCCTGGAAATATGTCGTGAGGAGACAATTTCAGTCTGAAGGATCTGTTCCAGGTTGCACTCACACCATCTGGTTTGAGCAGCCTACCTGACTTGCTTCATTAACAAGTACCAACTTTGGATAGGAGCTCTCAAAACCAATATACATAGGAAACTGAAGCATATTAATGACAGTTTTCATGAACAATGAGTGATTTACATATTGGTTTATAAACCGTTCATAACCCTTACACTTAGATGATGAATGAACATCAGATTTGGTATTGAAGGAAATGGCAAAACTCCCTTTGATTTCAATTGGGTCCTACTCTGTCTAGTGAATTAGATGTAAAGGAAAAGGAGAGAGGAAAAGAGACTAGGAGAAGGACAGAAATGTTGGGTTGATTAGTTATAATTATCTTAATTTGAAAACGCAGAACCTCTTTCCCACCCATCTTGTCTACCATTCTTTCAAACCACAGCAGCCATGTATACTTATTAGATACTTTTGGAACAGCAAATACTGCATGCAGTATATCAAAAGTCCATAGAAGTCACTGAAAAGAATTATGCTGACCTCCAAGAACATTGGACTAGACCCAAAATCCTTACGGGAAAGTATTATTTATGAAGTAGAATCAGTATATATTTGTTTTCATGGGGAAAGAGGGAAAGGAAAGGAGAAAGGAAAGGAGAAAGGAAAGGAGGAGGAAAGGAGGAGGAGAGGAGGAGAGGAGAGGAGAGGAGAGGAGAGAGAGGAGAGGAGAGGAGAGGAGAGGAGAGGAGAGGAGAGGAGAGGAGAGGAGAGGAGAGGAGAGGAGAGGAGAGGAGAGGAGAGGAGAGGAGAGGAGAGGAGAGGAGAGGAGAGGAGAGGAGAGGAGAGGAGAGGAGAGGAGAGGAGGAGAGGAGAGGAGGAGAGGAGAGGAGGAGAGGGAGGGGAGGGGAGGGGAGGGGAGGGAGGGGAGGGGAGGGGAGGGGAGGGGAGGGGAGGGGAGGGGAGGGGAGGGGAGGGGAGGGGAGGGGAGGGAAGGGAAGGGAAGGGGAGGGGAGGAAGGGAAGGGAAGGGAAGGGGAAGGGAAGGGAAGGGAAGGGAAGGGAAGGGAAGGGAAGGGAAGGGAAGGGAAGGGAAGGGAAGGGAAGGGAAGGGAAGGGAAGGGAAGGGAAGGGCAGGGAAGGGCAGGGAAGGGCAGGGAAGGGCAGGGAAGGGCAGGGAAGGGCAGGGAAGGGAAGGGAAGGGAAGGGAAGGGAAGGGAAGGAAGGAAAGGAAAGGAAAGGAAAGGAAAGGAAAGGAAAGAAAGGAAAGGAAAGGAAAGGAAAGGAAAGGAAAGGAAAGGAAAGGAAAGGAAAGGAAAGGAAAGGAAAGGAAAGGAAAGGAAAGGAAAGGAAAGGAAAGGAAAGGAAAGGAAAGGAAAGGAAAGGAAAGGAAAGGAAAGGAAAGGAAAGGAAAGGAAAGGAAAGGAAAGGAAAGGAAAGGAAAGGAAAGGAAAGGAAAGGAAAGGAAAGGAAAGGAAAGGAAAGGAAAGGAAAGGAAAGGAAAGGAAAGGAAAGGAAAGGAAAGGAAAGGAAAGGAAAGGAAAGGAAAGGAAAGGAAAGGAAAGGAAAGGAAAGGAAAGGAAAGGAAAGGAAAGAAGGTGATTGTTGCACAGAATTTGTTGATGCTGTTTTTCTTTTACAAATAGCTCCACACAATAGAAATACTTAATGAAGCACTAGGGGACTTCAGCATCTGCTGACATTCAAATAGAGTAGAAGAGAAGAAGGCTCCTGCATGCATTATTCGTGCTGACCATTTAAAGCTTCAACCCACAAGAAGATATAAATGTTTCAGTAAATGAGAGGATCAGAGTAAAGAAAATCAACAAATCAAAGAGACACTTGTGGGCAAAGACACTCTTTTGTGTAAAGTTGTGTCATGGAGAGATATTTTAATGTGCAAGGAGGTGTTGAATGCTGTGCTTGAGGCAACAATGTGATACAGAAGCTGTTTCTATTTATATGGAACTATTTCAGTGCCTCCAGGACTGGAATAGTCATCCTGGGTTACGAAGGGCTGCTGACCCGGAAACTTATGAAAGACATTTCTGTTTGGAGAGTCCTTTGGAGAGGTTGTTCAAATTAGTCGACATCTTTCTGAAACAAGCAGCAGTTGTGTGTGCAAGTTGGGAGAAAATACCATGTTTCAATCAATGCTTACTTTCTCATGGGAAGAAAGTGTGTGAACAGATCAGAAAGGCAGCAGAGCCTTTGCATCTGTGTCAGGGCAAACGAAAGCTGGCAGTCAGGTGGTTCCCCTTCTCACAAAAGCAACAAGTTGAGTAAGGTAATTACTGTTTAATATTTCCAACAGGATGTCTGAAGGGAACATTTGATTATCCTGCCAACATCTATTCAAATAAACATGAGGGATTTAGAACATTTTTTGGAGCTGCAGGCTTAAAAGGAATACCAAACATTCTGGGGCACTAAACATCTTAGATCTCCTCTGTAATGTGGCATAGTAACATGTCTCTATTGACATTTTGCCTTGTATGTGAAATGATGCCTGCCCTAGAGAACGCAGCAGTGATGTATCCTGCTAAAGTATCCTGCCTCCTCTTTCACCTTCCTAAATCCTGTCTTGAAGCTTTACTGAAGAAGTAATATTTTCAGTAGAGCACACTAGGACAATAGCTGAGTGCATCTTTTTTTGTTTTCAGCTAATGGTCTTTTAAAGCAAAGTCATTGTTGAGAAATACTCTGAGCATTCTTCTCATGGGTTAAATCATGCTGCAAAATGCCAACTGTTGAAATTGCCAACTGAAAATGGCTATATGAACACCTATTTGAAAAAGGTTAATACTTGTCTTCTTTACGTATGTAGTCACAGACATAAACACATACATGTGTGTAGAGATTTTAATTTTTTTTAATAAAAAAAAAACCCACAGTGAATCTGTTACTGACATTGCTCTATCTGTCCATATCTCCTATGTTTTGTTTTTTTATTTTTCATAAAGCCTTTTTCTGTTGTCTTAACTGTAAAATCTTCAGGGTTCAGAAGATTGCCCAACAAGGGAAGTGTTACACAAACCGGTCAGTCTTTCCCACTTAAATCAGCTGAAAGATCCTACAGAAGGTGTCTCATGAAACAATAGCATCTAAAATGCAGACAGCAGTCACCATCCAGTGAGCACACCGTGGGTGAAGGAGCTCTGCAAGAATATATTGTTTAGAATAGAGTTGTGAGTCTGACAGAGAAAAGCAAAAGAAGTCAATGCAGAGGAAGGGTGTAAAGTCAGACTGCTTGAGTAGGCGATGAGGAAAACTGGCTGAGAGACGCTTGGAAAAGAGTACTAACTCTTTCCAGGGAGCGGGGAACAGTGACTGAGGATATGATCTGCTGGGGGTTGATTTTCTGAAAACAAAATTATTTTTTTTTTCTGAAAACAAAAAAAAATTTTACTTAGAGCTTTAACTTCTTTTCATAATTGCAACAACTATTGGACCTCTGATTTTTTTTTCCTAACTGCTCAGAACAAATAAATTAACAATATTATCTTTGTTACTGTTAAAAGGATTTAGGAAGAGCAGTAATCTAGGCCTTAATGGTAAAAATCAATATATCAAAACTCAGTGCAATCATCCCTCACCCCCAGCAGTCTAAGCATGAACTCATTTAGGGCTAGTCTTTGTAATTAGTAATTTACATAAAAACACTAACACCTCATAGTCTCTAAATTTTAAAAAAATAGAAACTGGCAGGATTAATGTGTCATTGATTTTAGACATCACTTTGGATTCTGATTTGCCAGGTCTTTTCATGGATGAGAAACGACTTTACAAGTTAGGCACATCCAAAGGGACCTTGTCTAATAGTTAATGGAGATCTAAAAGAAAATTCCACCTCTTCCAGAAATTAAAATTTGAGAGGATGGTTGATCTCAATGGGAGAGGGAAAAAAGGGCTAAGAAGAGCAGAACAAGACTTGGAAATGAGTCAATTCTAGTGTCTTCTGCGATTGTGCTGTCTTCTCAGTATGTAAGGAAACAGAACAAAGAGTTATATATGATGGTGCCTGAGTACACCCTTCCTGAGCTCTCTGGCAGTCATGTAAGTATCAAGTATCTTTTTTCTAATAATCGAGTAACCTCAAGGTGCCTTATGGTTGTTCATTACAGTTCCATAAACAACAAATGAGAAAAATTAAGGACAGGGAAAAACACATTAAAGGAACTGCAAAACAGTGGAGACCTCTGTAAAATTGCATGGCTTAGACATGAGTTCAAATCTGAGCGCTCATTTAAATGTTTCTCTGAATTTTGTATATTTTTGCCTGGGTATGTGTTTTCAGATGTTAACAGTGTTCTTCTGAGTTTTCTGTATAGTTTTTCAACAAGGAATGTTATTCATACATTTTATTGGTGGGATAATGTAAGTTTTACTCAGCTCTCTCAAATTTTAAAATTAGTTTTATGCCTATCTACCCACCTATTTTCCTATGTAGGATGAATGAGATATGATTTTGTTTATTGTGGAAAGTCATTGTAAGATTTATATTAATTTAAAAAATGCAAGTAAAAGAGGCTCATTATTAATGAAGTGGAGTGGAAGTCCTTGTCAGGCAAGAATTCACTTGTGCAGTATCCTTGAAAACTCCCATTATGTGTGGGTTAATAGGAATCATAGCCTTGAAATCATATGCATTTTCCCATTTGAAAAGGGTATCTCTAACACCTTTTTAACTCTTTTATTACTGAGATACCATACAACGTTGAAACTAAGGACACAGTTTGTAATTTTTTTGTTGTTGTGTTTTTGAATGTGGCATGTGGTTTGAGTTTTAAAGCTTATTCCTTTTGGTCTAATGAGCCTCTGAAAGTGATTAAATAGAAGAAAGACAAGTTAAGCCAATGACATTTTATCAGAGGAAACACTATCAAATCTAGTACCTGAAAAACTTCTTGTAGGTTCCCTAGATTTCTCACAATAAAATACTTTCTTATTACTAGAGTAGCAATCAGAAAGTCAAGGCATTAAATGTTTGTCAGTCAGAGTTAAGACAAAATGCAAGCATTGATCAGAAAAAACATTCTTATGTGCTCTACTCAGTTATCTTTTGTACGTCTGGCACTCCATTCTGAATGCCTGCTTTTGTTTTTATGAACTAGTATGTTTTTATGCTGAACCCAATGAACCTCCTTCAAGCACGGGGAAATTCTACCCAAATCAAACCATAAGCTATTGTTTTGAAGAACTTTTTAAAAGAAATAGATTAAGCTTACTCAGGATACTTTAGCATTAGATCCAGGGTCCACAGACTAAAATGAGTTCACAATCAATTCACATTTTATGAAGATGTAGACACATGATGAATGGACAGCAACTGTTTGAGTAAATCATTTCACCTTTCAAAGTGCTGTCTGTGCCACATACATCTTGGTAGGGAAAAGGTGGTCAGTGGAGTTGAATGGGATATTACTAAGATGATGGATAACAATACATTTATCATTGTTTTTGTACAGAGGCCTTTATCCATCACCAGAGACTCACTGTGCAAGGCACTTCACATGCCTCTGTCAGTAGAAGAGTCTGGCTCAAAGGAAGAACTCCAGATAGGCTGCAGAAGTGAAGGACAGTGCAGTGGCATTGACCAGGACAACGAGCAATCCTCTTGACAACCAACTGTCTACCCTTTGGGTGTTTTGAACTTATGTTTGTGTCCTAGAGTTATGCCCATTGTGTTATTGTTGTTCTTTATTAGGTTTATAGTAAAACCTGCTGTGCCCTAACACACAGAGATGATCAAAATACTGAGAAAGGTAGGCAGCAAGTAAACAAGATAAACAAATGGCTGACATTTCAAACAAAAATTTTTCCCCTCCACATCACCTTTAAAGCAAATGTCTTGAAGAAGTGAGCTTCAAAGACTGTGTTCACAAGAGCCCTTTTCATGTCTCTTAGTGGGCTGTTTAGCTAACTAACAGCTGTCCGAATTTGGAAACTGCACTCTTCAGATCTCTGCCTGGGAGAAAGGTGCATGGCTCTACTGTCCTTTAGCTTGCTAGAGACCACCACACTCTTGTTGAGAGACTGGGAATGATGTTAATCTCATTTATCTTTGCCATCTAAAAGACAGACATTTTGTTTAAGAGGTCATTTGGAAGTTTTCAGTAGAGAAAGACAGATACCTCCAGTGGAAGCTTCACCCTATTCTAAGATAGTCATCTAAAACACAAGGCTTAAATTGCCATTTAGAGGTCACTTTCTATGTTTTCACTAGTTTCACTAGTTTCACTTTAGTTTTCACTAAAACATAGTGCAGACTATGTTTTAATAATCTGTACTTTACATGCCAAAAGTTAAGCAAGATTAATCTCGCCCTTGCTGACCAACTTCTCTTTATTTTTAATGTTGATTGAAATGTTATTTCATAAGGTTCAGTTAGAATTGGCACAGATAAAACTTCACCCTTTCATATCATGTATCACTTATACGTGGTAATGTAGTTTTCACAATTTTTTTTTAAATTATCTTTTAACGATAAATATTTTTCTTGCATAATTACAGGAAGCTGCATTAAAAAAAAGTATAGCAAGTAAGCCACCTAAGTAACAACCAAATAAGGACAGGCTTTTGCACAATACCGAGTAGAATGTTTGCCAAGGACATGAATATCAAGATAACATTACTTTCACACTATTTTATCCTCATTATATATACCTTGGTCAATCATACTAGATCTGCTATTACATGTCACTATGTACAAACACAGAAAAAAATATCTGAAACAAAAGAGAAACAAACCACTGCAGAGGTGGAACACCCAGCTCCCCAGCTACAACTCATGTTTTCCTTTTTCTTCTCAAAGACATTCATATAATCTCTAAACTTTCATCCTTGCTAAAATTAAACTTGAAATTTTTCTCTAAAAATAAATCCCTTAGCTCTAAATGTATTAAAGTAAAACTTCTTTCTTGATTCTTGTTTCTAATTTGTTTGAGGAAGAAAGTTTGGGGAATATTGTTGTTTCTTTAATTTAAAATCATCTGAACATGAAAGAATTAATAAATCTGTTGCCCTTTCCTTATGTCAAACATAAACTTAACTATATGATTGTAACCAATAAAATATATTGCCCTTAGCCAAATTCCCTCCTTCAGACAAAGATATGTGATAGATTTCCTATCTAGATTTTGTCCACAAGTTTAGTAAAAGACACTCATTTTTCATCAGCATTTCTCTGTGAACTACTACATGCATAAAAATGTTGACAGTAACATGCTAGTAATGAAATCTCTGTGCTGCTGTTAACAAACCTGTCCTAATGCATTAACCTATGGCTTTATTATCCACACTAATTTTCAAGCTGTAATTCTTTCCCTTGCTAGAGTAATTCTTTTAGCAGCTACTTCTCTGGGTACAGAAAGAAAGAAAGAACAAGCCTGAAGGAAAAGTTGCCTCTAGGACAGATTAAATGTGATAAAGAAAAAAAAAACAAATGACTAATGGTGACTTGATGAAACTGTGTGAAGTGACTGTTGGTAGTTGGACAAGACGGTGTGATCATAGATGGTATGCTTTAGATGTGTGCTAAAGACAACCATAAAAAAACGTTTGCAGATAAATGTCAGAGTGAATACGTCAAAAGTTAATAAGTAGGAGACTCAAACCAAACTGACTATATTTTATTTTTTTTCCTGTGCTACTTTAAGCATTGATTAGCTAGCAATTTAAAAGTAATAAAAGGCAATCATTCATGTATGCAACATGTAAGCAGCCTGGGCAGCTTATAGCCATAAAATATATTTGGAGTCCAAACTGAAGAAAGGGTAAAATTCTTCCAAAAATTCAATAATAGCTAAGGATTATTAGTGGATCTAGGACTCTGGCAAGGTTGCAAGCCCTAAAGATTATACAAGAAACTAAAAGCCACTTTCTAAATGTTGGAAAAGAAAAATTTTGTAGGCAAATTATTCCATAATTGCTGTTGGAGAAGTTTTTGTACCTTCCTCTGAGACAAAAGGTTATGTCATTCTCATCCGAAGGATGAATCAGGATAACCAAGATGAACTATTTGTCTACCAGAAGTGAGTGCTTCTCTGGTGACCTTTCCATGGAGGACAGTAAGGTTTTACCAAAGCTGGCAAGGTTGTGATGCAAATTCTAGCCTCTTGCTCAAGTTGTACTTTCATGACTAGGGAACAGCAAACCCATTCTGGGTTGCGATTACACCCGTGGACTTGGGAACTGAGGGTGAAATGTTGGCATGGACTTGCTGAAGTCAATGGGATAACATTTATTGCCTATAGTGCAGTTCTGATATCGCATGTGGCATTAATGATTTTTTACACCTGCTAGGGCGGATACACATGGATATTCAAAACAGTCTTACACAATAACTAGCTCGACAGTCAAAAACCTGTAGTTTCATGGCTGTATTATTTTCTCTACAATAATAAAATTCCCTCCAGATAGCTCATAGGGGTTTATTCACCCTTTCCTCTCCCTCTCAGTTGTAATGGAAGACAAATTGCCCAAATATCTCCTGATCACATTCCACATACTTCTGTCAGCAGGAAAAGTAGAATTTAACAGAGAGCCCGGATACCGAGGGTGGTCAAACCCACCACTTCCAGGATTCAGGGATGATGGAAAAGAACCCCCTGCTTGTCCTCTGGGATGACCTTCCATCTGAGCTGTCGGGTTATCTCAGATCCATCTGTAAACAAAGGATAGCAGGTTCCCTGGGCAGTGTCAGGATCACACTCAGTGTGACACTGTGTTTGGATGTTCAAAGAATCCCTCTCTCCTTGCTTTCTTTTCCAGGCTTAATAAAGGAGCTGCTAAAACTTATGTAGCCTGATAAGATGACAAGACAGTCTTTTAGTGTTATTGATTGTATACAAGAGGTGGAATGATGAATTATTTCCTATAATGTACCCTGACTGGGTTTCATCTTTTTGAGAGATTTTCTTGAAATTCCTTATATGGATTCAGTTCTTAAACTTCCTGCTGGAAAGAAAAGGGTCTTCATTAGGCCAAAGGGCTGGGGTGAGACAAATATCTTTTACCTGATAACAGAAGGGAGAGAACTTTCAGAGTGCATGATCTGAGATGAATAAAGATGTATAACATATAAAATAAACTGTGGATTGCTATCATGAGAATGCTGTCAAAATGAACCAAGGGGACAAATTGTATGCCTCTGAAGGCATTCCACAGGTAATAAACTTCAACCTTTCACCACCTTCCTTTATGTGTGGTGGCACAGCTGATTGACTGCAGCTTTTTTTTCTCACTAAAGTGAAAAACAATTTTATTACTCAGTTCTGTTAGCAGGTCACAAGCATTAGTATCAATCCTATGCAGTGATGTTCAATACCTATATTGTGTGTAGCTACCATTCCTATACCTGTTCCTATATCTGCCATATTCAGTCTTAGCAAAATGGCTTAGAAACCTAATCCGTTATGAGGTTTAGTCATAAAGGGCTTGCCCCATAAGGTTCCTGAGGAATATTATCTTCTATATTTATTCTGTGTGAAATAAACTAAGTTTAAGCCTAGAACTTAAAATAAACAGCAGTTTTTGCAATAAAGTAATTGAAAAAAAGGATCCAAAAAGAGTGCCATTTTTATAGAATCATTCTCTGGGCCTTAACTATGACACAGACATTGCTGCTAGTTTGGCTGTTGTGAAAAGCATCTGATATTAATGGATAACCCAGTGGAGGTACATGTAACCCTACAATTCAAGTTTAAATACATGTATAAGGGATTAGATCTTGAAGGAGTGTTGTTTGCTTGCTTTTGTGTAGGTGATCTTTGGACAGGGGTTTGCAAGGGGTGAGGATTGTCTGTTTTCTCTTAAAGAAACCTGTGCTCTTGCCATTACTGTCTCACTCATTCTGAAACTAGTTTTGAAGCTTTCTAGCTTGACTGAAAACTACTCAGGTACAGAGAGGCTAATGTGCTGGTTTTGGCTGGGATAGAGTTAGTTTTCTGTATAGCAGTTAGTATGGGACTATGTTTTGGATTTGTGCTGCAAACAGTGTTGATAACACAGAGATGTTTTAGTTACTGCTGAGCAGTGCTTACACAGAGTCAGGCCTTTTCTACTGCTCACCCCACCCCACCAGCGAGGAGGCTGGGGGTGCACAAGACGTTGGGAGGGGACACAGCTGGGACAGCTGACCCCAACTGACCAAAGGGATATTCCATACCATATGATGTCATGCTCAGCAATAAAAGCTGGGGGAAGAAGAAGGAAGGGGGGACGTTTGGAGTTATGGCATTTTGTCTTCCCAAGTAACCATTACGCGTGATGGAGCCCTGCTTTCCTGAAGATGGCTGAACACCTGCCTACTGATGGGAAGTAGTGAATTAATTCCTAATTTTGCTTTGCTTGCACGAACAACTTTTGCTTTACCTATTAAACTGTCTTTATCTCAACCCACGAGTTTTCTCACTCTTCCAATTCTCTCCCCCATCCCACCAGGGGGAAGGGTGAGCGAGCATCTGTGTGGTGCTTAGTCGCTGACTGGGGTTAAACAACGACAGCTAAGTATGAGCTGCAAGCAAAGACAATTACATGTTGCCC
Source organism: Theristicus caerulescens (assembly GCA_020745775.1). Classification (NCBI taxonomy): domain Eukaryota; kingdom Metazoa; phylum Chordata; class Aves; order Pelecaniformes; family Threskiornithidae; genus Theristicus; species Theristicus caerulescens. The sequence continues at coordinate 14,143,357 of CM036561.1, forward strand.
TATCCTTGGCTGATTTTAGATATTGCAAGTTATTTTTGATTATTCACTGTCTAAAATAATGTTTGAGGAGCTTTTAGTAGGTTTGGAAGAGAGCAGCAGGACAGACTGAGAAGCTGTTGAGATGCTCAAAGAGCAGCAAGGAACCCAGGCAACAGGCAAGGCTGCAGATGAGTCCAACCTGAGCTGTTTACTGAGCTCAGGCTCACTGAAGAGGTCTCAGAAACATACTTGGGAGTGCAACTATAATATATAGTTTTTTTCCTAGAAACAAGCATCAGAGTTGTAAATCTCGTTTTTACGAAGGCCTTCTTAGTCTCCTTTCTATGTAAAAGAACAGGTTGTTTTTCCCTGACAAAGCAGTACAAGGAAGTCTTGGTGTAAATCTAAATCATGTCCAGAAATCTTTACCCAGATGGAAAGATACTCTCTGTTACATGCAAAGGTATCTTTAGGAAAACTTTTGATGTGTTGTGTTCACTAGTACGTCTAAGTTGGTTTCATTATTGCTTATTCTAATTTCACTGCATGATGAAAGCTTCATTTACATATTGTTCCTGTTGCTCAACTGTCAAGGAGATTATCTGGGACCTTCAGACACTTGGTCAGAGTTTGCTGATGAAAGCCTGACCCTGTTGTCTAAATGTGTCGCCTCTCTGACTTTACCACCATCGTTGAAACTGCCAGCAATAGTTTGTCTGTAATGAGATTGCTTGGTGGTTTCTTTGTCAAACTTGTTTTTATTGACCCGCCCAATGTGAGGCACTGTCTCTCACTTACGGGTCGGCCCGAGGTATTGTATACCAATGAATATATCATGACAGAAGAAAATAAACACTGGGGGAGGAGGAAGTTCTGATAACTTTCACAGCCCAGATGGAAACCCAGGCTCTTTGTACTCGTATTAAGCATTGGCAGTGTGCAAAGGGGGTGTGAGCACTGAGCTGTGGGGAGAGCTGTAACCCACCCTTCTAGGAATCCTTTCTCATCATATCCTGCTTTCATGACACAACACAAACTAATGTACCCATAGACACAGTTCTGTCTGAAATGGAGCTTGGCATAACTGATTATCAAAACATATTATGTTTGGTAATTTTTCTATTGTTTTTAGTTTTCTATGTTACTTTTATGCTTTTTTAGTCTTGAGTTTCATGTATTTACATTTATTCTTCACTGTTTGGAAGCATGGGACTCTGGTTTATGAAGGAGGAAACAACAAGGTTTGTTGACTAACTGATTCCAAATGAAGGCTGTCCTGGACACTGCAGTATGTCTTTCACAGTACAAAATTAAAGGCATAAAAGGCATAAAGTTTTCCAGGTATTGATCCTTGGTGGTGGATAATCGTATAGCTGGAGCACTGGGCTGAAAACCACAGTGCGTCACTATAAACTTCCTTTTAACAGAAAATTAGATGTCAGACCTCTTGATAATCCTCCAGACATACTTCACATTTATTTACATACCTCAAGGGAGGGATCTAGGAATTACTGCAGTACAAATGATATTAAATAAGTTACGGGGTGATCCAAGGGAACAGTCAGGATTAGAAGAAATTTAAGGAAACTAAAAAAAGGAATATCCTGTTCATTATCCTCCAGCACCTTCCTAGAGACTCACTCAGTGAAGTGGAATCAAAAATTCTCACTGCTATTTCTTAAACAATTGTTTTGATTTACTGGTACATTTCTGTGCCAAGTGAAGTAACCATAATACCCTATATAAATGTATATAACTTTATGTATATAAATATATATAACTTTATGAATGGACTTTCCTATCCCCTCTCATTTCTGTGTAGGATGTACATGCCACTTTTCTGTGATTAGGTCTGCATGCACAATAACTCAGTCACTGACTATGCAGTAGAGAAATACATTTTTCAGCAAGGACCTTGTCATAGAATGCATGAGAATCACAACAAAAATATGCCAAATTTCAAAACTATTTAAAAAACCTGCTGTTTTAAACCTGAAACTTCTTGGTTTTGTATTTGATTATTGAAGATCATATTTGATTATTGAAGAACAACCCAAGCAGATTATATTTTTTTCCATTGATAAATTTTAAGAATAGTTTATTACTCTACAGGTAACCTGGCTGAGTTGTACTTAACCTCGAATGAAAGCATTTTGTTAACATCTGTATCAGCCACAGACTTGTGGCTGTATCAGCCACAGACTCTCTTCTTACCTGTCAAGAAATCTAAAGTTTCTTGGTAAACCAGGAAAAACCCTTTAGATTTTTTTTATCTAGAAATGTGTCAGTTTGTTTTTGACTAAAAGTGCTTCATGACTGACATGAACTAGAACAGATCATCTGAAGTTCACATCACTAAAAAAATATTATATGGATCAATTAGTGAGATATAGATAAAACTATTTTTAAGGACATTTAAAAAACAGTTCTCCGTTTATTTACCTGCCAACACATAGGGTTCTGCATCAGACACTAACTAACTCCTCAAACACTGTAGAGAAATATACTTTGAATGTAGAGAGCTAGTTTTACAACACACAGAGTCGCTAAGGCTCCAAGATTAATGTATGTATTTCCAAGGATTTTTTTTAGCCTGCTTTTTTTGTATGAGTAAGGGATGAGAATATTAAACATTTTTCTGTGTGACCCAAATCAAGTGCATCTGTAAACTAGAATTTTTACAATCATGCATCATTTTTTTCCTTTTCATAGGTTATTTAACTTCCTAGCTTCCAAAAATATCACATTTGAGTAAAGGATTTTTGTAACTATTGTCAGATGTCCCAGTGGGAATCATATTTGTTAGCCTAAAATTGGAAATCTTTCTTCATTAGTGAAGGAAACCTCCATTTTATGGGTATATGTTAAAACAATATTGGTGTTTCTGAGAAAAGCATAGTGCTTTAAAGAGTGGAAATGTTAAGAAGAGTTTGATAAGATCTGGATTCAGTACCTGAACTATCAAAAAGCATTCTTGGAATCAGGGTAGGTGACTCATCTCTGCAGCCTGGACATGGAGGTATTGAGTCACCTGCTGGCTGGGAGCACTGTTGTTGACCAGAAAGAGCCAGGAAGGATTTCTCTCTTTAATGCCAAATCCAAAGCATTTAGACACATTCTGAATGACATCCCACAGACAATGGAGGAGCTTCAGTGACAAACTGGCATTTCGAGCTGTGCACAATAAAATGAATTGATGGTGAAAATGATCAGAGGAAGAAGAGTGCAGATTGTAGATAGAAGAGTGTAGATATGGGAGTGAAAGGAAATGAAAGGAGGCGGGTGTTATTCCCCCTGCTCCAAGTGTTGCAGAGGAGTCACAACTCATATGGAGGAGTAAGCTTGAGCAGCAAGGGTGGCATCCTGTGCAATGATGATACATTTGTGGTTTATGTTTAAATAACACAGTGCCCATATGGCCCAGAACCTCACTTTGGAGACTGATCCCTGGTGTGTGCAAAGGCATGTCTTTGCCTTTGGTGACAAAGGCAAAGGTGAGACAAGAGACTATACCAGTGCACAGAAAACACTGGGAGGTGTTTGGTCCTAGAGAGGCTTTTCAAAACTGTCTATCAGAGAGGAATCCTCAAAGCCACATGTAGCTTTGTGTCTTTATAGGGCACACCTGATTTCCTCTGGTTGCTTTTATGCTGCATTCCATAATCTTTAAACTTAGTGTGCCTCCTGTCATCCATCTTTACCCACAAGTTGATTCTTGTGTTCAGTGCTGAATACTGAGTTAGTAACCAGTGCCTTCCAGCCCATACGTGAAGCTCCTAGTGGGTGTTACAATAAAAATTAATTAACATATCAAATGTGTTACTAGCCTCCCATCACATAATGTTTCCCTGCTAAAAAGAAATCAGTATAAAAGATTCTAATTAAGAAAGTTCAAACTTTGTGGTATATAATGTTTCATTGATAATTTTCATCTAAAAATTTGAATTTCATGCCTGTGTTCACAACTTCAGCCAGAAGCAGGCTTATTTCTCTCAGTGAAGGAAAGTATTGCAGTATAATTAAGATGAAAAAGTTTCATTCAGCTAGCCTGTTTCTATTTCCATATGGACCGACAACCTTTTCTTCTCCTATCTCTTACAGCAGCAGTATTACTGAAAGCATTGATGAATCAACACTTGGGTGGCATATTCAGTAGCTGTTGACAGGTGGTGGGAAATATAACACACCATAGTTCAACAGGTGCAGAAAAGTTATAAGGTTGAAAGACAGGAAAATAATCAGAATCTTGGTATTACTTCTGTATCTTGCATGCCCTGTCTAACTTTTCTTTTCTGCTAGTAATAATCTTTACACACCAAATGAAATACCAGAAAGTGATTGTCCGATTTATATACTCTCCCTTCTGCACAATTGTATGGTGTCTGGGGCTTCTTGGAAATGAATATTTTGATCGATGAACCACTCAGCTTCTCTCAGGTTTCTTGTTTTAATCTGTGGAACAAAAACACACCCAATAGCAAAACCACATATGGAAAAATGTATATATGTCCCATATATTTGCCCAGTTACTCCAAAACTAGTAATAAAAATATAACAAAATTTGATTGATAAAAGCTAAATATATTCACAAAAAATATTGCTTGTATTAATTATACGCAGTTCCTGAAGTTATGGGGCTGGTCCCTCTACTTTCAAAATTTGGTGACCGAATTGGTTGTTTGTCTTGAGACCAAGTCTTTTTGGAGAAGTGTCATATACAGCACAGTTGAGGAACATATCAGGAAAAAGTAAAAAATAAAAATAAAAATTAGGTGTCATTCAGCTTCCCAAAATAAGTGGAGTTCCTATGTGACTGCATGATCAGAAAATGTGTCCATTATCTTTATATTTGTTCTGTCAAGAAAAAAATATTAACCTCCCTTATGCACAAGAATTGTGTATTTTATATCTGGAGTTCTTGGAACCGATACACCAAATAGCTGTATTTGCAAATCCTAAGCAAGAAGTGTTTATTCCAGGCCAAGTCCAAAACAGAAAACAGCTTCAGGCAAGAACAAACAATTTGCTTTGTAAACAGTGACCTTGGCTTGCCTGAACATTTTTATATTTCTTTCCTGGAGATCAGACAAGTGGATGACCCAACAAGTTATAACATAAGCATGGCTATGTACTAAGGGCTAGAATAGCCTTGGGAGAAAATAGCATTTTCTACAGTAATGAGATAATAGAATAACTGTGTTCCATTGAATATTGATGGCAGTATGCTCCTAGATGTCACTCAGATGCTTTGAAAATTGTATCTTAAGGTACTGAATCAGTCATTGTGATCCTGTCAGTGCTTTAGTAGAAATGAAATGCTTCCCTGTGCTAAGGACAACCATGAGGCCAGTGTTTAACATAATATTTCTTCATGCCCATTCTTCAGGATTGCACTGACTTTTAGCAGTGTGTTGGTATTTTCCCTGGTGCCTTTAGGTTATAGTCTTTGTGACTCATATCAGTCCATTGAAGCATTCCCATGTTTGGTTTCACCAACTGTAACATGAGGGAAATAATACCTATTTTTCTGTGTAATTATTTTCATCTCTAGCGTGGGGCATCAAGACACAGTTATTTAATAGTAGCTGATTATGGTTTGCTTAAATTTATGAAACCACAAGGTGGCTAGGCACCTGAAACTGAAGCAGATTTTTCCTTAAGCATTAATTCTGCATACAGCTTTTTGTAGCAGCTCAAGTAGTATGCAGCCATTTCTCCGGCTCAAGGCTGTCTCTCAGGTTTTCTAAATCCTTGTTACTAGTATAAAAACACCAATCAAATTAAAAAAGAGATGAATCAGACCAAGACTTCTCCAATTTTTCAGTGCTTTTTGTGAGTTCTCCGCAATATATCTTGTAAAAATCCTGCAGAAACTTTCTTGCACCAGAAAAGGGATGTCAAAATATCATTCAGATGTGGCAAGAACAGATCTTTCTTGGATGCAGTTAACCTTGCAAAACATTAATTCTGATGCACAATTTTGCCTGCTCCTTGTTTCTGGAGTATTTACTGACAACCTGCCCAGTTCCTGAAGCAATAGGGTTTTTATTTCAAATTCATGACTGTGACGGTTTCCCCACATGCAAAATAATCATGGCTCATCTCTTTTCTTCTCCTCCAGCAAATTTTCTGGAGTGGGAATGTACTGATTTGGTTCTGCTGATTTATGTTCTACTTTGTTCTTTATCTGTTTGCACCTCACCAGTAAAATAACATAGTGCTATCATTTCCAGGGTTCACAGGACCCTGTCAGCACTTACCAGTCAAAGGTCAACCAACTTCACAACTCATGGTTAAATAGGTTGAAAAATCTCACCTAGTATTAACCCCCAATACATCAAATGAAGAAAAATGGCACTGGCATCACTAATAAAATGGCATTACAATAAAGCAGGCTGTTTTTGCTGTAGCGCACTGGCAATACAGTTGTTGAGACATGACTGTCCTTGAGATGCCCCGTTCTAGGAGTGGACAATGAAACTTGTGTTCCTGATTGCCACTGATTTATATTTTGCTTTGTTCTTTATCTGTTTGTAAGTATCCAGGAGAGCCATCCACATGTTGCTATCTCTTTCATCTTCTGAGCTGTCTGTGACCAGTTCATCTTTCCCTGACGCTATCTCTCTGCCCTGTAAGCCCCTCAGCGTATGTTTCCTATACTCATTTGCAAGTTCACAGAACCCTGGCAATACTTAACAGCCAAGCAGCAACAAACTTGCTTACAAAAGTATAAATAAATCCACCTGATTTCCCTTAGCGAATACTCTTATTTTTGTACAATAGACCTACACAGAGATGGCAAATACTTGGCAGCATTGAAGACAATAACTTCACCAGGGACTTAATTTTCAGGTATTTGTACCATTTCTATTCCAAAGTTTAATGGCTTCTCCAAACAGATGTTGTTATGCTGAAAAAGTTATTTCAAATGTAAAATAATTTATGTGGAAGTGCAGATACAGTGTTATCCAGGGCATCTTTTCCTCTCATTCTGATCACTAAAAGAATTTTGAAGTTTTTAATCTAATTAGTTCGTATCTTTCAGTTTTTCGTTTTCACTCCTGCCTTTCCCATCATCTGTCTTCTAAACTGGAAAAAGGGAGAGACAAAAGAAAAAGTGTGGGAAACAAAGCAAAAAATTACTTCATATCCATCTAAATAATGAAATGTTTTAAAATTCTCCATTAGTACATTAAAAAAATAGTATCAGAAAATAGATCACAGGAAAAAAAAAGGTCAGGCATTTTCAATGAAAAGTACATTTTGATACAAACACCTAAAACAGTCCAAGTCAAAATATTCAGGCTCCATTCAGCTGTCCTGAGAAATAGTTTTAATGTCCGCTGTTGACCAAGGCTTGTCTCTCCCACAAGTAGGCACTTTTAACCAGAAGCCTAGAGAACTGGTCCCAGGCTGTTGCTGAATAACACGAGGAGGGAAAGTATCAGTGGGCTGAACAGAAGCCAGCCAGCTGACAGATGACTAGCAGCTTTGAAGTGTTCTCTGAAATCAATAATCTTTGGATAACTGACGTAACTTCTGAAGTATGTGAACTCAGTGGATAACTCTGCCTGGCTGCAGTGCTGCTGGGAGCTGAAGGCTCTCCATGTACCCATCCTATGGTGATATTCCAAAGGACAGGTCACTAGGCCATGATAATTCACCATGAACAGGGAACAGTATTTTTCATAAAGGAAAGAGAAATATTTGAAGAAGAGCTTTCCAACACTAAAACTTCTTGACAACCCAAGATTAAAAATGGCAAAGAAAGCAGCTTTAGGTATTTTTTCTGACAGGTCTCTCCACTGCTTAAAAATTACAGAATTAAAATCCCACTGAAGTAACTCACAACTATAAAATCATGCTTGATCCTTTAAAATGTCTTAATTTCCAGAATAAGGCACTTGATTCTGAATGACTTTTATTCTGTGCTTCCTCGGAACATGCTGGACTACAATGACATGTCTTGTAATTTCTGTTTTGATTGTGCTGCCAGTCCTTCCCTGCACTCTCCCATTTGTATGCTTACCAACCTGTGAACAACAATATTTGAATTCTAAGGCTTTGGAGTACTAAGAATATGCAAAAATGTAGTGAATCTGTCTCTTTGGATTTGCATGCATGGGTTGAGAAGGCCAATAAGCCAGCAAGTCATTCTTTTAAACTCCCACAGTGTGGGAAATTCATTGGTGACAAACGTCAGCATGATATTTGAGACACATTCAGACTCTGTTATGAAACTCCTGTTCCTCTAAGGACTGTTTGAGACTCTGTAGCATTGCTAATGCTCCACAGCCTTCATTATCTTCCCAGTCATTCCCTCTATGAAAATCTTTCTATTACTGCTGTCTTTTCTTACATAAAATTAAATACAAATACTACAAAAGAAAAGCATTGCCAGTCAGACTGGCACAGCACAGTTTATCTGTAAAAGACAGCAGTCGGTATTATAATAATTTAGTCTCTGATGCACTTCACCTTTCATTGCATTTATACACTCATATTTGCATGACATTTTCAATGAATCAACAGGGTTATTTTGCCAATGGGACTAGGGGATAGCTATGTACATATAAGGACTTCTGGGCACCTAATTCAGCACTGTGAATTTCTATACAGAGTAAAACCGATGGTTTGACACTCTTATATTGGTCTTGATTTCAGCAGCAAATGCTAAGCAGCTACTCAGACAGTGTAATTAGTATCATATAGACACAGGCAATATTTGAGTTATCAGTGCGCACTCCTTCCCACCTGAATTAGCAACCTACGTTTAAATTTTAACATTCATTATCTGTCCTAGACCTATAAATCTTGTCCTTATTGAAAACTATGCTTATATTTCCTTTGTCCAACAGGTCAAGATTTCAACTGGGGAATTTTGCACTGGTGCAACTATGAATCTGGTCATTACTTTTTGCAGTCAATAGCAATATACAATGTGGATGAGACCTAAACAAAGCCAGGACCAAAAGCATGCATAGAGTGTATTACATTGAAAACTCTGAGAGCAGGTAAAATCTATCTGGTGAGGCAGGTTAATACTACACTGACAGCAAATATATGGAATCCTCATTAAAAAAAAAAATCATGAATATCCCATAAAACTGTATTTCAATTACACTTAGAATGCAATCTTAAAGCAGGAGGTCTATGTTTAATATCCATATTAATGAATATTCAGAGCTTGTTGCAGTGATTTGTTTATATCAAGAACTTTGTTTAGTCGTGAAATCATAAAAAGTCACTTGATATTCTAGCAAAACCACTTTCTACAGCCTAAATCTACTAACCAAGGAACAAAGCCATGCCATGTGCTTTACATAGCCGGCCATGTAGGATGAAGGTTCAGCACTTACACTGATAGCTTGCAAACAATGTGTATAGCAGATTTGTTTGCATAACAGAATCATTAAACAATTCTCAACTTTGAGTGAATTTACATGAATCAATCTGTTCATAAACAAGATTGTAGCCTTTAGATAATTTTTTTGTTCTCAAACTGACCTTCTCCTTCTGCCCTGTTTATGCAGCTATGCCATTATGCAACTATGTCATTAATTGGTGGCCAAGCATACATATGGTGTGCTTGGTTATGTGCTTGATTCTCTAAAAAACTGAGGTCATTTTTGCCTGAATACTGTCAAAATTAATAATTAAAAAATAATAGAAGAATTTTCCATAAAGTGAGAGGCAGAATCATTAAACCCAACATTCTGTATCTAGACAGGCCTGTAATGCTCAGTACAAAGGCCCTTTAGTTGCCTTTTGAACTGCAATCCTTAACCCCTCAGAAGCTCTGAATCTGAGAATAACCCAAGATATGAAATCATATGCGATTCAGGGCCCCATGCAATGCAGCTTAGAGGCCAGCTAAACGTTTATGTTTGCATGTGCATTTTCTGTTCTCTATTTCTACCAAGTGAGCAGTGGCAAATGACAATTTAAAAAGAAGATATAGTTTTTCAAGGCAGTAAAATCAAATCACATGTATTATTAAAAAGCAGACAATTACCATTCCAGAAACATGCTGGTCCATTTCTGGATGTTTTATCCTTATTGCTTACAACAAAACCAAAGAGCAACTCCCACTTATTGCCAACGTCTCTGAGAAATACATCTATGACCTTTCAGCTCATCCTAGTTTTATAATTTTCAGCATCCTAAGGCTAGTGGTGGCCATACTTTTTTAATTATTGTTCTACAATAGTAAATGGCAGATTACTTTTGACCAAATGCATAGATGCAGCTTTCATATAGTTCTAGATCCCTAGACCAGAAAAAACATTAGACAAATTTGAGTTATTCCAGGCTTATGTATGACAGTTAATATTTTTTAAAAAGACTGTTGATGACTTCCTAAGTTTTCAGAAAAGAGGAAGGTCTTGATACAAATGATACAAATCATCACCTTGATACACAGAACTTGCACTGTGGAGCTATTACTCCTAAGCTATTACTCCTGTTTATTGAGAAAAGGCTGTCTCCTATGGGGAAGTTGGTTGCAACATTATTTATGTAGTTTCCTGATGGGCAACGTATATTTCTGATAGTTCAAGATTACGCGAAAAGAGTTAGAACAAGGTCCATTATACAAGTAAGATGAAAATAATCATAACTAAGTAATTTATGAAGACTACGTCTGAGGAAATTTGTGGGAAATGCTATGTAGTTGCAATAGATGAAACAGCAAGATCAACAAAACATTAGTGAGTGCTGGTTCCCATGATATGGAAATTATGGTGTGCAGCCTCATGAAGAGCTCATTGTGCAGTGTAACCTGAACATTGGCAGAAGAAATTAAAGTTAGACTGGTACATCAAAATTTCGTGATCAGCAAGGGTTGCAGGCAAAGCTCTGATGTAATCACAAGTAAGATGGACCTTAAGTCAGTTACAATAACCTGAGTAACTATGAGGTGCATTTGTCTCTCTTTCAAGCATACTTAGAATTTGACCTTCCAGACTACAGTTAAAATAATATTATTTTCTACTAGAATCCCTTAGACCTGTGTAAGAATTAAATAAACAAATTAATAAAAATTACAAATTTATTTAAAGATTTTTTTTAAATTATTTAGAACACTTTCTAGGCAGAAGCTTGTACTTTCTTTACTAAGAAAACCCTTTCGATTTTTGCTACCTGAAGGACTGCAGATGGTAAAAAGAACTTTCCTTAAATCAAAGTCTGTTTGGTGGCCTAGCAGGAGAACAGAAATATTCTGCTGCTTCCATGGGAGTGAAGGAGTCCAAACATGGCAAAAATCACAACAGATAGATAGTTCACTAAGGGAAGAAAATGAAATAATTCACTTCTATCTATTCAGTTATAGAAAGCTAAGAAAGCTCTTGGTGAATAAATTTACCAAAGAAGTGTAATATCAAATTTAATCAGAATATCTTAATTTCCAAGAAAAATCCCACCTGGGACCAGTGCACCAGATATGCAACATATTTAACACTGATATTTTAAAAATCCATTTATTTCAAAATCAAAAGAATTGATTTTAAGTGCCCAGCTCCAAATTGTTATGTGAAAAGAAAAGCTAGAAAATTATTCACATTGTGAAAACTTCTGTTACAATTCGAGCAGAAATGCTACATGTGGGTTGGGTGTACAGTACTCATTTCAGCCATGAACAGCCGACTACACAGCTTCGTCTGTTATAAACTCCTTGTCAGCTCGTTGACGTCAGATCAGGAGTATTGTGGTTCATTTTGCCAAAAGAAATGTCAGCTGTTTGCTGAAGCAAGGAAGTTGATAAGAATTATTTTGGTGGCATTAACAGCAAGGCTGGAAGTGAGCATAGCTTCAGCATCATGCATTTTTGCAAAACATGGCTTTGATCCACAATAAGACAATCAAGACTGAACTGGAGTATGATTTGACATGTACACAAGGACAAAACAGATGCCTAACAGCTTACATATGGTGCAGAATTCTTTTAAGAAAATCAGAGTGAGGATGTTGTTTGCAACTTTTCAGATTTAGAAAGTGAGTGTTTTAAATCAATTAGAAAAAAAATGCTTTCAGTATATTTTGTGACTGTGATTTATTTTTCCACTTAAAAAAGTAGACAAGAGGAATAGGCATTTGTTCATTTGATAGTGTCACCATTCATGCTTTGAGAAGCAGGGAACTAAAACCCTGATAAATTCTCCATAGTTTATTCCTGTGTTCTCTCCCCTATATTAGAAGATACTTATATGATCCTATAGCTGCCACATCTGAAAATGGCACATTTCAGTATTAAATTTATTTTTAGAAAATCTCATAGCTTTAAGATGTCACATCTCTATTTGATAGCTGGAGAACTCTGACATAATATAAGTTTAAGAGCTTGCTTTCAGCCACATAATGATGCCCACAAATGGAGCAGGAACTGAACATAAGTTTCCCAAATCCCAGTTCTGTTCACTCCACAAGACCAAAGCTACTCTCAAGTCCTTAGCCTTCATATTCTTTATTCTTCAAAATTTTACTGACATGAAAAAATGTTTGCTGAGCTCCACTATGTAATTTTACACAGTCTCCATGAAGTATATATGCTGATCCCAGATTTGTTGCAGCGGTCACTCCTCTCCTGTGTGGTAACTGTTTTGGTCCCCCAGCAACAGGACCATCTCCCACAGCTATACAGCCCATTCTACATGTATGCCTTTTGCATGATCCAAGAGTAATTTTTTCCAAGTCCAACCTTGACCACAGACATCATTTGAGTCCCACACAGTATCAGCCATCCTGTAATAAAAGGCACTTCTGTTTGTGCTTTTTTTTTCTCGGGAGATACTAATTTCATAGCTGTGTCACAAACTGGTGGTAGTAAGGTGATCGGTCATGTTGACTTCTGAAAACCACAGTAAAAAGACCATCAGATAGAACAGAACCCATATGAAGTTAAAATAAACTTGGAACAAAAGTCACACATTGGGATTGAATGCTCAAGAAGAGCAAATCAGAAATTATAACAGTGCATGAATAATTACTTTACTAACACAAAACAGACTTGCTAGGCCTGATTTTAGTTTGGCATTATTGAGCCACTGTTACTAGGAATAATCCCTTTTCCTAAACAATCTTTACACTACACCAACTAACAGATCACTTACTTGTCAATATTGAAAGCGCTATTTCCTTAGAAGTGTTGTGATTTGTGTACATACATCTCACACACATTTTTGTTTGTTTAACTAAATCTCTGTGGCCTGAGGATTCCCAACATATGATTTACCTCTTCACTGATCATTGGTTTATTACAATGGAGAGCTGTCTAAAGTGTGATTAATGCAGAACAATCCTGGTAAACCTCCTTTCTGGACATGTCAGGGTAGGCCAAGATTATATCTATTATTACAGACATGTGAGTGGTCTTTCCCAAGGCACACATCACACTGATGTACATCCCAGCAAACTGCAGGAAGAAGTTAATTTATGACATGTTTAGAAAATCACTTCAGTTCTTGAACATCAGATGATGCTTGCTCGCTTACATATGGAGGTTTGGGCTTTATTTATAAGAAGTTAGAAGGTTTTTCATAAACATAGCTACATAACCTTAATATGCTACACTATAGTTCCCAGAATGTGTGAAACTATGAATGAGATGGAAGGAGAAAGTAGGTAGGCAAGACAATACCTTTAGGTTAGGTGCATATTCCAGTTAAAATCAGTGAATCATTTTTTAAGTAACAGCTATTGATACTATGCATTATTTATCACTGACCCTTTTGAAACCATCTCTCCAGAGTATTATGCCATGTTAAATTATCTTCCTTTTTCAGAATCATCTAATAAGACATTAAAGATATCCAGCTGGAAGCAAGAGCATGGAAAAAAGAACAGCACGTATTTTATATGTGTTTTATGCAAAGATCAAGACTCATTCTCTTTTTAGTGCTTATCAGAAGCACAAAGCACACCTACCTTCCCTAATTTTGATAACAATTGAGCTCTTACGGACTATTTGACTTATAAATTCATGTTTCTACAAATGCTTGTGGAAAAAGTCCTTACTATTCCCTTCTGCAGGCAAGCTTTCTGCCACTTATATTATTAAGTTATTCCCCTCAGGAAATTCTCATTTCATACTACTCAATCCATGAGAATGAAGGCAAGCCAGTGCAAAACCAGGGAACACAGCATTAGCATTACCTTTACTCTCAATGGAGGAGCAAAATCCTCAGATCCATCACTCAGATCACTTTTTACAGTTTACTGATATATTTACCTGTTGTCTTTCTAGCTCATTTTTACTGACATTTGCTCAGCTATTAGGCTTCACCACTTCCTCTGTTCACTTGCATTTAACTTTAAAGAAATGTTCTTTGTTTCCCTAAATGTTTCAGTTTGAAGTCTGTTGTTTAAATTAATAGACTTTAAGATCAGCAACCACTGGAACCTTTACTAATAAGGTGCTCTAGTCAAGTGAAAAATTTAACACATTTCTCAGTAAATATCCTAATCATTAATTATTCTCATGGTTAAAAAACCTTGTTGCTTGTTTCTCATTTGAATCTGCTTTGTCTTGCTTTCATCTGGATCTTGTCATGTTTTATCAGATTCTCCTAGTTCTGTACAGTGTTCTTGTCACCACTAGCTCTAGCTGCCATTTCCCTCTCTTTCAGTCGTATAACACAGGTAACTTGAATAAAGCTGGTAGCCATAAGAAGCATAGGTGTCGATGTGTGACCTACTAATTGTAGATTTCTATATGTATGCATGAATTTGTGCACAAAAACACATACACATATGAAGGGAAAACTGCACATATGTACTCGAAAGTGTGACTGAAGGAAAGACACCAATCTTATGGCAATGCCAGCAGATCCAGCAGTTAGAGACACACAAGACCAATGCATGTGGCCTCCAGGACTAAAAATATACTAGGTGGGGATATTATTAAAACAAATACCTTAACGACTGCAAAGTGTATGCCTACATGAATATCACAGTATTTCATTATATAGATATGGAACATGGTATATTCCAGGTGTCTCTTGGTTTGTTTAGTGTTGACACTTATCTATATGCATTGGTTTCACACTGGTGGATCTTTAGTTATTGTTTTGTTATTCTGGAGAGGACATGAAGAAAGCTCAATAACGTAGAAAATGTAGAACATATTGTCCTAAAATCTCCATCATTATTAAAACTACAGAGAGAAATATAGGAAATCGGAGCCTCAAAACACAGCTGAAAGAACTGAGAGTTGAATTCAACCACCAGTGAATTGCACTCCCACACACGTACAGCCCCAGACAATAGGCTGATTCAAGACAATGAATGCACAAGAAAAAAGTCACTATTCTCCCTTTTCTCTCTGCAATGCTAATTCTTTTTCTCAAACTGAATGCCTGAAAAACAGATCCAGTGTTGAAACCCTTTCTTTCATAGTTGATAACATGAAATATACTATGATATCACTTTGACTTCATCTTGACTCTGAACACAAACTTTTTCCTAAGAAACACGTACATTATCAAAATTCATCTGCTGTGTGAATTGGTGTTCTGAATGTATCACCATATCAAGACAAAACATGCTGAGAGATGAGAAATACTTCCTGATGATGCCACTATCGTATATTAACCAATATATGAAAAATCTCTAATAAAGAATATGTAACAAAATGCTAGTGTTTTTCATAAAAGGATCCTATAGCCTTTTTATATACAAGATAAAGGAGTCAGCTGTTAGTCTATTATTTTTAAAATCTTACATACATAACAATTGAGGCCAGGCAGTGCTACATTGTCAGCTACAAACAGAAACCAGGTTTGCCATGCAGACTGATCTTTACCTAGCATCCTTTGGTGCATGGCGTCCTACGTAATAGACAATTTAAGCCATATGTATTTTCTCAGTATACCTGCCAGACTGATACCTCTAGCTTTTTTCCTTGTTTCTGACTGGCTGGGATTAATTTCTTATTCCTTCAACCACCTGAGAGCATGCCCAAGCCAACCATCAAGGTTCCTTCTTGAGGCAATGGGGAGAGACGAGCACCTTTGCAGAATGGCTCATCTCAGGTCACCACATTAGGTGTGTAAAATATGTGGAACAGTTTGCCTTTGGAGATGCTTATCTCTTCCCACTGACTAGAAAAGTAGCTTTGCTTTGACGAAGCAGCTCTTTTATCTGACAGAAGTTAGATGAAAGGAATCCCAGACATACGGACCTAATTGGCCTCTCTCTGTGTATTATAATGTGTCACACTGGCCAGGTCTCAGTCGATGGCTTGTTGTGTGAAGCTCACCCCAAACACAGAGGTCCCTGTCCTGCAAAGCTTGCATTAAGACATCCCATCGTGTATGTGCTGTCTTGATATACATAGTGATGTAAGCCTAGCTAGGCAGAATCTTCCTAATTTTCCCTTTGGGAAGTTTCATTAATTGTCATTTTTCTTGGCTTCCTGACATAAAAGGGGACTCAAGAAAGATGGCAACACCTCTCAAGTAATTAAGCAAGGATTGGCTCTGATCTGATGAAACGACAGCCTATTCTTCACTTCAGTTTCTCAGCTTAGGCATAAAACATGGGTACAATTTAGCAGCAGGGAGGCAAACAGCTGTAAATTAGAGAAGTGAAAAATAAATATGTAAAAATTTGTGTATTTTACACATACTCACATGCATGTTTACTTACTGGTTATTATTTTTGAGATTTCCAATGGGAACAAATTCAGTAATTGCTCAAAGTAATAATGCAAGAATATAATTTTAGCCTAGAAAGTGAAAAATGCTGCAGTTTTAGTGGCAAGTTAATATTGGGTGAACAATAATAAAAGCAAATGAAAATCAGCTATAAATCGATGCATTGTTGTGTTCCCCCCTGCTCCGCCCCCCAACTCAAAGAACAGATTCACCATATGGTCTTTTTATAAATATTTCGGAAGTAAAATGACTTCTGGAAGGGATTGGAGTCTGAGATATGCACAGTTATCAGCATTTTAGAAGATCCAATTTGAAACATCTGCTAACTCTTGAAAGAGTTATGTTGAAACAAAAACCAGTCCTTATTCTAGGAGGGTTGTATGCTCAGAGTTTTATATTCTCCCCTCTTTTCTGCAAGGATAGCGGGAAGAGGAGAGAGCTGCACAAGCATTTTGCTTCCACCTTTTCCAGGTCCAAGATTTAAAGCTTTATGGTGAGGAAAATCAAGATGACAGATGCAAAGAGACAGTAAATTACTGACACACTCCTCTTCAATCATGCTTTGAAGTGCTAAAGAATTCAGACCAAATCTCAACCATGAAAGCTTTGTAAGAGGCAAGCTGCAATTTACTAGGCCAGTGGAATGTAACAGATAGATACATTTTTAAAGAACGTATTTTTTCAAATCTTGGGATTTGGGACAAGGCAAAAAATTTTGAAAACACTAAATGTTTTTGACCTCTGCAATGTTTATGTTTTTGGTTATACTATTATTATCAGTATGCAGTTACAATCCCTACAACTTGCACTTCTTCTAACCTTCCAGACAGACTATAAATATTTAACAGTTCTTGCAAGTTGATTTACATAGTACTTACTGGGTAAATAATACCTCACTTCTGAAAAATGTATGCTCATATACAGTGCAGTGTAAATAATTAATCAAATATAATAACAGCAAAATAATAACAAAAAGAAAATATCAGTTTTCAGAAGACATACAGTCATCTTTAGATAGATTTTTGAAACTTGTCTTTTCCTTTCTATCATTATTTCTTTGTCTCTTCCTTCCTTTATCCTTCCTCTGATGAGTTTATTATTCTTATCATCATAACATAAATTTCAATCAGAATGATTTTGTTTTTAAATGTTTTGCATACTATAGGTAGAAAGCAGAGCCATTCAGCATATTTGTTGATGTTTCATGTATCATTCTGAATGATTAATTCTAATATGGACTCAGATCTTGCAATAGAATCACAGATGGAAGCAACTTTTATCCTTTTTGGAGTGGCACTGAAGTCAACGTGGATCTTCGCCAGTTCATGGGTCTGTACAATTTGATCCAATTAGTGAAGCCACCAGCAAAGTCTCTAGCGGAGTTGTCTAGCTCTGAATCAAGCATAGAAATGCAAAATTAATTCTTTACTTTGCTACACAATATTAACTCATAAACAGATCTTCAGAAATATCTGGGGCAGTCCGTGTCCCAAGAGCTGTCACATCCCTCTGTCTCTCAATGTAGGTAGCATCATAGACATATCCATCTTTGAGTGTGATGCTTGCAAAGTTCTTGTTTGAAAGGCTAGCAAGTGGTGATTGAGATCATTGTCTGATCTGAAGAAGAATCACACACATTTTGATAGATAAGAGGAAAATAGGATAGCCATGAAAGGAAGATAGCCGACAGAAAAGGGAGAGTCAATAGAGGTCTGATACGGCCAAGGCAATAGTCTGCGAAAAATACTTTTCTAACAACCACCTAAAAGAATAGACGAGAGAGGCAACTTAAAAGAACAGACGAGAGAGACAACTGTGTTGATCAAATACAAAGAAAGGACACAGTAGCAATCAAGGAAATATAAATGGAGTCCAGAAATAGCTTTAGCTGTGTTGCTGGATAAGAGAGGACACATTTTAGAGATGTTTTACAGATGCTTCTGGAGAAGAAGACACAGAAATCTAAGTCAACTTAAATATGAATTCAAAAGGGAACTGCACATGGCTCTGCTAATGAATGTGGCTTTCTTTATATGTCAGCTTATAGTTTTTATGCTTGTTAGTAATTTTTGTACAGTTAGTTAATTCTTTTAGTTTGCTCTTAGAAACTCATTTAGTCTCTTTTCTATGAAACTTGCTGATAACATGGATGAAGAAAACTATTTTAAAAATAAGACACTAGCCTACACAACTTGATAGGAGTTACTAAAGAGCTGATAATAAATTTTCCAAAGGGAATTTCCAGAAATGTGTAAAATTCAAGGATAGTTTCCTCCTTTGTCTGGTTCACATCAAGGAATTGACCCTCATCTAAGTCAAGTTTCACAGGCTTCTCTTGAGGTGCTTCAAATCCTGTGCCATTCTTGGGCAGTTCTGCCACTTTGTTGTTTTCTTCTTTCATGAAAAATAATCAAAACCTCTTTTTTTTTTTTTCCTGGTGCAAAACAGAAGCAGTTTGAGAAATCACATAAGATTTTCTTTGTAAGCTTGATACCTTCTTTCCCATCTGAGTATTATGGCATTCCTAATAATGAGCATGTGAAAGTCAGAACCTCACAGTTACCTCACTTGGAAGGTGACACCTTCAAGGCAAGACAGATCTATTTGTGATGGTACCATGATTCACAGCTGCCCTACTATTTCTGGTCATGTCCCTGCACAATTCTTCTGAATAGTGTATCTATTCCTTAAAGAACATCCTCTAACAATTGATGAAACTTCGCATTTTTTTTGTATTATAACATAGGAAACAGTGTTTGAACAACACTCAAAAGAGATGTGATTTGGATCCACAATTTGCAGTCAGAGTTAAAACTCCCCTTCCTTCCTTCAGGAGCTACTATGGCTACAGATGAGCTCTCTACCACTTTCCTAGAAAAATATATTTAATAATGGAGCAATGTGCTGGATCTGCCATAGACCCATAATTTCCAGACATAGAAAATTTTCTGTGGAGTGGTGTTGGACAGCAGAGATCTTAGAGACTAGTACTCTACTAGTAAATTAAATTATGGCAGGTAACATTCCCAAGCACTAACATTTAATCATGCAAACTAGTAAATTGTTAGGACAATCACTATTTTGATCCAGGTCAATTAGAAATCGCTCAAAAAACTCTCGGGTGTGGTTAAGGACTTAGCTTGAGGACATTTGCAGAAGATGATAATGGCATAGGCAAGTACAATTCTTTGACAGTCGGCTTCAGAGTCAGAGGATAAACACATCTACCTTTAATATATGTATAGGTGCAATCAGTAAGCACATCCCAGAAATGCATGGAGCTATTACCAGAATTTCCTAGACAGCACAGAAATCTCTGTGTCGTATTTTCAAGACTACTTGAAAATCTTAAAGAGTTTATTTGTTTGGTTGGTTTTTAAAGAAAAAATATTTTGGTGTAATTACATGTTTATAAACTCTATACTTTTGCCTCATCTTCTTGGATGTCCAGTCTTGTGTCCTCAAAAAAACCCCAGAGACAGCCATGCCGAAATTTTGTATTTACAGTTTCTCTCCATGACGTCTTGCCATTTGGGTTTGAACTAACTAAAAAGACCATGCTCATTATCTGTAGTATCAGCAGAAGGGAAGAAGAAAATATGTTTACAGTTAACGACGAAAAGGGAGTGTTTCAAATGTCATTGCATTATGATGTCTTATAGCAATACCTGTATTCCACTAGAAAGTGCTAAAGGCCAAGCCTAAATAATTTCATTATATGGTTAATGAATCTGAATTTTTCTGCTTGGAAGGAGGAAATTATATGGATACAGTCATAATCTGAAGTCACCCTGTTCATATTTGGATCTGTATCAAACCCCCTTTCCTTATTTCTCATAATATATTTCTCTACATTGTTGCTATATAAAAGATCTAAACAAACAATGAGGAAACTAAGCAATAGTTGTAACTATCTATGTACATAGTACTGTAATATGAGCAAAGTGATGACAGCTGGAAAAATGCTTTCCCATCGTTTTGTTTTTCACTTCTAGTAACATGGCACTTCTGCTCTTTAAAAAGAAGCATAGAAATCTGGCACAGACATCTACAGTCAGGGATGCCTCCTTTCTAACCAGTGGTTTAAATATACATATTAGGTTTTTTTCTGTTGTAATGAAAGATTTTCCCAAGCACTACCTTATATGCTATGCTTTAGTTATGTTTTTGTAAAACATTTAATTACAAATGATTACAGAGATAGTAAAGTATTTCCATAGTGTTAAAAGCCTCAGCATAGACACACCATCTAGTCCTTGAAGACTTCAGATTCAGAAAGTGCCATACTGATATTTCAGAGGGAAGTGCTTAAGGCCCATAGACACACTGACTTTGTGGTGTTTTCACACCTGTAATGTTCTAATGCATTAGAAAAGTATTATCAAATAAGAGATGTTCAACTTGAGTATAGCCTGAATTGAGCTCTTCTGAGCAGCACAAGCTTCATCCCTATGCTTCCTGGATGAAATCCTAGCATTTCTGAACTCAGCTTTTAGTCAAGAATTTTGCCCTTGTTTTCAATAGGTCTTGGGCTTGAATCACTTATTTTTTACCCCCTGTAAAAAAAATAAAATAAAATATTGATGAGGGAGAGAAAATTTGCTTTCTTAGCTAGGCATGAGAAATTCTCTCACACAGGAGAGGGTTGTTGCAGGGTAGTGAACAAAGCCAGTGTGCAAGGTTCCAGTGTGGTTTTGTAAGAGCTCCCATAAGAATGGTAATGTAGCCCTACACTGAATTTGAAGATATTTCAGATGAGCTCTGCTGCAGCTCCCAATGGGAAGGACCTCAATTACAAGGTCACACTGCAAAGCTGAGCCACTAAAAATGGCGCCAAACGCCATTGCTCCCTGCCAATCTTTAGAAATCAGAAAGGAAGCAGAATTGTGTCTGATGTCCCAAAGATCATGATCTGGACCAATATCTGAATTAATTAATTTATAACATTAAAATATTCTCAGTGAGCTGCTTTAATTCAGCTAGTATATTCCACTTGAGTACCAGAGTTTTAAAAAAGTAAAGATGATTTACCATCAGCAGAGCAAAGACAATTCAAGAAAAAAGGCATGTAAATTTAGCCCCAGTAAATAAACAAGTTACTGGGCTTTCAGTCACTAATCAGTTTAACTGCACTTTTCTAATTCATTTGGCTGGATCAGCTCTAGGGAATTACCGAACAAAGAAAGAGAGAGGAAAATGTTATTTCACAGAGTGCCATGTGATGTACCTAATAAATCCAGTACTAGAGCTTGACTCTTCGCTGATGACAACAGACCATGCCTTCGATGTCATGACCCCTGGTGGGCTAAGGGGCATGACTCTCAAAGGGTTAATCTTTTCCACCTGTTGTTGACCACAGAACAAGCCCCTCTGGCAGGTCTTCTACCAGGAGAATGTGGCCCCTGACCTTGCAGGAGTGGGATGTTGCAGTAAAGACGCTCCCTAACAAGCACTGCAATCTGGCACACTTGCCTCAACTGTCTGGTGGTTGAATCCAGTAGTAAAGCAAGCTGTGAATAACCAGCGAATGGTGAATTTGAAAGGCAGGGGTAAAGATGGGGTACAGTCCCCCAAAAATCTCAACTCCCTGTGAGGATTACCATGAGCTGCATATGCTATGTTGCTGGTTTGGGCTTTTTCCTTATGAAAACATTAGAATCAAGCCACGCTGAAAAAACAACAAAAAATTACTAGAAAAGTCAATAATATTGAAATTGAGACACAATTTCAGCCAAAACCAAGCAGTTAAAAGCCAAAGCTGTTGCTCTCCAGAGTCAATACAACTGTTCTGATCTATTAGGTAGAAGCACATGTAAAAAGCAAAGGCATAAGAACATTCTCACAAAGTTAGCCTCTATAAATATAGAGAACATATTCTGAAAATTCAAGATATCTTCATGAAGCTCAAGCTCTTTTTCTTCTCTTGTGACTAGTTAGGTATCTGAGTTATACCCATCTAGGAAGGCAGTTCCTGAGATATCAAAAATATTTTACCTATAGAGTAACTACTGCAGGAGCATCTGCTAAGTTTTCCTACTGATGCACTATGCTGCTTTGCTACCCAACTACATTGCCTATTTGAGCTTTTCTCTACTTGTGAAGAAGCTTTTGTCAAGTTTTCTTGTTGATCACAAGAAATGTCAGCAGAAGAAAATTTCTGTAGAGGTTTTTTCACCAAACTGCCTACCTAGAGAAAAGTTGGACCAGTACTTAAGGCACAAGCCTAGGACTTCATAGGTCTTCCAAACACTGCTGCACCACATAGCTTGCAAGTGACCTTGATCAAAACACTCTAACTAAAGCTTTAAAAGTACTTCAGTGTTTTAATGCCTCCTCTATGCTGTCATGTGGTAGAAATCTCAGCCCTGAGGCAGAGCAGTATGTATATGAATTCCATTACTAATGCCAAGACAGTTGGGGAATTAAGGCAGATATTCTCCTGAATTATGAAATTGTGAAATGCAAAGGAAAGGGTGTGCACCCTGGTGTCTAAAAAACCTGCCTGATCAGATACAGGTCACCATCTCTAAGGTGAGAGGGGTCCAGCTGTTGGAACCTGGCCCATGAATCTGCCTTCAAAGTCAGCTGCTTGATTCCCACATGGAGAAAACAACAGTAATATCACAGAAAAATACATATCCCAGGTAAGCTGTGTCCGAGTTCAC
The DNA here is from genome assembly GCA_020745775.1 of Theristicus caerulescens. Taxonomy (NCBI): domain Eukaryota; kingdom Metazoa; phylum Chordata; class Aves; order Pelecaniformes; family Threskiornithidae; genus Theristicus; species Theristicus caerulescens. The sequence continues at coordinate 14,166,653 of CM036561.1, forward strand.
AATATTTGAATCAGATCTTGCAGTATTAAGAAGCACGTATTTGAAGGTGATTTATCTCTCACTACAAATCTTCAAACATTTACTGTAGTAGGGGCTTGAACGTCCATCTGTTGCTTCTCACCATAATGATCGAGCCATACACTGCAAGCCCAGAAGCTCGCTTCCTTTGCAGCCTAAATGTAAGAAGACACTTGAATTCAGTGAATGCTATAGCCTGGTCCATATTACCCTTCTGACAGAGGCAAAAAGAGGGGACAGACAAATATAATTCCTAACTCACACTTCATCTGCCCTGTCTTTTCCTCCCTCAGTACTTGTCTCTATGCATAAATGAGAAATCCTCAAATTGCTATAGGAAATCCCAAGTCACTGAGGGGACTTAGAAAGGAAGATGCAGGTACAAGATGATGAACCATTGGAGTTTTGTCATTCGCTGCCCACTTGTTCTCCTTATGCCATACTCCGCTTTCGTACATGCACAGAACTGCTTTGATACTGGCAGCTTGCCTCCTTGTGCAGGCAGCCCAGGTCTCCCCCACTGGAGTTTTGCCAGGGAACTTGATGGAAGCAAGATCAGGAGCAGAGATAGAAAAATATGGGCATTGAGATTCAAGTGAGGAAATTAACCAATAACATTCAATTAGTATGTTAATATGGCAACTTTTGTTTGTCAAAGTATGCTTTGTTCATAATAGCATTCTTTGATTCCTGTTCTTCATCCAGCCTTTCAAAGAGAGGATTAGATCTATTTCCTTTTGTATTTTGTGGGGGTTTAGTATCTGAGGCTGACTCAAATTCCAAAGCTGACCAATCAGAAGTGACACATTTGAAATAAGTCCTTCTTGGAGAATATTAATTACCATTTATTTTATGAAAGAAAATAACTTCCTATGAAAAATTCACTACACATTCCTTTAGAAACCTTCAAAATATTTCTGACTGCAGCCAGCATTTACATTGATTGAGCGCCCCGTAAAACTTGCTTATGTACCTTTTCTTGTAGAAATCAAGTGACCATGTTTTCCATATGTCTGAGGTTTCAAGAAACAGAGAAAGCTTTATTTCTGGTAAACTCTGTCAGGTTGGGCTTTTCTTCTTTAGGAGATTGGTCACCTATAAATTATCTGGAGCCCTAGGGGACTTCCTGAAATGCACATGAAGAAGCAATTGCGCCTTATGTCATCCTGTGTGACTTCTGGGCATTCATCACCAATGGACCATGCAAGTGGGTTAAGGCTGTGGTTTACTTAAACCCACTTCAGAACAAACATTGCAGGGTGCATGGGAGAACTAGAGAGAGGAAAGGGCAGAAGAATGTGGAGGGGATTTGTTTAACTTCTGTTAAAGCCTGAATATTCTGCAGGGTACCTATTCTGCAGAGAAAAGTGCACTGGTGGATGTAGGGAGAAGATAGTCAGGATTTCCAATGATAAACATTGTGGGTTTTGCTATGATGGCTGTAATCTAACAGAAAACGTTAAAAAGATGGAAGGGTAGAGAAATTTGCTTCCTCGATAGAGAACAAATAGTGTCTTATTTACACTTTAAATATGCTAACATTTTCAACCCTTCACATTCAGATTTATGTATTAATATATTTAAGCCTGCAGATCTACTCCACAGCTTTCTCACTCATGCTGTAACTGTTTTAGAAAAAACTACCTGGACCATTGAATGCAATTGCAGAGATTCCCGAGCTAGCATTAATGCACATTGGGAAGGCAAGTATCAGGTATAGCCACCAGCTCAAATTTAAAAGCAGTGTAGCCATGTACCTGCAAGAGTTCCTAGCCTTATTTGTCTTTTAATATAAACAAAGATGTACTGCTTGCACATATGAGAAGTTTCATAGGAGGATGGATGGCTCCGTGCTTTGTCACCTATAAATAACAATTTGGGGGTTGTCTGTGTGGAGGCTTTGCTGATAATGTCTGAAGTCACAGTCTATTTATATCCACCAAAAACTCTAAAGTAGCTGCCCACAAAGATTTTTAACACAATGCTGATTAGAGTAATTCCAAAACAAGTTTCTGTGACAGTATTTAAACCCCACCATAGCATATGGTGACCAAGGACTCCCAATACATACTATACACAGATGTTTCCAGCTCTTGCAAAGAAAGGGCATTTGGTTTATGAAAACAGGGGGTTTCTGCATCATTTGCACAATGTAAATTTCAGGAATGGCTCTGAAATATAGAAATTCTGTTTTGTGTTAAAAAAAAAGGGAAGAATATTTCTATATTTCTCTTTTCAAAAACTTGTAAAATTTTACATTCAAAGGAGAAAAATATATTATTATGCCATAGAAAATGAAACATTTATTCAAAAGAATATTTCAAATATTTCTTTATAATGGATACTCTGTCACACATACACACACACACTAAATCTGTATATCCCAGCTCAGGTTTTTGGGAAATGCATGTTAGCCCGGGATGGGGAAGTGTAAACTCAGGACACCCATGACACCAAATACAAGACATGGATCAGTTGCTAGCTTCACACTCAGGTTTGCAGATAATTAGCAGTTTGGTATGAAAGGATGAAACTTCCCTCTAGAGGTTTCTAGATTATATAGATTTACGACATATGGATCTCCTTTCAGTCCAGTGGCTTTGAAAGGTTCTGTGTGCAGAAAGTATGCGTGTGAGATTAAAAAGCAAAGTGTTAAGTAAAATGATCTTGTTTTCATGCTAAAAATCTGGTATCATTATTATTATTATTATGTTATTGTATCATTCAGATAATGATGTCATGTGAGATATATTAAAGAAGGTTATGAAAACAAAAAGGTCGTTCTGAAACCACTGTAATTACACCATTTTTATGACCTTCCAGTTCTGAGCCCAGCTAGAGGTAACTTTGTTCCCCACCAACTCAGCTCAGAGCCACTTCAAAACTACTGATTCCAGATACGCCTTGAAGTATGCTGCAGCTTGTGGTCTACTGGGTTTGTCCTCTCTTTTCTGCCACCAAGAGCCAATATTCATACAGGGTGACAAGGACACAAGATGAATCTTTCATCTTTTTAATCTTGTGTTCTGTTTTCTTGCCTTATAGCACTGGATGAGAACATCATATCAACAATCACTCATATAATTTTTCTGCTCTGAATTGTCAGTTAATCTCATAAAAACAGAATGTACCTAGACACTGTCACCTTTTCTCCTCAGTCTCACTGATCTTTGTCAGCATATAGTGTATTTCTAAGAGAAATACACATGAAAAGCTGACATAAAAAGGATGCTTCAAAACACCATGAACAGTAGAAAACTATAATGCATTTTACTGTGGCGAATACCACAATGCAGGCTGTGTCATATGTCCAAGAGCTTTATACTGTGAATAGTCTGGTGGTACATCTGATGAAATCTGTTACCTATCAAAATCATAGGTAAACTGGTTGACTCTTTCATTGCCTAACATAATGATGTCTCAACATCTGTTGCAATACTAAGAAATGACAAAAATAGAGCAATTTTATTATTAATGACAAGAAAGACTGGAATACTAAATATTAAGACAAAGTTGGACACTGATGTAAAGTGGACTGGTAGGGCAGGAAGAAGTGAGCAGTGGGGTAGTCTCATCTATGGCATGTGATCGGGAGCATGCAAACACTGCACCATGATACTCATGGAATAGGGCATAGATCCTTTTTGTACTTACCACCCAGTAGTAAAAACACTTATGAAATCTGTGCAGACAAGTTTCCCCATTGTGTTCAGCTACGCTTGATTTTCTTAATCTAACATCACAAGATAGCACTTTCTCCATTCCCCACTTAAATCCTTTCAACCCCTTGGCTGAGCCACATCCCAGTGATTGAAACTGTGTCAAGCTTTCCTCACGAGTTGCTCTGTTGAGCCTTTACCAATGTTTTGTTACCAGAGACAGATGTGGACTATTTTGGCAGAATGAGAAGGCTGCAGCAAGACTGCTACCACATCCTGTTCCAGTGGATTGAGATTTCAAAAAACTGGAAATTTAAAATTTCAAGTAAAAAACTGAAAATAAATAGTTATCTATTAGTTAATCTATAGGCATACACTTGGAAAAGCTACTTTGCTGTTTGATGATAATTGTAACTTGAACATCTCATCCCCCTAATCTCCAAAATGAGGGCCAAATTCGAAGCATGGTCTTTACCATTGCCAGTGAAACCAGGTTTGGTGAGACACCTAGCATATTACTGTTATTACTTTTATCCAGACTATGGCTTATTACCACTTCCAAGACTTCAGAAAGTTTTCAGTTAAGAAAAGCTTATTTTCTGAGCAGCTTTTACTCTGATATTCAGTGTCCATAGAACCAAAGAGATATCTTCCCTCCCTGGTATATCAGATACATCAATATCACTGACAGAGTGAAAGATCTATGGAGAACATCCACAGAAGGGCTGAGGACTTCAGTAGACTATCTGCCTATGAAAGATGAGATCACAGATTTCACCAGCTTTAAAGAATATATTATTTTTCTCTTCTCTCTAGTTTTTCAGCAATTTCTACATGAAGGCCTACTGAAGAATACTACAAATGAAGCCAAGCTGGGAATTGAAATCTGTTGATAATTTGGTGAGGTAGAAAAAGAAATGCTCCTCATCTGGGCTCAAAGGTAATGAAATAGTATCAGGGTGTTGGTATGGCTGCATAAGAGAAAGCACATATTGACCATATGCTCCGTAAAAACAAAACAAGCAAACAATAAGCCTAAAGCAAATATAACTCAAAAGCCCTACAGATTAATAAATTAATTGGAGGAACTTTGAGATATTTATGGCAAGAGTATTTCTTTCTAGTAATTCAGAATACTTTTCAGCTACTGAGTGACCAACGTTGCAGGGTCTACATGAAAATAAACTAACATATATCTGGGATTTTTTGCAACAAAGCTGTAGGTAGTTCAAAGAAATGAAAAGAGACTTTGTAAATACAGTGTACACTTGTGCTTCTTAGGTATGAAATGTCACGGCTACCTGTGACAGTTCAAAGCTTTCTGAATGGAAAAAGCCAAGTCCTGCTGACTTCTATCTGTTTCTCAGATCATGATAGATTTTACAAGTGTTATCAACTAAATCTGATTCTACATCCAGCTATTCAATATTTATTAAAGCTGCAGGCTGATCCTATCTCCCCTGTTTGGGTGAGTAATCCTAATTCCTCTAAGAACTTTTATTGATATCTTGTAAATAGGATTTGTAAAATAAACCCCAGAGCTTGGTAAGAAAACTGCTAATATGATTGCCTAGAAAGGAAGAATTAAAAACATTATCAACAGTAGACCTGTGTGTCTTTCTGCTTTCTTTTTAACGGGTAATGAAGATGTAAATATGCTGTTTTCTTAAGGTATTATTTGTTTGCCTCACAATGTGCAGAACACAGGTTTATAGAATATGCTAGGAAAATCAGTGAGACAGAACAGACAACCAGTTCTTGCACATATTTCAGTCTAGCATCCACCAAATGTTTTTCATAATGTCTTACCATGTGCTACTGTACTATAATTTCCCAGGTGATCATCCATCTTCGTATTACATTCCTAAAGTGGAGACAGACCAGGATCTTGTCATAGATCAGGGAAGATACAGGCTTAAAGGAGAAGATATCTTTAATAAAATCCATTCTTTAAAGATCTTCCTGCTCATGGATAATTTCAATTAAAATAAAAGCGGATTAATTATATTTGAAGTATGACACAAGAATATTTAAGAATTCTAAATAAAAAAAAAAGAAGTAACTTCAGTTTCTTTAAACCAATTCCATACCTATTAGATACCTAATGGACTAGGCACTTATTGCATACCTATAGATCAGTTTTCAAAAATGTGGTAGACATAGTCTATTCCAAGGTTCTCTACCATGTGGGACTTAGATCCCACGCCTCCAAAGCTGTCTGTTAGCATGTCAGTCTTGCTTAAATTTAGAAGTATCTCAAATCATCCTCCTGAATCCAATTTTCAATCTCTCTGTTCTTTCGTTCCCTGTCAAAAATAAAGCTAATACTATCCATATCTTCTATCCACATGCAAATCTTCAAAGGAGGAAATTTTTTTTTTTTTGCATCTCGCAGTTCATCTGGAACCTCTGGATATGATCAAAACACTAATATAATGAGCTAAGCTTTTAACAGCTTCCTTATATCCCCATAAAATCATTCCCCTCATTTTCTAAGAACTTCTTTCAGCACCAAAATGTATAAATAGGTAAGAGAGTTATCAGTTAAGCAACCTGATACTCCTCTGCAGTATAGTGCATTTAAACAAAGTATTTCAAAAAAAGAAAAAGAAGAAAACCTCAATCCTATCACTCCTTTTTTAATGTTGATTTTCCATTTAAACAGAAGGACAGGGAAAGTGACCACTTGGCATGTATACCCATCTACAAAATGCTTTGTAAAAACATTACTGTCTTTTGTAAACAAGGTAAATGAAATATATTAACAATGTAATTGAGATAAAATAAGAGTGTACAACAGTTTTCTAATTAATGAAACATGAGCATTAGCAGCTGATCCAATTACAAAATATTAGCTGCTCTGGAAGGGAGTCCTGAACAGCAAGGTCACGGCACAAACCTCCTTGCAGATGTTAGATTGGTTGACACCTGCAAATCATTTGGAAACAAGTATTTACTTAAATATCTTATTGTGCTACCAGTTTTTCTCTGTTTTCTTTCCTGCTGAAGCTTTGCTCCCATGGGAACAAAAGGACTAGAAGAAAGTCAGTGAAATTTTTTTGCTATGTACAGGTCTAATTAACATAACCACATTATATTTTATTTTCAGTTTCTATTCTGGCATCAGCAGACAAGTCAATAAGTAACTCCCAAAGTATTAGCAATGGGTTTATTCTCTAGCCTGATTCTCATTTCTTCAGCAAAAGAACTTTCTCTAGAGTCTATCACATTTCAAGTTTATGTTACAGCATGGGGTGTAAAATACTGATAAGCCTTTGAAAAATTCATTATTTGTCTACATTCATGCCAACCTCCTGTCCATATATTCATCTACATGTTGATGTAATTTCAGAAACTTTCCTCCTCAGAGGCAGGAACAGTGAATAGAAACACAGATGACAAAGTGTCTTCAGAAGAATGGCATCATGGGAGCCCTCAGAGTTTCACCCATTGTGCAAAACACTGAAATGTTCGGGAGCATATTTGTAGGATTCATTCACTTGTCAGCAGAATGGCTGGAGATGGACAGACAGAAGATGCTCCCAGCAAAAAAAAAATAGTAATTCTTTGTGCCCGCACTTACATCTTGTAAAGGATCCTGGTTTTATAGCTGAGAGATACATTATTTAGGGCTCCCAGAAATGGAGGCACTAAAATCTACAAATAAATCTTAAAATTGTTAGTTAATCAAAATTCTCAGTTGAACAGTTGACCACTTTCTGTCCATAGATTCCAGAGACTTCTATAACTGTAAATGAACAGAATTTCCAATAGTCTTACAATATTCATAATAAATATGAATTCCTGTCTATCATAAAGGTGATGCTTCAGAAGCTATACCTGTGCAGAAACACAGATTTTCACAGCCTAGGTTTGAACTACCATATCTGGAAGCTGACATAATAAAAAAAACTAAAAAATGCCAGTGGGATAAAGGTAGTGAGAGAGGGCGAATCATATTTGCAGTGCTAGGAGCAGGTAGGTAAGGTGATAATATATGGCTCCAGAGCTATACATTTTCCTAGAAGTAGGATACTGCATAGCACTGAGGATGGAGGAAACAGAAATTTATGGGGAGCAAGGAAGGAGTCAGAGGTTCAGAATGCCTGGGCAGTTCAGAGAAGTACACAAGGCTGATATAGCAGACATACTAATACTACCAGCATACTAGCTCATAATGAGTCTGGTATCACATATGTTTGGGATCGTACTGCCCTGATATTGGTCCATTATTGATCTCCAGAGTATCTAGTTACATCTGCCTAGACCAGACCATGTGCCTGAAATTACAGGTAATTAATCTTAATAGGTGTTGAAGTCCCAAAAAACAAATATGTGTAATGAATAGTGAAGAGTGGTAGACTGTACTGAGTCAGCTCAAATGATATTTAAGTTCTTTTGCGCTTGGCATTAGAGGATTTTCAGGTCTGATTCACAACAGAAGTTGAGTGTTTTGTGCATCACTGTATCACAGCCTTCTTCAGCTCATGCCAGAACTGATTATAAAGTCTGAACACACATGGTCAGACATGCACATAGCCACCGAGGTCCTAAATTTACTCATCAACTTGTCACCTGAACCTGTATCTCCACTCCAGTGGTGCACTCAAGCCAATCTGGAAGGCACTTTCCCAGATCCTCCCCAAAACCAGCCTGGATTTGTGAAGAACTGTCTGAGTCTGCATGCTCATTTTACCTACATTATCCTAGCTTATGCTCTCTGGTAGGATGCTAAAGACCAAGTTTTGAACCACCACTCTGCCTGATTTGAACAGAGGTTTTAGGAGGATGGTGTCCAGTCACCAGCCCGAGGAAATTTAGGACAGTATCTACAATGCACAAGGATTTCTGAACTAGTGCCTGTCACTCTGCCAGCCCTGTGGCACAGGCTTAGGAGGACAGAGCTTGGCCACCCAGACTGAACAATCACACCAGAGCAATGCTACAAGCAGGATTCCTCTCTGAAGGTTTTGTAGCCTGGTCTGGCATCGCTCTGACACTATTCCGGCACCAGTCCTGGGTCTCTCGCAGTCACTTCCAGCTCTGTGCTGTGCTTGCTTGTGTAGTGTTGCCATGCCCAAACTCTCAGTTTGCCTTACTCAAGTTTTTCTATTTATTTGGTCACTTATTACAGACTTTGGTACAAGGATTTAAACCTAGTTTTGCCACCTTCTATTTTATGTCTGACCGACTGAAAGATAAAAAAAAGCCTTCCCTTTTTTCCCCCAAGTAAATAATTATATGTACCAGAGTCTCCTCTTTGTGGCCATAATGTTAAGTTTCTGAGTTCATCAGCAGGAAATCTGAAGACAAAATGTGCATGACCCAACAGTACTTTCTGCCATCAGTCTACTTCCCTTTCACCATGCCAGCTGGATTACTCCAAAGTGTCATTATATACACAAAGGAAGCAAATGCAAACCTGGCAGTCAGTGTAGCTAACCAGTGGAGGACTAAAGCTCCAAAGCAGAATCTATAGATCACTGCAGTCACCTGCTAAGACACTAATACAAAATATTAATAATCCAAGTTCCCTAAGATGAGCAATGACAGTGGCTGCCGTATATGGATTTATTTATCCTGTATGGATAAATAAATAGCAATAAATGGAAATCAAAATACTTCAAGTTAACAAACAAACACTGCACTATCCACTGCGGAAATACTACTATTGTTAATAGTCATGACTGTGTTGGATCTGGGCTATAATTTTACTTTTCCAGAATTTACAAAGAAGTTGTAAACTTGCTCACAGGCAGACAATGCCCAAATGAAAAAGGCTTAACTTTCAGTCTGTTCTGAGCTTATCTGATATGATATCATCTTTTCCTAGTTAAAATATTGTGTGCTAACATTTGCAAATTTTGCAATGTGTGTTACCATGACTGCAGCAAACATTCTATTTTTAGATTGTGTTAATCTCTCATCTTAAAATATAGAATGGCAGCTAATAACAGCAGTCGGTATCCTTCTCTCTTGTGGCAATTCAGCTGTATTATTAAAGAATTATGGTCCACTCAGATGCACAAAAGTGTTTTTAGACACTTCTTGATGAAATTTTATGCCAAGGAAAACCTTTTAACATGAAACTAATTTTCTGCACTATTTACTAACAAGACACAGATCTTAAAGTTAATAGGTGCTATTAACATTCCATTTGTAAGTATCTTATTATGCAATGATAGATGTTCTAATCTGTTACCTGGGCAATAAACCAAGATTTAACTAAATATACTAAAAAGTCTACATTTAATAAAGAATCAAGATTTTGATATTCCACTCCACATTAAACAGAGAGACATGAATGCCCACATGCACATAAACACTCCACCGCAGAAATTACTGCAAACAGCCATCATGATTCACTTCATCAAAATGAAGACAAATGTTCAGAAAGAAATAGCTTTGCTATCCATTGAAATAGTCTACTTAATAATCTCCTAGCACAGGAGCAAACACAGCAAAAATTACATAGAATTGATGTGGAAGCTGTTATTTATGTATTTGGAATGTAGACATTGACTGTAATATAGCACTCGCAAGCTTATTTCCATTATAGGTCCAGTATGTCATGCTAGTCAGTCAAATGGCATGCTTAGGGTTTCATTTACCATTTTGACAGAAGTCCAACACTTTGTCCTGTGAGAATCTCAGAAAACACCAAAGCAACCACAGAATTTAAATACTGAATGCAGTTTGGATTTTCCATGGTCCTCTGGTGAAAAGTCAGTTCACAGAGAGCAAATGAGTATTTCACCATCGCTGCTTTTGTGACGGTGAAGCATCATCTTTTGAAAATGTCGTTTTCTACACCATAATATTCCTTGTGCTAAGTCAGCAAATGACAGATACAGAGTTTCTCTGTACAGATAATTTTCTTCTGAGTTGTGTAAACTTACACATATAAACAAATGTCTGCTTCCAGGTGACTGTATACTAGCATTTTAGTTTGAATAAGGAGTGTACATTTGACGTGAATCTCTTGGTTGTCCTCTTGTACATTACTTTAGTTCACTTCATGGAGCAGTTTCAGAGCACCTGAACAGGGATTGTTTCAGCTGAAACTAAACCAGAAGATGCACTACAGAAGTGCAGTTCCACTTAGTAATGAACATTAGGTCTACAGGACCAGACTAGAGCTAATCCAATCTACTCTTCTTTTTAACGCATACATTGGGACCTTGTCATCAACTATTTTTCTGTAAAAGCTTTCTCCTATTCATCTAAAATATTTGATAGGTTAGATGTATCCTGTAAGCATAGGGACTATGGGCATGCACATGTTTACAGAGCAAAACACACATGAAAAACATACACAAAATTATTTTAAGTTTCACTTTTCAGATGGAAAATAAACTATACCAAAGTGTGGAATTATTTGCTTAGGACATCTCAGTCCCTCTACTTCGGGGATGGTGATTATGATATAGCCTTGAATTATATGTTTACATTCTTTCTCCATGGGACCCCTACTTCATTACACATGATAGATGATGATTGCTTGCAGAGGAGATCTACTCAATATTTCATTTTATTTTCTGTCTTCAGTGTTTGTATGCACATTTATTTACTGTACAATTCAAATCCCGCTCTGAAGACACATATATTATCTATTAGAATTTCTTACAGCACTCATCTCCATAGGGTATATCTATTCTAGTAAATAAAATGGGCCGGGGCCTGTTTTCTCACACTGGGAGCAAGCAGAATGGGTCAACTTGCCTCCAGGCACCTAAACTTTCTTCTCTGTGAAACAGCATCGCCTCATCCATGCTGTCTCTTGGAAACAGTTCTTTGTCTGCGCTATCTTGCAACCCCATGCAACCTTCACTATCCTGAGAGCATCTCCTGGGCACTTGCAACAAGAGATCTATGCGTCTCAGCTAAAAGTATGGAAAGGAGCATGCTAACAATGAAATGAGAGGATTGCTGGTGTGCACTAGCATACAAGTCTGTGTCTTGATCTTGCTTAATTTGCTTGTATAAATGGAGACACACAGTTACTGCACAGACTCCGGCTAGTGTGCTCAGTTACCAGTGAGCTGAAGGAGGGCTCGTACTGATTTTACTGATGTGAGCATTAGACACAGAAATGTGAATGTCCACATTTTCCAGTAATTTTGAATTCCTGGTCTGATATATGAAGTATCAAGGTTTTCAGAGATTTTTAAAAAAAGCTTAAGAAATGATTATATTGTATCAGATCAAAAATCTCTTTGGTGTAATAGTTTGTTCAGCGTAATAATTTGTACAATGCTCAATAATGGACATTTGGAGAAAGAGTACAAAAAAGAAGGTACATAGAGAGCAAATCCTGCAATGGGGAAAACAATATTCAAAATATAGGTGCACTCTCAGATTCAGTTTGTGATACAGCAGTATTTTTTTCTTTATTCTTTTTCTCCTATTTCCTATTCTGTCTTTTGACCATCACAGACAATTAAACTGATGACAACTTCTTGATTTCTTTCCTAAGTAGTGATGATTAATTTAGAATCCTTTATTTTATGTGTGTAATTAGAATATGTTTGGGTTTGTTTTTTTTTTTTTGTTTGCATCACTTCGCATCCATTGACATAAAATATTACCTGTGGTTTTGTTGCCTTGTCATTCTGTGTCACCTCTGCAACTTTTTGCCAGTAGCTTCAGTTTAGGCTGTCTTGTATTATTTTGCATCAACACTCATGTTATATGTTCAGAACACAATGGCTTCAGCAGCAGCTGTGAGCACTCAGCAGTTCTGCAAACAAGGCATAAAAGTCTAAAAATGTACATTCTGAAAGTGAGGGCTGTGTAATAAATGAGCAAAAAGGAAAAGTTCGGTTTAGGTAACTTGCTAGCCAAACTCTGTTGCAGGGATAAAAATTGGTAGGCATTCTTCAAGTAAAGCAGATCTATTGAAATTTACTATTTTGTTCAGACATCTTTTGTTCAATGGATCTAGAGCACAAGTCTGAGAAAATCCCACCCATATTCCTGACAGCTATAGAAACTGGAGAATAGTGGTTTGTTCTAAAACCATGCAATCCCATCAGCACAGGAATCAGCACATTTCAAATTTCTCCAAGCTCTAATTCCAATAAGCTCTACCTCACCTCCATATGAAGTTCTTGGATATCTGATTTTATATTGATCACAGTTGCATTCTAGCACAATCCCTGAAATATCCACCAACTCGCACACCAACCACACAGCACTGTGTATCTCAGAGGAGAAAGTCTAATCAGTAAGTAAAACCAGAGAAGGAATGACTGACTATTCACAATCTACACTAATCTGTAGATTAATTATTTCTACAGGAAAGTTATGGAAGTTCCTGATGCAGCTGACATTGCTGGCAACACATATTTCCTCTGTTCAGTCATGTATCATGGCAAAGATAGAATCTCTTGTCTCACCTTACAAAGGAGCTGCTCAAAAAAACTAACACACACAAAATATTGAAAATGTATGTTTCTCCTTTGTTCCTTAACTTACTGTAGCTGGTTAGGTCTGCTGCTTATGCCAAGACCACTTGTTTTTTTTAATTCCCATTTCTGTTCCACGTGCAGCCTTGATCCAAGAGCTTTCCTCTCTTTTTTCCAAAGACATTTAAGATACAAATCTCTGCAGGAGTATTTTGGTGTGTGACACTGCATGGAACCTGCAACAGCTGCCATAGAAGAGAAGGCATGAATCCTTTCTCTAATTTGTCAAAGTCCTCCATGAAACTATTAAGGACACAGAACAAGAGACCATCCTAACAAATTTTCCAAGAGCTCAAGAAAGCAATACTAATGACAAAAGAGCCAGAGTTATAAACACTTATTAATTTGTCTAAGCACCAGTGGGGTCTAAATACATAGGAGGAAATAAAGTATTGTCAAACAGCAGAGCTTTACAAAGGTTCTCATTCAAAATTCCTGATGGGATACTGGCAAGAAGGGAAATTGGTTTAATAAAAATGTCATACACTATTGGAAGCTTAAGTGGTAATATTTTTTTTCTTCTCTAACTGAAGAGATCAGATACTTGAAGAATTCAGAAATAATGCCAGATCTCTAAACTTTACGTATAAGGTTTCTGTCCTGCACATTTCCAAAGCATACAAGGAATAAGAGCCACTATTCTCAGTTAAATAAAGGTCAGGTCTGGGCTTCCATATGGATAAAGCACTAAGTGCCACACCAAGCAGAGCAGACAGGCCTTCTCCAGGAAATATCACACAGGGAAAGGAGGAGCAGACTTCCTCTGAAGTGCAATATTTCAAGGAAATCTCTTCTTTACATTCCTAAAACATAGCCTTTTTGTTGAGATTCTGTCCCATGCATATAGTGGGATACAAAACTTACAGATAACTGAACTATGGATACTTCCACTGTCTTTTTATTATAGCTCTGAGTCATATTAAAACAATTCTATGTGTTGCTTCATGAGACTTTGGATCAGAGCTCCTAGTTTGTTTCACATGGGGAACAGCGTGGCCTTGTACTCACGTTGCACACCAGGTAGCTCAGGAGAAGCCAGTCCTCCTGCAAACCGATATCTAGCTTGGTTCTTCTGACACAGCTGACTCACCTACACCATATCAACATTATGGGCTTCCAACCTTTATTTCAGCAGCCTCCCCTTGCTTTAATTCCCTCAGTATTCACTCTGATCCTGTGGGATAGATATGCTCCAAAATGCTGGTACTACCTGGTGGAGAAGAACTGGAGAAAGGGACTTAGCTGTGGTTTCATGAACCGTCAGCAAGAGAAACATGTAGATTCAGTATCCAGCACTGGAACACCACTACAACACTTGTATGATAGCTAAATCCTTAGGAATTATTCATGTTGACTCATCAGCTACCATGACATAACCGCTTGCAGTACCTTGAGAAATGGCTCAGTCCACAGCGGCTGAGAAAGCAAAGGCTGTAGTCTAATGCTGATTATGGTCCATGGGGTATGTTTTGACTAGCAACTAACTCACCTTTTCATGCACAAAGTGAGTATTGTGTAATGACTTGAACCTATCTGTAAAAGAATTAACAGTCTACTTTAAGGTCAGCATCATAGTTCTCCAGGAGCTGCAAAGATCCAGTGGGATGTTTAGCAGCCTTAGCTCATACCAATTCTTGACCCTCCAGCTGGCATTGGAAAGGCTTCATAATCATAACCTCCAAGGAGATCCTTCTTCAGGAAAAAAGACTGTCATTATCCATACTTAACTACCATTCTGGATTTGTCTTCAAACAGATTGATCTACTAACACACACAGCCACACCAAAACTACACACATCTGAAGTCAGTAGATAACATCTCAGTTACATAGAGATCCAATTCGGCGGTTCAGCCTGTATTTGGGAGTTGTCTTTTCGAGGACTGAGACCAATACAGCAGGAGACAGGCTGGATTATGGTAAACCTAAGTCAACTGAACTAAAAGCAAGGCCCAAGTGCCCTGGCTGGCCAGCCTATAACCTCAAGCATACCTTTGTCCTATAAATATGGTTATTGATATATACTTTATACTGCACAAATACTGGTAAATCAAGGACTTCTTGGGCATGGGTACAAGTGCTGAAGCTTGATCATCTAAACCATTAAAATATTTGGATGATCCCTTGCAAGGTTTTGGCCCAACTCAACACTCACACGTAGTACATATGAGTTAGTGCATGTGAGTTAGCATAGGTGAGGGATCACTCCCAACACAGTCTGGATATGGCCACCTGGTTTCAAAGGCCAAGGGACCTAAGTTATATGGATGTTGCCAGATGGTAGTGTTGGCCACAGGTCCAGAGAATGGGCCTGGTAATTATAATTTATTAGTGTGAATGTAGTCCAACTGTCTCTGGAGTCATGCAGCACTGTGGAGAGTGTGGAAAACCATATGTTTTCCCTTCCTACAAAATGCTGTCATTTGAAGTGAGGGCTGAGAGGGACAGGGAAGGAGAGAAATGAAGAGCATAAGAGGAATAGAGAACAGTGGAGTTGTAATGTAGTGCAGGGAATGGTTTATGGTCACAGAGCCTGAGGAATGTTTGTACTTAAACTGCGCTACCAGACTTTCCCCTGCTTGAATACCTCACTGTTTTTACATATGATTTCCTGCAACAGAGTGTGCTCCAGGCAGGGGCACCTAGCCAAAATGCTCACTGAGGTCTGCTCCCACATCACTTGTGGCTGTGGGGGGCCTTCACAGGGACTTTTAACTAGGGCAATGAGGTAGACTACAACAACATTTGTGAGTACATGAGAAGGCCTCCAGAAAGCAAAGAAAGTATAGCATTTCTCTCATACCTACCTGCCTGGTCTCCTTCAAGACCCCAAGGTTACAGTCATGGTGGGAAAGAGCTGAATTTGTGAAGAAGCAATAGGTATGACAGTGTTCCCAGTGCTGGAGTTTGGTATGAAGGTGTGGGTATGCAGGCTGGACTCGCTTGGATGCACAAAGTCAAATCACATAGTCAGGGTTTTTCACCTAGCTTCATGATACCTAGCACCATGAAGCCCTAATTTTGGCCTCAAGAGTAAAGTTAGCAATAGTGATAGATGATGAATCTAGCCTCACAGTTGCTCTGTAGTACATGTAGTACTGTCTGGATTTCCTTGCACCCTTCCCAAGCTCATGTTACTTTGATCAGCATTGCAAGGGGGGATTGTCAGGGAACAGGGGACAGCTCCTGCAGTAAGAAACTCCTTGTCAAGGAAGATGTGAATCTTCCAGAAGTAGCTAATGCTGGTCATATCAGATATACAGGAGCCAGAGGAGAGAGCAATGTGTCAGGCTTCATCTCTAGACAACTCTACCACTTTTCAAGGTTTCTGACAGTGAATATCAGAGAACATTATATCATGATGTAAAGAAGGTACAGACTCCCACAAACTTTTTTGCCGTAGGTTTTTTATGTCATATATATTCTGCAGCCAAGCAAAGGGATAGATTTGGCACTAAAATGGCAGCCATAGACAAAATCCGAGACTGCTTTTGTACTATGCTTCCTTTCCTGTTACACAGAATAGCAGCTACAAACCAGCAAGACAAAGAATTGATGTGATTACCAGTGTAACAATACATTTCAGAGTGTCTGCGTTTCCCTCACCTTGTCTCTCTGGGATTGTCTTGACTGGTAAGTGCTGCTATTTATTATAAATCACCTAGGGAGATTTCGGTTCCTGCTGTCTTTCTCAGTATGACTACCTATGAATAACTTTTTTTCTTCCAGACAATCGTTCAGTTTATGGGGACTGATTTTGATGTAAAAAAGCTGTACAGATTTTCCAAACATACTTTTTCATATTGGGCTTTGCAACTGAACACTTACTAAGGAATTCTGAGCGTGAAATGTTGCTTTTCTGTCTGACATCCTGTAACATATTTTGGTCTAAGTGTAATTACTAATTGCTCTGTAGAACCAAATGAAGTGTAGTAACTAAGGGATTTCATTCAGCTGTCTTATTTTAGACATCTAATTTATGTGCCTCCGGGTGTAATTTCAGGAGATTCTAGTTTTGGAGGCAAAAACAGCTTAAAAAGCTGTGCTGCACTTCATCACCTCCTGAGCTGTGGTGGCCCAACACTTTGTGAAACCGTGGTGTAAAACAGATCACAGGGCAATCTGTTAAAAAAGGGGGAGTAGTTATATTTAACCTGGATAATTTCACCTGTTCAGTTGCTGCATAACCTTGTAAATCAAAGTAATAAATATTGGTTCAGCTGGTGCAGGAGTATGGCATGAAGGTTAGTAACTTCTTAATCCAGGCTTTCCTCAGAACGTGTGTCTTGTAAAGTACTCCAGAAGACTGGAGCCTCATTCTCTTGAATTCCCACATTTTTCAGTAGACCATGATAAATCTTATTGGATGATTCAGAACACAAGTCAAATTTGGCTGCTTTCTAAAGGAAGCTATTTCAGTTCACTGGTGTTTTAGGAAGCCTAGGAAGAAAGGGGGCACTATCAAGTCACCTGGCTGGAGCATCTATAACACACCTGAATTTTAGGCCCCTAGTGAATACTTTTGAAGTAGATGCATGCATTCCTCATGCAGTCAATAGAGAAAGCCAAACAATAACTACTGTCTATATTTAGGAAGACAAGATCTCATTGTAAGGGCTGCAGAGACATGTCTCTCTCCAACAGCTGGTCAGAGAAATAATATTTTCCCTAAGTTACTCTTCAGGCACCTAAAATTCTCATATGAATTACAGACTACGTGTCCCCACTCTGATCTTACTTCATCATCTAAATTAGGTGCTGGCAGTATGAGTATCTCCTATGAATGCTGCTGAGGACATTAACTGGGAATAAAAAAGCAGCATCTTGAAATCAGTTATGCTCCTCATTTTTCGTCAGCTAAGTAACACCGCTGCTCTGGGAGTCTTTAGCTGTTCATTTTGCTGCAGCTTTCAGTTCCCTTTTTCCCCAAAGGGAAGGTGTAAAGGGATTTAGAATGGCAGAGTGCCTGGGCCCAGAGAGCTATACGCTGTACAGTGGATGTGACAGCCATGCTGTGTAAAGGAAAGGTCTGATCACTTTTCCTCTGGTCATCTGAAACATTCACTGAAAATACAGAGAAAAGCTTGCAGATTTAAACCTTAATGGGTTCATGCAATGGAACTAATAAGAATATTAGCACAATGTATTTTTAAGCAGTCTAAATAATGCTTTTTTCTCAAGTGGAACATGCTGTTAAACCTATGTGCAAAAACCCCCCATCATCTCTCTACACAGTCCTTCACAGAAATCTGTGAAATGCAATAGAGCTCTTTTTGGCCAATTTCACTGTCAGGGAAGAATGCAGGAAGGGTGGAACACCAGCTCTGTGATGGAGTAATTTTAGATTTTATTGTAATGCCTGCCAGTGAATATTCCACATGCAGAGATTACTAAAGCAAACTGTGAAAGGCCACAGCCTGCCCTGTAACCCTAAAAGGATGTTGGGCTTGGCTGTCTTCCAGGGCAGCAGGATGTGTGGCCTGGATTAGAACAGGAATATTCCTAACATTCATTGCTTTTTAATGATGTCATGCTTGCTAGCTATTGCAAGTCCTTTATGCTTTCCTCTGTAAAAGCTCTTCTAATACTACCAAAACTTCCTGATGAGAAAACATTTCAAAATAAGGCTGCAAGCATCGCATCCATGCAATGATAAAAGTACAGAGCTGCTAAAATACATAGTTTATGGAAAGAGTACCTCAGCCTTGATGACTATACTGTTATTACATGTGTGTGTCAAATACTGTAAAATGAAGTCAACAATACATGATAAGTGGTTATTTTAATGTTCCTGTTTTTATCAATAGAAAACTTTACATTTGAAAGGTCTTGTTTTGCTTTACTTTATACTGTATCTGAGCATACAACTCAATGTTGAAAAAAGTGAACATCTTATATTGCAATCATTTTAGTTCAGGGAGGATGTAATCATTAGATTACAAAATGAAACATGAATATTCGTATTTTGTGATCATGAAAAGCATGCTACCTACCTCTTAACATGATAGATGAATTCTGAAAACCAACACAATTGATAATTGTGTTATTAATTATAATTGTGTTGATTAATTATAAATTGCTTTTAGCCAATTACAACCATCAGTTGCACAGGAGAACAAAGTGGAGGTGCAAGCCGCAAAATATTCTTACTTTGGTCCTAAGAGGTTCTAGCAATGTTCCCACTGGTACCATCAAAACTAAAGCTTTGAGTCAAAATGACTCACTGTAAATGAAAATAGATTTAAAATCTGTTACCTTTGAAAGGTAATTTTATCTGCACACTTTCTAACGAATGGGCCTGAAGATGGGCCATCTTGCTCAGGAGCTCTGGTTATTCTGGGATTGATTCCTACATGGCACTTTTTTCCTGGAACAGGGTCTTTTTGGGGTTGCCAAACAGGAGGAGAAAGGCCATAAGGGGATCCCACCATGAGCAGAACCAATGCAGCCGCCTCTGCCTCTCCCGTCGTCGCTTTCCAAGTGCAACCAGGCACTCTCATGCCCGGTGGCCAGGCTGCACCACACTGTTCTCACCTCATCTGAATTTCTGTTGACTAGAGGAAAGGTCCATTGACACCTCTCTCCATCTCCACAGTACAGACAAAGTTAAAGTTTAAGAAGCGTGTGTTTACATTTTGAGCTTCACTGTCTCCTTGCCTCTCTGTGGCAGCTTGGCCTTCTGTCACCCTCACCAAGCAGGTGGTGCTCCATCCTTCTGGCAGGGCCTGCTGCCCGCTGGAGCTCCTGGCAGGTCACCGACAGGACCTCTGTCTGCTTACATGGGCCTGGTGTGCCTCCTGCGATGGCTATCCTCATCTGGTACCTGGTTTTGGGGACAGGAGAGTCACCCCTGCCATTCCCTGGGGAGCCTGTTCCAGTGACTGACCACCCTCCCAGTGAAGAACCTTTTCCTAGTGTTCAGTCTGAAATTCCCCTGGCGCAGCTTCATTCCATTTTCTCGTGTCCTGTCACTGGTCACCAGAGAGAGGAGATCAGCACCTCCCCCTCTGCTGTCCCCCTAAAATTTAGTCAAGCTCAGTTTCAACTGAGCCCAACTTTCCTGGGAAGATGGGAGCCTTTTAATAAATCAATCAATCGACTCTGCCTTTCTTTCTCTGAAAACTTTAACAATATAGATTTGATATATATTTTTAAGTCTAATGTGACTGAGACACCATGCTTACTTCCTTTGTACCAAATTCTCCATAAGAAATTTAACAGCATCAAAAGATTTTTAAAAGTAAACACAAACAATCCCACAGTAACAATATGTATGTTTGTGCAGAAGACTGAAGGAGATTAAGGAAATAAACCTTGTTCAGGTCATAGGAATGAATCATGACAATCAGCAAGGAGAAGTAGAGTTCTGTACCTGGGGTGGGATAACCATGTGCATCAGTACAGGCCAAGTGTTGGCCCTGCTGAAAATGACCCTGGGGTTATGGCAAGTGGCACACTGAATATAGCCAACTATGGGCTCTCATCGTAAGGCAAACTGCTTATTTGGCTACAACTGGAGTGTGGCTAGTCAGTCAAGGAAAGTTAGTATCCCCCTCTGCCTGGCAGTGGTGAGGCTGCACTTAGAATGCTGTGTTGGTTTTTGGGGCACCTAGTTCAAAAAGGTTGTTCAGAAATGACGTAGTCCAGCAGATAGCTACCAATATGATTGAGGGCCTATGAGCAAAACTTGAAGAAGGTTAGCTCCTTAAGTCTGGCAAAAGTGGAAGCCGAGGCAATCTAACCCAAGCCTACAATTTGGAGCTGCAAATAAGATGGAGCCAAACTTTTCTTGGTGGTAATGGACAGTAAAGCAAGGCACAAGAGCTACACACTGCATTTTGGGAGGGTCAGGCTGTGCGTTAGGAAAAACTTCTTCACTTGGAGAGTATGGCAGCAAGGTAACAGGTTACCCAGAGAGGTAGTTTCTCTGTCATTAGAGGTCTCCAAGACTCAGCTGGGCAAATCCAGGACTAATCTGACCCAGCATGGTGCCTAATTCTGCTGTGAGAGGAGGGAGGGAGGCTGGAGCAGACCTCCAGCTGCCACTCCTAACCAACTTGTCAGCAATTCTGTGAATTGCATACGGGGTCAGACCTGCAGTCTTTAATGCCATCTCCTTGAGCAGTATCCAGTAACAGATGCTTTGGAGGACAACATAGAAAACTCTGATACAGATAATTATAGAACAATTTGCTTCAAGCTAAAAGTTTATTGTGAACATAATTAATTTCTAAGAATTTATTGTAAATGTAGTTTGTAACAGGAATGTTAAGCTGTTGAAGATGCTTTTAGCAGCCTCCTTTCATTTTAAACACATGAGCATTCCAGACCAAGGGTTTCCAGGAAAAAAGTCTTCAAACCTGAAATCCTGGTCTTAAACTCACCACCAGGATTAAATGTTCTGATTCAGCTGATTCACGTTAAAGAAAAAACAAAGGCTTCCATTACAATCCAGCCCTTAAGGAGCAGTTAGTAGCAATTAGAAAATTATTGCCACATCACAATCCTAGGAGTATGCCCAGAGGGAAAAGCTTTTGACAGAAGGCCACCATTCCTCTGATCTTGCTGCCAAAAGGGGTAAACATTACTTTCTTATTCACATGGGAGAAAATTGTTCTGGCCCATGAATGGTAAGCTTTTGTACTTAAAGTCTAATACCTGCCTATCTGTCTAGCCAGATATTTAAAAAATTGTTCACATAATACCACTCTGGAAGACAATAGCTTCAGGAAAGGTATTGTAACTAATAAAACTTTCCTCCATTTGTATTTCTCATTGCTTGTGGAGATTTAGGAAATGATTTAGTAAATATCATAGCCAAATTCTATCACTGGTTCTAGGTATATACAGTTCTAAAAACAGTAGATGAAAGTAGACTTGGCCACCGAGGGGGATAACATAGTCACATGTTTCTAATTGTAGCTCAGAGAAACTCAGAAAGAAATCAGATTATTCACACTTTAATATTCCACAGTCAGAAATCTCTCAATTTGGTTCATGATCATCTAATTCTTTTCATTTTAAAGTCTTTCAGGAAGACGAATACTGTTTTAAAAAAAAAAAGATTTGTGGTCATCTAGTTGCAACTACAAGTGTGTTAAATATCCAGACATTTTAATAGACTGGACACCACAATTAATAAATTCACAGTAACCCTTTGAAAATATTATCTTCTTTTGGTATTATCTTTTTTTTTTTTTGGATGAGAAAACAAAGTGACCTCCGAAAGTCAAACAGGAAATGAGTAACCACTTCTGGAACAGAGCACAAAAAGGTCTCTTCACACAAAGTCCTAGGTTCCTCCACCCCCCCTACTTGTATATCTGGAAGGATATCTGCATTTAAAATACTGCTTAAAAAGTAGATCTGACTGCACTATTATCAATTTGTTCTACATTGCATTTTACCCTATTAACAAGTCGCTCAAGGTCTCACAGCTCAGATTTATAGGGGTACTTCTGACAAGAACATTGACACTAATGTTACAAACAGTAAAGCTGAATGTCAAGAGTTTCTTTCCAAAATAGCATCTTGACATATTTTCAGCTGAAAGAAATAGCTGTATTTCTCTTGAGCTGAACAGTCATTTAGGAGAAACTGTATGACCAACGTTGTCAGTATATTGATGCAATTAACTTACATATGCTCACACCAGGTAACTCCTGCTTTATGAGCTCATTTTACAAAAAAGTTGCCAAATATATCAACATTGCTGAAGTGGAATGATGTCTTTGGCCAAAGCCAAGTATCCTTCTACAGAATATTCCCAGTAAAACATGAAGTAAGTGCATCACAGCCAGTTGCTTAGCAGGACAGAAGACATTATGGAAGCAAATTTCAACCGTTAGTGCAAGATTTGGTTGCTTTCAGCAACTGTTATTGTATTTTGAATGGAGGAAGCAAGGCAGAGCAACTGAGAAATTAAAAATGTATTTTACAGTGAAGTAGAAAAAACCTCAAGGAGACCTTTCTGTACTTCAAGTCATAAATACATTTTAAAGTTTCAATTACAAAATTGTGTTGGTAAAAGGAAGCTGGCACACATGACAAGCAAAACTAGTATTTATACATTTTCTTTTGCTTTCTGGCTATTTACAGGGTCAGTAGGATGTACTGTCACGCACTTCTATCTAGCATCCATTCAAAGGAGAAAAATAAATGATGCAAATGGGGGTGGAGTCCTATTTCTACAGGCTTTTGCCCCTGTAATCCCAAGGAAAAAGGTTCTTTAAGGTATTCTCTCTTCTTGTTCTTATTACAAAACCACTAGCAATTTAGCACTGGTGACTGTTTCCAGAGCTAGAATGGCTCAAGATTGGAGTAGAAAGGGTGGAAGATAATAATTTTTAAATACTAGCAGACCTGCATGGTTGGGGCAGCATCTGTCTGTGTTATGTCTGGCACTAATATATGCTATTAATCATTCGCCCTCATAATCACCAAATTCACGCCCTTCGTTTCCTCTCTGCACTTCTAATGGACTCTTTTTCAATTATGGATCTTCTGTTTATCCACAGAACACTGCAGCAGCCATGAGTATGACCAAATAGGCTCTGAATTTAAATGCATGAGCTTCTTGAGGGAAATAGACTTTAATTCAGATATACGTGTTTATGTCAGGAAACAGACTTGACTACAATTGGGATTAGCGTAGGCCAGGCAGCTGGTTTTATGCATACCTAACAGTGTGAGAACAGCAAAATCAGCTTCAGACTCAGTGGGATCTTAAACCTTTCTGTATCTTTACTTGTGCACCAAACCCCAGGAGCACTGCTATAAGAACCTGCTTTAGGCAGTTGTGAGCAGTCTATACAGATGATATTGCTATAGATTAATGCAGAACAGCTTCTTCTTTTTCATTCGTTCCTCACCTCTGCCAATCTGCTCTCTCTTCATCCCAGGCTGGGCATCTGGTCCACAAGCCAATGCTGTGCTGCTCTGCAGCTGCTTTCTGTAGCCCGTGGCATTCATGGAGTCTTATGCACATCTGGGTATACATTACTGTATTTTGCATGTTTGCGTCTTTCTGTTCTCTGTCATTTGTGTGCTTTTGTATGGGTAGGTGGGAGGTACAACCTCTGCATTTGGAAATCTGAAGTTCATTCTGTCACTCCAGTACCAGTAATGTAGCAATCTTCTCCATGGACACACTCTGATACAAATATCTGTCCTGCCTCATTTGCATCATGAAATTAAATTATTCAGTCAGATCTCAGTACCCAGAGTCAGTCTTGGGGAAACAGTGAAAAAATAGTATTGAAGGAAGAGACCAGTGCAATCTTCCACAGATATCCCCTTCCAGGTGTCACTTTGTGCATACAGCACCTACAGAGCTGTTCAGCCACTGCCATCAAGGGGATACTGGTGATGTGGGATGAGTCCTCCTGGCGGAAGAATTCAGTTTTGCCAAAGCTTCTGAGAAGTGTAACTCTGCTTTGAGACCCCACAACCATTACCCATCACAGTCTGGATGTGGACACTAGTGTCTGCATTCAGATCATGAAGCCACTTTTGTTTTGCAATTAAGCAGTGTTTTAGGGGTAAAAAAAAAATAAAAGAGAAATCTTTAAACACTTTAAACATAGCCTGGCAATGAACCCATGACCTACAAGAATCTGTAGTCCATTAGCAATCAGTGACCCATCAAGTTCTTTGTTTTATAGTCCTCATTATCTCACAGTTGATTGAACTCATGCAACATGACATTTATTTATTAATTTACTTGGAAAAAAAGGACATTAGGACTATTTAAAAAGGGGACTAACTCAGTTATTCTAAGAACCTCATTTTTCAAAGTCTGTCATTTAAAACTGAATAATATAATTATTTGTAATTTTCCTTATAATTCTGTCTTCTCTGATGGAAATCTCATTGATTACCATATACATGCCTTATAAGAAGTTTTTCACCTGTTCTGACATTTGAAGTCTTTGTCTGGACACAGTACCTACCCAAGAGGATTCACTTAAAAGGAGAAATGGGCTACACAGGGATCTGTTCCATGCCTCTGTGTTCTTCAGCTCAAACTTCTTCCTGAGTATAAAGATTAACCTTAAAGCAGCAGCATAGCTGTTTGCCTTCTTCCCTCCCTGAAAAGGAAACTGTCACTTCCAACTGTTTCAGAATGTTAATTCTGTAAAACAGCCATGCTACAACCCTGCAACAATGCACAGTTTATTCTGGGTGGCTTTGGAATTGCCTCTGACTCCTGCTCATTTCCCAATAATTACTGATAATTACACCACTCAAAACAAAATGAAACACAACAGACTCTTTCAAAGCTGTAGAAACAAAGTTTGTCCAGAAACTGACCTTCCCGTTTGGAGGTGAGAGGAAGTGTGCAAGGAATTATATAGGCATGATGAGTTGCTTTCTAACTCATTTTGATAGAAATCAACAAGCATTGGCAGGAGAAAAACCAAGGCAGTAGCTTTAAGGAGCCCCAGGCAGCAAGCTACGTGCAGGCTTAGGTTTATTCAGTGGCTTTAGAAGCTGTCAATGTTCTGTCTCGCCTGTTATCTTAATATACTGCAACAATGGCAATGATAAACAACATACATTTAATATAAACCCTTCTTTGCTTGTTTATAGAAAGAGTTTCTTTGGTCAGCATATAAACGTCTTTGAGGTCTTTTTAAGGCTCATTGCCAGAGGAAAAAAGGGGGAAAAAAAGGCTGCTGGGGGAGCTGAGGAAGACCTGCCAAGTCTCACTTATACAGCAAAACAGTTTTTATGGCATTTCTCCTTTCTCTGCAGACTGGTTTTACAGCATGTTTCAGCAAGACACTCAAAATCGCACCCATCCTAAGTTTCAATCATCCTCATTTAAATCGCCCTGGCAGAAGCAAGGGCCTTGTAACTGCTTTTGAACTGCAATGTAAGAGTTTTGGCAGAAAGAGGCCTTGGACTTGTGATGCTGCGTTCACATCCATATAAGAGCTGAGGCACAAAACAGCCTTGGAGCTATCATGCCGCATTCATCGCGGGGTACGCATGCAGGCCTCAGTGGGCCTTGGAGCTGTGACATTCGGGCAGGCGCTCTGATGCTACATTTCTTTCAACACAAGCAGTGACGGACAGAGGGGCCTTGGATTTCAGACAGTAGACACAGAGCAGTGTTTATGTGCATCGCTCACATGCACAAGTATTCTGTGAGCCACTGGGGTCCCGCAGTTCCCTCAAACGCTTAAAAAGCAAATCAAAATCCCTTTTCATATGAAGTCTGTATGGATAACTTTGAGATATCTCTCTACCACCTTTAAAGGCAATAGAAAGCAACCAGCTGAATTCCTCAGCTTTTCAAAAATAACTGCACAGCTGGTTAGATTCATTTGTTTTCCTTTTGGCATTCCTTCCCTGGATTCAGTAAGCATGATCAGCTGCTATCCGCTGGAAGCACTATAGAAACAGATCTATTATTATTATTATTATTATTATTTATCATTCGTAAATACCAACAATGTGCTGCATCGCAGTTTGTCATACAGAGAGCAGATGGTTTATTATGAGGTTAACGTTCTGGAGCTCCAGAGATACTGCGTCTGATTTGCCAACCCCATCACTCCTGCAAACGCTATGGAATAATTGATGAATACTGGATTCAGTGTTGTCAATACTTACAATTTTATTGTGTCCCACAGCGGCTAAGCAATATTTTAATATGTCTATGGAAGCTATGCTGCTCCTGAAACAGAAGACATGGGCTTGATGCAGAAATGATTGAATGGAGATCTTTGGTTTGTTTTATGCAGAAGCTTGGAGAAGACGACCATGATAGGCTTCTCTGGTTCTAAACACACGACCATGACTTTGGTGTTTTTCTGATTCTAAGAATTATAAAAACCTAAGAGTGTAGAATTTTTAATACAGATATATCTAGCTCTTCCAGTTGTAGGTCATATGTGGAAATAAGAACCTCAGAGCCACCAAAGGACGCTCACAGACCTGTGAAATCCTCCCCCCTGCCCCCAAAACACACACTCTGAAGCCAGCCACATTCCCTGTGAAAAGTCCATGGAAACTTGAGCTGCTGGAGGCAGTTGTGACCAGATGTATTTGGGGACCAGAGTAAATGGATGAAGTGATGCAGGGTTAGACTGCAGGCTGCTTGAGAGGTCTCTATTAGTTTGTTCCTGTATTAGTTTCTTGTTTCTCATTTTTTCTATCAGTCTTTTGGCATTAAGTTAAGAAACCTGAGAGAGGGGTGATTTGGGTAGCTGCATTCAAGGTGTTCTGAAAACAAGGTGAAACAGATGAACAGTGTGTAAAGAAATGGCTGTGGTTAAAAAATGAGAACAATGAAAACTACACAGAATTATACGTAGAATATTAGCCATAATTAACTTCAATGAAAAAGTAATGATTTTGACATTCTTGTGAAAAAACCTGCCATGCTGTGGTTTTATGCTGTAATTTTAAAGAATTTCAAAAACTTTGATTGTTTTAGCTGGAAAAATAGATTTTCAGTCTTTAACAATTTCCATTTTCCTCAAGACCGAGTAGTTACTCACAATGAAGACTTGATGGAAATATTTAAAAAATATACAAATGGCTATCATCGTATCTAAGATTAACTTTCACTTCAGAAGGCCAAAAGAAGAGGAAAAGACCTTTCATTTTCAGGGTTGTCAGAAATGAAGGCCCAATCCACAAGAACGGAAGATAAAAGAAGTTAACCTATTTAGGCAGGCAGCAGTGAGCTGGAGGAATAATTGTTTCCTGTGTTTGGTAGTTATCATGTCAACCTGGGCAATATACTTTTGAATAAACTGGAGAATATGTTTTTTGGGAAGAAATAATTGAATGGTTTTGCCTGTGGCAACAATGAAGAAGCAACCACAGAAAAATATTATTTCGCATGGATCAGTGATATGGATATGAATGAGTTGTTAATAAAGCTATGCCTCTCCATCATGAAATGACTCCTGGTTTTCATTGCTTGCAGCAGCTACACAGAAGCGGGACACTTTTAAGGTAGACTAATAGCAATATAAATATTGTATATCATAATGTAAACTGAGGCAAGTAGCACAGTGCATTTAATTTCTTAGAGAGGAAGAAGTAAGCTGTGTTTCCTAGGAGTTTGACGGTGAGGAGGTACAACTCTACAAAAGAGAAAGGGGCAGAAACTGAAGTCACCCTGATGAAACGGGCACAGCAGCTACACTGAAACCTCCTGCACAGCTGTTGAAGGGAAATGCCCAAAGTCACTGGGTGCCAGTGATGAGGCAGATAGGCAGGATGTTTCTAGGGGATGGGGGGGTCTCAGCATTGGGAACTATGTAACAGGGAAACATGCGTACATGCAGAAAAGGAGCAGGAAATAGGATGTTTTAAGGGAAACAGAGGAAGGAAACTGAGAGGCAGAGAAACAAGAGAAGAGGAAGAAAGGAAGAAAGCACATGGGGGAAGAGATGAAATTAAGAAACAGCATTATTAATTATTATAGGGTTTGGTGTTTTGGCAGCTAAAAACAAAGTGTTTTTATTTTCTTGTTCTTACAGTTCCGTTTAAGTCACTGTTAAAGTTATCACAGGAATGTAAAAATGTGAGTGTCCCAAGACATTCTCTGTATTAATTAATAATTGAATTTGAGAATCCATTGTGAAACTCTTGTATTCAATATTCTGAGGGCTTCTGAAGTAATTTTAGATAAATAAGGTAGACTTATACTTATGTTTCATACCAATGCATTATTTTCTCGCAATTACTGTTACTCTACACATAGAGACCCATAGCTTTATGGTAATGTTAGATATTCCAGATGAATAGATAGGATGAAAATTTTGGTTTATTTTTTTTAAAACAGAATTTGTCACCAAAGACTTCATTAAAAAATTAGATCATGACCAAAATAATTCATTGTGTTTAACTGGCTGCAGTTTAAAATGTCAAAAAAACCCTAATTAATAGCTTTTTTAAAGGGATCTAAGGCAAGATGTTATGTCTGTAGCATACACACACAGAGCAGTGATGTTTGTTAGCCTATTCCTTTAAAACTGGAAAGAGTAACAGTTTTGACATCACTCACCTAACCTGGGCACAATATCCAGCTCATCAGTGCTGTGCAAAGTGACTCACAGAACATGTGGTCCTCCGGCTGAAAGGCAATGGCTCAGATGTTGTATCTACTTCACAGTTCCTTTGCCTCCTCCAGGGTGTGTGTATATGCATATACGAAAAACACACCAGGACAAAATATCATACTATCATATTGAATCACTCCTGCTCTTTTCTCACACAGTTGAGCATCCTGACACGTTGTAAACTCAGCTGAATGTGCGCCAGGCCACAGCAATCTGCTTCTCCTGCAGCACTGACATTTTGCTATGAACTCCCTAACCATCACAGCAGAGACTAGAAAAGGGTTACCAGGCTGTTTCCTGACTTTTTATTTTTCTGATCACTTAGGATAACTTAACTTGTATTCTTATAAGCAATGAATTAAGAAAATGGAGTCATATTGACTTCATGCACACTTCAGGCTTAAAAGCTTTAGTCTTTAGTCTTATATTATGAGTCAGAAGCTTACTACACATATTTACCCATAAAAAATTTAAGAATAAATGTGAAACACAAGATGGGACAAATTTGCTTTCAGTGGTACTAGTATCACCCTATTGTTGCTAAGACATGGCCAAGGACAAAATTTCTCCACATAGTGTGAACAGGTTTTGATAGCCCCAGAACACATGCAAAGGATGAGAGAACTCTTTATGCACCATAAATACCCTTCCTCTGTTTTGTGGTAATAATGTATCATAAAAATAGTTATGACTTAGCCATCTCAGCTTCCCTCCAGTTTTATTAGTTTTCTTTTAACCATTAAATGCTAATGCAACTTCAAAGGTGGAACTTAGAGCAACTGAACTCAGCTTCGTGCATACAGCTCTATATTTCAATTAGTGATGGACTGCCTCAAAAGGTTCAGGTTTCTGTTTAGGACACAGGACTAGAAGAAACCTTGTAGTGAATCTCCACCATCACAGGCAAACATGTTGCTTACAGACTATTCATAAATACTTTCCTTCTTCATTTCAAACCAAATTTAGAAATTGTCTCCCACTATTCCACTCTGAAAGGCACCCTACAACCTCATTCCTTTGCTGACTCTTCAGTTTTCTCCTGTTATGCTGCCTAAACATACTTTGTGACCAGTCCTGCTCACTTCTTGTAGAACCACCTAACCCTTGGCTTTGTACCTCTTCTTACTTCACACTGTTTAACCTACCAAAGTACAAAAACCTGGAAATATTCACACTGGTCCAAAGAAAAAGATATAGAAAATATCTTCTTTTTGACAAGATGAACAAAAGATGCAGAGAGAGGGTGCATAGAGAGAGAATATAAGGGGCAAGTATAGACTGATCCTGCTTCTCAAATATTTCTCAGTTTCTGGCAACCAGCATTTTCACAGAGTTTGAGTTGGAAGCAGCATAAAGACCACTGTGATTAATAACCCCTCTGCTATGAATCTGTTGAGTCCTTTGTGAATCCAGTGATAATTTTAGCTTCCACAACATCCTGTGGCAATGAATTCCACAAAGTAATTATGCACTGTAAGGAAAAGTACTTCTTTTGTTTGTTTTAAAGGTCCTGGTCACCCCTAGTTCTTCTTTTAAAAATAACAGTGGACAGTCATTCCCCAGAAACCTTTTCTATATCTTTTCTGATTTGATAGATCCCAATCAAATGGATAGACCCCAACCTATAGACAGTAGATAGACCCCAATTTATAGACAGATAGACAGCAGGATAGACCCCATTTTCAAGCATTTCTTTTCGAAGCTGGTTGGTTCTTGTTTTCTCTCACATAGAAGCCAAAGTATGTTCAACCCACTTTGTCATCTTACAGATGGGATCACTGTAATTACGCATTGGACTCAAACCAGATTACTATAACCCCGATCACCGTGAAATGGATATTTATCCAGTTCTGTCTTGTTCTTAGTCTTTTCTTAATAATCCTAATATTTTTTCAGTGTCACAAGCTACTGAGCAGAAGTTTTCTGGGAACCATCTACATACACTGTTATTAAAATCTCTTTCCTGCATAGCAACGGCTACCTTAGATTCCTATATTCTGTATATATAACTAACTGTTGGGGATAAGGGGCTTTGTGCCTTACTGTGTCTTTATTGACAATTAATTTCATATGCTTTTTTATTGTTCAGTCGCTCAGCATCATGAGATCCTTCTGCAACCCTTCACAGTCAGGTTTAGCTTCGAGTACCCTGAATAATTTTTTTTCATAAGGCGACTTTATCACTTCATTATTCAACATCATTTTCAGATCATTTATGAATATGTTGAACACTACGTATCTTAGCAGAGATCCTGGGAGACTCATTTGATAATGTCCCTCCATTTATTTCTACCTTTTGTTTCCTAATTATTAACCAGTTAGTAATTCTGCAAGAAGACCTTTCCTCTGATCCCATGACAGCTTAAATTTCTTTGAGAGTCTTCAGTGATAGTCCATGTCAAAATCTTTTAGGAATTTCAAGCATACTGTGTCAGCTTCTTCATATGTTCATTGACTTCCCTCTACAAAAATCTTTCTGAAGCTTCCAACTATAGAAGAATGAGATCCAGCCTGCTTAAATCCTATGTTTAAAGCATAAATCTCAAACAGCAATTCAGTTTTTAACTTTCCACCAAATGGTAAAGAATTACTCTGATTTACCAGGAAAGTTCCTTGGGTTCTTAACTTCAGTCATATTTGCATGGCTGGAAGGGCATGTCCCAGTTGGGTATACCTATGCCACACCTACCGACCTGTCACAATCCAGTTTGATGGTACCTTTCACATAGACTAGTTGACAAATTATTCATCCAGGGTGCAGACAAACCGAATATGGGGCATCCTGCAGTCTTGAGAAGGACAGAGCCTATGTTCCAGGTTCATATATCAACCACTAGATGATGCCATATCCTGTGCACAAACACATATCAACCCTCTCTCATCCTTCTTAAACTCCCTTTGTATAGACATGTATGCAAGAATCTTGGGTTGAAGAGAGCAAGAAAGAAGGACAATAGCTAGTGCTACTGCCGAGTAAAGATAGGAGAAGACCTGGGATTCCCAGTGTCCCTTTGATGTTCTCAGTCTTCCCTTATTTTTGAAAATAAATTCAAGGTCTTTACTGTCTTCTTTAAAACAAGTTTTCTGTCTCCCCAGTTGTCATCTTCTGTTCTTGCTCCCTATCAAACATGAGAGATTAATGCTTTCTGGATGAAATCACACCAGTGCCTTATGCAAGGGTACTATAGCGTCTTTATCTGTACTGAGAGTATCCACTCCGCTACAAGCAAGACAATTCATGTAGTCTGATCATCTGCATTTCCATACCTTTATATCAATCAATCACCTTGGTCTAAAAAATGAGAAAAAAATTCTATATTTTCATTTGAACTGCATTTCTTTCCCCACTTCATAGAAAGTTTACTTCTTTTTTCTAGTCATATGGCTGAGAAACTTTGTATTATTTGTTTTAACTTCATTTGCAATGACAAGCTGAATTAGACTTCTGGCAAGAGTTTTGGACTTTATTCTTAAATTTCCTGTTCGCCAAGATGTAGCTTTCATGATTTTTCCACTCCTTATAGAGTCTTATTGTTCCTAAATACTTCTTATGTGATTATTCATTCAATTATAAATGGAGCCTTCCCTATTGGTTTTTAATCTTATTTAAAATTCCTCCTATCCTTAAAAATTCCTGATAGTTTAGACAAATCTGATTGAAAGAAATTTCAGTCAGCTTCACATTTAAGTTTCTAATTTCTGCACATCTGTTGACTTCACTAGTTACGTCTCTTAATTTCTTGTATTTGTCCTCTCAGATAGGAACCTTGATCTTTTTTCTATTTATTTCTCAAAGTAATTTAATTGGAATAATCTTGATGTTACTTAGTTCAAGTTATTTTCTATGGCCAGGTCTTCTATAACATCCTTGGTTTACCAAAGCAGATTCAAAAATAGATTTATTCCCTATACAGTCATGAAACCAGTAAGATGTAAAACTATCTACTAATACATCCAGGAATAACTGAGTTCTACCAAGATTAGTTACTCAAGTTTTTGAGTTAGTTGAATTGTTGAGAAATTACTCATTTGTTACTCATTTTATAACTGGGAAGTTTTCCCACAATGACACAATTCCCCATAGTATTAATCACTGTAACAATTTCAAGACATTTCTATATCCATATCCAATTCTGATCCTGGAATCTATAGCAGGTTCTTAATACCACCTCTAGAGAATCTGTTTTAGAGAACCTTTAAAGCAATTTTGATCCAGATTGAATATCTGTGAGTCCTCTTTTAACTATACTGCTTCATTGAGACAGAATGCCGATCCACTGCTTTTAACTTTATTACTGTCCTACCTGAAGAAATTACACTTTTCGGTGCCCTTGAGTATATTTAATTAGTGATGGTATTTCACAATGTTTTTGAAATCCTTGTAATAATTATTTTATCATCCAGACATGACCATCTTATTGCCCAGACTCCTTGCTTTAATAGGGGAATATTTCCATCTCTTTTAGATTTCACTCTCCTTACTAAGTCTTTAAACTGACTGTTGACTATCAGACTGCAGTTCCTAGATGTATCAATACTTTCTTTTCTCTTCCAGTCAATGTTCTGATGATCTAGCATGCTTTTGCTCATTGTGAAAATTTTTGTCATTGCTTGGTCAATGAGATGATGGCTGCTGCCCATCTCCAAGACTGTCCTCCTGTGTCCCAAACACACAGTACGGATAGCCAACAGACATAAATTTATCTTTGGAAATTCAGAGCAGCTTGCACTGTTGAGGGGAGAAGCAGGCTGGCTGCAAGGGGGAGGACATGAAAGGAATTTGGAGGGGAAGGAAAGCACTGGAACAGCCTCAGTGGTATGGAAATGGAGTGGGATGGGCAAAATGGACCATGAATCTGAAGGTGAGTGAGGAGTGTGGCACTAAGAGATAAAGAGACTGAACAGAGGGGAAAAACAGGACTTAAAAGAAGTGCTAGGGAGGATGTGACTTGAATTACGAGAAGGAGAGAAGTAGCTTGGGACTTGTGTAAATATAGTTTGAAGGAAATGAAGAGGCACTGGGGCAATGGGACTAAGCAGAAAACTTGGGTTCCTGTGCTTCTGCATTCCTCTGCTGTGAGCAAATATCTTTCAAACTCACTGAAGAAGAGTGTTCTCCACTGGCTGGCCCACATGCAGAATGACAACCTTCCATCTAATGAACCATGTGTCATCTAGTTTAAATCTCTTGATAGAATATTTATTATTATTATTATTATTATCACCACTTTGGGAAGTTAAGAATTTGGGAAGCTTTATGTTGAAACTCATGACATTAAAAATGCATTAAGACAAACATTTATCAAGTAAAGATCTACCATCTACATATGCAACCTCTGCATGCTGCTAAAGCTTTAAATCATACAATTGCATACCATGTTTCCAAGGACTGACAGATTGCCACTATTCTATGTAGATTCTGTGCAGTCCTATGGTGAGAGCTTTTTCTCTCATTTTCAGTTTCTCTCTCTTAAACATATATACACATAAAGGTGCATATACATATTAATTTCATGGTGCTGGGTACAATTCCAGCTTATTTGTCTGGTAAATAAAACAAGCTTTTTTGACTTCAGAAGAAAAAAAAATACATCACTTTACAGTAACCACTATATTATTGATAAAAATTAATTCATCTCTTTAATGCAGATGCAGCATACACTTCCACCAGAGTGTAGCAGAATTGATATAGATTTAAGTCACTATGTCCTTTGTGTTGCATATCTTCTTACTTCCAAAATTACTAGTTTTAACTGAACAATGGTGATGGTAATTCCTATGACTAGTTACGGCAAATACATTCACAAGGATAAATAAAGGGCTCTCATCTCCTCTACAGGTCTGTCTAACTTTGCCATTTAAGAATACCAGAAAATCCATCATATTAAAAACACTGACATCCTCAGGTTCCCTGGGTGAAACAATCAACACAGAGTTGATTGAATGTCATTTTTTCTCAGAATCATTCCCTTCTGTATCACAGACCTGAGATAAGATTATGTGTAAAGTTAAAATGCCAGATTTTTTTCTCTAGGGCTTTCTTTTACATTTCAAATTTAATCTTCAGAAAGATAAAAAGCATCAATAAAATTAAGTGTTAAGATTAATTTTTAAATCAATTGGGTTAATATTCAATTTATCTGATGATAACTGTCTAAATGCAAGTTGCTTAGTCTCAGCTAGTTATCTTGGCTCCTTGAGCTGTTGATACTTCTAGAAAGGATTCGTTCCTGCTAAGAAAAACATTAAACATAATAGGGTTGAAACTTTCTGGAGATGTTGATTCCTGTCTGCTAAGTGTAGAGGGAGTTCAAGTGATCAGTATTGGATCACATCCATAGCTTTTAGAGGGAAAAATGATTCGACAATTTGTCCCTTTGTGTTCTTATATATTCACAAAAAGTGTTTTTTTTGTATTATAAATTATGTTTTAAGACTGTAATCCACAGTGACCTATCACAGGCTACTGATTGGAATCATATGTATGTTAGTATTATAATTAATTCCCTCATTTTTCAGATAAAATGTAATTGTATCAGAATCAGAGAATCAAAAGGACTAAAACTCAAAAATGAAATATATTTTTCTGGTGATAAATCCAAATGTCTTTCTTTCATGAAGCTTTCTTTCATGAAGAAACACTTGTGTGACAGCCATTGTTTTCTCCATAAAGTACAATATGCATGTCTATTTTTTTCATTTCGGTTCATCAGAAACTTATGGCAGTGAGCAACTTAACCAAACAGTGATGACTGGTGGGGAGTGTGTGTTACAGTAACCGTGTTTTATTACAGTGTGCAAAAAAAAATCCTTTTGTTCAGGTAGTTACAGCATCTATGTTTTTAACAGTTTACTATCGCATTTCTTCAAACAAACAAGATTTTCTTATATAATTTTCTATTCTTTCATGTCCTTCTCCCTTTTTATGCCTTGCATCTTCATCTGCTGCTTTCTAATTGCTAGGGAAGGCAGACAAGATGCCCCATTGGGAACAGATGGCTTTCTGGAAATCTACCAACAAGGACTACTCCTGGAATAGATTTCATCTGCAGGCCCCACACAGAGGTAATATATGATACCTACAAATAGATAGTGCTCCAAAGGCTTAGGAAGGAAAAAAAAATATATCCTGCTGGAGTTCTTAAGCCTGTTATGGCCACAACTTGCCAACAGAGAGGTGGGCATAAAAATGAATCCTATATATAGCATTCAATTTTTGAAGTTAATTTTCTTTACTTCCATATAAGTCCCTATGATAGGGACTGCTGTGCATAAAAGGCATTGGTTTTGAAGGGCTGTTTTACTTCTCAATGGTGGATTTAATACAAAATTTGAAATCAGCTATAATGTTATCCTACTTTACAAAAATGGTGTGAGATGTAAGATAATATATGAAAAGTATGTTAAAGTCTTCACAGGAGTAAGAATAAATAATATAGGAACAAATATGTTGGATTACAGTAGGTGTGAAGAATTCTCTGTGTCAATGTTATGTCTTTCTCTTCTGTGTTCTGCACCTTTACTTTCTTTCATCATAGACAGGAGAGATACTATTTGTAACATTTTATAAAATACATATTTGTTTTGTTTTGGTTTTCCTCAATCTAAAATAAAATTGATGATAACCATATTGTATATGGCTGTTCTGTGTGTCTGGAAAATATTATTCTGAGGTTATGGATGGGGCTATAAAACTGAGAGATCAGAGATATACTGTTTATGGTAAAAAAATACAAACTACAAATAGTAAAGTGACAACAGTACTCTGTATCCTCAGGATTCTAACCTCATCCCTGAAATAATGTGTGGTTTACTTATTGTTCCTGTTCACAAAGCAAAATGAATATTAGGGAACTTCATTTTTCATTATTTAAGAAACAAAAAAAATTATGTGCTGTCTTTTTTGGCTATAGATAAGAGTTAGGGAAAAGGAATCCTAAAAATTCAAACACTAGAATGCAAGTACTGAAAAGAAAATATCAATGTTACTAATTTTATCATAGTTTTTAACAATTCAGACATGTTGGTGTTTTGAGGAGGAAAAATGGTTTGACTGCTTTTTGCCCAAGTGGGTTCACAATAGGGTTACCAATGTCATGATCACTTTTGGAAACATGAAGAGGTTCTTTTTTATTATAAAGAGAAACTGTATGGAACACTTGGAAACAAAATCATAAATTAGATGCATGTTAGCAGTACAAGAAAAAAAAAAAGACAGGAAGATACAACCTTTTGATAGAGGTAGAAAAAATGATACTTGCTTTCCTTAAGAGTATTCAGGAGAAATGGCAAACATGGAATAGTAAGTATTAGTCAGAGTTTTATATTATTTTTATAATATAAACTAGAAACAGCTATTTAGGCTACAAATAGAAATTTCATGTGTGAAAAGGAATATTCTTCAATTTTTGAGGCAATCTTTGGACATTTTTACCTACCCACTATTTGATTAAAGCTCATTTTGGTTTTGAGATAAGAAGCTGTCAATTAAGGGGGAAGATGCCAAGCTCTGCACGTAAGCCACATGCGCAAAACCATGCTATGACTGGTGTTCTGGATACGGTACAGGGACAGATCTTCAGACGCAAACAAGGAGCCCTTAGTACAACTGAAATGCTTTGTTTTAGCTTGTGTCGGTCACTAACGGCCCCTGAGGAGCTGTTAACATGGCCAAGACAAGGCAGGACTTCCTTGTCCACACCCTCTTTTCCTTGGTTGGGCATCACGGCCATGGACAATTTTTTTCTGAGAGTGTTGTGATGCAAAGTGCAG
Source organism: Theristicus caerulescens (assembly GCA_020745775.1). Lineage (NCBI taxonomy): Eukaryota > Metazoa > Chordata > Aves > Pelecaniformes > Threskiornithidae > Theristicus > Theristicus caerulescens. The sequence continues at coordinate 14,204,652 of CM036561.1, forward strand.
GGGAGCAGTGGACTCACCATGACTGAATCAATAAAGACTATTGCAGATTAGATAAGTCCTAGGTACTGGGTATGAAATTTGCTTTCTTAACCTGCATGAATGGTTTCTGTACAGCTGTACAGTTCAGTAATAGCACTTGTCTCCTACTCCAGGACTTGACATAACCACCACAGCTTGGTCACGTGAGCTTCTGGAGCAGGAGGAAAGCAGCAGCAAAGTATCCAGAAGGATGTGACAGTCAATGAGCATATTTCCCATAAGCAGCCTTGCACCAAGCACTTTCCCCCATCATGTAGCCAGAATACCCTGCCCTGGAGCACATGCTATGGCATATCTGTGTACACCTCTCACACAAAACAGTTCATCATGTGGCTGGAGGCCCATCACCTTTGTGAGACCTGATGCATGAGTCTTGCATACCAGGGTTTCAGAAATTTGAAAGGACTTATAATATCTTGTCTCTGTTAAAATTTTTAAGTAAACAGGAAAGCATGTCATCAAGGATTTATCTGACAAAAGGTACTTGTTTGGAGTGCATCTCATCCTTATGTAGATGACTAGCAGAGATCAGATGAATTGCACTCTAAAAGAGTCTCAAATGACTAGAAATAACGTTCATTAACTTCAGTCTGACTCTGAACTGTATGGTATTATCATTATTATTTACATTCTTGTACCATGTACATTGTGTCATCCCACTTATCCTACATGTGTACAAGTAGAGTCTTTACAATCTTAGAATAAGGTAATGGACACTACAGTGCGTAACTGAGAAGAAAATAAAGGAATTCCCACTTAGATCTGGTCACTATGAGCCATGTAGAGCCATTACAGATCACCAGCAGCTTTTACACAGTCAAGACTGTTGGTGCAGAAATGAGGAAAGGGCTTGAAAGACAGTGTTGAAATGTTTTTGCAAACATGCTGGGTCCAGGGGTGTAGGAATGACTTTTCCATTGATGCCAGTGTGTGAAAAACACTTCTGTAAGTGTGGTTCCTTTTCCATGCACCTCAGAGAAATGTGCAGACTGCACTAATAATTTGACCAAAAGATATGAAATTGTCTTGTGAATGTTTTATTGACAAAATGTACTAGATTAGAAGGTAAAGAAGTATATCATAAGCAGCAGAGGTATAATTTCTTGTGGACTGTTGTATTACTTTGTTTCACAAAACCACCATCAAAGGCATTAGAGATCACCCATTAAAAGAAGGGCTGTTCATGTTCTCAGATGGTTCTTCCACTGCCTTTTCCAATGATGGCAAGGTCTGGGGGTGGAAAGTGCAAGTAATTTTCCACAAATAGATTTCTCTACAAAAGCTGTATGAACTGAGGTTTTTGTCAGAGAAACGCTCACTTGATCAGTCATGACTTTCAGCTCTGTTGACCTCGGCTATGTTTGAGTCACCAGTTTAGAGGTAAAAAGCTCTTCCTAGCAATTCATTTCTCCAACAAGATTATAATCTTGAAACTGAAGCAAGACTGTGTTGCTGCATTTCCCAGTCTCTTAACAATCTCTGTCAGGAAAAGTAGATTAATGTTGTTCCATTTCCTTTTATTATAGCTTTTGACATGGGAGGAAGTGGAATCTTTGCTTTTAACTCTTGGCCGGCAATCATAGCTTTGGGAGGAACACGGCCTTGAATACAGTAATTAAAATTAAATGCAACTATTACAGTTAATGTGCATCAATTTTGGCATGTTAAACTACTAAGTATATGAGGGATATATTCTTATATTTAGCAATAACAAGGACATCATCTTTAGCAGTGTCACAGATACTGTTAAGCAGAAACGGTGATCTACATAACTTGTTAATAAACAGGATTATGTAGTAATTTTGTCAATGTCAGGGAATTTGTCTTGATAATGCAGGGTATCCCATCTTTTCCAAAGTTTTTACACTTCCAATTTAGGTTACAAATTCTGATTTCTAACAACTCAGAGTTGTTAATTCTGAGTCCAAGCAGCTGGCTGTTAAGAAAGAGCTAGAGACAAAAGTGATCAGGAGAAGATCTTAAAGGTTTTCCTGGGCTTCAGGTATTATGGGTCATAACTTTTAAGTTCCAGCTCAATAATGAAATGTCTATAGTTTTGACATCTCAGCTCAGATTTTCCTGAAATAGTAGTCTGAGATTCATGTTGGTCAGATTCAAGAGTAGTTTTTGTTTTCTAATACCACATTGTTCAGGCTTTGAAATGCATACATTTAATCTCTAGCATTTCTTTATATTTCTCTGTATTCACTATGGAAAATACCTGATATATTACAATTGCTGGAATAACATTCCAGCATATACATATAATCATTTAGAGCATTTGAAAGTTTTTAGTGGCCACTGTAAGGCACTGTAACAGAAAAACAAATGCAACATCTAACTAATCACTCATTATTGATGGACTAATTAACAGGTAAGTTGACAGAAAAAAAATCAAGCTTCTTGAAACCTCGTTACCTTCATTGACATGGTAGATGTCATCTATTCTTCATCTATTATAGTAGATAATTATTGAAAGTTACTGCCTTCAATTTTAAATGGATATTATCATCTGAAACAACTTGTGAGTGCTACTGTGTAAAATTTAGGAATGGGTATGCATAAAGTTAACTGAACATGTGTTCTGTAGTCAAACTGGTAAAATAGTTCAGTACCTTTTAGGAAAGAAACAAGAAATGCAAATTGCTTTTGTTTTCCACAGAATCATTCAAATTAGGATAAACATGATCTGTTAGGTTAACTTGTCTGGTAAGATTATTCCAACAACTATTTTCAAGTATGAATTCAAATGAACCAATTGAAGCCAGATTGTTCCCCACATACCCTACAGGTGTGCAGCATGCTTCCAACAATTCATACAACCAATGTCCCATTCCTCGATTCCCAGTGAATCACTCTAGTCCCCCCTGTCAAGGAAGTATTTTTATTTCATGACAAAATGTAGGTTTTCCATATCGGATCGTAGATGGAAATCTGGTCACACAAAGGTAGAGTACATTCATATTAGTATATCTGAGCCAGATATTATCTGCACACCACAACATATGACTGACCACATGTCTCACATGACTCAAAATTTCTTCAGTTTATTAAATTTTCTTAAATAAAGTGATATTTCTTTCACAAGATGAGAGGCAGACGGTGTCAGGTACTTGAATTACTCTGTAAGAATCTATCCTAAGGTGCAGCACTGCAGGGTTACTTCATCACTTTATAGCCAATTAATCTTTACTATCAGAATAGCCTTTTTCAAAATTCATCCAAGGTTTGCCTTTTACATTTCCGTTGTAAGCATTATTCTCTTTGGATATTCTTAGCATGTAGCATTTTCTTCAGCATCCACTCCTCAAATATGTATGGAGAGCTAGCAAATACCATTTTAGTTACTTTGTAACCAAGCAGCTATATTCCACTTGTAAGAGTTTTCCATCTGAAATAACACTTTCATCTGCACAGCTCTTTATACTTTTCTTCTTTGATCTTCCTTTGTTTGTTTACAGCTTTCTCATATTTTAGAGCCCATATCATACACTCCTTACTGCTCTAGAGAAAAAAAAATCTCCAATTTCTATTACCCATTATTTAAGTCATGTTGATTTATTTTGCTGTGAGACATATTAACATAAATATCCCAATTTCATTTACCAACTTACAGATCTACAGGTCTACAAAGTAGCCATATAAATAGCAAAACTAACTTCAAATAGGCAACAGGACTCTTTGTAGTTAGAAGAAAACTGAGTAAAAGGGAAAGCTCTCACCTAAAGATTTTATGCTAAATCATTCTTACACATAGTCATTCCTATATATGCTCTGCTCTCTTGTCAAATTCAGAGAGTATTCAAGAAATTTATCCCTGGGATAAAATCCAATGTGTAGGTTTTTTTGTTCTATCAGTAGTCTACAACAAGTTAATATAAGTCACAACCAAAAAAAATGAGGCCAACTGCTTGAATTTCTAAATGTCCTGAAGCAAGATGACTTTGAGAATTTACAAACAAATTCATGGTTACTGCAAAACACAGTTGAAATTGGCATATATGGTGCTTCTAATATTATATCTACACAATCCTCCATCTCAATCTAGCATGAATTATTTATTTCTAGTAGCTACAAAATGCAATATTTCTGTATACCTTCTTTCTGATGTAATCTATAGACCACACTCTTCTGTTATTTAGGGTTTCAATTTTTTCCCTAAGATTTCAAATAAAAACACCTTTCAGGAACTGTCAATTTTGAAAGAAGTTACAACCATATATCAAATATGATTTTAAAATAATATGAAGAAAAAATGTATTACAACAATTTTTAAAATGTAAAGAAGATGTTCATAATACCAAAGATGAAGTTTTAATAGATATTAAATAGCTTTGCTCTCAGTAAGCAGGTACATTGTAACTTCATTTGGCACTTTGCAGTCATTGTCAACGAGAACTCATTAGCAGTCTGTCATCTACCCGAAGTTAAACAAGGTTGGATGAATGAAATAATAATATTTTTCATGAACACGTATAATCTATTTATCTATCTACAAACATCATTCATTGTTTTATAAACAATATAAATGTTTCAAAAATTCAGTTAGGATCCCGAAATGGAGTAAACCAATCTTTTCTGAAAAGGGAATGTGCCAAAAAGAAAATGGGGCTATGAAATATTTGAACATAAACTGAAAAAAAGGTCACTTCCAAAACAGAGAAGAAACAAATTTATTGCAGTTAAGTTGAAATTCTTTATCTTTCTTTTCTGGATCTAAATATCATCAGTTCTTTTTGTCTGAGAAATAATATCTTTTCTGCTTTTATATTTATGATTAGAGGCCTGGTCAAAAAATTTTAAAATATTTAAAAATATATATTAGAAAAAATATAAAATGAAATTGAAATGAAATGTTGACAAAAAGGTGGATGTTATTCTGAAATTTTAATAAACTTATTTTTTTATTATTTTTTTAAGAATAAAATAAAACCAAATTTGTACAAAAAAAACCCCACACCAAAACCAAGACAAACCAACCAAACAAAAAAATAAAAAATACCCAGAAGAGAAGTGCTACATTCTGGTCAATTCTTTGATACCCTATATCAGGAATCCCTATTAGGAAAAGTAGAGGGGGGACATTTCCAGCTGCAAAATTCCTAGCCAACACTGAAACAAAACAATGATGTGTCTAAAAGAAAAAAGACTGTGTTTTTTAGTGATTAGGGACCTGAATATCATACTTTTTCAAGGAAACTCTTCAAAGATTAACTGATAGACAAAGGTAACTTTGAAGAGTCACTTAGAGGTACCTACAATGCTGACTGACTGCCTTCAAGGATCTTGAGGCTTTAGCTGTGCAATGATGGATCAGCAATGCCTAAACACATGGGACTGAGCTCAGCACAATTCTCAGTTTCTCATTCTCTGTGTCTCATTAGAACTAGAGAGAATTTCTATCTATCTGACTCACCTGGATCTGAAATCAAATCAATTAGCATTTGTAAAGTACTCTGAGAAGAGCAGCTGATAAATTCCACAGAAAATAAAATACGCACATTAAAATTGTCAAACATTTCATGTATCTGGAAATCTCTTTAGAAGTTAGTTAAGTAAGTTAAAAGGAAGAATCTATATGGTAAAAATGTACAATCAAAATAAACAGACAGCCTTTGTTATACAGCATTACATAATTTTGGTTTACAGACATATTCTGTTGCAGCTGATAATAAGCCATGCAGTGTGAATGTGAATGTAAATTAAGTGCTAAATGATGAATTACACCACTCCGATTACACATCAGAAACAACATCCTTTATCTCGGCTGTTAGTGCCAAGAATATTACTTAATACAACAGGAAGGGTTGAAGGGAAATGGGGAAAAATGCAGTGTAAGTACAGCATTATTCAACAGCAAATGCAATGTGTAGACAGGGTATTCTTTTTGTATCAGTGTGTTCAGAGTACACATTTGCATTATTATCTAGGTTCTTTTAAGATATTTTTGGAGAAAAATTTTGATGAAAGATTGTGTTTGATTCATTCCATATTTTCCTTTGGATCATCAATAAAAACTTTTAAACCAGATGGAAAGAAGAGGTAACCAATACCATAGCCTCAAACTAAGTACTCAGATCCTGATCTAGTTAAACACTTAAGCATATGTTTAGCTTTAAATATGTGTGTCTCATTTTGAGATTATTTGTGTGCTTAAAGTTAAGCATATATCCACATGTTTTGTTTATCAAAGCTGAACTGAGCCACTTTCAGGCATAATACACATGTAATACTTAGACCTCTAAAACATTTAGCATAGTCCTAACCATTTTTAGTCTAATTACCAGCAAAAAAGTATTCTCAATTAATTGACTTTCTGTATCTTCTCTGTTTCCAGCTTGTTCCACATTATCAATCTACCTCTTCATTCATTATAAGCATATATAACATTGCATGAAACATAAACGAACTGTTCTTGTTTCCTCTCTTAAATCAACAGAAGTGTTTGTCCAAGGCCAGATGTTCTACACAAATGATTGCTCTTAGTCTCTAGTATCTCTAAAGCAGAGGGCCATACCAATGCACTTCTTCCAAGTCTGGATTCTGAGTGTTGTCACATGCTGATCACCACTGATATCTACAGAAAGTCCTTAAAGATCTATTTCTATCTATCTTCTCTGTTTCTTTAACTTTCACTGAAAGAAGACACCATGTATCATCTCTGCAATAATTTCTGCTGTTTCAAGGAAAATATTCTACGCTCTATAACACATTTTGAATCTTCCTCAAATGAAGAGGACATTGTCACTGCTCATGCATTTTTGAGCTGGATAATCTGTCCTAAGTAAAAAAACACCACTCGTTATATGAGAGCGCCAATGGATTAAAGTGTCACTCTTGCTTGCTCAAATTCTCATAGTCCTTTCCACTGGGATAATAATACTGTGCAGTAAACCTGCATTTACTCCTTGTCTTGTTCTTTGTCACTACCACTGGGGAACAGCTGTAGCCATTACAACAACGAGACACTGGGAGAAAAAGTGTCAAAGAGGTGAGGTATGCCAGCTAAACCATGAATATCTGCCCAGCTCTTTCAAAGGGCTTGCCTTGGTGCTACCAACTACCATTTGGAAAATAAAGCTTCAAATGCAACACAAAGCAAAACACAATCTAGCTCTAGTATCGGCACTGGCTCCACCAAACTAACAGGTGGATCACGGAGTAAAAAAATTGGTTAGCCACATAAGCCATCAGGTATTAAAGGGAACGCACACAGGGAGCAGATCTGGAGGAATTAATGCCTTTGTTACTTTGTAGCATTTGAGAGTAGACTGCTTTTTAAACCATCTTGTTGCTTTTGCTTTCCTTTCATCTACGGCCCATAGCCAAGGCTTTTGAGGAACTCAAACCGGGAATGTGGCCAACTGCTACAAAGGTTGTTATATGGTTTCCGAATTATGTTCTTGGGTAAGGCAGATGTTGTTTAAAATACTGCATGCAAAACACTAAAATAAGAATGACCAGTAAAGCAAGTAACTACAACAGCACATTCCCCAGAATAGATTTTATCCGTCATGTATGTTTAGCAGCTGGTCTCTGAGTGTTGCACTAAGTGAGAAAAGAGGAAAAAAAAAAAAGAAAAAAGAAAAAAGGAACAGTTTAAAAAGAATCTGAACCTCCTAAAGGCCAAGATGGAACAGTGCATTTCCTCAAGAAAATGCCAGGAACTATTCTTCTTACTGTCCCATACTTTTCCAGTTGCTCATTATTTAATTATAGTAATTTTATGGCATCTATTGTTACATTTCCTTACAGGCAGAAAGAGAACAGAAAGTCTTTATCTAAAATTGCATTTATTTTAAACGGAGAGAATCACAAAACAAGGAAGAACAAAACTAAAGACTTGAAGTGTTTAATGTACCATGAGCTGGATGAAAGCAGAAAATAATTCATTTCTTATTAAACTAGTTTTTTACAAGAGTGAAAAATACACATAGCTGCTCCTTCAGCTGAAGCATTTGTACAGTGTCATGCTTGCCTTAAGAAAGTTTCTCCAAAATCTTCCTTTCTGCAGCCAATGCTCTCTACTCCAAGCTTTATGAAGGTTATTGTATCTGGAGACAGCACTGTGAGGATTGTGTCCTCTGAGTTTCAATAGTTTGTACTGAGATCTAGGAATCAAAGATTTGCCCAACTTCTCACAGGCAGAAATTTAATTGTTGGAGTTGTTCCAGAGGCATTATGTTAGACTGGCAGGGACAATTAGATTCAAAGTACTTGTATATAATGTTTGTAATGTAAACATATGTATACATAATTCACATGCAAACCTAGTATCCTATAAAGCAAAGGCAAAGGCTGAGAAATTAATTGCTCTGTTTTCAGCAGAATTGTGCCTGGCTAAACATGGTCAGCATACTTTTTGTGTATCTAACAATTTGGCTATCACCCAAACAACCTGCTTCCATTTCAAATTGTGCCTTGGAAATGAGTGCCCCCATCCCCTCAGATAAAATGGGCAAAATCAGGGGGGAAACAGGGACAGTCCATACTGAGGTTGAGTGATTTTTCAACTTCTGGTCTGCAGATCCATGAGTTACTAAGAAAAAGAAACTGACTGCCCATAACCTCCATCCAGATTTGAAATTCCTGCAAAAATCAAGTTAGCTACGGAAAGAGAAGGAATTTTGCAGCAAGCTTCCCCTCATAATACTCTCTCATGTAAATAACCTGCCCTGCTGATAACCTGCAGATCTTTTTACAGATAACTTGCAGGTTACAAACAGGGAAACACAGTACTACTGAGTCATACTCCCAACCCCCACCTATCCCTAAATCTCTAACAGCTAATAAAAAAAAGGAAATTGCTAAAATGAAAAACAAAAGCCTTCTTTATCAAGGAAAATCTTGTTCCCACAGAAAAGAAAAATACTGGAGACTCTCTAGTGACATCTAGGCTGCACTACAGGTATATGTCCTGATAGCTCCTGGGGTTTGGTGGCTCAGGCTAAGACACTCCATGTCTCTCCTTCAACAGAATTGCTTTGGATTCAACAGGCTGGGAGACAGACAAGATGTCCATCCAGAACCAGGTGTTGGGCATTATTCCTGTGTCCCACAGTTCAGCCATAGTATTGGGAATTGACTAAATATTCTTCTATTGCTTTAGATTTTACCTGCTAAGCGTCTAGAGATGATAGTGCTGGGTATATGCACATCCATTGTTATCAGAGACAGGTATGCCATATTGGGTTTATACAGCCATAAAAGCATTTATTGTAATAGAAAGAAAAAAAAGGCTTTTCTTCTCAGCTAGTACACCTACTAACACTTGTTTTGCTGCTAACAATGAACAATGTGGACAATAATCTTGAAATGGACAATATTATCTACAGAACCCAAAGGTGATTAAGGATAATTCTCACAGCCCTGAGGAGAAGGACTTGGGAGTACTGATAGACAAAAAGCTGGACATGAGCTGACAATGTGCTCTCGCAGCCCAGAAAGCCAAACATATCCTGGGCTGCATCAAAAGAAGCGTGGCCAGCAGGTCAAGGGAGGTGATTCTGCCCCTCTACTCTGCTCTGGCGAGACCCCACCTGGAGTACTGAGTACTTTAAAGGTCCCTTCCAACCCAAAGCATTCTATGATTCTATGATTCTATGATAAGTAATTGTCTTCCTTGAAGGCAGAGACATCTCAGTCTTTTTACTTCTTCTCCTCCTTCTTCAGAATGTTTTGGCAAACTGCACATCCCCTGCTGTAGCTTCTGCTGTCATCTCTTTTCCCTTGAACCTACATAGCAAACAGGCCATTGTAGTTCTGATGTACTATACTCTTCTATAGGGTTGAGTTAATGTGCTCGTGATGGGATAATGAAATTATTTCTTCCTGTTCACTCTTCTTCTGCAAAGAGTGTACCAGCTCAATAATTTTGTTCTTTTTTCACTCTAATATTGTGTCTGCTCAACCTTGTCTTCCTTGCACACAGTGTACTCCGCAATGCTGTTTTCTAAACTCAACCTGGACAATTATAGTGCAAAAAGATGACGATCAGCCTGGGGCAAAAGGGAACAATTGCAGTCAGCCTCTACAGCTTAGCCAGTATATCTCCAGAATACTTTCTTTCAAGTTTGCAAGGGCAGGAGAAGGTTTTCACACCACTTCAGTTATATAGATAAAAAACAGAGAAAGGTTTATGTAAGTCCAGTGCCAAGCCCGGATGCTGCAAGGACATTTTGCACACTACTGAACTGTGCACATGTAAAGAGGCCTTGCAGAGACTGCCTAACTATGTTTGTAGAACCAGTCCTTAAAAAAAGATGTGGCAAAGTGAAACAGAAGTAGGAGTCAGAATCACAGAACATTTGAGGTCAGAAGGGACCTCTAGATATTGTCTAGTCCAATTCCCCTGCTCAAAGCAGGGTCACCTACAGCAGGTTACTCAGGACTGTGTACAATCAGGTTTTTAATATCTCCACAGATGGAGACTCCACTACCTCTCCGAGCAAACTGTTCCAGTGTCTGACCACCCTCATAGGAAAAAGAAGGTTTTTTGTTGTGTTTAAATAGAATTTATTGTATTTCAATTGCCTCAAAGTCTGGCTTCATCTTTTTTACACCTTTCCATCAGTTATTTATACATTTTGATAACACCTCTCTCCAGGCTGAACGGTCCCAGCTCTCTCAGCCTCTCCTCGTATGAAGGACACTCCAGTCCCTTCATCATCTTTGTGGTCCTGCACTGAACTTGCTCCAGTAAGTCCGTGTCTCTCTTGCCCTGGGGAGCCCAGAACTGCATCCAGCACTCCAGATGTGTCTGTGCAGAACAGAGGGGAAAGATTACCTGCCTTGATCTGCTTTCCTCATGCAGCCCAGGGTGCTGTTGGCAGCCCAGGGTGCTGTAAGAGCACATTGTTGGCTCACGCTCATCTTCTTGTCCACCAGGACCTCAAGGTCGTTCTCTGCAAAGTTGCTTTCCAGTTAAACAGCCCCCAGCCTACCCTGGTGCATGGAGTTATTCCTCTCTCAATACAGGACTTTGCATTTCCCTTTGTTGAACTTCATGAGATTGCTGTCAGCATGTTCCTCAAGCCTGCCAATGTTGTCTGAATGGCAGCACATCCATCTGGGTATATCAAGCACTCCTCCCAGTTTTATATCATTTGCAGACTTGCTGATGGTGCACTCTGTCCCACCATCCAGGTCATTAATGAAGATGTTAAACAGTATTGGCCCCAGGATCAGCCTCCAAGACACACCACTGGTGACTGGCCCCCACCTGGATGTTGTGCCACTGATCACAACCTTTGAGCCATCAGGCTGGTAGTTTTCACCCTACCTCACTGTCCTCCTATCTAGTCCTGCTTCATCATTTTGTTTATGAGGATCTTCTGGAAGACTGTCAAAAGTCTTACTGAAGTTATGATGAGCAACATCCACTGCTCTCCTCTCATTCTCCAAGCCAGTTATTTCATTGTAGAAAGCTATTGGATTAGTTAGATGTGAAAAGTTAGTTAAGAGATCATCCACTCATTTGTATGTGTGTGTTTGTGTGTTCATATATGTGCATATTTTAAATATATATTGAGACATAAAAAAGTGCAGAAAATACTAAAACCAAAAGTTAACGATATATATCTTATTTTAAAAATCACTTTATGTGGACTGTCCTGATAGGAAAGATAAGGACAGGATACTCAGGAAATCTTCACTTCTGCCCAGGCTAGATGCGATAAGCAGGCACCATTCCTAGCACAAGCTGTTGATGGGATGATTTCTGCAAAGTTACAACTATGATGCAGTAAAAAATATGATCATGATTTTGAGCACTGGCACAGAACAAAATGTCTTTGAATCCAAGAAAAAGCACCTTTTCACCTCTTCACAGAAGCACAGCTGATGTTATAGCATGGGCTTTCCCCTGGAAGCAGAGACAACAGTCCTCACGTGGTTTCTCCCCTGGAAGGGAACCTCACTTTCCCAACAGCAGACAGCTTTATAGCTCCAGTGCAGCTAGTTTGGTCATGTTATTTGTAGGTGGAATTAAACAACTGGATTCTATGTCAAAGCCCTCTGTTCTCAAGGTAATGACATTGTGGTCTTAAGATTTACCAAAGCAGAAGAGACTCTCAAAAATGGAATTTAATATCAAAATAATCAAGGTAAAAAGAGAGAAAGAAAGAAGGGCTTTAGATAACGAAATCATCTCTACTTAAAGCCCTTCCAAATTGAGTCAGTTGGAACCTTAGAGCATGAAATAAATATGCCTGTACATAGTTTCAAACACCATCATTTTTAGTTCTACAGAGTAATTTCTGGAAGTCTCTCCAACATGTTCATAATTTAAAACATATCTACTTATAGTATATGTGTTGTACAAAATAAGAAGATGAAAAGGAAAGGGTTAAGTAGAGAATATTGTGTGCCACAAGCAAATGCAGAATAAAGGGGGGAAGTGTGGAAGGAGGTGCAGAAAGACAAGTCTGTGTCTGTCAAAACATGAGAATCAGAAATGATTAGAGTCCAAATTACAAGTCTGTCTGTCATGAAGCATGATAGATTTAAAATACAGGAGAAGGCAAATGACAGTTAAAGAACAAGCTGGAAAAACTTTTGCCAAAAAATAAAAATCACAGAAAAGTAGCCTGACACAGCCAATCAAATTAGGAGAGCTCATCTTGATGGAAAATTGCTTATTGTAAATGAAAGTAAATAACTGTCTAGAGAAGAAACAGACAATGGAACTTAATGAACACTCTGAACATCACTGTTTACTGTATGAATCATTATCACTGAATCTGTAGCCAGCTAGATTGGAAAGAAGTTCAGAAATTAACTGAAATATTCTGTCCACCTGACAGAAATTTTTTTGACACAGCATAGTTCATTCATATCTGTGAAGGACACACTCTTTCTGCCAGTGCTCCTGAATATATCATAATTGCTTAACATTTTTTATATAAAGTGACACATGGGATCTTTAAAAAGATGCGATATTGTTGAAGTTAATTTTCAGTGTGGCTGGAAAGGACTCTCGCTTCATACCCTTCTTTTATATATGGTCTGCCTTATCAAACACTCAGTTTGTCTTTCATCCAGGTTTCAGGCTATGATGTAAAATAATATTGGCTTTGCAAATAAGTTTGTGGAACAAATACTCACAGAAAAATGAGACTGAATGTCAAAATTCCATTTCCAATTTAGACTTGCCAAACTGTCAGAATATTTGTTATTTTTCTTAAAACCCCAGCTGCTAAAATCAAGAGAAAGTAGAAGAATTTAAACTTTTGTTTAAAGAGATGTTTTAGACACCTTAGAGGGTGAATAGCCTGAAATTGTGAAATAAGCAATGCAAATTACTCAGAAACCAGAAAGGAAAGAGAAAAAATACAACATTCATTAAAAACTAAACCAAAGCAAAAACCAAAAAAACCCCACCTGAACAAAACCAACCTTGAATGATTTTTAGGGCAAATTCATTATTTTCTGAACCTTGCTTATCAATTTGGCAACACTTCACATCTGGGGCACTTCAGTAATCTGGGGGAGATCAGGTGGAAGTTATTGTATTAAATTTTAAAGAAATATGAGGTAGCTCATAAATTTGAATTTGTGTCCCAGTTCAGATTCTAAATTTGGAGGTTTCCAGATCCAAGATTTTTCTCTGCACTCACCACTAATTTGTCTTGATGTATAAATAAGACCGAGTGGGAGAGTGTGGGGACAAGGAAGCAAACTCAATTCTATCACTGCGTACACTGACAAGTTTTCTATCAGCCATTTCATTCAGCAGCCAACAACAGTCTTTTGTATATAGAGATTGCTAAGAAGAGGTAGCAAAGTTACTCCTCTGGGAACATGATGAACCAGATTTTAGGTAATGTGTCTAAGTGTACTTTTTTTGGCCCCCCCTTTACGGTGACTGAATATCTAACTTTAACTCCAAAGAATGTGTTTCCATTCTACCTGAACCACCTAAAGTACTGAATATCCTTTAGAGACACAGCTTCCAGCATTCATATCACCTTATTGAGTCTCATCCACCCTAGCAGTGACAAATCAGTAAATAACGATATTTGCTGAGGTTATATCATCCCGTAAGCAATAAGTTTCCAGTTTGCCCTCGTTTAAAGAAAGCTGAATAAGCCAGACTGCTTTTGCAGTTAATGAAAACTAGAGCAATTTAAGAGATGCTCTATTTATGTGATTAGTAATGGCCTTCCACTGCCCCTGAAATTAGTCCTCCTCTAAAACACTGGAAGAGCTAGTATCTGTAGCAGATGTCTTTTAAAGTTATACCAATAGTTATCGTATAATCACACACAGTATAAAATGAAACAATTGTGCCTAGAATGGCTTCAGCTTGCCAATCTCTAACACCTTGCACATAAGGAAATCCTTTAACAATGGAATGAAGTCCAAACTAAACAGAGCAGAATTGTTTTGAAGGATGGCTCATTTCCTACTTCTGCCTCTTTACTGTTGATTATTTAAGCACTCATTTCACTTTATAAATGGAAACTGAATCATAGTTTACCACTGGAAAATTATTGGAAATCAGAATCCATTCGAGTCACAGACATGGCTATTTCCTCTCCGGACAGGAAGACTATGCTCAAATGGTTCTTTCGGGAGCTCTGAATGATAAAAAGCCTGTTTCTAGCCTCTTTCAAAAAGATCTGTCTAGTGTTTTCATATTTCACTTAGAGAAAAAAAAAAAAAAGTCAGGATGTCCCTCTCCAAACATGGATGTTAGAGCAGGAAAAAGGAAAGGTGAATATACATTTTCTGCTTGTCTAGACAGCATAAAGTCTGTTTGGAAACCTGGAATGAGATGGGCTCTCTAGCTTCTCACTTCCCTCTTTATAACTTATTCATCTTTATTTATTTTCATTTATATACAAAAGAAGACTGGAAAAGGCAGGTCCATGGCTGTGGGCACATGTGACAGTATTTTTGTAACCAATTATTATATGACACAGTCCCTTTCAGCTCATCTAAAAATGCTAACAATTTCCAGATAGAAGCTAAACAATAAAAAATACCCCACCCTTTCCCTCTTGCTCTAGCCTCTGTCCTTCTCTAAGAGCCGGAGAAAGTAGATGGATTTCACTGTTTGTCTTAAAAAGCAGGTGCAGGATATTTGTGATAAGTTCTGTAAGTCCAGAGACCATAGAGTGAGATTTTGAGTCATCCAAAGCTGGTAGTCTCAGTGAGTCTGAGAGCAGAGGCAGCAGAGTTGGACTGGGGAAGCCTAGGGAAGGCTGTGGCTGTTGACGGGATGGACAAGGCAGATACCATCGATTTCACAAGTACTGCAGGACTGTAGCTCAGACTATTCAAACCACAGCCATGCCAGTATCATATGCACAGAGAAGTTGTTTTCTGTCACATGAGGCACTTAATCAAATATTAGCTTCTGTGTCCTAGATGTCTACAGTTGTCTAGACTCCTTCATTATCAGTGAAGAAAGACAGGCACTTCTTATAGCATGGTTTAGTTCCTCTTCAATTAGATGTCCCTAACAGGTCAGCTGAATCACATTGTTAAAATATCTTTTTTCTTTTTTTTTTTTTTTCTGTATAGGGTGCACAGGTTGACTGGCTTAGACATAAACATCCACACTGAAGACTTCTGAAGTTTTTGACTACTTTAATGGCAAACACTTGTCACAATACTCCAAACACCCTTACACAAGTACTGAATAGGGTAAAGTGCCCACTCAAGTCCTTTTCTTCAAAATTACTTTCTAGTCAGCTAGTTTCCAGCCTCTACTGTTGCATGGGGTTATTCTGTCCCAGATGCAGGACTTTGCAGTTACCTTGGTTGAACTTCATGAGGTTCATGTCATCCCATTTCTCCATCTTCTGGGGTCCCTCTCAATTGCAGCTATACTCTCCAGAATATTGACTGTTCCTCCCACATCACTGATCTTGCTGGGGTGCATTCCATCCCACTGCCCAGGTCACTAATGAAGATGTTAAAAAGTACTGGTCTCAGTATTGACCCCTGAGAAAACTGGCTGCCACTTGGACTTCATAGCACGGATCAAAATCCTTTCAGACTGGTCATCCAGGTAATTTTCTGTGCACTCACAAGTCCAAATGCCGACTGTGTCTTACCCTCTTAGCCATGGAAAAAACCTCTCTCCCCTCATCTACAGAGCCATCTGTCTCATTAAAGACGCCAATTAGACTGGTCATGCATGATTTGTAAATCCATACTGGCTGTTCCCAGTTTTCTTGTCCTTCCCATGCCTGGACATGGCTCCCAGGAGGATATGTTTCATCATGTTTCATCATCTCCCCTGCCCAGCTCCAGCCCTGGGCATTGGGCACCTCCCTGGGGATGGGGACAGACTGGGACGTGAGCCTGTGGGTGGGCCTGGCTTGGCAGGGCCCATGGCCAGGCAGGGCTGGGCTGTGGAGAGCCGGAGACCAGCCCTGCTGCGGGTGTCACTGGGGCAGGGGTTGACAGCCCCAGGGGCTGACACAGGGTCCTGGGCTGTGAGCAGGTGGGGGAAGCCCTGGGGAGGCTGGTGATGTCCTCAGGATCTTGTCAAAAAGAAGGATGAGAGGTATCTGCACAGGCGCCAAGATTTGGAGTTAAAGTCATGACCAGGAGAGGAAATCCTGGCTATATAAAGTAACAGAAAGGGAGAGCAAGAGAATCATCTTTTTGAGTGCTGTTCAGGAGAGAAGGTTGGGTATATTTTGCAGATCAAAGTAATTTCTGTACTGGGAATGAGGTTTAGAAAATCATGGAGGGCATGATTCTCTTCTGCCTGTGATGTTCATTGTATCTGCTAAGCCACCCTGCCATGGAGGACTTGGCCACTCACCGTGTCCTGCTGCAACTGATCGCTTCACAGTCTGGGTGGACAGAGAGGAGAGTGACAGAGACAGCTGTGTGCTTCCCACCTGCCCCCCAAACAGCCATCCAGATCACCATTATTCTTTCCACACATGCACGCACCTCAGGAAGAAAAGCAAAGAAAATGGTCATTCTAGTTTCTATATTTTTTTTTATTATTATTTGCCACTTGTGATGCAGTTCTGCAGAGCAGGTATAAAGAAGCCTCTGTTAACAGTTTCCACAATGTTCTTCTGACAAGCACCTTGAACTAGGCACTCTAGACAGCTGTTTGCTTAATTTGTCCTTGAGATTTGTCCATTTCCTGACCTTTCTGCTTTCAGAGACCAATGCTTCCAAGAAAGGTTGTATATTTTTTTGTATGGCCAGCAGAATTCACTGCTTGATATAGAAATATTTTTTTGATGTAAGAGATATCAGAAAAACACAAGAATAAGTAAGCACATGCCTATGCCTTCCATGCCCTCAGGATAAGGCAAGAAAAATAGTAAGGAAAAAAAATCTTTAAATAGAATGATGAATTCTCTAAAGGGAGCATTGTGCCCATCCATAAAACATAGAATCAGACAAGGAAATCTGCTATTGTCAACACAAGTTTGATTCTTGGCATTACTGTACTGGTTTTGGTTCAGACAGAGTTAAATTTCTACATAGTAGCTTGCATGGTGCTAGGTTTTGGAGTTGTGACCAAAACAGTGTTGATAATACAGGGATGTTTTAGTTACTGCTGAGCAGTGTTTACACAGAGTCAAGGCCTTTTCTGCTCCTCACCCCACCCCACCAGCGAGTAGGCTGGGGGTGCACAAGACGTTGGGAAGGGACACAGCCAGGACAGCTGACCCCAACTGACCAAAGGGATATTCCACACCACATGATGTCGTGCTCAGCAATAGAAGCTAGGGGAAGAAGAAGGAAGGGGGGATGTTCAGACTGATGTCATTCGTCTTCCCAAGTAACCATTACATGTGATGGAGCCCTGCTTTCCTGGAGATGGCTGAACACCTGCCTGCTGATGGGAAGTAGTGAATGAATTCCTAATTTTGCTTTGCTTACACGAATAATTTTTACTTTACCTATTAAACTGTCTTTATCTCAACCCATGAGTTTTCTCCCTTTTACCCTTCTGATTCTCTCCCCCATTCCACTGCGGGGAGTGAGTGGCTGTGTGGGGCTGAGCTGCCTACCCGGGTTAAGTCACCACAATTACTAATATCCTGTATTTCCATAACTTCAGCACAGTGCTCAGAGATCCCAAATGTCATGGGATACTTGTTATAACATGTGCAGAAGCACTTTTATCATCTCCTCCCTCCACACCTCCAGTTTAGGAATTTGTTGTCAAATATCAAGGGGATTAGTTTCAAACGTCAAAAGCAGATGTGGGGTTATGAGCAAAGCTTTTTTTTTTTTTTAAAAAGAAATATATAAACCTGCATTTCAGACACCTTAGATAAAGAAATGTGAATCACTTCAAACAATCCCCCTTTTGCAAAGCTATTTAATATTCTAGACTGCTGGTCTGCAGGCGTCCAAATGGAATGCTAATTATCCACTTTCTTCCCCAGCTAAAAGCTTCACAGAGGCTGACAGAAGGAAAGGCACTAGACTGTTGAACAACAATACCATGCTTTCAGTGGGAAAGACAACTATAAAATGTTTCCTGCAGCCTAATTCTTCTAGCATCAGCTGATCCTTTACTAGTCCCTACTTGACACCAATTAATCTCTCCTCTACAGCTTACTATTCCCTGGGGCCTTAGCTGATATTCCTTTACTTTATGCTGCTTCTAAAATGGAGGTTGGGAAGAACACATTGAGTCTTGAACACAGCAGAGTAATACATTTAAATTCCTCCTAATCTGATGAGATGTCTTTCATTCCAGTCTTGCATTGCTCAGCTAAGGTATTTCCAAGATTGCTAGTTCACTGGAATGTCTCCATCATCTTTTCCTTAAAACAAGTGATGTCCCAACTAAAAAGCAGAGGGAAGCTCACCTCTTACTGTCCATCAAGCCAAAGAGACACTGAGGTAATACAATGCATAATTTTTAATGTGCCTTCCCAACATACTGCCTCTAAGTTTAATTATTTGTTGATGCACAGAGCAGAGTTCTGTTCTTCATAACATTATTAAGGATTGCCTCAAAATGAGGAAGAGTATTTAGGTAAGGTTTCTGGAAGGCCAGAATATTTAGGCAAGGTTTGTCAGGAGAGGTAGTATCACCTGATACATTTGGAAAACAGTCAAACTTTGGACATTTCATATCAATAACGTACCTGCATGAAAGGTTTTCTTATTCTCTAGCAAAACATGTTAAATCCTTTGACAATTTCACTTCATTTCACTTGGACCATGGTATTCAAAACAGATTTTTTGTTACTGAACAGCTATCAATATCAATATCCTAGAAGAACACTTTTATTTTATATACTAATGCCCTTGAATAAAATACAGGTTAACATACATAGCATAACCTATTTGTAATAATATTTTTCTATAAAATGCAGGGTTCTTATAGACATTTAGTACAGAATAGACTTTAAATTCACATTCCAACTATTTGTTACTAAACTTCCTATTAGATGCTTTTGGAGACTAGCCTATAAGTAAACTAAGCAGAAGGTAGTAACTCAAAGCTATCTGTAATCACTGGAAAGGCAAATTATCATAGCTCATCTTTTAGGTAATAAGTACACAAAATAGACTCCAAGCCAGTGCATGGACCTACTGGCAGTGTTTCCTCTGTCTGGAAATCTAAGAGTTTATTTGAACTGAACCCTGTTACATCAGTGTCGCTGCCATGTACTGAGGCTGTGGCATGAAGCGTTGAAGTGATCTTGTCTAACAGCTCATGTTCTCTAAAATGAGTTCAGGCTTCTGTCTCCCTTTCTCCTCTTCTGCCTGGTCCTGGCCACACAATCCCATTTGGCGCCAGTTCTGAGCTAAGATAACTTACCAACCTACAAAAAAAACCCCAACCAACCTACCAAAAAAACCCCCCACCAAACCAGGAAAAGATGGTGTCCTGGTTTCAGCTGGGATAGAGTTAATTTTCTTCCTGGTAGCCGGTATGGGGCTGTGTTTTGGGTTTAGATCGAGAACAATGTCGATGCTAAGTATCGCTAAATAGTCGCTAAGTAGCGCTTACATTGGTCAAGGACTTTTCAGATTCCCGTGCTCTGCCAGGTGCATAAGAAGCTGGGAGGGAGCACAGCCAGGACAGCTGACCCAGACTGGCCAAAGGGCTATTCCATACCATATGACGTCATGCTCAGTATATAAGCTGAGGGAAGAAGAAGGAAGGGGGGGGACACGTTCGGCGTGATGGCGTTTGTCTTCCCACGTAACCGTTACGCGTGATGGAGCCCTGCTTTCCTGGGGATGGCCGAACACCCGTCTGCCCATGGGAAGTAGTGAATTAATTCCTTGTTTTGCCTTGTTTGCGTGCGCAGCTTTTGCTTTACCTATTTAACTGTTCTATTTTATTTTACTTCAACTATTAAACTGTTCTTATCTCAACCCACGAGTTCTCTCCCTTTTACCCTTCTGATTCTCTCCCCCATCCCACCGGGGGGGAGTGAGCGAGCAGCTGTGTGGTGCTTAGTTGCTAGCTGGGGTTAAACCACGACAGATGGATAATCTTCTATTGGACTATGAAATTGAACTATTTATGGAAGAGTTCAAAAAGTGTCTTGACTGATACAAACAAGAGTATAAGGTTTTGATTCCCAGAGCTGGGAAGAAGGGAGGGAAACATCTGAGAGGGAGAAGTGAATGACAACCCTGCCCTTTTGGAAAGTATACTCCATTACGGCCACACAAGTTTTCATGAAAACACAGGCTGAGGTTGCACAGGGAACAGTGGTTCTTCCCAGAGATTCAATTAGGCCATTCTCTAAAGTCCAGTGTCTCTCTTTATGTTTTATTTATGTTTTCTTCTAAATTTGCATCTCTTCTTAAAATGCTGAGCCCAGGAGATGGGATCGGGAGTTATTGTGGTAGGAACCAGAGCACATCTTCCTCATCTTCCCCATTCTCACAGTTGCACAGCTCATTTCAATGTGGAGCATTGTGTGTCTTCATTCTTCTCTTCTGAATCTTTCTGATCTCCCTAGTTCTATCAATTGTGTTAGTTCCTAAGTACAAAAGAAACGTCCATTGCTCAAAGCTTTTAAATAATTGCCATACCTAGTCTACAATGGAACATATGCTTCCATAGGGCTCCTCCTACAATGTGCCCACTTTCTCCCAGGTCTTTACACATTTGCTCCCAAGTTTTTTTTTCCTCATTTGCATCAATTCAGTTCTGCTGATTCTGAAAAATAAAAATATTATTTACACTTCACTTGTATGTGCTCAGTATGGAAAATTGGAACAACAGCTGAGAAACTGTGTTTTGTTTCCTGGCCAATATGGCACGTGTAAAACTTGTGGAGCAGCAGCTGAAAAGCTGTGTTTTTAGTTTTGGGACCAATTTGACATCTTTTAGCAATTTTTTTGGGCAGCAATTCAGAAGACTCTGATTCTTCCCCCACCCCAGACACCAATCTGGTATCTTTCCATCTAAGATTTTTGACACCTTTTGTCTGTGGAAATCAATAAACAAAGTCTGAAAATAATTTTCTCTGCAAAAATAAACTATTATGGAGATTTCTGATATCATTTTTGGCCAATGTATGACTTTAAAATCCAGGCTTTTCATCTTCCCTTGCCTATGTTATGCTACATTTATTATACTTTATTTTTAAATTTAATTACTTTTTCTTTTGAAAAATGAATCTTTGAATGGTTATGTTCCAGCCATATTTTTAAGTGAATAATTAGCGAAATTTTATTACAGAATTTGAAGGGTGATTGTTGAGGCTATTGAGAATTTTTGTTATAAGGCCTCAGGTATTTTTTATATGCCTGTTGCCTTTAATGTAGTTTTTTATAAATCTGTTATTCATTAAAGGTGCCAAACAACAACCTTGTAACAGGAGTTCACGGTGCATCTAAAGCTAGTGCCTCTCAAGATAATCCTTTGCACACTTTTTGTCTCCTAGCCATATTTAGGAGATTGAGTATATTGCAGCTTTCCATACCTAAAAGCCTTTGTCCAGCAAAGAATCTAATTCTAGGGTAAGATATATAACACGGACTTCCACTTATTAGAGACAGGGCTGACAATAACTTTAATTTTATGTGGATACCAAACAGTGCTTTATATCATGGCAATAACTTCTCATTTTATTTGATGTAGTCTAGACTGAAACATAAATGAGAAGATGGCAGTGTGCAGGTCTGTTTTGAAATCTTTTGCTGCCCCATTTAAACCCATTGAGAACCATGGGACTCATATAAGGAGACAGATAATCTTATACTGAAATACTTAGTAGTTTCTTTGATGTGCTGAGGTTTTTTAGCACTATTTGGGGGGCATATTGCTGAACTAGGTACATAACTTGCCTGGCAGTGGTATTTCCCATGCCCCAGGATAGTCATTCCTAGGTACTTGCAGCATACACAAAGCGAGAGTAACGTTAACAATTCTCTTTGGCTGCATTGATTTCATCTGCACTACCATTCTGTGGATAAAAATGTTAAATTCTTTCCAATATTTTTTTACTTCACTTAAATTTTATGTCTCTGCAGAATGTTGGCATACTCAACAAACATAAATCCAAAGAAGCTTAAAAACTATGGATTATTATTATACATGTGAAGGATTCAAATGTTGTTATACCCTCTTTTGGAGGATGAAGTAGAAAGGTAAAAAAATTTCCTAGGCTGACATAGGAGGCAAACAATAGAATCAAAAGCCAATCCTTTACTTGAACAAAGAGACCACACTTTCCCTTGAATCTCAAAACTCACAGTGAATAAAAAAACCCACCCTGTAATCTCACCTGAGCTTGGGAAATGAACCTATATATATTATTATTTTAATATCTTTACTTGGCTGAATACCCATAGAATACTCTTCTAGTGGGTCAGATCCTTTATCATGGCCAAAAAGATCCCTATGGGTGCCAGGGAGCAGTAGTGGAGCAGTGGGATGAGCCTAGATTGCAAGTTGGTGCCACTGCACATTGAATGCTGGTTGCTGACAGCTCCTCATATGTGGCAGGAGCACAGTTCCTAAAACTGCCGTCTGAAGGAGGGGGATCGGGGGACTGAAGGCTGTGTGATTAGAGGTCCTCTGCTTCTCCACATTGGGACAGTCTGCCTGAGGCTTGATATACTGCTGCTAGGACCATAGATATCCAATGACGTAATACTAAATGTCCATTTTGCATGGAAAGACTTCTTTCCAGTACTTCCTTTCTTGAGTATCATGAATTTTCACTGGGATTTCTGTTTAGGGTTATTCTTGGATTAGGCAATGTTATTCATAGGGACTGCATAAGTGTCTTTTTATTGACTTTTATCCTTTTACAATTTGATTTAAAAATCCTTTTCTCAGTTTATAACTACAATCATTTTCCAATGTATGTTCCATTCAGTCCTCAAAGCCATACATCAGAGTGCTAGTTCATAACTATGAACTTCATTTCCCCCTTAGTTACTATTTTCCTTCTATGCACTGCTTCACTTGAGCAATTTCACACACAAAGATAGCCCCATTGGCCTGTGCCATCATTCAATTAATAAAAGAAATTGAAAAAGTCAATGTAAAAGGGATCCATAAGCAAAATCACATTGATCTATGAACAAAGTAATTTAATCTGAAAAAGTCTTTGCAATTGCCCAGACAACTTTCATGTGCCTTGGCTCACACTGTATGCATGTTTGTGTGTGTAAAATGAGAGGGAGTGAGAGAAGAACAAATATGTAATCTTCTATTGCATAAAAAGAGAAGCAGTCAAAAGGATGTGTATGGTTAATTAAGGACTCTTCTCAGAAACATAGTCCCATGAAGCTTACAAATTGTTTTATTTTTGTCTTCAGCTCTTTGCATCCTATCATTTATTAGACAGGCTGGTGCAGGCAGATGGTTCTAACCTGTAGTACTTGTCACACTAAGTCACTTAGCTGAATCATGCATAAAATTGAATACAGATTACAGTTTTACCACTTGTGAGATTTGTCATTCTTTGCATGTGGTTATTTTCTTTCCTTCTTATTGCTTATGCACATGGGCAATCTGCACATTTGGTCCTGGCTTTCTAGGAGGAACTGACAAAAAGAGACTTACAGATCCCCTATTGCCAAATCTCAGTAACCAAAATTTAAACCCTCAAATTTAACTCAAAGTCATTCCCTGATTTTCAGATATACTATTTCCTACCCTGTATATGTTACAGCCAATAAGACTGTTTTTCTTCCACTGAGGCAAAAATGAAAAATATTTGATGTCATCAAAAATTTCTTCTGGATCTTGCCAAAAGATCTGTGTGTAGTTATTTGTCTGTGCATGCAGTACAATTATTTATTCTTTTTATTATTTAAAAAAAAAACAACAGAAATTGAATTCTTTCCATGAACATTTTGTAGCAAAGAGCTCTCATCCCAACAGATTTATATAGATCAATTATGTAAGAAAATGTCTTTTTCTCTCCATTACCAATTCAGTGGGGCAAGGAAGAACTGTGACATAAAGAAAGTCAGAAGTCAGAATAGTATTTCCAGGAGAGAGACAGATTAAATATAGATATTTTTAATCTTGCTATGGGAGATATGATTACAAGACTGCCTTTTCTTTATAAGTGGGTGTTTTATTTATATTTAGGCACCCAATGCTGAAAAATTTAGAAAACAAGTTACATGAAACCATGGATGATAAAGAGGAAGTCTGTTCCTGAAGTTCTGTGTTTGTTCCCTTGATGAATCAGGAATATTTACTATGATAATTTTCTTCAGTCTTATACAGTACTTTCTGTATCCAAAATAATAAATTTTACCACTTGTTGGATGCTGTTGTTCCATATTCCTTTCCTGTAAGTCGCATACTAGATAGTCAGATGTCCTTTGTTGCACATGTCAGAACAGGACCATTCCCACGGGTGAATATTTAATTCTCTGTCAGTCAATGAAGGAAAATGTGTGGGACTGAATCTTTTTATTTAGTTTGAATAAAAGTGGTGGCATTCATTTTAAGCAAAAGTGGCGGTAGGCACAAATATAGAAAGGCGTGAAGCGGTGGAGAAGAGGGAGAGACTGTGCATCTGCAATGGCTGCCATCATATTGCTTGAACCTGAGGACAAACAACAAACCAGGCTGGTCTAGGAGGGGGTGCTGCAAGCTCCCGAGTTCCCCATCACCTCACTCTTTATTCAGTTCAAGCTAACTAGACCCCTTTTTCCTCAGCAGACAGGTTTAAGAGTTAGATGTGTTCTAGCAGTTGGTAGCTGTTGACTTTGCCTCTGCAGCTGACGAGTTTTAATCGTAGTCAGTTGACTCTACTCTTTTGGACTTTTGTCAGAAGAAATGAAGGTTCATTGCTTTGCATACAGGAAATTCTGTTCTTTTGTTTAATTCTTTTTTTTTTTTTTAATGCAAGTAACTCTTGTCCTTGTGCAAAAGGCTGGAATAAAGCCTGTATACCATTCACATCATAATTGCATCCTGTTTGGAGGATATAAATTGGATGGCCCACTGAAAAGGAATAGTTTCATCCTAACAGAAAATATTTAAGATCTGACTCCTCAAATAAATCTTTGTATCTTCTTCACTACTTGGAATGTCACACAGCAATTCTTAGGGGCAGCTGTAATGTGTGCTGACATATCATCTACAATTTTAAAAATCTTTACACAATAGCAGATATTATTTTATTCCTGACTTGCAGAAATCACTTATGGAGAGTCACAGCTCTCATCACAGGGACAGTCCCTTTCTCATCCCTGTTGAAAGTCTGAAAATCTCTAAATGAAATCTCTGTTAGATTTGAAAGCTGTTCTCACGAGTATCTTTCCTTTTAGCTACGTTTCCCCACTAAGCATAGACACAGACACTGGGACCCAGTCATCTGTATTTTCTTTACTGCTAGAACAGTCCCTCACATATTTTTGGTCAGCTGGAACTCTTCCAAATGATTCCCAGGCACAGTTTGGTGTTACCACATGATAAGGATCACTCCTGATAAGCATTTTGGATGAAGCTACCCTGCTCTAAAAGCAGAGTTCAACAGCATGGACATGACCAAACTATGCCAGCTGGCCTCAGTTCAGAGAACGGGCCCTAGAGCTGTTTAGCGGACTGCTTTTAGTTGATGTAGTTTCTGGGTCTCATATATATGGCTATATATATATATATCTCAAATATGTGGCCATTCTTGTAAAATGGCTGGAAGACCAGTTGAACAGGCTGTAACTTTTCTAAGCATTAAAATTAAGTACTTAATGCAGGTCTTTTCCAACCTAAATGATTCTATGTTTCTATGTGTCCTGGTTTCAGCTGGGATAGACTTAATTTTCTTCTTAGTAGCTGGTATAATGTTGTGGTTTGGATTTAGGATGAGAATAATGTTGATAACACACTGAAGTTTTAGTTGTTGCTAAGTAGTGTTTATACTAATCAAGGACTTTTGCAGCTTCCCATGCTCTGCCAGGTGCACAAGAAGCTGGGAGGGACCACAGTCAGGACAGCTGATCCAGACTGGCCAAAGGGCTACTCCATACTGTATGACATCATCCTCAGTATATAAAGCTGGGGGATGAAGAAGGAAGGGGGGGATGTTCAGAGCGATGGCGTTTGTCTTCCCAAGTAACTGTTATGCGTGATGGAGCCCTGCTTTCCTCGAGATGGCTGAACGCCTGCCTGCCAGTAGGAAGTAGTGAATGAATTCCTTGCTTTGCTTGCACCGTGGCTTTTGCTTTACCTATTAAACTGTCTTTATCTCAACCCACGAGTTTTCCCACTTTTACTCTTCTGATTCTCTCCCCCATCCCACTGAGGGGGAGGGTGAGCGAGTGGCTGTGTGGTGCTTAGCTGCAGGCTGGGGTTAAACCACAACACTGTGATACCAAAAGTATATTTTGGACTAGCTTTCAGTTATCAACATGTCCTATTCTGCATTGCTGCTCTCTGTTCTGTTTAATTGAATATCCCAAGTAAGAAGTGACAAAAAGAAAATAAAATTTAATCCAGAAAGACCATTTTGCTGGCAAACTGGATTTGATTCAATATAACATCTTTGTTAACGTAGAGTTGCTTTCATTTTTGAAAAAAAGGTCAAGTACATCTTCGTGGAGAAAAAGACCATTCCACTGTCTCTAATAAATGACAGTAGCATACTGCAGGAAGAGGTTAGACTAGGGTTATATTCATTTAGTTCCTACATTCATTGTGACCCCACTGTGATTATACAAAATGCCTTATCACATGTAAAGGCACAACTTCCTCAGTCCAAGAAGGCTGAATAGAAGTGTCATTAGCAAGTACAACCATAAGAGGTTCTTAAAGTGGCACCCTTTATAGATTTTAGATACTTCATTATATGAAATAAAATATAAGGTGTAGCCACATATGATATTGAATTTTGGCCTTATGAAACAAGAATATCCCTTGAGAATGTGATAAATGAATAAGATACAGGGAAAAAAGAGCAAACCTCTCAATATAGTTTAGTTCTTCTACTCCATAGAAGAAGAAACAGGGCATATGCAGGCCACAGTCTTTTTCCCCGTTTATAAGTTAAACAGAGCCTGAATTTTCTATCAGTCTTGAACAAATTTTAGTATTTCTGGTATGTTTCCTGAGCAAACTCTTGTGAAGCAGTAAACACTATGGAAGCCCGGAGTTCATTATATCTCTGACTATGTCCAAGTTTTCCATGCTCACTCTGAGGTAGCTATCAAGATCTATTTTCAAGATAAATTATTTAATTTCCTTCTCTAAATCTGTTTTCCAGGCAAGATACACTAGCTGCTTTGAAAAGGGAGGTGTTACTTTTTTTCCCCACAGAGCTGTCACTTCAACAGATCAGCCACTGACATCTCAGGTTAAGCTATCTCAGCATAATCACTGATACTACAGGTTTGCAGGAAGTGAAATGAGCTCTGTGAAGGTTTCAGGTCAAATATTAATCTACCTGACAGTAGCACGTCTGGAAAGTTTCATCTTCAGCATTCCAGTGATGCCTAAATCCTTCCCACCTGCTGGGATGGCACCGATTCCCAAATTATAAGATAATCTAGAATTTAAAATTTGCATTTAAAAGTCTGTTTGAGGAAGGGATTTTATCTGCTTCCTGTAACTTTTTATACTTAGTAACAAGCAAGGGCTGGAAACAGAGTGTTATATATATATTTTTAACTGTTTCTTAGTTTGTTTTTCCTGCTTCAAAAAAAAGCCAGGTCTCAGATGCAAACTTCTAAAGTCAGTAAAAGATATCATCTCACTGTTCTGTGGCTGGCAATGGATAACACTCATTTAATCTATGTACATGGCATTTTTCTGCACTGGTGTAAAAGAATGCAACAGTAGTTATACTGTTCCAAAAAGCAGTTCCTCTTTAACAAAAAAAATCAGGCAGAATTAAGAATATTAATACTGTGTGGCATAACAGATGCACTATGTCAAAGAAGTAAAATATTTCCGCCATGAAAAGCTTCCCATACAAAGAACACTTTAAGAGCTTTACCCACTTTACTTCTGGAAAATTCAGGGCAAGATCAATAAAAATAATAATAAAAAAATTATTCATTGCTTAAGCACAAAAAGATAGGGTGTGATTAGCTCACAAAGCTGAAACATGTATGGGAAGTGGAAAAGATCATTTTCTTAGAACACAGAAATCCAGAACAGATGAAACACTAGTGAATACAATATCAGCCATTTCAATAATGGTTGAAAAATGGGTCAGCTACCAACTAGTTCCTACAAGCATAATGGAACATATCTGATAAGATTCCCATGTTCCATACTCACCGGTGTATGTGCTGTCCTGTGTGTATCTCTTTCAGTCCGTTTTCTATATTGTCTTGTCATCCTATAAGAACATGCAAACATATATCTCCAGAATGTCAGCCAGATTAAGTTCTAAAAGCTGTGAAATCGATATAAGGTCTTAGCTTAATCAGATATATTTGCAAAATCCAATTTATAATTATTTATTATTTAATTCATTCTATAACCTTTGAAAAACCACAGCTTTATTGCATATAAATACTTAGTTGTTCTTCATAGTTCCCAAACTTCCTCTCATTTACTTGTAACTACATAGTACAACCTGATAATAAATTATTTGATAATCATCACATAACATGTTATTATTGACAGAAGAGCTAATCTGATCTACCACACGTATTTTATGTTAATGTAAATCTGTCAATTTCAGGAGAGTTACAAAATTCATTTATGAGTGTGGCCCTATCTTCATCTCTTTCATCTTCATAGATTTGGAGATATCAGCTAATACTTTCTTGTTTTATATACTTACACATATAAACCTATATATTATTAAAATGTCAGTTGAGTATATATGTCAGTTGAGTTGTGTGCAAGGGCAGTCTATTTTACCCTTAAACCAAGGACAGAATTAATTGTCGAAATAATTTTGTAGTCCATGATCACCTTGAATTTGTCAAAGATTTTTTTCTTAATCATTGTCTCCAATAGCACCATTACCCAGTATTATAAAACTATCTTTAAGGCATTGTTTTGGAGGAATTTAGAGGAGCAGTTAGGGAAAACTCTGCCTGTTTAGATGACTGAGAGATCCTAAACGTGTGCAGTAAGAGTTATCTCCATTAGCTTTAAACATAAAATGGAGACATCTACACCTGATCTAGTCATTCTCTTTGAGCTCGTTATTGGAGGGATGTAATCAACTGAGATTAACCACAATAAGTGTGCCAATTTCTTCCCAGTGACTATGAAGGGAGTAAAGATGACTAGCTGAGACATAAATGTCTACATCCTAGTAACTAAAACTAGCTTCTATGTCTCCCACACCAGAGATCTCAAACAATTACCCTTGTACTCAAGCAACAAAATTTTCTAAAATTGGGCCTAAATTAGGAAACAAACCTTCTGTATGGTGTAATACTTGAAATTATAATGGGAGAACAGAACACAGACGTTGTTAGAAGAATGGAAGGTGGACAAAGCTGGGCTGGCTGAAAAAGAAAAAAGTGCTCATTAAAAATTTGGGATGAAATGAGATTTGTAACATAGTTTCTCAAGGTACCATTCTGTGCCTATTTTATTTATTTTATATAAAAATATGCATGTGCACACAACTAATAGACTAACTGGGCCTACCTATGAAAACCACAGATTTTTTGTACTAGGTGGTTCTTCATGACACAGCAAGGAGGAAATCTGTGTCACATGGGTCAGCTCAGTTATCTAAGGCACCTCCATCACTGAGGGCATGTTGATTACCTGGATTACCTCAGGCATATGAGTAAGGGACATCCCTTAATGTCCATCCATCACCTCTGTCATTTCTGTCAGTCACCTCAGAAGGTCCAGAGAAGAACAAGAGGTGGGATGTAATTTTATCATCAAAAGTTATGTTCTAAAATGAATTCTTCTATAAAATAAGTTTTCATCAACTTGAAACAGCAGAAGGCAAAAAATACCTGAATATCCTTATTCAATCAAGTAGTGTCATGTGACTATAAGCAGGCAAAAATAATCCTAGTGCACTTCAGGCAAAGTGATAAAAATAGAGACATGTTGATGCCATTATATAAGGTGCTAGAAAATTCTCCTCTGAAATACTGGATCCAGTCCATGTTCAAGAACTGCCAATTTAAACTAGAACAACTTGGAGAATAATCTCTATACAGATCTGTAAAATAAAAGTGGACATAATATATATGAAAAATCATAAGTATCTGTAAGCACATACGGTGAAAACCATCAGGGAGAAAAAAGAGCTATTAAGCTAAAAGATACTGTTGCCACAGTAATAAAAAGGTGCAAAATTGTCACGAGTACTTTTAAACTGGAAGTTAGGAGATTTCTAATACCAGGAACAGCTTTCGAGCAGAAACAACAGGGTGAGAAATCTTAGCCCATTTTATAATGAGTCTTGCAGCATTTATAAACAGGTTTCAGTTGCCTATAAGAACAGGGAACAGGGCTTTATGACCCACTAAGTTTTTCCAGCCTTATGCCCAAAGACACAGAAAACACTGGCAAAAGCAATTCTGCTTGTTCCTGTAAGTGGGAAGTTTTCAGAAAACTTTTAGTATGAACACTGGTAATATGTTTACTTTCATTATGTTAAATGCATGCATTCATTGGTCACTGTTATTCTGAAAATTTTTTAATATACTTTAGCATTATTTTTCATTGTAACAGTACAAGTACTGTTTTTCATTTATAGTTGGGCTATAGTGGACTTGGATGTCAGGTGCAGCTTCTTCATATTTACATTTCACCATAATACAAAAGAGAAGGGAATGATGCTTAGGCTGGTTTTGTTTGTTTGCTTTTTGGCTTGTGCCATATTTTTATTTGCTGAAACACAGTTTTATTCACTGGATGATAATGTTCCATCTTTGTTTCTGAGAAAAGTAGTACTCAACCTCTTCAAAGTTGAATAGACTATGTTGTAAGTTGAAACATCTGCAGTATGTCATGTAATTGATTCTATGTGTTTTGTTTAAGATAATTTTTGTCAACATTGTTTTGCTTATTTATGTTTAATGAGGATTGAAGTTACTTTTTATAAAAATGAATAAACTCAGGAAACTCATGTCAGTTATTTATTACTGTAGAAACCATTTTAAGACTATCTTTTAACAAACAGTCACTTCAATAAAACATATGTAAAGGTTCTTTCATTGCTACTGTCAGACAGTATATTTTCCAGGTCTGGTTACAGGTGTTAAGAGTAATAGCCATGAAGTGTTATTAATAATTTCAATAGCAATGAAGATAATGTAATAGTAACAATAAAAATAGTAATTACTCATATGTATTAGCACAGTCACATTTGTATCACTGCCTCTTACACTGATTTTCTCTTTCTTTTTGTTTTCAGTTATCCTTTATTTCTCCACGTATATTCCAGATTCAAGTCTATACATACAGGTGGCTTGAGGTCACAGAAACTAAATGGTGAATGAGCTGAAATCAGTGGAAGGAATACAAATTTCATTTGTATTCATCTCATTGAGGACACGGTCCTAAACAAATAACGAAATTCCTTCAGTAACGATCTAGAAGACTGAGCTAGCAGTATGGCTGGAGACAGCGGATGGCACTAACTAAAGCTAGGATTTTAGTAAGCAGTGGTGCTTACTGCTGCGTTTGAGCAGGAAAATAGCACAAGCAACATCTGCTTTCTCAGATAACTCCTATCATCCTTTCTCTGAAAGAATAAAGTGTATTGAAGATTTAAAAGCTGTGGAAAAGGCAAAAAGATATTAGGTCACTTGGCCCAAATCCCAGATTAACTACTGCCCCTAGAAGAGAACCCTGAATTCCCAGCTCTCAAAGCGCCATGCCAGCTGCTGGGAAGCATCGTTTCTTCACAAAAAGTTTATTTAAAGGAAAGTAAGCAAGAAAAAGAACCCGAGATTCCAAATTCCAGAAAGAAAAGCTTTACTTTGTCTTGAAAACATGAGGAAGTGTGTGATGCATTTTTTGTGTATTTCAGGTCTAATTCTAGTTCTTATGCACTGAATGTTATAATACTTTACTGATGTTTGACTTTTACTGAAGTGAAAAGTGCCCATTGTTGGAAAAGGATGAGTACATTTTTCATTACAGGATACTGAGTTACTTTGTCCCAGTGTGCCGAAGTGTACATAAAAGCTGTAAGCAATCATTAAGAGTGTGTACAGATGTGCACTACTCAAACAGTGCACATAAAAAAAGTTGCCATATACTAGCCGACATCCAGCTGGTCATTACTGCCCCTTTTGCAGAAGTTATTACTCCCACTTTAATTTGCTTGCGGAGAGCACTTTGCTCACATGAGCACTTTGTATCTTCTAAAGTAAGGGGCTGTGAGCTGAAATATTTTGGATAATGGATCTTGGCAAATCCAGCTCATTAGGACTTAAGCAGAACAGGCACCATCCGCATATGAGCAGCAACTTTATCCAGATAAGAAAGAAATAATCTGGTGGTTGTCTCCAAGGGATACATCTAAATATTTCAGTGTCACAGAGTTTAATTCTTCACTAAATTTGAATGACACATTTAGAAATTACAGATAGGACGTGGCCTGGAGGAGACCTTAAGTAGCTATCTCTTCCCATCCGATGCCCAAAGAGAAGATCAGATATTTCTATGTCATTCTTGACCGGTTCTTGTCCAACTTGTTTTTCAATAACTTGCAGTGACGGAAACTTCACAACCTGCCTAGGCAATGTGTTCCAGTGCTGCATTAACCTTTCTGTTAGGAGGTTTATCCTGTCATCTGATCTAATCTCTCTTGTGCTAATTAGAAATCCTTGTTGTAATCACAATACATTATTCTGTTGGTCCACAGCCCTCTTGAACTGTACACAAAATCAGACATTAGTACTCCAGCTGACACCTTACTAGTGCCAAATACAGCAAATATTTCAGCTGAATTAGAGATAACACTCCTATTTACTTTTTTCAGAAAAGCATAACATTCTTGACTCATGTCCAGCTTGTGAGCCACAGTAACTCTCAGATCTTTTTGTTTAGCCAGACATTTTTCAGTTGTACATGCAGAGAAGATTTTTGTGTGTGTCCTTGTTAAACTGCATCTTTTTTCTGCACATAGATTTTGAAAGGCCCTGGTCAGCTTGATCTAATGTTAGAGTTAGCCCAGCAATGAGCCAGAGGCTGGACAGGTGGCCTCCTTAAACCCCTTTTGACTTGAATAATTCTATGATTCTCTTATTTTCTAAGATAATTTTGAACTTGAATTCTCTTCTACAGTGTATTTAGAGCTTTCTCAGCTTGTGTCATTTGCAACTTTAATAAAATTACTTTGTTCTTTCCTTCTGATTGATTATCACAAAAACTTTGCATGGTTTCTAATCCAGGACAGACCTTTTAGTCCAAAACTGAATATATTCTTCAGATTGATTATGAACCACTGCTAAAACACTCATCAGGTGTGGTAACTGCCACGTAATAGTAGTTTCAGCACTTTCCCCATTCATCACAAGTTAGACATAGCTGTAAGAAGTCTGAAACTGCCCCAATGACATGATATGTTCAGCAGTGGCTTCATCTTCAGGATACATCTGTGCTCTCCCCAGACTTTTACCCACTCCCAGAAGGTCTAACCAAAATATCATCTGAGTCCAGCTCTTTCACCCTCCTTCCCAGAGGTAGATGATGACTTCGCATCTATTCAGTATTACTGCTGGCACTACCATGAGTTCCTACATGGATGAGCATCAGCATGAAGTAGTAGCCACTGGGCCAGATGAGCCTCAGCAAGCTTTCCATACCATCTTGGGCTTAGAGTGATGGCAGGGTATATATATCACGGGATGTCAAGTCCAGTAACCACATGGATCGCTTCAACTCTCTCAGGACGCGACTACTAAATAATTCTGTCTTTCACTTCCTCTTTGGAGTTCTGCACTGCATCTCATGACCTCATGCTTCATCGCTACTGGAATTATTCTTCACTCACTCTCAGGACAGCATGCTGGTACCAGATTGCAGCAGGACATTTCATGGAGGTAGACCCTCTGCCTTAAATAGAGACCCTCAGACTCTAAAGAGCAATCAGCTGTAGTCAGCTTCAAAAACTCCTTTCCTCTTTTCTTTCCCATCCCCTATAGCTTCCTAGGGAATCATGTTTCTTCTAATTAGATCTGACAGTCAGCAATTGCATTATATCCATCCAGACTGGTGCACTGCCCCTCACGGTCTCTAAATCTCATTGCAGAAACAATGAATGGAGTCTTGCAGCTTTAAACAGCAGTCTGTTTTTTTCATGACTCAGCTGCTACAGATTCATGCAAGCTCACCAGTTCCTAGGTTTCACGCCAAAATGATCAAAGTGGATCTGTTCTTTGCTCCATGTACCCACCCCAGCAGAAGAATTCTAGGAAGAAGAAAGTGATTTCTGTGAATAAAGACATCTCCAGTTTGGCTGGGAGATGAAGAGCTCAGAGTATGTCACAAAACTTCACTTCTTAACAGCCTTTACTTGACACTCAGAAAAATTCCTCATTCATGAATTTTCCCTCACCCAAAAGTCCATTTCTCCAGTTTGAACATGGTCTCTAAAAACTTCAGTAATTATTTCACTATTGATATTTGTTTAAGTGCCAAAGTAATGGAAAACAACTCAGCCATATGGATGCATAGATATATAGTTGGTTATTTAAACCAGCACAAAGAGAAACAAAGAGTACCATGTGAGGAAAAAGAATGGAGAGGGAAAAAAGTTAAAAGCTTTGTTATTGTGAGTAAATCTGAGTAAATCCAGTCCAACACTCTCACAGACAAAATGAGAGAAGAAACAATAGTTTTTAACTGTGCCAGTGTGGCTTTGTAACCACTGCTCAGGTGATGTCCTAGATATGTGTGATATTGGACTGAGAGAAGACATACCAGACTTCTTTCACAGAATCAAAATGGCTAAATGGGCATTTACTTGTACATGCGGTTTCTTTTTTAGAGGGACTGATGGCTGTTCAGGCAGCATGTAGCATTCAGGGAACACTGTTAATTTCTGTTTCTGCCATCAAAAAAAGCCAAAATATCCCTTTGAAAGATCTCTAAGATACTGAAAAGGAAAATTCACTTCCATCCTTACAGCACTCTCATTAGCTATCTTAATCTAGAAAAGGTCACGTGATGGTACAGCTAGTGCTATCTTCTTTCCATCAGTTGAAATGACTTTACATAGGACATGAGATTGTCTTCATTGAGATTTGCTATAGAAATCAAATGCAGGAAGCAGAATTCAAAGATTATGATCTTCAAAATTTGAAGATTTAAATCTTTTTGAAATTATTAAAGTACCTGTTATTTCCTCACAGTATAATCTGGGACATTTTGAGCCAAGTGTTTTCAAGAAGATTTGCAAAAGCTGCTCTAAAATGTAGTAATATTCAACTATGTGTGCATGGAGAAGAACAATGTGTTTATTTGCTATGGGAAAAAAAAAAAAAAGAAAATTGTTGGCATTAGAAGGTCTTTAATTCTTGTTTTTCCTCCCTCCCTTTCTAAATCCTGGGATCAGCCAAACCTGTGTGTGCTTTTATCTAAGCTGAGTGACCGCATTGTAAACCTAACCTCGTCAACATGCTGTAAATGGTTTGAATTAATTAATTTCCTCTGGAAATCTGTTGTATCCTGTATCCTGCTTTAACCCCCTATGAAGAAGGCCCAACATGGAAGTATCAGTTAGCACCATAAGCACAGCTCAGTGACAACTTACTTTGTTGTTAATGAAAAATGGTTACTGTTCTATGTGGAAGCCTATTGATGTTAATATGTCCAATGCTCTTGTGGGCTAACATCTGGTCTGTGTTAGATGTTAATTCTAATTCTCAGTCAATATTTTTGGACACTGCTACTGTTGGCAACTTATTGATGTTACCTGTGTGTTCTGCAAAGCTTTGTTTTGATGTATGTAAAGCACATTTATTTTATAATAATTCATTAGTATTACTTCCACTTATTTCATCATGTTGGTAGGGTTTGTAAAGACCCACATCATTAATACCTACTTTCTTGTTCAAGCCCCTTTTGATTTTCTTAAATGTTCCCATTTGAAGCACAGCATCACTGTTTATATATATCTGTTCAGTGCTCAAATCTGCCAAGATATGGTAACAGGAGTGCATAAAAAGAAGACTTCCCCACCCCCTAAAAAACATTATAAAACTAAGCCTTCGTGGTCCGCATCAGAGGAGTAAGGGGAATGGAGAGAGAAGAAATATCCACACTGTTGAAGTTTAAGTACTTGCCTGTAATGCCTGTATTTGGAAGGTAGTTCCACTAACGGCTCATTGTTGCTGATTCTCCTGTCTTCTTCCTGCCCTGATAGATTTTCAATACAAAATAATTAAATAAATTTTCTATTTATTAGATAGTAAGGAAGGAGCTTCTATCTACCAGACATTTGTAAATAAAACTATATTGGAATCCATGCTGGTGATATTATAAATGATAAAAAGTTAATAAGAATGTTCTGATATTTCAAGCAAGAGTAAACGTAATTGATAAAACAAAAGAAATGCTTAAGTAAGAAGAGGCCAGACTGAAGAGCCTGTTAGAGCAAATGGGACCATTTGATAGATAGACCAATGAGGGAAGACAGAACTCAGGTTAGGAATAATTAGGCTGGAATAATTTTTCCATCTGCACAATTGGAATTCAGTGGACAAAGAAGAAGAGGCAGGAAGGCAAAAGGGCTCATGAACCCAGGCAAGAGAAGTCAGAGAATGGGAGCAAGAGTCAAGAGGTGGTGGGACAAAGAAAATTAAGACTGAGCAAGGAGTTAAAATAGGAGTTAGGTGAGGGGCAAGGTCTAGACTGAGAGTGGAGGAAGGAATAGAACCTGACTTGAATCCTAGGTGGGGCTGGGAACCAGGTAAGAGAAGACCTGGGGACTGGGTTGAGGTTAAGTGGAGAGTTCATGAATAGAAAATGAGAAAGGATGTATGTTGAACCTGTGGAAATGGCTGGACTAAAGGGATTCAAAAGAGGTGCACCAGGGAGAAGGAATTCGTACTGACAGCTCAGATATAAATACGGGACTGGTACTAGGAACTTGGTGCCGCTGAGAAGAGGGTAAAGGTGGGAAGAAAAAATAGAATGGCCTTAATAAAAAGCCTTAATTATCTCTTTCCTAATTTTAGAGTGTATTACTTTGCACCTTTAGCATTTTAATGTGGGGCTGATGGGGCTGAGGTGTGCACTGTAAATGTAGTTCATCAGAACGGGGGCTGTGGTTTACAACACATTGTTAAGCAATGAGGAGATCTTAAACATCCTCTTTTATAAAGAATCCTTGGTTGCTATGGAGGCAGTTTCAAAAGTCCTTTGTTAGAATACGTGTTTTCTGCTAATAAAAAAAGAGGTCACACATTTTTGGCTCAAAAATGATAACCCAGAAAGGAAAAAAAAAATCACTGAAGGGGTGGAGAATTAGAAAGTCAGGCAAAAGCATGCTGCCCATAGGGAAAAGACAGTCTGTAACTAAGGAAAGGGGAGACAGGTAGGAAACAAAGAGTCTACGTTTTAAGAATATTTTCCACTTTTTACTGGTTATCTATTTGCAGAATTAGAACAAAATACATAGAGAGGGGAAGGGCACGCCTGCTCTTACAGCTAGAAAATCAGACCTATGCAAACCAAACACAAACTGAAAGCTTCAGAATATTCCATCTATCTGTTCCAGCAGGCACCTTTCTTACACTGCTCAGAAAAGTGTCTGAGCAGTTTTCAAGGAAAGCCAAACAGGGCGTTCATCCCAAGTTCTTTCTCTTTTCTTACTCACCAGTAGCAAGGGACTGTGTTTAGCATTATTCTAGAGTTCGGGCACTTGTGGCTTAAAGGAAAGGAGAGAGGAAGGTGTGGGATTTTTTTTAAATTTTTTTCAATGGGTTAGAAACTTCTGGTCATGGGATCACCAGTGAAAAATCTGCCTCAGCAGTTTTATGCTGGATAAGCTGCATTGCTTCTGGGAAACGCTGCTATCACAGAAGGCCCTGCATAGTTGGCGTGAGCCAGAGAGTCTATCACTGAAGACCAGCTATGCTGGAACAAGGATGTTCTAGGCATATTCTCCAAGCCAGCCAAGGCCAATGTGAACCCACCATACTTCTGTTAGTGCTACAGCCCCATTGTGTGTCTGCATCTGAGGCTCGGGAGGAGGGGCACATACTGCTGTGAATGGGGCCCATGTGGGTGGACTGGAGCTGGAGAGCATATGTGAAAAGCAGATGTGGTGTGTGTTCCTGAGCAGAGCAGAGTGTGACAGCAGGGGCTTGGGAAAGAAGTCTCTGTAATGACTGTGTTAAGATATTTTAATAAAGAAGTTACCTAGTGTAAATAAATCCATATGTTTTGTAATCCATAGTCCCATTCTGCTTCAGCATCTGGCGATGTGGGGATTTAGCAGTGATAGAATTAATGGTATGGCTTCCTATTTTATTCAATGGGGGGTGGAAAACAATTAATGACTTATCTTAAATGACAGTTTCAAGAATAGTCTTCATTAGGGAAGGCTCACAATTAAAGGAGATTATGCTTGCTAAAAGCCAGAAAGAATTACACTAACCAACAAGAGCAACTTGGAAGCGGCATACATATGCACAAGCAGTTTTCTCATTGTGTATGTATTATAATGAGGAAGGCTCAAAACTTGTCATAGAAGTGATTTGGGGAAGAAAGGAAATATTTTAACAAAATTTTGTTTTCTGTATAAAAAATACCCAATTTATCTGACTTTTATTATCTTTTGCCAGTCTTTTCCTACGCTCTTAATTCCCTCTCCCACAATCAAGAAAAGACTTTGTCAAAAAAAAGAAAAGGTTTTTGTGGAAGGATGTGGAAGACGTATTGGTTTTTTTACTAGAAAATACTGACAAAAAGTGTTTCTAATTTGCTTGCTTTAGTAGTGAACTTTTTCAGGAGAAATAAATAACCGGCTATATCTTCAGTCTTTATGGACGTACTGGGTCAAGTAGCTTGTACACAGGCTTCCTGTTTGCCTCTAGTTCTTACCCCATAAAATACTGAGCTTTTATTTCAAGAAAACAAGGCACAGCTTCTAGGTGAGCACTGTCAAGCTGTTGTTTCATTTTTTTAAAGTATATTGTTCTTTGAAACACAGACTGAAGAGACCACTGGAGAGAAAACTGGAAATTACCCCTTTTTGATCATTAGGAGTCTGACCATGAATATTCAAATATGTTCTTTTTCCCCTGACTTTTTTCCTGCTTTGGAATTTCATTCACTACTATTTATCATTTTCTTAAGGTTGACTATGACTTAGATTATTTGAGGTACACTTTAAATGCCACCGAGAACGTTTTTAAAACATGCAAGTTCATAACAGTAATGATAGCTGCAATAGCACTTTAGTGCATTCAAGGAATCCTGTGACCCTCCTTCAAAAGGGATGGTACACTGCCGAAGGGATTTAAATAATGTTGTCCAGAAAGCTGTTTATCATTTCTGTAGCTGTCTGAATGTCCTTGCCGATAAAAGTGTTCTGCAGTTTTTCAGTCAGTTTGTTCCCAATTTCACACGTCTGTTGCATTGCTAGGGGAAAAAATATCTACAAATTTAATAAAAAATAAAAATGTGAAATGTGAACATTTGTAGGTTGCTTATTATTGCTACAATAAGTGTGTATTTTAGGGGATTTACAGTTGCCAACAGGGCACAAAGTTGCCCAGCTATTTCCTACTCCTGTTTTTGTCCCTTCAGGAAAAGGAGTATCAGGACTTTCCTCTCCCCACTGGCTGGTTTGCAGGAGGGTGGGGTTAGGGAAATGATAAAAAGGAGTGAAAAGTTACCTTGTTTTTATAGTTTTGCTGCCAGTAGCTAGCCCTAGGGGAGACAGGCGTATTGGTAGTTAGAGTTTTGGTCATGTAAGAGATCCCTGGATTTAAAGAAAAGTGCTTGTTCCTCACTCAGCCAGGTACCCCAGAGGCCTCACTGGATACAAAACAAATGTGATACATGCTGCTACAAATCTTTACATTCATGCTGGCTTGAATTTCCCCAGCAAAAAAAATGCAGTCCTACAAGATTTCTAAAAAAAGAAAGAATGATTTCTGTTCTGTCTTAGATGGCGAGGGATGGAGGGCTGGGCTCCCCTCCTCTCCCTGCCCAAGCATGGCCCGGCAGAGGCGGTGGGATGGCGGTGCCGAAGGCTCAGTGCAGCTCTCCGACGCTCCGTGTCAGCTGGTGTGGACTGGAGGGCCCGAGAGCACCCAGGAGCAGCTGCCAGATGGATCCGAGCAGAATAGTCTCCTTAATGGCCACCGCTCCATTGGGAGATTAGTGTGGCAGAACGTTGCCATATGCCTCCCTGCCCCAACAAACCCCCTTCACTCCCCTGACACACATACACAAACCCTTTTCCCAAGCAACCTGCAGGGCAGAAAAGCATCTGCCTTTGGGTATGCACAGAAGTCTGAAAACGGATTGGCTTGCTGTCACTTTATTTATACTCTCCTATTTCCGTACTTCTGGGCTCTGCTGATCCCCTGATTTGGCTTCAGAGACAGTGATGAGGGGTGTGAGGACCCATTCACCTTCTCCCAAGGTGCAGAAGATTGGGCAGAGCTAGGCAGGTTGCCCTGGTGTCTCTGGAACATTGCATTTTCTCCAGTGGTTAAGCTGTACAGGAAAATTTGTGTAGTTTGCTTACACACTCAGATGACCAGATATGGCCAGGTATTTGATTCCCTGGGTCATATTAGCAAGGACAGTTGTGTGCTTGCTTTTTACCTCTCTTCAGCGTGGGTCATGATTTCCTATCTAGCATCATCTAGAGGGTTTAACAAGTCCCAGCACCTTCTCAGGCAGTGGCAGTCTCCACTCAGTCTCCACTTTCTGTGCCACTTTGTCACTGCAGCTTTTGCTCTCATACTACAGATCTTCGGCATCTGCTATAAGGTGCTGGAGACAGGTTTGCAGAGACATACAGAATAAGATCTTCCTAACTAAGCCACTTCATGCATAGAATCATAGAATCATAGAATGGTTTGGGTTGGAAGGGACCTTACAGATCATCTAGTTCCAACCCCCCTGCCACGGGCAGAGACACCTTCCACTAGACCAGGTTGCTCAAAGCCCCATTCAGCCTGGCCTTGAACACTTCCAGGGATGGGGCATCCACAGCTTCTCTGGACAACCTTTTCCAGTGCCTCGCCACCCTCATAGTGAACAATTTCTTCCTTATATCTAATCTAAATAGATATTTTACAAACTCTTTCAGTTTGTAGCCATTACCCCTTGTCCTATCACTATGCACCCTTGTAAAAAGTCCCTCTTCAGCTTTCTTGTAGGCCCCCTTCAGGTACTGGAAGGCTGCTATAAGGTCTCTCTGGAGCCTTCTCTTCTCCAGGCTGAACAATCCCAACTCTCTCAGCCTGTCCTCATAGGAGAGGTGCTCCAGCCCACTGATCATCTTCATGGCCCTCTTCTGGACCCTCTCCAACAGGTCCATGTCTTTCCTGTGCTGAGGACTCCAGAGCTGGACACAGTACTCCAGGTGGGGTCTCACCAGAGCAGAGTAGAGGGGCAGAATCACCTCCCTCGACCTGCTGGCCACGCTTCTTTTGATGCAGCCCAGGATACGGTTGGCTTTCTGGGCCACGAGAGCACATTGCCCGCTCATGTACAGCTTTTCATCTACCAGTACCCCCAAGTCCTTCTCCTCAGGGCTGCTCTCAATCCCTTCATCCCCCAGCCTGTACTGATACCAGGGATTGCCCCAACCCATGTGCAGGACCTTGTACTTGGCCTTGTTGAACTTCATGAGGTTCACATGGGCCCACTTCTCCAGCCTGTCCAGGTCCCTCTGGACGACATCCCTTCTCTCCAGCGTGTCAGCTGCACCACACAGTTTGGTGTCGTCATCAAACTTGCTGAGGGTGCACTCAATCCCACTGTCCATGTTGCTGCCAAAGATGTTAAACAGTGCCAGTCCCAATACCGACCCCTGAGGAACACCACTCATCACTGAGTGCATGGTTTCCTATAGTTTATAAGGTCTGGACTTGCTGACACAGATGGTCCCTTTCAGTCCTAGTGCAATAAAAGTAGAAAAACAGGGCCAAAATTTGAAATATTAGTGATACCATTTAAGTGTTGGGGTACAATAGCAGAATTATGCTCTATAGAGAAACAACAAACCATACATCTGTTAATAGCTTTTAAGACACCCGCCCCCCAAACATGATTCATCCTACCTGTGACCTCACTTGCCCTGAAGTCAGATTATCTTGTTCATCACTGATGACAGATGAAGCAAAAAGTGGCCATGCTCTTAGTTTAGTTGTCTCAGTAAGGTGCTTGCATCCACATCTTTCTGCATGCTAGTTCTGCCAGGCTTCTAATGAAGAGCCTTTCCCTCCTTCCAAGAAGCTAAGAAATACACCAATGTCATGTCTATCCCTGCTAGGCAGAACTAAACCATGTTCCTCAAACACTGTTGCTGGAGTAATACCAAAATTTCTATTTCTTTTTATGTAAACAGATTTATCTAAAGAGAACCAAAAGACACTTTCTACTGCTTCTTTATCTCTCTGTGGTGGGAAAAAGGAGACATGCCAAATTTGCTCCTTCTGTGCTTCTGGTGCTTCTGTACAAATGTATTTTCCTATAACATTTTTATTGTTATGCCCTAGGGAGGAGTGTTAGCAGAATCCAAATATTTAGATATTTATTATCCCCTGCACATGTATTTTCCATTAGCATCAATGGGATTTAAACATGTACATAGGGAAAGGAAAACAAACAGTTAATGATCGAAGTGAGAGAAAGGGAAACACAGGGGCCCCAGAAAACAAGTTAGCTGTAGAGGGGAGGAAAATTATTTTCCTGAATTAATTACACATAACAGCAATGGAAAAGACCTGATGGACTTGGATCATCTCTCTCTGCCCTCTGCAGGAAAGGGATTGTATCTATATTTGTCTCTCATTCTTTGTACATAATCTACTCTTGGAGACCTTTAGTGACAGTGAATCAAATGCCTTCAGAGCCTTATCATTGGCAACTAATTACCATGACTGTCGAGAAATGTTTTCCTGATGTGCAACTTTACCAGAAAGAGAACTGCTTCCTCAGATCAGAAAATACATAGGGAGTTATTTGTGCACTTAGCTGTGACAGAGAGAAAGCAAAGAGGTAGTACTAAGTGATCACAGAATCATAGAATATCTAGAGTTAGAAGGGACTCATAAGGATCATTGATATGCTCCCAGAAGGAGAAGCACCTCCCTGCAGGTCAGCCTATTTCAGCGTAGCCACAATGAGGAACTTTGGAGCATTATAAAAACCACAGCTTTGCTTTAATGTATGTCCCTGTGAAAACAAATAAAAAATAAAGAAGTCAGTCTTGTAATCAAAGAATGTATGTTGTAAAGTGTGTTGTCTCCAAAAATCCCAAATAAGCAAAGAAATACCGCAGGTGAGCACTGAGTAACAATGAGTTTACTGTTCCACCGTTTTGATGAAAGCAGTGGAACAGTCAAGTGTGAGATACCGAAACTTGAGAGGTGTTCTGGCCATTTCTACAGGCAGAAAATTGGATGCCAGAACAATACAGCAGTATTTTTTCTTCTCATACTATTTTTTCCTCCCATACTGGTCCTTCTAACATTTCATATGGTGACTCCCAACATCTCATTTAAACGAGTGTCAAGTAGATGCAACTGAATAGCCAGAGCCCATGCCTCCCCAAGTCCTGCATTACCAATGTTACCAGTGTAACCAAGCAGCTAATGGGCATCAACACACAGCTTTGGGAAAGTGGATGCTCTGACGCAGATGATAGCCTCTCAAATGACTATGGAAAAGACACTGCTTAATGCAGAACATCTAAAAATATTTATGCTGTCTATTCATTATGAACACCTTTCAGAGGAATGAACTGTTCTGTTTGGTGACAGGCATTTCCACAAAAGTGGAGGTGGAGGAGGTGCAAAGGTACATCCACCTTTGCGAAAGGTTGTTTCTTCTAGACAGACTTCTTTCTTTGCTTCAAAAGTGGTTAGTCAGGAACATATTCTGAGCTGTGGTAAAAGCCAAGACAAGTTTTCTGTACTGTAAATTTAGCTAAGCCCATACTACCTTGGAATTTTACTGCAGTGCCCAACCAGTCTGTTTCTCTCTTTTCATTAAACTAACAGTAAAAATGTTAGGGGAACTTAAATGAAATAGGT
Source organism: Theristicus caerulescens (assembly GCA_020745775.1). Lineage (NCBI taxonomy): Eukaryota > Metazoa > Chordata > Aves > Pelecaniformes > Threskiornithidae > Theristicus > Theristicus caerulescens. The sequence goes on from CM036561.1 coordinate 14,249,256, forward strand.
ACCTGACTCATTTCTGGAATAGTCGCTGACCTATATACTCAGAGGAATAAGAGAGCTTTGATTCAGGTTAGGAATAGAGTGGTGCATTTGACTGTCTAAGCTCAGAAGGACAGATAAAGCTGAAGGAGATCCTTGGTGGATTAATGCTTTTAGGGATATTCATGATGTGATAGTGACACTTTTATTAAAGGGTGAAAAGTAATGCTTTATGTTGGAAATATAATTTTCCCTGATATTTTAACAGCTATATCTCTGGGATGATCATTAGCCTTTATTCACTTCTTAAATTCATTATTATTTTTCCACAATGGAAGCTATTGAGGTTTCCATATTATATTTCTAAATTGTTCTTGGAGGAATGAAGCAGAATACAGTCATTCAGAACAAATGATAACTAATAATTAAAAATAAATACTTCAGTAATTACAAGGTGGTTCAATTAAAGTAACAAAGAGAACCAATTGTGTTTGATCCATTCAAAGTCATAGTTTATTGTTACAAATTGGATTTGAATTCTGTCTAGTCGGGAACAGGCAAATGATCTCAAGGTTGCAAGCGCCAGATAAAGAATCTGAATGATGAATTACTTGCATTCAACCTTCGCTTATTTTTAAGGAAGAGCTGATGCTAATGTACCAACTTTGCACCAGTGATTCCACTAAGACTTCAACTGTTTTTTTCTGGGATCTGTATTTTTTTTTTAATTTCCAGTGGGTAATTTTATTGCCTATCAGTCAGACCCTATGCATAAATATATACAATGAAACAAGGAAAAATCTTACAAAGATGGAAGCATCTTTGTAGAGAAAAAAAAAAAGTCTTTGCTAGTTCTATACTTAGAGAACAGTTACAAGGAAGACTGATGGACATAGATAGACTGCTGTCAGAATTACAAAGCCTGGAGTACAGCAAAGCCCACAGTAACAATTATCTCATTAATGATCCAACAGCTTCATAGAGTTTTTGTTCACAGGTCATTTCATATACTTCTTTCTACAGTTAAAGAGTAATTAAAAAAAAAGAAACTTAGAATGATAAGAAGTAAAGACAAACTTAGAATGATAAGAAGAAGGCATTGCACCATCTAATTTTTTGAATTAAGGACACAGGACTGGATTCCTTCCCTTCTTTATATAATGACTGAGAAGAGTCACACACCTCAGAAAGGTAGTGAAAAACCTCACACACTGAGCAAGAAGCTACTTAGAAATCCCAGTTTCTAAAATTCCAGTCTTCTTTGAGCTCTTTAGGCCAACTCCAAGAGATCTCTCAATGTATTTGAAACCTAAGACAAGGATTCTCTCCAGAGAAATACCAGGTACCATCTAAAGTAACTGATCACAGCTATAGCTTGCCCTTTAAAACATGACCAGAAGAGGTGTTGCTACCTAGTTTTTCTGTTACAAAAAGGTGATTATAGTATTCAGACAAGAGGAAGTGCAAAAGCCAGATTCAGTTCTTCTCAGTCTGAGAAGTTTTAAATTTATAGTATCCACCTCAGTAGGCAGTTTCCTCCTGGAAAGGAACAGTTATTCTAACACTTTACTGGGTAGAAACAATATTCTGAAATTTTCTTGGTGATGATAGGCCATTGCCTAGGAAAGAAGGTAAGTTTAGCAGGTTTTTGCCCTTAGCAAAGTAAAAAAAAATCTGGGAATGAACATATTTAGTATTGATGCAACAACATTGCTATGACATGATATCAGAAAAAAAGAAATCATGTAAAAAAAAAAAAAACAGTTTTGAAGTATCATTTTCTGTCCTGCAAAGAACTTTCATTGTCTTCTACTTATTAGCAGTAAATAATCCCCCTGTATATTAATGCAGGAGAATAAAGTTCGATAAGTTTTGCTGCTTCCTCATCTTTATGAGATCATTACTACTAAGCCTTTCAAAAATAATTACTGAAAATCAATTGTCCATAACTGAACTAAGAGACTGTACATGTAAAGGTATGTTGGGAAAAGTAATCATTTGTGAGTTGTAGAATTTATGCTTGTCCAGTCAATAAAAGCTGTTTTTTTTATATTACATCTTTACCTGCTAAGTCTTTCTTTTTAAAGTCCATTTCTTCTTTCATCAGAGAGGAAACATGAGATAAAGTGATCAAACACAATCTTCAGAAGCAGTTTTTTCAGGATGATTTGTCAGGCACAATGAATGGAATATTTCATTCCATTAAGTGCAAGGAATCTTAATTGATACTTGAGAGCAATTCCTTTGACAAGAAGAGGTTTTTACAAAGTTCTCCTACCCTATCCTGAATATTATTTAGTTTAGTGATGCTAAATACCAGAATATAAACTAAGCTGTATTTTCAGCTGTGTCTGAGGGAGTAATAATTTCTGTAGGAGTTAAGTACCTTGTTAGATGTGTTTCAAAACAGAAACATAAAGGAAGCAACAGCTAATAGGGGAATGTGTAGAAAATGTTAGACTGCTGGTCCTCTCTACCTCCACCCTCTCACCATGCTTCAGAGTCCATCTGAATGACTTCAAATATACTATTATCTTGTCTTTGCTATATACAGCATGATAACTCACATATTTCATATCATCTTTGTTTTTCAGATTTTTTTCCCCAATGGAGTTGTTTTATAGGTCTGTATCTATAGCAGGATGAAGGAAAATTCTCTTTATTTTAAAATTCATTTTCTTCTCACAGTACAGCTGACATTGCCAAGTTATTTTAAATCAGAGAAATTAAAAATGCAAGACTTCAGAAGATGCCAAGAGATCACCTAGTCCATCCTGTCTTCTAGGAAGCATAATAATATGTACACAACAGTGATGAAAATGATTGAGAAACCTTGCTGATTATCCCAAAATCTTCCCCACAGCAGAAGTCCACTTTATGGACATGTTGCTCCTACTAATTTCTTAGTGTCAGGAATTGAGTTAGCCATCTGTCCCTTTCTCTGGGGTCACTGCCATCCTTGGCAAGAGTTTTGAAATCTTGCCAAGGTTTTTCCTATTTCTTCCCTTACTGTTTCCTCTTCAGACTCAAGGATGTAATTTGTGTAGGCCTGGAGGAGCTCTGTCCACTTAAAACAGCTATAATTGCCCTTCAATATTTTGCTACCTCTGCCCTCAGGAAATTTCCTGTGGTCCTCTTTAGAATACGAAAGGTCTTGCAGCAAGTCAACCTGCTGATGACAGTTCTCATTTTCTGCTTTGCCCTCTGATGCTTCATTCTCACACACTTCATCCCATTTTAAGCAGGGTTTCAGCAAAGCTCTCTTCCTAGCCTTCTTCCTTACCTGTCTCCCTCTTTCATCTGTCTTTGTCTTCCATGAAAAATGTTTTTCAGGTGTTTAGCAGGAATACTCCTCTTTGTTGACAGCTTCTTTTGTCCCTTTTCACTGTGTCATCACAGTAACACGACAGGTGGATGGGGGGGTGGCAGTAGAATTGCTCAGCTTCCTAAGCACTGTTTTCATTATGTTATTAAGACTGTTATCTAGATTAGTTCTTTACTGGAACAGAAAAACAAATATTTTTAAAAATATAAATGTGTACTTGTATACCTGAATCCCATTGCCTATCATTTTCTGCACCCAGTGTCTATAGTTTCTGCTTTTATCATTAAATTGAACTAGACAGAATTGGTTTTAATCATCTTAATTTTTATGTAAAAGGCAATCTGTAGCTTTTTTTTTTAATTAAAGCAAGTAAACATGTGGCTAAGACAAGGTGCTATGATATATGATATTAATGCTACTGCTCTACATCAGGAGACATCTTAAAGATCATTGACATTAGATCCTCAGGCCTACAGTATTATTTCCATTTCTCATTCACAGTTGCAGTGTAGAAATGCCTGATGAATTAATGCAAAAAGACACCATAGTCTACTCTGCTGTTTCTTCTTCAAGCACTCCTCACATACAAGGATCCTGACAAAATGCAGTGGGACTCGAAACTCGAAAAGCCTCAAGTCATCCAAAGCTCTGTTTCACTTGAGAATCCAGTTCAGTAGGAAGTTCATCTGCCACTGAAATACTGTCACCACCTGGAGTGCACTGTGCTGCAGCTACTCAGAATTACATATTATTATATGACAGATGGGGAAGAGGAACTTCTTAACCAACTGCACTTAGAGGGATTTTAAAGAGCTAGGACATATTTACCCCATCTGAAACTTTACAAGTTTATTACTGATAAAATGCTCAGGGTTAATTAATGATGAGAGCTCAGAGTTTTCACCTTGTTGGTTGCACCAACAGCTGTCAATTAGCCCTATAGAAATTATTTTTTTCTCAGTAAATTCTGTTATTCTTACATTAGGTGAGGTTTGCAGATGACACCAAGGTGAGCGGTGCAGTTGACACACCTGAGGGATGGGATGCCGTCCAGAGGGACCTGGACAGGCTGGAGAAGTGGGCCTGTGTGAACCTCATGAAGTTCAGCAAGGCCAAGTACAAGGTCCTGCACATGGGTTGGGGCAATCCCTGGTATCAGTACAGGCTGGGGGATGAAGGGATTGAGAGCAGCCCTGAGGAGAAGGACTTGGGGGTACTGATAGACAAAAAGCTGGACATGAGCCGGCAATGTGCTCTCGTGGCCCAGAAAGCCAACCGTATCCTGGGCGGCATCAAAAGAAGCATGGCCAGCAGGTCCAAGGAGGTGATTCTGCCCCTCTACTCTGCTCTGGTGAGACCCCACCTGGAGTACTGTGTCCAGCTCTGGAGTCCTCAGCACAGGAAGGATATGGATCTGTTGGAGTGGGTCCAGAGGAGGGCCACAAAAATGATCAGAGGGCTGGAACACCTCTCCTATGAGGACAGGCTGAAAGAGCTGGGGTTGTTGAGTCTGCAGAAGAGGAAAGGCTGTGGGGAGACCTTATTGCTTGGACTAGATGACCTTTAAAGGTCCCTTCCATCCCAAAGCATTCTATGATTCTGTACAAAGAAAGTATCCACTTCTGATGCTCTCTGCATACCTACACAATCCTGGACACCTTCATGTTCAAATGCTTCATATATGATATATAATTATCCCTATTTTACTGAGGGAGAAGAGGTATTCACAGATATGCTCAAGCCACACAGAACATCAGTCAAAAACTAAAAGCTTAACTAAAGTTTCTGAGCTTTTGCACAGTCCATAATCTTCCTTATCATAACATCTGTTGTAGCTACAGACACAAAAGCACTAAAAAGTTGCTATCAGCAGATACTTCTGTGCAGGTAGGAAGTGAGTTTTTGATTGATATGTTAAACCAATGAAGCACTTAATGGAAGATTCACTCTATTCAAGTTCACTCACCCTGCCCCAGAAAGCTCAGGTTTTAATCAAGTAGCTCTTATACTCAGGTTTTCTGACCGTGTGGTCTGTGTGGTCCTAGATTTATTAATACTGGATCCAAGCACTTCCAAATCACCTGCAGTACAAATTCAGCTTGAATCATGCATCACCACAGAATCACACACCTACTGAATTAGCCAGCGTATATGATATAACATTTATATTGGTTTTATGTTGGGTATGTGAAAACAGGTGATACCTGTCGTGGCTGAAGTAAGGAGCATGTGTAGATTGTACTTGACCTGGAATTAATTCTGCTGGGACACTATACACACACACACAAAATAAATTGTTCATTTGGTTCAACACTTCTAGAGATTCTATTTCAAATATTTCACATAGTTAGAGCAGATGCATATCACATCCTTTTTTTTCTTTTGTTTTTTCCCCTTCTGTTCTGAATTATGTCGCAAATTTGGGCCCATTGAAGTTTGGCTGCCTAGAGAAACATTTAAGAGATGCCTGGATATATTCAATGTCTTTTTATGCTTCATATCACTACCTATTACCATTGCAGTTGAATCTCTTTCTTTTACTTAAAAATCAGTAGAGTCCTCAGCAGACCCTGTGGCATTCCCTGGCACTCTGCTTTTTGGAACTGATTCTACACTTGGGGTCATTTGGGACACTTTCTTCCTTGGTTTCAAGGCTTCCTGACAGTGTACACAAAATTGACATTTTGACTGCAGAAATGAGGACAAGGCACTTTGGAGGGGAAGGAGCAGGGCCAGGCCAGAAAGCTGGGAAGAACCCAGGCAATTTAAGCTTCCTACTCCCACTGCTTCTCTCTTGTAGCTGCAAAAACACAATCCCTTGCTCAGTGACAGCAGTGAAAGAGCAGAAGGCTGTGCAGGTAGGAGGCAGAGACTGGCTATTCAAGCAATGCACTGCATGTCCTCATCTGCCATCTCAGGCAGTCTGTCATTGTAGGCTACTGTTTACTTTGCCTGTGACTAAATAAGCACTGTTGATTGGGCTCAAACTATTATTCTTTCCCAAGGGAAGGGCTTTGTGAAAATTACCACCTCCCTCACAAAGTTGCAGGTTTCACCGCTGAGTGTTTCCTATAAGTACTTCTAAATCACTCATAAGCATTTTAAAGATCTGTAGCATCATATGGATATCTAAACATGGAGAGTTCAGATTAACAGCCCTGTGGCTGAGGATTACTGATTCTAAAATAGGGGAGAGCTTTTTAATGGTAAAAAGACCTACAAAGGGCTTATGCAACCTGATTTTATTTGACTTTTATTGTCTTTTCCACACAAATACCCTGGTTTGGATGGTTAGTTAATCATTACTCCTATAGTTCAGGAGAACTGCTACTTCAGAATGAAAAATGTATTTGCAGCTCTACTCTCTGAACACAGTGATGTTCCACAGCATGCTAATACATGTACAAGAATTATGCTGATGCTATAAGCCCTGTTGCCAGGATACTTTTGCAAGACATTTTTCTTTGACTGTCGGTTGAAAATGGTATGAAATAGCTGTTATTTGAAGTATTTCAAACTACTGTTCACCCATAATGCTTTAAGTAGCACAATAGCTAGAAAGTATGAAGTGGAACATCAAAATCTATATGAACAATGCTTACTATTAATATTATACCTAAAGGATGATTTCAAATCCCTCAGTGAGCTGAGAGAGAGGTATGACCCCCTAATGTACAATCCCTTTCAAAATTCCCATGCACTAATTCTGTCTCCCACCATCTGCTTTATAGGACTGTGCTTTCATATAAAATGGAGTTTGAGTCTTGTACAAAGAAGAAATAGGACTCAGCTACAAGACCCATTTTGTACCCATTATGTAAGGCAGGAGTAGATCTTGCAAAGCAGTTTTCCCACAAAAATCCATTTTTGAACAGAATGTCAAAATTTCTCAAGTGTGTTTTGCTCTTCAGTGAGCTACCAGGAGTCACAGTGTTCAAGATTTCAGAGATTGTCTTATTGTCATGAATCTCAAGAGCTCTGCTGCTGTCCGATATTATAAGCTAAATTACCAAGACAGAAATTATACCTATATCACATAGACTGCGAAGTGCTGTGTGCAAGGGAGAGCTATGGAGAAAGGAAGGAGATGGGCTGAACATCGCTCTCCAGTGAATTTGGAAGTGATACACAAATCCCAAGGTTACTTGGCTGACAACAGTTGCAAAGTCTGAGATTTAGACAACAACAAAACCCAAGAGGATATAATTTCTCTGGCTAATTTATCTTCAGCGTGTAAGGGAGCAATCCCTTCTGCACTAATCCCTCCCTAGCCACAGTCTTTTTTACCCTGTTACTGCAAGGACTGGGGGTTAAGGAGAGCATTTGGCATTGTGTAACAGCTCAAACTGCTTTACATAGCTCTTAAACATAGATACAAATGTGCTGTGTGAGCTATTACTGTCATTATCTGTAAAATCACATTTGAGCAGACAGGCTGGCTAACTGAAAAGATGTGTGGAATCTTTTTCATCCTCCTTGGTGGCCCCAAAAGTAAAGAGATACAAAATCACTGCATCTTTACCTTTCGTCTGATAATTACATTCCCATTCTGATGGCATGAGCCAAGAGATCACAACTCAGTCTGTTGGCATGGTGTAAAAGTGAATTGGAAAACTCCGTGTAAATGAGTTATCCTTGTGTATAATAGAAAATCTGGGGAGCTTGTGCACGCAAGACAACTGTGTGAGCATTATTCCACAGAACGCTGACAAAAGGAAAAGATAAAGCAAAAGGTAAACATGGGATTAAATGGATTTTTTTAATATTTATAACATGATACAGAGTGTAAGGACATGAATTATTGAAGTAATCCTGACATCTCAGACACTGCAGTGATACAGTTTTTAATGTGGATTCTCATCTCCAAGGGCTGTAAGGATTGGTGGATGTTCAGTAGCTCCCAGTAGTTTTTCCTTAGTCATAAAGCACACTATGAAAGACAGATCCTGCCTGCCTTTGTACTCTGTTCCAGTTTTGAGCACATAGGCTGAACCTCATTTTCCTCTGAGACCTGATGACTTTCTGCCAGCAGTGAATCATCCTTACTTGTGCCAAAACCTGAAGATTGCCAAGACAGGAGGAGGCAAAATCCAGTGAGATTATGTACAGTATATCTGCATGACTGGAAAGATGATGCCATCCCACTGTTCTGGTCAGGGGTGGCCCTTGACAGTGCAAGCAACTGGCAAAATTGCCAAAGGCACTGAATAAAATTCCAGTTCATGACCCCTTTTCTCCGCCTCTACTCGGTTTCTCTACGATGTAATATAAAGAGATGAATGAAGACTGGTTTTAGAAGACACAAGACATTCATTGGTGCATTGATTTTCCAATATTTCTTTCCAGATGAACCAATACTAGAGATATAACTGAAACCAACTGCTGAGACCAAGGAACTTCCTGGTAAAAGGGAATGTGCGTGTTTAAGCTTCATTTAGCAAGGACTGCATTCTGTCAATCTGTAGAACACAGTGACAGTGAATAATCCACTGCAAGTGAGAATACAGTTGCCATTTCCGTCTAAGACCGGATCATAATATTGGTGGCTAACTTATTTACAGAAAAATAGACCATTCCTGAATCCCTGGATACAACAGAAGCAATTAGCATTATACAGTTTCCTCATTCAGAAACCCACACTTGCTTTCCTGATAGTCATGCTCTCTTCTACCTGCTTTTCCCCTAGAAAAAAACCTCTTTCATTCTTGGATTCCTCGTAGTTCCAGGTACACTGTCCTCTTCTGCTGTGACTGTCCACCTTCTCCTGTGACCCATGGCTCCAGTCACATCCTTCTGTCACATGTGGTTATGCACCACTCCATCAATGCATGTCCAGGCCAGTGAAGCAATCAAGAACAGCCCTTCTGTCCTCTCTTAGTTTTTCCCCAGTCACAACTTCCCTTACAGTCCAATGCATATTTAATTATTCTATGATTCATTCCCACCTAATGTAGTAAGCACACCCATAAGATTTCTGTGATTGCCTATAGATCATGAACATGCCTTCAGGATGCTATCAAATATTTCAGCATCAGACTGTCATTGCAGATAGGATAGCTGGCATTTTAAAGTCATCTTTCTCCCTTTTTTTCTCTGTGCCCATTGTACAAGGATTCTTTCTTTCAAATTTGGTATTTACAGTGCGTGTTTCCAATACTGTTTAAGGTTGTGGTCAGTGACACAATGTTGAGCTGGGGCCAGTCACCAGTGGTGTGCCCTGGTGGACAATACTGGGGCCAATATTATTTAATATCCTCATTAAGGACCTGGAGGGTGGGACAGAGTTTGCAGATGATACAGAACTGGGATGAGTGGCTGATACACCATGTCTGTCTCGGCAGGCTGGAGAAATGGGCAAATGGGAATATCATGAAGTTCAACAAATGGAAGCTCCAAGTCCTCCACCTGTGGAGGAATACCCACATTCACCAAGGTGGGGACTGACTGGATGAAAGGCATATTTGCAGAGAAGGACCTGTGGGTCCTGGTAGACAGCAAGTTGAACATGAGCCAGCAATGTGCCCTTGCAGCAAAGGTGGCCAACAGCATCCTGGGCTGCATGAGGAAAAGCATTGCCAGCAGGTTGAGGGAGGTGGTCCTTGCCCTCTTCTCCACACTGGTGAGACACACTTAGAGTGCTGAGTCCAGTTCAGGGCTCCCCAGTACAAGAGAGACATGGACATACTGGAGAGAATCCAGTAGAGGGCCACTAAGAAGATTAAGGGACGGGAGCATCTCTCCTCTGAGGAAAGGCTGAGAGAACTGGGACTGTTCAGCCTGGAGAAGAGAAGGCTTGGGGGGGATGTCAATGAGGTGTATGAATACCTGATGGGGGGAGTAAGAAGAAAAAGCCAGACTCTTCTCAGTGGTGCCCAGTGAAAGGACAAGCAACAATGGGCACAAGCTGTTATTTATGTTTAAACATGAGAAAAAACATTATATGTGAGCAGTCAAACACTGGAACAGATTGCTGAGAGGTTGTGAAGTCCCGATTCTTGGAGATATTCAGAAGCCAACTGGACATGGCCCTCAGCCAACTGCTCTAGCTGACCCTGTTTTGAGCAGGGAGCTTGGACCTGATGACCTCCAGAAGTCCCTTCTAACTTCAATTTTTTTCAGTTTCCTCCTACAGTACCCATCATGATGTTTATACTGCATATCAGAGGTTTCAGTGAATTTCCAGTTTTTCACTTTAACATTTACAGTCACAGTTACCATTCACTGCACTACGAAAGTACTCTATAGTACAGTGCAAAAGTGAGACAGTTGAAACAACTTCAACAAGTTCAGAACAACATAGCTTCAAGGCCTTAATACCTAACTGAGAGCTGCAGCAACCTGTGGAGTTAAGGCCACTCCTAAAAACACCGGTAAGCCAAAACATTGGAGGATCTAGACTTTGTTAAAGTGCTCTTAACCCATAAATTCACAAGCATGGTTGGCTGGAGGATAATACCTATGTAAGCTATTAGATAGTAACCAAATACATTTTTTTTTTTCTCACAGAAATAGTAATTGGCTGACAACTGTATAGGATTCTCCTCATGCATGTCCAACCACTTATTTCTACGTCTCTGCAGCTCAAATAAACTGTCTGGTCATGTTTCAGTGGAGGTTTCTGTTCCTCTAGGTGGAGGGAAGAACAGCAGTCATTTGAACGTCTTTTTTCTTTGCAAAGCAAGACCATCAATTTTTGATTGCAAAGTTGTGCCTTGCAAAGCAAGATCAACAATTCTGTTATTTAAATGAAGGCCATGAAAATCACAGGATTCTGGGAAATCCCAGAATTCCTCAGCTAGTAAGAAATCATATTTGACTAATTTCTAACACATGCCAGTGCTTGAAGAGTTAATTAGCAAACATGGTGCAAGGAAGAATGTTAACAGGGATTTTATACCACTTGGGGCTGACTAACAGAGAAAATAAAACAATTCTGCCTGTGTAAGCAGACTGCATGCAATACAGGCAGAGCTCATATGGATTCTTATTCAAACCCCTGTCAAAAATCACATTTTGCGCACATACAGGTAATTTTTCAGGAAACGACAGTGCTGTGTTCTCTGACGTATTTGTATATTTCTTTTAAGGGTTTCTGCTTCTAATAACATCAAGTTGTTTGGTTTCAACATAACTCTTTTGTAATTATCCAAACTGTCCTGATGTTTATAATAACTATAAGAAGTTTGATGCAGGGTGAAGACAAATTGGTCAGGGAAACTGTTCATTTTACACTTTTTAAGTCCTGCCCTGTCTGAGTCTCAAGCTTCTTGGTTTTTTACCTTTACCCCTACAGCTCTCCCTTCAACCTGTACGTGCTTCTCTCATGCCTCTACCATCATGTTAACTTTCATCTTACATCTACCATCACTATCCATTGATCAGAGAATCCCCATTTTAAGTCTCAAGTTATCATAGATATTTTAAAGTTGATGGATTTGTTTTCTTTCAATATATGAAATAAACCACAGTATTTTGCAAAAACTGACTCTTTTTATTAAATGTGTTGTTTTTTCATCATTTTTTCCTTTTAAAAGGAAGCAAAAGGTTTGATTGACCAGGGAATAAAACAATAACCACATGAGTTTCATTAAAAATGCATACCTTAAATCTTTCAGAAAACATTTCATAAATACCTTCAAAACTTGGAATAATATCTCTTCTCAAATTAAGAAATAAAAAATACTCAAATGTATTTGTTGAAAAAAAAAATCTTAACCTATCTCAACCAGTTCTAGTCAGTCTGCCGTATTGTGAAGTGGTCAAAATTGCTCATCATTACTGGCAGTATTTTAAAGAAGAAATTAAAATTATATTTGGAAAATGGAATTTTCTTCTTTAGAAGACTATTCTAGAAAGAGAGACAGAGAACTGGATCATCAAAAGCTCAAGACAATGACAGTGAGTGGTTAATATACAGTAATACAAAGGAAAAAAAAAAAGATACAAATGCCCTTTTGCAATCTTTTGTTTTTCACTTTACTTTGATTCAACCGTGTTGTTGCACTCTTACCACCCGGTAATTTGCAAAATTGAGCACCAGTTCTCCTTCCACTGTGTCAGAAGCTGGCATGTGGAAAATACTTTCCTTCCTGACTTTGAAGAGGATGTAATGGAATGAAGCCTCATTTTTAATCACCTTTACATTTTTTTGATAGATTTAATTCAGTCTTTACTTAAAGGAGGTAATTCATACCAGCCTCTGAATTGTCTCAAATCAAGAGAATATTTTTTGTCTTGACTTTTGGGATGCATTTAGCAAAACTTATTGTTGGCCCCTTGCTATTCATTTTCCCATGCTCTGTCATCCATTTCACCCTTGAATATATGCTTTGTGAATGACCTTTCATGTCTTGTTTCAAGAATATCAGACACTCTTTTCATTCACAAATTTCTCAAGTGATGGAAAATTAAAACATTTAGATAACAGCTCCTATATGTTTTGAGTATGCAATCAAGGAAATAACAGACAAAAATTAAGTCAATCAACTCTATAAAGCTCAAGAAAATTAACATTTCTATAAATAGTCTTCATGGAAAGTTTAGGATTCAATTTTAATATCATAGTCATTTTATTCAAGGAAAGAGTAATGTCAGATAAGTGCTTCCAAAATATCTTCAGAATATTACCTGTCTTATAAATATTATTATAAAAATCAAATATGTGTTTCTATGGCTATAACATGAAATTTAAACAAATTCCAGTAGCACTGCTACCAAAATAATTCACTCCAGTGATGGGAGGAAATGACTCAGTCAAAGAGGGAACTGCAAGTAAAAATTCTTCAGATCCTGTTTCTGATACTGATATTCTGTGTCATCTTCTGGAAAGTCACTGAACTAGTTTTATTGATGATAAAGCAGAGATTATGATACTTTCTTCACAGGCGAGTTGTGAGGATGCTTATGAAGTGCTTTGTATCTGCAGGAAGAAAGTCACTGCACAAGTACAAACTATCAACAACTTTCCATCATTTCTATTATAAATAACTAATCTACTTGCTTATTTCCACAGGACAGATAATTACTCATTCCTCCTTTAGGGTATATAAACTAGTTGCCCTGTTAAACAACAGTAAAATTAAAATCTTACAGATATTTTGAAGTGCATCAATATGGAAAAGGATGGTGGGGGGAAGTAGACTGCCCCCACCATCAAAGTATATCCTTTACACATTCCTGGCACTACATCAAGGTTAAGTTAAAAGCAGCACTTGAAGGCAGTTGCATGTGGTAGATTGTACAACAAGGCTCATTAGCCAATGGTGAGTCTTATGTAAAGGTCTTTAATGTGGTACGATGGCATTTTTCAGCCTCTTTTAAAAGGGAAAAAGTTAATAATGTGAAAGTTTTATTACTTTTCTTCTTTTAAAGAAGTGCCTTTTTGTAGTGAAACATTGTGGCTAGTTAGAGCAAAAGCTCAGGGAATTTCCTTCACTCTGGGAATGACTGTAATTATACAAGGGGAAGGGACCACAGCAGTAAACTGGCAACATACCAAGGTCTTAACCCCTGAGACAGGAGGTGGAGAAATAGGTGTTAGCAGTCTTACACAAGTCCTTAAAGCATAAACATATGGTAAATCCATTACCTAAACTACAAAGAATGGAACCTTGCTAATAAACCTATTTACTAGGTTAAATAAATACTGAAAGTGTTTAAAAAAGGCGAGCTGTGTGACTTTTTAAAATCAAACATTTTTCACTTGTCAGAATTTGTTGTTGGGAATCTGTGAAACATGATGGCCCTTCCAACCCCATGAACACACACAGTCATGTTCTCCCCCCTCACCCCCAGCTCAGTACTTGCCACCACCGCATGAAACCAACAGCATTTATTTGTGAACTGCCTGTGCCACTGTCTGCACTGACACAGTTCTCCATCACCCCACTTGGCTGCTGGCACTCATGGTGAAAAATAAAACGTAGGTGGGATTCAAGCATATTTATCACCTTGTTGTCCAGCCCTGTGCTCCATAGCATGTTTGATTTTATCCAGCATAAATAAGGTCTAATTTCAGAAGCAATAATATTCCGTAGGAAAAAAATACAAATCTTCTACTGTCTTCAGAAGTGGCGTACTGCCAGTAGCTCTAGCAGCAGTTCCAGTGAATATTTTTGCACCAACCTTATTACAAAAATGTTATAAGGCAGATAATAAAGGGCACCAAAGCTAAGGAGAACTGTGTTTTACAGAAGCAATACTAAAGTGACAATTGCTTTGCCAAATAATTGCCCTTCTGCAAAATGTGGGAATGGGATATCCAGCAATATGTTTTAAAGCCTCTCACGGTGGTTTCGTGGATTTGTAGCAAAGTGCCATTGATCTAAAGCCAGCTGAAGTCAATGGGCTGATTCCCTGCTTAATTCCCTGCCCTTTGAAACTAGGTGGTGTGGCTACATGTTTGAGATAGTGGTGTGGTAGTTTTACAATCAGGTGTCTCCTCACTGGGGTGGCTGCTCAGTGCTCACCCTCTCTCCTGAAGGATTCATGTGAATTTGCCCTCTAATTTACCAGCCTGTGAAGGGTACTCCTTTCCTGCTGCCAGTGAGTGACATGCTTGTGATCCACTTTGTGTTGCATCAAGTTCAAACAAAACATTATTCAGGAAAAAAAGGAAAAAAACACTTTTAAATTTCATGTGCCTGTGGAAATTCAGTGATATTTGGTCATTAGCTTGACTGAAATCTGTCTAAGTGTATACCTAAACACAAGCCACTTGTTCTCAAGCAGTATTTATGGCTAAGGAAGCAAGGTGGGAGATCTATTACTTTTGCTCATACTCTCCATCAAGCCTCCCTCTGTAAATACACAGTCAAACATTAACGATGACCCTCATCTGCTTCAGGTTCATTAGTGGAGATTCCTGTGCCTACATGGAATGCCACTGACATCTAGCATGGAGCCCTTGTGCTAGCAGGGTGGAGAGTATCAGATTTAAAAGCACTGAATTATTATAATTTAAAAACATGTTATTGCAGAAGATAGGTAACAAGCTGCAATTTAAAGAAAGTGCTTCATATTATGTAATTATGATGGTTTCATTCGGAAAAAAGAAAAAGGTCAGTATAAAGTTGCAGTTGTAACAATTAGTTATGAGATTTTAAAGAGTGGCAATATATAAATAGTTGCCTTGTGGTAATTTTACATTAGGAGTAATCTATTGTTTAACAAATGCTGAGGGAAAATTATTTGGTTTTGCAATAAAAATATATCAAAGCAGAAAACAATCTATGTAGATTATAAGGGTTATTCTTTTAAACAGTGCCATTATTTGTGATGAACTCTTATCCAGCTGCTGATGGATAAAAGTATTTCTGTATAAGAGTATTTCTGTATTAACTGACAGCATCAATATTGCACTGCACTCAAAAAGAAACAGGTAAATAGGGAAATCAAGTGAATGTTTTAACTAATGCCATTCCAGAACCATTGAAATATTTTACATATATGAATACACCTGGAGCACTACAGACACCAGCTGGTATTGGACAAGACATTTCTTTGCATTTTAAAGTTATTTCAATACTGCAGAACAGAATAACAGATTTAGAGAAAACTTTGGAGCCATTTGGAGATGAAGTCTCAGAAAGGTCTGCTTTGATTTTCTCTTCAGTTTTCTTTTTGGGCAAAATTTGCTACCTTTTTAGCCATCACAGGTTCTTGATGCACACAAAAAAAATGCTGGAACTGGATACAGAATAAGCCAGGGCTGTGAAGGGTGATCAATGAGCATCAGAGTTATAATGATGCAGATGGCATCAAAGCATCTAAAAAAATATTCTGCATATTTTTCATATGACATAATAGTTGCAAACGTAACGATGTGGATCTTGCTGATATCTGGCTGGAAGGGCAGCACGGCCTTTACTGTTTTCAAATGACCCTGAGCATACATGTAGCATCTGAGGGTGTTGATGGAGAGGAAAGGATGCACAAGCCCTTCTTTTTACCACCTCTCCCTCCAAATGTGCACGGGGTGATAGCAGTCATTTGCTCAGCAGTCATTTGAAGTTGTCACTTCAGCTAGGCACAAAAGGGTGGGAACCCTCTGGCCAAACAGACATTTGCACCTGAGCTAGTCAGGTAATAAAATAGGGTGTGATTCACCCAAAGATTAGAAAGCAATGAATTGCTTGCTGGAAATGCCTGTCTCTGTGGACTATAAAAGGAGCCAGTGTGGGTAGCCCAGAGGTAACCATCATGGACATCTAAAGGTGTAATGAATTTTGCTTGGAGTGTGGAACAACAGACTGTGTTTCTGTGAAGTCTCATGAGAGCCTGGGGGGTAAGAGAAATTAATCTCCTCCCTCTTAAGAGATGGTCTCCCACAGGCAATGCCTACAGCAGGCTGATGCAGCAGAATCCCCTGTTTATCTCAAGTCATGGAAATGAGCAGGATAAGTAGCTCTGCTGCCTTTACACAGGGCTAGTGCTAACAGCCCAGGAAAGCCCTGCTGGGACAGACAGCAGAGCAAATGGACATACTAGTGCATTTAGTTTTGGTGTTGTTTGTAGATTATTACAATCATGCTTAAAATTACTGGTAGCACCTCTACGAGTTAAATATCACATACAGCAGTGCTATGAAGGTCGTATTGTTACTATGCACAGTAAGTTGGAGCCAGATGTACAGTACAAGAGATCTCTTTCAGGCACAGAGTGTGAAACCTGAAAACAGCAGTTTAGTTGAGTGATCCACAAAATCCCCACATAACCACTTAATCACACAGGAACTTGCAAGGTACCTTAGCTATTTATATATTCCACATTAAGCAAGCATTGGATAAAAGCAGAAATACTGAGGTAATGACTGGAACCCCAAAACTTTCTTCCCTCAGCAAAGTAACCTAATCATTCATTTGCAGAGCTAACCCAGCTCTTGCTTCCTCTCCTTAGTCCCGTAAGATATAAAAGGCAGTCATCTCAGATCCTCAACAAGCTCTGTAAGCCAGTAAACTCTTGTGTGAAAGGCATGCAGCTCTGCTTCCTCTGGCTGTGCCCTAAAATACATGTAAAATAGCTGCCTGTATTCTGAGAGATGTCTTATTTTAAGACTTAGCTTGTTTTTTTTTTTTTATTTAGCCTTCAGAGACATCTAAGGCTGCAGGTAGGCATCTAAGCCGAATCTCCCTTTTTTACATTCCTTGGATGCCTTAAGTTGTCAATAATTCCACTGCCAGCAGAACAGTTATTTCACAGAACACTGTCCAGCTGGATGTGCTGGGTGTTGAAACCTATCTATCTCCTCCTGTTCACTGTACTTTGAACTATGATGTCTAAGTCAGGTATGTGAATTGTACTCTTGGAGTGAGAACCAAGACATCATGAGTGGCAGCAATAGGCAATGGCATGCCTGTGGGTGTTTTGGGGGGGATATTCTTAGGCTGATCATTCACTATCTCTTTTCTTTCTCAAAGGCAAAGGTTATTTTCCTTCATGAGACAAACTATGAGGCAAACTATGTAATAGCAATAACCCTAATGCCTGTATGGACAGGACTTTGGAGAACCTAAGTGGGTTGGGCAAACTCCTTTTCTTTGCATAGAGCCTGGCTGTGATGTGTCCCAGTCACCACCTCAGTCTGCAGCAGATTCTCACACTCACCCCCCAGGGATGGGGGCTCCCAGCAGCACAGGGGGCTGCAGGAAAACCTCTTTCTTCACAGATTTTATGCACAGCACTTCTGGGGTACTGAGCTACCCAGGTGTCCAGATGTAGATATGAAACTGTGTATTCCTGGTGTCTTGACAAAAGAGTGACTGGAGACAAACATCACGTGCAATAGTCTAAATGAGTTTGAGGTTAACCTTAAACTATGCACTGCAGTAGGTATTTGTTTATTTTCTTTTCAGATTGTTTTCATAAACACTTTCTAGTTGGGTACCAGAGCCTCTTTTTTTCAGTTTCTATACAAGAACCCAAAGCTCTCGTCTCTTTGAATGTCATGGTTGACAAATCACCAGTGTTGTCAGCCATTGCTGCATGTAATTTTCTGGGAAAGAAAATATGGTTTTCTAGAATAAACATGAAAGGATTATTTGTTTAAACAGTTCACATTTTCCAGAAGGAATTATGATATTAATAAATTCAAATATAGTTGTTTGTATGTTCCGAACAGTATATTCTCCTTTTCTGTGCTGCCACACATAATCATTTGCAGTGATACACAGCAGGTGCTAGTGAAGCAGAAATGTTACTTTATTGTGAATCGAAGCAAAATAGCATAAGCAGAAGATGAAATTGTATGTTAGATATTGCTGGTAGTTTTTAGGCTTTCAGGATTGCTTTTGTTTTCTACAGTTACATCAGTCTAAAGTTTGATTACAAAGAAAATCTATACTCAGTTTTCTTCCTTGTTTAATTCTGTTAGGTACAGTGAAGTTAATGCAGAGAATGTATTTATCTGAGCATTCTTATTATGCTGGTACAGATGCCTTCAATGAAAAAGAATATATATAAATCATAAAGTCAGCTGATGGTAAAGCAACCCTATTAGTACACATTTTAAACATTAAAAAAAAAAAAGAAAAAGAAGAGCAATAACTACAAAGTCTTGGTTCCTGCATTCCTTGCAAATACAAAGCTCTTTCTGTTTTCATTGGGCGTTTCAGACGTGTGAGGAATGTACAATCGGATCCTTAAAATCAAAATTATAATCATGTCTGTGAATGCCATTTTAAAACAAGGAAACACACTCCATCAGTCACAGGCAGTTAGAGGCACAGTCAATCTAAGGACATACAATTTTTCCAGTGGTGGTGGTGGTTTTTAACGGGCAAACTTTACTGTACAATTACATTGTTATGTAAGAGTGGCAAAGCAGATTTAGCTGTTACTTTTTCGAAGCAAATATAGGCCCGCATTTTACACCTTAGTCTGTTCATGTGCTTGATTAAACATGTTTATAAATAGCTCCCCTCATCTTCCTTACAAATGCTTCGGGTTCAGAGTCAGCATCTGGTTCATAGCACAGGCTACTGGAATGAAACTGAGATGCAAAATTCAAGCAAAGATTCTGTAACACACAAAATTCAGAGGAGCTGAGGTCAAAAGTTTGACTTTTAGGTTCATTGGTCCACTTTCTCACTCAAACAGTGTACTAGACTGCTTAGTAATTCAGGCAGAAGAGTCTCTTGAGATTTATTTTGAATTTCTCTTTCTGGGTGTTTGCTGAAAACCAAATTATGCTCTTAGGAGTAAATGAGTAGGTGCTGTAGCAGGAGCAATTCTTAAGCTTTTAATTGGTATGAAAGAGCCACTAATAATTTGTACTACTCAACATAATTTTCTAACAACAAGAATGAAAGCTGTTGCATCTTTGTTACCCTTTTACAAATGATCATCAATTAAAATATCAATGATCAGCCTTCCAGAGAAATTGCTGACTCCCAAATGAGAAGTTTGTGTTGCAACTCTACCTGTTTCAGCTATCCCTCGACAAAAGTGTCCACACAACACAAATTACTCCCAAAGGCCTAGACTGCCAGATTTGGCAACCAATATTTTGGTGCCTCGATATTGCATTCATAACTGGAGGATTGGAAGAATCCATTTTCCAAATGCTGAACAGCCACTGTCGCTACTGATACTAGTTTATTCAAGAAAGTCTTTTTGGATTCAGTCAAAGATGAGGTTTTTCGTTCCCTTTCCTCAGGTGCAGCTCAGGAGGGTGTCCATTTTCTACTAATGACTTGAACAAGCAGTGAATTATCCCTGCCTAACAACCCTGATTCTCCTTGACTTTTAACATGAATGCTTCTCTCGCTGTTTCAGTCTGCTAAAACCAAGTTCAACTGAATGTAATAAGATTAAGACTGTATAATAAATAATACACTACAGTTTTATGACATGAAGCATTATTGCAAATATAATTTCCACCAAGACATGGAATTTGATATTGCAATGAATGTACAGTAAGTTCTTTGTGCAAATTAGGACCTGTGTGCATTCCTTATAAAATGCCAGCAATTAAAATGAAAAGGCAACATGTATAGCAGCTTGATGTTTTTTTTTTCCTAGCAAGCTGGATTAAAAGGAGTAGAATATATTTGGCAAAGAAAATCTAACCAGCTTCAGAAGACTGTGTAATCCAATTGCTAATAGATGATTTGTGATTGTTTTCTTGGCATTCCATAAAATACATAAACGGCTTCCAGTGTAGGCTTAGGGTAAAAAGGGAAATGAATGCATATTACAGCAATACGTGAAAAGCTACAAATTACTTTACAAAGGGACAAACCTCAGAACTACTCTGTTATTACTGAGGCTAAACTTCCATCCATTCCAGGATGAAGCTTTGACTCAGTAAGGGTCACAGGATTTGACTCTAGAAAGAGATGATACGATTAGGGTTTGCTGTTATGTGGAATGAAAAATATATAAAGCTACATGAGGGAAAGCACTACTTAAATGCCTTGAATCAAGTGAACTTTGAAGTCAATATAGTCTTTAAGAAAGCACTGATGTTAATTCAGTGGAAGGTTTTTTCCATCAGAAAGGTATTGCTGCAAAATTCACATTTCTAAGTCCTTTTTCAATAAATGCTCTGTAGAACTTTTTCTCCCCTTGAAACAGGCAGTGCTAAATTCACCAGCAAGAAAAACCTACCACCTACTGTTACAAAAGTGTGAGGGAGGGAATCTGGGGTGGCTGATGGAGAGAAGATGAGTGGGCACAGCTGATGTTCAGTGTCCTATTGCCACTGTCAGAGGCAGAGTATGAGGTCATGTTGGCCATTAGTCTGAATAGCATGAGATTTCTTCTATTCCTATGGAATATTTCAGATGTGATCCGTTCATAACAAGCAGGCTTAACATAGTTAGGGACTATGTCAGGGATGAATGTGCAAAGTTTAGTATGATATTTATGGTAAAAAGAAATTTGTTCTTTGTCTTATTTCAGGTTTTGTATGGAGTAATCTGTGCCCACAAAATCATACAGACTTTGCATGAACAAGAATGCCATATTTAAGATGTGGAAGATTACTCTGCTGGACCACTACCAACTTAAAACAGAGATTCATTTTCACTGTTTTGGTCAGCTGAATGGATTATTTTATCACTCTTCTACCAGAAGTCCTTGATCTCAGAAAACCCCAAGAGTCTGGGAAAGAGCAATGGCAAGAGCTCCTTCAGCCCTACATGCAGCAATTGCAAAGGAAACCAGAAGCTTCCTCACCAGTTCCAGTTCCTTAACTAGACCCTGAAACTCTGTAACAAGCTCTTAACTGACTCACAGTGCCCTGTTCTCTCAGGCTGAAGCCACAGCTTCTGGAAAGAACTGACTTTTCATCTCAGCCAATAAAAATTAACAGAATTGAAAACCTTTCTCCTAAGGAATACTTCAGAGCTATTAGATGATGATTTCAGTGGTCCAGATGGGTTAGTTCCCTGGTAGAGCTTGAGCCCGTTATTTGAACAGAAGTCACAGAAATCTTGAAAGCTCCTAAGCACTCTGAAATGAGTCCTCACTGTATCCGGTAGCAAAACAACTGGCCCCACAGTTTCTGAGGTCCCAACATCTTCTCAGATTAATGCATCATCTGACTCAGAAGACACCTACATGTGGCAGCCAATAAACAACAGCAGTTATATTCTTGTTTCCACTTCCCCTTTTTTTGACATGGTCATTGAGAAGACAGCAGCATTTGAGTTCCATCTCTGATGAATAACCTTCTGCTGCTTGGGGTCATGGGTGAGCAGCAGGGACCTCTCCTACAAGCTGAGTACCATATTTCAACATCCACACATATTTTGTTTTGATGGCAGTGCAGAAATAAATGAAGTCCCACTGCACTGGATGCAACGAAAACCTAAGAAATCACAGACACACAGATTTCTGGGGCAACAGTGCTACTACTGTTCACTAACACTGCTTGAGATAATACAAAGTTCTGGGACAGAAGCACCTTATACCTACACACAATATAGATTCCTTTGTCATTTGTTGATAGCCTGTCTTAATTTTCTCATTGCAGATATCCCAATATCCAAAATAAATTAATTGATAGCAGCAACTGACATTTTCCTTAATTTTTTGCTCTGCTTGATCTTTGCTACGGGGCATGTGAAAAAAAAACAGACAAAAGGAGGGTATTTGGGAAACACCGTTATGTGCAAAGGGCAAGCTATTCTGTGTTTTATAGGTGATATGCATTCCCACTATTAGATTTATATAGGAGAGGAAAGAATATAAATGTATATCCTTTACATTGATACATGTTGGAGCCATCCACATACAGCCACAGCCGTACCTATAAACAAAGTACATTTCCTAATTGTACAAGTGCTCTTTACATATCTATAAATTCCAAGCAATATATCAGAATTATATATTTAATGTACAGAATATATATTCTGTATTTAAAAACCTTTCCTGCTAAAGTGAGTACACTACTACACTGTAAAAGTAGTAGAAGAATTGAACATTTCTAAATAAGTATAAAAATTAATCAGTAACAGAGGTTAATATCTGAGCATTTACACTCAGCTAAGCTAACATGATGAAATGTTCTTATTCTGGTATCTAGACCTACCATGAATAACAGGGTTTAACCAGTCCTCACCAGTTTTAGCCAGTGCTTAAAATTTAACCTGTCTTTTCCATAGTAAATAGCTATCAAATATTTTTCTGTGATGCCTCGTTTTAGTTGAATTTATTAATTGTTTAGATAATTGCAATTGTAAATGGAATGCTTCACTGATTCTGTAATTAGGGAGTCTGAATTTGAAATAATTTATTAGGTCTTAATTTATGTGCTGTGAAATCTGTTAGATCATTTGCTAGTCAGTATGTTGTCTAGAATAAAGGCATTTCTACAAAGGGATTTTAGGGTGAGGGTCACCAGCGTAATCAGAAACATACTCAGTCTGGCCTCCAGTTAAAGATTATATGCTTTTAAGTGTATTTCTGTTTTGCAAAATGGCCTTTTGAAGACATAGCCATTTCAACAAAATTCCTTTTTTCTATATAAAAAGAGAAAGAGCAATTATTTTGCACTGTTGTTTGACTTCCCACCACCACCACCCTTTCCCCTAGATATAGATGACCCAGCTGATCAAGTGTGAGAAGTACATAGCTCTCTGGACTGACTTGTCTGAACCTTTGGAATGAAATCTTCAAAGTTAGGAGCAAAAGTTGGCATTAAGACTAAGCAGGGATTTGATTAAAGATTTGGATTTACCCGCACAATAAATTGAGCCAAACCAATTCTTGTCTCGTACAAAGGCACACTTATGTTTTCCACAGTGTAGGGAAGGAAGTGACATTAGTTGGCTTTCAGTTGTAATTTATTGTATTCATCCATACACTTATTATAACACAGAGGATTTGTCAGTATGTCCATTATAGAAACAGGACTGGGGCTTTTTTGTTGTTAAGCTCAGCTGTAACAAATGATATTTGACTTAAGTCTCAAATCTTGTCTGCTTGTGCATGCCACTCAAATTGAAAACTTACACTTCGAATGTCTTTAGAAATGCACCTGTAGGGGGTTTTAGGGAAAAAGGTGGGGCTGCTGAACATATTGCTTTGGGCAGGATTTATCTGACCAAATATATATGTCTATATATCAATATAGACATATGTAGATGTCTATATTGTAGACTTATGTAGATGTCCATATGTAGATGTCAGTATTTCAATTAATCACATGCCCTACATAACTAAAGAAGAAACGAGGTGTGATTCATTTAAACTCAAAGACATCAGCTATAGAGTGAGATAAATCATGCCATAGGCACACAGAAGAGTACCTGTAAGAAGGGAATTAAAGGAGATCAAGTTGTAGTCATTTAAAGTGAGGTGAGATGAATTTCACTCCGATCAGTATGGTAGACTGGAATGACCAGAAGTTTAATGTTCTGAAGGTACTTTTTATCCTAGTGATGACCTAATCCTAAAGGATTTTTTTTTCCATTGTTAATGACTTTTCTTTTAATAGTCAAGGAACTTATTCTTCATTAATCATCTCATTTACAAATATTCCGTCTCTGGACAAAGACAGAACTTACCACATTTGGATCTATGACTGTGGTCTTGAAACATGCATATTCAGCTTCATTGTCTTTAGTGTGAATAATAAACTTAAAATACAGAACAGGGGTAAGAGTCTGAGCCTTTCACTCCTTCTTTTGCCATTATGTCTCTTTTAATGTTACCTTCTTTAAGAACATCTAAGCAAAGCTATCTGCACAACACCACAAGTTGGAGCAACAGGATGGATTCCCTCAGGGCCAAGAAAATGCTTATCAGAAGGCAAAAATCATGATTATTTCTTTTACATGCTTGCTTTTATTCCCTACTTGACTTGCTGCTTTCTACCCTGTTACTATATTACCTGGATTCCCAGGAGTTTTCTAACTCTCAGCCAATAACCCTAACCAAGGAGGAGGAGGGAGTGTTACATGTCTGTGAGAACCTTTGCAGTTTGTTGCCACTGAGTGAATTGGAACAATTTAGCTTTGAGGAAGTGATTTATACACACACATCCATCAGATCTAACCTGCTCTGCTCTGTTAACTCTCTGTTTGATCTCTGGAGGGTTGAGTAGATTAGGGAGGGTCTTCACACGGAGGTTTCATTAACAGCCAATCAGTTAACCTGGCATGACTCCTGTTTGTGCATTTGGATACTTTAAAGAGGGAATAAAAGGGAAGAAAGAAAAAGACGTTAATTGGTATCATTATTTCCCAGTTCAGGAAACACCAATCATGCTGTTAGAGAGAATTTACTTCCTATTTCCTTGATTTTATTTTTTTTTTTTTAGCCAGTGTAGAAAACAGAATTCAGGGTTATAATTTAAGCCATTCAAAAACACTGATCACAACATGTGAATTCTGGCAGCAAGAAGTACATCAGTAATCAAAGAGCACATTAAACATCCAACCATAAGCCACGAAAACTTGCATAGTACAATCCCGTTTACTGAGATAGGGAATGCAGGCCAAGCTGTTGCACTTTTTAAATATACCAGATTAATGGGTCTCTCCTTACTATCACCTATCAGGAATCTGATCAAGTCAAATGATTGATCCTGTTATAAAACAAAGTTAAAGAACAAAGTCAGAATCATATAACAATATGACTATTATTGTTATCCATGGGAAATTTTGAGATATTAGTGGCACCTTATTCTGGAACAGAATAACCAGAGTTGCAGCAGTGACTCCCCTTGCGAGCACAGCACACTGTGTCTCTGTGGTTTACAGAACAGGGATATATTATTAATGAAAGGATTAAATTTAGTACTTCATGATATCCTTAGAAACCAAATGGCTGGTTGCAAACCAGTGAAGTGCTCACCATAGTTTTACAGTTTATAAACTGATGAAAGCACATGAAAATTGTTAGTTTCTTATTGGACTCAAGAACTTGGAAAAAAATAGACAAGTATGAGAAATTTTGGGGAAAAATGTAAAGAAAGTTGACAGAGGAACTGTGTGGGCTTATTAGCTGTAACTATAACAACAAGATGGAAAAATATGGCAATAGTTATTAATATTTATTTCAATAACAAAACACAAAGGTCTGATGCTACCTTCTATACAAGCTGTCACAATCTCTGAATGTTTAAATATTTATCTGTTATTAATGAATACCAATAGTCCACCTTATCTCAGACTCTGTCCATCCCATACTCTCTCACCCCCCACCTCCCAGACATCCAGAAAAACAGATGTGCTCTGTAATATGCCCTGATATTTAAACGATAACAGACTATTTAGTACAAAGTTTTGGAAATTTACTCTCTTTCATATTAAGGTTACAATTCAAGCCCCACTGGCATCTGCAAATGTGGTGATAACACACAAGAGAGAAAGAGACTGCTGGAGGGAAAGACTAGATTTAGGGCTTCATGGATAAAAAGCAGCAACTTTAACTGTGCACAGAATTTTACTGGTAGTAAGATGCTTTTCCTGCTGAATTGTTTCCTGTATTTCCTTTACCTTTCATTACCTTTCTCTTTGAAGCTTTTGCAAGAAACCTACAACAGTCCTATCATCAGTTCCCCAAAATGAGCAGTCTCTTTTCCCCAATGGCAAGGATATGAACACTGCTACTGCCTTATATGATCAAACTAGAGATTCTCCTAATCCAATAGAAAATAGAAAATTTTGTATTCATCACAATGTTTTTTTTATTGTTAAAAATCACATCCC
The DNA here is from genome assembly GCA_020745775.1 of Theristicus caerulescens. Classification (NCBI taxonomy): domain Eukaryota; kingdom Metazoa; phylum Chordata; class Aves; order Pelecaniformes; family Threskiornithidae; genus Theristicus; species Theristicus caerulescens. The sequence continues at coordinate 14,275,716 of CM036561.1, forward strand.
TGGATATATGTTTATTATCCATGTACAGGTATCCTATATATCCATGCAGCCTTTATGATATCTTGAATTTTCCTCTATTTTCTATGGTGATGAATTCCACAATGTCAGCAGCAACAGCTGGAATGCCCCTCCACAATTAACACTGTTAACATGCTGCCACTGTTCCTCTGATTTTTATGTCTTACGTATTATCTGTTGTCTTATAGTATAGTTATATCAAAACTCTGTGTACCTAGGGATGACTGTCTGTTCTGAACCAGCACAATACCTGGGACAAGGGGCTGTATTCGTTAGGAGAACATAGTATGATAGGATATAAGTTCATTTCATTTTTGATGAAAGTAATTTTATTCCTGTGTTAGAAGACATGGAAAGAAAAAGGTTGTGATCTATGATTTCTGTGTTTAATTTACACCTCTTTTACAGATTTGTGTGAGATTGAAAAGCATGCAAGCACTGGGAGTTTAAAATCTTAAAAAGTTATTTTAACAGCTTTGTAAAAGGAGTGTATTTTCCCTCATACAGTCTTTCCCTGATAATGTTCATTTCTCTATGCTTTATAATGTGCTTTGACTTCATGAAAAGCACTGTAAAAACAGTATTTATTTGTCTGTTGGTTTCCTGTACTGAAAATGATCTTTCCATGATGATAAAAGTGAACAGAAGCTATGTAACTATCATGTCTTTGGAGATTTTATTGCCAGAATAAGGAATGCCTCCTTTGACCTCTCCCGGCTGTAGCAGGCTTTGGATCTAGCCCCCTAGGAAATGGAAAGTACATTGTCATAAAATACAGGGGATAATTTTCATTATGAAGTTACCAAAGTCAGATACTGAATGGCATGTATTTCTGGTAAAACCTGAACCTTTTGTTACCTTGTTTTAACCCAACATTTTATAGTGGTTTATGCAAGGATTACTATTGGAAGTTGAGCAATAGGATGCATTGGCTTCCTAGGTTTACGTTTAACTGAATGTGACTCCACAGTCTCAATAAAAAGGGACTGGCGAAAAGACTGAAAAAAAAAAAAAAGCTGTTAATCCAGCTGGGCAGATGTAGGCAACAGAGAGAGAGAATTACTGCCACAAAGTCATAAAGGATGCAAGTAATCTGTCTGAAGCTAGGTGCACTCAGCCTGCTTTGGAAATTAAAATAAAGACAGCATCCATTTTGTATACAAGATGGTATAAGATTTTGTTTTCATTGTTTTCCAAAAGGATACCCACCTTCACCCACAGCCAGCTCACACTGTTGAAACAGGGATTGATGCAGAGATGGAAACAATCAAGTGAAGCAGCAAACGCCGCAGCCCATTTCAAAAGCATTCCTTTTCCAGGCCATCAGCCGCAGCAGCAGTGCGGGAAGCCTTCCCTGATTTTACCACTACTGAGCGGCAGCTTGATGGTGTTTATGCATTGCGGGACCCCACTGGTGAGGAGACCTGCAGCTCCAGAGCACCAGAAGTGACGCTAAGAGAAATGGCTACAATTGACAATGGAGCTGTTCACAGCACTAAGGCTGCGAGCCCATCAAGCATCCCCTCTATCACGTTTATTGCTCATTACTCAGTTGTAAAGAGGCTTTTTTATCCCAGAGAATTTAACTGAAATATTTGCTTTTCTGATATTTTTCTTATTCAGCAAATGAACATCAGGTTTGACAGACATCAGTGGGTCTAAGAGTTCATGGGTTACATTTATCTTAAAACTATGCTACAAGGCTTATGTAATGCTTCAGCGCAGGCTGTCAAACATGTTTGTCCTCCCCATTACATTAACTAAGACTGTTGTGTCACTGGGCTCTTCGTGCCCCCTTTTCAGCTTTATTAGGGGTCCCTTATCTTATGCTTTGACTGCATGTTTTCCAATGCTGAAACTATACAGAGACTTAAATCTTATTTGTGGCCTCCGGGTGAGCCTATAACACCATAAATATAATGTTTAGAATCACAGAATCATAGAATTGTTTAGTTTGGAAAAGACCTTTAATATCATCAAGTCCTAGCACTGCCAAGTCCACCACTAAACCATGTCCTCAAGCACCACATCTACACATCTTTTAAATACCTCCACGGATGGAGACTCAACTTCCCTGGGCAGCCTGTTCTATTGCTTGACAACCCTTTCAGTGAAGAAAATTTTCCTAGTATCCAATCTAAACCTTCCCTGGTGCAACTTGAGGCCATTTCCTCTTGTCTTATCACTTGTTACTTGGGAGAAGAGATCGACACCCATCTCGCTACAACCTCCTTTCAGGTAGTTGTAGAGAGTGATAAGGTCTCCCCTCAGCCTCCTCTTCTCCAAACTAAACAACCCCAGTTCCCTCAACCGCTCCTCATAAGACTTGTGCTCTAGAACATTCACCAGCTTTGTTGCCCTTCTTTGGACATGCTCCAGCACCTCAGTGTCCTTCTTGTAGTGAGGGGCCCAAAACTCAACACAGTATTTGAGGTGCAGCCTCACCAGTGCCAAGTACAGGGGGATGATCACCTCCCTGGTCCTGCTGGCCACACTATTTCTGATATAAGCCAGGATGCTATTGGCCTTCTTGGCCACCTGGGCACACTGATGGCTCATATTCAGCTGGCTGTCGACCAACACCCCCAGGTCCTTTTCCATCAGGCAGCTCTCCAGCCACTCCTCCCCAAGCCTGTAGCGTTGCATGGGGTTGTTGTGACCCAAGTGCAGGACCCAGCACTTGGCCTTGTTGAACCTCGTACAGTTGGCCTTAGCTCATTGATCCAGCCTGTTCAGATCCCTCTGCAGGGCCTTCCTACCCCTCAGCAGATCAACACTCCTGCCCAACTTGGTGTCGTCTGCAAACTTACTGAGTGTGCACTCGATACCCTCATCCAGATCATTGATAAAGATATTAAACAGGACTGGTCCCAACACTGAGCCCTGGGGAACACCACTTGTGACCGGCCACCACCTGGATTTAACTCCATTCACCACCACTCTTTGGGTCCGGCCATCCAGCCAGTTTTTTACCCAGCAAAGAGTACACCCATCCAAGCCATGAGCAGCTAGTTTACCTCAAAACTTCATCCTCTTTCACTTTTCTCCTCTGACACTGCAGCTCTAGTGCTAAGCCTGGAATGTTACAGTGATTTCTATGGCAAATGGATGTCAAACACAGGAACAGAGTTTTGCTTGATCCTGTGAGGAAGCAAGACTGGGAATCAGAAAACTTTTATCAAAAGATGAAGAAAAGATTTGTAACAGAAAAAAGATCAGTAACAGCAGTGAAAAGGCAGAAGTTTTTCCCAAATATTTCCAAAATACATTAATGAAAAAATCCTCTCAGTATATGCCACTGATGATGATGATAAAATACTTTTCATTTTAATAGTAGCTCAAGAAGATATTAAAAAATAGCTCCTAAAAGCAGGCATCAGTGTGTCCAAATAACATATTTAAAGATTTCAGAGACAGCTTGTGAAGGAACTCTCTGGGCCATTAATGTTGGTTTTCAATACATCATGGTACACTGGAGACATTGCAGAGAGCTGAATGTTGTGCCAATATTTTAAAACGGCAAATAAGATGACCCGGGTCATTATAGGCCTGTCACACTGATATTGATCCTAAGCAAAATAGCTGGCTGATACAGGACTTGATTAATACAGGAAGGCAAGAGACTGGCATAGATGAGTCGAGACCTGCTGGTCAAACTAAAGGGCAAGAAGGAAATGCACAGGCAGTGGAACCAGGGACAGGTATCCTGGGAAGAGCATAGGGATGGTGCTCGGTTGTGTAGGGATGGGATCAGGAAGGCCAAGGCATGGATGGGGCTGAACTTGGCAAGGGATGCAAAGAATAATAAGAAGAGCTTCTACAGGTATGTCAGACAGAAAAGGAAGGTCAAAGAAAGCATACCCCTTGATGAGCAAGACTGACAAACTGTCCTTACCAACGGACAAGGAGAAGGCTGAGGTACTCAACAACTTCTTGCAATGGAGGCACATGAAGGACTTCTTTGTCATGGAGGACAGGGAGATAATTTGAGACAGCCAGCACAGCTTCACTAAGGGCAAGTCCTGCCTGACCAGCCTACTGGCCTTCTGTGATGGAGTGACTACATCAGTGGACAAGGGAAGAGCTACGGATGTCATCTATCTGGACTTCTGTAAGGCCTTTGACGTGGTCTCCCACAACATCCTTCTCTCTAAGTTGGAGAGGTACGGATTTGATGGGTGGACTGTTCGGTGGATGAGGAATTGGTTGGGTGGTCACATCCAGAGGGTAGCGGTCAATGGCTCAATGTCCAGATGGAGATTGGTGAAAAGTGGTGTCCCTCAGGGGTCCATATTGGGACAAATGCTGTTGAATATCTTCATCGGTGACACTGACAGTGGGACCAAGTGCACCCTCAGCAAGTTTTCAGACCACACCAAGCTGAGTGGTGCAGTTGACACCCCTGAGGGATGGGATGCCATCCAGAGGGACCTAGACAAGCTGGAGAAGTGGGCCTGTGTGAACCTCATGAGGTTCAACAAGACCAAGTGCAGGGTCCTGCACCTGGGTCAGGGCAACCCCAGGTATCAATACAGGCTGAGGGATGAAGGGATTGAGAGCAACCCTGTGGAGAAGGACTTGGGGGTACTGGTAGACGAAAAGCTGGACATGAGCCAGCAATATGTGCTCACAGCCCAGAAGGCCAACTGTATCCTGGGCGGCATCAAAAGAAGCATGGCCAGCAGGTCCAGGGAGGTGATTCTGCCCCTCTACTCTGCTCTGGTGAGACCCCACCTGGAGTACTGAGTCCAGCTCTAGGTTCCTCAGTACAGGAAAGACATGGACCTGTTGGAGTGGGTCCAGAGGAGGGCCACAAAAATGATCAGAGGGCTGCAACACCTCACCTGTGAAAAAAGGCTGAGAGAGTTGGGGTTGTTCAGCCTGGAGAAGAGAAGGCTGTGGGGACACCTTGTTGCAGCCTTTTAGTACTTAAAGGGGGCTTATAAGAAAGATGGGAACAAACTTTTTAGCAGGGCCTGTTGTGATAGGACAAGGGGTAATGGTTTTAAAGTAAAAGAGGGTAGATTCAGACTAGATATAAGGATATATTTTTTACAATGAGGGTGGTGAAACAGTGGACCAGGTTGCCCAGAGGGGTGTTAGATGCCCTGTCCCTGGAAACACTGAAGGTCAGGTTGGATGGGGCTCTGAGCAGCCTGATCTAGTTGAAAATGTTCCTGCTCATTGCAGGAAGGGTTGGACCAGATGACTTTTAAAGGTCCCTTCCAACCTAAATAATTCTATGATTCTATGTTTCTGATAAATTAAAGGAGGGTAATGCCAATCAAGATGAGTTTGCGTCAAGCTAAACTGATATCTTTTTTGATGAAATTACAAGTTTAGTTAAAAAGGGAATAATGGAGAATTCATATATTTAGACCTCTTTACAGCATTGATTTGGCACTCCCTGATTTATTTATTTATTAACTAAGAAACATGGTGACACCAATACAGTGTAGCACATATCAGTAAAACTATGTGACTGACAGGTCTCCAAAAATAACTGCAAATGAACATGCATCATTGAGAACATAGGGGGTTTTTGGATCCCCACAAGTTATTTGTATGAAAACCTGAAAAAAATACCTTCGCTATAAATATATACCTGTACTCATGTATGTATATGAATCCATCAGGGTTAGTAACTAATGAAGAGAATGACAAAGTGGTACAAGCCAGCTCATAACCTAACCGTAAACAAGCACTTTGATCCTGTATATGGCCACATGTATAGTAGTACCTCTGAGAATAATCACTACTTCTAGATTACAACCTCAAACAGTCTCTGGAACAAAAAAGAAAGAGGGGAGAGGAAGGAAGGGGGAGAGAGAGAGAAGTATCAGTGAATTATCAGTGGAGCTCAAGTTTCCAGTACGATTCTCTACTCAAAAGGGCAAATACAATCCCTAGGTACAGAAAGAGTATGTTCAAATAGAAAGGGAGGGTGCATTAACTCTGTGCTTGGAAATTGTGCTGCTGAATTTGGAGCGCTTCCCAGTGGTGGTACCCAGAGGTAAAGAACCATCCTGGGGAATTAAGAGTTTGAATAGAAGTCACGAGAATGATGTGAGGATTAGAAAACTTACTTCTTTTTGAGGTACTTGAGAGCTCAGTTAAATGATTTATGACAAAGACAGCAAAGGCATGACCATACCATGTTCTTTAGGTATTTATTTAAGGAAAAAAGTTGAATAATAGAGGGCTTTTCAGTCCACATGGAGATTTAACAGGCTCCCATTTCTATGAGCTTAAGTTGGAAAGGTTAGACTAACAGTAAGCTAAAACTGGAAAAATAACTGAAAAAATAACTTAGAGTAACATTGTTTATAGCATCCTTCCTTTTCCCTCTGGTCTCTCCCTCAGATCAATGAATCTTGAACTCTATTCTGCACAATTGTGCAGGGAGGTGAACATGTTCTCACCCAAAATTAGCCTAAAGTTGATCAGGTGGTGTAATCTCTTGGGACATACGAGATAAGTATTTTGAGCCTTCTACACAGAAGGAAGGATGTGCCTTTCATTCTCCTACACCTTGGCTAATGCTCTAACCACCCACAGCTATAGGGCAAAATCTATCATTGGTGATGATGCCACGTTTTTAAGAGAAAGCAAAGCATGCTGATACATTTGATGTGGAACACAGTTCTCTAAGAATATCCCTATCTGCTATTTCCTATGAGCATCTGCAGGTAATTTAGATGGAAAAAGAAGAAATATTTAATTTGTGGCTCTTGAATATGCACTGAATCTCCAGCTTCTCCACTGTCCTGTTGATTCACTTTCGGTTACTTGCTGAAGGAAGACTTCAGGTTCCTGGAAACCGTGCAGTTCGGTATGGAAATTATTTGCAGAACTGAGGCAACCTTGGACTTAGTCATCATCTGCAAAATATTTTTCAGGACATCAGGAACTTACTTAACTTAAAAAGTAAGCTGCACTTCACTGCTGTTCTAGATCTAGTCCAGAATGCTCTATCATGGGTGCAATTCTTACCTTGTAATCAGTTCAGAAGTATACTTGGAAGCAAAGAAATTCAATAAAATAAAACCATGCATTTTTTCATACAGATTTGAACATTGTCTTCTCTGATAGGCATATGATTTTCCAAAAAAAAGCAGGTAATAAAAGCAATTAATACAATGATCTATAGTTTTGCCTCATTACATAAATATACTTATATCTGATAGGCAGCTTTCTGTAAACTTCAAAATATAAATTTCAAATCTGTATTTCCACTTTTCTCTTTAAAAAAATTAAACTTCAAAAACTGAACTTACATATGGTTATTCCTAGGCCAATGAAAGATTAGACAAAGCAGCCTACTCAGTAATGCTCAATAGTGGTCTTGAAAATCCTGAAGAATATAATATAGACCAGAATTTCCTATCTGAGCTTTAAATTTCTTTGCTTCTACATTTTAGTCAGACCCTTAACTTTATTTAAATGTTTTTTTGATTGCATCTATAAAATATTTAAGATTTAATATATACAGCATCATTATCCTACCCTGCAAGAAGCATAAAAGCATATGAAAGTAATAGCTTCCTTGACATACAAGAGGATTCATATGTATGAATTGAATTTTTCTGTATTCTATGAACTCACATTTCATGCAGATACCAAATTTATAATAGGGAAAATCCCTCATCCAGTTTCAACTTCATAGGAGCTTAACACAGAAACATGAGGTATGTGTGGTCCTAGTATCACCTTTGCAAATTAGATTTCAAGATGGAGATCATTAGAGAGTATTGCTTGCAGGAGTGATTTTTTTTTTTTTTAATGTTATAATTTAATTTTTAAACCTGAGAGTTTTTTTTTTTTCTGTGCTGTTTCAGAAAGTTGCAGTGCATGCTACAGAATAAAGCTTTTTAGATAGTTGTCTAGATACAGCAAGCAATTTGAGTTAAAGAATAACTGCTTTTGGTCATCAACATATTAGTATCTTCTAGACTTCTGTGACTTAAACCTTCCATTAAAAAATGCACTGCTAAAGACACAAGCATTTAAAATTGATTGTCATTAGCATTGTTAAAAAAATCCCCAGTATTTGTAGAAGAACGATACAAATGACCAGTATTACACAGCCCTTTTGAGGTACCTCCATGATCCAAATACCACCCATGTATAAAGCACAGTAGCACGCAAAGACTTTTAAAGAAGTGATCATACAGACTAGGTTTTACTGTTTGAAATACATTTTTTGAAGAGTTATTCCTGTATTTCTCTCCAGTGCTTACGTAGAATGGCGACTGGATATGTGTCGTTCTACTGCTCTCCCTCAGCCTGCCAGCAAGAGAAGAGTTTTGTTCAGCTACAGTTACTTAACTAAGGAACAATTTCACTCAAATAAAATGACAGCAAGGTAATGTTGAGGTCAATTAAACTGTCCAAAGGAATTTTTTTGAAATTTGCCATTTTGAAAACTTTTGCAAATATATATGGGTATAATTAAAAGTCAAATCCAGTACAACAGCAGAAAATGGTGCCTAAAGAAGAGTGGTGGCTATAATTCTTCATGAGGGTTCCTCTCCCAGACAGGCTGCAACGTCATTCCCAGCTAACATATGGTAGCAGTCAAGCATGTAATCTATCTGGGAGTCTTAGTGGCAACACAAACAGGCTACATTCTCCCACTCTTCTTTAAGGACATATCAATGTGCACTTAGTTAATAAAAATCAAAATTCCTTCAATTCACCTCACCTGTCCAGGAGATTTTTTATTTGGTGTGAAGCATAATTGGTCCAGTTCGGACCCATCCAGGCTGATCTTTTGTTCCTGATCTATCAGTCCGGATACACAATAAAACACCGCTTGCTCAATCTGCCCTCAGCTGTTACTTTTGAACCAGAGAGCAAGGGAAAGTGTGCAAAAAAGTGTCAGAGAGAATATTTACTAGAATGGTAATACCTTCAAGAACATGAGTCAAAGCAATCAGGTTCTGAATGCAGTTGCCTGCAGCTTCTTGTTTTGATCTCTGCTTCAGCACTTGAACTGTAACAAGCTTCAGTTCAGGGCTAAAGCATCTTATGAATCAAAGTTGTCTTGAAAATTTTATTTGGAGTTTGACCTTGAAAATATTATTTTCCTTGGTACTTACACACGCACTTCTTTCATAACACTTGCACATTATAATTATGCCCTTGTCAAAGAGGAAAGGAACAGGAAAAAAAGATTTTTACCACCATCATAGTCATCCATTAAAAAAAAAAGTCATAAGGTCTCAAAAAAATTCAAGTGTGAAAACATTTCAAAATAGCATCTCTTACCACTCTTGTGTTAACTCCCAAACTTATACACTTAGGAACACAAATTATTTAGAGAAGGAAATAAAAAAATAAATAAGTAGATCAACCTTGCAACTTTGTTCTAGACCTTTACAACGTACAAACTGTGCAAATCTGACCTTTGCTATGAGAGAAAGCATAAAACAAAATACAGTCCTTGCGTTAGTCCTTGGCTGCGTGGCAGACCACTCCTTAGCACAAGAGGGAATTTAGTGAGTCTTCTAAACACAGTGCAACCTCCGTCGACTGCAACCACACACACAGCCAGCCAACTAACCCACAATTTAGGTATTTCCATAAGTTCTTGTCAGTGTACACAAATAGTGTTATCACCTATAATTGACTACAGGACTTCAATTATGCTGGTAAATTTAGCAATAATTACACATCTTTGCCACCATTCAGGAATTACCTCCCAGGGCATGAAATCTGTTTATACTCACTTCTAACAAATTCAGAGTTCAGCGTGTTTGCTCAGCTATGTGGTTCATTCGACCATAACGATCTCATTCGTTACATGAAGTGCTCCATGAAAAAGTATCTTGATCCACTCCTTGGTTTCTCAAAGAAACCAGTGTATCTAAAGGACAGTTTGGCACAGAAAGAAAAACATCTCTTTCCTGGCACAGCAGAACTTTCTCACACAAAAAAATAATTTCCACTGGCATAGGAAATGGGTTTTGTGGTGGATAGAGTAGCTGCTCAGAGAAATCTAGGATCATCTTAAATTCATTCCTTTCTTCATTAGGCTCACTACTTATCTACCTCAACCTTCCTGCCTCTTCATTTAAAAGAATGTTTTGGGGCCTAAGAGCTTGTATAATCCCCTTCTTGCGGGGCAGAAAGGAAAATGAGCCAGTCTTGACAGGTATCAGAAGGCATCCCTTTGCTTTGGGAAAGCACTTACCTACTACAGTGGCAATACAAGAATTTTAGAAGAATAAAGCAGACTGTGCCATGTGATTCCCCAGTTTTTTTGCCCCCCATCAAATCCAGAATGATTTACAGTAGCCTGCTACTGCTCTTAATTTCACTCCTTGATTAGGTCTCACATTAGCAAGTTTCCTCAGAGGAACACTGTCCTGCTGTGCCCCTGCTACACTGCTCCCTGGCATCTTCCCTCCTCCCTTGCACACATCCCCTATGCCACAGGAAAGGGAGAGCAACATCACAGCACCTGGCACATGCAGATGAACCAAGAGCAAGGAAATACGACCTATTATCCAAAGGGAAGGCTGAAATAGGGTAACTTCATAGGCTAACATTGGAGGAAAAGGGAGTGCTTACATATACCACACAGACTGTGTAAACATCACTCCAGGTGAAAACTATTCACATCACTGCATTAGAATAAGCCCCAGCTGGGCTACCCTTGCCCACTGCTATGTCCCATCTCCCCCTTCATTCCTTGTTTCTTAAGGGAACCGACTAAATTTTTAAAACTAAAGCCAATTCCTGATATTGGTTCCATAAAATGATATGTGAAAAATGATAGAATAGTTTGGGTTGGAAGGGACCTTTAAAGGTCATCTAGTCCAACACTCCTCCCCCCTTCAAAATGAGCAGGAACATCTCCAACTAGATCAGGCTGCTCAGAGCCCCATCCAACCTGACCTTCAGTGTTTCCAGGGACAGGGCATCTAACACCTCTCTGGGCAACCTGGTCCACTGTTTCACCACCCTCATTGTAAAAAATATATCCTTATATCTAGTCTGAATCTGCCCTCTTTTAGTTTAAAACCATTACCCCTTGTCCTATCACAACAGGCCCTGCTAAAAAGTTTGTTCCCATCTTTCTTATAAGCCCCCTTTAAGTACTAAAAGGCTGCAACAAGGTGTCCCCACAGCCTTCTCTTCTCCAGGCTGAACAACCCCAACTCTCTCAGCCTTTTTTCACAGGTGAGGTGTTGCAGCCCTCTGATCATTTTTGTGGCCCTCCTCTGGACCCACTCCAACAGGTCCATGTCCTTCCTGTACTGAGGAACCTAGAGCTGGACTCAGTACTCCAGGTGGGGTCTCACCAGAGCAGAGTAGAGGGGCAGAATCACCTCCCTGGACCTGCTGGCCATGCTTCTTTTGATACCACCCAGGATAAGGTTGGCCTTCTGGGCTGTGAGAGCACACATTGCTGGCTCATGTCCAGCTTTTCGTCTACCAGTACCCCCAAGTCCTTCTCCACAGGGCTGCTCTCAATCCCTTCATCCCCCAGCATGTATTGATACTGGGGTTGCCTGGTATATAATACCTTTTTCTATAAAAACTTTGCAGAATAAAACCTTTTAAAGCCTGTCTGGCAAACATAACACAAGTGCTTGCTGCTGTTATAACAAAAAGTATCTCACCACATAGCAAAGATAAGCAAGGAGCACATGTAATACTGGAAATTGCTTCTCATTGCAACAGCACCTTTGGAAATTAACTCATTCTTAAAAACTTTCTTTCTCCACATCAAACACTTGTTGGGAGTGCTAGGGCTGCTCTCTTAGGAAACATAACCACCTTTGCAAGACCTAATTTCTCTGTGAAGGTTAATTAGTTTAATTCAGGAAATAGTCTAGTGGAGTTGAGGATTTCTTCTTCAAACAAATGAGTTAGAGACTTGTGTTTGCTAAATATTGCCTGAGAAAGCGTGGCTTTTGGATGTAACGCTTTGTACAACAGAGCATCAACATATTAAAGGAGAGATAATAACATCTGACAAGTTCTACCTGAGTTGGCAATTTGTTAAGCTTCTTATTAAACACTTACAAAACGGGGAATGGCCTCTTTTGGGGAGTGGAATTGCTTCCTGCTTACTTTTGTTACACTCTGTTTTGTTCAGTACAAACCTAATCTGAAGCAGCACATAGCTGAGGTTGGGATTTCAGAATGAGCTGAAAAGACTGACATCTTGCTGAGATACAGATGCTTCAGTGACAGGATTTTTCATGATGGCATATCAAACCACAATATTTTCATTTGCTTTAGACAATAGCAGTATGCAAGAGAGTAAAGACAATTTATTTGTTGCGTACCGATGTGCATAGCCAAGATTATCACACACATTTAAGATTAAGACACTGATCTCTGAAGGTCATAACATTACAACCACAGCTTATTTGGCCATCACAAACTTAATTACCCCAAATCATGTCACTTATGGAAACACTTATTTAGAAGATTATTTTCATACTGGCAATTTAGGTCTCAGTCAGGATTTGATTTACGTTCCTTCTTTAACTTTAGGGAGCTTACATTTCTTCCCCCTCTTACCCTGACACATTTCCCCCCCAGCCCCTGGTTGATTTTCAAGAGCTGTAAACTAAAAGCTACCATGCAAACAATTCTGTTGATATAGGAGTAAAAGTTAACTCACTTTTCATCAGCAGAGTAACAGGATAGGCAACTGGATACACACATGGTCTGACAAGCAGAAAGGTCACTTTATTGGATGTCTTCTCAGGAAAAAAGACGACTTTTAAGGGGGTATTAGATAGGCTTGATGAAAACATTTCATACACAAACCCGTATTTCTGATTGTTTCGGTAGCCTGTGCAGTGTTTATTTGGACAGTTTCCCAGTGATTTCCTGCTTTATTAAGGAGACCGCATCCTGGAGCGTAGCGTTTACATAAGTTACCTACACGATTAAATGAGGTAAGTAAAATACATGGAGGAAGCCTCTGATACCATAGGCATTATATTGAAAAAAGACTAGTTTAATAGGGAAAGATTAACAACAAACTTTTTCCTGCTTTAGCTATAAAGACTATTTTTAAGCCATCAGGAAAAAGTTGTTTGTACATACATACCAGAAAAGTTAAAGCTTAGTAAGAAACTACAGAAAAATTAGGTGTATTTACCATACACTAAGAATTACCATGTTTTAGAAACTCAGAGTAAATGGAGACACGAGTGTAAAAGCACCACCTGGCTTACAATGGCTGTTGGCAAAACTCCTAACCAGAGTTTGGGCTGCTGACAAAACTTCAGATGACTAAATATAATTTTACAACATTTTTTACTAAATTTAAATTATCTTCTCATTGGTTTAGGATGTTAGAAATACCACCAAAGATCAGTGCTTCCAAGTGAATAATCTTTCTTTCTGTAAAACTTACTTCTTTTTAACCATTTCAGCCAAGCACCGCTTCAACTTTTGTTATAAGGGAGTGAAGAACAATTTAAGTGTTTTTTCAAAAAAAAGGTTAAAACTCAATAAAAACCCCCAGACCTATTATTGCATTTGGTACAGGGCTGCTTAAAGCATAATTGCATACTACTGAATGCTAAGAAATCCTCCACTTCCTATTTTGAAGCACTTAATTTAAAAATACCATTATTTTTCAGAGAAACTGTCATAACCAAAAATTCACAAAAATTATTACAATAGAACATGTTGCTTAAAACCTAAATAACAGATAGCCATACATAATATTGATAATATACCAGATAGTCACAAATGCCACCAAAAGCAATTTGGATATAATTTCTATTGGTTTTTGTTGTCCTTCCTGCCATTCTTCATAACTCATACAATAATTTGAACCAATCCTAACACAATCAAAGCTGTAGTTAAAAGGATGCTGGTTCTCAAACACAGATCTGTAGAAGGATGGCTTTAACTGATACTGTCCAAATCACCCATTTTGAGTTCTGCATACTGCAACAGCCAGCAGCAAACAGAAGAAAGTCCCCACTGGACAATTTTGCAACACTTCAGTGCTTTTACCGGGTCAGAAGATAGCAAACAAAGCGAGGCTGCAGGAGCAACACAGTTTAGGAAATATGAGTAATATGACATTTCCATATATGTTAGAATTTTTGAATTAATCTTATATACATAGGAGGGTTCAAGTTGCCTAAACGTAAACTCTTGATGCTGTTTAGATGCTTCAGGCTACCTGAATTTTCTGTACAGCACTGGCAGGTACAACATAGCACCGACAGGAGGGAGACCTGTGTCTTCTGGAGTGGCAGCGTATCCTGTCACCCACAATGGTATTAGCTCAATGTTAACAAGAATCAACTGAATTCCAGCAATCTGTTCTCCATAGATCAGTTAGCTGTTTGTCCTTTTAATTTTTCTGCCAAATATTAGATCAAGCAAATCCCTTCAGGACAAGAGAAATATTCTGCTATACGCCTTAGGCACTCCAGTAAGCAGCGGTGCTCAGCAGACATAGGATATGCTTCATGAATGTACCTTTTATGTTCTCCAATAATAACAACCATTATGAAAGATTATTTCGTTCACGTGCCGAGTATCATGAAACAGCCTTTAATGTATCACTGCTGCAAAGAAATTATGAAAGTTCTTGCCAGTCTTGGCTGACATTCAGCAGATTACTGCATCCCTTTACCTCAGTTTCTCCATCTGTGGATCTGGCCACATTTGTAAGAAACCAGGAACTACAGACAAAAAACACTACGAGATGCAAAGTAGTTTTTGAAAACATCTTAAGAAGTGATTAAGAGCTCACTCATCATTCACAGAATGGGTTAGTATCTGCAACTAGTAGCAAGTCTGCAAAGTAGCAACTTTGCTTCCAAGCAACTTGTCAAAGAAGTATTATTAAGAGGATTCCTTACACAAGCCGTGGGTTTTCCTCCCCCTCACCCTTTGCATATCTTCATTTTGTCTCTTGGCAAGTGTTGGTGTAATTGCAATTATAAAGGGTTTCTTTAAGTGCGTCTAGCTTTTACACTTTTCCCCATCTACACACAGAGGTGCAAGGCAGAAGGGTACACACTCCTTGGTAAAGTTCAGCCTTTGAACTCACCACCCCATTTTTCCCCCTTTCTTACATTTATCTAATCTACTTGAGATGCAGTTATTTTGCTAACTGGCTTAAGTAGGAGCCAAGCTTATTGCATTATATGGATATTCACATATGGAAGTGACCACAGGCCAATTACCTCTTCAAATAGACCAGGCATGTTTATTTGTATGTGTGATTCCATACACATGAGAAGACTGGAGTATAAGTTTGTATTGCCAGCAGCAATTTTGTCTGCTTTCACAGTAGCAAAACAGAACCATACTTAAAGCGTAAGAGACCAGAGAACCCCTGCCTTTGGAGTATACTAAAGAGGGGCCCCAGCTCAGCAGTTTGGACACTGAGTGGCAAACACCATCTGTATCCTTTTCCCTTCCATAAAAGGAACTTTTATAAGAGTGTAAAGGAAAACAAAGAAAGATTACTACCAGTAGTTATAAATACTCAAATGAATAGTTAATCATCCAATAAGAATGTGAATTCTCTCAAGACATTGTACTACGGCAAATTAGTCAAAAATACAAAGCTATTGAACAAGGGTGCTCCAATAAGCAAGTGATAAACTCAAAAAGCCAAACAAAAATCTCTCCCTACCCCAACTTCACAGCTGTTATTAAAATAGAACCAGGAAAAAAAAAAAAGCTTAAAACTACTATTTTTGTTTTGCTCATTTTACTTAGGCTAATCTTGAATTTCCCGTATTTTCCTCTTTTGGTCAGAAAAGCTGAAGCACAGCAAACATGCCTACATGGGATTTGCTTACAGAGTTCTGAAGCCAGTAAATTGCGACAAACACTGCCAGGGGCACTTATGAAAGCCTATCTTTTCATGCTGTTTTCAGTTAGCCAGCCCTAGAAATCAACATTGAGAAGAAAAATAAACATAGTTTTGACTTGTACAGTAGCAAGAATTAGCGTTGTATCCAGACAAGGAACAAGCCATTTAAAAGAGAAGGTAGTGGATTAACCATCCTAACAGCTTAAACTGCATGTTTATTCAAGCTGCAACAAGAAGTCAGCCAGTGAAGCAAGGGCCCATCATTGTGAGTTTGTCCTTTACACCAACAGTTTGAACAGCTATAAGTTCTTTTTTGTTTAGGGGTTTGTTTGTTTCTAAGGAGAAAAAAAGAATAGGGAGAATATAATTGACCCAACTGGAAGCAGTGGGCTGGTATACTAACGGCCTCTCTAGCCATGCATGAAACATCAGCACCATCAAGAGGCAGTGAATGGTTAGTCATCTAACAAAAAAGCAAAAAGCACATTTGGAACATTCACACCCCACCCCCCCCAATTATATACATGTACATACACAGAGCAGCCTGTGTGTGTGTGTGTGTATACATATATATATGTATAAAGACACACAATTAGGCACTTAATTTCAATGAGAATTTTTTCTTTTTATATCACTTGGAACATTCCTGATGACAAGATGTGCAACATCACCTAATCCCAAGAAATTCTGTTCTTATACATCTATTGGCTTCAACTTCCAATTGAAAGCATTCTCACATCTTGACTGTGGATGTGAAAGCAAGTCAGTGCTTGGTTCAAGAAAAGTAGTTAAAGCTTTTAATTGGAATCATGCCTATCGAGCTACATACGGCTTATCACTGTTACTAGGTGTAAAGGCATGTGCATTCTGAAATAAAAATAATAAAAGACAATGAGCATCCAGGGACAATTGTCTGAACTTAACTTGATATAATCCCATTTAGCTTTCTAGTTTGACTTTTTTTTTTAAAGATTTATTAATTTTTTTTTAAATAACCTTACTTGCTTTCCGAGGAAACTTGGTGTTTTCCAGGAAGTT
This sequence comes from Theristicus caerulescens, assembly GCA_020745775.1. Classification (NCBI taxonomy): domain Eukaryota; kingdom Metazoa; phylum Chordata; class Aves; order Pelecaniformes; family Threskiornithidae; genus Theristicus; species Theristicus caerulescens. The sequence continues at coordinate 14,292,595 of CM036561.1, forward strand.
CATTTTTTTAGTCTTTTAAGACACCACTAACTGAAAGTAATATAAAAAACCCAGGCCAGATCCCTCAAAACAATTGCAAGTAGTTTATGCGCCATCTCATCTAACCACTTTTCCTAGAGATTACTCATTAGGGCAGTTGGGATCTTCTGTTGTTTAGCACAAGATACAGTTAAGTTCTTGACATCTCAGTCAACCTTCAAAAGTTTCTCAACCAGAAACTCTTTCCCCCTGTACCTCCCTCATGCTACAGCCTTTGAAGGCACATCAGTAAAATCCTCCTGACAAAAAGTATAAATTAGGCCATTTCAGTAATTTCAGCTCCTAAACGAAGGAAATACAAATTTTAAATAAGTATTGGCATGCCTAAGGTTCTACACCGAAAACGACTTTCATTTTTAGGACCGAAAAAAAAGCCATGCTAAGTAGTCACAATTTGAAATCACACACTGAAGTTTGTACACCCAATAACTAATCTTGAAAGATTATCAGCATTTTGAACATGTAGCAGATTTATTCTAAATGTTACTCCCTAACAAAAAGAACAATGCTGGTAAGATTTTGACTCTACGTATCCACCCCATTCCCCCTTGATTTAAAAATTATCTCCAATTTAAAATTAAATATATAAGCATACAAGCACTTCATCTCCACCTCCCCAGTTTTAAGGTATAGAAAAGGTATTAAAGGAAGGATTCCACGATTACCAGTTTAGGATCACATAACACCACATAGTCACAGTAAAATGAATACTGAAATTTGTTTAACTTAATGAGAAATCTCTGTATTTTATTATGATAGCTAGGACACCCAGTCTGCCCTCTTCAGGTAACACTACACAAAAAAAATTGTTTTTTTTTGCTCAACGTGAGTTTAATCTGGTTTTCACTATTTTCTGCAAGTGGATTGAATGTTTTGTGACTAGAAGTCTTTACAAGGAGGGCAAAAGGTTACTTTCATTCTGCGTTGTCAGGCATTCCCAATGACCTTTGATAATTTAGGTGACAATTTGCAGGCAAAGTCACTGAAATTTCTGAAGTATCATTAGAGGAGTCATTAGAGAAAAAAGAACCTAAAAAAAATGCAAATCAGACTACAGTAACTTAATTTGAACAAATACAACCTGCCTGAAAGCAGCACAAGAGGTATTAAGTACTTCAACCTTATACTCCTGCATGAAAAAGATTTTCCTGAAGATTTATGAACTGCTGTGGTACCGGTGTGTTACTTTCCTATGAACTCAGAGTACTGTAGAATTCTTTGTACGAGGTCAATTGTAGAAATTTAAGACACGTTAACTTTGAGAAGTCTAGTATTACAGAATCAAAATGCAGTTATCAGGCTAGATTTAGGGTTTTAAGAAAATCAAGAGCTTCAAATACATACTTCAGGAAGTTTTTTTTTCCTTCTTCATTATCTTGAATATAAACAGCTGTCTCAATATGGATGCATCTTTAAAAAGCACAGCATTAAAAATTACAGTACACAGCTAGTTAAATAATTTTAACATATATTCTGCAAAGAAAAGAATTAAACTCTCCTTCTTCCCGATTTGCTTAACTATACTTGTATTTTCAATAAATCAAAAAGCTACACAAAGAATGATTCTGCAAATTAATCCTCAAGGCAAGGCAAAAGAAGAGCAAGAGAAACCATTTCATCTTTGAAGTGTTTTATTTTATCAAGACAACAGCTAATACAGAGTGAACAATGCTGAGCATGCTGCTCATCATGCAAAAAGTATATTTAATTTTAATCCATATATTTTATTTTAATCCTTTTCTAACTACTGCTATTCAGGGACAGTATGGGATTTTCTTATTTGCAGGGTAGAGCATTTATTAACTCAAGCCTTGTCTCAAGTGTGGCACAATCAGAATGTTCTGAACAGCTGGTTAGGAAGATAGCCAAGATGCAAGAAAGATGTCTGAGCCTCCTTTTCAAGGGCAGCCAACTCTTGTACTGTAGGTGCCAGAATATCCACATGGCCTTTATACAGCCCACCTGCCAAAAGAGACCCAATCTAAATGATGTGTTCAAAACCATTTTTCAGCAGAACTAATAATGCTCAACCACAGTCATTCAGAAAGTTAAAGTAACTTTGTTAACTTGTTAAAAAAAAGCACAAACAAAACAAAATACAGGCAATACACACACTTTGGTCACTTGCAACCCATAGACTACACGTAACTAATCCAGAAGACAGCAAAGATCTAGCAGTCTTTTTTTTTAATCTATCTATTCTGCAGTTACACAGCAGGTAACGAAGAAACTGAGCATTACATAGCAAGGTAACTCAAGAGTAGTTCATTGCTTACCACCCAGAGCTCTTTTCTGCCCATATGTAACTTTCCCGTCAAAATCATCTACTGGTACTTTTATGTCTGGTTCGACTTGAGCAATAGTGCAGTTTAAGTGTTCTTCAATCTCCCCCAGCAACTAAAGAAAAAGAAAAAGTTTTAAGTACTCTTATGATCCAAGTCTTCAGTCAGACTAGTATTCTGAACAGACACATTCAAATAGTTTCAACAGGAACCGTACACAGAAAACAATATGGTCTAAGACACCAAAGACTTAACACTTTTCTCTCAAACGGACTATACAAGTTCATTTCCAATTTCAGTAAGTTTTTACCCTACCTAGAAAACTTTATTTTACATACAACTCTGTGTGAGTGGGGCTACTTTATAATAAAGAGCTCACAGTCCAAGCTTATTTTACCACAGACGATATATCATTCACCCTTCTTTAATGTAGAAAGAAGGGAAGCACTGTGAATTTAACAAGCATTCATACTTAGTATACAAATCCCAATGAAAACATACTTAAGTGACACACTATTTCCAGGTTAGAGGAACAACAATTTTAAGTTATTTACAGTTTTGTAACAAACCATCTAAACAAAGATGTGTAACTAACACCCTGTAACTCTTAACAGAATTTGTTTAGGAAGACCATAGAGAAGCTGAAAATAAGACTCGAACAGAATTGGCTGGGAATATTAAAATAAGCTTTTCTAATTAAAGAAATAACATAGAAAGTATAACTTTCAAAGTTTTCTAATTTCCTCTTCAAATGGAATCAAAGGTTATAAAACCCCCAAAACTAGCTTTGTACTTCAACTACACGGCTAAAACAAGAACTATATCCTACAGTCTTTTAGAGGAATTAGAACATTCTGGTTAAGTAAAACGTTTACCTGCATCTCATTGTACCATATGGTACAACCTCCTTCTTCCTTCAGTCTAGTATTATAACACCCTTTTCCACGACTACTGCATACATGATACCAAACCTAGAAATAAAGCAAAACAACTTTTAAACTTTGTGAAATAGTTTAGTACATTCATTTTGCTTAATTATAGCATGTAAAAGAATTCAGATATCTATTTAAACTCCCTTCCAATTAAGCAAGAATGAACAAGCAGTTTTCCAATACAGGATATTAAAGTCAGACATCAGCTGTGGATAAAACTTCAGTAAATAACATCTCTTCAATTTTGCTTTGGAGTATAATTACCTTTTCTTTCTCTTTTGCCACAAGGGAGATTGCCAGACCCATCCTGAAATTTTAGGGGAGAAGAGAAAGAGAAAAATGTATTTCAATAACTATTGCCAACTTATGAAACAACAAAAAACTCAAGAAAACATGGTGACTACTCTGAACATATACATACCTCTCAGCTCTGCCTACTCTCCCAATTCGATGAACATAGTTCTGTTTTTCATCAGGGAGTGTGACGTTGATAACTGTGCAAGATAAACACAATCCACAGAGAATACAAGTTTTTTTTTAAATATATGAGCTAAAGTCACAGACCAGATACCTAAAATAAATATCATTTTGATTGCTACAATCCCTCTCCTTAGCCCATATACATACTTTATGTTCTGTTACAGCAGTTACAGGTGTCATTACCTGCATTACCTACACTTAAGGCTTCCACTATAAAACTGCTTTCTCCACGATTACTTTTTGACAAGAGTGGAAAAACAAACAAAGAATCCCCAACAATGCAGATCATCATTAGGTATTTGAGAAAGTATGGTGAACAATCAAATTAAAAGTTGCCTAGTTCAAGCCTTTAACATCTAAAACTTTTTAAAATGAAGCTCTAAGTCATATACCTGTTTTAACTAGTTGACAGGGCTGAAAATATATTGAAGCCATATGCAATTCAATAGCTTAGTTTAAAAAGTTACATCTTACCATATGGAACACCATGAATATCAATTCCTCTAGCAGCAACATCTGTGCAGATCAAGAAACGGACATCTCCTCTCTATGAAAACAGTAGTAAGAAGTGGTGTGCTAAATAAACCAAACAAAATCCTAGGCAATGAAACAGTAGTCCTTCCCATTTACTTCACCTTGAAGTGTCTCTGGATAGTTAGGAACACTTCAAATAAAGCTCTTCCACAGTACAACAGTGCTTTTTGAACATGAATAGCTTGGTCAACTTACATCCTTATTTCTTTCCCCAACAGGCAAGTATAAATCCATGAATGCCTTAATCAAAACCAAACTTTAAATAACTTTTAATATTCAAGAACCAAAGGCTTTAAAAAACAATGTAATCTGTTACAGAGCTTAAATTTAGATTTTATTTAAAATAAGCCCACCTATCCTCCCAACGAAAACTCACAAAGGTCATACAGCATTTGAATGCACTTTAATTTAAATGGAGAACTAGTAACACATATGATTTCAGGTATCGGGAAATGAGGGAAAAGCCTTCAAGAATCTGCTGCATCACCTTAAATCTTTCCAGGTTTTGCTTTCTTTCTTGAGGTTTTCTGTCACCATGCAGACAGACACATGAGAACTGATGTCCCTTCCTATCAGGGCCTGAAAGAGTTGCTATGCATTAATAACACCATATATAAAATTTATGACACAACACCATACAGAACTGGAAAAAAGCACATTTTGTGGGCAAAAGTCTCGACTCAGGGGAATTTCACTTAATTTATTACCAATTAAAACAAACACCTAATTACTGATACAGGCATTGGGGAAAAACAAGACAAACACACACCTTTCCTCCCCCCTCCACAGAGGAGGTCTGTGCAGGCATGTCTCCTCACTCCTTCCTAGTCTAAACTTCCCTTGTTTCTCCAGACATGCGTCTTCACCTTTCTCCTCACACATCCCCTTTCAGCGTCCCCTCGTGTTTTCTTTCACATTTCTCCTTCCATGCCTCCTTATGTGTGTACTTTTGTACGGACATTTCCTCCTGCGTCTCGGGCCCCTAGCAACTATTGCTTTTTCTTATATATATTTCAGCAGAGGCACTATATGCTCCTCTTATTGGTTCAAATTTTGGTGCATGATGGGTTGTTTCCAGCCATTTCAGAGCTGTCTGGAACAGGTACAGGGCAGTTCACTGCCTCCTCCCACAAAGGGCACCCCTCTAGCTCCCTGCTGCCAAACCCTGACTTTTATGCCCCATCAGTGTGTCAAAAAACTTGAAGCACAATTTTATTTGTGTGGTGTCTGAACATTGGTGATCTCTATCATATAATTTTGGCTTTGAAATAAACAGGAAAGTGAGCACAATAAGGTTTTGGTGAAAAATACTACCTCCGCCCTGTTGGATGAAGTACTGCTCCATATTATCACAGTCTATTTTAGTCCTACAGAAAATAATGGCTTGGTCCATCTTGTGTTCTTTGATTGCCCGAACGGTGTATTCTCCTTTTAGAATTTTAATAGCTTCAGACCACATTTCTAAGTAAAAGTAAAGAAGTTATTTCACTCAAATTGTTTAAAAATATGAAATCTTTCAACAGCATACATTTAAAGTTTTCTCTAGCCTTTCAGTAGACAGTTAAACATTTATTAGCAGAGGAGGTGAGCTAGACCTTTAGTTTTTTCTTCTCTCCCCCATGCTCCCCTGCTCCAAGGTAACACACTACAGAAAGAACAAAACTACTAAGGAGTTTCAAGTTACTTATACGCACCAAACACTTCTTGTTTACACACCTGCAAAAATCTATCCAGGTCTTTTTCTCTCCACCCTAATTACAGAAACACATTTCTCTTCACAACTACAAAATTGTAGAAATAAAAATTCGGAAGCACATGACTGAAGGCTGCTATGTACTATAATTTAGCTTTATTTCATAATATTTACAAAGGATTATTTCACAAGCTATTACTTAACTAGTGCTGCTGATTACCTGGAGTGTTAGCACCAGGTCGTGTATTGTCTTTTGCATGTACTTCATCGGTCTAGGGGAAAAAAAAACCAAACAAATAAAACCCCCAAGTCATTAGTCCATACTTCATAGAGGAAACTCCATTAACTTATAATTAGCAAGAAATTAAATAAAGTTTAAAAGTAATCTTAGCATTCTGTTCTCCCACCAGAAAAAAGTTAAGCTACCTTTAGCTCAAGAAAAATCTTGACTGTAAGCACAGAAAACTTGTCCATAAAAAAAGACAATAAAATTATTTATGTATACATTGGATAGAAATCACCTTTGAAAAAAGTTATGAATAAAAAAACTAAAACAGCAAACCTGAAAACATTGTATTATAAACATGGCTAAATCATACACACACAGTTGTTCCCTATCTTTTTCCCTATGCTAGGCTGAATCAGACATAAACCAAAAACCCAAGTGAAATAAATTCATGCTAAGATTTAATGAAAAGGCTGTAACAGACGTAACAAAGGGATGTTCCCAAGATAATAAGTGGTTAAGAAAACCTATTGATTTTAACTGTGTAAGAGTTGCTGAGAATGAAATACAGTCCAAGGTTATTCAGAACTCGAAAACTAAAGACTTCAACAACAACCACCACCTTCTCACACGAATAGGTGTCAGGTTACTGTAGAATTAAAACTGGTCTCAAATGTAGTCTGAGATGAAATCCATTCCTCTAAGGATTGCTTGTCTCACATAGGTTAGAGACAAAACTTTACAGAATAATCTATGTTGGAAGGTTTACTTCCTTCTGATCAATCAGGAAAGACAGGTACTATCTACAGTACTGGGGCTGATTCTGTTTAATATCTTTATCGATGATCTGGATGAGGGGATTGAGTGCACTCTCAGTAAGTTTGCAGATGACACCAAGTTGGGTGGAAGTGTTGATCTGCTTGAGGGTAGGAAGGAATAGTGTGGCCAGCAGGACTAGGGAAGTGATCGTCCCCTTGTACTCGGCACTGGTGAGGCCACACCTCAAATACTGTGTTCAGTTTTGGACCCCTCACTACAGGACAAGACATTGAGGTGCTGGAGCGTGACCAAAGAAGGGCAATGAAGCTGGGGAAGGGTCCGGAGCACAAGTCTTATGAGGAGTGGCTGAGGAAGCTGGGGTTGTTTAGTTTGAAGAAGAGAAGGGAGACCTTATTGCTCCCTACAACTACCTGAAAGGAGGTTGTATTGAGGTGGGGGTCGGTCTCTTCTCCCAGGTAACAAGTGATAGGACAAGAGGAAACAGCCTCAAGTTGCGCTGGGGGAAGTTTAGGTTGGATATTAGGAAAAAATTCTTTATGGAGAGAGTGGCTAGGCATTGGAACAGACTGCCCAGGGAAGTGGTACAATCACAGTCCCTGGAAGTATTCAAAAAACGTGTGGACATGGTGCTTAAGGACATGGTTTAGAGGCAGACCAGGCAGTTAGGTTAACAGGTTGGACTCTATGATCTCAGACGTCCTTTCCAACCTTAACGGTTCTGTGATTCTATGATTCTACAGTTAGGCCACAGACCATTAGCCATGAAATGAGTGAAAAAGCAGTGCAGTACTATTGTTCTCTAGTAAAAATCAGAATGTTATTCTATCAAGATCTTCCTTAATCGTGTTTGTAAGACTGAGCTGTTCAGCAACAGTGGTATTACATTACCATGGAACAAACCATTTCAGATACACTAAGCTGTTTCAATAGCTGGCAAAGATCCTACAACATTAGGCCGCAATTCTGAAGGCTGAATAAGTAAACATGGGCAAATAATCTTAATTTTCACTTATAGACCACTTACTCTGATATGATTCTTGCCGAGCCTTTCCCAGAGTTTGTCAGCTTTTGGATTTACAAGCACAACTACATGGTGTACAGTTTCAGGGACAGAATCTTCTCCTTTCAAATCAACCCAGGTGGGAAAATGCATGATCTTTTCAGATAGTTTTTTCACATCAAAAGAATGTAGTGTTGCAGAGCACACAATCACCTGAGAAGAAAAAAAACCATACGGATACCACTGAAGATCAGATTCTCCCAGCAAAAAAGGTCAAAGTAGAACTGGAAGAATGTTATGTAGTTGAATAGCATCATGTAGCACAACAGAGAGTCCCCGACTGGTTCACAGGAACTACCCAGCTGACAAGAGTCAAGACACAAAATAAGTTACTTAACTATTCTCTTATGAAAAACCCAATCATTTAAGAGGAAGAAAGCAGAATTACTGAGAGCTGTTGAATCAAGACTGTTAGAGCATTAGAAATCATAATGTATGTAGTCACTCATTTTTCAGATACTTTTATATCTAAATAACCCAAATACTGCTAAACACTGGGCTTCAAGATCTAGCATCCTAAAAATACATATTCACAGGCAATTACTGAACCCAATGGACAAGTGTTACTTTTGGAAAAGAGATGTAAAAAACTGTACTTCAAATAAGCATGCTCCATGCCATGTAATAGTCAATGAGTGAAAGCAGTGCATACCACACAAAAAAGCCCCAAACCCCAACCAACACAAAACAAACCAAACACACACACACACACAAAAAAAAAAAACCCAAACCACAAAACCAAGAACAAACTTTATACCTGAAGTCTCTTTCCATCTGAAGTTATCTGAGGAATTTGACTGTGGATCCTGTTTATGAAATCTGAATAACCTTGGAGGAGAAGGCCGTCCTATGTTGGAATAAAATAAAAGAAAGCAAGCTGCAATTCTTATTTCTCAGTCTATACATTTGAGTTAAATAAGCAATACATTTGTAGTCTCAGAAGTTCTCTCTTTTAATTAGCTGGATAGGTCAATGTCTGGCTGGGATATTATTACTAAGGAGGGGAAAAAAAAAAAAGAAATATGGAGTATTTACACGTACAGCTGCTGTGCTTCACAAGAAATTGAATGTCTGTCTCAGCAGCTTCTCCTAGCTAGTACCCCAAGGCATTCCATCTTTGTGAATATTCAGTTGTACTATACCAGATTAGAGAGAGAGAGGCATTCATTTCACAGCATATTGACTACAACATTCATTGGCTTTGAGACCTGCTGGGTAATCAAAAATGCTTATCTCGTCTTTGTCTTTTCAAGTTCCCTGTACAGTGACAGGGGCAGACTTCACTAATCTTGTGAATACAGCCTGAAATACATTTCTCTACCAGAAAAAAATTCAAACAGCTTTACCAGAGAGGCTACAAGGGGAAAAAATGTGTAGGTTACTATGGTTAGAAATAAGAAGATTGATCTGAAATAGCCTATAGGCAGCTACTTGTTGTTCCACTGAAGTACCAAATGATATAGAACAATGTTTTACTGACTCTTTTAGGAAATGTAATATTGCATTTAAGAACAGAACTTAAGTATCACTTAGTTCTCTACTTACAGCTTCATCCAGAACCAGGAATCTAACTTGAGATAAATTAAGCTTTCCTGTTGAGACCAGGTCATCCAGTCTTCCAGGAGTTCCAACAACAATATCCACCTATGAAATACATAAGAGTATGAATTGGTCCCATAACTAACTAAAGGCATTACCAGCTTTGTCTAAATTTAGGATTATGAGACGATTATCAGTATGATGCCCTATTTTCTATTAATTATAACTTCACAGAATCCTAGAGTAATTAGGGTTGGAGGGGTCTCTTGAGGTCATCTGGTCCCCACTCCCACCATCATATGCAAAGCAAGGACAATTTCCAAGTTGCTTTAGAGTACTTCGGAAGTTGCCCAGTAAAATTTTCAGTATCTTCAAGGACAGAGATCTCACAGCCTCTCAGGGAAACCTTTATTTCAGTTCTATGGTCATTTCATTAGCAGAACCTGCTTTAGTCAGGAAGTCTTCCCTTATTTTGGGAAGTGTTGTGCCCCTGCTCCCTTCTCCCCATGCCTCTCTCCCCCTGTCCCGTCCCCCCCCCCCCCCAAAGCTGTGCAACTTTGTTATTTGAATCCAACAGATTTGTTTTTAAATGGGGATAAAATAAATTCAACTTTTCCTGCTGTGGAAATATACCTATCAAGTCTATCAACTATAGAAATAACTTAAGATTTTCCCAGATGGAAGGGTTCACTGTCATGAATTTAGCATTCAGATATAAGTCTAGCAATCTTCCAGTTCAACCCTGCTTAGGAGAAAATTTGTATTTTGGCAGCTAGAATCACTGAAAAACTTACCAATAGTGATGTGGTCTCACTTCCAAAAGTGAGTCTTAAATAAAAAAATGACTATGCTATCCCTGCAGCATGACTGAATTGATTGTACATCCCATGCTGCTGAAGCTAGACCAGCTCCTTCTATGTAAGACTGGTTTGTGGTGTAGGTTGACCCTGACAATTGCAGACCAGTTTTATTCACACAAATGTGAAGCAGAAGTTAATAGGAAAACTCTCTGTCTTGTTAGTTAAGGACAAATGGCAAAAATTACACCTTTATTTTAAAATTTCAGAAGTACTCGGGCTTCAAACAGAATTTGACCAATTACTATAAGCATTTGTATTGACAATTGCCATGGAAGTAAAGCAACAGATGCTAGACCAGTGCAACATGAGCTTGCTATTGATTGCACAATTTCTTTTTAATCAGGTTTACAGGAGTTACAAGAAGCGCCATTACTATTCTCTAGTTATTCAAAACCCAAACTATTAAATCATATGAACAAAAATACAACTTACTCCTTGTTCCAGTACAGAGAGTTGGTCTCTTGCAGCAACCCCACCAATAATTAGCAGTTCCCTAAAATTACATTAACATATTTTGACATTTGCTAATTTTTTATTATATGCATAAGATATATTAAACATCTGGATGAAGATTGATCCTTTTATTAGATGATTAACAGCTCTGAACAGTAATTTTAAGAACAAAAGAATAGGAAAAAAAATTTTAAAATTGGTCCCTTCATATGTAGTATATTGTATTTTAATTCAAGAAGTGAAAGCTTTGTTACTGAGCTGTATTTGAATTTGATTATTTTATCGCTGTTGTATTAAACACATTAACACCGTAACCAAATAAATCTTAAAAAAGAATCTGTTCCTTAAAAATCTCAAGTATAAGTTGGTTTAGTAAGTTTCCTGTGTTCTTGAAAGTTAGAAATGCAAATAACAGTAAACTAAATGAATCTTACATCATAGCTTGCCTCTCCCCATTGCTACTCCCCTGCAATTCTAGTAAAAGCACTCTTGTAAATTGACTGTGGTTAAGAATATGGAGACACTTGTTTACGTTTTATAAGCACAGTCAAAAGAGAAACAACTTTAGACCAAAGCAGCTTGTAGAAGATTCATTTTTCAGAACTGCATCCCCATGCTAATCACTGCAACATTTGTCCTGCGAGCAAACTAATGTAAACAGAGCAGACCTTGTATATAACTATTTGTTGGAGATGAAAAACAAACCAAATGAAGGCAGGGGAAGGTGGGGGACACAGGAAAGTGCTCAGAAAAGAAGGGCAGTAAGCAGAAGATCAGCATTTCTTGATTAAAAACATTAAGCATCATACACCTTTGATAATCTGAAGAAGAAAATAGATTTGTCATACCAGAAAGAAGTAGTCCATAAATAAAACACAGAAAAAAAAAAACCCTAACTGGTCTAACTGTAGCTGAAAAGCCAGAAGGCTGGTTGGTAGCAGATATTACTGACGCTACTATCAGTAGCACTGCAGATTAAGGTCCACTTAGCTACAAAGCAGAACACTCCCCATCCGCCTGCAAAGTTACATCCATGGACAATACCATTAATAGAATTAAAACAGATGCACCGTTACCTTAATTTGGGATTATCAACATATTTTTTGAACTGCTTCACATTGTTCAAAGTTTGTTCTGCAAGCTCTCTTGACGGTTCTACAATCAATGCTTTTGGAGCATTTGGAAGGTTCTGCGTTTGAACCACTTGTGCACTTCCTAAGTGAAAAAAATATGCCATTAAGACAAACCACATTCCTATCCTGGAATTTTTTACTGGAAACAAACTTGGATTTTCTACTAATAATCTAAAACCTCATGATTCTAAATGCTCTATTGAAGGGTGATGTTATTGCTCACTCAATTATGAATAGCTTCAGATTAATATTCAGAGACTACAACCGAATCTTGCCATGATAGTGGGTATACTGGCCATGCAGCATAATTAGTTTTATTGCAGAGCTTAAACACACACACTTATTAAGATGACACTGTTCAGTAACTTAGCTGAACTTCTCTTTTTATCTGATGCATTTCTAAATTCAAAATGTTAGACTATTTGTGGTTTAAAATGAAGAAAATTTGGAATACTTTAAAAAAGCACCAATACTGCTACCAGTAAGATCATTGTAAGACCTTGAGTACAGCAGTAATGGAGCAATTAAAGTGATCAAAAGATGCTCTGTAACAAAATTCAAATATAGAACTGAGAGAAGTTTAAAAATCTAACCTACCTGAGTGTTGTGATTTTACAACACTACCATCCGGAGCCTTGCAAAGACCAATATAGCCATCTTTTGGTGGAAACTTGAAGTCTTCTTCACCAAAATTGAATTTCAATTCAGCATTCTAGATTTCAACAAAGTTGTGTCATACAGACAGATTTAAGAGATCACATAAAATGAGAAACAATTCCGTAATTAATTTCCCCATGAGAAACCAGCTAGAAGAGGAGGGGAAGGTGGTGGCGTCTCCCATCCTACACATTCCCCTTCCCCAAGTCATCTAAAGCCTGCCAGACATTTTGTGTGTGGTTCTAGCTCTTGAAACTCTTTTCTTCTACATCAAAATATTCTTATGTTTACAGATACATGGAAACCTTTTTTGAACTTTTATGTTCCATTAATTTTCAGTGACAAGCCACAATTTAAAAAAAACCAAAAAAACCCAAAAACCCAAAAAACCACCACATTTTTTAAGGACTTACACATTTCTCTGACCACCAAAACACCTTGCTAAAACCTTTACTTGGTAAGAGATCATCCCAGAGAGACTAACTCCAGAAAGACACACTACACTACTGTAATGTTAGAGTTGAAAATGAAGGAAACAGGAATTCTGGCACTTTCAAATTATTTACTTATATTTGTTGAATCATAGTATATCGAAGTTTAATACAGGCAAGATAGCACTGGTATTAGGAATTAGTTATCCATGCTATTCTACTCGTATATGCAAGTTTAGGTATTTAATTTAAACATTCGATGTTTTAACTTGAACAGTACTCATCAAAGCTAACATACTGTGGCAACCACTCCAGTAGTGAAATACTAGTAGACCAAAGGAAACGGAGAGTGTACAAGCACAACTACAGTAATTGTAGGTGGCTATGCAAATTTTATACAGAAGTAGTTAGTTACTAAAACTAGAACAATTTTCATCATCTTACATATCTGTGATATTCCTAAGTTACCTTCAGTACACAAGCTGCAAAAAGTGCTTGGTTCCTTATGTGTGGTGGGATTTCAAACGCAAGGCCAAGGTCCTTCCCTGAAAGCAGCGTTTGTTCAGTCAGACTCTGTGTGTGTGTTTCTCTCCCTACCCCTCCCCCAATACAAGCATCCCAATAAAATTCCAAAGAAGAAAGTGAATAAAACTTACCATTTTTGGAAAATTTTATTTGTCCTTTATCTATGTCTAGATAACACCCAATTGTATCATGCATAGTGAATTCCTGTAACAGAAAGAAGTTTGTGAAGTTAAAAGATTTTTAGTGTTCTGTGTATTAAGAAAACTTAGCACTTACATTCTGTCAACTTTTACAGTTTTCCCAGTTCTCCCTACAAAATGCTAGTTTTTGAGAGAAGCAAGTTCAATTTTTATTCCAATAATACCATTGTAAATAGCATGCATATTTTTATTTTATTATAAATCTTCAGTAAACTGCCCAATTTATCTTAGATACTTAAACATTTATTGCTGCTTTAAATCTACTTTAAAACTGAACACTTTGACAATGATAAATTTAAGTCATTTACCTGGAAGTATTCTGCATTATGGAAAAGTGCATTAATCATGCATTTAGTACCCAATGTAAATCTAAGCGTTGTGCACCAAACACAGTAACAGAAACCTGTATTTTGACTACATAAAAAGACTAACTCATGCAGGAGATGCTATATGCATGTTATGTATACTTAAGTACTTCATTTAAATATCTTGAAATCCGTTCATTGTAAAGGTATTAAATAAAATCTGTATATTATGAAGTGCTTCTAATTCAACAGCTCAGAAATCACTACTATAAAAAAGCTACAGTGCAATAGTCATAAAAGTTGCAAGTTTTATGACATTGAGAGTTCACTAATACCACAAGAAGACTTAAGTTTCTGCTGTATTACTCATATTTATATAAATTATGCTTAAACATCTGAATTCTTGACTGGCACACTACATAAAACCCACCACAGATATTCCTGGTAGACATTTTCAGAAGTGTACATTAAGGTAACAGTTCTAATGGCAAACCCAACTCAATAGCCAGAAATAGAGCATGACTAACTACATCTAATTAGCATTTAAGTATGTGTTTTGACATATTAGAGTTGTGTGATTACTTCTATTTTAACTACTAGTAAACAGGATACGATGCCCTCACTTCGATATTCACCAAGGTATACAGACAGGTTGGTGTTGTTCAAGCTAAGACTGAAATAAGCAAGAAATAAATTGAAGAGATCAGTTAACCCCCAACCTGTAACACACAGAAAAGGTTTATCAGTCTAGCCACAATCATAAGCCTCAAGCTGATAACTGCTTTTGTTAAATCTGTTAATATGCTTTTATCCAAAAAATGCTTCAATGTTTCATGGTACTTTTGCCCAGTGACCTTCCCTATCGTTAGAGCACAGAACCAACATGCAAAACTTCAATTATGTTTCTACCAATAAGCAATTCAAGCTTACCTCACCATAGCTGTCAAATTGCTTGTTGTGAGATTTCTTACCAGTGCCACCAAAGCCGAAGCCAAATTTATCAGTGCCTGAAGACAAGATAAAGTATAGCTTTTTATCTTTGGTTGACAGGTTACTTTTTTTCCCCTCTTTGTATTGGTAACTAAAACCACTAACATTACCATGTAAAAAAATAATACACAGTGCTAACTAAAGAATTCTAGCTTTGATATATGCTAAACTAGTATTTTTGTACCAGTATGTTTATTGATTTTACTAGTCTCTAGTCATCTTCATTTAAAAATTGAAATAAAAGCGTAAAAGTCACAAGAGACAAGAAACATTGCCGCTATCTAAGCAGATTCCCTCTTACAGGAAGAACAACATTTGTACAAAAAGTTTTAAATTCCACAATACTGCTATCCTTCCCAAGGAGCCCACTCTATGCAAGACTAGAACAGGACTCCCACCGTTCCATGTGAATATTAGAACTGTCTATGGGATTCTTCTTTTGAAGGAAACTCACCCAAATCTAGTGAAGCCTGCATAGTTGACCAACCAACTCTGCACAAGCCTTGGTCGTGACAGGAAACTTCATAGTAGTATTTCCCTTTAAAAAAGAAAGAAAGGATCTAAAACAAAACCTAAATTTCAGTTTCATCAAGGTGGTTCAGTTTAGCTGCTTCCAAGACCATGCAAGTCTAACATTTCCACGCCTGCTGAAGGTGTCATGAAATCCCCTATTGTGTTAGTGTGAAAAGGTTCTGTAGGTACCTATGTATATAATGAGAAAGATTATCAGAGAACAGCAGGAAAAAGAGAAAAAGTACATGCTGAGAGGTAGCGTGTGAAAGGCTCCAAAGGAGTGATAAGCTAGAGAGGCCAGTGGTTCTACTGAATCCACAAGAACTGATAAACTCAGAACACCAGGGGGCTGCTGAAGCAGTACAAGACCACAAGCGTGCACTAGCATCAACAACTGGTTGTGTAACTTGAACCACATTCACTTGGCTGCTACGTACAGACAGACTACAGAGTTATCTGCACATCTGATGAAATGAGACTGTTTGAGGGTCTTTCTGAACACACACCTAGAACCACTGGAGTATGAGGATGACTCTGCTTCTGAGTAAAGAGTTGGGGTTGGCCTCTCAACCTTTGCTCCAACCATGTAACCATGAAATTTGTGTATGCATCTGTGTGAAGTGTGTGAGGAAACAACTGAAAACACTGTGTGAGTAGCTATTTCCTATTAATAACACCTTATTAAAATGTGTTCTAATGAATATTAGTTAGGATTCTGTCTCCTCTGACTCAATCCCCTATCAGGGAAAAGGTAATTTACAACACAAGGAGAGCAAAACAGAGGTATTTGTCATTCCAAAGTCTTTAGCTAGCAGTAAATTGAGTAATGGCACATTTGCTCAGACGGATAACTTTTAAATGCAACCATCTACATTAACAATAGGTGACAAGCAGGCATTTCATTTGAAACTTCTAGAAGAGTCTCCAAAACACATGATTTTATATCTACCTTTAGTCACGCCTCTAGTTGCTCTGCATCCATGCCATTCTTTTACCTCTCTGCTTTGACAACACAAACCGTCTGATCCAATTGCTGAAAATTACAAGACAGTTTTAGTTAAAGAAATTGCCTAACTGCTTTTAAAATAAAATTTCATGCATACTTTCTTCTAGTTTATTCGTTTTTTCACCAAGTGAACATTTTCAAGTGAACATTTTCAAGTGAACATTTTCAAGTGAACATTTTCAAGTGAACATTTTCAAGTGAACATTTTCAAGTGAACATTTTCAAGTGAACATTTTCAAGTGAACATTTTCAAGTGAACATTTTCAAGTGAACATTTTCAAGTGAACATTTTCAAGTGAACATTTTCAAGTGAACATTAGGACAACTCACCAAAAGCTGATCCTCTATCATATGGGTTCATCTGCCATTTATTGAGCACTAGGTTTGAAAGACAGCAACAGAAAAAGCATTAAACCAACAAGGTAAGCCTGCAGAACTCAAATTAAAAGTTCACGTTGGCTCTACAGTGTCTGGCTTAATTTTCTGAGGAGACAGTTGTGTTCCAATGCAATTCATACCACAAGGTGAAAATGAAGGTCTACAACTTGGAGGGGCACAGATGCGTAACGCAAAGGTATTCTATGAAAGCTTAGATTATTCCATTAAGCAGAGGACAGATTAAGTTACTTAAAAATACAACGGCAAACAATGAAGACATTTATAAAATAAGCCAGAATTCCACATAATCACAATCAAATTCATACAGAAATTATCCAAAACTGCATTAAGAGCAATAAATTTGAAATGTTTTTGCTATTTCTGTTCCAAGTTTACATTAAGATATTTCTGTTCCAAGTTTACATTAAGATATTTTTCAGGGTATCAGTTAAAATGCCATTACTACAGAGCCCATACATGCACATATAGCACATAAAATTTCCAACTTCATTTTTCATAGGCCCAATAAGATGTTGCAAAGTCTAGAGGTTCCACAATATAAGCAATTTTTTTAAACTAGATGCCATTTCAATTAGGATTACTGAGTGTATTCACATTACATTCTTTCAAGGAAGATTTTTACTTTTTTTTTTTTTTTAAAAGTTGTACTGTCACCACTGTAGCAGTAGTTATCATGAAGCGGAAAGATAAGAACTTCTGTAACATCTTCAGGGTGTTGTCTGTACAGCTACTGTCACTTACATAAATCTCAATCTATAAACACCACAGACTGGACATGGTTACTAGCTTTCAAGCTGCAAGCTTATTTAAATGGATTTATAATAGACCCTCAAATACTGTGACAATATTATTGTGGTTACAATCCATTCTGTACCAGTGGGTTCCAGCCCTGTGCATTTCCTGCTCAGTTCAATGTTTACTACTTCAAATCTGCAGCAACTCAAGATGTTATTCAGCTTCCAAATCTAGCTAGGTGCCAAAAGGAATGCAACAGCTTTATTCAGCACAGCAGAATTGAAAGACACACTACAGTGATACCCCAGCCACAAAAAAAATAAGTTTGAGCCTAGTAGAGCTTTCTGCTCAAGCTCACTTAAGAGGCCCGTACCAACTGTGTGGTATCACTGCTGCAGTCTCATCTATCTCTGCAATTGGAAGATCTTTTTAACTCCTTTTTTTAAGCTGGACAGTACTACCACTTCACATCTTGCAAGTCACTAAACTAGTATGGCTTTCAGAAGAACACTGAAGAGCGTGGTGTGGATCAGCCAGCCTTAAGCTGAAGACAATGAGCATTACTAAGACACTGCAGTCAAACTCACCCCAGTTGTTTCCATGACTCCACCAGTAAATTTATATTCGTTTTATAGGATTTGGGGTGATGATATTCTATTTACATTATCCTAAATTAAGGGAAAAATATTTATCTAATGGCAAGTTAGGTTAATTTTACTTTGGGAGGTGATGGAATAGACATGAATTAACACTGTTCCAAACTTGAGGAGCATGACATATAAAAACTTACCTGCCCCACCGGTTTTAATAGTTGCTTTTCCTTTCTTGCCTTCCATCTGGTCCTTCAGCGTTTCATAAACAATTTGAATAACTGGAATACTAAAAGCCTAAAATGGAAAGTTACTTTCGTTCCACAATTTATACAAATATTTCTAGACAGACAGTCAGCCTAGTTTTCAGGTGCAATACCCAGGGCCAGAAACACTTCAAAACATGCCTACACATATGTTTGTAAAGACTATTAATAATACTGCTTAAATACACATACAAACATATACACATTCTGTCTGTATATACACACAAACACACACACCACCTCTCACCACTTAAAGACTTTTACTTTCTGCTAATTTAAATTTGATTACTTACACCAGTTTTTCCACTCCCTGTTTCAGCAGCCTATAGGAAAAAAAATTTAAGAGTTTAACCAGAGTTGCAACTTACACTGTAAGAACTGTTCTACAGTTCTATTTTAATAAACTATAAACTAAGTTTACTTTTACTTTTGCATAATACAGAAAATCTTAGAGAGTAATGCCATTGCTTCACACAAATTAGATGCGAATACAAACATGGAAAACCTTTACAATAGACTTCAAAAAAATAAAAAAAACAACTCCCAGAGTCCACTGGAAAAAACTATCTATGTATGTCTGATCTCTGGAGGCACTACAGAAGATTACAGGAAGCATTACTTTGGTTACGGAATCAAGAACACAGAGATCTGCAAAAGACATGATGAACAAGGCATACTAATCTGGTATCTTCAAGGTTATTGATACCAAAGCATTTTTTTAGGCAGTATCAGTCATGTTCCATGCAGATCTATGTCAGATATTTACGACAAAGTGTAGAGTAGATGAAATCAGATAGCTTTCAGTCATGTGGCAGTGCCTGTCGAGTAGTCAAAAAATAAAGCCTAAAAAGAACAAATATCATCTGGAAGAACAGTTGGAAACACACCAGGAACTCAAAGAGCTGAAGAATATACTTTCTATTGAAGAAGGACAGGAGATTTAGTCTAACTATGGACACTTCTGGAAAGAAGGGAATTGACTGCACAAACAACAATTAAAAGACATAGGCTTTCTAGGAACAGGGCTATCCTGCATACATACCATAAGTACATCACCACCTCCCAGGATGAGTGGGATGGATTCTGCTTGGATATCTGTAGGAAGACTACAGGAAAGAACACATTAACATAAATCAATGTTATCAGTAGAAGAAAGGATTTTTGCTTACATAGGAACTCTCAGAAACCACGGTCATCTGCAGGATGGGAAATAGCAGGTAAATGCTATTTTTCCTGGCTTGCAGCTCAGGAATTGAAAAGGATTCCATTTACAAGGAGAGCTTGGAACAGGAGATGTGCCTTGACAGGAAGTGACTAGTGGATGCAGTCGATTCAGCTGCACCCTGACAAGAGGGCTACATCTCGCATCACTATGCTAAACTCTAAAAGAAACAGATTAATGATATATTCCCTGTTTTCCTTTCTTCAAGTGAGTTTCACTTTTAAAGCCACTTACACAGCCCTCATTTACAAGATTCCTATTCAAAACTGGAAAAGAAAGTTAAGATAACTAAATGTAACCAGCATTTTCAGACAATCACAGCTAATTAATACCATGCATATGAGAAAAGAAGAACTACAAACACTAAGATTGTCCGTACTGATAACATTCTGAATGACAACTCAAAACAAGCTCTGAAGTAAAATATTTCAGCCAAACAAGCAACTAAAACCAGGAGAATAACTTTTGTAGAAGACTGACACACAAGCATCAACTCTGAAAAACACAAATTCAGACCACAGTCTGGAAAACATTTACTGAACTAGCATCAATTATGTGACAGTATTTCATGCAATAATCCCACAATACATAAGAAACAAACCAGAAGCACAGAGGCTTTTATCAAACAAATTACATTGAAGTATAAGGAGTCGTGCTTTGCTTGTCCAAGTTTAAATGTTACCACTGCAGTTAAAATTTGTGTTCTTCAGCCAGTCACACTAAAAAGAAGTGCATGAGATGCAATGACAGTTAAAGGAAAACGCATATCTCCTTTGTTTTAATGTGACAGCAGAGGTATTTCTAGAAGCATGTCATATATCACTGAAAGGCAAATTAGATTTTTGCCAGGCCCAAATGCATTCCTACTTACAGCCAGTCCATCTCCTCTACTGCTTGAGCTATCTCAGGCATAACACCCATTTCTGTAAGACAAGAAAAAAGGAACAAGCACTGTTACTTACTTCAACATAGCCCAAAAGATTTCTAAGTGTCGACACTTCCAACTACAGACAAAAATAAAAAAGCATTCTTTTTGGCAACAGCACACACACCCTTCTCTATAGAACGCAAGTGGTAGATAAGAAATATTCTCCCTTTCCCCCCTACAGTTTTGACGCTTGTCCCCACTTACAGTGGAGGAAGTCAGGCACATACTTAGCATAGGAGCAGGTGCTGACATAGCAGCAAAGCAAACACACTGGGAACCGAGCACCATTTCAAGGGCAAGTTACTTATCTTTGCACATTTAAGGAAACTGCCTATGCAAACAACAGGGAAGACTTTGTTAATCACAAATATCCAGACTCTCTCTACAATTGAGATGCAAACAGTTTTCAAAAACAGAAAACACCTGTACCGTATAAGGCCTCAAATTTGAGACGCTTTAGTTTCTTTTCACCAAATCTTGCCTTACACGCTTACAGCATGTATATTAACTAGACAATGCTTTACTTTTCATACAGTTACTAACCACATCCAGCTTTGAAAGGTTTTTTCCTTAGATACCCCTTCTGGCAAACTCATATCAAGGTCTGATATTCGCACTTCAGACACAAATTAAATATGAAGCCACATAATAACGTTTGTATGTTGATGAACAAATTCTCTCTATTTAAAAAAAGAAAAAAAAAGAAACCTGCAGCTATTCAATAAGGGGAAGAGGAAAGCAGATCTTAACCAACACAAATGATGATATTATACCATCAAAATAACAATTTAGCTGCTCGTTATCTTTTCAGGTGTATAGGGTTACTCTAAATCACTTTCTTTAAGTATAAATATGCACCTTTCTAAAGGGAGCTTTTACATGCTAGCCTTTACACTGTCACGTGCTGCGTTCCACATATACCACACACATAAAGAGCTGGGCTGACATACATGGATGTATGCAGCCAGAAATTATTCTTCCATTCGCTATAATACAAATGATATAAGAAACTTGTTTTATTTGTAATTTGATTTCAGAAAGCTTTAATATTTTCAAGTGCTAGCCTGTACTCCTACAAAATTAGGCAATCCACATAAACAAAAAGCTTTTTCCATAGCAATGAAAATAGCTATTGATTGCAAATTATACATAAATCCCTACATCATTTTTTCCATTTTTAATATGCTTCCAGTTCACATAGTTTAATTCAATATACAGTACAAGGGTTTAATCAAACAATAGCACTGTGACATTTTCCTCAACTACAATCACATTAATCCTGTTGTCTAGCATCTAAACTCATCTCTAGATCTAAGGAAGAAGTGCCAACATTTTCCCTCGTCATTAGATATAAAGAATTCAGTTAAAAGGAACAAATTAAAAACCTCATATACATTAAAACTTTACAGTACCTTAATGTTGATTGGTTGCCTATGTATGCATGTATGCACATGGGGGAGGGTCAAACAGAAATGTTTCCTCCTTCAACAGTAAGTCTCTATTACAGTTTACACACATATTTCAAACCATATCACAGAACAGAGCTACTCCTATAAAAACAAGTTATTATCCACTGCAATACACAAAAGAGTTACGATGACCTCCTGTTATAGAGGCCAGTCAGCCTGAGAAACGAGCCTGACTCTGAAACAGCTCCAGTTGCTGGATGCATGTGTACCACATATGCATCAAAATCAGCAAATCCATTTTGATAACCACTGCTAAAGGCCTGCCAAAGCCCCAGGAGCCGGGAAGAGCACCTACATCCCCACAGGCCCCTCGACCTTAAGCCTGCTACGTGGTAAGTCACATAGGACAGGGGGCCGGCAGCGAGGGCAGGCCCGAGGAGCTGCCTACGGCGCTGACACGGCCCGCCCGCCGCGGGGAGACCGGGAGCCGCCACCCCAATGCGCCGGCAGGTCCAGAGGCGAGAGGCTCTGCCGGTACTTTGCTGGCGGCGGCACCGGCAGCACCCCCCACCTGCCCCAGCACCACGTACCCGAGAAGGCCGCCATCTTCGCACCCCGAACACCGCCAACCACCACTACGCCCACGGCGCATGCGCCTGGCCCGTCCGCGGCTTTATGGCGCCGGGTGGGAGGCAGGAGGCGCCGCGCCGCGCGTTCCGGCCCGGCCCCGACCCGTTTGTGCCCTGTACCCCCGGCACAGGGACGCGGGTCAGACGTGGCCCTACGGCTGATGCACCAGGGGCAAAACCCAAGGAGGAATTAGGTTTTTTCTGTTTGCGGATTTTTAGGGTACACTCAGGTCACCTGCTCACGATTTTACCACTTTCCTGAAAGCCCAGTGTGTTTTTTTCCGCTGCAAATCAAAGCTCGAGTCTGCCTGTGGTGCCAGGCCTCACAGCTGCAGCTTCATACAGACAGTAAAGTCATGAGAACCAATAGTCTACTTTACACCCGGGGTAACTTATGTTTTAAACACAAAGTGTGTGTTTACAATGAGAATTTGCTTTGCATTTGCATACAGCACTGTCATCTTTTCATTTTGTTGGTGTAATTCTCATTTGCATAGTTTTCTACAATAAACATGCTTGGCAGAAAGCATCCAGGGTTTTATATCAACAACAGTACCTTCACACATAGATAACACACAAATTTATTTTTTAAACATATGTTAATGGGGATACATTCTTCTCCAGTTTTCACAGAAGTTTCTTCAAATTCTGCACAATTTTTTTCTAGGTTAACGTCTGGTGAAGTTAAACGCAAGAATCTCTGGGGTGTTGTTATAAAAATAAAATTAGACTGCAAATGAAAAACTGCAGCTCCTACAGTTACACCACAAATCAATGGTGCATTTGTCTGCTAAGTGGAAGGCACAGCATAAAGTATTACCTACTGTTTTCCATCGTGAAACACAACTTTAATCTTTTCTAAGGCAGTCCTCAGATACAGACACATCTGGTTCAAAGGCCAAATAAACGACAGCATCTCTGACAAGGTAGTTCTCTTGACTGCTGTGTTGCAATTTGAGTACTGGTTTTTGCCCTGCAGGTTTATTTCAAGACCTTTTTTAAAACACTCATTGAGCTCTACTGGCTGTTAACTTACGCTGTAGAAACAAGGTGTTGTGCAGAGAAAAATACAGAAGATATTATTTTATGTCTTTAGTACCAGGCTGTTTGCATCACGATGGCTTCTCATGTATTAATAATTCCTTTGGGAGTATCTTCATTTGATGCACTTCCTTTCTTTCACTATTATTTGCTATATCTGTTAATCATTACTTTGCTTGCTTTTGGATAAATGGAAAATCTAATAATTTTTAAAGACACAGATATGAATAATCTGCAGATTCAACTGTGATTCTGAGAAAATGTGTTTGTAGGCAGACCTCGATATCAGTATGTAGTGCTGCTTGTTGGTGTGGAATCCAGAGTGTAATTTAGTATAAATCTCCCACAATTCTTTGAAACTTATGAACATGGTGTTATACTATCTGTCATTGCTTTACAAGCTACATTGTCAAATACAGCTAAAGAAACATAGTAAAGAGAGAGCCAGAAAGCATTTTCTCAGTAGCTGTTTCTTCCTGAAGTGTTTCCCAACTATCCAACACAGCTTTCTTATTGCCCTGAATCCCTAGTTTCAGAATTCAATTTTTAGTTTAACCTAATTTTAGGCTGCACAGTTGCCTACAAGACTGAGAGGCTACTAAAAACAAGTTAAAATTAGAGTACAGGAGCAGAAGTGGCAGGGTGTGAGGTCACAATTTCCTTCAATTTTACAAATGCTTTATAAAGTTGCAGGGAAGAGACTGAAACTGTAGTTCTTTCATAGTGATTTATAAACAGGCTCATTTTTATCTGCTTGAGAGAGCTGAACTCTATGAGTGCAAACGTTTGTAGGACTGAAATATTTAGAAGTTCTACATAGCATCATTAAAGTTGGAAGAGTAATTTGTGAGAAATACATCTTTTGCTTTTTTCCTGTTTTTTTTCCCCTATTCAGTAAGGGTTTAATTAATGTATTCAAGCCTTGCCTACATTAGGTGTTCCATATCCTAAATTTTCTCACTATCGGCTTTGCGGACAGGCAACACCAGGCTGCAGCTGCAGGCATTTCCCTAGGCAGTGCTGCTGAGGTGGCCATGCTGGTGGGGTGGCCATGACGGCAGGGCGGCCCTGACCGTGGCACCTTGCTGCCGAGCAGTGGTGGGCGCTGGACAAAAGGCCTCCAGGGATTCCTGGGGCAGCAGACAAGCAGGCTCACTTATAAATGCTCTCTATAGGTGTACATCATATGTAATATTTGGTAGTGGTCTCCTTGTTTCTTGCCCCAAAAGTGCATTCCACCCCTCATGGCTTAGAGGGAAAGTTGAGGTCTCTGAAGCTGCAGCTGCCGCCCTTCAGAGGAGCCGCGGAGGCGGTGGGGGCTCCTCGGCCTCGCTCCCTTGCCCTCAGCGTCGAGCTTCCCCCGGAGCAGACGCCCTGTCAGGGCTCCAAAGCTCCCCGGGCAGGGAAGGCCACGGCCTCCTGCCCCCCTGCGAGGCGAGGAGCAGGGCGCGGTGCCAGGCGGGCTCGGCCGCGGCAGCGCTGAAGGAGTTAAAGGCCGCCCGCTCCGCAGGTGTTGCTGGTTTGGCCTCCGCCGGGCACCGTCGCTGCCGCGGCGGGTGGGTGGGGCGAGCATGGCCGCCGCCGGCGGGGAGCGCAGCGAAGCTGCACCGAGAGAGGAGGGGATGGTCGGTGTCGGCGAGGAGGAGGACGGGGAGGAGAATATCCTGTACGACCTGCTGGTTAACACCGAGTGGCCTCCGGAGACGGAGGTGCAGGTGCGTGTCGCCGCGGCGCGGCCGGGGAGCGGGGGAGGGGACCGGCCACGTAGGCGCGGGCGGGGATGCGCCCCGCTGCCCCGGGGGCTGTGGCGGCCCTGAGGGCCGTGGGGACGGGCTCTTGCCTCCAGGGAGGCTCACCGGGCTGCCCGCCCCCGCCCCCTTCCTGCTGGGCACAAGAGCGGGGAGGGCAGCAGGGGCCAGCACAAAAAGTGTCCCCGCGGTCATCCTGCCCCTGTCATGGTCCCGTGTCACTCAGTTCCCGCGCTGTCACCCGTGTTTGTGCCGCCTGGGATGCCTTGAAGCCTTTCCTGCTCATTACCTGTGAACAGCGTATACCAGGTTTTGCTGTTTAGCTGATACGAGGGAAGCTGTGATGAAGTCCAGGTCTCATCTCCAGAAACAGCTGTACTGAGAGCAGTAGAAGCTGTCCTGGTGAAAACCAGGTCTTTGTCGAGCTTATCTTGCATGAGGAAAACTAGATCCCTCTCTAGACGTGTATGTCAGAAGGGTTGCATCTGTACTTTCAGAAATGGGTTGAAAGAGAAAAGTATATCACTTTGTGTCTACAAGGCACACAAATGAATGCCAAAGCTTAAAAGATTGGAAAACATTGTTCTTGTATTACAAGTTTTTGCTTGCTTCTATTCGTCTTCATGGGTCAGTGGAAAAGCTGAGAAGCTGTTTCATCTTTGCTTTTTCATCTTTTTCCCTGCAGCGTGCTGAGCTAGCTGCCTCTATGTCTACTCTTGTCGTACTTGGACATAGAGCATGCAAGCAATGTGGTTTCATTTCTTTCTTGTAGTGGCTTTCAAGTCCCCTGCAGTTATTAATGCATTTCCCACTAAAAGTAGTTTATGGGAGTATTTTAACAAAGTTTTATGCTTAGTGAGAACACCTGAACAGAGAAGATGTAAAAATGTCACAGGTGGAAGAATGTACCTATTCATAATTACCAAAGTCATTCTCTTAGAAATATGTTTTTGTTTATCAGAAAGACTTTTTTTTTTGTTTGTTTCTCTTGGTCTGTAAATCCTCAGTTGCAGCAACAGGTGTGGGTGTTTGGAAACTATGATTACAGTGTTACCAATTACTAACTTTATAGATTGTTCATATAGGTGAGTAGTCAGTTGCACCTATTTTTATTTACCTGTGTTTTGAAAGATGGTAAGCAGTGTTTGTTTGTAGTAACATATGAAAGCAATTTACATATGTGCAAACCATGAGGAGGACTTAAGTGTGGTGGCATGAGACTGTGGTTTACAACTGTGTTAAGGGGGCACATTTCTGACAAGTATCCCTTCTCTTCTGCTGCCATTAGTATTCTTGAAGTTGTATGGTAAGTTGATTAAAGAACTGATTAGCCTGAGAAACAATTGTGTTGTTTCATTTCCTTTTGTTGAGTGGTCACCCTAGTACTCATGTAGGTACCAAAGGGGGTGAATAATGTGTCAGTAAAAGCTGAGTGAAGTGTGAGACCTCCCTTTAGTGGCAGCGTGTGGGTATGCCAATTTAAAGTGATTGTGGACCCACAGTCTGAGGGTCCTCATCTGCCCTGATAGTCAGAATTTCTAAGCATCATAGAATTCTGCTTGTCAACTTCAGCAAATGGTACAGGCTATTTTAAACTTGGTGTTTCTTGCCTATTTATTTTCAAGATAATTCCCATTTTGAATGACAGAAATAAGAAGGCTTGAAAATATTACGCCATGTAGTTTGTTTGGTTTTACATCCTTCTTGAAGACTGTCAGTAGCCAAGGACACTTCTGATATTCTTTTTACAGTTTTAGTGGGAAATTGATTTTACACTGACATACATAGGCAAACAGATTATTTTGTCAGCATGATTCAGTTTTTGCCTTAAGGTGCCTTAACAGTGGTATTATTTAGGTGATTGTGACTTTCCCTTTGGAACACCTGTCTCTTTTAATCCTGGTTTATTCACACTTTTCAGAAAAAGTCACAAAACACTCCTTGCCTTACTTCTTGTAGAACTGAATGGTTTGGAATGAGTGAGGTGGGGGACAGCAGAAAGGAAAAGGAAGTTGAATGCTGCACTGGGAAATGAAATTAAATGTCTTCCTATGCAGTCATCTAGGATACAAAGCAAGGCCTTAAAACGAACTTTTCTCAGGTCTCTGTTGACTTTGTTTTATTTTTCTGTTATGTCATTTGGATGATTAATTATTCATTGTAGAGTGCTGAGCATTTACAGCTGTAATTATGACCCTTGGAAGATGAATCCTGTGATGAACACACAAAGTCGTGTTACATTCAAGACACTGATAAAACTGGCATGGATTTTTTTAAGTTGGAACCCCAAATTAGCTTTAATTTTAGCTCTTGTTAGTATTCTCATTCACCTATATTGAATTTCTCAACAAGAATTTTTTTTGGGGAGGGGGAAAATAACAGATATTTGTTATGCAAGTAATTTGCAAGGAACTGACAATGCCAGAGAAGAGTGGTGTCAGTATCAAGCAGTCTGTATTCAGTGTAGTGATGTGATTGTACATAATGCACTGTTTGGGAACCCAAAATATATAATAAGAATAAAAGGAATTACAGAGTAGTTGATCAGTGAAAATAATGAATGAAGCAGTGGTTGTGGAGGAGGTGGCAGGGGAGGACTCATGGAATCATTTGTGTAAATACAGGCAGACTGAACTTTTCCTTTTCTCCAGTGGACAAGTACTTCTGTCTTCTGAAATGTATTGAA
This sequence comes from Theristicus caerulescens, assembly GCA_020745775.1. Classification (NCBI taxonomy): domain Eukaryota; kingdom Metazoa; phylum Chordata; class Aves; order Pelecaniformes; family Threskiornithidae; genus Theristicus; species Theristicus caerulescens. Next base: position 14,320,886 of record CM036561.1, read on the forward strand.
TGTGTCACTTGATTCTGTGGTTTTTTTTTTTCATTGCCATCTGAAGTTTTGAGATTTCCCCAGCACCCTCCCCCCCTGCCCCCTGCAAGCTTTCTGGGTATGCAACAAAATCCAAAACTAAGTGGGTGTCTTGTCAGCAGGGAAGTTACTTAGTTTTTATTTCTGGAATGCTCTAGCGAAGGAGAACTTGATGTTGTTTTCCCAAATGGGAATGAATTAAAAAAGAAAGGTAGCAGATCTGGTAGCCATTGCTGTTGCTGGGGTGATAGGAATATATTATAAAAAGTAAAATTCAGATCTTCAGAGTATAGTAGTAAATCAGCTTTGTGAATGGCTTAAGATGGGTGGAATAGAAGCCTGTAGTTTAGGCTCAGGAGTGGACACTAAGAATATTTAAAAAAAATTCTAAAGAGATATAAGGAAATTTTGGAAATGTTTTTTACTGGGAACTTTTCTTAATCCAGAAACTTTAACAAGCTCTGCTTTTAACCTCCCTAGGAAGTTGCAGCTCTCCCTGAGGTACTATGATGGCTGTAAGAAATAATTTATTCTCTCCCTTATTTTACTGTAATGCCTTGTTATTTCCTGAATTTGGAACATTTTCTATTGGTACAGCTGTGTTGGCTTCTTACATGCTGTGAGATGACAACCTGATTATTTGAAAGACTATTTCTGGATTGCAAGCTTTGCATAGAAAACTGCTAATCTTTACTTCAATAATTGGGAGCCCAAGTTTTTTTTTTAAACATGGACACACTCTGGGATTTTGATAAATTTGTGTGTCTTTCAGTGTTTGCTGCTCTATAACTTGGAGTGAGAGGTCTGAATATTTCATTTAACAAGTAATGATTTGCACTATATTGAAGGGAAGAGGAAATTAATTCATTACCTGCTCAAATGCTCAGTTTCTGGTGCTCTAATATTTTCACTAGAAAAGTATAAGCATGACTGCTTATTTTGAAGATCTGTATGTGATGCCTTCCTTATTGGTTATGTTTGTTGTTTTCTGTTTAATCCCTTTTCTCTACTTTCTTATTGGCAAATAATTTTACCTCTTCTTATAGCTGAGAATTTACATCCTATGTTGTTTTGTATTTCTTTTTTCTGTATTTGAAGAGTGCTTTCATTTATATAGTGAGAGTAGTTCTCTGCCTTAAGTCGAACAGGACTGCTGGAAAGGCTATGTGAGACGGTATGGAGTAGAGGTGGTGATCTGAGTGGCTGTGTTACCTAGTAAAAATTGGCATAGAAAGAGTTTTTCTTCAGAAGTTACTTGTTTTTCTTAATATTTCTGAAACTTTCATGAGCAGTCTTTAGGTAGCTTAGCAGTTCTATATTAGCATAATAGGTTGAACACCAATTGCTTTGACTTCTGCTGGACGTTACAGGTCAATCTGGCATTCATTTGACATGGAAAGAATGATTTATGATACCTTACAAGAGAACATAATCGGAAGTCAGTGTCTTCTGTTACAACCCAAAGATCAAGGCAAAGCTGAATCAACAGACAATCTGTAGTACATTTTGTTTATTACATCTTGGCATATAAATATTTGGCTTTATAGACTCTTGTAGCTTATGCAGTTAAATTACTCACTATATGAAGTTGTGAGTAATAGAAAATACATAAGGAACTTGTAGGTTAGCAGGCAACTTAAATTTAATCAGTGAATATATGTATGAATGTTGTATTTAAGTTAGAATGTATAACACAGTGCTTGACCATTTTTGTTGTAATTGCAGCCAAGAGGCAACAGAAAACATGGTGCATCATTTATCATCACTAGAGCAATTACAGGTAAATATGACTTGTTCTTATGTTCATAACTCATAAGAATGATGTGTGCATTGCTTGTAAAATTTACAATTTCTGCACTTTAGGGTGGCTAGGGTAATGGAAATAGAGTGCAGGATGTGTTTTCAGGAAGGTGTTTTCTGATTATCAATATTGCTATGTTATTTTTATGTCATTTTTGTGAGCTTTCTTGTTTCTATTAGCTTATTGGGACAAACTAATAAACTATACATCTAAGAAGTTTAGAAGCTCTAAGTTTTATAAAAAGTTGTTGAGTTTTTTTTTTTCTCTACCAGCTCTTGCATTGGGCTGTTTGCTAGTTAGATAGTTCTATAAGGAAGCTTTACATTATGGTGATATTACATTGCCATTCAACACTTGGTTTATGCAGTAACTGAATTACTTTTTCATCCAGTAAGAATTTCTCTTAGACTTTCCAGAAACGTGTACTGATTTTTGTGATCTGCTATTTGCATTTACTCTAATATAAGAATTCATTGGCCAAGCATAGAGGGTTTTTCCTTTAATACCTTTTTGTTTTGTGAGAATTTCTGAGATTCTGTGTGCAGTAAGCTGGAGAGTGTTTTAAAACTAGAGATGTAATTTTTGTCTCTTTTTCCGTTGTAGGTCCTGCATTGTTTTTGCTTCAGTACATCTGGTACAGGTAGGTTTGATTAAAATAGTGCTTAATCTTTTTATTTGGTAATATTTTTATGGCTTTTTGAGTTGATGGAAAGTTATTTTTAATGAGAGTAAAATTGAACACTTGTTTAGAATATTGTTCAAGCAATGCTTAGAATATTCTTGTCTCATAAGTTTAAGTTGTAACCACTTGAGTTGCAGCTGAAGCCTATCTAGAAAAGAGTTGGTGTGTACTAATTTGACTTTTCGCTTCTATCAGAAGCCTAAGTAAACTTGCAGTTGGAATGTCATCTCTCTCAAAACACATATATGTCCTCCCCACTCCCAGCTGAGATATTGCAAGTGAAGCTGGTTTGGTTTTTTTTGTTTTTTTTTTTTTTTTTTTTTTTTAAAGCCTCAGCGGCAGGTATGATGGCATGGCAGGATTAGCTTCCTTTGGAGTAATAATTTGGATTTTTTTTTTTTTCCTGACAATTCAAACTGTCATACAAAAAGCTTGATAACTAGTTGAGCAACACTCATGCCATTTATAAATTTAACTTCTGATTGAAAAGGCACTTAAATGGTCCCAGAAATACATTGGGGTAAATACAGTGTTCCTGGAGAATTTCAGCTCTATGGTTGTACCACTCTGTTGATGCACTTGGCAGGTTTGAAGATATCAGTTCTCCCTTTTTAGGGGTATTCTGTTGGTTTTGAGATATATGGAAAGGGACATTAAGGTGACTCTCTGTGAAACAATGCTATACTTTAATTCAGCAGGCAATGCTGTTTTCTGTATTGCTGGTGTTCTACTTTATTTTGCAGCCCTCTCCCCTTTTTTTTGGGGGGGGGGGGGGGCTGTGTTTATGGGCTTCATACCATCATGTAAGTCTAGTTGTAAGGATTCAGTTGCAGACAGAATTAACTTGCTTTTCTTCCCTCCTGCCCAGTAGTCATATTTAAAGTCTGATTTCTAGCTTTTATAATTGATTCTAGTTGCCATTTTTATGTATTTAATAAAAGTGTTTGGGAGGGAGCTTGGGAGGCCTCTAGTTTAAAGTCTTGCTAAAAGCAGGGAGAACATTGAATTCAGACTAGGTTCCTTAGGGTTCTGTCCAGCTAGGTCTTGAAAAGCTTAAAGGAGAGAGATCCCAAAGACTCTCTGGGCAGTCTGTTCCAGTGCCTGACTGTCTTCATGGTAAAGAATTCTCTTCCTTATGTCAGCTTGGAACCTCCTCTGTTTTGGAATCATAGTATCATTTAGGTTGGAAAGGACTGTTAAGATCAGCAAGTCCAACCGTTAACCTAACACTGCCCAGTCCACCAAAGGTTGATCACGGTTTCTTGTGCTCCTGCCATGCACCTCAGTGGCTCCCATCTTAATGGTAACCTCCTAGGTATCAGAGAGCTGCTGTTTGGTCCCCCTGAAGCCTTCCCTTCTCCAGGCTAAACAAATACAGTTCCCTCAGCCTCAGTTTGTAGGGCAAGTGCTCTAGTCCCCTGACCATCTTGGTGGCCCTCCACTTTATTGGTGGTGTTCTTGTAATGGGGGGGGGGGGGCTCAAAACTGGCTGCTGACCAGAGTATAGAGAGTAATGAGTAAATAATCAGTTTCCTTAATATGTGGTTTTGTTCTGTTAATACAAACAAGGATGTTGTGAACCTTCTCGTTGGCAGGGTGCAGTGTTGATTCATGTTTAGTTGCTAAAACCTCCCAGGTGATTGATGGTTGCCTTAAAGCTAAGTTGTCTGGCACGTGTGTCTTGGGTACTGGTTCTGTTAAGTGTATGTTCTGATTTAGCCTAATGTTGTTATTTCAGCCCTGCAAAGTTTTCTCTGCCCACTGGACTGGTTCGTCTAGTTAGTAAGCAGATCAGCTGGCACCTAGTACTTGCAAGGTAATCAGCTTACGTTCTTTTCCGTTTTTGACAGTGGTGAATGTATCAATGCTGCTTCTCCCCCGCCATCGCCATTGGTAACAATGCTGAGTTGATATTGTGCTAGAGTCATGTTGTTCTTTTTGGGCAAGAGAAATACTGGAGGCTTTCACAGGTAGCCTTGGGAAAGAAAGGTCAGTCTGCTACCCAGGGACTCTGCGCTGCTTCCCTTCATTTCATGCATATCTCATTCTGAGAGGACTGAATGTCCTTCTAGCTTTTGAGGCAAAGTAGCTTGCAGTGCAGTCATTCTCAAACTCAAGTCCTGAATTTGATCAGTTAAAGACCTATAGCTTGGCAGGACACATAATATAAATTACTTCTTTTAAAATTTGTAGAAAGGGAATGCATAGTCTCAAGACTTGTCTGCTATTGTATGTTTAGAGGAGAAGTGAGAGTTCCAAGGCTAAAACCAGCTGTCCTGCAGTAATTTTAGCAGCATCAGTGAGATCACTGGCTTTTACAAATAAGCATAAATATGTACAGCAAAATGGTTCAATGACATGAAGGTAGCATGGAATGTTTTAGTTTATTATGTGTTATCGCTGAATATGATCAGTGGTTCAGCAAGAGCTCTGTACTGTTGAGAGAGATGGTGATTCTTTGAGGGAAGTGATGATCTGTTTTGATACACAACATGCCAGTTGCAATGTTGTATGTTAGATACAAAGACAGGAGACCTGCTCGTAAGGAGATGACATAACTTACTGAACTATGATAGTTGTTTATTCCAGATAAAGCAATACATAGTTTTAGATATTGCTGTTATAAAATTATCCATAAGCAACATCTGATTCTGACCTCCCCTGCAGCAAGGTTTTAGACATTGTTTCTGTTTTCTTAGTGTTCCTAGAAAAGAATGACAGATACATTTCAGTGACATGAAGGGAATCTTACTATAGCACTGATTTTTTTTTTCTTTTTTTTAAATAAAAATTGATATTTCCCAATTTGTTTTGATTTATGAAAGAGGAAACTTGTACCTAACCTTGCAGAAAAGCACCTAGAACTCTGATGCACATTCCGTCAGGACTGGACTTCAAATGAACTTTCACACCTTTATTTTTCTTTCAGCAATGGTAAATTGTTGGCAGTTGTTCAAGACCAATGTGTAGAAATCAGGTAATTTAGTATTATGTATTGCTTCATGACCACAGTTGTGGAGTTCTGAGTGTTTCTAGTCATTTACTAACTGTACGTGTAAAGATTTTTCTGGGGTTTTTTGGGGGGGGAATGTTATATATTGTGAAAGTAATCTATGGAATAATCTTAAAATATTTTATCACTTAGAAAGCAGAAGCCTTCTGTTTCTTATTAGTTCTTGGTCATTCCCAATTTAAAAAAAACCCACTCCCCCTCAACCCCCCCCCCCCAATTATTAACGTTATAGATAAATTTATATAAGTATCTATCTGTATGTCTCTCCCTTCAAGAGGTGAAAGAAAAACAATCAAGATGCTTCAGAATACTAAACCCAAATCATGGTCTTTCTAACCTTTGCCTTTCTGTTCCCCTTTAAAGTCATCACAGGAGAATAGAAATTCTCTCCTAATAAATGGGACAAGGACTTAGTATTCTGCTTCTCTGTAGAGTAGCTGGCATATATGATACTTCACCTTATTTTACAAGTAATGTGGATCGCCGTAAAGACTGATGCTTTCCCTTTTTCTTCTGCTCTCTAACAAGCTCTCCTTTGCCAGTTCAAGAACACATTTAGCTGTAGAACAGATCTTGATTGAGTGTGTTTACTTGCTTCACAAAAATCCATTTGCTAGAAGGTCAGACCTTCTATTTATATGCAAAAGAAGCAAGTGTGTGAAAATTGTTCAATCAGAAGTGGTGTGAACACCATAAATGTCAGCTTATAGACTGTAAAATAGATCTTGTGTTTCAACTGTATTAATGTAACCGTATTCTTTCATTGTTTCTAAAATTGTAAACTAGAGAATACTGACTAGTTTTTTTTTTTTTTTCCTAAAGTTACATGCTGAAGTTCTGAAATGCTGCTATCCTATTTTGAACAGCATTACTACTAAATGAGGGATATTAGTATTTATGTGATGAGAGGAGGGTTTCTAAAATAGTTGTTAGTTACTGTAGCTGCCTAAGGGTGAAGGCTACTATCTGCCTTTTTGAACAAGTAGTTAAATACATGCAGGCCTTTGAATTGTGCACTTGGAGTGTTTTTATAGTATTCTGTTCATCCTGGAAAATTGAATATTTTTTTTTTCTTATTTAAATCCATATGAGTCTTTTTCTGCAGATCTGCAAAAGATGACTTTGGATCCATAGTTGGAAAATGTCAAGGTATACAATATGGCAACCTCTGCATCATTACTTAGTGTCATCGTTGTTTGTTATTCATGCATTGCTAAGTGGTGGTGTCAGTTTACTTTAAAGATAATGTTGTAATTTCTTAAAAGCTTTGGGAACAATCTCTTAATAATTTTGCTTTGTGAATAGCTCCATTACCCTCCCTGCCCCCTCTTCTTTTCATGATGATTAACATATAAAACCTGAATCTGAAATGACATGATAGTTAAAATTAATGGGTTTAGGAGACACAGCAGGTGTTTCATGGAGGTGGTGGTTTTTTTTTCTCTTCCAAGATAAGCTTGTAATGATGGTAGGCACCCTGCATTTTTTGATGCAGTTGACTTTGTGTTTTGCTTAAGGGATTATATTTATATTTCACTTTCTAACAACTTTCTTCCTTTTTCACAGTGCCAAAGGATCCTAACCTGCAGTGGAGGCGAGTGGCATGGAGTCATGATTGTACGTTACTTGCTTATGCTGAAAGCACTGGAACAGTGAGAGTGTTTGACCTAATGGGTAGCGAGCTTTTGGTCATTTCACCGGTAAGTGCTCTCTTAGATTAAATATGAATATAGTAAAACTTTTTGTAAGGATAAAAGGTAATTTCCACTCTTTGGCCTTTTTTTAATCATGGCTTGCTTTGGTATAAAGGCTTACAGTATGAATACCATGCACAAATGTACCATGAAGTGTTTATCATATGGTGGATATATTATAGTTAAACTTAAGTCATGTGTAGCACTTGCAAAGCATGTACTTTGTGCTGTTGTATCTAGTCAGAAACTTCATCTTTTTTTTTTTTTTTCTTAGAATTGTGGTAGATCTGCAGGTACATCAGATTGTGAAAGTATAGAATCACCTACTTAGTTTGTGTGCAAATAATGACAATTTGTAGTAGTAAATTGCAAAGCTGCAGTTTATATGCAGAGTCACTTATAAATCAAGAAATATTGCTGAAAGAGCAATATGAGGATTTTTTTTTTCTTGGTATGAGAATAGATAATTGCTGTTGGCTTGCCCCTCACAATATATTTTGTTTTGCATATTCAAAGGTTGTATGAAACTAATTTGGGGAGGTGGCTCAGGCGTGTTTCCTTATATATTGTCTTTGCAGACTTTACAGTAGTAAGATTTCTTTAAAATCAAGATGAAAGGAACTGTATTTTACTAATACAAACTAGGAAATTTTATTTTTTAATACATTTTTATACAATATAGTAAATTTAACTTCCTAGTTCTTTCAGTAACCAAGACACTTTCTCCTTTTTTTTTTTTTTGGTCTGCATTTTTGGGTAAAGACAGCAAGTTTTCCAGGAGATCTGAGTTATGCTATTGCTGGATTGATCTTTCTAGAATACAAAGCAAGTGCCCAATGGTCAGCCGAACTGCTTGTCGTTAATTATCGTGGAGAACTGAGAAGTTACCTTGTAAGGTAAGCATAAATTTTGACTTGCTTTGAGAAGGCACTGTAAACTTCGAAGGAATTCTTTCCATTCTTTAAAGAAAATAAATCTGAAATGATGTATGTATTTTTTTTCCCCATACTTAGTGTTGGAACAAATCAAAGCTTTCAAGAAAGTCATAGTTTCAGCTTTAGCAGTCATTATGCCCATGGAATAACTACTGTCATTTATCATCCTGGTCACAGGTAAGCCTTCTGTTTGCTACCTGCCAATAATATGGAAATGATGAACAAAAGTGGAAAAACAAACATTGATGTGTGATGCATAAGGAGGGGGAGAAAAAAAAATCTATTTTAATATTGGTATTTAGTGAATCAGTAGTAACAAGTCATATATCATTGTACCTATGAAACAAGCCCTAGTTGATGATCTTGCTTTACTAATCGAATAATGAAAATCAAGTTGTGTCCTTTACTGTACGAGTACCTTGCATAAGAAACATTTTTTTAGAATGTCAGATATAGTTTCAAAAGACATTTCTGAATTTGATGTACGGTTGGTTGGTTTGTTTGTTTTCTCTCTGGATTTGATTGCTGGACTCATTGGCCAGCCCAGTTTCCCTAGTGTTCTGACTGGAATTGCCAGGCTTTGGTATTTGGAGTTGTCTTGTGATGCGTTTTCTCTGTTAGCAACGTGTTGGGTACAGATACCAGACTTGAAAGATGGACTAATTGACTGCCTGCTCTTGAATTGGATTTAGCTGGAATAGGTCCTGGTTAGCTAATTACTTATGTTAAAAATATGTTAACCTTTTTAATATCTACTTGTTACATAGCAAAGTAAACTCAGCAACTGATTTTTCTATTTCTCTTCAGTTGTAGGAACTAAACTTCCTTCTAGATATTTTTCTTCTATTAGATCTACTAGGACTGTATTTATGAGTGCTATACATTATATCACTGTATTGTTTTACATGAAAATTAGGCTTGGCTATAGAATACCAGAATAAATTCACTGTTTAAAAACTTGTTCTCATTCTTTGGTGTTAAGTGAGCTGTCCTACCTATCTTAGGAAAAAAATGGTTATTAATGAGAAGTAATGTTCTTCTAGCTTATTACTTTAAGAGATTAATTTTGAGTATGGTTTCTTCTTTCTACCTAGTTTGTATCTAGTAATTCCACATAATTAATACTCAGTATACTAAATCTAGAGTTTTGAGGTAATAGGTGTGGGTTATGGAGCTTTGGTAGTGCTATCTGACCAGATAACAGAACTTACTCATTCTTTACTTTGATCAGGCCAGGGTTAATGGTTCTTGACATTTGTTTCCAAAGTTATCTTTTCTGCTCCTAATATTAAGAAGTAGATTGATTATAACAGTGAGTGTTGCAAAGAATAGTGGTTAATATTCAAAGTACGGTCAAATAATTATTCTGACAATTATAATAGATGGATGTACTTGCTTTTCATTTTTGGTGCATTTCTGAGCAAATGATCTTAGAACTGTTAAACTCTTATAATGGCTAAACCCATTAACAAGAAAATATGTAGAAAATCAGCTGGCATAGTTGTCAACCAAATAGTATGGGCGTTGCTTTGTGCATGCTAACGGCAACTTACTGCCATAGAGGTTTGAAATAGGAGGGCGGGGGGAAGGCAAAAATTTCAAGGTTTTTTTTCCTTCTTTCCTCCCACCTCCAAGAGAAGCAATAGCTTTAATTTTCCTACTGTTCTTAGGTTAACGTTTTTAAAACTTGGTATTAGTGTGAAGTAAAAGAGCAGGAGACAATGCTAGTTTTGTGCTTAGAACACTTTATTCAGAATGAATTCAGTAATTAAAGTTATTTTTTATGGAAGTTTATGGCTAGCATAATTTTGTTGTTGTTGTCTGTATTACATATTTCCTAGGGAGAGAAATGCCCTTTCCTTACATGAAAAGATGTAGTTATATCTGCTGCTGAAGTAATAAGTTTGTGTAATGTGTGTGGCATGCACATTCAGGAATTACTTGTTTTTACCATGAAATATTATGACTTCTTCCAAGAAAAGAAAAATAGTCAGGTGCAGTCCCCTGTGATCGTAGTAGCTCCTGCTATGTGCAGTCAGTTGTCTTGCTTAGTAAAATTGAAAAATTGATACTTGGAAGAATGCACAATTGGATGGAATGGATGGAAAGCACAAAGAACCATTGTTTTGACCTTCATGTAGGCAAGTCTTTTCTGTTTTGAATTTACTCTGTGGTAGAAAACTTCTAAATTTGACATTAGAGAACTCTAAATTCATGAGCAGAGTCTCTTGCTGGAATTTTCTTCTTATTAAAAAAAAAACCAAACAGAAGGAGTTGAAGGGAGGCAGTTTTCTTAAATTGTGCATTAAAGAAAATTGTAGATACATATGAACGCTTCAAAGTTTTTTAATTTTCAAGAATGTGAACTTTAATCATTTAACATAAGTTCAACTTTGTCACTTTGTGCTTTCTTGCATTTCATTTAGTTTCAGATGGCAAAGTTATACTGGTCTATTTCTGCTGCTTGTAAGCCTTGACTTACTGCACTCTGTATTGCTATGTATTTGCTCATTACCTATTACAGTGCAATTAAATAGTGCTTAAGAACTTAATACGCTTAATTTTTTCAAATAGATGTATGATAATTACAAAGAGAATATTTCAGTAGGGAATGTATCTGAATCTGTAGGAAAACTTGAAACGATAGCTTTGGGAAAAAGCCTAATAATGAGTTTCACTGCTGTTAAATTAAGGTATAACAGTTTTCAAATGCCTAATGTTGGTGTTCTCATGTGATCCAGCCTTCATCTATGATGGAATTTATGGTGCACTTTAGTTTACAAAACTTAAGTGTCTGCTTCAGTGTGAGCTCTCTGTAGGTTCTAATGGAAGGTTCAGCAACTTGCTTATTTTGAGTGTCTTACTCTGGAGCTGAATGTCTTACTTCAGGGTTATCTGCAATTGCTACAGAAAATGTTTGATATTAGAGCCTAAAATGTGTGAAGGCTATAGGAGATGAAGGGTTTTGGATTCATTTGGAATTTGCTTGTTGTGCCAAAATTGATGAATGAAGACTTGCGTAGAAGTCTCAAGTTTCTCCTGGATGCCTCAATGGAACTTGCTGTTCTTGAGACTGGTATTATACTAGTTATCTTCAGCCCAACTTTGTAGAAACCTTTGAAATAGAGTACAATTGAGGTACTGCAAAGGCAGCCACTTTTTTTGAGCTTGAGGAACCCCTGGAGGTGATCTAATCCATTCCCTTTCACAGCAGGGTCAACTAGAGCAGGTTGCTTGTCCCTGCAGTCCAAGACCTGCACATCTCTATCCTCCCTCAGGAGCATGGTCTGAGTGAGGGGCTCTGATGTTCTGGGGTAGGTGCTCCAGTGGGCGCTGGGGACTGAGCCTGGTGGCACATGAACACAGTTTTTGGGAACATGTACAGAGTTTCTGACCATCATTTTCTGCAAACTGCTGCACAAAATGCTGCATCTGTTGGCTCTGCTCTAGGCCTGGCACTTACATAGGTCTTTTTCTAGGACTTGTTGAAAGGGTTCCTGACCATTACTAATCAGGAGTCAGCTAGCACAAAAGCTCAAGGCACTCTTTGATCAGGAACTGCTGACAGACCTTGTTAAAATCTTTCAGAGCTTGCTAGCTAGCTCTTCCTGGCAATGGCAGGCATCATGAAGTTCCTTAGAGGCTTCCCAGGAGTATGTAGAAGATTAAGAGGATCTAGAAATGGAGCCCAGAAACTGCTGCACGAACTGCTGCATGCTAGCTGTGCTCTGCGTAGAAAACACTTTCAAGAATAAAAGTTATTTAAGATTTTAACGGTTTAAGTACTAAAGGATGTTGCATTGATCTTGATGTCCATAACAGCGTGACAGACAAAACTTCCCTTCTAGGGAGTTACTATTAAGTGTAATATATTAAGTTAACATTGCTTTGTGACCCATGTGGAGTGGCATAAAACTGCAGCTGATATGGTGGGATTTAAGAACTCAAGTATTTGGCCAGGAAAAGTAGTTTTTTCACATTACTGGGCCAAAAAAAGTTGTTGGTATGGTATCTTCTTCTTCAGACTGGGACTAACTTAAGAAAAATAATAATAGTAAACAGGAAAAAGAAAAAAACCTCTCCTGTTGCTCTTCCCAGTCTACCTGTCAACTTGTTATTTTGGAGTCATCTCCTGTCTAGTCCTGAAAAAATAATTGGTAAACAAGGCCAGATCTTTGCTGAGGCTCTCAGGAGTACCTTTCATTTTCTTTTTGATGCCAGTTGTGTTATTCATCTTAATAATTTCTGTCCCTGCTGTTACATTTTGCTCTCTGAAAAGCTTTTTAAATTTTTAAGTACATGCTGCCATGATGAATTTCTCTTCAGTCCTGGGAGAAGGCTTTTTGTCTTGAGGTTGTGTGTTTTGTGTGTGTCTAAACTGATATGACATCTTCATTCCAGCTGTCATTGAGTTTCATTCATCCTAAAAGATACTTCTGAATTATAAATATGTTGCACTGTATGTGACAGTTTTTCCAAAACTTCTTTGAAAAGATTTATCTCGATGGAGTTTTTGAGAGCTCGTTCAGGCAGTTTTGGAGATACTGCTGTCACTATTATTGACAATTCTTCTCTTGGTCTTTGTGCTACTGTTTGTCTCTTAGTCACCTCTGGCCCAGTGTGGTCAATTGTAATTGAGTTCCAGTCACTGCCGCTGTTGAAATTTTTAATTCAGTGGCGTGTTGCAATGGAAGCTGGAGCTTATGGAAGAATTTAAGTGCCTATGGATGGGCAAGACTATACATAAATTAATCTTCAAGATTATTCCTGCTGTCTCTTGGTTATTAGGAATTGACAGCTGTGTTGTATCGATTTCTTGAAGTTCTTGTTTACTGATTTTTTTAAAACTTTATTTCTTTTAAAGCTTTCCTCATGGTCAGGCTGTGAAAGAGACATATGTGAAACTTGCTTTCTGTGCTAAAAAAAAGTTAGGAAATCACTTTATGTGTAATGATTGACCTTGCCAACATCTTTCAGAATTTTAAGATGTGATTTAATGTTCACTGATATTAGACTGTGTGCTCACATGTGAGTACCCTAACATGTTTATTTTTGACTAGCTAAAATGGACATAAACTGCATCATGTACAATAGGGTAGACAGGTTTTAGAGCAAAATACTTACTTGAGCTGTTACAAGGACTTTCACGTGATGCGCTGTCTCTGCTGAAAGTTCATTTGTTTGGTAGAGGTATGTGCTGCAAGATATTTGAAAACTTGTTACTTCCTTGTTTTTAAGTGAAGCTCCTCAGAAGAACTATGTGGGATGTCTAAAAGATGGCTTTTGTATGAGTTGGGGGCAGCTCTTATGTTCTTTGATCAGTGGCAGTGTGTCAAGCTTCTCCAACAGAACAATTGTAGGCAGAGGAAAGTTGCAGAACAGAAACATCAGGGAGAAGGAGAATAAAAAATATGCAGAAGGGAAACAAACAAATGGATTAAGTGTATGACATGTAATCTGTGAAATTTTTTTTCTTCCCAAGTGCACTTTTCCCCAGTAATCAGCAGAAAATTTGATATTAAAATAGTTTGTGTGGTTCTGAGAACTGTGTTGTTTATTGGTGGCTGTACGTCGTGTGTTAAGGTTTTCCATGTTCCTGAAGGATTGATGTTCTTCTCTCCAAGCCTTCCTCGGTTTAAGTCACTTTCTTCATGAAATAATAACAAACTGTTCAAGTAGTTTCTAGTATTTGTTGATGTCCCAAAGTTGAATGAAATTAAACTTGCTATGTTGTCCTGCTCGTTGCTTCTGATTTCCTCAGTTGCTTGTGTATGGAATTGCTTAAATATTCTGGTTTTCAATGTCTGCCTTTCCATTATTGTTATTTTTAACCAACCCCTATAGTCCTCGAGAGACCTGGTACCAGAGACATTTTCAGATCAAGCTCATGCTTAGTATGACTTGCAGACCAAAGTACTCTTACTAGTATTTTGTGTTAAAGTGGTGTCTTTGTAAGTTCCTCTGAGTTCCTGTCCAAATATTTACTTGAGAGCTTTTGAACCAATTGACCAGAATGAATAACCAGTATCAAAACCAAACAGTTGGTGTTGGTTGGAAACTATTAAAATGCAAAGCAACTTGGGTTCATTGAAGATGTAAACTTTGTTGCATAAAAGGCTTAATGCAGTCTTATATTACTAGCTTGTTCAGAAAAGAGGTATGCACTGTAGGAGTTCTTTGGTATTTTAACACTGGGATTGCGGTGCTCACTGAGCAACAGTCATATTCTCTGTTTAACAAGTAGTATTTTTGGTGAAGTTTCTTCTGCAGTCTACATAATGCTGAAGTACAGTCCTCCCTTTCTTCTCTGTCTGTGTTGGCGTTCTCTCACGGATTGTCTAATATAATGCTTTGCTAATTGTTGTCATCTTCATAACCCAAATGCTTTGCTAAGTATCTATGGGAGAGCTATGATAGGTGAAGCTTATGTCTGCTTTTTTCCTATGTTATTGCTACAGAAAATGTATGCTAATTATGCATGAAGTATGTTTGCTTCCCCATGCTATTCATTCAGGTTACCAGTTTTAAGGAGTCTGAAATACGACCTGCGCTACTCATGCTAGATTTCCTTGACTTTGGTAGGAATCTGTTTGTTCCTTAAAGGATAACATGGTTTCTTCTTGGTTTACTACAGCAACAAACCACGGTGTCATGGATGCTCAGTCAGAAACTTTTACACGTTCTAACTTTAAACAGCACCTCTTTAAGGGAGAAGTAATTCCTTTTAGCTGTGCTATGCTTTACTTTCTGGTCATATGAACAATGCAAAATTACCCATTTTCCTGTTAATTATGGTGGTAGACTGAGAAGCTCCTATTGCTGTTTTTGTGGAAAATAGTGACAGTGATTTCTGTTTTGCTGTCTTAGTTATTTTGTGGTGTAAAGAGTTGCCTAAAACTCTTAAGAACCTTAACAGACTGTAAGCATCCATGGTAGAAGTCGTCTTGCTGTGTGTTTGTGAATAGCATGTTAAAGAAGTTTTACTGACCGCTTAAAGAAGATTAAACGTGGAAGGAAAATTTTTTTTCTTCTCCCCCCCCCCCCCCCCCTTCTTTCAGTTGACTGTTGCAGGAAATATTTTGAAATACACTCAAATCACAGCTGAGTGCTATATCAGCATCAGCCGCTAGGTGGTAGAGCATTTCAAGAGTAATGCAGACTTTGAAAATTGATAAAGGAGTGTTCTTAGGGCTGAACTTCTGGCTTTTCCAATCTGTGCCTTTTTTTTTTTTTGATGGGTTGTTCACTAAAATGATGCTTCCAAACAAATTTAAACATCTGTTCTCAAAGTTTTTGTCAAAGTAATCAGCAGTTAAATATAAAACTGCTTGTTAATAAGGTGAAAGGGCCTCAAGGAAAATATTTTGATACATTTTAGTGATAATCAGTAATAATTGTAAGAATTCCCTCAAAGTTTTAAAACTATCCTCTACTGTGTGTAACAAAATTATTGCATGCACATTTATAATTGGTAGAGTGGCTTTAGAAAACAAAATTGAAAAACGTTGACGCATTCAGTTCCGCAATAAAAGTGAAGTAGTTTTTGTACCACATCTGAATAAATGGTAACCTAATGCTTAAACAGAATGACCAGAGCTTTTCATAAGCTTAAGCTTATGAAATTGTTATCATTCTTTGAGGATATGGGAGAAACTCTTGTAACCAGACATTTTCTTTTAAATGTTGGGAATTATGTCTTGTTTGGAAAGCTAGAGATGAGAATAGATAGGGATGAATGCCACAAATAACAAGTGTTACTCAAGTAATATTTAAGTCTTTTTGTCTGTGAATAAACACTCTGAAGTTTAAAGCTTATTGGGGCTGTTAGGAATCTTAATATACTTAATATCTTAATATACTTAATCTTTTTGTTACTGCAGGCAAACTGCTATAGTTCTGACTTAAGACAATTAAAAAACATTTATGTGGCAGTATATGAAACCATAATAATGCCTTTATATATGTTACAGACTTCTACTTGTAGGAGGCTGTGAAACAGATGAAGATGGAGTATCTAAAGCAACTGGTTGTGGGATATCTGCTTGGAGAGTTCTGTCAGGCTCTCCCCATTATAAACAGGTCACTAGTTATGAAGATGACATTAGAACAGTAAGTATGTTTCCTCATTTTATTAGATGAATATTGTCACTGGCAGAATTATCTAACTGGAAGTTCAATATGAATCTTTTTGAAAGAAGAATTTAATGCAATGTTTTGCTATTTTGTAAGCTATGATGTGAACTTCTAGTAAGTTATCTCTTCCCCTCGAGTGTCTGTCTATTTTTGTTTTTTCTGTAGTGTGATTTGAACTTTTTAAGTTCTTGATTATCACTTGTGGTTTTAAAAAAAACAAAAACAACAAAAAATAGTAGAATGGAAATACACAAACTCCTTACTTGTGTACTGGGATATGTTACCTGTCTTTGTTGGAACAATTCCAGTTATCTTTGTCTTTTTATGACATCATAACAAAAGGCAGCACACCTGAAATAAATGTTTCAGTTTAAGTGTGACCCTCGATTTCTTTTACTTCTAGTAGAGGCAAATGTTTGATTTGGTAACAGCTACCAGGTGGATATACTGAAATCAATTTACAGTATACTAGGATAAATTCCAGTATTTGCTCTTATATAGGTATTGCTTAGTATTAAATGCAAGCTGTTAATTTCATTGCAAATGGATAGTGCTTTTCTGTGGCATGATACATACCTAACGAAATAGGCAAAGTTATACAAATTGTGTTTTATTATCCTTGCATTATTTTAAAATAGGCAGTCTTAGGGAAGTTTAAAGAATCCTGCAGAGTTGTTTTAGTACTTCAGATATGACTTAGTTTTTGGTGTGTAAAACAGTGTATGAGATTGTCTTTCATTGTATGATATGTTTCTGTTCTTACAGGCACAGAGAAGAGGATTATTAAGGATTATGAATATAAGATTTTACAGCAGGCGGGGAACAGAACAGGTATTAAGGTCCAGGTCTACCTCAGAAATGTATTTTACTAACATAATTGTCCATTAATGACTGCCTGAGAGACTGATTGAAAATAGTTTCTAATTTATGCAACTTAAGAATTAACATTTCTATAAAAGTTATCAAAAATAATAAGCTTTTAGCATTAAATGGAGTAGCTTGCTATTTATTTGGCTTTTTTAAAAATCCAATTAGTTCATGTGCTGAAGCTTGAATCTTGGGTTTTCAGCATACTGACAGGAACAGGTCTAGAGATGTAAAGTTCAATATTAAATGTAAACTCTTATTCAAAAAGGAATATGTTAAAAGCCACCTAGTTATTTGTTAATATAACAATCATAGATTGTTAGGTGTGTTATATATTCTACAAGAAGAGAGTAGATTGTGACGATGTTTCTCAAGCATACACCAGAGAAATAGAGGAACTCCAAAACCCAGCCTTCTGCACTACCGGACTGCCACTAGAAAACAAACAAAAACCCCATCACCTTACAACTCAAAACTTTCATACAATGTGGAGAAGAAAAAATGAGTGTATTCAAACTAATCATTAATGGCTTAAGTAGGGCAGACACAAAGACTTATTTTTTTTACAGTCTGTTATGAGATACTATGGAAATACTGTGCTAAGTAGCTTCAAAGGTTTATTATGGGTCAAACTTGGACACATGCAAACCTAATGAAACTGCTGCTCAGAATCAACTTGTTCCTAAAAAATGTGGGGTATGAGTTAAATCTTGAGTGTCATGCTGAGGTGTAGGTGTGTGCTTTCTGTATTTCTAAGGCTTTGCACACAGTGCTTGTGACTTTCTTCTACATGCCTTAGGAGCTACCCATGCAGTACTGCACCACCTTTTCCTGTCTCTTGTCTAATAGTTGTGTGTAGCCTTTGTTTGATTCCTTTTTTTATCCCCCTTTCCCTCCTTGTAAAAAATCTGTTTTCCCTTCTTTGCTTTACAAGGAAAGAACAGTAAAGAATCTGTCTACCACCTTAACTACGTGTCCTCCTGAGAGGAAAAATGGCTGATCTGAAGTTACATAGACTTTGGAAATTACCTTAATAGATTTTTGGGATGTTTAGGTGACTGGTTAAAAGAAGAAATTGCATGCTTGATTGGAAGGGGAAAACAAATCTTTCTGAATCTCTCTCAAGGGTAGAATGGGGAGAGATTTTATTTCCTTCACTGAAAATATAAAAGAGAAGGCTGAAGTAAACTTTTTTCACTGGAAGGCTAGTACTGAGTGTAGCTGTACTAAACTTCAACTTCATTGCACTTACCAGTGCTAAATTTACAAAGAAAAGCAGAGGTGGTTATTCATCGTTGAATGATTTCAGAGATTATGGTTTAAATATGTGAGGTATAGTTTATATTCTTAGTGGGAAATTGGCAACAGTATTAAGGTATGACAGACACAGCAGCTGGAGGACTTGTGTATTAGATCTCGCTATATTGGGATTTGATTCTTAGTGTTGCTAACATAAACGATACTTAGAAAATGTGAAGTGCCAACCTGCTGAGGTTTTCAGTATCTTTTTCTGCAGTTCCCTTAAGTTGACAAGCTGTTTACTGAGGCAGCATTTCCTGCTTTGCCAAAGGACTGATTAATTTCTATAGATAACAGTGCTCGGTGGTAAACTTAAATGTGTCAATGGCCACCCAACATCTAAATTTAACAGGAACAGAATTATTACTGACTACTGAGCAAATGTTTAACCCTTGTTGAGATCTGTGATGTATACTACTGACCATTTATCTTAATGGGTGATATGTTTTTGCTATATGTTTCCAAGTCCTTTCACAGTCTTTTGTTCTTTGTCCTCTGTGCATGCAACTTGGTTCGTAAAGCGAGAATTGCCATTAGTAGGCATGTACTGTTCCTTGGCAAACTGTAGTAAAGTTGCAGTGCTCTAGCTGCTTAAGAATATAATCAGAGAATACTTCGGAATTATTTATATTAGAAAAAATTCATAACTAGTTTAAAAAAAAACCTTAATAATGCTCTCCTTTTCAATTAAAAACACATTTTAAGCTTGGATTTAAGCAGTGCTCTCAATAGCTGCAAACCACTGTACAGCAGTGAGAAGATTACTTGATCATCGTTGTTTCTCTGGCATAGCTAGAACTTAAAACAGCCTATGAAATAAAATAAAAATAATAAAAAACCCAAAGAAACAAACCAACCCTAAAAGAATATTATTATCTTCAAATGATAACTACCACTAATGTGCTGTAGAAACTCCATTAAAACTTCGTAATCATATGGATGTCTAGTAACTTTTCAGTACTTCATTTATGTTGGGGTGTTTTCCAAGAGGGGAGGTGCAGGCTTAAAAATTGATTAGCTGCAGACTTGGACAGTTCTAATATTATTGTAGTATGAATCTTTATTAGGAAGTTTTTAAAAGTGAACTGCACTAACAAAATGGGATTTTACAAACAATATGAATTTTGAGAATCTATATCCTGCTGTCTTTCAGTGCAGTCTAGACTCCGAGAACCTAATGATCTTTCTGAAAACATGGAAGTTGTTTTGGGGGCAGGGGAAATAAATATAAATTGTTTTTTCAGAAATTGTTATGCATTGCCAGTGGCACTAAGTTTGACTTTAAAATTTGAGTGTATATTTAAAGGCTCTTGTCTCATGGAAATAGTGTATAGATCAGTTGTAATTGTGTGGGAGTTCGTGAATCCTTAAGGAAATACTTTGTTTGAAGTACATTTTGCCTCTTAGGATATCCAGAGCTGAAGGAAAACTTAATCCAGGAGAATTTTTGTAGCCTTGATGAAGTTTACTTACAGTTGTTGAATTATTTCATCTGTATGGACTTAATCTGATGTTTGCTATATTACTGCTTAGTCTATTGTTGCCCAAGAGATTCTTAAATTCAGATTCAGTGTCCTGAAATGAATAATGTGCTCCTCTAAGATCTCTTCACCTATGTATCTCTTGTATTCCCCCCCCCCCCACCACCTTTTTTTTTTAATTAATAGTGCTCACCCAAATTTTCCTCCCAGGCAGGAAGAGCTGTCCTAAGCTGTCTTTGGGTAACAGTCTTCCTTGGGTGGACCTGAGAGGCAGGACAGTAGAAAACTGAGGTTGCTGAATGTTTTCTCTGAATAGATGATTTGAGAACAACCTGCAGTTTTTCCTCCAAGTAGCTCTGCATTGCTGTCTGTGGCCTTCTCCTAGGAAAGCCACACTTTCACATTTTATTTGCTGTATGACAATGTGATACAGAAGTTCAGATTCCCAATGATTTGTTAGTGTTATGGTAGTGTTCTTTGTACAGGTTGCTTTTACTCTTCCATGCCACAGTTGATATTTTACCTTTATTCTGACTTTTAGCATAGTGGTGTGTGTGTTTGTTTTTTAAATTTAAAGCATGTTAAATTTTCTAGATGGAAGATTGTACAATTTTTTTTTCCTAAAATAGAAAAAATAGTTTGGGCTTTTTTGGGAGGTCTTTTTGGTATGCCTTGATGTGTGTGGGGATTTTTTTTTGTTTGGGGGTTGTTTTTTTTTTTCACTTTGCTGACATTATGTTTGGCAGGATGGAGTTTTCAAGATGAATCTTTCTCCTGATGGAGCTCTTCTGGCAGCTATTCATTTCTCAGGAAAACTGACAATCTGGTCTATTCCATCTCTCAGACAACAAGGAGAATGGGACCAAACTGATCAGGTAAGAAGGATGTAGATGTTTAGAAATTTGCCGTATATGTTTTAATCCTCTAGAGATATGTGTTCCTAGGAGATGAGAGAAGTTCAGATAACTGTGCTTTAGCTACATACTGTTTTTCCAGTCAACTCCACATTTTTCAAGAGCCCTGTGTTTACTTTTACAATAGTCTTTCTGTGTTTTAACTGTAACCGTTAAACTTTAAAAATTAAGAAAAAGAACTAGTTGTGTTGGAATTTTTCATGAGGCATTTTGGTGCCAAGTGGGTAACACTGGTAGAAGTAGACTGAAATGCTATTTTTAAAATATAAGTGGAGGCTGACACAGGTAACTTTGGTTGAAACGAAATTCTGCTGGATATCTAATGTGCTTTTCTATTCCTCCCTCAAAATTTACCTTACCTTCTGCCAGATAACACTCCAGAATAGTTTGTTCATCAGATTTGGTATTAATAAGTCACATGTTTTCTACAGGAATTGTTTGCAAAACTGAATAGGGGAACTTAAGTTAGGAATTGCCCAGACACTGGCAAACTTTTACATGACTAGTCCGAACTTGAACACTGGGAATTGAAAACTAATTCGTTTTCAAAGAAAATTCCAAATAACTAATAGACTCTCTGGGTAAAGATAACGCTTTATTTTAATGAGGAAAATATATCTGCATTTTGAAAAGTGACAAATCTGAAATGATGCACGCTAGCATGTGAAGTATTCTGGTTTTACTCCCATTAATTTCTTGACTAATAGGTATGGAAATGCTTTTCACTTGAAGTACCATGTGTTGTGTTCTAAACTTACAAGACATCAACTGATATCATGTCCAAACAGGGTAACCAGTCAAGCAGGATCTTTGGTCACTCGACATAGATGGCACAAATTACTACCAATATTTCCTATACAGTATTGATCTCAGATGGTTTATTATACAGAAGTGTATTTCTTATTAGAAAATTGTTGTAGAATGAAGATTTGCAGCTTAGTAGTAAACAATTATGTTTAAGTGCATGTGCTGATTAATAAATTCACATTATCATGAAATATTTGCAGTTTCTGATTCTTATCTGTAATTTCCTTTTGCATGGTAAATCTTTGTACAGTGTATCGTTTCCTTTAGAAATTCCAGTACAAAAATATTTCCTCCAGTTTTTGTAGAATGTTTTAAATTCTTCAAGTTTATGTAGTCATATGAAACACAGACAGCTTTCCCCCCCACTATATTGAATTTCTCCTCGGTCTATGCATTGCACAGTAGGCAGCACAAGGTCCACAACAAAACACTTCCTGACATTACATAGAGGCACAGATTTCTATAATGAGGAAGAGGACAAAATGAAGGCAGATGTCTTCCTTTGGGTATCATAATGACAATGAGGTTAAAGGAATGTTTTCCAGAAAAATTACAGAAAAAGATAGGCCAAAAACTTTGACTATAGGAAAGACAAGTAGTAGTAGTAAATACCTGTAGAGATAATGGTATATTGCCATCCTGAACACCACTGGTGTGCTGTTATCTTTGTTCTGACTGCAAGACTTGGAAATGTGGCTGTCGTGTTGTGTAGTGTAAGTTTTGGTTCTTACAGGTAAGCAGTCAGATCTGGTTAGGCTGTATTGACTGTGAAATTGTACCGGGTCTGGCAGGGATGGAGTTCACTTTCTTCAGAGCAGCCTGTATGGTGCTAGGTTTTGGATTTGTGACCAAAACAGTGTTGACACCTCAGTGTTTTAGCTATTGCTCAACAGTGCTTACACAGCTTCAAGGCCTCCTCTGTTTCTCACTGTCCTCCCCCAATGAGTAGTTTGGGGGTACGTTACAACCTGGGAGGGGACACAGCCTGGACAGCTGACCCCAGGGATTTTCCATGCCATATAACGTCATGCTCAGCTATAAAAATGGAACAGGGGGAGGTTTTGGGTAGGTAGGCATGGCTCAGAGACTGGGTGGGCATTGGTCTGCTTACAGGAGGTGGTGAATGATTGCCTTTGCATCACTTTTTTTTCTGTTTTATTTGGCTTTGCTTTGCCTATTAAACTGTCTTTGTCTTGACCCGTGATTGTTCTTGCTTTTGCTCTTCCTGCGCTCTTCCCTGTCCCATTAGGAAGGGGAATTAGCAGGTGGCTGTGTGGTGCTTAGCTGCCAGCTGGGGTCAAACCATCACAGAACTGTAGTTCCAAGCTTATTTAGGAAAGTACTTTTAAAAAAACAAAGAAAAAATCCAGCTCCAGTGTTGGCAAAAGTGTTGTGTGTGTATGTATGCATATCTGTCTATCTCTATCTCCATATATATCTCTATATTTTTAACATACATTTCAGATTTTTGTGACAATACAGATTTTGCTCGATGTTTACAGTGGGTTGTTTTATTTTTTGTTTGTTTTTAGCGATAATGAATATGTATTCTGAAGCAGTTTTCAGAACTTTGTCATCTAGTGAAGGTGATACAAAGGAGTATTACAGTACTTGACTGCTTTCAGAATGATTTTTATAGGTGAAATTGGTGTCCAAGTATGATGGATATTTTCATAACGTATGCAATTCCTACTTAATTGTCACCCAAATATATTTGTTAAATTAAGTTAAAGTGGCCTCATGTTTACTTTTAATTAATAGACTTCTCTCTTTCTACTAAAAAATTAAGCCTGAAAAGTCACCTTTTGTATGACCCCAAATGGCTTCAGTTGTCTGAGCTGTATAATCTGCCTGCAGCTAGGGGTAGGATTACTGTCATCTATGTTAGTGTAGTTCCCATGTATTCTAACGTTACCAAATAAAGTTTAAAAAAACAACACAGCAACCACTTACTAATTCTAAATGCTGCAGCGCATCATTAAATGATGCTAGTTCCCTTGCTGCATTAGTCTTGAAAGGGGCTTTATATTTATGAAATAACTAGAGTAAATATGTATAGCACTGTATTATACTGGTACTCAGGAGCACTGCACAGAGCAAACAGGAGGGCTGTTTTGGAGATTCTTTTTTATATGCTTACAGTCCTATATATAGACATGAAAAAGAAATACTTGGTGGGATTCTGAGTGCTGGAGAGCCTTTATTTCAGAAATTTGTTTAATGCTGACTAGGCCAGGTCTGATGGTATTCTTGTTTTCTAACATGGTGTTTTAGGAATCCAGCCATCTATGTAGCTGTGGGTTTTTTGTTTTTTTTTTTTTTTTTGTTGTTGTTTGTTTGTTTGGTTTTTTTAATTTAACTGTTTAGAGAAGAGTACAATGTCATTACAGCAGCTGTATGTTTTATGTTCAGGAAAAGTTTGAATTTATGTGGGACCATTTTCATTGAAAAATGAGTGGGTCAGCAATAGAGTAAATACACAGATTGTCTGTGTTTCAAAGACTTACTTGCATATAATCCTTATTTTCCTCTTGCCCTATTTTTTTTTAGCCAGGTTATGATGAGATCAACCCAGACTGGAGACTGTCTAGTGAAAAGAGGAAGAAAATAAAAGGTATGTGGTTCAGTTAGATCATTATTTTATACCACTCTGTAGGTAAAAGTATTTACAGAAATATACAAAGATCTTAAATGGCTTAATTAAATATCAACTGGAATAGTTGCCAAAATTATATATATGATTTGAATTTGTAGCATGACATAGCTAAATGAGTGTCACCATGGGGGGGGGGGTGGTGGTGGTGCGTGTGGTGTGTGTTTGTTTTTTTTTTTTTTTTTTAAATCCTCTCTTAGGAATTCTTTTGTAGCCATAACAAGAATTAAGAGGATATTTCAGTTAGTACAGGACGTAATTTATTATTAATCATGCAATTATGACTCTGTGGAATGCTGAATATTCAGCAGATGTCTCAGCTTATATCAGAAGCCACTGCATCATAATATCATAGGTAACACATTATTAGAGCCCACAGTCTAAAAAACTGAACTTACCTTTTCTTTCTATGAGCATCTAAAAAATATTGAAAGCTAACGTACTTTAAAGAGATTAGTTTAAAATCCTGAAACAAAAGGGCTTTGTTTCCTCCAACTAGTTTTGCCTCATGTCAGTCTCTCTATTCTTTTCCCAAAATTCAGGCCACTATGTGCAGCCATTTGTCACCTGGTTATTGCAGAGATCAATAGCTGTTCCATGATCCATTCACTACTGCTTGTATACATCCATATTATTAAAAAATCCCTGTTTCTTTGTACTATTTTTCTTGGTGATTCTGTCTCTGGGTTAACGCATCTGACCTTCATAGGTCCTGACTAAGCACTGAAGTAGCAGAAAAGTGATAAGCTGATCTGTTTCTCAGTGCTGTTTGGGGAAAGGTAGTTTTCATCAGAGAGGTGGGAAATGACAGGGTAGCGAACAAATTGAGCTAACTCTCTGGTAAACATTTTGTCCCAACATCCAGTTACCATAATCAAAATAATCTTGGAAATGACACAGCTTCCATCTTCAGTTCTTCAGTTGTAGTGACTTTTTTTTTTTTTGGCTTAATCTTAACAACCTCATCTTGTAGGCTATTTCAGAAGCCGTGTTCATGGTTGTTACTTGTCCTCAAAAGCAGTGTAACCTTTTCTGATTTTCATCAGTGTTATGTTTGTAGTCATGGAGACTTGCTTAAGGATGGCCTGGGAGGTATTGAAGCAGATCTTTATCAAATACCTGAAATTTGTCATGTTATGTGAAAATAAATCTATTTACTATGAATTCTTTTACCAAATAGTATTAAAAAAAATCAAGTCCAAAATTAAGTGTTTTGACCCTCAACAGCTTTAGTTAATGCAGAACTGATTTGGTAAAATATAATTGATCTAAAATACAAAATTAGTGAACCAAGGATGCATATACAATAATAAATGTCGAATTGGGCCATCAGATGAAATCTCTTAATAATTGAAGTCACTTCTGTTCTTATCTGGTGTTTAAAGTTATCTTTCTTCATATGGCACTTTCTTATTTATTTATTTTAGATAAAGAATCCTATTACCCATTGATAGATGTAAATTGGTGGGCAGATAATTCTGTCATCCTGGCTCGCTGCTCTGGTGCATTGACTGTGTCATCAGTCAAGACATTAAGAAACTTGCTGGGAAAGTCATGTGAATGGTTTGAGAGTTCTCCTCAGGTCACTTCAGCTCATGATGGAGGATTTCTAAGTCTGGAGGTGAGGAATGTGCACAGGCAGATACCTTTTTGGAATGCAATAGAAACAGTTTGCTTTTCTATATGTAATCCTAAGGGTGTTATGTGTGTGTGTGTGGTATGGTTTAAAAAAAATATAAATTATTATTACTAATAGGAAAAGTGATTCTATTTCCTTATCTTTAGGTAGGTATTGCATGGAAATTCTGAACTTGCTGCAATTCAACTGTCTTAATAAAAACTTAATTGTCAGGTAACTTCTACAGAGTAGATGCAAAACTCCTAGAAGGCTGAGTCTTAATGAGAGGAATGTTGCTGCTGAAAACAGTTTGTCGACAGTTTTCACTGCTTTGTATGGTAGTGCATTTGAAGAATACTGCAGGCATCCCTCTCCCATTTTGAAACAGATGCTTCTTCCAGAGGGAGTATATTTAAGAGAAATAAGGAACGCATTTAAATTAAGACCAAGCCATGTAAAAGATCTATTTTTGTCCATCTTTAGCAGGATTCCAGGAAGGAGTAGAACATATTTTTGGTTAAGAAGTTAACCAGGTATTTTCTTTGAAATGAAGAAAATTATTATTTCCTAAGGCTTACATTGAAATAGGTCTTAAATAGCTTAAACAAAAGTTTAAAATAATATTTATCAGAATATCTCAATACATACCAAAGCTTGCATGTATGTTTTTGGAATGATTTGTATTATTCTCGAAATCACATCTAGCCACTGACCAGCATACAGAAACCCTTGCTTTGGATAGCTAAGAGTTGAAAATATTGCTGTACACTGCAGTAAGCAGTGCACTAAGATGTCTCCATAGTTCTGTGTGGTCCAGGGTGGTGTAGGACACTTAGTGTAATAGTGAGTTACTATTAAGAAGCCTTCACCCTTGTTTCAGTAGGTAAGGGATGAAGCCTCAGATCTACGAGACACTCAGTCAGGGTTTGTGGAATATTATTAAGCAAGCAGAGAAATAAAGGGTTTAAAAGAGAAGGGGAGGAAGGATGTTGATTCTGTAATTTGAAGTAGTGGAAGTGGAGGTGCACTCAATTCTTGCCAAACTAGTTGAGATGTAGTAGATGGGCACTTCATATTCTACCCTTAAGAATTGTTTTCTGTGCAGTGTGAGATAAAACTCGTTCCAAAAAGATTACGCTTGGAGAGCAGGCCTGGTGATGAAGATGAGGGAGAAGATGACTCTGACTCAGATGATGAAACTTCTGCTAAGGACAGATACTTCAGCTACCTAAAGCAAGGCCTGTACTTTGTGACAGAAATGGAACGATTTGCTCCTCCACGGAAACGTCCACGGACTATTACAAGGAATTTCCGCCTTGTCAGTTTGAGATCCACGACTCCAGAGGAACTGTACCAGAGAAAAGTAAGTATAGAAGGAAAGGTCGTATCTCTCATAATCAGTTTTATTTAGAAAGAACTTTCTATTTTTCTCTTAATTCTTGCTATATTAACAGAAGGCTTTAGGCACATATTTCTAAGGGTCTCTTAGTTGACAGTGTACTGTATTACCTAAGCGGAAGGATCATTGTTTAAAACTAGCATTATAATAATTCAGCTGAGATAATGTTTACAGGTCACTGAGGAAACACTATGCATCGTTAGCTTGGCCAGACTTGGAAGTGTACTCATGTGAGTGTTTGCAAATAATGAAAGACCTGGCAAATGTGTTGAATGAAATCAGTTGAGCTTGTTATTGGCCAGGGAATGGGTTAACTTATACTCTGATGTGAATGTAGTTTACTTGCATGACATTTCAGGCATACATAGAAATTAGGCCTGTGATTCACTCTTACTGAAGAACAGATACTTCTTCATTTTTACGACTACTCTAGGCAGTACTTTGTCTTGGCCATTTCAATTGTTCTGATGGTAAACCAGCCCACTCTATAGCTGTTAGATTTTCCAGGGAGTGCTGATGTCATACTGTTTACCTAAATAACTTCTTCCTTTTTCTTGAGGAAAAATCTCTGATTTTTCTAGAGATGTCCATCAGATCTCAGTCTTACTCATCTGTATCTTGAGCCATTTTCTTTCCTACCTGCTTAGGCGTACCCACAGTAATTATCCCTCTACCTGTTTCAACACACAGAATGAATAATTGATTGTTTAATATGGAAATCAGATTACTTTCATTTTCATGTATTTGCTTTTTAGATTGATAATGAAGAATATGGGGAAGCTTTGTCTTTGGCTCAAACATATGGCCTTGATTCTGATCTTGTGTATCAAAGACAGTGGAGGAAGTCAGCTGTTAACGTCGCTTCAATTCAAGACTACTTGGTGGGTTTGGGTTTTGTGACTTTTAGGTTTTCTTGTCAGAATGGCTATGTTATCTTTACAGAAACTGAATTTTCAATTGTGTTCCAATTTATACAACATAAATTGGTGGCACTTTGGAGAGCTGTCCTGCAAATTCCCTTTCATGTCGTGTGGAAGAGAGTGACCTTGTTAATTTAACTGAAGGTCTGATCTGGACACCTTGGAAGTTAATGGAAATCTTTCCTTTCAAGTATTTTTCTAATTTCTGTTAATAGCAGCTTGCTTTCTCTGGTGTAATCTTTCCCCCATGTGCAGCAGTAGATTGTTGCCTGGCAAATAAATAATAATAATTGGAAATAAAAAGCATTTAAATAACTTCCAAGTATTTTAGAAAACCAAATGGGAAGGTGAAGTTGGTATCAGTAACTATACAGCAAAGTTTGAATAACAAAATTTACAGTGTACTCTGCTATGTGTAACTGGAACTTTTCAGTAGAATCCATCATGGGTTTCTTTGGCTTGAAAGAAAGACTTCAAACTCAGCAGACAAGTGTTGTCAAAGATGCACAACCTAATGGTGCTATAGGGTAAAGTCTTCCAAAAGATAAAGAGAAGTATAATCTAATTTTTGTTTTTTCAAGTCAGATATTAATTGAATGTCAAAGTAGGATTTTTGCAAGTAGCCATTCTCCATGTGCTATGTAATCTCAACTGAAGATTAGCAGATAAGGCCAATAATATTTTGTGATGCTGGTGTGTCCTTCCTGTCACAGAATCCTATCGGCATGTGAAGAGGTTGATACTGAAAATTACTCTAGTGCTATTGTGGGATACACTCGGTTTATAACAACTGCATTTTAGCCCAAAACCATCACATATTATTTAGTGTAAGGAGGAATGATACTAATTAGGGAATACAAATAATAACTTCTGTTCCAGTTGTTGTAAAAGTTCTGCTAAATCATTTGGCATTTCTGTGCCCTTTTCTGCCACATACACTCTGAGGGCATTATGTTTTTTGCGTTCTCACCTCTTTTTTGTTGGTTCACATTGTCAGTCATGAGGTTAAGTTGACACTTTTAAGTAGAAGAAACAAGTTAGAAGATTTTAACATCTCCAGTTTCATTGCTTTAAATTGAAGCATATAACATTGTGCCTATGTTCTTGTTCTTGGACAGAGCAAAATTAAGAAGCGCGCGTGGGTTCTTCATGAGTGCTTGGAAAGAGTTCCAGAGAATGTGGATGCTGCTAAGAAGCTGCTTCAGTATGGCTTGAAAGGCACAGACTTGGAGGCTCTTGTGGCCATAGGAAAAGGAGAAGATGGCGGCAGGTTTGGGAAGAGTATTTTTTTGTTTTGTTTTTCCTTTTAAAGAATGGTGTATGAAGTCTTTTCTAATAATTTGGTAAATTTTTTTTTTATCAACCACTAATGAAAATGTTAAGATGCTTTTGCAGGACATAAAGAAAGGTAATGCTTTGAATCAAACTATTCTAAAGATGTCCACAAGGTACCTATTCACATTTTACCTTTGTACCATTTACAAAGGTAAAATCACTGTTTATTTTGTGCTGCATTTTTCCTCTTCTCTGGATACCCTTTATTTTTTCATCATAGAGAACTTCCGATGTCACCATTTTTCTATGAGAATCTGTTTCTGGTGCATCTTCTGGAAGCTGCAACTACCCCTATAAATGTGTTTTGTTGTATGTCTTAATTGTTGTAATCATTTTCTGTTGTTCAAGTAGGGAGGTGAACAAAGCAAAACACAGTGCGTCAGTGGGGAAATACATGCAGTGACAATTCTCTTCAGTATTCAGTTCCTGGTGGTAAAAATAGAATGAGGCTGTTCTTTCTTCATGCAGTCATCTATTACCATTGTATACTGTAGAGCTGCTGCCAATCCCAGTGCTACCTGTGGAATTTAGAAACTTCTATCAACCATCATAGCTGTGTGGTTGGTGGTTTGGTTTTTTTGGTTTGTTTTAGGGAGGGGGTGAAAACCAGAGACGATGCCTCTTGTTGGCTTGTGATGAGTGCCTGCTGCTTTACAACAGCAAAACTCAGCATTATCATTTTCTATAAAAGTTTAGATTTTTAGTCAAGATATTAATGGAAATCTGTGTTAATGTGTTTATTCAAAAATTAGTTCGTCATATCTTTTTGTTGTTATTTTTTATCAACGTTGATTACATTGTTGGTTTTGTCTTCCAGATTTATCTTACCGGGGGAAGTGGACATTGAAATTCCCTATGAAGACTTTTTGTCACCAGATGAAGAAATGGATGCTAGAAAGGAAAAAGAGGCCAAGAAGCATCAAGAACTGCTGTTATCAGTAAACTTCTCAAAGTAAATGAAATGTTAGGCCATGTTTTATTCAGAGTTATAGGTTTATTATAACTACACAATTGCAAGAACGTAATTACTCTCATGTATGTTATTCCTAATAGGAAAATGGTTTAAATTTTAATTGCCATTATATTGTGTCAAAGTTCTTGGTTTACTTAATTTCTTGATATATTCCAGTGCACAAAGTCATTAAAATGTGTAACAGTTGTCTTCATATGCACATGATGTACAGTATCAATTGCAAGCGTGAAAATTCCTGTTTTGAACATAGGCTGACACTGGAACAAAAAGAACTCTGCCGTAGCAGGCTGAAGCTGTTAACTTATCTTGATCGCCTTGAAACCTATGAGGTGAGGACACTTGGTAACTGGCTACAGTTCTTTTGAGTTCTCATTCCATAGGTATTCCTGTAACTTTTTCGTCACATCGTCATATCTTTTTTGTTATATATTGTTGTATTAATGTTTATAGTCTTCTTGAAATGCTACAGTCTCTCACTTGAGAAAGGTAAGATGTTTTCTGTTCAAGCTGTTGTGTTTCTCCTGCTTCGCTGTTGCAAATGGCCAGCTTCTAGTGTTGAGAGATATAGTTGGGCAGAAGCCTGCTTTGAACATACTGTGTCTGCGGGGAATTAAGTTATGCAGCAACATGGGATGTGGAGTTGGTGCAGGATTACTATTATTTCCCTCTGTTAGTCTAATTAGCAAGTTCTGTTCAGATTCTCTAACAAATCTTTTTCGTCCATGAGCTTACTGAAGTGAAAGTTTTTGGAATGTCAAACTGTATTTTGCTTAGTTTTTTAACTTTACAGTTGGCACTAGTCACATAATGACTTTTACCACATCTCTTTGTAACTAAAGTTGTCTAAACCCTAATTAAAATAAGCCAGAGAATTGTCTTAGCTTATCAATTAAAGATGTATCTTTTTTTCATACTGAAACAAATAAAAAACAGCAGCATGCTTTTCCACATATATCTCATGCTTATTCATCCTAAGATTAAAAAAAGGTGTAGGCTTTTTGATGCTTTCGTAAATCTTGCATTAAAAACGAATATTTTATAAGTCTTTGTTTTTTTTAAGGAAATCCTTGGAGGGCCTCATGCAGCTGAACAGCACTATGATGGCGAATTCTTCAAGAAGTTCAGAAATCAGAATATTGTACTTTCAGCAAGAACTTATGCTCGGGTATTAATATTTATTTTGTTAGAATGTAATTTTGCTTTGGTATTGCTGTTTTCACTAAAGTGCGTTTTTTTCCCCCCCCTTTGAACGGGGTTCAATCTTAATGGGAATTTAAGAGGTGGGGGGTGTATTTTGTTTGATTGCAAATAAATAAATGCAGTGACACTGAGCTAATTTTATTTATTGCTAAAGAAAATTTTAAAATTATATGTTTGTTTGCATGACTGAAGCTTACATTTCGTGCTCATTTTCCATTTAAATCAGTCTTAAGCTAGTTCTGCAACTTAATGTTTTCTTCTTTAGGAAAGCAATGTCAGAGCCCTGGAAATTTTGTTCACTTTCCATGGATCAGCTTTACTTCCACACAGACAGGCAATTCTCTCCAATTTTCCAGAGACTACTTCACCACATGAATATGCTTTCTTGTTGCCTGAAGCTTGGTAAGGATGCATCAATGGATATTAACTAAAAAAAAAAAAAAGAAAATTTTTAGGTTAATACTTGGATTCGTTTCCATATATGGCAATCTGCTGTTGGTTATTACCTGGAATCAAGAGAGCAGCTTTGTCTTTGTGTACTTGACCAGTGTTCATTTTCTGCTTTACTTTGTGCCATTCATGGAAGCTTTTTGGTCTCTTTTGGTTATTATCAGGAAACTAGGGACTTTAAATGTTCTTGCCTCCATTACACATAAGAGGAAGTATGGCCTTTTCTGACCTGAAACTGCCCAGATTTTCACAGGTGTAAGTACAAGTCTGCAATTGGTTTGTGATAACAGCCAGCGTTAGGAAATTAATGAATCAAGCGTTTAGCTCCCTAGAAGCAATTATGTTTTTCTGGGTTGCTTTTGAAATGTAATTTAACACTTAAGCAGTCAGTAACTTCAAAATCATTAATCTTCTTGTTACTGATTCTTATGCAGCTTGCTAAGGTAAAATTATGAAAAGCTTTTAAATCCAGACTTTCCTACTCTTTCATTTCAGCATAAAATGTTATTTTACTGCCAGTTTCACATACATTTTCATAAGAGTCTTCCTTGAACATCATAATAATGTTTTGTGTATTAATTAAAAGAATTTTTTGCTTCTAGAGTGTTTCTTTCAAACACTTCAATTATGAAATTAATTTTGAAGCATTTTGTTTGGTGCCCATAAAGAATTGGGGAGACTTCATTATTTAATATTTTACAATAGGACTTTGAAGCCTTATTTCAGAGGGATAGTTTTTGGAGTAGCTAATAGAATTTTTTTTTTTTAGTCTTCCAGCATTATAGTTAAGTTTTTCACTTCAAAGTTTTAGCAGTCCTGTTTGGATAATTCTCCATGTAGAAGAAGGTTTTTTTAATTCATCAAGTTATTCTCCTGACATTTTTCCTAGCTTATGATACTTACCACTTTTGTCCTTTCTGAGCAGAAGTTAGTCTTTATTTCATGATATCTAATACTTACCAATGCATTTTTGTGTTGGTAGTATTAGGAAGACATTTAGTTGTTTAGTTACGGTGTGAAAACACTTGTTTTATCCTTTTCTTTAAGGTAACAGTTAGGACCATGAAGAGGAAATTATTGCAGTGTTTATAAAATTGGTAAAATATATTCCTATTTTTCTCTTTTGTTTTGTCAAGATTTATAATGTGAGAGGGAGGGAAGAAAGGTCTTCTTAAATGTGGTTATGATATTTTGTTGGTGTTCGTAAACCGGTTCCCCTTCTTTCTGAAGGGTTGTTTGTTTGTTTTTTTTTTTTTATTTTGTTGTTGGTTGGTTTGTTTAAGAAACTGACTTATGTGCCAAGAGGCAAAATGATAGTTAAAATAAAACATTTCACCAGTGATCTAGTAGTAAAGATGTGAAGTTATGGGTTAAGAACTTAGTTTTGCCTGCTGTTAAAAAATGGAAGTATATAGTTTGAATCTTTATTCCTATGGCAGACAGAACTTTCCAGTGCTCTAATCAGGTATGTTCAGTTCACACTTTTTTTTTTCCAGGTTGCAGAACAGATAATACTCTATGTCTTTGAAATGTTCGTCTTTGGACAATTACAAAATGGGGATGAGAGCAAATCCTATATACACAAATCCCATATATTTATAAAAATATACTGTATATTTGATCTAACCTCTTTCTAAAACTGGTTCCCTGACACAAAACTGATCACTCACATAGTATTGCTACATACACTCCTTAAAACTCTATTTTATCAATGTAATATAATTAAATATGTATTGATGAAAATATCTGGTCGTGAAAATAATATACTAATGAAATAGATTTAAGTTATACAAAATAACATTTTCTTATTGATTTAAGAAGTTTTTTTTTGTTTGTGTGGGTTTTTGTTTTGTTTTGTTTTTTTAAAAATGGGATGAGTCTCCCCCCCAGGCCAAATAGCTTCAGCTTCTGGCAATTCTTGTTTCATGTGAATCAAAATGAATCCATGTGAATCAAAGGAATTGAAGTTCTTGGTCATTTTAAGTGAGTTTATTGGGCCTTTTAGTTCTAGCATTTATTTTTCAAATGGGTTATTAGTATGAATAGAATTACTGGTATTCTGTAGATACTTAGTAGTTGTGAAATCCAGTTTAAATGAATGTGCTGTCTAGTTTACTTCTCTATAGAACACAGTATGTGGACAAAATTTGCCTTAAATTATTGAACAAGGTTATGATATAAACTTAATGGAACTATGTCATTCCCACATAATATTAAAAAATTGCAAGTACTTACTGTAATTAATAAACTTCAGAACAAAAGGAAAACATTGCAAAAATATAAACTCCAATGTTTTAATTCGTAGAAAAAAATGTCTGTAGCAGTACGGCTTAGTGTCTCTTCAGCTTATGCAGCTTGTAATTACAGTGGTCTTGGGATAAGGGGTGAGAAAGATTCAGTCTGTCCTCATGAACTTTGACTCTAGACAAATCTTATAAAGGATTCTGAGCCAGGAAATGGCTTAGTCTGGCTTTCCTTTTTAAATTTCACACTGTTGCAGTTATGAAATAGGGTGTATGCTGGATATCAGAAGGATTTTCTACTTTCAGCTGCAAAAAAGACAGATCTCTCATGTGATTTCTTTTAGCTCATTGTTTTTTCTGAAAATTCAAGGCCATAATTGTCTGTACCGAGAGATTCCAATAGGGTAATTGGTTGCTGTGGTGCATGTGATGAGACCACTAACATGGACCAACTGCATGATAGTGCCCGTGTTAAGAGTGCAGCCTGCCCTGGTGGCTTTGCTTAAAGAACGCTTTGCTCATGCCTTGCTGATGCCTTTGCTGCTCAGCCTCCTGCAGCTCAGATCTCTTGCTGAGCAGTGTGCAGCTCTGGAGGCAGAAAAGATTTTGGTGGAGGTGAAAAATACTATAGTTTGTCTTCTAGGTCTTCATCTGTGGCCCTGTTTGTGTGTAGGATGAAGTACTGCTGGGAATTGTCCATATTGTGTCTGTGCATATGGAGCACTTTAAATGGTAAGAGGGTTGGTTCCCAGCTGGAGCTCTCTGAGGTGACACCTATCCTTATGGAAATTCACCACATTGCTCTCTGTTCTGTTAGTTAGTTCCTCCATCTGTAGGGGAATCTGGCTGAGGAAAAACTTGAGATTGTATAGCAGGTGCTGCCTTGCTTGTGCATGGAATGGGTGAGGTGGGACAAATAGGCACCTCTAGCTATTGCCAAGGCAAAAGTATTGAAACACAATTGCTTGCTGTACACCACCACCAACATGAATACACATAGAAGTGCTATATCTGAAGAATTTCATTACCTGTAAGAAATGTTTTTGTAAAGGTTGCATTATAACTGCCATTTCCTTTTGTCTGGAGCCTCCAGTTCAGCTGCAGATAGTAAATTCTAAGTACCTGGTGAAAGAAATGCTTGTTTTGCTAGTGTATTCTATAGGCATAAAGCAGTTGTTTTTCTTGTTACTGGCACATGTCATTTACATTAGGATGACATTTAGAGACTGGTGTCACAAAAATTTTAAGGTCTTGTCAGTCAAGGAAGAGTTGGCATAACAAATGGGGGGAAAAAAAGCAGAAGAATTTCTTTTTTTTTCTGTCTTCTGGGCAAGGTTGTTAGGAAATAGATATATATTTTTTTCCTGTGTCTGCTTGTAAAAAGTCTCAAGTGGTAGATGTCCTTTTGTTTCTCGTTTTTGGCACATGTTTTGTAGCTTAGCATCTTTAGGGGTTGCTCTCAAAACTGTTCAGGAGGAGGTTTATAATGTCAGAGCAGAGGATTTACTTATTCATGAGACTCTTGAAAAGACCTGCAAGTTATATAAGCTCAACAGCTCCCAGAGTTGAGAAGGAATCTAAAATACTAAGATGCATCGGTGGCTCTACATGCCTGTCGGCTTCAAATTGGTATTGTGATAGACTGACATTACTCAGTAATGTGTTTTTGCAGAATTGCGATTGTAATGTTTTCCTACTTCTTTTCATATTATTTCTCAGCTTCTGTTATGATGATGGATCCTGACTATCTGCTGTCTTTTAGTCATTGGGATTCATGTTCCTTCTCAAAGATCCGTCAGATGCACAGACTTCATCTGTTAAGACAACTAGAGTGAAGGTGGTAAAAGTTTAGGTATTCAAAGGAGATGATAGCTCTTTCTAATCTCTATTTTAATAGCTACAGCTAGCATTCTTAGTCTATAGTTAAGACTGTTGCCCTCAGGTTTTTAAAGGTGATCTCAGGAGAATAATGCCTTACCACCATTACAAATACATAACCAGAGTCTTTTTCCGTTTCTTTTAATTTTCTTATCCTTTTTACTACATTTAACTGCTATATTGCAACATTACTGCTCACATTTTAAACTCACAGAAGTTGGGAAATTCAAATGTATGGTTCCCTCAACAGCCATAAGTCTGCTATATTGCACATTACGCTAGCAGTAAAAATCTTCCCTCTAAGATAGCAACTTTTTATATGTTTCTGCTTTTTTACTCCTTTCCTTTCTCAAATATTGGTTCTCAGTTGTGGCTTAAAGTGAAGTTTTTACTGGAGAGTTGTGGATGAACTCCATTTGCCTGATGAACTGGGGTGAGAGTGGAAATATCTTCTAAAAACTTAGCGAAGCTTTTAAAACTTGAAAATTTCCACATAGTAGACTCATCTACGAGTAGATAAATACTACACAATTAAACTAAGAGGTTCATAAGCAGTTAACTTTGCCTTTTCATAATGATACCTTCTCCTGAACTAGACTTTTAGTTATTGCCTGTGGCACTGCAGTTTCGAAAAAACTCTTAACAGCTTCATCTCTTCTCTTCTCAGTGTATGTGTGTAAATAGGTTTGATGATTGAACGTCTGCAGAACTGTCTAATATATAGTCCTCATTTTTTCGTATTAGTTTTTCTTCTTTTCTGAAGCTGAGCTGCTTTTGTTTTCAGTGTAGGTCAGAAGTGTTCATGTTAAAAGAATTAATCCCATGGTCAGTTCTTTTTGTTTGTTTAAATTCATTTGTATAGTGCTACAGTGAAATAAATAAGAAGGGCATAAGTTTTGTATGTTCTTCCTTTCTTTTGCACTAAGAGAAAGAAGAAAAATAGTTCAGAGGTAGAGGGATCAATGTAGTTAATATTATTTCAAGGATGTGTTTGGGAAAAAAAAAAATTAAAAAAATCTCAGGTCTTACTTTCCACTATGAAACAGAAAAAACAACTCTTGAGGGAAAGATTAACTTCTCATAATGGCACCCATGTTCCTGTGTGGATTGACTTCTGGTAGAAGTGGTGAAGGTTCTTATGGTCCATGTAAAAGTTAAAGCAGTGGTTTGGAGGAAGAGAAGCCCTTCTGTAGACTGGCCTGTGTGGGGATCTGGGAAAGCAGCAGGAGCTGCTCGCTGCTGCAGAAAGTGAGCTGGCAAAAGTACTGTAGGTATTATCTGTGAGGAGTTTTTGAAGAGGAAAATGAGAACTTGAAGCTATGAGGGAGCCAGGGAGAACATGAGCTGTCACCAAGGTAGGAGGGAAATTTCACAGGAGCTGCTATGCTGGACCTGAGCTGCTGTGCAGAGGGACCTAGACAGGCTGGAGGAGTGGGCCAGCGAGAGCCTTGAGGAGTTCAAGAAGGATAAATGCAAAGGCAGGTTCCTGTAACTGAAGAAGCTCTTGCAACAATAAAGGCTGGAGACTGGCTGGGAAGCAGCTCTGCTGGAAAGGACCTGGAGGTCCTGGTGGGCACAAGCAGTACATGAGCCAGCAGGGAAGGCCAGCAGCATCCTGTCCTGCATGAACAGAAGCACAGCCAGGAGACTGAGCAATCAGACTACTGCACTCATTCAACTGCATCTAGAATACTGGGCCCCCAGTACAGGAAAGACATCACTAAAGTGGAGCGAGGTCAGCAGAGAGCCGCCAAGGTGACTGGGGACTGGAGCATGTGAAGGCTGAGGGAGCTGGGTGTGTTCAGCCTGGAGAAGGTTTCAGGCGGGCCAGTAGCAGCTTTTGCATACCTTCCTGTAGTATGTGAGCTGGACTATGCTTGTGCTATTTATCCACAGAGCATTAACAGGATTTTCTTTATATTTGTGGCTCGTTCAGGTCCGACTTGTCGTGTCTTCATCTATCATGTGTGTCCTTTGCCTGCATAGTCCTGAACTGTACCTTGGCTTGCCTTCCCCAGTCTTCTCATGAAAGTGTATTGCTGCTATCGTCTTACTTGTTTGTTGCCTTTTTACAGGGTTTAGAACAAAATTTCTTCCATGAACATTCGTTATGCTTTATAAATGTACAGTTCTGAAGGATTTTTTTCACTATATGGTGACAGACAGCTTTGATCTTACTCGGAGTTCAGCTGTGTCTTTAAAATAGCCCATTTTGATTTTGTGAAAGCTAATGCCTCAAAATTTTAATTGTGTACATCAAGAAAAAAAGCACAGCAAGCTTCAACTATGGTTGTGTAGTGTTGGTTGACTTTTCTGATGTTTAGATTATTCAGTCTAGGTTGTTTTAGGAGAAGAAAAAGTTCCCCTCTCCCCAAATTCTATTAAAGGTTAACCACATCATTAAAACATAGCTTGATTTGTTTATGTGAATTCAGATATAACTCTTCTCCTCTGGTGACAGAGTTGCTTCAAAAGACCTGTCATTGCAATGTGCACAGCAGGAATTCTGAAGGGTAGTTAACTGTGGCAGCCAAAAGCAGCTGGGATACCTTTTCCGCTAGTTTATGTAGAGCAGTTTTCCCAAAATGTGTGGTGGTTTTGGCACTGCATTTTAGGCACCAGCTGTACTTAAGTCTTGATGAATTTGTGACATGTCCTATGGATATTGTTGGAAAATGAAGAGATTCTCTCTCTGCCCACCACTTTTGTATCACAGAGTATATTGAATAATTAGAAGCCTAAAATATATGTAATCAGTTATATAGTTGCATTTATTAATTCACTACTGAACTACTATAGTGGTAGAAAAGAATGTTTTCATGCAATATGAAAAATGCAATACATATCATAGCTGTCTAAGACTACATATCTGGGATGCATTTCTTATTATATTTCATCCTCAGTTATAGAATAATTGTGACATAATAAAACAGTTTCAGAGCCATAAGATTTTAGAGCAACAGAAACTGGCATTGATTTCCCCATTACTGTCTGAGAAGATACAGACTTTGGACAAATGAGTTTCTGGATTAAATTAAAAAAGAATACTTCATAAAACTTCCCTTGCAGATCCTGTATGATATACAACTATATGTCTTATATATAGCCTACTTTTAATGCCTCCATATCTGTATGTAGTGGGATTATGGAAGTGCTAATTTGAATGTGAAGTCTAAAATAATTTACAGTGTACCTACAGTAACATATGGAAATCATAAATTCTGGTAAGTGTACAAGTGTCAGCAGGGGGAAAAGAATATTTGAAGGTTCAGGATTTTATATTCCTCTTATCACAAAACATAAATTTGAGATAATTTTAAAAATAAATGTAATAAAGTTGGAATCAAGAACATTCTTCAAAAACATTTTGAGTGCATAACAAAACCATTTGATGGAAACACTACCTTATTTTATAGTTTAGTATCTTTCATATAAAGCTTTCTCACCTCTGACAGATCAGTACTTTGTGTCTTACTTAAATGTGTTATGTTCAGAACTATTCCAGTATGTAACACATAAGCTTTCAAATGCAGAATTAGTGTTTATAACACTTTTTTCAGGCAATGAGACATGATTTAAAAGAAAAGAAAAAGCAAAGATTCGTCTACTCCCAAAATATTTTTAGAAAAAACCCCAAACGTACTCATAAAATGTGCATGTCTTGCAGCAAAAAGATGTTGTTTCCTAAATGCGTTGGAGTGAATTGCCTTTTGCCTTAGAGTCTGGATTTGATATGCACAAATTTACAAGGGAAAAGATTTTAAAAAAATTTTCTAATCCTCAACTAGATGAGTCTCAAGAGACAAACCTGGCGTATGAAATGCTTGAAGGGAGAAAAAAAAAAAACCCCAACCATACAGAGTTGCCATTCGTAATAGAAAGAATTGGACTCTGGCCTTAAAACTGAATTAGACCTTCCTCTTTTGAAAACCTGAAAATCTCCTCTTACTGTTACTCTCTCATGGTAGTTCTGCAATTTTGCAGACATGATTTGAAACAGCTTCTAAAATGAAACCCTTGTCTGTCCTCTGCTGTATGAAAGCTCTTGTGTTCTCTTTTTAACAAAACAAACCCCCAAAAGACCCTCCCCAAACAAAACAAAACCCAAACAAACCAGCCAACCAACCAGTCCCCCCTGAAATGTCATCTTAAGCCTACTGGGAAGTGAATGGAAAAATTTTACAATGAAAAGAAATTGTGTTGGGCAATAAAATTTTGTCCAGTTTTCTTTAATAGAACACAGAAGAGGAGAGTGTTATTGATTATAACATAAAGACCTGCTCATATTGTCTTGATTTTATATTTTGGAAGGGAGTGTTAATTACACTTTGGCTTTTCTGATATTTGACATTTCAACTGATAAAGAGAACTTTTTCACTACAAACTGGCCTTTCATAATAACACTCATGTATGACATTTGAAATATGACCTTATTAATTTAGTTTATGAACCCAGTTTTAAACATTAATATTTAAAATTAATTGAAAAATTATGTTATCTAAGACTTAAACAACAGCCCTGCCAGTCCCCAAAATACATGGGCTGATGATTAATCTTTCCAAAGTCAGAAAGTGACTTTATTCCTGGTGCTTATACCATAAATACTAATTTGGAGTTTTCTTTATTATTTTTCAGTGATGTTACTACATGGTGCCTAATTATAAAGATTATTGTGGAGCATTTTGTCCAGCTGAACTGGAATTGAATGCAGATGTTACTATAGCTGAGACACAGGAGTTAGCAGTTTTCCATCTTTTTCCCCTCCTTTCTTTTGACTTTTATAGCCTGCAAATCTGCCTCTGCCAATTATTGCTGGATTTCTACTCCATATTTCATTTAGAGGGTTGGAATTACTATGGATAAAACATGGGTATTTTTGTTAGTGCATAGAGGAGGGAAAGAAAGGGTGGCTGACCTCCTGGGAGAACTGTGTGCATACAGGGCAGGGCAGTTAGTATGGACATGCCTTGCTTTGTTAAATGTGTTTAATGGTTGCTAATGAGATGGAGTTACTGATTTCTAGTTTGTTGTTTTGACTCTTACTATATCGTGAAATTGATTTGTTTGTTGGAATTGTGTTTCTTTTTAAGCTACTGAGTTACAGTGCTGCTCTTCAAGGGATGAGAAGATTGTGTCAGTTTTTAATTTATAGATAGTGATTGTCCGTGCAGTATTGCTATTGCTATTTATTATCAGGGTCAGGAGAAAATCAATGAGATTTAAAATGGCTTATTG
This sequence comes from Theristicus caerulescens, assembly GCA_020745775.1. Lineage (NCBI taxonomy): Eukaryota > Metazoa > Chordata > Aves > Pelecaniformes > Threskiornithidae > Theristicus > Theristicus caerulescens. The sequence goes on from CM036561.1 coordinate 14,362,434, forward strand.
CTCCAGTATGCTGAAACTTTAATGTCTTTACTTTTGTACATGGTTTGTTTCTTATTTCTACAAATGCCAGAACCTATATGGCTGTTGTTTTCCCCCTTAGTTCTGCATAGTTTGACCTGGTTTTCTCAGGTTTTATGCTGCTTAAACAGCTAGCCTACAACAGCGAGCCATAAGTAATCATTCTAGTAATAACCTGTGGTGTTCTTAGACTGCATTTTAAACAGATTTTATTTTCTTCAACCTCAATATTTAGAGAATGTTTCACTGTGGAAGTTTGTAGTGAGAAAACCACATTAAACTTAATTGAGAAGATCAGTACATCAGGTCACATCTTGTTTTGGTTCAGTACAAGGATTTGTGCTAAAATTTGAAGAAGAATTTTTTTTTTAAGCTGTGAAGATCATAGGTTTTTGCTCATTTCAGTCTTCTGTGACAGCATATGAAGTCAGAATACTTACTGTGAAGCAGTAAAAATTCTTAAAGGATGTAGTGGTTTTTTTCCTTTTTTTAAAGTTACAGTCAGTAAGAAAATAATTTTCTTATTTTTTTAGTGGATTTTTAGTGGTATAGTTAGAATATGTGTTTGTACAGGTAATATCATACAGGCAAAATCACACTTGTATAGCTGCCATTAAGAAGTGATAAATCTTAAAGAATTGGTACTGTAATTGAACTACATGCTTATTGTGAATTCACTGAAATACTTGTGTATGCTTTTTATTCCATTAATTGAATGTCATCACAATTTAAAAAAAAAAAATTAAGTTTCCCTTTTCTGTTATACCAGTTACAAGCAGGGGACATTGAAAATTCTTCCTTGGAATGAGCAGAAACATCGTGAAGAAGACTGGTGTGAAAAAATGGAATGCAGGTAAGTACATTTCGGATAAAGACTTTACTTACTAATTCTTAAAATGTGGGAAATACCCAGTAAGACTCAATTCTTACTTTTGTGCACACTAGCTTGTGTTTTCATCTTTCATAGTGAGACTGACTGAGCAAATACTGTTTCATGTTACAGCATTATGTTCAGTGTGATTATGTGATGAGCAACTTTCGCAAATGCATGTGAACGGGGGTGGGGAGGTTACTGTTGGAAATCCTGATCTTTTTTTTTTTTTTTCTCCCTTTTCCTTCTGCCTTGTTATGTGTCAACCATAACATTATCATAGCAGCATCAATGGATCACAAAACTGCCTTTCACTGTGTGAGGAGCAGATGGAAAGCAGAGGTTGGGCGTATCTGTGTCTTTAGTAGAGAGGATTCTTTCTTTCATGGTCTATCTCGTGTTTGGAATCTCTTACTAGTTACTTTGCTGACAAAAATTAACACTTACTGTGATTGGCATTTGAGTCCCATCAAATTATTGGTGTAATGGTAGGTCGATTGTATCACTTTCTTTCAGAGCAACCAGAAGTTTTAGGAAAAAGACTGATGTAAAAAAAAAATGCAAGCAAATGTATACTTAAACATATACTTTGTTTTTTTTAAAAGGATGATTGTTGAGCCAACATTACAAGATGAAGGTGAATTTCTCTATGAAACGCAACCTGAGTTACTGAAGTACAGGACTACTGACCTTTCAGTAGATCTCGTTACTGATTGGTATTTGAGCAGAGCACAGGAGATTGAAAAGTACGCGATGCAGGTGAGAATAGCAGTGAGGAAATGATGATAGCTGACTTGGGCTGATCAACAGAATCCTGTCTTAATGCATATTGATGGGACACTTTTCTCTCAGTAACGTACACTGTGTCTCAATCTTCATTATGGCTTTTGAAGTATTTTTTTTTTCTATTGCAGTGTACTTATGCTTGCTCTAAAGTTTACTCAGCCAAATAATTGGTCCATAGGAATGAATAGGAAGCCAGTAGATTCCCTTTTGCTTGGCTTACCATAGGAGACAGTAGCACTTTCGTAGTCCATGAAAAATATTTACCATTACATTTTATGTTTGTAACTGAGGGAGGGAATGTTGTGCACAGGGTATCAGGAAACATATTTTATTATCTGTCACATGATACTGTGCCATATATATCGGTATGTGGCAGTCACATGTGTTACTCATATGCCAATATGTAGTACTGTTGTGATTTCTTCCTGGCAGGTTTATTGTATGTCTGTAGGACTACCATGCAGCTTATCGTTGCTTTATTTTCTTCATAATTTAAAAATGTTTGAAGCTCTACGTGGTAAAGGTAAACATTGCAAGTAGGAATAGAGCTCATCACTGATGTTCTCGAGTATTTTATTGCTTCTCAAGCCAATTTACCTGCATGAAAAGGAGATTGGCTGGACGTATCACTATGAGTTAGTTCCGATGGGCAAGTTCTTTTATTCTTCAAGTTTGCAGTCCTCCAAGGCTCTTTAATCATAGTTCTCTGTGATCTTAACAGCTTATCAGTAGGTATGGAAATAAAAGCAACTTCCAGGGATCAATTAAATTACTAACATATAAATGAAATTGCATTCTACTCTTCCAGACTTATGTCTGCCTCACTGAATATGGACAGTCAATATTGCATTCTTTGGAATTGAAACAGAATCTTTCATGTAAAGGTATTTTCAGTCACTAGGGAAAAAGACTGTCATTATCTTCTGTGAAATAAAAGGCAACAATTAAAGTTATTAATTCATGGTCAGCTAGAAAAGCCATGTTGCATGCAGAGATATGCATAACTTCAGTTAGTTAACTGATTATCTTAGTTTAAAGCAATCCTTCATATTCCATGCAGTGAGATGAGGTGATGTATCTCTGTGTGTGATCTCCAGAAGGAATAGTAGTCTCCTAATTTATATGCATCAGTAGGATGCATCTGGGTCAAAAGCCTGTAACGACATCATCCACTAAGATTAAGCATTTTATTTGGTCTTTATAAAGCTGAGAAGAGCAATCCATTTAGGAATACACAGTCCACAAAAACTTCTAGGAACTTAGAATTACATATTAAGCAAAAGGAACAGGGAGAGAAAATGGACAGACTGGACTTGAAGATGTTTTTTGGCAAACAGGTGTACAGCAGGGTTTTTTATTATTTTTCAGGTGGACTGTGCTCTGTCCCTTGTTCGTCTTGGCATGGAGAGGAATATTCCTGGTCTGCAGGTGCTTTGTGACAATCTGATCACTCTTGAGACAGTAGTTTATGAGACTGATGGTGACCGAACCTTAACTTTGAAGGAACTTGTAGAGATGAAAGACATTGAAAAGCTGAGACTGTTGATGAAGAATGTAAGTATTTTGAATAAATCAGTAAGTATACCTTGATTTCCAGTAACTCAGGTTACCCTAGATCCTATATACATAAAGATACTGTTAGTGGCTGACATTTTTCTGATGCACCTCCATCTTTAATTCAACAAGAATTCAACACTTTTTCTGTTCCTTTTTTGTTGTGGTGTTTTTTTTTTTTTCTTTATTTGTTTTTAACAAATGCTAAAATGGCTCAGTTTTCTTGAAGACCTGTTTCTTTGTCCTAGGCACAGGACTAAACATTATTAAATCCAGTCTTTTGAAAGCCGTGAATTGCTTTTTATTGACCCTTTCTAAAGGATCTTCAGTGTAGTTGTTGATGATGCTTCAAATGCAACAACATTGAATGTCTTCCTTGGATGTTTTTTGGTGTCTTTAAATATTGGCAAAAAATCTTAATATTTGCCTCTGCAGCACACGTGTGTGTTTCATCTTCTCTGTGTTCAGCCTGTTCGTGGCATTTCACAATAGAAACAGACCTTTTGGAAAGGCTGAAAAATACCTAGGGCTCTGAACAGGGCTCTGAAATTCAGTTGAAAAATATGTAAGCACCAGAGGAGAATACTCATGCACTAGAAGCTCCTCAGAATTTTCAAAATTTTGCTGGGATTTATATAACCACTCGTCATTTGTTTTTCTGTCTTGCATTCTTGCATGCTGAAAGTAATGCTACTCTGACATGTATGCAAGCCGATCTTTCACTCATTCTGAAATTTCAGGAGGAAGATAGCTAGGCTTTTCTCGTGTAATGGGCTTTACTCCTGTACTGATTGATTTCCCCAAGCCATTGGGTAGCAGAAAGATAGCAGATTGTTTTGGTGCTTCATGATGTAGTGATCCGTGCAGCAGCGGTGAATATTGGGCCTCAGCTGCTGTTTGTTATAGGTGAAGATACTGTTTCAGTTATATCGATCAAAATATGTTCTGTTTGTTTTTTGGTTTTCTTGTTTGTTCTGGACAATGAAACTGAACTTGTTCTTTCTTTCCTCTCTCTAACTCATTGTGCTTTCCAGTCCTCTGACGAAAAATATGTGAAGAATGTTTATCAGTGGATGATCCCTTTTCTCCACCGCTGTGAAAATCAGTCCCCTGGTCTTGCAAATTCACTTTTTAAAGAATATTTAGTAACATTAGCAAAGGAAGACCTGACTCTACCTCTGAAGATATTTCAGAATTCAAAACCTGCTGTAAGTATAGAGCCCTGATGATTCTACTGGTTTCTTTGGAAATTCTTGTCCCGAAGAGCTGAATTCATAGAGTTAGTTCCTCTTCTAAATCAGATCATCTCTCTGATCTTTCCCTTCTTGGACCAAGAAATTGTTATGTTTTAGAAAACATAAATTTAAAAGTATTATAGCATAAGTTATGATGCAACTAAACTGTCCTTGATGAGATTGTCAAACTAATGTAATTATGATCTTGACCTAGTAGAACAAAAATTGTTGTGAAGATTCTTCTTTGAAGTAATTTTATGGTGATGTTTAAAGTAAATTCCTGGCATATTTGCTTTTTAAAAAATGGATATGAAAGAGTTTGATCTCACTAGTATTTTTTTCCTGAGGAATTCACTAGCAGGAGATTTTCAAATTATTTCTTCTCGTCCTCCCCGCCCCTCTCTTTCCACAACAAGTGTAAAGAATAAAATAGAGGCCATTAAGATGGAGCCAAGAGTTCAATGAGTAAGGATTGATGTTGTTACCTTCCATGAGAGTATTTCATGCTGCTTCTACAGTTTAAATAATTATTCCAGGGCACATAAGCACATTTTTGCATACTATTGAATGTTCTAAGTGTATGGACAGAAATCAAACAGTGAAGGAAAAACACAGCTATTTTATATATAATTGATACTGTTGTACATATTAAATCTGACAAATTTTTGCAGCAGTTGCCTTCCTCTGCCCTGCACCTTCTCCGTCTCTCAAATTCAGAGAGGGTATAATGGCGTACCGCTGTTCTTTCCAGTGTCTGCAGTATAGGAAACTAGCCGAGTTATGTTTCAGGCTGTAACTTCAACAGGTACTTCACTAAGTTGTTAGCAAGAGACCTTCTAATTACAGCTAAAGACAATTTATTTACTTGGAGTACACATCTTTTTATATTCAGAAGAAACTTAGCTGTTGAACTAGAAACAGAAAACTAAAAATAATGGACTTTCTTTTCTTGTTAGTGTCAGCAAAAAATTATTCCTGATCAAGACCAGCTTATGATTACAGCATTGGAATGTATTTACAGTTGTGAAAGAGATGACCAGCTCTCTCTCTGTTACGATATTTTGGAATGCCTTCCACAAAGAGGATATGGGTAAACATTTTCAGCTAATTATTTGTAAATATTTTAGGTATGTTAAATATAGTTGTGAATTAATGCTTTAAAAATAGTTAAGTCACTAAAGGGTAGGTAATGTTACTGGAATATTCTGTTCCTGTCTGAGTTGCCATGGTTGTATGTACGCTTATGTTTTATATTTACTTGTGCTGTGTATGTACTCTACCAAATAATGCAACAAAACATGATTTAAAGTAGCAGCCTAGACCAAGGCTTCTGTGTTAGTTTCTTAGACTTTTATATCCTGGTGAATTGAGACCAAGTGTTAGTGCTATCTTACTGGTCTTGTTGGTCTTGTTACAGTTAGTGGTGTCTTGAACTTAGCTTATAAGCAGCAATATGACCCTGTGAGAGAGGTCCCTATATGGAAGACCTATGTGAAGGACAAGTAATTCTCAAGAAAGTGAAAGCATGAGGAGGAGGTGTAAACTATGCTCCCAATATCTTTTACATGTAGGAAGGAGAGAGCCTGAGAAAAGTGTAAGGACGAAGGAAAAGCTCTGTTCTTGGGAGACTGAGGACCCTCTCAATTTTATCTGTCCTTCCAGCAAGAAGCCAACAGTTTCAATCTTTTCAAGCAAACAGATACTTGATTTTCATGAAGGAATGTTTCAAACTGCTTATCTTTATATCTATGTAATATGAATTATTACATCATTATTATATGAAGTATGGAAATATATATATTTCTGATATTAATTGTATAATATCTTTGCAGGCCTGAAACAGATAAAACTAACACTCTTCATGATGAAGTAGATGAACTGGAGCAAATTCTTAGGTATTTAATTTTGCTAAAATAAGTTATATATTCTTACAGAAGTCACTAGGCATAATCAAGAACTTTTTATGACAAGAAAGCAGTAAGAATATTTATCTCGTTTTTAGTGCTGCTGACAAGTTAATCTGTAAGGTTTTTATATTCAGAACTTAGAAATTTTGAATCATTTTAGCTATTTGAATGTTATAAAACTGCACAGATATTTTCCATGGAATAAAAGTGGGGGTTTTTTTGTTTTGTTTTGTTTTTTGAGGGGGAGGAATGTCACTTCTGAAATATCTGGGGAAGTTGTTTTGATCTTCATACTCTGTAATGCTTTGAGTGATCGAAAACTAAAAGCTGTGAAGATATGTCATCAGGTTATTGGTGATATGCATTTACTCTACAGTAATAAATTTTTGAGTAACTAATGTTACTCTGGCTAGTCTATACCGTTATAGACTTTACGGAGACTGTTTGCATTTGCAGTACATTGTCTGAGACAGCTTTAAGACTGCTGCAGCAGAGGTAGTTGTACAACTGTGCAGAATTAAAAAATGTTGACTTCATTTACAGTGTGTCAGAGCTGTTGGAGAAACATGGACTTCAGAAACCTGTTTCCTTTGTGAAAGACACAAAGGACAATGCGGAGGAGGCACGGAAGCTGATGATTAGGCTGACAAGGCACACAGGTCGCAAGTTAGTATTCAAAGGGGAATGGGAGATAATAGGGAAAGGACAGTAAGGTAACACGTACTTATCATCAGAGAGCGTACCTGCCTGTCTTGTTGCAGTAGGGAACTATAGTGTTCAAACTGAACACGGTGCACATAAAACACATTTGTTAAACTGATGATTGACATGATTAGTGTTTCAGCAGCATTCTCCACATTCAGAAAACTCTATCTTGCTTCAAGCCTGTTTCAATATGTTTGTGTTCAAGTAAACAAGCCTAAAAGGAATGCTGGCTGCAAAATACTGCAAGTTGATGAACAGTAAAAGTTAACAGATTGTAAATGAGGTCCTTTAAGACCTATTTAATTTTATTGAGAGTGTAGGATTTGTAAAATAATGCTTTCTTTTTTTTGGCATGTTTTCTTAGGAGTTCTTTTAATAGAATTAATACGTAAAATCAATAAATTACCCTACCTCTTCTATTTTCAGTATAACTCTTTCAATTTTTCTGTTTAAGAATCACTTCATTTAACTCTTCTTCCAAATGTAGATGAATTATTACATGGCTCTTGACATAAGCAGATAAAAAGATTGAACCCTGGGAAAAACAGCTATCACTGCGAGTTGTTTTTTTTGGTTTTTTTTTTGTTTTTTTTTTCTTGCTTAAAGTAAACATGCACAACAGTTTATCGGTGATGAGAGGGTAGTATTTAGCTTGGACATGCTGAAAGCTTTTTGACTTCTAAAAACCTTTCTTTAGAAAGATCAAGTCAATGCCTCTGTAGGAAAAATGTTGATTTTTTTTCTCTTTTTGTAGAGACCCTTTGCTTTGCCAAAATGAAAGCTAATGCCATATGAGAAAATCACTATTAGCTGGACTAGCTTGTGTAGCTTAAAAAAGTCTTTTTTAATAAGAAAGACTCAAGATAATGTCAAAAAACCTTCACAGCATTTTTACTATTATAAGTTTTGATAGAGCACATGAAGTTGTATAGGAAGCCTTATGGGTAAACAGAGATCCATGGATCCAGAGGGTCAAGAATCTGAATACCATTCCAATTTAAGGAACAAAATAAACTTGCAGCTCTATTTGCCTGTGATTGCATGCAATTGATTAGTCCTTTGAGATTGCCTACAATGAAAAGCATTTTAATGATCCTCAGTTGCTGTTACAAACTTGTTTTTACCCAGCTGTTCTCAGATCAGCAGGAAGATAGCACTTCCAACTTTCTGATGTACTATTGGAAGTTATCAAACCCTACTAGGGGGATCTTGATAAAGATTGTTTAAACCCTGTCTTATCCCACAGAAAACAAACAGAAAAGACACTTTGGGTACTGCACTGTTGTTGTCAAACAATTTTATCCCACAGACACTGTTTAAATGTTAATATTAAAAGCATTCTGTCTTTAAATCACTTTTAGTTAAAAGTCCAATTAAAGATTGAAATAGCATTTGAGAAAACTCATATTTTTGGTGATGGAACTGTAGTGTTATCTACTGTTTTTCTTTAAATTTGTTGAGGAAGAGAATATTTAATTTTAAAAATGTTTGTAGGCAACCATCAGTCAGTGAGACACACTGGAAGGAATTGCTCCAGGATATGTTAGACATGCAGCAGAAAGTATATACATGCTTAGATTCAGATACTTGCTATGAGGTGAGTTTCATGTTTTCTTACTGATTTATGTCCCAAATAAGCTACAAATTCTCATTTCATATTATTGCTCACAAATGTAAATACATTTTCATGTGTTATGTTACTTGGTTGTCTACTGGCTCTTTTACAGTATTTTCATTCCAATCAGAAACTTCCTATGTTAATTCATTTCATCAAAAAACCCTTCTAATAAATATCCTGTATATCTTTTACTAGAATTCAACTTTTTTTGAATTGAGTCAACTTCGTGAGACTTCGTAATTCTATGTACAAATGTGTTTAGTAATAAACACTTAACGCTAATGAAAATAAACAATCTTTTAGCTAAATGTTATCTTCAGCCAAGCATTTATTAAACACGATGTTCTGGTTTGGTAATATTATCTAAGATCATTATAGCATTATGGACTTTCTACTGCTTTCAGTTGAAGTAAAATAATGTGAGATGAGAAATCTAATTTCATTGAAGGAAAAAAAAAACCCTGCATGTGCATAAACCCCAAACCTATGTCATTAATATTTGCAAAGGACAGCTGTTATACTGATGTAGAATTTACTGTGACATGTATTGTTTACCTACATTTTCACTTCAATATACTGCAGTTTATTGTAGAAACAGTGCCATGTCTACTATAATCGGTGTTTAAATAGTCATATCTTTTAAAAATTTAAGAGTGTTTTATTACAGTTTGTAGATTTAATTGCTTGTGGCTACCAATCTGATTAGCTCTTGGGAGAAGTTTTGAAAGCAAATTAGAAAAAAAGTTGGGAAAAAGCAATGCTATTCAACCTATACATAAAAAAAGTCACTCTTTCTCTGTAGTTGTACAATTTGAAGTTGCTCAAAGAGAACTACGATGTATTTAATGTTCATGGTTTTGTGATAGGCTAAGGCTTAGTGTACTTGGAATTTTTTAAGTGCATTTAAAAAATTACAGTACTAGAACACTCTGAAAATAATAGCATTTGTTTTGCTCTGATCTTAATACAAGTTTTTTTATTAATATTAATTTATTTTAACCTCTGTACCGTATGATTAAAAAAAACACAACAAAGGGTTTTGGAAAAATGATCTAGGAATGTTGAAAATGCTTTGAAATCTAGTGCTGTCGTATGCAATTATACTTTGGTAACTTCAAAATTGAGAAATTGATGAGGCAGTAAGGATTTGCAATCACATGTGAGGTTTGTATTGGGATCGTTTTTAGCATGATGCTTACTCAATTCTGCTGGCATGCAAAGTGAATCCTCTCCTGTTGAAGAAGGACTTCATGTCCATAAATTTTGAGAGAAGTAAATTGTATGTATGTGATCTTTAAGGAAGAAGGCTCAGCTATCATACTTTGCATCTTTCACTGTTTCTTGAGGATTAATATATTGTGAAATGGAAGATGATCCAATTGTACGATGTTTTTTAAGATGCACTGAACTGTGTTCCTTTCCAGAGCATGAGATGGTTTGGAGAAGTTCTTCCTAGTGAAGAAATACTTTAATTTCAAGATGCAATTGAACAGGGTGCTAGATAATCTCATCTATGCCCCCTTTCCCATAAAAGGCTGGACCAGATGATTTTTTGAGGTCCCTCCCAACTTGGGCTCTTCTATGATTCATTGATTCTATTTAATTTGTTATGAAATTTGAAACCTTCGATAAAGGCCATATTGTTGCAGCTTCAATATTTTCTGAAATGATTAAATGCATATGTTGCTCTTCATTAGGACAATACTGACCATGTTTAAAAAAAACAATTTATTTTTGTAAGGAATTGAGATTATTTTGAATATCTTAAAGTGGGCAAAACTTTGACCTGAAAATAAGTTAGGTGTTTTGTGGCAGATGCAGCATTGTATTACTATGCATGCTTTGAAGATAGTCTTGATTGAAACTTGAAAAATATCTTACATGCTCTGTTCTAAATATTTTTAGTTTCTTCAGGGATATAAAATTTCTTCTCATATGTTGTTAGTTTTAAGGTCTTAATACTGAACTGGCTTTTCAGATTCTTACATCCTTTTAACACCTCAGAATGTAGGTATAAATAATTTCTGATCTCTAAGTTGTACTGTAAAAAAGCAGTTAATAAGCTTTTTTTTCTGCAGGAAGTAGAAATAACTAGCTACTAGTTATTTTAGCTTAACTTAAATTGTGGAAATACTTTCCTTGGTAGAAGTTACATTTTCTGCTTGGACTGAATATATTCTTTTGACTTCAAAGATCCTTTTATTCAAAGGGACTGGTTCCATACAATGCAGATAAGCTTACTTGAAGCTGCTGCTGCAGATTATTAAATTATTGTTCTTTCTTTTAGATATTCACAGAAAGCCTTTTATGCTCAAGCAGTATAGACAATATCCACTTGGCTGGGCAAATGATGCATTGCAGTATTGGGTCAGTGGATCTACCAAGTTCGTCAAAAGGGAAGCCACAGTACCGAGTCAGCTATGCGAAAAGTATTGAACTAGTTTTGGCTGCTGGCAGAGAATATTTCAATTCTTCAACGAGTTTGACCGATAGCTGTATGGATTTGGCCAGGTATATTTACAACTATCATATACGTAAATACATATTGCTCTTTTAATTGAAACTTGAATTTTGTTTTCCCTGTAAGAGGGGGTGAATCTTATGTGGGTTTATTTCTTTTAATGTAAAATTACATGGTAAATGGAAACAATATCTTTGGCTTCTGTAAGATTTTTGTTTGTTTGTATTCCCCCCCCCCCCCGCCCCCCCACCTTGCTTTGCGTGTGTGTACACCATTGCTGTCTCTTGTTGCTGGAATGATCTGTTACAGAATTCAGGTTGAAGAAGAAATATACAAGTCTTTGTGGATAAGAAGCTTTTTGTGTGTGTCATTTGAACCTTTTCCACATTACAGCATTGAACCACAATTGTGGCCCCTAGTTATTAACACAATAGAAAAAGAGCATTTTGCTGATTCTTTCATGTCTTTTCTTACTTTGATCTCTCCTGATTCTGAGAGTCCATTTGAGGCTGTCTCTCTTTGTTACATTAAGAAATTAGTCAAATAATTCTTCAGAAAGGAATTCAGGCATAGAGCAGCCTTGGAGGTTGCAGTGTGGGTGTTCATGCTTGTATAGATTTAGATATGGAAGTATTTTCTTTTACAGTTTAGATGCAGATAGGTAAAATAGTCAGGTATTACCTATGTAGAAGACTGATGCCTTTGCTTACCCTAAATATTTAAAATAGAAACATATCGATTTCCAGCCTTTCCCTTTTATTCTAAGAATTTGCTGTTTCATTGGTATTGTTGTTATGCGTTAATCCAAATGAGTCTTCCTTTTTCCTTAAGGCACTTATGGGAAAAAACAAACAAAACAAACCAAACAACAAAACCCAAAATAAAATCCCATAACCAAACAAAAATACTTATGAGTATGCTTACGTACTAATTAGAAGAAAAAGATTAAATTATTTTTCTTCCCCTCAAGATACAAATTCATCTTGACCCATAATGGTATGTACATAAACATTACCAGCTTTTTGAGTACTGACTACAGTAATACAGTCAAACTGTTTGTAATTAGTTATCCTTTTTCAAATTAAGAGGTCTTCCTCAGTAAAATACTGTTATTATAAAGTTTTATGGATCTACAAATCATATATTTTCTGACAGGAATTGAAGGAAGGATATTTTTGCAGTTTGCCTTGAGTGACGGTTACATTCTCCATAACTTAACTAGAAAGTGACTGAAAAAGCATTGTTTTTTTTCTCCCTAATCACTTGCAGCTTATTCCTCTGTCCAATCTCAAATGCACACACATATAAATATATAAGATGAGGATGAGGGTTTTTGTCTTTATTTTTGTGGGGTTTTGTTGTTTGCTTTTTTAGTAAAGGCATTATTGCCTTAGGTCCAAGTTGGAAGACAGTCACTTTTTACAGTATTAATTATATAATGCTAGCTCTATTTCTACCTTTTTATTGAAAACACAGTTTATTGACTGTCATTACTGCTTATAAGAGCTAGGTAAATACTTGCTTTGGAGGCCTAAAAGGCCCAAGAGTCACTGGCTTTTAAAATTTATCTTTATTTTTAAATATACAAACATTTATACGACATTATTATTATTATCATTTTATTTTTAAATCAGTTGAGCCTTTTGACATTTTGGACATCAGGGCTACTAGATACACTGCGCAAAAGTTGCGATCACAATGAAGCAGGTGTTATATTATCCAAATTACAACTGAATTTTATCTGTATGCATACAATTGCCGCAGTTAAAATCTCTTTATTAGCTACTTACTTGTCTGGGGAGAGGACACTGTAGTGGTGGGAGATGGGAAGGCGTAGGAGAGAAGTCCTCCTCTGGGCTAAGCTAGGAGGCAGAGAGGTTGGTTGGTTTTCACAGGTGAGTAGCTTCATTTTAGAGCAGCAGGAACAAAATGCACAGTTATATGGAACAGACCTTTTGGGTCAGCAGTCCAGTCCTTTGCTGTTGCATGTGGCACTGTAATATAACATAGCCTCACCTCTGTGCCTGGGAAGGTCATGAAACAGATCCTCCTAGAAGCTATGCTAAGGCACATGGAGGACAGGGAGGTGATTCAAGACAGCCAGCATGGCTTCACCAAGGGCAAGTCCTGCCTGAACCAACCTAGTGGCCTTCTATGGTGGAGTGACTACATCAGTGGACAAGGGAAGAGCTACAGATATTGTCTATCTGGACTTCTGTAAGGCCTTTGACACAGTCCCCCACAACATCCTTCTCTCTAAGTTGGAAGGATATGGATTTGATGGGTGGACTGTTCGGTGGATGAGGAATTGGTTGGGTGGTCACATCCAGAGGGTAGCGGTCAATGGCTCAATGTCCAGATGGAGATTGGTGACAAGTGGTGTCCCTCAGGGGTCCATATTGGGACCAGTACTGTTGAATATCTTCATTGATGGCATAGACATTGGGATCGAGTGCACCCTTGGCAGGTTTGCAGACCACACCGAGTGGTGCAGTTGACACCCTTGAGGGACAGGATTCCATCCAGAGGGACCTGGACAAGCTGGAGAAGCAGGCCCATGTGAACCTCATGAGGTTCAACAAGACCAAGTGCAGGGTCCTGCACCTGGGTCGGGGCAATCCCCAGTATCAATACAGGCTGGGGGATGAAGGGATTGAGAGCAGCCCTGTGGAGAAGGACTTGGGGTACTGGTGGATGAAAAGCTGGGCATGAGCCGGCAATGTGCTCTCGTGGCCCAGAAGGCCAACCTTATCCTGGGTGGTATCAAAAGAAGCGTGGCCAGCAGGTCGAGGGAGGTGATTCTGCCCCTCTGCTCTGGTGAGACCCCACCTGGAGTGCATCCAGCTCTGGGGTACTTAGCACAGGAAGGACATGGACCTGTTGGAGTGGGTCCAGAGGAGGGCCACAAAAATGATCAGAGGGATGGAACACCTCACCTGTGAAAAAAGGCTGAGAGAGTTGGGGTTGTTCAGCCTGAAGAACAGAAGGTTGCAAGGAGACCTTATTGCGGCTTTTCAGTACTTGAAGGGGGCTTACAGGAAAGGTGAGGACAAACGTTTTAGCAGGGCCTGTTGTGATAGGACAAGGGGTAATGGTTTTAAAGTAAAAGAGGGTAGATTCAGACTAGATAAAAGGAAGACATTTTTTACAGTGAGGGTGGTGAAACATTCGACCAGGTTGGATGGGGCTCTGAGCAACCTGATCTAGTTGAAGATGTCCCTGCTCGTTTCAACAGGGGGGTTTGGACTAGATGACCTTTAAAGGTACCTTCCAACCCAAACTATTCTATGATTCTATAATCACTATGCAAAACTGATTTAATGTTGTCATAAAATTAGGGTTTATTTACTAATTTTTTTTTCCTAGTGTCCTTTTGAGAGTCTTTTCCATTTGCAGGCTCTGGAAATACAACAAATCATTGTTTTTAATATCTCATAAGGGCCCTGGGATCAACTTTTATCTTAGGTTTTACGGTGATATTTCAAAATATGCAGTTTATAGCTCAAATACTTGCTATGAATGTGTGACCGTGTGTTTATTCTGTTTAGTAAGATGTTCTGATCCTTCTCTGACTTTTCTCCAATCAGTTGGTTTATGGTAACTTAACTTATTTCCATGAGTGATTATCACAGTGTGCAGGTCTCCTAGTAACCTTCCTGTATGAGGTGTTTCAGGTGTAACGTATTTATCTTCAATTTAGCTAGTTGTTTTTCTTTCCACTCATTTTAATCTCCACTTCACCCTGAAATGTTTGTCAATGCTCCTGAAAAATGTCATGCGTTCAGATGGGAATGTAGGTAACATACAATTTTATTTTTCATGTAAACATGTCTATTTCTTAATTAACATGTAGAGAGAAAAGCCATATGACAAACTGCACAAATAAAATACTTCCCTGATTTAATGTGCATGATGAATTAAGCCAGTTTTAAATCGTTGAGACTATTTTGCATGTGGATTTTTTGTTAAACATGTATTAATAAAACTACGTATGAACACACTGTACCATACTGCAAGTTTTATTTAAAAAAGTATCTAAAAGCTGATTATGTCAATATAATATTCATAAAACATGAATTTTAAAAAAGTTTATTTTAAATAACATGTTGTATGCATTAATTCATCTTCAGAGCAATTTTGTGGTTGGTTTTTTTTAATCAGCTTTGTTTTTATTTGCTGAACCTAGTTGAGGAAACAATTTATGACAACGGCTCTAACATTTCACTTCCAGTCAACTTAATAGAGAATTTTGCTTTTGTCTTCTAGTATATGGCAACACCAAAACACAATAGTGATATGAGAAATATTTCTGTAAATAATTTCATATTTAAGTACATATGCCTTCACCATCTTTCATTAAGTTCATTGCAGGTCTAAATTCAAGAGGGTTTAGGCAATGTTCTTATCACAACTAGGTGAAGATGATTGTGGCAATCCAAGAAGAGAATTTTGTTAAAATGTTTAGCCAGCCATAACAGGGATATAGTGCCAAACACTTACAATGTGTGTTACAGGACTAGTGAGTATTTTCACATTTCACAAGCAGAGTAAATTATTGGGTGGTTTTTGTGTGGGTGGGTTTTTTTTTTTTAACTCACAGGTGAACTTTTTCCAAAACTTTAACTTTGAATTTATTCAACAATTTTTAGAAAAATTTGTTTCCTTCCTATTTAGGTGCTGTCTACAACTTATCGTAGACTGTCCGAGTGCTATTCAGGAGGAGCTAGATCTCATTCGTGCTCTTGGCTACCTTGAAGAATTTGGCGTGAAAATGTTACCATTACAAGGTACTGCGTGTTTTTATTCTTTATTTGATTACTTGAATCACAGGCATAAATATGCATGGCAAATGGTTTAGTATTGCGTGAGTGTTGCATGAGTAAACTAAAGGGTTCCTTCCCTGCCTCCATACAGCTTACAGGCACACACCAAAAAATGATTTTTTTTTTTTTTTAAAAACATTCTTCAGTTGATGTGAGATAAAACAGATGTCTGCATATGGAATCTGTGTTTTGAGACTGTTTTTTAGCAGGACTTTTTAATAACTAGAGTACTGAGTATCGGAAGCTCTTGGTGACTTCAGCAGAAATAGTTTGAGCTCACCCTTTAAGTGCAAAATAATCTGCCCTTGCTCATGTGCTGATGAGCTTTAAAATAATGGTTGGGAGAGAGGTACTTCATGTGTAGGCAGTTTTCATGTCTCCACTAGGCTGTTTCATTTTGAAGTATAGAAAATCCAATGACAGTGGAAATGAACTTTTACAAGGTATTTTGTCTAATGACTTGTTTAAAACTTTAATCTGTTTTGGAGCTCTGACTCCAGTGGTATGGAAAGGTATTGGAGAGAAGTTGGAAAGAAACGATTATTATGGACAAGGAGATAAAGGCGAAAGTGGAATATATTGCAGTGTATTTTATTGCTTAGAAATTGTACCAAACTAACAAAGTTTATTGCTTTATCTGGTGGGTTGACCCTGGCTGGACACCAGATGCCCACCAAAGCTGCTCCATCACTCCCTTCTCAGCTGGACAGGAGATTGAAAATATAAGAAAAGGCTCATGGGTCGGGATAAGGACAGGGAGAGATCACTCGACAATTATTGTCATGGGCAAAACAGACTCAACTTGGGGAAAATTAATTTATTACTAATCAAATCAGAGTAAGATAATATGACATAAAAACTAAATCTTAAAACACCTTCCCCCCAACCTTCCCTTCTTCCCGGGCTCAACTTCACTCCCAAGTTCTCAACCTCCTCCTCCTTCCCCCAGCAGCGCAGGTGGATGAGGAATGGGGGTTGTGGTCATTTCATCACATGTTGTCTCTGCTGCTCCTTCCTCCTCAGGGGGAGGACTCATCACACTCTGCCCCTGCTCCAGCGTGGGGTCCCTCCCACGGGAGACAGTCATAGAATCATAGAATTGTTAAGGTTGGAAAAGACCCTTAAGATCATCAAGTCCAACCGTTAACCTACCACTGTCAAGTCCACCACTAAAACATGTCCTCAAGCACCACATCTACCCGTCTTTTAAATACCTCCACGGATGGAGACTCAACCACTTCCCTGGGCAGCCTGTTCCAGTGCCTGACTACTCTTTCAGTAAAGAAGTTTTTCCGAATATCCAACCTAAACTTTCCCTGCCGCAACTTGAGGCCATTTCCTCTCGTTCTGTCACTTGTTACTGGGGTGAAGAGACCGACCCCCACCTCGCTACAACCTCCTTTCAGGTAATTGTAGAGAGCGATAAGGTCTCCCCTCAGCCTCCTCTTCTCCAAACTAAACAACCCCAGCTCCCTCAGCCGCTCCTCATAAGACTTATTCTCTAGACCCTTCACCAACCTTGTTACCCTTCTTTAGTCCTCCATAAACTTCTCCAACGTGAGTCCTTCCCACGGGCTGCAGTTCTTCATGAACTGCTCCAGCGTGGGTCCTTTCCATGGGGTGCAGTCCTTCAGGAACAGACTGCTCCAGCATGGGTCCCCCACAGGGTCACAAGTCCTGCCAGCAAACCTGCTCCAGTGTGGGCTCCTCTCTCCATGGGTCCACGGGTCCTGCCAGGATCCTGCTCCAGTGCAGGCTTCCCATGGGGTCACAGACTCCTTCAGGCATCCCCCTGCTCTGGCGTGGGGTCCTTCAGGGGCTGCAGGTGGATATCTGCTCCACCGTGGACCTCCATGGGCTGCAGGGGGACAGCCTGCCTCACCATGGTCTTCACCAGGGGCTGCAGGGGAATCTCTGCTGTGTCGCCTGGAGCACCTCCTCCCCCTCCTTCTTCACTGACCTTGATGTCTGCAGAGCTTTTCCTCTTACATATTCTCAATCCTCTCTCCGGCTACTATTTTGCCACAGTTGTTTTTTTTTTCCCCACCTTCTTAAATATGTTATCTCAGAGGCACTACCACTGTTGCTGATGAGCTCGGCCTTGGCCAGCAGTGGGTCCGTCTTGGAGCTGTCTGGCTTTGGCTCTGTTAGACACAGGGGAAGCTTCTAGCAGCTTCTCACAGAAGCCACTCCTGTAGCCCCCTCCCGTACCAAAACCTTGCCATGCAAACAGAATATGCCTTATTAACAACCCCCCCACAATTTTCCAAGTGAAAGAAATACAAGAGAGCTCATCTACCTGGCTTTCAGTAAAGCTTGAATGTATGGCGTCTGGACAACTATATGAAACTTCCTGAGCACTGGTGTTGAAAGCACTCTAAAACAATTGGCTGAGAAGAGCACTGAGTACCAATGAAATGTGCTGATGGTAGTGTTTTACTTCTGGCATTGTGCAGAGAAACGCTGGGATTTATGGAAGGTACAGGGTTTATGTGGGCCAGTGGAAAACAAAGCAAATGTTCTTAGTGGCTGTTGTTACTTTCCTTTGGTGTTCTCTTTTTCTTGTCTTTTTTTCCAAGTATTCCCTCAAAGTGAGCTGATGCTCCATATGTTATATTCAGAAATCTTACCATTTCTCGATTGATAATGTCTGGTTTCTAGATCTTGCAATACTGTGCTGTTGACTTCTAGAGCAGAATTATTTTTTAGTCAGTTTGTTCAGCCTCTGGAAAAGCACACCTATGTTTTCTTCATCTTTTTTGGTGGGGACATGAAGGTATTATTTAAAAAAAGTGGCAACATAGTATTTCATTAACAGTATTTGTAATACAACTGGTCTAGATTAATTATAATATGTGAAATCATGTCTATAATTTCATTAATGATCCTGACTTATTATTTCTTCAGTATCTTTCATGTAATTCAAATTAATCTAATAAGATTAAAATTATGTTTTAAAGTTTTAACGGAAGCCTTTAAATGGTCAGTTACTTTGATAGTATGTTATTAAAATAACATTAAGGATCAGTTATTCCCACGGTAAGAATCAGCAATAGACTTTTATTTGCACTTTTATGTTTAGTTCTCAGTAGAGCTTCACCCCCTACTTGTATTTTTAGCAAACTCAGTTAAGGTTGTGAACTACTATTATGAAGTATTTTAATAAAATATAGTTTGGAGACTCCTCATTAACATAAAAGGTGAAGAAAAGTCCATCTTTAATGAAAGTGTTTGACCTGTGTATTACTTCAGATTACTTTCAGCTATGTTAGATATTTCAAAAAATCTAGCTTATACAGTCAGTGAATGAAAACATTATACTGCTGTATACTAATATATGTGTGTGATAGAATATTAAAAATGAAACTAAAAGTGTAACCTTTTCCTGCTTCTCCATTCTTAATTCATTTTAGTCTAATTTGATTTCCAGAACTTTATTAATAGAGTTTTCATTATGCGAGTGCTTCTTTGCTCTTATTGAGAAGCCTAATATCATATGTTTTAAGCCCAATATGCTAATGCAGAGTATATCCCCCATGCAGACATTAATGTCTTAATGAATGTTAAGTGGAAGATCTGTATGCTGTTCCTCTGTGTTCTGAGAACTTGCATGGCATGAAAACGTTACCTTTTTAAAGCAGCAGCCTGAAGTTAGCCACCCACTAACTAGCTAAAAAGAGCACTGAAATCAGTTCATGATATTAAATTATACAATTAAGGTAATTGTTTAATTCTTGGTAAAATCTTTTTTGAAACACAGTACCTATTATAAGCTTCTCAGGATATGGTTAACACAACCTGATGATTTGCAGGCTATTCTTTCACTTGCTCAGAAAAAAATACGTAAATTAAAACAGCCTGAAGATTTTGCCTATGACAGTTCTTTCAGTCTGTGTGATGTATCCTCTCCATCCTAAAATAAAATGTAGTGTGAAATATTACTTATTTACAACATTCTGAATGAAAGTTAATGTCTGTTTTAGCAGTCTTTCTGAGAATGTTGCAAAAATGACATTTTAAAAAAAAATATATATAAAGGCATATGGCTAGTCATATCAATTTAAAAACACTGAGTCTGAAAACCTGAAACAAAAATAAGTCTTCATTCAGGTCAGTCTCCTCCTTCTTCTTCCCTTCCCTGACTTGCTAGTGATTGGGGCTGGATATATTGTAGCGTTGTTTTAACTTTCTGTTTATAGGTATAATTGAGGCTCTGCATGCAAGTAACTTTGGGTTGGTTTTCAGATTGTATTTGCATTCTTATATTCCCTAGCACTCTTTCTGTGTCTAATTGTTTAACCAGAAATATAGCAGTAGGGTTCATTTGTACAGTCTCTTAACACCAGTTCTTCTTTCAATAGTGCGTTTATGTTCGGATCGACTTAGTCTCATCAAGGACTGTCTTGCTCAGTTGTCAACGAACTATAAGCAGTCTGCTAAGCTCCTGGGACTTGCAAATTTGCTAAGGGTTGCAGGTAAGCTATGTTAATAAAACACTGAATTGCAATGCAACATATATTTGTATTTATGCTTTAGGACGTTTCAGTTGATGGCTAGAATGTGTGTTCAAGGGTATCACTAAAAAGTCATCTGGAAGAGCAGTCATTGTGGAGGAGTGAAATATTTTACATGAATGAAATATTTTATCTGTAGAACAGATAATATTGTCAGCTGCTCTGATGTTCTACTAATACCTAAAATAAAAACAGCCTTGTCTAATCTGGACTTTGAGTAAAAGCTTATTTCAGATTGGAGGAGTTGTGGCTGAGAATATTTTGTCTTACACTTAATTGGTAGTACTAAAATTCCAGTAAATCTTATTGTCTCTGTCAAATACGGTGGTTTGATTTAATAATAGTCCCATTTAAGTTAGAGGGGAAAAAAAGTCATCTGTAATGCATAAACTTCAGCTGTTAGACTTTTGGCTATGCTTTGTGTATCTCCTTTGTGCACTAAAAATAATGCATTAGCTTGAGCATTCATTTGAGGAGCTGAACATCTTCAAGGATTGAATCCCAAGGATATTAGATTTTATTTTTTTTTTTTTTTTTTAAGAAAACCTGCCTAAAGTATCTGGCAGACCTTTTGATTTTTGAAAAATACTTCATCAGTACAACTGCAAGTACAATACTGCTATATTTTTTTTTGATTTAGAAATAGAGTAGAGAAATCTAAAATATAAAATAGAAATTCGTATTTCATGCAGCATGGTATATAAATTCAGTGGATTCCGGCTTTGTCACTGATGCATGCCTGGCTAGTTCCTTTCTCGCTCCATTTGTTAAATCATTTAAGAATTTTTTGTTATATTTTCAGGAAGCTTAGTATTGGCAATTTTTGCATAGTATTATATATAGGGAGGGAGATATTCAGGGGGGTTGGGTGAGGTTATGAACAGAGGTACAGAAGTTAGGTTGTTGACCTCCCGAGATGCCTGGGTCTTAAAGAAAGGAGTCACTGGAAATGTCATCATGACCCTGGTAAGCTCAGCGCTCCTGTTACGTAGCGCTGCTACTTGAAAGGTGGCAGAGGGGAGGGGATGGTGCCATGTTAGGTAGGTGGATATAGCCTACGTATTTGTTCATTTTACATGTAATCTCCTGTTCCATAGAAAAACTAGAATGGTAGTCATAACTTCTCTTTTTTTTCCTTGCTTGCAAGACTTTTGGAAAAAACAATATCTCCATACTGGTTCATAAGACAAGATTGCTGTACAGCTCTTTCCCTCTTCTCTCTTCTTCCTCCCACATAAAGTTAAAATCTGTTGGTTTTCTTCTTAATATTCTGGGTTCTTTAGGTTAGTGCTGCTGATTTTTGTTTTACCTTCTTTTTGAATCTAAATGATTCTTTTTGTATGAGAGAAGGAAAAGCAAAATCCACAGTGATTCTATGAAGCTTAAAAACACAAAGTATTTTGTCCAGTAGTGTTATCCTAATGTCTTACAGTGCCCTGGTATGTACCTTTGAACAGGGAACAAACTTGTGGCTCCCATCTCCAGAGACTGAAAGATGAGAGGCAACATATATTAGGTAGAGAACTTCAGGGAATTCATATAGAGCTTATTGATATGGTAATGTCTGTGTGCTAGTGTTATAATCACAGAGGCATGTATTGAAACACCACTGAAAAGAGAGATTTAAAAGAGATATTTAAAGCCAGATGATGAAATGGCCTCCTGATTTTCTCTTCCGTGTGCTCACTGGGCTGGAGAAAACCAGAAGATGAATGTGTGAAGTGATTAATTTTTAAACAGGTGAATGGTTAAAAATGACTACTTACGCTACAAATTACATATTTACTCTAAGAGTGTTGAGTGCTCTGACTTTAATGGTTAACCTCGGGAATAATGCTAATGGTTGTTCTTCTGGTAAGTATGGAATGTTAGTAGTAAAACTATATTTCAAGAGTGAATCTTGGAAAGGAATATACTACTTTGGCACTTGCTTTTCTTGTCTCTAATGCTAAATAAACAAATAACTTGGTCACTTTCAAAGTTGTCTTTTGGTTATAGATTAACATTTATTTGAAAGGAAAAAATAGCAAGAAAACATTTCCAGTAGTCGCTTTCTGTGGTGGTGGATGTGTTTTTTTTTTTGTGGTGGGGTTTGTTTTGGGGTTTTTTTGGTTTGTTTTTTTTTTTTTTATTTTTTATTTTTAATAAGTAGTTTCAAGCTTTTGTGATTAAAAACAGTTTCACTCACTGAGGGATGACTAGTTGTATTACTTATGTAGAAATACTATTTTCTGTAGAGGATATTCATTTATAAGCAAGATATGGATTCGGTATGAGAATGCCATAGTTGCGAATTTTATCTAAACTTATTTGTTGTAGGAGATGGGCTATGGAAAACAGGTTTCTTTCATTTTAAGAAACTCAGTATTTCTTTAATCTTTTTTAGTTTTTCTGGACTTGAAAGCTATAAACAGCATACCACTATTACTGCAGATTTTTTGTGCCTGACATTTCATCCCATTGACGAGTATTCAGAACAGTAACCAAAAGCATACAAAGGAAACATGATTGTTATTGCAGATTTTAAGTGGAATGCTGGCATAGCCTTAGTCATAGTCTGTAAATGAAGAATCTCGTAAAATTTAATAGTAGGTATAAAAAAAAAATTCAAGCAAGACATGTAGAAATGGTATTTCTGTATCTGTTGACTCGTAATTTAAGTTATTGAGTTACAATTAATTATTAATATGATGAAGAGTTATTTAGGGCTTGGCAGCCATAAGAATGATAACAAACGCTAATATTATTCCACAAATTAGTTTATAGCCAAAAGGGCAGCTCATGCATACAGATTTTGAGATTTGTGAATGTTTTATTTTAAACTGAATATTAGAAAAGGAAAATGTTCCTTGCAGTTTTAGTGTAGATTATCTTTGTTAGCGGGTTTAAAACTACTGGGAAAGGGTAACTTGGTTTCTAACAGCTTATGATGAAGGGGAATGGTTTTATGGAGGTACATTGGGATGAGTGTGGATATTGAAAAAGAATCTAGGGAATGAACTTTATGGACTTGCTTAATGAAGAATTAGATAAAGTGCTGCTGGGAGAAAGAATTGTTTTTCATCCCTAATTGGTTTTCACTACTTATACAATTATCCTGATTTATGAGCCACCTTTGCTGTGAAAGAAGTTCTAATTTTGTCTAGTGGAACATACTTACCGGTATTGGTTATGCATGCTCAAATTTGCAGTCCCTTCCATTGCCCATCTACTGTGTGTATCTGCGACTAGAGTGCTCTCTTACGCTTTATATGTGAACTGGAGGAATTTGTTTCAGCATTTCCCCCTCTTTGCTCCCCCTGCCCCCCTACCCCATATGATTACTGATCATGGAAGACTTGCTTGGTACATTTATCCATACCTATATAAATTTTATACATATGTGCATATATAGAGTATATAGAATATGCTATGTTATACTATATATAATATAGAACCTATAAAAT
This sequence comes from Theristicus caerulescens, assembly GCA_020745775.1. Classification (NCBI taxonomy): domain Eukaryota; kingdom Metazoa; phylum Chordata; class Aves; order Pelecaniformes; family Threskiornithidae; genus Theristicus; species Theristicus caerulescens. The sequence continues at coordinate 14,386,372 of CM036561.1, forward strand.
ACTATGAGCATATATATTCTAATTTCAGTTCAAAAGAATGCATTTGCTACGCATACAAGGGTACAGTGCACATGGTCATCCTCAAAGAGCTTTGAGAGCTGTGTTCTCTAAATACAGTTTGTTTAGAGAGCAGCACTGAAAGTGAGTAACAGAATTTATATTCATACTTATCAAAGCTAAAATATTGCTTAGGTAATGATATATCAGCTAGCTGCCTAATTGCTTTACAATATTTGATTAATGACAGTAAACTCTACTTAAGCCTCATGTCACTGCCTCTGTAAAGTGAGCACATGAGTGTTATCTAAATTTCACAGATGGGCAAAGTGAGGGAGGGAGAATGTGCTCAGCATGACAGCCAGAAAATCTGCATCTGCTCAGGGAGCTGGAGCTGTTCTACATCTCGCAATCCTCAATTCACACTCTTGGTTAAGAAAGGATGTGAAAGAATTAACTTTATGTAACTGCTTGTTTACAAAATAGAGGAGCAAAAAAAGAGTAAAAAAAAAAAATGCTTATGTATCAGAAATTAAGAGCATCTTCTCTACTATTACTGTGTATCAAAAAGATCTAGTGAGCATTGCTCTTTATTTCTTGAGTCAGGCTCTCTAGAAATGTTTTCTGTTCACTATTCTCTTTTCTCACAACTTTCTATGGTAATTTAGTTAACTTTAATTTAAACTAATTCTACTAACTCTAAGCTTTGCTCACATTCCTAAGTCAAAGCTTATTTTTGAAATCCACCTTCCTTAACACTGACTTTCTTGCTTAACGCATGTGGAAGTAACCATACAGATGGTTTCTGATCTCCTAAATGTAGGTGACATGGAATTTCTGGAGTATACATACAATTTTGATACCATTTGACTTCTAAATTATTAGAACATGGTTTCACTCAGGATAATGTTGTTTCATCCGCTCACAAATACACCATGCATCTTACTCAAAGTGTTTCAATAAACTTTTTTTTTAATTTATATGACCCAAATTGGATCCAAACCTTTAAAAAGTATTTGAACATCCTTTATTTCTCAATAAAAAATTATTTTCTATTATTTCTGAGCTTCCATATTTTTCCTCTCATCATTTGTAATAGAATCATAGAATCATTTAAGTTGAAAAAGACCCTTAAGATCATCAAGTCCAACTGTTAACCTAACACCACCAAGTCCACTACTAAACTATGTCCCTAAGTACCAGGTCTACATGTCTTTTAAATACCTCCAGGGATGGGGACTCAACCACTTCCCTGGGCAGCCTGTTCCAATGCTTGACAACCCTTTTAGTGAAGAAATTTTTTCCTAATATCCAACCTAAACCTCCCCTGGCACAACTTGAGGCCGTTTCCTCTCGTCCTATTGCTTGTTACTTGGGAAAAGAGACCGATGCCCACCTCGATACAACCTCCTTTCAGGTATAATGTCATATCTGCTTGTATCAACTTCTGTCTGAATGCTAAACGTCGTAACAAAAGGAGATGGAAAGAACATTGGAGACTTAAATCTTACTGAGTGGAGTAACCCTTAGAAGGTAAATGCATTTTCCTTATGACGTAAGGAGGCAGTAGTCCGAAGGAGCTGAACACACACAAACTTTCACAAATAATAAAAGGGAAACAAAAACTAAGATATTCTTTCTAGTTTCTGAACTTGATTTGTGTGAGTCTTAATGTCAGACATTAAGGCTTAATGCAGAATTACTATGTAATATAATAAGGTCACCTTTTAAATGATTTTTCTCATTTAAACATTTTTGGTTTTAAATCTTGGATGTCTGTCAAAATGGCAAGGGGAACAATTTAGAATTCAAACTTTCACTTTTTATAAGACTTTTTTATTAAAAATGCATTCAAATGAGGCATCATGAATCTGAAGCAGTGAATTTTTACATGTTTGAATAGAAGAACAAGACCTTGCCACTAATCTGCAGCAGATAGTATTTTAAGTGACTGCACTGTTGAGGCAAGCCACGTGAAAAAGAGCTTGGGCTGTGCGTTGCAAGGGATTCGCTAGTCATGACGGAGCTGACGGTTGTTCTGTGGCATAACAGCGTGTGTCAAGTTAATGGAAGTTTAAATGAGTGAACAGTGGAGATAAGATGAGCAAGTATAGCCATGGACTGAAAGAAGAACTATCCTTATATTTTATACTTGCACTTTTGTAAAACATGCGGAGATGTCTCCTACTGCATCAAAACTAATTAGCTAAAACATTGAGGATGGGGGACTTCTCGGCATACAACTGCTCAAGCACAGTTAAGAAGAAAACCGTTCCTTGCTCCAAGTGTTCCTCCTTTCTTCCCTCCAATCCCATTGATTTTTAAGTAGTAATAAATAGCAGTGATTATTTTGTCTAGTTGAAATCTGAGGGGCAATAGTTTGATTATTTCTTTTGACTTTTATTTGTGTCTGCTACTTAGTCAAATCTCTCCAAGTAGTAAAGCTGTCAGGGTGAAGTGAGCATTGGAAGGTGAGCGGCAAGTGCGAATCTCTTGCTTATAGAAATGACAGTTCCCATTTAGCTTGTGTAGGTAGAAGCACTTCTTTGTCATCTGTAATTACTTTTGCCCAGATGAGAAGTTCCCAGGTTCCAGAGGGCAAAAATTTTCAACAGAAGAGCCTTGGATGTGATTAATTTGCAACATTGTGTGTTGGCAGTATATAGAGTAAGAGGCCAAAAGATAAAATGATGGGAAGCCAATCTGTTCTCCCAGCTGAGTTCGTTATGATGTGCTGAGATTAGGGGAATCTTGATTGAGATCAATAATTAGGGTAACTTCACTTCCCTGAATGTTATTCTAGCACTACTGCTATATCTTTTCTTTTAAGAAAGCTTTAAAATGAAATTTGTTTTGCCTGCATTGATGGACCTGCAAAGTAGAGTTAAAAATAACAGCTTTGCAATTTAAGAACATGTACTTTTTAAATGGTTTTTGGAACACGATGTGTTTAACCTTCTGAAATATTTGCATTTTGCAAGTTGTAGTAATACAGTTTCATAAACCAGTGCCCTTTTCAAATGACTGTAACAGCAGTGACTGCATAAAATAGCTTTTAATAATAGGGGAGAAACATGAGCAAGAAGCTTGTATTGAAAAAATCCACTCATTTTTATGAGCTTCTTGCCATCCTTCTTTCCTAAATTGAAATGAATAGCGTGAGATTATTTTTCCTGTGTATGTTTAGTCACCTTCTCATATAGTGCATGGACATACACGCTATTTTGAGCACAAGACTGGACCAACTGGTGTCAGTAAAGTAAATAACTTTCATGAGATCAGTAGTATCTGAAGTGTTACTTTTGACTCATAACTGGGGGAGGAGGCATTGTCCAGAAGGTCTGGTGACCAAGATGCGTGTATGGTGTGAAAAAATAGATTTAGTTCTACTTGCTCAATTTATGAGGGTAGGGATTTTTAAATGCCCATGTGTTCTACATCTCATGAATTATTTGGCTTTGTGAAGTGGGAGTTTGAACTGGGGCCTTTACTGTAAAAAAAAGAAAAAAAAAATTTCAACATTCTTCTATTATAGTTCACAGAAGGTTTTTTTCAATATCAGGATTTTGACTTATATGTCACTTATCTTACATATCAGTTTTGATCTATGTCTTGGCCATCACATAAATACAGTTTGCAAAACTTTTTTTAACCTAGACATAACATGCTGTGTATTATTTTCTTTTTTTTTAGCCAGCTATAATGCCAGTGTTTTTTAAAATACATAACTGTTTTTATTGCTTCCTTCAGGAAAAAGCAGATAATTTTCCTTCTGCTTCAATTTCAGGATGGGCTTTTCATGTTGTGTCATATAGTTTTCTTAAGAAATAAAGTAGTAAGCTTAAGTTGACCATTAATTCCAATTAACTAATAAAAATGTTGAATTTTTCTTACAGGAGATGATCAGATGGAGAGAAAAGGTCAAGTTTTAATACTTTTAGTGGAACAAGCTCTCAGTTTCCAGGACTACAAAGCAGCTAGTATGCATTGCCAGGAGCTCATGGCCACAGGTGAAGTGAATAAATGGGAGTGGTGTGGGGTGATGGTAGTGCAAATCTGACTCTCAGCATACTGTGAAGTACAGTACTTCAAATTGGACCATTTCATTCAAATATCAGTTACATTTTGTTTGTGGAAGTCAACTGACATCAGCATGTCAACTGTTAGAAGGCAGGTGGTATGAAATGTGACAAATCCTGTTGTCATGGAGGAGGAACTCCACATGGTCATGATACTACAAAATACTTAAGCCACAGTGACTTATGGAGCAATGTTGGTCTCTTTCTAAATCAGTTTAATTCATTGAGCTCTCTCAACTGAAGTTGCCTACTGTCATTCAGATAATCCTTTATTTTTTGCATCAGAAGCTCAAAATATACCCCAGTAGAGATTCCATTTTTAATTGTCTCCTGAGTACTTTTTTTTTTCTTCTAAGAAAGCAAAGGAAAAAGTTTTAATTTGTCTTTTTGTTCAAGTCCTGGTTTTGGTATTATGTTTTTGTTAATGAATGTTCATGTGTAACACTATTGAGATCGAACATGTATGTTGGTCCACACATATTCATTATTATTTATACATAGTCATGTTTCTTCTCTGTAAAATTCTTTATGGAAACATACTTCAATATCTTTCTTAAGATGTGTTTCAGTTTGCAAAAGTTCATTCTCATAGTCTAAAATCTTTCTCTGCAATTGCTATCCCACTTGTTCATCTCTGGAAATAATTATAAGAAACAAAATTTTGTTAGCCAGCTGGGTAGGGGTCTTGTATTTAGTTTTCAATCTGAAAACAATATTACAGGCTGTAGTAATAAGTGCTGAGTTTTGTTTCTTACTAAGTTGTGTGCACATTATAAATGACAGTTCAGGTATCTTTAAACTGGACCTATGCTTTTGGAGGGACATGTGCCCGGTCCATTTGGATATCTCCAAACTTAATTTCTTGGCTTTCTGACAAAAGATGCGTGTGATGTATAGCAGCTGATGAGACAAGGTGACAGCCAGATTCCTGTAATCTTCTAATGCAGGGAAAATGGATCCTAGCTGTTTGTGATATTTCTTTTGCAAGACAAAAACATGCAAATGTTTTTGCCATACGTAATGCACAAATACATGGAATGGAGATGCACTCAGCAAATACTATATGTAATAAGATAGTTACCGAACTATTAGACATGTAACCTTAGGGGGTTTTCTGTATGCCTCTGGGAACCACAAGTTCTCATTCTGTACCCCTTTCAAATAGGTAAAAATGTGACTGCAGCTAGTAGGAACATGCAGGTATTTTAGATGTCTACCTTTCTATCAAAACTCTTAAAATATTTGGCATTTATGTAATTTATATATGTGAGGGTATGAGTGGAGGTAAATGACACGTGTCAAGATACTAAGGAAGATGGGATTTGTTCCTTTGGCTCCTTTTTCTGCCTTGAGATTGAGGGGGGAAAATCTGAGATGAATTGAAGTTCTTTTAATTATATCAAGTGATATATTTTACTTTTTTGGGTTTTTTTTTTCAGCCACTCCATTAAGGTGTTTAATATCATGCTCTGAAGTAAATTATGATTTTCTTATTGCAATATGTAAAAATATAGCGTGTAGGCTTACAGATGCCTATTGTACTGATCATAGAATCATAGAATCATTAAGGTTGGAAAAGACCCTTAAGATCATAATTTATAATATGATAATAATGAATCTTTGCATTTGGTCAGTCTAAAGTTGAGTTACATCTCTGTTTTATGGAGCCTTTATGGTTCCTTTCTCATGGGATAAATGTTGGCAGGAATGACACATGCCCTCCTTTATCTCATTCAGTAAGAACTATGCAGCATCTTCCTATCACTTGTGAAGCTTACCAACCTCAGAAGTACGTTTTGTGTTCTGTTGCAGGTTATTCTAAAAGCTGGCAAGTATGCAGTCAGCTTGGGCAATCAGAAGGCTACCATGATTTGAGTATGCGTCAGGAACTCATGGCTTTTGCTCTCACACACTGTCCCCCAAGTGCCATAGAGGTTTTGCTGGGAGTGAGCAGTTCACTGCAAACCCAGGTAGGTGTTTCTGAAACTTCTTTCATGCAAGTTCAGTGCTTACCAAAGTAAAGGGGACTTGTGCTCATTTTTAAGTTTGTTCCTTTAAGTTCCACCCGCAGCAAGTTTATATTTGTTCTACTGTTTTTTCTACTTTCACTGTTATATTTCAACAAATGTGGTCTCTTTATAAGCATTTTTATATGATGAGTTGGCTTCTCAAGTAGGAGTGCAGTTGTATTCTCGATCTTCAGTACTTTTAATTTCTTCATTTATTGTCTAATTTAAACATTTTATTTGCAAATGCAGTTAAATTTTTTTCAGTGTTTTCCAGGTTCTGTCACCTGTTTACATCTTGTAATGCAACTTCATTAAATGCCCACATAAATATCTATTAAATGTTTATTCTGACATTTTTATGATCTCTACCCAATATACAATGAAATTCTTTTCTTGCTGATTTCAACCATGTAATGTTTTTAACAACTACAACAGGCTTTATGTCTGAGCCATCTTTATTAACTCTGCAATGACTGACTTCTTCATAGAATCAGATCTTAGGTGTTCAGTTGTTCATATTATATATGTGAGAACATGTAATTGTGGCATTTAAATACAAGTTATGGCAAGATGACATAGCAAGCCTTTTGAAAAGTTTTATTTGAAACTGTAGTGCAGTAATTTAGGTTGTCAAAACATTAAATTTCTGTTCAGTGTAATTGTGGCTTGGCCTATGTACTATTACTTGTTTAAGAGTTCATATTTGTCTAAGCTATCTAAGAGTTCACAATGGTCATAGATTTATCTTTGTGTAATAAAAACATCTTAGAGGGCTTGCATTATGTGTCTGAAGAATGGGGGAGAAGAGAGTAATAGCTACAGTACATATGCAGCCTAATTAAGGCAGCTGCAAATGCGTAGCCTTTTTCTTTACAAAATTGCTTGTATAGCAACGTGTATGAGAAATACAGGCAACATATGAAGGCAGTCTGCGCTGCTTCAGTAACAGGATAACATCAGACTAAAATGCTACAAAAGACTTGAAAGAATGTCTAGCTCCTGCAAGCTATTTACTATTTTTTTCATCATGAAAGCACTCAAATTTGAGAGAGGTAGGTACAATTATGAGCTTAAACGCAAGTGGAATCTTTGCAGAATTGATACCTGTACAGTATAGAAATAAAAAGTTGTTTCCTCCCTTATGTGCCTATACCTGGAATTAGAATTTGAAGTCAAACAAACTTTTGGCACTGTATAAGCCAGAATTTTAGACTTTCTGTCAGTTCACTGCCTCTTATCACTGTCTTGTTCCTCCTAAAGGGTTCATGTCATGTTAGTTGTAGTGCAGTGCAGCTGCTCAGCCACTGGTTATTACCCTCTTGCATCCCACTTCTCCAAGGGAAACGATTCTGTTTTCTCCATTCACAAAATGTGAGACTGAATTTGTTGCTAAGGTTTCTTTTTTAATGCAATATCATTGTAGCAAAAGTGCAGTGACAATTAATTTGGTATTTGCCCCAGGAAGCCAAACCCAAGTCATGATTTGTGTCAAAGCATGTTTCTTCTGCAATTACTTTCTCTATAAAGTTAAGCATAAGCTTTCTAGCTCTGTTCATTAATGGTTCTACATCTTCACTCCAAGCACACTCTCTTAGAATGTAGATAGATAGACATAAGCAAAAAATCTTTATCAGAAGTTCACACTGACCAGATGGTATATGTAAGTGTCTTTTGTGGACCTTCATCAGTTCTATGACCTGTGGAAATTCTGCTCACAAAACAATTATCTTGTGTAACACTTCCGGCTGTAGAGTTGCCCAACATCTCAGAGGCACAATTCACATAATGGATGTTTTTCATGGAAGTTCTTTAGACTATGTATTACAGCAAGGTGCATATAATTAAAAAAAAAATATTCTTACATTGCCTGAAAAATATTGCACAAAAATCACAGAGAAGGGAAGGCCATTTTGTCTAGGGACTACGATACTGAGAGGATGTCAAAGATACCTATGTGTTCTTCTTGCTGTCTTCCCCTGCACCCTTGTTTTTCTATCATGGAAGCTTTTACATCAGAATTTCTTGGGTTTCCTATGACATCAGTCACAATTTTTACATTTGATTATTTGACTGGTAAGAGATTATATTTATTTTGTGTTTATAGATTCTTTATCAGGCTGTGAATTACCAGTTTCTTCCTTCAGAGGGAGGTGAGAATATAAATATCTCAGGACCTTCTTCGTTGATCAGTAAGGATACAGAGGTAAGCTTTAAAGAGAATTTTTAAAGTAATGATTTTGTTCTGCATTACGCTGAAGAGCTGAATTTGAATTTTTAGCAACACCTACCTGTTTACTGGATAAAATACACAACATTAAATATATCTACTAATTTCTGTTCTTAGATTGTTTTAAGTTCAAGATTTTGCTTATGTATTTATACTTAGTCTGTTCTGAGTTTTCATTGCTTCTTCCTACACAGTCTTAGCACCATAGGAAAAAAATATAAACCCAGAGGCAGGAGAACAGGAAAGCGCAACAAAACTTAACACAATAAAATACATTAATGTTGGTTTGATTTTTGATCTATCCAAATTGCAAAGGAAGACATTTGAAAATAAACCTGAGCTACGTATTTAATTAAGAAATGTCTTGAATTAAACTTATTTTTCCCCTTTGTTCTGTGCATCATGAAGTTTATGACTTCTTTGCCATTTTATAACTTGTGAAATTATTTTTGTGTGCAAGATCAGAAGGAACATTGAATGTTTTGCAGGAAATAGAGGCAGGGCAGCAGGAAAAAAAGTCTGCTATTATTCTTTCTACTTTTCATGTTTATTATTTTAACAAATTAAGTGTTTACATGTACAATTGCAAGTAAATTTCTCTCTTTAAAGAAGATGCAATAACCTGTTTATGAAAGAAAAGAGTGTTTTTTGTCCTTTTCAGAGTGGAAAATTCTAATTTTTTTTTTTTTTGGTGAAACATTGGGGGGGAGGGCAAAAACCTTAAAGAAATACAGGAAAGACTAGAGAAAGAAAGAAAAAAAGGTGGTTCATGATGCATAGCCTGGCTTTTGGAGCAAAATATCTGAATTGCAACCTCCTTAATATCATTATACCCATGGGGAATTTTTACCAATGACAGCTGTAGGTGGAACACGCTAGTCTTTGCCTTTGGTGTATTTAACACCATGTAGCTTAAAAAAAACATACCTCTCCTTCATGTTATTGGAATGGGAACAGGCAACTTCTATGTATATGTCTATTATGCATACTTTTTTTTATATATGTATAGGCATCCATGCATACTTTGTATACATATATATATATAAATATACATATTTGCATATATAAAAAATAAATGGGCAGGAAAGTAAAATAGCACTGAAAACAGTATTCAGAGGAAGAGAGCTAAACACTTCATGTATCTGTTAGAATCATTGATGTGAAGAACAGGTCTGTTCACTGGCAGGAATGCTTTTTATTTTCTGGAAACTGGTAAATGAATCTCTCAGAGAGGTAGATGATTAAGTAGATGTTAATAAAATTGTGGAACCTTCTAATGTGGGTGTGGATATGTATGGTTACAATATTTTAATGTATATAACAAATTTGTCATGCATCACCTTTCATATGCTGCAGTACTATTGACTATATGTTTTGACAGAACAATTATACATGCATATAAATGATTCAGAAACTCATTCAAGGGTTTATCAGAGTTGAGTAAACTCACTAATTAACTTCATTATCCAGTCAGTTTGGATATCTGCAGCAATTTTCATTATGCTGGGGAATTCACATTCAGAAAATTATCCACTCTTATTTTCTCCAGTATATCTTTCATTTTTTTTTTCCCCTTACTTGTGGTTGGTTGTCTGTTTAGAATTGGAAGTAGGCAGACAGTTGACCTGGCAAGTTTGTGTGCTGCTGCATTGAGGTTTTTTTCTTCCTGTTTTAATACAACTTCGTGGCATGTCATATTTCAGACTGTTACACTATGAAACGAGTTCTGTATATTTGCTAATTCTGTCTTTTTGTTCTTTCCCAGTTGACTTAATAGGGATTTATAGCTTCTTTCATTTCTTGCAACGACACAGGAGGAACCATAGCCAAGAATTTAGTCACTGTATAACCCTTCCTTTGTTACAGAAATCTGAAATGTTAGAAAAGCAATATATTCAATAACTCAGTTTCTCTGACTTAACTGAATCCCATAACTGTAATTCCCATAGTTCCACTTCAACTAATTCCTCGTGCTTCACCTTCGTTGTCTTGCACAGAATTTCAGTTTCTTGTAAGAAAAAACAAACTAAAAGGTTTTTTTCCTCTTTCTTTTTACTCCTTTGTTTTTTGCTTATGTCCTGATTAACTTATACCACCCTTTTCTTAAGGAGCTGACAAATGTTCTTCTTTCTTACTTATTAATACCTTTTCAGATTGGTGCTCTAAATGTAATTTTCCTTATCTTGACTTGACTAAGCTTCTTCTAGCATACATGTGTTTGGGCATCCCTTTCTCTGTTGCATTAAAAATACCTGTCTGTAAGTATGTCGATTTTCCCTTTCAAAGCTTTAGTGACCTTTTTCTACCTCTTCTTACCTTTATCTAGTATTGAATCATTAGTTACCACTACCATTTTTTTTTCATTATACCAGCCTACATTACTAGCTGGTCATACTTGTCAATCATTCTTCTCTTGATGAACTCTTCTCTAGAAATGTCTAAAGTAATTTCATTTTTGTTGTCTTAAGTTTTTCCTGTGAAACTTTTTTTCCCATGAAACTTGCAGAAATCTTGATAGCAGCTGGCTACATATCTTCACAGATTGCATAAAATGTGTTATTTAACATTGCTGTCATATTGATTTCAGTATAACTTTTCTCCAAGTTTTTGGTGGTCCTACTCTGAAGGAAATTCCTGATTGCTATGATAAAGATGCATGTAATTATTCTGTAGGAACTAATGCATTTGCACAATGATGTACTTCATTACCTTAGTGCCAGCTTGTCACTGTTGATTGAACTCATGATCTGTTGGAGAAATTATCCTCTGGAAGCTACAATGATTCCAAGATAGCAGATTATTTTTAAGCAAAATATTAAGTTTCCCCAATCCCCACCCTTTTTTCTCTTTGTTGTATGCTACAAATGCCTCAACAACTAATCTTGTGCTTCTCAAAGAAAATATCTCAGTGAGAAAATTAAGGTCTTCATTAATAAACAGCATTTCAGGATATTATTGCTATCATTATTAGACTAAAATATAATTCTTAGTCATTAGATGCTGAGTTGTGTATTAACAGTAGAAAAAATAACCATCAATTGCCTTGTAAATGAGCTCTGACTTTGTTATGTCTGCATAATACTTAAAACATGCATTATGTCTGTTATAAATAAAATCATTATCTTTTACATATTTGAATGTGAAAACTTAATTACTGTAAAGTGGCACATCAGTACAAGAGAAATTTGCAGTTTCAAGTTGCTTTGAAACCAAACACTTTGATATGAGAGCAGACATAATTTCTAGAGGAGCCTATCTTCAAATTATAGGAATGATTTTCTTAAGTGTTGCTTAAAGAAAAGAAAATTTCCGATTAAGAGAGCATTAGCATCTTCTTTGCTTTTGCATTTTTCCCAAGTACTAGACCTGGGAGAAGACAAGATCTTTTAAAACATTTGTGTACATTAAATTGGTATGTCATGCATTTTTATCACTGCTGGTTAGAAATTATTAGGGAATGTTGTATTTATGTAGCATGCACTGGGAACTCTTCCACCTGTGGTCTTTGGAAGCTCAGAGCAAAAAAAAATGCTACAGCTGCTGTTTCAAATAGCTGTGACTTTTTTTTTAATTTTATTTTTTTTACGATTAACTGGAGCTGTGTTTTGTGGTGTAGTAAATGTACTGGTTTTAATTCTGTAATAACTAAATTAGAATTCTTATAGGAAGAGGCAGCTGTAATTCCCAAAGGAATCATGTTCATTTACGGTGTCACTGAACTCTTGTGCAGAGAAAGAGAAAAATCTCAACGTGGAACTCTATATGTGCACTGTTTAAACTCCTGTTGCAGTCAGTGGAGATCCAGTCAATGGTGCATAGAGAATAATGCAGTTAATCAGCCATTAGGTGCTTGATTCAGTTGCGTAATCATAGATATCAACAATTTGAGATGCCCTAAGTTATCCTCCTGTCCTTTAGCTACTTGGCCCAAAAAGTCTAGGTCCTCTGTCAGATCTACAAGTGTTAAGCAGATATCTTAATTACTGCTATATAACTCAGACGGTCATCAAAGCCTGTGTTTAAGCAGCTGAATCAAATGCATTGTGTATGCTTAAGGCTGGGTTACTTTTTCGGTTCCAGTGACATTATAGCCCTAATGAGAGCTTAGACATCCAGTGACACCTGAATTTTAGTGTTGTCATCTTGAGGTGAATCTTTTCCATAGTCTCTCATCTAGGGTGTGGTTTATCTTTCCAGGACTGTAGTTTTCAATTAGACTGGTTGATTGGTTAGTATTAGGTTTATGGTTGGACTCAATGATATTAAAGGTCTTTTCCAACCTAAATGATTCTATGATTAGCTGTAACATACACTACGAAAAGAAAAAAACAAACAAAAACCCCCAAAACCCTAAAAACCCCAAACCAAAACCCTTCAAGGCACAAAACGTAAAGGTAGATTAAGCGTGAATAGTTATGTAAAAGACACTATTTTAAATTCCTGTTTTCTAATGGAAGTACCAAAAAGGGGGGGGGAAGGAAAACTAATACTTGATGTTCTGTCATATGAACAGAATCTGTTCCACCTCATTTTGTTTCCTTCATAATCTTAATGCATAATGACTCTTAATGCAAGTGTATGCAGTGTATCGATTTTGCATGTTTTGATCGTTGCACCTTGACTAATTGTCATTAAAATTGCCATAAAAAAAAATAATCCATGTTTCAAAAGTTCTAATTTATTACTCTCTCTTTTGTGGCTTATTTAAAACGTACTTGGCTTTGTTATTTGTCCTTACATTAGAATGTTTGGAATTATATATGTGTGTATGTATGAGCATGTGTGTATATGTAAAAATTTCAGCTGTTATTTTAGAGTATCCTGATAATTCAGAATTTTTGGGGGCTTTTTACATCAATTTAGATTCATACAAATTTTTGAGCTGCTAATTTAGGATTAATAAGTTGCTGTTGTTATTGTTGTTTTGTTTTTAATCAGAAGTGCTTACTTTTATAAAGGATATATGAAGAAATAATATAAGAAAATAATGTCCCCTAAACACCCCTCAAAACCTCCAAACTATAACTTCTTCCTGAAGATACAATTAAAGTTATCTTCTTAAAATGAGACCTTCAGCAGTCTTTAAGAAATCATTCATTTTATGAGAGATTGATCCAGGATAGCAAAAAGTTATAGCCTGAAAGTGTTGCTGTTCCAGGTACACAGAAGAATGGCCTTTCAGAAAACAGAATTCTTATTTGTGCAGAAAAGACTGTAATTACTCGTAAGAGTTGGAATTCTTTTAGAAAAAATCAATAGAGTTTATCTGATAGCAATAGACCTATAGAAGCATACACGGCAGCATACAAGTTAGCCTGTTAGTTTTCACGCTACTGAAGGAGGTTTATTTTAAAAAATGTGTTTTGCTCAAATGCAGTTGAGAACTTGGGGGAGGGGGGGATTTTTTTCTGGTTCTGTTTTGTTTTGATTTTCTTTTATTTTTTCTCCATGAAGAATCAGTTAGGTGTCCTGCAGCATCTGCTTGAAAATGGGGACAGAGAGAAAAATTAGTATTCTGTATATAACATTTAAAATAAATTACAAAAAGCTTTTGTACTAAGTACCAAGAGTGGTTTATTTAAAAAAAAAAAAGCAAAAAAAACAAAAAAACAAAAAAAAACAAACAAAAAAACCCCAAAAAAACACAAACAAGAAATTCTCCCCTACCCCACCAAGCCACCAGACCTAGGATTTTCTGTTGCTTTTTAGTTTTCAGAGGAATAAAAATTCTGACTTGTTGTACTTGGCATGCTCTTTCTTCATCTGGTGAACTAAGAGTTGAAATTTCCAGTTTAGCCAGTCAGTTAGTGGTTCATCTGTGAAATGCAGAATATAATTTCAGAAAAGATTGATAAAAAAAAAAAATGCTGAAGCCTTAATGGAAGGAAGGACTTAAGATGGACATGCTACTTCAGTGGTCAGCTTGAGGCAGTGATTTACTGCATACTACAGTAAAAGGTACTAAAAATAAGTTTATCTACAGTGCAATTCTGCCTTATTGAAGCTCATATGTATTGTCACTGAAGTTATGTTGGGACATAATTCACTTCAGCATAACTTGGCATCCTTTTGCTCTGTCTGAAATTTTGCATGAGTTAGTAAGTTGTAAACTAACGTCTCACATTTAGTTATACAGGTAGCATTTTTCTATTTCAATACACATCAGTGTATGGGGAGATGAATAATAGAGTTGTTAAAGGAGAAATATTGGATATAAAGCTGTTGAACTTTGCTGTATGGAGGAAAATACTTATATTTTCTATTGCTGAAGACAGTGTGTTTACATTAGCATGCTAGTTATATATTTATGTCTAATGTGTAAGCTTTGTAAAGCATGCAATTAGCACAAACCTTTCAGGACTGGAATAGCACAGATCAACCAACATGGATGTTCTGGGTATTATTTAGATGCTTTACATGAGGAAGAGCTGGTACAGAAAGCTCCATTTGTGGAACATGTCTTCTGCTTTTACGAACTGACTTATATGTGAGTTTACTGAGACCGAGTGAAGATGTTTTGTAGGATAATGTGTAGACATATGTCATGTATTGCAGAATTTCAAATCTTGATAATACTTTTTCGCTTGGTGTGGAGATGAATGTTTACATCTCTTCACCATTTCCCCTCCTGAGAATTCAACTTAATTAATGCTACCTCTGTACAAATACAGGATTGTCTCTACTGTCAGCTTTCTTGAAGATTAATTTTAGCATGCTCAATCTCCTCATTTGTAGAGAGATCATTTATTGTAACAGAAGCATTCAACAATTGTGTAAAACATTACCACTATAAACTTCAGAATTAAAAACAGCTGGTGTCTGTGGAAACAAGAGGTTATAGCTGAATAAGGGGCAAAACGTTCTACTGATCACGCTACTCACTTCACATTGAAACTTCTAAATCACTTTTAACTTGTCTTTTGTTTATTTTTACAACAGCTGTTGCTTAAATTAATGATCATTAAAATATGTTATTAACATAGTGTTCCTGATCTCGAATGTGTTTGGCTTTAGGTCATTAGCCTAATTAAAGCATGAGTCTAACACTTGCCATTGTGTTGGATATGCTCACAGGATGAAACCAACGTCTTCTCTAGCCAGTCTGCTGATTTGTTGTACTGGACGACATCAAAAACCATGAAGGTGTTGTCTAACACAACTATGACTACAAAAGCCATGCTGCATGCTGTCAGTGATGGACAGTGGTGGAAGAGATCATTAACTTATCTTCGACCATTACATGTAAGGGATTGCTGATGTGTCTGCAGATGTTTACACATTCACTGATACATTAGTATAAAAGCTGGGCTCCTTTATAGGTATCTGATAACTGGAGACTTCAAATCGATAAATGAACTAGAGACATCAAGGGGTTGTTTGCAAGCAAATCCCAAAGAAAGAAGGGGTCTAAAGCTGTTTCCTTTTCTTGTTTTCTAATCTGTTTTCTCCTGTTTTTTTAGCATAGTGTGAGAAAGCATAGTTGAAATTTGGCAGAACTTCAGAATTTTGGGGAAGAAAGCAGTGAAGTCCACTCTTTAAATACTGTCATTTTATATTAAAAGCTGTTCCTTTTCAGTTTCTCTTTTCTACATTCTCTACTTCAGTGGATTTTCTAAAATGTTTATGATACTACTTTCTCTGATGCTACTTTTGAGCATGATTCGCTTTTTTTTTTTTAAATACTGGACCTCATTCAGCATTGGTTTATGTAATATGACTTCTGTCTTTCTCCTCACTGAATTCAATGTTATTTGCATTTACAGTTGCTTCCCTTGTGAAGAGCAGTTACAGACTTTTTAATGAGCTTTTTTTTTATGACTAGGCTCAACTATACTTTTTTTTCCCAGGGCCAAGAATTTGGAGATGTATTAAAAAGTGGGCCTGGAGAAAATGCCACTGTGGAAAAACAAGGCTGTCATCCATTTTATGAGTCTCTAATTGCTGATCCATATGTTGCAGAAGTAAGTTTCTGTTACAGAATTCTGAAGTGTTAGTTTTCTGTTGAGATCTTATAATTAAATAATCCAAAATCCATATTGCTACTTGTGTGGCTTGAAATTTTGTGCGATAGTAGGAGAAAATCCAGAATTAAACAGAAAGGAAAGCAAATGCAGGAACCGAGGTAGATAATTGCACCTGCTGCAAGTGAACTAAATATAACTGCGGGGTATAGTGCGCATGTGTCAGTTACCCTATTTTACTTCTAGTCTGAAATCAGCTATGGCACATACCAGAACAATTCTTTGGAAAGCTTTGCAGAAGTATTGCTGAGAACAGAGAAACTGACAGAAACAAAGAGCGAAGGAAAAGACCTACTTCCAACTAGAGAAGGTATGGGTACATGTGTATTCACTCCTATATTTATTATATATAGTAAATATAGGAGAATCTATGGATGGGTTTAAATATGGAGAATTGCATGCAATGGTTTGAAGTATTGTTTGGGTATTTTGTATGAATTGTGATCCGGTTTAACATCTTACGTTCGTAAGTAGTCTTGATAGAAGTAGCTGCAGAGTTTTCAAGAGAAGTGGTATTTTTAAAAGGAGTTGCTCAGTAAAGACTAGAAATCTGAAATCTGAAAGTTGTCTTTCAATAAGCAGAAACTGATATTTGGGGGCTGACAAAGATATGAACATTGGCGGGGGGGATTTTTGAAGGTTTCATGAATGCTACCACGTACAGATATTTAAATGGAAATTTGCAACCCAGTGTTAATGTTATTTGTATGTATGCCTGCGTATTCACTTGTTCAGATTCTGTGCTATTGTATATACCGCTTTCAGTATTGCAGGGTTATTACAGTATTTTATTTGCTAATTAATGCTTAGCTGCATCTTCTGGAATCATTAGAACTTTCTGTCTTCTTTTGAAATTTCTACATTTCATAGGTTATACTCAATTTGTTAACAGAAAGTTTCACTTTCTAAAAAAAAAAAAAAAAAAAACCCAACAAACCACACAAAACCACCTATGATTGTTTGTCTTTCCTTTTGGCTGTCTCCCTGCTGGTTTAAGAAATGAACTGTTTAAATATTTACATGCTGTTAGTGTCTTTTGAAGGAAGATATCTGTATTATATTTTACTCCATGGTAAGTTCCACCATGAAAAATGAGTATATTAAATTACTTGCAATATGAGAAAAGTTTCAAGTGAGACACTCTTCATAAGCCACACAGTTTTATTTCAACTGTTTAGTGAAAACCAGCATATTTGTCTTAGAAGTATATGATTCAATAGTTTGAGGTATATGATATTTCTACAGATAACCTGTACGGTTGTAATATAATAACACTGTGAATTAGAAAAGGTCAGCAACAGCTTGTAAAAATGTGAATATATCCCCATTTAGTTCCTTTCATGCTCTCTTAATGCAAAAATAGTTTTAAATCAGTACTTGTGATCTCTTTTCTTGCATGCTGAAAGCCCATAGACTTCTAGCTCTGATGCTTGTGTCTTAAAGGAGGGGGAGGCAAGGATTAACAAGCATTCATTGCTTTCTTAGGGCAAATGATGTTAGCTGGCAGATCTTTGGTAATACTTCCTGCTCCAGCTTGAGTAATTGGAACTGGTTGTTTACAATTCAGTGGCTGCCTTTGAGATGGAAATTTCAGTTTTGGGGACTTTTTGCTTGAAGAAGAAAAGAAATTTTAGATTCCAGCTTTAGTTTTTGAGCCTCTATGTTCCTCCTCTTAAATGTGCAGACTACTGTTTTTACCATTTTAATACTTCTGTTCTCTTCCACCACTCTTACTCTATAGTCAATCTGAATTTCACTTATCAGTCTCTCCAACTGTGCCATGGAACTGCAAGTTCTGTGTTTTTCTCCAGAAAACTGAGCTATATTAATTCTGTACTCAGCAGTCCTGCTCTATGACACCTTTTGGTAGTCAGTAGACAGCGTTCTTACACGTAAGTGTAACGTAGCTTTCTGTAAATGAATGGATTGGTAATTTGCTAATTGTAACGCATTTAGCCCTGGATTAACAGTTTTGGATCCCACCTCTTCCCCCTTCTTAATGCTTTGCTTTATCAGTTCCCATGAAAGTCCTTATGATCAGTTAACACTTGGAGGATTGTGGAGCTTGAAAATGTGCATATTAATAGCACACCACCAAAATTTGAAATAAAAAAATCATGCAGATATGAACCCCATTTATTATTCTGTGTTTTTCCCATATTTTCAGGCTTACTCTAAGGTTTTGGGAGGATTTTGCCATATGAAACTTGAATGCTAATATGAATTGTTAGCTATTGTACTAGTAATTAACAAACGTAGCAGATTTCATTTGATTTTGCTGACAAGTCTGAATCCCATTCATTTCCGTCTAGCTGTCTTCTAAGGACAGCTACAGGAACAGATTTCAGCTCTATTAGAAGAATCGATGAACCTGGAAGAAGATGCAGTTTAGCAAAGAAACCCTAGTTGTACTTAGCACATTGTCTTAGGAGAAGCTGAAGTATGCCTCAAACTCTTTCTATTACTATAGCAGTGCTCCAGGTGTGAGGGAATGGCTAAACACTTTCCCCAGAGGCAGTGTGCATGATAAAATTCAAGATAACGTTTGCTGCTGCTTTTGTGGATTTGGTAGGGTCACAAGCCTTGGACTTTGACTTTTTTTTGTCCTTTGTATCTGGATGTACATGGTGGACTGAGTGTTTTCGAGTATAAGTGTTAAAACCCATCACTTCAGGTCTAGTAAAACACTCTTTCCTCAGTTGTACCGTTGTAGTGCATCCAGACTTAGCGTGACCAAGGCAATGTTGCGCATCTCTGTTTAATTGTAGTTGTCTTTCTCCCTTAGGGATTTGATGGGGAGGTTGAAGATGGGATCTGAATGGGAAGTTACTACAATTGATGGCTGCATTTCATTGTAACCAGATTAGGTACTAAACTCGAAGTAAACCTAAGAAAGTCAGTCATACCTATTAATCCTCAGGAGTTTTAGAACAAAGAATAGCTTTATATTTTCCATGATTTTGAAATTGCTTGCAGATACGGCTGTTTAACTGAAATATATACTTTTAAGTTCAGTGAGATTTTATCACATGCTAAATGAACAATTGAACACTTGAAGCAGTTTTTGCATTTTTTTTCAGAGAAAAAAACATGGAAAAAGGGTTCAAACTTCCTAGGTATTGATAAATTTCAGTTTTCTTTGCTAAATTGATAATTTTCAGTTTTCACCGTTTTCCGTAGGGCTTCACTAGGAGACAGAAAACTGTATGAAATTAACCTTCGTGTATACACGTGTTTGTCTATATGTAAAGTAGTCATCTATATGTGGATACATGAACATGTGTCTGCACACAAGCACACAGAAAATTTACGTTTATTGAATCAGTACAGGGGATTTTTTTCTCAGAAGGGATGACAGTGGAGGCAGGTCTGTCTTCTTAAGTACATTCTGGCAGCTGGGATGTCTTTGTTTTGAGCTTCATGAAAGAGTATGAATAAAATCGCATTGTTTTCTGGCCTTGTATTGGTGCTAGGTTCTTTATCACGATTGCTGTCTGAAGGGTGAAGATAAATTTTTGCTAGTGTGGCAGTTGTCATGTTGGGGATGTTAAGTTGGAAGAGAACCCACAATTTATTATGTATTCCTGAGGCTTTGCAATCATTAATTTTCCAGAGAAATGGAGAAGAGTGCAGAGCCCAAATTCTTCTCTCCCTCCTCCCAGTTTTTTTCTGTTCAACTAGAGGTGGTTGTAAGAATATATAAAGTAACTTTGCTTGTGCTCAGAGTAGGAAATACCAATTTTGCAAACTAATTCATCAAGATTTTAATATTAGATATTTCTCAAGTCCTGTTATCTTTGCTTAGACAGCATACAGGTTATTTTGAATGTAGCAGAAACAAGCTGTCAGTAGTAAGAAACTATTGGTAAAAGCTATTTGAAGCATAGAGCGTAGGTGCTGTTGGACGGGCTTGTATTTGCAGTAACTGTGACGTATTGCTCTGTAGACAGCCTCTGATGACATGTCACATAGAAATTTGGTTTTTGTATCTGGCTGAGGGCCAGCATGTAGATCCACTTCAGGCTGACGGCAAATTAATGATAATGTGAAAATTGTAATTGGTCATTCAAGCCTTTTATAAATCATTCTTTGGAACAAAGAAGTCACTGGGGGGCTGTATGTATAAAGTAATCGGGTTTCTTGCCAGCGTGCCCTCAAGAGTAGTTTGTGTAGTGTGGGAATATAGGTATCTGAGACTTCCTTAAAATAAACAAAAGAGCTAAATTGCTGGAAGATGGCTTCTACTGATTGGGAAAAGAATAATAATATTATCTATAAAAAAAAAGGAAACTGTAATGTTATTTTCCTGCTATACTTAATTTCTTATGCAATTTCTGGTCCCAGTTTCCTAAGGTTTTTGAAGTTGTCCCTGGAACTAATAACTTACATTCTCTACCGCCAAAACTGAATATTAAGTGCATCACGAGAATCGTTACTCTGTAATTGTTTGTTGGAACTTCCCTGGCAACCGCAGTGATGCTTGACTTTAGTACAGAAGGAGATAACTGCATGAAGGAGAGATCCTGTTACTAATTGACAAATCTTGGGTGCTCACATTGTGTCTGTGTATTGGTTCTCCTATTTGCATAGTGTAAAATGTAGTGGGTTTTTTAAACAAAAACCCCAAGTTTGGCATCTATGAGGTAGAAAAAGCAGGTAATTTTTCGGTCAGTTTTATCAGAGGCATATCTTTGTATAATCAGAATAATTATTCTTTGCATTAATTTCAAGTGTCGTTGTGCTGATATTTCTGTTTGCAATATGTGGCAGGACCTGGTTTTGGTGTTTCACTGTTCTTATTTAAAATTCATATTAAACTTGCAGCTGTCCTTTTTTTTTTTTTTTTTTTTTTTAAAATGAAGACAGAAGTTTTTAATATGGTTTGTTGTGTTAGTGATAAGTGAATTAGAGCTCAGGCTTGAAGAGAAGACATTTTGTACTGTTCCTCTGGTTGATACCTTCGAACGCTTACATTACATTGCTGCCTTGATTTTACAAGCAAAAGATTACTTGTCGTAAATCAGTACAGGTGATATTTTAGTGGCTTTGTTTAGCATCTGTTACTGCATAGGCTCATTCTTGTTTGGTTAATGCATCAAACGCTTTGCCTGGAAGTCAAGGTAAAGCTGTACTGCAGTTTAATTACATATTATCTGTTTCTGGATTGCACTGATAAGTGTTTAATTAAGTATGTATAGAGTGCTTCAAGCTAGTGTCTAATAAAATACGGTTACACTGAAAACATTTCATTTGCTAACTGTCAAGGCTAGATGGGTCAGTAATCAAAGCTTTATTTCCACTCCCTATATGTTGCAGTTCTGCTACAACTGGCAAGTGATGCTTTACCAAATGATATGGCCTTGTCCCTTGCCTATCTACTTGCACTGCCGCAGGTATGTTGGTAGCGATTTTGTTTGTATGTTTTTGCCAGGAAAGACTATTCATAGCATTTCAAAATTCCATAAGAAAATGTAATTTCCTTAGGGCTTTAAAATCTAAGTCTTTGAATTAATTTAAATACATGTTTTTATAGTTTGGGCTGGTGCATTTAAAGGAATCTCTGAACAAATGCTGTTGGACTGACTTATGAGCATTGCACTGGTGAAAAGACACATTTTCTTGCTTAATAGTTGGGCCACCTGACTGACAGTTCTCATGTAGCTCAGAAATATGGATAATAACTTTGTGGTATAGAAGCAGCAAAACTGTAGTTGGTAAATCATTCTGGTTAGGTATTTGTGCAAGGGGGGAAAAACATCATAATGTAGAATTATCTTCGTGTGTGTGTGTGTGTGTAGGTTACTGATTTACTTCTGTGCCAGAAAAACATAGAGCTATTTCTGAATCACAGCAAGTAGCTTTTTAGAAAGTTTGTGCACTTAATGTTGTATGCTTGCTAATTCTTTCATCTAAATTAATGCTCTCTTTCTCCTAGGTGGTAGATGCCAACAAATGCTTTGAAAAACAATTACATTCTGCGTTATCTCTCCAGCTGGCAAGTTATTACTATAGCCTGCAGATCTATGCTCGTTTGGCACCATGTTTCAAGGACAAATGCCACCCTCTCTACAGGGTTAGTACTCTTTCTTTTTAAAATCATATTCATTAATGTGCAGCATTAAAGCTATTCTAAAAAGCCAGTACATGAGTTAAGCCTGTTAAGGAGCTGATCTGACTTACACTGTGAGCAGCCTGTTAAGTTATGTGTAATTATTCTTCTACAGTGCAGTAAACAGACAAGTACCTCACAATTTCTGGAAGAGTTTTTGAAGTACAATATCAAGTGTCATTTATAGATAATAACACTATCAGTCTTCAAAGTAGCTTATAAACAGTGAGCAATAATGAGCATAGCCTATGCTGTCATCTTGCAATACTGATACAATATTATACTTCCTAGGAAGAGTCAAGTGTCCATTTAAACAAGAAGAGTGCTATTCAAAAAGTTTCCATAGCCTTCCTTGAGGTGTGTTGTTTTGTATTTCAGTTTACTTGTGGTGTTCTGAAAATTCATCCTCATTCATTCATGAATTTTTTTTATTTCCTTTGACAAGTGTCTGTTCTTGAAATGGCACAGCTTTGCTTCTTATTCATCACCTGTGATTAAAGCAGTTACATGGTAAACTCTGAAGTAAATCAGAGGTGACATACCAAAGTTCAGTAAGGCACCAATTGCCATTCCTGCTAAGATACCTGAATAAAAACTCTTTTTTGCCACTCCAAGAGAGCCTTTCTGTATTTACACCAGTTCTTTCCTCCTGTACAGAAGCTCTCTAGACTGTTTGGTTTTCAGCCTAGCTCTGCATTACAGCTGAAAGAACACTTCTGGTCACAAGTTTTCTGAAAAGAGAGACCACTAATCACCACCGTGGCATGAGAGGAGATTTTTTTCATGTTCAGAATGATTCCTGATTTACAGAGGGAAAGCCAGTTTTGCTATTTGCCCAGTTCTGCAATTAGGCAGCCTTTCATGTTCCTGCTGAGATTTGCATTCTGCTATCTTCTGTTTAGAAGCTAAAGGAAAACAGCCCACAACTGAAATTTGTGGGGCTTGCAAAATATGTTGCTTGTGAGGAATTCATTCATGTTTGTTAAATAGCTTTCTTTGAGCCTAGGTCCACCTGTTGCAAGACACCTTTGATAAAAAAAAAAGATTTTTTTTAGTATAGCTTTTCTAGACAGTCTTACTTTATAGAAAGAGCTATGAAGTCTTTTGGAAGAGTAAGTCATAAGAAGGAGGACAGAGACGTTAAAGATTGAACTATTTCTACTCCAATTGCTGTTTAATAAGCAAAGACTTACCGATAGCACCATGTAGTTTATCTCTTACTGATATGATCTTTGGCTAAATCTTTTGTTCCATCTTGGTAAAATATTGTATGTGACTGTGATAAGCAGTGAATTTTGTTGTTTGCTAAAAAGAATATGTGCTATGTTTAAGTACTACTCTGAAGCAGTAGCTTTGGAAAACAACTGTATGAGAAGATCCTGAGTGAACAGCACACCAAGAAAAAATTAAAAAAAAAAAAAAAGGGGAAAAAAAAAAAAAAGACCTGAATGCCCAATAAGAAAAAAACACAGGAGGAGAATACATTCATTGTTACTAATTCCAAGGGTGTCCAGTTGCGGGAGTGTCACTGAAGTAGAAAAGGAGAAATAGACACAGATGCTTTTGAGCAAAATAAGTAGTCCCATCTACCCCCCCCAAAAAAAACCCCCACCAACATAACCCACGACCCACCCAGACTTAAATGCTCAGTTTCCACTGCAAAACAGCATTTTGTTTAAAAGTACATCTTAAATACTGGTAATAAAGAATGGCTCCGCTTCCAAGTTGCTTGCCTCAAATGCCATTCCTGTTACTATTCATCGGAATAGATCTAGCCATGGTTTTTATTTTTGTGTTTCCTAAGAGCTCGGGGCGGGGGGGGGGGGGGGGCACACACACCTCCGATCTTAAACTTTTATGGTACAAACTTTTATGAAGATGATAAACTCAGTTGCAGATATAATTTCATACTAGATTGTCTTCCAGCTCATGCCATTGGTGTCTTGAATCACCTTTATCTTCTGACTGTTACTCAAAACAGAAATGTGTCCCTAGGTCTTTTAACTGTATAATTCAAAGCTATGCATTATTCTTATATGATAACTGAGTGCGTTTTTGTGGGTGAAGGTGTATAACCAATCCGTTTTTCCCCCTGTTCTAAACCTTTACATGTTCAACAAAGATCTAAATCTGGCACTTCTGCCACATGCTTAGAAGGTGGATCCTCAAGATCATAGAGCGTATATTTCTGTTTAACAGCATCTGAGTCACAGTAGGTGTAATTTCTCTAGTCCATTGAATCAAGTATCCTGTCTGAAAACTCCTGCTGAATTTATAAGAAGCTGTATAGAAGCATGGAGAAGTCTACACTTCCTATGTCTCCTTTAAAATAACATAAATCTTTCAAAACAGTACATGAGTACCTCTGGCATAACGGGAGAAATGTTCTCAGAATGAAAATGACAGATGTGTCATAAGGATAATGGGGAGTGTGTGTGGGGGGAGTTCCTCTTCCACTGGCTCAGACAGGCTTTTAGGACTTGCTAGTTAGTCAAGAAAGACATTTTGAAGGAATGATTGGGTCTGTTGGATGAAGACTTGATATTTTTTTTTTTTTTTTTACTGTGACATGAAATACTGACAGCTAGTATCTGCACATCAAAACAGAATCATAAATTTCCAGAAATTCTTATGAACTTTTTTTGCAGTGTTGATGTCCAAAAGGAAATCAGCTTGATAATTTCTATTTCTGATGAAGTTATTACTTTGCTTTAAGGAGAAGAAAAGGGATTTGAGTGTAAAGTACTGCTTTAGTTTTGTACCCAAGACAATTTTGAATTTTAGTTGTTATAATAATACAAACATAATAGTTATAGTTTAGGGCATCTGAGCTATATTAGTTTCTTATCCTGAGGAAGACGTTAAAGGAGCTCTACAACCAAATAAAACCACAAATAAAGGTCTGTGAGAATAATGCCAGACAGAAGAAGAGAACAGAATTTGCAGAAATGGACTGGCTGTGGAAGGCATTGGTGTGAGGAGACTTCATTACCCTTGGAGAAGCTATATTTATTTTTGGTTTAGGTCTGTACTGGGCCTGGCAGGGATGGGCTGACTTTCTTTCAGCCCCTGTGGTGCTGTGCTTTTCGTTTGTGGCTAGAAGTGTTGATAACACACCAGTGTTTTGGCTGTTGCTGAACCCTGCTTGCACAGCATCAGGGCTGTCTCCCCACTGCCACTCTGATTCACTGCTCACTACTTCCCAGTCTTAATAGATGAGAAGAAAAGCCGTACAGCTGAGCAAGAAATGTGCTGGATAATTTTTGCTGTTAACAGCTTATCTCCTCATTTGTCCTGTCCTGGTGATCTGATAAGTGACCAGAATAAATATATCAAGGGGATTGTTTGCTCTAGAAAGGAGTGAAAAAGTTTAATTACCCTAAGGTTAATTAATACGTTATGTACATGTCCTCATGCTAATAATCTAATGCTGAGGTGTTTCTGTGGTTTTGGAGAGGAGTATTTTACTGACCTTAGCTGGGGGGCAAGCTTTTTCTTGGAGCATCAAGCAATAGTTCTAACAAATACTGCTAAGTTGCAGAGTGGAGTGGGAATTTTGCAATTAATAGCAGATGAGGAAAGTTGCTGTTACCAGAAAATTCTTAGGTTTTCATTCCTTACCTGTTACTTTCATTTAAGAAAATGAATTTGATTCGTGTCCTTTTGTCCATTGCAACTGGCAATATGTTGAAACAGTAACCTCAGAGATTCTTCTTAAGTGACGCTTTTGATGCAGCCTAGAGTTGGTGAAGAAGCTGGGAGTTCAGTTCCACAGAGTTAAGTAGCTTGATAAAACTGGCTTTTCAGTCACTATGTGAAAGGGTGCATTTATACAGTGAACTTGTGCTCTGTGCACTTAACCTGCTTCCCTTTTCTGTTGCTTGCTGCTTACGGAAGCCTCTATCAGTCTCTCTGTAAGTGGCAGAATTAGGTCTGCTTTCACCTCACATAAATTCAGTGTCTACAAGGTCGGGGTTTTTTTCTGGTTTTGTTTTTGTTTTATCTCTCTGTTTGTATCACAACCATTGTGTATATTAGTTCCTGTGCTGTTTCTCTTTATTCCTGTCATTGTTAGACCATTGTTTCTGTCTATTCACATCTAACTTCGTAGGACCGTATTTAGACTCTCTATACTGCCCTCACCGCAATGGCTTCTGTAGGCTTCAAGTGCATTAAGTGGCTGTGACAAATGTGTCATGTGTGTCTTATTCTCTCATCTCCTTTCCCATAGGGGAAAAACAGCATGTGGAATGGTTTTTAAATTGTCACATGCTGATATGTGTTTATCTTTTTTTGCATTAATGAAAGCAAGGTCAAAAGAAGAGTGCTTTGAACTTGGAACTGAATATGTAGAAGTTTGTGTTGATCTTACCGGAGTTCATTCTACAGGCTTGACCCGGTTCCTAAGGCAGTTCTGTCACTTATTTGTATAAGGTTGACCTTAATTATAAATACAGTTATATTAAGCCAGAGAAGCAGAACTCTCAGCCATGGTCCTTATGCTACAGCTTCAGGTAATATTCTGAATGTAGGGTGTTGAAAATAAAGACTTCATTTGAACTGGAAGTAAATACTGTATAAGAAGGCTGTAGACAGGAGGAGGGAGAGAGGCAGATCTTACGGGCTAGCAGATGTATTTCCCATGTTGTATGAGGTCTAATGGCTTTAACCTTATTACATGGCACTGTAGTGCAGCTAGAAGTTAAGTCTGTACACGTGAGGTAATCTCTCATTGGAAATCAAATGCTCATTAAATGGTTGCATGTTGTTTTGTGTTTAATAATAATAATATCCTGTCACATTCCTAAATTACCATAGAATCATAGAATGCTTTGGGATGGAAGGGACCTTTAAAGGCCATCTAGTCCATCCCCCCTGCAATTGGCAGGGACATCTTCAACTAGATCAGGTTGCTCAGAGCCCCATCCAGCCTGTCCTTGAATGTTTCCAAGGATGGGTCACCTACCACCACTCTGGGCAACCCGTTCCAGTGTTTCACCACCCTCGTTATAAAAAATGTCTTCCTTATATCTAGTCTGAATCTACCCTCTTTTAGTTTAAAACCATTACCCCTTGTCCTGTTGCAACAGGCCCTGCTAAAAAGTCTGTCCTCATCTTTCTTATAAGCCCCCTTTAAGTATTGAAAGGCCACAATAAGGTCTCCCCGGAGCCTTCTCTTCTCCAGGCTGAACAACCCCAGCTCTCAGCCTGTCCTCATAGCAGAGGTGTTCCAGCCCTCTGATCATTTTTGTGGCCCTCCTCTGGACCCGCTCCAACAGGTCCATGTCCTTCCTGTGCTGAGGACCCCAGAGCTGGATGCAGGACTCCAGGTGAGGTCTCATGAGAGCAGAGTAGAGGGGCAGAATCACCTCCCTCGCCCTACTGGCCACACTTCTTGTGATACAGCCCAGGATATGGTTGCCTTTCTGGGCTGTGAGAGCACATATTGCTGGCTCATGTCCAGCTTTTCGTCTACCAGTACCCCCAAGTCCTTCTCTTCAGGGTTGCTCTCAATCGCTTCATCCCCCAGCCTGTATTGATACCAGGGATTGCCCTGACCCAGGTGCAGGACCTTGCACTTGTCCTCGTTGAACTTCATGAGATTCACATAGGCCCACTTCTTGAGCTTGTCCAGGTTCCTCTGGATGGCATCCCGTCCCTCAAGGGTGTCAACTGCACTGCTCAGCTTGGTGTCATCTGCAGACTTGCTGAGGGTGCACTCAATCCTGCTGTATGTCATTGAACAGCACTGGCCCCAGTACGGACCCCACTTGTCACTGTTCTCCATCCATTGACTGCTATCCTCTGGATGCGACCATCCAGCCAATTCCTTATCCACCGAACAGTCCACCCATCAAATCCATATCCTTCCAATTTAGAGAGAAGGATGTTGTGGGGGACCGTGTCAAAGCCCTTACAGAAGTCCAGATAGATGACATCCATAGCTCTTCCCTTGTCCACTGATGTAGTTACTCCATCATAGAAGGCCACTAAGTTGGTCAGGCATTATTATGAACTTAACTCACTAGAAATAATATATACATTTTTAATCTCAAACTGAATTTGTGTACATAAAGTTTTACTGGAGTCTAACATTGATTGCAATACTGACAAACTGTGTCAGACAGTCTTGTTTCATTCTGTCTTGACATTCAACTTTTTATCCGTAAACTCAATGGCTAGCACTAAGTCTGTTATAGACACTAAAATGGTAGTGCTCTTTATTGTTGGCTTACAATGGATTTAAAACGTGACCTTCTTGCGTTACTATTTTCAGTCCTGATTCGAGCTATTGACTCCTCTTTGGCCCTTCTTTCTGTTTGGTTTGTGATGCTGAAAACTAGCAAATTTCCTTTGACGGTGTAATTTCTCCCCTTTGCTTCACTGTTTGAATTTTCTGTTGTATGTTCTGCGTCAAGTCCAGTTTTCTTCGCTCGTCTTTAGTTGCTCCACTTGCTTTTCATGCTGCTGCTTATGCCTAGCACTTCTTATCTTTTTGTATACTAGGCTGTTTGCTTGTACATGTTCAGATATTATTACTCGTTAATACCTGGGGGGGGAAATCTATCTCATTTGGTATATGCCTCTGTTTCTAAGTCCAGTGCATATCTGATGGTTCCAAGAGGAAAATTGGGAAAGGTGAGAGTATAACTCCTTGAATCTATGCTGTGTTATTCTCTTTTCCTTTGACCTTCCTGCATGTGCGTGGAGTCTGTGACTGAGAGGAGAAACAGGGGGAGAGAGGGCAGTGGGGGAAGGCACCATGAATGAGACATTAACTGGCAGACTAAGAACTGATCTTGGGAGAAGTTTTCTTTGGTTTTTTTCCTTTTTTTTTTTAAGTACTAAAGTAGGCCAGACACTGTAGTCTTGATACGTAGCATGACATTTGAATAATTCAAAGAGCTCAGTATCATCAGAAAACTTAAATATTTATTGCTCATCCCTTCTCCAGGTCATTGATAAGAGTGGTCTCAAAACCTGCCCCTAGAGGACTTGCTGCTGGCTCTCCCCTATCTGAAAAGTGATCACTGAGCTCTCACCTCTCCTTTCACCAGGTTTCAGTTCATAAAAGGACCTTTCCTCTAGTCCCTTGGCAACTTAAGTTTTCTGACTGGACTTTGGTGGGGAAACTTGTCAAAGAATTTTGGAAGATGTGTGTGTATTTTGCCACAGGATTCCCTTTGTCCATGTGCTCACTGATACCCTCATAGTCCTCTAGCAAGCTTACAAAGTGGATTTCCCTTTACGGAGGCCATGCTGACTCTTTCCCACCAAGCTCTGTTAATGCACGTGCTCAGTGGTCTTATTCTTTGTTAAAGAGTCTGCCACCTTACCAGAGATGGAAATCAGACTTGCTGGCCTGTGGTCCCTGTGAGGATCCCCTTGAGATCCATTTTTAGATGGGACTTGCACTCTGGCACAGCGGTTTTTTATAATGTTCATTGATGCACCTTAGCCTGCCACTTAATGTAATTTCACATTTGTGTTCCTTGAGAACTGAGGGGTGAAAGCCATCTGGTCATGGTGGTGTGCAAGCATGTGACTTACCTAATTGGCCTGACACTTCCCAGGTGTTTTCTTCTAACTCATCGAGCTCTTCTGAGCTCTCTCCCCTACATCTTCAGCAGTGAGGGCTGACACAAAGATCTCATTGATTTCCTCTGCTATGGACTTACCAATGGGTGTCCCTTTCACACCTTGTCACCAAAGGATCCTACCATTTCTCTACCTGGCTTCCCGATTTTGAGTGACTTTTCAGAACTTTTTGCTATCAGCTTTACCGTTCTTAGAAGACACTTTCCAGGTACATTTTTTTTAACCCTTTTAGTTTCCTCTTTGGCCTGTCACATTTTGAGAGTTTTCCTCATTGATTTACTTATTCCTCAGTGGTATTTCAACAAATAAACTCATATTTTTAAAAATGAATTCATATCTAAGCTAAGAAAAATTGAGAGATCACTAAATGCTACTATGTTCGAAGGCTTGAAACTCAGATAAGCTCTCCTGAACTAGCACTCATTGTGCATGTTTTTGAACATCTTCCAGTGTGATCCCTGAATTAGTAATCCAGCAAGTAGTGACACTGCAGTCAGATTGTGATAACTATGTTCCTTTGGTTGAGGTGCATTTGATACAGATAAGCCAGTATTTCACAGATCCTCATATTTCTACATAATACTACAAAGCATCATCATTCTTAGTTGGGACCAAATAATACTTAGGTGACTCAAAAAATCACTATTGTTAAATAGTTGTTTGGGGTGTGTGTGTGTCCCCATTTTTTTTTCTTCAAGATAAATTGTGCTTAAGAAAAAGAGATGGTTACAGTGTTGCTTTTTTATTTCTCAAGGGCTCATAAGCTATTCTGTTAAATCCTACTTCTGAAAGCAAAGCAAGTGTTGTTCTTGAGCCAGCTGCTCAGAAATACTCTTTTAGAAGAGAGGATCTTCAAACCAGCCTTTCATTTCAGCAGAGGTTTGAGGTCTAGCTTGCCTGTGTTCCTCTGGAGACATATTTGTGGCTTTTCATGCAGGGGAGGTAGTTGGGATAAGTGCTAATGCTCTCCTTCTTGCAAAGGGTTTTGTTCCTCTCTGGGAAACAGTATAAAGGTGACCAACAGCTTTTTGAAGTAGTCTTCCCCTAGTCAATCAGCTTTATCTTTCTTTTACTTTCCTTTTCTGTGCTTCTGTAACTATTTTCTCCAGTCAGTGAGCATCATTAATTTTGCAAGCAGCCTGACTGAAATTTTCTATAACATACATCTCAGAATACAGAATATTTTAGCAAAATTTATTCATCTGGGTTGGCAATATAGGTAACTTGTCAGACAGTGCTGATTTCCCATCCAGTGAGAGAGCTGGCTCTTCCATCTCTTTGGTTTTTGGTGGTTTTTTGTGTGTTTTTTTTTTCCATCATGGAGAGTTGAAGACAAATGCTAGATTGGCCTGAATAAATTTAGCCTAAGAAGCAATTCATGAAATTATGTATCACAATAAGAGAAGGTGGTCACTGAGAAACTCATGCTTCTACTCAGAAGTGCTAACAGTTCCTCTGGATTAGGATGAAAAGATATTTGACTTCTGGCATTTTAATAACTGTCAGGGAAGAGGAAATTAGGCGTTTTGTTTTGTCATGTAGCTCACAGACTATTTAGTTTTCAAGCTTTAAATTAATAGGATATGGAAATATTTGCATGTATCCAGTCAAGTAACTGTACAAATTAAAAGGATACCATATTTTACTTAGGAAGCTAAAACATATTGTACTAAAGTTTTACAGTAAGAATGTACGCCTGTCCCAAAGTCTGTAAGTGACTACAGCTGCTGCCATATAGATCAAGATTAAAGACATATTCTAAAGGAATAATCAATAACATAATTTATTCAAAAATAAAACACAATTTTTTTAGAGAAAAGGGAGACGGACAGAAGGTTAGGATAATTACTTAAACTGTGACATTATTTACTGAGAGTAATGCTGACCACAAATGGGAAATGAATTATGTACTATGAATTTAGTAGGCACTTTACTCAAAATTACATAGTAATTTTCTATTTTCAGAGGTGTTCTTTCAGTTGACATTTTAACCTTTTATATATCATGTGTTAGTTCCAGTAAAACAGGTGAAATGATGAGATGAGATTTTTCTACCTAAATCTGACTTTTCAATATCTTGCCCAGTAAGAGAGAGTCTGTAAGAGAACACAAGGTAGAAAAGAATCTAGCAAAACATTTTCTCTTGGGACAAATTATTCCTCACTCTTGCTGGAAGAGCTGATTAAAACCAAAGCAAAAAAGCATTTAAAACAGAGCACTAGAGCAATTTGTTCAACTCTTCAGACACAAGTCATTTAACATAACTGAGGAAATAACTGTCTGGATAACTTTTGAAATTATTTTTATGTTTTATTACTTAACAGCAGCCTTTTGCTTTTTTTTTTTTCCCTGCAGTAGTACTGGCTTCTGTATTGGAAACTATGTTGATTTAAGTTTTACCTAGTGGTTTTGTTTGGGCTTAAAGTCACTTTATTGTCATTGTTTCTTCTGCTGCTGGCTACTAAAACATCATGTGTTACTTTTGTAACCAAGTTTCATCTGCTAGGAGTTTACCTTAAAATATTTTCAGTACAAATTCAAGACAATTTCTAGAATATGCAGATACTAATGTTCAGTAGTTTACAAATACTGCAGATGTCCTGGTTAACTACATGATTTAATTTTGTGATGGGTGGCTGTTTGACATTAAAACAAAATGTGTAGATGAAATCAAATTTGTTAACTGCATTTTCTTCCCAGTTTGGAGTATTCTGATAATTCTACCCAGTGTTTGTGGTACCTCTGCAGATAGAATTAAAAAATCCTGCAGAACATGGTTTTGTATAATAGGTGCTGTACGCTGCATAATCCAATTCTAATACTATCTTTAATGTAATTTCTGAAGCAGAAATAAAAAACAATAGGTAATATTATTTTAAGGTTGTGTGCTAGCAACATCTGACTCATAATTCAAAACTAACAGCTTAACTCTCAATTCTTTCTTATTCAGTCTCTTCTGGGGGCTTTGTTGGCAGAAAATATTCCTGGGATTCCACTTTCTTCACATCTTTATCATACCAGCATCTTGAGAAACCTTTTGTCCTTTTAAGATCCAGCTAGTTTCCCCAACATAAGGATCTTGAAGCAGCAGCCAAGTATGCTGCCTTCCTATCCAAGTGTTTCAGTTTTTAACCATTACGTTTCAGCATTGCTTATTCAAAACATATAACATTCCTTCTATTAAAAAAAGCAGTCAAAAAAGAACCCAGCACAAAGAGATAGTTTGTTCTTTTTAGACTCCAGTTTTGTAATATTTTAATTTTCCAGCCGTTTGTAGATTTCGTATTCCCAATGTATTTCTGTTCATAAAGCAACAAAACACATTTGCATGAAATGTCATTTATGATCATATGTTTGCAGTTTGAATTGTTATCATAGATCTTTATTGCCTGATAGTGGAAGAAAGCAGGACTTTGGAAATAAAATTAATTAATTCCAATTTAATTGCAATCGCGAGTGCTTATTTACAAACTGTTTACCTGTGTTTTCATGTTCCTCTTGTAATTCACCAACTCTTTGATTTTTGGCTGGTTTTTTGTCATGAATTAGTTTATTCTAATTTCTCTGCAAATGTACATATTTTCTTTTCACTAGTTTTCCCAGAAATTCAAACGACCCTTTTAAGTTAGTACTAGCCCTAAACCCCTAAGCAGACTAGGACTGTGAAACCCTCAGTCACCTGTGTAATCTGCATTTTGTATAACATTTTATAAGTTTTGTCTGTATAACATGTAAGTTTGACAGTATTTTAAACTTGGCCACTTTAAGTGAGAGCTAATGGTACTGGATTTTAAACTGTGATCCAGGAGCATTTGTTTTATACAGCTACTCATCTGGAATGAAGTTTTAAAACATCCAGTTCAGTTCTTGGAAAAAAGAAAAATCTGAATTAAATCTGTGGTGAAGGTGAGAAAGTAAGCTACGGAATTGGAGTCCACAGCTGCATTCCTGGATCTACAAAATCCAGATCTACAGTTTTGAGTACAGTATGAAATTGCTTGTTTGCATCACCCATGTACAGTACTGTGGTGACAAGCATTTTTTTAAGAGTATGAACACGCTTTAAAATCGTTAAATATACCTGAGACATTAGAGTATGTTGCAAAAACTGATGGATCATTTAAGATTATAAATCTGAAATAGAAAATTGTTTTAATATTGTCTCAATGTGTAAGACCTACCTACAGGTTTGATAATTGAAGATTTATTGCTCAGCTCATCTCTACTTCATTTTTTTTGTTAGTTTGTGCAATTTTACTCTGATGCATCTTGTAGCTTATAAAAGGTATTCTAGTAGGTATCCTTATATGTTGACTTGGTGTGGTTTCACTGGTGGGTGGTGGGATTTGCTGCTTCCTGTGTCCATTTAAAAATGGTTGTGAAAGCTGATCCTGAACAAATCAGTCTTGTCACCCAACAATATACACAGCTGCAGCAGTGCAAGGACAAAGAAAGTTGAGGTATCCTTGCACTTGAGTGATGTGACAGTACAGGTTTTATTTCTGAGATGTTCTGGTCTTCCATCTCAGCCATACACTTTATCTTTTGCTTTGAGCAGATCAGACGTGAGACAGCTGTGATCTGAGAGGTAGGCCACCCCAAATTCATATGGTGCTGCATCTAAGTTAATGTACTCTTGACTCACAGCATGACAACAGATTCAGTTGAGGACAGGTGTCACTGATTTAATTAATGAATAGCTGTCCTATGGAGGGATGGATTTTACTTCTTGAGTGACCTATTTATTTCCTGTAAATCTTTTTTTTCCTGCTTTGGTACATGAGGAAAAGTATAGGCTATACGTGCTTCTCTTCATTCTTTTTTTCTCACCTCCCGTTCCATCAAATTTATAGCACATTGAATCTCTTGCTACAGGGATTGTGGCAGTTGCTGCAAAGGTTAGGGAGAGCTCTCCTCTTTTCCCTGAAATGTAAGTGCTTTCCAGAGGTGTAGTTTGCTTTCCTGATTAGCACTAGAGATGGGCAATGACTAGAGACAGGATAGTGATCGAAGTGCAGCTGTG
Source organism: Theristicus caerulescens (assembly GCA_020745775.1). Classification (NCBI taxonomy): domain Eukaryota; kingdom Metazoa; phylum Chordata; class Aves; order Pelecaniformes; family Threskiornithidae; genus Theristicus; species Theristicus caerulescens. The sequence goes on from CM036561.1 coordinate 14,421,436, forward strand.
CCTGCAGCAGAAATTTTACACCCTGCTCCCTGGTGTCTCTTGCTTTGCTTGTGTGCTGTCATCTCCTAGTTTTGCTAACCATTAGGGTTTTGCTGGGTGTATGTGTCTTCCTCTGTAGCATTATCTCTTTCTCAGGATCACTTAAAATGATTTAGAACAAATCTGGTGTTACGAGGATCTGGGCACAACTGACGTGTCCTCTTGCCTTCCCATTCATGTTCCTGGGGCTCACTGTGGTTGCAGCTTTTGACCATTACTAAAAGATTACAGTTCAAAAGATGATGGAAATATTTTGCAACTTTAATCCAGAAAGGTCTACAACATCAGTTATGTATTCGAGGTGATTGTGAGTGGATTAGCCTCAATGATCTCTGAAGGAGCTTTTCTCATCAGCGTTCCTAGTCATTTCTATATTACAGTCTGACGATCATTTACATTAAAAACAAAACCAAAAGAATAATATTCCTTTTTACAGCATTTTGAAATATTCTTGGTCTTAAAATAAGTAAACAAGCTAAATAGCCTTACAATGATCTAATGTTATCTCAATGATGTGTTTACATTAGAGCTTTTTAGTATTTATCTCTTACCATAGCTGTAAAATTGTTTCCACTGACTGAGAAGGAGAGGAACAGGAGAAAAACTGACTCATGCAACTGATGTGTATGGTCGAATTAAGTATTTTAAAGAGATTTGAAAGAAAAAATAAATAGCAATTTGCCAGGAAAAAAAAAATCAAATTGAAGGTGAAGAAATTCCCAAATCAAAACCTCATCTCTTTTTCAAACCAGTGTTGCTTTTATAATATCACAGTGATATACAGATTCTGAAGGGCTTCACAGGTGGGACTCCCAGAGGATGGTCAAAGAAAAATACTGCTTTAAAACATCTAGTCAGGCAGACCCTGATCCCCAGGTGAGGCTTACTGGTAATGGCTGGTGGTGTGATACTGACAGTAACTTGTCCTGATCCGTGCTGAGTAAATAACATCTAATAGTTTGGTTCTTTTTTTTCTTGTTTGTTTGGTTCTTGACAGATAACATTAGAAGGAGAACAAGTTGAATATGACTTCTTATCTGTCTTGCCTGTCAAATTTCATTTGTATTTACACAAATTGCTGTAGAGATTTTTCTAAGTGCCTGTTACAATTTTAAGAAAGTCAAAGAATTTGTAAACCCTATGAATGCTGCAATAAGAGTCAGCCTTTACTGATTTTGCTAATTTCCCTTATGGCCAGCTGTTATTACCAGCTAGTTATTATGGTCTTCTCAATTAAAAACTGTTAAGACTTTTTTGAATACTGGCAGTACAGCTATAATGATCTTTCCATATTAGTGTGTGTTAGAACAGGAATCATGTCTGATTGAACTAGGTATCTAATGGATGTAGAAATATTTGTGCTTATCTTTTAAAAAATACATATTATTAAAAATGTGAAGATGCGAAAGAATTAATACTTAAAATTACAAAATAGAAGTTCTACGCAGCTTGATACCAAACAGTTTAGGTCTTTATATTTTCTCATTGAGCTTGTCTTGAATGCCTAATAAATACTGTGCAAACAACATTATTATTTAAGAAAACATTTTAAATCTATGAAAGGATGACAAATCTGAGAGAAGGAAAACTGTGTGTGTTTCCAGTAAATTAGTTTTGCAAACAACAGGAACTTGGGAAAGATTTTTTTTTTTTTAATAGATGAAAAAAAAACCTAGAAAGCCTCACATCAGATGTCAGTATAGGCTCTTGCATGAAACTGGCTGTGGGATTTCTCTAAATTTTTTTTGTCTTTTTCCTCATGTGTGCATCCAAGGATCACATCGATCATTTAAACTACATGTACATGAGATTATTTTCCACTTCCTTGTCTTTCTCTCCTTCTAACAGTTTGTCAGCATTATTATTTGTTGTGGTACTACTGTATCACACAGTGGTCCTTGATCCAGATTTTTTTATTGTATTTTTTCTTACAACCTAGTATTGAAACGAGGTAGAAGAGGTTCAGATAAGAAAAACAGTGAAATAGTACTGACCAATTTGATAGAGAGCAGTCCTGGCAGAAGTGCAGACTTATTACATCTTTGTAAGTATTATCTGGCAAAAGTATTAGCAGGAAAACGATTAAGCTGATTAGATAGCCTTAAGGTGTTCCTTTGAAGCAGGAACAGGCAGTATGGAAGATTGCACACAGATGCTCTTAGGGAAATGTAACAAATGGGGAATAAAGGTTGGCGCTAGTGATAGATGTCATTTGAGAGAGTGACAACTTGGTCAGAATGTTATGGTTGGAAGTAAAGTGGCAGTTTTTGGTTTTGTTTGGTTTTTTTTTTAAAGTAATTTCACATTTAAGGAGGATGATTGGCCAGTGTACTGAAGACAAGGGTGGACCGAAAATAAAATGGTTTTAATCTACCTGTCTTAGCAACTAGTATTATTTTGAGTTATTGTTGTAAATACTCAAGTTTTGTTCTATCTCAAGGGGAAAAATTATGTGCTATTCAGGAAACTTATTAAAATGTTATCTTTTCATCTTCAGAAGCCATTTCTCAAGGAAGAGTTCTGGTGTATTTGTTTGGAAGTACTTTCAAGATCGTCTTTGTGTACTTTATGAACAATCTGGTGGGCTGTGCACTGGAAGAAGAGTGCTGATATTGGATTCTACTCTTCTTAACTGAGAAAGGGGAAACCTAGCAAAAGAGAGCAAATTTACCCTCGTAGGTTGTCAGAGGGACCTGCCTTTCTCAGTGGACTGCACAGAGGATTTAGGCAATTATGTTAAACAGATTTCCTCATCTTGCTCTGATTTTCCCTGTCTTCATGCTCACATTCTAATGTATCACCTAAAATGAGATACCAGGGTACCTAATAAGCAGTGGATTGGTTTCCAGCTGATATAATTGTATTGTAGAGGCACTGCTCTGCTTGCCTATCTCTTTTCTGAGGTTTTATTATTCTGTTGCCAATCTCCTAAGCAACCTTGAAAGAGCTACTGATGGTGTTTATAGAATCAATGAGTTAGCAATGTTTAGAGGGCTTCAGAAAAATATAATGTGGAGAGGAAAAAGGATGCCCTGTAGCATTTAATATGACTTGGTGAGCAGCCTGTCAGCTAAGACTTGAAAAGAAAAAAAAGAAAAAAAAAAATCAATTTAGAATGCCCTGCAAGTCATAGAAAAATTCAAGTATGCCTCAAGGTTCAAACATTTGGTGCAAGTTTTACCCTGCTGTGCACTCTAGTTGATGTTCATAAGTTTAGCTTCTAATTTAGCAGAATCATTCTGTAATAAAAACAAAGTATATTCGTCCAGTACACTCAACATTCTTGAGATCACAGCAGTTAAATCAGCTGTTTGTTTTAGAAAATATTTCAATTACAGTTGGCACCCTGAGGTATTTTCTGGTGGCTCTTTTGGCAGCACGTCTTCCTCAGCAGGTGCTGCACAAAAGTCACGGTGCTTCCTTGTGGGCATTGTGCTGCTGGTGGCCTTGTTTTTCACAGAAGAGAGAAATGAAGGTATTGAGTGTGCTGAGTGATTACATACCTCACACAGCTGTGTTCAAGTGGAGGTGCTTAGACATAGCCACTGTCCAGACTTTGAGATAATTGGGAACTCTCTATAGTATATGCATTCCTCTTTCATTTCAAACACAGTGTATTTGTTTCATGTTCTAAATTGTTGCTTTGCTATGTGGGTTTTTGACTACAGAAGTTACTGGTTGATTAAATATGCACTTGATGCATAATTTCTAACACAGAAAAGTAAGTTTTATTTGTGGTGAAGGTATTTCAAAAACAAAGGTTGTCCTGATCCATGGATGATCAATATTTAATTATTTGAAGGTTTCAGGGTGTAGGCAATGCCTCGTGTGTAATTTGCAGATCCTGCAACACTTCTTGTTCCTTAAAAGTATCACAGTGCTCCACACTTAATATGCTAAGCTGTTCTTTTATCAATTCTGTATAATAGAAGTGTATCAGAAATTCTGTAACAAAAAAAGTTTGTAATATTGCTTCCATTCTTATTTTTGAGATAGAATCTCTGTTTTAGAGTAAACTTACTTGTAGTGTTTGTAATTGAGGAGAAATTTGGCAAGTTTTCTTTGATTTGTTGAAGTGTTTTACCAGTCATTTGCCTAGTTCGACATTAATTAAAATGAGGGCTTTAAAACCAAATAAATTCAGTCATAGTGAAGTATTTGTTAGTATTAATTTGGTTAGGTAAGTTTGTGTGAATTTTTGTAGCATATGGAATAGTGTAAAACTTTCCAAAAGGATAAATTTTAAAGTCATAGAAAATAGCCGTTACAGAAAACTTGGAATTCTGTTGTACTGAAAACTTCTAAGAAATGGAAAAAATATTTCAGTTCTGAACACAGGGACCAATTACAAAATGGTAAATTTTTCACAGATATTTACAGTGCTTTTCTTTTTTTAGTTTATTTTCAATTATTTTCACAGGCTGATCCAAAAGAGCTGATTCAGATGGTCACAAAGCATGTTACTCAGTATGGCTCTACAGACTGGCCTGAAGAAATTGCAACTTTGATAAATCAGCTGCATTACTACAATGAACGACTACTGGATTTCACTCAAGCTCAGATTCTGCAAGGACTTGGCAAAGGAGTGGATGTGCAGAGGTTTACGGCAGATGGACAGTACAAGAGAGAAACAATACTAGGATTGGCAGAGTAAGTAATGTCTATTATGTTTATTTTCTTTATTTTAAAATGGAATTACTTTAAGCTTTAAATCAGGAAAGTAAATTGAAAGTAGAGCTGACCTTTAGAAGGGATAAGTTACCAGTTGCTTTAGATATTTACACTGTAATTCTGCTACAATTGGAGCCTTTTCAGTTCAACTACTCCACTTAAATGAAATGTTGCTCAAATAAATGGATTGATAACTTTTAATGGAAGCTAGAACTCTTTGTTTGATAACTGCTGATATTAGTTAGTCAGGGATGAATGAAATCAGAGCATAGGTGGAGGTCTGATCTTTTAATTTCCTGTAAACCTGCACTAGCAGTCTATTAGGGTATGCCTAAGCATCAAAGTTTGTAATGAACTATAGTTTAAAAAAAAAAAGTTAATGAACTGTATTTTATTTTTAATAATTTAGTTAAACATAATGTACATTACAATATTTTTCCCCTGTAGTCATTTGGAAGTACTGAAGCCTTCACTGCACATGTTCTGATATTTAGAATGCTTTTGTCTCACCTTTCAGTTACCCAGAATAGAAAAAAAAAAAGGAAAGATATAGGATGGTACTGTCTTTTCATTTAAAAAAAAACTTTAACATCTGTATGCAGGTACTTAAAGCTGTGAACAAGTCATGAATATATACTTGAACTCTTGTTTTGAAGACAATTACAGTTGAATAGCTGCTAGACTGTTAAAGGAAGAGTTCTGTGCAATAAGAAGCTTTTAATATAATTTTTAAACTACTCTGTGCATAAAGCTTTTCAAGAGCATATTTAGATGTTTACAGTTTTCCACCTATGTAGCTACTCATGGCTACAATTCCAATAGATTTGTTAGTAAAAAAACATTGATATGAATAAGAATTGATATGAATAAGAATAATAGTATAACCTCAGGTTTTGAACACTAAGCTGCTGCTTTGCATCTATAAAATCTATACCTGCATAGATTTTGGCACTGCATTCGTAAAAATAGCTAGTAAGCATCTTTTAATGTTTCCATTGGAGCTACCTGTTTTGTATATGTTGTTCACTGAGCACATATATCAGTTGTATGTCACTAGGTGTATGCAACGTCTTGATGATTATCTACAGTAACTTCAACATAAAAATCCTTCTGATATTACAGATATTTATTTTGGATGCAGCATGCTTACTTACATTCTCATCTAAGAGTCCTTTAGATACTGTCTTTCATAAAAATAAAGTAGATATGAAGAGAAAGTTCCTTACAGTAAGTAGAGATTGAAACACAATATGAAAGGGTTAGTAAAAATAAGGCTTCATAGCATGTGGATGAGCATGGTAGTTTCATATTAGGCAGTTAATTAATTGTTCAGCTTACAGCTTCCTCACTTTAATCTTCTCAGTTGACTCTTAATCTGCATTTTCTAATGAAAACAATGTGCAAATTCAATCTAATTGTGTAGCATATTTTTTCTTATTTTTGAATTATCATTAAGTGCCTCATGGTTTTAATATTTTATGAAGTGCCGTTTGGAGGAACAACACCTGGAAGAGATGGTATCTTATTTACAAAACAGCTTTGCACTAGAATGAGCAATTTACTAAAACTATTTACCAAATAGTTGTCAATTTTATCTTCCATATTTGGTGTATTATCATTAGAGCTTATTATGCATTATTTATCAAATATTTAAAGATTCTGGTGCCTCACAGACTTAATCAAGATTCGTTCTCAAGCAGTTAACAATTTATTCGGGCAAAACGGAGCCAGAATGTATCTGGAAAGGAATTGGGGAAACTAGAGCAAGACTGAATGGGAATTCTTGAGTAATCACGTGGTCCCATGTAGCTTCAGGCCAACTATGGTGTATAAGATTTCTGAATTATTCTTTGACTTGAGGCCAGCTTTTAGGTGGCTTTTTTTTTTCTTTTTTCATTCACCTGCTCTGAGGTCTTCAGCCCTTCACTGCTTCTCTTAAAATGTTGAAATCTGAAGTTGATTTTAGTGATTTAGTTCACTTCTTCAAGTTGGATTTCTTTTTTTAAACATTTTTTGAGGACAAGCAACAGGAAAAGTGGATCCCTTTATTATGATTGAATCCAGTGGTGGTTCTAATGCTTTGTAGCTGATTGATTCCAACAGAAAATGTTGAAGACCGTGATTGTGAGCACACACATGCACATCTATGATACAACAGAGGTTTTAGAGAAAAAGATAGAAAAAAAAATTGCTCTGAGCTGCCAAATGTTTATTTCTGTGAGCTTGAAGATAGTCAGCAAAATCCCAGCTGAACGCTACTGCACAAGCATATTTTTTTGATGCTTTCACAGGGATATTTTTTGATACTTAGGAAACGCATGCTAGCACACAGGCAGGGTGGCTGAGACCATCCACAAGAACTGCTTCTGACTTTGCTTTACACCAGTCTTGGTGCAACAACACAGAGGAAATACATCCAAGCTGTGCCTGCAATGGAGCCTGCAGTGGGGATTTCTCTGGCTGTTTTTTCAGCTTTTCACTGTGTAGCAACTACTTGTTCTTGTCTTGTCAGTATTATCTTGATAATGAACAGCTTGTTACTGTTCCTCATTTATACAATATCATTTCCTTAAACCTCCATTGCCTTATGCTGCCACGGCATGCCACTCTTAAGACAGAAAGACAGGATTTTATTAAGGTTTATAAAGTTCTAGGGGGAATGGATCGCACTAGCTCCAAGAGCCACTCCTGATTTGTATGACTGACCGAGTTATTGTGCAACTAAAGCATTCATATCATCTTCCTCTTTCACCGAATCACAGAATGGTTGAGGTTGGGAGGGGCCTCTGGAGATCATATGGTCCAACCCCTCTGCTCAAGCCCCTTAGAGCCAGTTGCCCGGGGCTGTGTCCGGATGGCTTTTGAATACCTCCAAGGATGCAGACTCTGCAGCCCCCTGAACAACTTGTGCGAGTGCTCAGTCACAGCAACAAAGTGTTTCCTGATGTTCAGAGGGAACGTCCTGTGTTTTAGTTTGTGCCCATTGCCTCTGGTGCTGTCACTGGGCACCACTGAAAAGGGCCTGGCTCTGTCCTCTTTGCACCCTTCCTTGAGGTATTTATATACATTGATGAGATCCCCCCTGAGCCTTCTCTTCTTCAGCCTGAACAGTCCCAGATCTCTCAGACTTTCCTCAAAGGAGCGATGCTCCAGTCCCTTCATCATCTTTGTGGCCCTTCACTGGACTCTCTCCAGTAGCTCCATCATTCACTTCAGAACTGCTCAGTTCATTTCAGAAGTTGTAGTATTTACTTTTTAAGTAGGGGGTTAGTAGATCATTCTTAAAGATCACTTTTTCCTTCTGTCAAGATATTCAGTATCTGAATTGATGATACAAGGAAAGTAATATATTGTGGGGGGTTTTTTTAATAATTAATGAAAGTATTGAGATCAGTGTTGAGGACTAGTCTGCAGAATAGTGCTGTTAACCTCATCACCTCCAGTGTACCTTTTCCTGAATATCCTCTGTTATCTTCCCCTTAGCCACTGGCATACTTGCTGTGCTGTTCTTGCATCAATCTTCGCCTTCATTTTGACTAGTAGTCCCTTGCTTGACAGTACATCAAATGATTTCTGGAAAAGGCAAAGGAATGTAAGTTTATGTGTTGTGATTTGGTAGCAGCTGTTGTGTATCCCTGGTTAAAAAAGGATCTGCTTTTATGTACTGAATGACAACCTGCACAAACTGTGGCTACTAATCTGGAATTTACAATGTAGTGTTGTCATGGTACTTCTCCTTAATGTCGAAAAACAGAATAGAGGATCAGCCTTTAACGATTAGATGACTTCTATTGAGTATTTTTGAAAAAGTCTAGATCATCATCATCTTAAACATGTTTAACCCCAGCTGGCATCTAAGCACCACACAGCCACTCGCTTACTCCCCCCCAGTGGGATGGAGGAGAGAATCAGAAGGGTAAAAGTGAGAAAACTCGTGGGTTGAGATAAAGACATTTTAATAGGTAAAGCAAATGCTGCACACGCAAGCAAAGCAAAACAAGGAATTCATTCACTACTTCCCATCAGCAGGCAGGTGTTCAGTCATCTCCAGGAAAGCAGGGCTCCATCACACGTAGTGGTTACTTGGGAAGACAAACGCCATCACTCCAAAAGTCCCCCCACTTCCTCCATCTTTCCACAACTTTTATTGCTGATCATGACATCATATGGTATGGAATAGCCCTTTGGTCAGTTGGGGTCAGCTGTCCCAGCTGTGTCCCCTCCCAGCTTCTTGTGCATCCCCAGCCTCCTCGCTGGTGGGGTGGGGTGAGAAGCAGAAAAGGCCTTGACTCTGTGTAAGCACTGCTCAGCAATAACAAAAACATCCCTGTATTCTCGACACTGTTTTCAGCACAAAAAGGAGGCTGAGGAGCGGCTGAGGGAGCTGGGGTTGTTTAGTTTGGAGAAGAGGAGGCTGAAGGGAGACCTTATGGCTCTCTACAACTACCTGAAAGGAGGTTGTAGTGAGGTGGGGTGGGGGTCGGTCTCTTCTCCCCAGTAACAACTGATAGGACGAGAGGAAATGGCCTCAAGCTGTGCCAGGGGAGGTTTAGGTTAGATATTCGGAAAAACTTCTTCACTGAAAGAGTAGTCAGGCACTGGAACAGGCTGCCCAGGGAAGTGGTTGAGTCTCCATCCGTGGAGGTATTTAAAAGACGGGTAGATGTGGTGCTTGAGGACATGTTTTAGTGGCGGACTTGGCGGTGGTAGGTTAACGGTTGGACTTGATGATCTGAAGGGTCTTTTCCAACCTTAACAATTCTATGATTCTACAAATCCAAAACATAGCCCTATACTAGCTACTATGAAGAAAATTAACTCTGTCCCAGCCAAAACCAGCAAAACATACATCATTGCTTGCTGGATTAAAAAGTGTTCTGTTTGCATTGAACTACTGAGTCTAGTTTCAAGAGACGGGGTACAGGAAGCCTTGCTGTGCTGGAAAATCAGAGGGAATGTGCTCTGGCCATTGGAACAGAAGAGACAGGATAGTGTGTGGGATTTTTTTTCTTTTTTTTTTTTTTCTTTTTAAATGTATTTCAACAAATACTTTATTTATCTTAAAATGTATTTATTTCTTTTAATTTTAATGCTTGTGTTCAGCCCCTTTAATTTGCATACATGTTGTTCAGTGTAAAGTGCCTAATGTTTTTCAGAGGTTGTCATAACAAAAAGTCATTACAAGAGGGTTGTGGGGTTTTTGCCTTTTTTTTTGTTAGTTTTTTTTTTAACCTATTAGAGCAATAGTTATAATGCAAAGGCTATTCTGATAGCTGGTTGTAAAGATTTTTCAGCCTTATGTTCTTTCTTGGCATTTTGCTTTTCTACTCTACATCCTATATCTTATTGTAATTCTACAGTATCTATAGCAGCTATCACAGTGGAATGTAATGATATGTTGGATTGAGTGTCTAAAAGTCAGAATTAAGGTGTATGGATGTGTGAGCTGTTCACCTAGGGCGGAGAGAAAATCATAGACTCCAGCTGTAAGCCCTGTTTGGCATAGATCAAGATATGGTATAGATCTACATTTGTAAATGGCAAAAAAATAACTGGGAGGATATGCTCTCTAATCTGTACTTTTTTTCTGCTTTCCTTTTATTGTCATACGTGGATAATGATGATAGTGTAGAAAATGTTGTACTAACAGTTATTGTTGCTCTACAAAGTCTGCTCCCTACCCCCCAGTATTGTAGAAAACAATGTACTGAATCTAAGGAAGGTGTTAAACACATGGTAAGGTCACTCAAGTTTATGGACTTAACATGAGTCTGTAGACAGTGATGTTAATATAATTTTGTAAACTAATTTACTGACAGTTGCAATTGTATTTTATAATAGTTCATGTTGTGTAAGGCTTTTTTCCTTAGTCCTACATGACTTTTTAATTAAAGAATCTAAAACAATATGGTCAGCCGTATTCACATTAAATAAATTTTTTAAAAAGTTGTTTGTGACAGGTCTATTAGGATGTAATTATAAACAGATAGTATTTTTCTTGGAATTATCCTGGAAAAAAAAACCAAACCAGAAACGAAAACCAAAACCAAATAAACCTAGCATCAACCTTTAGTAGTTGCTCCTATACCAGTATAAAACCGAAACCCATGTGTGTCTGTTTGAGCCATACTAGCTTCAGTGGATTAGGAAAAATTAATATGAAGTTAACTTCAGGCTTTCATCACTTAACAGATTCTTCATGTATTGTTCTGTTAAAGGGATATACAATAAGAGAAAGCCAGCTTTTAATATTTCTTGGACATTTACAGAGTGGAGCTGGACATTTTCACACCTTTTAGTCTGCAAATACTAACAGTGTTTCTGTCTGTGAATTTCTAGGAAGAGCTTTGAGGACCTACATACCAGTTGTGCTAAAAGACTGTAGGTGTTGCAACTGAATCAAGTAAATGCTAACTGTGACATATTACATCCTTTATTACTTTATAATTGAAATGAAATGAAAACTGAGGTCTTTACATTAGCACAAAGGTTAAGCAAAAACTGTCATTGAGAACCAAAGTGTATGTGGAGCAGGTGCCTGTCTTTGGAATATCTCTGTAGTTTGATTTTTTTTTTTTTTTTCCTCCCTTTTTCTATTTTTTTTTCCAAATGCAGGACTGAGTGTGAGTAAATGCAAGAAAACATGCTTCATGTATTTTTATTTAACTGTGATTCAAACTAGTGAATAAAATCTAGTTTTTTTGGTTTATGAAAAAAAATTAAAAAGAAATCATTACTTTTCTAATGTAAATATTTATTTTCATGCCATGTCTCTAGGCATAACTTCCTTATTTTCTTTCATGTCTCTATAAGAACACTTGAAGAAAATGTCTACAAGATTGCTGTTTCTTTGGCTCAGCGATACAATGTTCCACTTTGGGAAGTTTATATGACCCATCTGGAATTTTTATTCACCGACAGTGGGTAAGTTGTCTCCCCTGCAGATACACATGGGATTCTGTTACACAGAAATATGTGCTAACCTATGAGAAAATTGAAGTATATTGGGGGTAGAGTATGGTTTGTGTTTTCATATTTCTTGTGTTGTGATAGTTTGGGAATTTTTTTTGTCTTTTCCATGTGATGCTTTTGTAACCAGACGTGAAAATAGGTGTTACAAGCAAGGATAAAAATCCATATGTATCTTATTGTGTTCTTATAAGTATCCTGGGACTTTGTTTCAGTGTTTAGGTTTCCACAGCTTTGAATGCTTAGTGCTCTCTTCCGATAGCAACTTATCTTGTTGTGATTTTTACAGTCCCTGAAGCTTGATCATTTTTATATAATTATTTATTTTAAAAAATGTTTTGCTATTTATTGATCTCTCTTCTACATAACAGGAAAGGAAATAAATCTATTGGAGCTTCCCATTCACATTATTCATCTATTCATCTCAGTTTCAGTTTTTTATAGAAGTCCTTTTTCTACAGAATTTCCTTTGAACTGTTCTAGCCTATAAGAATATGGCAGACCAGACCTGGCATTGGTGGGGGCATGGGGGGAGGGATGCTTTTCTATTCCAGAGTTGGTTCCAGGGCTATTTTTTTCTTTTTTTTCTTTTTTTTTTTTTTTAATTTTGATATCTTGTCAGTCAGACAAGTATTTTTTGCCCACTGAAAGATGATAAAACCCATTCGATGAAAGACTAAGCTACTTGCCCAAATAGTGCATTTGGATGTCAGGGATGTAGAGCCCTCTGTGTAATACAGCAGCTCTTGTCTACTGTTCTGACATACATGATCAAATTAGTCGTTTGTTTCAAATTTTAAGTTGTGAAAGCAGCTTTAGCTTGCAGCAGTATTTGTACCTCTCTTAATGTTAACTATTAATTAAAAAGCATTAAAATGTTTTATAAAACATGAGGCATAAAAAAAACCCCAAAGCCTGATAGATGTTGGTGCAAGATCTGAGAAGATGAAATAACATTCTGAGATTTTCTTTGCTTCCTCCAGAAAACAGAGAAGCCATACACTCTAAATTTTTATGCTGCTAAATTATTTAGTGTTTTAAACAAAATAGACAGTCAGGGTATAAACATGACAACACTGGGGGTGAATGTGAAAGAGCCAACTGACTTCTCTGGGACTAGAATATTACCTAAGGTATTTTGCAACAGTTTTGTATCATTTTCTTTGTTCTTGTTCTCCATGAGTTAGTATTCATGGAATTCTGAAATCACTAAAGTACAAAGTAACAACCTTTTCCCTAATGAAATTCAAAAAAGTCTTGAAAATTGATGTGTAATAGCATAATATGCTGCTGAGCATGTTTTCGTTGTATCATAATCTCATTTTAAAGTTGATTGACAGCATATGGCCATTACAGTCTATTTTAGTCTTGAGATTATGGTATTAATAATGCATGCCTTGTTATGCATTCATTCTGAACTGAAAAGAAGTAAGACTTAATCTCTTTAACCAAATATGCAGTATTTCTATAAGCCACTTTATGTAGGGAGAAGCTCAAAAGAAGCACTTGCATAGTGTGTATTAACTATTTCTTTGCTTACTTGATGACAAATAAACATCACGTGTTTCTCTATTATGCTGTGATTTTGAGTGATGAAAATGGTTTAGAATTTTTTTTTTTTTAATGCAGGGGAAGTTTAATTGTTTCTTTTGAAGAATATGATCAAATTTGAGGACCAAAAATCTATAAAATGCATTTTATTATTTCAGTGAAAGGAAACGTTATGTTTGCCTGACACAGAATCTAATATTCCAGAATCTTTCTGAACAGCATAATGAACCCTTCCACCTTCCCCACCCTCCGACCCCTGCACCCCCAAAACACATGGCAAACTTCTGTAGATACTGTCAGTATAACGTAGTGTCCATCTAGCCTTTAGTTTGAACTTCGGGTGTGGACAGAAAAATGTATTCAAATCACACACTTGAAATACATCAGTCCCAAGTGTCTGTTTTGTTTTATATGAAGAGTGAATGATGCTTTATTTCCATTAATATTGTACTTATTTCCATTAATATAGTAAAACAAAAATAGCAAGAATGTAGAGATTTAAAATAATGCCTACAAGGTTAACAACCTAACTGAGGTAGGTTCTAGATGCAAAAATAACTCAAAATACCTTATTCTCCCCCAGAAATCAGAGATTTATTTTACACTGAGAGAAGGTTGTGTTAGTGGTATTTGTTGCAAGAAAATGATCTTTAAGAATGAGACTGAGACATATTTTACTTGGATATCAAAGAGAAGCACTAACTTATGTGTGGCATTTATACATAGGAGAAATTCATGTTGAAATTCTAATTTAATCAATTTTAGAGGTTTAAGAAATTCAAATGGGATTAGAAGACATCAGATCTCCAAGTGAAATGTACTACCTAATATGGCGTATGATTGGACTCTGGGGAGAGTCAAGGTGGTAGTCATCCATAGGTGACTTCTTTCCTCAGATTTTAGGTAAAACTTTCAGTTGAGAAAGGTATAAACTTAAGATGATACTTCCTTGATATGCACCCATTTTTATCCCAGGTGAGGAAAAAAGGAGTGATTGCATTCAGCTATCTTTTATGTGGTTAGCTGGAGGTGTCTGAATTCATGCTGTGAAAGAGCTAATGTATTCTTTTCAAAAGGGTCAAGAAAAATATTTCCTGAAGCAGTGAGACTGGCTGAGGTCAACCCAAAATTTTCTGATATTTTCATAAGTTTTAATGGATGACAGTTTGAGAGGCAACTTGATAAAACTGTCAAATGAAATATGCTGAGCATGAATAATAGTGTAAAATACATTAACTAGTGGGCAAGAGCCAATTTTCAGTGATAATATCTCTCAAAGCATACACAGGTGCTCATCTACTACAGAAAATAGCATATAATACATTGGGAGAGCTTCTAATTGGGGAATATGATTTTCTAGCATCTCTCGGCCACAAGGTTTTGTTTTGGTTTTGTTTGTTTGGTTTTTTTTTTGTTTTTTAAAAAAGGCTTCCTGTACAAAAAGCTCCAGATTTATGTCTACTTTTACATATAGCTATAATTAGAGACATGAAATGCTGCTTTGAATCCCACTTCAGTATTCATGACCCTTAATCTGCATGTCCAAGTCAACAGGTAACAAGATCAGGAAATACAAGAGCTCCTTACCTTATGTTTATGGAGGATAACAGCTATCTAAATATTTATGAAAGAGTATTTACTCTTTGAAAATGTCTTACAAAGTTGAACTTTACTGCTTAAATAAAAGAAAGTATTGTCCTATCTCCCAAGTGTGCAGCTGAAGAGTCTTTCATGGCACGTCCAAGCCTTTAATGCCAAAATTCTTTCTAAATGCAGGTTATCAACACTGGAAATAGAAGAAAGAGCACAAACTCTTGGTCTCTTTGAGACTCTGAAAACCAATCCTGAAACCTTACATGAACACATGGTTAAATATGTTTACCCAAGTATTGAAGGTAGAGATCACCAGCGGTTGCTTTATTATTTTACACTCCTTGAAAACTGTGGTTGCTCAGAAGTGGTGAAGCATGCTGTTAAACCTGAAACTCACATCCGACTCCTGAAAAAATTCAAAGCGGTTGCACCAGGTAGGAGCATGGTTCATGGCTGTATTTATTATTCTGTTATGTGAGTGTTGACATGATTATGCTTACCTAGTTTATACTCTCCAGGTAAGTTTTTTTTTTTAATTTTGTTTTGTTTTTTTCAACAAGCATATCAGATTAATGCAGGTAATTTAGTAGATTAGTCATGTCTTATAGGAGTAAGTTCCTTCTCTTTGAATAAATGGAAATTTAGTTTATCACAACAAGCGAAAAATATTTAAAAACAGGTTTCTGTTGGTGATGCAAGTTAAAATTATTGGCAGTGCTTCATAGTGAATTTTTAAAGAAAAAATACAGACCTCCTAGAGCATAATTTTTAACACTAAAAGGTTAACATGAATATTCTCAAAGAATTTAACACAGTTTACCTTTCAAAAGTCTGAATTGCATAATATATCAGGAACTCTAAGCATTTTTTTTTTGCTTTGTTTTGAAGAGGGTAATTTTATTTTGTGTTTTATGCTTGATGTTACCTTTTGCTTTTGCAGAACTACAACATTATTTGTCCTACATTATCAGACAATGCCTATAAAAGTGAGCTGCTGGAAAGCACTCTGAAATTTTGAATACTACTTTCAATTTGCTTGTTAGTCAAGTATTAGCAGTATCTTGAATTTCACTTGAATAACTCCAAATCCAGTTTCAGAATGAAAAATATGCACTGTATAGGATTACATGCTGTAGGGATGAATTAATTGTTCGATACTGGAACCTCATGTGTATCAGACACTAAATTTGCTGCAGAATTTGGACAGATTGTGCATGTGAATTCATGTATTGCAGGAAGAAAAAGAGGCAATAATTTTTTTGGGGGGGGAGGGATTACCTTCAGTTCTCATTGATGTGTTTAAACACTCAAGTTTTACGGTGCTTGTTGAAGAAAAGTCTGTCAAGAAGTTATTGTTTGCTTTCAAAGTTATTTTTAAATGTTGCTCAAAAAAGTCCTAGGACCATACATCAGATATAAATCAGTCACTTTGTATGGTAAAAAATTAAATCTATTGTATTACACCCTTAATTAAAATTCTCAGTGTTCAGCATAACTTACAGATAGTAGGCAAGGAGCAACATCAGAGCGTTTGTAGTGGTTACAGGCCCTACGTATATGAAGAAACACATAGCAATACAAGTCAGTTGTCTTAGGAATTATATGCATAGAGAATAAAGTAGTGTTGTTGCTAGAAATATTTTGTTGTTTCTAGAATAATTTGCAAGAATTTTCTTCCTGTAGGAACCAAAGTAGTAAGAGGACTTTTGTGTTATATAGATACTCAACGTAAAAGGATCTACATGTCCTGTCTCTAGTTGACCTTACTTAGTTTACCTGTGGTTAATGCCTTGCATTTTTGCTGAGATAGGTAGTAAGTGCCAATTGTTACATGATCAGAATACATCTTTTTTAATTAATGAAGACTTAACTAAGGAGGTGAGTGCATGAGGTTTTCTAGGATGTATATTAAAAAAATAGCAGCACAATTCTATATACTATATATATATATATTCTTGCTTCTTTGAGAATCTACTTTTTTGGTTTGTATCGATATATGACATTAAAATATGTTCCAGGGATTGAGAGATTTTTACACACATCAGGACATCATAAAATCCCAATGTTACCTGTATACAAACCTGTCTTCCTCCCCAGTCTGGTCAGTATGTATGATAGTAAAATGAGATGGAGTAGAGTCTAGTTCTGCAGATACTGGTTTAGTACTGATTGTTTTACACATAAATGTAGAGTTTGCGTAGATTTAACTATGAATAACTTTTATTTTATTTGTCTCTTTCTCCTTCTGTCAATAGGTCTTAATTACAAAAAGCTAACAGATGAAAATGAAAACCCTCTGGAGACACTGGAGCCCATCCTTACAAGCCAAAATATCTTATCTATTTCCAAACTGGCTCCCAAAATTCCTAACAAAGATGGCAGTATGCTGTCACCAAGCTCTATTTATGCTGTCTGGTTACAAAAACTTTTTTGGAATGGTGATCACCATCTCATTAAAAAAATACCAGAAACCATGGATGAGTGGCTACATGCATATGATATGTGTTCAAAGTACTTGGATAGACTTGATCCAGATGATATTGTCACTTTTATTGACGAAATTACCTTTTCTTCAAAAGCTGTCACAAAGGTGAGCAGATATATTTGAAGAATTTCAGGCCTCAGGTGAGGCACAGTGGAATAGAGTATCAAGGAGAAAGTCCCAGCAAAATTTTACATTTTTTTTATTGTACAGTTTTTAAAGATAAATTCATAAACCTACCTTCCTCTGCCTACCTCTCATTTTTATTACTGCCAGTATAAAAAAAAGGGTTTTTTTATTCAGTTAGAGGATTTGGCTCTGTGGATAAGAGAGGTTTTGATAGAACCCCAAAGTGCCTGTATTTCTGGTTCAGCAGAGAATAGGATATACTTCTTCTGTATTTATTTTACTTGTGCTCCTCCTAAAATTCATTGTGCCACAGGCTTGTGTTTAGTACCAGGCTTTTGCATTCTGAATAAGGTGCTCCACAGAGAAGTGTTCTGGGCCAACGCATATGGTTTCTAGGCACTGTAATAATATAAATGATAAACTCTGTCGTAATCTCCATCTGGCTGAAAGCCTGTTATTGAAAGAACATGCTTTCATGTCCGTTACATATATTACCAGATCTGCAATTTCTTTTTGCCCAGTGCAACTTACTTATAAGGGTATTTCTAACATAAAATTTTCCCCGTGCTTTCTTATGTATCTTTACTGCCAAGCACAAAAATGAGATGAGATTTCATAGATATTTCCTTATTAAAAGATCTTGAGATGTCTTCACTAACTTAATCTGAAATGAAAAGATGATAAAGAAGAAATGTTTTGTGAGGTTTTTTGTGTCTTTTTCTTCTGTATTCTGGATTGTGCTCATTTTCCAGAGGTGTTTATTCACGGCATTCAGTGAGGTGTCATTTGTTCCCTCTCTGGATGTTATTTTAGTGTTCCCATAATACTAGTATAAATTTATTAGAACCCATCTAACCTGTATCTATACCAGAATTTGTTGAAAAATAATTGCTATTCATTGAAATCCTGGGAAAATGAAAAGCTTTGTTAGCACCAAATTTATGCTTTGATCTGTTTGTCATGCTAATGGACGAAATTAGTCTGGTCCCGTCAGCTGACTCTTAAGCATGTTCAGCAGAGCCACTGTCTTGTTTAGGTGTTTTGATCATTTTGTATCACTGAGTGTTTCATGCTTATCAGGAAAGACTGACACTTATCCTGAGAGCTCAATTGCCAGACTTGACCCTGGACTGAGGTAGCCAGGGAGTGACTCGTCTAATGAGAAGAAAATACTGTCCTCGTGTATGATCGCTGCTAGTGACTGCTTGAAACTCTTGCTGTTGATGTATCTCGGGCATTTCAAGATTATTTCTCATTTATTCCAGATGAATGATGCGGGGAGAGGATAAATAGCCTCCACTGTGTATCTGTTTTGAAACACATTGTTTATTTTCATTTGTTTATTTCTGTTCAGGATTCTAATACAGTTTCTCTACTCTCTTAAGATGAGTAGGAGTAGCAGGAAGGAAATATTGATGGCAGGATTATTGTGGTTGGTGGCTAAGCAGAACTTCATAGCAGATATCTGTTAGCTTTTTGGCCATGAAAGGTACTCAAAAAGTGTTTGAAACACTTGGTCAAATCAGCTGATTTAGTGTGTCGCCTGCACTGGGTTTGGGAATGAAACAGCTGTTTAACCAGCTTGCAACTAGTTTTGCCTCAGGATCCCATCCAATTTTCAAGTGGAAGTGTACAATGAAAAATTACCATTGTAGAACCTGAAAACTTATTTCCCGGAGATCACTTTCCTTTGATATGAAAAATGCTTCATGTGTTAAAGCTGCCTTTTGGCTTGCGTCTTGTACTTAAAATTTTATCCTGTTTTGAGGCTGCACTGGTCATGCGATCACCCTTTTAATCTCTGTTCAGCACTTTCTTCCCAGCCCAGTACTTTATTATATCAGTTTCCCATTCCCATAACAGATACACATTTCTGTATTTCATGGAAGCACTGATACTTAATATATGTAAAGGACTGCAAAAAAACATGGTCATTACCATGAAATAATCTCTGCTTTCATTGAGACAGCTGAGTTTTCTCACATACAGAAAATTTGTGGAGTTCTTTTAAGTGGACCTTGGGAGGAAGCTTAAAGTGAGATAGTGTAATTAGGTTTTTTAGGAATGCTGAGAGGTGAATTGGCTTCTTCCCCCTTTGCAAAAAAAACCCCAAACAAACAAACAAAAAAAAACCCACCCACACAACACCCCCCTCCCACTCCCTCAAAATTTCAAAAGGGGAGAGGGGGGGAAAGGAAAGGAAAGAGAGAGTAGTCCAGGGAGGTGGTGAAATGCACTCCGTCATTATCCTTGTGGAACAGCACCTCCATCTAAAAACCTCTCTTGGTCAGAAACAATCAAGAAAAGTCTTGAGTGATGAGGGGTAATGGGAGATAGGCTGCGTAGCAGTGTAGGCTGCATGAGCTTAACTTCAAAGGTACCATTGCTGTTGTCACCACGTGGAAACTTGGGAAGTAGACATCAGAATATCCCCCACTGTTTCAATGTATCAACAGCAGTAAGGAGAGTCAGGTGATGGGCCAGCAAAGCAGTAGGAAACCTCTTCTACTTGCATGTCCCTTGATATGACAGAGAACCTGGGAGCAGAATGCGTAATTGTACAAAAGGGAATGAAAACACAGGGATTTAGTGCTGACTTCTGCAACTTCTCGTTCTTACTGAGAAAGACAGGAATGTGCTTGGGCTTTGACAGGGGCCCTCTTCTTCACCTGTCCCCACCCACCAGCTCTTCTTTTTACTTTATTTTTTAAAATCTCATGTTTTAGCATGAGACATTTCATTTGTGTGCAATGTCACAATATTTACAGCACGGAGCATGGGTTGGTAAAAAAGAGAGGGCAGCTGGAGGTCTGATTTATTACAGAATCTTCCTCCTGGTCTCATAGAGAAATAGTTTGTATTTGCATTGTGTGAGGATGTTGTAGCTGCTAATTGCTTTGTTGCTCCTTCTGTGCTACTAGTAAATGGACATCTGAGGTGAAAGAGGTAGTATTAAAAATTGAAGGATAATTAACCTTCTGATGAGTTGGACCAGTGGTGAGTGGAAAGGTGGATGAATGAGCAGTGCTTGACTGGGCAAAGGAGTTGACAGAATGTCTAAATTTGAGAAATAGATAGGGAGTGTACGCTTGTGAAAGGGCAAGTAACTTTGTTATGCTGACATGTAGTTTAGGGTGTGACAATGTTTTAGGTGCTCTTAGCTCTAAGAGCTCAGAGATTCTTTTCTTCCATGTTTCCTGCAATCAGCAAAAATGAGTGACCACCTGGAAGATAAGATTCAGTTCCCCAACCTTAAGGGTTCAGAGAAGTGGTGACATTGGGTGGTGGGAATCGTGTGAGCAGAAATGCATCCTAGTGGGACTTTAATAAATCGTAGACCCAAAGTAACATGGTTAATATACTAGATATTCTGTACGAGACAGATCAGACTGCTTCCCAAAATTTAATATTTTTCCATCTCCAGCATATCCCATTGGAGATGTTTTACAATTTTTGAGGGGTTAAGGGTGGCTTATGAATCCAGAGCAATCTTTGATTGCTCTAGTGGCTAATTATTCACTGGGGTTTTTTTGGTTTGGTTTGGGGTTTTGGGGTGGGTTTTTTGGTTGTTGTTTTTAGGCAGGGGGGGTGTTTCGTTTTCTTTTTTTTTCCCAACTCTTCCATTATCATCACAGCTCTTCTTTGGATCCAGTATATCAGCATCTGTCTTCAACTGAAGAAGGTGAAGACTGTTGCAATATTCCTGTTGTGTGAAATAGGTGAAGTAAATAGGTGAAGTCCTTTTCATCAGTACCCTCCTCACACATTGAAGGACTGAAGTGATCCTTTGACCACAGCAGCTCACTACTGCAAGCAGTTCCTGCTTGTGTCACTTCTGCTCAGAAATGCTGTTAAGTCCCGGTCTGATTGTCAGGCTCGGGGAAGGTTCTTAATGATCCCAAGGGCGAAATTAAGACACAAACGAGGTCATATGCTGCCAATCAGACATTTTATTGGATAAATATAAAAGAGTAAAGCGATAGGAAAGGCAGGAAATATTAGGAGGAAATTAAGCAAGCATTCAGAGAGATAAGCAAAGGATAGTCACCACCATGGATCCAGCATTGGTCCTGCCAACAAGGGTATTCGGTGAGGAAAAAAGGAGAAGAGTGAGGAGAAGTGAAGGTTCTTCTAGAGATGTTGATTCTGCACAGGGTGCTCGGTGATGATAATTCCACAAATCACACGCGCACGAGCATGAACACGAACGCACAAACACACAAAACATGAGCACAAGCACATGCACATTTATCAGGCTACATGATTAGTATAAACCCGCCTAAATTTACACTTATTGGTTAGTGATTAACATTTCATACACTATTGGTTTACTGTATTTAAATTAGCCTCACTTGCTATGTAAATTAGCACACATGCTCCTTTCAGGTGTGGGGGGGCAAGTCTTTTCGGTCCTGAATTGAGTCGGTGGTCGCGGTCTCCCCTCGCCACATTTACCTTTCACCTACTTTCTGCAGTTTTATCTTCTCTGGCCACAGTCCAGTCTTTGGTGCCAAGATGTTCACTTTCATCGGCTTGTTAGCTCTTCTTCAAGGTTAGAGCCGTTAGTTTTCCACAGTTTGTTACCTTTTAGCTCCCTCCCAAATTCCTTTCCCAAGGCACAAGTGGTTAGTAGTTTTGTTAATTGGAGAATTACATCAGTGGCCAGTCAAACCAAGAGGAGTGATACCAGGACTGTCCCCAGGCAGGAGGTGTGGGGGTGAATGAGACGCTTCACAGCCCACGGGGAATGGGGCCGAGGCAAGGCCGCCCTGTCTCCACAGGGCTCCCTCCCTCACCCTCACTCCAGGGTACCGTCCAGTCCTGGGTCCTAGTGACCGTCGCTCTGTATTGTGGTTTTAGCACCCAGGCTGTTTGAGACATCTTGGTGTTTTACATTAGCAGTTCTCTACACCAGCCCGTGGCTCAAACAGCGGTGCGATCCGAGTTCCATATTTTACATCTTCATCTTCGGTGGTTCCGTGCATCTGTTCTCCCAAGGCCGAGTTGTCTGTAACGAAATTATCCTGGAGCCCCCCTTATCTTATAATTGTTCTTTTAGCTATTCCTTAAATCACATCAGACCGCCCTTAGACAAGTCTAACAAGGTATTTACAACATCTTTCCTGCTCTTGTGGTTTTTAACCCTTTCAGGTGGCCACACTCAGGCTTCGTTGTGCCGAGTGTGTTGGAGAGGTGTTTTTATCTGGTGTTGGAGAGGGAGTTTGCCCTCTCAGTTCGGTCTGGTTACCCAGGGCAACATCCTGATAAGCCAGAGAGTGGCCTGCTGCTTCAGCAAGTTTGCACATTCCCTTGCAAGCTAGTGGTCAGCAAGTTTGCACAAATTTCCTTGCAAGCTGGTGGCTGCCCTCGGGTCTTCCCAGACAAAAGAGTGGTCTGCTGTCTGGTCTTATCAGATAAACACACACAAGCAAGCTTTGAGACAATTGTTCTTAACACTTCAGTCTCTTACAAGTGCTTTTGATTCTGAATAACTAGTCACGTTTTTCTGACTAAATAATAATTCAGTCCACCTCCAGAGTGGTAAGTGTAGGCTATTTGCATGTATGGAACAGATTTCTCCCTAAAAGGGAGATATCCCAAATGTTCAGTGGAAATACTGCTTATATTTTTGCATGCATTTTGAGTCTGTCATCTTCCAGCAGCTCTGTTTGCTTTTAAATAGTGCTGACTTCATAGATTCTTAATTATAGTAATGATCGTATCAACTTTTTTTATCTTGATGATTTCCCATTTATTTCCCTTTGTGTGATCTGTGTGAAGCATTTTCGGTAATTTGGGGATTTTTTTTTTTTTTATTCCTTTGTTGCCAGCATTTTGTTCGTTGTGCTAGACAGTCAGTTATGTCTTCAAAGAACTATCTGTTTCAGAGCTCATAGGTCATTGCCCTGATGTTTGTTGATTAACAGTACTCTGAAAAAAAGCCCACCACAACAAAACCAAAAAACCAAAACCACTACTGAAAACAATTACTTTTTTAATCGCTGTGTTTTCATTATTGAACACACACTACCAATGGGGATGGGCACAATATGTTGATTAGGAAGAAAAGACTACAGTTTTAGACAGCAAAAGTAGAATAAAAGGCAGTGGTATCATCAGTTAGGTCTTCTATAGAGAAAGAGAAGTTGAAATTTTCCTTACACAGGCTCTTCCTTGCAGCCTTCCATAGGCTCAACCACATTCATTCAAACTATGGCTGATGATATTTTTTATTTACTGTTCCATCCTTTATAACTTGTTTTCCAACTTCTGATGCAAAGGAAAAACGTCGTTTGCAACATAATGTTTTTAATTGAAAGGTTGACTTTTATTTTCTCTGAGTCAGTAATGCTTTTTTGACCATTTTCTTCTTGCTTAAGCAGGAATACGATATCCACATTTTGACCACACACTAAATGAGTGTGGAATGGGAACCTGTTATGACTGGATATTAACCTGCATCATTTTCTCTTTCAATTGTAAAGACTTTAAATGCCATTTTTAATAATTGTATAAAAAGCTCAGTTTAAAAAAAATCTCAAAGTAATGTTCAGTATCCTTTGTCTGGCTGATTGACTTCTTAACACCGTATAAAATGCTGAGGAAAAAGGCAAGGCATGACATTGCCTCAAGATGTACAAAAAATGTGTTAATAGTGTTCTTACAGAGCACGACTGCCTTCCAATGTTACCTTTTGAACTACTTTGCTTCTTTTTATTACTTTTTTTATCACTCTGCTCGAGTTCAGTTGGTTTGTCTTGTATGACCTTGTTTCTTCATCGGTATTGACAGTACCTCTTTTTCTGATATCAGTACATTTTTAGATACTTTCTTGTGCCTTGCTATTAATATAGTTATTTTAATTAAATCTGCTTCGGAGCTGCGTAATAGGAAACTTCATGAATAATGTCTTTTCTTTAGCTGGTTCCTTACATGCATTAGAACTTTTACACTGATCTCCAGATGAACTGTATTGGGCCTGGCAGAGATGGAGTTAACTTTCTTCATAGCAGCCCCTATGGGACTGTGCTTTGGATTTCTGACTAAAACAGTGTTGATAACACATCAGTGTTCTGGCTATTGCTGAGCACTGCTTGCACAGTGTCAAGCCTTTCTCTTTTTCTCCACACCCCAGCCCTGAGTAGGCTGCAGGTAGGCAAAAAGTGGGGAGGGGACATGGCCAGGACAGCTGACCTGGGCTGGCCAAAGGGGCATTCTGTGCGATATAATGTCATGCTCAGCAGTAAAAAACAGGGGGTGGGGAGGGTGTCTTCAGAGATGGTTGTTGCTTGGAGGTTGGCTGGGCATTGGTCTGCTTATGGGAAGTGGCGAGTGATTGCCTTTGCCTCACTTAGTTTTGGTTGTTATTTTTTTTTCCCTCTCTCCTTCATGTATTAAGCTATCTTTATCTTGATCCACAAGTTCTCGTGCTTTTGCTCTTCTTTATCTCTTCCCCCTGTAGGAACTGGGAACCAGCTTTTCTTATTCCATAACTGTCTAAACCTACTTTTGAATTAACTAATGTAGTTTCCTTTCCATTCTAGTATATCTGGTTGGCTTGTAGCTACATTACATTTGGTTGGTAGAATATGTAAAGCTGGGATTTGGTGGCAGAGGCGGGAACTGGACCAAACTGTTCCATCTGAACAGCAGGAAACACTTTTCATTATGAGGGTGACTGATCACTGGCAGAGGTTGCGCAGAGAGGTTGTGGAGTCTCCCACGCTGGAGATACTCAGAAGCCACCTGGACATGGTCCTAGGCAACTGGCTCTAGGTGGCCCTGCTTAAACAGGAGGTTTGGACCAGATGGCCTGCAGAGGTCCCTTCTAACCTCAACCATTCTGTGTTTCAGTGTTGCTGGGATCCCAGGTTCTTGTGGCATTAAAAGGAGGGGGGCTGTTTCCATCCTCTCAAAATTGCATAATAATCACTGGCAATAAGAATGGCAGGGTCAATGTCTTCATGTGCAAGTGAATGTTACTTGTACAATACTGTATTAGAAATACTTACATATTCTGAAGGAAATGGGCTTCCGAGATGAGTTTTTGCCCTGAGGAGTGAAATCTGTTGAGCTGAATTTGTATGTGATGTTCCTTGATTTGAAAATGAAAGAAAAAAGATTTTTAGGATTTTTCATTACACATTATAGCCTATAGAATTAAAAATCTTTCTAAACTGTAAAAGCTTTTTAAAAAGAAAACTTCACTTCACATGCAAAGACTGAACTAGCCCCTAAGCTACTTTTTTTTTAATCATTGGGTGTGATACCAAATCTCATTAGTGCAGCTGACTAGAAGTACAGAGGATAGTTATTCATGTTTTGGAATAAAATGATCAGAGAAATGATATATTGGTAATGCTGCATTTTGACACTATGCAAATATGAATGCAAAATTAAAATAGTCTTGGGAAGAACCTGTATTCTTTTTTTTTTTTTTGTTAATGCACTATTCTATATATGCTTATGGCATCCTGACTTCTAAACTGGCAGTATATTCACACTGTTCTCTAGGATATAACAGTTAGATGAAATACTTAAATTGTTTGCCTTTTGCATCTCTCTTAATTGCATTTTGAACATTAGAATGTACAGTAGAAGGGGAAAAATGAAATATGTAGCTGTTTCATCTTTTATCAGGTTTACAAAATGAATATATAAATCCATCTGTGGTCATTAAATTTTAATGTGATAGTGAAGGTGAAGTGTATCACCTTTTCCCTGCTTATAGTAAAACCTGATATTGAGACCTTGGTCACAGTAACAAAATCATACCTGATTTCTTTTGGCGGGAATAGAACTGAATCAAGTTTGGAACTGAATGGTAGAATACCCTTTGTATTTACCCTGTTAATGCTGGCATGTTTTCTTAGTTCTTACAATAATGTCCACCCATTTTGCTTTTATCATTAAAAATGTCCAGTAGACCATTACTGTGGTTCACAGCAACAGCACTAAAAACCAGGAGTAACCCCTACATCTTTCACTCTGTTTTTAGGGGGTCAGGGAGGATAATTTAAATATATAAGCTGTAAAACTTTCCAGTAACTAATCCTTATCAAGCTTTCTGTGTCTTTACAAGTAGATAGTTTAATTCATGATGTAAACATCAATTTGACTTTCTTATGAAGAATGCTATAGCAGTTTAATTTTCCTCTTTCCGTGGTAATTCAGCCTCTTTCTTATTCAGTGTGTCATACATATTCAAGCTTTTTTTTTTCCAGTTTCTCGTGTATTTCAACTTTAAAATTAAACTTGTTTGTATGTCTTTGTCCAGTATTTTAGTAACTAAAACACCTGATCTTTAAAGTACCTAATGCTGTGGGTTTAGGCAGAGGAGACCCCTACCCATTAGAAAGTATATTGCAAGCATCCTTAAAACTGCACTTGAAGTTATAAACTAACAAATTATACATGAATTTTTAAAATAATATTTCAGACTTTGGTTCGGATTTATAGCTGAAGCTGTGTCTTTCCAGACTTAAAAGCATAACAGTTTGCTGCAAGTACTGTCTATATAAAGAGTATTTCCATCTATATCCTTTTCCAACATACTCTTGGTTTCTGGAAGCTCGGGAATCTGTGATCATTGCCCAGGCTCCATTCTGAAGTCTGGAATGACCCTTCCGTGCTAGGTGGAGGGGTAGGGGAAAACTTCATTCAGTGTATGTATGACTCTATTTAAAAATTCAAACTCTGTGAGAAGTGTAATGGGAAAAAAAAAACCAGACTTCCTTGTTTCAGTTTAATGGCTAGATATGTCTAGTTGTACAGGTCTTTCAAAACAGTAACTTGCTATTTTGTATAACTCTTTCTTTAAATAGATTGATTTAGAAGTTGTAGACCTCCTACTGTTTTTTTGCTTACGATTATGGTCTTAAGGATATATTTTAAACTGTGATGTAAACCTGACAAAACTAGCCTTAATTTTCAGCATTTGGGATTGTCAATTAATCTTGTAAAATGATCCCCAGACATCTCTCAATGCAGAATTAAAAAACCAAAGATTATAAGGTGGCAGTCTACAAAAATCATAAATATTATTAGGGAAAAGAAGTTTCATGTGGTTTAAAATGAGTCAGATTCAACATCATTAAAAGGAAGGACAAGAGAAGAAAGTAATGGAATACCGATCATTTTTAAATAAATGACTAATAAGAAATAAAGCTGTTTCTCATAAAATACTTCATTTAGTTTTATGCTGTGCTGTACAACAGTGAAGCCACCTGACTTCTAGGCACTGTTGTAATACAAATAGTAGTGTACAGATGATGAATGATTAAATATCGAGTAATCTTTTTCAGCTGCCAGTTGAAGCCAGGATAGAAGTGACTAAGAAGGCTATTAAGGCAGTCAAACATCTTTCTGAGAAATCAAGAAAAAAAACTTCTGAGAATGGCATGGAAGGTGCTGAAAATCCATCTGTTGCTTATGAAGAAACTCTGAATCACTTGCAGCAATCTCTTGCACATCTGGAAACACTCACTCATAGTTTTATCACTTACTTGAAAAACAGCAAACAGGTAATGATTACTGATCAGATGCTTCTTTTGAGTGTTACTATGACTGGCAGTGATGGACAATCAATCTCCTGTCATATTTTATTAATGTTTTGTACCTTTGTTTTTGTTGACCTGGTTTTTGAAAATTCACTTCCATCAATCTTTTATTTTTCGTAGTATATGTTAAATCTTGGTAGAAAGAAAGACTCTGACACATCCGTGTAAATAAAGAGTACACTGATTTGTGTTCAAAAATTATCTGTTCACAGGATAAACTACAGAAGTATGGCTATTTATATGATTTGTCAAGGTCAGAGAAAGCAAAAATCCATGAACAAGCAGTAGCTATGTGTATAGATGGTCAACCCCTGGACATGATACAACAGTTGTTACAAATGGCTGTTGGAGATCTAGGTCTTTCTCCCAAGGATATTGTCCAATGCGCTATTAAAAAAATTGTATGTACATTAAGGTAAGTACACTGCCGCAATTAAGTCCAAAAACCTTTCTTCTGAGCTTTTTGTCTTTTTTTTCAGTTGGTTGGTTGTTTTGGGTTGGGTTTTTTGTTTGTTTGTCCGATTGATTGATTGTTTTTTTTGTAGTGAGTACTCGTTTGCTTTGAATGTCTGTATTTTGCAGAAAATTGGGCAGTAACGGGAAATGAGTTCTTGGATCATTTATGCTCCTGTTTACCTATAATTTCATATGCGGATAAGACATATTTTTCTGAGTTTGGGAAGCCTGGGCAATCTGAACAAAGCAAGACACAGAACTCATTCTATTCACTGGAGGGTGCTTTTCAGTTAAAAACCTTGTCTGTACAATGCTGTTCCATTTTATGTGTGTGCACTTGTGAATTTTTGGCAAATTTACAATTGCACGTAATTCTTCCCTCTTAAACAGGGTCAAAAGGTATGTTTGTTGGAAATGGTAGGTACAAAAACTGCCTATGTGGGTGCTTGGGCAGTAGGGGCCTAGCAATGGCTGTTGCCACAACAGCTAGTCCTTCAGGAATAAGTACAATTTCCATCTTTGGAATAACTTGCTAGGGTATTTCTGGGAGCTGTTTTTTGAGTTGGTTTGGTTTTGTTGTTTTTTTTTTTTTATTTGCAAGGTTTTGAAAAATGTGTTTGTCTGTCATTAAAATATCAGCTATACATTTTTCTTCTTTGTTCTCGTGAAGAATGCTTCTTAGACTTTTTGCTCTTCTTCCATCTCCCTTTGTGTCACACCCTACCTCCAAATTAAACAGCAAGTGTGAGTGCTTTATGCTTCCTACAGCACTTAAAAGCAACAATAATACCCTAAAAAACCCCTGACCTGCTAACTTCTTGGAGAGAAACAGGTTTGTAATGTGAGGAAGGGGATTGCTTTGCTCAACTCTTTCAGTGTTGTCATTGTTACTGTTTCTTACTGTTAGTAGTACCATCATACTATAAGCAATCCCACACACTGTGCCAGAAGCGGGTTTTGTCTCCATCTTTTTCAGGGATTCACAGCCCCAAACCTCAGCAATTGTCTCTTCCATGGCATGACACAAACCAAATAACCAACCTGTTCGTGCAACCCCAGCAACCTGAGTCATCTCTTACTTTAAAATATTGTGGAGAAATAGGCTAGGAGAACAGAAAATGCAAAATAACTAGCTTCCACATAGTTTATACTTACATATCCCTGAATAATTCTGTTGAGATCTGGGCAAGACCTGGATGATACAAAGGAACATGAAATACAGTTGGTGCTGACCATCTTAATCTTATTAACAGTGAGTTTACAGTTAGCATTAACTTCAATGCGATAATCTTTTAGTTGAATATATTCTTTATAGTCCTGCTTCCAAATTACAGTTCTAACACTTGTGACAGCCTAAAACTACTGTAGTCATGGTGTGTTTCTTCAGTAGTAGTCATGTCTTGGGCAAGGGAGGAGAGAAGAGTCCTGCACTAAAGTCATGCCTGTTTGGTTAGCTGCAGCCTCTGTACTTCATCTCTTATAGCCCAGAAGGGACATGGCTGTTTTACACAAGTTT
Source organism: Theristicus caerulescens (assembly GCA_020745775.1). Lineage (NCBI taxonomy): Eukaryota > Metazoa > Chordata > Aves > Pelecaniformes > Threskiornithidae > Theristicus > Theristicus caerulescens. The sequence continues at coordinate 14,451,401 of CM036561.1, forward strand.
GAGGCTGAAACTGTTCTAGTTTGTCTGGCATTTGGGAGAATGTAGTCATCTCTGGGAACATAGAATTGTTAAAAATTGTTAAAAGCACACTGTTTGAAAAGCCTTTCAGTGAAATAAGGTGGTTTTTCCTTGATTTTGTTTGATGCTTAGTTCTAGCTCAGCTTGCCATTCGTAATACCTCTGTTAAGGTGCAATACTTGCATTTCAGGGTTAACGGGCAAAAACTACAATTAAAGAAGTATTCTTGCCTGTGTACCTGGAATGGCAAACTACTATTCAATAAATGTAACATTTCAAGGGAAAACCCTCCAGTTTTATTTATTGGAGCTGTGATGTGTTATACAGTGCAGTTATTTTAGACAGTAGTTTTGAAAGAGATCATGTTGGAAAATTCCTTCTTTGACAGTTAACCTTCAAAGTAGCAGTTGCAAGGTTATAACACTGAACTTGGATTTTCTGTATCTATGGTGACACGGAATGTAATTAAGGTATTGTAACCATAAGTGAAACAGGCACATATGGATGTGAAAAATTATGGTAGTGTCGGTGATTTACCTGAAAGTTAAGCATCAATCCACCACTTCTGTGATTGAAAAATATGCATCCTTTCGTTCAGTTTCGTAACTACAACCCTCCTTCAAACACAGTAAAATATCTTTTGTTATTAGTATATTTACTGACTATTGCAGAAGAACCTTCTAGAAAGTATTGCCTTTATGAGAGATTAATTAAGTTACTTTTTGGCTTCATTTTTCAACAGCGTACAATATCACAGGCTTAAAAACTCTCACACCTTCTCAGAAACAGACTTCTTGTTAGATATAACATACAATTTTTTGCCTAATATTAGGTACCTGTATTGTAATTTCAAGAGCAGTATTGTCTAGTTCTGTTAATTACTTTTATCTCCCTTGACTCTCTAGTTCTGGCACACAAAATTCAAAGTCTTAGATTGGTATGTATAAAGTATCTCCAGCAGAGCATATCTGCATACTTTATACGACATATATTGGGCACTTCCTTGTTTGCCTATGGAAACAGCTACTATAAATAAAAATCAGTTGCTTCTTCAGTAGAAATCATGAACTTCTGAAAAAAAAACCAAAAGGTTTTGCTAATGATGGTAGTCTGACTAGACTTATCCAAGACTTACCCATTACATAAGATCACTCACATGATATACTGGAGGCTTTCCATGATGCATGACTGTAGGCATGTTCAAGGATGGTTGGCCAGGGAAGACAGTTTGTCTGTTGAAGACATTATGGCCTCCTTCAGTTGTAGCTCCTAAATATCTTATCTTAGGTGTCCAGATGGATGCAGCATTTCATGAAGTTTTGGAAGTATTCAGCAGACAATGAACACATAATTGTTGGAAATTAGTGCAATTTTCACTTCTTGTTTAATGGCCAGTGTTTCGTGAAGAAGGTAAAACCAGCTTTATTAGACTGAGTAGCTAACTTAGAAGGCAAAAAAACCTGCAGATTTTTTACTATCTCGTCTCACTTGACCAAGGGTCATACAGAGTAATTTTGTAACTTGGATATCATAATGTCATGGTATTTCTGATGGAAACAATGGTTTGGCATTGTGACTTTTTTCCCCAGCTTCGAATGATCACACCAACAATATATTGTTTTCTTATTTTCCTGATATTTAGAGGAAGCAGAAACAGAAAGAGGAAAATAAGAATGGAGAACTAAGACAATATCAAGTATTTTCAATAAATAGCATAATTAGGTTAAAAGATTTAGACAAAGTTAATTTATTCTCCTTTGAAGCATTCTTTGTGTACTTTATTGTGTTTGAGGCACTTGATTAAATATGCATCACTTTTTCTGAAGCTGAACTGAAATCAAAATAAGCCTTTATCAGTGTGATTACCTAGGCTCATACCTAGGAGTTTTGAGGTGAACATTGAATCCTGTTCTGTTTAAAACATGCATAAAATAGCATATAATCCATGTGGAAGACTAATCCTTCATTAATTATATCTGTTTCTGTTAGTAGCTGCTTATTTTTAATCATTAATTATTAAGAAAAGAACAAGGCAACAATCTGTGGAAACTTGACACGATTATTTGTCTCCTGAGCTGTAATCTTTTTAGTTTCTCTAACCATTAGGCAGTAAAGGCAATATTAAGCTTAAAAAACCTCTAGCTTTCAATCTTTCTAGATTTCTTTTTAAAATACTTTATTATTCTAGATAGCTGTAACTTACTGCTTAGATTTTTTTTTTTCCTCCTTTCCTCCTGCTTAGTAGAATAGTAGCTGTCTGTGTATGACAAACTCGAAGCTTTCTGTAGATGTTCATACATCTATTGTACTTGAGAACTGGCTTCACAGATGTATTGTCTGAAACGGCAGTTTCCTGTTTTCAGAAATGCCCATTAACTTTTGGGTATGTGTTTCTTTTGACCCGAGTTTTTTTTTTTGAGGTGCTCAGAGCCTGGTTGTGATAGGAGCTAAAGACTTTAATTTCTAATTAGAAGGATGAAGGGTTTTTGAAGAGCAAGTGCTAGAACTGTTCAGAACCAATCTCCAAAATTGAGGCTACCCAAAACATAAGGTTTGCTGGTCATTCTCCTTTGATATTAAAGTTGCTTATATACACTAAAGATAATTTAGGGTAAGTAGAGCTAGTAAGATCTTCATTTCTGTAGGCCATGTCCTATTCTATTTCAGAAAAATCATCATTCTTTTCTTAGTCTGTAAGCTTTATAAGTATTCTTCTAGTTTTCTTTAGATATGCCATGTTAAATCCCTTTGTTCATGTCTTTTTATTACAAACTTAATTGAAAAAAAACACAAAAAGCATAATAATACAGGAGAATTTAAATCTGGCCTGTAAACAGAACATTAATGAAGTGGCTTATATCTGTCTTCACTCTGGGAACACATCTTAAATTTTCTTAGCTTTTTTATTTTAAAACAAATTTGAAACCATCTCCTAATGCATGTAGCTGGTTGCGTAAAATTATTACTTTAATACTGCTGCTCTTTTTACCATTTCCACACTTCTGCAGTACTGGTGTAATCTAAATGTAATCTTGTTGTGTTTTGTTTGTTTGGGGGTTTTTTTTGGTGGTTTTTTTTTTTTTTTAACAGACCATTCAGTTCTGTTGTCTCCTCTTCTGTGAAAAACACACCTTCTTCCCTGCCCACCCCCTGCCCCTGAGAATGAAATTTTTTGTGTGTTCTTTGGTGAAAAGAGATTTTTATCTTTTGGACAGGCATTATCTCTCTTCAGGAGTCTAAAATCCTGGATATTTCTGTACTATAAATTATAATTTGATTGTTTCCAAATATTCAGAAGATGTTTAGGAAAATATCTAGATTTAAACTTCACTCTTCTAAAATTTATTTAGCTGCCATGTGATAGTATTGTTATTAACAATGGCATTTCTGTCATAGTCATATGTAACAGTATTTTTTGAGAAAAAGGCCAGCGTTACAAGCTTTCTACTCCTACTTTGAACTTATGAGTGCAGTATAGCAATATAAAATGCGTATACTGAGGTAAGCTGAGATTACATCATGCAACAAATTATCTTGCATCTGTTCTGAATGGAGTCACATGTAGTTTATAGATCTAGTGTTGTTCAGTGAAGTGCTGGTCGCCTATTAAGATAAAAATAAAAATAGACAAGATGAAAGTTCTGAATGCAGGAAGACATTAAAGGTTCTAAAAATTCAGGTCGCTATGCCATATAATATAATCATTTTTTAGGCAATATGTTTATCTTACTGAAGTAATAAATGACAAAGCTATAAACACTCATAACTCTTGGAAAAAAAATTGTGAAATATTGTAGTTGTTTTTACACATTACAATCAGCTATACAATGTATTTTGGCTTTAGACGGAACAGTCAAGGTAGTCTGGACATGTATTCATTTTATTAAGAAATCTAGGAAGAGGCTGACATTTTTAGTACCAGAAGAGCTTTGATATGCTGATGAACTGTAGAAGAAAATACACTTTATCTCTGGGTTCTTGAGTCATCTTTAGTAAACTAACTTTGGAACTATTTGCCTTTCTTTCTCTTTCTTTAACGCATCATTGACAAACTCTTATGAGAGGCAAAACTGTTGTTTTTTTCTAGTTCATCCAGGCATCATTGCCACTGCAGTGGTATCCATGAAGAGACACTGTGTGCTTTATTGGAGTACCAGTGCAAAATCCCTGCCTCTTTCAGCACCAAGTCACATCTTAGGTTTGTTTTGCTGAAAATCTTAGCAGAAAATGTCACTTTCATTGCATTAGGAGTGATGCTTTTTTTCCTACCAGAGTGATCCCCCGCCCCCCCCCCCCCCCATATTTACTACCTTTTGACCTGCAGAATAACATTATTGTATAACTGGAATGTCTGATGGGCAGCGTGATTCACATTTTTCTATTCCTACACATGCATAGTGGATGTCATTTGATGAGTGGCTTAATCCTCCCCTTTCCAACATGCTGTTCTTGACCACATGTTCCCTCCTTTTTAATTTTGTTGTTTCTGGTAGGCATCCACCTGGTTGATCCAACTGAAAATGAAACTCAGAGGGGGTGGGACAAGAAATCTGCTGATTCAGCAGATAGGATTCTTTTGAATCAGGTTACAGTCAAGTTTGTTTAAACCAATAGTGATACTGCAAGATGATATTTGAAAAGAAGAGATGGTGACATTTATGTGTAATCTTCAATCTGTTTAGTCGATATTGATGAGATCTTTAAGGTAGTGAGATTACATGTGGATGTTTTGCTGACCTGTGTTAGAAGTGCTAAGTTTTAACTATTCTTTTTCTTTCAAGTTTCACTTAAGTATTTTAGTATTTCTCCTTCCCACTCTTTTCTTGTTGCTCCTCACATTACTTTGACATAAAAATAAAGGTACTAGTTAAACAGGGAAAGTGGAAAATTGCTATATTATTGAACCATTCATGTAAATCCTACAGGTAGGTAGAATTAGGTACAATATTAAAGACCATTTTTATGGTAATTTCATGTCTTCCCTTAACAGTGGAAATGGTGGCTCATCTACATCAGTGAAAGATCCACTTGGAATCCTAGAAGGCATCGTTTCTGCAGTGCATGCAAGCGTTGAGAAAGGGTAAGAACTTACTGTATGAATTCTTTGGTTGAGACTTTGAAAGATACCTCATGAAAGCATTGAAGGTACGATACTGAGTATGGATGATTTTTCTTCATGGATGTATATGATGGGTTTGCACTTAATTTTCTAAGACTTTATTCTGGAACAGGCTATCATTTATCAGGTTCAAAATCTGAGTCCTGACAGAAGCCTTTACTTGATTATGTGGAAGAAAGGAAGTCACTGAACTGAAAATTTAGATAACTATGTATTATGGTGATTTGAGAAAATGGTTTTTCTGCTGTGACTACTGCAGGTTGTATATCTACCATGAGTACTTCACTGCTTTTGTTTCAGTTTAGTAGATAAATTACAAATAATAATGACTCACTTTCAGATATCTGAATTTAGATATCTAAATTTGTCAATATTTGTAGGGTATAATACAGAAACAATTTCACAAATGCTGTATAATGCTTCACCACATTTTTTTCTTCTCTTCTGGGGATGTCCTTATTTCAGGTCAAATAATGGTCTGTATGTCTCATTGACATTTTCCATTGCATTTCTAGTAAAGACAAGAAAACCAAACCAAAACAAAACAGTTTTCTTTCCAGATGTACAAACTAAGAACTCATGTATGATAATAATAAAAGCCCATGCTCTCTGGTAGCCAACAAAACCAATTGCACTATTGTGTGGAGGTTTCTCCACTGACATTAAATTAGTTAAATACTGGATACTGAAGTAGACTGAATTGATGTCAAAATCTACAGTAAATCTCATTTGCAATATTATAAGGTAGAATCAGAGAGTCAGTACTATTTTATTCTGAGATGCACTTTCTGGAGTCTTTTATTTGGATACTTCATCAACATTTAACTGCTGAAACAATAAGCTGGAGTGAAAGTCATCGTGATTACAGGAGATTGTTTACATTTATTTAAATACCTGTTCTTATTTATCTCCTTAAACCTCAGCTATTCAGTTTACAAAATATAAATCTTTCCCTCAGGAAAACATATATAAACATCAGGTGTGAGCTCTACAAAACTCTTGAAATATTCCAGCAGGTCTTCTTAATTCCCAAACTTTTAATTTGCGGTTTGAATGCCACCTGTTCAACAGAGGCATGTCTAATTTAGCTTAAGTTCTGAGCTAGCACCATCATTCAGACAATATAAAGCCTAAGTAAAATTGAAATCCTTGTAATATGAAAACCTAAGCTGTCAATGTTTATTATTTCAGATCTGCAAGACAGGTTAAATTAGTGTTTTCTGTCTGATATTACTTTCCTGTCTGTCTTGTTAAGACAAATAAGAGAACATCAGTTATAAATCACATTCCACCTGGGACCACTTTCTTGATTTTCTTTTTTTTTTTAAAGGAAAAAAAAATTAGGTTTAGTTTAAAGTACTACTGAAAGATAGCAGAATAGCATTTAGTGATTTGTTACCTGCTAGTTTATAGCCTATAAGGGACATAACAGATTATTCTGTCTGCAGCTGGTAGCTGGTTGGCTGAGTTCATAGTAATCTGTGTACTGCAAATGCTTTCACACAGTTAGAATGTATTCAATATAACATACTTTTTGAATCAAATTATTTAATTGAGAGTTTTTCTAATTAGCCGCATCAGGAAAATGCCAAAACTTAGGTTTTTAAAAATCTTTTTTTTCTTTCTAGGGATTATGATCATTCTGTAATCATTATCATACTAGAACATACAATAATCAAGCTTGCTAGAGATGACACAGAAAAAAATAAGAAATGGCTAGAGCTACAATCAGGAGAAACTGATTTGTGTATGTGGAGCGTAAAGAAGGGATTTGTAAGGAAAGAAAGATAATATAGGACGATATGAATAAACATCAGATATAATAATGTCATACTTAAAATGCAAGCAGTCAAGCCAGTTTTCCATAAAGTCAGATGAGGTGGAAGTACAGGCATCAGTCAGGACCAGACATCATAAAAAAGGCTTGGATTTTCCGGTGCTCAAATCCATCACCGTTACGATACAGTTGGCAGTCAAGGTAGTATGTAGGAGAATATGTAGCTGTATAGATGGACTTCTATGGTACTACACGGTTATTTGAAGTTCAAAAAAAGTTCTTGCACCACTTAGCTTTAGGCACCTGATTTACGAGGGCTGGTTTCTCTGCAACGTCACAGAGGTGAGCTCTTCCATTTCCAGTGTTATGTATTTGTTATGTATTGAATGTACTTGTTAACAGCTTTAAAAGTACATGTGGTATTTTCATTAGGATTACTGAAGACTGTTTAACACAGTATTATTTAATTACAGGGAGAAAGTAGTTTCTTCAGATGACCTTCTGGAGTGGTTGAGACCTTTCTGTGGTGATGACTCTTTAGCAGTGAAGCCTCGCATCAGAGTATTGCAAATTCTGGAGCAAGCCTTCCATCTCAGTGATGAGGATAGCAAGCTACTTGTGTACTTCAGGACGCAAGCTGTTCTCAGAGCTTGCTGGCCTGAAACAAAGGTATTAATATTGATTGCTATAAATGATAGCATAAGACTGGTTTTATACACAGATTATATGATGAAATGCTGTTTTGCAATATATAGTCGCAATGCATCCTGTTGGTATGGGAACTAATCCTACCTTCCTTTTGAATCAGTTTTCTAATACATTATGATTATTTGAAAAACAAATTTATGTGAAGTTAATGGACTCCTCAGCTTTTGTTTGGGATCAGGACTACATAATACTGAACTTGATTAAACACTAATGATTTTCCCCCAAGTCAAGCATTGACTTTGAAGTTTTTGTATATTCTTTCTTTTCAAATAGAAAGACTTATCAATTGATAGGGAGTGCATTCAGTCATAGTGTGCTATTGTCTCTTAAGAGGCAGCACCTAACAACTGAAAGACAGCAGTTGCTTAAAAGCAGTTCACACCTTTAACTGCCCAAGTGATAATTTTAAGTCTTTTTCAGTGTAATGTCAGGAAAAACATAAGGTAAAATAATTGCTGAAAGAAGTTACTCGTAGCTATATTTATCTGTTTCCAACTAAGAGAGACAGAGTGCTTCTAGTTCAAGTTTTCAAGTCTAAAACAGATTAACTTTCCTTCTGAATGAAAGGGTGATAAAATGCCTAACTTTCATTTTTTAAGTTAATCTAAGACTAATAAGGATCATCTAGTGAATGTTCTTAGGAGTGAAAATGCTCGAGTTCGTCGAGTAGAATATTAAAAATTCCATATATACAAAAAGGCTCTTGTTGGTTATTCATTAATATTTTAACTGCTTTATTTCATGACTCATTTTGGTGAAGTGCTTAATATCAACGTACGTATTTTTAGAGGTTCTACATTTCTAAGTACAATGAAAATGTACTAAAGGCTTAACAGGAAGTAGTCTTGCCTTTGAAGCTTGCGCCGTTTTGAAATCAGATGAGTATTACTTGTTTCATGTAGTATTGTTCAGAAACAGAGTTACTTTTCATCCATTTTCTAAATGCCTATCCCCCCCCCCCCCGCCAAGACCTTATGAAACTAAAATAGAATATTTCTAATAGTTCCTCAAAAAATCTATGCACAAAACCATTTTATATTCATATACAACAAAAGCAATATCTCAGTTTTGACTCACTGTGCTAAGATCATCCAAGAGAATGATCATAATAAAAATCTTAAAAGAAAAAGAAAATTCTTATCTCTTGCTTTCTTTAGAAATTACTTTTTCTCTTGCATTCACAATAATACCAGCGCTTAACTCCTCAAGTGCTCTTCAGGCATCTGTCTATGATTGGATTCATCTTCAGTTCAGTCCTTTGTCAATATTTGTGTTTCCTGTGACCCACTTTCTACTCCAAAAGCATTTCAAGTCTAAAAGATTCAACTAGAGTATGTTTTAAGAATAAAGCTACACGTAGATAATACCTTTCAGCCATGTCTGTAGAAGACAGAAAAAGAACCTGTATTTGGCAGAAACCTTGTGAGACTCATTACACCCGTTTGAGAAATACGTAAGATCGCTTTTATTTTCTCTCATAATCGGCTACGTCAAAATATATATTACTTTACAACATGAAACTCGCATCCATTTGCTTTTATCTCGTGATGTTTTAGGAACTAATTGAATGCATTGCATATGCTGCTGGCTCATGTGTATCTCACTGCCCACCAGGACTTCCAAGACCCTCTCGGCAGAGCTGCTCCCCAGCCTGGCTCTCTCCACCTGTGCTGCCCTGGGTGCAGCACAGCTGTTAAACCTTGTGTGATTCTTGTTGGTCCAATCTTGCAGCCTGTTTAGGTCTCTCCATATAATCTGTTAATTTTTGTGTCCTGAAGTGGTACATTTTTAGATTACTCCTAGTTTTGAGCAGGAAAACGTACCAATTATAAGACTCCCATTGGAACATACGTAGAAACTAACCTAATTTTCATTTCAAGCTAAATGTAATAGATGAGAACCCTTTGTTTTTAATATTTCTTTTTCTTTTTCATATTTTTTGCTAGGTAACTAATATGTGATTTAGACAGAAGAGTCATATTGGTTTGTCTGTTAGGTACCTGTCATTGAAATTCAGAGTTCTTCACAAATGTCCAAGAAAACAAATGAGTAATCCACTACTTAAACTATTTTTTTCTTTTTTTTTTCTCTTCTAGTCAGCTAATGTCAAATGCTAGTCTACAAGTTGATATTAGAAAAAGCAAGTGATGACCTTACTTGATGATTAAGTTTGCTTATTTTGTGTATTAACAAACAGGGAAAATAGCATGATAAAATAGCATAATGAAAACTGTACATTTCACAATCCTTCATGATATGTTAGTGAAACAACACTGCGGAATTCAGTACTTACATGACTGCTGTGGAGAGACTTGTATATGAACTTTTGTCAAAAGATTAGTTTAGCAAATTTCTTGTGCAAGTTAACATTTCAGGTAGAAAGACCTTCAAAAGCAACCCCATTCTACGGAAGGGGGTGTTGAAGCACAACTTAAAAGTTTTCTCAGGTTGCGGGGTAATCCTGGGTGAAGCAGGGTCAAAAAATAGACATGAGGAATTACATCTTCCAAATGTGTTCTCAGATTGCTATGTCAGTCTGTCTGCCTTGTCTGTAGGTATCAATTTCTCTAACATCACTAACACCTTTATTAATTTGGTCATCCTTTCTCATCCAGTGAAGTAGTAAAACCCTTCATCACGTTAAAAAAAAAATAAAAAAGAGGGGTGTGGGTGGATCAAATGCTACTTTAAGCTTGTAGAGGAATGCATTTAAAGGTTTGGTTTGGGTTTGTGTTTGGGTTTTTTTTTAAATGAACTTTAAATTGTAAATATTTCAAAAATGTATTCGTTACCTTACTTCCAGATTGTTTTATCCTTTCTTGCTTGACGTTTCTTAGAATCATAGAATCATTTAGGTTGGAAAAGACCTTTAAGATAGTCAAGTCCAACCATTAACCTAGCACTGCCAAGTCCACCACTGAACCATGTCCCCAAGCACCACATCTACACGTCTTTTAAATACCTCCACGGATGGAGACTCAACCGCTTCCTGGGCAGCCTGTTCCAATGCTTGACAATGCTTTTGGTGAAGAAATTTTTCCTAATATCCAAACTAAACCTCCCCTGGCACAACTTGAGGCCATTTCCTCTTGTCCTATTGCTTGTTACTTGGCAGAAGAGACTGACCCCCAAGTCACTACAACCTCCTTACATACTTTTAGGGGATCCCTCTTTTCCTTTACCATTCCTCAGTACAAAAAGGGACAGCAGATACTGTAAAGGATGAATGTGGTTTTCTATTGAGTAAAGATAAGTTTAATGATATTGCAGTGTTCAATTACCAGAAAATGTGTGAAAGCCACCCTCAGTGTGTCTACTAATCCTCTTAGTCAGACTTTGCATACATCAAGGAGGGACTTAATATTTAATTATGCTCTAGGTGCTGTAAGTAGTGGTCCCACAAATCAATGTGCTGCTGGGAAACAGGCCAGCTTTTACAAAATTAAAAATGTACTTTATGGAAGCAGCTACCTATCAAACAGTCAGAAACACAGCAATTTCCAGTTCTCTAATGATTAGTTAACAAAATTAAAAATTCAGGGGTCCTCATTTTTCAAAGGCTTGAGAGTCTTTAATTCACATTCCAGAGGCATGCGTTGTTTTAATCCCCTTGATGAATTTTATCTGAGCTCTTCAGGTTCTGTAATTTTCTAGTTAACTGATGCATGAAAAATATGGGTCAAAATACTGACTTTTTCATATATTTAAAAAAAAATGTTGAGGGAGTGAGAAAAACATGGTTTAGACTGTTCATATCAAATTTTAGCTTTATCCATCTAAGGTGGGAAATCCATTTGTTTTCATATAATATATAAAAATATCATCTGTAATGAGTCACAGCACTGTTTAACATGTGTAAGGTATCAACTAACAGGTTATGTATGTGTACATAGTTGTTCAGTTCAGCGACCAGTTACAAGACATAAGTTACAGTAATAAGAGTTAGGATTTTGCCCCAGGAAGTTACAGTGGCACTAACAAAGCTTCTGTAGGTAAACCAAGAGTTAGTTTAAAATAAGTTAATAACTGTGAAGCTTCTATAAGACACACCTTATCTTAAAAGGATTGTTTAATTGTTATGCAAATGCTAAATGTAATTACTATTTGCATGCCACTTAAATGCAAATAGCTTTGTCATTTAGAGAAGGTAATCTCATTTAGCCTTTTCCCTCATATTGTTATATTATGTTTTTTCATGATCTTGGGGTATACAGAGCTGCTGAGGGCTAAGCATTTTTGAAAATTGGAAGGGATATCTAGTATGAATTTAAGATTGTAACTTTAGGCACCTTTCTTATTTTATCAGGTTTTTTTTCCCCTAAAGTTTAGCTTTGAAAAATTGCCAGATCAGTTTGTATTTGTGTTGTGTACATCGCCCCCACATTTGCCCTTCCTTCATATAAACAATTTATGCCTGCCATATGCAAGTTTTATGTGTCTCAGCAACCTTAGTAATGTCTACATTAACATAATGACTTTCTGAGAACTTGGCTATGGCTGTCAAACCCCCATTACTCTTTTATCCCTCTTCCACCAGTATATGAAAAATATATATCCATTTACATGGTACTTCTTCATATGGCTTCATAAAGAAAGGTCTCAATGGGAATAATTTAGTGTCCTGTGATTTTCAACTTTTTCCCATTGCCTGTACTTGTGTCAGCTACATTTAAACCTAAGTATTTTGAAAGCAGAGTGAGATTTAAGAATTCCCAAGTCATTTTGCTGAAGTAATTTGTCAGGTAACAATGACCTGTATTTAGCTTGATCAGGCAAAATATAGGTGACGGAGCTGTATCTGTTTAATCCTCAGCCATCTTTTATTTGTGAAGCATGCTTAATTAGAAGAAAGATTTATGGTCCTATCAACTTTGAGTAAATTTGTTACAATGTTTTTTACACTTCTAGAGACATTGTTTCTCTACTGGTAATGCATAAACACTAAGTTTAAGAAACCCAATTCAAGTTTTAATTAATATTTTGAAAAACTAATTTCCATTCCTTGAAGATGCAATTTATCCATATGAGAACATGTGAAATGTATTTTTTTCCTGGGAACATAAATTGTAGTGTGTATGATTAATTAAATACTTTAAGATGCAAATGAAATATTTTCCATTAACTACACAAGTAAAACGGATAAGACAAAGTGGAGAGAAAAGCAGTATAGCTTGAGTGAACATGACTGTTTCGAATACAAGCCCTGGGTACTATGGTATTCTGTAGCTAGCAGCAGTTGCTTCCGAGGAAGATGAGAGTGCTTTGGAGTGGATTCATGGGAGATAATTCGCTTTCTGTAACAGATCTTTTGTAATGAAGGTATAAGTGGAGAATGGTTTAAACCTCACCAATTCTGCTTCCATCTCAGTTTCAGAAAAATTAAGAGCTCATTAGCAATGTATTCGGAGTTCTATTATTATATCTCAAGGAAATTGGTGGATGAACTGTGATTCAACCTTGGGTGTCTCTTGCTAAATGCTTGGCATTGGTACACCATACAGCATTGAGGGCAAAACATGTTGAAACTTTGTAGAAGGATTTTTTTTTTTTTTTTTTACCTCTTTATGTGATTTCGTATGTGGTGGTGTTCTATGCTCTCTTGACTTCAGCTGTACATTAACCAGAGGTCTTTGAATTTCATTCAGTGAGGCTCAGGTTCCTATTTTGACTTGATGAGGCTAATTTAGCATATTTTAAAATGTGGTGGCTTTACTATTGTTATGTTTTATTTGCCATCATATGGTCATTTACTTAACCTAGATATTTTTTTTTAAGTCAATTGGAAGTTTCTTTTTACAGTGTTCTTGACAAACATAAGCTGGCTCATTTGTGTGCTGTATTATCTATTCAATCCTTGCAGTCCTCCAAAAACATTATTTAATTTATATAAGCACAGAAGCAGTCATAAAATCATGAGAAATTCTACTTTTTACCTTTACCATTTGATCATAAACTGGTTTTTTGTTTGTCTTTTTTGGTTTTGTTCCTGTTAGCCGATCAAGTTCTTCCATGGTTTCTAGTCAGGGATGTTGTTAAAAGCCTTTTGAAAATATAAGTAAACTGTAAAACTTTTTTTTGTTAGGCATTATTTTGTTAATATCTTAAAGGAGTATTTTGTATTAAGAACTGTGATGTTCAGTTGATGTCATGCTTTTCTTCAGTCTTATCTTATTCTATCAACCATCTTGCTAGCTGACACTTTATTTAGAGGTCTGTAAACTCTGTATCATCTGAGGAGCCCCACTCAGATATTCTTAAAATAGTTCTTACTTCATAGTAATTCCTGATAGTTCATGTTGACTGAGTGGTTTTTTTTCCACATTGTTGCTAATATTACACAGGGACTCAGCTATAATGTCTGTGAGTGCTAGGACTTTGACTACATCAAATCAAAAAGAAAACCCACCAGCTGCAGTGCTTACATAATGCCGTTTAGTATGGCAGTTGCATGATGCTGCCTGCCTTCTTCTGATTATTTTTATGGCCGCAACAGAGCTACTCATTTATGTCAATGTTTACAGCTTAAATAAATACTTACTTAAAATTGGAGTCAACATCAACAACCTGTTGTTCCTAAAAGAGGGTATCTTAGTTTATTGTGGGCTGTTCTTTTTAAAAATGCCTTTTTTACCTTGTCAGTTTAGCCTATCTGCAGGATGACATTTTGGAAAGATTAATTTTGACAAGTTTTCATTTACATGAAAAAAAACTTTAAAAATTATTTTTCTTCTATTAGTGAGAATTGCAGACTTTGGTTATCAAGACAGCAGTTATACATACAGTTGAATACTGGGAGCTTGCGCATGCACTGCTTCTTGATGGTAGTGATGATCACAAAAGGTAAATTGAAGAGCCACTTGTATGAGGTATGGGGGGAAACGGCTGATGCCACAGTTCAAAGGTAAAAGTAATATTTAAGGATTAAAATCTTGTCATTTCTAGGCTGCATCTTCCAATATATATATATATAATACATAGATTATGAAAGATGAACCAGTGATTAGTAGTTGGCACATACGAGTAAAATGACTTACATCTTTTTAAGTCCCTTGTGTTGCACAGATGTTAGTTTTAGCCATGATTTACATAGATCCAAATTTTTACCTATTAACTGACACCTAGTCAATATACATTTTAAATTATATGTATGTTAATCCTGTCTCTTTTGAGTTTTAGCTAGCTAGTTATAGAAATCTTTCAAATGCATAATTTTTTCTTTATTTGCCCTTATCTCTCTATCAATATCTATGTACAGTCTTCAGATGTTTTCTTTGTGCCAAAATGTATTTGCAGATTAGGACATAGTCTCCTGCAGAATACAAATGAACGGATTTTCTTTTCTGCACAAGTTACGCATTTTTATGCATTAGGCAATGCATTTGTGTTTAGTGAATCTATATGCATTTCTTAGTGTTAGTGAGCTGCATATCAAGCAGATAAGAATTAAACAATATATAAATCAGAGGAAAAAAGTTCTTGGGTATTTCTACAAGACAGGCAACTCAACATGTGGCTGAGCCTTTGTTTAATTCGTCACCAGTAGGCTTCTGGTTGATTTGTTTTTAAACTTGAATCCTGTAACTTGCTTGTCCTCTTCACTGGCTTCAGTTTGAGCAGGATTTGACCTGTGAGATTATGCCTGTCCCTTTAGTATCTGTGTGCATCAGGCTTTCATATGTGGTCAACGCTCATCATAATTTTTAATATGTGAAGCCCAGCTTTGGCTGAAAGTGCAAGAAAGCCTGACTTCAGAGTTCACCCTCCTTTGGGGTAGAAGGTGTGGGTTATGAACACAGTTTGTCATGCAAAACTCTTGACTTCAGTTTTAATTTTGTATTGATTGCTCTAAGATTGTTGTTTTGATAGCAGACACTTCTTTCTGGTCTGTTAGGCAGTGGCTATTTTTCCAAAGTCTAGGTCATAGCAGCCCACGTTCTCCAAGTTCAGGACTTGGAATATGCTCCACCAAGAACTCCTGTCTGCTTGTTTGTCTTAAACTCAGATGGAGAGGAGATGTGCAGTAGGCCTTTGCATTGCTGTCTCAGGTTATATTCCCCTTAGTAATGGAAATCAATAGTATTTTGAATATGGTGGGGGGTGGTTTTGTGTTGGTTTTGGTTTGTTCGTTTTTTTAAGTGGAGAACATGGGCTGAACTGCATCATAACATACAGCTTTACTGATATTTCTACATAAAGTCGTTGCTTTTTATTATTTGGGATAACTCCATAGGCACAGCTTCAAAAATGCTTCTTTCAAGCAAGGGAATTTAATCTGCAACATTGGTCCAGGCTCCCAACCAGCTTGCGTTTTTCCTACAGTTTTTTTTCATAAAATAGAGTTAAATTCCATCATTGTACAGGGGCATTTTTGAGCCCCGTAGAACAGTTTTTAAAAAGTTACCATCTCTCAGCTATGACTTACTACCATGTAATATATTTCCATTTACCAAGATCCAAAATGGATTGAAAGTAGGATTATCCACATGTGAACTTGGGCAGATTGAAAAAGTAAGATGAAAAAGTCTCATTTAAAGCTGACAGGTTCCTCTGCCATAAGGGGAATATATTGGGAATATATTTCTGAGAAGGTAAAACGCATCTGTGCTAAAGGAAAAATAGACTTCTCAAATGACACACATTGGCATACAAAATTTTGTTAATGTAATTTAGTTCAAAGGAAATCTTTGAACTTGCCATGTTTACAATTTAGCTGTATGTATATGGTCTTCAAATTACACTTTTCTTATCCAACAGTGTTGTGAGTAAACTAATACTTTTATAATCTAAACCACAGCTTTCCATGGGTTTTCTCAAAAGTAAAAGTTCTTATCAGCTTTCTGAAAAATGAAGTAAGTGCAGTACTAAGACTGAATGCTGAGTAAGGAAGCTGAGGCAGTATATGTCAGGGCCTCGCAGCAGTCATTTGGCAGTATTCCTTTTTCTAGGAAATCTTTTGAATTTAATTCTAAAACATTGTGAATATTTTAAGTATATAAAACCTAGTGCTGTATAAATGTGTTCTTTATATTTCTTAATTGCCTTTAACTCTGTACATGGCAATGTGATGCTAGGACATAGAGGGAAAGGTACTCTATCACATTATTGTTTAAACTTCAAAATTTGGACAAATACTGGGGAAAGAACTTTAAGGAGATACTAAGTTTGAAGTGAAATCTATAAAATATATCTTTGAGAAGCAACTTTTGCTTGACATCCTTGACTCCTGTTCAGCTGCCTTGTGAGAGTACACGTTTCACACATTGAAAATGGTAAGCTTGCTTGAGTCCTTGTGTTCCCTCCATTCCACTTGGAAACTGCTTATAACAAAACATTGTGGGCCCAGTGTGTTTTCGTAATGTAAATTTTAATTAGTGTGTGCGTATATTATTAAAGGTTGGACCAGATGGTCCTTGAGGTCCCTTCCAACCTGGTATTCTATGATTCCATGATATAAAAATGTCAGTGCTGGTTCAGATCAAGGTCCAATCCAGCCCAGTATTCTGTGTCCAACAGTGGCCAAAAGACAGACATGGAAGGAAGAGTAGGAAAAGTGTATAAGAAATGAGGACAATACTGGAGTAAACTTCAGAGTAGTCAGAGGGAATCAGGAATAGGAACTGGCAACAACTCTGTGTAGTCAAGCTGTAAGTTCAAGTGTTACCATGGCAAGATCTAGTAAGTGGAGTTTTGATAAAGTCAAATTAGGAAGAGTTACCTTTTGAGTGATAGGTGGGACTAATTTACCAGAAAGATATTAAACTTGTTTACTTGTTTATACTTTAAGCTTGTTTACTTAAGTCAAAAAACCTAAATCTATTGGGAAGCAGTCTAGCTCAAACAGAAGTTACAATTTTAAAATTATTGCATAAAATTATAAGAGATATGTAGATCATCAATAATGGCCGCCTCCATAAGATGTTTCAATATGTGCTTGTGGTTTTGCTTTGTTTCACAAGTATATAGTGTGTCTAAAATCAAGGTTGATAGGATGTTTAGCATCTTGAAACAGTTTGAAGAGAATGAAATAAAGAATAGCCTTTAAAAGCTCCCAATCTTAACTTTGCAGGGTCGGTAGCTATACATTTTCAGAAATAGTTATGCACTTTCGCAGTTTGTTTTCACTGGTGATTTTTCACATTTGTGTTCATATTGTATTCATAACTTTTAAATACCTGTTTAACTTAGTTTGTGATTTTATATGTCCTTTGTAACAAGCTTTTAGCTTTGCAGCCTTGTATTGGAAGTAGGTTTCAGTAACTTAGGTTTGTGAAAGCTTTTCAGTAGCCACACAGATACCAGCAGAACAGGGAACAACAGACTACAGGTTGACCCACAAGATGGGTCAAGATTCTTCAGTGACCAACCATGTCTGGCCTGTTTGTGTAGGAAGGGCAGTATTTCTTTGCTGATTTACCTGATGAGATTGTAAACTCCTTAAGACAAGACTGTTTTATTTTTGTGCCATGAACAGCACACCAAGATGGCATTTACAGAATTTCTATCAAATTGCTATCAATCCTTTCAGTCATTGCTTATAAACCGTGTTAAGCTCTGTCTCATGAGTGGAAGCAAGTTTTAGCATCAGCATTCCCTATCTCGAATCTGAATACAATCTTTCATGTCAGATCTGCCTATTATTTTCAAATGCAGCATAGATGAATTCTCTACCACTAGAGCGTGGGGGTGGGAGGGGGTGTGGGGAAGATAAATAAAAACCTAGTGCATTTTACAAGGGAGTCCTGATGAATTGAAAATGTATCATAGCAATAAGGGACTACTCAAATGCCTGCTTAGTATTTCTATTTTCAATGCCATATTAATTCAAATTTATGCTGCAGTGAGGAACATGAACATATTTTGAAACATTTACATTTACAATCTGTTGGATGTAATAAAATGAATTGTATAATCATGTAAATCAGTAGGTTTTTGGTTGCAGCTCTTGAAAACCACAAATGTCTCTGCCTTTAATATAGGGAGTTGGTTTTAAGCATGGATTTAGCTTTTCTCAATAAACAAGCGATTATAATGAAGGAAAATATTTTTCTGATTTCTACATCTTGATTCTTTGGCTACAAACACCCTTATCAATTATTTCCTTAGAACATTAGTAATGAATAAAATCTGTTGATGAAAAACATGGCTCTGCCATGCTTACAGGGAGTAAAAATGTAATTTGCAGAATAGATTTTATTGGGCAGAAGGAGGTAGCAGTCTGTCTGCGTTACTTTTCCAGCTCACCATTCTTGTATGTAAATAGGCAGTGTTTTGTATTTTATCTCAGGGGAAGGAGAGGATTGGATTGGCTAGATCTCTTTATTGGCATTTCCATTTCTTAAACAAAACTCTCTCTAGATTATCAGCCAAATTGTTCAGTACCAGATTCTCAAATTATATAGCTTTAGCAATAAAGCATTTACAACTCTGTCAGGTGTCTCTGTCCTTTAGGATTAGGAGAACATTATGTAGTGGATATCTATGCCTCAGGGACACAATTTAGATACATAAACATTCCACTGTTGCTGTCCATAGTGATTTTAAACTAACTTCACTTTCAAGAGTGAGAGAACGTGCTGAACTAAACAACTGATCTGTGGACTGCCATGCCAAAGGCTTTCTTTATCAGTCATGTATAATGTCCACAGCTTTATTTAACCTTAGCATTCTTCAAGTCTGTCATCTTACAGTTTTTATAAAATACTAGGTTTCTAAAAGCTACAGAACAAACATTTGAGGGAACTTTTCATATTTGGACTCCTTCACATGTGTCACGTGATAAGTAACTATAACGCAATAACAAATCAATGGAACAAGATGATGAAGTCAAAACTTTGTGCGCTGAAAGTGGATAAAGCAGGTTGAGCGGTTTCAAGATTTTGGGCATCTAATGGGATCTAATCTGTGAAGGAAGAGAGCTATATAAATTTTTGAAAGATTTTATCGTCAGGCAGAACAGTTTGGGGTTTTATTTGAGGAGGGATTGTAAGTGCATTAAGTTTTTGTTTTAGCACTGGATATAAAGAACACGCCTTCCAAGTTTGCTCAGGATGGCTGAAGTCAGATAAAGGGTATGTTTGTGCTCAGATAATGTACTGTTGAAAAGATTACAAGTATCTCAACCAGCTGCCAGATTCCTCTTACCATTTATACTTTAGCAGTAAAAGCACCCATACCCATATAGTTCATGTGTTTTTTATATAAAACCAAATGTTTTTAAAAGTTCGTAGGAATCTTGTCTGATGTAACTTCATATTAGCAAAATGATGTCAGAACTGAGATATTTTGGCCAATTGTTTGATAAATAAGTGGACTCCAGCAGTAAATTTTTCAGCAGTGTTTTAGTTTTCTTAAGATTTGCAAGTTACAGCAAGTTCAAAACTGTCTCTGTAAGAGGATGGCTGATTAAACATAAGCTATGTCAAGTCTCTGCTACTGGTAAGCAGACCATAACTACTTGAGGAAAAATAGCTGTTTTCATGGCTGAAATCATGTAGTTCAATGAGGTGTATTGGGTGGCCATGCTCAAAGACATGCAAAATAATATATCTCAGATAAAAAGAAAATCTGACTTGTGTCTTCTGGCATACCTTAGCTGCTACACACTGTAGCCGTAGTTTGTGCTCTCATTCAGAAATGTGGGTAATTTTCTGTCTTGGTCAATATTGGAGAAAGGTGGACTGATTTTTACCTTTATTAAGCAGTGATAATATGGGATGAGTCAGAACTTTATGGGCCATCCTAACTACTGCTAATTAATAACAGGAGAAACTTGGAAAAGATGTAAAAGCAAAGTGCTCAGGAGGAGAACATACGATTAAGAGGAGTTTGCACTGGTTCATACAGCTGGTGGTATCTAATGCAGTTTTAAGCAACACTCAGTGCTGTTTGCATAGCCTGTATTTTGCTTTGTTAATTTCCTATATATTTTTTTAAGGACCATTAGCATATGCAGATGTTTGCATATTCTTGATTTTAAACATATGTAGTCCCTTGTTGATAATGAAATTGTGTATTTTAACAGTTTAACATAAGGTTTGGTTTTACTTAATTTGTATTTTGTTTTATAATCTATCATGAGTATAATTTCTAAAATTAATTCCCCTAATTGACTTCCCCATTGTGGTAAATATTTGTGCAGCCTTTTATTTTAATGAAAAACATGAAGCCAGCTGTGTTCTACTGCCAAAGAGAAGGCATGAAACTAGGGAAAATCAAAACAGAATTGAGCAAATCTGTCGTTAAAACTGAAAGTCTTTGCTTTCCTTTTCCTTGCTTTTGTTTTTTTGTGTGGTTTTCTTTTCTTTTTTTCATATTCCTTTGGGATCATCTGAAGTTCAAGCATACTCCTTACTGCCTTGCTATAGGCCTCATTATTCTGTTTAGTGACAGATTCTTCTTTACAGGCAGTTGTGCTATCAGGGCTCCGAGCTGTTCATGGCAGGCTATCTTTGCATAGCCTTTGAGTATTTTAGAAGGATATTTTTGGGTTTTATTTAAAAAAAAGTTAAAAAAGGGAGGGGGGGAAGCTGAGTTATAGTATCCCATTACCATGGTTTAAAGATGATCATACTGGTAAAAATGCGGTGCCTTGTTGCGTTACAACATTCAGTGTCATCTGAATAGGTCATTCAGAGTCACTACAAAGACGGTGTTCAGTTAAAAGTGGAATTTTTAATCTTTTTGCTGTGTTATTACAGCAAAACAACAGGCTTAACTAACCATGGTAACTTCATCTCAGCTAGTTTTCACCTCTGTTAAGATGAAATTTCTACCTTTTCACACAGAGCATGCTCTGTTCCTGCTGTGTGAGGTAGCTGCTTCCTCACCATGCTCTCCCTCAGCCTTGGAAAGAAGAGACAATACAGAGGAAAGTCTATGTTCTCTGTGTGTGTGTGTGCATATGTGTATATATTCTGCTGTTTAAGTTACTGCTTCTTTGTAGCAAGGAACTATCACTTTTTTTTCATGGTTTGATTATAACTTCTATTTCTGGAGAATTATAAGGAAAGAATTAGAGACAGGACAAGGTATCTTGTCATTCAAACTATAAAGCAGCGTGGAAACTATTTAAGGCAAATGCCTTGATTTACTTCATAGCACTAATATTTAATGTAAAATGGACTCTTCTGTTTTATAAGAATAACAACACCTTGAAATAAAGATTTTAAATGTTTTATTGTTGTCTGTGTTTCTGGTACATAGTGTTGATCTTCTGCTTGTTAGGATTTTTCTAGTGATGCTAGTGGGCGAATCGTGCATAGTTTTCAATCATCTTGATTGTATCAAGGCATTACACACAAGTTAATACAGCTGCTTCTCAGAAGGTATATTTTTAGACATTGTGCAATCTTATTTAAACCAGTGGGACTGCTTATCAATGTGTAATGTGAAGTGTGGACACAATCTTTGCAGAATCAATGTGTGTTAGATGATGCTTCAACTCAG
Organism: Theristicus caerulescens; assembly: GCA_020745775.1. NCBI lineage: Eukaryota > Metazoa > Chordata > Aves > Pelecaniformes > Threskiornithidae > Theristicus > Theristicus caerulescens. The sequence goes on from CM036561.1 coordinate 14,473,468, forward strand.
GAATATTTTTGAAAAATATTCCCGACACAGTTGACTGTGTGACCATTGTCACACACAGTCAGGCATTTTTGGTTGTTAAAGCATGGGTTTACATCTGAATGTCAGCCTTTCTTTTTCAAAAAAAAGTTATTTCAACAACCACATTGTCACAGGAGTGAAATAATGCTTAAAACATACTTGAAATGCAGATGTATGTGGAGTATAGGGGTGACTGGTAGATATAACAGAAGCATAAGATACATTGAAGAAGGGAATATGGCTAGGACTTAAGGTGGAGAGGTGGGGAGTTTAAGGTAGGATAACACTAGTTTTTTTTTTTTTAAAGTAATCATACTTGTCATCTACTTGTCAATTCTTAGGTATTTTCCATTTGTTGCTCTTTCAATAACCTTCCATTTCCTCTGTTCTTAGTCCTGCATTTTAGATCACCACATGCATGCATAAAGGTATGCATACTTATACACTATGTTGCTACTTTCTAATCTCACCTGTTTCACAGTAAATGGGAGTGACATGCATTTAAAATGCTGTATAAAAAGTGAATTTTCAATAGTTGTCTATAAAAACTAAAACTATAAATAACTAACACTGTGGAAAGTTCACTTTATTTTTATTACTTTTAGTGGGAAATGTAGGCGACTTGAAAAAGGCCATTGTAGAAAGAAATATTGCAGAAATGCACACAGTGTTTAAGAATAGAAAGGTAATCCTTCTGAGTTACTTTGATCGTATTAATGTGAGCAATCATGTTGCAAGGATCCAGCTGTCCAAAACACAACATTATAATGTTAGATTAATTAACCTCATAAAAAGACATAAACCCGAGTCTTTAAAGATGCATTATTAGGCAGAATTATTGGAATTCAGTTCATGTTGAATAGGATGTCTGATCCACTGTCATCTACTCTCTGCTACTAATAGCTCAATTTCTGTGACAGCTTTTCTCATCTACTAATATTGTCTGTGCTATTTCTTTCCATTTTTACGGTTATCATTAGAGATCTGAACATTTAGTCTGTATTTTGAAGTAACATGCTGTTTGTGCAAATATATTAAAATGTACTCAATGGACCACTGAGAATGCTACTTACTTGGTTTAAATCTTTAAAGAGCTAGTTGTCTGAAAAAGCAGTTTGGGGACAGATGAAGCAATGTGAGAGCTTCTGTTGTCTAGATAGTACATAATTTGCTAAATTGCTAAATATTTTTGATCCTCAGAGGTTAGCATGTCTTGTGTCCCTTCTACCCTTTCCTGTTCTTATCCCTTCTCTTTTCAGCCTTGTGATTTTTATTGAAGATGATAATATTTTGTATTAGCAGGTATAGATGGAATTTAGGGATATTACAAGTGCATAACTAATGTCTGCTGTGCGACATTTGCAGTACAGAGAAGTATTGTAAATGGACAGATCTCAGAAACATTTCTTCGCTATCTAAAATGTTTTCATATATAGTGCTTTCAGATGTACCCTGGAGACAGAAGTGAACAGTTTTTCTGCACTAAATATTTTAAAGTCACAAATTATGTAGGCAACTCAATAAATGCATCAATAATATTTGTTTTCCAACCTCTTTTGAAAAATTTGCCCTTGATGTATCAGAGTCACTTTGAAAAGATGGCAATGCGATCTTTAATCTTTTAGAATAGCTGTAGAACTAAGGAAAACTTTGTCCATGTTTGATGTGTTAGAACTACTTGGGCTGAAACAGAAAAGTTAACAGTTAATGCTGTGTATCTTCAGCGGAATTATAAGATCAAACACTTCAGTTTCATATCCTGGAACTTTTCAAACTTTGGAAGAAAAATTCAGTGTTAGAATGTGTTAATAACGCAGAGAAAGCTACCTTGTTATTGTAACAAATTATTTTTAAACTCCAAGAACTTTTGTGTGTCAGGTAGAGAGCGAATAGCTATTGTATTTGTGAAAGCCCTCCTAGTGTGATAGCCAAACTGTTAAACAGAAGCAGCTTCTCATTTATAGCAACCTTCCTTCAACAGTCAGACCTTTTACCTTGTACTCTTTTACCATGCAAACTGCAAGCAGTAATTATCTGTAAAAGAACCTGTCATCAACTGAAGTGAATTCAAGTCCTGGCAGAAGCTGCAGGTTTTAAACTTAGGTGGACACTTCTCCTGAGATAGAGTTGTCTGATGACTGGCTGATGGGGTGTGGGTTTTTGTTTTTCTCAGGTTCAAACACCTGTACAGAGAAATATTACAGTACTTGTCAGCAAATGTTCTTCACTGGGTAAATTAATTTAGAATCATCTTTCCTGTGGGAGAAAGGATTAGATGCTGTAAATTCAGATAAAACTATTGAATTTTCATAGGTGAGTGAGAGTAATATATATTAGGGAAGCAATAGACATATCCATTCTTTAAAAATACGAATATGTGTGTATGTATATGTATCTTTATATCAAGAAAAGGAAATTTAAGGAATTGGTTGTTTGAAGGACACAGACATAAGATCCTCTGAACTAATCTACAAATGTACTTGCGTGGGGTTACATTGTTTTAGGAACATACACCTGAGTCATTCCCCAACATCTGTTTGCTCTCCCGTTTTATTTGCATGTAATTGAAAATGAGAGGTAAGAAAATGGGTTTCTGGGAAAATGACATTCACTGTGTTCCTGCATTGTTTTACAACAGTGATATCCTTCACAAATAGTTTGTTGATAGCTTTCAAATAATTGATTTCTTAAAAAAAATTATTTGATGGATTTTGTTTTTTCTTTCAGGTCGACATAACAGATGTTGAAAATGAAGAAAAAAGGTATGATCTCTTCCTGGGACTTCTGGAGTCTAGTCACAGTCCATCTGAATTTCAGCACTTGGTTTTACTCCTTCAAGCTTGGCCACCGATGGACATGAGCAATGGGTGAGCATTTCTTCAAACAATCATGTAACAAAAGAGTTCTAAGTATTCTTGCTTGATAATATCATGTAGTTTTCAGTCAGTGAATTCAAATATGGCTAAGAGGAGTATGCCCTTTGGAAAGGGTCATACTGGGAAAAATAAAGGGTTTATTTAAAGCAGAATTGAATCAATCGGTTTCTTGTTAAAACTGTATATTCACATGTAGTATGCATCATGGAGGAGGCAGAAAACCATTTTATTGCCTGAACTGTTGTACAGGAGGGTTTTCTATCTACTTAAATTTAAGTTACATATTTTGCTCTTATTTTTGACAGTATGTACAAAAACCATGAAAAGGAATAGGAAGTTCTGACTGTTTTTTCCATTCAAAGTTACACTTTGCAGAAAAACCTTTGAAAGTTAATCTTCAGATGGCTGTGGCAGACAGTCTGCAGGAGGTCTATGAGGGTATTGGTACCAAGCAATGGTGCTTCTCTTTTCTAGATCCGCTACCTATTTTTTCTGTCTCTGAATAAAGTATCCAAAAGTAAAGAATATCTGCTAGGGCAGACATATCCTAGCCCAACAATGTAAAATCAAAATAATTATTTAAAACTTCAGCATTGCACCCATCAAAATAGGTATTTATTGAAAGTGTTAAGTTGGCACATCTTACCTACATTATTTTTTACCAGTTCTTTGGTTTTTGTCTGTGACTTTCTGAACACATTTAAAGGTTAAAAATTTTAGCTGTTCTATTCTATAACTGATGATCACTTCTAAGATACAAGGATTCATATAATCTTATGTTATGAGGCAAAAGTCAGATATCTTTCAAGGACAGCAATAATATTAATAATTTTTTGGCTAGCGAGTACAATGTGCCATGTTTTATCTGATGGTAGTTAGGTTAGAGACATTAAATGACGCTTCCATTGGATTACATTGGGGTACTGATTACACCCTGTTTTAACTTGGGGACTACACTCCTCGAAGTGTTATGTGCATTGATTTGTCAGAAAAGTTAAGGCTTGTCTTTTTATGAAGAGTAACGCTTTTGTGTACTTGTAGAGAACTGATCCATTAGAAGGTAATCTGTAAGGGTTGTTCACCTTCAAGCCTGAAGTTTGTTTGCAATTTCTGGATGAGTGTTAACCTAAATTCTTTGTGACAGTTTCATGAGTCAAAAATTGTCTTCAGTGCATTAAGAAGTACCAGCACTGCTGTGTGATCTGTCACAATTTCATATTCAACTTTCCTTTTTAGTTTTGTTTTAATTGTAAATGAAAACTGGATGTCTCTCAGTGTGTGGGAACTGTCAAACTTTGTTTAAGGTAGCGTTTAGATTAAAAAAAAAAGTTTTAGACTTATGGAACAAAGGGTCAAGTGAACTATTGCTGTAATTAACAAAACTCTTTTTCTTTGGGTTGAACAGAAAGACTAAAGATTTTGTGAAAGGAGAACACCTCTTGCATATAGACAGTTCTTGTCTACTGCTCTGTGACAGAGGAAATTAAAAATTACTTAATTTTATCTCCCACTCAGTGTTCCGTTCCTTCAGGCTGAATTCCTAAAATGAAGATGAGAAAACAAAATAATGATTAAATGTGATTTGTAGTCACACCTAACAGTGGATTAAATTTCAGAGGTGGGATACCTCTTAGTTCCAAGATCGGTGAAGTCCGAAAATTTGCGCAAAATACTTCGATCACCTGTATCATAACTCATTTAGGATCGAAAGTAGTTAGTATAGCTCCTAGGCATTTACATAGTTGCAATTTTGACATAAAGAAATCAATCTGGCTAAGATAAGAGGCGAGAGAACAGGGTAAATTAATTCACAACCTTGTATGTGATTCTGTGATTTTCACATATTTAGCAATAGCTGAGGTGAGAAAAGATCTTTGGAAATGTCTGCTCCACCTTCCCTGCTCAAAGCAGGGTCAGCTAGAGCAGGCTGCTCGAGGTCATTGCCTTGAATTTTGAATATCTCCAAGATTGGAGGCTCCACAACTACAACGAAGAGTTTTCTCTTACATTTTAGTAAAATGTACTGTGTTTCTATTTGTGCCCATTGCCTCTCATGCTATCAATAGTTGGACATCACTGAGAAGAGTCGCACTCCCTCTTCTTTACTTTCCCCATCAGGTATTTATACAATTGATACAATTCCCCCAAGCCTTCTCTTTTTCAGGCTGAACTAGTCCCAACTCTCTCACCTCTCTCAGCCTCTGCTCATGGGACAGGTATTCCAATCCCTTCATCATCTTTGTGGCCCTTTCCTGGACTCACTTCAGTATGTCCATGTCACTTTTGTACTGGGGAGCCCAGAGCTGGACTCAGCACTCCAGATGTCTCACCAGTGCTGAGTAGAGGGGAAGGATCACCTCCCTCGCCCTGCTGACAACACTCTTCCTGATGCAATGCAGGATGCTGTTGCCTTTCTTTGCTGCGAGGGTATATTGCTTACTTATGGTCATCTTGTTGTCTGTCAGGACCCTGGGTCCTTTTCTGCCAAGCTCCTTTCCATCTGGTTGGCTCTAAGCCTGTACTGATGGTTATTCCTTCCCACGTAGGGTGTGGGCTTTGGATTTCCCTTTGAGTGTTATGTGGTTGATCTTTGTCCTTCCTCCAGCCTCTTAAGGTACCACTGAATGGCAGCACAACCACCTGGTGTATCAGCCACTCTCTCCCAGTTTTGTATCATCTGCAAACTTCCTGAGAGCACTGTCTAATCTACATCCCGGTCCTCAATGAAGACGGTAGAGTGTTGGCCTCAGTATAGACCCCTGGTGTCCACCAGCGGTCACTGATCTCCAACTGGACTTTGTGCCACTGATCACAGCCATTTGAGCTTGGCTGTTCAACCAATTTTCAGTCTGCCTCACTGTCCATTTATCTAGCCCATACTTCATCAGTTTGTCAATGAGGATATTGTGGGAGATAGTGTTGAAAGCCTTGCTGAATGAATTCAAGGTACATAATATCAGCCGTCATCCCAAGCCAGTCATTTCATCGTAGAAGGGTATCAGGTTGGTGAGGCATGATTTCCCCTTTTTAAGTCCATGCTGACTATTCTCAGTCTACTTCCTCTCCTTCATTGCTTGGAAACGTTTCCAGGAGGATTTGCTTCATCTTCCCAGGAACTGAGGTGAGGCCAACCAGCCTGCATCTTGAGATTTTATGCTAAGAAAAAACCCACAACTTTTATCCTGTGATTAGATATTTTTTATTATTATTCTTTAATAATTATATTTTATGATTATTTAATAATTTCTGTTATTACTAAAACTTCTCTGTCTCTCTTCATTGCTTTGACTTTACCAGGAGGCTTTGGAAAGCCTTCAGGAGAAAATTGCCCCCTTCTCTTTCACTAGTAATAGCCACTTATACTGGTTTCGTGGAGAACCTCTGACTCAGGATTCCCAAATGTGATCTACAGTGCAGACTCCCAACTCGCTTTCTGAAGCTCAGCACCAAAACTGACAGTCATTATCTCCAGGGAAGTAAAAAGTAGTTCAGATTTGCCAGATTTTCTTGAGTTTGTCTGAAACTCTAAACAACCAAAAAATGAAAAAAAAAAAAAAATTAATTAGCAGAGCTATCAATTGTGTTCATAATATAGGAAAATTTTAGGTTTTGGCTTTTTTTTGTTTTGTTTTGTTTTTTGGGTGGGTGGTGGTAGTAGTGGGTACAGGACATGTTTGCCCCTTTGTTTCATTCTTCAGTTCTTTCTGCTAGCTTGAAGGGTGGGAAGAATCATCTAGTCTGCTCTCTTCCCTTCGTTAGCAGTGTTTTCCTTGGGGAGAAGCCAATTCAGGCTGCATCTTGAAAAAAGTGGCAGAGATGTAGTTCTCCTTCTGCCTCCTTCCCTCCTTTTTTCTTTGTTCTTGTCTCAGTAGGAATGTTGCAGCTTGGGTTTCTTCCATCATTTATTTATTTATTTATTTGAGTGAGTCAATGATGGTTCAGTTTTCCCTTCCCTCCTAAGAGTTGTTCCAATAGAAAAATGTATCAAAGAAGGGCATTTTCACTCCCTGCTGTCTTTCTGTGTTTTCCTTTTATTATCACTTTTGTTTCTGTTACTAACAATACTTGCAAGACAGATTAAGTACTTTTAAATCCGGTGTCAGCAGGAATACTCATTGTGGCTTGAAAGTCCTTCTTTGTAGCTCATTTCTAGTGCTTTCAAAAAGCATACATGATATTTTAATAGTAGACAGCATGATCACAGTTATGAGTCCTTTTTGTAAATTATCTTTCCTCCACTTAGTTGTATTGGCTTAGTCAAATATATTTTGGAGTTCTGGTTTGGTTTTTTCTTTTTTTGCGTGCTTTGGGTTTTTGTTCTGTTTTTTTAACAAGTCTAGAGGACAAACATTAATTACTTGTTATAAGAACTTAACCTAAATTTAAATCTGGGCCATATAATTACATATTTTATATAAAACTAAAATGTGTATTTCTTACTTTTGTCTACAGAAATAATATGTTTGGTGTGCAGAAATGTTCTCAAATTTTTCCTTTTATAATCAGTGTGCTGTCATTAAAATGAATTTGAGTGAACTAAACCCATCTGTCTTAACATCTAATAGCTCTCCTGAAATGAAGTTCTGTCCTCATTCCACCCTCAATCCCACCACCTCAAGTATGATTGGTTTTAAAAAGTCAGGTACAGCGCTCTTTGGTATTGCTTGATATGAGACAGAATTAATTTCATAAACTCTTGTGAGTAGATAGATTCCCCCCCCGCAACTGCCCGTTGTTATAGTGCGCTGGGAATAGTTTACATTTCTTTTATTATTATTTTGAATTTTATTAATTTGTATTATTTGTATTAACGGTTGGAATTGATGATCTTAAAGGTCTTTTTCCAACCTAAATGATTCTATGGTTCTATTTGACTTTGTAAGCCCTGGAATTATTCATGGAAGCCAGGAAGCAAAGGCTGTGCTGTAAATAGGAGGCCCAGCAACAATCAAAAAAATCTTTGGTACTTTCCGCCTTCTTTATCTGAACCTTCTCTCCCTGTTGTCATTGACGGTCACTGTCACATGCCCATCTCTGCATCTTTGGAAAGGCTACTGCAAGCATGCTCTGCTCTGGAGTCTTCTCTTCTTGCATTGCTCATTCCTTCCTCTTCCGCCTCGGTTGCATGCTTCCATGTTAACAGCATTCAATTATGCTTACCACCCTAGGGTTTTTTTACATATATGTTCCTGAAATTGTGTTTCTGAAAAACCTACCTTGATGGCTGGGTTGGAGTAAGGAGCAGGAACTGTTTTGTTAGTGAGGTTTGCAACAATCTCATTTTAAAGCAAGTTGTATTAAGAAATTCTTGAGCAAAGAGGAAAACTGCAAGCAGTTAAGCCAATTGTTTAGCCATATGTATTAAGATTTTTGCTTAATCTTTACTTATTTTTTTTCTCCTCTGCTTCAGAAAAGGGTCGTTGTTGCTCACTGATTGTTTACTGCCAATGTAATGATATGTGCAGGACCTGGGGAATTAAAGTCTGAGTCATCTGAATACTTAGAATTTTGGTTTTCAGCCTAACAGTAAATATCTAATACTTATAATTGAATATAAAGCTAGAAAATGCAATTTACATTCTATAAAGGCTCAAAAGGAGGAAGTAAAAGAACTAAAGTTTTGGGTTTTTTTAGTAGCCTTTTATTTTTTTAAAGAATTTTTGTGACCTCTCTGTTAATGATAAGTCTGTGCTTTTTAATGGTTTTTTTGAGTTTTTGTATTTTAAAACACTCCAGCTACAATAATGTTCATTATTCACCTGCAAATACAATTCTCTTCATATCATAATCTGCCATGTTGACTGTGAGGAAGCAGAGGAGGTAGCTTGGTTGTTTTCAGTCAGCACTCAAAACCATATACTTTTTAAAATTTTATTTTCTCACCCTTGTTATGTGTGCATGCTCTTCCATCTAGGTGTCTCATATTCAGATGTCATTTTATGCACTTCATAAAGATGTTTTTAAAAAAAAAATATTGACAGTACCTGAAGCTCTGCAGTCCTTTGGAACTTGCTGCCTACATTCAAAAGGCATTTTTTATATTTATTTTAAATATTGATAAGGTGCTTTGGAACTCAAAAGACAGCTTTTAGCAACTCAATACCTTAGTTCACCTTTCTTTTTTTAACTTAATCCAAAATTTCCCTCTTTTGGTTCTGGACAAAAAAATAATGCGCTCATACTGATTTTGAAATAATTACTTCTTTCATGTTGAGAAATAACTTCTTTTTTAACCATAGTTGAACTAAGGTGAAACTCTGGAGAGAAGAAAACTGAAATCTACCTGTAGGTGTCAGATTTTTGTTAGCTGAATCTTGTTTTTATTTAGAGATGGCAGATAACGAATATTTGTTAATAGATCACACAAGTATTTGAAGTAATTATAAGGAATTGTGTTAAGAAAATATTTATATCTGTAAAGTATATGTCTGATACTTTACTTAAATGAATAAACCTGCACGTGGCAAGCCTTGTGGACCTTGCATCTTTCTGATTATTTCTAACTTCTGTGTTTTGAAGTGTGATTTTTGTTTTCTTTTTCTAATGGGAAATTCTTCCAGGTTTTCTTAATGTACCTTGGAGGCAGCAGCTATGAAAATGGAAATTCATCATGACTCTCCATGCCTTTAAGCAAGACATGGATCACATAGCAGGAGCTATCAATTTAACCACTGGCAAGGATGGAGTTCTGGGGTTTTTTTTCTTCTCCTAACCTTCCTGGGGGTTCATAGTTTAAGTGCATCATGTTCTGCTTGTTGAATAAGCTGGCATCTTTGGGTTCGACCGATCAGGTTGGAAGGAGAGGAGAGGAGGAGCTCTGCTGTTCCCAGCCAGACTTGTGGCAGCTTTGTGCTCAGTGACTGTGACTGATGGAAAGTCTCAATTAAGTTGTCAGAAGGAATAGAGATAATGACTTCTATTTAGTTTGCATTCAAAGTTACCCACTCCTAGCATCTCGGTCTGGTTTTCGTGTTAGGATATAATGTCAGCTTCATGTGGAGCATGTTTATTTGTTTACAGTATGTACTTTGAAAGTGGAAGATGAACAGGAAAGAGCTTTTATATATGAAATTACAGTAGATATTGGTAGTTGTCCTCTCTGGAGTTGTCAGACCTAGTCCTTGGTATATGTCAATCTAACAGATTCCCTTAATGGGCTCATTTACAGTTATATTAATGTGTTACTTTCAACAATTGCTGCTAAATAATATCTTTGAGAAGCAGCACTTTGGCAGCACTTTACTACTCCTTCCCACATGTGATGCATGACTATCTTAATTTACACTAAACTGTAAGACCAACCTGCCAGATTTGGTCTTGCTGTGATTTTTTTTTCTTTTATTTCCTTCAGGCTAAAATGAAAAGTTTCCCATATCTTTGGGATGCTGATTAATGGCCAAAGAGATGATGGGGTGATTTTTAAACCACCTTTTGTGCCTTCCTAAGTTTATGCACAGATGAACATAGTGGTTGTGTTACTGTGGCTTAATATGATCATGATCTAAGCTTTGATTGTGCATGATTTTAGCCCATTGTAGATGGGAATTGAAATGCATTAACTTAGTTCGCATTAGGAAAATGGCAGTGTGGATGTGTTCCAGTGTTGCACTTCATGGTATCATTTAAAAGCTCCGATCTACTGCCCATTTCTGTCAGTACATCCAGTCCTACCAAGTACACCTATCACTAACAACAGTAGCCAAGCATCTCCATCACCTAGCAAATAGCGGCTGTAGGCCAAGAAATGTTCCAGCAACAAAACTTAATAGTAAACATTGTCTTTGCCATCATGTGTGATAAAATTTACTTGTATCTACTGTCTGCCGTCTTAAGTCTGACTGTGTAATGGTGACACTGCGTGAAGTTCTGTGTGGAATGAAAAGAACATTTTAAATATGTAAAACAAATGTATCTGCATCCATATCTACTAACAGACAAGTGCAGATGCATTTACTTTCACTCTCCTACCCTGTTTGGATGGGCTATAAAAAAAAGTTTATTTTTGTTTGTACTTGTTGGACCTGAAAATTAAAATATGAATCTTGGAAATATTTTCTCCACTCAGAAGCAAGAGACAGATACTTGAGAAACAGATGCTGTTAGAATGTGATCAAAGCAAACAAAATTAGGAATGTTGGATTCCTGTCACCCCTCCTTCGATACCATTCTGCTAGGGAAATCAGCTGGTATAAAGCCAGGAGAAGCTGTTCTTATGCTATTCCAATTTGATCAATCTTTATTTGGTGCATGATTCTTCAGGGATTATAACAGCATGTTATAATTCAAAATACTTTAAGCTTCTTTGTTGCATTGAAAGAAGGATGGCATCAAGATAGTAACTTGTCCCAAAACTTCTTCCTCTCTCTTTCATGAGATTGCACTTTACTTCACCAAAAAAAAACCCAACCAAACAAACCAAACCAAACAAACAACACACCTACAGAAAATGGTAGGGTTGTGTATATTTATAATCTATATGCATATCTGTTTCTTCTGGGCAGATCATGCACAGATGATAATCCCTGGGTGAAACTGGGGACTGTTATGCTACAGAGATGCCCACCTGAGGAAAAGGAGAACACAGGAAATGAAATTTTGAAAATCTGCCGTTCTTTGTATGAGACAAAGCACATGCTCCCTGTCGAGGTAAGTTTTAACTTTGGATATCATGGATATAAGTCTTGTTTTGGGGTCCCACTACAAGAAAGATGTTACTGTACTGAATCAAGTCCAATGGAGAACTAACAAGATGATTAGGGGGGTGGCACACAATAAATGCAGAGAGGCTGAGAGAATTGGGTTCATTCTGTCTTAAGAGATGGCTGAGGGAGATCATATTGCTCTCTTTAAATATGCAGATGATGAAACACGTAGAGGAGGTGGAGCCAGCCTGTTCTCAGAGATGCTCAGTGATAGGACAAGAGGCGATAGAGACAAGTTTCATCATCAAAAACTCTCATTACATACAAGGAAAATCTTTTTCACCTTTAAAGTGGTGAAACATTAGAATAGGTGGATGCCTAGAAGAGACATAAGAGTCTCCATCCTTGGAGGTGTTCAGAACTTGACTGGATCACGTCAATTTGATCTTGTTGGACTTGCTTTGAGTGGGGGCTAGTTGGATTAGCTGACCTTTAGAGGCCTGTTCCAGTGTAAATTATTCTTTGAAGTACTTATAGAAAGGCTTTAATAGTGCATTGTCATTGACGTTAGTGTGGCAAAAGCTGTTAATTAAATAATCAATAATTTTCTCACTAATAATTACATAAAGATTTAGTGAAGAATCCTTGAAAAATGTGTTGGTGATGAAAAAAAACTAATATACAAGTAATTGCTTTGTAATAATCCTGGTGTTCTATCCTACCTAACTATGTATGCATCCTTCAATACAAGCATCTCTTAAGTATAAAATTATTGAAGTGCTTTGTACGTAAACTTTCTATACTAATGAAGACAGATTTGAGAAATGCTTAATAAACTTCACACAACTTTAGAGCAGTCGTGCATATTTTTAGTAGGCTGATTAATCCCTTATAATCATCTTCATGCAATCAGTCTGTTATAGAAAACAGCCGATGTTAAGACTAGAAGCAGAATAGAAACAACACATTCTGTTTAAAATACAGACAGGTGGAGTGTGTTTTTAAAATAGTCAAACAGACTGATCTGAGTCAAGTTCAAAATCTAAGTAAAACATGATTCCAGAAGGTGTCAGTAGGCTGAAATGATAAATACATTTATTCATTCATTCATTCCACCAAAAATTTTGGCGGAAGGAGGGTCTCCCTGTCCTTGTGACTGACATAAGTATATGTAGCTTTTCTTTACAAGGCATTGAATGGCACATCATAGCTTGTAAACTCACGTTGTTACTCATGCACAGGAGTAGTCAAACTTTGTCACAGTAGAATTTTCTAACTGACCTTAGTGAACCAGGAAGACAAATCCCGCCAAGGGTCACCGTTGCACAGCAGTCGATTCACCAAGAGTTCTGCTCAAGAATGGGTCATGGTTTGCTCAGCTCTCTTGAGTAAACTTTTTCTTGAATTCCATAAGTCCTTACTTATACACAGTTTTGCTATTGGTTGGCAGCTTTGGTTGGAGGTGCCTGCCTTTTTTTAATGGTACAGGATGTTGGAAGAGCCCTCTGCGTAGGTGTGAATATACTAATACAGTATGAAGATATTCTGGTCCTCAATCATAAAATAGCTTTACCAATGTAAAATACCTTTTTTTATGACTAGAATGCTGTACAGCAACAGGAGTTGCACTAAAATGTGTAATTGTACGGTTACCTACAAACACAAACTATATTGCTTTAAGTCTCTGCTTGGGAAGAGGAGGAATGACATGGATAAATTTAAGTAAGTTATTTGTATGCACGGCTACAGTACTTAAGTGCACAAATTAGAGAGTTGAGAACGCGTGGCTGAATAAGATGAAAATCTGATTACTGACAATTAACCTGTTTAGATGACTTCACATTTCAATAAATACATGATTAAGAAGATAGACCTAGAATGATGGAATTCTGAAAACTGCGAGATCAATTTATCACCATGAATAACATTTGCCATTCTGAAGTCCAAAGGTTGTGATGGAAAAAACATTTAACTTCAAGTCATCGTGGTGTAGAAGTTAGAAAAGCTGTCTCTTTGGGTGTAATCTGAAAGATTTCTCTCTTCCTTTATTCCACCTCCCGCTGGTCTTTCTAGTTTTTTTACAGCCAAGTTCTTTTTTAATGTCTTTTGGGGAGTTGCATAGCTTTAATCTTTGTATCTCTCTCTCTCTCTCTGTGTGTGTGTGTGTAATTTTTTATTTGCATTATTCAGTGGACAGATTTTTCCATTCCCCTTAGTTGAAATAAGCATTGTTTTATTTGCTTGGAAAAGCAAATGTGTTTGGACTGTCTGACATCTCCTGCACTGCCTGATTAATCTCTTTAGAAAGGGGCAAATCCTTCTCCCCCCAGTAAGTGTTAAAGTGTGACTCCTCTGAATATCTCATGTTTTTCTATCAACTTATGGGTCATGTGTCAGTTAACATAAACACCTAAATGGGAGAATGCGCCTAGTCTCTTATCTGTAATCACCCTGGGGTCCTAGTGGCCATAAGATGCTTATCTCCTAGAATAATATAGCAGCCAGTTGATCTCCTTTTTTCTATTTCTGCAGCTAGTTGTTCCCATTTTATATATATGAGTTTACATTGTATGTTTTTCTTCATTCACAGTTGTCTCTGATCATTTTGTTCAGATAATTTTGAATTTAAATGCTGCCCTTTGGTCTGCTTTCAGCCTCTCCAGACACAATACTGTTTGTACTTATTATCCAGCCCTTCAAGCCATCCATGAAAGTACTGAATAATACTGGACCCAAAACAGACTCCTGTGAAATCCATTTTATAAGCCTCACTGGTGTTACAGTGAACCATTGATAGCTGCATAACTAGATAGAAGACAAAGCTTATCTCAGAAAAGTTTCAGCTAAATCATGGTAATCCAGGTTTTGATGTAGGACTTCCCTTGTCCCTCTCACAGGTAACATCATACCCCCGCTAAGCGCAGCCTCTCACCGCAGGCAGGCAGACACTCAAATGCTTTCGAGTGCTTATTGTAGAAAAGAAAGCCACTCGTGTTGCTCTGAGAAGCGCTGTGAGTGGTGGCTCGCTGCTTAGGGTTGGATTTCCAATTGCTGTCCAGAGCAGCAGTGCAGTCATTTGTGGCAGACGTACGAGGAGGTGTTTGTACTATTTGGACAGTCTGCTTGGCAAGTTGTCCAGTCCCTTCCTGTGGGAAAAGGGATGGAGGCCACTCCAAAGGTTTGCAGAAGGGACCACGCTATCCTACACCATATTTCCCTGGTGCCTCTGACAGTATTTCACGCCACACTTCCAAAGTGTTGCTAAACTTAAAGTATGCCATAGTGATGGCCTTATTCTTAACTACAGAACCTGTTGCAGGGGCCTTCAGGAACATATTTCTGTACAATGTTTTTGTTTGTTTTTTTTCATTGTATGTTTTGATGGTTTTCATGGACTGGGAGTTTTTGATAGGTCCATAATACTTTTTCCCTTGTGTGTCTGCTTTCTTCCATGTCCGAAAGACAGACTGTATTTCTCTTTTCCAGTCTTCTGTAACCTGTCGTGTTCTCAAGGGTGATGTCTCTTAACTTGATTTATTGTTTCTTTAGGTGTTTTGCAGTGAATTTTTCAGCCCCAGAAACATCTTTTTTTTTATTTGAGACTGAACGGTCAATGCTGAAGTCTCACCCATTATTATTTTCCACTCCTAATTGTTCATTTGACTGAGTTCTTTTAATTAGAATTGAAGCAAAACAGATATTTGATGCTTAGCTTTTAGTTACTGACTTTTTTGTATCAGTATGTCATTAATCATGATGTATCATAAGTGTACCAGGAAAACAGAGGCAGTGCATTCTTACTTTATAAGAGATACCAAGTGAAGAAGAGTGGATAAGAAGTACCCTTCTCCATAAACCACTGGTGAGACTGGCATTAAAATAAAACACTGTGTTAGTATAGCTACATTTTAAGAGAACACTGAAAAATGAGACACAAAAGAGACAATCTGCAAAAATTAGCACACGGTGAAAACACCTTGAAGTAGAAGACTGAAAGAGTGCAGTGTATTATCTTATCAGAGATCAAGAGGTGATTGATTTTTATTCTGCAGATATTTTTAGATGGAACAGAAGCTAATAAAACTCTCTCTTGATTTACAAAGAAAGGCGTAACAAGAACCAATTGAGTTTAATTTATACTATTTCAATTTTTAGCATAAGGCATGATATTTTGACAGTAAGTAAAATTAATTGTTGGAATGTATACTTCTCCTTCAAGAGAGATGATGGATTTTTTAGGTAAGACTAGATATGTCTGCTAGACATGTTATAATCGGACACAAGGCTAATCAAGTCATCTGCCTGGTACCTACCTGAAATCTAATGACATTTAGCTTCAAAATCTGCTAGTGTAAGATAAACAGAAGTTAATTGGATAGCTAAGCATGTTTTTTTATGTGGAGGCCTTTATGCCTGTGTGATGAACAAAGCAGATTGTGTTAGAACATGTCCCATTAGAATGTGTAACCGGTACTAGAGTGTAATTGTGAAGCATCTAAGAAAAAACCAAAATGCTGGCATATCATCTGAGTTAAATGTTATTGCTTTGAAAATAGCAATGTTAATATCTGTATTATTACATTTGCTTGCTGAGAGATAAAATTTTTCTTTATTTTAAAGCGGCTCATTAAGGCAGCAGACTGGCCCAACATCTGCATCTTTTCTCTCCCTGCCCTGTTGCTTTAAAAATGTACAGTACCTAGTTACATTTCACAATTTGCTTAGTCTTCCTTTTCTTCCTCTCACAACCCCAAAATATGATTTGAGGTTCTTTTAGAGAGCCTTTTTATAATATGGGTTATTTCTTATGACACTGCTTCTCCATTTAGTTTTGCACGGCTTTCAGACAGAAAAAGCAAGCATGGTAAAATTGCTGGTTTGTTCAGGTTATGTATCTTATGACTCTCAGAATTTATTTTTCTGAACATAAGCTGCATTTATTGCTGTGGATACACCTTTTCAAGAAAAGGAGACATACAGTGTGAATCTCTAAATTTGCATTCAGTAAGTTTGCTGGTGTGGCAGGCATACTACTCAAAAGAAATACAATGGAATATGAAATTATCAGAAGTTTAATAAGCATATGATTGATCAGACAAAGCTTAATGTATTTATTTAATGTTCTTATTACTTGATCCTGTGTCGTATCGTTCACTGAAAACATCATCAGGAGCAGTACAGAATACAAGTTTAAAGGAACAAGTCTGGGTAAGAGAACAAGCCTTGCCTCAGTGACTCAGAGCTTAGTGTGATAGAATATATCCGTCTAGGCAGTGTTTCTTGAAGCTATAAATTTAGAAAAGACTGAGCAACATGCAGCCAGAGAGTTCCCTGTGCCAGGCAAGGCCAGGTGACTCTGCAGTATGTTACAGTTGGAGCATTTAAAAATCTCATCTTCAAATAATTTTCAGGCTTTTAAGTTCACAGGTACTAAAACCATGCTGCTAAAAGTGTGGTTGCATTTTGGTCATCAAATTGTTAACTTGTCATTAAACTTCAAAAGGTGTAAAAACCATATGATTTGCATTCTCTCAACTTAATATTTAGCTGATGAACTCCTTAGACAATTGCTCTCTAAATGTTGGAGTGAAACAGAGAGCACCTCTAAGAGTTGGATACCGTTTTTCAAGGTGACTATTATACAATACCCAGAGCACATAGTGTAAGTTGTCCTGGAATGTGGGACATCTTTGATGGGCCTCATTGGGAATTGGTTGTGGCAAATGACCAAAATTCTTGGAAATGACAAAAAGGTAAAGGGAAGTTTTTGTTAGTAATTTGTTAGTTGAAATACTTTTTGATGTATAAATGAATAAATCAATGCAATATTGAGGGAAAAACAAAACCACAGGTTACATGTAGGAGATTTTTATTTATTTATTTATAACTAAAGGCAAGGTAAAGATTTGGAAATGCATAGTAGGTTTGTTGTTTGTTTGTTTTTAAGATATTTCTCTGGCCAGTTTCTTCTTACAGAAGGTTTATGATGCTAAATTTGTGCTGTATTATAAAATATGAGAAATTAGATGAATGAGGGAAAGTTATTTTGCTAAGCTTTAATTTGTGTATAAAAATTTGTATAAAATTTGAAAAGATTTTGCAACAGAGCTTTATAATGTTGAACTCTGTTATGTACTGTTATTTCCTCTTTATTTTGTTCCACTTTTATGATTGCATAACTGAGTTACAGAAATGTTACAGGTGTCTGTTAAGTTTCTTCCTGTGCTTTGCAGTATTTCAGTAAGCACAAATATATTAGTCACACAGAGAGCTGTGATTGCTCTGTTGTTCTTTCAGTAAAACTCCGTGTTGTAATGGTGATTCAGTACCTGCCTTGTCTTAATATAACAAACGTTGCACTTAAAACCCTGTATTCCACATTTTTTTTTTTTAAAATGTGTCCTTTCAAGCTTCCAAAGAGTTATTTCCAACAGGGAGTTCATTTGTTTTAAAAGTTTGTTTTCATTTTGCATTTGACATAGAATTTTCATATATTTTAGTGCAAGTGGTGATGATAGTATCTCCAGAGATCTCACTGAATGAGTTTACTTTTATTTTCAGTGTATAAAAGAATTATGTTTGCTACTGCTTAACCAGTCCCTCCTGCTGCCATCCCTGAAACTGCTGGTAGAAAGCAAAGATCAAGATCTTCACGCTGTGGCACTGGAGCAGATAACAGCTGTTGCTAAGGTATGAGCAGTTGAATTAACCACCTTTCAGAGTTTGAGGTAATAAATTAGCTCTTTTATCTTCATATAGTAAGCAGAGACTATTGAGACCCTTATCATTATTAATATTTTCCACAGCTATTGTGTCCACAGTGAGCAGTAACTCAGGGCTAGTAAGATCTTTTATATATACTTGAGGTGATTAAAACTCATAGCACTTTCTTTAAGTTATCTAGTGTGCTATTTTAAGTCAGTGGTGGAACAGAAACTATTCTGTTATATAAAGTAGATTGTTATCTCTGTTCATATTCTAGCACTTTGGGGGTTTTTAAAGTGATAATAGTACATCAGGTGAGTTAGCTTGTTTCTGACAAACTCGGCAGTCTGTTCATATACACGTGGAGAGCTGTTATATCAATGTTTTTGTTGTAGAAAGCTTAAAATGCAGTATGCTTGGGGACTTTCATGCAATTCTAAACAGGTTTTATTCAATACTGCAGCAAAGTTTCTGGAGAAAAAAAACTAAATACTGTCTTTTCCTTTGGACAAGAACTGAAAGACATTACTGTATATTTTTCAGCTGTTATATAAAGTTACATTACTCTTTTTTCCCCTGTGTATTTGCTTTTCAGTTAAGAAGGAACACCTAAAAAGATGAAAACTAGTCTCCTAGACAAAAGCATTATATTATCTTTTATCTTTTTTTTTCTGAAAACTTAGATGGGTTTAAAACTTCTTGAAGCTCTTAATTGAACTTGCGCGTGTACAACCTGACTTTCTTGGATTTTGTTAGCTATGGCCTATGATCTAGCACTCTACCACAAAAGAGAAAGGAGGTATTGTCTCAGACCTTTATATGAAAGGGAATGGCTTTCCTGTGTGGCTGAATTAACTGCATTGAAAGTTCCCGGAATTATAATATTTAGGTAGGAAAAACAAATCTCTAATATTTCCAAATTCTGCACCATATATTAGGGAGCTCTTGGTTGTGTGTTACAGTATAAAATAATAATTGATGGTAAATTTCCTGTATGCTACTTCAAAATGAAACTGCCCATATGGAAACAAATGGAACTATGTATATCTTTTGAAAATAAGCATCTACAAACCACAAAAGCTTTAAAAATGAGATTTGTAGGAATTCAGATGGAAATTATAACTTTTTTCTGAGACACACAAAGTAGGCAAACATTCCCCTGTTTCTGCAGGAGCCTTCTAGGGCAGACCCTCTGCTCTATTTATATTAATTGCAACAAATTTTTCAGATTCCTTGGTTGCAACGAACAGTGCAATCCTATCCCCTACTCTCACAGCTTCCTCTGTTCCCTAGGAAAGATGTTCTGCATCCTGCTCTTTCCAGGATTCTCCCTTAAGTCTCTCGTCCTCTCACTTATTCCTCCTCATATGCTGTGTCTTTCCTTCTTATGCTGCACATTGTATTCCAGAAGCTTTTGCTTTTTGCATCCATTGGATAGCTTGAGAAAGGATTTACCTCCCTTCCCTTCAGGAACACTCCAGAACACAGCAGTGAAGACCAGTCAGAGAAGCAATAGATCTGGAAGCAGAGGCTCCATCTCAGATGTTGCTAATTTTCCTTCAAAAGGACTTAGTTACCAAAATGGATGAAGCACCAGCTTTTTTTAACCTGTTCTCTATAAACATTTAAAATGGTTGCATGGTAGGTGGCAGGGCATACGATATGTAATACACATCTGCTTGTATCAAGATTCCAATGTCATAGTTAGTATCCAGTATGAATTTGGAGTATTTCCTAGTTGAGTTTGGCATTCTAAGCAAAGAACCACAGGCTTTTATGAAGGTGTTCCTATTCCCTTCTCTTTCTACAAATAAACCACAAATTTTCTGAATTTTCCACAAAATGTAATTTTATAAATATTAACCACCAAAACAATAACAGATTATCTTTAATATATTGATTGTTTTCTTTTACCACCTGCAACTTTAGATTTTGTGTCTGCAAAGCAAGGTTTTTTTGCAATTGTTTTTAAACAAGATGATCTCATGGAAAAGCAATTGGGGATCTGATATATGCCTGCACTTTCTCATCTATATGTTCTTGTTAACCTTTTAAAATTGACTTTTTGTTAACAGATGAAAGCTGCTGTGTAAGTGACTAGCTTTGAAGCTTGCCAGCAGGAATTTGTGTCCAAGTACATTTTATTTAACTATTTTTAAAGCACAGTGCTGTGCAGTAGCACTTTCTGAATGGCTGCTAATTGTATTGCTCTCTTAACTGGCCTTTTCTTTCTAGTGTGCCATGGCTTTCAATTTTCTACACTCTAGGTTGATTACATTACATTGAAGTTTTAGGGCCAGGAACCATATTATCTTCTTACTAATATAAAGCACTTCGTACACCTGTGCATGCCTGAAATAATATTCTTTTTGGCCTTCTTATGCAGGAGGCAGCTTGATAAGCTGTTTCTGATTTTTCCTTTTAAATTGAGTATTCATTTGAGCACATAGTTCTGTAAGAGTGCTGCATAACCTAGAATTTTCAAAGCATTTAGCTTTGGTCTGATGTTTCATCTTAAGTCAATGAAAATTTAACTATTGACTTCATTACATCAGGCATAGAGTTTATCCAGTACCTTGAATCTGACATTCCACTGCCGGTGTTGGAAAAGCAGCTAGTACAGAAGGGTGCCATGCTAAATTTAAAAGTTGTTCTTAGAGTGTTTAGAAAGTATCTCTTACTCCTTGTTTTATATGCATCTCTTATGATTACATTAGTTGGTGGTGTATTAAAAGTGCATATATTGCTTACCTGTGTCAATGTTGTTTATTCAGTATAATTTTTTTATGCATACTTTTTGCTTTTTAAAAACAGTATTCGGACTGTTAATGCTTTTTGTAGAATTCTTAATGAATTTTTCATAGGAAGCCCATTTCTGCTTACATTAAACAGGAAAAACACAAATAACATCTGGCAAAGGGAAATCATAGCTATTGATTCCCTGACATAGTGCTAACGCAGCTCACAAACATGGCTGTGAGAAAAATACAGCACTTGCTTGCTGATACAATGTATTAGTTAGCCATTTGTTGTATGTTGCTGACAGCTTTATGGATGTTTACAGTTAAGGATGATGCTGAAGTGCTGATACTAGGGATTGTATAGCTTTTGCCTGTAATAAAGCAACCAAGATTTTGTGTAAGCTTTTTTGAAACTGCAGACCTCTCTTTTTATTGTGTATCTTTTTATAAACTGCCACTTGTCTTTTCTGGATAAGAGAAATAACTGTTCTTCCTCTGTATTGTGTGGTATGTGAATAATTTTAACAATCAGTTTACTTAAATAAGCTTATTACTGCCAATAGGGCTCAGAGTTTGCCCTTAAGAGTCAGATTGGTTTTGAGAATGGTTTCGGTGTTGTCTGTTCACTTGGTTATCTTTCAAAGATTAAGACTGATTTTTATACTTCTGACAGAGCAAGTAAACAGTCTATTACCTCTTGGTAGTACATAGTTTAAACAGCCAACAAATGGGAGTTAATATAATCAGTGTAAATACTTCTTCAACCAAGGATTTAATAGAAACTAGAACTAGAAAGTGTTTTTAGTTAATCTAAAATAATACGTTAGCTCAGTTTACATTCTATACTTTCAATGATGAAGTACTGAGACTACCTTTGCAACATGATTAATTGAAAAATGTAATATGAAAAATCATAAAGAATGGGTAAAATAACAGAATTTGCAGTTGTCTCCAGTGTCTTATGCCATTTATGGCTACTCACTTGGTGAGGCTTACCTTTTAAAAGAAATCTTGTTAAATTATGTGTATGTAAGCTAACGGTGATTATGGTAAAATATCTCTAGTTTAGTTTTCTAGGGTGTTTTAATATCTCTTTGTTTTCTTCTCCCCTCATTTATTTGTCCTATAGCTATAGACTCCATTCAAGAATAAAATGAAAAGCATTTTTACCTCCAGTAGTAGTGGAGAGCTAATACTCTGGGAAATAGCAGGTTCAGTTCGTTCTTACTGTTACATCATCATCAGCTCTTATCTTGCCATTAGTATCCATATTTCATAATGCATGTCCATGTAGGCTGTATTAGCAACCAGAAGAAATACTGGATGCTGATATAAGATGTGTCCTTGGTCTCGGAGAGCAAATCCACAAAATTCTTGCATTCACGGTTGCATGAATTTGTGGAGGCCTCAGTGATTTATCAGTAAAGCCTTCTAGATGCCTCAAGTTCCTCATCTGAGTACATCAGAAGAGGTGCCACCTGTGGCAAAGCTGATCTTCACCCACCTATTTCATATACAAGCTTTCTTAAAACTTGCAGGCTCCCTGTCTCTGCTTGCCCAGGGGACCTGCTGCCTTGGTAGAGCCGAGTGCCTCAAGCCTGAGCCCATTTGCAGTTCGTAACATTAGTGTGCTGATGGCAAAGCCTCAGGCAGGCATGCTTAACCCTTACTAATTATGCACTGACAGCACTGAATTCAGCATAAAACACAAACTGCCATTCTGATTCAGAAATACAGCAGTCAGTGTAGGGGTGAATACAGATTGTACAACTGCTTCGTGTTTGGATCATTTGCCAAGGGTGTTAGGGGAACAGCTTGAATCCTGTGTCCTCTCTAAGAGCAGCACTTAGTAGTCTGGGATGAGGCTCCTACCCATCCTGCTGAAGATGTGCAGAAAGAGTTCAGGACTCGTGGAGACAGAGTGCAAGTGGGTCCTCACTTCTGTACCTGTTGAGGGGAACCTTGCTAAGACGTGGTTTTCCATCTGTAGATACAGATCCATTTATAAATTCTCTATAAATTAGAGAGACATTTGATAAAATGCACAAGCCCTGTTTGAAGCAGAGTGCTGTAGCGCTGCTTCAGTGCAAATTATGAGTGCATCTGTTGCAATTCTGTTTCTATTCTGTCTCACTTTCTAGATGAATATGCATGTCTCTAGCAGAGAAAGGTATTGATCATTACGATCTAAAGGAGTGAGGTAGTCATTAGAGATACCACTTGAATGCCTACATTTTGAAAGTACGTTAAGGAAAAAAAAAAACAGGTTATCCTCTCATTAGCAACATTATCCCCATTAATTCTTTTAGCTGTACACGTGCGCATTGTGTGTGAGCATCACATTAAATCTGCACTGTCAAATCCTACTGAAGGAGAGACGGATATGAAAAAATATTCTCCCATTTAAGCCTTCCAGAAGTAACAGGTTTTATACTAATGAAAAATTTAGCACACTCAACATGGAAGTCTAGATAGGCATAATTTTTTTCTCCCTTGTATATACTCTGAGTTTGTCATTATTGTGGTTTATAGTGTATTCACATGTTCACACAATATGGAAAGTGGTTGTGTATTCATTTGTGCAGAAGATAACCTGCACCTCTGAGACTTGCTTAAACTGCAGTCAGCTGCGTTCCATATCACTGGAACAGTGTTTCTGGGATCAGTAATAAACTTTGCTGGAACCAGTGTTTTAAGACTTAGTTAGGATCTTGGGATAGTAAGGGCTCTCCATATGCAGGCAGATCAGAAGTAACTCATTAATAAGATCCTACCTCTGCTGTAGGATGAAGCAGCAGCTTTTTAACACTGGGATGGTAAGGTTGCTTTTTAGTAATTATCTTAATTGAGTTTTACTCTCTTGTTTACAAGTCTTGTTAAAAGAGTGATTTTGAAAAAGAAAATAAAATGCCATTTAGAGAGTCTGTGTCTACTGTAGGCTAGTATTTGGTATGCATGCTAGAAGTATATACTTGCAGCCAATCTGTGCTAATTTAAACAACATTTCAAATATGATGGAAATCATTGACAAACAAAAATAACCCTTAAGGTTGTTTTGAATTAATATTTTTTAAAAGGTAAAATTTTGAGGATCGAACGTCTATCTGGAACAGTATCCTCGCTCCAACAGAGGGAAGAATTACAAGTCTAGCCAAGAGTAAGAACAGGGTAAATATATAGGCTCTTTTTCTGAGATACTGCTCTCCCAACTTCCAGTCACTTTCAGCTATATGTATTTGTGTACTAAGTAACTGCCAGTGGTTTTCTTCCTCCATTTTGTCCAGTTTCTCCTTAAATTGGATGAGCTTTTACGTTCTGTGGTATCATTTGCCAAAGAGTTCAACAGTGTAAAAAAACCACCTATTTCCTTTTATTTACTCTGAATCTGATCCTACTAGATTCATTTGATGCTTCATAATTCTTTTTTTATGACAGAATGTGTTTAATCAATCCTTGTATACTCTAATGATGTTACTATCTGCTCTATACCCTCTAAGCTTCCTCTTTTTATAGATTAGGGAGTCCTAGTTTTGCTGAGTCATTTCTTGTACAGGCACCATACTACACATTCTGTGATGTATTTTTGCTTTTAAATATATGCTCAGTGTGTTTACCTTTATATTGTTCTAGTAATTTTTTGCTTTAGTGCTTGTCATTCTAATTTAAAATTAATTTTAAATAGATGTAGTCTTAAGGTACATTTAAATTGATTTAATTTTTATAAATCTTACAGCTTATACACTGAACAGAAATGCTTCAATAAAACTATCTTAATTAAGGTTTTGAAATATACATTAATTTATTAGAACAGACTATTTCAATTGGAAGGGGCCTACAACGATCATCTAGTCCAACTGCCTGACCAATTCAGGGCTGACCAGAAGTTAAAGCATGTTGTTAAGAGCATTGTCCAAATGCCTCTTAAACACTGACAGGCTTGGGGCATCGACCACTTCTCTAGGAAGCCTGTTCTAGTGTTTGACCACCCTCTCAGTAAAGAAATGTTTCCTAATGTCCTAACCTCCCCTGATGCAGCTTTGAACCATTCGTACACATCCTATCACTGGATCCCAGGGAGAAGAGATCAGCACCTCCCTCTCCACTCCCCCTCCTCGGGAAGCTGAAGAGAGCAAGGAGGTCACCCCTCAGCCTCCTTTTCTCCAAACTAGACAAGCCCAGAGTCCTTAGCCACTCCTCACAGGACATGCCTTCCAGCCCTTTCACCAGCTTTGTTGCCCTCCTCTGGACACATTCAAGGACCTTCACATCCTTCTTCAATTGTGGAGCCCAGAACTGCACACAGTATTCAAGGTCAGGCCACACCATCACTAAATACAGTGGGATAATCACCTCTTTTGACTGGCTGGTCGTGCTATGTTTGATTCACCCCAGGATGAGGTTTGCCCTTGGCTGCCAGGGCACACTGCTGACTCATTTTGAGCCTGCTGTCAACCTGCACCCTCAGATCCCTTTCTGCAGGGCTGCTCTCCAGCCACTCCTCTTCCCATTTGTACTTGTGCCCAGTGTTATTCCATCCCAGGTGCAGAATCCGGCATTTGGACTTGTTAAATTTCATCCCATTAATCATTGCCCAGTGCTCCAATCTATCTAGATCCCTTTGCAGGGCCTCTTGTCCCTCAAGAGAGTCAACAGCACCTCCCAGTTTGGTATCATCAGCAAACTTGCTAATGGTGCATTCAACTCCTGCATCCGGATCATTGATAAATATATTGAACAGAACTGGTGCTAGATTTGAGCCCTGAGGAACACCACTGGTGACCGGTCACCAGCCAGATGTAGCCCCATTATTGACTATCTGCGTAGGTGTTGGTAAGGAATTTCTGTGTGTGCGTTTGTTGTTATTTAAACTAATGACTGTTTCTTCGTAGGCAATTGACACCCAAAATGTTGGCATGATCTGGAGTTGCAAAACTGATAAAAATAAATAGTTAATCTATCTTTCTCAGCTGCCTATTTTTATATAGATTTCTCATTAAACCTTGGCTTCTCTGTGTTCTTCCCACACCTGTCAGACTCTGCTTAGATTTAATGAAAAGTTGCAGAATAGATAGTGGCCTTAGCTGTATGAAATGCGTTCACAGGGTCTGGTTGCCATCTTGTGTCCCCATCCAGGTGTGTGGAGACAATTGCATTACAAAGGTTTCCTGTTTCTGACCAGGTCTTCAGACAGCCTTGAATTCAGAAAATGGGAAATGTTAATCAATTTAAACCTACTAGACTATTTGAGCTTAAGGATGAGCTGTCAGACACAACCAAGAGCCTTTTGTGTGCTCTTTTGTTATGCGTAAAGACACAATGATCTCATTTATGCATGAGTACAGACAGGTTGCTCTGCTTCTGTGTTGCATGCGGGCATCTTCATCCCCACAGTATAGCTCAGATGTTTAATGGCTTTATACCAGAAAAGATCTTTTACTTTCAGACTTGTCTCTCTCCAATTTGTACGTTTTTGGCATATGAAAACACACTAATCTATAGAACTTTTCATTAACTGAATAATAGCCTAAAAAACTTACTTAAACCTCCTATCTGCTTTTTATCTCATTACTGTAATTACTATTTGCGTTTTATCTTCACAAAATCAAACACTGAAGCCCTGTGTAAAGTTGCATCCTACATATAGGTCAAGAATAGAGCACACAGAGCTCAGAGGTGGGGCAGAATATCCCTCCAGCCTCCCATCTCAGAAAAGATGAGAGCTGTTTGGATAATGGCTTAGTATGCTGCGTGGTATGCTATGAGATGCCAACACTAGGAATTTTAATGATCAACCTGTCTTCAACAGGAAAACATGTCAGTAATTAACATATGACAATTTAGAGGAATTATTAAATAATTAAAGACTTAAAGTGGGCAACTTAAAGATTGGACATCCCTACCGTTCTTAGAATTGTTTTGTAAACTGGACCTATAACTGCTACCCAGTGATGGGTTAACAGTTGGACTCAATGATCTTAAGGGTCTTTTCCAACCTTAACAATTCTATGATTCTATACCCACTATTGCATTAGCTTTGTAATCCATAACCAGTTTATGTAATTGTGGAAATGCTGAAAGACTTGGAGGAAATGAAGTTTATTTTTAAGATTTCAATGGAAAGAAAGACACAAATATCTAAAGGAAGTAATGGAAGAAGTAGCATGAGGGTGAAACAGCAAACTCTCTTCCTGGTTAACATGATAAAGACATTCTGTTTTTCTGGAAAGCTTCTGAAGTTCCAAAGGAAGTGAAAATAATAAATTACAAGTAATGATTATGTGTTATTAATGGTAAATTGAAGGTGATAAAAAGAGGTATAACAGCTTTTCATGCTACAATATTTCATGTTTTGTGTTTTTCCTTTTTAAATTATATTTTGTGTAGAGTGCATCTTTTCCAAATTAGAGCAACAAATTATTCTATTTCTGTTCCTTATCACATAAATGCTTTTAGTCATTATGCTGACTTTTCATCTCTTTCACAAAAGTGAAATTTATATTCATTAGTCTAAAACCATTTAGATACAATAAAGATCTTTCTTATAAAAGAATTTGTTGTTACTTCAAAGGAGCTTCTTTCTCCTGAAGCTAGTTGCAGATTTCTCATCCACTTCAATGCAAGGAGCTACCTGGTAGTAGGGAAACTGGAGAGAGTAGTCTCCCACAGTAGATGTTCCATGTTAAAGGGTGCGCATGATCTCTCACAGTGTATGTGTCTGAGTAGGTAAGATTTTTTTTTTTTTTTTTACCAGTGCATTTGGTTTTCTGGACTAATAGATCATACTTCTGTTCAATCTTTCTGGAAAAAAAAATAATTAAAAAAAACCTACAACTGCAAATTGACACTGTTACGCGTTACTAAGAAATGGTTGTGGAAACTTCATGGGACAGAGAATTGGGTTATAAGCAAGAAGTGCCTGTTGCAGTGTGCTCATGGTGTCAACGGTGGGGCAAGGGGGGATGCAGCCCATTGCACATGAGGAAGCAAAGCTCTGCACTGTTTTAGCTTGAACTAAAAGAGAGAGACAAGGAGATTTTAAATGCTGTTCTAAAAAGAATCAGGGTTAAAAATTTTGTGATGCTAATTAGATTAAAAATTGCTTAATTTCAACTGTCAAGTGTCAGTGCCAAATCTCTCAGTACACAGTAGTGACGTCCTGTGGTCCTGTGTAGCAGTTGAATTGATCTTCAAGGGTACCAAAGCACTGGTACTTGCTGGTACCCTGGTACCAACCATGTAAGATGTTTTACATCATAAACCATCATTTTTATAGAAAATGAAACAGAGGCTAACCAGGCAGATTTTTTTTTTTTAAACTAAGAGGTTGTTTTGTAAACGTAGCGTAATTTGATTAGTTTATTTGTAACTTTGTAAGATGCAGTCATTGAAAACTGACTATTGTCTACCCCTCCTTTGGCCCTTTTTTTGGTTATATGTATTTGTTTTATTGCACTTCTTGAAGTGGTAAGACACTTAAGCTGATTAAAAGAACACTGCATTTCAAGGAACCCAGGAAAGACATGTCAAAATTAACTGAAATAGAATTTAAAGTATTCAGTAGTGTTATTTGTAAAGCTATAGACAAGATTTTCAAGACAATATCTGCTCTCATGTATCAAGTAACCATGTTTTTCTGAGGCATCCAGGGTGCCTCATAGAGGTAGCAGCTCTGTGCTCCAAATCTTTTAAAATACAAGTTGTATTCTTCTGAAAATCTCATCCTTGCTGTGAGTGATGAAACTCTGGAAAATCTGGTTGGTTCTGCAAATGTTGCTTATCATACTAATACGTGGAATGTAACGTATTAATATAAAGTGACCAGAATCTAATATACTCTGCTCTGACCTTCCTCAGGGTGTCATTCTTGATACGGAGGTAAATGGTGTGGTCTGTTCTGTACTGGGGCTGAGAACCTGTGAAGAGTCTATAAAGCTGTTCATGTAATCCTAGCCAGGTTGTTAAGCATCCTTATTCCTTAACTTTGTGCAGGTCAAATATTTATATTAATGTGATGAAGACTGTTAAAGACATACCTTTACCTATTCTGACATGTGCAAAATGTGTATCCTGGTTGTTAATCCATATAGAATACTCATCTCACTTTCAAGGTCACACTGTGCAGTTAGAACAGTCATGACATGTTTTAGTTCATGGATGTATCTGGTAATTAATTTTTAATTAATTTGGATTTTTCTTTCTTCGTAGGTTGATGATTCCAGTTGTGACGCTGAAATACTTTCCTTGCTCCTCAACGCCAAGTTAGTAGTGAAGTGCGTATCTACTGCCTTCTATCCTTGCCTTATTGACCACTTGCTGGCTAACCAGGGAGAAGGAGGCTGGGATGTAGAGGAAATAGCAAAACAACTTAAAGAAGCAGGGTTCAACACAGAGGCTGGGTCCCTCTTGTTGTCTCATCGAGGGACTCATCCTGCACTCAGGACTTTTACTACTGCCCTCCAGGCTAGTCAGCATTGGATCTAAAAATGTTGGATTTATGCATTTGTCTGCCTTATTGCTGGAGATCTTACACAAAAGGGAGAAATTGTTGTTTTAGTGAAGTAACAAAGTTAATTATTGCCTATGTTTTGTAGAAAATACAAACAGCACGCTTACAGTGAATTCCCATATATACTTCTAATCATTTAAAAAAATTATTGGTGCAGACCGTATCATTCTGTTATATGACTAGCAAAGCATTGAATCTGATAATCCTTTTCAGATCAAAGTGTTAAATGGTTACACTCCGTGATGTATAAATGAAACATTAGTAAGCTGGCAGGTTATATACAATTTGTCTTAATTTCTGTAACTTACTCTTGTCATAATGTAAAACTCATGTAAAAATATAATTATGAAGATATATGGAGAAAAAAAAATCACAATGAAGAGTAATTTTCAGAGAATTTCAAAACCTTGAAATTTGGTATTATGCAGTGTTCTTACCACAGCTTCTGTTTGCAATAAGTAAAATATTTTGCATTTATTGTAGTCTCTTTTTGCCTCCTTTTAGACAGAAAAATATTTTCTTTCGTCAGCCACTTTTTCTGAAATTCGTGTCTCTCCTCAGTGATGTTTATTCATAAGGACAAGCTGAACTTCTCTGTGCTTGCAGACAGTTCTAGTCTTTGAGGTATTTTTGTCCACAATTTGGGAAGCCTCATCTCAAATCCTAATCATTTGTTGACACCTTTTTTGAATGCACTTTTGAAGTATTTTACTTATATTTTTCTTGAGTTCTGAAAAATTACATAGGTGTATTTATTTCCAAATGCCTTTCTGTCTTAATAATGCAAAGTATTTCTGCTTGTTTTCTGAGTTTTTTTAATGAGGGGACTGTCTGTTTATTACACTGCATTACCAGAAGGTTTTGATGTTTCCATGTGTTTATAGGAATTTGTTGTTTAAATCAACCTGTACATCTTTTGCCTAATCTTGTGTTCAGATCTAATTTTGGTGTAATAATGTACAGAAACATTACACACGATAGGATCCATAGGATAATATAGGTTGGAAGCAATCTCTACAGATAATGAAATCTAACCTCTTCAAGGCAGGGTTCCTTTACTGTTGGAGCAGGTTGCTCAGGACTTTATTCAGCTGGGTCTTGAAAACCTCCAAGGATGGATGTCCCACTGCTTGGCTGTCCCCATGTTGAAAAGCTTTTTACATGTTTTCTTGTTTGAACCTGTCTCATTTCAGCTTCTTCCAGTTGTCTCTCATCCTCCCACCATGAACTCTGTGAAGAGCCTGGCTCCATCACCTCGATAACCTTTTTGTAGGTATTGGGTCCCCTATAGCCGTCCCTCCTCAAAGCAAAAACCTAAAAGAAGAACCCAACAATAATTCTAGTGCAGTGACTGCAGTACATAGGTGATTTAGGTGTCTGTACCATGCCTACAGTACAGAAACTTCAGTCAAAATTTGGCAACAGAGGGATCCAGTTCAGGTGCAGTCGCTCTGTGCTTCAGTAATAACACTGTTTTCTGAGCTTTCTGCTGTTTGGGATAGCCAGCCCTTCATTATGCAATATAGTAACAAGCTGATTATTATTGAGACAGTAGTTTCTAAAATCCTTCTTTTTCCTAAAAGTCAGCCTAAATCATAAGGAAGAAGAGTGGGTTAAAAGTTTGAAGTAGCTATTTCATTACAAATTTGTATTACTGAGTTCTTTCCTAGACTTCAGGGTTTAGAAATGGGTGATGACATTTGTGGAACCAAAACTGACTCTTTATTAGCATCGTCTTTGACTTGGG
This sequence comes from Theristicus caerulescens, assembly GCA_020745775.1. NCBI lineage: Eukaryota > Metazoa > Chordata > Aves > Pelecaniformes > Threskiornithidae > Theristicus > Theristicus caerulescens. The sequence continues at coordinate 14,504,703 of CM036561.1, forward strand.
ATCTGCTTTGTTTTATCAGCTTTTACTGACTGTGAAAATTGTTCAGTTGTTAGCCTTACTTCCCACTTTATGTATAATTCTTAATAAGATTTTTAACAATGCTTTAATTCTTCAGATGGTTATCTTGTTTTTTGTACTTGCTGGTCCCAGCTGTCCTTCAGTGTTTTAAGGAAGGTTATCTCATCCATGTATCTGACATACATATCAAAATCAATTTTATATCATTCAGGTATATTGCCTTAATTCTGTTCTCTTATGCTAGCAGTCCCAAGAGCCCCAGACTAGTAAAGCAAAGTATGTTGGAATTTCAGACAAAAGAAAGGAAAAACTTAAAAAAGGTAATGTAACTGGAAATCAGTAGATGCAGGCAACCCACAAGGCATACCTCCAGCAAGAATTGGATTATTCTGTAGAAGATATTTCTGTACTTCACGATGGAGCTTTTTGGTCTGTCTGCATGTTTTCTTCTTGGGTCAGTAAGTTCAGTGCTAGATTTTCTGACCATTCTCATTCAGGATCATGAAAAGTTTGTGTTTAGTGTCACTTTAGAGCTGAGCTGTAGATAAAGCTCTAATGAGTGTTACTGATTTTCTGTCCATTTTCTGTTTTGCTGGCATTACAGATCCATGATAAATGTTTTCCTTGCAGCCAGGACTACTACTGATTTATTCTGTATTCAAAACTTTTATCTATAAGGAATAGTTTTTGTGTATACATCCAAAATGATCAGCCTATATTAGTGTATGTTCCAAATACAATAAAGTTTAAGGAAAAAAAAAAAAGTGAAAGAGGCGGCACGTATCAAGGATATGTGTATCCCAGTGCCAGCCTTTTAGTATCTTCTGTATGGTAGAATAATATTTGAGGCTCTGGGAGTGACCAAGATACACTGGCAAATGTTATTGTGTTGGTTTTGGGGGTTGGGGTTTTTTGGATTTTTTTTTTTTTTTTTTTAAGGTTAAGAAACTCACCTTGGTATTATTAATAGTACTTAAGACAAAAAAAAAAATCATAAAAGAGCTGAACTGACACTTGAGACAGTTCAGTTATGTCAGTTCATTTAATTTGCAGTTGGGATCTGTTCAGAATACAGCATGAGCTGATGGGTTTTTTTACCCAAAACAAGTCCATGCTCTGGAGATGTTTGTGCTCTCAAAAGTAAGTGAACAAAGAGTTCAGTTGTGTCTCCAGGAGCGATACTTCCTTGTGCAATTAATCCTCTTTTGCCTGAAAAACACTGATAGTGTTTACATCTTTGAGGAGCTTTTTGCTGCCTGATAGATGTACTAAAGCAGCAAAATATATCATCTTTCTTTTGTATAAGTAGAACCAGAGATTAGGGAAGAAAGATCATAACTCACAATTTCTTTTTCTGCTGGAAATAGTTAAGTGGAGACAGTACCTCATTGCAACAGATGCAGAGTAGACACTTCTGTATTTATAAACAAACCACTGCAATTCAATGAGTGGGGAGGCTACGTATGATTCAGATATTCACGTGCTGCACTGTGAAAAGACGCTTCGAGAGGATCGCCATAGAATATGGATACCTTCATCATATGAGTAAGAATTCCTACACTTGCAAAAACACAATCATTTTTCAGGCTTGTTTTATTTACCTCTACGTTCCCTTCAAAACTCAGCAAACTGGGCAAGTATTCTGCGCAAGGTCAGATTTCACAAAAGTACGCAGACAGTCACTGTTACCCACAAAACAGGGGGTGCTAGGTGAAACCTTAGGCCATTTGCCCCTGAGAATGATGGTGGGTTACCACCCAGCCAGCTCTTCTCCTAAAGAGTGTGTTGCTTGTGCAGAAGCACAGGATGAGAGCAGACCACATGGGAACTGAAGATTTTACCTGCTTTCATCTGTCAGCAGGTGAGTACCGAACAAGAAAGCTCTAGCTGGAGATCAAATCAAGGGCAGGGCAACATTAAAACAGCTACAGCAATTGAAGTAAGTGAAAAAGGGGGCCAAGGCAAGGATTTTTCTAGGGTTATATTTCACTACTAAACACATGACAAGTAACACCTAACACCTTGCTGGTTTATCGTACTGATTGATCGTAAACTGAGAGGTTCTGAAGGAAGGGAATGAACACAAAACTAGAAGTGTTCCACCTTCAAAATGGATTTACTACTGTAGCATTGCCCACCATGTCTGCCACATTTCCTACCTAAAAATTTGAAGGTTCCTAAGTTCTAGTGTTTTTATAAGAGAGTACAGATTTTCAGTAAAGCCCTGAGACTTGTCTCACTTCCAAGGTTATATGACTTGATCTGTATGCCCAACTTGTCATAAACTTCTCTGTCAGAAGAGCCACCTCCATTATTTATGTGTTTTATTTTCCAGTTGCTTTAAATGATGTCCCTACTTCTTATATCAGAAAAACCTGAAGAACTAAATCACTGTTCACCCTCTCTGTTTTATGGACTTCTAATATACTCAGCCTTAGTTGTATCTTTTCCAACCTAATGAGTCCTAGTGTACTTATTTCTCTATAATCTTTGGTCATCCTCTTTATTTATCTCTGTATCTCTTTCGATGTATTTTTTGAGACATGGAAGGGAGGAGCAGAGCCATGCCTTGTGTCAAATGTTGCAGACACACCGAAGGTTCATCTAGTGGCATAAAATTGTTTTTCAATTTGATTGTTTAACTGTTACTGAGCACTTAAGGTAGTGTTTGCATAGGATTATGTGGTGTGACCCTGAGCTCTCTTTCCACATTGGTAGCAGTCATATGACATTACATTACTTTATGTGGTTTTTTTTTATGGTTTATTTTAAGATTATTTTTCTCATGTACATCATTGTAGTTACAGATTGAAGTGTATTTACCACTTGATCACCCAGACAGTACATTTCACAAAGACTTTCAACAGTTTTTCATCCAGGCCTTGCTCTTGCTCAAAAACTTGTCTTCATCAACACTCTTCGACACCTTTACTGTTGGTCCCCTTTTGTAGACACAGAAAATAGTAAACTTGAATCTCTTCAGCAATTGGCAGCACTTGGAAACAGCTAGGTCATTTTGCTGAAGATGAGGCACATATATAAAAGTGGAAGAGTAGATAAAGGTCCTACAGATGGTGAGAAACAGACTCTCTTAGCTTGGTTAAATCAGCTACTGACATGGTTCCGTTCTCCAGAAGAGCTCAGTGCCTTAAGGTTTACTATGTTTGTCCTCAGTGATGCTCTGTTGCACCAGATGGGAGTACTGAGTTTCCAGAATGAATGAGCATCCCATCATAGAGCAGGAAGACTTCAGCAACACAAATACAGAGCCTCATCTTTCTTTAGTGCTTGGGAGAGTTGGTTTTTAAGTACAACCAGTACTTTCAGTAGGTAATTATAACAGCAAAGACTTCATAGAAAAAAAAAAAATCCCTCTCTAAACCTCTCTGACTACTGTGACATTCAGAAACATGAAAATCTTATTTACTTAGATTTCTTCTTATAGTGATAAATTTAATCTGTCATTTTTCTTCACTTGCTTTGGGATTGACTAACAAAGGGGATGGCTCAGTGCTCACACTAATGACTATGCTATTTGAACAAAGCAGGGTATTTTATCATGTTAACTGAACCTTTGTAGGATACAGTAAGCTGTGCAAACAGGAGATAAAGTCTGATGTTATGTCCAGCTCAGTCATAGCTAGATCTGACAACACGGTCAGCATTTCTACCTAAAAATAGAGACTCTGCTTTCTGAAGCTGCCTGGGAGCAGATGGCAGAGACCCCAACAGCTTCCCTCTTGCACAGCCATGTCATTACCAAACCCCAGCTTCCTGTATCGCTTATCAATACCAGATACATGACAGTCAGTAGAAATTTTTTTATGTCTAATCAATTTATATGTGGTTGTTACTGAAATAGCTGTAGAGGCTGAAATATCTGATTCAGTCACTGGTCAGCATGCCGGATTCCAGCAAAGCCGAGTATTAAACCGAGATTCATTCTTCTGAAGGTATGGAATGCCAAAACATTTCCTGATAGCAGTTGGTGCAAATCAGCCTCTTTTCTCAAGGCACAAAGGTATTAAAATACCTGACCTGGTGCACTATTTATAAGGAAAAAGAGGGAAACAATTAGTTAGTGGTAATCTCAAAGGAAAATAAGACTTAATGGTGAAAGTCAGTATGTATAAACCTTAACATATAAAATGTGATTACTGTTAAAACTGAATTGTCTGCTTAAGGTGTATTCCTCTCCCTCTGAAATCAGCATCTTCTGCCAAGCTGTGCTGACACCTTGTCACTGAATGTCCTCTTCGTCTGCCCTCCTAGGCTTGCCTTGCTTGCAAGGCACGGTAACAGGGAAACCAGCTTCACACAGAGTTCTGATTTGTAGTCCAATGTCCTTTGCAATCCAGATACAGAAAACTGCATGACAGCCTTTTTCTGGGAGAATCTTTATCTACATAATGTGCGTGTAAAATATTTATTCTAATGAGCAAAGCAGATGTATGCTGTTTAAAAATAAAAAGTAATGCTTGAAAACAAATAAGCAGAAGGAGTTTAGTCTAAATGGAAGAACAATACAGAACGCAAACTGCGAGTGAAACCGGGGGGTGATTTTAATTAATCTGGTAGTACCATCTGCACTGGTTCTGGCTATAGAGGAAAAAAGACACAACAGTATCTGAATGCAACTTCCAATAGTATGTACGTGAAATATATATAGGCAGTATCCTATATAATCTTGAAAAGGGAACAGTAGTGCAATTTAAAGTCCAGTCCTGGAAGTGTTTCTTTTGTGACGTCTTCCATTCATTTAAGCACTTAATGAATGTTTGCCATAGCATTGCTTTAAATTTTATTTCTGGTAAAGACATTACAGAGAAAAGCGGAGCAAAAAAGTGGAGGAAAATAGCCTTGTCCATTTTGGACTTTGGAGCTATAAGTCCTAGAGCTGTTCTGTAACAAAAATGTTCCTAAGATGTGATTATTCCCACCCCCCCCACCCCCCCAGTATTTGGCACTTTCTAAAACTGTTCAAAATTGCTGGACATAAGTGGATGAAAAACTAAAAATGATTGTGAGATATGGCTTCCCATATGAAGTAAGGTCCAGTTTGAGATGGTTTAAGGTTCAAGATATTTAAAGATTTAAGTTTTGGGTTGTTGTTAGCTTCATATCCAGGTATAATCTATATCTCTTCAATGACTTGATAGATCTCCAGAGGAAGGAAACTTCTAGATAAATATTTAAGTGGTGTGGTTAGGTTTTTTCTTGTTCATAATGATGGAAAAACAACTGGCATGATCATGCCAAACAGCTCAGATTAATTGTGTGATTTTCTAAAATATTTTATTTAACACATACAATTCAGGATTTTGAGGGTCTTGGTCTGGAGAGGAATGAAAGTACTACATCTTGCTTGTAGAGATGAGCAATGAGCAAACGTAAATTAACGAAGGGGACTACAAACCACTGTTTGTCATTTAAGCTCTAGGGTTTTTAATTAGCTGTTGATTCCTTCAGATCATTTTGCTTTCAGAGGGCAGTATTTCTTATGGTGGTAGTCCCTGGAGGCCCCAGTAAAGACTCATAATGTGAAAGCACTACACCTGCCTGCACAGAATATTTACATTATGTGCTAAAGATGATGTGCTTAGAGAAAATAAGAAGCGAAGACATTGTGATAATATGATCTTTGCATAGATTCTGCTCAACATCTGCCTGGCCTTACTAACATGAACCATACCAGGTTGAAGATGTCTTTTTCATTTTGTTCACCAAATTGGGCTTGTTTCTTTCACCACCTTTATCTAATGATTCTTAGCTCAAACAGAAATTTGGTCTTATGTGCCAATTAGCAGGGGAAAAATACTACAGGCTAGGAAGGATACACTGCCTCTGGTTAAATGTCAGTGCTCTGTTTGTGCCCTGGATCTGGGCAATCTGACTCTTTCCTTCAAAGAAAGTGAAGGAATATCAGTGACAGCCTTAAGAGCATCTCTATTTAGAAATGAACAAGAAGTTATTTCAGAACTTCTTTTCTCAGTGACTTTCAGGGGATGTGGAAAATAGAGTATTTCTTCAGATTTCAGTAAATGTCAAGCAATATTTTAGGAGCGAAAACAGAGGAAAATACTTGGTTTTGACACATAAGATTAGTTTGCAGAAGCCATAATAAAGCCATCAGTCCTCTGTGAAGACAGAAAGAGTAATTCCTTCTTTTTTTTATCATTCCATAATCATATTTATGTATAAAATTGGCAGTATTGAAAAAAGAAAGGGTAAAGAAAAAATAACTTTTGCACTTATCACATTACTAGCTGCAGGAGCTTTTTAACACATTTACGTCTAATTTCATGAAATGCCAATAAAATACTTTTCAGTTGCCCACATGAGGCCTCTAAAAATAGTGGGTATTTTTGATAACTTCTCTGTACTGCAAGATCCTGCTTTAAATGTGGTGAGTTATTATTGACTTAAAAAGTTGTTTTTGCCATCCTGTAAGTTGAAAAGTCAGAGAAGTAAGGAAAGAGAGCACAGGGGGTGCTTATGGTAATGTCTTAGTTTTGGCTTTATTGTAGAGTAACGCCCCTGAAAACCAAAAGACTTGTATACACAGCAAAGTACAAGTAGCTGCAGCTCCGTCTGTTAAACTCCAGACCTGAAATGCAGGGAGCACCTTCTGAAGTGTGTCCTTGTTCACTCAGATGCTCACTGATCTCAGTGTATCCAACACCTATTGGAAAAGGCTCAAGGTCCTTAGGATTATCAACAGAGGAACAAAAGGAAGAGCAGAATCACCTTTCTATGTTAAATTCCCTGCTGTCACTCTGACCAAAGACACTGGCAATGTTCTGCATCCTTCTTGTTTGTTTTTCATGACATTTTGTGGCATTTGAGATTTTTATCAAGGGCTTAATGCTGTTCTATGCTGTTGGGAGAGGCCTCTGATGGTACAAAATAAATGTTCTTCCTGGCTTGCAATACCAGTCCAATCTGTTGTCCTATGGATTTAATCGATAGGAGAAAAACAGTTGGTACCAGCAACTAACTTATTTGGGAAGATCTCCTTTCATTACCGTGTTACTTACTGCAGCTGCTAGTTTCAGCTTCTGGTTTTAATCACAGTTCAATAATTAAGGGTTAAATCTGCAGGTGAACAGAAATCAGCAAGCTGGATTTTATAATCCTAAAACACCTCTATGCTCTACCAAATTTCAAATCTACAAAGGCTTAACCAGAGGCATATCCACAAACAAAGCAGCATCATAATTGTGGGGAAAAGTGTGGTGTAATTCCTGGCATCCCTACGAAAAGTTTGAATAACACAACCTCCAGTGTTTACAGAGCTGCCACTGAAGATTACTGAGCAGTGTCACACAACCGTGCGTGGGAGGTGGTGGTTGACAGCCAACATCACAAAGCTCTACTTTACTGATGAGATTGGCTTAACCCTAGGCCTGAGAGCTCTCTCCTGTTAAAGAATAGTATTTAGCATTGCTGTGGAAAATAATGCTTTGGGGGTGTTTGATGTCAAGAGTGTTAGCTTTCAGTTCTTGGAGCTGGCAGCTTTTCCAGCTCCTAAGAGCTGCAGATCAGTTTGCATTGCTTAATAGCTATGTAACTTTGAGCTGTTGACCTTACGGGATGAAATTTCCCTTGCCTGCTCTTCACAGTTAGTGGTTTGCATGGTGAGCTATAAAAAGCGAACTGTGGGGCAGAGCAAGGAGGACTTTGTGGTTGCTTGTTCTCCTGCAGTCTGCCAAGATTTTTCCTCATTGGCCTGAAGAATTGTAACAGTTGTTACTACTCCTATAGCCCCAGGGATGTACAATCAGAGCTTCTGACATTAACAAAAATTAAGCACTCAAGTGAGCCAAAGTCTTTGTATCAAAACTGTAACTGGAAGTTTATTAATGTGTTTTTGGTAGTCACTTTTGGAAACATCCTCTTCTGAGGGACTTAATCCTCCAGCCTAGTGAAGAGGATATGTAGCTCTAAGACTGGCTGAACCAACCAAGATTTGAATCATGTTCTCTCTTTCCAGTGACTCTATAGGATGCCTTATCAATGCTATTTTTATGAAGACTACACTTATATATGTAGCTTCCTATTTGTAGAGTTTATGAGTGAAAAGAAGGTAGTTGTCCAGAGGTGTTCAGAGACTTTGCTGCTTGTCCAGCCTGCTCCTCTCTTTTAGAGCAGCCATTAGGAAATGTACCCTCAGCCTAATCCGGGATGCTCCATCCAGATATGTGCCAGAAGAAAGAACAGACCCTTTGGCTCATCTTTTTACCTTTTTTTAAGAAGTTAGAGCATAGAGTGGAGAGTGGATTAGAGAGAGGTAAGTTATTTTTGTGTAAACATTACCTTTAATTTCTGAATGATTGTGTGATTACTTCATTTATGAGTGCCTATCCCAGTTGTTCTGCTTTGATTTTTAACCATAGCATCAATGTAAACCATATGAGGGCTTCAAACATTATGGGCCTGAAAGAACGGAAGTAAGTAGCTCTTTTTAAAGCTATTCCAGCCATTTTTGGTGGAAAATTAAATGGACAAACGTAGCCTGGTTTTCCTGTTTGAGTTATTTCCAGATGTGCTCAAATTTTTACTGATGTTTCTTATTTTGAATATTCCAGTGGCTGTTTTTACATGAGTTTTATTATCCAGACTGCTTACCAAAACCTGTTACTTTTCTGAGCTTCTAGTATTTTTAATTAATCTATTCATTTGGCTGAAAGGATTTAAAAGCCCAGCACATGCTATTGTTTTGCTCCTGGATGACTTAGCTAAAGCTGTTTTAATGTTTTGCAAGAGGGAGACAAGATGGTGATAGAAGTGCATCAGAATCTGCAATATGTAAATGCCATAGATATCCCTGTCTATAGCAGCAAAAAATCTCCTTTACAGATGTGTAGAATAAAATGAAAAGAGCTTCAGACCCCAGTGCTATGAATTCATGGCTTGTATCCTGAAGCGTGTTTGTGAATCCTTTATGACTCAGCCTGGGAGAATACTGTGAAATAATCTATCTGCCAATAATTAGATGATGTTACACAGATGCATTAGCTCTGTACTTTGATTTGACAATGATTTCTGTCTGGTCTGGAACCATATGGAGCTTTTTCTTAAACTGTTCAAAGTGATAGGGTGTGTTCAACCTTCTGTATGTAGGTTGCCAATGAAAAGATGAGTTAAAACTCATCTTTTAAAGGGTGCACATAGTGTCGACTGTTCCTGTGGATAGGTACAGGTTAACAAAACACTGTCCTGACTTGTCTTTTCCCACGTAGATCTAGTGATTTCTGTAAGTCTGAAGTCACAGGTCTGAACAGTCCAAGGCAGAGAGCTGAGCCTCAGCGAGAGGGAGAGAGGCTTGGGTCCCAAAGCGTGTAGCCCAGTGGCACAGCACTGAAGTACCCGATTTCCCTCTTTTACCTTGAGCTTGGAGCTGCAGCTGGAGGGGAGCCAACAAGAGGCTGCCCAGGGAAGAGGTAGGCAGCAGACAGAGTTATTCCCAGAGAACGTTTTTATTTGGACCACCTGAGGATCCATGGCTGAGGCTCAGCCAGGCCCTTGGGTACACTGGTGGTCAAGAGCAGGGTTAGGAGAGAGACAAAGCCTAGAGTTCCCATTATAGTGGGGCTCCAGGGGGCTTTCAAAGGACACGTTGACTGCTGTAAGATTTCTCCCCTGAGATTTTTCAGCTGGGCCAATGTCAGGGGTCCTTGGACAGAGGATCAGACCATGCCTAAGGTTTAGATTTTTCTTTTGGGCTACTGATGTGGCTTATCGGTTAAAGTAATTTCAAACTTAGCCCCACAGTATTATGATTAGACAGCTTCCAACCTGGTTGGTTTCCTAAAATGCAGGCAGAAAAGGCACCCAGTGTCAGATTGTGCCCCATTATAAAATATTATAAAGTCCTGTACACTACAGAAGCCAAAATGGACATGCCAGGGGTTTTTTTTGGGTTTTTTTTGTTTGGTTTTTTTTTACCAGTTCTCTTTTTGCAGGTACCTAATATAAAGGCTTATCCCTAACAGGGAAGAAATTTACATGGGAGAGATTTCTTAAAAAACCTGGATACTGAACATCCAAGTCCACATTGTAGTCCTGTCACATTTCTGCAATGAAGAATGTGAAGCCCCTTGACCTGCGGGGAGGGAGTTCCCTGGGGTTTTGCCCTGCTTTAGATGTGTACATTTCCATTTCTGTAATCCTGTTAGCTATCCTACCTTCCTCCCTCATATTCATCATCATCGTCTTGCTAGAAACTCTGTAGCCCAATTTCCAGTGCAAAGCAGTTCCCTTTGTTTTGCCTCGTTTGTTTTTGCAAAATGTGGGAAAAACATTTTCCTATTTAATACCTTTTAAAAATTGTATCTCAGTCTAAGTTTTGTCAAGTATCACTTTATCCTTATGCATTATGAACTCTAAGATGTATCTGTCTCTGCTAATTGAGCCTTTTCCTCATAGCTACACCTGGACTTTGAGATAGACTTTGAGATATTATTTTCTCTGACTTCTGGTATCTTATGTGACATAACAGTGCAAAATGCTTAGTTGAGGTAATGAAATCTGCTATCTATAATGCAAAACCTTGGAAAAGCAATGCCCTTTTTAACTCCAGAGGAAGCAGCACACTATATCTACTACCACTCTGCTGCTGTGCTATTTTCAGAGTTAACGTGGGAAGAACTCAAAGTCTGATGCATTTAGCAAACAGCCAATTCTTGCCCTTAAAGTTTGTTACTTTAAAAATGTCTCTCACAGCCTCCTGTAAGTAAGCAATTGCAAATATATAGTACAAATAAATTCCCTGCAGAGATCAATCCTTTTTCATCCCAGTCATTACCCAAAGAGAAACCGAGTCAAACATCTTCAACACTGAGAAAGTGAACCTAGTGACAACAGACAGAAACTAGGCTCTGCGTTATTGGGTATTTACCTGCCACTCTGTTTCAAGCAGTGATTTGACAATAATAGAGGCCAAATTAGAAACCGTGCTAGGTACTCTCCACAGATAACTGTCGTCATGTTGAAAAGCTTTGTTTTGTTTAATTTTCCTAAAAGTGTAATAGAAAAATATCCCTTTCTCTAATTAGCTGTTAGCATCTTGGAGAATACCTCAATGTTGCCTCCTTCATTATTATAACCTTTTATGTTTTGAAAGGGTTTTTAAAAATATTCTCTAGTTTAAACAAATATAATTCTTTCTTTGGTTTTTCTCTCTTTTTTTCCCCCTCTTACTTTTTAGAACACATCTTTTGGTTTCTCCTTGATTTGTCAAATTTTATTTGAAATATAGTACCATAGTTATGGCCTTGTCAATACTTTGCAGAATGGAATAGCTGCTTTTCATTACCTTCATGCAATGCTCCTCTACTTTCAGTCCAGAATGACTTTTGCTCTGTACTCATGTTCTGAACTCATTTTGTTTGTGGTTTACTGTAACCCCAGCTATGTTTCTGCAGTTGTGTTGTGTAAACAATTATTCTCAGTTTTTGTATTTACAACTTTAATTCTTCTTTCTCAGGTGTACCATCTTTTTGGTTAAATTTCATGGCATTTTTTTGATAAGAGGCTTTAACCATGTCCTTGAGAATCTTTAAGGCATTTGCAGCATCCACAAATTGTTTCTGCTCTATCAACCATATCACTACTGGAAATTCAGAATATAATTCAAAACCTATGACAGATCTTCCATTTCATCTCCCACCTTTCCAGGCTAAAAGTAACTATTAATAACTGTTCTATGAACATGTTGTTTTCTTATTATTTTCAATTGGTTGTGCAGGCATTTCAATATTAACTTCACCTAAATAATATATCCTTAATTTTCCTACATAAATGTCAAATGCCAGAAGCTTTACTAAAGGCAAGATGCTTATGTTAAACTTCTTCCCACTAGTCTGGGAGCCCTGTCAGGGAAGTAAATTTGATTAATGTGACACCATGTATTTTAGACACTCCATTTTTATATTTCTTGTCATGTTAATGTCATCTACTAGCTTACAAAATAATTGTTTCATATTTTTTCCACTTTCTTACAGATACCAGAGTTTGATCTTCAGTTCCTTAGTGACTGATGTATTTTTACTTCTTTTCGTTTAAAGGTAGGTACTTTTTTACTCTGGAATACCTCGTACCTTCCTTAACCTCTTGAAGATAATGATTAATGATTTGGAGGTTGCTTTGGCTTGTTTCTTAAATACATAGTGTAAATTTTCATGAGGCTTAGCTGCCTTGACTGTATCTCACTTACCTTTAACAAAGTATTTCTTTGTTTTGGCTTGTTTTACTGTTGCCAGTTACAAATCCTAATTGTGTTGAATATCAAGTCACACTTAATTTTTCTTGGGAAAAATGGGGAAAAAAGGCACTGAATATTTCAGTTCTTCCCACCATCTGTTATTTGCTTTCCTTTGCCAATGAATGCTGTATTTGTTGGAGTTTTTTGTCATATAAAATTAATTGTCTACTATGTCTCTTGCTTGGTTTTGCTCCCCTCTTTCCTCTTTGCTATGACACCAATCTTCTTTTTGCCTCTGTCATGCATAGAAATCCACAGCTTTGCACGTGGGTTATCTCTGATTGTCTTTTTTCTTTTTTTTTTTTTTTTTTTGTTGGTCAGCTTTATAGAAGCAAATTTCCATTTCTTTTATTCCCTAATGGAATCTTCTTCCTTATTAGTAATATCTAATTCACAGTCCATCGCTATGAATGGATACATTGATTCATATTTCTCAGAACTCAGTTTTACTTGCCATTATATCACCAGTTGCTCAGTATTACAAGATTCTCCTGCAGCTTTTCACATTCAGGGTTTTAGTACTCTGAAAATTCTGATGTGTTATGAAGATCTTGCCTAAATCATTCAGGGTACAATAAAGATCCTAGCATAAGTTCCTAGACTGCAAAGATCAACCCCTATATTGAGATAACTGAAGACTTACTCATGCCCTTTGTTTTCTTTTTTTTTAATTTATTTTTTCTTTCCCTCCCCTTTTGCTATCTAATTGATGAGACAATTTGCTTTCTTATAACTTTTTCTGGGGGGGGAAAACCTGAATTGATTACATTAGCCAAATCTCTGTGTCCATACAGTTTTTGACTCTTGCAAAGAACTTTAGCAGATTTTTGAGGCATGGCCTCTCTTCGTGGTATATTTGTGGCACCCAGCATTAGACATCTACTGCACAGATATCTACATGTGAAGAAATCATCCTATTCTTCCACAGAGAAAACTAAACCATCTTGGGGTGTAATTCAATTTAACAACATAGGTAAAACTCTGGTATTTACTCAGATACTGTAATCTTTCCTAATACATGATATTTATCTGTATGTCTATTAACTACATATTTTTAATAGTTTCAGTTGTGCAATTTGTGTGATACAAACACTAGCCTCACTGGTCTGTTGTTCCTTGAAAACTCTGTCTCCTCCCTGATTTCTTTCATGATGAGCACAGTTACAAGGAACATATGTAGCTTTTCTGCTATGGCCCTATCTTTTCTGAGTACTTCTTTTACACCTTGATCATCTAGTAGCCCTAGAGACACTCTTCTCAGGCTTTCTACTGGCTTTCTACTTTTTCTTTGAAAGAATAGTTACTATTTGGTTTTGTGTCTTAAGTAAACTTTCTTCAACTTTTTTGGCTTGCCTTAGTTTTTCTTCCAGAGTTTGTTCTTTTCTATTTCCTCATTTGGACATGACTCTAAACACCATCTTATTTCTAGCAGCTTCCCTAACCTTATGCTTCATCTCTGTCAGCTGTCTAGTCTTAGTTTCTCTTTGGGGAACAGTTGGTTATCCTTTCAGCCTTTGGGATGGTGTATTTAAACAATCTCCATTGTAGCTGCAAAATCTTTTCGCTCTCATTTATAATCTGAAAATAACAATCTTTCTTGGTATTATGCCGTATCCCTTTTGAGATGAACCACTTCATAACGGATTTGGGGGAGAAGAGGTCGTATTTTTTAATATACTGATTAAGTGAATACATTCCTGAAAACCAAGCATGCTGGCTAATATAGCTGTGGTTTTGGTGTATTTTTTGTTGTTGTTGTTGGTTTGGGTTTTGTTTTTTTTTTTCATTTGGTTTGTTTGTTTGGTTTTTTTTAAGTTTTCTAGTCTCTGTGTGGTTGTATGTTTATACTTCATTCAGTTTCCCAAATTTTCAGGTGCTGTTTAAAGGGTACTCTCTTTGTTCAAGTCTGGTCAAAATATTTTCCTGTTTGAGTTTTGCTGTCCTCTGTTCTGTTCTTTATTTGAAGGTACACAAGTTTTAATGACTTAATCTAATTTTTCAGCTTTGCACTATGATTTCTCCTTCTGCCTGCTTATCCACTAAGGTGTAAAATCAGGGGATGCTGTCATGGAGTTCCTGGTCTTTAGTGCCCCGTGTTACAAGTTACTACTTGTATTTTGTCTCCAGAACCTCTCTTACCATTCTCTAGGTCATTGGCATGTCAGTGTACCATAACAGTTGTCTCGTCCCTGGATTTCCTCTTAAGGTGCTTTATAAAACTGCCCTTCCCCCCACCCCACCCCCCAGTCAGAAAAGTCACCAGAGGATTCTTGCTAGTATCACAAACCTTATCATCAGTGTTCTTGATAACTGAATCTTCCACCTTTCCTTGTTCTGTGAAGGTAAATGTATTGCAGGGCAGTATGTGGCCATCATGTGGAGAAACCATCACCATGTATGGGATTGCAAATGTCATGATCTTCTGAGACCTCTCCTCCTCTTTTGCATGAGTATTGTGAGCCTGGAGTGAGATCACTCTACATTATCTCTGGACAGCATTCTTCCTTTTACTCATAAACCCTACAAATAGGAAGCTGCATGGATAAATATAGTCTTAATAAAAATGTCATGGATAATGTGTCCTATGGAGTCACTTAAGAGAGAAAAAAACAGTTCAAATCTGGGTTGTTTCAGTCAATCTTAGAGCTACACATCCCCTTCACTTGACCACAGAGAAAATTTAGGGTGCCATTAGTCCACAGACAGGCAAGGTGAGCAGGAGGTACCTCAGTTCCACTGACGTGAATGTGAATTAAGTGCTCAGCCTGTTTGGGAGCTGAACAAATCCCACCAGCTACAGTTTCAGGACTCTAACTAAATACTTTTGAAAATCAAATCCATCAGACTTACATTGTGCTGTACATAGATGAATGAGCTCTTATTCTGGGAAAGGCTGGTCCATGTGGTGTATGACTGGAGACTTGATGTTCAAATGATTTTTGGCACAAGAGAACTAGAACTAAGTTAGGCAATCCAAGAGGTCCTGATTCCCACATCTGTTTCTGAACTGTTCTTTTTCTTCTGTTGTTTCTTCTGAACTCAGTGACCTGTAATAGATTTTATTTCTGTTTCAGTGCCCTCTGGTGTTTGTATTTTTCTTTCATTTAGTTCTGTTTTCTTCTTCCTTTTTCTGGCATGCTTATACACTGAGATATCTTTCAGCTAAATCCCTTTGTCCCCTGCAATGTTCTTTCTGACAGATCACATTTAACAATACTATTCTGTTCTCTTTTCAAAAGTGTTTGCAATGCCCTTGGTTTGTGATATTTATTTCACTCTGTGTCTTCTTTTCCTTTCTTCCTTATTTTTTTATAAACTCTAAAAACCTGGGGTTTATTATTCCTTGGACCACGCACCTGCAGTGGTTTCCATGGCAACACGATTCTGCAGCCCCCAGCCGTTTCATTCCTGATTCTTATTAGCGGTTTGCTGGATGGTAGTAAAAATGCTGTTGGTTTGGAGAGGCAACCTTGCAGCTGATATCACAAGCGTTTAATTAGTTTGAAACTGCTCGTCTGGTTACAAGTCCAGTCCCTTTGCCTGGGATGAGAACATAAGTCAGCCATGACTATTTAGTAATCTCATCTCATTAGTTGTGTTTTCTTGTTATCTTTGCAATTACATGCTTAAGGTGATAGCTCATACTCAGTCCAATTATTTCTTATGATCTAAGCATATTCAGATTTCTCTGGTTCTTCCTCTGTCTTTCAGGAAACCTGAAAAATAACTGCATTCCTTCAAATAAAATGTTTAAATGACGTACTGTAGACAAGTAGAAGCTGGGCTGTCAAACCTCTTAAGTACCTTCACAAAAATACCTCCGTCTTGTCCCTGAAAGTAAAGTCCATATTACTTTGAGATGGGGTTTTGAGCAGAGATTGTATTGAAATAATATAGTGATCTTTCTGTCCACAAATCTGTCTTAGTTTTCTGCCCCTCATCACAGTGGAATCTGAATGTCTAATGAAGAGAAATGATCAGTGAGGATTCAAGGAGAAAATCAATCTTCTTTTACTTAGGTCCTGCCTAGTTTCTACTGGTAAAAGTCTAGTGGATTAACACCCATTGTATTATTGCTGGTAAAAGCTATGGTATTGTAATGACAATGGCTGTGGTTTAGCTATGCTTATTTGTTTTATTAATCCCACAAAACTAAATGCAAAACAAATGCTGACACTATGAAAAATATAAATAATCTGTTCTGTTTTATTTGTAACTAATTTTGTAATCTCCTAAAATTTTATATATAAAATTATGTGGCTAAACAAACATACAAATGCACACACAATTTGAAGTACCAGTAACATGAACGGTAGGTTATAGCTAAAAGAGGAATATTTTTGCCAGTCAAACAAAAAGGAAAAAAAACCCACACCATAAAAATCCTGGTGTCAGACTTTGAAGAATCAAGTTATAAGAGAAATCAACAGAGAGGAACAGTCCAGGAAACTGGGAATTTTATGATGGCTTGGTAGAAGTTTTTTGAAATCTAGACAGATGCCAGATAAAGCTAGCTAGCTGAACCACATTTTTACCTTAGCATGAAATACTAATTCGTTGAAATAGAAACTTTTCATTGAAAAGGGTTGTTTTGATGATTCTTTCAAATAATCTTTTAAAATATTTTAAAAATAAATATAAGCTTTATTTCAAAATGACTTTACAAAATAAATTCTTTTGATTACTTTTATGTCAACATTAAATTGTAAGAATTATCCAAATGAGATATTATCAATTATACAAACAACTTTATTACAATTATTGTTTTGTTTTGGTTAGAATTTGTTTCTGCTCAGCTCCACAAAATTATTTGAGATAGGGCAGATCTCCAGTCTCCTGTTTTTGAGTATGTTTATGACTTTGTAGGTTTTTTTTTTTCCTTATAAACTGTAAAATAGATGGATTTAATTTGTATTTTACATGAAGAACTGATATTCTGTGTACCTTAAAAAAAAAAGTGAGAGTCTGAAGGATCAATTTCCATCATTCTTAATGTGAAGGTAAGACTTAGTAAAGTTTTTGGTATTTTCAGTTTGCTTTTCTCCACCTGCTGGAATGATGATATGATTTTCAATTAAGGATTTTTCCCTTCTTATTTTTAGTGAGATTCTTAATGGCTTTTAACACAAAGTGGTTTTTATTAAGTCAGATAAAACGATTAAAAATTGTTTTCTAATATTGCCCGTGCATTTCATTTTATATTCATCATGCCTTGGGCTTTCAGTTGAAAGCCCTTTGTGTCCACTGACTTCTGCATAGATAAGCTCTGGCATTTCCGAACATTCAATGTGTAGTTAGTTGCTATTTATAGTAATGTATATTTCTGTATTCCTGCAAACATTGAAACAAAAGGCTGGAACTGGCTGAAATGTAGGTGGTGTTAACAGCTTCAGCATCACTCAATTTTTACAGATGCTGTAAAGGTGTGCAGGGGCAAATGTCTCTCCAGTTTCCAACTCAGAAGTTTTCACTAAGCAAATAATAGAAAAAATGTTACTGCTCTCTTCTAACCCACAAACCAACCTGGGATCTGCAAGCCCAGCTTGATTCTCCTCTCATGTTGCCTGGTGACCTATAAAAAGATTCAGCCCCTCAAGCACACAATACTCTGTGTTTGTACTGTTTTGGGTGTGTATTTTCTTCCCCACAGACACAGTTTTGTAGTCCCAGCCTCTTCAAGTGAATCCTCAGGTATATATGTGTATCAGTGTAACCCAACAGAAAAAAAAGTGTTCTGAACAAGTCTTACTAAAGATAGCCTATGAACTTTTTTGTGGAGAGGAGTTTAAAAAACAAAACCTGAAAACTGTCTACAAAATATGGCAAATGTAGGAGTTTTCTAGGTTTTCGTTATGCAACTGAGACATACAAATGATTGGAAATCTTTATTTTGTGTTTTGTATATGTACCTATATACACACTTACAATAGAATTAGAGGTCCATAAGCACAATTTTTGACAAGTCATGGTTTTCTTGGCCTTCTGAGACTACTGCAAAAGCCTGCCAGTGATCTTGGGTGGGAGGCTTCCACTGCAAAAGTGAGTGTCTCAGTAGGTTTCGTTCTTGAAGGCTGAACACATCATTGGTCAGGTTGGACGGCTGTAGCCAAGGCTGAGGATGTGAGCACAGCGTGGCTCAGAGGGTGCATGGAGCTCTGCAGCTAATGATGGGTGGCCGTTGCCCACAGAGGAGTGATCACAGGCCGGAGGATAGAAAGTGTGGTTTTTAAGGCACAGATACCACACCTTGCTGGATTTGTGTTTCCGAAGATTGCCTCGCTATTCCTATGAATTCCATTTTGAGTGGAAAGTTGGAGCTGTGTGTTATTTTGACTGGATGGATCTGTCTGGCTGCTTTTTAAGTCAATATTTATTCACTGAAATTAATTTCACTTTTAGAAAGATGTAGCGTGTGATTTGCTTCCCCTCTGGCAATAGTGCTAAACAGTGTCAGCTTGCGTCCACTACAACTTTCTCTGCTTCTTCAAAAGATTGTCCAGTAGTGTGGACACAAGACCTAGACAAGTAATTAATTAACTATTCTAAAATTAATTATAATTCTTGCTTTACAAAGAAGCTTTGCAAGTTTTAGTGTATTGCCTCTATTTCTGCCCCACTACAGAACAGTATAGCTGTAGTGTATTGAAAACCATTTAGTTAATGTTAGCGAACCTTTTTGAGGCCAAACTGAACCCCTTACTATTTGTGGAGAGTAGTGATTTGTGTGTATATTCCTATGTGCAGTACGATGGTTTACCTGTAGGAGCAACTCCACACAACATGGTAAATACAGGATTCAAAAGTTCAGCACTTGCAAGAAAAAAGGGTATGCGTATTAAATATCCCCTTTTGCATCCTCAAAACCCATAAACATTAGATTAGCAGATATTGCCAGGGGGCGCATGGGTCTTTTTTTTTTTTTTTGTCTTTTTTTTTTTGTCTTTTTGTCTTTTTTTTTTGTCTGACATCAGATTGGAAAGAGTCACAGAAGACAGAGAAGACGGGTGTGGATCAACCATCCATAAACACTACCTTCTCCCCTGCTGCCCCTGCAATGTCAGCCTGCTGTTGTTGGTGAATGAATTACCTCTTCCAGGGAGGAGCAATTAGAATTTTTGTGGTAAAGAAGTCGCAGTTCAGCATTTGGCTTCTTATTAGTGAATTTTTATTGTTAAATGGAAAAGGATCCTATCGACAGCGCCTGCAGAATTCAGGCCTTCTGCTGGAAATGAGAGAAATAATAGTTTTAAGCTGACAAAGTAGGCTCTGAAATAGTCACACTACTGCTTTATATGAACATACTTCTACAGATTATATTTTTTTTTTAATATATATGAGTGGAAGCATAGAAAAATGTGGCAAGAAGGACTTTAGTCCTGACATTGTTAGAGATGAAAGCAGCTAAAAAAGGCCACTGGAATCTTCAGGGATCTTTGTGACTATTTGATGCCACCACATCTCTGCATGCACTCTGGACTCACCTGTACTACAAAGTTTTCCGTGGATATTTTTTTTTTTTTAATTATGCTGCCGTAAGTGCCACCTGCTGCGTGTAAAGAGCATTGGACTCATCTGCCAAGGGGGGAATGATGCTCTGTATGCAATGCACACACTTCACACAATATGGAGAGATCGTGTGGCCAATGTGCTGAAGTGTCTCGTCACAGGCAGGCCCTGACAAACTAAACTAAAGAAAACCCCAGGGACTCACTGAGCACTGTGGAATAGTTGTAGAACCATATGTATGATGTGAGAGGAACAAAAGCAGTTACAAGTTAATTGGTTTAATTGGTTTGGTGAAATAGGAAGGAAATGCTGAGTAGCATGCTGAGAGGCAGGTAACGATGTGTGCACAGGTGGGGGTAAGGAGGCAGTGACTTCAGCTGGCCATAGTCATCTGTCACCTTGAAGTGACACTTTCCAGGTTTTCTCTCCCGTCAGCTGGGCACCTCAGCACAACAGCTAGTTTGGCTTTGTGCCTCTTTGATGGTAAGCAGTTTCAAAAACTTCCAGCAGGGGGGCAAATATTAATGAAGAGGATAGCTACATAGTGAACATCCATGCTCACAGAGGCTGTCCTGGTATAAACAAGAGATTTGCATGACTTAGCTATGGGAGCACAGAAAGCGCTCTCTGAAACCGCTCCTGATTCTTGGTTATAACACAAGTTCATTCACATTCACAAAAACTCTTCAGACTTACTGGGACAACTCATCTGCCCGAATAGATAAGAGCGCTGCATTAAGCAGGAACTACTTGTTGTCCTGGTTTCAGCTGGGATAGATTTAATTTTCTTCCTAGTAGCTGGTATAGTGCTGTGTTTTGGATTTAGGATGAGAATAATGTTGATAGCATAGTGATATTTTAGTTGTTGCTAAGTAGCGTTTATACTAGTTAAGGACTTTTTCAGCTTCCCATGCTCTGCCAGGTGCACAAGAAGCTGGGAGGGAGCACTGCCAGGACAGCTGACCCAAACTGGCCAAAGGGCTATGCCATACCATATGACGTCATGCTCAGTATATAAGCTGGGGAGAGTTGGCTGAGATGCAGTGATCACTGCTTGGGGACTGGCTTGGCATCAGTCGGTGGGTGATGAGTGGTTGCATCACTTGTTTTTCCTGGGTTTTGTTCCTCTCTCTGTTGTTGTTGCTTTCCTTTTCACCACGCTATTATTATTATTATTATATTTTAATTATGAAACTGTTCTTTTCTCAACCCATGAGTTTTCTCACTTTTACCCTTCCTATTCTCTCCCCCATCTCACTGGGAGGGGGGGAAGGGTGAGCGAGCAGCTGTGTGATGCTTAGTTGCCGGCTGGGGTTAAGCCATGACACTCGATTTTGGACTTTGATAAGGATTAGATTTATAAAAGTATGTGCTGTCTTGACAGGAATGCTTTTAAAACCAGAGCTTTTAATATCTGAGACTAGAGCCTGCCTGTCCCCGAGCACAGGGCTGTGTCCCATGCAGGGGAATAACCTGTCTCAGCTCTTCTGAATGCAGAGCTAGCAGCTACATTTCTCATCAGATTGCTGTGACCATGATTTACATGAATTTGGACAGGTTGTTAGGGAAGTCAAGAACAGTCGTGAGAAACGTGTTTAGTTTAACAAACTAGTTAGAAGTGCTGATGCTTCTGGAAACAAAGTTTCTTTTTATTGTCCATTGAACACCTAGCGAGATTCAGAGTAACAGCTACCCTTGTGAAAGAGAAGATGAAATAAAAGATTATTTTATTACCTGAGAAACAGGTTTACTTCAGTCTTACCTTTCCATAGTGGCATATAAACCTTCTGTATGTCTTGGCACCAGAAACATATAACAATGAGTAGTTTTTGTTGTTGTGTTTTTTGGAGAGACCATCTGTGCAACGCAATGTAGATCTGCAGGAGTGCTTACGTTGCGGAAAATGGAGCTGGGAAATAGAGTTGAACTTTACAAACAGTTGGGTTTAATCTACACATAGCAATTACTTTTGCTGTCAGCAGTTTAAATTTACCGGTTCAGAAAGGTTTAAGAGAATCAGATTTCTTCTTTTATGATGAAGTATAAGCTACATGGAAATGAGGCTGTGCTGCCCAAAAGCTCCCCTTTAGTTCTACCACATAAGACAGGCTTGCAGGGACTTCTTATTAATTACCTGACTGTGGCTGTGGTGGGAGGTCCCAGCAAAGCCTGAAGGTCCATTATACTGGCTTTATGCACAAATACGTCATCTGCTGATGTCTGTGCCACGAGGAAATAATTCAAGGTAGGCAGGATAGACAGAGAAAATAAGTCAGTCCTAAGGATTCTTTTGCAGGAGGAAAAAAATTGCAATTGGAGATGTGCACTGCACATGTACTATTTACTCCTTATTTGTATTTATTAGCAATACCACCCAGCATGCTTGGCTGATAAACGAAGTCAGAAGGAGCAGGGTGGGACAACACCCTCAACACACTCGGGGTGGGAATGAGCTCATTTAAAGTGTTATAAGGTCCAGTCTGGATCTGGATAAGATCTGGGCCTCAAGACTTAAAGTGGATTTAATTGCCACTAAGCACATTGCTCTTCAATAAAAGGTCAGCATTATTCTACCACACATGGTATATGAATAAATTTTGCACTGTTCATATTTTGAATCCACAATATATGCATAATAATAAAAAAAAACCCAAACCTCTGACACCATTCCAAACTACTGTTGAGACTATCTAAAAAAGCGTCACTGATATTTCTGTGAAGTTGACCAGGCACAGACATATCTAAGTAAATATTCTCTTGGAAGAGCAAGAACAGAAAGTCTATTCCCTATAAAGAGAACCCAATGGAAAATTATGCAGCAAGAATCTGATTTACTGTTGTATTCCACAATTGTCTTAAGTGTAGTGCAGGTGAAATTGTGCAAGGGACCTTTGTAAGCTTAAGTTGCCATCTGTAGTAAGAAAAAAATCTTATGCTGGAACTAATTACATGACTTCAGGGATCTTGCAAAAAGAATATCCAGGGGATCCCCTTGGTGATCCATTCTTTCTCACAAATCAAAAAAGGTGAAGAAAAGAAAATCCTGGAGCCAAGCCAGCAGTGATGTGAATGATTTAGAACTAAAAGTCTTGTTTCTGAAAAAAAGCAGTGCCCTGGTCTGATGCTTCAGCCAAAAATGGTTGTAAAATTGGAATTGTTCATCTTCCCTCGAGGGCACTAATTCAGTCAGCCAGCAACAATCTGGGACAGCCACAAGTGCCTTAAAATAGCAGCATGAAAGAAGACAAAGTAAGTGTTAGGCAAACTCAGTCTTCCATGAATAATTTGAACAAAGAATCATTTGGCTGGAAGTTCCTGTTTCCAGGGCTAAGGAGTTGATTACATGGAATAAAGTCAAGCAAGGCAGCAGTGCTTTCTTGTACATAGTTAGAATATATATTTGATATGGATATAACAAACCTGGCATATATTTAGAAGTCTTCCATTTTTCAAGTTTCTAGTAACGTGTTTTGTCACATGAAATGTTCAATTTTTCACTAGATGAAGTGTTTCCAGTTTTCCTCAGGCACTTCTGAGAGCAACAATTGAAATGAAGCATTTGATGCACAAAACAGAGTTTCTCCCCAACCATAATCCAACAGTAAAGTGGTGGCAGTACTCTGACTGGCGGAGTCACCTGGTGGAATCAATGCCTTCCTCTTTCTAGGCTGTGAAAAATGTTTTACAACAGACTACTTTGGATAGTATCTTTAAAAGTAAGTTTAGAGGCAAGTCATCTCCATCATCAGTCATTTGTTTGGAGGGATTTTTCAGATAAATCCAGCGCTGCACTTCTATTTCCAGATAAAAACATTTGAAAACATTGTCTCAAATTTTAAAAGTCTTTTGAGAATCTGACTTATATACCTCAGTAAACATGGTACTTGGTGAATCAACTTTCTAGTGCTGTCGTGCACATCTGTGTGCTGGCATCTAAAGGTAGATATCTTAATCTCAAACTGAATCATGATTCTAGCTTGCATACATAAATCTCTATGTATAGAGCAATGTTTGAGTGTCATAACCTAGAGCTAAACCCCACCTATAAGGTCATGCTAAAAGGTGGTGTTCTTAGAAAGCAGTGCTGATGAAGGGGCAGCAGTTCATTAGCATATTGGCAGGACCTTGGCAGTGCAACGTGCTGTGGTGGAAAAGGTTAACTTGATCCTTGGGTGCTGGATAAGGATAGTAGGATAAGAAGGTGATTTTTGTCTGGCATTGCTGAGTAAGTGGATTTGTCACTTAGGTCTTCACAAACAAAATAAAATTTGGGAGAACATGGAACTGATTCATAACTACAAAAAATGTCTTACAGTGAGAGACTTAAGCAGCAGAAGGCTCTGTAAAAGAAGACAATGAAGTGGTTTGGTTGTTGGGGATAGGACTCTTCTGAGCAGAGAAAAGGGAGTGCTGAAGAGACTTTATTTTTGCAGAGAAGGGTGGAAATATCAAGATTTCAGAGTTTGGCTTAGTCACGCAGATTTTGTTTTTAACAGTAGATAAAACTATACACTTGAACAAATATTTAGAAAAAGGTGATTTCTTTAACCATTTAATATTTTTATTGGTCTTCTCTCAGATTACAAACCTTTAGTAAAACTCAGATACAGGTTTCTGCAGTAACTGGTAACATCTTGTCGGATAAGCCAATCTCCAAAATTCTTTCCTCTGGATCCTAAATCTAATTTAATGTCATCTTAAACTCAGTGCCTTTCTCTGCGTAGGTATAGATCTAGGCATATAGATGTCATTCTACACTACCAGGCACTGTTACTCATGTGTAAAGTCAGGTAATGATGTTCATTGTTCAAGAATAATATCTCTCCTATCTTAATTTATATGGACAGTTTTCAAAGCTACTTTTTGAATTATTTTGTCTACTTGCTATGATTTTCAGCTGAAATAAAAGCTATCATGCTTTCAGGTTACCTGTACTCATGCAATTTATTTACATACTTGTTTCCATTTAGAGATTTCACTGCTCGCTAAAATGAGGCTGTGTTATTACAGTTTTATAACTGAGAGAGGTCTAGAATATAAGATTTATTTTGGGATGTGAGCTAAGACACAGAAAAAGACTATTACTACCATAACTACAAGAAATACATTTGTTAATATTTAGTAGAAATAGCCCTTTTCTTTGATAGAGCAGCAATCCTGTAGCGTCAGACTAATGCCATTATGTCTGGCCATGGAGACCCCCCATATCGGAGGGCTATTTAGAAAAGGCTTTTCTGTCCCTTGAGGCTGAATTCTATTTTGTTCTTCACAACTGTGACCATGCAGTCACCCAGTAAGAACTATCCTGGGGGAAAAACCTCTGACCGTAACGGGAGAGCAGAGTTGTAAGCATCATAAGCCATCCCTGAGAAAGTGAGCAGGGGGGAATAATGAAAGCCCTAGCTCCTTTCCTTTCATATACTTGAGGTCTAGACTCGTTGTGTAACGTGTGTCTTGTAAGTCACAAAAAGCAACCATTGATCCAGAGGTTAAGTAGACAAAAGAAAGGAGAAGAAAGATGTAATTGCAAGGACAGATTAAACGATTCACCTGCTCTGAAACCTGACAGCATAGGAGCGCTGCTTTTCCTCTGCTCCTGAGACCTCTGCAGGGACAGAGGCACAGGGGTTAGAAGCACTATACTGGTATCTGTATGGGAGTGAGAAGATATGACCAGTTTGATTTGCATGTCTGGTTTATAGTATTTGGGTGTATTTCTGTTAAAGATAGCTGTGTTGTAAAGGTGAGAGAGCTGTAATAGTTATAAACATGTTGGGAAGGAAAAGCTTTTAAAACACAGCTAGTTTGCTTAAACATGCCTGCCTAGCAAGGCAGGAGCATTGGAGGGAAGAACACACAGGCAAGAAAGATAAAGATTGTTTCAAAAGAAAGAAGAGTTTATCTAGAAAGCTGCTTTTTGTGGCATTTACTGTGTGAATCTTGTAGGTAATTTCATGCTTTATAAAAGAATTAAAACTGTTGCTGGGATTCTGTGAGAGGAGGCACAGCAGACCAAAACAGAGATGGCTGCAGAACAAGATGGGTGAGAGAGCACAGTAGCAGACCCATCTGCATTAGGATCTGAAGCCTTGAATGCTTCTCCTAGTTTGGCCCTCTTACCAAGCACCAGCATTGTTATTTACGCTGGGGTAGATTTCATAGGGGCATCCTCTTTAGGGTAACAAACTGAGTTGAGGAAATCCACATTGTTATGTCAGTAAATATTACCAGGAATAGCAGGCGGAATTGGTCTGAAGTGGTCAATATCATGTGATTAATTATCTTTGCCTCTTGAATTATTTTGGATTTCCAGTTTGCTGTGGTGTTGTGTTGTCATTTTCTCTCCTTTGCATTTCCTAAGTATTTAAATACCTGTTTGCAAAATTCAGCAGATGGCATGTATAGATAATCCCCTCCTTGTCTGTTTATTTATTTTTAAGTAGGAACTCCTAGAAATGAGAGCTGGGAATTGTTGCCACTTGCTATATGCCAGCATGGAGGCTGATTATCTGGAAAACAACTTTGCAGAAAAGGACCTGGAGGTCCTGGTGGACACCAGGTTGAACATGAGCCAGCAATGTGCCTTGCAGCAAAGAAGGCAAAAGGTATCCTGGGCTGCATTAGGAGGAGTGCTGCCAGTAGGCTGAGGGAGGTGACCCTTCCCCTCTACTCAGCACTGGTGAGGCCACACCTGAAGCACTGTCCAGTTATGGGCTCCCCAATACAAGAGAGATAAGGACACAGAGGAGAGAGTCCAATGAAGGGCGACAAAGAGAAGGCTCAGGGGGATCTTTTCCATGTGTATAAATACCCGAAGTGAGAGTGTGAAGAAGACGGAGCCAGGCTCTTCTCAGTGGTGCCTAGTGACAGGACCAGAGCCAATGGGCACAAACTGAAACACTGGAGGGTCCATCTGAACATCAGGAAACAGTTTTTCGCTGTGAAGGTGACTGAGCA
Source organism: Theristicus caerulescens (assembly GCA_020745775.1). Taxonomy (NCBI): domain Eukaryota; kingdom Metazoa; phylum Chordata; class Aves; order Pelecaniformes; family Threskiornithidae; genus Theristicus; species Theristicus caerulescens. The sequence continues at coordinate 14,531,449 of CM036561.1, forward strand.
CTGGCACAGGCTGCCCAGGGAGGTGTTGGAGTCTCCATCCTTGGATATATTCAAAAGCCATCTGGACATGGTCCTGGGCAACTGGCTTTAGGTGACCCTCCTTGGGCAGGGGGCTTGGGCAAGATGACTTCCAGAGGTCCCTTCCAACTTCAACCATTCTGCGATTTGGTGATGAGACCTAGGTACGGACAATCATTTTCTGTCCTTTTGCTGAGACCTTTCATCTATTGTATAGATACCAAGGGCAATACCATCACAGTCATATCTGCAGGCAGATGCATTCTCACCCAAGTGCAGATAGACATTGAACTGGCCAGCTCATACTCCAGGCTGGCCAGACTCCCTTTCAGACTGGGTGTGCAAGCACTTTGATCGTTTCTGCAGTTCCTTCGGTAATGTATCAGACTTTTAGCCGGGTGTTTTAATCAGATCATGGTGCTATGCCCTGCTACCTGAAGCAAAACTAGGAAATGGTTAGAGTTCAGGTAGAGGAAGGATATAGACCTACCAGAATAGATAAACCCTTGATCTTCTTGGTCTGTGTTTTAACCTGTAATGGTAACTAGCTGTGTGATGGATCTTTGTTACTTACGTGTGCAATTCGTTCATTTCTGAGGTGAGAAACGTCTTCACAGTACCTTCAAAACTAGTTATGCTTTTAAAAAAACTTAGAAGCATTAAAGAAAAATAAGAAAGAAAAACATGAGGATTCTGCTTTTGGAAGCTTATTCTGTGGCTGGAAGGAAATTGTATTATCCATTGCATATATGCGCTTAACTAAATCTGTATGAGCCTCCTGAAAATAAATTAAAATGTCCTTTTTCTGTATGAAAAGCTCTTCAGTAAAGACAGTTAGTGTGACTGTTATGATTTTATTTGGATTCAAGCAAAGTCTTTTCATGCTATAGAAACTATTTTTGGCAGTATTTGAAAAATGACAGAGTAGATGGCGTTTAAAATGCAGCATCAGAGCAGATGAGAGTTTGGAAGGAAAAGCAGTTGGTGTCCTCCTCCCCTTTGCTTGTCTAGTGCTGTTGTGTTCCATATAATTAATAATAATAATAATATTGGCTCCCTTGTAAAATGACTATATTCAATTTTGTGGATCAATAATAAACAATAGAGTATATATCAAACGTGTGATAGCATATCTGTGTAGGCATTATTTAGACTCAAGCAAATTAAATTCAAGGTCTTGGTTCTAGCAAGTTGCTTAGTAAATTGAAGCTATCAAAAAGCATCTTTTCAAATACTTTAAGAACTGTGGATGAGAAGTACCATAAGATCTAAGTATTTTTATTGTAATTATTTGTTTCATCTTTAAACTTTTGCTTAGGATAGACTTGCAAAAATATTTATTAAAATATTTATTAAATACTTGTAGCCAATTAATTCCACTTTGCAGTTACTTTCAATTTGTTTGCACGAGTATTCAATAATTTTTTAAATTTAGTTTTAAAACTGTTTTTAAGGATTCTGCAGGCAGTGGTGAGCTTTTTTATTCTTAATCTGACATCAATATTTTGAATCTTACTAGATTTTCTTTTCTTTTCTTTCTTTTGAAACAAAATTGCTTTCTCAAATGTTCTCTTCCTACAAACTTGCCCTTGCTACAGATATTAAGTATGTTAGCATATCAAATCAATATGAATGATGCAGGGATATAAAAAATTAAGCAAATAATTTGTTTTTCTTTTTAATTGGAGCCAGTATTCAAAGAGAGTGTTATAATTACAGTTTCCCTTTACCTGGTTACCTAAACTGAATTTTGATCTATTAAGCACACAATCTTAATACTGTTGTGAGTTTTTATTTTCAGAGCATGTTCCACTCGAACCTCCTGGGGAGGTTTTATACTTTTTTAGAATGAAATAGTTCCACTTCATCTGTGAAATGCAGCAGAGCTAGATCCTCATAGCTGAATCAGCTGGAGAAGGAAAGGTAGAAATCTTAAACCTCTAATATTGTCATAAATTACTAAAATAAAGGAAGATAGCCAGCAAAACTAGAAAATATAGCTTTTTTTTCCAAAAATGTTAACTTGCCAGGAATCTGAAATATTTCATGCTGAGCATTTCCGAAGTAAACAATTTATACTGCAAATAATGGCATCATTCTGTGACAGCAGGACTTGTACAAATTGAAACCTATGTTGTACTAGGTAATCTTGCATTAAAATAGTTCTTCATTATATCTTATACACACATATCATTAAAGATTTCATTCTGAAGGAATCAATGTGATGGCAGAATAGTGGCTATCTTCTTGTCTCATGTATCCATTGCAATGCTTATTTCTATTTTGGTTCTGTTCTTGTAGCAAGAATAATATCAAAGAATAAAACTAAACTTGCTGATAATATGAAGATATGTTAAAGAACCATGGGCAATGGAATCTATGCCCTAGGCTTATCTGTTTCAGAGATAAATTTGGTAGGTTTATTTCTGAGTTTAATCTTAAATGGAAGGATCTAAAACAAATAAAATGGGATAGATGATTACTACAGGAGAAGTCTGCAATTACTGTAAAAGCACACTCCAGAGCAATGTTGTTGAACTTCCCCAAATGTTGAATCTGTTCTCCCTTTCTCAATACATCACCATTTCCCTGGAGGAGGCACAGGGAAGCCATGACCTTGGGGCTGGGTACAATCTATGGCTGCCAATTCATGCACCTTCCCAAGCATGTGATTTTTTTTTTTTTTTAATGTCATTGTAGGGCAAAACTAATGATTCATGGCTGCTAAAAATGTTTGAAAATGAAAGTTTGGAGAAAAACTCCAAATCCAAAGGTTTTGGATTATGCTTTTGTCTTCCCACACAAAACTGTGGATTGCAATTGTGTTAGTTGACCTGAACCTACCTGAAGATGACAACATAATGGAGAATGGCACATTTAACTGTGCTCAGCAGACATGATGACAAACATAGCCACTCATGTAATAGCCATGGTCTGCATTGTGTATGAAAACACAAATTTTGAAAACTGTGAGCACAAAGCAGCTCTGCAATGCAAGCAAACCCCATACTTCCAGAGAAGTCCTGCAGAGTCCCAGCAAGCTTCACTCCTTCCTCACCTTTCCCAAGCCAAAGTGCAACTTTCTGCAATACATCTCAGCTCTGCGTACCTCCTTCTCCATATGTCACATGCTTGCTTCATGCAGGCATTGCTACTGGATGGCTTTAGTCCTGCTTTTACTGTGTTTTAAAGCACTGGTAATGTCAGATTCAGGTGCATTTTTGAAATGTATCTTTAGAAGAGCATATATTGGCATTGTGAAGTCCCAGAATGTGCCAAATTAACTTTCCTGCTCTGTTCACTCTGGCACCTCTTTGCTTTCCCTCCTAGTGTCCCTGGGGGAAGACGACCAGCCTTACCTCTTGCCTTGGAAGTCGTGGTATGAGTTTTATTTAAGGCAAGGGAGAAGGTGTGAATTCCAAAGGGTTTTTACAATTTAGCAGGCTTCTAATAACCTCTGTCTGTGAGGGAATGCTGTACACCTTGCATTTCTTGATAATAATGCCAGGCAGGCAACATAATTTTTAATCTAGCATACTCTGTATTACTTCTGAGATTCTCCTATAACAAGCTAGGATAATTGGAATGCTTCCTTATTCTCATGGTTATCATCTGCCTGTAGTAATTATTTAGTAGCTATGGTCATTGTTTGTCATTTTATTTAAAAAAATTGTTTTACTGTCTTAGCTTCTATGTGATTGGGAAAGTTTTGGGCTTCAGGAGCAAACTATTTCCTTTGGCAATGAGATGCATGCACACACATGCAGGATATTCATCCTTGCTCTTGCTTTGAACAAAAAATGTTATTCAATTAAAAAAAAAAATCTTCTGAAGACAACTTAGACATGCCAGAGAACAGTTATATTTTTTTCCTTTCTTTGGCCATAGACTTCCAGTTGCATCTGGTCCCAAAATGCCATAACCAAATCACAAACCGTACTTCAAAGGAGGTCACAAAGCCATTGGTAATACCAGCATGGTATGGTTTTAAGTATGAACTTTGGTAGAAAGAGCTGAATATTTCCAGAATCTATGTTTCTTTGCATTTATTCAGTTTTTCTCATGAACCTTAGCTTGCCTGCTCCTCACTTCTAGCAATGTCAGGGCAAAGTGAACCAAACCGGTAAAGGTGACTCAGCTCACTGGAGAAAGGGAAGGGCTTCTAGCTTCCAGGCAGCATGGTTTGAAATAGCGATGCCTGACTATGGCAATTCAGGGTCACTGCCATTTCTTAATCATTTTCAAAGACTGAATTTCACATCATAGATCTTTTTATTTTGGGAAATCTGTTTTACTATTTAATACTATGTACCACCTGTGCCAGGTTGATGAAAGGGAATAGCTGTCTCCTTCCTGGGCTGGAGGCACAACCTTACCCAGCTCCTGATGCAGCCTGAGGTCTCAATAGCTTCTGCATCAGGGTGGTAAGAGCTTCCTCAAAAAGCAGTTTAGAGTGTTACTTTGCAGATTGCTGCACCCATACTCAAATCATAACTGTCCTCTCATGCTTGCACTGTAGAGATTTGTCTTCTGTGGGTAGAAGACAAGAGAAACTCTGTCAAGGCCATTAAGATAGTTTTCTCTGGTGTGCATATAGGGATCTTTCATTCAATAGGTTATATTGGATAAGTTTGTTTAGTCTATTAACTCTGAGGCACAGTCTGGTTGGTTGGTTTGTTTGTTTTTCTGAATGCGTATCAGAACTCTATTTTCACCTTACACTGACAAGCAGGTTAGATCATCTTCCCTCTTGTTCTTCAGAAGCTTTCAGAGATGCTAACTAAACATGGAGTCTGTCAGACAAATTCTGAAAAAAAACCTGGAAATTAAAAACTTTAAATGGAAGATGCTGCTAAATTTTATGTTTAGTAATCAACAGTAGGCTTCATTAGTTTTGCACCTTTTAAAGACACTTTTCCTATAGAATATTAAAAGGCAAACCAATTTGACTAAAAGAACAAAAAATAAATATAATGCTTTATAAATATAAATATATGGCTGAAGATATCCAGAAGTAAATTCAGACAACAGGAAAGGAAAGGAATGGTTTCCAAAACCAAACCATCCCACCCCTGTCCACAGTGGAACAAGACTCTCTTTAGTATTGCTTTCTTTTTCTTTATGAATTCAGTGAAGAGTTTTCTTCATGAAACTAGGATATTTGTGCTGAGTTCTCTTTTTGTATTTGTGATGTTATTTGAACTGAAATAAAATAAAATGTCTGCTACTAAAAAAACCTTCACCATTCAACAAATTTGGCTCAAGCACAATGCAATTCCCACTCCCATGAGACTTTAAGGAATTAAGCCCAGTTTAATAGTATTCATCTATACAGACTATAGTGAAATAGGAAAGAAATTAAAAGTATGATACAGTCTAGCTTAATGTTGCTTCTAGAACATAATCTGCTGTTTCTAGCCAGCATCTGCTTTATTTCTATTAGCATATGTAGATCTCCTTCTGGTCACAGATATATTAATGGAGGTTGAATCTGTTGCAATAGTCATGGCAAGGACTGGGTGTAATTCACAAGTTAGCATATATATATGAAATGTGTCCTTCTTCTTCTCATCCCAAAGGATATAAATCCCTTACATATTCTGCATGTACAGCCTGATTTGTTAGCTCAGACTTCTCATGTTCTCTCCTTTCAAAGACTCTTATGTCAGTGAAGCAGGCAATCATCCCATAAACAATGTCATTTACTAGTATTTAAGAGGATCTAATATTTCTTTTCTCTGCAAGATTTTTACTGCTTGCTGAGAAATAATACACCAGGCTAGTTTGTGCCAAGAGGATTAATATTTGCCTGAAAGATCAATATTAAACTGTAACGAAGTAATTCCTGCCCGTCATGTACAGTGCCCTTAATTTACCTTTTTTTTCTGCTGCTCAAGCAGTTGAAAATGACCAGACCTTTCTGAGTCTAATTTCAGAGAATTTGCATGATACATATAGAAACATATGTATTGAATAATGAACAATACTCTCAAATTGTCCATTTCTTGTTTTAAAGACTGATCTTACAAACTACTGGTTTTACTTTTTACAGTAAATTGGAAGCTATTTTCCCCACATTTGCTTTACATATTCTCCTAATTAAGGTAGAATAAAATGCATTTGGGACCTGAAATAAGCTATTTCTTTTCTGCAATCTGCATTTATAAATTGAATTATTTCATTTCAATCAACTGCACCCTCTAATTCAAAACTGTCAGTAATAACCATAAGCACCATCAGTACAAAAGATAATAATAAACAGGCTCTGATAGTCTAATTCCAAAGGTGACATTTCAGAGCTAGCATACTTTGTTTCACTATCTTTTTTTCTCAATAAATGAATATAGGCTTCTACAAGTGAAACTTTACAAGAGCAAGACCAAAGCTCTTTGGAAAAAGAAGATACTTTTCTCTTTTATAATTGACCATCTTATATGCACTTTCAAGTAAGCAAATAAAACAATTGATCTTACCATGCTCCATAGGTTGGCTTCAACAACTAAATGCTCAAACTACTACCGCTGCAGTTCAGAGAGCTTCAGTTGTTCACACCATTGTTGATTTGGTCTTTACCTGCTATGAAACTGTGCCTTCATGAAATTAACTGCATATTTTGATAAGAGGTGTTGCATTTAACTTGGTTTGAGCTCTTCAGTTTGTGTATTCTGTCTCAAACAGAAAGGCTGCCAAATCTCTATAGTCCTCAGGCACTAAAGCCATCTGTGATAAAAGTAATCAAGTTTGGGGTTTCTGGTTTGGGTTTATTGCTGTTCCAGGAATTAAGACACTTCCATGCTCCAATGTCTCATGTTACGTATTGTCCTGCCTCTTGGCAAGTGAAGTAAAAGTAGTTCTCAATCCTATTTAGCAGCTGGATGCTTAGGATCCACAACCTTGCAATACGCATTCAAACTTCCTTGCCCTGTCTCCCAACAGAAGTAGATAAGAATAAAACATGCCTATGGTCACTTCCCCAAGCATCTCTCAGGTATAAAAGAATTATAACATAATTTAAGTTGGAGGATGCCTTCAGAAGTCATCTAGTTCAACCCAGTGCTCAAAGTAGAGACATTCCTAAAACTGGGTCAGCTTGTTTGGGGCCTTCTCCAGCCAAGATATGAATATTTCCAGAAAGAATGATTCCACAGCCTTTAGGGAAATGGATCCTACCGCTCAGCCACTCTCATTGTGAAAAACATTGCCTTAAATTTAAACTGTATATTAGAGGTGCATTAAGATATATTTTAATCTCTGATTTAAGGTTATTCAGGAATTTCAGAATCCAGACTAGGATGAACTGTAGCCTAGGATTAGGGTTTTTAAATGTTATGGGACTGTAAACTTACCTCAAAACTGGACTATGGCCTGTTTTAATACACATTTTGACTGCATTTGTCAAAGCCTGTTTCTTGATTTCCAATCCACCAATGTCTCCTGACTCCTCCTTTACCATCTCCTCTGCTGAATTAAAGTCTTCTTGCCTGGTCCTGTACCTTCTCCTCCAAAGAAAGAACACAATAGAGAGGTAAGTAATGGAGACACCTTGCTAAACAAAGCACTCAGGCTGTCTGTTGTTTTGGTATATGGGAGATCAGTTCCCAGATTTATAAAGAGTAAAGAAGCGGATGGCTAACTAGCCATGGACTTGAAAACTGAAGTTATAAAAGCTGAGAATGTGAAAAGAAGGAGAAAGCGAGCTGGGGAACAATGCCAGAAAGAAGATTAAATGGAGAAAACTAAGAGTGGTTTGTTCTTGTCACACAGAATCATAAAATAGATGTATACTTGATTTCATAAGCAGATGGTTTCACTTTTTGTAGCACATTCTATAACAAATGAGAAGTGCTTTAAAATACAGTCAGGTAATTTTAAAATATAAATACAAAGAGTGCAGCATTGACATTCTTTAAATATGTGACTTTGAAATTGTGATTCTGCCAAATCTGAGAAATATAAATCTTCATGCAGCATGGCATATTATAATCCAAATATTTTGACTAAAATGGGATATGTGTCTGCCTCCTCCTGCTGCAGTGTTAAGTAAATGATGCTACTGAAGGCATAAGATGAATCTATTTGACTTTCTTCCCGACCAGTCTCTGTTACAGTTTTTCACTAGATCTGTAGCACCACACTTTGTAGTTCCTGTAAGGAATGTACTTGAAGTTTGTATAGCCATGGACCTCTGTGCAGCTCGGAAGAGAAATAAAAGGCAAACTTTGTTCATGATAATTTGGATTTAGCAGTCAGACAGTGATGCTAAGACAGAGAAAAATATTGGAAATAGAGTTACAAAATGAGATTTATGATAATCCTGTAAAAATATACAGATGACAAAACTTTCCATACTCTGACTTAAAAAAAACAGTGTTTTCCATAAACTCAATTTCATGTTTTATCTTTTAGTTATAGCAATGGAAAATGGAATATGAGTAAATTGTGAAGCAAAGAGAACTAGAGATAGATTTGGCTTTAAAACAGGACAATTCCAATTTTAAAGGAAATGATAGGAAAAATAAAACAGTATTGGTATTGTTTTCCAGATTAAATAACATAAACTTTATTATCTAAATTTTTTTAACTTTATTATGGATCATTAATTGTTTTGGCACATAATAGTTAAAAAGTGACAATGTTAAAATAACTGTCTAAGCTGTTAAGGAATTCTATATTTTTCAACATGAATTTGTTTTTAAACTATTATTATATTTGTTAATTCTAGCAGAAACTTAGGGAATTTATCATTGGAGGCTAAGTGACTTCTTAGCCAAATCTTTACTGGCTGTAAACAAGATTTAAAGAAATTGATTTTTTTGTTGTTGTTTTTATCAGTGTTTGATACATTAGAAACACTCTTCATTTATCTTTTCTGTGTAATGTAAAAGCAGGTACATGAATATATAAAACAGAACAGGTGTTCATCAGTTCTTCTGAAGAGGGCTATTGTATTTTTATTATCTCTTTATTATTTTGTACCTTTAGTTTCACTATTCCCTGACAAAAATCTTATCTAGAAAGTAAGACATTTCGGACACTAGGCTTTCCTTTGTTTTTAGGATGTATTTTTTTTTCAGTCCAGAGCAACATACTGGGAGAGGAGAGATGATGAAGAGACATACCTCAAATAAGAATTGCTGTAGCACATAGAAGAACCTTATGTTTATTGATGGTGAAGATTCCCATGGTTATTTATAGTAAAATGTGTTGTGAATGCTGGATACTTAAGAAACTTTTAAAAATTTGTATCACTTTGAGGGAGATGATAGAGAAGCAGCTTCACCTCTGTCTGGTATTTTTGACTGGTTTTGCTTTGGTTTTGCCATCAAGTGATTCAGCAGGGAGTGAAACTTAGATAGTCAGGTAATATTTCACTTATGGATGATGAAAGCCATGCTAACTAGAACTAACAAAAAATTGAATTGTTGAAGCTCTAGGTTTTGGGTCTTACTTTTAGTGGCATTGGATCCTTGGCCATATTCTGTAAAATTTCCATCTAATAATAATTTATGTATATTCTTCACTAGAAATTCAATAAAAGATCTTCACTTAAATTATAAATATAATTATAAATTATATACTCTTTCCATTCCAACAATATTTTCCCAAGCATTTCTATTAATAATTTTTAGCCAGATAATAATTTGCTGTCAAAAAATAGTTATGTTTCTTAAGGAGAGAGCTATATCTTCTGTTACTGTATGTACATTATTAAACAAATCAGACTTAAAAATAATCATCAACACAGTCTTAGGTCTAAAGATTAAAGAAAATTTGGGGGCAGTTTTCTTCTGTGATTTACTGCATCCTTCTGGCTTACTATACATATTGATATAGTCACAGTTGCATACCCTTTATTGACCCATAAGATTTGACCTAGCCTCACATATAGAGTTGTATTGGGTTTGTGTGGCAAGGTTTTGGTCGCAGGGAGGTTACAGGGTGGCTTCTGTGAGAAGCTGCTAGAAGCTTCCCCTGTGTCTGATAGAGCCAATGCCAGCCAGCTCCAAGATGGACCCGCCACTGGCCAAGGCTGAGCCCATCAGCGACAGTGGTAGCATCTCTGGGACAACATATTTAAGAAGGTGTCACAGATGAGTGCTTAGGCTGCTCAGAGAATCACCGTCAAAGATATTTGCAAATAGTGATTTTAATAGAAATCTATAAAAGTGTGATTTAACAGAGTTCAATGGCAAGGTTCACTCTATTACTTATTAAATTAATGGAATATATTTATAAAGGAGAAAAAAAAAAAGAAAATAGCTAGCAGCAGTTTAAGGTCTATTCACAGTTAAAGAGAGAATGACAGGAATTAAACAATAACTAATCATTAATTAATCTAGCATCTACAAAGTGATTAAATGAGGTCTACTACAATATTTGACTTGATTTACACACACATACACACAATATGCACAGTTAAAGGCACCTATAAAAATTCCCCCCAGGTTTAGTGAAATACTCACTTTAAATGGCTGTCTCAGTGGGAGAAAGTTGAACCTCAAAGAGCAAATAGCGCCAGAGATCAGCCCAGGTCCTGTTGACAGGCCTCCGTATGCAAACCTAAAGAGTTCGCTGCTCTGAGAGGCGTCCCGCTCAGAGAGAGATTCTGGTGCAGCCCGCTGCAGTCCAGGAGAGCTCAAAGGGTCTCACTTGGTACCACTGTTTATAGGGTCATGAGATGATTGACTTTAGGCATCAGTAAATTTCCATTCTACTTTCACAACCCATGTTGGAAATTACTAAAGTTCTCAAAAATTCCAGTGATGCTGGTACAGATCCTCCTGAGTTACAACCCAGATAAGATAAGCCCCAAGGCTGTCAGGAGGTGACTGGTACAGACGAAAAATATGTTCCAAGGTTGTCAGGGCTGCCTCCCTGGGACAGACAGTGCCGATCCCACCTCAGCCATGTAAGAGTTTCTGATACGGTCAAGGGATGCTTAACTGTCAAACTCGTTACACAAAGGCCAAGTTTTGATGGGAGTTACTGAGATTGTAAAACAGCTTCGCTTCCCGTGCTCTGCCAGGTGCACCAGAAGAAAAGGGATGGGGGAGAATGCACCACCACAGAAGGGGAAAAAAACCCTGCACAATTGCAGCTGGAGAGAGGAATGAGAATATGTGAGAGGAACAACTCTGCAGACACCAAGGTCAGTGAAGAAGGAGGGGGAGGAGGTGCTCCAGGTGACACAGCAGAGATTCCCCTGCAGCCCTGGTGAAGACCATGGTGAGGCAGGCTGTCCCTCTGCAGCCTATGGAGGTCCACGGTGGAGCAGATATCCACCTGCAGCCTGTGGAGGACCCCACGCTGGAGCAGGTGGATGCCCAAAGGAGGCTGTTACCCTGTGGGAAGCCCATGCTGGAACAGGCTCCTGGCAGGACCTGTGACCCATGGGGAGAGGAGCCCACGCTGGAGCAGGTTTGCTGGCAGGACTTGTGACCCCATGGGGGACCCACGCTGCAGCAGTCTGTTCCTGAAGGACTGCACCCCATGGAAGGGACCCACGCTGGAGCAGTTTCATGAAGAACTGCAGCCTGTGGGAAGGACTCACGTTGAAGAAGTTCATGGAGGACTGTGTCCTGTGGGAGGCACCCCACGCTGGAGCAGGGGAAGAGTGTGAGGAGTCCTCCCCCTGAGGAGAAAGGAGCGGCAGAGACAATGTGTGAGGAACTGTCCACAAGCCCCATTCCCTGTCCCCTTGTGCAGCTCGGAGGGAGGAGGTCGAGAATTCGGGAGTGAAATTGAGCCCAGGAAGAAGGGAGGGGTGGGGGAAGGTGTTTTAAGATTTAGTTTTATTTCTCATTATCCTGCTCTGACTTGATTGGCAATAAATTAAATTAATTTCCCTAAGTCAAGTCTGTTTTGCCCTTGACAGTAATTGGTGAGTGATCTCTCCCTGTCCTTATCTTGACCCATGAGCCTTTCATCATATTTTCTCTCCCCTGTCCAGCTGAGGAGGGGGAGTGACAGAGTGGCTTTGGTGGGCACCTGGTGTCCAGCCAGGGTCAACCCACCACAAGAGTCTAAAATGTTTATAAGAAAATTACAAACATTATTAAACATTTCACTGTGCAAGTTAATGAAAGGGCCCTTCTGCAGTCCAGGACAAATTTCACGTGCACCTTAAGGCTGTGTAATTCTCATCTTCCGCAACAGTGCACACACCACTGTGTTTGCATATTTCCTATTTCCTTGTGGACTTCCATCATGAAGCTATTGCAGTTTAAGCTCCCTGTGCTCAGCTTCCAAGTTACTGTTGCCCAGGATGAGCTTTACTTAAGCTTTCCTATTTTTTGTTTCTGAGTCAAATTTAGTATATAAGGTATCTGATGCCAGCTGTGTAAAAAAATCTCCTATGCATTTATACACAAATGTGTACTTCATGATGTCACCCTTAAAGCCCACAGGGTCTGTAAGAGGATGGCAAAATGTGTTTCACTTTGAAAATATCAGTATTTCACCGGTCGGAACGGAGGAAGCCTCACCTCTCACAAATACCTACAAGAGCCTCTGTAGATCAATGACCTGCCATTAGCTGGGTTTGAGCTGGTGACCTTGACATAAAAGCCTACATATCTAAAAATGAATCTCCAGATTCAACTGGTTCTTGACACTTCTGCTCTTTATCGCCTGTGCTTTTCCTCCACCGAGAAAATGCTGGGGTCATTCACATGTCAGTAAGTCCTGGTCCCATGGATACAGCTCCTACACGTTTTTGCAGAGCTCTTAATACCTCTCGCAGTAGCTGCAGACTTTGTCATGCCGTCTGCTCATCTACAGGTGGCAGCAGGACAACTTCTTGTGTCCGGTGACTGCCAGGGCCCAGGGCCTGATCCTGCCGGCCCAGGTGTGGTGCAGAGCTCTTGCATTCGGTGGCACTTTCTCCTTCAAATGCCAATCCTTATCTTACTTTGCAACTATGAACATTGTTTTAATACCTCGTTCATGGGTAGATGAGCTGTTCTTTTGCTTTTTAAAGTGTTGTTAGTAGTTTTACAGTATTACTGCTATGGTAATGTCTTGTCATCTTTATAGAATACAGCAAATTGCCTTTGTACCCCTGCAAGTCCAGTGGCTCAGAAGAAAAACTTCACCCTCTCCATGCCTTTTGCGGTGGTATGAACATTTGAATTTCTTTGGATTTGCCAGACTATGTCAGGAAAGAAACTTTCAAGGTAACACTCAACTGATTTAAGATTAAATACAGTTTCATAGCTGTTTTCTAACTGTGAAGTAAACAGAAAGACAAAGTGCTCTTGAGATAATACATGTGGGATGTGGTGATCTAAACAGAAAATTTTAGTTGTGTGCTGTGGTCTAACATATAAAGTACATGGCTCAGTCGTCCTGACTTTCCCAAAGAGGCTTCTCTTAGGTCTAGTTCTAGGTTTGTTTATCTCTGTTGAGGAAATTAAGCCTTTTCTGTGTCCCAAGGAAGAAACGTGAAGGAATCCCACTATCGATCACATTTTCTCATGTGTTTTCCTCTACAAACTAACAGCTATAACCAGACTGATAAATAAAATGAGACAGGGGCTGTTCTCTGGCCTGAGGCCAACTGGCATGACACAGAACGTATCCCTCCAGCTTGAATTCTCTTACACCCCCAAAAGAGGATGACTGCATAAAAAGTGTCTCCTGGGGCTCAGCTAACCCCCAAACTATGCCCAGGCACTGGGGGGAGCCTGCACTAATGTTGTGACATGGAGCTTGCTAAATGTCAAACAGTACAGACAATTGCATGCCAGTGCTTGGGCCCGTGCCCTCACCCTTTTATTTCCTGGAATAGATGTGGCTAATTTGGATGATCACACCCATCCCACCCCAAATACTCCCTTTTCATTTTAAGATGTTATATAATAAAAATTATATTGATTCAGTCCTGGATTAAGGATTAAATACATAAAAGTTTTAGTAGTATTATTTTTCAGCATAATTTGCTTTCCTCCCTTGTATTTTATGAAAAAAAAACCACCAAACACCCACAACCCTTCCCCGCCAAAAAAACCAGCCAATCTGTTATCAGCCGGTCTGCAGACACAACAAATTTATAACATTGCTTAACAGTTATCTTTGCCAATTAGTCCACTTCAGTGTGACTTCAACTAACAGGTGCATTTAAAATCAGTGTGACTGCTTTCTTCATACTCTCAGGGAAAAGGATATGTTTCTGAATTAGACTTTGGAAAAAAGAAAATAAATCTAGCTCTGTTGCCTAGCTGTCTGCGTGATTGAAAGCCAGTCCTGAAGAGGCTGATGCAAAGAGAATGCCTGTGACTGGGAATTGTATGTGTGTCTGAACAAAGAGATGAAAATCAGTGAAAGAAACACTAATTAGCTCTTATGAATGTTTTAGTTTTTAAATCACCTCTCAAGGAAAAAAAATCCCTGGATTATAATTAAGCTAAAGAAAAAACACATCTCATTTCAGATGTTAAGGAATTTGTAGAATTTCTCTTGATGCTGCATCTAGAGAAAGTTAATATGAGTGTGATAAGGAAATATCAATCCTCTTTCTGTGCCTGTGTGTATGCACATGGATTTAAGCAGTCACATTTTAAGTGTAACCAACAGCTGTTCATATGATATAGCATGTAGATGATGTCATTTAGGCTTTCTCCAGTATGCCAGGCAGGATATAAATATAAAATGTAATATGTCTCTGTCCGTATTTACAGCTGTAAAACATGACTAAAAAGGAAATAAAGGAAAAAAAAATCATGGCTTTAATGTTATTTTCTACATGCCTACCCATCTTTGAGCTTAAATATTAATAAAGCCATTTTACATGAGTAAATTATTAAAGCTTTCAGACCTAGTCAGAACAAAGACATGTCAAAGCGAGGTTTTGATTTCAAGCTTTGTCAGTTTTGAATGTAACACTCAGGTTTTGTTCTGTGTCATTAGTCAATTTTATCATAGATTCTCAGTCAGAAAATTCACCAGTGTTACTTATCTCCTGTAAAACAGATTTTGGTCTTCATTCCCTGTCTGAGGCTTGTTTAAAAGAGAAATTAGCGTACACTAAGGTAGGCTACGCAATCACAGTTTCTAGCTAGTTTGCATTAACTCCCCGTCAGTCTCTGCCTGGTTCTGTAGCGGTAAACCAAGCATGATCAGGGAACAGACCTTGAGCACTGGTGTGCGATCATGTTGGTAAACTGTTGTCATGGTCCCTAGTATGTTTTTGGCCAGTGTCAAGCAAAAATGTTCCAAACAATGAGTGGTCATGATTTAGCAGTTTGCAGAGGTGAAGGGCAATTCCCATCAACAGTCCGTGTGTGGCCCCCTCATTTGGGTGGGAACAGGTTCACCTCTACCCTGCCATCCTCAGAGCATAAGAATGGAGGCTTATTTTTTTTATTTCCTTGTGTATATGTACCTTCTTACTCCACACTAAATGTGAGCTAGCTTCCTCCACTTTTAAAATAATGTATTTCATAAAAAGACTTCTAGTTGTTGGATGTGTTTGCAGGAAGAAGTAGTGCAGCGTAGCGACTCTGCTCTAAAAATCACATTCCCAGTTGCCGCAAAAGAACTATTAGGGGAAGACAAGCCCTTAACAGGTAAAAGGCAAGAATCATTTGCTTAAATGTAAAAAGGCTGTTTTATCAGTCAGTTAAAAAGAATAAGATAATTTACTTTTTAATTGGGATGTTTTGATAAGAAGGTCCAATCAGCAGTGATAATCCATAATCATTTTAGATTCATCTTGTAGGCAGCACAAATTATGTATTTCACTACTTAATTGTGAATTGTGTTTTTTTTTTTTTAACTCAGCAAAAAGTGAGTTCCATATTAGTTCCCCATTTTGATTATGCGTGTACTTTTCTGCTGAGTTTCTGTTTCTGGGATAATCAAGCAGAGATCCTATTTCCCATGAACACAAATATGAGTTTTCCTTCTGCACATGATATCCTGCAAATGTTTGTAAGCTGCTGGCTAATTTTCTAACCCTCTGTCTTGCATTTCCAAATCTTGTACTCACTACCAAAATCTGCTGAATGTCTTGTCTTGCTCTGCTAACTCACTGCTATGTTATCCCCTGTCTTGCTGTGCTAACTCACTGCTGTGTTATCCCAGGGTTACCTCTGCCTGCAAAACTTTGTTCCTGGTATTTCCCACAGTCCATGTTATTAACTCACAGAAGGAACTGATCGAATTTAATTTGAAGATTTCGAGCTGACAAGTCCTCAGGTGTCCACATCTTTTCTTTCTCTCCCTATGTTTCCTGACACTGAAGGTGAAAGTTAGGGCAAGAAAAACAAATCTCTGCTAGGATATGATATTTTTACTTTTTAGCTGTCTTCAAGTTTTGTGTCAGGAAGACTTTTCCTGTTAAACTACACTTGATTAAGGGAGAAAAACTAAGGATGGTTCAGAAAAATATTAAACTATCCTGGTCCATTATAAGTATATTATAAAGGTGGGATCATCTCACCTGACTTAAGACATTTTATTGCAGGATTCACTCTCTCTGGGTTCTCTTTTTAGTTATTGAGAGCAAGATGATCTGATTTAGACTTTTAGCCAGAAAAGAATTCCTGAAGTCATAAAAATAATGTGAAAACTGTGGGCAGGAGGGGGAAAAAATGCCAAAGAGTATTGTCCACTGCAGAGACTGCAGTGTGGACTTCTTTGATGGTGGGCAGTAGAGAATTCACATGTGAGATAGCCCTTTTAAGTATTCCCAATTTTGAGAAAAGATACAATCACAGCATCAGTCAACAACAGGCACGAATCAAGACAAACCAGGCTTCATCAACTCCTGTGATCATGGAACTATTTGTTTTATAGAGCAAAGTCTGTGATTCAGATGAACAGAAAATGAAATGTTAAAAATTAAACAATGTGGTTTAAAATGTGCTTATTCAGTTCTGCTACCAGGTTTGGAAGAGACCAGGATACAATTTTATGAATGCAACATTTCATTTAACACAATTTTTTTTCCTGAGTTTTTCCTTTCTTCCACCATATTTTCTGTAGCCTAAATTGCAAGTGGAGAGTTCTGTATGAGCCACTGTGGTCCTGACATGCTGTTATGATTAGTATCTAACTGTCGCGAAGTAGAAATTAAGCCCATCTGTCCTGGAATGTAGTGATACAGAACTGGGACATATACTGGTTTTTTTTGTTTGGTTGGTTTTTTTTCTTAAAGTGTAATTTCTCATATTGACCATAACAAAATAATTAGGACCTTGGAGAACACTTTCATCTTAGGATTTGTAAAGCACTGGCTGAGGCAATTTCAGAAAAGTTCTCACTGATAATTTTTGAGAGGTATACGAAATACCAGAAGGCTAAAACCAGGCAAATACAGTGTGCACCTTTGAAGAGGTAGGAAAAGGAGAAGGGGTTTATAAACCAGACACTTATCTTCAATTTCCTCAATAATTCTGGAAGGTAAGAGATCTCTCTATAGAAATAAATTGTAGATATCATATATCTTAGCTTCAGAAAGGTTTTTAGCAGTTTCACCCAGCTTACTTATAAACAAGCTATTGAGACATGTTCTTGAGAAAAGTATTGTAGCATGGGTGCAAAAGCGGTTATATGAATATACAGAGAGAGTAGTTTTAACTGATTTTTTTTTTTTCAAAATAGAAATGTAAGGCATCTGGATTTAGTATTATTAAAAACTGTTATTAACCACTTGAATTATTGCTGTTTCAGACTATGTGAAACCAGGATAGAATTAAATTATTTTGATGGAAGGATTAGAATTCAGCAGGTCTTAATAGATTGGAGATATGATATGGAAACAATATGAAGCTGTTCAAGACAACACAAGGTATTGTAATTTAGCAGGAACAACCGACTACAGATATGGATCTGTAAAGCGATATGACTGCACTGTCTAGTATTGGAAAGCCTTTCACAGGAATGCTGTGTTCTCTTCTGGGCACTGAATAAACTTCAGGGAAGATACAGACCAACCGGAGATGGTTGAGAAAACATGACATATAAAAAAAATCATTGAGACTGTGAATGCTTACTGGACTTAAGAGATATTTAATAGGGACACGATTACTGTCCAGAGTTACACAATTTTGTTGTAAAGAAGAGGTGACCTTTCCTACAGGTTCAGGGCAGATAAGAAGTAATCTGTTTGAGTTGCAGCAAGAAAAATTCAGTTTACACATTTGGAAAAATATTTGAACTGTAAGCATAATGTAGTACTGGAATAAATCTCCTGGGAAGATTGCAGATTCCTTGCCACTGAGTATCTTTACTAAGAGAAAACATCTGAGAGCTGTCAACTTAGAATAGTTTTTGAGGTCCATTTTTTTGCCATTTTTACTAAAGTCTGTGAATTTGGTGGATTGTGTTTTCTGCAGGAAGCATAACTTGAATATTTGCTGAGTATGTGTGAATTGCATGGCTTCATTACTGGCTGAACATAACTTTCAGCATCGGCCAATTTTCTCTCCATGTTTGCCCATAGAAAAGACAAGATAACAATAGTTGTGGGTATGCTCTTTCTTCAAAAATGTTTAATTTTTTTTTGTTTAATCTATTGTTTTGATGAGTAATATAAAAAAAAAAATTACAGAGTGGTTGTAAAACCCCATGTGATAGTTCCTAATTGGAATATGTTTCTTGGTGCAAACCAATGATTTACATTAGCTGAATAAGGTGTTCAGTTTTGAAAAAGGTCATTTGTTGCATACAATGTAGCAGGTGGTTGACTTGTTACCAGTCTATTCCTTCACTTTAAATTCCAGGGTCATTGCTTACATCCTGCTATCTTCCCTAATAGCGTATTTTTTTATCAGCTCCTTGTAGGCTGGAAATAACCCATGGCTTAGAATTATCTTCAGAGAAATGTTTCTGTTACTTAGGTGTTTTTTGGTTTTGGGTTTTTTTTTTTTTTTGACTTAAGAAAGTGTTTACTGCTTCACTAGCACAGGGAGTAAATAAAATGAAATATGAAGAATAAAGGATGGAAGAAATACAACTCAAAATTAATAAAATAAATGATACATGGCACATATTTGATGAGATAAGAAGGATCTATCTGTTAAAAGAGTTAAAGCACTTTTTGTAGAACATTTCACATATGTTCACTTGCTCACAGAGATATCCATTAGCCCTTTGTACTGATCCTCAGCATGGCTGCAGACCTTTGTTCGAATATAGGATACTGCTGTTATCTATTGCAACTGAGACTGTGAATTACAGACTGTTTTTCTGCCTATTTGAATTATATATATGTTACAACAGCATGGTTGGGTTTTTTTGTTAAGAGGAACTTGGATGTTTTTAGTATATTTTCTTTTTATACAGGTCCATAATGAAGAAAGATGTTGACCCACCCATGGATGAAGACTCTCAGTCCTGGTTCTCTTCTATGCCTTTACATATCCTTTACATGTCCATAAAGCTTTTGAAGATGGTGATCAAATTGGTGGTTTGGGTTTTTTTGGTTAACTATGGGAGATACAGCTGTTCAGCACCTCACCACAGGCAATACAAAGAAGTCATTAAGGCAGACAACCTGATTTTCATCATGAAATTGAACTGTGTTTTGAAGTTTAATCTAATTTGAATCTTTAGAGCAAAACCAAGGAAATTTAATACTTACCTCTTTCTTTTTTCATTTAACAATTTACATTAGGTTTCTGTACATTTTTATTTATATTTCCTATATATATTTTGGTGGCTCTCTAGAACCTTTCAACTGTTAAGTGATTATCTGAACTTTTGACATTTGTAAGGGAGAAAGCTCTCAAGCTTTATTCTATACATTTTGTCATATTTATTTTAATTGCTTTTCTTTCAATTATGCACCACTAAAAATTGGTGTTTCCATCCTCAGTTGCATTTCCTAGGAAAGATTTACCAGTTTAATGAAACAATAGTTTCATAGAAGCAAAGAGAACATTTATAGGCCTGAAATATACCACTCCAAAAGCAGTGATAACAAAAATTACTTCACTGGGACTTGTCGGAATAGCTGGCATGGGGCTGAGTTTGGAGGGGACAAGGTGAAAACCAGGCAGGCCAGTCTGTCTTCTTGAATCTGTTCCTAAAGTTCATGTGCAGCTCCAGCTTCTCTTCTGGAGGCTGCATGGGAGTGATGTTCTTCATCATAGCAGAAACTCCTTGAAACTGGACCAGGTTCTGCTAATTACACCTGGAACCAGAAACACATCCTCTCTTTAACTTAATAACCCCCTTGCTGCAGATTGAAGACAGGTAAGTTGTAAAGTCAAATAGTCAAAATTGGAAAATGAATGTATCTATTTGGCCATTTCCCAGTTTCAAGTCAGAAGCTCTGTGCATATACAGTGTGTTATTGACTCTAAATATAAGCTTATGAATTTTTTTTCCCCACAGAATGCCTGCCTCATTCAAGGAAAAGAACAGAAATGCAAAGGGAAAGATCTGAGATTGTGCAGGCTAATACAAATCTGACATTTGCTTTTTACTCACTTGAGAACCCAAACAACTGATTTTCATTAACATTAATTTTAGGTTTGTAAACAAGCATATACTCATAAGCAAAAAAGTAACTATGTACAGTAAGAAGTCTGTACAGGGGACATATTAATGTACAAGGGATTTATGGGTTACCTTTGACAGCTGTTGTAGACTTCTCTGTGACTTCTTGTGTATGTGTTCCCCAAAGTGAAACACATTTTTCTTTCCTGCTTCTTTGCTTATTTACCCAATTCCCAGAAAAGAAAACTGCATAGTGCACCTGGGATACAGAAAGTCTTCACCATACTTATGTCTTATATTTCTTTGCCTTTAGGTTGTACCGCTCTGGGGCTTGATTTTTTTTCTGTCTTATGTACACTGTAAAAAAACAGCATAAAGAAGCAAACTGGGGACTTTCTGTGAATTATAAGATAAATATTTATGTGTCTAATGAACTATCTATCTTTGGGTTTGACACACTTCACCCATAACTATGTGAAAGAATGAAATCGAACACAGAAAGTTACTGATGGAAGAACAGGATGGGTTTAAACAGCACAGGTTTAGAAAGGTATGAGATGTGCTTTTGGATGAAAGAGAGAATTCAACCTGATTTTTCACACATATTTTCTACATGGGTTACAAGTCCATTAGGGAATGAACTGAGACTTCAACCCTACTCACGTAAGTAATTGGATGTTTTCAATAATGATTTTGAGTTGCTTTTGAGATGGTCTAGCTCTGAAACAGAGATTTCAGAGAGAAAAGGTTCATGTCCCATTAATCTCCTGATAGTATATCTGTCTTGTAGCACAATGGGAGTTTTGTTCAGGTTTTATAATCTTTAATTTTTATGAGATTAGTTGGTTAGTCTTGTTCTCTCTTTCTCTCTTCCCCCCCTGCCTTTTTTTCCTAGGCTTGGTTTGGAAAATATAATCAGGTACAGCAGGGAGAGTTATTAATCTATTTAAGAGGAAATTAATTTGACATGAAGTGCCTTTGTTTAGAAGAGCACAACTGCATTGTCCTGCATGCTGTGGGCTTTGTGCTTTGAAAATTTATTCTTTTGATAAGATTTAATTAAAGTCAATTCCACATACACTTGAATGTTTTACAATTTCATAACAAACAGTATCATTACTAGTGGCTGCAATTTTTGTCATGTAACTGCCTTTATGATGTTATAAACAGGAGCCTATGACTTCCCATTATAAACCAGAAGGAGGAGGAGGTAAAGATTTGATTGTATGACAGGGAGAGAGAAAGCTTTATGTCTTGAAAGTGCCATCTTAGTACCTAACAAACTTTGGACAAGAAGTACAAGAAAACCTATTCACAACCCATTTGAATGAATATGAAATCCATATTTTCTCTGATGCTTTTATCTCTTTCAAAAGCAAAATATATATTTTTTTAAATGAGTGTCAGCTGTTAAAGATGTATCTTAAAATACCTGTGAACATTTACCCAGTGATGTTCCTAAATATCCAGTCTACTTTGGTTAGGACCACACCAGAATATGACTTCATAGCAGAATTGAAACACTACTATATCCACATTGTGGTGAAGTTAAAGGTTACTGATTATGATGGTTATTAATGATATTAATGATGGATATTATGATGATGGATATTAATGAATCTTTCCGACAGGGTAGCTTCAGCTGTAACTTAACATCTCTAGGAGCTATTGTTCTCAAATGTTATTGTTGGGCCCCTTTTTATGTTATTACCTGAGTCAGCATCCCAGCTGCCGCTGCTGCTCCCTGAGCCCCCAGCACCACTGTTGTGCTGACATCCAGCCTCCTCTGGAATGACATCCATGGCTCCCTGTTCCCTTGCAGAACTGACCTGGGCCTGAGCTCCGACAAACCTGGCACTGGCCTCAATGCAGTAGGCTCCCCTTACAAATATCATGGTCCAACTTCCAGTATTTCCCTGTATTTTCCCACAGATTAAGTTACTTTCTGTTCTCCCACCCAAACTTCTTCCATAACACACCCAGTCCAGGCCTGGAGAGGACTGACACTTGACTCCAACCATTGCCTACATAGACCTCCTCTGCAGCCCTGTTTCCAGCAATTCCCCTAATTCCTGCAGCCTCTTGCAGTCTTGCCCCAAAACTTACCTCTAGCCAGTGAGCCTGGACTGCTTACACCAGAAAAGAAGTAATCTTTCTGATGTCTTATTAGCTCATCATGGCAGAGGATGGATAGAGGAGCTGGTGATGAATCAGAGCTGCTTTTGTCGCTACTCATGTCCTTGTCCTGGTGCCTGTTGACTCTAGGTAAATACTGGGCTCTTCCTGGGGCAGTTGCAGGGTAGAGAACTTCCATTGAATGGAGTGATCAAGTGAGAGAGATATGACATAGAAAAGATCAGAGGTGAGTGTTGGACGGAGTTCTCTTGGGGTTTCTCACAGTTTGGAGAAGAATCACCTCCCACTTTGAGAACTTTGAAGTATTCTTATGGAAAGATGGTCTATCTAAATGACTGCTGCATAGTTTAGGAGAATTAGAAGCACTGTTTGAGGTGCACAGAGCCCAGATTGGGGAGTGAATTTTTCATACATACTACATTTCTTTTCCTATGTTTTAAAAAAAAAGTGATCTGGAGTTTGACATGAGCATTTGAGATAATTGCCTGTGTAATGAACACACTAGGATGAACAAGGTGACTTATGACATGTCATCTACCAGCCTGCAGTGGTCTGGTGTGTAACCAGGAGGTCTATGCCAGAATGAAAGCATCACAGCAAGATAAAATTCAGAAAGACTTTTTTTTTTTTTTTTTTAATTTCAATTAGTGACTAAAAAACTTCAAAATTTCTGGTTGGTGGAAGAGTCCCAATTTATAGATAGCTCCAATTTTTAAATGACTTCAATATTTATCAGGATGAAATATTATTGGCTTTGTTAAGATATATGCGTGTAATATAAGGTGTTTCTAGTCTGTTGTTACTTGTTTGTAACAAGTAACTTCATATCAAGTATATCTACAGAGATTACAAAAACAACACGAATATTTTTGTGGATGTCACAGTCTAACATTCCATTTCACATTTCTAAATCCCAAAAGCACTTGTGAAAATAATAGGTGTTATTTTTCTTCCTTTTATACCTGCAGAAAATAAGCTGCAGTGAATCCTACATAGATTTCACAAACTGTCAAGACAAGGCTGGGATGAGAATCCAGCTTTCCACTCCAGTGATCTATACCTTGGACTATGGCTCCTTATTTTCAAAGACATGTAGACTGTACAAACAGGATGAAATTTTATATTCCTTGCAAATTCAATATTTGTACTGAAACAACTGAAGGCAGAGGAAGAAGGGGGAAATGGAGGCTTGGCATTGAACAAGAATTGCAGGGTAAAATCTATTAATTATATTTTGAGCTTCTTTCCTGGTTTAAAGGCTAAAACCTGTAAAACATAACAGGTAGTTGTTAAAAAGAACAATTTGTAGCTATATAGTTTCAAATACAAATTCCTGTTCGTGCAAAAGCCAAACCATAACTCATTTGCTCAACATCAACTTAAATAAATTAATCAGGATACAACAAAAGGGAAAACAACAAAATGATACTTTACAGATGAAGTGAAGGTATCCTTTCCCATTAGCATGATTATTGTCTTGAAGGACAATTTGCTACATCTGAGAAAAGGCTCACATGAATTAATTCCTAGAAAAACAGAGGCACTTCAAAGAATGATGTGTCAGTCTTTTTAAGAGACTATCTGAATTGAAAAGGTATTCAAAATAGTTTTGAATTATAGTTTTGTATCCTACATTGTCCATATTACAAACCAAGAATTGCATATATGAAATTATATTTTAAGAAGTTGTAATTATCCATGTATTGGAGTATTTGAAGAACTTGTACCATTGCTTGACACTGAGAAACATGAAACTAGATTTGTCAAAACCATGACTAATATCGTAAGAACATGGATCTTTAAACTTCATATCAGTGCAGCCAGAAGGAAAGCAAAGAATCGTAATACATTTGCAGACTAAAACATATAATTGAGTTGACTAATTTCCTTTGGCAAATGTGAGAATTACAAATCTCTACCTTAAACTATGCAAAGCTTTCTGTCTTTGTTCTTTGCCCAGCATTTCTGATATCGCTCGTACCTAATTATAAAGTGTATTTCCGTTTAATCAGTGATGCACAATTTGTTTTATCATGCTCATAAATGTGCTTTTCAGGCATGTTTATTGAAATACATACAAAACATCTTCCTATGAAACAAACAATTCAGGCTTTGATGGTATAAATGTATACAGAATTCAAGCAAAAATAGTTATAGCTTTGTTAATGGTATTTTCAATTTTTTAATAGTGGGCCTCAAAAGCACAACGGAAAGCTTTTAAATCCTTAAATTTAATGTATGAAGAAAAAAATCCATAACAGTAACATAAAACTCGAGAGATTTCTGCCCTATGTGCATTTAGAGACGCAAATCTGATTACTATAATGACAAAAACCACATATTTTTTTCTAATTTTCCTTGATTGTATTGGAGGCCTCTCACACCAAAGACAGAGTAGGAAGCCAACAGTCTTATACAAAAAAATGGAAACACTGGTTAGGTACCAAACCCAGAGCATCATTAGAGGCTTTAGAGACAAAAATGGTGCTACTAAGGAAATTAATGCTAAACATTAATACAATGAAATTAAAGCTATATTTTACGTATTCCTTTATTTTGTTATAAATATAAAAGCTGCATCTATACAATTAAGCTGAACAAGGCCAGGACATTGGCCCAGGGTTGGCATGGGATTGCTCATACTGTCTAATCATTAGTGCACTCCTTGGCACATTTTGGGGTTTTCCTGATTAGCACTAGCCCAAACAACGCCATTTTTAGGGTTAAGATAAGTCATGGACCATTCCTAAAAGATAGTATGGAAGAAGCCACCTTATTTTAGGAAGAAAGGAGTTGAGCTGTATAGAAGTAACTAAACTGCACTGCTTGGTTTCAGGATGAACAAACAGACCATCATACATTTTATTTACTAGTGCAGATATAGTTGAGGTCACTGCTCAGACCCCCAGACAACCATGAGTTCTTTAATGTACAAACCACACAAGAGAGAGAATCACAGAATCACAGAATGATTGAGGTTGGAAGGGACCTCCAGAGGTCATCTTGCCCTAATCCCTTGCTCAAGCAGGGCCACCTAAAGCCTGTTGCCCAGGACCATGTCCAGATGGCTTTTGAATATATTCAAGGACGGAGATGCCACCACCCTCCTGGGCAACCTGTCCCAGTCCTTGGTCACCCTCACAGTGAAGTCTTTCCTGATGTTCAGATGGACCCTCCTGTGTTTCAGTTTGTGCCCATCACCTCTGGTCCTGTCACTGGACACCACTAAAAAGAACCTGGTTCCATCTTCTTTGCACTCTTACTTCAGGTATTTATATACATTGATGAGCTCCCCCTGAGCCTTCTCTTCTCCAGGCTGAACAGTTGCAGCTCTGTCAACCTTTCTTTGTAGGAGAGGTGCTCCAGTTCCTTAATCACCTTAGCATTCCTTCACTGGAATCTCTCCAGTTTGTCCATGACTCTCTTGTATTGGGGAGCCCATAACTGGACACAGTATTCCAGGTCTGGCATCACCAATGCTGAGTAGAGGGGAGAGCATGTTGTCTTTCCCACTGTGAGCTCCAATCTCTACATAACAGTTGATATGCTCTTACAAAATCCTAATCTTCTAATCTTGAAATGTCTTTATCTGCCCCTCTATTCTGAAGAACTATAAGGTAGGTTTTGACATTTATCTAACTCAGGATTCAGCCAAAATATAGAAAGTTAATATTTTCTGTGAGATAGTCTGCTAGTCACTGGTTCTTGGCTCTGCCACTGTCACAACTGTTTCATCAGTGCAAAATTGACATCTCACTTAGGCGCTGCTGTGGCTAACTTTTAGGTTGCTTCTCTCAGCACTGTAAGCCACACCTGGATCAAACTGTTCAGTTTCCTGAACAACAGATAGGAGGAAAAATTATGTTTCAGACTGGGTTCCACAAACAGTGGCAGACTGAGCAGGCAGCCTGCTGAGGATGAAGGCGAATCCCAAATCTTGCTCCTTTTTGCATTCAGATGCCTTGGTCATTGCTTCTTTTCAGCTTCTTTCCAGTCATGAACTGTTGCCTGATGTCTTCTCTCTAAAAAATATTTCAGAAAATCAGTCTATGCTAAAAAAGCAATTAAGAATAGGTATTTTTGGAAGGGGTGATGATATTGCTCTGCTTGTATTTTAGTGTATGCAAGGAGATGGAAGACATTCCTAGTATTTCTGAATAAGAGGGAACAGTATGACATGAGAAGTAGGGACATTAGCCATATGGGTATTGCCAGTCTTCTGCTGGACCTTCACGTAGCCCATTTAAAGCAGGCTTGGCTCTGCACTGTCTTCATGGAAGCCATCTAAACGTTACGTATCTGTCTAAACCTGTCATCTGGATGTAACTGTTCTGTGCAGAGAAAAAAAATCACCTCTGGAGAGCAACCATCTCCACATTGATGAGGAAACATAGATGACTAGTTTAATTTAGACCTTAATTAATAATCTTGCCAAGTTTTCTGTTTCCCACCGGGGAAAGCACCACATATATTTACAATCCAATTTAGCCAAAACCAGCTCATACTTAAAGCAATCCCTATTCAGACCCTCAAGCACGTGCTCAAGTCACACTATATAATGAAATCTGTAGATGTGTATGAAGCTAAGCATATGTTTCAAGATGCTTTTGAAGAGTGGCTCCGTCAGGAACCTTATGAGATTCAGCTCACTGCTTTTCTAGCCATATATAGAAAAATGAGCTGAATAGACATGGGATTTTGTCAGCAGTCTTGCTGTATTTCATCTAACTTTATCTCTTTGATATCATTACATAATGTGCTGGGTTTCCAGTTTTCAAGGTGTTGTGGTTTAACCTGGCAGGCAGCTAAACACCACACAGCCATTTGCTCACTCCCCCCCCCCCCCGCCCCACAGTGGGATGGGGAAAAGAATTGGGAAAAAAAAAAATAAGATTCATGGGTTGAGATAAAGACAGTTTAATAGGACAGAAAAGGAAGGGAAAATAATAATAATAATAATAATAATAATAATAATAATAATAAACAACGATAAAAAAATATACAAAATAAGTGATGCACCATGCAATTGCTCACCACCCACTGGCCGATGTCCAACCAGTTCCCGAGCAGCAGACCCCCAGCCAGCTTTTCCCCTATTTTATATAATAAGCATGACATCATATGGTATGGAATAGCCCTTTGGCCAGTTTGGATCAGCTGTGCTGTGCTCCCTCCCAGCTTCTTGTGCACCTGGCAGAACATGGGAAGCTGAAAAAGTCCTTGACTAGTGTAAGCACTGTAAAAGTGTATATATAAGTAAAACACAGCACTATACCAGCTACTAGGAAGAAAATTAACTCTGTTCTAGCCAAAACCAGGACACAAGGGCAGATATTTTTTCATTTTATTTTTTGTAGGCTGGTTTTTTTCTGCAAACCATATAATCACTAATAACTGTTAATGACCTATTCAAATTTATCTTCATACAAGTATTCAGACTTTAACAATACACTCCTTCACATCTGTTTTTTAAGGTGAAGTTGCTTCAAACAGTCTCAAATCAGAAATTCTTCTTTTTCTGCCTGCTTTTTCATTAACCTATACTTTATCTGAAATGCAGTCATCTTGAACTTAGATGCTGGCAATGAATAATGTAACCTTGTTCCTCCTAATTCTCCCCTTTCTTCACGTTAGATGCTGTCAGCAATTATTTTATATATAGTTAGACTATTACCCTCACAACCCATCTTCCTGCTTGCTTCTAAAACAAATCAATTTACTAATATATTTCTATAAATGCCAATTCAGAATTACTTAACTCAAGACTCTGCTCATGAGCCAAACTTATTTAATGGATCAGTCCTTTAACTTTCTTTTTATTATAATAATTTGGTCTATTTTGGGGCCAGACAGTTTAAAGGAAACTATCATTTCTTTTGGCTGCCAAGAATATTTCTGCTGTCAGTAGAAACCTCATCAAACCTAAGAAAGTACTGTATTTATTTGGCTTAGATCTCAGCCAAAGAATGCTTTCTCGATTCCTGATCTCAGTCTGCCCTTCCCAGAATATGCCAGAAATTCCAGAGGATTTAATAAGTCTTTGATAATTTTGTCCAAAAAATTTGCTCACACTTTAACAATGTTTCTAATTTTAGCAGTCTGAAACAGACTTCTTAAATTTGAGCAACAGATAAGAAAATGTGGAAAACGTGTTGTCTTGTTTTGTTTGTTTGTTTTTTTAAGAAAATTCATGCATCACTTAAGTGTGCAAGTGTTCAACATTTGGAAACCTTCAGTTTTGATGATTTACAAATATCTAAATGTGAAAATGATGTTAGCACACTAAGTCATTGCATTTAACAGGCAACAACAGTGTAATATCCTGAAAGACTAGCAGGTGTCTGAACAAAAAAGCAGGGTGATGGTAGTGGTAAGGACTGTTAATCTACATCTATGATAAATGCAGCAAGCTTAGCACATGAAGTAGGCACAACTGGATCCTCTGGCAGACATTTCCTAAAAGGAAGTTATTGCAGACAGTGGGAAATGAAACTCTGTTTACCTCTAATTTCACTTTCCGTGGCATTAGATTTGGTCAATATATGGATGGTCACAGAAAAAGGATAGTTATTAATCTAAAAATAGCTCTCGAAATGAACTTTTACTTTTGCATCTTTAGTAGGCTATAGTAAGCAGGCAGAGGCCAGGAATGCCGCTAGTAAAGACACAAAATAGTTTCTCAAAGCAAAGAAAACTTTCTGCATTGTCCCTTCTTTTACTCTATTGCATTACAATGCACAAGCATAGGGAATGAGAAAATAGGCTTTCAGGAGCAGAAAGTAAGAAAGAGTAGATCTTTTTGTTTACAAACACATAGAGAGGGTTATACTTTTGTATGGTCCCCTTTCCGTTGGAAAAAGGATAAAGGACAACACAGTAACCAACTTATCTGACAAAGCTAAGAAAAAGTCTAAGTTGAGAAAGAGCAGCCAGGGAGAAGGGGAGACAGAAGGTAATTAAGATATGAAGATGCAAACCAGAGTTTTCACAGTTTTACCATTTTTGTTATTTGTCAAATTATAACAACCCACTTCCAGAGCAACCTGGTCTGCACCTGCTAGTTTGTGAGGTTGTACTGAAGGCATCAGGAGAGAAAGGTGTGTCCTACCACACTAAAACACAAATGCAGTCACCCCTCTGGAATGGCAGCTGGAGGCCAGGCTGTGTAACATATACCTCTTAAAATGAAAACTGATGAACAGGCTGAGGCAACTCAATCTTGCTCAGAGGCTGACATGCACAGAATATTTAAGTTCCTCTTATAGTCATTGAGCTGGTAGCCTTCTCGAATTGTGTTACTGGTGTTTAGGTGCCTTTTACGATACCCCAAATCACATTGGAAGCAGAACATAGAGGAATACAAAGCAGTTATTTATTCGCTAACACAGGCAACACGTAGCTAGGACTCGTGGTGTACCAGACTGAGCAAGAGTATGCTTGCTGCCCAAAGCACCTAGTGGGTCTTAGCTGGTTGGGCAGTTGTCAGCCATGTGGGGAGAGGTGGGTCTGCTTTGCTCCTCGGAACAGGCTGGTCGATGCCTTCCTCTTTTATGCCTTTTTTATTCCCCCAGGAATTTATCTCTCTTCACATCAGTAATTTTCCACTTGGATTCTAAACCAGCTTTTACCATCTCAGCAATTACCCTCCATGTTTTCACTTATCCTGTCTTGCAGAGTTGCAGTTCACATACTTTCTCACACCTTTACAACATTTTTTTCTTAGTAAGGCTGAGCCAATGCCACACAGCTGTACTGCACCAGTGTCACCTCACGGCAGCTCACCCCCTGGGCTGAGAGCCACCAGCTCATCCTCCAGTATATACCCACTTACTGATCAGCCAAGTGCTCTTTAGGCACTGCTGACTGTATTGACTAGATATTCTTCAACTATAATGGTCGCTTAGATACTTTGGCCATATATAAATCCCCCGGGTATACATCCTGACCTCGAATAGAATTGCAGTTTGTCTGTTCAGTCTTTTTCTATCCAGTTCTTAACTGCAGCCCAGTCTCAGAGATCTGATTATAGTCACACGTATGCTGTTTCTTTTTGGTGCTCTTTGGTACAGTGCTAAGATTATTTATGTAGAATCCATTGTCACCAGAATGCCAGCATTACAAAGAGGGTCATTATGCACCACTCTTGTCTTCATTAATTATGGAGTTGTATTGTTGGTGACTTTCCTATTAAGGGCTTTCTAGGAAAATGCTAACAAGTTTCCTCTATTGAAAAATGTGGATAACTTTTTCTTTGGCTATAAGAAGTCCATTCTCCTTTCCAGTTTACATTTAATTTCTTGTACCTCTTCAGTTTCCTTCCAGATGTTTCTACCAACATATTCTGAACATAGTATTTATACCTGCTCAGACACTGTAATTTGCAGTTTCTATACCTCCCTAATGGAACAAGTTCATGTGTTTTACCATTTTAATATGTTTAATTTTTATATTTGTTTTTAATTTAATGCTATAGTGATCAGAGGAGGTCCCTGATGACCCAAGAGGATGTTTGGGAATGGCCAACATATCTTCACAATGGGTAAATTTGCCTGACTAAAGTAATTGATTTCTGATGAAGTGCTTTTGATTTGGTCTCCCATGGCATCTTTACAGCCAAATTTGTGAGATATAGTTTGGGTGTATGGACTGTAAGGTGGGAAGGAGACTGGCTGGTGAGAACAGGAGAGGACCTGGACAATGAAACATCAGATTCTAAGTACTCAGTCCCCACTTTGGGGACTTCAGTTTTGATGAGCTCTCATCTGACCTAGGGACTGTATGCCTCTTAATGACAGGGGCAGAGTCAGCATTCCTGAAATGCACCTTCCAGTTTTGTTTCATCTGAGAAGACTGAAGTTTGCCTGACCAATAAGTGGGGACAATTTGGAGATTAGCTTGAAAAAGTTTGCTTCTGATCTGAGCTAAAACAATATGTAGAGTTATGTCACACTAGGCAGAAACTGGAGAAATTTTCTCCTAAGGATTTTTTCTGAAGACACCAAGTCTTCATAGTTGCATCTGCCACCAATCTGGTTCTAAAAAAACCTATAATGATTCCGGTCTTGTTTCTCATCCATTAGTTCTTTCTCCCCAGAGTTTTGGGGGGTTTTTTTGTTTGTTTATTTTGGATTTCTTTAACCTGACATTTTTGTGGCAAGGTTTTGATTTTGTTCTTGGTTTGTTTTTGAAAGATATCACAAAATTGCTTAGCTACTAGGAGTCACATCACAAGCAACCGCTTACATGGGTTGAATGCTACTCTGCAGCTTCCCTGGGGACATATGGTTGGACTGATGTATTAGAAAAAATAGTAAGAATCGTTTAACATTGCAGCTCAGGACACAGGCATCTGTAAACTTCTTCGGTTTCTCACGAGACCTCTGAGAAAAAACATTGGGAGCCACTGAGTAGAAGTAAGGTAGAAAGAACATTTATTTAATAGCACAGGTTGTATTTGGTGAGTTAGAAAACTAGCACATGTGGCACTTAACATTAAAGCACTTTGAAACAGCATGATATGCTGATAGCTAGCTGTCCAGTTCCTCTGTAGAGAGATACTTGCTAGGGATAAAAAGATCTAGGAAGATGATACTTGTGCTTTTTGTTTTGTGAAATACTTCTCCCTTTCCTTACACCAAACAGTATATTTCTCTTAGAAATGCTCTGATGTTTTATTCTATACTTTGCTGATCAGCTGTTCCTATATTAGAAGTGTGCTTCAGTACTTTAAATGTCTTCTTTTGGGGGGAGGTGGTGAGAAGGGGAAGATGAGGGAGGGGACATAGTCTTTCCTGAAAAAATAAAAAATGCTAAAGTAAACTATCTTTATTTCAAAAAGTATTATAGTATTTGTGAAATAAGATTAGACATTATCTGTAAATCTTTTCTCTGAATCTGAAGAAAAGTAACATTTGCTTGTACTCATCTTAGGGAAGATGATAGAGGAAATCCTGTATAGACAGTCTAAGATATCATTAACTGTGCAAGATTCAATAATTGTGTTTTTTCTTAAAATTAGTCCATTAATTTATGTGCAAAAACTCTTCCTCAAATAAAGGACAAGCAACCAACCTTACCATTGCTCAGCAGGTGAACATTTTATCAGTGCTTAAAATTTGAGAGGAAAGAGAGAGGACAAGTTACAGTTTTCAGGCAAGTATTAAATATGGCATTGGTGTTAATAGAGAACCTTGTTATCCCCTCCTCTCACTGTTAATATTTGACTGAGTTTTCCTGATACTTTCTTTCAGTCCTGGAAACAATTTGTTGAACACAAGAATTCTTAACCAGTTCATTTTCTTTAACAATGAGGAATATTGCCAATAATTAACTGAAACTTGAAAGAAGTAATAAATGAAAGTTCAAGCAATTCTCCCTGTATCTTTTTTGATACCTATAAAAATTCTGATTTATCAAAAAAGCAGGATTTTTCATTTTAGAAGCCAGGCTGGTTGTTCCTGCTACTCTGTGTTCATTTAGAAATCTTTCCACTTTTAATGATTATTTTAATCAATGCTCCTGATATTCAGTAGGATGTAATTGACAGACCAGCTATGTTCCCTCACTTTTAAAACTGGTTCTCTTTCAGTTAAAATACTGGCTCTAGTTTTGACAGGTATAAGCTATCATGACCTTCACAAGCATTTTTGGGGGTTATATCTCTACTCTTTCTAAACTTTGACAATTAGAGGGTCTTTAGCTTGTTACCACTTTGGGGTTTACACAAAAGCTACAGCAGTGGATTCCTGCTTGGATGTGAAACTCTCCCATTTGAGGGATGACAATTATTTTTCATTAAAATGAGGTATTCTGAGAAAATGTTATTAGGTTTACTGTTGTAACCACCACTGATAATGGTGATGATAGGAATTAAATTAATTAGGTTCTTTTATACATATGTGTATATATATATATACACACACACACATTTATAAATTTACATCCACAGGATATGCTCTGGTGGGACCTTTAAAAGATTAAAATATTGAATGAGATACATATTTCTTCTCCTTATTGGCCAGGTTACCTCTGATCACTGAGAGGAACTTCACCAAAAAATGAATGGAGGAGATGATATTTTTATTATACAAACTGGGTAGCATTGTGTAGGCAAAGTGGAATGTGAACATAAAAGAAGTATAGGAATTTCTTTCTTGCAAATGAAATACAAAGGCACAAAAACTTGCTCAATATCACAGGAAATGCTTTCTGGATATCTGAGAACAGAATCTTTCAGCCTGGTTCCTTGCCTACAAGACTGACAATGCCTGCACTTTAGAGGTTGTACTGTATGTTTCTTTGATAATCATTATAAGACTATCATAATGTCTTATTGGAAAACAAAGTACTAGGTGTCATGTTTTCTCCCAAATAAACAAAACAATAGAATGGAAATTATCAGGATGAAATCTTTAGATTCATATTTTTCTTAGAATGTGTAATACTGTACCTTGAAGTTTAGTGATTTAGGTTCCATTGTCTAACATTAAGAGAGTTTGTAGTTATGGAAGAAATATTTTTTTAATTTTATGAGGATTTTATTCCTAATTGAAAACATGTAAAATAGGATTATTCTTCATAAAAAAGCAATATGAAAAAAAAAAACCCAGCACTGAAGAAGACTAACCAGTTTAATTGTCTGAGAATTTTATGAACAGTGATATATAGGTATTTTTTTGAGTAACTAATCATAAAGGTTGAGCAGTTAATTCAGCTACAGACTACAATTGTGGGAAGCAGGAGTTTGATAATGCCATAACTAGAAGAAAAGAAACAACAGCAGGAAACACCAATTAAGCAATCTCCTATCGAATGTCCTCTTGTGAAGTTATTTAAAATAGAGACAAATTGTTTTCTGTATGACAAAACAATAGATTTTTTTTAAAAAAAGGACAAAAAAGAATGGATATGTAAAATACAAACCAATGAATAACAGTTGTCTTTTGGCACTATCTGTTATATAAAGTACCTTCATTCTCTCTAGAGAATGTAGGGAACTAGGTATGCTGCCTTAACACTTGTTTGGAGCACCACCCAGCAATTAGTGAAAATGATGATTCAACACTGTCCAATACCATCCAGTACTGCCATTCTCTGAGTTATTGAAATGCTAGCAGTCTCAGCTGTGGGAATGCTTTGTGGGGATTCTGGATTTGACTCAGTATGAGCAGCACCATCTCCTAAACAGAAGTGTAACCATCAGTATTGAAGGACCGGCTTTCTAGTCCAGTGGTCTGGTAACAGTGAAAGACAAAAATCCTCAGCCACTGTATTTCCTGTTTTTGATTTTTGTTTGTTTGTTTGTTTGTTTCTTCTTCCCTGGTTACCCTACCATTCATGCTCCTCAGCCACTGTTATTGTGCTTTCTCAGCAAAGTGGAGGTGAGACTGTGATTCAGGTGACTGATTCTACTATTCTGTATCATAAGCATATCTTCACATTATGCAGCGAGGCCATTACTGTCCCATTACAATGTGTCATTTTTTTCTTCATATATTCTGCCTCATTAACTGAACCACCACTCTGTAAAAGTCTTTGGAATAGGTCTTCTGTGAGGTTTAGATGTACATTCTCTCAACAGCCTCTACTATGCTCAATTGATAAAAATAATTAATTCTTTTTTCCCCTCAGTCCTGATGTATTTAATATGATTGGAAGTTGGAGCTGGAAGTTTAAGCTGGTCTTTTGTCTTTGTTTATTAGCACGTAACAAATCTCTGTAACTACAGCAATGCCTTTGGTGAATCATATGCCATCCCATCATCTTCCTATATTGTGTCACTGTCTGCCTCCTGTGTTATAAGTGGTGTTGCACATACTGGGTCTACAGTGGTGATCTAGGCACAGCACCTGTCCCACTGATGATAGTCAGGTTGGAAGAAAGTCCACTTTACTGCACCTGTTGGGTACTGTAGTGGCCGGGTTAATAGAAATAAGATCAAATAAAGAATTGCTTTTCTCTCTTAAAATCAGGGAATCTGATTCCCAAAGTAAATAAAGTATATGTTTGGTTGACCACATTTTAGTATGTATTAACTTTAACCGCCATAATCTTCAGAGGTACTACTCTGCTCAAAATTAAACGTGTTCAGAAACATTCTTGAACTTGGGTTCAAATCTTTGATCTTGCCAATATATTCCTGTAGAGATAAATGGATTTTGATTGAGATACTGAAATAGGATAAGCTTGTCTCCCTTAAAAAAAAAAAAAAAAAAAAAAAAAGTAGACACAGTTCATCATTGTGGAACTAGATTTCTGTCCCTTAACCGTTATTTCTGTGTTTTATCGAATCAATGTCTCATTTCAAAAGCATAAAAAGATGTGGTAGCTGGAACTCCAGTCCAAATATCTTGCCCTGGTCTGTTGTTGAATAACCTTATTGCTAAATTTAAAAGACTATGCTGATATGATAGTTCATGTGTTGTTGATGTCCTGGAACCACTTAAATAGGATGAGAAAAGGCACTTCTGTTCAGAATGCTCTCTAGCTCACTGGTATGGACCCACTTTCCCCTGGGAAGTAGGGGACATGGATTTGAATTCCCTCATGCTGATGAATGGATTACCCACAAAAATAGGTACCTCTCTCTATTGTTTCTGAATAGTAATGGCAAGGTGCTGTGTTTCCTGATGGATTTAGTGCTGTTTGTGTGATTTAGTATGCTCCCAGCATGCTTGCCAGGCTAAGGCTTTCTGCATTGTCTCCGGGTTACAATGAAGTTCAGAAGAGAGGGGTGTTTATAAAATGTTTGCCTGAGAATTACTAGAACATTAGAGCGAATAACAATTTTAAAGTCTCTCTCCTGTATTTTAATAGTCACAGCAAATGGGATTTTTTTTTCTATCTTGTTCTTGTGTTACTGTTTCTCATCCATTTCTTTTTCATCTTGACTGAACCACGGTAAGGGTTGTAGTTCTAGCAGTATAGCTCCCAAGCTCCCATAGCTCCCAAGCTCAGTGATCTGAGAGATTTCTGAAAAAAAGAAAAAAGAAACTTATGAAAATGAATCCAGATATCTTTTCATGTTGAAAAGATGGGAGGTAGAGGGGTAAAGAAAGAGGGAAGAGAAGTGCTTTATATGGGACTGAATAAAACCCACATCAAATATGGGTGACTTGGCAAATTTGGATTAAGTGTTATTGCCAAGCATTGTGACTGTAAAGCTATTTTAGGGATTTCTGCATTTTCTACAGTAAGTGGTATGACAAATAAATGTAAAAAGGAATTCATTCTGAGTGTTCCAACATTCTGTCAATGATGGTAAATAAAGAACTGCTCTGCATAAGACTGACAATCTTATACATTTACTGGGGACTGATTTAATGGTCTATAATTAAGTGTAAAATTGGAAAAGAGAAAAATGTAATGATGAGCAAAATTTCATAGCTAGGTTTCCAAGTTGCCAAATACTTCAGAAGGCTGCAATTTCACAGCAGGATTGGTTCCAGAAGTGGAAATTGGACATAAATATTTCCAGAGAGTGGAAATATAAATTTAAAAAAATTAATTAAGAAACACATTTTGTCCTAATACATTCTCTATTAATAATTATAAGCTAATCACAGAGTTATGGTTTAGAAATCAACTTCTTATAAAAATCTTTAGTGAATTAACTTCAATTGTAAATCTGTGTCTAAGATTATTTCAAACAGTTGGTCAATTTTGGTGCATTATTTCATGATAATTGCACATAAAATGCTCTGGGTGTGTTGGCTGCTGAACAAGAAACATTATGGCTACTACAAATCAGGTTTTTTCAAGTATTGTATAAATATTCCATCACCCTAACACATCTATTGTCACTGACTAATAGTGCATTAATTTATTCTTTTTTTTGTTATTGTTTTTGGCTAATGGTCTGTATTTTCCAATAGGGATCTCGTTATCATTAGATCCTATTTATCAAAGAAAGCTATAGGACAGAATGACTTGTTTTGTTCCCAAACTAGCTGTACCTAGGGGATATAATGGATACTATAGCAGTAAAGGGAAATCGTTATTCTACACACACACAATTGGCTTGGAGACATATTTAAGTCTTTGGAATGGCTTTGGGGTAGGTTTATTGTATTACCAACTCAGCACTATGAGTGTTTACATTAATGTATTTTTGTTATAAGATGTAAGCGCAGTGGAACCTTTAAGACGAGTAGTGAAATTAATAGTGATTCTGAAGATACAAAAAATAAGCAATTCTGCTAAAGCCAGTGATGGACTCAATATGAAAACAAGTGCTCTTTCTTAAGAGAATTTATGTCGATACCAGGTGTACGACGTATTTGATACTCCTGTCAAACAAAAGGGCTCTGGCACAGAAAAGTGCTTATTATAGGACGTAGTGATTGACCCAACTCTGTACTATTTCTGTTTGATTAAAAGCCTGTTATTGATGGGACAGAATGATGGCCTCACATCACTGTTGGGCTGAATACCAGCTAGTTTGAGGAGACAATCTTATTAACTAGTAGTTAAGTGCCATCAGCATGTCTGAGATTGGAAGCATGCAAGAATGAAA
Source organism: Theristicus caerulescens (assembly GCA_020745775.1). NCBI lineage: Eukaryota > Metazoa > Chordata > Aves > Pelecaniformes > Threskiornithidae > Theristicus > Theristicus caerulescens. The sequence goes on from CM036561.1 coordinate 14,569,562, forward strand.
ACAGTACACGTGGAAAAAAGAGCAATTTGAGCATGCCAATACATCATGAAAAGGAAGTCCAGAAAAGACAGAGAGTAGCAAAAGGTGAGCAAATTTACAAATTAAACTATTCCAGTTAGACAAGCTTCTTCAAAGTTTTGGAAAAAATAGTTTTTATTTAAGTGGGAGTACTTTGTGCTTTTTTATGGAACACTAGGATTTTTTTTTTTAATAGTTAAATGGATCAAAATGAAGTTATGAGGGTAAGGAAGAGCAAAAATGAGCAGAGATTGAACCAAAAGTAGAAATTCAAATAAGTCTTTCATGGAGATCTTTATGAAAAGTCTGGATAATGCTGATAACATTTTTCAGTGGAGGAGCTGTTTTGGTAAGTCCAAATAACAAAAATGGTTTTACAACAGAACTGAGCCTTCAAATATTTTTACTGCAACTGCCTTGGTACAAGACTTGGTACTTAAGTGTGAGAAGCTATACTTTCTATATCTTTCTTCTACTTATTTATTCTGGTTTTAGAGGGTGAGTTCTTTTTATTTATTTGTTTAGACTATAGTGTTTACATTATTTTAGTAGCTAAAGGATATAACTAGGACGGATGCTATTTCCAACACTATGTAAATATGAGTGGGAAGGACTGTTGAGAAAGGTGATGAAGGTAAGGGTATTATTGGTAGCTACAGAAGTGATAGGAAAAAAGGTGGGGAGAATGTTAGGGTGTCTCAAGGATTCTGCAGAGAGGTTTCCCTAAAGACCTTCCAGAAGATGAGACAAACTCCATGGGCTGGCCTCTTGGTTCACATCACAGTATCCTCCACAAGCTCAGCCAGCCACTCAGGCACCACTTTGTACAGATTGAGACTGTACAATAAAGCTGGGTAATATCCTAAATTTTAACCACAAATGCTCATTTTACCATGGTCACTTTCTTTAAATCTGGCCTTAAAAATCCTTCCATTTTAAAACTTATGAGGAAACTTACAGATAACCTTTCTATATATAAGTAAGCCTTCTAATATACTTAAGAGAAGGTCAAACTGTAGCTGATGAACTATCTATGGCTTACAAAATGGCTGATGTGAAAACTCACTGCAGACGCTGCCTTAATTTTTTTGTTTTGACACTTAGACTTCATGCACAGGTGTCATGTATAAATCTCTATCATTCAGGCATGTGCCCATATGGGTATCACAATGGACATTCATCTGATTGCACAGGGTAGTTCACTATACAGCACTCTAGTTATGGCTATAATCTTCTTTTGGCTCATATCTTAGTATGACATGTGAAAGTGCCTGATTCCTAGGAAATGCTTCCAAAATATTCCACGTCCTAATAATTCTGTGAAATGCTTTTTTTATTCATATTTGTGTGTATATATCTATACATATAGATAGAGAGATAGATAGATCCCATTTAAGTAGAAGCTTCTCAGTTCAGGTATCTTCATTTATTTTCCTAAGCCTCTAGATGCTGCATGAAAAAAAAAAAGTTTATTTAAAAATCTAGAGATTATACTGTGGAAAAATTACTGTGTGCACAATAATGACTGTCTGAGTAGTCAGTCATAACAGCTTCTGTCTTACATTAGCTAATGTATATCTCTAAATTCCAAGGAGCAGCAGTTATTATAATTATTACAACTGATGCTCTGTTTTATAAGTACGATTGGGCATACCATTCACTTGTAACAACACTGTTTAGCAAATATAAACTGAATTTATGCTTTAATATCTTATCTGAGAGGAGTCAACATCTCCTCTCTTTTAAACATAGAGAGCAGTTTTGGGGCTGTACATGAAGAGGAAGAATTTAGTGTCAGGCACTGAATTAAAATTACACAGTTGAACTAGTAGAACAAGCTTAAGATAAAAACTGGTTGTGGGTATTTGCAAAGTCTACAGGCTATGAACATCTGGCTATGTTTTTGTCCTTCAAGTAAGATAGATTTTGCTAAGAACAGCACCATCAAAAATCCCATAAGAACAAATTGGCCTGGGAGAAAATTAAAAGGTAAGAGAAAAACATCTTTATTCATCTTACCTTGACTTTTTATGCCATGAGGTTTGCTTGCAGTGAAATATTTCAGAAGTGGATTCTGCTTAGTGCTTACCTTAAAAGTGATTTTGTTCTGTGTAGTTTTTTAATATTTTCTGTTAAAAGGAAAATGTACTAGTACTTTCCAATAATTGTTGTCTGCTAACGTTCAATGTACTAGGACTGTGGATAGTGATCCCATTTAAAAAAAATATATATATCAGATAACAAATGTATTTCTTACTTTCAAAAGGAAATGGGTGTAAGCTAGAGTCTAGAGATGTCAGTTATTACAGACAGTTTAATGGAGATCATACTAGCATCCAAAATCCATTTTACCCCTCCCTTCAGTGCCCTATGTATTTCTGCTGTATTTACCTTCCATGTAAAACAAGATGACACATGCCGTTAATTGAACTTCATCGTCACGTAAAATATTTTAAATGTTTTTCTGAGAATGAAAATCAGTAATAATAGGGCATCCATTTTAGCATGTACAAATAAAAATGTGTCCATCTGCTACTTGCATTGTACTGGATACAATAGGTAGACAGAAGAATATATTCAGTCTATAAACTGTTCAGGGAGAGTTTATACAAACTGTAAATGTCTGTTAGGTACCCATTTCCTTTGAAAGTAAGTTTTTATTTTACTAAATATTTGAACATTTATTTTTATTGCATTAATGATGAAGATACTAAAAGATGTGGGCATGTTCTTAAATTTGGTTGCATATCTGAATCACTTCTTGATTTTAAGTATAAGAGAGATCAATATCAACATTCGTTTAGGAATCAGGCTCTCTGATCAGATTATGATGTGCTTTGTTTTTTATAGACTGCATTCACCTATGTCCAGGGTAGAAATCAAAATGATCAAATTTCTTCATGTATGACACCAAAGACGCTGTTATCACTATTGCTTTAGCACAGTAAATGAAAGACTGTGAGATAACGTATAAACAGAATAAGGCTATGTTAAGTTGCATAAAACTGCCCAGATATCTTGATTTGCTTTGCAGATTTCAGTGGGAAATATTTCGAGCAGGTACAGTCCTTTCTGTCTCCATTCACATAAAGCCCACCTGTCCCGCCACAGTCCCTCCAACATGTCCATGCCTCAGGTCTCTCTCTTTTCTCCTATATACTCGTGTTTCCAACAAATCTCGACCAATTCTAATGCCTCCATGCTCTAATATAAGTCCATGTTGCATTCAAATTTACTGTGTACTGTGTGTTTTACACAAGCTGGGTACTTGCTCTTTGCTCTGCCTATTACTTCTAAGACAGATTTGCCCAGCTCTGCATTTTCTTAACTGACCATGGGGAAGTTGTTTATAGCTGTGGGGTCTCCTTTGTGAGCCTGGTCCCATTTTATCATTCCATGCTACAATACACTGTGTCCCAACTTTTCAAGTCACTTAGAGCTCCTGTGTAGCTATAGTGAAAGCCCAGTTCAGGGCACAAAACTCTGAACTGGGTAATGCACAAAACAGACAAAACATTTGAAACCACGTGCCTGAGCTCCAGAAGCATCTACAGAGCATGTAGATGTCAAGGTCAAATTCAGACATCCCATTCTAGATCTAAGTGTAACAGCTGAAGAGGTTTCTGCCCTGGGGCATTGCTTGCTTACTAGAGATGACTGGCCCCTTCCTCTGCTGATGGAAGGACTATTTGAGCTCTCCAAATTTTCCATGTTGTCTGTTTGTGGTTACCTGGCTGATGCTGTGTGAAATGGACCAGGCTGTACTTACACTGGCTTTTCCACCAGGATAGTAACCCACAAAAAAAGTTTTATTTTGATCCAAAGTTTGGTCAATTTTTTGCAGTTAAAAAGAGAGATTTTGGACATCAGGTTCAACCCACTTACAAATTTTCAGTTCTCCAGTTCACATCAGAGGTACTAACATATCTTTAAAAAATAGCAGTTCTCCTTCACTCCCCAGTCTAATTGTTCTAAATAAAATATAAAATAAATAAGTAAATTCCTGCTCGAGGCAGACGTCTAGAATGCAGGCTTTTAACCTCAGCGATTGTCAGCAGTGACAGCAAAGGAGAGCAGCAAGTGGAAACATCGATTTGAAATTGGAAGTGAGGGTTAACCAGCTTCAATAGCTTTGATAATTAGGTAGAGCTAGAACAGGTATCGCATATGCTTGCCCTCTAGAGATCTATTCTAAATTCATTATTTATTTTTCTATGCCTAGATTTAAACACAAAAGATGAAATAAGTAATTTCATCTGATGTCTGCTGTAAAGGTTAATGAGGGAAATATAAAGCCTGGAATGTTTAGGTTGATTATCAGGAAAACATTTTCTGACAGTGAAATATATTATGCTTTGGGATTGTCCCAGAAGGCAGATAGCTGAGGCCTAACTTCTTGGGTCATACTACTAAGTAGATGGGGGTCAAGAAAATACATTCTGTGAAACAGCCCTGTAAAGCACACGTAAGGGGTGATGATCTGAGAATCCCATTCATCTGTAAATGCTATGATTCTGTGATCCACTTTTATTTAATTTAAAGAATGCTTAGTGCTTCATAGAGAAGTTTCTGCATTATCAAGGCAGGATGAGAGGCACTAACACAAAAGAAAGTAAAAGACCAGCAGCAAGAAAAAACTTCTTATGTTACTAATTAATCATGATGTGAGTTTTCTTCCAATGACACCTTCTTTCCAACCACTGACATGTGGTGCTCATGTAACCAGCTGATTTGCAGTATCACATCCATATATCTGCATGTCAGATAGGTGTCTTGCTTTTGTAAGCTGGTGGCCAGGATTCTGTGAGGGGGTGTTTAAGATAAAGGTCACCCAGAGTTACCACACAGGTTTGGGTGAGGGAAGGTAGAGGAGAGCAAGTGTTCACCTAATCTTCCCTTCTCCTATTCAGTCCATTATTTGCATGTTTTAGGGGCAGATGTGCAATCTGGGAAGTTTTCCAAATTCATTTTTCAGAACATTAGGTGCTCTCAACTTTAGGAGCACTAAACAAATCCCTCTTTGTAACAATTTTGCCACCAGCATTGAAGATGAGCTGCTTTCAGGATGAAAATAGATGGCCAAGGATTTGGGCCAAACCAAGCAATTTGGAGATAAAATTACTTAGAAAACTTTTCAGCTGGTTTTCACATACTCTTTCAGTTCTCCTTAGAGTTCTTCAAGCCTTTGAGCACCTACATAAAAAGTGTTCTTACATGGAGTGTTTCTGAAAAAAAAGAGAAAAAAAAGTAGTACATGATAAGGGGATGAGAAATGATTCCAGAATAATTCTATGTATAGAACAATGAATCACCTACCCTAAGCTATTGATCTGATCAAAGGGTTTCTAAATATCGAGACTTGTTGCTACTTAAGCTTATTATTTTTCTATTTTGCTGGGGTTCTTTCTGCAGTTTTTCATGCCCTCAAAGTGTGATTTTTTTTTTTTTCCCTAATAAGGGGGACAGAATCTTGGAAGACTAAGAAGTAGTATTGAAATGGACTGCTGTCTCTCATTCAGAAGCCTCAATTTTGGTTTTCCTTTCCTACTGCTTTAATGAGACTCCCTAGTGGAGTTCAGGATTCTTACTGAAGAGTCCTTGAGCTTGGAGCAGACTCCCCTTTATCTGCAGTAGCTTGGATGTGCTGACATTCAATACAGTTCAACTGTTTTCCTGTGCTTTTAACTAATAGGTGGGAGAGGCTGGAATTGCATGTTGTCTGTTTTGTTTTGTCTTATTTATTTTTACATATATCTACGGGGGAGAAATATGGAAGACTGAATAGTTATGCAGTTAACTTTTTATTGGCTTTCATTTTTTATTTGAAAAGGTTTTTAAAAGGTAGGGCTCAGAACGAAGGTAAGAGAAAGAAAGACAGACTGACAAGCTTGCAGTTAAGGGTTAACCCTGCTCCTGAGTGGTTCAGAGTGTAAGCATGCCCAGGTGGAGGACAGATTGCATGTGCTGTTGTCCTTTATGGGTTAGCAGAACATTGACTTAGTTGATTACTCCAGTACTGGTTGTACGGATCTTGTGCTCTGAATACAATTGATCTTCTACATGCTTTTAACCAAAGTGGGAAAGTTAACTTTAAAAACTGAACCATGAACCCCAGTAATTTCATAAAGGTGATAAATTCCCATGTTTCCAAAGGGGCATATGGAGACTCTAAATCATCATAATCATAAATCATCATCATCATAAATCACACTTCCAATGATGGGGCATCCACAACTTCTCTGGGCAACCTGTTCCAGTGCCTCAACACCCTCATTGTAAAATTTATTTTTCCTTATGTCCAAATCTAAGTCTACCCTCTTTCAGTTTAAAAGCTTTGCTCTTTGTCCTGTCACTATAGGTCCAGATAAAAATCTTTTCTCCATTTTTCTTATAAGCTCCCTTTAAGTATTGAAAGGCTGCAATAAGATCTCCCCGGAGCCTTCTGTTCTCCAGGCTGAACAACCCCAACTGTCTCAGCCTTTCTTCACAGGAGAGGTGTTCCAGCCCTCAAATCATTTTTGTGGCCCTCCTCTGGACCTGCTCCAAAAGGTCCGTGTCTTTCTTGTACCGGGGACCCCAGAACTGGATGCAGTAGAGGGGAAGAATCACCTCCCTTGATCCGCTGGCCATGTGTCTTTTTATGAAGCAAAACCAAGGAATCATTTTACTAAATCTACAGGGGTTTTTTTTCCTGTTGTTTCAGTGTACTGCCCAATGTAATACATTGCTGTAGCATTTATGGTACAAGTTACAGCACCATGTCAAGTGACAGTTAAATAAGACAATGGCCTATCAACACACCTACAGAAGGACAGGTGTTTCCATTAAACAGCCTTCCATTTTTTGAGTACCCTACCAGTCTAGCAAAGAAGCTGTGTCCTTACATCAATAACCTCAGTAATGCCCAGAAGATGTTGATTTAATCATGTGCTTTCAAGTTAAGCACATGAATAAACATTGCTTAAATTGGAGCTGTGTTCAGCAGAGGGAACAACAGTATTATATTCAAATATTTCTCCATAATAAATTTTAGCCCATATTGGCTTCTTGATACTGACCACTCTATAGCATAATTAAGAGAGGATTCAACAGAGGTCTCAACAGCAATGGAAAAAGTTCCCTGTATTTTATAAATGGATCACATTAATTACTTGTGCTCACAGCACCTCTAATAATTCTCAGAGCAGAAACAACATGGCCATTCTAACAACTCTAAGGAGGATTCTATGTTTACACTCCTGAATATACAAACAAGCTATGTAGTCCTCTAAGGCTCTTTAGCTCTAACTAATTAAACAGTGACTTTGCTGCTTGTGTCAGAAAATGGCTTGTGCTTCATGGACATAAGCAGCTATGGAAAAGTCTTCTAACTGTGCAACTGCCTTTGGGCATCATGCCACTGAGTGAGAGAAAAGGGACAGGGAGGTAGGGAACTGAGTCAGGGGGACTTCAGCCCAAAACTGTAGAACAAATTCCCCTAGGAACCAAGTGTAGCCTCAAACGCCATTGCTTACTGCTTCCAGCAAGTGACACATTTCTTTGACCTTATAATTTCTAATATAACAGTACAGGAATGTGCACATAGACATTATTAAAAAAAAAGCAAACAAGAAACAAACCAATAAAAACGTTATGCAGCCATTTTTTTTTCACCTGGGAAGATGGTACGAGGAGAAGTGAGCCATGCATATCAGATATTAGACACATTGCTTTCATGCAGTAGTAAAAGGCAGAGCTGAAGCTGTGCCACTTGGCATAAAAAATATAAGTGATGGATGTGAATGTACACGGTAATGTAGATTCTCTCTGGCCCCTAGCACAGCTGAAACTAGCCTTCAGTGTATTTAATGTCACAACACTGTGTGCAGTTCACATGCAGATATAGAACTAAGGTCCAAAATGCTGTGTTCACTTCTTGTGTACTTCTCCACAAAGTTATCAGCCCCGATAGATGCCCATTTTTCCTATAATACTCGGAGAGAAAATGAGTCATGAAAGATACATATTTTCAGTAGCGAGCTTTGAGGAGAGCTACCCTAGCCATCCAGAAGGGAACAATGCAGGAAGAGTTTGGTGTGATGTCTAAGTAGTGGCTTAACTCTGAACAGTTACTATTTTCTCTTCCTTTCTCTGGGTATCCTAAACATTAATCTGCTTGTAATGTTAATCAGCTAATTCTCATTTGTTAAAAAAAAAAAGAAAGAAAAAAAGAGAGAGAGAAGTGCTATTTCACTACTTCAAAATAAATAGTTTAACATTCTTGTGGCTAAATGATTCAAATGTGGACATGCGTCTTCAAATTCCTTATTGAGAGTAAGGGCTTGAATTATATCTTTTACATCCTCAGGAGGTTATTCCTCTGACTACCAACCTATTTGACTGCAGCTGGCAACTTTGGGTGCGTTTCACTTCACTTAGCTTTAGACATTTAACATGTAGGCAAAAAATCTAAGCAAATTTTGTTATGTTCCTTCCATTTAAAGGATCTGAAGAGTGACCTCAAGTGACTTGTTTCAAAGGCAGGTAAGACAGGAAGAAAAATAAGCTTTTTTTGCTGTTAGGGTCATCAAACCCTGGCACAGGTTGCCCAGAGAGGCTGTGGAGTCTCCATCCTTGGAGATATTCAAAACCCAACTGGAATGCTACTTTGCACTTCATTTTTCTCTGGAGTGTACTCACTTTAATTTTAGATTCCTAACATAGATGAGATGAATCTCAGCTGATATCAGCTGTACCTGAAAGCCAGACTGGCATACTGAGAGACAGCTAGAGGTGGAGGAAGATAGTTAGGTATATGGTGAATTGAAGAATACAGAACAAGTCTGTGTTAGACAGCAAATTAAACTAAAATCTTCTGAGATCCAACGTAGAGCACTCTAACTGCAGAACTACACTTCCCATGTGTATCATGTCAACACATGGCTTTCAATTAGAAGCCTTAATGTGAACATTATATACAAGAATAAAATATATACACTTGTGAAATGTCACAAGGCAAGACGTACAGCAAAATGACTTAAAGTTGTTTCAGTACTGAAACACAATAACTGCACACTCATGATCATGACAGATACATCACACTGAAATATTTTCTCTTCTTTCTTCCTTGTTATTCTGATTAGATAAGATTTACTAACTAATATACCTTTTCCATACCTGACAGTTTTTATTACTTTCTTCTACAAGGCAATTAATTCAGACAGAAATCAGAACAAAAATAAAAATTTGGTGTTTAAAAACAAAGGCGAAAAATAATGTTGATAATTCTATATTATGTATCATGTTTATTTTCGCTGTAGCAAGGTATAACTTCTTCAAGAATGAGGAGTAAAAATGATTACCAAAATTTGTGTGTACACTTTTAAGGGTGTCCAAGAATAGACTTAGTAGAAATTCTCACAATTATCTTTTTAAGGCATTTCTTTATTCAATGACATACAAAACATTGTTATTTTACTTTCTTGAATTATGTTAAGTGTAAATAAATTTGGGAAGTAGCTTTTCACCACATTTTGGCTTAATGCAGCTATAATGTATGCTTTGAAAGAGTCAGAGAAACCTAAATGAGAATAGCATATTGCTCCCCCTGAACCATGAAAAAATATAGCCTGAAAGGGAACAGACATGTTGAGCACATAAAGCTAGATATACTTTGGTATTGAAGCATGTCTGAAAAGGCCAGATAGTTTGTTTAGTTATTTTAAATCTTTGTTTAAAGTTTAAATTAGTGTGGGAGAATATTTTTTTTGTTCTTTTGTTGCAATAGAAGCTTCCACTTTTACACAGAAAATCCACAGTTTTCAGATTTTTTGGGGGGTCTTAAAACTTGTTGTCCGGTGAAGTTGGCTGATAGCTCTAAAGGCTTCCCATTTTTGTTCTGCACATAAAAAAATCTAACATACTTGTTTCACTTTTCTGCAAGGCTTATCTCCGATGAAGCTGATAAACAGTGCAGTTGGCTAGCACCTCTGAAAAGCAGGACAGTTTTTCAGTGATTGACTTTCTTTACAGAAAGGCCACAGAAAAGATTACAGCAGGCAACTGTCACATAGAGTCTCACCTCTTTGGTTCAGCTTTTGATTCTGCCACTGCCTGTGTGGCTTGGGGCATCTCACTTGGCCCTTTCTGGGCCCTAGAGTAGTTAGCCAGTCTCTTAAGAGATTTGTGTGGCTTCCCTAATTAAGATGAAAGGGAACGAAGAATACTACAATGTTGCAGAGGTCTATTATCATCATAATAAAATAGACAAATATTGCTTCGGGGATTCTGTACTCCCTGCTCCTCTTTTTCTAAGGAAAGCCTGCACAAACCACACCAAACTCTGACGATCTGTTGCTGCATAGCTGGCTGTGCACACCGAAAAATATCTTGTCAGTGACTGCGTTCAGTGTATGATTGTTGACCTTTACTGAATCCTTTCACTAATGTCTGATATTTATGCTTTTATTTTTAATAGCTAGTACAATTTTGCTACCTTTTACAGCAATAAACTGTACCCTTTCAGGCATGCTAATGAGTCCTAGAGAATTAAAGCGATTTTATTGCTTACAGTCTTACAGTTCTCAGTACCCTGAGCAGCCAAAGACGGTGAAAAGGAACTGAATGTATCTGTGCTGCTACTTTTGGACCATCTTTCCAAATGTTGCAGATGAAGTTTTTGGATTTCTACTAAGGATCCTTTAAGAGGGAGAGAGATCCTTATTGGCTTCAAAAATTTCTGGCAGCTGCATTTAAGCAGTATGTTCGAGATGTGAATTTTATTTATAAGTCTGGGATAAATGCTAGTAGACACACAAAGTCTTCTGTTTTAGTGAGAAGTTTGTTATTTTTAACCTCAGAGAAAGCTTGTGATTTTATTCATGTTTTGATTGGAGATGGTTATCTTGACAGCACATTTTTGGAGAGATGTTATAGGAAAAATAATAAAAAAAAAAATTATGGCTTTCATTCAGAGTTATGGGGTAGATCCCGATTAGCCATAAGGGCTCAGTGCCTGAGAGCAGCCTGGTGGATCCCCCTGGTATGCAAGGAATGAAGATAAAGAGTGCTGCAGTTGAGAAGCACTGGTCCATTTCTCACAGTTTCATTTCAAGAAGCAGATGAGATGAGTCACTTCTGTGAATAGAAATCATCGATATCACCACATGCACACCCACATGTATAGGATTTAAACTGTCATTTAATTTGCTCACCATTAAGGCTCGTGTACTTGCTCAGCAATGGTAAAAACTTCTGAGGGCTGGGGCAGAGGAATAAATTCTATCTAGTACCATTTTGCCTGCTTTTTATTAACCTGTTTGTTCTTTCAATCCCATTTTATAATTTCAGAGAGCTTTAAAACATTAATTCACCTTAGGAAAGGAGATCCTGCATAGCACACATCAATTCAGTATTATTTAGGTTGTTTATTAAGATTTAGAATATTTGTATCTCTCTTTCCTTTTAAACTTAATGAACCTGAATAAATTACAGGGAGTCTGTACACTTATGTGACACAGTTCCAACATGCATGGACATAGAAATGTTGTACTAGGTTAAAAAAAATACATCCCTATGAAATTTGCTTCTGAAATGTTTTTAATAAGAGAACATGTACTGTTATACAAAAGGGTGCCTACTTGGAACATCTCTTTCTTTTAACAATAGAAAACTTGATTTATCACAAGTACCTTTTTGTGGCACAGTGAAAACTGGCATTGGTTATCCAATATTCTCTAATATTCCTTATTCCATCTGGCAACAAAGTGAGCCCGAGGAAAAAAAAAAAAAAGAGTACAGTTATTTATTCAGTCTTTGGTTGTGTGTTTTAGTGAATGATACAGTATACACTGGTCCTGGGATCCTCAATGATAAAAGGAGTAATTCACTGCACAGAGATACTAGAGAGCCTACTGAACCTTGAACTGATTATGTTATTTTTCTCCATGACAAACAGGGCAAGTCCCATTTCCTATCAGCAGTTTGTAAAGCCCCAATTCTTACATGAAGATGAAGAGCCACAAACGTCACACCAAACTGTGGTCTACTAAATGGAATGTGCTGATAGTGATAGGATAAATGATCTTCCTGCTTGTGTCTTTCCCAGGGCAAGGACTGTGTTGAAGATCGTGCTGAGGGGTAGTGCTGGGGTTAGCTTACACACAAGGTTTCCTTAGCAGTTCCCATTTTGTGGCACTTGTTATGTTTCTGATCACTGAATGGCAGCTGAAGTACAGCTCAGCTTCTGAATAAACACAGTTTTATCTGGCTGATGTAGAGATCATCAGGTTAAAAAAATTGCTTTCAGTGGAAGATGAAGATTTTCCAGTCATACAATGACAGAATGGTTGAGGTTGGAAGGGACTTCTGGAGATCACCTTGCCCAAAACTTTTGCTCAAGCAGGCCTACCTAAAGCCGGTTGTCCAGGACTGTTTCAAGGTGGATTTTGAATATATCTAAGGACAGAGACTCCACCACCTCTCTGGGCAACTTGTGCCAATGCTCAGTCACCCTCCCAGTGAAAAAGTTTTTGCCGATGTTCAGATGGCACCTCCAGTGTTGCAGTTTGTGCCCAGTCCTGTCTTTGTCTAGTATCCATGTCAGGTTTTCTGAGCTGAGAAAAAAAACCAGACACTCGGTCCTTTCAGTTACACTTTTGGGAGGAGTGGAAAGACTCATGATAGTCTTGTGCATTGCGGTAACCTTCACTTTAAAATAACCTGATTGCTAGACTAAGATCAGTAGGAGTAAAAATAAACCTAAGGAGCTTAAAATAACATGACAGACCTCATAATATTATGTACTGAAAAAATTGCACCTTTCAAAATATGTATAAGTTAAACTGATTAATCTTCATTGATCCCTCTTACATTTGTCCTCTGTAGTGCAACTCAGTGACTTTGGTCTACATAGACATATCTACACTAAGAATCCCACTGTCAATAACAGTCCTGCTATTGATTTAAAAAGATCTGTAAAATCTAACCTCTGTATTGCTGCTGTTGCACTGTGTTCAGTACCTGAGTTAGCTAAATTAAAGACAGCTAGATGTAGCTAACAACTAGAGTCAGTCCTTTGGATTCTATGGCAGACCTACCTTTAAAATAGAAAGCTTTTACTTAGACACAGGGACTGAAAAGTGAAAACACAATTAATACAGAGCAGTAGCAGCCAGCACTGCTCCTACTACAACTGGTAGTAGGGTAGGAAAGGTTCATTATATTGTTCTGACTCTATTTGGTTAAGAAAAAGAGTTAAAAACGTGCAGTGCACTGTGATGCTAGAGTGCTGTTCCAAAAGGCACAGGGCACATCTTAACAGCATGATGTTCATGCTTTGGTCAGACTTAGCATTCATTAAAGCCTCCACTTTAAAAGTGCTGCGTGGATTCGGTTTGTAAATGATGCTAATGAAGTCTGACTGCCTTAGGTTGCCTTGTTTGTCCTGGGTAAAATATCTGCATACTTTTCCTGTGCTCTGTGATTTGTTTGACTGATGACAATGAATATGATGTGCACAGTGCAAGTTCATAGACAGAGATTTTGGGGTGGGTAGGATAACTCCCTATTAAGTTTAATGACAGCTAATGAATAGGACCAAAAGACTTTTTAAAAAGTATTTTCTTCTTTTTCTATTTCTCTCTCCCAGTTCTTCAACTGGAAGATTTTCCTCTTGGGATAAAGCCTCCAGGAAAAAGGCACAAGTAACAAATACTTATCAAAGACACTGAATGATTTTTAAATTAATTAAGAAGGAAGCATAGATTAGAGAAATTTCCTCCTGGAGATTTAAAAGGAGCTGCAAGCCAAAGCATTATCCATGTTAAAAAAGTAATCTTTCAAAAGATCTAAATTATTTATGTTTTTCACAGTGCCTTTTTAACACTTTTTAATGCCCAAAGGAGTACAGAAAAAGAAAAATCCATCAGAGGCAATTAGATATGGAATATCTGCCTCCAGTTCAAGAGGTGATTGTTTCCCAGTTCCCTGGTGTCTGAGTGTATTCTGAGGAAATACTGCTGTTTGCTTACTGGGTACACACATCCTCTCACCATCCATGTTTGGATCCTACCAGAAGGGACAATGGAGTAGGTGTCACCAGGTACAACTATTTGTTATTGTGGTTAGACGGGAAGTTTTCTCCCTTCCAATAAATAAATAATATAATTGTCTTGTGACAGATGCACTGAAAAACCACAGTGCATGTCAGAAACTGAAGCGTGGTGGAGCATTTTTACCATGCTCAAGACTTATTTCCCTACTGCCATAACAGCTTGGTTATCCGTGGATGAAGCTGGAGAATATCTTCTTCATGTGCTGTGCTAAGCCATCCCTCAGTGACCTGGTGAAATTGGGAGGCAGTTTAATATAACACGGAGAGCAGCAGTTTGGTAATACAATGCACATTTTTCACAAATTTCAACAGGAATGATGCCACAGTCAGCTCTCTGCAGAGTTCTTTAAATGCTGTAATTCTAATAAAAAGCCCATTTTACTATCTTATGGCTGAATTTACACAAGCCCACATAGGTTTTGTAAACTCAAAAAAAGAAAAAGAAAAGCTCTGATAGCTATAGTGTTAGAAAGCCTCTCCACCTGTAGCTCATCCTCAGAAAATTATAGTCTACACAGTCAAATGGTAGGAAGATTATAATACACTTCATTACTCTCTTGAGTAGCGTAACTTTACTGAAATATTCCACTGTCAGGCATCTTTCACACAAATCCACCTTAATAAAAGCCAGAACATTTAGTCTCTCTTCTTTTTTTTCATTATATTAATATCTATAGTAAAATAAAATTGGCCTGCAAGAAATAATACAAATACAGCAGGAAATAATGAGTGAAATCTTGCCTTACTTAAGGCAACCTTTTTCATACACAATCCAGGCTAAAAAAAAAAGTGTTCAAGCAAATAAAATATACATCAACTTCTGCAAGAAAGATATTAAAAGTATCTGGATTGACTGTATTTAAATGTTCTTGTCTGTGTTTAAATTATTGGCCTCCTTTATTTTATTTTTTGGGAAAGAACCCCATAACTCCACTAATTCCCTGGTTTTGGACTTCCAGGAGGGTCCCCATATAAATGTTTTGAAGTAATCCTGCATTAATTATATAAATGATAACAAATGCTTGGCCTATAGTACATTCCTGTTGGTAAACTTGTATCAAAAAGTCCTGTAGCCAGTAGTAAAGAAATAGTTTCAGCACTATAGAAACAGGTTTAGTTTATGTGATCTGAACAAAATATTACTAGTTCAGGTTATTTTTAAATGTATGCAATTGTATTACTCCTGAAGAACTGTTAAAACTCTTTTAAAAAAGACTAAACCAGATATATTTTTCAACTGTAACACCTTTGGTCTTTGTTTTCAATGTGACGGACAAAAGCCCATGATATTGACTTTGCCTCTGGTCTTAAAACAACCTGCCACATAAAGCTATAACCTTGAGGGTGAAGTAGTTTTATGCTTAATAGATTATGCATAATGAGTTTATAGACACTAGTACATCTTCTTCAGATTAGCAGTTGCACAGTCAAACTTTTCATGAATACTTCCATAAACTAGATTTTTATTTCCTACTTCATGTATAACTATTGCTAAATCACACAGGAAACTTAATTTCCCTTTATTTGCATACAAATTAATTAATTTTCTTAAAACAATAAATAATATTTAATTACTGAACAATAGAATCTTTATTAAAACTTAGCTAAAATTTTACACTGTTGGTTTAAATCGTTACCAATCAATCTGTTAGCTTATTGTAACTTCCAATCTAACTACAAATTGTCATAAATTGTTTAAAAAAGAATTTAGTCATGGTTTGATTTAATAATAAAATAATTTAATGAAGCATTATGTTTCTAGGTGCACAACAATTTTCAGCTGATTGGGATGCTATAAGTATATCCTTTAATGTTTGTCATCATGACTGATTGACAAGCCTTACATCGTGCACAGCTCTACTCCTTTTAATAGTAGTCTCTAAAATTCTAGGAATGAAGAACAGAGTGTGACTGTTGAAGAACTATAAAAAATATATTATCGAAAAAAAAACATCGGATGGAAATATTTAAATAAACACAGAATAAAATAATCTGGAGAGCTTCAAATGGCTGCTAGCCTGACGACAGCACAGCTATTTTACTTTTCTCTGGAACAAGGGAATATTTACTCTCTCACATCCATTACAATAATTTACATCCATTAGCACGAGACACTTAAAAATTTCAGACACCGCTATCCATAGAATAATGCCCTTAGGAATAATTTTTAGGGGTTAATATCCGCAAACTTTATTGTTTGCATGTCATGGTGGGAGTGAAAGATTCTGGATATAAATAAAAAGAATGTTTTATCATGGATTCATCACAGCTACACTAATCAGGCCCTGGGAATAACAATTCAAGCTTCTGAGTGTGGTTGTTTAATATCTCATGAGAGTACAGCTTAAAAGACATCTTGAAACTTAGGAACATCCATTTTGAAGACTGCAGATGACTTGGAGAGAAACCAGAGAACAATATGAATATTCAGAGGTCTAGGAGACATGACCTATTACAGCTGTGTTACCTAGAGAAGACAGGCATGAATGAGTAATGGTAATGGACTTCAAGTGCAGAAAAGTTGGCTGCAGACAGAAAGAGGATGAAGTGGTCTTCATAATTACTAAGCATAGTACAAGAAGTGATGAGATCATATTTCAACAAGGGAGAATTAGTTTAAAGATTAAAAAACCTTTCTAGTTGCAAGAGTAGGTAAGCAGTGGAACAGACTGCTGGGGCAGATTGTAGGGTGCCCATGACTGGAAGATGTTATGAACAGCCTAAGAAAACATATGTCGCTATTTAGGTTATTAGAAGTAATCTTCCAGGGGAGAAGGGAGGAAACTGATGTCATGCTGCCTGTTTTTCCTTGGTTCTGTGATGTAGTTCAGATATATATCAAGAGGTCAGATGGTGTTCAGAGCATTATCGACTAGCAGACTGCAGCAGGAACAGGAAATCGGCATCTCCTACATGAAACGCCAATAGCAGTGTCCTCCACACTTCCATCCTGTGTATATTTTACCATGAACAGGAAGATAATGAAGAAGACTCTTGAATTCTTCAGATTCTCAGGGGCTGTCTCAGAACACACCTCTGTATTGTGAACCTGTTTAAAGAGAGTAGTTTCTGGCAACAGTTGATGGCTGAAGAGGTTACACAGTAAAGGGTCTATATAGCAGAAGAAGGTAGAGTTCCTGTTTTTTCCTCTACAATTGATACACATAATCAGCTTGTCACTTTTCTAAGACAAGTAAGACAAACCATCTCCCAGGCTGAAAGAAAAGACGTCATATAAAACTTGTCCCTATGAGTTTTTAGCAAAGGGCAGGGAGGGGTGAATATCCTGAGGATGTTTGTATTGAATTGCTCAAGTTTAGCTTTATTGACTTTTTACACTAAATAGTGATCCATTTGATTTGCGTAACTTAATTTCTTCATTCAGCTAATAAATATAACTTTACTGTAGGCACTGGGCACAACCCATTCAAAATAACAACAACTATAAGAAATGAACTGATTTCTAAATATGGAGCCTTATTCTCCATTAATTTGTAATAAAATCTTGCAGCCTACATCTATAGATAACCTCCTCAAACCTGCTCCTTCATGGAAGGATTTATAAGCCAGGTCATATGATTTGAAAATCAGCTGTGTCAATTACCCAAGCTACATACACCTCTCAACAGATCTGGATGTGAGCTTTTATGGCTACTGGGTATCTCCAGTGACAGAAAATGTATGTTGCCTTGTCTCCAGCAACCTATGAAATGGCTGTTGGTTTTTTAACTGCCATTTTAATGGTGCCATTTGCTCTTCACTGGAAGTTAAGAAAAATATTTTGAGTCCTTTTGTTGTAACTTGATACAGAAGAAGTTTTCAATTCTATAATTAGTGATAAACATATGCCACCTTGTGTGGAGATAAACTAATACGGAGGTCCTCTTTTGCAATACATTTCTGAAAGGCAGCAGGTTCTATTGGATAGAGAAATAATATTATTATAAACCTCCACCATAAGAGATAGGAGGTTCTTTGGAAAGAAAATGAATGTAGTGGTAATCAGTGCGCAAGAGAGTAGGGTACTGATCGATACTATATCCAGCATACTCCACAATCAATATACTGAAGAAAAAAAGAAGTAGTAAAGAGAGAAAGAGACAAAAATGTTGGATTACAACCAAGCTTTATTATTTTGGCTGCAGAACAGAGAAATGAAGCAGCTGTTAAAATAAAAAAGCCTGGTTGCTTGTCTCTTCTCTTCAGGTAAAACATGACTTTATAGTTAATGTTTATAAATTGCATACAGCGTGATGCAAAGTATACAAAAGTTTCTGAAGCCTGCAGGCACAGGAGCACTGAAGTCTTTTAATATGTGAGAAACGCTCCATAGGTCTGACATAAATGAAAGAAACAGGCTTGTAGTGTCCTGTTCAGAGTCTTGGTTAAAACCTACTTTTTGGTGAAAAGGCTTTGGTGATTTGTCAAAAAAAGTGAAGCTTTCCATGGGAACATGCCAGTTTCCTTGAAACTTTCTCCATGGATCCGCATTTCTCAGTGGCAGCATGAAGCTGGAGGAAATGGAGCACGGCAGAGGAACAGGCAGCCTTGCCCTGATGGATCTGGTATGAGATTTACATTTCCAGCCTGGATCACAGAGATAAGGGAATTAGATGTATGCCTTCCAGCTTCCTCAACCACTGAGCTATTTATCTACTGGAAAGAGGATTTTTTTTCTGCACTATTTTGTTTTGCTTTAAAAATATATATTTGTCTTAGTTTTTGCCCCAGTTAGGCAGTGATACAGGATGAAGGTTTGCAAGTATTTGGATGTCTATTTGGATGACTATTCAACATCATCCTTATAACCAGGCCTTTTTATCCCAGGATAAAATTAAAACAGAATTAGGGCATGATACCAGTCGCTAAGAGCATATATATTCAAATATGCATGCATGCAGGCACACACTCTTGAACAAATTAAATTGTTCTCCACAGCTTGAAACAGACGAATATATTCTTCTGGTTTTTAAATTCTTTCAAGGATTTGTGGAGAAAGTTATAAAATAAGGCCTTTGGGAGAAGGATAATTACAGAGTTCAAAGCTAAATAAATAGATGTTAACAACATCTTTTTATTCTCAGGCTCAGTCTCTTTCTAGCGGCTGTATTTATGGGATCCAAAGTATCTCTCTTTTCTTTAGTATGCATTGTTTTGCATTTACTGCCTGAAGCAATCAGTAGCTATTGGACAATACTTACCATTTCTTGTGAATTCAGAAACCTGAAAAAAATCAGCTCAAAGTTTGACTTTGTTTTTCCTGGACTACCTAGTCTGAAGAAATGCATTGTTACAATACATGACCTGAACAAGACTTCAGAAATTATTAAAATGAGACTTTTATGGGAAAACTGAGGTCACCTAAATTGAAGTTTTAGGTACATAAATTTCAGTGACTCACATGGCCTGTTCACAAGTGGCAACACTTCTGAAGGCACCTGAAAAGAGAGAAAGAACTAACATATCATTGTGGGTCCCAAGTTCCATCTGTGACAGAGCAGACCTCAGGAGTGTTTATTGCGAAGTGCTGACTTTGCCAGGTAGCTAATGACAGATAGGATGCCTGAACACAGGTAAATACTGCAGTCAAAAGGTGAGTGAATGGCAAAACCCAAATGAGCACCCAACATTTTGAATCTCAGGTGGAAGGAAGTAATTATTGTGAAGCATTATGGATAGAATGTGAAGAACTGTCCCTGGAGAATAGCCATGAGCAGGTTGAAAGCTTATGAGTAAGAATTAGAGACCGACGCAACAAAGGGAACCTTGTGGTTGGTGTCTACTACAGGTTGCCTGATCAAGGGGAGCCTATTGATGAAACCTTTTTTCTCCAACTACAGGAAGCTTTACACTCACAGGCTCTTGTCCTGCCGGGGGATTTCAACCACCCTGACATCTGCTGGGAAAGTAACACAGCAGGCGGTGGGCAATCTAGGAGACTCCTGGAGTGCATGGAGGACAACTTCTTCAGCCAGGTAATAGATAGCCCTACCAGAGGGAATGCAGTACTGGACCTGTTGGTCACCAATACAAGTGAACTCATTGGTGATATCAGGATTGGAGGCAGCCTGGGCTGCAGTGATCATGCACTGGTGGAGTTTGCAGTCCTGAGGGATACGGGTCAGGTGAAGAGTAAAGTCAGGACCCTGAATTTTAGGAAGGCAAACTTCCTGCTCTTCAAGGAGTTAATCAACAGGACGCCCTGGGAAACTGCCCTCAGGGACAAGGGAGCAGAACAGAGCTGGCAGATCTTTAAGGACGCTTTCCATAGAGCACAAGAGGTCTCAATACTCAGGTGCAAGAAATCAGGCAAGGAAAGAGGCTGGCATGGCTGAGTCAAGACCTGCTGGTCAAACTAAAGGGCAGGAAGAGAATGCACAGGCAGTGGAAGCAGGGACTGGAATCCTGGGAAGACTACAGGGACACTGCCCGGTTGTGTAAGGATGGGATCAGGAAGGCCAAGGCTCGGCTGGAGCTGAATCTGGTGAGGGACACAAAGAATAATAAGAAGGGCTTCTACAGGTACATCAACCAGAAAAGGAAGGTCAAAGAAAGCATACCCCCTCTGATGAGCAAAACTGGCAAGCTGGTAACAACAGATGAGGAGAAGGCCGAGGTACTCAACAACTTCTTTGTCTCAGTCTTCACTGTCAACCTCTCTCCTCACACCTCCCAAGTCAATGGACCATTTGATGGGGATCAGGGGGGCAAAGTTCCTCCCACTGTAAGAAAAGATCAGGTTTGGGACCACCTGAGGAACCTGAACATACATAAGTCTATGGGTCCTGATGAGATGCATCCCGGAGTCCTGAGGGAACTGGCAGATGTAGTTGCCAAGCCACTCTCCACGATATTTGAAAAGTCATGGCAGTCAGGTGAAGTCCCTGGGCACTGGAAAAAGGGAAATATTGCAGCCATTTTTAAAAAGGGTAAAAAGGAGGACCCTGGGAACTACCCGCTTGTCAGCCTTACCTCTGTGCCTGTGAAGATCACGGAACAGATCCTCCTAGAAGCTATGCTAAGGCACACGGAGGACAGGGAGGTGATTCGAGACAGCCAGCATGGCTTCACCAAGGGCAAGTCCTGCCTGACCAACCTAGTGGCCTTCTATGATGGAGTGACTACATCAGTGGACAAGGGAAGAGCTATGGATGTCATCTATCTGGACTTCTGTAAGGCCTTTGGCACGGTCCCCCGCAATATCCTTCTCTCTAAATTGGAAGGATATGGATTTGATGGGTGGACTGTTCGGTGGATAGCAAACTGGCTGGATGGTTGCATCCAGAGGGTAGTGGTCAATGGCTTGATGTTCAGGTAGAGATACAAGTGGTGTCCCTCAGGGGTCCATACTGGGGCCAGTGCTGTTCAATATCTTCATCGATGGCATAGACTGCGGGATCAAGTGCACCCTCAGCAGGTTTGCAGACTGCACCAAGCTGAGTGGTGCAGTCAACATGCCTGAGGGACAGGATGCCATCCAGAGGGACCTGGACAAGCTTGAGAAATGGGCATGTGTGAACCTCATGAGGTTCAACAAGACCAAGTGCAAGGTCCTGCACCTGGGTCGGGGCAATCCCCAGTATCAATACAGGCTGAGGGATGAAGGGATTGAGAGCAGCCCTGAGGAGAAGGACTTGGGGGTACTGATAGACGAAAAGCTGGACATGAGCCGGCAATGTGTGCTTGTAGCCCAGAAAGCCAACTGTATCCTGGGCTGCATCAAAAGAAGTGTGGCCAGTAGGTCCAGGGAGGTGATTCTGCCCCTGTGCTCTGCTCTACTCTGGTGAGACCCCACCTAGAGTACTGTGTCCAGCCCTGGAGTCCTCAGCACAGGAAGGAAGTGAACCTGTTGGAGCGAGTCCAGAGGAGGACCACAAAAATGATCAGAGGGCTGCAACACCTCTCCTATGAGGACAGGCTGAAAGAGCTGGGGTTGTTCAGCCTGGAGAAGAGAAGGCTGTGGGAAGACCTTATTGAAGCCTTTCAACACTTAAAGGGGGTTTATAAGAAAGATGGGGACAAATTTTTAGTAGGGCCTGTTGCGACAAGACAAGGAGTAATGGTTTTAAACTAAAAGAAGGTAGATTTAGACTAGATATAAGGAAGAAATTTTTCACGATGAGGGTGGTGAAACACTGGACCGGGTTGCCCCGAGAGGTGGTAGAAGCCCCATCCTTGGAAACATTCAAGGTCAGATTGGATGGGGCTCTGAGCAACCTGATCTAGTTGGAGATGTCCCTGCCAATTGCAGGGGGCTTGGACTAGATGACCTTTAAAGGTCCCTTCCATCCCAAAGCATTCTATGATTCTATGATTAAGTCAGACATGACCTGGTGCCCACATATAGGGTGAATCTAGGATGTTCCTCAGTTAGTGTCCAGGCATGTTAATTTGCTTATTCTCATATACAGGTGAGAGAGAGCATTAGGCCTTCAGGAGTTTTCAGAGATGCCTAACTCCCTCCATTGACCATGAACGGGCCTCAAACTTGTATGATCTAATTTGTACTTTGAGTGACAGGTACCTTATTTTTAATGAGATTTAGAAGAAATTTGGGAGACTTCAGAGAAATTTGAGTGTTTCCCTTGCTTTCATATTAGGCATCAATAACTGGCTGATTTTCAAAAAAAGATGAATGTTGCACCACCATTCCCTTTCTGCCCAGCATACCAGCATTATCTAAGTCTTTGGTGCTTTTAACTTTTGAGCCACTTACTGATATGAACTTAATATGAACTTCAAGTCACCAGCTTTCTGAAGTCTTAGCTTGACTCCGTGTAACATATTTCTCCTTCAAGCCACTAAGTAAGTACAGTTTAAACAGTGCTTAAATGCTAATGATGAGATTGACACAATGGTCTGATCGTGCCAAATAGCAATATTTGATAGAGATTTGTGAGTCCTTCACTATGACTTTGCTTCAGTAAAGAGGCAAGAGCGGGAAATTATAGTTACCTGAGCAGAGGGTAAAGATAACACCAGACTCAGAAAAGATTTTGCATACCTAAAGCAGAATTCAGGCATCTAAGTTCAACATGCCAATTCACCTGCAGCCTTACCTTGAAAAAGACTATTTTAGAAATTTACCTTTTTTACCCAACTCATTTCAACATATTCCTCTAAACATACCTAGAGCTATGCAAAATTCTATGTGCCCCACCAGTTACAGCTTAGTTTCCTGTAGCTCTCTCCTGTTTGGTTTCTCCTGTGCATAATTAGATAACTACTTTCACCTTTCAGCCTTAGCCACAGGGAGGATGGAGAACGATAATTTGGATTTCTCTTTTTTTAATCAGTTGCCCATTTTCAGGCAGTGATTATTATTAAGGCCTCCAGGCATCTCTCAGGTTTGACTAAAATTAGCTAGTAGGTTCAAAAATTACTATGGTTGGCTAGGAAAAAACCCTGACAGAGGAAAAGGGAGGCAGATAGATGACCACCACACCTGCAGATGGACATGGCAGTCACACAGCCCTTGTCAGCAGCCAGCTAGAGGGAATGAGTTATAACCAAGGAGATTCAATCTGATTTAATTGAATTAACCAAATTACTGACAGGTTTGTAGTCTCTGTTCAGACAAATGAAAGTCATAGCTATGCTTATGGTCATGGGGTTTTTTGCTGATGGTTTTTTTTGTTTACTTTCTTTTTGGCTTTGGAAGTGAGCACTCAGAATTGCTAATTGTCCAGTTAACCATTCAGTGCCATGAAATATACTAATAATGTGCCTGTGGGGAAAAAAGAAATCTATTAAAGAAAAAAAATTGTATGATCATGCCATTCCTGTTCACATTAGTGTGCACACAGAAGAATTGCAGGAAGAATTCTAATGAAGAATATGTCCAACTTCTTTCAAAATTAAACAAGTGGGTCCTGGAAGTTGAATTATGGTAGAAGGATGAACCGCCATCTTAGGGTATGTACATAATGAAAAAGTCCTTCAGCAAATAGGCTTACAGTATGTTATTGATAAACATACGAACATTGATAAATGTATGAACTATAATAACAGGTTACATGTTTTTTGTTTCTATTTTATTACACTGTTAATGAAATCGCAATCATCTTTTTGTACAGTTCTAGTTCAATTAAATAATTATTTTTTCCTATTTCCTCCTTAACAAAAATTTGAACTAGAAAATAATTAAAAGCAATCCTAGCATTAATTTAGGACTTATCAGTCTCAAGAACTCAAAATGAACTCAAGAATGATAGTTCACTTTTCAATCATTCTCAGTAGCAACTGGGTAGAATCAACATCCTTGAAAATTAAGTTGCTTTCCAAGGATCTCAACAGAAGTTATATAGCCATTTTTGCATATCCTACTTAAAAAAATATGCAAAGTGAAAAGAGTGAAAAGACTACAAAGGCAGAAATGGCAAGAAGTTTAGAAAATGTGACTGCATGAGAAAGCAGTGAAGGACTTGGACTTGCTTAGTCTAGGAAAGAAAAGAGAAAGGTGTAATAAGTATCTTACATAAAAAGCTATACTCCTTGTCCGTTGCAACAGAGCAATGAAGAAAGTTTAATTTGCCTCAGAAAGATTCTGTCTGAATACTGTGAAAAGCTTTCTCATTACACAGGTAGTGAGTGAAACACTACAGCAGAGCAAGGAGACCATGCAATCCCTTCACTGGAAATTGTTACTACTATGTGAACACTAGTCCATCTAGGTGAAGAAATGGTCTAACTATATTCAATCCTGCTTCAATGCAGATAACTGGTGTACATTATCTCCTGCAGTCCCTCCCAGGTCTTCATTTTTATACTCTTGTGTATGATTCTTTATTCCCTATGACTTTTGCACTACATTCTCTTTGAACTTCAAAATATTATTTTACTCTTATTTCAAAAATAGTGTGTGTGAGAGGAGAGATTCTTTTTGTAGGAAAGTTTTAGCTGTACAGAAATCACTCTTCTTTACTTGACTCTCCATTGTTTAATTTGACAGTTAAATTGCAATGTTAGCAGAACAAATTGGTGATCAGAAAATTAACTTTACAGTTTTCAAACTGTTCTTCCATAGTTGCAGAATGAAAAACAACAGACTTCCCCCCCCCCCCCCTTCCCCCAGCTCACTGGAGATGCAAGAAAAATAGAGCACTGCAGCAAAAAGAAAAAATCTTTACAAGTATTTCCAATCTTTCCCTGCTCTACTGCTTCTCCAGAAGGCCAGCTGAGTTAGAGTAGTCTTACGGTATGCTTGAAAGCAAGATTCACGGAATATCCAAAAATTAACATTTCCCACAGACCATCAGAGAAAGTGGCAAAATGATCTCAAGAATGATAGTAGAGCCATGAGCCATTGCTGAAAAACAGTAGCTTAACTTCTTAAGATTTGGCTTGAAATTTGTTTGGCCTGGAGCCATTTAAGTAGTTGTATCACACCAGCAGCCTCAAGTTGTGACATGTGAGCCTGATGCGGTTTCCTGTGCACAGTCTTGAAGCTAAATTTGAAATATGAATATTTTGATTTGCTAATACAGCACAAATATGTAGCTAAAGCTGAAACAGGTATTGATATTTATTACTTTTTGTTGTTATTGTTTGGACTGATAAACTGTGCACTCACAACTTTGTTTACTCATTCCATTTATAGATGGAATAAAGCATGTGATATAGAAAAATTTTCTCTAGCCTCCTACATGAACAGAATCAAAAATTGTAAGTTTGAGTTGCTGAATCCCTATTCTTAGTGGTCTGTTAGCTATACAAAATCTTTTAGGTTTTTCAGACTTTGTACCTCATCTGAAGGGTTTGTGATTAAGAAATAACACACTTGGTTGTTAACTGTTACATGCTTGATATGGAAATCATTGTGATCTTTTGTATTAAATGATGCCCTTTTTTAGAAGCAATTTTCCGTATATAACAGCAGTGTAAAAGGAACCAGAAGAAAAGCATATTTGCACTTCAGTGTAACTTTAAAAAAAAAATTAATAGTTGAATGCATTCATTATCCTCTATTCAAGTGCCATCCATCCTTAACAGTTGATTTTGTGAATGTGTCATGTTTTCACTTGATCACCAATGATCTGGGTAATCATCTCGCCAATCTTGACATCTAAAACAGAATTGGCCTGACACATTTGACACACCTTTCTAGTCTGTGGAAGGAGATGAACACAGTCTCCATCTAGCACTGTGGAGGGATAGATACGAATCAAGTTTATAATTCTAGCATAGGCACTTAATGTATGTTGGATGAAATGACCCTTGGAAGTGTCTGTCTGTCCTAAATGATGACTTGAGAGAGAAGGGATAACTCCCAGTTTAGATAAATCTGACTTATGTTGCTAAATATTGTTTTATGTGTTCTTTATAAGTCTTTTGTCTCTTTCACACATTCCTTAAATAGCTTTTGTATATAAACTCTTGGCAAAGTATTGATTCTTTAAGATTTCAAGTTGATTACTCTCAATCTTAAAAGTTCATTTGCTTTCTCATTTTGTCCCTGCCTTGAAATTAGACAGGTTTCTCAAAGGCCTTACATAAGCAAACAACTTCCACCTCCTTTTATAGAATGAAAGACATCTGTTAGACAGAGAGAAAGACACAGCTATTAACCTGTCTTCCCTCTTTCCTCCAACTCTCAGGCAATTGGGAGTCAAACACTCTTCAGCAAATAATTTGGAACTATATTATGCCTTCTCACGAAAGTCAGGCAGGGATAAGTAAAATGACATTCCAGATAAATTGAAAATGCCTTCATGTATAATCAAAAGAAGAGCTTTTAAGTGGTGAGATAAAGAAAGTGGAAGGTTGGTATGCAATTGAGAGGATTCTTGGAGATTAGATACACCGCACATCAGAAATCTGCAATATTCTAACACCAGCCTTTTTAGGCCTGTGCTGAATATGACATCTCTACAGATTCCTATTATTATTTCTAATCCCAGCTGATTTCACCCACAAATCATATTTCAACACAATATGATCTGATCGTATTTCACAGTTATATTGGTCTCATTTTGACAATATGTCTATAAATTCACAAGTGTACATCAAATTAGAAGCTTAGGCTAGAATGTTTCATTTCACTTAGTCCAAATTTAATCCATTTAAAATACTTTATATTACATCTAACAGGAGAACTCCCTACTGCCCAAGTTCAGGTAATATTAATTGCATATTATGCAAAAGCAAATTATCTAAACTTGTCAACTCAGCAAAGATGTCTTCAAAAAGGCTTGCATAAGCCCTTGTAACAAAGAATTCTACTCCAAGTTGCACTTACTTCATAGGTTTTGCAGCTTCCTTCAGGAACGTTCATCTTGTAATGTTTCTTTTTCAGCTCTCTTTATTTTTGCCAGATAAGGGAATTTCAGACATCAAGCTTGTCAACGGACTGTTAAGTCATTGAATGAAACACTAAACATCCCAGAAATCATCCCAGAAAACATTCCAAGAGAAAAAAAATGGATTGCACGGGCATATAGAAGGTTGACATTCCTTTGTCTTCACCTCACATTATCCAAATGTTTACACTTTCCATGCTGCTTTAAGTGGTATCCCTTCTACCATCTCACAAGCACAGTGGTGACTGGGAGAGAAGCTCAATGTTAACTAGCTATACCAGTACAGTAAATGATGCCAGGATCCAAGGCTGAACACTGGAGCTTCACCGTCTATATTGTTGAATTGTTATGATGACTTGCTCTTGGCTTTTGTCAATCAAATTTTGGGTGTGGTTTTGAAGTCAGACTAGGTGAGGGTACATTGCCAACAGCGGTCCGCATGTAGTCACCCTCTATTGGAAGCTAAGAGACCTTAACAATGCATATGTAAGCAGTGCTGTGTTGGATGGCTCAGTGCCTGAGAACCTGTCTTGGCACTCTCTAGTTTACTAGTATAGACATAGATAACACCCAGCAGAGGGAATAAGTCAGATTGGTACAGATGTACTATACTGAACTATACAACCTCTCAAGAGCCATGCGAGTCTCTCCTTTGTGTGAGGGAGTTTAATTCCCATGAGATGTTTGAAAGCCTGGGAAACTTTTTCCTCACCATGCAAATGACCAAATCAATGTGGAAACAGACACTCTCAATTACTGTGGTATTGATTCTTGTTATACTGTAATGTCAACCTTTTTTCTCAATCACTTTCCAAAGGACACTCTTGGTGCTGTCCCTGCATTGGCACAGGTCACCCATGGCCACAATAGCTCAGGGGTGTCCCTGCCCTGTATGTGGTGCCCATGGGCTGCTGTCCCTCAGGACTGTCCCTGCCCTGGCATGGGTCACCCATGGCTATCAACTTTGAGGGGTGTCCCTGCTTCCTTGGAGCCTCTTCTTCCAAGAGCACATCTCCAACCATACCTCCAAAAATGTTCCCATTCATATGCCTCCTCCAGTTCCTCCTCCCTTGTCCCCTCACTTGTGTCTTACCCTGGGAGTTGCCACTCAGCAGAGGCACTACATGCTCCTCTCTTTGGTTTAAGTTTTGGTGGGTGTTGGGTTGTTTTCATCCATTTCAGAGCTGCCTGGATCTGGCTGTGGCTGGCACAGGACAGTTCACGGCCTCATACCACACAGGGCACCCTGCAGCTCCTGCTACCAAACCCTGCCAGCTATGCCTGATACATGTGAGGAAGCTGCTCCCTACTCTCATTCAGTTCCCAAAATTTCAGAACATTTCAAAGGTATTCTACACAGAAATAAGCTCCACATTAAAGCTAGCTTTTAGAGCACTATACTGTAAGTAAAGCTATACTGTTACATGTAAAGCTTTTGCAGGTGACTGAGAGCCTCATGTGCACTCAGAGTGCAAAAATGAAACTGATTTGGGGAAATTAGTTCAAGTGTCCTCTAATGTTGAGGACAGGCTAAGGTCTGCATTTCCAGTGAGTCACACACACACACACACACACACACACACACACACACGTGCACGCACACACACACGACATTTTTCATAAATTCAGAGTCTTTTTTGACAGAAAATAAAGTACAGGCACAGGAATGTACTATCATACATATTTGGTTATAAGGTATCCTAAAAATAGTTGCTGGTATAACAGGATTTCTACTATGAACAAAGAATCATATCTTTAATCAGTCCTTATTCATTTAGAAACTCTCAGTTTCATTAAACAGGGACCTTATCCCAGTAATTCCTCTGACAAAGGCATCCCCTGGAATCTGGAAGATTATTCAGTTTCAATTTAAGGAAATTTCCAGCAGGGATGACTGACTAAAGATAGAAGTCTCTGAAAGCATTAGGAAAAGCAAAAGGAAGAGTGTGAGAGAGTGTGGGTGGGAGAGTGAGCATTTCACTTTCTCATATGAGTAAAGTGAAGACATTTATATCTGTCCTTAAGTTTTGTGGTGAGTGCAGTCAAGGTCCCTGGTGTTGGGTTTGGATCTGTGTACTTTCCCTTCCTTTCTTCTTTTCTTTGTCTCTCTCTCTTGCTTGCTCCCCTTTTGCTATACGAAGACCTCATATTTATTTGAAAAATTTACACTGATTCTTCTGGAGTCTTTTTAGACTTACATGTGTTAACAAAAAAGTGCTCTTAAGTTTAAAAAATCTGGGACAGTGCCAGCAGTGAATAATAGATTGCTGTTAATCCTGGGCTCAGTTGGGGATGGTAGAGGTTGCTTCTGCTACCCAAAGGGAGTTTCCAGGGAGCCATTACCTTGGAAATCCTACCCAGGGCAGGACCAAGAGCTACCATATCTTCCTATCTCTGGGAGGTTTTGTGGAATTTAAATTACTTCTAAAAGTTTAAGTAGTGCTGTTTTGAATCAAGATGTATGACTCTGCTTACTGTTGTGTCTGTACATACTTAAACCAGCCAATTTCAAAAGACAGTTGGTATTTCAGTCTCTGGGTTTTAAATATTTTATTCTACTTTAATTTCCGGCAAGTGAAGTGGAATCCCAAAGAATGACTGTTTCTTGGTCAAGAAAATTTCTTAGGTTTTCTTTTTCTTAGCTGTTAAGAGCATAAAGTTTCTGCACTGTCCAGAGAGTAACAAAATTCAGATGCCCTGGATTTGGTTTCTAACTTTAATTTGGTACACTTTTGAAAGCATGCATTGTGACCTGAATAACACGGGTCATAGAATTTAACAAGCGAGTGAGGTATTAAATCCATTGCTACTTCTTCTGGGCCTGTGACTTTTATGATTATGTAGTTTTATCAGTACAGAATGCCCAGCTTCAACACTATGATTGAGCAGATCATTTAAAGATACATTTATTCTTTCTTTAAAGATTTCAAAACTTTTTTCAGGATGACACATACTGGATTTTTATAAAAATTTTGGTAATAGACCTAAGTCCTATTTAGCAAAACTAGGTAGTGAAGCAAAGAAGTCCCTTTAAGTTTCTTTTTGTTGTTGATAACAATAAAAAACAGAATTAGAAATAAATCGTCAGCTGAGCAGAATACAGTTTTCCATTACCTGCCTTTATATCTCCCTGGCCTTTCAACCTAAATTTAGCTTGTTTATTCCCAGGATAGATTACATGCACCTTATTTTAAATGAAGCCATTCAGATGAATGATATTACATTTTAATATCACAATAGATTCAAAAAATAAATGCCTGTGAAAGAAAAGGCAATTCATCCTGACAAAGAGTGGTACTCTTTGTAGTATACCTCCTCTCATCAATCATTAGCAAACAAATGCTCATATGCTTTGTTATGATTCTATCATGTCTGTGTTCCTATTTATTTATACAACCTAAATCTGGCTCTCCTTCAGATAGCTGAGATGTGGAAAGCATAACTCTTTTCTGGGAATTACTCATTGTTACCTTCTCTGACAGTCAGTATGGATTCTTAACTATGATAAATTTTGAAACAGATATTTTACTGTTGGTTAAAGAATAAAAGGTAGAAGCTATGAGATTTGAATCTGAACTTTGATTATACTCAGCTAATTACATGTGGGGTTGAGTTTTCAAAGTCACAGAGAGCTTATATATTTAAAGATATCTTAGCTATCTATTTTTGGTACCGTATTGTTTAATTGATGTGGGGGACTAACAGTTTTAGTGTACATTTTAATATGCAAAGATAACGACTCCAGCTTCCTGTGATTCCAGGATCTGTGAAAACTATTTTGCACTGAATGATACCATCTACAGATACCATTAAGGACTCTGTAGAGATGTATGTCTGCAAGAGCCCCACTTATCTGTGGCTGGCTCAGTTTGAAGTGTTGTATTTTGATGGATTTCTGCTATCTTGCTGTGGTAGAGAATTGTTACCAATGTATACTATGTTTCTAAACATACCAGCAAATTAAAACTCACCCTATAATTATTGTCTTTGTTCCTCTATGTTGATTTCCACTTATGACCCATTAGAAATGAATAATAGTTCACTCATATAGTTCATATCTATAAGAAAACTGGCAGTAAAATTATCATTTAAACATAATAAAG
This sequence comes from Theristicus caerulescens, assembly GCA_020745775.1. Lineage (NCBI taxonomy): Eukaryota > Metazoa > Chordata > Aves > Pelecaniformes > Threskiornithidae > Theristicus > Theristicus caerulescens. Next base: position 14,601,073 of record CM036561.1, read on the forward strand.
CAAAGACTTTGTTTGGAAGGTTGCAAATATTTCTGCTTCTCTCTTATACATGTAGGTGCATTCATGGGGACACTTTCTCTGTCCTATATACACATAAAGTTATGACAGACCAGCTAATGCTCTTCTGCATGGACACTCTTGGTTTTGTTTGGGCCTTTTTGCAGTACCTCTTTCAATGCATTAAGATTTGTTTGCAAGATTTTTTTCCAGTGATATCTTCTGATATTATGATCATCAAGTTCAGAGAAGAGATGTGAAGCAGATTCAAAATGGTGTTTGGAGTCTTATTTCTTTTTCTCCCACTAAAGTTCAACATAGAACAATTTTCTGTTGTATCATACTGTCACTTATACAGTCAGCCAAGTCAGTGTGAACACTGACTTTTCATATAGTATCTGTTGCTGATGCTTTACTTCTGTAACATATCAAAAAGATCTTCTTTAGCAAACTCATTATCCTCAGGATTTTTTAATGTGCATGCAGTTTGCATCTACCATTACAAAGGCATTCAAGCCTAAAAAGTGATTCCAGACTCAATGATATACAGCAAAAAACCCCAACACTTCTTTGCCTAGATTGAAAACTCTGGACAATGCTCTTTATGGAGCATACTTTATTCTCTTGACTAATAAGTGAATTAGGGCTTCATTATAAAATCATTCTTATGAATCATATTTATCTGTAATGTCACACTTGCTCTCTGGAAGTCTGTGTAAATTAGTGGATATGGCATGTAAAAGCAACAAATGATAGTAGTTATTTTATCATCAAACCATACTTAATCATAGCTCATAATGAATAGAATTTTAGTGTTCTATCACTTGTTAGCTGTTCTATTTCTGAGTGATGAGAAATGTTAGCTTTTCAAAAATTACTTTTTATTCCTACCTATATGATTTCTGTGACTTCACATTTAAAAATAAGTTTTTTGTCTCCATTGTTCATGACTGTAAGGTATTATTAACAGACTGTTTTGATGATGATCTGTTGTAGTTTAACCCGGCAGGCAGCTAAACACCACACAGCTGTTCACTCACTCCCCCGCAGTGGGATGGGGGCGAGAATCAAAAAAAAAAGGTAAAACTCATGGGTTGAAACAAAGACAATTTAATAGGACAGAAAAGAAAGGGAAAATATAATAATGATAAAAGAATATACAAAACAAGCGCTGCACAATGCAATTGCTTACCACTCACTGACCAATGCCCAGCCAGTTCCTAAGCAGCAGACTCTTGGCCAGCTCTTCCCCTAGCTTATGTGCTGAGCATGATGTTATATGGTATGGAATATCCCTTTGGTCAGTTGGGGTCAGCTGTCCTGGCTGTGTCCCCTCCCAACTTCTTGTGCATCCCCAGCCTCCTCGCTGGTGGGGTGGTACGAGAGGCAGAAAAATCCTTGACTTAGTGTAAGCAATGCTCAGCAGTAACTAAAACATCAGTGTGTTATCAACATTATTCTCATTCTAAATCCAAGACACAGCACTATACCAGCTACTAGAAAGAAAACTAACTCTATCACAGCCAAAATCAGGACATGATCCCTGAGAAATAAATATGGTTTTGGTCATGTCATAAGTGCAGGTGTTCACAACATCACGGTGCCATTACAATTGACAACCATTCTGGCATATGTAAAAAAAAGGTTCTCAAACATTACAATAGAAAGGAGTGAATAATGTAAGCTAGAGCTGCATGAGCATGCAGACTGAACTGCACTTTAGGCCCTAAACTAAATCTCTTCATTATTAGAATGAGTCATCTTGGTGAATCAAAGTGGAGAACTATATTGTTACAACTCCAGTGTTGTATTTTGTTCTGTAATAATTAAAAAGTTCCTTCTGCATTATTGTTCATTTCTAGCACGTTACATAAATTTCAAGCTCATTTAACAAAGACTAAAAACTCCATGACTCTTGACAGTAGCCACTTTATACTGTAGTTTATAGAAGAATAGCTCTTCCTCTAACTCTCCTCTGAAATGGCCTAGAGCACCGCTATAACGACATGCATTTTTCTGCTCAGATGATACATACAATATGAAGCATCTGAAGAAAGCTCTTTTCTGGCTAGAAAGGTTCTGTTTCTGAGTGTGTTGTGATTTTACCCTAAAGGCTATTTGTATTATTTCAGCTTTAAGAATATCTATAGTTTTTTTCTGAGGCAGGCTCTTTCCAGTGGCGTCCAGTGACAGTACCAGAGGCAATGGGCACAAACTGAAACACAGGAGGGTCTGTCTGGACATCAAGAAACAGTTTTTCATTGTGAGGGTGACCAAGGACTGGCACAGGTTGCCCAGGGAGGTTGTGGAGTCTCCATCCTTGGAGATATTCAAAGGCTGTCTGGACATGGTCCTGGGCAACTGGCTCTAGGTGGCCCTGCTTGAGCAGGGATTTGGGCAAGATGACCTCTGGAGGTCCCTTCCAACCTCAATCATTCTGTGATTCTGTGATTCAAAAGAATTAACATGTCATGTAGTCTTCTAAGCAATAAGACATTTTATAAGCAATAATTTAATCTTAGCTCCTATTTTTTTCCCTTTTTTTCTCCCCACGTTTGCATTAATATTCATTATTCTTTACAAACTGGGGAAATTTTTAATTTGCTGAACATAATTCCCAGTTAATTTGGGATATGCCAGCTAACTGGTTTACAACCTATGATATTGTCCCTCTCAGATTTCAGTGTTCAAAGACAAATGCTATCTTATTTATTTATAATAAATACATATTTATTTATAATAAATAGATGATAGTTTACGTCCTCTAAAACCATTTAGACTGTAGGATACCTGAGATTATCAAGACCACGGTAACAATTAATATTTTAAAATTAAGAAGTACTTCTTCTGCTACTACCTTGATTTTCTGTCATTTTCACTCCTTTCTCATTTGTTTTCTAGAGTCACAATCTTGGACTAGGAAAGATCTGGGACAGTTAGTATCTCTATATTACCCCAATACTTCATAATATAGAGTCATAATTTTTATTTTGTTTCAAAATTACCATCACAATTAGCAATTAATAATGTAGTAATATTTATTTTATATAGTGAACTTATTTTTATTTCATTTAGTAGTGTCTCTAATTGTTTCAGCTTTGCAAAACTAAATTTTTCCTGACTTTTTTTTAAAAAAACATGTATATAGCAGTGTTCTGTGCTTTTTCAACTGCTACTGGTGTAAGCATTTTTATCCATAATGCTCCAGATGCTCCGGTGTGTCATAGTGGTGATCATTATACTCTGGAGAAGACATTTAAATAGTTTTCTGCTACCTTTCTAGCCTGTGACCTGATTGTCCCAGCAGCTTCCAAGCTGTTTAAATTTCTGGCTACAGAAGTATCAGTGTCTCTGTCCAGTTTCCCACTGTACTTATTCTCCATCATGACTCTAAGCACTACAGCAGAGCCAAGAATGGGTATGAATGTTAAGATAAACCCCCAGAGATGTTTAGACCAGCAATCAGTATTACACAAAGACTGGAAATGATCTGAGGTTCTGGCCCATGGCTTAGAAATTTACATTATTTGAACAACTGATTGGGATGGTCCCCTCTTGATATTGGGAACCTTTACCTTTAAAAACTCATGCTGCAAAACTGGCTTGCATGGCCTCAGGCAGAAACAAACCCACATTCTTTGTGAATTAGGTTTAGACTATTAGCATACTCTGGTAGTATCTAGGTAATCACCGTGTGGTAATGACAAGTTTCTGTCCTAGGAGAACTTAAAAAGAAATCTCATTCCAACAGAACAGAGCAACAGTGTGGATCGATGTGTTTAGTTAAACTGTAAGTAGCCTAAGAGTTACTCAATGTTTCTAAACAGTGAAAGAAAATACTAAGAAGCTGATTACAAGGTGACATTTATAGGGAGGAAAGTGAATTTTCGTCCTATAGAACTGGTAAAGCTGGATCCAAATAAACAGTTTAATAGGTTTTATACTGAGAATATTACCAGGGGATAATTTTGTAGTCATAATCCATGTTTGGTTTGTTATGAATTTTGCTTTGGTTTGGTTTGGGTTTTTTTTGTGAGGGTGGAGGGATGGGGTTTTTTTTGTTTGTTTCTTTGTTGGTTGTTTTTTTTTTTTCCTAAAAATAAAGTGGTTTAACATATAATTTGCTGAGCATGAACACTTTAGATCCATGGAATAAAAACTTAGAGTATCTCAAACCTGCATGTCAGGTAGCTCAGACCTGAAAGATTAAGAGAATGACAGCATTGCTGGAAAATTAATTTTTCTTTCATTAAGTGAATACATTGCACTGTACATTGGAGTTTACATCCACTCAGAAGAGTGAAGAATTTACTGTGTGAGAATAATTTTCAACAAGATCCTACTTGGTGGTACTAAATGTGTTTTACTACTGGACTGTTGTGGATTTAATGGGCCTTTCTATCTCTTGGCAGGAGATATTGATACCATAATGATAATGGGATCTACTAACCCCTATCTTTTTGTTGGAGGGACTGAACATAAATTTTGAGGTTTTTTCCAATTTTGCTGCATCCAAGAAATTTAAACACCTGAGACTGAACTATTCAACCCTATAGTAGTTGTAGACTATTTCTTTGGACTAAATTGGTATTTCCTAGAAATTTTCATTATTGCAAAGGTTAGAGATTAGAATTTCTTAATTATCTACTAATTCTACCCAAAGATATGGTAGTGGGAAAACAGGTTCCATTTACAGTTAATGACTAATTACTTGCTTTACCCACTTTGACAGTTTGAGAGACTTGTAGGAATAGGACAAGAGTTCTTTTCTGATTCATTGTCTACTTAGACCACTTCATACAGCTATTTCTGAATGAATTCATCAAATACAGCACATAAAGGACATATAGCAGATGGATTAACTAAGCAAGCTTTAATAATAATTGAAATTAAATGAATAGCATTATGTCATTTAGATTAGATTTAGTCTGTATGAAATATTTCCCACTGATGAGGACTGCCAACTTGAGAGTATTATATATTCAGTGTAAATTAAAAACTGGCAGTAAAGGTTTATTGACAAAATAAATTTCAATTATCAAGTACTAAATATCTGCACCTTACTAGAAAAGGGTAAGGTTCTTAGAGATGAATTTTGAGAAGGTTTATATGAGGCTGTTATATTTATTGTGCATCATTTATCTTGTTTACAAGGCAGTTCATACAAAGGTAGCTAACAGAAAACTTGGTCACACAACAGTCTGTCTGAAATGAACATATCCAATTATTACAGAAATGACCCAGCTTCCGCATTTTTCCGTTTCCTTTCTCTTTAACATTCCTCATTAGGGCTCATTTTCTTCTAGTGGATCTCCCTTGAATTACAGAATAGTCAATACCTCATGGGAAGAATATCTGGTTATTATTTTTCTACCTCTTGTGGAAAGCTTACAAAGTTGAGATGCTGTGAAAATGTGGTTTTGATAAGGCGTATGTGACTTTTCTTCTTTCCTTTGCCGCCTTCCTTCCCAAGCATATTTTTTGTCTAAGCCAGATTTTCCAGTCAGACCCTATTTGGCAAAAAGGAGAGAGAGTCCCATCTACAGCTGCAGCTCTCAAATATATACCCCAAAACTTACAAGGAGTCATCATGTTTGCTCCCATTACTAAACCAGGAAGCACCCTTTTTTCAGATGGTAAGTAAAGGAAGCAAAAGTTTCCAGAGGGCCTTCAAAATGAATGAAAACAAGCAAACAATCTGCTAGGACTCAATACACAGCACCAAGTTGAAGAGAATCAAACAAGTAGTTCCAAGGAAAATGGAGGGCTCAACCTCAGTTCTCAGTTCATCTCTGGCAGGTTTTAGTGCCTACAAGTGCATGATGCCTTTTGGGGGATCCTAGGAAAATGTTAGGTTAAGGATCAGGATGAAGAGACTGTTTTTCCCTTTCCTCAGAAATGTATGCAGCCCTATTCCCAGCTACAACCTGGTAATGCTAGGTACCTTCCTGCTGCAGTTTGTTGTAGGGCTCCACAAACGTTAAGTCTCTAGACCGATGTCACTCTTCTGGGGAAGTTGTTACTCATCTGAATTGCCATCCCTCAGTGTGATTCACTGACTGAACCGTCTTACAGCTCTGGAGGCTACTATTGCTTGTGTTTGTAGACTCTGAGGAGGCCAGCTGGTTCAGGTGGATCATACTGAGTTTCCATAGGTAGTTTCCCATGGAAATAAATTTTTATTATAAGTACAAATTTTGTTCCCTGGTATGGAAACATCATCTAATATTTATTTTAATTTATTACAAGGTTTATTGTGGAAGTTGCATATAAAATCCCAAGAAAGCCAGATTTTGTCTTCAATATTAGCTTAAATCAAGGATAGCTTACTTGGCCAGAATAAAATGAATGGGTGAAAAAAATGTCAGCTCATTTTCCACAGATGTAAATTTGGTAAATAATTTCCACATTTTAATTCTATAGGCAAAAATCTGAGAAACTTCCTAAGAAAAATCAATTAAGACTTGTTTATAAATAACTACCATTCTCATCCTCATGAGACAAATTTAGGAAATCTTAGTCTGAGTTTCTGTTTTGTGTAATTCCTTGCGAAAATTACATAGTTCCAGTTTACTTAGACAAGTCACTTGGGCTGGATTCATTCTACATATCTTTAGGCAGCCAACTGAAACATCTCTCTCCATGGAAGGAGAAAAGAATGCAAAAGCTCTGTGGTGGTGCCTTTCATCTTCAGTAAGTAATGAAAGACCCAGGGTACTCAAGGAAAACATCTCAAGTTCAGTTACTCCCCTTGAATACTGTGTTGTGCTGGTTTTGGCTGGGATAGAGTTGATTTTCTTCATAGTAGCTGGTATGTGGCTATGTTTTGGATTTGTACTGAAAACAGTGTTGAGAATACAGGGATGTTTTTGTTGTTGCTGAGCAGTGCTTACACAGTCAAGGCCTTTTCTGCTTCTCACCCCACCCCACCAGCGAGGAGGCTGGGGTTGCACAAGAGGTTGGGAGGGGACACAGCTGGGACAGCTGACCCCAACTGACAAAAGGGATATTCCATACCATATGACGTCATGCTCAGCAATATAAAACTGCAGGAAGAAGGAATGGGGGGACGTTTGGAGTTACGGCATTTGTCTTCCCAAGTAATTGTTACGTTTGATGGACCCCCACTTTCCTGGAGATGACTGAACACCTACCTGCCAGTAGGAAGTAGTGAATGAATCCCTTGTTTTGCTTTGCTTGTGTGTGCAGCTTTTGCTTTACTTATTAAACTGTCTTTACCTCAACCCACGAGCTTTCTCACTTTTACTTTTCTGATTCTCTCCTCCATCCCACTGCAGGGGAGTGAGCAAGCGGCTGTGTGGTGCTTAGTTGCCCCCTGGGGTTAAACCACAACAGGTGTGCAGTTCTGGGCCCCACAATGTAACAAGGATGTGAAGGTACTTGAATGCATCCAGAGGAGGGGAACAAAGCTGGTGAAACCGCTGGAAGGAATGTCCTATGAGGAGCGGCTGAGGACTTTGGGCTTGTCTAGTTGGGAGACAAGGAGGCTGAGGGGCCGCCTCATTGCTTTCTACAGCTTTCTGAGGAGGGGGACTGGAGAGGGAAATGCCAATCTCTTCTCCCTGGTATCCAGTGATGGGATGCGTGGGAATGGTTCAAAGCTGCAGCAGGGGAGCTTTAGACTGGACCTTAGGAAGCATTTCTCTACTGAGAGGGTGGTCAAACACTGGAACAGGCTTCCTAGAGAGGTGGTCAATGCCCCAAGCCTGTCCGTGTTTAAAAGAGGTATTTGGACAATGCTCTTAATAACATGCTTTACCTTTTGGTCAGCCCTGAAGTGGTCAGGCATTTGGACTAGATGATCGTTGTAGGTCCCTTCCAACTGAAATATTCTATTCTATTCTATTCTATTCTATTCTATTCTATTCTATTCTATTCTATTCTATTCTATTTACTTGCATCTAAAATTTAAATATCTAATAGTGTGATGGGATTAGTATTAGCACGTTTCTTCAAAACTGTGAAACTTGTCAGAGCCAGGAAGCAGGGAACACTGCTTGGAGTATTATATGTGAAAAAAAGTCCCTGATATAGAGCCATTGGGGTGGATTTAATCTCACCTAAACTCACATATCTTCAGTGTAAATATCTCAATCAAGGTGAACCTAGATGTCTTTGTAGTCAATAGAGAAAAATAAGCCCTAGAACACTAATTGTTACACAGATAAAGTTAAAAGAAGTGAATGTCATCCCTACACTTCACATTTATTGTCAGTGGAGAAAGGAAGACACCCTAAGGAGATACACCCTATCTTAAAATATGTGTCTAAAATAATTGTATCTAATTACCTTCTATAGGTGGTCCTCTCTTGCTCTCTTCATTGACTACCTAGGTAATCCAGAAAAGTTTTTTGGAAGTCAACTTTCAGACTCCTGGAGTTAAAACAGCTTTGTCCCACTGACTTAACAGGTCAACTTTCATTGCACTGCAATAACTGACACTAGTATCTACAGGGCACAGAACTCACTTACTCATATAGTGCTGATTGCCACCAAGACCACTGTTTCTGGAACAGTGCCTTTCTTGCATCCTTTTATCAGTTACCCATCAGTCTGTTTATCAGACTGACGGCATCTCATTAGATCCAGGGCTTGGACTTTTCCTTACAAATTGAACAAAACCAATACTTCCCTGAGAAAAATCAATAAAACTATTTTGAATATCTGGCTAATTTACACTTTAAATGAATACAATAGTCAAGAAAATACTTTGCTGATAAAAGGAAAACTAACTCTTTTAGTCCTTCAGTTCAGCTTCTTTCAACTCTGTCTCTGTAGCAGTACTCTGTCTGTGGGTGAAAGGATAGTTCATGAGCCATCCTGTTCAGTCTTATTGATTTCACCAACTGTGCTGCCAAACATTTAAAATCTCTGTAAAGTGGAAATATAAAACATTCATTAAATATCACTTTTCTTATATAGGAGTATTCCACATTAAAATACAGTTCTACATTGATCTGTATATGGAATTGACATACAACATAATACTGTGTGTAGCCATTTATTTGACTGCAAAATGACATGTGTGAAGTGAAAGGCTTTAGTATGATACAAGTGGTAAATATGACCAAGCAGTGAACTTTCTGAGGCCAGTAAATTGTTAGGAATAGCATTTTAAAGAACTCTGCCCAGGCGAGGTATCATTTGTTACTTCCTGGAGTTAATGATCTCATGTCACAGATAAACTAGGTTATAATCTGTTCTTATGACTCAAGAGACATATCTAAGAAAATACGAATAAATCATGACCACTGTCAGGTCATTTGCCAGAGCATTCCTTGAGAGCTTAGTTTAAAACAACCTCAAGGCATTTTCTGGTACACCGCAAAGGGCTATCCCTTTTTGAGCACAAAATTCTAGTTCTTGTCTTTATGACACTGTTTTGATCCCTAACTATAATTGGGTAACAATAATGCCCTGACTCCTCCTAAAAGGAACTGCTTGCTCTGTTAAAAGTATTCTTAAAGTAACTGGCAGATTGCAACCAGCCACTTGCTAAATAACTTCATTTGACTCCTTAATTGTATATTAAAATAAAAACCTCTCTTGTACATACTGTGTGGCTAATCTGCATCCATGCGCTTCTTAATACCTTTAGAAGTGTGTGACAGAGAAATAGTAGTTACTTTGCACAGCTTTGGGGATGTAGTCCTGAGTTCTACCACCTTTTGCAACTGTAAGCAATTCCTCCCAACAGAGCCTGTTTATAAATAACCAGACTATACCATGCTAATAGTATAAAAGCATAGATTATTACATAGATATATACCTAGATATAAAGCACAGATGATCACAGATTTAGGGCTAATATGTCAAAAAGGTTTGTAAAGCCAAGACAGTGGATTGTTTGATTACTGACTTTAATTCCTTACACAGAGTCGAATCATCTCTGTTTCTTTGGAAAAGAAAGAACTGAGGATAATCAGTACTTTGTACCAAGAGGTTTGCAGGACTCTGTGTACACACCGCAGTTCAGAGAAGCATCTCAGTTCAAGGTAACACTTAAACACCTATATCAACTCAGGCACTGATGCAAATGGGGCTTAAGCTTCTGTTTAATGCTTTGCTAAATACAGATGTCTAAGTATAAATGGCTAAAGGCAAGTTCGATAATAGATGGGGCTTGGTGGCTGAACAGCTCAGTTCAGCTACCAAGATGGTTTCCAAAAACCTTACTGCACAGTGGAAGTCAGGGGTGAAAACTCTTTCAGGCAGTGCATGAAAAGATCAACTCCAATTTCCCTTTTGTTTATTTAGTTTTAATTGGTGGAGAAATTTGGTAGCTATCATTGGACCAACAGCATGGATTAAGCAGTTGTATTTAAAATATAGTTGCTGTTGACATTGCTGACCAGGAAGGGTGAATGGGAAGGATTAAGAGGGGACAGACTGAAAGACAAAAGGAGAGGAGCTGAAACATGGGAGTGGGTATTCAGTCTGGGCACATAGCCAAAATCTGGGCATCAAATTGTGTAACTACAGTTGTGACCATGACTTACAGGTATACCCCTACCATTACTGTTTTCCTGCTTATACCCTGGAGGATGTAGTTTACTATAATTTCCGGTAAAGTTTATTGTTCTCTATACTAACATTATAAAAACATTCAGACTTACCAAAATAAGTCATTATTTTTCCCCCAAAAGTAATTTTTATCCAGAGAAATATTGATTAAACCATGCTACTTCTAAAGCTCTTTTTAAAAAATAAAACTTCCTTCCTTGGCTACAGTTTGCAATTCCTTCTTTTTACTTTTATTTCTGTCTTTTCTAAACAGTGGAAAAATGTGGGCATATAATTCCATTCATGATTGCCCTTCCACAATTTTTGTTATTGTTCTTTCATTACCAAATTTCATATTCCCTTAGTTTAAGTTACTGTCTTTCATTGTCTGTAGATGTTCTGTCTTCTCCTCCACAGCCAATATTATCAGCCAAAATGAAAATTGATGCACATTGGTCACCTGTTTACTAGATCATACCTACATTATTTTAAATCATGTCTCCATTCTCACTTCTTAATATCTACTTCTACTTGCTTTGTACTCTTTTGCACTTTTTAGAGAATAACCTTTTACTATTTTTTTATTTATTTTATAAGAGCTGAATTAGGTTGAGTTTTGGCACTTATTTTATTCTCTTTTTTTTACTTTTTAGAAAGAAATTATTTTTCCTGTTGGATCCCCAGTTCTTTACCTTCTTGATTTTCTGTTTATTCCCTGTATTATTTCTGGAATAGCGGACAGACAGTTTGAAGTCCTTTTATACAGTGTTTCCCCTTGTAATTTTGGAAGTTCCACAGCACCTTAAAGGAAGTTCCAAACTTTCACTGTGTTCTTGTCCTCTATTTTTCAATTACACTGAATTTAATAAATAGCTCAAAGTCATCCCTCTTGAAATGGAGTGCCTTAATTACAGACTATTTAATTTAAATTTGTGGTTACTGCTTCCAAGGTTATTTTTTCTAACTAGCTCTTCTGAAATTTCTTTCCTTGTAACCAAAGCCAAGTCTAAGATAGCATTAACTCCTAGAATGTTAGGATGCAATTTATCTTAATTATAGCAGATATCCAAAATATCTACTTTAAAATGCAATGGATTGTGTTCTAGAAATGACTGTTATTCAACACTGGATGTCAAAGGAGCGTAGAATAACTAGCCTAGATGTTGGCAATTTATGGTGTCATTTAGCCAAATGAGTACTTCTCTTACTGCTTATCCCAAAATCCAGTGAACATTGCTATCATCAGAAAGAATTCACCAATCGGTTCTCCTTTGTGTTTTGCCTGTACAGCCTCACCTAATACAAGATCTCATAGCATCCTTTCTCACAAAGCACATAAAAAGGAATTCAGTGTATAGTAATAGGCTTTCAAGTGTGATATGCACACAAGCTTTCTTCCTAGGAGCCTTACTACACAGTGCATCCTGCTGAATACCTCTAAGAGCCAACAAAGCCCAAGCTTAACTGCTAAGAGTGATAGGCATCCAAAGAGGCTACTAAGGCAAAGGGATTAGGACCTTGTCAGACTGTGTGCACAAAAGAGATTGTTGATGTCTGTGGGAACTGATAGTGGGCAATGTCACAGAGAATATTTGATTTGTATCATAAATGTGTCATGAGCAGTTTTGTCCAAAGAACTGCAGGCCTTTCTGTCTATTCTTTATGCAGGGTACTGCAACAGTCATTTTCTGCCCAGAGGCACCCCTTCCTCCCCGTTCCCTTGAGAATTGTTTCAAATCCCACTCTGTCTGCTTCCTCAAGATTTGCAAAGACAAATTAAGTTTCATAGAAGAGAGAAGATGCTGCTACAGAATAATAGCAAATAGTTTATACTTCTGTTTCTGTAGGGCTAAGTATGCTTTGGATTTATTTCCCACTTTGCAGATTCTACCAAAGAAAGTGGCTTTGGGTCAGGAAGGTAGAAGCATTGTGAAAAACAAGCCTGTGTTCTACATACAACAGAAATGCCAGAACAACTACATGAAGGCAAACAGTGCCTGGTGTCTGCATCTGCAGTTGTAAAAGCTCTGGAGGAAAGCATCTGTCATAGTCATGTTGAGGTAAGTGATGTTTTGAGGGGATGATTGCATAGAAGTTTCCAAGCATTTCTATCATCTTGTGAGACAGAGTTCTGTTTATGCTATTTTTTGTGTGTTTCACTCATAGACATCTATGGGCAACTCTGCACCGCAGGATGGAGTTCCCAGGTTGCTGTTAAATGAGCCTGAAATAGGAGTCATTAGCTTTAGAACAGAACTGTTTTTTTTAATGCAGACTATTTTTCAGGCCCAAGCCACTGTCCATACAGTGCTCATCATTCTGTTTTAAACAGATATTCTCTCATGCGCCCCTGAACAGTATACAAACATTTGGTCTCATCCATACACTCTATAAGGAGACTGGGATCCAAGAGATATGAGGGTATCTATGACTAGATGACTTTCTTTTTTAGTTCCTTGGTGCCTGAATTTAATCCAATGATGAATTCAAAGGAGAGGGTAGGAGAGATTGGAAAAGGAGGAGAAGGAGGAAGTAAGTACTTTTTGTGGAGAGTCATGCATAGAAATAGGTGGCCTTGATAAGGACATGTAAGCATTCAGCGGATACAAAATTGAGATGAAGACTTTGTACCCTAAAAAGGCGGAGAAGAATGAGAATGATTAAGAAGGTCTGGGATGGAGAGGGAGGAGAGGTAAAAAAGAGAGGCCTCCACAGCCTGGCTTCTGCAGAAAGGCTTTCTGCAGAAAGACCTTATTGAGATCTTCCAGCCCTATTCCTTTTCAAAGGTACTCATCCAGGCAAGCATCTTAGTCTGCAGACTGTTCCATTCCTTGTCCTTATGCATTTAATGCCAGTGAGTATTAAACAAATAAAGCCCTTCTCAAAAGCCCTTTCAATCGCCTTCATGTGTCCTCTACATCCTGGCATCCCACGTATCCTTTGTAGCTCAGTGCCATTGACCTTGCAGTCTTTTCACTCCCTTGGTCCCAAATCACCATTGCTACAGCTGCAAAATTCAGCTGCTTTTTTGAGGAATCTCTAGGTTACGTATAATGGCAAGACAGCTGTGAAGTTTTTGCTGTCTGAATCACATCTAAAATATTCTACAAATCAATAACAACTCCTTAGTCTCCCAAACAACTCAATCACCTCCACCTTTTTCCCAGATCAAAAGACTGAGATGAAAATATTTAAAAGAAAAACATACCCTTTTTGTGCGTATAGAAACTGTGTATCTCAAGAAGCTTTAAAAAAAAAGAATTTTTTTAGCATCTGGGAAGTAATAGACAGACTCATTCTTCTGGTTTTAAATGAGAGATTCATATTGCTCTCTGGTTTTCTTAGCCTTGTTACAATGGATGAAGACTCTATTTCCAAGCTGATTTTTGGTATTTCAAATCTTACACTTAGAAAAGTCAAATTAGTTTAAAATTCCAAGTAGGTTTTAAATAAGGTCTTTCAAATAAGTGTTAAAAACAGGTGTTTTCAAATGAATGCAAAATCAATCAAAATATACAGAAATTTGAATTTTCCATTTTGGCGACATCAAATCTGAAGGCAAAAATTGAAAGACTTTTTCCTACACAGCGCACCATATGCTACTCCAAAAATTATGTACAAAACCAACCACATTAGTCTAATTATAGATCTTCTCATATTCTCATCTTCATTTTTCATTCATAGTGACTATGTAAGAAACAATTTTGCAGGGCTGTTAACTGAACATATATTGAGGTGAAAATAATTATTATAGTATCCTGTCATAGAATGGACAAGTCATTTTTACAAGAATGTCATATATAAGCTACAGTGAAATATTCTAATTCAAATTAATTTCCAACTTGTATTTCAGGAAGCCTTACTGAAGTACATATTTTTCAAGGTATTAGAAACATAGAATATATTTTTCATTATTTACCATCCTCTTGTATGTTTCTTGCTTGAATAAATTAATGTACAAAGTGAAGCATACTGTTCACATTAAACATTACAGAGTTCTCAGGATATTCTGTTTGATTTTGTTAAATATATAGAAAATTTTCTTGTTCTCAGGAACTTTTCCTGGAGTAATAGTGGGTTAAGTTTCTGCTCTCTCCACTTCTGTCCCTTCCTTGTCCAGTTGCTGAGTGCCTCTGTGTACCACCACATCACTTCTGTCAATATAGTTGGCTTTGGGCTCATGGGGAAATTAGTTCAGAGAAAGACTGCAACTTGCCTAAAGGTCCATTCAGCAAGGAAATCCCCAATGACGCCTCCTGGCAGAACTAAGAGGTGACATGGGGTGGAAGACTACACACAGTGGCAGTGTCATTATAAAATGTCTATGAACATGAGACATGTCTACCAACAACTCAAGGCTTAGGCCTTGTTTCTGAACACTGATGTGTAATGCTATTCGAATATCCTGTCTGGCATTTCTGAGGGACATCAGGCCACAGGCCGAATTTCATACCTACCAGTCCCAGGCAGCCTGGAGGTTTCAAATAGTAAGAGATACTGATGAGTGGGCACAGAATCTAAGACCTACTGTCAGAACATAAAATTTTAGGATTAGGATTCAGTTTAAGATTACGAAATTAAAATGTACATCTGCAGCATAGGTCTCCGCATACACGGTAGCTGTTTAAGCTCCCATTTAGTCAATAGAGGGTTAGTCAACACAATTAGTAGAGCTGGACACCAATGTAGTTCACCCTAAGGTAGGCTCCTAGAGTTGACTTCATTTGCCTAAACATGGGTATCCAGTATCCATAGGTGCCTTAGGGTATCTTCTGGCTGAAGTCAGCTGAATCATTCTGTGCATGTATTGACTTTCTCCCTATTAACTCCCCTAGAGTTTATACACCTAGTACCCATGTAGATACATACATGAAGATACCGCAATTCAGAAGGTTTGATCTCATCCCTATTGTAGACATATTTAAGAATATTTAAGAAATTTACCCCTGGACTGTGCATAGTACATTGATTTACAGAGTGAAGCCATCCTAAGAAATTCTCCAACTCCACACCACAATTCTCTGCCTCCCCCGTTATGCTGGGACAACTGTTTATGAGTCTGTAGTAGAAGCAGATGACAGCAATGGCCTGGGTTAAAAATGTTCCTTCGTTTTAGAGGGCTACTTTTAATCTAGATTGTTTCAGTCTTCTGGTTCACCAGTACAGCCAGACAAACTGCTGTGTTAGCACAGCTGAAGAGGTGGTAAATCAAATCAGTGGTATAAGAATGATAAGACAGAGAAGTGAAGGGAGTTGAAATTTCTCAAAGTTGTTTTGCTGCTGAAGTCAGAATAACTATTCCTTCAGAAAGTGGAGGCTTTGTGTAACAAAAGTGTTCCCACTTTAATAAGCACATCCCAGGATCCTTGAAGAAAATGAAAAATGAAATCCTTGAAGAGAAAAGTAAGTGCTGATGAAATGTTAACAATAGATTTCGTTCAGATTTCACTCGTGCAGAACAGTTTTCTAGTACAATTGTATGCTGCCGATCTTACGTTGATATGACAGTTGGTATTCAGACTTACACATGCTCGAAGGCTGACAGTACTCTCTTGGGGAGGGGGGTAGGAAAGGAGTCTTTTAGATGAGATCACAAATGACTAAGTCAGTTTGACAGTCTGAAGGTGCTCTTTGAAAGAGGGAGTTACCACTTCTTACTTTTTCCTTTACCCCAGTCTCAGTTTCCTTCTACTTACTCTGGGGCTCATTTGAGTTCACATTGGAAATTTTTATTTTATTGTTTTCTTTTATTCCTCTTGGGTTTAATAAGTGAGTTTACATCACAGAAGGTGCTGAGAAGCACCAGAGGAGTTTGAGGAATTACGATGTGGATCACAGAGATAAGACACAATGGAAAAATAAACCCTATATTTTGGTGGTAGAGGACTGTTAATTTTACTTACCACACCCACAGCACTTGTGCAAGGCAGAGGCTGAGAACACTCAGCCAAAGCAAGCAGAAAAGTAGAAGTGCATATGCATAAGCTGAAGTTTCCTGATCATTTCAGGCCAATATAATTGCGGGTCACTGCTGATGGGATGGTACTTGTCTTGCTCTTAACTACAGTTGCATGTTCACACCTTCAATATTGGTACTACATGGAGTAGAGCTGAACTAAAACTGAGAAAGGGATTTACCTGGAAAGGTATAATGTGTTTTCCTAAAATATATTTTCATATGGAGGAGTTCACCAAACTGACTCATCATATGGCTATATCAGCATAATACTGGCACTTGGGCAGTGGTAAGGATATGTACTTGGTGGCAGAACATCAGACTGGATTGGTGTTTCTCATTCAGCTACACCAAATTCCCAAGTGGGAAAAATTATTTAAGTTGCGAGTCAACTTTCATCATCTTGGCTTTTTACCTGCCTGACAACACTTTGGGTCTGCTTTACTGACTTCATAACATTTTCTGCCTGCCATGATTTCCTTGTTTGGCTGCTCAAAGCATGAGGCCCTATGACCATACTTTACAAGAAGGTACCATGCCCTATGCCTGCCACAGCTGCTGCATAGATGTTAGCCTTCATCTATTCCTGCTCACTGTATCTGTTGCTCCTCCTCAAGTATTGAAGGAGATCTGTCACACAAGATGGAGCTGGGTAAGCCTTTACTTCAGGGAGACAGGGGAGGGAATTGTACCCTCCTGGAGCAACCAGTAGGATGGGGGGAGACAGTATCTACTCACAGCCTTCCTATGTTTCACCAAGGCAGATGATGGCTACATAAATGCCAATTTCAGTAAATTCTCTGATGGAACCACAACTGATTTCCACTGGAATAGACAGAACTTTAGCCACAGTTAGTTTGTTACAATTAAATGCCTTTCCTTTGCCAAGAGTAAGAATGTGTACCTCAATGAAATAGCAGCTAATTCCATCAAGACTAAATGTAAAGTAGCAGCTGAATCCATTAAGACTACATCTTAAGGTATACCTTTAACTCCAAGAAGAGGAAGAGCAAACAGAAAATCCTCTCTAAATCCTAGCCAACATGTTCGGTTGATTTCAGTAAAAACTGGATGGAGATCCAAATGATTCTGTTTAAGCATTTAAAGGAAAAATCTATTCTTAAATAATTTCTGGCAACCTGAATTGAGAGAAATATCTAAAGGAAAAATTCTAGTTGTGTGAATTTTAGACTGTAACTCTAGAACAGTAGTGAGAAGTTGTTGAAGATGGCAAGATAGGGATTGACTATGCTTTTCTCAAAATTTTTCTTATTATTTATATCATATGGTTTTAACTCAATGTATGACCTGAATGTATGCTTTAAAAATAATTTTCTTTCTTTTAAAAATTGTTACTTAGGAAATATCCTGAAAACAACAAGCAGATAAAACTGATACTATCATCTACTTAAAGTTATGTAGGAAGAATCCGTAGATTTGAGTCAACATTAATAGCTTTGAGAGCAAAAACTGCCCTCTGGGTAAAAGATATAAAAACGTCTTCTAGAGAGATAAGATGAGAAGGTTGCTAAGATATAAATAAGCTACATGCTATTTATATCATGCATTTACCACTGCAACAAAAAGGCTTCTTTTGCCACATTAATCTCGCAACTACAATATTCTTTATTTAAATTATGAACTAATGGCCTGCATAATTTCATTCATTAAAAAAGCCCATTTCCTGTTACAGATTATGACACTGAAGAGGAACAGTTGTCGAGCCTCCAACACTGCAGACTTCGTTTGAAGTTCAGAGTTCTGAAGAATGATGAAGCTGAGGGTGATGCCTTAGACTTGTGTAACTAATTGTTTTTACCACAGTGTCCTGACTTCTCAGTCAGAAATCCAAGGGGTAGCAAGCCAAAAATTTAGAAGTATCTTTTATTGTGTCTTCTTTATTTAAAAAAACTGTTTAAAGGAATAAGGCATTATAGCCCATAATAGAAGCTTACTTAGCTAGGAAAAAGATAATTAAACATGCTATTTAAATCCTCAGTATTCGAAGTGAACTGTCTACTTTTAATCAAGATCTGTGTGCATTAAGTTAATGATAAACTTAACACAGTACATATATTAAAAGACTATTGAAGAAGGATAAACCTTCCTGCTTAACCATTGATTTCTTCATCTTGTTATGAAGATTAAAAAAATGTTATTTTTATCAAATCTATTACTTTGAAGGTATAACACCAAAAAAGTTCCAGATTTTAGACTGCTTAGGAAAACACATTTACTATTTCAATAGGTAGTATAGAAATAGTTATTTTATTTGGCTACAGCAATTTCTGTACTTAATCTTGAATTCATAGAGCTAGGCAGACTCTCTCTAATGTCCAATCTACCCATTCACAGTTTATTTTAACCACTGCTGCTGACAAAACAGCGTAAAACTTAGACTAGTACATTTCTCCATAATCTAAAGTCCTGTCTGCTAGGTCTTAGATGCTGGACTATGTAACAGGTGCAAGCATACTAAAAGACATGGGCATGTTCCCCAAATGTGGTAGTTGGAGAATAGGGCTTCAATTTCCTTTTAGTGTTGGGCTGTCAAAGTGTCACATTGTCTAAGTGTGGTACAGCTTTCTGTCATCTCCCTGACAGCAGATGTCATAAGGTTCTTGGAGTGGAAGAGAGATCATGTTGTGGCCTAAAAAGTGAGATGCCATCACCAAACTGGGGAAAGGGGGAAGCACTGAACCTTGTGTTTAAGGAATGACATGTGAGATATCTAGACCACTTAAAGACAGGCTGAAACTGTGGCAATAATAATATAGTTGCATTAAAACTAGTGGCTACAATGAAACTATTCCACTTAACCTGGTGAATCTGACTTATATCAGTGTCCCAGATGAATGCTTGGGGTGTCTCTAGTGATACCATTTAAATTGCATCAGTTTTAATTGTCTGGCACATGCATGTTCAGATTCTGCTTACTTGTCTTCCACTGTACTGATGTTGTACTGATGTTCCTGCAGGATGACCACGCATGTGCTGAACAACGCATTATGACAGAGGTTGTCCTTTGACAGAGATTGTCCTTTCTAATCATCGTTATTGACACTTTCTATAAGCCTATTGGCTTCATGACAGTCTCTTGCCTTTGGCAAACTGTAGTGAATTGTTGAGCTGCATGATTTCACAGGTGACTGTGTAAATACTGCATATTACACCCTGTAGGGAGGAAGGCTGCTGGTTTGCCTGGCTTGGCTGCTGTGATCAGGGCCAGGGAAAGCCATAGGGAGGAAACAGGAAACTGCCTTCCTGACAAGTAACTGGACATGCTAAGCTGGAAAATATGGGCGAGTAGTAGGAGAAACACAGGAAACAGTGTACTGTCAGCACTGCTAGAAACTGGCAGACACCTTGCTGGGGAAAAGGGCTGGTGGCCAGAAACAGAGCTACAGAATGCCTTAGAGTTGACTAAAATACAGAAGATACATAGAAAACTAGTGAGAGTTTCTTGGAGTTTATATAAACCCAGAAAGCCGCTGAAGTCTGCTAGAAAGGCAGACTTGTGGAGGATACATCCCTTGAAAAGGCACAAGTGGAAGGAGCAAGATCTTTGTTAATCCTTTGTTTAGGATTACCCCATAGTTGAACCTCATAGTCCTGTTTTCTCTACTTGAAAGGTTTTGCTGTTCCAGTGTGTAAGTTGTGTTGTAACAAAATATTGTGACTGATGATACAGGCATATGGTATGTTGCTGAGATACAGAGCCTGATGATGTGCTCACTTTAAAGAAAAAATATGGATGGTTTCCCAGCAATGTCTGGCTTGGGGTCTTGGCATTCACTACTGTTCCCAGATTTCTGGTGTGGTTTGTAGAGTATGCATGTTGATATTTGATTCCTTTAAAGAAGGAATCCTTATTCAGGACTTTTGAGTAGGAAAGCTTTCTTCTGACTAAAGCAGCAACTTAAATCAGAAGGATGCATACAGCTAGCTTCTTTGTATTTGGGCAATCCCTGGTCATTATACTCCTGATTTGCTTTGCTCCTGATCCTTAATCTTTATATTTCCTTGTATTTTACAAAGAGGGAGCTTGTTCATGTTACTACTTCCCCTTCCTGACCATTTTTATAAGAAGCAAATTAATTTCAGTAAGTCTTTCAGTAGCTCTACAGATTCCAGCTGAACCAGGATTGTGCCTCTGTGCCTTTTACTGTTGCTATTAGTGGTTATGTGGAAGTCTCAGTTTCTACTTCACTTTCTGGATCCTAGTGTGATGTTTTACTGGAAGACATATTTCTTTCTAGTGATTTCACTTTCACACAGAAGATTCTAATTCCATATTGCCTTTTCTGAAAGAATTCCTCACAAATGTTACCTTTTTGCCCTAAAAATACATTATTTTGTATACTTTACTTCATGTGAGAAACAACTTACATAGTATCTGCACCATTCTGAGCCAAAAAAGGGTCAGTAAGTATGTTAACTGCATCTCTACACCTAAGTGCTACTAAGAGTCTCAAATTTCTGTCTTAACTTTGGTATTTCTCTAACAGATTTTTTATTTAAATTTTATATGCATCAGGTCAGTTCTAATTTCTGTTATTGATTTGCTTAACCCAAGAGGCCTGTTTCTCAGTTTTCACTTGTGCAAATTTTCAGCCAATGATAGCACATGTTTTAGGATACCGCTCTCCAGCATGGCCTGAATCTGTTTCCTATTCCATAAGGTTTCTTAACAATCTTTTTATTATCTTAAAGGCTTTTTACATCAATCTAGTCAACTTGAAGTTTTGTGGGTTTGCATAGGTTTGGCTGAACTGTGGTCCTTTCTCAAACACCACAGTGGGTTCGGTATGTGGTGATCATACAATTATATTCACTGTCATATGTTGGTTCTCTAATACCAAGATAATGTGAATAATAATTGTGTATTAAAAAGTAATCTTTGCTTGCATATGCAAATGTATTGTTATTGGTGACCATGACTTCCACATATAATAGACATAAGATTATGTAATTTTTAGTTTTCTCAGTTTTATGGTCCTTTTTGACCAATATAGTACATTTTGAAAGTCCTTCTACATTTTTCTGTATCAATATGTCTATTAAGTCTTCTGTGAAGTGTGTCATTACCTTTAATCCCACTATCCTCTAATTGCTACATGGTATACCATCAGTTACGGATAGTTCTGTTTCAGCTCTGTGGATAACACAGACATGGTTACTTGCCAGTTTATTCCCAACCTGCCTCCAAGGAATAGCTGTTAATGATTTTTTTTCAGTGTTTCACCTGTGTGAAACTGTACCTCTTAAAAACAAAGTGGAACATATTTTCAGGTTCACTCTTCTTACGTGATGTTTAAAGAGACAGTCTACAATCCACATTGTTCTTCTAGCACAATATTTACAATCATTCTTGAGCTGTGTTTCTCTCTACTGCATCTTGAATGAACTCTGCACAATTTTCCTCTTCCCTGCAGATTCGGTACCATAGATGACAGGGATATGCTGGTGAATAATTTGCTCTCTGGTGTCTGAATGACAAGCTATAGGACTTATTACTGCACTTTAATAAGATGACTATAGTCAAAAGAGTGAAATGGCCAAGCTGCTTAGCTCTTTAAGCCCTACTTCTTTGTGTAGGCATGTATGATTTTTGTAGTCTTTTTCTCTAAACTTTTCTAGTGTTCAGGAAATTTTGCTAGTTCAAACAGACCACTGTCTTCCAAAGTCTGCGTTTAGTTTACTGTTAGTTCTCTTACCTTTTTTGATGGTTCCTAGGCACACAGACAAACCTCTCAGATTTCTCACTCACAGTAAGGGAAATCCCATGCTCTGATCTTGCAGGATCACAAACAGAAGAGAGGTCATAGCTCAGCACTGCAAGTGACTGAAATGCAGGCCTACGTGTGGGGGAAACAATGTGATATACCAGTTGTCTGAGTTTCACTCTCTTTATGCAAGACTTGACAAATCTCTGTAGCTGTGCTCTGCAGCATTTTGATGCTCCAGCAAGGAGCCAACAGTGGCTATCATTTTGAGGGGGGTCGGGGTGGAAACTTGGTCATTTGCAATTAGTTGCAGGTTCCTAAGGCTATGACAGAGCTGACTGGGAGAGTCCAGCATTATTGCTGTTTACATGCCTTAGTGTCCAGAAGACATGGCAATTACAGTATTTTATTTCTTAGAGGTTCTGTAACTAATTTTGTACTGTTCCCTTTTATTGTCTTGCTTGTGGTATTAATGAAATTGCTATTGCAGACTTACTGTAATAAGAGTCTTATGCTAAGTACTAACATAAACACAAATTTACCTGAGTGATATGGTGTAATTATTTTCTTCGGTTATCTACAGGCTAATGTGTAAAGTAAATGGGAAACCATTACTTCCTGCTTTGACGGAAAATATTTTAATTATTAAAAAAGTTTTGAAATTAGGAGCTGCATGTCATATTTTTAATCACTCCATCCTTGTAACTCGCTCACGTTACAAACAGACCTCTTAGCAGGATGCTGTGTATCAATACCTTCTACAGGGACTTTGTGAAATGCAGGCGGAATCTGCCGTTTCTGCAAAGTATTAGCAGTTGAAAGCAGCATCAGCAAATAGAGATTTTTTTTCTTTCCTATTATTATTTATCAGTTTCCTATTTTACAATTACTATTACTCTCGTAGCTACTTAACAGCTAGGTCTGTTTAACAGGTTTTTTTCTTCTTCCTTTCTTTGCTTCTGACAATTTACCCTTCTTCTGTTGCCATCTGAGTGATATAACAGAAACTTAAAAAAGGAGGTAGTAGAGCATTCTAAAAGCTGTCATATTTTAGATTGTCAAATCTCTTCTGGCAGCTCATTCCACAGCTGAGCAAACTTGAGTATGAACACTTTATCTTTCGTATTTTGTTCACGATTAAAAAGGTGCTTAAGCTTTATGCATAACTTTGAACCATGTCAGTAGCCGAATTGACTTTTGAGGACAGTGGACATGCCTCAGGTTATATATGTTTAAATTCCCTCTCTGAATTGGAGCTTTGGTTCAATGTTTGAGCATCTGTTATATCCCAAAGAAAAAAAGTTCTCTTACCATGTCATAGGAGGATGAGAGTGTGGTTGCTGAGAGGCTTGGATTTTCCAAACATAAATGGTTGAAAACCAGACTGAAGTTTTCAGGTGGTAATAGAAGAAGATTAAAGGGAGCAATGTTGTTATGGTTCATTGTGCTGAGAAGGGTGGTAATATGCCCCACACTTGCTAAAGATTTTTCTTGAGCTCCATCATTATCTTCAGGCACAATGTGCTGCACAAAATCATAGTCCCACATAGTCCCACAGTACCTGAACAAGAAAAGCAGAGTGGATCCGGTGAGAGTAACCAGGGTCATACAAGAGTCCAGATCATTAGGCACATCCACAGTGACAAGGCACGTTTGAGATCAAGACAGGTAGTCAAGGCAGCACGTTGAGGTCCAGTCCAGATCACTGAGGTACAGAGCCAGGCATGGCCTTGACAGCAGAAACAAAGGCAAGGGCTTGAACTTAAGTGCAGCTTCTGCTGAGGGGGACAGGCCCTTGCTTGTCACAGCATTTTGTCACACAGCTCTTTCTACACAGCTCTCTGATTCAAGGCTGTACAGATGCATCATTGAGGCTGACCCGGAGCCCAGGCAGTCCAAATTCTTGGGTGGTCAGGGCCCTGGCATAGAGAATGGTAATAGAAAAGTTACTTAATGAGTATTCTAGTTAGATCTCTGTTTGTTCTTCCTAGTATTTGGATAGTGTAATTTTAGTCTTGTTTGAATTCATATGGATAGTCTGTAAGCTTTTATTTCTAGGATGAGATTCAGGTTTCCTGTTAAGACAGTCAATAGTCACTTTGACAGGGCGATCTATACCTATTGAATAGGTAGGCTTTTTGTAGAGTTGATAGTGAGAAATATGTTTTCCAAAGGTGATTTAGAAAGCTACATGCTGTACAGAAATATTGCTATAGCCAGCCATTACCTTTGGATGCAGGAATCTGTCAGAGATCTGTCTCCACTCTGAATAACACTGCAAATTAAATGTTGCCATTCACTCAGGAGCCAAAGAGTAAAGGTCTCTTCTTCTTCAAATTAGTTTGCTTCCTTTTTCTATGACAGCAGGTGTTGATGGTGTTATCTACCTTTTTGGACCTAGCCTGGCTGTTGAAGAGCTAGCCTAGGGGAACAGAGTTGCAGGCTGTCCTCACGTGGGAAATGCATCCAGGGAGAGATTGATCCCTGAGCTTTTATTTCTCGGGACCTTGTTAGAACTATAGGGTCTTTTACTACAGCGTTTTTTACTATAGCTTTTCCTACTGAGCCTGCATTACTTTGCAACAAAGCATGCAAGTCATGAAGATGAAGGAGAACAAATAAAAAGAGCATGACTCTAGCCTACAGCTCAGGGCACTTGGCTGAAAACCTGGATCCTAGCTTTGCAGTCACTGTCCCCTTGCAGTGTATTTACATTGAACAGTTATAGAACAAAACAAAAAATAGATCAGGAAAGAGTTTTACAGGGATGACTCAAAATCACAGGAACCCTCTGCCAGTAATTAGTGACATCAGCAAGGATGGTTCAGCAAAAGAACCCTCCTGAAGGGAGGTTCAGCAAAAGAGCCTTTTTTTTAAGTGAATAATACTGCAGCTTGAGCCCCCTGTTCTGCTCCTTCCTCAACTCATAGCTATTCTTCTCCTTTTACTTCATTATATCAGTATAAGGAGTCTTTAGTTGGAAGTGGTTCTTACCTACTTGCAAGCCTTCAGGGGTCCTTGGAGATAAAGAACAAGTACTTGCTATTTGAAGGGAAAATAAAAGCAGACAAAGGGGAAGGGAGTCACTACATTCAATAACATGAAGAAAACTCAGGTTTTTGTTTAATGCTTTCATCATCGCAGTTCTATCAATTGTCCATCCTGATAAAAACAAGATTTATTAGATACAGAAAAGCCCTCACCTCGAAACCAGCCTTTTCTAGGCAGAAAAGCCATGCCTACTCAGCACAGAAGACAGATGACTATGGTTGCTATTTTGTGCTTCATGTGACAGTGGTTCTCAGGAAAAAAAAAAAGAAAAAAGAAAAAGAGATAAAGGTTTCTCCAGTTCAGCGGAGTGAAATAACATCAGGTTGTGTCACAGTTCTTCAAAGTAGTACTTTTATACCACTTGATGATGAGTTCCCTGGAAAGGCATGGCAAGTTTTTGGCCGTAAAGGTTATTGTGTGTTGTGTTGATGACAATGTAGAATGAGAACATGTGTATCTTCTGCTGTTGTCAATGTCGCCTTTAGGCAGTGGTTCATGGAGTAAGCTATATCTCCTGTATTCTGGTTTCATCTGGGAGCAAATTAATATATTAGCAATGTGAATATTCCAAGGAACAGGATCCAAGGGAGAACTGGGGATTTAAATAATTTGATGGTATATATGTACCTTGTCTAGGTACAACCTGCTAGGTGATGGCACACTATCAGTTCTGTCAGCTATTGTCCTGGTTAGGTTCACAAAGTCACTCTTGTGAGGTCATCAGAAAGTGGAGTTTGAACCATGCATTTAGCCTGTTCTAGGCTTGCAAAATTACTTCAAAGGACACAGAAGCTTGAGGTGGGAAACCCAGAGCAAATATAAAACTATAATGAAGCTCCTCCTTCCTAGGAAAACAATTCCTACTCTTCAGGAGGACTCTGTGCTTTCTCAATTTCTGTTATATCTCAACTCCACATCCACAGAAAATCTTTTAGCACTTAATCCTGGGTTTATTTTGCATACTTGAAATTCTCCATGAATATCATTATATTAACAGTTATGATCTAAGCAAGATCAAGGAACAAGATTGCACGTGGAACTTTGGACATACACCATAATTTGTGAAATTTGACCTGGTGAAAACTGACTTTTTCTTAACATTTCTAATAGATACTGAACTGGGAATGGCCACTGCAATTCTTTTAGCTTTGAACTTGCATTATATGCTGGTTGAAATACTCTGACTTCAGATACCGAAAAAAATAAATATTTAATGATATCCTTCTGGAAGACTTATATTTATAAATATTAAACATGATCAATATATTTAAATTACATGTTTCTTTTCTCTGAAAACTAATGCAACATTTAAATAATAATGTCATTTCAAACTGTCTTGAGTAAATAAATAACCTGAAGGTTTAAACTGGATTTTGTATCTTCTTTCTTTTGGCTGTAATTCATGTCTTTTATTATTTCTATTTATGTCTCTTAAGGCTTTTTAAGATGCCTGTTCAAATACTAGACCTTTCTGAGTACAGAACACTAAAATCCTTGTAGTATCAGTGTTACATATTCTCAGAGCTAGTCATTTGGAAGTACCTCATAATGTATTATGCTTTTAAGTTGCATAGATTTGTTGTTTCTTTTTGTTTCTCAGGGTTAATTTTGCATGACAGTGCTAGAATAAGTGGCCAAAATACAGCTTCATATGCAAAGAAAAGGATTTCTGCAAACCATTATGAACCATTCTGCCACATTAGCTCTGTTTTCCCTCTGTCAAACCTATCTCTAAGTCAGTCACAGTTGTTATGTTATCTTTCTGTTTTTCACAAATTATAATAAAACCCAAGGAGCTAAACTGTTGACTTATACTACTGCCAGTAGCACTGTGACATTACTTCCACAGCAGGAGGTAGTGATTATGAAGGGCTCCTGATGCTCCTCAATGCTTTCAACACAAGCAGACTAAAATTATATTTTATTATGGAAAGAGATAGCTTAAATATTATGGTTCATTGTCATGTTTCATATCAACTTTTGTAAACAGTGGGGCTATGTATTCTTTAACTGACCTAAACATCAGAAAGGTTTTGCTAGGAGTAAATTAAATGTTTTGGAATAAGAAGGACGTGGAACTCATACTGAATTTAAGGAATTACCTCTCTTCTTCTTTTCAAGAAAAAAAGAGAAAAGATGTGATTTTAAAAATTTGGTTTTAATATTAAGATTTTAACTTCTGGGATATAAGTAATGATCCTGACTAAGCGAATCTGGAAAAATAAACCTTTATTCCAAAATATAGCACAAGCATTCAGATTGCAGCTGCAATTGTTTCTTAGAGGTAGAACTTATAACCCCAAAGGGGTTCGGTGAGGCAGTCCCAGGTAGTCACTCTTTGTAATGATTATTATTCAGAACTCTTTCTATGAAGTATTAAATCTATCTCCCATTTTACCTTTGCTGCAGGTTCACTGTGTTAAGGTCACACCTACATTGTAACTGTTAATGAAATATATCTAAATGCCTATCTAGGTCTATGAAATCCTCAACTTCAGCATAGCTAGAATAAAAAAAAAAAAAGATGCAAAACTATTCTGAAAAGACAAGAAAACATCAAGCAATTAAGATCCAATTTTCCTTCCACAAGTTTATGAATTTTCCATGTAAACACCAGCTTTCAGTTTCAAGCAGAACAAGGTAGCATTTTCATAGTCCTTAGACATGGGAAGGTATCTCACCCAGGGAAAATATATTCCTAAGTACAGACTGCTGGAAGGCCCTTGAATTCCCCCATAACTGGTGGAAGTTAACTAAATATTAAAAAATTTATTTCAGCTGTTTTTCATTGAATTCAGCTTTGGTTTTGTTATCTTCATACGGGATTATTTGGCTTGATTTGCATGGAGTTTCTTGTGTTCCTTTTGTATATGTGTAGGCAAAATGGGAAGGTTCCAGTGAGGTGGAATAATTTTTTTGTCTGGAAAAGCTGAAAGCAAATTGTTCAATAATGCCAAGAAATATTAAAGTGGCATTTGGTGCATTAGAAGCTATGCATTTGCCAGTGTTGAAGTAGTATCACTGACAAATCTTGTTTTAAGTGTGCCAATAATCAGCCGTTACTGGTATTCTAGTAGCAGTGCAAAAAAAATGTTAATATAAAGCGTGTTTCCCTAACTTTTGTTGGTATTACTTTAAATTCTGCTTTATAGGTCACTGAAGATTCAAAGGCACATAAACTGATGGAAGACTGTTGTATGTATTTTGCTAAAGATTTGAGTTTCTTCTGTTGTCAGTGTACGCTTGTAAAACAAAGTTCTGAATCCGTTATAGTATAGGAGGGGGTTGTTCCTAGGTAGGTGCAACTGTGAAGACCTATGGCTTTTAAATGTGCCAAAGATCTTTTGCTTGCTAATGGAGTTCCTATTACTGTCAAGTGCTATGACCAGCTTGTGATCAATTTAGTGTCTCTAAAGCCACACTTTGGAACTCTTTATCCAGAGCCTGTGCTCCCCACCCCACCATGTCTTTGTGTGATACCTATCCATATTTTATATGTAAAGCAGAGGATTCATCTAAACAAATATGGACAACAAAAACATTTAATTCAAATATTCATCTGATTCTCAGTCAGAAATTTAAAATATAGTAAATGAATTGTGAATAAATGTGCTGCTTTCCACTGACTGTAAAAGAAATCTAGACAATCAGTTCAAATTTAGACTTCTGTACAGTGAACAATGAAATTTAGTTGAAATGAATCTTACCAAAAGCGGCACTACATGATTATAAAACTTCTTTTTCTAGATGAACAGTCAACTCAGAAGAAGACAAACAATGAATCCGCCATGGGGAACAGTTCATATTTATTCCACAGTATATTCTGTCTTGAATCTCAGAAATGGCAATAGTGCTTACAGATACTTAGTTCCCACAGCAAATCAGAAAGCAGCACACTGTACTTTGTGTTCCAGAGTTACTGATGCTCACAGTGAAAGGATGAAGATTATGAGTCTTTAGGTGTTACAGCAATGGGACAGTGAATATGTGGGTAGATATAGACTCTTTTTCAACTCTTCTGTTACAAGTATACCCTATGAAATTTGCAGCTTTTGTATAACTTAAATACTAGAATAGGTAAAACAATCAAAAGACTTCTTTATCATTAACTAGGAAAGAAACATTTCATATATCAATGCCAATCTCAGAACTTGTACTCTTCATTCCATGCAAACCATAACAACACATCAACAAGAAGACTTATATTCCCAAATTGATCTGTTAATTAGTATCAGCTGAGCTGGGTGACTACCTCTCATTTGCTTTAGCCAAGGGCTATTGGTTCCGAATAAGGTTTATTCTAGGTTCTCTAAACAAAGCTGATTAGCGGTTGTCATCTGGAACAAACACTTTATGTTATGGTAACTGCGATGAGTCTTAAATGGAATGGTTATGATTCAGAAGTGCCTCATCCACGCAATTCTGGATCTGAAGTGACAATGTTATGTGATTCATCTAGAGAAGCATTGTTATTTTTTTCACATTTTTTGTCATATATAGTTAACTTGAGAACAAGGTATACTAATTATCCTTGGGCTATTCTGGGCTATCCTGGGCTATCCTGACCAGCTAGAAGCAGTTTAGCTCTCAGTTTAAACTTCATATCACAGTAAAGGAAAGTAACAAATTCCATTTGGGCTACTTTAATTATTTCTACCTCTCCTTTTGGCACCTTCCATTGCCTCATCTGTGACAACCATGTTCACATCCTTTCTATCATTCTTAAGTGTCCAAGATATTGACATAATAATCCAATCATCAGAAAAGTTGAAAATTTCTTTGCACATGAGTGAACTGTGCTTTGACGCTATAATGTTAAGTGGATATGATCAGATCCTCTTTTTGAAGGGACTGCAGGTTTCTTTAGCATTTTTTAAAATACCAGTCTCCCTATTAAGCCACAGGACATGGAGTGGGGGCTAGTGTTAAGATCTACATGACTCCTCCATCTTTCAAGTATTCAAGATAAAAAATGATGCCAATAATGATTTTCTTATGAGGGAAACTATGATAATTAAAAATTTCATAAGCTGTGACAACTTTCATGCAGTTGACCAAATATTTCAAACTTCTCTAATTCAAACAAGACAGTGATTTCAGAAAATTACTCCAGAGACTGTTTCTCATTATGTGTCCTTCTTCACTTGAGGGTACAAAATTTACCTTTATACTCAGTGGCTTGGACCTACATGAAAAAAAAAAGAAAAAATCTTTAGTCATTTAGGACTTGGCATAATTGTGGGTATAGCTGGCTTAAACACTTTGTTCTGTTTGATAGCCTGCCTGAGTGGACTTGAGCTACTCATTTAAGCCCAGAACATCAAATAAATGTATTTAGCTGTGTAAACTCTGGTGCCTAAATACTATATGAAGTTTCATTTTTAATCTCTTTTACCTTATTTACTTGTCTCTTACATGGTAATGGAAGCACTTTCTCACGACCCAAGAGCTGCATTGGAACATACTGTGACAACCAACATCTTGGTTGTTGTTGTGGAGGGTGAACAGGTACTGTGAATTGATAATGGAATGCAAGAGTTGTAACCAGGCAATTGATAGATGTTTTCTGGCCTAAGAGAGAACTTCTGTGTTCCTAAGGCAGAAATTGCCAATTTATCTAAGTCCAGTAGGCAGTGATCCATTTAAAAAACAAAACCCCTTTACAACTAGCAACCTCCTGAGAAGACTTAGAAAAGAGAACTTGGACTAAATACCTTATCAGTGGCCTTTCCAGGGAAGCTGGGATATCTGGATAAAATCTTTTAGTGCTCCAGCTTGCTCAAATCCTGCAAACATACAAATAGGACTTCCACTTCCAAGGCTGTCAATCTACTGTCTTTCTGAGCACTAAAATACCATAAAAAGAAGCAGGTGTTGCTGAAGAAGAGAAATAAAAGAAATTGAATGGTGAGCTTTGTTAGAGCAGTTAAAACCCCACAAACTGCATTCACAGAATGTAAAAAGAAATTAAGAAAATAAGCCAGATACCAGAATAAAGCAATAATTGTAAAGTGAAATGAGAACACTAAATTCAGAAGGTGATAATAGTTTTTAGCTTTAAAAAAAAAAAAGAAAATTAATAGAAATAAATGTGTAATCAGCACAGAGGGGAAAAAAAGAAATCAGACCCTGTAGAAGTATAATCAGCAAGTTTTTAGGAGAGTAATTAGGCATAATAATACTTGGCATTATACAGTGGGTTTTGAACAGTCCTTGCTTTTAAATGTTGTAAGATGTGCTTTGAATCTGTCAGCAAGTTATCTCCCATATCTTTTTTTTTCTTGTGGTGGTAATTACAGACTTACACAGAGTTAATTAGAAATTGAAGTTGAATTTTTTGAATTTTAGAGGATTAATTTCCTTAAAAATGTCATAACTCCTGTTACACCTGCAAATGGACACTGAAGAGCAGAAATGCTGTTTTGAGTTTAGTGAAGCAAACTGATCTGTTTTTTAGGTATATAGTTGCTGTTTTAAACATTAGTTCATGGTCTGTTAAATCCTGTAGTGCTTCTACCTTGGAAAGGAACAGTAAAGGAGATCTGCAAGAGTTTCTGACATATTGATTAATTCCATTTTGAAAACAATTAATCAGGATAGACAGCATCCACTTTTATTTCCACAGTAGAGGTAGAAAAAGCAATAAGATATAGTGTGTCCATGTAAAACCAGTGAAAGAGTTAAACTGCCAAGTGGGTGATCATGAGTAATGGGAGCCAAATTTAGTGCAGCATGTGTTGCGTGTATGAACATCAAAAGGAAATTTTTAAAAAGAAGGCTGGCCAAATTAGAAAACTTGGCCATGTGAAATACATATGTTACTGAAATATAGCTGAAAGAAAAGAATCAATGGTACATTGTGATCTAGCCGTAAACTATTCCTAAGAGAAAGGATGTGGGTAATAAAGATGGACGTGTAGAACTAAACCTTCAGGAGAGCATAGAAAATGTGATAGATTTGTGCTGTTGACTTCATAATCAGAGCAAATGGAGAATAGTGTGTTGCGAGGCATTTAAAAGAGTTAAAACTAATAGAGCAGTAATAATGAATGATTTCAATGGTACACACATGAATTGATCAAATATCACAATAAATGTTAGGAGAAGAGTTTCCTAATGATTTTAAATAATTATCTCTTAGAACAATTATTTCTTATATGTAGAAGTTAAGAAATTCTCCTTAGACTATTCTCTTGCAATTCACAGAAAATAATGGAAAAAGAAACATCTAAGGTGAAGGCTTTAACAAATACTGACCATAACAGATTTAGAAAAAAAAGTTCTATTTGAAAAAAAAAAAGATAACAGAATGCAATCAAATGACAATAATTTTCAGAAGATATGATTAAAATCCAGCCCTTAACATACATACTCCTCTATAAAAAGCAAAAACACAAAAACCACCTGGTCTCTTACAATATAAATGTTTCATGATAATGTGTTGTTTGTCAAAACTTCTGTATTCTGAGTTGTTGCCTCCCACAGTTGTTCAGCTCCCAGATACTATAGCCCTTACTATAGCTGTAGTAAGAGGACTAACTCTGTATGTAGTTGCTCCCTCGTGCAACCTTATTTTCCAGGCAGTTGACTGCCTCGTGGACTGGGCAGCTGAAGAACAAAAAAAACCATTTCATTCTCCAAATATGGAATTTTCCATAATTTGTCTTTCACTGAAAAATTTCAACTCCTCTATTTTTTGTCTTAATTTAGGATATCAATGCTTTCCAAACACATAATAGAGGGAAATTTCACTCTGGCAAGCCCTAGTTAAAATGCCAGTATATGGAGGCTTCCTAAGCCCATAATTAAAAAGTCATGGAGACATGGAAACCACGAGATAAGAGAGAGTAGAAAATTGATGTAAAAAAAAGATAAATGTTTGGAAGTAAAATATGAGTTGAAAATTTAGAGTTGTGAAGGAATCTGATCTGCAAACTGTCAAAAAGCATAATCTCAGGCTCATTTTATCTGTGATGAGCTCAACTGGGGTAGGGATTGGAATGAAAATTACTTTGCAGAAACCTGTTTGCATTTCCTGAAACTCATCCTTTCTGAAGTCTGGTCCAGTCTCAGAAATGATTCATAGCATTATATCCTTCTTAAACATAAATTAGTAATAATCTCAAGGGGTCAGTATACTTATTTCTATACCATATTTAGAAGCTGTGTAACAGCATGTCTAGCACAGTTTTTCTACAATTCCCTTTTGTCCTTGTGACAGTTGATACCAGGATACTTCTAGGAAAGTCTGTCTGGATATGCTAAATGCTTACAAAGCCAGATGGCATATGAGATAATCACACTATGCTTTAATATGACCAAATGCACAACTAATTGCAGCATGAATTAAGTTTTCTCTCCAAAATTATATTGAGTCTTTCATAAAATCATAGAATCATTTAGGCTGGAAAGGACCTTTAAGATTATCAAGATCATCAACCTAGCACTGCCAAGTCCACCACTAAACCATGTCCCTAAGCACCACATCTACATGGCTTTTAAATACCTCC
This sequence comes from Theristicus caerulescens, assembly GCA_020745775.1. Lineage (NCBI taxonomy): Eukaryota > Metazoa > Chordata > Aves > Pelecaniformes > Threskiornithidae > Theristicus > Theristicus caerulescens. Next base: position 14,634,837 of record CM036561.1, read on the forward strand.
AGGGATGGGGACTCAACCACTTCCCTCAGCAGCCTGTTCCAATGCTTGACAACATTTTTGGTGAAGAAATTTTTCCTAATATCCAACCTAAACCTCCCCTGGCACAACTTGAGGCCATTTCCTCTTCTCCTGTCACTTGTTACTTGGGAGAAGACACCAACACCCACCTCGTTACAACCTCCTTTCAGGTAGTTGTAGAGAGCAATAAGGTCTCTCCTCAGCCTCCTTTTCTCCAGGCTAAACAACCCCAGCTCCTTCAGCTGCTCCTCAGAAGACTTGTTCTCTAGACCCTTCATCAGCTTCATTGCCCTTCTTTGGACATGCTCCAGCACCTCAATGTCTTTCTTGTGAGGGGCCCAAAGCTGAACACTGTATTCGAGGTGTGGCCTCACCAGTGCCAAGTATAGGGGGATGATCATTTCCCTGGTCCTGCTGGCCACACTATTCCTGATACAAGCCAGGATGCCGTTGGCCCTCTTGGACACCTGAGCACACTGCTGGCTCATATTCAGTCAGCTGTTGACCAACACCCCCAGGTCCTTTTCTGCCAGGCAGCTCTCCAGCCACTCTTCCCCAAGCCTGTAGCGTTGCGTGGGGTTGTTGTGACCCAAGTGCAGGACCCGGCACTTGGCCTTGTTGAATCTCATACAGTATTGAATCTCACTTTGTCTTAGCTTGAACATGCTTACAGTAAGTAGGACACGAAATAAGTTTTCACAAAAGAAAAGATCCAAGACAGTACTTAAAATGCACAGGAGACATAGTATGAATGCACAACTGCTAGGTTCAACACTTCAGTGCTTTTTTCATGTTTCCTCTCAGCCCTAACACAATGCCATACTCAATGCTGAGCATTCAGTTCTCTTCCACCAGAGATTCCCCTGTATGCCAAGTGGCACAGGCAAGTTACATGCCAGTACATGGAAGACACATCTCAAAGTGCTCAGAGATAAAGTATTGTCTCGGAGGAAGCAGTAGCTAAACTCTGAAAGCTGAGTAGTGAAACTGGAAGATCTCTGAGCAGCAAGCAGCAAGTTTGATCAAAGATACCTTCAAGGTATCACTAATCATTTCCACCTCTGGGATACCAGCCCCAGTGCTACAAAGGGGAAGGAATGTCTTATGACATCAACTTGGTTTGCATAAGTTCATGATTGTTGGTCATGATTCATGTGGGTACTAGTCACAGAGGGAAGGAAAGGAGATTGATTCTGTTGGAAGAACTGAGGCAAATGAAGAAGTCTCCTGGCAGTGATCTCTGAAATGTTCCCAGGACCATATGTAAGGCCACCATACAACATGGATAAATGTCAAATTACTAAGTCTAAATTTTTAAACCTCTCAAATGAACTGTTAATGAAACAGCTCAAAGTAGCCCACAAATGCAGACTTGGTTTTGAGCAGCATGTATGCTTTGGTTACAAATGTAGCTATTACTAAAGCACTCTATACCAGTGGCCATAATGTACATATATTCCAGAAAGAGGAATAGAGACCACTCACCCACTGTGGTAATGCTTAATTTTAAGAAGAGCAGCTGCCTAACATAGAAAATCATGTTAAACATCAATTAGAAGGAACAGCTAGAAGGGTAATATATTTGCATGTCACATGTAGACTGTTGTATCATAATGATACCATGCTGGTATTTTTAAACAGACTGAGAATCAATACAAATAATAGTAAATGGATCTTAGGAAAAAAAAAAGAAGAAAAAAACCCCAAACAAACCCACAGTTAAATGATTAGCTAAATCCTAGAAAGAACAACAACAACAAAAAAATCCTTGCCATGATCCAACACTAAGGCAAAAGAGATTTTTAAAGCTAAAAAAAAATCCTTAAGAAAGCTGAAGTTGTATTCATTAAGGAAAATTTTAAAAATTAAAAAATTAAAATCTAGTAGATTAAATGCAATAAAAACCTTAGCAAGGCAGTCAAAAAAGACATGTAAAAAAACATACAGAAGGCATAAAACAAATAATAAAAAAATTTTTTTCAAACACATTGGGATTAGGGGAAGCCAGAGAGTCTTTAGGGCCAAAAAAGATCAATGTATAAAAAGTGTGTTTTGAAAAGATAAAGCCCTGGCAGAAAAACTAATTTTTCCACCTGTGTTCAGTGGGGAGGAGAGGGGGAAGAGCATATGATGGAGCTTTTTTTCATGCAAAGTGAATATTGAGATTTGTGTAAGGTGGAAATTTCAGACACTATACTACTAATGAAAACAATAAACAATAAGAGCTCGAAAGATCCAAAGAGCCATAGTGGAAGTAAAGTACGAATTAGATGAATTACCAATCATGGTATGCAAACTCTTGCTTAAACTTACCTCAGTACCAGTGATTTAGAACGTGGCAGATATGATGCTGGTTTCCAAAAATTTTACCAGAGAGAATTCAAACTACTGTAGACAGGGAAATCTGTATCAGATAAATTAGCCAATTTTAAGCTAATTTTAAGTTAAGTTTAAGTTAATACCAATTTTGTAATGGGAATTCATCTATTATGAATCTATTGGACTTCTTTGAATGAATGAATAAGCATAATTAAGGGTTATGCAGATTATATACTCAGGTTTCTAAAAGTCATCACCATTACCAAAGTCTCTTAATAAGGTTGATGTAAGAAAAGAAAGATGATCTTTCCATAGACAACCTTTACAAGATAGGAAGCAAATTGTGGGAATATTCAGCGTCTACTGTGAAGGGAAGGCACTTATGGCATTTTATGGGGATCTATGGTGTGTTGACAATATTAGCTGGTGATAATCAATTACTCTGATTGTCAAGCTGTTTAGAAACACAGAAGCTGATAGTGAAGAACTGGAGAAGGACCTCTTGATTCTGAGTGACTGAGTCATAAAGTGTCAGATAAATTGGTCAGAAAGTGAGGCATGGGAGAACAACCTATCTTTATTTACGTAGAAGTGAGCTTTGATCTGACCATCCATTTCCAGCTACTATGGTAGAGGAATGAGATTCTAGATTTGTAATAGTAAAATGCCAGCTCAATGTCCAGTAACTTAAAAAATATTGCAAATTATTAAGAGAACAAAACAAAGAAGAAAACCAAAATATAATGCACTAGTGGTGCACATCCTGAATGACATGTGCTGTTTGGCTCCTCTATGTCTAAAAGGTAGAATTGAAAAGTGTACAGAGAAGGTTATCACGGTGATCAAAGGTACAGTATGAATCTTCCTTACGAAGGGTCCCATGCAACAAAGGTTGGTTGCTGAAAGGGGCCTTTGGTTTTTCTTCTACATAATTTCTTATGGTCTTATATCTCCTACAGATGGTTGATACAGTTTCCTGGATGCTCTGAGTCAAGCCCAAAGAACTCCTTCCTTACCTGTAAGACTGAAACTGTAATATATCAATATTTACACTCCACCAGGTAAGGAGGAGCAGAGGACATTACCTCTGTATAATAGCACCATCTATTTTAATGTTTTGTGTTCTTTGGGTTCTAACTGTTCCAATATGAAATGTTAAGTAAGGTTATGGATGCAGGTTTACCTTCAGACTCAGCCTGTTAGATTTTAGCTGTGCCATGGGCTGTACGTAGCAAACTTACTGACATGCACATGACTTATTCATGCTTTTTCTTCTCGATTGACGTATGTCTCAGTTTGACGTAGAGGTTAAGACTAAAATCAGGGGAATCTTAAATGAGAGGTACTTCTGCGAATAGATTTAAAGCATGGCTGGAGAGGGTCCATATAGCCAAGAAATAAATTGAATTGTCCAGGTCACACATATGTAGAGAAAGACTTTTCTGTAAATAGTTTTATTTTATCTTGAAAAGCAATTAATTAAAACCTATGCAGTAAAGAGTTGTCTGATAGGAACTGTTTCCTAGACTCTTGTAATTCAGGCATTACTTAATTGTCTTTAAGTTGCTTAAAAAAAAAGAAAAAAAATGAAAGTATTTTCTTCTGTTGATTTGAAAAGTACAAAGAAGAAAAGCAGCAAAATACTTTGTGTAAGAATCTGAAATACTGGATAAATGTATTGTAATGCATCAACTTGGCAGAGGGGTACTGCTGAAAATGGTTTCTGTGAACATCAAGAAATAGCTCAGCATCATAGACATAGCCTATTGTCATAGTATTATATTTGCATTTTGAGACAGGAAAATATAGTCATAGTCTATCCTTCCTGTTAATGGAATTATACTGGTCTCTTAAAAGAAAAAAAGCATTTTTTTTCTTAGAACGGTTTCCATATCTAGACAATTTTCCTAGAGGTTTTCCTTTACACATTTAAAATTTTGTAAAAATAGTATTGGAACAATATTTTTTAACCATTTTATGGTTCAAAACAAGTACAGCATTTCAGAAGACAATAAATTTTCAAAGCTATATTTTGTTCCATATGCAAAGCATACGTTTCAGTGGACTGTTGAAAGATTCTATGATAATATGTGGACTTCCATGTTTAACATTTAAAAACAAATGATGTTGAATAAACACTGAATCAAAATCTCATCAACATGACAAAACAATGATTCTAATCAGAAATTACAGTCTTGCAGAGCAACACAGAAAAGGTTAATCTTAAAAAAGAAAAGTAATTAGTAATTCATGTTTAACTCTAAATGCTAGTTTCTTGTCCAATTAAGATCCATCTGCTCATAACCTTTTTTGCGCATGTCAAACATGATGTTTAAACAAAAAAAAATTCAGAAGTCTTCATGCAGAGACAAAATAACATCCTCATTAATGAGAATTGTGCATCATTCCTATTATTCTGGCACAAAAAATATAGTAATCTAATGAGTTATCTGTGCTTGTTGAAAGCTGACTTTGAGATTAATCTTTGTTAACTACTTGTTTAATGTTACAGTTAATAATTACTTGCCTTGTAGCCCTGTATCATCCATCACTTTGCTGAACTGAATCAATTATTTTTTTAACTTATAAGAGGTTATCTTTGCTTAAGGCTACTTTGGATAAAAGATATCTGAAAGATTATAGAGTCCTGATTCTGTGAGAGTTTATTATACATGAAAACCACAAATCATTCTTTATAAGTTTCCACGTTTATTGCTTTCCACAATAAAAAAGAACCTTTTTTTGCCATTTTCTTCAACATAAATGGCAACAACATAGCTTTATATCATGTTAGGTCATAAATATTTTCATACATTCTTCAGTGGAAATGGGTCTTAGATGAATTAGTAAAATCTATTGTGCACTACAAATATTTTCTAAAAACTGTAATGATTAAATTCTAATTGCTTTGATTTTAGCAGAAAATTTCCCCAACTTTGGCTGTCTTAGAGACTAATAACAATTTAGAAACAAAATATTTAATACCACTGGTCTTTAATAATTAAATTTTGCTGCTGGTAGGACCTTGACTTGAAGAGGGCCATATGACTTTGCCTTTTTTACCTAGAGCTGTATTCTAGTATTTGATGTGTTGCTGATTTGCAAATTATCCTCCATGTTCATATTGTATAAATTATTTTTACATCAAAAAAAATTTCTCTTGAGAGATGGCAATGAAGTGTGTGATCAATAGACAATTTTTTCCTAGTAAAATAGAAATAATTATAGTAAAGCTAAAAAGGTAAAAATAACAAATAGATAAATAAATAAAGGAAAATAATGACAAGGGTTAGCCTTTATTTGCACCAAAATCAGCATATTAAAAGTTACAGTTCCCACTGTGATGATATCTCAATCCCCTGGCACATATGTTGCATTCTGTTTTGCAGCACATGATATTAGCTTTAATGCTTTAATATATTTATACAAAGCAGCTCAGTTAAAATTGCTTGGGGGACTATAATTTTAAATATGTTGTCTTTTGTGTGCATAACACCACAGCCATAATGCTCCATTAATGTATTTTTCCCCATTTAATTATGTAAAGAATTGGTTATACACCTTCTGGTGTGCTGTATACTGCACTATAGAATGATTAGCTGGATATTCAGCTAGTGAGAAGGGTATAACTCAGGTGAAATCTTGAAGCTACAATCATTTGCAGCAGCTGAGACTGTTCTGGTATGATTAGCATGGAGGGGATACAGCACATTAACAGCAACACATTGAACGGTCTTTACTTGCCTTGCAATAGATTTTCCCTGAAATTGGAATGTTAATTCTAGTCTCTTGGGAAAGAACAGCTGCCTGATCTGCTCCATTACATGGGTGTAAATCGGAAAGAACTCTCTGAAGTCAGTGAAGTTATTCAAGTATGAAAAGCAGTGTGATATCCTCATCAGACCTGAAAGATATTACATAAGGTGACCTGAAATAAGCTTGTAGTGGGATAAAAGAAGTGCCTATAATGTACTTTCACTTGGTTTACAAGTAAAGAATAATTTTGGACCAGCACTCTTCTGCATTCTCATCAGAGACATTCTTGGTGCAGTAAGAGCTGACAAGGTGCATTTTTTTTCTTCTTAACTTATAAATCAGAGGCTGATTAGAGGAACTTTGGAGGTGACGTGGAACAAAGACTGTTTTTAATAGTAAATATTTATTGAGCTATTTATTCTCTTGTTTAGTACCTTCTTTAACATACACCACCTACTCAATGTTAAAACGAGTTAACGCCAACTGAAATAAAAGGCATTTCAACAAATTCAGGTATAAAATGTTGCTTTTTGGTTTTCAAGATATTACAGTACAAGGCAATTTTGCAAAGTGGGAAGCATTACTCCAGAAAGGCACTCTGATTTCTGCTTCTTTATTGCACGTTGGTGGAGTCTTCACTGGCCTGGACCATAGCCAGAGGTGGTGAGAGGGGTTTGCCAATTGTGGGAAATTTGGCTAGCCAAATTCGTCATCATCACTGCCGCTCAAGGAAAGGAAGCTATTAATTCACAGTAGTGAAATGAGTGGGTTGTGGGAATGGCTGTCGAGAATGAAAGGGGCATTTTGTAACCAAACATCGAGCTATAGCTGTGAACCTGGGCTGTTTCTCTGATCTCAAATGATTTGTGCAGCAAAAGCAAAGCCAGTAGAAAGTGGGAATAATGGTTTAGGTGTATCTCCATGAAGGGAAAAATGAAGATACTCTATGATTCCATAACACCAATTCCTTTCTACAGTATGAGACTGCAAGGTAAGGAATAGGTATGAACTTCATTCTACTTGATCATCTTTCTGAGGGGTTATTACACAGTGTAAAGAGCTACTATAAGCTTGTTTGACAATTTTATTTGTTGCCTAGCTTCCTGTGGCTGATGACAGAGTTGAAACCACTTACTTTCATTCATTTCTCTATTTTCTAGAATATAAGAACAAAGTCCAGCCATGGTGAATGCAAACGTAACACTGGAAATTATTAAAGTGACTGTGCACATGGAAAGGTCCTGGGTTATGTGACATGCATGGAGCAGATGATACTCACACCTTTCCCTCCAGTTTCTGTGGGGAGTTGTATGAGATGAGGTCAATGCTTAGTGGAAAGAGTTTTTTGTTCTTATTTAACTGAAAATCCCATGCCTGTAATTAACTCCCACAAGAAACAAACTCAGTGTGAGCTAGTTACCTCTTTCTGTGATCTGACATATAACTTACTTCAGATTGATTCAACAAAGATTAAAAAAAAAAATTGACTTAATACCATTATTTAGATACTGTACCTTGAGTGTGCAATATCTTACTTAAGCCAGATTTTCCCCTTTATTTCCACTTTTTTTCCTTAACAAATTACTAATAATTTCTAGAATGTAAAGCCTCACTAAATTTTCAAAAAGTTTCAAACATTATGCTCTGTGTATTTCTGATGAACCATAGTATCACAAAGTACTACTTTAATATAAACAATAAATGGTCATTTTCAGGTAAGGACAGAACATAACATAACTCCATGCTACCATCAATGAGTAAGAAAACACCAGATTTAAAATTTTTCTTGCATAAAAGTTTTTATGATCTTTAATAAAGGACAGATTGATTCTTTTCCTCTTACATAATAATTCCTCGCTGTTATTGGGAAGTTTTGTCCACAGTATAGTCAGGTAAAATATCCAGTGATATCAAAGGTAGTGTTGTTTCATCTTATCCATACTGGAATGATATTTCCCACCAAGATTGTTCTTTTAGGTTAACAGCGGTCTACATTTGAATGCGTCAGTATGTGTTAATTGAAAGATTATTTGATTTATAAGGGTAAAAGTTTTGTGTAAAAATACAGAGATGTGTATTTTTTCCCCCTTGTTTTACATGTGGTGTAAATTTGATGGGATTATGTTCAGATCTAAAAACGCCCTTGAAAATGTTGACACTGACAAGATTCCCTTGATTCGAACTTTGGTGAATCTCTACTGATAATTTGCACAGGTAGTCTGCTACCATGTTTTCTATCTTTAAAAACCACAGAAAGTATAGTAAATACTGTCACCTACTTCTCTAAGAATGAGTATGTGAGAATAGAAGTGATGTACCCCAGTCATGCAGCAAGGGCATATGAGTCAGGGAGCGAGGTCAGCAGTGACTGAGTCTCCATTCAATGATCACTCCAACATCTGTGATGGCAGAAAAACAGTTTCACTACCAGCATAAATTTTGGCTTGCAGGTACAGTGTGTCTTTCATTAATACATATGCATGTTTCTGCTTCTCACACAGACAGGCTTCATCCATCAGAACTGTTTTATCTTTAGGGACATATTAAAACCTACTGCTTTAAGTATCCCAGGGGAAATCTTCACTCCTATATGCAAGGAAATCATGGCACTCCTCCTGCCTTTTCCTGATATATGGTCTGTCTCTGACTTTGGAGATGGGCAGCCTGGTGAAGGCATGTCCCACAGCATAGCCTTCACAGAAAGCACCTGGTTTTCATTGGTCATATGAGCATCTGAAAGTTACCGCTACTGTAAAACCCAATAGTTTCTGTCTGAGAAAACTAAATTAATTCTAAGATGCTGTCAATAGCTTAACTTTTCACCTGCTCACAACTTCCCAAGACTGGATGAAGGCATTGTGCAACCTGGTACTGCATGTTATTTCCAAATGAATAGACTTTGCTGTAGTGACTTGAGATTAGGTGCATTTGCTTAAATTATCAATTTATTGATTATCAGTCACAAAGATAAATGTCAGTTTCTCATTAAAAAAGGATAATAAGGCACAGTACCAAAAAGATTAGGAGAATGTTTCACCTAACTGAAACCTCTGGCTATAATTTGGCCCCTTACATCTGAGATGGACTGAAAGATACAAAACTATTTACCTCCTGGAATGGAGAAGTGCAGTTGTCTCATGCTTTATTATTAAAAGTGAATATAAATTTTGCATTATGGTATGAAATTTTGGTATGAAAATAAGGAAGCAATAGGGCCTTTATAGACTGGCTTAATCATGTCACTATTGACAACAATCTTCATAATTGCCTGGCTACTGAGTTACCTCATCATGGAAGTTCTTAGTTAACAATGTAAGTGTGAGAAACAGGGAGGAACTAAAAGACATGAACCACTTAGGTGTTTTGAGCAGAGATTGAGCACCTTGTCCATAAAATAGAATTGATTAACGCTTCAGCTCTCTAGTTACTTTGTTAAGACACAGAAAAAAAGTTTCATTTTAACAGACTCTTAAAAGATTGTCATTCAACTAGATCATGTCAGACTCTCTCCTCTACTCTGTAACCAAGTCATCAGAGGTGGGAATTATTCTGACCTAACTTCACCCACTTAATCAGTTTGAAGCATTCAGTTCAGCCCCTTATATTACCATGGAGGTACTTCCAAAGGGAAGATGTTCCCCATCTTATTGCTTCAAGTTTAAAGTCTACTTTTTTTCTTTTTTTTTTTCTTTTTTTCTTAAACTCCAAACTAAAATCATTACTTTGGATAAAGGGCTCTGTTAGTGAGTTAGTACACCTGTCCCCACAAACAACTTTGCAGTTTCCAGTAAGAAAATAAAATCAAAATTACCAAACTGGATTTTTTTTTTATTACTTCAAAGGAAAATAAGAGTAAGTTTATTACTATTTATTTTGAGAGTCTGTGAAGGTAGGAGCTACCTGACTCAAAGGATGTTATTTTCTAAAAGTGACATTTTTTTGTAGTCTTATAAGCAGAGTACTAATAAATAAAAACTTTCAACAAAACTGCACCATGTAGGCAATCCAAGCTGGACCTCTACAGAGCCTCAAGCAAACAGATGTGAAAAAGGGGAGGATCAGATGGGTTTCATTTGTGATAAACTATGTTTGAGAATAGTGCAAATAGCTTCATTTAGTCCTCTGTTCAGGATCTTGTGATGAATCAGTGTGTGAGGGAGGAGTAGGTAACAGGGGCCAGATTTTTTCATATATGTGACTTGTGGCTGCTTTATAATGTGAAGCTCAGGTTAGCAACTCTGTAGGGTTTGATATATGATGACTGAAATTCTTGGGTGATATTTTTGGGTGATATGAAATTCTTTATGTCTCCTGTTGTCCTGATGTTGGAAAAGCTAATTAGGCTTGTGTGTTGACTGTGATACAATGATTATAAGGTGGTTATTACTTTCCTTATTTCTTATTCTCTCTAATTTTTTTTTCTTCTTTTCTTTTCACTGTGTACTGAATAGGAACAAAGGAGGCTTTTTTAGATTGTCACCCTTGTTTAAATTTTCCTCTCTTCCCCTCCACACCCCCTCAGTGATTATAAACCCATTGAAGCAACTGAACTGAGGTGTAATGGTGCAGCAGAGGTGTACAAATACATTTTGAGTGATAAATGACTGCTGAAATGCCATGACAAACCAGCACTGCTGTTATGCTTACTTCACTACATCTTGAATTTGTGTTTTTTTTTTTTTTTTTTTTTTATCTAATCACTCTCAGAATTCACCTGCTTCAGAGGAGGGGACATGTTGCATATTAAAAGATGCCTTCTTTCATTTCTCTTCTCACCTTTTGTGCTCAGAATCTCATAAATTCATAAGCTGGAAAGGAGATAGGCTATGTGTTGTATTTGCTGTCCTTGAGCAGTCAGTCATGATTTCTGCTAACAAAATCTGCACTGATGTTTACACCAGCAAATTGACTGTGCAGTTTCTCAGTTTCATTAGATTAATTGGATGACATTTCATACCTGTTTAGGGCATTAGAAATCCCAGAAATTTTTTGTTTGTTTGTTTCAAAATGAAATTATCTTAATTTCCGTTTCCTAAGCAAGGTTGTTGATATTCTCTAAGAACTTCTTCAGCTAACAGTAAGGGACAAAGTTCAACCTCCAAAAACATTTGCAAGTTATTTTTTCACAAAAATATGGTACCATTCCAGATTAAGAATTTCAGAGACTAAGGGTTACTGATCAGCTGAAAAGATAGCTTGGAGGGTAATAGTACATAATTTCCAAAATTATCTAATATTCTTTTGCCCCAGCTGAAGGGTCTCTCTATCTCTCTAAAAAGGAAAGATATTTCAGTTTCTGTGGCTTACCACACTCCAGGTGTTGTTAATATGTCTTGGATATTATTTGTATGATGTAGCAAGTAGAATATGAAAAATGTTTGGGAAACACTAAATATTGTTATAGCTACCAAGGTAAAATATCTTGAAGTCATTGTGGATCTCTTCTGCTTTTTAAGCCCCCTTTCTGAAAAATGAGAGGCTCAAAAGTACATTTCACATCCCCTTGAGAGCCATCCATTTCTGTTAGTCTAAGCTTTTGCTAAAAATTTAGTTCATAGTGTTACAGAGATGAAAGAGTAATTTTTTTTGCTAGTATTAGTTTTTGCCCAGAGGCTAAACAGATCCTGTGTGAATTTTAAACTGTTTCTCAGATCTGCGAGTTGACATTATTTTTAAAATCTTGGTTTTCTTTCTTTTGCTCTTTTCTTTCTCTTACAATCTTCTACATTATAGGCAGAGTTATTAAGTCTGTCTATTATTAAGGTTGACTGACATTTTCTATTATAACACCTTGTTTTCAAAGGCCTGTAATTTTGACAAAGCATAAACATAGGGGCTAAAAATTTACTTGCCAAACAACTGCATAAGGTTGATTTCCTGCTTGCTTTCTTCAACAAAACCAATTCTTCCATTTCTTAACAATAGGACATAGAGAAATATTGTTTTCATATATTATAAAAATTATTGCAAACATTTTTAAAGAATGTCTAGCACCTTCATTTGTAGAAAGAAGAAATTGAAATTTATAGGAGTTGCTTTTCTGTGAAAAAAGGGGCATAATTTATCATTCTTATGGATATCCTCTAAGTGAGACCAAGTCTACAAAACTTGATGAAAAAGTGAGAAATCTCTTCTTTTTTGTGTTCAGTAAAGATTTTTTTTTTTTAAATTGTAGCTAAATTTGCAACTCAAATCCACTTAAACTGAACCACCCAGTCAGAGTAAAGAAAATCTTGGAGCAATGCACTGTGCATTGGATGAACACTCAGCTAACATAAGTACCCCATGCCTTTGCTAACCTCTACTTTAGAGGTCCAGGCATTAGATCACCTAACATTATGAGGGATTGTTTAAAAGGATGATTTCTGAATATCCAGATCACTGACTAAAACTCTAATAAAGAACCAGCTTTCTAAAAAAAAATTACTTTTTTAATCCCTCTTTCTCCACTCCCTTCAATGAAAGAGGAATTTTGCTGTTTGGGGACTCAGAGTTTCTCAGAGAAATGTAAAGGAAAAATCATGTACCTTCTGCTTCAGCTAATTTTTCAGGAAAAGGTCTGTGAAGCTCCCCCTGCTCAGTGAAATTCATCCACCTTCCACAGTTGGCTCCTGTGTTTTCTCCCACCCTTTTTCTCCATTGATCACAAATCAGAAAAGGAATCCAGCTCTAGGTTCTTGAAACCTGTTTTTTTCTGTGCTCCACTGGGGCTGGTTATGGAGAGAAAAGGAAGGCAGAGCAGTGAAGTGAAGGTTTGTGGTGAGCTTTGTCTCTGTCCTATGAATCTATGTTGATCTAGAACTGAATGGAGAATGAGCAATAATGGGGTTTAGTGCAGTTCACTGGCAGTAAGTGAACCTCACCCTGAATAGGAGATCAAACCAGACAGCTACATCTACACTTTTAAAATAAACAGTCAGAGTATAGGCTCAAACATTGTTTTATAATAGTCCTAGCTGATAAATTGTTAGCTTGTTCCCTAGTATGTGTTTTGTGTGAGATAGCAAGCACTACCTGGGGAATTAGCATTGGCCACCAAACTTCCCTGTGTGCAATATGGATATAACCACCCTGTTTTTGTGGCCAAGAGAGTTTAGCTGTGTGGATGGAAGATGCACTATGTCATCTTGCCAAAGGACTAGAAAGTGTTCCCCAGAAAATATTATCAGAGAGAAGTTGGAAATTTTTAATTTTTAATAAGATTTGAGTGTGGCATAAGATTATAACTTCCTACAATCTGAGAATACACATGCCTGGTGCATGTGTCAGGCTCTCAAGGCTGAGGCTAGGGTAGGATATTAAGAACAGCCAGGCTTATAAACCACTGACAAAGATGAGCACAGCCTTGGCTATCATTGTAGAAAATGCCATATTCAGTGACAAAGCCAATTAGAAAATTCCTGCCCTCCTTTCCTGTGCCACTTGTTTTGCCCTAAACTGACACTAGTGTCCCCTCCATTGTACCTACAGAGCTGACCACAAATTCATGTTGTAAACTGTTCCATTGAGGCAATCTGGGTCAAATATGAGAGGATTTAGTCTAGGGGATTATTTTCAACAGAATTCCTTCTTTGCCACTCGGTTTTGGAGAGAGAGTGCTCAGCCCTGACATTCAGTTGTATTAAACTTCCCTATGTTTTGAGTTAAATGGGGTATTCCTTCACAATGACTATAGGTTACTGAGGAGTGTCACAGCAGAGTGACTGCATCTCAGTGGTAGATATGATTTGTGATGCCCTTGGGTATCTGAATGGTGAATATTAAATGTTAATAAGTGTTATTGATAAAGACAATGATGCGAATGTTCTCTTTTTCTAGAGAAATGGTGAATTAAATGAAGACATTAAATCAAAGATAGAAACACTTGAGGATCATCAGAGATTCAATTTTGTAATTAGTAGATGGATATTATTTCCATGATTATGGTCTACTTTCTTCTCTCTTTGAAGTTAGGCTAAACTGACATGGAATTTAGAAGTCCAAAGATATAGACAGGGCACTTATAGGTATTTTAAAAGTTCTGCATCTTTGAAAAATAATCCAATATATGATACGTTTGCATTACACACTCTTAGTGAATAAGAAATATGGGACAGTTTTCAGCTCTTTCATGTGCAAATTACCTCAAATATATTATAGAGAAAGAACATGGGCTCGGGTCTTATCACAAACTAACAGAACAAGAAAGTGGCAATCATAAATATTGAAGTCAAGTGTTACTCTTCTAGTCCCCAAAGGTAGCTAGCAAATGATATATTAACCAGCCACCAGTGAAATATCCAATGTTGTTTTCAGGTGAGGGAAAATCAGCCAAACCCTATGCTGCACTATCTTATAACACTTCCTAATCGCACTGTCTGTAGCGCTTTGTTCTTTACAAGGAAATTTTCCAAACTGTGCTGGGCAAGAAATTTTTATGACCAGCAAGACAGGATCAGCTTGCTCCTAGAAAGACATCAGTACAACCTGGTGTGAACAGCAGGGGCCTGGAAATTCTTATTTATACAACTCTATCCATTCAGCCCTTTTGAGTGAATGGCGATTTGTTGTGAAAGCTTGTGTCACAGCCTCACCAAGCTCTCTGCTGTGTGTCAACTCATCTATGGAGCCAGAATAGAAGAATGCAAATATAATAATAATTATAAAAAATTCTTAGAAATAAAATGTGGAATGGCTGTACTATGTAGACACAGATTACTGAAAATGTCAATGGAGTTCTCTGCTTTCCTCTGGTGCATTGAATATCCTCTGTATCCTATGACACAACATACTACTGTATCTTGCTGATTCTTAAATAGATATCACAGTTTGAGAAACATAAATTATTCTGGCATTAGGATCATTTGGTTTTGTGACCCAAAAGTTACCCCTTGACAGTTTTTGCCAGTGCTACATTTCAGCACTATGTTGTTTTTCTCTATACACAGATGTATGATATGTAAAGATGCTATTGCAATTTCTATGTCCTTTAAAAATATATTATTAAAAGACATTATTAAATAAATGGCTTGAACATAAGGTGACATATCACTTTTTTTAGCTGAAATATGGTCCTAGTGCAATTAGCCACCTCACATGCTGTTCTGATATATCATTCTAGTATTTTTCCAATCAAGAATTTCTAACCAGATCTCAAAATATATTTTTGGGTAAACCACTTTACTCATCAGCTTTATCCTTCCTCCTTCATAAAAGCAATTTTAGGTAGTTGCCTCATAATATTTTGGAAGTCACTTTTATATAACAGTAAGCAAATGTAAACTTATCTCCTAGCATTCACCAGATATGTACTCTGGCAGCTCTTCTGACACAATGTTTGTGATGACACAGAACTCAGACGTGTGGCAGTAGCAGACAACACTACACTGAAGTTCAACATTTACTCAGTCGAAGAAAGAGAGCATAAGCTATGAATAAAATATATTTTTTTTTATTCTCTAGTTTTATAAATATCTTTCAAGGAAAGTAATTTTTTTTTCTTTCTCTTGTATGAGTGTTGCTTCACCTCCACTTAGTGGACACCATAAGGTTAGCCCTGGACTAGCAACATGCACCTTTCAACACAACTGGTCAAGAGTGCTGCGTCACACAATGGACTCAGCTGTATGGGAGCAATAGCATTAACCTGGCTTGCTCGCTCCTCTCAGGTATGTCTCTGATGGGCAAGAGTTTCTCTTTTCAGGAAGCATTCACTAGTGCTATTCTGCAAGAAACAATTCTTGCCAACTGCACTGAATGTGTGCGTCTAAAAAAATCCAGAAGAGATTGTGTAGTTTTACACTCCACTGCCAAATACCTGGCCTGATGTTAACATATAGGAGATATGAATACCCAGTGATCTCAGAGTCCATATAACAGAATTGTAAACCGCATTGGTAGAAAAAGTAAAATACTCATCAGACTGCTGGCTTCACTGTTGTCTCTGAGTGCTTGTTTAAGAGAGGGCCAGCAGGACTAGAAAAGTGATGAGGTCTGCAGATGTATTATTAATATCAGATTTTCAGAACAAAATGAAGGCTGTGCTTCCTTGCCATAGCTTTTCCACTGATGTTTTAAAAAACTGGTACTGTAAGTTTTCTCAGTTTAACCTGAAAGACATTAAGGACATGTTAGTTTTCATACATCATGCTTTTGTTACACATGTTCCTCAATATCTGATATAGTATTACAAAGTTCAGTGTAAAATATAGTAAGGTAAAAGGTATAAATCTTCCAAGAAACAAAGGTAAGTTATCCTTCTGATGGCAGGCAGTTTACTCTCTGTCTCCACTTTGAGGTGTGAAACTTCTTATTTCTCATTATAGACCTCATTCAATGTATCAAATTATCACAATCAAACCTGCTGAAAGAAAGTCATACTGTGTTACTGTGATACCTATGTTCAGCTTCAGGGTTGAAGGGGGTATTACTCTAGACAGAAGTAACATGCGATAATATGGGAAAGATACTCAAGGAAAAGAACTGCTAAACACTATAGAAAAAACTCTATTTTGTAACAAATCTGTGTATAAAATGAAGTAATTCATTAAAACAGATGTATGGATATTGTCCAAAGTGGCTTCCTAACCTGGGGCCCTTCCATTTAAGAGGCTGGCTTCTGTGATTTAGATTTAATTTCATAGAATTCTATGAGGCTGGCAGGAACCTTTGGAGACTTGTCTACTCCAAATCCCTGCTCAAAGCAGGGTCAGCCAGAGGAGGTTGCTCAGGGCTGTGTCAAGTAAAATTTTTAGTATCTCCAAGGACAGAGACTCCACAACTCCTCGGGGCAACCTCTTCCAGTGTTTGACCTTCTTCACAGTAAAAACTATTTTTTTTTCCTTATATTTAAATGGAATTTCCTGTATTTCTGCTTGTGCTCATTGCCTCTTGTCTTTTCTCTGGGCACCACTGAGAAGAGTCTGGCTCTGCCCTTTTTCACCCTCCCTTCAGGTAGTTATATACATTAATTAGGTCCCTCCAAAATCTTCTTCTCCCAACTAAAAAGTCCCAGCTCTCTCAGCTTTTTCTCAGAGGAGAGATGCTCCAGACCCTTCATCATCTTTGTGGCCCTTTATCATAGAAGCGTAGAATGATTTAGGTTGAAAAAGACCTTTAAGATCATCAAGTCCAACTGTTAACCTAACACTGCCAAGTCCACCATTAAACCATGTCCCTAAGCACCACATGTACACGGCTTTTAAATACCTCCAGGGATGGAGACTTAACCACTTCCCTGGGCAGCCTGTTCCAGTGCCTGACTACCCTTTCAGTGAAGTTTTTCCTAATATCCAATATAAACCTGCCCTGGTGCAATTTGAGGCCATTTCCTCTTGTCCTATCACTTGTTACTTGGCAGAAGAGACCGACACCCACCTTGCTACAATCTCCTTTCAGGTAGTTGTAGAGAGCAATAAGGTCTCTCCTCAGCCTCCTTTTCTCCAGGCTAAACAACCCCAGCTCCCTCAGCTGCTCCTCAGAAGACTTGTTCTCTAGACCCTTCACCAGCTTCGTTGCCCTTCTTTGGACATGCTCCAGCACCTCAATGTCCTTCTTGGAGTGAGGGGCCCAAAACTCAACACAGGATTCAAGGTGCAGCTCACCAGTGCTGGGTAGAGGGGTACAATCACTTCCCTAGTCCTGCTGGCCCCACTATTCCTGATACAAGCCAGGATGCTATTGGCCTTCTTGGACACCTGAGCACACTGATGGCTCATATTCAGTCAGCTGTTGACCAACACCCCCAGGTCCTTTTCTGCCAGGCAGCTCTCTAGCCAATCCTCCCCAAGCCTGTAGCATTGCATGGGGTTGTTGTGACCCAAGTGCAGGACCCGGCACTGAGCCTTGTTGAACCTCATGCAGTTGGCCTTGGCCCATCAATCCAGCCTGTCCAGATCCCTCTGTAGATAGAGCCTTCCTACCCTCCAGCAGATCAACACTCCCTCCCAACTTGGTGTCTTGACTCTCTCCAGTATCTCCACGTCCCTCCTGTACTGGGGAGCCCGGAACTGGACCCAGCATTCCATATGTGGCATCACCAGTGCAGAGCAGAGAGGAAAGATCACCTCCCTCGACCTGCTGGCAATGCTTTTCCTCATGCAGCCCAGGATGCTGTTGGCCTCCTTTGCTTCCAAGGTGTATTGCTGGCTCATGGTCAGCTGTTGGCACCTCTCAAAGCCAAAACCAGTTAATTGTACAGAAGTGTTTGGAATTAAATATCTTTTGAATGAGCCACTTGAACCTGGCTTTCCTTCATCTTTCCTTAGGCAGACATCCCAGATGTGTCGCAAATTAACAATTATTTATAGAAGGTGTAGTGGCTTCACGAGGAGAACTTGAGATTTGTCCCAGAATACTGTGTAGCTTGTTAGTCCATGATCTGGCATTAGGGCATACTGAATCACGTAAATTAGATATTAGAAAGCAAATATCCTAACTTTGAAATAAATTTGTTGACTTGCAGTGCTGTAAAAAATTATTGCCTCATTTTTTTCCTAATTGGAAAAGTCTAGTCTTCAACTATCTTTTTAATGAAGATGTATTCTGAAGGTGTGTTTTGGTAAAATGTGTCTCTTTGGGAGCTAAGGAGTTCAGTGAAATTCAGAATTTGACAGTTATACACATGAACATAAAGAAGAAATAAGTAGCATAACTGTTTGCTGAAAACTAAATGCCTAGAGCTTTTAGAAATATAAAGGGTCAAATATCCACAATGCAAAAATTCAGTATCCTTTCATTACCTAAAACTGAGTCACTTTGTGGTAATACTCTAAAACTGAATAAATAAATAAAAGACCTGTTAAAAATAAGGATTATGTAAAAAAGCCCATTTATTTGATCAAATTATTTATGATTTAATGCTGCTGGTGGTGATTCCTTCCCTTTTATTTGAACTAAAGTGTGTTTGTATTGATTCTGAGAGGAAACCGAGGTGTTCAAGCATGGGCAGGTGTGTGTTGGTGATTTATTTCATACTGCCTCTGCTCTTTGGATTTGAAACAAGTAATAATGAACTCCTTCCAATTCCATTGTAAGCTTAGGCCAGGGCTTTGCTGTTCTACAGCCCACTCATCACACATAATGATATGGGGTGATTATATGATATAGCTTGCTGCCTGTAAGGAACGATAGGGACAATATTCACATTTTACTTTTCATTCTCAGGCTGAATTTAAATTGTATACAAGGAAAGTTCCTCCTGGTCTGATTCTTAATGAGCATAATAGCTTCTGGAATTCATGCCAGAGTACTTAAAGGTGGTAAATTTGATTACATTATAAATATCTTCCTAGCATGTTTATTGCCCCTGCCACTTAAATATGCTTCTATTTTCACAGAAAATAATGCTTGTGGTTAGTGCTCTGCAGTACTCTTGAGTTGCGTTCCATCATTATCTTTCAGTAATGTACTGGCATAGCATGTAAAACCCAGAAAGATTAGGAGATGTGGTGTTAAAAATTCAAATCAATAAGTCAAGGTTCATGATCTACAGTGTGTATAGTATTTTTTTTCCCCATTACTACTTGGTAATACTGTAGGGCTTTAAGAACAGAAGAGTAGGATGGCATTTGCAATCTTCACATTGTTAATGCAAGCATCCTTGGAAGGCGCCCTTCATAAGCAAGACTCACAATGAGACTGCACTGTGAATTCTTATGCTGCCCTTCTATTAATTTATCTATAGGGAAGCCATGTTCTGTCCACAATGTACAGAGGTTAGGGGCAGATTAGGGATGTGAGGAATCTCACACTTTATGTTTAGAGGCATTTCTGTGATTGTTAGCCAGGCTGACCTTGTAGCCCCCAGAGATGTGCATGTAACAAGGTTCCCAGATGCCCCATCTCAGCAGTCATATGATCCTGACAGCTGAATATGCAAGGAGGACCTCAATTTGTCTGATGCCTTCAGAGAGTTCCAACTTTTGTATTGCCTGTGAGGCCAGCATCTGTTGCTATGATACTGGACTACAGTTAGTCCTGCTTGCCAGGTCAGTGGTTTCATGCTTTGCTACATAAATAACATTGAACTATACTTGCTGAACAATGTTTTTCTGTCTGGCTTGAATGGGACATTGTTTCTCTCCTGTGGAGAGTTCTTTCTTCTTTCTTTTACTTCCCTATCTAGAAGGAAACCAACCTCTCAAGAGCATCTCTTAAGAGATTCTGAGCACACAAAATGGACCTTCTTCAGTCCATGCTCCTTGAATGCTGTTTTCCTTCCACCTAAGTCTGTCTATGATACAACTTGGTATTTGAAAAGGGACAACTGGCTAGGGTTAAATCCTCTGGGTCCTTCTCCATTGTGTCCTCAGGGACTGTCTATATACATATTAAATTGCAAACTAAGCCTGCTCCCCCAGGCCTGTGTATGGTCTAAATCCTTCTCAAAATCTTTTGCTCACTTTATCTTTCCAATGATTCCTTCACTAATTCACACTGTTTTACTAATCTTAATGTTAGTTTTAATCTAGATAGCTTCTCTCTTAGAGGACATATTGAGTTATCCAAGCAGCAGCAGATGTTCTTCATCACTCAAGAGCTAGAAGGCACTTCAGTGTTTTGGACTTGCATGCCACTCATTGGCCACAGAGTAAACAGGGAAAGGGTATGACTGGAATCAAAAGATGCTCCAGAAGTCTAATGAATTATCAGTCAATTTTTTAAATACTTTTTTTTTTACTGGATTTACATAAAAGTATTTAAGATATTTGTCTTATAAGCAGGCCTAGAATAATGCTTAAAATAATTCAGGGTTTTTTGACCCTATGTTTCTGTGCAAACCCTTATAGACTCTTTCCATTGCTTTCCAGAAGCTTGTCTTTATACCAGTATTGTGTAGCCTGAGTGTTTATAGCCTTGTTCAGGCACAAATGAATGGGCAAGTCTTGAAGGGAGTTGGCAGGGGGACTGTTAAGGACAGTCATAGAATCATAGAATGCTTTGGGATGGAAGGGACCTTTAAAGGTCATCTAGTCCAAGCCCCCTGCAACGAACAGGGACATCTTCAACTAGATCAGGTTGCTCAGAGCCCCATCCAACCTGACCTTCAGTGTTTCCAGGGATGGGGCATCTACCACCTCTCTGGGCAACCTGTACCAGTGTTTCACCACCCTCATCGTGAAAAATTTCTTCCTTATATCTAGTCTAAATCAACCCTCTTTTAGTTTAAAACCATTACTCCTTGTCCTGTCACAGCAGGCCTTGCTAAAAAGACTATCCCCATCTTTCTTGTAGGTCCCCTTTAAGTATTGAAAGGCTGCAATAAGGTCTCCCCGGAGCCTTCTCTTCTCCAGGCTGAACAACCCCAGCTCTTTCAGCCTGTCCTCATAGCAGAGGTGTTCCATCCCTCTGATCATTTTTGTGGCCCTCCTCTGGACCCGCTCCAACAGGTCCATGTCCTTCCTGTGCTGAGGACTTCAGAGCTGGACGCAGTACTCCACGTCACGTCAAGAAAACATTCCCAATAAAGAAATATATTTTTATGCAGAGGAGTTTTTTCAATCATTCTAAACATGCTTATCATTTGTCACAACATTTCAAGCTTGCTAAGAAGGGAGTAAAATTCACAGCAGTGCCAACACTCCTGTCTGTTTGACTAAGACTGATTTCTATTCCAGTTTCTGAATGTCATTTTCTTTGGCTGTCAGATAAAGGGTCAAACCCAGGGTGTGTGTCAGCTGCATGGAATGTGGTCCTCCATATTTTATACAACAACTGCATGCATGTTACAGCTGGATGGAGCATGAGATGGAATTTGATCAAAATATTTTATATAAAAAGGGACACTACAAAAGACCTACTAAGTTACAAAAGCAGTTAAAGGAGGTTTCATGGGGACTTGACAGATTAAAAGCTGATGGCACTACCGTCACAGTCTCAGTGGAAATCCAGCTTGATCTCATTAATAACAAAGAGCTAGAGACACACAAGAACAGTCATGAAAACAAATGATTCAGAATGCAATGGAAACTATTGTTTAGATGCCAGGGCTGCTCCTATATGCACAGACCATAGACAAACCCACAACAGGATAAAAAGCTATTATAATGTAAAAGATGAATGAGTTAATGTAACTTAGAGTTTAGCCTTTTTTTAAACCGTTTAAGAAACAGATTTCTGTAGTAAATCTATATCTACAAGGGAGTTTGTGTCATAATAAATTTTATCAAAATCATGAGAAATTGCAAGAAGAAAATCCCAGAAGACAAGATGGTTGAATTTAAAATGTTTTCAATTTTTTAAAAGATTTTCACTCCTGTCTGTCCAGCTCAGACTCAAAGTGAATGCATTTTTAACTTTTCTGGGTGATATAGGTGAGAGAACTTCTTAATAAGCCAGCTACACTACAAAAACCCACAAATATTTGGCAAAAGAATACAATTTTTTAAATATTCATGCATGAAGTAAGACTGTAAATTCTAACCACTTAATATGAAACCAACTCTGTAAGTGTGTGCTGATGCTTTACATTTTGGTTTGATAAGTACCTTTTGATGTTTTAGGAAGAAAATATTACTAAAGAGTAATTCAAATTTCTGTGTTTGGGGTTTTTTTGTGTATAATAAAACCTTTGTTTGTTTTTTTCCCCTGAGAACATAGTTGTGATTATTAGGTTTTATTTCACTTAGCAGTCCTTAAATGAGATTTTATAGGACAAAGTAGAAATCAATATCTGCTAAACAGTATTTGAGATATGCAGCTCTAAAGATGGTGCCTAGTTGTCTCATTTTGTCACCAAGAAAAAGTAAAATGATGATCCCAAGTAAAAGAGTTTCATGTAAAATTTTGAGATTGAAAACTGAACTAGAGATCAAGGTGGCTTTTAGTATTTTTTTTATTGTAAATAGTCCTCCTTTTGTGGTGCTTTATGATATCAATCATGTGGATTTCCACCATTACCTCATAAAACTATAATATAAGTTTTAAATAATAGCAATAGTAGGTTTTATTCTGTTCATAAAAGGATATTTCTGATGTTCCTAGAGTGACTCATTAAGCCTCTTAACTGATCTTTTTCTTTTCCATGAATCTTTAAAAGAATGTTTCATAGCTATACAGCTCCTAATGCAGTAAGATCATTGCCTCTCATCCTGATTAGTCCTGTCTTACTGTTGCTTTAACACTCACCAGCCAGTGTGTGTTTCATTATAGTATAACTTCTTGAATAGGACCTTTTTGGTTCTTGTGTTTGTATGCTAGTTACTCTGTACTCTTATTGTGCAAAGAAAAAATATGTGAAAACTATATAGATCTTCCTTGTGCAACTGATGTAGAGGCAGGCTTTTCTAGTCACATACCTCTTGACTTCTATGGCTCAATTTGTTTGCCTAAATAAAGGTGTGTAGTGTCATCTGGGACCCTCAAGAGTATCTGACACATTCCAATGGGTCTAGTAGCAATGGAAAAAACTCTGAGAGAGACCCATTGAGTGGACAGGAAAAATGCGTTAAGGCATCTGAAATTGTAGTAGATGCCAACTTTAGGCAGCTGGACAGCACTAGGCACCTGAATTCCTAGTATCTTAAACGGAACATTATATTTTTCAACAGTGTGTACAAGATAGCTGAATTCTTATGTTCATTCCTCTAATTCTAATGTATTCAAATTATTTATCATTAGAATAAATGATAGAATTTTTTTTTTCCATCAATGGACATCAGCCTCTGTGGTTCAGAGTGCCAGTCTATATTGTTTCAGGAGCTACTATTTCACAGCTCCTGGACTGTGTTCCATGGACATATACACACAATGAAGGATGACATGCATGTTTTAATCAAGCCCTGAATTCATAGCAAGATGACTGGGGAATGTGCACCCAGGGAATGACTAGGATCTCTGAGGAAAAGGCTGCATCCTCTGAGAATCACAGTGACCTTTGTATAATGTTAAGTCTGTGCCATTGCTCTGTTGCAGACAATAACTGTCAAACATTATACCACAACCAGCCTGATTGCTTGTGAAATTTTAAGTTAAAAACTTCAATACTTAACTCTGTGGCCATAGACAACAGTCTCAAAAGAAAGTGCTACCTTACTGGGAACCTAATACTTCTATTGGATGCAGATTCCTGTCTACACATTTGAGTCAAGTCAGAGATCTGTTTTATATATTTATTTGTTTGTTTGTTTGTTTATTCATTTGTTTATTCATTCATTCAATTTTGTGACCTTTATGGAAGCCATCTGTCTGGTCCCAAGAAATTTTTAAACATATTTTTTAAATTTCAAAGAAAAATGAGAGGGCTGCTCTATAGTCTGCCACAAAAGTGTTTTATATCATCACAACAGGGGTGTATGATGTGTTCCACAGAGCATGCCATGGGGACACGGATGTCATGTATGCATGCAAACTCTGATAGACCAGTGCTGAAGAACAGTTCTAGTTAAAAGAAGATAAATTTAATATTCTCCTCTACACTATCTGTAGAGGTTAGCCTCTAAAGCCATCTACTTCATCAGCTGCTCTTGAGGTTTCTTTTTGGAGAGAAATGGTGTCTCCCAAAAGAAACCTAGTTATTGATTTGTTGGGTGTAGCTGTAAATGGATAGTGAATAGGGAGTGAAACAGTTAACAGGTCTATGTTTCTTAGCCTATGCAAATGAGCAGCATCAGCTCCCCATTCAGCTGTTGTGACATTTAAAACTAGAGCGAGTAAAACACTAGAAAAGAAGATATCTGTAATAAGAACAATGACATAAAGTAGCACAAGATAAGCAAGTATCTGCAAATCTTTATTGAATGTCAAAACTATTCAATAGCATCACCTGTAGGGCAAAAATCCAAAAAGGCATGCTCTTTATCTCCATAGCTATAATTTCCATAATGCTCAGAAGACTTTAGGTCAATTCTAAAAATAAAATGTATCTTCAGTAGTTAGCCAGGATTTGAGTTTAATTCAGTTCAAACAGCAGTTGAAGAGGTGGAAGAGATTGGATGACTCTGACCTCCCATGGGTAAGAATCAGGACCACTGAAAGCGATTGGTTAAGCAGGGAGATATGGGTCAGCTCACTAAGAATCTTTAGTACAAGTTATAAAGAAAAGTTTCAAAGTACTTCTTAGCAAGAATTGGTAAATCTTTTATATGCTGACCCCAGCAATATACACTGACATGTAAGACAATGATGCATTAATTAATCTCCAGTGGTATATTGTCAAGAATTAACAGTGTGTGATAACTACTGTATAATAAGCGACCTTGTTTCTAATGGCACTGATTAGTCTGATGTAATTGCTAGTCCTATCGTGTATTTTCTGAGTTATTATTTCTGCTGTATTGCAGAAATGTCATTGTAGGTAGATATGAAAAGGGAACTGAATTTACAGCATGTATTAAGGATTAGCACTCAGCTTTACAAGTTTCCCTTATTCTGCATTAGCACTGATACATATGACTGTGTTGCTGTTATAATTTAAAAGACCACTTTAAGGTACACTGCATTTTTTTAAATTTTCACTTACTTACTGAATGAAAATGTTAAGGGTCGCCAACCTGCTAGTTTGCCTCTTACTGCAACACAATGGAATTTGCAATGCAAACGTAACAGACAATCGTAAAATGGGAAAATATTTTGTGTTAAAGTGGAAGATTGAAAAATGTCCATATCTTGCTGATGGACATATATTTTTTTAAAACTTAGAGTAAGTAGAAAGATAGACTGTGAAAAATTCATAGATTCTCACTGTCCATGACATTAAAAAGGCACCAGCTCTTTTTAGATATTGTTAGATATTGACTTTCTACTTAATTTTTGAGAATTTGCTCCTTTTTAAAATACTTCAAGTTATTATATTTTTAATGAATGTATTGCATTTTCTATATGATAATAATAATAGAATATTTAAATGATTTCTTAGATGAATAAACAACTTTTCTGCCAGGTTTTGGTATGCTTTTTCATGTTCTGTAGATTTTGGATAAGATTTACTCTTTTGGCATGTGGGAGTGAACCACCTTACATTGAAGGGCACTACCAGAAAAGTTTCCACATGGAATTGGTAGATGCAGTCTCTCTTATGACACCTTAAGTTAAAGGTTGAAGTTAAATCAGGGTGCCAAGCAGTCTGTGTCAGTTTCCTACTGTATTGGGTTTGCATGGCAAGATTTTGGCAGTGGAGGGGCTACAGGGGTGGCTTCTGTGAGAAGCTGCTAGAAGCTTCCCTTATGCCCGGTAGAACCAATGCCAGACAGCTCCAAGACAGACCCGCTGCTGGCCAAAGCTGAGCCCATCAGTAATGGTGGTAGCACCTCTGTGATAACATATTTAAGAAGCAGGATTAAAAAAACCTGAGAAACTGCAGCCAAAGAGAGGAGCGAGTATATGTGAGAGGAATAATCATGCAGACACCAAGGTCAGTGAAGAAGGAGTGGGGGGAGGTGCTCCAGGCACCGGAGCAGAGATTCCCCTGCAGACCATGGTGAAGACCATGGTGAGGCAGGCTGTTCCCCTGAAGCCCATGGATGTTAAGGGTGGAGCAGATATCCATCTGCAGCCTGTGGAGGACCCCACGCTGGAGCAGGTGGATGCCCAAAGGAGGCTGTGACCCTGTGGGAAGCCCGCGCTGGAGCAGGCTCCTGGCAGGACCTGTGGACCTGTGGAAAGAGGAACGCACACTGGAGCATGTTTGCTGGCAGTACTTGTGACCCTGCAGGGGACCCACGCTGCAGCAGTCTGTTCCTGAAGGACTGCACCCCATGGAAGGGACCCACGTTGGAGCAGTTTGTAAGAACTGCAACCCATGGGAAGGACTCACACTGGAGAAGTTCATGGAGGACTGTCTCCTGTGGGAGGGATCCCATGCTGGAGCAGAGGAAGAGTGTGAGGAGTCCTCCCCCTGAGGAGAAAGGAGCGGCAGAGACAATGTGTGATGAACTGACCGCAACCCCCATTCCTGGTCCCCTTGCACTGCTCAGAGGGAGGAGGTAGAGAATTATAGAGGAAAGTTAAGCCCAGGAAGAAGGGAGGGGTGGGGGGAAGGTGTTTTTAAGATTCGTGTTTTAGTTCTCATTACCTTACTCTGATTGGATTGGTAATATATTAAACTAATTTCCCCAAGTCGAGTCTGTTTTGCCCATGACAGTAATTGGTGAATGATCTCTCCCTGCCGTTATCTTGACCCATGAGCCTTTCATCATATTTTCTCTCCCCTGTCCAGCTGAGGAGGGGGAGTAATAGAGCAGCTTTGGTGGGCACCTGGTGTCCAGCCAGGGTTAACCCACCACACCTAGTTAGCAACACAAAATTTTGCATGCAGACTTATTAGACCAAATTTTGCTTCCAGCCTTCACAGCCCATGCACTCATAATTTTGCAGTTGCAGTTTTGCAGACACAACTTAGAGTACATGTGAGTAAAATTTCCTGTCCTTTAGGTTTTTGGAAGTCTGCCTGCTCTTACACATTTATCTGTTAGGTCTCATCTATAGGGAAAGCTTTTCACAGCTTTAACCTGAGATGCTAACTTCCATGGATTTCAGTAATCCAGAATACAGCACTTCCAGTTAAATTTATGGATCATAATTTTGACTAGGTTAGAAAAGGCATGGAGTAAGCTGAAAAAAGGCACTCCAAAATCAAACTTAGGATGGCTGAAATAAATTAGAAGAATATTGCTTTTAGGTCAGTTTAACAGTCAAAGATCCTATAAACACTTAATCCTATATTGAATTATTAACATATGACTTCCATATAATTGCTCATAAGTTTGGAGTTGGGCATTCCCTCAAGTGTCTGCAGCATCAAGGACTAAGTGTTCTGAATTCAGCCCATAAATCCAAAGGCAAGGCTAGAATCCAGAGCTTGAAAAGTTAGCTCATCTAGCAGTAATAGAAATATATGTGCTTCATGCTTGTTTGTTTTTCTTCCTTATGTATGTGTGTATGAAATTCTCCCTTGTTACTAGTTATTTCACAGTATGAAGTGTTTTTAATTTGTCAAAATAATAAAAAAATATAAATCAGAGGTACTGCAGGTGGTGAAAAGGGTTTGGGGAGTGGGAAAAGTCAGGAAAAGGACAATCAATATTTCATCATCATATCTCCAGAGGCTTCTGAAACACCATTTACAAAATATGAGACATTTTAAGACAGAAAAATGTTGCATATAAAGGGCATTAAAAAGTGAGCATTTGCCAATTTTTATTAAGAGAAAGCATAGCATATGTTTTCTGTTGAATAGCTGTATGTTTTAATAATGTATTATACCCACAGCACGCAAAAATAGTTGCTACTTTTTCTATTTTTTTCCTTTGCACAGAGATGTAGAAAAGAAACATGAAAAAAAAAAAAAAATAGTCCCTGGAAGACTCAGTGGACTATGTGACATCGACATGGTGCTAGCGTTTTGCTGCCCATAGAAGTCAGGAGACAGAGCCAACAGATCTACTCATTGAAGGAGCCTGACTGAAATGCCTTGGTTATTTCTCCTGAAGGATGCTGTAGTAAGTGGATGCCTCAATGTGAGGTGAAGCTGGGAAGATGATGAGTAGAGTAAGATGAACTGTGGTCCACTGATGCTACTCTGACAGGTTTATTTTATACATAGAATCATAGAATTGTTAAGGTTCGAAAGGACCTCTGAGATCATCGAGTCCAACCTGTTAACCTAAATGCCTGGTCCACCTCTAAACCATGTCCCTAAGTACATAGCACATAGGAAAGGGTGTACATGTGCATTTTGGGTAACTGCAGCATGACTTCTGTGTATTCATGGGTGGATGCTGCCAGTGCTGTCCTCTGTGTGGTTATAGGAGTGTGTGGATAATGAAGAAAGACATGATTTCATCTTTGCTTACATTTAACTAGCTATCTGTAAATTGCTTCTTCACTAGGGGGATCTGTATCTGACTGATTGTGGCATCTTCTGGCTACATCTTTCAAAGTAAAAATGGTGCCAGAGTCTGTTCTCTGCCTTTTATGCCAGCTAGCACAGTCTGGCCACATCCATACTAATAAAATATTTTAGACCTCAGGACAGGGCAATCACATACAAACTGCTTACTGGGAATGGTATCTGTCCTATGCTACCTATTAAATCATGGCCAGAAATAGTTTGGGAGATTTGGCATTGCCTGCAATTCTGAAGACCTAACAGTGCAGAACATATTCCTGTTACCACAAGTACATCTGTGCATTGCTTAATTTTTTAGTGCACATGCAACCTTAGAAGGTAATTCCTCTCACCAGTTTTAGGAGATTCAGCTGTAGATTACAAAGCTTAAATTAAGGTGTTGGCACATAAACATCTACGTGAATGCTGGTTGTATACACTCCAATTATGGACAGAAAAATTCAAGTTGATAGAGTTATTGGAGGCTATTCATCTTTTGGTGAAGAGTCAATTGTAGTCATTGACCATAGACTGGGGGCAGTCAGTCATTTTTGAGTCATCATAGTGTATATGACATCCACACAGGTATAGCAAATATGAAAGGAGCCTATGGGATGCTCATGCCTTTCCGAAACAGCAGCTGGAGGCCAGACAGGATACACTGGGGTATTCCAAACTTAGAATCATAGAATCATTAAGGTTGGAAAAGACCTCTGAGGTCATTGAGTCCAACTGTTAACCTAACTGCCAGGTCCACTTCTAAACCATGTCCCTAAACACCACATCCATACGTTTTTGAACACTTCCAGGGATCATGATTGCACCACTTCCCTGGTCAGTCTGTTCCAATGCCTAACCACTCTCTCCGTGAAGAAATTTTTCCTAATATCTAATTTAAATCTCCCCTGGCACCACCTGAGGCCATTTCCTCTTCTCCTGTTGCTTGCTACCTGGGAGAAGAGACCAACACCCAGCTCGCTACAACCAGGTAGCTGGTAGAGAGCGATAAGGTCTCCCTTCAGCCTCCTCTTCTCCAAACTAAACAACCCCAGCTCCCTCAGCTGCTCCTCAGAAGACTTGTTCTCTAGACCCTTCATCAGCTTCGTTGCCCTTCTTTGGACATGCTCCAGCACCTCAATGTCCTTCTTGGAGTGAGGGGCCCAAAACTCAACACAGGATTCAAGGTGCAGCCTCACCAGTGCTGGGTAGAGGGGTACAATCACTTCCCTAATCCTGTTGGCCACACTATTCCTGATACAAGCCAGGATGCTATTGGCCTTCTTGGACACCTGAGCACACTGCTGGCTCATATTCAGTCAGCTGTTGACCAACACCCCCAGGTCCTTTTCTGCCAGGCAGCTCTTCAGCCACTCTTCCCCAAGCCTATAGTGTTGCATGGGTTTGTTATGACCAAAGTGCAGGACCCGGCACTGAGCCTTGTTGAACCTCATGCAGCTGGCCTTGGGCCATCAATCCAGCCTGTACAGATCCCTCTATATGTCTTTTTTAGGCAGCTGAATCTAGCTTGGTCACTTCCAGAATGCAGTTCGTACAATCTATTTTAGATTGTTGTTTGAAGATGGGATAAATCAGCCTCTGAAAACCCTTAATTCTTTCCATAATTATGAAGGGAACCTGGCATGGTCTTACCATTACTACCTGCTGGGTGACTTCAGCTGAAAGGATCTACAAGTAGGTAACATCAAGTATATGCCTGTATATTTGAACCTCACTACTACATTGAAAACAAGTATATGCTTTAAGAATTTTGCTGGTAAGACATGAAAGATTCTTTGTAATGATTCTGCTTTCATTCTAGTACATAAGTAAAGGAGATGAGCTGTGATATGCAGGAGACGATGGGAAAACCATAGCTGGACATGTACAAAGGTAGGAATTCATTTCTAACTTTTTTTACAATAGAATCAGCTTATACAGTGTTACTTGCAAAGATCTCCTATGTTATCATCTAAGGAAGATCTGAGCTTCTCTCATCATCATTTACGAAAATATGAAAGGAAGACTTCTGAGCAGTATGGGAATGACTGCTTAGCTGATTAAATTCTGTTCTCATTATGTCTTTTTGACAGATTCACTGCTGAATTCAAAATATAGAGGGACTGTTTGGATGCAAATGATAGATTTGTGGGTTGGTTTTTTTTTTTTCCTGTTTCATTTGGCTTCTGTATTGCATATAGGTGTCAAGATGTTGGCAGTGTGGGGGCTGCAGGATTGGCCTTTGTGGGAAGACGTCAGGGGCTACCCCATGGTGGACATAGCTGGTTCCATCTGATTCCAGCTGACTCTGCAATGGACCCACCATAGGACACAGCTGAGCCCATCAGCAAAGCTGGTGGCACCTCTGTGAAAATGTATTTAAGAGAACAAAAAGCGATTGACAGGCAGAGGAGGAGGGAAATGAAAATAGTGGGAAACAGCAGAGGGAACATCAAGGTCAGAGGAGAAAGAGGTGCTTCATGGTGGTCCATGGAGCAGATATCCACTGCAGCCTATGGAGGAGACACATCAGGGCAAATGAATATTTCCTGAAGGAACGTCAGCCTTTTGAGAACTCATGCTGAAGCAGAGTTTTCTTGAACAGGACTGCAGCCCATGGGAAAGTTGGTGCTGGAGCAGGAGAAAGTGTGAAAGCAATGGCAGAGAGGAATCATTATGTACTGACCTTAATCCCCTATCCCCCACTTCCTCCCTGCACTGCTTGGGGCAGCGGATAGAGTTGTTGGGAGTGAATGAGTGTTGAGCCTGGAAAAGGGGGAAGAAAAGGTGTTGTTTTAATGTTTGTATTTGTTTCTCACAACCCAAATCTTTTTTAATTGACTATACATTAATTTTCTCCAAGCTGAGTCTGTTTTGCCTGTGACAGTAATTGATAAGCAATCTCCCTGTCTTTATCTTGCCCCATGAGTTTTCTCATGCTGTTTTCTTCCCTGCACCTTTGAAGAGTGAGTAAGCAGCTGGGTGGAATTTTGGCTATTTGCCAAGGCTAAATCACGACTGTCTCAAACACAGTTGAGATCAGCATGGAATATAATGTAATGTGTACCTTTTACTAATCATTTCTAAGAAAGCATCCCTGAAAGCATTACATAGGTACTGAGTTTCTTCATGATATCATAACTAACATTTTTTAATGTACACTGATTACTTTGCCTAAATTGGGGCTAAAGCACGGGAGCAGCCACTATAGGCTTGACTCACTTGTCCATACATAGGCATCTTATGCCATATGAAGTACTCTGGGGGGCATCTGACACTTCAGAAGGGCATCAGTTTCCTGCAGGTTTCATGTCTTATCTGAGAGTTGCATGCACATATCTTTCATATCTTATGATATCTGAAATGACACCAGATGCTAACAGCTGGTAAACTGGGTATCTCTTTAGACTCTGATAACTGAACTGACTACCTTTCTTTGGACTAACCTAGCAAAACTTTAAACATCTAAGTATGGACAATTGCATTTAGGTAACAATCTCAAATTGAATGTTACCCTTACATCCGATCCTTTGTGTTCTGAGGTTGTTTTTCTGTCTGCTTTTTTTGATGAGGATACCCATTGCAGATGTGAAAGATATGAGGTCAGTACCTTCTTTAGCTTGACAGTTAGATTTTTCATCTCCAAATTCACAAGTGATGTTTCCAAACTGAGTTCCATTTATTGAAACAATTGAAGAAATATGGTCACAATTTGGATGAATCTGTGTTGGTTGTACATCCCAGAAAATTTATTTTCTACAATATAATACATTCTGGCAAATTCACTCAGCCTTAGGCAGAATTTTATGTACACAGATGCCCTTTGTAGTTTAAAAGTTTGGGAAATATGCTTTAAGTAAGTTAAAACTAATCATCTTTAATTTAGGCTGTAGGTCTTTTCAGCATGACTCATACCTTCATCATTATCTTACCCTTACAGCATTACTAAAATACTAGCGTAATTAAGATGAGTATCTTACAAGATTTCTCTTGAGGAAATTTATTACAGAAAAAGAATTCTTTCCCATTTTTGACAGCATGAGACATAACTTCCCTTTATTTTCATAAAATTGACAATATATGACTCCACTACATGGTAAAACTATATGATTAATGTCTTTAAATACAATGCTAATAATTGCAGAATACCAAATGGGTAAAACTACTATACTACTGTGTTATGAATAATGTTACTTCACAATCAGAATTAAAATGCTTAATAGAGTTGCTCCAATGTCAAGCTCTATTTTCAGTCATTTAAAGTATACGTTATTATCAAGGAATGTAAATCAAGCCAATATTTTAAAAGACATAAAAGGCAGATAGCAAGATAGAGAAGTAAGCATGCACACACTCACACACAAGTTGAACATCCTTTTTCCCACAGTTTTACAGAAGTATTTAATATTGGTATCAAACACTAAGCAAATCAGGTAGATGTATGCATGACATCACCTATCGTTGAGACATTTCTTTAATTGAAACTGCATTAAAAACAATAAAAAAAAAGGCTTGATGTCCACAATCAACTTCAGGGGGAAATGTAAGCATTTTCACCCAACTGCATGAAAAGTAGTTAGCTTTGTTCTGTTAAATAAATTTCTAAATCAACAATGGTGGCTAGCTGTATAACCCACAGTATGACCAGTTTGTTTTATCAGCTCAAGAAGAGCGGAATTTTTATGTTAAGGTCCTCACTGTGTTTATAGTCATGAAAGAGTAGTGGGATTGGTGTACCTGAGAACAAAAGCTGTCATTAGATTTTAAGTGGCCATTTTGTACTTTTTGTCCACTTGGTAAAGGTAATTTTATGTACCATCATAAAGACTGAGATACCTGCATTTTTTCCTGCACTCACTATCTCAATGTACACATGCAATCATCTCCATTACACACACAAACGCAAAATACAAGGTTATCTTATGATCCTTATTATTTTGTCAGTATACATTGCAAACAATAATTGATGTAAGTGAATACTATTAGGTGATAAAAATGAAGAGTGACCAATAGTATTCCAGTGTAATAGTTAATCCCTTAGATTTCTATTGATGTTTGTGTTTTCATATCTCTTCTACAATGCAGTGGACAAGGTGACAGAGCAGGAACTGCTAGAAAAATTAGAAAGGAAGAAGTAAATAAAATAAAAGCTAACAGTTAAGTAGAAAATTTTGGTTTTGGAAAACCTCATGAGTTAATATTAAGGATACTCCTGACACTGGCTTTTGACAAATTTGTATTAGAAACATAACACCTTGACAGCAACAGTCTAAAATACAGCAGTTAGTTTTGCTTCCCCAAATTTTATTTTTATATTACAAAAGTTGACACATAATTTTATACTACATGTGGGATCTAGAACTAAAACCACAGCTATTCTTATGACAGTTTGGCCTATCCTGACAGAAATGCCAAAACAAGGAAGAAAATTTGAGAGATGTGTCTGCCCTGTAAAGACATATACAGTGTTTAGGTGGACTTTTAATTGCCTTTAAATAAGCTAACTTCAGTTCTTGAAATAACCTAACAACAGGGAAAGGGATTGTGGGTTTCTTTACTTCAGATTTGCTGTCCTGATTTCAAAGAGATCCCAAGGAATAAATAGATGAGAAGATTATATGAATAGACCAATTCAGGAATTCAAGGCTGGATTTTTTTTTTCCCCACATAGAAAAGTAGAACAGTAGTCTCTTAACAGTTCCCTTACAGAAAACTGGAAAAGAAGGAATGCTCCTAACTCTAAAGATGTGTCTGAAAAAAACCCTTCCATTATCCCTTTTGAAACGTGATTGAAATACTATACAAACGTATCTGCATTGAAGACAAACAAGAAAATGGAACTGAATATAGCAGATTTACCAACTTCACTATTTGGGAAGAGGACCTTGCTCTGTTCATCGTTTCTTTGTGCAGTCGTAACCTTATGAAAGTTTTAAATCATTCAGCTCAGCTGGTCAGTGTGATAGTTGATTACAGAGGCAGTACTTCAAAGCTGCAGAAGCATGATCCATTTTCACTTTCTTTTGAAGAGACACACTAGAGTTATTCCAGGCAGTTCAAAAGGCAGAGAAGCAGGGAAATCAAAGTGGTAATAGAAAGTACAAACAAAGCCTAATGTCTGCTGGGCCTGATTCCCATACTTCAGCCCTTCCAAGCACAGAAGGCTGACACTTCTTGTCCTTTACATTTAAAGGACAGTTTTTCCTCCCCTGTAGATAAGAGACAAAGGAGTCAGTAGCATACAAGGGTCTGCTCTTTCTTGTTCCCTGGGTTGCTCCAACCTTTGTCTTCTAATAGATATCACTTACTTTCGTGTCCTCTATCACACTTTTTTTTAAAAAAAAAA
This sequence comes from Theristicus caerulescens, assembly GCA_020745775.1. NCBI lineage: Eukaryota > Metazoa > Chordata > Aves > Pelecaniformes > Threskiornithidae > Theristicus > Theristicus caerulescens. The sequence continues at coordinate 14,670,077 of CM036561.1, forward strand.
ACAACATATATTATCCGAGGCCCTTTTCTGAAACAGACCCTGACCCCTCTGGCTGCTATTCCTTTTTTAACTGGGCTGCAGTCTTCTATGTCAGCTACTGCTAATTGGTCCCTTAGTTGCAGCTAGAGAAATAATTGGTTTATATTGGCCTCTTTGAGCTGTCATAGGGTCTTTACTTCTTATCTTATTCACAATACTCCTGAATACCCATCACGCTGAAAGATTCAGAAGATCAGAGCTTTAAAAATTCTCATACATTTGGTATTAAAAATTAGTCCTCAGAGTGTGTCTTTGGATTTGAGTATGGTTGCCAGTCTTAACTCGTATATTCTGCGGTGATTATAGATGGAGATTGTGTGCAGAATCATTCAAGTGGGTTCAGCGATCAAAGGATCTGCTGCTGTCTGACCTAGCAGAATGCAGTTAACTGCTTTCCCCATAGAAATATATGTACACCCTTCACTGAAATCCTGCCAAATGAGGTAACATTCATCTTTATAGTGGGCTGTGACCGTACCAAGTGAATACTTAAAGATTGCAGTCAAAGCTCAGAAAAAAGACACTGATAGATTATGATTCAGAGAGGTGACAGGATGTATTGTTTGTGGAAAAAAACTTGTGGCAACATGCCTGCTTCCCCAGGTCCTGGAGCACAGCCAGCTACGTTGGTATTATGACACAAATGAGTTTGTAAAGTACATTTAATGGTGTATCAACTTGTTTCATTTACCTGATAGCAGCTTTTTATCATTCTTAAGAGTTTGCAATTTATTCTGTTTGCTTTTCATTTTTCTTTGTAGTGCATAAGCCATCCAAAATTTTTTGGCATGAATTTAAATGATGTTTACATTACTAGACCAGCAAGTGTATGAGGATATTGCACTTTATGGGATCATTTTGATTTGTTGTTTGTTCAGCTTCTCTTTTTATCAATGTCCAGCAATAGTGTTCTCTAAATGTCCCATTTATTTTGTTGAAATAGTAATCAACCATGCATCTGAAGTAATCAGCTTTAGGAAAATGAATATTTTCTGATGAGTTTCACCTATGTACTTTCATTGAAACTTGTAAGGTGTGACTTTAATGATTTTTAGTGCATTTTTTGGCGTGCTTCCATTAAATTTCATGAAGCCATTTTAAATCAAAAAATATTTTAGGAAAATGAAGTATGGGAATTCAAAACAAGTGGGCTATTTTCTGAGCTCTCTTCCAGCTCTCTCTGGCACATACACAGAGAACAATGCAAAAATAGCTTCTGATATTGAAGCAGCCTGTCCATGTTCAGATCTCTGCATTGCACCTGAACTATTAAGGACAGCAGTGAATTTGACTTCTGGATTCATGTTCCCTCTTCTAGATTCAACCTGAGTTGGTTCCATGGTTGGAAGCCATGGCTTCCAAGTACTTTGGATTCTGTGTTTAGTTGGGGCAAAGTCACTCTGGATTCATGTGTCGATAGTTCTCATGCAACCTCAAACTCTCTGTATTCCTAAATTTTGAAATGTGGAGCAGACGGAATGATGGTGTCTGGGGCCCCAGCTTCAGTATAGAGCTGGTCTGGTTCCTCTGTTTGATGAGGTGTTGCAACCTTTTGCAGCTTATGACAGGAGCATTTCCTCTCTCCCTCAAGAAGCACTGTTTTGCTCAACTCACAGTTGGTGAGGAAGGCTTTGGCCAGTATTACCTAACTCCTCTGATAAACCCACTCCTGCAATAGGCTTCGGCTCCATCTCTTAATCAAGCAGTGACTATATGGATGTAACTTACATTGGTTATACCATTCTGACAAACCTGGGAGACTGCAGAAGGACAAAGTAGAATAGCACATTACCTCATTTGGGTAAATTAATAGTTAACTGACTACTTTGAAGGGGTATTTTAAAAAGTAAAATAAATATTTCATACCTTGTTTATTCTTAGTTTAAATATATATATATATCTATTATTGCTATTTTAATATAGCTTGACAGGCCCCAAAAGAATTCAGCATTATTCCTCAACTTTGTAGTAGAGCACAAGCATCCAAACAGTAGGCTAGCTAGATTATTGAAGGAAGAACTTTATAATGAAATTTCTCAGAGGAGCACTTCATGAAAAGCCATATTAGCTATTGAGGGCTACAACAAACTGTAATGAGATTTAAAGACTTGTCTACCTATTCTTTCACAGCTACAGAAAGATCATGTCCTTGGAGAATTTACTACAAACCCAGGAATGCTACAAACAATTTAACAGTACAAGTGTATAAAAAGGGATATTTGTACCTTCCATTAAGATTAAGTTCCGTACTATTTTTGAAGTTTAAAGATTTTAGGATTCACTGGCATGCTGTATATTAATATTTTATCCTTGCCTTGAGGATATTGATCTTAAATGTAAAATGCAGCATCTGCACTATTCAGATCCTAAGTTATCAACAAGTGAGATTGATCTGCACTTATTATAGAGGTTATTGTGAAGCTTACTTCAATTGATTCATTTTATTCAGGAAATGAGTTGGAAAAGGACAGAATTTTAGATTTTGTGACCTGAAACTGTGAGTACTGAATACTAAGCTCTCTATGGTTGATTGAGATATATTTTAAAGTGGATTTTATTTGTTTGGGGTTTATCTATCTGTTGTGCACAACTCCATTCTGTTAAATTACAAAACAATAATTACTGAGACCCTAAAGGAGAAGTTGGAAACATTAGTACAAGAACACTCTTTCAAGATGTCTTTAATTCAATGTAGCAGAACAACATAGTCAATAGGCAAAGCAACCACCCTAAGTTGAACTGAAAGCTGAGAACTCCCATGCAACAAATTAAATTAATCATTTAACACATAGTGCAATAAACTTGAATAAAGATGGATCCAAAACACAAAAGAGGTTGCAAACTCACCGATTGTATCTGTACTATTGGTATACTATGACTGAAATAAAAAAATACTTTATGTCGAAAAGAGCTGCTACTGAAGAGACTGAAATATTTTAGATGTTGGTTCAATGCAACCTAAAGTGGAGAAAATGAAAGTTTAACAAGCAAATGTACCCAGTGAGAAAATGTTTCATCATTCATGCACACATGCTTTCATGCTCTTTGAACTGAATTTCGGAAGGGAAATAAGCTGCCCTATATCTTTAAAGCCACCTGGACAATTTATTGCACTGTCTTCAGTGCTGAGACATATTTAAATCAGTTTGCCTTTAACCTAGGGAAGGGTTGCAGGGTTCTTCCCTTGTCCCCAACAGTACTATGATCTAGGTCATCCTACGATGTGTCATCCTGGGAGTGTCAGCACAGCTGGCTGGAACAGAAATGTTTTAGGATTGCAATGGATTTTGTGCTTGTGGGGTGATCAAGTTAGGTAGAGACAAAGGAATTTGGCTAAGAATTTCTTAACTGTAGATATAACTCAGATACAATTAGCATTGAAATAACACATAATTTGTTTTTTAACATTTATTAAATAATACGACGACATTCTTTTTTTAGGTTGTTATTAATGGCTTAATTATTTTCCTATGTGATTTTAGCAATAACATGGAATGATGTTTAGCCAAAGCCTCTAATAGCAGAAATGGAGAATATAATCAATGATTTATTTCAATATTTTTACCTTCAGGTTATGTGTAGCTTTTATGTTTTTTTTTTGTAGCAAGATCTCTATGTCTCCTGAAATAATTAGTAGTGCATTACAAGCTTTGACACTGTGTTGCTTAAACATACTTATTTTTAGAATGCAAGAAGGAATTACAGATTTCTGTAGTTCAAAATACAAGCTGATTAGTTTAAAATTATATCTACCAAGAGCAATGTCTCTCTCAAACCAGTCTTTTCTGTAGGTGGTGTTATGGAATTCATGCCATATATTAGAGGATTAATTTGAAACATTTTTGCTCCCTGAGGTAAGCTCAGAAGATCATCTACTGATGATTTGTTTTGATGAAACAATATTTCTAAGTTTGGTTCTTGAGTACATTCTCACTTAATGCACTGCTGGAAAAGTTAAAAAGAATTTTGAGAACATTTTCTTCAAGATGTTCTCCTACTTTTATTTTTTTTTTTAATTCTCCAGTCTGAATCATGGCAGACAGGTTGATTTAATTTAAAACGTATGAAAGGACAGAAATCTCAGTAGATTGATTAATCTTTCTTTCTTTTTTTTTTTCTTTTTTTTTCCTCTCTGGCATTGGAAATAAGAGCTGTTCCTACCACTTTTCCACCATTTTAGGCTGAAATCAAAGGCGATGAGCTGTTCATATGAGATTTCAAGTGGTAACAAACCCAGAGCATAATGTATGTCCATTTTGGATTAGTGTTTGGCTCATAATTATAATTTTGGATGAAGTTCCTGAATCTTACTCTACTGTTTTGTCATACTTCTGGCAGATTCAGCAGTTAAACTACACTGATTTGCACAAGTTGAAGATCCAGTATTGAGGATGTTGACCCACAGACACTATGTGCAGACAGGGAATACACTTAATGAAAACTTGAAGAGGAAAATTACTTACTTCAAAATGAGGATATGAACATAAACAAACAACTTGAATAGATCTTGAGTTAATGAAACCACTGATAAAGAAAGTCATTCCAGACCCTTGAAACTAGTCTGTCTCCCCACGTGCATGTGAGAACAGGAAACTCAAGGAGGTAGTAATGAAACACAGAGAGAGCAGATATGAATTCAAAGTTTCTCCCTTTCTTTTGTCACCTGAGCTGGTTGGTTCTTTTCTAGCTTGGGTATTTCTTGGGTGCAGCAATCTGTCATGTAAATATACCCTTAAATCACTTTGTGCCTGATATTTGGTGCTCTTCTCTATGATTATATAGTTTTCCCAGAAGCCTATTGGATTTTTTCTTTATAACCTTGAAAGTAACTTTTATCTGGAGATGGAAATGCACAACCCAACTGATATTTTGATTGCCATGGTTAAAGAAGAATAAGAAACATAGAGATAAAACCTTATCAAAAGTTTGAACTTAATTTTAATTTTTCTGATGGATGAATATTGACTGACTGGTTTTATTACTAGAGATTATTTTCCAAGCAGCAAATTTACAGGATTTTAGTATTGGTTGCCTGCTGATATAGCAACATTTTCAAAGGATTTGTTGAAACTTTTAATGCATTTGATGGTGATTGGACTCACAAACTTAGTTTCTTCATACAAATCTTCAAGTATTTTATGCACTGCTGATTTCAACAGAACTTTTACAATCTAGAGTATGTAAATGACAAGTTCATGCTATCCAGTGGGAACCAAATAGTATATCACCAAAGTCGGTCTGATGTTGCCTGCAGAAATTAGAGTGCAACCTCATAAAGCAGTGAGAGTAGTTAAAATCAGCAGACTATAACAGAAGAGGGTAAAAGCAGGATTTACAAGGTCACAGACCCATTTAGATCAAAATTGACCCTCATATCAACAAACCAAATGAAATTAAATTAATGATGAACTCAGAGCCAGGCACAGGTAATATGAAGATCTGGAGAGTAAGGGGGATGCTCAGGTGGTATAGTGTTGCTGGGTCAGAGCTGAGCTCCTGCGGTTTAGGGAACATCATCTGCTTCAACTGAAATGATACCAACACTGAGGGGAAAAAGCAGTGTCTTTTGTTTTCCTCTCCAGTACTTAAATACAGCTGTTAAATAAGAAGTTCACTGTTTATCTTCTTGGTAGTATTTCCAGCAACTATGCTATGAGAATCCAGAAAGCATCAGAACTGAAGGCCTGAAACTCTTTACTGTTTATTTTTACGTTTACTACTGGGGATGCCCAAGACTTTTATTACCTTAATTTTTCAGTTGTGAAAGAGAGAAAAATGTGTACTTGTGTATCACATTGGGGGCAGCCCAACCTGAATTTGAGAGCTGAGAAGTCAGGAATTCATCATATTATACAGAAGAAAGGGAAAGAATGGAACTTCTTTAGCTCACCTTCTTAATTCTGTGGCTGGATGAGGAAGTACAACCATAAAACATATAGTACAAATTAAAGTGATAGAAAGCTTGAACATCTTCCAATTAATAAAAAAGCCCTAAAATAAAGAATAGGAAATGTAAAAGACAACTTTCAGAATTTAAATAACTCATATATTCCTTAACAAAATAATTAACAAAAATATACTTGACATTAAAAAAAATTCTGTCTTGACATTTCTGATAAGAAAAACTGTCATCTTTCTAATCGACAGAATTGTATTAAAATCTAATATAACTCATTTTTTTCAGATAAAAGAGTAAACAGTATTCTATAAAAATTCTAGGAAAAATCTGCAAAGGATAATTTTAACTCAATTTTTTGATTGTTGATTATATTTACAGGACAGGAATTGTTTACCAGGCTATAGGTGTCTACAGTGTAAATCTCTGCCTTTATGCCAAACTTTTAAAACTATTTTTCAATTTGGTGAAAAGAATAAGGTATTTCTATGATATGATCCATCTGGTATGCTTTAAATACTGTGAACAAGCAGAGAGGAGGTTCAGATAAGTAAATTCTTAAACTGCCTTTGCCAAAGGACTCTTCATTTTGGTCAATTCCAGGTTGAGTAGGTCTGATAAAGCATTCAGAACATAGAGACCACTTTGGGCCTTTAACACTGTCACAAAATATACATGAAATACTGGAAAGACAACACAAATATTCATCTAAATTATACAGAACAAAATTTCATCTGGCCTCCTTTTTTGTGTCTGATCATCTTATGGAAATCAAATAGAAAGTCTCCCATTGACTTCACTGAATTTTAAATCAGACCCTAATGTGTTTCAAAAAGATAACTGCAAAATCAAGCATGAAATGTGTATGTGCAAATGTCCTTTTTTTGTGCAAATTTGGCAACTAAAGAGATTTTGCATGAATGTAATAAGAGAGGCAGCTGAAAATGTTGGCACATAGCACTTGGTTTGAGATTTTTTCTATACACTTGATATAAAATCACTTTTTCCTGTTACTCTATCCTGAGGAAAACAACAACAACAAAAAGATGTTATGAGGAAAAAAGCATTTAGAAGAAAATGAAAAATAGAAAAAAACCCTATTTTTCCACAATGCTGTTCATTAATGTCAAGGTTGTCTTTGGTGGAAGGTCAGTTTTGGAAAGTAAAGTACTATTTTTAAATAACTTTTTCTGTTTTTACTCTTACGGGACTATATATGGCTATTATTTTGCCTCATTACTGATCATTAAAAAGAAAAAGAAAACACTGACATTTATGTTTTCTGTCCTATTTACACATTCTTACTTTTGCTTTTTTATTTGCTCCCATGATCTTTCTGTTTTCTCACACAAAGCTCACTTGCATTAGTTTCTGTCTAGCTTATAGATTATTTAGAATAGAAACAGTGTCTTATTGTACTGGTTTTGGCTGGTATAGAGTTAATTTTCTTCACAGTAAGTCCTATGGTGCTCTGTTTTGGATTTGTGACCAAAACAGTGTTGCTAACACACTCAAGTTTTAACTATTGCTGAACAGTGTTTACACAGCATCAAGGAGTTCTCTGTTTCTCACGCCAGCCCAACAGCGAGTAGGCTGGGAGTGCACAAGAAGCTGGGAAGGGACACAGCTGGGACAGGTGACCCCAGCTGACAAAAGAGCTATCCCATACCATATGATGTTGTGCTCAGTAGTAGAAGCTGGGGGAAGAAGGAGGAAGTGGGGGCGTTCAGAGTGATGGTGTTTGGCTTCCCAAGTCACCGTTGTGCATGATGGAGCCCTGCTTTCCTGGAGATGGCTGAACATCTGCCTGCTGATGGGAAGTAGTGGGTGAATTCCTTAATTTGCTTTGCTTGTGCAGGCAGCTTTTTGCTTTACCTACTGAACTGTCTTAAACCTTGAATTTTCTCACTTTTACCCTTCTACTTCTCTCCCCCATCCCACGGCAGGTAAGGTAGCGAGTGGCTGTGTGGGGCTGAGCTGCCTACCAGGGTTAACCCACAACACTTGTATATTTTAATGGTCTTATCAGGTAGTTGAAATTTGAATACACTTTGGTTTGTCAACAAAATTTAAATAATTATTAATATCACCAAGGGGAAACCTGATACTGGCTGTATGTGTACATACACTGTTTTCTGGTAGATGCCTATGTTTAGTAACACATTTCAGAGAATGTGACGAACTTTGGCTCTTTTACACATTTAGAGGTTGTAGATCCTGGAGAAGACTAGAATGATCCTCTAATCTGGTCTGATGTACAACACAGTCTATTGGAATATCTTTGTAAATCATTGTTCTGAATGACTGAGGCAGTTGCATTTAAAAAAGAAGAACATAAGGAATTTTCTCATAGATCAAACTAGTGGTCTATCTAGCTCAGTATTATGTCTCCAACAGTGGCAATACAAGATTTAATTCAAGCATACTGCAAAATCTACCCACTTTTTGTGGTCCCTTTGCTTAAACTTATCCAGCATTTAGGACTGCTGTATTAGGATATGAGAGGACACCCTCTTACCTTTTCCTCTTAACATCCACTTTTAGACCTATGGATTTGTCTATGAAGCTGTATAAATGCATACTTTTTATGGGATATAAGTAGATACTATGTATTCACTTTTAGACCTAAGAATCTACTCACAATTTATGAATTTTACTAATCCCTTTTTGAACCTTCTAATATTGTCAGCATCCACAAAATCTGACTTTATACCCATGACATCTTATTCCAGTTCACTATTTGCTGTGTAAAGTAATGTATTTAACCCATTTAAACTCATCTGCTGCTAGTTTTTTCTGGGTTTCCTCTTCTTCTAGTATTGTATGATTCAGCGAGCAACAGCTTTGCATTCAGCTTAAATATCAGATTCTTTATTTTAAAACCTTTCCTCCCCTTTTAGTCTTCTCCTCCTCTCCTCTCCTCTCCTCTCCTCTCCTCTCCTCTCCTCTCCTCTCCTCTCCTCTCCTCTCCTCTCCTCTCCTCTCCTCTCCTCTCCTCTCCTCTCCTCTCCTCTCCTCTCCTCTCCTCTCCTCTCCTCTCCTCTCCTCTCCTCTCCTCTCCTCTCCTCTCCTCTCCTCTCCTCTCCTCTCCTCTCCTCTCCTTCCTCTCCTCTCCTCTCCTTTCTCCTTTCTCCTTTCTCCTTTCTCCTTTCTCCTTTCTCCTTTCTCCTTTCTCCTTTCCTTCCCACATCTTAGTTGCCCTTCTCTGTATTTGCTGTAATCCTGTCATATATTGAGATGTGGGAACCACAACTACACAATCATAAAATCACAGAATCATAGAATAGTTTGGGTTGGAAGGGACCTTTAAAGGTCACCTAGTCCAACCAGCCCTGCAATGAGCAGGGGCTTCTTCAACTAGGTCAGGTTGCTCAGAGCCCCGTCCAACCTGACCTTGAATGTTTCCAGGGACGAGGCATCTACAACCTCTCTGGTAGGTGCTTGTCTGGGCAACCTGTTCCAGTGTTTCACCACCCTCATCGTAAACAAAGTCTTCCTTATATCTAGTCTGAATCTACCCTCTTTTAGTTTGCAACCACTACCCCTTGTCCTATTGCAACAGGCCCTGGTAAAAAGTCTGTCCCCATCTTTCTTATAAGCCCCCTTTAAGTATTGAAAGACTGCAATAAGGTCTCCCTGCAGCCTTCTCTTCTCCCAGCTGAACAACCCCAATTCTCTCAGCCTTTCCTTACAGGACAGGTGTTCCAGCCCTCTGGTCAACTATTCTTCCTGCTGAATGCTTTTTATTGGCTTTTTTTAGCTGCTGCTGTACGTTAAGACAATGATGATAAATCTTTGAAATCAATGATGACCTCAAGATCTCTTTTTTGCATTGTAACTGTCAGTTCCAAGTGCAGTTTTACGTATGCATGACATACATAATTTTTCCATGCATTACTTCATTCACACTGAACGTCATCTGCCACCTTTGTGACCATTCAATTCTTTTTATGAAGTCCTTCTGGAGTTCCTAAACCTAGACATGACATCTGAATACTTGAAGACCTTAATATCATCTTAAAACTTGGATATTCATTGATTGCTCCCTTTCTCAGTTCATTGATAGAAAAGGTGTATACAGCTGGCCTCAAAAGCTGTCCTTGTAGCACTCACTGATGACTCTTGCCCATCCTGAAAAGTGTCCATGGAAACTTACCCTATGCTTTCTGATGTTTCGCCAGATTTCAGTCTATAAAAGGGCCTTTCTTCCAACCCCGTGATGACTTATATTTTTTTATTGGACTTTTCTTTTTTATCCTTGTCCACAGGGTACCCTTTATCCGTATGTTCACTGGAGTCCTCATAACACTCCAGCATGCTAATGTGGCCCTTTACAGATGCCATGATGACTCTTTCCCACCAAAATGTGTTTATGCGTTTCCTCAGTGTTCTTATTCTTTATTACTGAGTACGTCATCTCACCAGGGATGGAAGTCAGACTCACTGGTCTGTGATCCCTGTGAGGATCCCCTTGGGATTTCTTTTTTAGACAGGACTTACATGCTGGCACAATGGTAATTTATAATATTCAATGAAAATTAGGCAATCTTGGGATTATTTTCCAGGTGCTAAACTTCTTCCTGGTCTTCCTTATGAGTCATGTACTTTGAGAATGATTTTTACTTTTGATACCCTAGCTGCAACTTCTTTTGTGCTTTGGCCTACATACTTGGCCACTGCCATATAAAAAGATAGTGTTCAGCTGACTATCAACCATCATTCTTAATTTTTTTCAGGATCATTTTTCAGAGCCACTACATTTCCCAGCCTGCAAATATTTTTACCTCAGGTATCACTTTTGGCCATACCTTTGTACTTCAATCTAATTTAGGTAATTTCATAATTATCATTTCAGTGTATAAAAATGTTATATAAGTATATAAGTGATTTGTATCTACTCATTTCATCATTTAATGACATGTTTTAGATACTGAGAGTCAATGCAAATAAGTGTACTATAAATAGATAAACTCCAAATATATAAGATGAACAAAAAGAGAGGTTGTCTAAAACTGTTACTATGCAAAAAAGTAGTGTCACATATTGTTTTTTATTGTTTTGTGAGAAACAATGTTAACTTTTATGTCTGTTTTAGTAATAGAACTAAAATTATTGGTAAAATTTCATCATTGGGAAAAAATTACAAGTATTGTTATTTTATTCCCTAATGTTTGAATCTCATAAATATTTAGACCAATATTTATCCATTGATACAGGATTAGTTCTATGGATTGAAATCAAACTAAATATTGGCAGACATAAACAGACATAAACAGAAAGGAGTTAGGGAACATTAAAATCTAAGCAATACCTATTTGGAAGTTTGTCTTTTCTTTCAAATGCCTCTAACTCAACTTATGCTGATTGCATATATATAAAGTAGGATACATATGAGAAATTCCTGTTACAGGTTTCTCGGCGTGGTTTAAAATGAAAGAATCTGATCCTCAGGATGACTCCCTAGTTTTCTAAAGTAATTGCTATAGATATATATTCTATATGCTATATTTCTATAGATCTAATTTTTCTTACTCCAACTAAATTATGAAGCATACAGAAAATTTGTCCAGTACAAGGAAAATAACATAGATTGTTTGCTTCCTGCAAAAGAGGTACAAATATAAGTTACATGAGCAATATGCAGTCAGTTCTGTAGCTCACTGAGAACTTTACCTCCCTCTATTTTATGAATGCGTAGTTTGAAAAGGAGAAATTAAATTTTGAGAACATTTCTCTGTTGAGACGGTTACATATGCACAAACTCCATTACAGATGAAGGGGTTGAATGCAGAAGTGAGAAAGCAGGACAGTTTTCCAAATAACAGGTCTTGAATGGTCCTATTTAAATTTACACAAGAAAGCTCTAAAAGCTGCCCAGTGTAGTGAGAAATGGGAGGGGCCCATAGCTTGTTCTTGCTTGCCAACTATTTCATTCTACTTATGCCATTTTTCAACACCAGCATAGAAAATTCTCCATCTCATTCTCTTGAGAAGACAGAATAGAGGAATCCAACTTTTATTGCAATTTACTTCTGATGCCAGAAGAATTTCTGACATAACACATATTATTTACCAGAATTTAACTCCTGAATTTCCATAATCTTCATGTGTTTCTTTTAATGCTTCACTTGCAAGTCCAGATTTCAAAGTATCAAACTAAATACAAGAAATAGAGTTATAATTTCATTCACAGGAGTAACCAGTTTATGACTGGGGATTGCCTTTGAAATAATGAAATGACAGTCCTAAACTAGTCTCATATATCAGAGGTCTTAGAGAACAGGTTAGTTAAATATCTGTGAAGAACAATATAGGTATAGGTGGTCTTGCCTTGAAGAGGGTGAACTAGGTAATCTCTTGAAATTCCTTCCAGAGCCACCCTCTGTGAACATTTCTTCTAAAGTTACACTACCTCTAAATTTTTACCAGATCATCTTTGACTTCCCTGCATCTAGGGAATACTGTAGGATAAATCTGCAGTGGTTCCAAACTTGCTGTAAAAAGAAATTTTAAGAGTTGAAAATTTTTCTCTGCTATGCATGTCATGAGGATGAATTTCAATGTTTTGCCTAGATAACTTATAAAGGAAAAAAAAAAAACAAAAAGAAAGCAGCTGTTTAGTGGGAAGTTTCTTTGCAACTCTGGTAGATTTGGGGAAAATAATTGCTTCACTTTTTATTTAAAATGACTACTTGTTGCTTAGAAGTCAGAATGACTGTACATTGTGAATCTGATGTAGTTCAGTCCATGAACTACAGTTCTCCAGTATGAGAAAAAAGATTTAATTTACATACATTTATCCAACAAGGCACTCAGTGATCTCATTTGTCCATATTTCAAATACTAAGGCACTTCCTTGCAACTGAAAGTGATTTTTAAGAACTTACCACCCTTTGCATTGATGATACTCCCTCTCAAATGCAAATGATCATAATTTCAACTGAAATGCTGTAATTAATCATAGTTTCTTAAAATATGCTAATATGAGTCATTTTCAACCATGCAAATTGAATAGGGTGCAATATTTTCCATACTATAAATATTATTTTTGTAACAACAGTAATTGCCATTAGAAATCAGAGGCTACATCAGTTTTGGTATTTTCCCTGCTGTTAATGTAATGTTAAAAGACAAAGAAACATTTATCTGAACCCAAGAGGTTCAAATAGAGTAGGCGAATCAGTTCTGTTTTCTGATTATAATAACACATTTTGGTAGTCCTTTTTAACGTTAATCAATGATTCTCCTCTTTCCTATTTCCTATGAATGCTAAAAATTCAGATTTTTCTATTCTCCAGGGTTTCAAGTTTGCATTTAATTATAAAAGGAAAGCTGATCAAAGAGAAGAAAAAATCCCCCCATATTATTTTTGTATATGTGTTTTTTGCAAATAATTTGTTCTGAGCTATGTACTGGTACTTATTTTAAACATATTTGGATAATTATCATGTATTTATTAAATTTTCATAAATCATGAAAGATTGAGGAATTTAAAATTAATGGTTATTTGTCCAAAACATATATTAAAACTATTTGATTGTCAATATGCTTTTCTGTAGGAAAACTGAATAATGAAAACTCACAGAAGAAGTAACACACTTAGAACATATAGAAGAATGGGAAAGAAAAATATACAATAGAAATTATTATGGTACATATTTTATAAATTCTCCAAACCAAGCTCATTTGTAGGAAAAAGGATTATAGAAAATTCCTTAGCACTGAATGGCAAGCTCATCCAGGTAATCCTACTGAAACTGAACTAAAACCTGCTAAACAGCAGGGGCTTGAGTCACCATCAAGTCCCATTTCACAGACTGTAGGATGTGCTTCCTGGTATCATGCTGTTCTTCAAAAGGTCAGGTGTCTCCCATTGCTTTTGTGTTGTATCTGTCAACCCCATATGGATTTTTTGGGGATCTTATGATATTGTAAAGGACCCACTGAACTGAGCAACAGGTGGCTACATGCAAGTGTTTACAGAAATTTGGGATGACTAAGGTTCCATGGTGGACAATACAGATCTAGAGGCTTGAACTCAGCCTAAAGTTGACATCTAATATACAGTTAATTGTCCCTACATAGACATCTAGCACCATTTAAGATAAAATCTTTTGTACAGCTTTTAGCTGCAGATCCACAAAGATTCATGTCTTCTGTGACAGTTATATCATATGTATTAGGTCTGTGCAAACCTTTTGCACATCCGAGAACAACATGCCTCTGTGACTTAAATGACAATAGATATTTATTTGCTGGCAACTGAAAAAGCCCCTGCATTTCAATATTTTATTCCTAAATTGAATCCCAACTCTACCACATAAATACAGTCCAATTTCAACTGAGAGATGAGGATCAGATTTAATTCCTCTATTTCTTAAATCAATCTTTTTTCTTTGTCTTTTCTGCTATTGTAGCCCTGCTACATTTTTCACACCTTCAACCCTCGGCCTTCCATCTCTGTTTTCCCAAGTTTGAAATCCCATTTTATTCAGAACACATTATTGCTGTATAACATGTAGAAATAGATTCTCTAAGTTCTCCAAAGTAGTAGTTTAGCTCTGTGCTCTCTAAGCCATTTTCATAATTCCTCACCATTCCTAATAAAGTATTTTTTGGTCTCCAACTTCTGTTTAACTTAAACTAATTGGATATTAACTTCTGTTGAAATTGTATGTTGTTGGCAGTGTAAGCTTTGTCATATATGATGAATAACGGAAAATTAACAAACTTACAAATAGTAGCTACAGTTATTCTATTAAGTAATTATTAATAATAGATCACTGAAGTGCATGAAAAGTATTTTGGGCATCCTGTCAGTTCCAAACCTTAATAATGGTTCTTTAATGTAAACACCTGTGAAATCAATTGTATATCTCACTATATACAGCATGAGGATAAGAGAAAGCTGTCTTAGAAAACAGGGCATTTCAGAAAGAGAACATTGGCTATATATTAATGATCTCATTTTATTCTTTCAATTCTTTCAATGCAAAGTGATACTATTCTGAGACTTGTAGGAAAGATATTTTTACTTAAAGGTGCCTGCAATTATTTTGTAATTTAATTATTTGGTCTTCAAGTCTGCATCAGGCTGGATTTTTCTAGAAATTTAAAAGAACTAAAGAGATAGAATACTATTTTCTAAATTTTTTCTTGAATAAGAGAAGTATATCTCATCGACAAACAGTGTTATCCAACAATTTATAACATAACAGCACACCAAAAAGACACTTAATTTCCACATCAGTTAAAAATAAGACATTAGAAGAGATTTTTCACTTTGCTAGCACTATTTTCTAAATTTGAATGAATATTTTTAATGACACACCAAGAAATACTTGAAACAATATCCTAATTTTCTTGTTTAAAATGCTTAAGTGTATGCGTATATATATGTGTGTGTATATTTAGATCATATATATGTCACATACATGATCTATCTAATGCACAGTTCTGGTAATTTTTAAGCACAAAAAGTGCTTGGTGATCCAATTATTATAAATTAATTACTATAAACCAGGTGGAACTGCTAATGGACTTCTCGTAAAGTTCTGTGAATGAAATGTGTACCAGGCCTTATCTTGACAATAGTTCTCATGCATTTGTTAAGGATTATATTGCAAGCTAAAGTATTGTGGTGATGGGGACCTATGCTGTATTTCTAATTCTCTACCTCTGTGTCACTTTGGGGATGAATGTGGAAGGAACGGGATAGTATCTGTGACACCCAGGGCAGCACTCATTTGTGCTGGCAGAGGCTTTGAGGGAGGGGAGGCTTTGGAGCAGCATCAGTGCTTCACGGACTTTCTTTCTTCTGTCTCCCTGTGTCTCAATGTAGGTATCTAGTAATATTGTTGAACTTGTTCCTTTTCTGTTTCAAGTTATGGTGAAAACTAATATGCCTCTTTACCTTAAAATGCAGCCACATTGATTCACAGTCTGGCTCTTTGAGACATGCTCTCTCTACCATTCTTGGGACATTTTCAAAGATGAAGATGATTAAAAGAAATCATAATGTCATCTTTTTTTTTTCTATTGATACTTTTAAAACATATAGACATATATCAAGACACTTATTGGGGTATGACTATATGTATGACTACTGAATTTAATTCAAGGGCATCACTGTGGAAGAGGTTCAAGATAGAACATTGTCATAAAAATCACCTCAAAGTGTCTAGGAGTAGTTGAAGATTGCCCAGAAAACTGTTATTGTCCACATCCAGACATAGTTGGTTTTATTTATTCTAGAAATAAAAATAAAATAAAAAATCAGCTGAAACAGAAAACTTCAGCGTAAAAATAGTATCTTTTAGGCAAACAGGATTTTAATTTTTTTGGAGGCAGTAAAAGGAGGCTGACAAATTCGCTGATAGAAAGGCTATCAAAAAGAAACCTTTATATAATCCATTACCTGAATGCACCCCCACACCCGCCTTTTCTCTATATTTTATGGTTTATTTCTATGGTTAAAATAGAATGGTGTTCTAGTTGAATTACGAGTGCTAGGTCATGTTGGATATGTTCGAATAGAGGTTGGTTGAATCCAGATCTGTGTTTACATAAATTTACCTGAGGAAATAATAGTAATGAGACTTGATGCCTATGACAATATTTTGAGGAAACCAAAATGATCATGCAGCGAAAATGAAGCTTAAGCAGGGTTTAGATAAGTAAGACCAGGAGAATGATTTATAAAACTTTCTCCTCCACTGCTGAGCATGTTTAAGTACCTATTATGATCTGGATCATGCTCAGAATTAGCATTGCACTGGATAAACTGACCGTGTAAACACCTATCTCTTTCAGTTGTTTGGGTTATAGTATCCAAGCGTCCTTCTGACTAAGTCCATCAATATTCCTGTATCACAGCTTTCAAATGTAAAGATTTCAAACAGTCCATGAAAAAGAAACTAGATTCGCAGGACTCCTTTACAGGTATCTTTGAACAATAAACTGCAGCACTGAATTCTTCGAATTTGCTCTTATTCAATCATATTCCTGAGTGCATGACAACTGAGATTCCTTTCCTTGGATATTTTGTTTCCACTTGGGATATTCTCTCCAAAATTGGGAGCAACAGGTTCAGATTGAAGAGTGCTGAGAATTGCTTACAGTTTATCCCAACCTGTTTTCTTCAGGTTTTGAATTAAATCTCTGCAGTGCAGGTGCGCTTGTCTCACTAACAGGAATAACCTCACAGATATCAAAAGTATTGCTTGGGAGAAAACACTGTCATGCCAAAAAGGGTAAAATACACTTGTATGCAGTATAGGGTCTTTTTGGCTCATATCTACTACACAATCATTATTATTTTGATTATACTATAATTTCCATAATCCTCTTTGGCATTTTGTGCTTATATAGATATTTATTAAAAATAAAAAGCCATGTTAAAAGCTGTAGAGAGTTTGACTGTGCAATATAATGTCATGAAATATTATTGTGAATGTTGCTTGCACTTTTGGACCTTTGTGTGTACATTAAAGCATAGCCTTCCTCCAGGGCTCAGCCTCATTTATTGCACAGCTAATGAACAGATATTGATGTGGTCCCATGTTATCTATACTACACTGAAGACTGAAGTGATAATATTCCCCATGGGTTTTCTGTAGCAGTCCTTACTATAATATGCAAGTGCTTCACAAACACTGATTCTTTTTTTTTTTTCCCTAGCAGCTTCATAATATAAAGAATTGTTATTCTTATTTGACATATCGGGAATCTGGACACAGATGCATGACAGACAGAAACATCCGTTGTTTTTAGATGCCAATTTTGAATTTCTAGATCTCATTTATGTCGGCATATGTTGCATCATATAGCACTCTGTTTAAATATAGCACAGCTCCTATAATTTCAATTGCAGTTGAAAACATTCAAACCAAAAAGCACACCCTTTAATTAAAAATAGAGGAAATGAGGAACATATAATTAACGATCACCCGTGAAATGTCTGAGTAGAGTGATTTTTTCATTACGTAGCCAGAACGCAATTCCCCAAAGCAACAGTTATCTTCCCATTTCATAAAACCATTGCCTTCCTTTCCCCAAGTGCTATACATTAACAACTTCAGTAGTAAATGGCACAAGACTATATGAGTAAGTTTCCCTTTCTGCATAGCTCTGCTTCATCTGCAGTCTAGTTCTGTTCTTGTGCAATAGTGGGAAGAGCTGTTATATAATCATATAAAAATAGTATTGTGCATACAAGAAAATGGTGAAATTATTAAAAATGTCAACATTTTGCAACAGTAGCATGGAAAATTTCCACCTAAATAGTTCACATTGATAAAATTATTGTTAGGTTCTGATGGTCTCTCAATTCTCCCCTAGACTTTCTTCAATTAGATGACATCTTTCTTGAAATTTGATGCTCAAAAACTGTATAAAGTATTCCAACCAAGGTGTAACCAATGTTGAGTAGAGTAGAGGGATTACTTCATGTATTCTCCAGGCTGTAGTTTTCATGTGTACAGGTATGTCATCTTGCAACTGTATGACCTTGTTGACTCATTCTTGCCTCGGGACCCCAGTGACTCCCGTACCTTGTAACGCTGCTCCCTAATCACCAGTTTTGTGTTCTGTGTTTGTGCCCATATAAGCTATATCTTGTACTTGTCTACCTGAATAGCACCCTATTTCTATCTCAGTATGTCTTCAATTTGTCAAGATCCTTAATTTTGTCTTCAAACATACCTCTAAGCTTGGCGTGAGGATTTAATTTTCTCTATTTGATCATCCATTTTATTAACTAAAATACTGAATAGTTCCATATCCAGAGCCTAGGGCAGATCCCTCAAGAACTGTATTCAGCAAGTCCTTCCATTTTGATAGCCAGTCGTTAATAACTACACTCTAAGAATGGTTTTTCAATCATCCTTCTTTAAAAATATGAGTGTTTCATCTCAGCTATATTTATTTCATCAATTTGCTTATGAGAATGACATCTGAGACACTGCCAAGAAATCATACAGCAGTCAAGATAAATGATATACTCTCTTTCTTTCCCATGCTCACATGACTAGCTGCCATGTTGCAGAAGTAACTTTAGATTGATTTGCAAGTTGTTCTTGAAGTCTATGTAGGGTATTGCTCACCTCCATGCTATCTTGTAGGTAATTAGGAATAGTTTGACTACCTTTTACAGTATTTTTCTGTAAGTAGAAGCCTATAATAATATCTATATATAAGGTCTATAATAATCCTTGTCTCTTTTGGTAGGCACCATGTTTGCTTTTTCCAGTCTTCCACTGTATCGCATATCCTTTAGCAGTGGTCAAAGTATGTCAACAGATCCGAAATTTTATTAACCAGTTTTGTAACTATCCATATAAAAAGCTAAAAAGAGCTTTCTAAACTAAAAGAGCTTCCTAAATGTGCCTTCCTTTTACTAGGATGAATTCATAACCTTTTCTCTGACTGCCTTACTATTGAAATTAATGTTTTTATGGCTATATGGTTATAAGCATTATTTGAGGCGAAGACATATGAACACATTAAAAAAAAAGTGCTAAACACTTCAGTCTTTTAGAAACAGGATTCTTCTCTCTTCTTATTCTTTAGAAATGAACTTGCAGAAAGATTTCTTGCTAGTGTCAACAATCCTTTTTACTGCCATGTCATTCTTATCTTGGTATTTCTGATTTTCTTATGTATGTAGACAATTCTTCTGCAGTTTCTTTTAATAAACTTTACTGGCATAAAACTTGGGCAGAGAGTGCATTTTAAAGTACTTGGGATTTCTTTTGATAGGGAACCTAAGGAGGAAGTTGAGGCAAATCCAACTCAAAGTTCTGGCTATCTTGGGTCTCATCACAAGTTTTATATTTCTCCATAATATGGCCTGAGAGAAATTATAAAAGCACTTTGATATATAAGGCAACTTTTCTTTTTCTTCTTCCCTACAGGCAGAGAATATATTCAGTGTGTTTGCTACAGAGATGGAAGAATATCTAGGTTAATAGAAAAGCATACGGAGAGAAAGTTAATAGAAAAGCATATGGAGAGAAGATACATTTTATAAGTACAAAGTTAGCATCACATCAAGTAGACAGATGACTAAAAGGGAACTAGTTTATATTTAATAGCTGCCCCTTTCCTGGGACATATCTGATTTAAAAAATCAGAAGGGATTTGGCTTCATTAAAAAGCCGGAAC
Organism: Theristicus caerulescens; assembly: GCA_020745775.1. NCBI lineage: Eukaryota > Metazoa > Chordata > Aves > Pelecaniformes > Threskiornithidae > Theristicus > Theristicus caerulescens. Next base: position 14,690,175 of record CM036561.1, read on the forward strand.
TCTCTCCTGCCACTTTTTTAGGTGTGGTTCCTAAAAGGTAGTAAGAAATTCCTGAGTGATCTCCATTCCCATTGATTTCTCAAGAGGCATTTGGAACTTTGCAGGAAAAGGCCAATAATTAGCAAACCACAGACTTAATTTCACCTAATCCATCACCCTTTGTCTTGTTCTGCAGATGTTTTTTTTTTGTCAGACAAATTCTTCAGAAGCGAGAATGTGACTTACTGCTCATGCCACTTTGGAGAATACAGAAATTACATATATTTGTGACTATTATTAGAATAGAATCAAATAGAATAGAACAGAAAATAGAATGTAGGATAGAATATATTTATAATCATAATTTCGTGGCACTCATTTAACCTTACACATCTGTAAGGGAAATGCATCATTTTATCTGGAAAATTATATTTGAGGTTGAATTTGAGATACTGTGGAAGGTGCTGGATACTTGCCTCCATGTAAATATTTTAAGCTGGATCTTCCACAGCCTAAGAGGGGCTCTAGTGACTGAGCTATCTTTGCACAAGTCTTGAGGGAAGTGCTGTTTTCAGAAAGATTCCCACACAATCTTTTCTGGGGAAAAGAGTGTAGACAGTTGCAGTACCATGCATTATGTCACAATTCAGGGTATATTACTCAAAACTCACTCATCAAATAATAATAATTTGCAGACCAAAACTTCTCATGGCTGACCTAGCTAGTTCTGCTAATGTCAAAGCTTTACTATTAACTGTTGGGAGCGTAATCTAGTCATGACTGGAATATCTCGAAGTAGTGATATGTAAAGTACTGGAAGGGGGACTACAAGGATGTGGTGAGGATATGCAGGGAAAAGATTAGAAAGGCGAAGGCCCAGCTAGAACTTAAACTGGCCACTGCTGTCAAGGACAACAAAAAATGTTTCTACAAGTATATCAGCGACAAAAGGAGGGCTAAGGAGAATCTCCCTCCTTTGTTGGATGCGGAGGGAAACTTGGCCACAAAGGATGAGGAGAAGGCTGAGGTACTTAATGCCTTCTTTGCCTCAGTCTTTAATAGTCTGACTGATCATCCTCAAGGTTTTCATGCCCCTGAGCTGGGAGATGGAGATAGGACACAGAATGTAGTCCCAGCTGTCGAAGAGGTGGCAGTCGCCGACCTGCTCCTCCACCTGGATGCGCACAAGTCTATGGGGCCAGATGGGATCCACCCGAGGATACTGAGGGAGCTGGCGGAGGAGCTTGCCAAGCCACTCTCCATCATTTATCAGCAGTCCTATTCAACCGGGGAGGTCCCAGATGACTGGAAGTTAGCTAATGTGACACCCATCTACAAGAAGGGTCGGAAGGAAGATCCGGGGAACTACAGGCCTGTCAGCCTGACCTCAGTGCCGGGGAAGGTCATGGAACAGATCATCCTGAGTGCCATTATGCGGCATGTGCGGGACAACCGGGGGATCAGGCTCAGCCAGCATGGGTTTATGAAAGGCAGGTCCTGCTTCACTAACCTGGTCTCCTTCTATGACAAGGTGACCCGCTTAGTGGATGAGGGGAAGGCTGTGAATGTTGTCTACCTGGACTTTAGTAAGGCCTTTGACACCGTCTCCCACAGCATTCTCCTGCAGAAGCTGGCTGCTCACGGCTTGGACAAGTGCACTCTGAGCTGGGTTAAAAACTGGCTGGATGGCCGAGCCCAGAGAGTGGTGGTGAATGGAGCCAAATCCAGTTGGCGACCGGTCACGAGTGGTGTTCCCCAAGGCTCAGTGTTGGGGCCGGTCCTGTTCAATATCTTTATCGATGATCTGGATGAGGGGATTGAGTGCACACTCAGTAAGTTTGCAGATGACACCAAGTTGGGTGGGAGTCTCAATCTGCTGGAGGGTAGGAAGGCCCTGCAGAGGGACCTGGACAGGCTGGACTGTTGGGCCGGGGCCAGCTGTATGATGTTCAACAAGGCCAAGTGCCGGGTCCTGCACTTGGGTCACAACAACCCCACGCAACGCTACAGGCTTGGGGAGGAGTGGCTGGAGAGCAGCCTGGCTGAAAAGGACCTGGGGGTGATGGTTGACAGCCGCCTAAACATGAGCCTGCAGTGTGCCCAGGTGGCCAAGAGGGCCAATGGCATCCTGGCTTGTATCAGGAATAGTGGGGCCAGCAGGACCAGGGAGGTGATAGTGCCCCTGTATTCGGCAGTGGTGAGGCTGCACCTCAAATACTGTGTCCAGTTTTGGGCCCCTCACTTCAAGAAGGACATCAAGGTGCTGGAGTGTGTCCAGAGAAGGGCAACGAGGTTGGTGAAGGATCTAGAGCACAAGTCTTCTGAGGAGCGGCTGAGGGAGCTGGGGTTGTTTAGTTTGGAGAAGAGGAGGCTGAGGGGAGACCTTATTGCTCTCTACAACTACCTGAAAGGAGGTTGTAGAGAGGTGGGGGTCGGTCTCTTCACCCCAGTAACAAGCGATAGGACGAGAGGAAATGGCCTCAAGCTGCGCCAGGGTAAGTTTAGGTTAGATATTAGGAAAAACTTCTTCACTGAAAGAGTAGTCAGGCACTGGAACAGGTTGCCCAGGGAAGTGGTTGAGTCCCCATCCCTGGAGGTATTTAAAAGACGGGTAGATGCAGTACTTGAGGACATGGTATAGTGGTGGACTTGGCAGTGGTAGGTTAACGGTTGGACTTGATGATCCTAAGGGTCTTTTCCAACCTTAACAATTCTATGAGTCTATGATTCTATGAATCTTTTCCCAGAGGTTAACCAGGAGATGAAAGGAGTATATATAATGGTGGCACAAATCTGAATGTGAAGTATCACTGAAGAAAACGTAAAATTGGAATTAAAGAATAATGGATAAACAGAATTGATTTAGGCACCTAAATAAAAAATGGATATGCCTAAACCTCTGAGTTTCAGCTGCTAACCTCTTAAACCTCAGTTACTACTAAATTAGCTAAAAAATAGAAAGATAAGTACCCTAAATACCAGGATAAAGAACTGTGTTATTCATGCATTTCTCCCTTAGGCTGACAGTGGTTAATTACCTGTATGATCAGAAGATTCAAGGGAAAGTTAGGCAGTATCTCCACACCACATTGTTTACATGATGGTTAGGGTTGTGGGGAGATGGCAGAGACAAGATTTTAAATTGGATCTTCCCAAGGCTGTGTGAGAGCTTTAACCACTGAATTACTGTACTAAGTGCACAGAAGGAGGCTGATTTTTAAAATGCTCATCAGATCTTCTTTGCAGATGAAAAATCTGTAGTGTGATTTAGATGCCTAATTTTCTCCTTGGATTTGGGATTTATGGGAAATAAGGCCAGTTAGACTGAGTGGGCATAGAAAATCCGCATAAATTACTTTCAGGAATAGGAAAGCAGTGGGGTGGAAGGCAGCCACAGTGGGGATGAGCCAGAAGTGGTGTTTCTGCCCTCCCCATCATCTGACCCACAATTCATACACTGTGCACAGCAGAGATAAAAGGGTAGGGAGGTAAAGGTCTCCTGGGTCCTGTCTATGAATTTACTTCTGAAAAAAATGATAGAGGTGACTTTAAAAGGGAGGCATTTGCTGAAGGAGCAATGACTTTTGCAAGCCTGTGTGGTTTGCAGTGCAGGGTTTGGAAAGCCATAAAAGAAATAGAGCTATTCTAATGGAAAATGATAACAAAATGGATTTCAGTTAGGCTTGCACTTCAGAAAGAGAAAATTCTGGCTACTTCCCAGAAGGCATGCTAGAGAAATTTCAAGCCAAAGAAATGTAAGAGGAAAAGGTAAATTTAAAAAAGATAATGTCTACTCTGACCTCTGAAAAGAACTTGCATTTTACAGCCCAACCATTCCCCAGTTCATCTCTGTGTATTCATATTTTCTCCTTATGTTTCTCCCTACTTTCCATGTCTATAAAGTAATTAGTTACTCATATCTTGCACTCTTTAAGTATATTAAAATCAGGGTTTTATTTGTGGAATGTACTATAATTATCATTACTAATGGAGCTACAGCTTTAAGTAAGGAATGTTTACTCAGACACATCAAGTATTCACTATGAAAGCAATTAAAGAGTTTGATGTTCACAGTTAAGTATTAATATTAATGTGTGAGAAACTGCATCCAAATCATTTAGAGGTGGTTAGGAAGGCCTCTGGGAATGAGACAGCCATAGAAAACAGTGACATGATTATAGCTGTATGGGAAAATAATGGAAACAGCTACTCTCTAAGCAGCCTCAATAGGGAAGGAGGATCCTTAAAACCTAAATGAATGCAACTATAAGTGGCAGCTTTTAAGTTTGATTTGCCTGCTATAAAACATTTTACATTAGTAAGTGTCTAGAGTCTTTGCTCTCAAATGTATTTTTATCACTTGTCTCCAAATCCCTTTATGGATAGTACAATTAACAGCACACATGAAACAAAATTGCACGACAATAATTTGTGGACCATTATGATCTCAGAACTGGAACTGTAATTCTCATCTTCTGTTCCTGACACTATGACCTACTGCCAGACCTATGGTATGCCATTTAACTATTGGCTTGATTTTCCCAGCTCTAAAATTGAGGGGAAAGTTCTAATGTGTCTCAAGATGTATTTGGAGGGTTAATCAATAATGTTTGTAAAGTTCTTTGAATGTTGTATCAATAAGATATAAACTTAATTTGCTGAAAATATGTTTGGACTGACTAGGAATCTACAGACACTTCATTTACTATGCAGTCTAAGAGGACAAAAAAAGAACAAAAAATAATAAAAAATAGAATAAAAAATGATGATTTCTGAAGGATGACAAGAAATAAACTTTGTTACAAGGCTCTGTGACAGTCCTCCCTTTTCCACTGCTTCAGGAGATTTGCTTTCAAATTACTGTTCCTTCATTTCTAGATGACTCCACAGGAGTGGGTTTGGCTCGAGAACAGGGTAAATCTTTTCAGTGCATCTTTTTCATTTCTGATTGCCTTACTGGAACAGATTTGGCATTTTGATGTTCAGCATGTATTTTATGCCTTTCTTTACTGTATGCATGTTGTCACGACTGTGTATGCAAAAAAGTACAAATGCATTGCTGAGGGATGTATGTAAGTCGGTAGTTGTGGGGGAACAGTGTAACGAAGAGAAACATGACATTCCCATAGCAACAGTGGCAAAGCTCTTTATGCTGATGTTGAGTAGAAAATTACCAATGATTTAAAGGACAGCAGAAATAAGCTGTATGTGATTCCAAAAGAATTTCTTACCTTGCCAGAAACAACTCAATTTAAGGTGTGTCAAACCCCAATGGCTGAATAACATTAGTATAGAGCTGAAGGAAGAGATTTGCTACTCACATCACTTAGGCAGAGTATATTGCCCTAAAAATTAAAAATCACAATTTATGCAAGTATATCAGAATAATATTACCTGTCTCTTGTCACTCCACAAATATATTTTTTTTAAATTAAATGCATGTGTTCCTGAACAGTCTTAACATCAAGCCTGAGATGTTCCCTTTTTGGCTGTCTTAAGGATACATTAATATAATTCGTTAGTGTTTACTAAAATCCAGACTTATTCCCCAATGGGTTTTACATCTTGCATAGCATCCATCTATTAAATTTTACAGCTAAAGATATTCTTACTTTTATGACACTAATATTTTTGTAGGTGTATAAACAAATTTTTAGATGCCAAATGCAAAATAATGTTCCAGCTTGCCTTTTGTGAAGATTTCTGTAAAACCTGTCATTTCATTGGCATCTGTATTTCTACTTCTGATTAAAATTGCAGACTGATCGATATTATTACTGGAGAATCTGCAAGTGGCAGAAGAGCCTGCAAAAATCTGGTTTTAGTGCTTCTGTCAAAACCTTATCTGGTTATAACTTTCCAAACCAGTCATTTCATGCAGTGCACCAGTGTTAATTACATCACGATGTATCACAACAAGAGAAAAACAGCTATGTAGAAATTTGTGTATGAAACTACTGTCCAACGAGCAAAATTATTTTATCTCCAGTTAACAGCAGCCTTAGAAACAATTTTAAAAAAATAATATTGGAAAGAGGTGCTAACAGTTACCAAGTCATAAAAATCTCAACCTTTTGGCAATGATGTGCAGCCATTTATTTTCACAGCCCTTTGCCACCTACCCCTTATCCCTTCGGCTAGGTTCTATTCTAAAAAGGAGATTCAAGATAAAGCATTTTACAACTTAAAAAGCTAAAGTTACCACTTTGAGTGCTTCAGGGAGTATCACTTCATTGTGAAACTACTAAATTACAGGGACATAGCTATCAGTCCAGCTAGTTAAGCATCACCACAGGCCAGTGGTTTATTGGCAATGCATTTGATGTTTGTCCTGGTTTCAGCTGGGATAGACTTAATTTTCTTCCTAGTAGCTGGTATAGTGCTGTGTTTTGGATTTAGGATGAGAATAATGTGACAACGCACTGATGTTTTAGTTGTTGCTAAGTAATGTTTATACTAGTCGAGGACTTTTCAGCTTCCCATGCTCTGCCAGGTGCACAAGAAGCTGGGAGGGAGCACAGCCAGGACAGCTGACTCAAAGCGGCCAAAGAACTACTCCATACCATATGACATCATGCTCAGTATTTCAACTGGGGGGAGCTGGCCAGGAGGCAGTGATCGCTGCTCAGGGATGGGCTGGACGGCAGTCAGCAGGTGGTGAGCGGTTGCATTGCTTGTTTTTCCTGGGTTCTGTTTCTCTCTCTGTCTTGTTTTCCTTTTCATTACAATTTTTCATTATTATTATGGTTATTTTTATTTTATTTCAGTCATTAAGCTGTTCTTATCTCAACCCACGAGTTTTCTGACTTTTGCCCTTCCAATTCTCTCCGTCATCCCTCCGGGGGTGGGAAGGTGAGCAAGGAGCTGTGTGGTGCTTAGTTGCTGACTGGGGTTAAACCACGACAATGTTGATTCTAACTATCCCATTGCTTGCATAAGAGTAAAAATGAAGAAGATTTTCCTTCTTTAGAGTTGGTAGTTACTGACAAAATAATGCCAAAACAGGCATAAATTGGAAAGTTGATCTGAAGCCCATTAGGCCTAATGATAGTACATCTGTATTAGTTCTTTGATTATATTGAGTATGGGTTCTTTAATAATTCCCATCATAATTCATACATGGCAGGTCAGGTCCTATGCCACAGTCATAAATAATTCTTAATATGAGTGTAATATTTATGCAGATATGTGTGAGATGCCTCTGTACAACTGACATACCTCATTCGATTAATTTCATATGGTTAGTTGTAGAGATATATTATTTTATGGCCCTCCCTTTGTTCTTGGAAACCTTGAATTTCCTCCTTGTTATCTTTGCCTTTTCATTTGTAAATAAATTCCCTGCCTTCTTTGCAATGTGATCCCAGCCCCTTGTGCAGATCCTTACATTTCCTCAGTCTTTCCTTTACCTCTGTCTTAAGAAATTGTTGGAATCAAACCAAAACATGTTTTATTTCATTGAATACTATACCACTTTTAGCAGATTGAATTATTCAGATATGTGGAATACTACCAAACACTTTTACTGTTCTGCACACTACAACCAGAAAGACTACAACCTCTCATGTTCTCCGTCAGCCTAGGAAATCCAAACCTACTGTTAGCTACTACTTCAGCATGTGTTGTAACAGTGTTGGTGCAGTTTAAGTCAGTATCATATTTATCAGTTTCTGTAAAATTCTCTAAATGATTGAACTGAAAACTGATATAGTATATGAGTATTGACTTATGAGAACCTTGTGAAATGTAAGATTAATTGAAGGATTAGTTTCAAAGTAATCTAGCATCTGAGTTTGCAGGCTGCATGTGAAGTGGGGCAAAAAATGTTCCTCCATTTACAGTGTAGTACTCTCATAGTCAAGTGGATAACTTTACAAGTAAGAGATCGAAATTAGGCATTTTTATCACAACATGGCATGAAACACTGAACCGCCAGTCAAAATTGTATAGGTGCATTTCCTGTAGGTTAATTCCACAGTCCTCATCACTCCATAAATGTAAAAAGGACATTTGACCTGTTAATTTGCTCTGTTAACACTTGTGAAAGTGCTAAAAATCTGTGCAGTGAGCCACTGAAATGAAATGCTTAAAACAGTGGGTAGGAAGTACAGGAAAACTTACACACTTATTTCCTTTTGGGTTAGAGTTAAACCAGAGGACGGTCAAATGATTTGTAAGTAAATATAAAATGCTCTAAAATGGAAATATCTGATATTTGAAGAAAAAAAAGACAGGAAATCTGGAGCAAGGCTAGTCACAGTATATTACTTCTGTTCAAAAGACTCTGCCATTTGTTACACTGTCTGCTCAGTGTTCATTTTGCAATAAAATGCATTCTCAATACAACTATAGGTAAAATTAGTAACAATGTTTTCAGTGTTACAAGGATTATTCTTGGCTGAAAAAGGGATTACTTATTAGTGGAATATTTTCCCCCAGTCTTTTGTAGTCATGTTGAGTTTTTTACACCATACTGTGTTTTCCTGTCCCCTCACTGTTTGGGATCTGTTGCTTTATGCTGAAGAATTAATAACTATATTTTGGAGCTCTACTGTCTTTCTCTGGGTAGTCAGGAAAAGAAAAGGAAACCAGCAAACTCTAATCTTTTCTTTCCTCAATGGAATAATGTGAAATTTGCTGCCTTACCTTTGGTACTGTTTTCATTTACATTATACTTTTTAATTTACAGCAGGGCAAGCACAAATGAAATACATTACTAGTTTCCGATTAACTTTCTGCACATGCTATTGGAAGAGTACAATGCTGCCTTTATGTGAAGACAAAATCCTAAGCTTATCTTTTTTCAGCATTAATGACAGAACTTGCTGATCAATATATTAAAATTATGTACAAGAAAACCTGCTTCCTTGGCTGTTCATATTAAGTCAAACGTATTCATTATGACTCTCTAGCTGAAAGCACAGATTGCAAAATGCGAGTTTTTAAAATCAAATAATGTACTAATATTTACAGAAAATGTATGTCTTTTGATATTTGGGGGTAATGATTTTTGGGATGAAGCTCTGTCTTCACTGAAATCAACAGAAATTTTGCCCCTGACTAATGGGAACAGAATGTCATGGTCATGTGAGCCCCTGACCCATTGGCTGATTTGTCCTGACACCTTGAGGAGTCACTTCCCTATGAACTAGTTTATGTTTCTGTAAAATGAGCTTGTGAAAGGTTGCTTTTCCTTTTGCTGCAACATGGTGAGACATGGAGCTAACTGAATTGACTGTCATTCACTTTAGCATCTTCAATGATGGACACCGTTTTAGAACTCATTCATCAAGAATCATGTCGTATACATGCAGTTTGGGCCAGACAGATGATTCAGGTTTCAGATTTAATAAGGTTTTGTAGATTCCATCACTTGATAAGTTCTTAAACTTTGTACTTGAATAAGAGCATTTTTACAAGACTAGCTCTCAAAAAAAAATTAAGCATTATGATATTTAGCGCTACAGTGCTGCAACATAGGTCCTCAGTGCTGGGAGTGGAAGACTTTGGCACTTAGCTCCTGTATGTTGTGTGGAAGAAAGTTTCATTCATGTGTTAGTATTTTAAATAGACAGGATGCTAAATGCTTGTGTTCCTCAGTCAATAAGAAAAAACAAGAAAACAAGTGTCTCTCACATCCTTCGCAATCTGACATATTAAATTCAAGGACTTTCAGCCAGATTTGCAATTGTTTACACAGTCACAGGACCACCTACAAACCAACTAGACCAGTTCCTATGCAGTCATCTCAGGGAAAAATGTTTTTCTGGAGAAAATGTCTATACCCAGTGTGGTCTTAGCAGAATTCAGCTGCAACTGAGTGCAGCACTTTGCCCTGTGGTGTAGTGGGGGAGATCTTTGGTACCTCCAGCTTCAGAGCTGGTCCTAACCTCTGCGGTTGGATCCCCTGGACTTTGCATTTTGGCATTGTGCTTGTCTTCATTTTGTCTCAGACACTGTCACCAAGTAGAAAGATGGTGATGGCAGTGCTTTCTAGAGGTCAGCCATCCTAAGTGTTAGATTAGGGCTGCATGCCTAACACTGAAGCAATAGACATGCTGCAATTTGCGTTTTCTCCACCTGCATCTTCTGATGCTTCCAGCCGTGTAATAGCCCAGCTTTAGCATACATGGTATAGGTCACCCTCTTCCTCACCTTTGACTGCTTTAGATCCATAAAGCAGGAGTTGTAAATCCTTTAACTGAAAGATTCACAAATGATTCAAATTGGAGAACATTACTCAGATATTTTTCTTCTGGAGTCAAGACTCTGTGGTTTGGAGAAAGAGGTCATTGGGCTATTATATTCAAAACAGGCAGTGGTACCATCATTGGAAGTGTCTCTGACTGTCACTTTTTATGCTAAACTTCATAATGTTGAAGCCAGATATCTCAGTTAGATACTTCAGTTACATGAGATGCATTGTCTTATGGAGAGGTACCTCCACAATCACTATCAAGAGAGCTTAGGATGACTGGCTTCAAATCTGGTAACTAAAATCTATCTGTCTCAAGTTCGATGTCTTTTGCTTTTTGTTTTCTATTTTAAGACGTGACGCATCACATGAGTGAACCTGGCCACAGAGGAGAATGCAAAAGAGATGCGTAACAATATGCTCAGGCATACCTAGCAGGAATACTGTGCCAGCTGGTGGTCTGTACTGACAACCCTCAGCTCTGCAAGCTCCCATATGTGAGTACCAAACATAATGCTTGCAAAGCCGGCAGTCCTCCGATCTGACCCCTTGCTTGTCCTAAAGATTCAGGTGTGCCTGGAGGCCTCTGGTAGCTGTATGCAAGTGAAAAGCATATTATCAGATCTGAACAGAAGAGGAAAAAAGGTAGAATTACATAGAGAAAATGAAAAACCCTCAAACATCAACCGAAAAGTTGAGGCTGATGACTAAAACGATCCCCCAGGTTTGTAAATGGTAGCAAATAAGTGCCTGAAAGCATACGGTCCCCATAATCTTAGTGCTTCTCAGTCTGTAATCAGAACAAGCCCCAGGCTTATTGGCTTGGACAGACATTTGTTGCAGGACTGTCATTACAGTGTGTCTTTAATTCCCTGCCCCTGATTCAATAGTTGCTTCAGTTATCATTGTGCATCATTCATCACTGCCCCACTGCCTCAAAAACATCACCTCCAGCAACAGAGAGATGAATGGTTCGAAAGCGAAAGGTTTCTGTGTACATTTTAACAACTGAAAGTTTTTCAACTTTTTATTTGCACTCCATCTGTTACACTTACCTTAATTTTGAGCAAGAATATTACTGTAAATAATTATATTTTAAAAAAATCAAAACAGAGTGAAACTTGAATACGAGCGTTCAATAACCAACTATCCCACTTCATGCCCTTGTTTGAACTAAAGATAATTTGATCAACACATCCACTAGTTGCATGTTCATGTGCTTTCTTGAGAGATTATATTATTTTGCATACATAGACATGCATATAAAGACTGTATAACATATTCTTCCTTGTCACCCTTCCAGGCTTGACTTTTATGCTAGTAAGTATATACTGTATAACGTTAATAGTAATGATTTGTAATTCAAGAAAATGTCAAAAACCATAGCAGAAATTAGGATCTTATTTTCCTAAATGCTGTGCAAAAATTATAAGAAAGCAGTTGCAGCACAGAAGTTTATAAATTAACTCACTGCATGCAAATCTGTTATTCAGAGCTTATGAAATGATTTGTAAGATCAAACAAGACAGAGGCCCTGTTTGCAAATATAATGTCAATTCTGTTAAATAAATAAGCAACCCCCAGTGGACGCCTTTATCCTGTTTTAGTTTAGTTTATATTTGTCCCCTGCGAACTCTGCAGTCCAAGTAGGACTTTCTCCCTCTTGTTTGCTTAACTGACCACAGCTGTCAAGAGGGAAAGCTTCCCCACGACAGATAAGTCCTTGTTAGCCACACAAGAAGCAATCCATCAACCCAGCATAATTATAAAACTTCATGAGCTCCTAACTCAGTGACTTTCATTGACAGTATCTCCTACCACACATTTCTGTTAAAACACTGCTGGCCAAACTAAGATTGGGTTTCACAGGTGATGTAAATGTGGCTAACAAGTAGTCTCATATTTGAGCCTGGGATGATGCCAATCTTGGCACAATGACATGGCCCATGCAAGCATGTGTAGAGCTATTCAGCATTTACAATGCTAAACCATGAGAGGTGCCTTCTGAGCCCTGCTTTCATCGTGGCATAGGATGGCTGAGTCAACGATACTGTTTTGAGGCTGGCTATACATAGCCTACACAAATAATTAGCAATTTCTTGGCTGTGCACTGAATAGTCCCTCCTTGTGGAGTCCACATCAGAACTCAATTGACAGTGGGTGTGTACCACAGCAGCAAGTTACAGGGAGAACTTTTGGGATACTGGGTGAGGCCTGGAGAGCATCCTGCAGTGAACCTCCCTGCAACAAGCAGGAAGAAATGCTGGCTTGGCCCTGACTTCCTGTTGAGAATACATTTCTCTGTCCTCACTATAATTAGTACTGAATGCAGCTAGCAGCCCTCTCAGCCCTCTTTGCTGGTTCTCCAGGCCAGGCAGGGAAGAACAGTCTTGCTGAAACAGTGTCCTCTGCCTACTGGTTTATTTATTCATGTGCAGGTCTGTAATCTTCCCTCTATCCAGCCACTTTTGTTTGTGCATCTTTCACCATGTACAAAAAGACTCTACAAGCAGGATTCATGTAACTTACTAGTGCATGGCAAGTTTTTTCTGTTAATAATAGATGGCAAGGATTATTGTCTTACTAATCTAAGCATTAATATGTTCTCCGCTCCCACTGAGCCACCTGATGAGTCCCTGTTAGCTGGCAGGCATCAGCCAGTTAGAGTAGAGTCAACCTCCATTATTCCTTGGGACAATCTCCTCCTTGAATCTGTTTTTTTTTTGATTCGTTATCCTTTTCTGTCCTAGTGTTTTATATCTTTTCATGAAAATATTTTTGATCCTTAAGTTGATAGCCATCAGTATCTCAACATTCTTTCTATGTTTTTACTTTTCTTATCTTGCATAGCTTTACCTTACATACTGTCTTACAGCTCAAGCAACCCATCTCTTTGTAAAATCAAGCCAATAACACACAGCTGTGATTCACAAAACTGAATCTTCAGTCACAGGCAGCTGAACCTGAAGGCTGTGTCTTACAGGCCTATTCAGAAAGCCTCTATGTAGCAGTTTCTCTAGTATAGCCTTGACATTTTGAAGAGGGTGTCGTGCAGAGGAATGTTTTGAAAATATACAGGTTGCTACCAGAATTGCAGTTTGTGTGTGGAAAATCGTTTTGCAGAGAAAGCAGCACTGCAAAATGCCCTTGCATCCCTGGTGCTTGGAACATGGTACTGAACGGGTAGATGTCTGATAATAAGAGGCATAATAAGAGGCAGTCCCTCTGTGAGGGACTACTAGCTTCACAGGCTGCTAATCTGTCTTGAGCCTTCCTGGATCTCCCCAAATCCCGTTCCTCTTTGCTTGTTTTTTTTAATCAGCAACTGGCTCATTCCAGGCCTGCTGAAGCTACCATTTCAGCTCCCCAGTCAGGATTGCCCTAGAATTAACAATTCCTCAACTGCTGAAATGGACAAAGAAAGCTGGAGCCTCCAATTCATCTTGTACTTTTCATTGCCTTTCATAGACATGACTACAGGATGGAAAGGGACACACTGCTGAGAAACAATCTTTGTTGTAAGAGCAATTTACATGTTGCATCCCTTTTGCTTGGCACTCATTCAAAGGATCTGGTAATAACAGGACTTGTTCTCTCCAGGACCTTTGCATGAACACCTGAACAGACTGCCCTTGTTCCAGTTCATAGGCTGATCTAGAAGACACAGTGGTCTTTTGCACTTCTTTAGTAGAGTTATCCTTTGGGCGAAAATACTGAGGGGGATTTTTTAGGCATAATCATGGCCAGACAGAGGCAAAAAGACCACCTTTGTTGTTTTCTTTCTTTTTTGTTTTCATGGAGTCTCGGAGACCAGCTGGCACCTTAGGCCCAGCTCCCTGGCATGTACTGTGAATTGGTGGGTCTGGAGCACTTCTAAATACCAATTTCTGCAGTACTGTGTGCAGTTTTGGACGCCACAGTACAAAAAGGATATGAAGCTACTAGAGAGTGTCCAGAGGAGAGCCACAAAGATGGTGAAGGGTTTAGAGGGGAAACTGTATGAGGAGCGGCTGAAGTCACCTGATCTGTTCAGCCTGGAGAAGAGGAAACTGAGGGGAGACCTCATCACGGTCTACAGCTTCCTCACAAGGGGAAGAGGAGGGGCAGACGCTGATCTCTTCTCCCTGGTGACGAATGATAGAACCCGAGGGAACGGCAGGAGGACATGCCAGGGGAAGTTTAGGCTGGATATTAGGAAAAGGTTCTTCACCCAGAGGGTGGTGGAGCACTGGAACAGGCTCCCCTGGGAGGTAGTCACAGCACCAAGCCTGACAATATTCAAGAACATTTGGACAACGCCCTCAGACATATGGTGTGATTTTTGGGGTTGTCCTATGCAGGGACAGGAGTTGGACTTGATGATCCTTGTGGTTCCCTTCCAGCTCAGGACATTCTATGATTCTATGATTCTATGATTCTATAATATAGTTGCAGAATGACCCATAGCTGTCTAGCTTTTTCCAGGAGATAGAGTTTACTTTTTTCCTTCTTTCTTTGTTTACATGACTGCTAGATGACTAAATGATGTCAGAATCATGGAGGTAGTATTCATTAGTAGCTGAGCAGTGTAGTCTTTGCACACATCTGGTGTAAAAGGAGAGAATGAGTCCCTTAAGTATGAGATTTAATAGTAGCATTTATTTTTGTCTACTCTGTGTGTGTGTTGCATGACTTCTACCCCAACTCTTTATCTAAAAAAAGTATCTGATCTCATATTCCCTCTGTTCTCTATCATGTCAAAAATAATACTCAAAAGAACTTCTTGAAAAGTTAAAATAATTTCTGTATGTCATAAAATTCCTAGCTCTCTGAAGGTTTCACCCTATTAGATTTAGAAGATGATAACTTGGGTCTGTTTTTGAAATAATTTGCTTAAATGAATATCTTTTGTACTGGTTGCAAAAATGTGGTTTTCATGTCTAATTTTTTGAACACCTGGCCAAAACTGATTCATTAATATTATGACTAGAAAAAACTTTCCCACACTCTTTTGAGAATGTGGGAAAAAGTGAGTCTAAATACATTGTTGTGACTAAGTAAGTCTTAATCTTGAGATGAAAATGAATTGTATCTTTCTGATTTATTAGGAATTCAGTCACCCATCACCTTTATATTGAATTAAAGTTGTGGACTTTTGGAAATCAAGTTCTGCTTTCGCGTTCAAATCAGGCTGCCTATTTACAGTTTTGACTTTTTGGTACAGGGTCTGTGCAATCCTTGACCCTGCTGAGCATTAGCTCTCCAGGGATGTAACAAATAAAAGAGGAAGATCTGGACAGATACATTTGTACAACTGCCATCTTTATCACTGTAATGATGCTAAGTTGAGCACTAGTAGAGGCTCGGTAATTTCCCAAATTGGGGAATAAAATGTTTCATAATCTATAGCTTTCAGATTATGTGATACATATGTAGACTGCGCAGAATGTTACAGCTATGCTCTGGGTCTTCCTGGGAGTTTGCTATACACTTTTTTAACCTTTTTTTTTTGTGTAATCACACAATTACACATTACCGCTCTGTCCTCTTTAGGATGGTGGCAGCCATTTCACAATCTGACAGAAGTTACTTCTCCCAGTTTCAAAATTCCTCTCCTTATGGGAGAGTTTTACTTCTTGCTCTCTTACATTAACACTGGGAACATTGTAGTTTTATTGGTTCCTCTGTTTTTGAGTGTTCATTTTTTATGTAGGCTATTCGATATGAAGTGCAAAGATAAGTCTAGAAACTGAATGAATTTTTCACAGTTCCACCAAATTTCAGCAGCTCATAGCTATTTAGCTTATTTATAACTGTCTGGTAGACTGTTTTATGTAACATTTAGCACAGGCTTTCACGGTTCCCAAGACAAATACTTCTGTTTGTTGAAATGACCAGCAGAAGCACAGAGCAGCTTTAAACATATTCATTTATTTATTACATTTTTTTTATGAACTGGAGGTCCTTTCCAAATTGTTATTCATGTAAAAACCTTAATACAGTTCCTGAACAGAACTTTTTGAAGGTCAGGTAAGAAAACCTGGAGAACTAAAAGGAAAGTTTCACTCTTCTGTCACTTTTAGCAAATGAGTTTTTAAGAGGTGAGGTTGTCATCATATACGCAACAGTAAAACTTTTTGAGTGACTCTACTTTCCCTTATGAAGAGCAATTCTTAAGGTTCTTCCAAAGTCAGTTTTCCCTGTTACTTCTTTGATAATTCTTTCCTATATTGCACTGCATGATATTCAGTGAAAGATGACTGCCAGGAAACATGGTAATTTATCTGCTTAGATAGGGGAAGGTTGTTGATTTATGAATCAGTTTAAAGTATGGGTAGTGGACTAGTGACACAGTGTGTTAAAAAAGTCATGGTTTTTTAAAAAAAAGGAAAAGGAAAAGGAAAAAAAAGAAAAGAGAGAAAAAGAAAAAGAAAAAAGAAAGAGAAAGAGAAAAAGAAAAATAAAAATAAAAATAAAAATAAAAATAAAAATAAAAATAAAAAGAAAAAGAAAAAGAAAAAGAAAAAGAAAAAGAAAAAGAAAAAGAAAGAAAAAGAAAAAGAAAAAGAAAAAGAAAAAGAAAAAGAAAAAGAAAAAGAAAAAGAAAAAGAAAAAGAAAAAGAAAAAGAAAAAGAAAAAGAAAAAGAAAAAGAAAAAGAAAAAGAAAAAGAAAAAGAAAAAGAGAAAAAGAAGAAAAATGGTTTGGCCCATAGATTGAAATCTCACTGAGAAAAAGAATAGAAATGGCTCCAAGGTTATCAAAGAGATACAAGAGGACCTAGCAACATGTCTTGTTGAAATCTTAGTTATCTATGCATTATTATAGGAAGCAAACAAAGAGAAATCTTAATCTTAGTATATATAAACAGTAATCAAACAAAACACCTCTCTGACATCACTTAGATTTAGTGAGATAAGTTCAGGACTGGAATATTAGTATAGAGTCTGATCAGGAAAGATGTCAAGAAGAAAGCATTGTATATAGAGCACTCCAGAGATAGGAGAGATAAAGCACAGAGATTTGCTGAGTGAAACACAAAAGGAAGGGAACTGAGGGATGTTGTGGGAGAAGTCTATCCTAGGTCTTTGTATTAGTAGGTAGATGATGTTTTCCTTTGAACACAGAATAAATATCAGAAGGTGGGATTGGTAATAACAATAAACTTTCATTACTTGATTGCCTGTTGGAGAAACATTACACCAGATCATATTTTTTTTTAAAAGAGACACTTCCAAAGTTCTTGTAAAGTGCAGAAGTAATAAAGAAAATACCAAGTGTTGGTAATGAAGGTCAGTTATTTTAGATTTGATTCTAATTTGATTTTGACTAAGTCCCAATGACTGATTGAAAATTGGAAACTGAGGAAGGCACTTTATGTGAAAGTGATCATGAAATGATAGCATTTATGCTACTAAGGAAAAGAAACAGCAGCAGAATAATGGCAATGGATTTAAAAAAAAAACAAACAAACAAAACAAAATGGACCTCAGACTCAGGTTCTGTAGATCAGTCCTGACAAGAGAGAGTTCTCATGAGAAAAAGGAGTTTAGGACAGTTGGGAGTTTCTAAAAGAGACAGTATTAAAAAAATCTTCTGACTACATGGGCTATTAAACATAAAGGTGCAAATACAACCACAACCTCAGGAAGGCTTTGTGCTGAATATTACTGAAACTGCAGATTAGGCATTCTTTGTCAGTGCCTCTACCACTGCCTGTTATGAGATGAATCTTTCCTCTGAGCCAATGTGACTACTCTTCTCACATTCATAGAATGATAGAATCATAGAATCGTTCTCATGATGATGGTGATTTACTTACCTGAAAGAAAGTGAAGAATGATGTAGACCACAATCTAGCTGCCTATTCTAAGTACATAATCTAGATATTGTAACATTTAAAAAGGGCACATGGCCAGCACAGAATGACTCAAATCAACTGACCTTTTTTTCCCTTTGTCATAGGTCCCTGAATTCTATGATATTGCAAATATCATTTTTTTAGCTGCATCCTGAACTTACCATGCAATCCATTAGGTGGAAAGAAATTACTGTAATGGCCATTAAGTCTCTTTGTCTAATGGCAGAACTGGTTTTAACTGTTTTTACTCTTTCCATGATAAGAAAAAAAACCTGCTAAGAAAGCCCTTAGAATATTTTTAGTTGTCATTGTAATCTTCTTTTTAGTGCTAATTTTAGCGCTTCATTTTTTTAAAATAACTTTCCTTTTATTTTACTTACAGCCAAATATTTCTATGTTGTATTTGTCCTTTATTTCTTACTGCAGTCAATATGAATAATTGAGTCCTGCCCTCTTCATATGAGTACAATTGTTTGCAGAAAGCTATTGTGTCTTCCCTAGACATGTTTCTCTCATAATAACCTCTCTGTTTCTCGTGCTCTTTTTTCCCCCCTCTCCCCCCACTTCAGCTTTGTGTATTTTCCATGACATTTATTATTGTGCAGCTATGCTCTGAATTCTGTCTTTGTACCATTTTGTGCGAACCTCTGCAGAGGCGTTCAGGATTACTTAAATCCATCCTGACACCTTGACAGCATGAACATAGTTTTGATTGTTCTGGCAGCTCTCTTGAGATTAGTTTTGTTGTAGAAATAGAGTAATTTCCAAAATTAATATTGCTTCCTTTCCCCCACTAGGGTGGCTCTATTGGCCTGCTGCTCCATAGTTCAGTATGATCTTGTAGTTTCCCTTTTCAAGATGTACAGTTCAACAGCTCAGTACAACCGGCTGGCTGGTCAAAGCTTAATAGCCTAATTTCTGAGAGTACAAAATTGCAGAGTATCCAGAGATACAAAATTATCCACTAAGGCCAAAATCTGCCAGTGCATTGTTGTACCCAAAACATTCAATTTCATAGATGTTGCACCTGTTAGAAAATTACAGTGGCCTTTACTATGGGGAGGGAATTTTTAGGATTCAATGCCAAATCGCAAGATGGTTGTCAAAATGAAGTGTTTAAAGACTTAGTCATTTTTATAGCGTGGTTTCTGCTGACTGTGGTTCTCGCATAGCAATCTGATTTGATGAAACATCATCAATATTCCCCCAGTGAAGATGAAAAGAGACTATACCAATTCTTTAATCCTTTTCATGCACCATTTTCAATAACTTTGAACACCATCAACTTTCTATATGCACATATTAGAAAATAGAGCATTAATAGAACATTAATATTCAGGCAGAAATAGCATTCACAGAGTACTGAAGAAATGTGTGAGGTGCTATCACTTGTGGACTCAGCATGCAATCCTTAGATTCTCCTTACTGACTGTGAGGGCTGCTAGGAAAGACATTGTTTCTGGATTTTGCATATCAGCACTTCAAAACATCGAAGTTAATTGTTTGATGTGTGGTATGATGTCTTGATGCACACCTCAAGAAGTTCTGATAACATATTCTTATTAAAGCTTTATTTAACCCTTTATCTTGCTCAGGCTTTAAGCAGGTGTGAAGGGAGGTGATATTCTGAGGTCTCCTCAGCCCATATGGTGCTAGCCCTTACACCAGTAGCAACCCAGGAGGTTTTGTTGCTGGCACAAGGAAGTGTGCTTCTCCAGGAGGCAAAAATAGGGTTGGGCTTCTTAATAGTGAGTGGGCAAAGAGCAAAAAATGTTTATTTGAACATGTCAGTAAAATCATGTCAGTAGGGAAAAAGAACAAACAAGATGCTGCACAAGTGGAGGAGAGTCATGATCATCAGCTAGCTCTGCAATCAGTCAGAGTGGGAACCCCTGAGCGAGCAACCATTTATGTCTATTACCTGAATGTAAGCAAGTCATTTGTTTTGTACTTAGGCTTTTAGACTGGAAAACCTCTATCCAATAATCCTACTACAGCATTTCTGTTAAATCATGCGGCCTGAATGCCAGTCAGTGAGTTGTGTGCAAATACTCTTTTGTGGTTTTAATTTTAATACTTAAATGCAGATTTGCATGTATTTCCTTGTTAGTTATGAATACATTAAATCTGAACATGCATTTTTTTATTTTACTGGAATTCTTTTTCTGCCTGTGAAAATTTACTCTGAATGCATCAAAGGCTTCTGCCAAAAATATATAAATGCTTCACTTTGGGAACCAAGTATATATATGTATGTTAACTATATTTAACTATTTTTTTTCCCCCAAGAAATTCTAGGGTATGCTTTTAAAGCAAATTGGTTATTTTTTAAATTATTATTATTCACAGGTAAATTTGGCTGCCATTTTGATATATAGATAGAGTGGAAGATGAACTGTTAGGGCAACAAGGAAATGTAATGTTCATATAAAATATTGCTTACAATTTTTTCCTCATTCCTTTCTTCTTGTGGGTCAGGGTGGGGAGGAGCATCACAGACAAAAGCTTAACATTTGGCACTGTCAATACAGGTCTAAGATTACTGCCAGTTTAACAGATCATCAATATTACAAGTCCCTATCAGTGATGAGTTTTACAGTATGCTTTTCTAATGTCACTTTACCCTGAGATATAAGTGCAACAGAGATAATCTACCCTTGATAAGTTAAAGCAGTGCACACTGCAGTCTCTGCTGCTTTTAGCACTGGAGCTAGCTAGTTAAGCATAGCAGGATCTTTTCTCCTAAAGGCTCATCATGCAAATAAGATGCAAGGGAGAGAACAGCAGTCCTACCGTATTATGCACAAAAAGTGAGCAGTTCTACTTGCCAATGGCAGTGCTGTCTACCTCCTACCAGTAGGCGGAGTTTGAAGAAAAATGTGCTATGAGATTATTAATTAATTATAGTTGCTATATAGTACTTAATTATATTAATAACTTGACCAAAATCAGCCTTCCGGAACACTGCTAAAGTGATTAAAAAACAGCCCTATTTCCAGCTTTACAGTTATATTTCTTGCATTTGCTTTATCAAAGAACCTCTGTAACGAATTAAGTCTTGATCTATCACTGACTCTACACAGGGGTAGCTTTTGATCCAAATGTTCACAGTACACAGCTCACATGTATGTTAGAGGTTACTCTTGA
Source organism: Theristicus caerulescens (assembly GCA_020745775.1). NCBI lineage: Eukaryota > Metazoa > Chordata > Aves > Pelecaniformes > Threskiornithidae > Theristicus > Theristicus caerulescens. The sequence continues at coordinate 14,711,334 of CM036561.1, forward strand.
AGTGTGAGAAAGGGAAGGAAGAGAAGAGGGCATCTGCTATTTGACTGGTAGGTGGTGGCTTTACTTTCTTATACCCTTGGGGCTTAATCTTTACTTTTGAATCTTGAAAAAGAGTGGAGCTGAGAGCTGAAGCCCATTGCAAAGCAATTATCCTTGATGCTCCCATTTCCCGCAGTTCCTTTCAAGGGAATGGCATTATACAGAACTATGAATCAAGTATCACTTACCTTGAAGCCAGACATTCATCTATTTAGATGAGTTAAAAATCAACATTTGAGAAAACTAGCCTAGCTGCAAATGTCAATAAAAACTAAATTCTGTTTTCAAAGCATTCAAAACTAACTGCAGTTAAACAAACTGATCGAACTGATGACCCATCACTGAAATGTCAGGGATCAACAACTGGGAAAAAACATGTTATTTGATGGAGTTCACTCCTGAAGTGTGTGAAAAGCTGCAAGGGTCTTATTCTAGCTGATATGTGCGCACAAGCAAGCAGTCCTGCACCTCAGGGATTTTAGAGCAATTTTTTTTATAGCTTGATAAGCTACTAGAATTTGAGTGCTGAAATCTATTACAACACAATTGTCCTGGCTGTTCTGGCTCCTTTGCTCTTTTTCTGCTAGGGAGCTGAGGTACCTGCACTAATCATTATATTACTCATTAGGATGGCTCTCCTCTTGAATACATTTATTTAAACAAAAGCAACTCAAAACCTTAAATATTCATGGCATTCCCATTTCAGAATCATATGATAAATATTAAAGCGAAAGAATTTAAATTACCTATATATATCCTCCCAAAAGACTCTGTAATTGGAAGAGGCATCAGACATTAATTCCTTACAATTTATTATTGGCATTGTAACTACCTGTTTATACACGGAATCCTTTCAAAGCAAAATATTCACACAAAGTTTTGAAAACAGATATTAAATTGCCAAAGATTTATCCAGAGATCCATAAAGACATAAGGGAGAAAGCAGGAGTCAGAAAATAAGAACTGTTTTTTTTTTAAATTAATAGAGTACAATTTTGTAAAAAAAAAAAAAGCTGAACTGGTTTATTAATTTTTTTTAAATTATTTGAAGAAGGCAGAAAAATAGATTCTGAAAAGAACACATCATAGAAATGGGGAAATGGAAGAAGATATAATTAACATTCCTTGATACTAAGCATCGTGTATGATAAATGAAATGAATAGAGTTTACACTGTAATGCCATTGGTTTTTTCCTTCCTATGCTCTGTTGATACTTTTGTAACTAATAGGTTCCAATAACTAGAAGTTACCAAAGCACTATGCTTATATCTATATTTTCCAATGGCCTAATATATCTGTGTAATGAAATATTCAATGACCATAGGACAAGGGTCATGAACGTTTATGTTGTGCTAGCTATAACCGCCATACATTCCAAACGTACACACAAATGTTTACTACTGGTCACTAAAAAAATGCAACCTTCAGAGCTGCATAAAACCTCTTTTAGGATATAACATGCCTAGGATTTTGTGAAAGCCTATTGCAGCTTCCCATGATTGCAAGCATAAATGGGGACATCCTTCGACTGTACATAAGATCATAAGAAATCAAACAAACAGATGTGCTGGCATCTACTTCAGAACTGAGGATGAACAATTAACTACTCTGGCATCCTCTGTGTGTGTGCATGTGTGTGTGCACCTTGTTTTATTATCATAAAAAGGGAAACACACATCTATTGCTGTTTGGTCTTGTAGCCTGTTCCTTATTACTTATTCTATTGGGCATGTTTCGTCTAGTACCCCACCCTTGAGCTTTTATTATAACTTGAATGCCAAACCACTCTTTTTGAGCTCAGAGGTACACACAAAGGTAATACAATACCGTTACTGCTTTAGTGTCTACATAAATAATGGATTTCTTTTGAAGAGCTTGCAGAAATTTGGAGAAAAGCTGTCCCTCCTTTTAATGCACGCAAAGCCAAATGATGCCATAACTCTTTTATACTACTGGAAGTAAGTGCAACTGTATTTTCCAAGGGCCATTTACACGGCTAGAGTAGAGAAGTATGTGAACTGCTGCGGGAAACTTTCATACTTGCAACATTAAAAAAAAGATTACAGTTACTAATGAAAACAGTGGTTTTCCAGATTGCAAGTGCTTTGTCATAAAATGTATTTCTGTGACAACAGCCACATTGCACAAGGAACTGATGTAAGAAGGAAAACAGATAATTCGTTCTATAATGGAACTGCTTTTCATACACAGAAAAGCCTATATTTTTAAGTGAAAATGAGCATTATGTTGACCAAGACCACATCAGCTCTCTGGGAAAAACTTGTTCCAAGGATGCAGGAAATATTCGTTCTGCTAAAAAAAAAAGATTAAAACAACTTTAAAAAATACATCAATATAAAAAATTCCCTTTTCTCTTTATCAACTGGTACATGAGTTTATAAACCAAGAAATTCAGATGTGATTCACTTCTTGTTCTGACAATTTATTATCACTGCTGAAGAGCAAGTGTTTCTGTTGCCTTTGACAACTGGGGATAAGGGGATAATAATGCTTATGAGACCAGAAAAAAAATTGTCAGCAAAAAGCCACATATATTACTTCACTTTTTCTAGTCGAGTCTCTTTGTGCTAAAAGCTCATTTGCACATGACTCCTGGAACAATATCTTTCTAGAGTAAATAGCAGGCAATAATGCTCCTGTTTTTTTTCTACAGTAAGCATTCACTCTTTCATAACATAGTGCATGCATTTTAACCCTCACAAGAGTCCATTGAGAACATGGAAAGTTTCTAGAAATTTTATCAGTTTCCTAATTCATGTATATTCTTGCCTTGGGCTCTATGTTTGTGTATAAATATACAGATATATCATTTAATATAGTTTATCACAACATATATAAAGCATAACTGCAGCATGCATAAGCATAGAAATCCAATTGTATTGATAGATATTAAAAAATAATTTTAAACATATCAATAAATAGGGAATAACTTCATTATCATAGCCTCTTCTGAAGACAGAGTAACTGTAGTAGCTGAAGGAGCTAGAGAGAATTCATTGTGTTGGCTTTGTGTATTTGAAGCACTTTACATCTGGCCTATTTCACACTTTCTCTTGCATAGTGAGCTTTGATGAAATGTGACCTGGTTAGCCCTCCTGAATGTTATCTTCCCAGGAGTTCCTGATTCAAGCATTTTGTATGGCTCAATTTATGCAATTTCTGTGTGTTCAAGATTCAGGATATTTGGTGTTCTTAAAGTCCTAGCTCCTGAAATCTTTACCTCATATTCAAGTCTTCTTAAAATAAGGACATATTTTAACATTTCTGGCTATTGCAGAAAGCTTGAAAATATGAACATGAAAAAATTAAGCAGCCAATTAAAAAAGACACTGGTCTTTGCTAAAAAGATCTCTTCATTTTCAGGGCCCAAGTCACAATTTTCATAAACAATGCTTTCCTTGGTATTGCTGTGCAGGTGAGATAATGGCACTTGATTTTTGTGGAAGCAAAACCAATTATTTTTCTTATGTGATGGATAATGCTTTTAGGGATATTTTTCGTGTTTCTATTTCAGATGTGTCAGTAGAAGCATTTTAAGAAGTATTCAAGTAGACTAAACTATCCATATGCTATCTAAAGTAAAATCAGTATTGTAAGAAAAGTTCTCAGTTTTTAAATCTGATGTGTAAGTAGAAGTGGTCATTAAAACAAAGTTTGTGTGACATTTTCATAACACTCTTACTCAGTGTTTCTTCATAAATGTACTTATGCTTTTTGGTATAAGGAAAAGTAACAAAAATGTTTACAAAATGCAGGTTAGATTTTGTGTTATATAGATTAACATGGTGATTTACATCATAAAAATGAAACTGTAAATATCTTGGTACTCATGTGTATTGAGAAAACAGCCCCTCTACACATGTACTATGCCTTCTGAGCATTAAAACATGAATGATTAATTCAATACAAAAATTAATTAAGAAATTTGACATTTAAAGCAATCCCCAGTTGTCATTGTCACTTCCAATGCATGTGTATTAAAAATAAACTTGTTAGATAAATTAATGGAAATGTTTAAAATTTCTTCTGAAAGTCCTCCTAATTGCTTTTGAGAATTTCCCTGCATAGTTGAATACAGTCTGAATAATTCATGGAAACCCCCCAAATATTCCAAAGATACTTCCAATTCCCACCCTGATACAGACAATGTAGATGAAAAAAACCTGCAAAGAATAATGTTTTTCAGTTTTAAAAATTTACTCAAAATTTTCAAAACTGTGTTTTTTTACTTTTGTCCATTTTTTAAAGTCAAATAAATTTTTAAAGAACTTACTTGACTCTGCTGGCTACACAAGGAAGATGGGCTTTTATCTATCTAAGGACTGCTGCTTCATCAAACACTTTAAATTACATGAGGTAGACTGAAATTAAGCACCAATCTTTTTCCTGGAGAAAGTAAGTGATAAGAACAAGACAAACTTTTAATAGTTTCCCGATATTAAGATGCAGATTTCAAAGCAATTGACATGAGCAACTGATGTCACATTTTTAGAAGAACTTAGGTCCCATTTTAGAAAAATTGACCTAAACTGAATTCTTAACTTAAAGAAAAGTTTTTCAAGCCCCCAAATGTGGCAAAACTAGTGGGAGTTGCGGTGAGCTGAACCTTAGGGTACCTTAGCCATGTCATGTAGATGCTGAAACAGGAAGACTGATATGCAAAACTGTTTCTGAAATATAACATGAAAATTTTATTTTCCAACCAACTTCATTTCATAAAGATTCACTTGCTGCCATGTCTGCATCAGGGACGTGGAGTCCCAGTTTATCTAACAGGCTATCGAACCTGCATGTGAATTTTTGGCACTGAGAGAACAGGTGGTATCTGTGGGAGTGCCTATGGCATGTGCATGTGACCACACCATATATGACCCTGCACATGTATATAAAGGCAAATGAGAAGAGGTGGATACCTGTGAAGGCCTTCAGAGGAAGATCCTGTTTGTAAACTTCAGTGACAGAAATTAAGCAGATGGCATCTCTTCCCCGAGATCTTCGTGGCATCTTACCTAATTCCATCAACAGTATATGAAATACTCTTAACCAGCTCTGACTAGATACCTAAAATTTAGGCACAGACACTTCCTTGATTCAGGCTTCAACCCTTTCTCACTGAGAAAGAAAAGTTGTTGTATCTTTAACCTTCTCTTTAAGGCACTGTAGAGACAACCACCAAACCAGAAAATGTATGAATGAAGCATCTGCTCAAAAATGAATAGCAAATTGTGCTGTCACAATGGATGTCTTGTGTTAATTTTATTAATTGAGTGAGAGTACATGTTTGTAGGCTTATGTACCTTGTGTCGAGAAGAGCCAAATGAGGAAAAGACAGACAGGAAATTATCTTTTCCAGTACAAACCTAACAGGTCCGCCAGTGATAAGTGACTCTGGAACCTGGAAGTATACAAGAATATGATGAAAAGATGTGTAACATAAAAAGTGGCATTATAAGAACTAAAACTGAATTCTGACTTTTAAGATTCCTTGCTCAGACATGAAGGTAGAAGTAAAATCCTCAGCTTTTCATAACAGATGGAATTTCATCTTCTGGTTAAGTTAGTGTCAAAGAAGCCCAATAAATGTTATGATGCTCTAATTAGCACTCTCACAAGCTGTTAACATTTTTACTTGCAGTCAAGTCGCATTCAGAGAAGTGTGAAATTCTTCTGCCTTTGAAAATATTAAGTAAATCAGTTCTTCTGAAATCGAGAAGTCCACCTTAAAAGCCTGTAAATACATCAATGGTAACTGGAACTGGTTCTCAGCAAGGCACATTGGATGTCTACTGTTGAATGAATTCAATGAATAATACTCCCTAAAACTGTAACTTTCCTGTATACCGACTTCCTATATAAAATGTTAGTTTATTTATATTAATGTTTGCAGTCATTAAAATTATAATGTCAATCACGTGCTCTTCAGTTGCAATCACATTCAATTATAAATGAATGTAACTTAATTTCCTACGGGTGCATGTCTCTTAGTCGATTGACCTTTAAATCAAATGATGCTAATCTTTTCTGCTATCTGTGCCTGTATCTAAAAGCATTTTTCATAGAGACTTTTGGAAGTAAGACAAGATGCCATATTTGATTTTCAATACTATATTTTGCAAACGGGATGAAGAATTATTGGGAGCAAACTTGTGAATTTTCAATCCTGATTTCTCTTTTACCCAGTTTACTGTTTTTAGGGGATGCTCTATGGGAGCTCTAGTCTTGATTGAAATTAGACAGCAGGTTCAAAAGTTGCCAGAGGGATATACGGACATACACAAAGACTGTGTGATTATATATACTGTTTTCATCAGAAACAAATGAAAAAAGATACACAAATGATTCCTTTCAGTATTGTTCAAGGTGAGGTGAGAATAACTGGGAAGAGGACGATCTATTCTCAAGAGGGTAACTTAGAGAGATTGCTAAAAGAGGACACACACACACATACAAAAAGATTCTTCAGATTTGTTTAGAGGAGGAAAACTTTTGGAGGTCAGACCAAGGAAATAACATAGATAACAGCAGCACCTGAACTACTCCAACTCTTTTCTTTCTCCAACCTGAGAAGGCTGCTTAAACCCACTTCCACCACTGCATCACAGGCTTCCTGGCTTATCTAAGCCCCTGACAGTAGGGACCTTTTAAAATCACTCTTGCTCAATGCTGTTTTCTAGAAGAGATGAGTTTTGAGGCAGCATGTCCTTCTATCAGCTTCTGACCTCCTCTCTTTTCTCTCTCTTTTCTGCAGCCACTCAGTAGGCTTCCTCATTTGAGCTGCTAACCACTAAGATCAAAAGCACCTAAACTGGCCAATCATTAAGTTGAGCATTTTAAGTTGAATCACTGTGTAGGCTCTACTGACTAGATCTGCACTGACTATAATGGAGACTTAAACACCTGCTACGTAGGTTGGCATCTACATGTGGAAAACTACGTTTATGTGTTTTAATGGATGCCACCATTAGGGTCTGATTCAGTTCCCTAAACTCACGTCATAGGGTAGAATACAGGAAAAAGTGTCTAATGACATTTGAGTTGACCTAGGCTATCTGAGACATCTCCATTAAGTTGGTAGATCTGGTGCAGGACCTATTGGGGATTTTTTCCCCTCTGGAAAGCCTGCTGGAGCCTAGGAATAATACCTTATGACATATGATATGGCACTTTTGTTTAAGTAAAACATTTCCCTTCCTCAGGTCATGTGAGTGTCTGCCACTGTGCAAGTGCAGAAATAAACGTGGATACCTTACACAGAGCAGAAGCCCAGCTCTTGGCTCTGACTCAGGTGTTGCTTCAGAGCTCTCACTGCACCACTTCTGAATGTTACCTTGCACAGAAAGCAGGCTGTGATTTTTGAAGGTGACAATGTGTAGTGGGCATCCATTAGTCCTGGATGAAGGTACTAGAGATTTGCTTGTGAAACATATTGCCCTTCCCCTGCAATGCCTGATTTGAACTAAGAACTTAAGCCTACTTCTTTCTCCTGTACGAGTCTTCACAAGGGTCTTAATTAGCTACTGAAGAAGAAATTAGTTTTGTGCAATGAGGTTTTTTCAGTCTCTTTTTCTATAGGTATTACATTTTGCATAAGCAAGTAAAAATTAACTACAGCAGAGTCTTGAACTAAACTCTTCTGCTACCCAGCTGATCAGTCTTCCTCCTAGGCTCAGTGAGGCTTTTTCTTATTTTGTTTTTATATAGAAAATGATTGTCCCATTTTAGATATTGAAGGCCAGTTGAGAGTCTGGATCAGATCCATCTTTCCAAATAGATATATCTACAGTGCAGGCATTTACATATGAATAAATTATTCAAGGATATATTTATAGTCAATGATAAATAAATGGCTGTGTGACGGTGTGAATAATTTTATTCTAAAACAATTTTTTCATATCAGTCTGATGAAGTGCCTTCCTCTCTCATTTACTCAACTATCTCAGTTGCAGCCATCTAAAGTAGGTGAGATATGCCTTACTGTCTGGAAGTGCTAGGAGGAAGGCAGATCTTCCTTTCAAGTTTATGAGTTTAATCTTCTAGCCTGTCTTCTCAGCAGTTTCCTGAGCCAGAAGGGTTGACTTAAGCACTTTAAAGTACCTAAAATTAAGTGTGCCACATGGAACCCACAATTTCTTTTGTAAGAAAACCTTAAAATGAGATCAGTTTTCCCCTTTAGGTGCTTCTTTTAGAGGATCAGTTATCAAAGACTCTAGATTACATTTTCTCTATATTTCATTCCTAAAGAAAATTTGTAGTGTTATAGTCATAGTACAAACGGAAGAATTTGTCATGTTGTGTAGCTCTGCAATTGTATGTAGTGGTGACACAGCTCCCCAAGTCTTCAAGGTTGATTGAAAGTACACTGACATAAAAGATGTCAAAGTTCAGACTCAGAAAACTAGTTATTGTAACTGAAACCTCCAGTGGTGAAATAATGAGAGAAAATTCTGCAAAAGTCCAGTGGGCTTCAGGAAAACTCTGTGATTATTTTCAAATTCAGGGTGAAGTGTAATCGGGAGGCAGTTGTTATCCTGAGCACATTTTTAAGGTGAATGTGGTTTTACCTCACTGTTTCTAATATTTTGCACTTTAGTTGTAGTTTTCAGCAGAGAGGTTAAAATATCTTATTTCCTTGAAGTATGGTCCTTCTGACTGAGATGTAATCACATCTGCAGGCAGTAGGGGAAGTTAACACAGCTGCTGCTCCTGTTAACCTCATTCTGGACAAAAAGAAGAGGTTTTGGGTTTGTTTCTTCTTTCCAAAGTCTTGATGTTTGTAAGAATTTATGTCTCACTATTACTATTTTAATATAATAGTCTGTAGCTTCTGAGGTTGCAATATTTTGATACGAAAAACCTCAGGTACTAAAGAATACTAACATCAATTAATTAGGGATCTAACTAGGATTGTGAATTTAATCAGTTTGACATTGATTTTAGCCAGCCATATGGGTTTATATGGAGGGGAGGTGTTTTTCACACTTCTAAGGAAAAAAAGTGAAAGAGAGAGGAAAAGAGAAGTCAGTAGGACTTTAAATAGATGCTTTTAATTTGTTAAATAGTCAGAGAGATTTGTTAATTAAAAGTTACAGTAGGAATGTAGAATTCTGCGACTGTAATTAAACAAAAATAGTAGAAGAGCTAATGACTGTGTCACTATGAACAAGGCGGGGGAAACAGCAATAGAAGGATAGCAGAAGAAAAGCAAGCTGGCATCTTTGAGTACCTCCTCCATGTGGACCAAAAACAAGGCAATGAATGAACACACCATTCACCTTGGTGGCAGAAGATCTCCCAAGATGAGTGATTGAACAAAGCAAGCAATACTGACAGAGGTGGCAAAAATGCTTTTGGGCTGAAAGCAACTTGGCTAAAGATTTTCAGAGACACACGCGGCACACAAGCACACAACTAAACTGTAAAGCTCCACTGCACCCCAGATATCTCATTAATGTGCTAATAGAGAAGGTACGCTGTTGTATGCACATACTTTTCTCTTTTCTATAGTTTCTACCAAAGACTGGGAGTCAATGCACCCTCCAGTCCACACCCCAGGCCTCTGCTTATCAGTGACAGGAAGGAAAAACCTATTAAATTTACTTACCGTAATAGCAGCAGCAGAAGGCACCACTTACTGATATAGAATGAAGACAAGAAAACAGGATTAGTTTTGAGATCTGATATCTTTCAGTGCCTCAGGCCTGGCTTGAATTCTAAGACCCATGACAGGTAATGAGATACCAGAACTTAAAACTACATTATCCTGATTTATCAGATACTTTCCTCTCAGCACTTTGCTCTGCTTAAGGACCCCTGAAGCCAGGGATTATTCCTGTATACACCAACAAAACTTGGGATCACAGCTTTGCAGTGCTGCATATCAGTTCCTAACTCAAGCATTATCAGACTTAAAACTTTCATTAGTTCCCCACACCTACAGCACATTGGCGTTTTTTTTTTCTTGCTACTACATTGTAAGCAGAAAATATGCTTCTGAATCCTGCCATAAACAATAGCTTTTGAGTGCAAGGTTATACCATGAACCATGAGAACGGGACAGATAAGAATGGGAGTCCAAAACTACCCAACTGCTAGATAACCTTGCACCTCTCATTAATGTCTCTGTTTCTATGATATACAAGAGACTCATATAGTCTCTGAATTTCTTCCTGGAGGGACCCGTTTCTCCCAAGTGGCAATGCAGAAATGCTATGGAGACTGTTCCTGCTGTATGCTTCCTGAAGATGCCTGGATCTGTACAGTGAAAACACTTCCCCAAATACCAGCAGATCATGCCTGAGGCTGGATAAGCACATATCTTTTATAAATTAACATTAGCAGTGACTTGATCATGGTAGAACCTGACAGAGGATTTTTAACTACGAGACAAGTGACAACTGCATACATCAAAATAGTTAGAAATCTGGAGGAAAAGAAAAATGCGAATTTACTGTTGCTTTCAGCTGGTTCAAGTCTATTAAAGTAAAACAAACACTGGCTTCTTGATGTACGAAATAAATTTGTTTCCAAGTATTTAATACCTTGATCACTGCAATGACTTGATTTGACTCTAGCAAAAAGAAACCAAAGTGTGCTGAAGAAGGCATCAGGTATGTACACTCCCTCAGTTGAAAGAGGAATCCTGATGAATCTAGAAATCCAGTTCCAGAAAGAACTGCTGCCTACTTAAAAAAACTCTGGTAGACATATAGTGTTCTCAGGACACTTCAGAGCATAATAAAGGTTGACAGGAAATGCACAACATATTGAATCATCTGTAAAGAAATACTAATAAGATTATTGTTTTCATTTCACTTTTCCATGTAGGTGTTAAAGTCTATCAGTGAACAGAGTCTGATCCCCATTTATATGGATTAGTTTTATGAGTTAAATGAAGCATCAAATTAACTTCCCTTGGAATTATTTAATATCTTACAACATAAATAAACAACTTGGAAAGAACAGAAATGAAACTATTTGGATGACTGGAAAAGTCATATGCCTTATTATGTATAATTTCTGAGGAAAGAGCCTGAAAGCAAACTATTATAAAGTTTTACATGTTTATTGACATATGTCTTCTGCTCTAGGTTTTGTTGCCATCATTGGATTGTATCTGTGTGTGCAATTACATTTGTTTGTACAGGTGGCAGATGGTATGCAACAAGAAACTTCTCATAATAGCAAAAAGATGGGAAGAGGGCTGATTCTGTGAATTTTTGTGTATTGCATCTTCCTGCCTTTCATTTCCAACTGGATTATGAGGGTCCTTCTATGCATAACATTAGTAACAAAGATGAAGAATCAGTGTTTGGTCTTTGAAGGTTTCCTGACCTCATTTATAAAGAAATGTTTTCTTCATGGTGAACTTACAGTTTGCTAGGCCAAACTGAAGCTAGCATACATCACATAGCTTCATTACTGTCAGGCAGTTTTACAGACTGACGTTCCTTTAACTTGCAGTAGAGCAGAGATTATCTGGGGTCTTTTGTTCTTTACATCACTTTAAATAAAAGGCCTTTTTACACTACTGCACTTCATCTTTTAACTATAAAGAAAATCACATTAGGGATAGGCTAAGTAGCATCAGCCCAGGGAGACATTATTTCCTCCAAAAGTACCCCAATTACACCCCTAGAAATGGTGGTGCATTTAAAAAACATACTTTATTAATTGTCTTTTACTATGAGATGTAATCTATCCCTCCCACGAGGTACCAAGAGGCAATAGGAATTGAATCAATCAGGAAAAGATATACATTTGTCAGCAAACGGGAAACTGCCATGGGCAACAGAATGAAGGGATAAGCAGCGCAAGCCGAAAGGGGAACTAGAAGTGTTCAGTATTTTTACAATTAGAAAGATTAAGCAGAAAGGGGGTTTGATAACAGATAAGTCTTTCTGGGAATGGAGCTCTATGAGATACTAGCCAGGCTGAATTTGTGGAAAGAAAGGAGACACCAGCTTCCAGTTCTGTTGCAGGGCATACACAGGGCTCTACAGCAGTTCATAAGCTTGTTCACTGTGACATTTGCTTATTGGAGTTCTAATTTTCTCCTTACTCTCAGCTTATTTTCAGATAGCTGTCTGCTGTCTTTAATGCTTCTGTGCCTCCTTGACCACCCTTTTTTTTAGGAGGCTTGATAGCAAGATTCAATAGTCACCAGTTAGTCACCTGAGGGAATGGGGTGAGATGGAATTTTAAAGGGAATGGAAAGAAAGAGATACTTTTAGGGTCTACTGGTGTATGAACTGGTTTGCATCATAAAGTGTCTGGTTTTCTGCATTCACTGTTGGCCACATGCCACATGCAGCTATCTTCATTTAGCCAGATGTATCCAAATCTTACTGTCATATGATAGTGGTAAATTCCTACTTAAGAACATAAGGGCTGAACAAGGAAAATGTGAGTCCTTTGCTGAATGGGGTAGGTATTTTGGTGACAGCAGACACAGATAAGACTTTCTTAGCCTTAGCCTTCACTGCTTCAGTCTCCCAGGCCTCTGTGCTTGAAGGATTGGTTCATGGAGGAGAAGAGGATAAGGACTGAGACAGGGATTATGTAAGAGAACTTGACCCATTCAAGTCCACGGAACCTGACGGGTTGCACATGAGGGTGCTGAGAGAACTGGCAATGCTCTTTGAAGGCCACTCTCTACCATCTTTTAAGTGTTGTGAAGACTGGGGGAGGACCCCAGTGACTGGAGAAATGCAAATAATGTAGCCATCTTCACAAAAGGCCAGAAGGACGCTCCAGAAAACAGCAGGCCTGAAAGTCTCAGTTCAGTCCCTGAGAAAATCACAGAGAAAATCCTCTTGGAAGTCATTTTTGGGCACATGATGCAGAAGAAGGTGACTGAGAACAGGCAGCATGGATTTACGAAAGGTAAATCATGCTTGACCAGCCATGCTGTGGACAAGGGGAGAGCAAAATGTAAAAAAAAAAAACCAAGCCACTACATAGGACAAATTATTCATGGTTTAAAGTATTGATTGTATAAAACTCCATTCTCATGGTTCTAGAAGTGTCATTAAATCCCACTGATTTGTTTAGCTTTAGAACTAAGCTACCTAAAAGTCTTCTCCTGTGCAGTTCCAGCAAAGGAGATTAAACTCTGTATTGCACTATGGTGGTTCTGCAGTGGGTACCATGGCAATGCAAATTCATTTAGCTGCTCTCCATAAACCATATACTCCATAGGAACCATGAAATATCAATGTGACATTTATTAGAAAAAAAAATGTGTTTTTAAAGCTTTTGACCTGGCATAGATGTGTAACTCTCCATCTTGTTGTATTGTAAAATATTAACTTTCAATACTTTATTATTCCCAGGGCTCATAGATTATAAGTGAAATTTTACACAGCCATACTGATATTAGTCACAAACATGATTCTCATTAATATCTTTTCTCCAGTTAATTATGTACTGAAATAGTATGAAATTGTAAAAGCTTGAGACAAGGTCAATCTAATTTCTTAGTGATGTAGAAAATATTCATTTCTTATAAGGAGTTCTGAGTTTGAGATCTCAGAGTTTGATCATTTAGCTAATTATGCCATTAATTTACAAGCAACAGTTCCTCGTCAAGGCCTGTCTGATGCTAGATTTTTTCAGTGATACTTCATGTATTACATTTAATCCTGCTGAAGCTCTATCTAAAATCAATATCAAATTTTGGTAACACTTGGCAGGGCAAAAGATACATTTATGTAGCACTTGTTGAACCAAGTTCCATTCTGTGAACTCACCTTAAATACTTAATTTTCCTTTCGTGTCCACAGATACTACAATAGGTTATTTACAGTGTTAAGTATTACTGAAAGCACTCAGCTGTGATCTTTTTTGCATGTCTACTCAGAGGATTTGAGGAACTCCTTTATTCATGTTGTGTTGTGTCATAAAAGAGATTTTTGAGATAAGAGATTAATAACATCTTTACTCATTTTCACAGCATTAAAATGTGAGATTTATTTTGGGATATGATGTTAAAGCACTGGTGGAAACTTTCACTGTAACAGCTACCAGTGTACATTTTTTAAATCTTTCATTAAATATGGGGGGTAAGGGGGGAAACAAAAGAAAACAGGTTAATTATTTGTAATTAAAAGAAGTGAGCAAAGCTTTTTTTTTGGATGGGGGTTTGTTAACTGTATCCATTATTCACTTTCCCTTTAGCAGGAAAAAGTGCTTCTTTTATCTGGTAGTTTTCATTTCATATTGACCCTCTTTTTCTTGCGATGAAGACAAAGCCAAGTTAGACAATCTTGATCTATTGTTGAACTTCCCTCTAAAAGCAAGCAGGATGATCCTAAATAAAATGCTAGGAACAACAGTGTCAGAGACAGAAAACAGAAATGGTTTTCTTTCATTTGAACCTTACTGATGGATATTACTGACACAGCATAAGGTCTTAGCAGCCAGTCTGAGGACTGAAAAACTTCTTCCAGTGTCAATCTATTTAAGTCATTGCTTTTTGTTTGCTCTTCTAGCCATACATTCCCAGCAGTAATAGAAGAAATAGAATTGATTTGGCAGTCTGAGCCAGGCTATTAGGCAGGAATCAGAAAGAAAAAGAATAGGAAAGAACAAGAATAAGCTGGGAGGAAAATGATGCATCAGGGAGGGGAAAACAGCAGAGCACTGAGCATCATCTCCTAAATGAAACTTAGGATTTAGCAAAAGCTATTTTCCACTCTCTAAAAACCATGTTCTATAATAAGACCTAGAAGAGAGAGCAGAGAGCTAATTCTTTTTTAAGAAGTCTTTTAATGATTAAACATTTAGTTTAGTTGCTATTTGGAGAACAAACCTCAAATCCCCAAACTCACTAGAAGAAGAGGAGTTTAATCCCAATTACAGGACAGTTCACACATCTGCCTCCTCAGTCCCATGGGCAGTGGTGGTGCCCTCTCCTGAAGCAGCCCAAATGTCAGGACAGGAGGCAGAGAGGTCTGTGAGATCACACTTTTGAGGATCTGTGAGGGAATCTGAGGCTCCTGGTTCCTTCCCAGCCAACCAGGCAGCCAGCCAAATGGAGATAAACTTAACAGCGCCGCTCTTCCATCAGTCTCTTGGACAGACTGCTTGAAGAGAAGGGTGAATGAGATGAAGAAATCTGGGTAAGCTGTGATGCATATGTTTTATGTGAGCGCTGTTGGAACATGATCAAAATTAAACTATCTCTGCTTTTGATTTTGAAGGTAACAAAAAAAAAAAAGAGTAGATATTTCATTGTTGATTTTAACAGGGATTATGAAGCTGCCTAATATTAGAACAGAGCACTAAACCAGGAGCCTGAGATACTGCAGCACAAAAGCAGCAGTGTCCCAGATCTCAAGTTCCTAACACATTGCTTTGTTCTTCAAGAGCTTGACAAAAATGGGCATATCCAGCTTTTTATAATCAAACATATTTACTGTTTAATGTTATTAATTATTCTTATTTTTTAAACTTTCAGTAGGTGTAGAAACATATAACGTTCCAAAATTCTAATTGTTTGTTCTAACATAGAGGAATAATTACTGAAATAAAAGACACTGAAATGACACTGGGAAGTCTGACATTCTTAAAAATATTCTCCATGTCACTGGTTGTTTAGAAGTTATCACAAACACCATCATGTGATGCTGTACATGGGCAGTGGATAACTGTGACAAGATATTTCTGAAGGAATGAAACACTCTTTCTGTGAGAAAGATTCAGCATGACCTGTGCATGAAAGCCAATTGACAGAATTGCTCCTAAAAAGGCCGGAGAGCAAGGATGATGCTGATTGCTCAGAGCTCTGGAATTTTAATCCTACATACCTCATGTAGTGGGATCTGCTCTGGGTGATCAGATTCACCCCCCTATCTTTAAACAGTTTATCTTTAAAAGTTTATCTTTACACTTAGTGCATATAAATGAGAAGCCTATATATCCTCGATTCCTGCTATAGTCAAGAGAGAAATATATTATTTCCAAAAAGACAATTCAGATCCCTGGTAAGATAACACCTTCTGGAGATACTTTTTTACTGCACTGCCTGCAGAAGAAACCTGGAGTAATGGTGTTCCTGGCATAGGTGGCTTGATTAAATGATTAATCTTAGCTGGGATGAGCATGTATCTGAGAATACAGGTCTGTTACCTGCGTATGAGTCTAAGCTGGCTGAAACAAAAATAAATACCACCCTCCATTGATATTTCTCACCATACCCCTGTGTAAGAAGTTACTCTATAACGTAGCTAACCTGCTTTTGGGGCAGGGAGCTAACATCCCCTAATATGTTTTGATCATAATGGCTAGCCAAAGCAGCTTTCATTAACTGTTTATCAGGTCTTTTTGATCCATATTTCAAAGAGTGATGAGGAGATATCTGAGGAGGAGTCAATACCTGGAGCAGCAGTCAACTCCTCATATCTGAGAAGTTCAATGCCTGTGGTAGAGGAGCAGTGCAGCCAGCTCAGCTGTATCTGAAATGTTCACCTTTAAAGATCTATAGAGATCCTTCTTTTTCTATTTGCAGGTGAGCCAGTGTGATTTTCTCATACTAATCACCTATGTTTCTGAAAATATTTAATGTTAAATTTTGATGCCATTCCCTAGATCTGACAGTTTTGAATAATGGAAGCTGAAGCAGAACTGAATCTCTGTCTTGATTTTTTTATGGAGCTACTTTGTGGAGCAATCGATGGAAAACAGTAAAGATATAAACCAGTTCCATGCTTGATCAGGCATAAATTTGCATTTTTTAAGTAGGCTTCTGTTCTGCACCAGGGAAGGAGATGAGGTGAGAGAGGGACAAGGCAGGGTTCTTTCTGGATCTCAATAAGAAAGGCCCAACAACAAATGGCTTAATAAAATAGCTATAAAAGATAGAATAACAAGAGGAATAGACATAGCAAGTAAATCTTCTGTCCCTTCAGATGCTAGGTACCTTGCATTCAAGCAGTGTCAGATGGACTCCAGATGGATTTTCCTACAGCACGCTGCGCAGATGCCTTCTGTGGAGAGAAGTTCTCCTTTTCTGGTCCTTGGAGCTATTATATCATTTTCTTACAGGAAAAACAACTCTATTCATAAAGTACACTTGCATGAGAACTTCTTGCTACACTTTTAGATAAAGGCAAGGCCACCGAGGTGGCGTAATTGCAGGTACCGAGTGGGAGCTGCCTGCAGCCTCCTCTGTTGCAATGAGCTGGCTGAGTTTATCCTGTGGACAAGGGAATTGTGCAGCAGTGCACAGCCTGAAGGTCACACTGTACATGCAGCACAGTGCAGCACAACACAGACCTGGTTCTACTTGGGTTAACTGTTACATGAATCACTCACACCTCAATGTACAGTGGTTGCCTGGTCAGGATTACATTTCACCCATTGATCCAGATACAGTTCACCTTTCTCAAAGATATTTTGAATTATAGATTATATTAGCAAACTGTTCAGCTAAGAGAAAGTTTACTGACCAGTTGAACTGTTATAACTGTCACAACACCCGCCAAAGTGCAGCACAGCCCAGCACAGGGCACTACAGCAGGTTTCCATACAGCGGCTACTCATGCTAACATACGGGCTTCTCAAGCCCTAAGGAGGCCCAATACAGCAGACCTGACCTGCTCAGAACCATTAACTTCTCAAATACAATGTCTTCTGCAAGGCTTCCAATACAGCTTCTAACTTTATTTAGACAGAGTCATAGAGTCTTAAATAATTTTATGAAAAGGAATTTCATGGTAAAGTAATTATCAGACAAATCCCATCTCACATAACCTCTGTGGTCATGGAAGGCCTGGAATGCAGCAGAACCAATGTGAGCAACAGCAAGGTAGGGTACACAACATGGTGTCAATGATCCATAACCACTATATATCACCAAAATGTAACATTTATTCTACTGCATTAATGACAGGGGGAAAGCTATGGAACATGGATCTTCAACTATATGGATCAGCTGGCTGATCTCTTCAGTCCTTCAGAAGGAATGCACAAAATCCTGGGTAGCTATGGCAACCTTGAAACAACCTAGGTCATGATTTGAGGAGTGGGAGTCTAAGTGTCTTGAGCGCTTCCAGCAGAAGGAAGTATCAGCAGAATAAATGCTTGAGTGAAACATGAAATCCACATTATCATTAATGGATTTAGTAGAAGATGTAAAAAAAATTGCTTTGGAAACTAAAATATGGAATTCGATGTTACAAATAACTGAAAGTCTAAAAGCATTACGAGAATGGATGCTATGAAAGGCAACCACTTGTTTTCAGTTTGTACATTTAATTTACTTTCTACTTTGAAATCTCCTCCCTGTTCTTGTAAGTGCTGTGCCATAAAGGAGCACAAACAGCTTGTTGGAGCTCCCAGGAGTCTTTTTCCAGTCATCAAGGGTTTTCTCTGATCTCCACAATCTTTCAGAGATGACAGGGGATAGTCTCATAATGACATTGATCTCACCACCCTTGAATGCATCCTGTCTGGTCCTATGGACTTGCTCTTATGCTCAATTTAAGTAATTAGTCCCTAACTTAATCCTCCTCTACCATGAGTAGTATCTTTGTCCCATGAACTTTGCTAATAGTCAAGAAGGTCTGGGGAGGCCAGGTAAGACTGAGGCAAAATACCCCTCAATATTTTCTGTCCTTTGTCACTATGTTACCTGACCCACTCAGGAGCAAGTATCAGTTAGCATTTTTCTTGATCATTTTGCTGCTGATATGACTGCAGGTAGCCTTTGAGTTGCACTTTATATCCACCTCCAACTTTGACTGCAGTCAGTCTTTGTTTTCCTAATTCCATCCTTGCATGTCCAGGTGATTCTTCTGGATAGCCCCTTCTAATTTTTACTTTCCATATTCTTCATGTTTGTATTTGAGGTCAGGCTACTTTCTACTCTACTTTCTGCAATCAAAACAGACCGTTCCTGTGCTATCAGGAGACTACCCCGAAGAACAACTGGCTCTCCTGGTCTCCCTCTGGGCAGCCTTGCATGGAATCCTGTCCATCAGATCCCTGATGAAAAGAAAATCTGCTTTCCTGAAGTTCAAGTTCTACAGCTTGCCTTCTTTCAGCATCTGGAACCTCCAACTAACAGTCACTGCAACGAAAGCTGTCATTCACTATCACATTCCAACCAGTTCTTTATCTGTGAGTTACAGCTCCAGCAGAGCACATCCCCTGGGGTCTGAAGCAGATGCCCACTGTGATATCTCCCTTATTGTCCTCTTCTTAATCCTCTTGAGCAGCTCTTTTCCCATTCCATAGCAGATCTCCATGTATTTAAACCATTCCTTTTTGTAGAGAGAACCCCCATCTCCTTGACTTCCCTGCCTGTCTTTTTCTAAGATCCTGCGTCCATGGGAACACTCTAGCCATACAAACTATCCCACCACATCTGTATAATCCCACTGCTGGCTGGTCTGTGACTGCATGTGGACTTCCAGTTCTTCCCATGTGTTTCCCCGGCTGCATTTGTTTGTGTACAGGCAGTTCAAATGGACCCTCTATTTCCTCGCTTTCTCTAGGAATCTGTGAAAGCCTCCTCCTTTGCCATGTACCATCTGTGCTTCTCCCTTACTCCCTCTTTCTCTATTTTTCTTTGGGTTTTGGTCTTCATTCCCTGAAAAACCTAATTTAAAGCTTTCTTAAAGCCTGGGCAAGCTTGCTGTCAAAGATGCTTCTGGCCCACTTTGTCAGGTAGGTCATGTCTCTCACCAACAGTTTGTCTCTGGATCACAGTAGCTAAAGGCTTACTTGTGAAAGCAGTCATGTGGTCAGGTGTTGATCCGCAGTATGCATCTGCTCCTGCCCTAGTCAATCTGCTTGACTACGAGGATGGGGAAGAATCATACCTGGACTCCTGCTCCTTTCAACCTAGACCCCAGGGCATACTGGATCCAGTAAAGGTCTCCCTCAGCAGAATCATTGGTGCACCCACAGATGAACAACAAAAGGTTGTTCCGAGGGCTGAAAGAGCCACAGCACTCTCACCATGATGTCCCGGGTCACAGACAAACAGAAAGTCCCTGGAAACAGCAGGTCTGATTTCCAGAGAAGTGCCTCCATTGCATGCAGAAGGGATTACCACATCTTCATTACGTGGGGCATTCTGTTGGTGGCACTAGTGTGAATCTATTGATCAGTCATGGCCAGCTCAGATGCTTGTTCTCATCTTCTGTATGGGGTTTGTACTTATTCTCCAACTGAATGTCTGCATGTGAAGAACAAATATTCTTGTCTCTGGAAGTCACAAGCTTCTGCCCCCAATGTCAAAGCAGACCCTATCTTCACTCTGCTCAAGTGTTGTCTCAGGGCATCCCTCCTTATGTGCAATGTAAGATTTGCATTCTTGCTCCTGAAGAGTTTTCACAAAGATCCTGTTAAGTTACTATGCCTCTTCCTCTCTGCTTCCTTGTCTGGTCTCCTCCCTGCTCAGCAACTCCATAGTTGCTGCAGGATGGCCACTGTCACCCCCAGTTCCCATCAAAGGAGGGAGCACTGGGCATAACCTCTAGACCACAAAATGGATGGAGTTGTTCTGCCACCATAGTTCAGACTGGTTTGAAGGCTCTGATGCATCAGAGATGGTCACAGCAGGCAGGGCACCATGTCTTGCCACATGTTGTCACCACTGCTGTACCGAGTCTGGTAGCCTCACTCAGTATCCAGCAGTGCCTCTGGACGCCTTCTGCATCAGCTGCCACATTAACTGCCTTGTTTCTCTCTGCACATCCTCCTCACTAATGCTCCCTTAGATATTGTTTAACCAAGGAGCCAAACACGAGCTTGCTCTCCTCCCAGTGAGACTTTCTGCTAACCAGCAACTGCTCACGCTGTCTTGGTTCTTGGCTGCCACTCCTCAGTCACGAATGTGGCATTCACCACATGCAGTTCCCTTCCATACTGTGTTCCCTACAGGCATCAGAAGCCTGACAATTGCTTCATTTTAATGCTAGGCACCAGAGCCGAGACGGTTGTTTTGGTGATCCAAGATAATAATTTGCCAACTCATAGTCTCCAATAGTATTGCATTCACACTCACTTGAGTACTTATTCTGTAAATAGTTCATGTTACTACCGCTTGTTTCACTCTCAAAATCTAACTTAAATCACAGTCTGCAGAGAATGGATTACTTATGTGTTGAAGAAACATGTTTCAACAGAAATAAACTGATGTTTCCTTAGCATTGAATCATTATTGTTTAATATTTAAAGCTCTGTTTCATGAAACACAACCACTTATCCATATGAAAGCAATTTCAGGTGTGATCCAACTTCCACTGAAGCTGACAAGACACTTTCTTTTTCTTACTAAGTAGAAAACATGGAATTTTGTAAGCAACTCACAACTTTTTCCCTAAAGAGAAAAAAGGTCCCAAACATTTTCCCTGTCATTTAATCTATATGCAGATACAATGTCTCCATTATGACTCTACCCTGCACTTTAATTTGCACTAAACATTCGCCTCCAGTTTCATTAGACAGTTGAAGTCATTCAGAAAACCTCAGCATCAACATAAAGGTTTTAGTTTTGAAACAAAAAAGAAAGATTTTTTTCCCAAAGAGAATAGTATAAATTGATTTACAGTAATTAAAACCAGCAGAAACAGATGTCTTCAAACTATAGTATGAATTTCTAGTTTATAGTTTAAAAATTGTCACATTACTGATTACTAAATGGTAACAAAACAATAGCAATAAAAATGCAAGCAAGCAGAAAAACCCTGAAAACTAAAGACATTCATCTATGCAGAAAAAATTGTAGGACCAGGACCACTGCTGTGCAAATAATATTTTGCTTTATTGACAAAATTAATAAATTGTGCACATTTAAAATTCAAACTGGTTATAACTATATTTTTTTTCTTGTCCAAACCATCTGTCCCTCTAGGAATCCCTCCACTGCAAAACAAATCAAAACAAACCAAAACAAAACAAAGGGAAAAGCAATGAATGAAACCCAACAGCATCTGGGAAAAAAGAAACTTTATTTTTCTTCTTATTTTTGTTCAACTAAAATAGAACTTTATACATTTAAAGGAACTTCCCCCAAATCAACATGTTTCATTTGGTAATTGTAGGAACAAAATACTTTGTTTTTCTCCAGTGCTTTTTTTTCTCATTTGTCTTTATCAAAACTATCCTTTAGTTTGGATGAATGAATGGATTTATGAAGCATTTTATTAAATCATAAAATTGTGTTGCTGGAAAATAAATTATTTTCTTAAAAATTGGCTTAACTTTCCTCACAACAATGACGATGTAAATTATATCACTGGTAGTCATTAAAAGACCCATCCTCCCAAGGAACTGAGGAAATAGTTTCCTTATTTTATTTCCCATTGTAATTTTACTTCAGTATATTTATGAGTTTCAGTGTTAAATAGAGGAGAGGGAGTGCATGCATCTGTGCGTGTGTCTGTTTAGTCTGGATCCTGCCATATAGGTTTTATGCACAATAGGTAATCCAGGATGGGCTACTGCCACTGGCAATGCAAATAAAGTCTGTGATCCAATATTCCAGTTAAAAGTAGTTATGAAATTAGTACAAACTAGAAAAGCTATTTTTATTTCTGATTATGCTTCTTTGCAAACACAAAGACATACAGATGTTTTTCAAGGCATGTAGTTGATATAACTAAGAGTACTTTTCATAAATTAACTTTTCTGACTATTCTTAGATATCATATAAAGGAGCTTTTTTGTTTGTTTTGGTTTGGTTTTGGTTTTTTTTTAGGAGGGGGGGTTGTTTGTTTGTTTGTTTTGTTTTCCCTGTAACTTGCAAAATCAGTTCTCCTGAAAACAAACACAGGGAGGCATTCAGATGATTTTAAAGGCCAGGTGATTTAAACACATATTTTTCACAACTTTTAAAGGTCTGGTTATAACATTAAAACTACCAGCCTATGTTGTGTTTCAACATCTCCATCTATGCCTGAGGGGTGTGGTAGTTGTGCATCTGAATAGCACTAAGAGTTGTGTTTAGGCTGCCTTCTATAAATTTGGTGCTGTAACTGTGGTGAGAAGTTCTGGCAGCCTTTTAGGGAGATCTCCCTGAGAATGGCTTCCTTTACACTCAGTGGAAAAAATTAAGTTTAAATTGGGCAGATTGTTGATGATGAGGCATATCTATGGTAGTAAATTAAGCAGTGGTTGGCCTGCTCTTGGTCCTGAGGTCAACCGGCATGATCTGGCCCCTTCAGTATTTTCTATGCTCTTAACTTCCAGACCAGGATGGTCACAACCATGCTGCATGTTGGGAACTTTGCCTGCCCCATGCTAGATTCTGAGCGGTGCCTGGGAGTAGTCTAGAAAAAAAGTGCTAGTGGATATAGGCTGAAACCATGCCAAGTACACTTCTGACTGTTTATAAGTGTAGATGATAGTGTGCCAGAGCTCAGGAATATTCCCAGGCATGGTTTAATTTATGTAATATACACATAGCCACGTTTGATAAGTTAGGTGTCATGACTTCTCTTCAACAACTTTAAATGTCAGGCAGTATTAAATAGTAGGCAATCTAAATTGCCCATAACTTTCTGGCTTTAAGCACTATCATAGTTAAAATGCCTAGGTAGCCACTTATAATAGCATGAGTATATCCTTACGTGACTTCCTAGTGAGTGCCTGGGAAGTATGCACTTCCATACTGTACTCTGAGCACTCAGCAAATCGCTGAAGGAGATGGAGGGGGCCAGATGCTCACCTGCTTGAGAAAACTTACAAGGGCAGGATTCACTTTGCTTGTTAAGCAAGGAGCAGGTAGAGTTGATCCACATCTGTGGATCTCAGGATATCTGTCCACTACTTAGGGTCCCCTGAGTAGCTGTTTTCTCATACAATGTCTTGGAGGAGTGGTAATCTCATACTCTCCAACATTATGAATGCAGGAGGGGAGCTACTCCTGGGCAGCTCAGGATGACTCATATTTTCATATGGAAACCCATCTAAACAGAAAAATCCACTATGAAGTGTGGCTTATCTACAGTTAAAAGGGATCTACTGCAGCTAAGAAGGAGAACAGCAAACATTTATTCCAAATATTGACATCATTGTTCTATGCAGAGGGAGGGATGTTGCAGTCTTGCTTTGCTCTCCTCTTTGAGCCCCAATCACCATCTTTTTTAATCCTTCACACTAGGTAGTAGATGGTACCTTAAGCAGTCTCTTAATACTCAGCTAACTGATTGCATGAGTGACCATTTAGCAAACAGGCAGTATATTCTTCCTGCTCTCCTAGAGAAAAGGAAACGAAAAATCCCAAACACCACCACACTGGCTTTTTTGAAACAAAACAGCAGTGAAAAACATTGTCAGTAATTTAATTATCTTTTAGGCTGACAGCTTTAGCTGTATTTAAAAATTACCAACTGAGGGCTTTACATTAAGCCTGCCAAAAAAGCAACAGCAGCTAACAGATGTGCTTTACTCTTCTTGGGCTCATCACCAGCGAGGTGCAGCTGCTGCTTTGACTTTGTCTTTTGTGGCTTGCTTTGAAATGTTGTCCTTTTTTATCACTATACACTAGCTTTATTACCTTGCTTTTTTCTAAAACCTAACATTTTTTTTGACAACATCATGCTGATGAGCTGCAAGAATGATGCTCTGTGGATCTTGTGGTATGTTAAAATTTTGCTAGTGGTGCAGAGGAGAGGTTTAGGCAATATACATATGTCTACAGGATGCAGCAGAGTGATGTTCGTTTTTAATTAATGGGACACTTCTCAATGAAAAGATGGCAGTTGTTTTATAACCAAGACAGGAATATCAGCTGGAACACACTGAATGTGTTCGTTCACCTTGGAAGAGAAATTAGGGTATTGCATTTGTTTTATTTAAACTGTGTTTAGGAGTATAAAGAGATGGCAACACTGGGAAAGTGATTTGGCTGGCAAAATTATTAAAGTGAACGTTCCTTAGATTGACATTATTCACATTTGAATAGAACGGATTAGACATAGAGAATTTTCACTGCTCTACCTCTTAGCACATCTGGTAATTACAACAGCATAAAATACAGAAGTGAAGATGGAATAAAGTTTCGTTAAAACATTTCTTATTTTTTTCCAGGAACAGGGGAAACATGCTGGAGGATAACTACTGGAGAATTTTTGCAAAGGACTCAACAGTTCCTTTTTTTCATTCTGTGGAATTATTATTATTTTTTTTTAATACTGTCAGAGATCTATACACGTAACAGCTTCAGACAAAGCTAGGTATTTTTATCTGGAAAGAACATTTTGTGGGTAATGAAAGGAGTAATTACAATTAGCTGAGATGCTGACATCCAATGGGGTAGGATTGTTATTTCATTTTACATCCTTAGCAAAAATGTACTTACTTTATTCTTAGCCAGAAAATGTGAGTCTCGTGCTGAGAACTAAGTGTGAGATTGAACATTGGCCACAGCTTTGAGTTAGGGAGTGGGTTAGTTAGGAATGAACAAGGAGATTTTGAGGGAGTTAGGAGCAGGGAGGAAGGGGAAAAGAGTTGATACAAATACTGAGAGCTGTGAGCACGTTCCTCCTCTCCTCTTCCATACACACTGTCTGACCCTATCTGTGGTGTAGGAGCAGTGCCAAGCGTCTGTTTTCCAGCCTTTCTTCCTATGTAGGAATCTCCTAATAGGAGCTGATCCTGAGTAGCAGACATGGGCAGGGGAAGAGGCGGGGGAAAAGGAGAATTAGAAGAATGGCCTGACAGCAGACAATCCGTCATCTTACCTCTTTTCCCACCCACAGTATAACCATTTAGATACAGCTCACCACTGTGTGGTTTTGTTACAATGGCCTCTTCCAGCTCACCCTTAGTTACCTTTCGCTTGTATCCAAGTTGCCATGCAGTTCTGCACACACAAGTGACTTATAACCCCGGAGTCTGTAAGACCTCAGGCTTGTCAGCCTCTAGTAAGCCAGAGGGGAGCAGGAAGGGAACCCTTCCATACTCTGTGCCCGCACAGGAGAGAAATGTAAAGCCTGGCTTGAGAGGCTATACTATATAATTAGTGTGTCAGTGGGACTGGGTTCTGAATATTGTGATGAAGTTTGGTATTGACCCAAGAAATAACCTATGAAAGATGAAAAAGACATATTAGATCATACAGTCTGTCCTCAGTGTTACTTCCTCTGTACCGATCACTTCTGTCCTTACTCCAGTCCATTTGACAAAAATCTAAATAACCCATCTTTCCAGTTCTGTCCTTTCAAGGTTAGTCCAAAGTCTTCATAGCTTTCACAAATTATGCATGAAATTTAAATTTTCTTTTGTTTTAACAAATAACTGGTCTTCATTACAGGTCATTACTTTTCATAAAGAACTTTAAACATAATTATCATGGAAATAAGAGGTGACTGCAAATTTGAAAGCCAGATGTTGCAAACCCATGTTCATAAAAGTAGGTTTTTATGAACTGTGTTTCAATGGCAATATTCACCTCATTAAGAGACACAGCATGAGTATGAGATATGAATACCACTGTGTTCATGTCCTGGTTTTGGCTGGGATGGAGTTGGTTTTCTTCCTGGTAGCCGGTATGGGGCTGTGTTCTGGGTTTAGGTTGAGAACAATGTCGATGATACGCTGATGTTTTGGTTCTTGCTAAGTACTTGCTAAGTGGTGCTCACACTGGTCAAGGACTTTTCAGCTTCCCATGCTCTGCCAGGGGCACGGGAGGCTGGGAGGGGCACAGCTGGGGCAGCTGACTCAGACTGGGTGGGGGCTATTCCATACCACGTGACGTCATGCTCAGTATATAAGCAGGGGAGTTGGCTGGGGAGGGGTTCGGTCGCTGCTTGGGGGACGTGCTGGGCATCGGTCGGCGGGTGGTGAGCAATTGTACAGTGTACCGCTTGCTTTGTATTACTACTGTTCTATTTTTTTTTTTATTATTTTACTTTAGTTATTAAACTGTTTTTATCTCAACCCACGAGTTTTCCCCTTTTGCCCTTCCGATCCTCTTCCCCATCCCGCCGGTGGGGGGGGTGAGCGAGCGGCTGCGTGGTGCTTAGTTGCTGGCTGGGGTTAAACCACGACAGTTCAATATTTAGATGGGCAGGAATCTAGGAGAATACTTAGCCTTAAATACAATGCAGAAGACGCCTTGATACACCTCAGAAGAATAATCTCTAGAACCACCTCACTGAATTTTGAGACACCTTGGGTGAATAACAGAAAATGCAGCTGGCAGGAGAGGTGGTGAGAGGAAGGGGGAAATGCCTAACTCTTGCTGCTTTTAGGCAAAATCCCCTTCAGCCTCTTCCTTTAGCTGTACCGTTTAAATGTGTGAACCTGAATTCTGGCCCACTTTTTTGTAGGTGTTTAACCTAGGACTAGGTGGAACCAATTTTAGATTGTCTCATACTGCTTTCTTCGATTGCTCCTAATGATAACTTACCTATAACTTAATGCGGTAGCTACTGTGAATTCCTGTTACAGGTGTCTAACTCTCCATGCAGGCACTTGGCTTCCAGGACTACAGAAATACAGATAAATTTCCAGCACTGTAGTATTGAGTGTTAGTACACTGACAGTCCTCTTTAGATCACCAAGATTTGAATTTGTCTTATAAAACTTTATTGCATTAAAGTTTTATTCTACTGTGGATAAAATTAACAGTGAAAATCCATCTTTTTCAGTCCTGTTGCATGATAGAAACAGTGCTTGGAACAGGGAAGTATACAAGAACATCTACCATATATAGCTATCCATTTCTTATCTCATATTAAATACTACATCATTAATTAGTTAGTCTAGGTGAAGAATGCTCACTTAATAATTTAGTTGACCTATTTGGTCACATTTTCTGCCTGTCAAAATACCACAAGCAGATTTCAGTTTTGCCATAAATAATTTATGAATGGCATTGGATATGTAACAAATGTATACACCGATAAAATGTATGGATTCATTGTGATTTATTTATTATGGCTACTCAGTACTTGATCTTTGATTTTTGAAACTTGAGCTGGCGTGATTTTGACTGTAGCTTGATATTTCACATAATGACTAGGTGAGATTAAGATTTACAGCTTAATCCCTCAAAACAGTACATGCAAATTGTTATCTTCAAGAGAATATAGTTAAGGGAAGAATTAGGCAAAAGGGATGCCAAAAATGGCAAACATTGAAATCCTCTTCTGAAAATTAAAAATTAAAATAATCTGATTTTGTTTTTTTCTTTTTTTAAAGAACAGTGCAACATTAGCACTAAGTGCTAACATCTTCACTTGATTATCACTCTCAGAGAACTGTTTTTTCTCTCTGGATGAACTGTAGTAAAATACATGGCAATTGTATTTTTGCCTAGGTGTACACAGTAGAGCAAGAAAAGGGGTTAACAAGAAACTTATTGGGCTTGTTTTATTGTTTCTGTGTCAAGACCTTGCTCAGAGTGTTTCCATCCAACATGTCATTCAATGCCTTCTTTTAAAAATAGCATCTCTTTTAAGCTTACATAAATCAGTCTCAGGAAGCATGTGTGCCTCAAGAATGTGACTACTGGATAGAGAAATGAAAGGATTTAAGCCTATCTCAATTATTTGCTTTAAAATCTAGCTGTCTGATTTTGAAAAACATCTCACCAAAAGAGGTATATTTATGAGCAGTAAGAGATTTAAATGCAGTGCAAATAGATCAATGATAATCTATGCTAGTTTCTCAAATATTTACCTTTTCCAAAAACACCCTTTGGTTTGCACCTTGTGCTGTTTCCATGTTACTTCATACTTTCCCTAGCTTTCCTCCCCACCTGAGGCTCCAGTGAGACATAGGTGCTCTTCATGAGCTTCCTCCAAGCCATGGCCCAACTGGTCACCCATGCCACTGGGAGGACGAAACTCCTGGGTGGATGTCCTGCCTCTGCCACCTCAGCTGCTGGCGTCTCTGAGCAGAGCATCACCACTGGGTGCCATCCACCCACTAGCCTGGCCCTAGGGGATAAAAGACAGCACTTAAGGCCATTTCTCCCTAACACAGAAATGATCCTGGACCTCTGCTCATTCTCCTCCTAGCAATGCTATCACTAGCCATTCTGGTCTCAGTTGCCTTCGCCTGTTTAACCCTTAACTATTTTCATCACAAATCCAAAACATAGCACCATACAGGCTACTATGAAGAAAATTAACTCTATCCCAGATAAAAGCAGTACAGTCCTCTTCAGGTCTAACTAACATTTTGCCCTCTCCTAGCTTCCTGGGATCATCATGCACCTTCCAAAACTCCACCCTGATTTTTAGCTTCTCACAGTCTACCTCTCTCCATTTCTCCTGAAGCCATATATAAAGGAATTGGTATATAACCTCATGTGAATAGGGCCTGAAAAGGATCTACACCATTTTTTCCTAACTAGTATTTACTATGCACTTGTTATAAATTAGCTTGGAGATAATTTTTCAATATAAAAAGAAAAGTCCCTGAACCTAGATGAAGGAGGGGAAAAAAAAAAAGAAAACATGAGGTGCACCTAACAGGAATACCGTGAAGTGGGATTTTTCTAATGGACTCATTCTACCTCATTTTAGGCAACACAACTGCCATGTGGCGTATGCTACAGATGGATAACATCACAACAGCAGTACACTTTTATAACTGGCAAACAAGTGTCTGGGTTTATTTAACAATCTAGCTAGCATAAACCAGATTTCTATTTATTATTGGAATAGTTGGTGCATATGATGTTGTTTCAAGGAAGTAGGGAATCTAAATCTCTGTGAAGCATTTGCAAATTTAAGGTACTCCTGCAGATATTGTTTCATCTTCCAGAAATTTTTAAAAGTGCTATTTTCATCTCTTATTAGTATACAGCATCCATTCACTCCCTATAGTAATACCCTGAGCCTATGATGGCTGCACCCCTGAGATATGAACAGGATTTGTCCCTTTGCATGTGTAATATGTGTATTGTGTATGTGTAAGAGAAAGAGAAAACTCACTCCTTTTTTTGTAAATATAATATGGAGCTAATTTTTGTTTATGTACAAACCATATTCAGTACTCACACAGATAATTCTGCTCTCCAGGTAAGCCTTTCATGATTATGTGCTACACTGCTGTTAGACATGTAAACAGCTGTTTGCTGTGCCAGGATGACTAACTGCTGAGGCTTTACATGTATCTTGAACAACCCTATTAGTCCCTGTTGGGACTTGAACATGATGGAGATGATAAAGCTCAGGACACCCGCCACTGGTAATGTAAGCACTTAGAAATGTTATTCATAGAAACGAGGGCTACATCTGTAGTAACAAGATGAACAGGAGCAGGTATGGTTTTGCTGACTGGCCAACAGCAGTCTGCAATGAATGATTGTTAGCATGTTCCCTGTTACGGCTTTGGCTCAGGCCAAAGACCACTCTCCCAGCAATGCCTGATTTAGGTTAGCATTGGCCAGGCATGGCTCCAGTAGGCAATACAGATAAAGCTACTCTATTTTGGGTAGGGAGAAATAGTTCAATAGTTTTTGTGTAACTCAGGGCCAGAAAACCAGCCGAGGGTATAGATGGAGCCAAAGGTGCCAGACATCTAAGCTCATTTGAGTGTTGGATTGGGTACCCGAATGGACAAAGCTCTCCTGTAGCTCTAATCATAAGTGCCAAGGTAGGGAGAAAACATGCTGATTACTGCTAATCCCATTGACATGCAGTCCTATGGAAAAAGACAGAACATACTCCGATGGCTAATTGCTGAAAATAGATACACTTAGATAAGATATGAGGATGTTTATAGCCACTGGAGCAAATCATTGAAAGAAATGGTAGGTTTTTCACATCCTAATGTCTCCAGATTAAGACATTTATGAAAAATCTGTGTTAGTCAAAAATTAAGTATGGGGCTGAGAACAAAAAATAACTGGTTGAAAATGAAGGATCTGTGGTGCATAGGGGCTAAAACTACAGGTCTGAATAGTGCTATGACTAAACCTTATAAATACACCAGTGAAAAAAAAAAAACATTATTATTCTTAATTTACCCATGGGGAAAACGAGCTGTATTGAAGTTATGTATCTGTCATGACACAGGACAATGGCAGAGTTTAAAGCCATGTGAAGCGGTCTCTGAAATTTAGTAGCAGGTGCCTTCTTCCAAAATTCATTGCCTGTCCTACTGGAAAAGAGCTGGAGAGCATAAGCAACTTAAGGGTTAAAGGCATTTTGATTTATTCCAATAAAAACCGGGATTTTTCCCCACGCACTTCCTGAAGATTATATACGGTGTTATTCTCTTTAGCAGTGCATGCATTCATGAATGATTAATGAAGTTTTATGTCCAAAATCACTGAGTAGTGGTATATTGCAAGTTCTACGGTGTGATCTGTTACCAGCAAATGTATCTTTTGGTGTTTCATTTGTTGGATATACTGTGCTGTGAACTGGATAATCCTTCCGATTTCCCCTCATCTAAAAATTACCAGTTAGGTGGGAGTGAGAACAAAATTTCACTGCATAAAATGGATATTGCTGTTAAGCACCTTGTTCCTTGTTTGTATGCTTGGTAGGTGAAGAGTGGGGGAGAGGATTTAGCTCTCATTTTCTGGCATTTTTCTTCTAGTAGTAAGGTATAATTTGCATAGCTTATCACTGCAGCTTTTTCAGCTGCTTTATTAATAGCCTTTTAAGGAAGCTAGCAATACTCATCTAAGTAGCTTTGTTTGGAAACCCTTGTCATGACTGAGTTTTAGAAGCTGAAAGAAAAGGATGAGTCACAGCAAGCTTCAGGATGTGAGTGATCCTGCAGCAAAGATGAATGAAAGAGTATAGGGGTTAATAAAAACTAATTTTTTTTTGAGACTGTAACGCCTGCCTGTGAGTGTGAGAAGTTAAAGAAATCATAGAATCATAGAATCATAGAATACCAGGTGGGAAGGGACCTCAAGGATCATCTGGTCCAACCTTTCTTGGCAAAAACATGGTCTAGACCAGATGGCCCAGCACCCTGTCCAGCCGAATCTTAAAAATGTCCAATGTTGGGGAATCCACCACTTTCCTGGGGAGATTATTCCAATGGCTGATTGTTCTCATTGTGAAAAAGTTTCTTCTTGCATCCAATCAGAATCTCCCCAGGAGTAACTTGTAGCCATTACCCCTCCTCTTTTCCATGTGACTCCTTGTAAAAAGGGAGTCTCCATCTTCTTTGTAGCCACCCTTTAAATACTGGAACATGGTGATAAGGTCTCCCCTAAGCCTTCTTTTCTCAAGGCTGAATAAACCCAGTTTTCTCAGCCTTTCCTCATATAGCAGGCTTCCCAGTCCTTTGATCACCTTGGTGGCCCTTCTCTGGACCCTCTCCAGCCTGTCCACATCTTTTTGTATAGCAGGGACCAAAACTGAACACAGTATTCCAGATATGGCCTGACAAGCACTGAGTAGAGTGGGATAATGACTACTTTATCTCTGCTGGTGATGCCCTTGTTGATGCAACCCAGCATCCTGTTGGCTTTCTTTGCCGTCTTTGCTGCTTGCTCATATTGGGCTTGTCCACCATGACCCCCAGGTCCCTTTCCACAGAGCTGCCCCCCAGCTGGGTAGATCCCAGCCTGTGTTGCACTCCTGGATTATGTTTTCACAGGTGAAGACCTTTACGCTTGCCCTTGTTGAACTTCATAAGGTTCTTGTTAGCCCACTCTTCCAGCCTATCCAGATCTTCCTGCAGAGTGGCTCTCCCTTCCAAAGTATCTGCTTCCCCACTCAGTTTGGTATCATCAGCAAACTTCATCAGGGTACACTTGATCCCATCATCCAGGTCACTTATGAAGATATTAAGCAGCATTGGGCCCAATATCGATCCCCGGGGAACCCCAGTTGTGACAGGTTGCCAGTTTGAAAAGGAGCTATTTTCCACCACACTCTGGGTGCAGCCTGTCAGGCAGTTCCCCACCCACGGCACAGACCACTTGTCTAGACCATAACGCGTCAGTTTCACTAGGAGGAGTCTGTGGGAAACCATATCGCAAGCCTTGGAGAAATCCAGGTAGACAATGTCCACTCTTGCCGCACATCCACCAAGCAGGTTACTTTGTCGTAGAAGGAGATCGGGTTTGTCAAACACGATTTGCCCTGGTGAATCCATACTGGCTTTTCCCAGTCATGTGTTTATTGGGTTTGTGTGGCAAGGTTTTGGCAGCAGGGGGGCTACAGGGGTGGCTTCTGTGAGAAGCTGCTAGAAGCTTCCCCTGTGTCCGATAGAGCCAATGATAGCCAGCTCCAAGACAAACCCGCCACTGGCCCAGGACAAGCCCATCAGCGACAGTAGTAGCACCTCTGGGATAACATATTTAAGAAGGGGGAAAAAAACAAACCTGTGAAACTGCAGCCAGAGAGAAGAGTGAGCATATGTGAGAGGAACAACTCTGCAGACACCAAGGTCAGTGAAGAAGGAGGGGGAGGAGGTGGCCCAGGCAACAGAGCAGAGATTCCCCTGCAGCCCCTGGTGAAGACCATGGTGAGGCAGGCTGTCCCCCTGCAGCCCACGGAGGACACCATGGTGGAGCTGGTGGATGCCTGAAGGAGTCTGTGACCCCATGTGAAGCCTGTGTTGGAGCAGGATCCTGGCAGGACCTGTGGACCCATGGAGAGAGGAGCCCACGCTGGAGCAGGTTTGCTGGCAGGACTTGTGACCCCGTGGGAGACCCATGCTGGAGCAGTCTGTTCCTGAAGGACTGCACCCCATGGAAGGGGCCTACACTGGAGCAGTTTGTGAAGAACTGCAGCCTGTGGGAAGGACTCATGTTGGAGAAGTTTGTGGAGGACTGCCTCCTGTGGGAGGGACCCCACACTGGAGCAGGGGAAGAGCGTGAGGAGTCCTCCTCCTGAGCAGGAAGAAACAGCAGAGACAACGTGTGATGAACTGACCACAACCCCCATTCACCGTCCACCTGTGCCACTCAGAGGGAGGAGGTAGAGAAATCAGGAATAAAGTTAACCCCAAGAAGAACGGAGGGGTGGGAGGAAAGTATTTTTAAGATTTGGGTTTTAGTTCTCGTTACCTTACTCTGATTGGATTGGTAATAAATTAAACTAATTTCCCCAAGTTGAGTCTCTTTTGCCCATGACAGTAATTGGTGAATGATCTCTCCCTGCCCTTATCTCAACCCACAAGCCTTTTGTTATATTTTCTCTCCCCTGTCCAGCTGAGGAGGGGGAGTGATAGAGCAGATTTGGTGGGCACCTGGCACCCAGCCAAGGTCAACCCACCACAACCGGCTTCATTTGACTTCTGATAGCCCCCAGGGGAATTCATTCCATAACTTTCCCAGGGACCGAAGTAAGACTGATGCACCTACAATTTCCTGGATCCTCCTTTAAAGACCTTCTTGTAGATGGGGGTGACATTAGCCTTCTTCTAGTCTTCTGGAATGTCCCCCAATCTCCACGACTTCTCAAAGATTATGGAGAGTGGCCTCACAACAACGTCAGCCAGCTCTCTTAAGAACCTCAGGTGGATATTGTCAGAGCCCGTCAATTTGTAGGGGTCAAGCTCCTTTAACAGTTCACATACCAACTTGTCCTTCACTGGCAGTGGGTCTGTGTTTGCATCAACCCGGATTTTTATTCCCAAGACCTGGGGCCCAACAGTGTTGGTAAAGACAGAGGTGAAGAAAGTGTTGAGAACCTCTGCCTTTTCAATGTTGTTGGTGACTGATTCACCTCTCCTGTTTCTGCTTGTTTATGTACCTGAAGAACCCTTTCTTGTAGTTTTTGACATCTCTGGCCAATTTCAATTAGAGCTGATCTTTTGCTTTTCTAACTGCATTTCTGCACACCCTGGCAATGCCCTTGTAGTTCTCAACAGGTATTCGTCTGCTTTTCCATCTCTGGTACAGTTCTCATTTGGTTTTGAGTAGACTCAGAAGCTCACAGTTAAGCCAAGGGTGTCTCTTGCTCTGCCTAGTTCCCTTACCTTTAAAGGGGATTAACTGTTTCTGTGCTTCCAGGAGAGTGTTCTTGAAAAACTCCCAGCACTTGCTAGCTCCTTTATCCTCCATGGAAGCTTCCCACGGAATCCTTCCCAATTGAGCTCTGGGCGAGCAGAAGTTTGCTCTTCTAAAATGAAATGGCAGTCTTGTATTTAAGTTATTAGTGATCATAGAGTCATAGAATGGTTTGGGTTCGAAGGGAACTTGAAGATCATCTAGTTCCAAATCCCCTGCCATGGGCAGGGACACCTTCCACTAGACCAGGTTGCTCAAAGCCCCATCCAACCTGGCCTTGAACACTTCCAGGGATGGGGCATCCACAGCTTCTCTGGACGACCTGTTCCAGTGCCTCACCCCCCTCACAGTGAAGATTTTCTTTCTTATATCTAATCTAAATCTACCCTCTTTCAGTTTAAAGCCATTACCCCTTGTCCTATCACTATGCACCCTTGTAAAAAGTCCCTCTCCAGCTTTCTTGTAGGCCCCTTTCAGGTACTGGAACGCTGCTATAAGGTCTCCCCAGAACCTTCTCTTCTCCAGGCTGAACCCCAGCTCTCTCAGCCTGTCCTCATAGGAGAGGTGCTCCAGCCCTCTGATCATCTTCATGGCCCTCCTCTGGACTCAGTCCAACAGGTCCATGTTACTCTTATGTTGGGTGCCCCAGAGTTGAATGCAGGACTCCAGGTGGGGTCTCATGAGAGTGGAGTAGAGGGGGAGAATCACCTCCCTCAACCTGCTGGCCATGCTTCTTTTGATGCAGCCCAGGATATGGTCAGCTTTCTGGGATGCAAGCATACATTGCTGGGTCATGTTGAGCTTCTCATCAATCAACACCCCCAAGTCCTTCTCCTCAGGGCTGCTTTCAATCCATTCTCCACCCAGCCTGTATTTGTGTTTGGGATTGCCTGACCCATGTGCAGGACCTTGCACTTGGCCTTGTTGAACTTCATGAGGGTAGCACGGGCCCACCTCTCCAGCCTGTCAAGTTCCCTCTGGATGGCTTCCCTACCCTCCGGCATGTCAACTGCACCACACAGCTTGGTGTTGTCATCAAACTTGCTGAGGGTGCACTCAATTCCACTGTCCATGTCACCAAAAAAGATGTTAAACAGCGCCTGTCCCAATACCGACCCCTGAGGCATGCCACTCGTCACTGGTCTCCACTTGAACACTGAGCTGTTGACCGCAGCTCTTTGAGTGTGACCATCCAGCTAATTCCTTGTCCACTGAGTGGTCAAATCCATGTCTCTCTGATTTAGAGACAAAGATGTCGTGTGGGACAGTGTCAAGTCCAGGTAGATGACGTCAGTTGCTCTTCCCTTATCTACCAGTGCTATGACCCTGTTGTAGAAGGCCACCAAATTTGTCAGACACGATTTGCTCTTAGTGAAGCCCTGTTGGCTGTCTCCAATCACATCCTTATTTTCCATGTGTCTTAGCATAGTTTCCAGGAGGATCTGCTCCATGATCTTGCTGGGCACAGAGGTGAGGCTGACTGGCCTGTAGTTCCCTGGGTTTTCCTTTTTTCCCTTTTTTAAAAATGGGGGTTATGTTTCCCCTTTTCCAGTCAGCAGGATTTTCACCGGACTGCCATGACTTCTCAAATATGATGGATAGTGGTTTAGCAACTTCATCTGCCAGTTCCTTCAGGACCAGTGGATGCATCTCATCAGGTCCCATGGACTTGTGTGCCTTCAGGTTCCTTAGATGGTCTCAAACCTGATCTTGTCCTACAGTCAGCAGTTCTTCATTCTCCCAGTTCCTGCCTTTGCTTTCTGCGACTTGCACAGTGTGGCTTGAGCACTTGCCAAAGACTGAGGCAAAAAAATCATTGAGTACCTCAGCCTTCTCCATATCCCGGGTAACTAGGTCTCCCATTTCCTTCCGGAGAGGGCCCACATTTTCCCTAGTCTGCCTTTTTATCACTGATGTACCTATAGAAGCTTTCCTTGTTGCTTTTTATGTTCCTGGCCAGATTTAATTCTATCAGGGCTTTAGCTTTCCTAACTTGATCTCTGGCTGCTCAGACAATTTCTCTGTATTCCTCCCAGGCTACCTGTCTTTGCTTCCACCCTCTGATGATGTGACATACCATCCTTGAGTGGTTTTATTCTATTGCCATAAACACCATTGCAGAAGCGCATTAAAAAGATGCTGCTTAACTCACTAATTTTAAAATTAGAAAATGTCAATATGGTTTCCCTCCCAAGAATGTCAAAAGTCTGGAGCAAACATTGGAAACACTCAAAAGAAGGTAACAAAAATACGCTCCAGAGGAAGTGTCAGGCAATCTGAGTATAAAGGTGAATGTGACATGCAGGTAATGTGAATATGTAAAAAAAGGGGGGGGGGAATGAATAAACAAACTAGAAAGTTATAAATACATCCAATTGAGACTGGCCTGAGTTACAAGTTAAAGCAGGAATGAGCACATCTGACTTCCTGCAGGTCCACAATTGTGTTTCTTGGACACCTACTCTGCCTTATAATGAATGTAATAGTCTGCAGAAGAGTTTGTTCTTTAAACAAGCAGTCAGACCAAAAGTTTGTACTGTCTACATATGGTAGTATGTACCAACTGCTTGTGCCGTTGTGCTTTGTTTTTTGCAGATAGAAGAGACAAGAGGGCAGAAGGGGAGTTCATAAATGGCAACACAGCAGTCTGGTGTAAGATGGATTTGAAAAATGTATTCACTGTAAATTAAAATGATAAAATTGGCCGAGTTCAGGGAGTCATTAATGACTAAAGTACAGCAGAAGTTAATTATAATCTTTAGCTGAATTTATACAAAATAAGTGATTTCTGAACTAGAGAAACAGATTAAATAATGTTTATACAAAGCATGTACAGCATATCTTGACAAGAAATGAATGTCCGTTTTAAACTTATTACTTCTATGGTGTTATTCATTTTCTTAACAACATTAAAACCCAACTGAAAACTACCTGGGAATTTTTTATGAAAAAATCTGGGGAAAAAAAACCCAAACAACCAAAACCACTTAATGAATATGAGACAATTTTCTTGTGTTTAATAACCAAAAATGGTACTACACAAAAGAGAAAATGGGAAAAGGGGAACCTCAAGAATGAATCTGGTAGATGTTTTAGATGGTTCCAATGGGAAAAATAAGGTGGAGGGAAGAAAAAAAAACTACTGAAATTGTAATTCAGGACCTTACATGGTACATATAAAACCCAGAGCAGGACTGAATTTTTATATGTAACTTTAGACTTCAATGTTGCAAACTCCAGCACCCTGGCAAAGCATGTACCCATTATCATCAAATTCCATAAATAACAGTTTTGGGCTGTTTTGGTTTTTTTTTTTCAGGAATAGATATTTTCTGGGGGAAGAATCTTCCCTAAAGTCCATGTAATGGTGAATTAAAAGTTTTTCAATAAAATCCTGATGTGCTTTCTAGATAATCTTTTCTTTGTAAGCAAAAAGCAATAGAAAATTTTTGACTAGTTAAGAATTCAGGTATTTTAGATTTGCAAAAATAAACTAAACTAATGCATGTTTTGAATGTGATGGTCTAGCTAAAACAATATGAGATATGCTTCACATTTGTGATTTGGAGATACCAAAATAGAATCAGTCTTCAGCCCAGTATAGGTGAATCTTTTTCCTGAAGTCTTTCAGTGTCGGGTTGATGCAGAAGTTACAGCAAGCTGACTGACTAAAAGGATATGGAGCTGTTCTTTAAGTACTCAGTTAGCCCTCAAGTGGTTTGGATCAGGCCTTTATGTAGTTTAATGAAAAATAGGTAGCACATTTCATAATGAGATTTGCAAATGCTTGTTCCTCATTAAAAAGAAAAACAAAGCCAAACTAAAACAAAACCTAAACCAGTGTCTGTCAGGAAAAGGTCATTCACAGATAATTGTTGAGAGTTATTCTGTGCAGAATACCGTCTTTCAAACTGTGTGATTCTTGACTGTACACTTGTTCAAAAAAGGTCACCGTTATTTTCTTCTGTTGCCACAGTAATGGATAAATTGTATTTTCTTACTTTTATCTCCCCCCAGAACAATCACAGTATTTTACTGAAACTTCTCCAAGAAAACTATATACTTTGGCAAACATCAAGGATGGAGAACACTAATATAAAGATTAAAAAAAAAAAAAAAAGAAACAAACACATGACTCAAAATGAGTGATTGTCATGGGTAGCTACCTTTTTTTTTTTTTAATAATAAATCGTGTTTTAACTAGGGCATGAGGACATAGCACTGTTAAGAAACTGTTGAACTATGTTATCTTAAATCCTGCCTTAAATGAAGATGAGGAACCCAAGTTCTGCTTACAATGTCATCACATATTTTCCCACATTGGCCATATAGATAAATACATAATCTTTGCTTTTCTGGATGGTCCATAGCTTCCCCTGATCCTTGACTACATATACGAAAGCATATGTTGAAGTGCGCTGAGTTGGAAAGACAGATATTAGCTTAATTTCCATGGTAATCCAGGTCCAAGAAGACAGTTGCCTAGGAAAGTCTAAACTTTTGTGTTCTTCGTCATGATCTTGAATGTGACTATAAGAACCAATACAAGACATGCAAAGCTGGTGATGGATTACTTAAGATCTTGTTACATCACATATGTAACCAAGAAGAAAAAGATGTTTGGTCTGGAGGGATTTAAATCCATATCATTCAAAGAGAGTTCTTTTTACATCCAGAAGAGTTCTCTTAGTGCTAAGCCATTGGAGAGCCATCACATAAGCATTTTCACAAGTGAAGTATACTTGAAGCTTATGTAGCTAAGTGCACAGGATATATGGAAGTCAGGACATAAAAAGGACTTACAGTGACTAGAATGCAATGATGGTGTTTGCAGTTAGTTACTATTTTGATTTCTGTTCTTGCAACTGTTTTTGTTTACTTTTATTCTTTTAATCCAATAACAAATTAGTATAAAAGGCACATTCTAAGGACAAACATTTTGTTGACACCCATTTTCTTTTTAAGAATACCTCTTCTTTCAGTGAAAATCAGGTTTATGACACCTGGTCTCTTTCAGGAAGATCATGGATCTTGCAACCTTGTATCTGAGTTGCATATTGTTTAGTGAAGAGTATGACCTAGAAATGCTAGAACATAAGGAGAAAAGTACTTTCTTAGGAAGCAGAAGCAATAAATTCAAGCCTGCTTAGACTGAGGATACTCTGAAATTACAGTTCTCTCATTCCTGGCAAGTATTGTAAACAGTAGGATACTGTAGAACAGTAAGAACACATTTTCTACACATCATCTTCCTTTTATTAGAGCCAACCTTACTCTTCTAGGTGTTGATTCTAAGAAAAGGATCAGACAGCCTGGATGCAAAGCCTAGGTGGAGAATGCCTGATATTTCCTCCTGATTTCTTACACACTTAGTGAAAAGAGGAAGAATTAAATTTATTTTTCCCATTTTGTTTACTCAGCTTTTTCTTCCCTCATTGCCATGCAAAATAGAAACTCTGATCTACCCTACTATGACAATTAAGAGAAGTTTATATTTTATACAACTGGACTCTTCAGTTCTCAGGATGGGGAGTTCTCTTGTTCACATCTGCAGTACTGTGCTTTGTTTTAATAGTTTGGGAGTGTTTGTGTGATTTTCTGGAAGAAATTAGTGAGATAGATACAATAGCTGGGTTTCATCACACCTCATTTCTGATGTGCAGCATGTAAAGTTCCATGGCTGAACTAATCACCTTAAATCCACCTTATGATCAGTAGAAAAAAATAATAATTTCTAGGACTTGATGCCGACTCATGTTTACTCTGCTGTCCATCTCTGCAGCAGAGCTGCTCCCCAGCCAGTCCATCCCCAGCCTTTTTCATTACAAGAGTTTCTTTCTTCCCAGGTGCAGGACTTTTTGCCTGAATTCTTGCTGAATTTCATGAACCCATTCCTCCAGCCTGTCTAGGTCTCTCTAAATGGCATCTCTGCTCTCAAGCATATTGATTACCTAATCCTCAAGCTATTATACATTTGTATTTATTATATTATCATAATCTACATTCACATATTTTAATTCATCTCTCATAAGAAAGGAAGGAAGTTAGGAAGGAAGCAAGCAAGACAGTCTAGACCTCAAAACTGAGAAAAGTAGTATTTCAAGCTACTGAAGTTTCGAAACATTTTTTTTCTTTGTAGTGGTATGACCATAGTCTTTCAGTGTTTAGCAACACAGTGAGCCTGACCTAAAGATGCAGGGTGCTGTTTATCTTTCTGTTCCTGATTATGATCTTTTTCATAACATTTAATAAAAAACCCTGCTAGCATCTAGTAAAGATTCCTAGCATCTATTCAGAAAAAAAACAGTCCCCTGGTGGTTAAGAATTTCATCTGAAACATCAAAATCTAGGTCTAAATTCCAAGACTGAGGGTAGATTGACCCTATTGACTGAAACATGGTGTTTGAGTATTTGTGCCTGCTTAGACAGCAAAATAATTAAGTTGTAGGTGCACAAAGTTCCAAATAGTCTAGATATTCTAGGCCATGCAGATTTCTATGCTCATTGCAGAAGACTGTTGATGTCAAAATTTCCTTTGATGCCTCTACTGTGTAGCTATATCATCAGCTGGACAAACTAGGGATTCAGAAAGATGCCTACTAATCCTAATGTGAAAGCTCTAAATGCTATCTGTTCTGAAATCTATCCTTTCCTTCTTAAATGTTTTCTCTTAGGAAAAGATCTTTCAACATATGCAGAACAAAAACACATTTCAGAATGTCATTTTTTTAAAATGAAGCAGATTTTCTGCTTTGTAGCCAGTTCTACCTATAAATATCACTACATAGCTTCCAGTAGTTTAGCTCCTCAAATCCTTTTATTTCCCAGATTGCCTGCTGAAGTGATATGGTGTATATAATACAGACCCAAAAATAACTGATATAATTTAACTGATGTTATTTTAGCTGATTTTGCAAATCAGCACAAATTAATTTACTGTGATTATTTCTAGTAAAATAGATGAAATAATAGATTAATCTCTTTTTCCCTAACACTTAATTTCCCTGAAGAGACCAGCTGGGACTGAGAAAAATCATTTAACATATATAAAGAAATGTTCAAGATGACTATATTATTTGTTGCTCCTCCAGTGGGCTAATGAACTGTTTCTGATGTAAACTTAAGACACTGGACCTACATGTGAAAGCTTCAAAATCTTTGGCCTTTGGATGTAGGGAATGAGGGACTTTTTGCTACTTCTTCAGAGATTTGGTTCATGGATTTCTTGCAATACAAAACAGACAGTGATCTGAACTCCTGTGAAAATGCACATAGACTTCCTGCCAAAGCTTAATAAAGCATTGCCGTCTGATGGTTCTACTATTTGTAAACTACTGGACTTGAGGGAGAAAGAGGTCTGGGGGAAACTTGCGTGAGAGGTGAAATTCTGTACTAATCACAAGTCCTGCTGTGCAGACTGAGGAACTCTTCATAGGAATATAGCAGCATGAACTTTTTATCCAGCAAAATGTAGAGCTACTTATACTGGCAAACCCATGGGTCTGAGATAAGCTACCATGAAAGCTTTAATAAATATCCACAGACAGGTGTTTGGAGATTACAGCTGTGATATGAATTTACAAGGTGGTTAATAGCTGCAACACTATAGTGGAAGGCTAAATGACCTAAACTAGAAGCCTAACTTTTAAATTACTGGAGTTATCTGAGTGAACCATAGCCATAACTCTTTTCTACCCATATAAACATCTGCTGAGCCAGGGACAGCACATGCTGTGGCTAGCTTAAATATATGGGTTCACTTATAAATGTTCTCATTGGCCATCTAGCTGCTGCCAAAACAAATGTAAAGTGGCTGAGGTTTGCCTGAGCTGCCCTCAGAAGGCACAGCCCACACATTGTCAAAATCAATGAAATTACACCAAAGCGCAACAAGTAACAGAGAGACGAGTCGGTCAAGTAGTGCTCTGTTTCCCAAGAATGGCCCTACTTCTCCAGTAACTCTCAGAAAAGCTGCTTCAAGTTTTCAAAGCAGTGTAAGCAAAACTGAATTTTGCCACCTCAAGGATGAAGAGCTGCCATAGGTAAAAGGAAGGGGCTGAAGAGGGATAAAACATCCTGGTAGTGGGCAGGGAGCTGCAAGGAAGGAAAACCTTAAAGATTCAGGTGGTTCTGTCAGTAGCTGCTGCTGCTGCTAGGTGGAAATATTCTCTTTGATTACCTGTGCACTTTCTGCTTTACCACACCTTCTGATTTCACCCTCAGCTGTGGGGAATCAGTGTTGTAAGGCATAGTGGGTCACCGGCACCAGCTGGTTTGTCTCTAGGTATTCGGTTGCTTACATTGCTACTGCTTAGTACCAGGTTTGATTCCCAGTATGATTGCATAGCCTTACAGAAGCTAAAGCTTTGTTCACTAAAATTGAGTTTTGCATGTCTGGAGGACAAAACAGATTAGAGAACTCACTGTGTGATTGGTATGGTTTAGCCCTTTGCTGCAAAATTTCACACTACCGCTGTGTCACGCTCCTTTTTAATTGAAAGTAGATATAATTTTTAGAGGGAAGTATTTGTTTAATTGCAGCTTTTCCAACTCTCCTTGGACTCTCTTTTTTTTTTTTTTTTTGAGGTACAACCAGATGAATGGCATCATCTCTCATAAGAAAGGAAGGAAGTTAGGAAGGAAGCAAGCAAGACAGTCTAGACCTCAAAACTGAGAAAAGTAGTACTTCAAGTATTTCAGTGATGATGACCCCGACTTTACACCATGCTCATCATGATACACAGTGTCAGCTTGAGTGGTATAATTAATGCGACATGACCTTATGCCATACTGAATGTCACAGCAACATCTTGTTTTTTCCCCTTCATTCCAGGAATAACTGTCAGAAATCATTTTTTATTGTGTCAACTACCCAAACACTTACATCCACAATGGTATGTGTTATAAAACACCTTATCTTCAAACAACCTGGCAGTTAACCCCTGGAGTATTTTCTCTAGTGTTTTCCCAAAAGACTGTATTTTATTTACCTCACTAAGTTGCACAGTTTAGTGCCAGTAACAAGCGCTCCTGATTATTTAACCAATCTGTACCATACACTAGGCTTCTATGTTTTGCTTTCATTTTCT
Source organism: Theristicus caerulescens (assembly GCA_020745775.1). NCBI lineage: Eukaryota > Metazoa > Chordata > Aves > Pelecaniformes > Threskiornithidae > Theristicus > Theristicus caerulescens. The sequence goes on from CM036561.1 coordinate 14,755,378, forward strand.
TCTGACCAGTCCAGAAGATTTGGAATATTCTTTCTTGGTGGATAATGATTTCAGGATGCTTGTTCTCCAGATCAAGCTGATGTTTAAAGCAAATTTCTTTTTCAATATCCATGTGACTGCCTTTGCTCGGTATATGGGAAATGATTGTTGACAACCCTGTGAGGTCCTGAGTGGATAAGCAGAGCAGTGCATGGACTCAAGAGCCATCCTGCAGGTCTCCAGGAACAATTTGATCAAAGCTGTGGGGAAAAAAGCCTTCCATTTTAATTTAAACCTTTCATTGGAAGAGGGTAAGGTTTTTTTGTCAGATATTAGTATAAATTATTATAGTCAATGAAACTTTGGTGGTTTGCGTCCCCTGAACATCTGTTTTGGCTGAGCTCAGGCAAACTGCTCACATTAGTATTAGCCAGCTGATGATTACCTTACTTCTGTGCTACAAAGATTTTCTTTTCTGCCAACTGATGATACTTCAAGTACTTGCTGCAAATATTTGGCTTTCATCGCGCCACTGAAATAATGTCCCCCACTGTAATAATATTCCTATTTTGGGACCCAGTACAACTCCCATTAGAGCTATTTATTGAATTAGAGGAGAACTGAAGTAATATTCTCATGGTGACCTTTTGCTCTAGAGTACAGTGAGCTGATGTCTGTCACCCTTCAATTCATTTATTGCTAAGATGCTCCTGTTGAGTTTGCTTTAGTGTTGTTAGTGTAAAGTAGCACCCAGCTTATTCAGGAATTGGTCCTTCCAATGTATAAGGAATTTAGCCCTTCACTGCATAAATGAACTAGTCTGGAAAACTTAAGATCATATATTTTGTTCATTTTTGAACGAGGAAAGAAAATAATTCAGTTTTCCTTAACTAAAACGATACAAATTTCTGTTAACAAATTCACCTTTGATACAAAGAAAGGTAAAGGGATTTCACCATACTGCCCAACTTTGGAAACCTTGACTTATTTACCTTAATTTAGGACAAGAGTCCTCCTAGGCTGTCTGTATAGTCACAGGAGAAAGGTGGACTCCCTCTTAAGCATGACTCCTTGTAAAAGATTACCTCCTGTGTTTTCAGTCAGCCTTTGGATGAACCCCTCATTCTTTCTTGACTCTGCTAATGACCCTGCTAATGACCTCACAGAAAAAAATGAAAGAAAAATTGTAAGAAATACCAAACACAGCCTGATCCTTCCCCAATATACTCGCCAGCTCCTAGCAGTAGTGTTTTAGGTAGCTGCTGAACTGGAGTTTTAATTTGGATCACTAATAGAGTCTGAAATAGTTCTATACATTGGTTTTGCTTTTTTTTTTTTTTGGTAGTTTTTTAGTGCTGGTCTATCCTTTAAGAAATATTGTATACAGGGTTCAGGATGCAGCTGTACACAATGAAAATATTTTCTGTTTTGCTCTCAATTTCTTTGCTAATAATTTCTTAACTTTATATTTCCTTTTTTACTTCTGTTAAGCAGGCATTTCCTTAGAAATATCTACAATGACTCCAGAAATCTGTTTTCTAAGTGATAATAGCTCATTTAGAACCTATCATTTTATATACAGTTTTTCCCATGCTTTGCATTTGTCCACACTGAACCTTTTATTTATTTTATTACTCATTCACTTCTGTAACTCTGTAATCAGCATTAGCATTGACTTTCTTGAATAACTCTGTACCATCAGCAAACTTTGTCACCTCACTGTTCATGTCCTTAACTGAATTATTTTTATTGATACAATGAACCAATGTCCTAATTCCAGTAACCTTCTTCCTTTGTGATTATTGGTATTTTTTTAGGCTTGAACTTATTTTCTTTTTTTAATCAGTTACTGATCTATAAGTGAAACTTGTTTCTTACCAATGATAATTATTTTTTCTAAGAGCCTTCTGACAAGAATATGGTCAAAAGATTGTAAAAGCCTTGTGTATGCAAGTCTGAATGGACCACCCATATTCATGAGCTATTTCACTTCTTCACAGCAATCTAATAGCTCTGTGAGGCACACCTTTCCTCTGTAAGAAAGGTGTTTAATTATTGATATTGAACTCTGTATGTCATATTTCTCCATGTATCTCTTCATACTTCTTCAATTGTTTATCCCTGCATCATCCCCCAAAGCTTTTCTTAAAGGTCATTTTCTTATTTTATTACCAAATCCAGCTACCAGCAAGTAATAGTTACCTATCATCGTTAGTGCTTTAAATGTATAAATATGAAGTATTTAATCATAATTAAGTTAATTTAGAACTCTTGAATGATTCCATGTGGTCCTTGAAATTTGTTTCTTTTCTTTTCAGGGCATTGACCACCTCTCTAGGAAGCCTGTTCAAGTGTTTGACCACCCTCTCAGTAAAGAAATGCCTCCTAATGTTCAGTCTAAACCTCCCCTGGTGCAGCTTTGAACCATTCCCACACATCCTATCACTGGATACCAGGGAGAAGAAATCAGCACTTCCTCCTCCGTTTTGTTTTCATCTTTGTTTAATAAGGTAAGGAAAAGTAATTTGAAGAAAAATAGCTAAGAAAAAGACAAATCTATACTAACTGAGCAATCATCAGTCAAAAATGAAAAGGGTGTACTCCAACCTTAAAGCCATTGTATGTGTGAATATAATGCATTTATAGCCAAATATATGTACCTTCATGTGTACATATACATGAAATGGATTCCAAAAGGATCTTTACAGGGCTGAGTTTCTTCTTAATTAGGGTAAGAAATTTCAACAATATCCAGTTGCAGGATGTTATTATTTTTTTTTTATTTAACTCCAAAACCAAGAACTTCTATTATCCTCTCTCCCAACAACAACTCATTCTTTAAAAGGCCTTAAATAATCCTATTTTAAGTTTATACAAGAATTTAAAAGTGAGAACATAATTTTGAGTATGGATGTCTAACGTGCCTCAGCAAATAAGGATGAGGCTGCTATCATTGTGCTGTAATCAACATTTCTGATGTTTACTCAGGCAGTATAATTGTGATTTATTGTCTCTTTATTTTTGTCACGTCATCTCCTAAAAATGAAAATAAAGTAAGCGGTTCGTGCCAGAAGTTGGCAGTGAATGACCATAAACAGAGAATTACAATGCTCCTCAAAAACAAAATTTTAACACAAAATCAAACCTGTTATTGTACAGAATACAAACATGACATTTTTCCAGATACCTAGAACCTACAGATTTAGGAGTGGCAGCTGTTAAACAAACAAGTAGCAAATGTGTGAAGTGTCATTTATCACTTAAGAAGGCATGCACAGAGCAATGAATTTAAATTATTAGCGACCAGCTACAGCTGAACATTAAAAAAAAATAAATAGGAGGGAGACAGAGACAGAGAGGGGGGAAAAAAAGAAAGAATGAAAGAGCATAAGAGAGAACAATGTGCTGCTTTCCAGGAGCAGTATATAACTATACCAAACATAGATATGGGGATATTGTCTCCATTTATTTTCACTTCTTTTCTTTAGAAAAAAAACATGGCTTGTTGCCAGTGTTATTTTCCCCACTTGCAACTGCCCTTTTGGGTTTTTCTGTATGTTGTTTTGCTCCCCTGCTTAGTGTTATGACTTGTAATCCTCCATTCAAGGACTGCCATGGACTGATGGTCAGCTACACAGCAACCTGTTGCTTCTTGTCTGAAACGAGACTGTGATGTCCTCAGGATGCTTCCTCATGCTTTGTATTTTGTGTCAGCATAGAATGGCCCTGTGCCATTTGCAAATACTAGTGTAATGGAGGCAATGAATGATAACAAAAGTTTCAGGTAGTTAGAAAGAGAAAATTAGGGGAGGGATAAATCATCCTCTTCTTGAAGACTTCTCTCCATAGCTTGATGGTTAAAGCAGGAGAGATAGATTAATTCATACTTGCTGGAGCAGGCTTCTAAACCAGTTGACAGTAGAGGCATTGTGGATCAAGAGCATGACGACTCAGGCTTACAGGATCTGCTGTTCTTCACAGTGGTGTCTGCTTGAAACATGTATTTTCTTTGCCCTTTCCTGCAGTAGCTCATGTTTTTACTCTCTGTCAAGACACACTAGTTACTTTCCTGGTCTTGCGCTCTATTAATAAATAGCTTTCAAAATGATTCTAGAAATAGACCTGTTGGGAAGATGCTTAATGTGAATAATCCTGAATTGCAGCTTTCAGAGAAAAAAGGAAAAAAAATCTTCCAGAAGATTCCTGTTTTCTTTATATATTCTTTTATGTACATTTTTCTATTTTCATCCATCTCCAACAAAAAGTTAAGAGAAACACTCAAAACATAGCATACAATTCATTCAGGTAGATACCAAGGGCCTTACAAAAATAGTGATCCTTTACTGTGCCATTTTGTTAGGAACAGATATTGACATTTCATTCCCCATCTGATTCATTGGCAGAAGCAAAAACTAAATGCAAGGCCAAAAAACATATATTGAGTAATATCTTGCTCTATGGCTAGTTTAATTCAGGCCAGTATGCCTACTGGTGGATGTGGCTTAGCTTTCCATCAGTGAACGTAAAAATATCCTAAGAAAGAGGACTGTAATTTGTTGATTGTGAGATGTGAATTCTTCAAAACTCCTACTTGGGTTCTTTTTTCTTTCACAAAATGGGATGCATAGAGTTTCGTATAGTCCTTTTGGGCAGAAAATTACCATAAAGCACTTTAGCACAGGGAGTTTTATCCTCCTATATCATTAATGAACTCAGTTTTACTTTCTCTGCTTTGTGTTTGCAAGCTTTTGTGTGACAGCTGAACTCTTGGTTAATACGACAGGGACTGAGCCAGGAACCTCAAGAGCTAAGAATGTTAAATGCAAAAGCTTGAGCTAAAAAACCAACCCTCTGTAGCTGGGAGCTGTAACACTTGTATCCTCTGTGAATAACTCACTAGTATGCTGCAGTTACTCTGACTGCTCAGCTCTGATTTACTTTGCTTAATTTCAAACTACACTTTTTGTTCACTTATTTACACTCAAATACCTTATTCATTTTTGAGGGGAGTTTAGCTCTTTGTAAATGGCAGGCAAGTTTTTCAGATAAAAATGGCAGACACACCTAAGTGATTTTCTCTGTTTTCAGTAAGGTTTACTCCAATGACATGAGGCACCACTTAACTTCAGCTATGTAAAATAAAATCATAGAATCATAGAATCATTTATGTTGGAAAGAAACTTTAAGATCATCAAGTCCAACCATTAACCTAACACTGCCAAGTCCACTAAACCATGTCCCTAAGCACCACATCTACACATCTTTTTAAATACTTCAAGGATGGGGACTCAACCACTTCCCTGGGCAGTCTGTTCCAATGCTTGACAACCCTTTTGATGAAGAAATTTTTCTTAATATCCAATCTAAACCTCCCCTGGTGCAACTTGAGGCCATTTCCTCTTGTCCTATCACTTGTTACTTGGCAGAAGAGACCGACACCCACCTTGCTACAGCCTCCTTTCGGGTAGTTGTAGAGAGCCATAAGGTCTCCCCTCAGCCTCCTCTTCTCCTAACTAAACAACCCCAGCTCCCTCAGCCGCTCCTCAGAAGACTTGTGCTCTAGACCCTTCACCAGCTTCGTTGCCCTTCTTTGGACATGCTCTAGTACCTCAATGTCCTTCTTGAAGTGAGGGGCCCAAAACTGGACACAGTACTTGAGGTGCGGCCTCACCAGTGCCAAGTACAGGGGCACTATCACCTCCCTAGTCCTGCTGGCCCCACTATTCCTGATACAAGCCAGGATGCCGTTGGCCCTCTTGGCCACCTGAGCGCACGGCTGGCTCATGTTCAGCCGGCTGTCGACCAACACCCCCAGGTCCTTTTCAGCCAGGCAGCTCTCCAGCCACTCTTCCCCAGGCCTGTAGCGTTACATGGGGTTGTTGTCACCCAAGTGCAGGACCCGGCACTTGGCCTTGTTGAACCTCATACAGTTGTCCTCAGCCCATCAATCCAGCCTGTGCAGATCCCTCTGTAGAGCCTTCCTACCCTCCAGCAGATCAACACTCCCGCCCAGCTTGGTATTGTCTGCAAACTTACTGAGTGTGCACTTGATCTCCTCATCCAAATCATTGATAAAGATATTAAACAGAACTGGCCCAAATACTGAGCCCTAGGGAACACCACTCGTGACCGGTCACAAACTGGATTGAACTCCATTCACCACCACTCTCTGGGCCTGGCCATCCGGACAGTTTTTTACCCAGAGAAGAGTACACCTGTCCAAGCTGTGAGCAGCCAGTTTCTCCAGGAGAATGCTGTGGGAAACCATGTCAAAGGCCTTACTAAAGTCCAGGTAGACAACATCCACAGCCTTTCCCTCATCCACTAAGCAGGTCACCTTGTCATAGAAGTAGATCAGGTTAGTCAAGCAGGACCTGCCTTTCATAAACCCATACTGACTGGGCCTGATCACCTGGTTGTCCTGTATGTGCTGCATGATGGCACTCAAAATGATCTTTTCCATAACCTTCCCTGGCACCGAGGTCAGGCTGACAGGCCTGTAGTTCCCCAGATCCTCCTTCCAGCCCTTCTTGTAGGTAGGTGTCACATTTGCTAAGTTCCAGTCAACTGGGACCTCCCCGGTTAGCCAGGACTGGTGATAAATGATTGAAAGTGGCTTGGTGAGCACCTCTACCAGCTCCCTCAGTACCCCTGGGTGGATCCCATCCAGCCCCATAGACTTGTGTGTGTCTACGTGGTGTAGCAGGTCACTAACCATTTCCCCTTGGATTATGGGGGCTTCATTCTGCTCCCCGTCCCTGTCTTCCAGCACAGGGGGCTGGGTACCCTGAGAACAACTGGTCTGACTATTAAAACTGGGGCAAAGGAGGCATTAAGTACCTTAGCCTTTTCCTCATCCTTTGTCACTATGTTTCACCCTGCATCCAATAAAGGATGGAGAGTCTCCTTAGCCCTCCTTTTGTTACTAATCTGTTTATAGAAACATTCTTTGTTGTCTTTTACGGCAGTAGCCAGATTAAGTTCTAGTTGGGCTTTGGTCCTTCTAATCCTCCCCCTGCATAACCTCATGATATCCTTGCAGTCCTCCTGAGTTGCCTGTCCCTTCTTGCAAAGGTCATAAACTCTCTTTTTTTTTTCTGAGTTCCAGCTGAAATGTCTAACTGAAAATAAACTAAGCTACCTTTACAGCCAATGGGGAGAAACAAGGAAAACTGTTCATCTTGCTATTTTATTTGCCTGTTCTACTGGAATGGATAAATTCTAGAGACACCGGTCCCTCCTTTTCGTGATGGTCTTTCCCATCTGCAGTGAGTATCAGGTTCTGAAATATGGGTGTTCAGTGCTGTTTGAGATACCATTTCCACTTGGCTTCCAGCCATCACTCCAGAATGGAGTGGATTTTTTGCATAGCTTTTGTGTTATGTCTGCCAACTCCAGGCTGATGCCTCAGATACTCTACAACATCTGAAATAGTAGTGCACAACTATGCTTAGGTACATGAATTATTCCCCTTAAGAGTGGTAAGGGAATTAGCTACACCTTAAATCCTAATTTCATTGACATCACTAGCAAAACTGATTTAATTTCAGTTTTGCAGGTGCAGACCGTTACCTCCCATGAGCCTCAGATTAACAAAAAATACACCTGAGCAGACAGTCTAGGTAGATAGCAGAGAGTATTTGTAAATAATTTTCATCTCCTTTGCTGGAAAATGGTAAGTATCAAAGATAGCTATGCATGATTAATTTTCAGTAGAAAAAAGGACTCCAAGTAAGTTTACCAGCTGGGCTTGAACATTTTGTGTGTTAAATAACCAAAAAAAGGGAAAAAAAAAAAAGACAAAACAGTTGGCTCAGAACACGAGTGAGTAGTGAGTTATGCAATTTTTAAGTTTGAAGTTTCACTGCTAGGAATATCTTTATTTCTAATCAATAGAACAAAACCACATAATTTTAAAAAGAAATGTGCATGATTGCATTATACAGTTACACAATCTATGCCTACGCAGTTTTGTTATGGAAAGCTGTTTGCTTTGTCTAATAAGAACCTGTATAGTGTCTGATTCAAATGAAATGGAGTCTGACAAATAGTGGTGGGACTGAAATCTCAGAGCTGTCCTCTACTTTGAAGTTTAAGTCCCTTTAAGAAGATATCATGTCTACATAGATTTTTGGGATTTCTTTTTACACTCCTCTTATCATGCTCTTACTTGATGCAAAAATACTTCAAAGCAAAAGAAAAACGCATGTATGTAATGTACACATTATAGCAAAACCAAAAGAATTCATGAGTTTGTAAAAAGATTTATGAAAATGTTTTAGCTGCTTACAGTGTTGCAGGTTTTCTGACAATTTTAAGAACATGCTCATAAGCCCTTCTGAGGCTAAAGACTGTCTTAAGTGGCATCTTAGCTGAGTGACAACAATGGAGCAAGACATAGTCATACCAGAAATAAATGGAATTCCTTTGAAAAATTGTTCTGTAAATACTAATCATGTATAATTATAAACAGCAGTTCTCCAAAGTCTTGATAGATTTGTCTCCCTCCTCCTAAGAAAAATAAAAAACAGAGAGCAGTTTACATCTAAGCTACTGGTTTCAGGAAAAAAAATGTCTAGAGTAGTCTTCTCCATTGAAAAATAGAATTGGTGTATTCCAAAATTACAAAGGCTTAAAACATCCACCAGATTCATACAGAAAAATAGCAGGTTTGCAAAAGAGCCTTAGAGCTTTCAAACATTTAATTTAAACAGGCAATGTGTGTGTTGCTTTACCTGTCACTAGAAGCTGTTGTTTTTATGATGATGCTTTCCCTATTCAAACACTTTTAAAATATTGGATATTTATCTTTTCCCTTCCACTGAATTGTTATAGTTTTCTTATGTAAGTTACACAAAAGAGGACTCTTTCTGAACATGCAGTAATGATACTAAATCTTTATAAATACATAGAAGAAGAAGCAGGACATCAATAAAAAGTACCTAAAGTGGAAAGAGTTTTGACAATAAACAAATTTTTAAAAATTAAAACTAAACCGGCAGTCTCCAGTCAGATACTAACATGAATCATTGATCAGACATATAACTCTCCATGTAATTGTTTCCCCCTTAAATCCTGCAGACATAATTCAAGTCTGGAAGGAAAAACACTAAGATATCATTCCCTACTGGGCTACCTAGGCTATTTCAAACTCTTGGAGTGTTTAAACTGAGTCATGTCTGATGAATTATTTTTTCGTGAGAAGCAGAAATCCTCTTGGAAACAGAGACGAAGACTCAGGTCTCTGAAAGCCATGGATCTCAGGAGCTTTTCACACTCAGAGCCACCATGTGGTCGACAACATAAGCTACTTTTGCAGGTCTAGATGTTTGTGGCCCTCATCCCTGCCTTCTCCCAACAGGTTGAGAAGGATGATGAAGGAAAGAGTTAAAATAATGATGTTATGGTCATTGTTATCTTACTGATCCCATATGGATTTGCAGATCTAGATTTTCCAGTCCTGCAACTGATATTTAACATCTTCATAGGCTGAATACTAAAATTCTGCACCAGATACTATTTCTGCCTAATTCTTACTTCATGACTTAGAAACCTCTGGAAACTCCTCCCTTTCTGAGCTGTTTAGCCCTCTAAACACTTTGGCAGCAGATCAAAGTTGACACCTGCCTGGAAAAGCAAGAACCATGTAATTCCCGAAATGGGCAGTTCTCTGAGCACAGATGGATGAACAAAGTATAAAGTGAGTCAATGTTGAACATTACAACCTTCCATAGCCTGGGATATTCTTTAACTTCAGTGAAAACAAAAGCTAATTCTTTTGCTGAAAGGGAAACATTTTACCTACATCAGATTCAATGACTGGAGACAGGAATGTCACATTTTACTGATGTTCAGCCTGTGTGTAAAGCTGCTCATGTGATCTCCTAATGGCTTTTTACCCACTATCTATGACAGCATTACTCCTACTAAATCATAAACGTAAGCTGTCAGCTTTTGCATATTGTAGGCTGAGCTTTTTCAGTTCTCTAGCCATTAGTACTGCCATTAGTACTTTTTGAAAAACTTACTATGTAATTGTGGATAGTGCTGATCACAACAAATCTTTAGAAAATGTAGCCCCACATCTATTTACTTCCCTAATGACTGAATTTCATATCATTCTTCTGCTGTCAATTTGCTCCTTAGAAAACTAGGATTTTATTTATTTATTTAATAATTTTTGTGTGTGCTTAAGACAGTCTGACTCAATTGCCACTCAGTTTAGGGATAATTACACATTAGATGCTATAAATGGACACAAAGAATATATTTCCCCAAGAATCCAGAAGAAGAGGAAAAAGAATAACAAAGAGCAGGTTTTAGAAACACTTGTAAGCCACTTGTCTATCCATACCAGCTGTTTGACACTAGCACTCTCCTTGAAATCATTTTTGGACTGAAATCACACAGCAGTGCTGCTTCTATAATGTTAATGTTTTCATGTCTAAGGCAAGACTAGATTATTCTCTCCTGAAGTTTTTTAGCAGGCAGTTAGGTCCTTGCCAGCACCAACAACATTTTGGACCCCTACTGATGATAGAGTAAAAGAACTGCCTTCTGTCTTGGTTTCAGGGAATAAATGCTCCTTGTGACTCACTCTGCCTTACTCCTCTTGAATACAGCTGTCTTTTTCTCATCAGAGTTCAAGTAAATTTACAAGGGTGCTTTAGTGAGAGAAAACTGAAAAGGCTGCTTATTTTCCAAGCTCACTATGTTGGCTTTTTTTCTGAGAAACACTCATTGTTCAGTAATGATATTCCCTGCCGAACTCACAAATTGATTCTGGGGGAGAAACAGGGAGGATGTTTTCAAGGTTAAATTAAATGACAAGTTTTGTCAGTGTCGTCCATAAAGATCATAATGTGTTATTTATTTAGGGCTTTTGCTGAGACTGGGATTGTACAATGTGGAATGTCCTCTCTGGAATATTTGCAAGATTTGTCCCATGTGTTTGGAGCCTAGCAACTCCAGAAATCTGCCATGGAGAGCCTGTGGCTTTCTGGTAGTCCATTAGTGTAATGAAAATGTGGTTATATGCTTCTAGTCTGGGCACCATGGGTCATAGCCACTTCTCACCACCCAGGCTGAACCCATCAAGCAGGGGGTCTTATCCTCTCTTTATTTGACGTCACATGTCTAGCACTGTCTGACAAAGCAAGCTGAATTTAATTACAGCTGTGTGACCATTCCTGGTGGTGGGATTGCTGAAGGTATCCTGCATGGGTGTCTGGAGAGGTAACCATATGGATCCTCAGGGGAAGAGCAAAGACAAGATCACAGGGAAAGTAGGAAAGAACAAAACACCAACTCTATGTTACTCCCTTACCAGCACTGTTGGGTTTTTTTTTGTAAGCTCACACAGCAGCACTGGCCAAGGTTGTGCTTTTTATGCTTTGGCAACATCCTGAATGCCCCATCGTGCCATCAGTATCATTTGTCACTGTTAGAGGAGCAGTGAAGTAACACCTTTGTTCCATCTTTCCTAGCAAACCTGCTTAACAATAGCTCAAAACGTATACTGCATTTTTCTCATAGCCAGCCTGTTCCCTCAGAGCACCAAAGGACAACTCACCTTTGTCTCTTAGGCACTGGGTGAGTACTTTGAAAGAAGAAAACAAAGGCTCATTGGCTTGTGTGAACCTGTTGAAGCCCAAGCTAGATCAAAAGAAGCAGCAGACCAAACTTTTGGTGCACTCTTGGGAGGAAGGGAAAGGTGGAGGAAGTGACAGCAGACATTAAAATACTCCACATAGTGTTTGCAAATGAAAAATTGACATTTCAGATGGTTTTGCAGTAGACTTGGTTGACTATTACATAGGTGATTGCAGAAAATGTTTCAAATTAGTGTGGCAAGTTTGCTACGCTCTTATTTATGAGTTGTAACTATTTTAATCTCTCTGTAACACTGAATTATTGCAGCCATTTTGGATTGAGGCCTAGCAGCTTCTTTAAAATGTTAATAATTGAAAACCTGAAATTCATTTATTGCTTTCCTCTGAAAATGGAACTTCAAAATATTTTAAACTGCTGCGGAAGAAAAAAAATCCTTATCTGGAACTAATTTAAAATTTCATCTGTATTTTGCCAAGTTCTTGAGTACAATGTTTTATAACATGATCTGACAGTTGGACTCTGATGATAAAGAAATAATTTGCTTAAAGCAATTGTGTAAGTAAGTTACTCTCCAAACCACTTCATCTGTCCTTTTCCTACTGGCCCTAAATTTGTGTCAGATAATGTGAAAGGCCTGCCAGTATTCTTTATAATCTGTAGGAGAAAAAATAAAACCAGGGGAGAATCTTAATAATTATTTTAAAATTTTAAGAATTGCTTAAGAATTTGTTTTAAGCAAGCAAATTTGCTTTTAAAGCAAGGAAAATGTTAAGATGTATAAAAAAATATAGTGTACACAGGGAGCTTTACAATGTTCTTATACAAAATCATGATGCAAATTAATACAGAGTATTTGGAGCCTTGTCTTAAGTATCTAGCAGTCTCAAGAAAAGCATTACTAAAGTGGAAGGACTCAGAAGACAGTCACAAAAATGAGGCCTAGAAAAACTCATAGTAAAAATACAGTGTTTCCCTTTCTTAGCATGGTGAAAAAAATAAGGATAGAAAATCTTTAGTAATATATCAAAAATAGATTGGGAACTTCTTGCTGTGTCATAGAACAAGAATTGATTTTACATGAGAAACAGAGGTAGGATATCAAAACACAGAAAATGCTGAGACAAGAACTTAACTGAAAACAAAGAGGGAGTGGACGTTTGTAAGTTCTCCAGACTGTTCAGAATTATAATCAATTATAATGAATGTTGTGGAAAGGATCTTGTGCCTTTTTTAAATTAGAGAAGAAGATAAATATCTACATATTCTCTTACAGCTTCTGGTGTTGGTCACTGTAAAAAGATGGGTGAGTTAGAAAAACCCATGGATTGATCTAGTAAGACAAAAACGCTTTCAAAATTAAATGTAAATAGTATACAATTTGGCTGTTAAGGTTTGAAATTGTAAACTCAATTTAGAGACTCAACAGTTCACTGATCAAAGGGAAAGGAAACCTAGTTTAGGGGATACAGTAGGACAAAGCACAAAAACGAATAACTTGGGGAACTGCCTAGTGCTTTTTTGTTGATTTGCTTTGTCTACCTACAGAGGGAAACCGAAAAGATAAATTATTGAGACTTTTGTTTCCCTTCCCTGAATAGTATCTACCTTCCAGTTACATGGATACACAAAATTTATATTAAGCCATTGGTGTCACCAAATCATGGATATTCTCTATGATAAAGCTAAGACTCTAACTCTCAGTACTCTGAAGTGGCTGATATAGTCATGCTCAAATTTTCAGTTGACATTAATGATAAAATGGCCATGAGTGAATGCACTGTTTTATTTCTGCAGCAGAGGATAAATTTTATCACCCTTCCTATTTTATACTAATGACTGTTTCACCTACTGCTGCCTGATTCCCATCTGCTGTCAGTGGCTGAGCTCATGAGAGCTGACGACAATAGGAGGCCTCCTGAGTAGAAAATTTATTCAAAATTCCTTTGTTTGGCCACTAGATGACTCTCTGATCTATTGAAATTTAGCAGGAAAAGCAGTAGACCCTGGGAACACAAAAATGGATGCCACAGGTTCTTTTCAGTTTTAGGTTGTTTTTTCATTTCTTGTTGATATCAGTAGTTTGGTATACTAAGACAGTGTGGTACAATCTATGCAGAGGTCAAGACAAAATTCAAGCTTACGTATTTTTACAGCTGAATGCCTTTATGTTTGTTTGTTTGCTTGTTTGTTTCTCTTCAAGAGTCTCCCAAGACTTAAAGATACGGAATCATACACACACAAAAAAGGAGAAAATAAGCAACCTTGACAAACCTAACATACAAAGGTGAGACTCCAGTGTTGATATCATCACATGAAAAATAGGTGATGGTAGGAAATGGTGTCTGATGGTCATTCCACTGATGTTCGTTGGTCCTGAAAGCTCCATATAGTTCCAATTCATTCCTTCAGCGCTTTCAGTCTCTTCATTAGAATTGGTATTGTTATTCCTCCACTTCTACCACAAAAGCTTCAGGAAGTTGGTGTAGCATAAAAGTTACAGTTACTCTGCTTTCCACTTCTCTCCCTCCTGCCTCCCTCTTCCCCACAGTAGAGAGATAGTATGGTTTCTAATAATACGCATTTGAATGCAGGTGTATGGAAGCAAAGTTCAGCTCTAATTCGGCGTTCCACAACTGAGTGATTTCTTGATGAACGTCATTCTGAATCATGAATTGTAAGGCTGACTGCAGAGCTGACATCTGCAGCATTTTAGAGCTTGAGAAGCCTAGTAAAGTGACCAGGTAGATTATGCAGCCCTCTGCATAATCCTATATTTTATAGCATTTAATAGAGTGAGTTATGGAGTCTGATCAATCAGAGCTTATACCATCACAGCAAACTTGAAAAAGTATAGATGAGCAGTAAAATAAGGATATACAGCGTTTCCTGTCATCATCTTGCCTTGTAAAATTTGTCAGCTAGGACCTAAAATTCAATACTGGGAAATCAAGAGGTCAAGAAGAGAACCTGCAGAAAGGTAGCTAGATTTTTTTGTTATATAAATTCAGCTTTGATACTAGAGAATTGTGCAACATTAGCACTTCAATGTCTTCCTCATTTTAAATAGTTTCTTTCATATTCTGTGCCATGGCAGCTACAGACTATAGACATGGACAAATTGAGTCTAGAGAGAGCTTTAGAAGCAAGTCTGGCCCTCATTCAAAACCCTTTGAAATGGATGAAAGGGTGTCTATTGACTTTGATGGACTTCGGCTTGATCTCTTCCAGTTTCTACAGGCGGTCTTGGGTTCTGATCGTGGCTCCAGATGATGTTCATGTATTTTATTCAATTGCTGTTTATTTATATGTATTGAACAGCACTTGGAATAGGTCCAGGAATACATGACTTTTGCCTTCCAGGATGATGCTTTAACAGTGAATGCAAGAAAATCATTCTTTTTTTTTCAGTGCCTCTGAATTTTCTGTGATTTCCTGCACAGTGACACAAATTTTGCACTAGGGATATCTTCCATCACTCCAGAATTAGGCCAGAGGTGACTGGACAGGTGAGGTAAGATGGAATGCTCATGGACAAAAGAGGAAAGGAATTATTGTCCACATTAAAATTACTTCTGTAACCATTCAGGCCTCGTTCAAAATTGCACATATCAAGTTGTAGCAGAAAACAGTTGTCATTGCATTTCACTGGATTCCAGAGCTGCCTGACTGTGGGAAAATGCAGGACTGCAAGCATTATAAGGAACTGTCAGACCAAGAGCAAGGTACCTGGGAAATAACAGCTTTTCTACTTTAGAAAAGCTGAAGAGATGTGACTAAGTGTTTCTATGATTTTAGAAAGTGAGACTATGTCTTTGAAGGATTGTGGCCTTTATCTCCACTTCTGTGAGTGGAATGTGCTGATCTAAGAACATGACAAGGGGGACAAATGGTCTACCACCTGCTGCCTGAATCGAGCACTCACCCGCAGGTCAGCAGTCTTGTCAAAGAGATTTGCATTGACGGAATATGAAATGGCATTACCATCAAAACATATATTATCTTTCCTTCAAAGAAAAGCAACAGCTACACTAAATTTGAAGTTTGAAGACAGGAAGGCAATTAGTTCAAAAGTACTAGACATAAATGGAGAAATGAATTCAATGTTGTCACTAACAGAAACTGGCAGTTTCAAACCCTGAAAGATGGGCTTCTTATAACACTTTTCAATGACAAGTCCCCTGCTAGTGAACTGATTTCATAGCATCACAGAATCATTCATGTTGGAAAAGACCCCTAAGATTATCAAGTGCAGCCATTAACCTAACACTGCCAAGTCCACCACTAAACTATGTCCTCAAGCACCACATCTACACATCTTTTAAATACCTCCAGGGATGGAGACTCAACCACTTCCCTGGGCAGTCTGTTCCAGTGCCTGACTACTCTTTCGGTGAAGAAGTTTTTCCTAATATCCAACCTAAACCTCCCCTGGTGCAACTTGAGGCCATTTCCTCTTGTCCTATCACTTGTTACTTGGCAGAAGAGACCGACACCCACCTTGCTACAGCCTCCTTTCGGGTAGTTGTAGAGAGCCATAAGGTCTCCCTTCAGCCTCCTCTTCTCCTAACTAAACAACCCCAGCTCCCTCAGCCGCTCCTTGTATGACTTGTTCTCTAGACCCTTCACCAGCTTCATTGCCTTTCTTTGGACATGCTCTAGCACCTCAATGTCCTTCTTGAAGTGAGGGGCCCAAAACTCAACACAGTATTTGAGGTGTGGCCTCACCAGTGCCGAGTACAGGGGCACTATCACCTCCCTAGTCCTGCTGGCCCCACTATTCCTGATACAAGCCAGGATGCCATTGGCCCTCTTGGCCACCTGGGCACACTGCAGGCTCATGTTTAGGCGGCTGTCAACCATCACCCCCAGGTCCTTTTCAGCCAGGCAGCTCTCCAGCCACTCCTCCCCAAGCCTGTAGCGTTGCGTGGGGTTGTTGTGACCCAAGTGCAGGACCCGGCACTTGGCCTTGTTGAATCTCATACAGTTGCCCTTGGCCCACTGATCCAGCCTGTCCAGGTCCCTCTGCAGGGCCTTCCTACCCTCCAGCAGATCGACACTCCCACCCAACTTGGTGTCGTCTGCAAACTTACTGAGGGTGCACTCGATCCCCGCATCCAGATCATCGATAAAGATATTAAACAGGACCGGGATCATAAGAATGGAATCGCTTGAATAACCATGTCCAGTCTTCAAAGAAAGCAAGTCTTTCTGCTATACATAGATAGATTTCACAAAACATCTACTCCATTTGCCACCATACCCTCATGAGCCATAGCCTATGTTCCAATATCCACGTCACAGGAATAAAGCAGAGGAGATGATTGTGGAAATTGCACAAATTCTGTTAAACAAAACTTTGCAGATGGTGTTAGAAAGTGGACTACACTATATGCTACAGAAGAGTAAACTCCCTCCTTTGCTTGCAAAAGACTAAACAAGAATCTGGTTAATGGAGAAGTCCTTGAACATATGAACAAAATACAGCAATTAAGCAATTGAGAAATTTCAGTGCTATTAAGGGTATCAAACTTGAGTCTTCTGCCTGCCTTTAGCTCTGTCTTAACTTCAGCTTTCTTCAGCATACATTAGCTTAACATCAGGACCGCAACTTTAGAATTTATTCTGAGATTTCTCAGAGCTCTGTAAAAATCTCTTGCATAATTTTCCTTTTTTTTTCACTGTTTTGAATAAAAGCTAAGCTGAGCTGTGAATCTTAAAATATGTTAACTCAATCACAAATTGTTACATTCACTTCTTAAACTTCATTCTCCTGAAATGCAGTCTGCTGTCTTGCTGCTGTACTGACCATCACTGATACTAACTAAATGAGCTTTGATGAAGAAAAGTGAATATATCTTTGGCTGACAAGATATCCTGTCATCCATAGAAATACAGAGCATAATAAGTGTTAAAGCCTTTACCAGTATGGTTACCCAGCTGATATCCTAGATGATCTATTACTGTATAAGGATTCATAATTTAATAATGCTTATTTTTCTCACTAACACAAGGCATCCTTTTAAATGTAATCTATATTAGTTATCCATGTCTTTTCTGCCTGTCTGCAGGTATGCTAGCTAAGGCTATGGTAAGACTAATGTCAACAATCACCTGAGAATTTTCTGCAAATACAGAATGTATCTGTTCTTTTTTAAACAGAATCTTCTATAACTATCATAAAACATCAATTCATAAATATGTGCCGATAATTTATTTTTGTTCAGAAAAAACTTGAACATGTCATTAACAATATTTAGAGCTGAGTGGTATGGAAATCAGTTTAACATTAGAACACCTCTCACACTGTTTCCCCTCATGAAAGTTAAAGTCAGTTGCAGATCTCCTAAAATGAACCATCAGATTAACATTTTCTAAGGTACCAGTGGTGGGTTCTCACACTGGAAATCTATTCCTCTGGCAGGCCACCAGAATTTAAATTTGGCAGGCTGTAGTGGAGTGTAAGGTTTACTTGTTCAATCAAACATTCAATTAACTAACGTGTCAGTATGTTGGTCCTTTGTGAGACAAATAAAAGGCAGCTAAAGTGCATTGAGCCATCTGAATGGATAGTTGTGTAATTAATATTTGTTTTTAATTTACTGTAAGTTGTCCAGATGCTCTGGCAATCAGTTCCTGGGAAATCCTTAAAATAATTGACTGAGATCTGTAAACTTACTAGAGGGCAGCAGGTTTTCCTCTGTGTATGATTAGAATTGGGCAAATGATTCAGGAGACCTTTTCAAAATTATTATTTTTAACTTTTTTTTTATTAATACATTGTTTACAGTTATGACATAATTTCTGTGTAATTTCCTATTTGTTAAATATTAGGGCTTATGAATTATCTACAGTCTATTGAAGACCATCATTGTTTTGGGATCACAGCATTCTCCAACTCAGTAAACCAAGCTTTATTAGTCTGAGGTTTGACAAAGCAGTGGAGCTCTTCTTGGGAGAGAAGAAAGCATGCAATTTCAGGACTTTTTTTTCTCAGTTAATCTTATCTTTGTAGCTACTCCAGCAGTAGGTTAATCCTAGTTGTATAAGCACTAAACAGAGAGAGAGAAAGGCATTTGAAATGTGTGATTTTATGTGTGTTGAGATAGGATGAGTTGTCCTCTGAGAGCATGGCTCTCTTTCTACTGCTTAGATGAGTAACTTAAAGCATATGTACAACTTTTAGGTGAAAAAATTGGGAGGGGGGGAATCAGTGCTTTTCAGTCTGTTTTTGTCCCACTTAACTACAGTACGTAAATTAAGAGCATTGCTACTCTAGACAACTTCTATAGCCAATGGAGACACAGGCATCTTCAGAGAATGATGTAGCTTGGACACCCCATTCCTATTAAGTACTGAAAAAGCCTAAGTCTATATTGATAACTGAAATCAGATGAATCAGATCTTTGTGTAACAAAAGGTTGCATTTCGCCAAGGTCTCAGACTAATTGTGATGGGCTGATTTGCTTTATTGCACATTTTATACTTACATTCCCTGATGACACTGACATCATGGGAATTGCAAGGACATTTCTAAACATCATTTCATTGGCGACCGTTTGTCAGGCTCATATGATACTACAGGCCCTAGTGGGAGGACCATTATGTGCTCCACTGTGCCATCTCCAATACATTATTTTGTATGTCTGGTAAGTCCTAGAATTGATTTTTTAAATCTTCATTCCCTGTTGCATTTGCATCATTCAGTTATGCATTCTCCCCACTCATAAATTGGATGAAATGTCATTTGCAGAAGGATCATTCCCACTGCTATCACCCTGGTTTATTTTTCCTCTGACCAAAGTTGCATTGATTTTTCTACTGCCTTCTTCCTGGCTAACAGTTAATGGTCAAACTCAATGTACAGATAATAGAGATGCCAGTATCCTTGTAGCGGTTAGCTGTGATCACACAGAACCGTTGTCACACACAAATAGAACCACAGAATCACAGAATAATTTTTTTGTTGGAAGGGACCTTAAAGATCATCTAGTTCCAACCCCCCTGCCATGGGCAGGGACACCTTCCACTAGACCAGGTTGCTCAAAGCCCCATCCAACCTGGCCTTGAACACTTCCAGGGATGGGGCATCCACAGCTTCTCTGGACGACCTGTTCCAGTGCCTCACCACAAACAAAAGTAATAACAGACATCCCATAAGCATTCATGTAGATAGACACACTTATTTGAATGATAATGGAAACCTCACCAAGAAGGGATAGATTAGCTCATAAATCAGATTTAAGGAATAGCTTTTCAACCTCTACATCTTGCATTCAAGATATAATGGGCTCATTTTTAAGATAAACTGCTTAGCAGCTACCTTTTTTACATGTAGTACACTAGTGCTAACCTGTATGTTTAAAAATTCTAATATATTTAATGTTTAGTAGGATACGATATTGAATTCTATGTTTTGTAAGAAGATTTACGTTGCAGCTATGAAAGCTTTTTAAAATATGTAAGTAATATTTTCCAAGCTCCACCTAAGCTGTCTTCAGTGTTCAGTTTTTGACTAGAATCTGCTTGGGGGCTTCATTTTCAGGTGACACAAATTTGACATTGGAAAAAATAACCAGTTTGTAAAGTCTTCAGTGAAGTACTGAGAAGATGAGGCACCACAAATGACTAGTCGTATTTGTAAAACACTGACCATTGTGAACAAAACTAATACAAAACCAAGTGTTTCATGTTTTTGAGTTATTAAGTCTGAAACTAGTTCATGTAAGATTTGGAGCGGTTAAAGAATATGACTTGAGTTTTTCTGCCAGTATGACAACTCTATTAATAAACTCAAAATGGTACATTTTCCTTTTCCTTAGCATTGTTTGTTTCAGTAAAGCATACCTGAATTTTGAAAAAAAGGTCTATGGATCTTGCAAACTAAACTGCTCCCTAAATATCAATACAAATCTTATTCCTTTTTCAAGGAAATAAAAAATATGACAGTCCATAGCTGAACATGAAACAAATTCTTCCCCTGACATTTTATGTTCCTGCTTTATTTCCATTCACGTTATCTTGGACATTATTCTTAGGAAAGTCATTAAAAGCTCAAAGGTATGTATGAGATTAAGGATTTCAGGAGAATGACATTGAAGATAGGTTTTCAGTACTGATATCAGTTGCAGTATACAAATATTTGACATTTCTATTGCTCTTGGGGTACATTATCAGCAGACAGTCAACTCAACTTTGGGTTCCTATGGATTAAGAAAAGTTGCTAGCATGCTATGAAATGGAAAAGCAGAAGATTATCCTCTTTATTTAGCATACGTATGCAAGCTTCTAGCATGCCAAAATTTAAAGGGTATCATTTCTATAATTGGTGCTCCTAACACAGTGAAAGTTTTATCTGCATGTTTCTGAGTTTATCTGTATACAAAGCATAAATATAAAAGAACAGCCCAAGATTTCTGCTGAGCATGACTTTTTTTTAGAACCTTTTTCTTCTGCCAATCTTTTTTCCCTTATTCCTTCAACTTGAAAGAGAGATAAAGAAGTAGGAAACTCTTCTACAGTCCTTAGCTGGAGCTAATGGGACCCAGGCAACATTACTGCCAGGATGAATCTGCATATTAGCTGACCCTTTGCATAGGGGTCTAGCACTTGACACTCTTTTATATTGCCATAATTAAAACGAGTCGATGGGTCAATTAAAGTGAACTTTTCAATATTAATGACCTTTGATTACACCTAACGGAAGAATCAATGGTATAAAGTCAGCACAGGCTGGAAATGCTAATCCAGAAAGCTGGTTAGGTAAGCAGACATACCATATAACGAGGTTTGAATTTAAAGCTAAAGCAGGGCTGTGTCATGTTAGCAAATAGAGTTGTATCATATAGTTCTATGATAAACATTAACAGGTCATTGCATTCATCTAATGTACCTCTGTTCAATGAAGTTGTAGCTTCACACGCAATCTAAGTTTCTTAAAAGTAACTGTTGCTGATGCTCAGTCAGATGTTTTAATTAACAGCAATGATATGGTGGTCCATGATTTGTTATACTGGATCTACTTTCAGTAGCAGTACATTTATTTATTTATTTCAATAAAATTGCTTTATTAAAGGACTTTAGCAGGGTAGCTGAGTGAATTCTTTTTCTTCCGCAATCTCTGGAAATGACAATATTCTCTGGGCAAGGATTCAGTTCTGGCAGTCTCTGTAACAGTGATTTCTAGTGATGGGCTTGTTCATGGAAAAGGGTCTTATATCATCCACAGATGGTTTGATGAGGAGGAACATTTTGGGATGGGTAAAAAGATCCGTAATCTTTTATCAGGTGAGAGAAATCTTCATGGGTGAGGATGTGGAATAACTGAGCTATTTGAGTTCTTGAAATGAAATTTCATCTGTCAAGGACTCAGAAGTGCTTTGTGTGCACTCTCAGCAATCCAGTCCACATGAAGCACTCACAGGTCTTGACAGAGCTGACTTTCACCCTGTATCCATTAGGTAAGATTTCTAAAAGCAGTCAGTGTTAGCCTCACTGTGGCCCAAATAACTTTGGTGAAAGTTCACCAACAAATTCAATGGGGAAAGAGCCAAGTCAGTCATAAGTACTGTTCAAAGTCCTGCTGTTTAGCTTTTGCAATAAACATATCAGTTCAAAGAAAGGTAAGATGAGAAAAGTCAAGAAATATCAATGGCAGCCACCGCTTTACTTAGGAACAACTATACAATAATAGTTGAGCATGTCTGAAAAACAGAACACAGCCAATTTAAGTATTATGCTTCCAAAATATTACAGTGAGGGGAAAAACATTCGAATTATGAAAAAACCTTTGTGGCACTATCCATTAAAATATGCCAAAGAGAAAGATGGATGGATACTTCACTGGAGCATTCGTTTATTTATAAATACACAAGTCAGTAGCAGCATAGTTCATTCTAAAAGGGTACTTCATTATTGCAAAGTGTAGTGCTCCTTGATATTTTTCCTCCAGTAAGTAGCAATATGTCAAACCCCACATATTTAACTCACTTCTCTTGATGTCAGAAGACCATGTCATACCCTAAAGAACAAATATTTGAATAGTGTTAAAATCCTGTCAGTGAAGTCTTGGGTATCCATCTGTTGCACAGATAATATACATACCAAAATGACTGCCATTTATTACCAATGCTAACAAAATAGTCAAGATGTCTTGTGTGTGTGTATGCATAATATAGACACACATGGTATGTGTATGTATATTATATACAAGTAAATCGATTAGTTATATATCAATATGCATATAAATTTCTGCTTAAATATTTACAAACAATTAGTATATTTTTCAGACTCAGTTTTTATATTGCTTTCAGCTGACTGAAAGGGCATATGGAAACAATAGGAACATATGGAAAAAAAGATCTGTTTTAAGACCAGATTGTGATATGTTTACTCATGTTGAATAACATACGAGGAATATTCCTTCTGTGACATAAAGTACTCTGCCGTGAAGAAGGGTCACCTCATGCTGTTAGGTATTTGCTGTTTATTTACCTGCAGCAGTGCTAGTGTCATGTCAGAACTAAATCTGGGGTTTGATTGTTTCATTTATTTGCAAATTCTACCCCTTGATAATTTTCTTGAGTCAGGGTTACTCTTTTATTTACACACACTGGGAACAAGCTCTTACCTCTACTGTACAGGAATTACCAAGAAAGATTATTGAGGTCTCCCATTTAGAAGCATTATGCTGCTTGGTTTATGAGCTTAAAAATACGACTTTTCAAAATAAATTGCCACTGCCACTCTGTATCCAAATAGTGTTTAAACTGTGAAAAATTATTTGTTCCTTAAGGCTGATGAGACACTGCATATTTTACTCACCCTATTTTGCCTAGGCAGTAGCACAGATCTCCAAAGTGTGAATGGGTTTATGTATGAGGTGTGCACGGTTACTCAACCTCATGCACCTTGGAGAAGAAAAAGAAAGAATAGAATTTCAAGCTTAGCTCTCAACATCTTCCTTGAACAGCCTGAAGTTTAACTGCAAACTCTCCCACCCTTTTCTGTTGTACCCACATTGGTTCCAAATTCCGCCTGAGTTCCTGTCAAAATAGCTGGAGATACTGGCTCTACAGCACTTCAGAGACTCAAGCCCATAAACTAAACTCCAATTTTCTATTTGTGCCCAACATATGTACCCACACAGCCACATAAGAGAAAGTCAAAGGGATGTTTGAAAAGCATTAACCCACTTTACCTAGGAAAATGCCAATTTGCATAGATGATTACTATATGTACAAGTAAGAATATGCAATTAAGGCCCTTCTGGTAGACATGATGCACATGAGCCATTGAATTCTATAGGAGGTTGATGCTGAGGTCTTGATTCTGGCTAGTCCTACTCCTTGATTTTAGCCCAAAGTAAATGCCACATGAAGGGGATAGATCTTGTCTTATTTTAAAAATCCTGATCCTGCAAACACTTGAAGAGGCAAGCAGTTTTACATACATGGATCATCTGCAGAATCAGAAACGCCCCAAAGCCCCAAAACAAAAATAAAAGAAAAAAAAGTGTCACCATATAAAAGCATAATCTCAATCTGAATGGCCTCTGCTAATGGAAGTTCTACGATTCCTCCAAACGTAGAGGAATCCACCTGAATACGTTTGTGTTTGATGCAAAATATTTAAAATTAAGAAATGAAAGTGCATATTACTAGCTGCTCTATTATAAATCCTATAAGACAAATTCTATTTTATTTCTCAAAGGTAAATATGGTTAAAGTAACTGTTAATTTCAATGTCATGGTGGCATTTCAATATACAAAAAAATAGAATTTCACATGGGATTTGTATTATTTAGACAAGATAATACTATTTTGCAAAAGAGATAATGCAGAGTGCCATAACCACTTTAAAAAAAAAATACAGCACTGGTAGTCTATATCTGTATATGTTATATCTATATAATCTGGAGTAAATCCACTGATATGCCAAGTAACAGAAGATTGTTAATTCATTGCCTTTTTCCAGCCTAACATCTACGCTACCCTCTTTTTGATTTACAAGCCGTTCAGCAAAGTATCTGATCCCAATATTCATTAATTTTCTTTACAATAAAACTGAAAAAAAGTATGACAGATTAAACTAACACTGTGTCAGAGGATCCATGAGAATAGGGCAGTTTTACATGTCAAATTTGAACTCAAAGTACAGAGAAGGTAAACATTTCACAATAATAAAGTAAGCAAATAAATTCCGGACTTGCCATGGCAACACTGACACTAGTGAACTAACAGCAGCACTTGATCGCACTCTAGTCATATATTATTATCCTTTAGACGCAAATTCTGCAGTGAAACTGCCCTCAGCGTGGTAGCCCAATCATACCTCCTTACGTATTTCTGGATTAATTCTTTGGGACCAGGATTTTCATCTTTCTCCTGGGTTATAAAGCAGAAAACACACTGCACAGCATAAGCAGCAACATATACAACTTTTTAGTCACAGCCACGTATAATTATGGACAGAACAGTGTTAGCTACTCTAGTAGAAAACTTTCATAGAAAATAACTAAATCTTAAAACTAGCAGTAGCTATCTCAGCCCACCACTTCTTCTGTAGCTGCAGACCGAGGGTTGGGAACCAGGTGGGCTGAGGTACCTGATCCCACAAGATGCTGCATGTCTCAAGTGAGATCCAGCATTCTTTCAACTCCATCCAACGTTGGTTGGAGTTACAGATGTTCAACACATTGCATAAACAGGTCTATAAACTCTGACAGATTTTTGCACCTCACTTACCTGAATATGAAAGACACTAAAATGGAATGAGGCAGGATAATTAAGACTGTGCACACTCTAGCACAGACCGAAGGCTATTTCTTATCACACCCTGAAGACTGTATCCTGTTACACCCTGCTTTTAATCTAAAATCCACATATGGATCAACAGCATATTGCCCTAAAAAATACACTATGAGGGGTTTTGGTTGGGTTTTTTTTTCATTTTATACAACCATAATGACTTGAAAGGGGAAAAAAAAATCCTAACAAATGAAAACAAAGTAACCTGGAAACATAAGATGGAGATGGAGACAAAATTTGACAGTGACAAAACCTATTTTGCTACCATCCTTACAGTCCTCTACCTATATGCACAGCCAATAAACAGTAAACATCTTGGTCGTGACAGTAAAATATTTCACAAAGGCTCTCTATGTTTCAAAAGGACATGAATTGAATTTTTAATAAAATGTTAGCCTCAAAGCAATTCAAAAGATTGCATTTTGAAAAGACAAAGAAAATCGTGTCCAAGCAAAAGAGATTCTATAAAACTGCTACCCAAATAGCTAACAGAATGCTTGAAACATGACACAAAAGAAAGATGTGCAAAGTATCCTAACATTGCAGTCACATTACAAGTCAGTACTTCAAGAGCAATGAATGAGATATAAATATTTACCCTAGGTAGCTAGACTGAAGAATGTAAACAGATTCCACACATATAATATAATTTGTCAATATCTTTACTGCTGGAAATGGAAACGTTAACTCAGGCAGGTCACTGATCCTGAAAGATGAGTATAATCAATTATATTTTTTACCTGTCAGTCATTGCCTTTCTCACAGCTGACTGCTCCCCTGCCTTCCATTTCTTGTTTCAAGGCACTGAACAACTTTTTATATCCACTTTTCACTCAGTCTTTTTCACTGTTTCCCTACTGCCATCTCAGATTAACACTGTTTGTTTCAGAACTAGTCTGTTTTCTTCCCTTATTTTCACAGCACTGCCTGTTTCCACTGTCTCCCATATCAGAAAGGTGGCCCTTCTGGTCTCTGAAATGCCATCTTAAATCTCACTTCTTCTCAGGGTCCACAAATTTTAACCATCTCCTAAACGATAAAATCTGATCCAAAGCTCACTGAAGTCAGTGAAAGCCTTTCCATTAACTTCAATGGACTATGAATCAGGAGCAGATTGCTGTCAGTAACTCTGGACTGAAATCTAGCGAAAGAAAAAACCAAAAGGATCTGTATGGGTAACTTTGTTGTTACTAACAGACTGCTACTTGAACATAGTCATGGCAATAATATATCCTAGATTAATACCATCTGTGAATATTTCCAATACATTTTCTCCAGACCTTATGCAAAGGACTAAGCCCTTAATTTTGTTGTTACCTTTATCTGTACAAATTTGGAGTGATGCCAAAGACTTGTGCCAGAGCTTGAATAAATAAACATAGACTAGTTCCTATCACTTCCTTTATATACTACAAAATACCATTCTACATCTAGTTAGGTAAAACAAGGAAACTTGTCTTGTTTATGAAGCAGGTTTGTAAATCATTACAGAAAATCCCAGAGTTAAAATGGCTGTTTAGATAGAGTGATGGAGTATTTGGAAAGCACAGTGAAAAGCTAAAAGCCAGTGTGTTTTAAATTCTCACTAGTGAGGATGTGCAATGCGGCTCTTGCAAGGATCCTCTCTCTAATCCTGTATTATTAATCTAAGAGCAATTTGAAGAAAAAGCATTCCAGAAATAAAAAATAACAATGTGACACTACTTCATTCTTCCTGTCTTCATAAACATTCTGTTATTTATTCCCTCTTCATGTAATTCTCCCTGCCTCTTCAGTTCTTTAATGCATATTTTTTACAAGGGGAAATTAAAATGAATTACTTTTGCCCACCCTTCCTTCTCCTACCACTTAAGTTTTAATTTTTTGTAAGTGCCTTGGGTGTAAAGCCAGTGCCTTTCTGCAGTCCCACAGTGCTCCCACCAAGTGACCTAGGGAAATCAGTTCTAACAGACAATGTGGGAGGTCTAATGCAGTATAATAATTAAGATATACAAATGCTATGTAGAAGACTTGGTTCGTGTTATAGAAAAAGCTATCAGACAGCAACTATTGCCAATATAAAGCTAAAATATTACACATTTATTAAAAGGTGTGTTGTGATTTGAGGCTATTTCAGCAGTAATTTGACAGCAATAACAATTCACATCTTTCACATCTTTACCCTATATTGTACTAACCAAGCTACTTTAGGGGAGGGGATAAAAGTAACACTGCCTATTACCACATAACTTTGCCAAGTGTATCAGCAAACATAAAGCCAGTTAGATGACCTTCACGGAAGGGGTGCAGTTTTGGGGGGGTTATTTTTTTTTTTTTAAAGATATTTATGCTGAAACTTTTATTATAATGAAGTACACTCCACCCTCACAGCTTCAGCTATGGGAGGCAAACACTTTGTAGAAATGAAATTACTGTTGCAACAAGGTTGCTTATGACATTGTTTAATACAAAAAGGAGCCAGGACACAGTACATTGATAGGGGGTGGAGTGTATTGTATATACAGAAGAGGGGTATTACGTCTGTTCTGCCATCTGACATTGATGTGGGAAGAAGGGACAAAAACAAATGCATTTTTTTTCCCCCCATACTGAAACATGCAAAGACAAAATGCTTATTACAAGTTGTATGCAGCTCAGAATAATAATAATAAAAAAGACAGCTCTAGAAATGCCCCAGTATACTTAATTTGTTTAGATTTTTTTTAATGTATATTTAATACTCTGATCTTTCACTTCAAAACTTAGAATTAAGCAATGAGTGAATAGGATCTGAAATACAGCCAAGGCATTGCTTACATCACATTAAAAGGCATCTTTTAAATGCAGCTGTGGATTTCTAAACTTAGACTGAACAGGATTTTCAGTTGCTTGGAATCTGAAATGCAAGATGAACTTGGCCACATTACATCTTTTTTCTTTAAGTGGAATTGTAAATATGCAATAAATTGCTGTTTCGAAGAGGCAACGTGCAGAATTCAAACCTAGTCGTTTCTTGCAGGATTCTGTTGACCTGTGCATGAAGAAGGTATTGAAGCAGTGGTGCAGTGAGAATCACTACAGCGATACAAATCCACAGCTAAAGCGTGAGATCCTAGAGGCTGGATCTCTGAGGAGCAACACTTGAGTATACTGTTCTCCAAAATACCCCAATTCCTTTAACCAATGAATTTAGTTTCAGGAAAACAGCTGCTCACCAACTTTTTCCAAAAGAAAAAAAAAAAGGCAGGGAGGGTAGGAGGAGGGAAGAGGTGGAAAGAGCTTATGCATTATGATGACATTTAGCAGAGAGCTGCAAACAGAAAGCGAAGACAAATATTTTAGATGTGATAGATTTCAACCAGAAATGTGAAAGCATTTTTCCCTGTTAATACCTTGCCAGAGTTGGCTGGGATAAAATTTGGGTTGCAGCTACAGGCTGAAGCAACAGTGTTGAGAAACAAAACAAACAGGCATTTACCACCCCCCTAACCCCCCCTTCCCCTCCCAGTTAGCAAAGTATGACTGCTGCTTTTGGTTGGCTGCAAGGCAAATATCAGCTAGAAACTCATTTAGCTAGATCCACATCCATGGCCCCAGATGTTTAAAACTTATCATGGATTAAAGCCATGAAATAAAAATAAAAAAATTTCAATTTGAAATTTTATTGGCATGTTGCTTGAATGGTCAACATCAATCGACAGGAGAGACTTTGTCCACATACTCTGAGAACAGCCCTCCTGCACCCCCCCCTTTTCTTCCTCTCTCTCACTCTTTCAGCATTAATGCTATTAAAAGCCAAACAAAATACTGGCTATGGGTGTAAAGAATGCTGGTTTTTTGGAATGTTGCCATGGATCCTCCTTCCAGTCGCATCCCACGGAAAGAGGGTGCAGCCTCCTGTCTCTGTGGCAGGCTGATCTCCCCGGGCAGGGCAGAAGGAAGATAGCCATGTACCCCTGCTACTCCCTATTCCTTCCCATCCACTATAGCCAGGTCTTTGATCACCCTCAGTTTGCCACTGGCATCGATCCTGCGCTTCTCGCGTATTAGATCCTCCAGGCTGTGGAACCTCACCGTGTGCACCTTGTTCTCCGCCAAGTGGATCTTGAGATAGTATTGCTGCTGGTGCTGGGTGCCGGCAGCAGCCTGCAGCTCCCCGCCGGCTTTGAACTCCCTTTTCCCGAAGCGGCACCAGGCGGCGAAGCTCTCGGAGTTAGTCCAGCAGATCTCGTCGCTTTTTAAGCCCAGGTGCCCGCAGGCGTTTTGCACCACCAGCTCAGCCACCAGCGGGCGAAAGCGGTACCAGCTATTCACCACCCGGCCCACGTTGCCCGCGGCCGCCTCGTACAAGCTGTCCTGCCGGATCTGCCCCTGGTGCAGGTGGATGATCTGCCCGCTGCCCACATACACTGCCCAGTGCGGCGGCGGGTGCTCCGACGGCCCCAGGTAGAGCAGCTCCAGCAGGTCCCCCGGCTTGCAGAGTGCAGGCAGGGCTGACACCGAGTAGACGCTGAGGTCCCCAGCCTGGGGGCCGCTGCTGACCTTGGAGAAGATGCATTCCTGGCCGCGGAAAGCGGAGAACTGGGTCTCGTTCAGCACCAGCTGGTGGTGGAGGTGGTGGGTGGGCGTCTCCTGGCCAGGGCTGCCGGAGCCCTTCACGCTGTACTTGTCTGGCTGGCCTCGCTCGTCCAGGTCCTCCTCCTCATCCGAAAAGAAGTAAGCCACCCCGACGCGCAGCTCGTCTTTCTCGATCCCCGAGGGGTCCCCGGTCGGCAGCTCGCTGTAATTCAGGTGGGTAATGCGATCCAGTTGATTTCCCATCAATGACAGGGCGAGGCGAGGGCAGGAATCGCCGGATCTGAAGGAAGGGTGGGGTGGGCAGGGACAGAGAGAACAAGAGAAGGGAAGGAGTACACGAGCAGAGGGAAGGAAAGAAAGAAAGAAAAAAAAATCAAGGCACATACAAAAGATTTCAGCGATTCCGCCCTAAGCCCCCATCCCTCCCCCACTCCTTCCCTCCCCTCCGTGCAAGGGAGAAACTCCCAATGCATACCCTTCCCCCTGCCCTCGGGCTGCGGGGCAGGGCAGAGCAGAGCCCCGTCTCCCCGGCGCTCGCCGGGCCGCGCCGTGCGGGGCTGCCCGAGCCCCACGGTCCCGGAGCGCCCGGCTCCCACCGCCGCGGGAGAAGGCGGCTCCCCGCCGCCTGCCAGCTCTGCGCGGGGGGACAGAGTTGACTCGGGAGCCTCCGCTCCCCGCTCTGCAAGGGGAGAGGGCTCCCGGGGCGCGGGGAGGGGCCGGGCCGGGGGGTCCCGAGCCCTTCCCTCCGCCTGCGCGCAGCCCAGCTGAGCCGCGCTGGGCAGCGCTGCATGCGGGAAGGCGGCTGGAGAAGCACACGGCCTCGGAGGTGGCACCCCTGCCTGCCCAATCCCCGCAGCCCGGCCGGGACCTGCAAAGAACAGGCAAAGAGCAGGCGATCAGCATCCCCCCCCACCCAAGGGCTCCCTCTCGCCCCCCCTCCGTACCCGTGGTCGCCCAGCGCCAGAAACCCCCCCCAAACTCCTTTAAAGTCGTCCTGTCTCCATGGGCGCTGCAGAGGAGGTGAGCTCCGTCCTCCCCGCTGCGCGCCCGGCTCCTCCGCCCGCGCCGCCCCGCTCCGCTGTGGGCTGCCCGGCCCCTCCGGCGAGCCTAAGTACCGGCGGCGCCGCTCCCGAGCCCGCCCCGGCCCCGCTCATTGGCCGCGCCGCGCTGCGCCCGGCGGCGGCGGCGGCGGCAGCGGCGGGGCTCCGCGGCGTCACTGCCCGGCCGGGCCCCGCCGCCGCCGCCGCCGCGCAGGGCCCCGCCGACCCCGGGCGCCCCCCGGCCGGCCCCGGGGCTGTGGCACGCCGGCGGCTCGGGGTGGGGAGGCGGGGCTTGCCGGGGTAAAGGGGATTAAAAAGCGTGCCCACCGCGGTGTGCCGCCGCCAAGAGACCCCTGCACCGAAAAGAAAGAAAAAAGGGGGCGGGGGGAAGTCATTTCCATCCAAAAAAGCCGCCCAGGCTTCAGCTGGAGGGTTGCACGTGTCCAGGAGTTGCTCCGTCCCTCCAGGGTGCAGGTGGGATGCCCCTCACCTAACTTTAGTAACCTCAGGTTGTACCTGTGCAGTCTAAACTGATCCTCTGGGTTTCCCTGTAGTCAGGAGAGACAGGCATTTCCAGAGGGCTGTTCTTCTCGCCTGTTGCACGACCTATTTTAGTAAGGGATGAACTGCCCTAAGGAGGTGCCTGTCTGTTGCCATCGCCTGGATGGGACATTGAAATGTTAGATGGTTGATGCTAGGTGAGATGACTCCCTGTGTTTGTCTTTCCACATCTGGCTGAAGCAGCGGTCGTGGGCTGTCCTCAGATGTGACTAGATGACGTGCTATGACTTGCCTTAAGTGAAAATTGAGACTGCCTGACAGTAGCAGTCCATTCCTTCCTAAAACATATGAAATCTAAAATCTGTCATCTATAGTAGTTTTATTCCAATACACACTTTTCCACATAATTTTGCACATTACGGAAATGAAACTCAAAAATGATTAGTTCATTTGGCCACCATTTCCCTGTGAGGCAGTGTCAATGATGGGATGGTAACCTAGTTCTTCCAAGTTCCTAGTCTTGTGCTCTAATCATGCAAACTTCTGAGAAGTGAGAATCTAAATATTTTAAAACACTTCATGAAAAAATCTAATGACATTCTTTGGTTCATATGTGAATCATATTAAAATACCATTTTTATCTAGAAGTAAATTTACTACTTTCTTCACAGTGGAAATAGTTTTGTCATTTAGACATAAATATTTCTGCTTTCAGTGTTTGTGGATAATATCTCTCTTCACTGCTAGCCTTTTTCCAGTCTTCAGGTTTAATTAACTGAGAACAATAATGCCATCGCTTTATTCTCATGATAGAGATGTAAATCCTTAAATAAATATAGTGAATTTTAGTTTCTCGGGGTACAAGTTGTATACCTAAGTTCATATGAGTCAAATACTCAGTTTCTTGGATAGACATGTTTACTCTGAATGACCCTTTTCTTTTTCTGTTCAAATATTTATATGGCTGTCTTCCTAGAACAACATTTTTTTGTTCTCATTATTTTTTTTAACATATGCAAAGGCATCACATCATAAATGGAAGAGAAAAAAGGGTGTGTTTAGTGATATGACATTCAAAGACTGACATCAGTTATTTTTCACTGTGGCAATTATTATACTAATCTGTTGATGGATACAGACTTCCCATGCCTCATAGACCCACAGGCTGCAGCCTGAGAGTCAGAGGAATTAAGCTGATTTACAGCAGTTAAGGATGTAGCATTCAGGGTCTGTAGAACTAGAAAGTGAATTTGAAAAAAAAGTTTATATAAAAAAAGGATTCTATTCTAATATATGCATTTAAGTTTCATAGGACTAAGCATAACAGATGGATGTTATTAATCTCTGGAATTGTGTAAATGCTTTTCTAATGATTGTCAGAAATTATATGTTCTTTTATGGCATGACCTTCACCAACTGCAACATTTTAAATTAAATTATGAAAACACTCTAACAGGTTTAGAGTTCAGGCTGTAAAACAGTGTTTAAATATTTTGATTTTTTTTTTATAACTGTTAATGTGCTTCATTGTTAAAGCTAGTCCAAGTTGAAGGCCATTTTCCGTAGGCCTTCATCAACAGTTTCTGTTTTCTAAACACTTTACATTTTTCCCATTTAAAGTCTGCATCTTTTTAGGTTGCACTCGCACAGTTCACACTTC
This sequence comes from Theristicus caerulescens, assembly GCA_020745775.1. Classification (NCBI taxonomy): domain Eukaryota; kingdom Metazoa; phylum Chordata; class Aves; order Pelecaniformes; family Threskiornithidae; genus Theristicus; species Theristicus caerulescens. The sequence continues at coordinate 14,788,533 of CM036561.1, forward strand.
CCACATTTGCCAATCATCAAGGCTACGTGGAGTGATTTTTAGATAGTTCTAAACAAACAAAGCATTATTTCATCTTTTTCATGCAAAAGAGTGGAGAACAGACTGCTTCAGTAAACTGCAGGTGCAGAAGGCAAGAGTCTAGGTCTAAGGAAAGCTCTGCACTTCTAACTAGGTGGAATATCTCCTGCCAAATTTTAACCATCTTCTTTGTGTCCTCCATGCTTTTGCAAGTCTGCTCAATGAAGGTATTCTGTCTCTTGCTGAAGCACTTAGAATCCCTTACAATCCACATCTCTCCATGACCTCTATTCAACAAACCTCCAACACCATTTTCCCATTTCATTTCAGTTCTCTTGGCTGCGCAGTCTGTCTCATCAGTGCTTCATGTTCTACCTCCATCCCTCAAGAAGGACTTTTCCCCTCAGTTTCTCTTCAATCCCAATTTTAAATTATGAAAAATGTCAAGAAGTTGCCTTAAAAAAACCCCAACAAACAAAACAAAAAACCCTCAAACTTGTAAGTATAGTTATATAAAACTGTGATTAAAGGACACTATAGAAAAATCATAGAAATTATGTAAACCAACTGCTTGAAATAAACCTCTCAGTTTGAAGGCTTTTGTTGATGTTAGAGGGCGTTACAAAAGCAGCACACAGTGTCTACAGAAATGTATTGCCATGGACTACTGGAGGTGCTTGTTTTGTCTGAGCTATTTTGATTAATACTTTTATCATCTCTTTTAGATATTTTACTTCTGGGAGCTCATGGAGGCTTATTTAGCAAGGCAGTGCGTGCAGGCTTGGCTGCTCTCAGACCACGGCATTGGCAGCGCAGTGTCACTCTGTTCACATTCACATTGACCAGCTTCAGCCTCATTAACCAGGGTCATAATCTCTCCTTGCACCAGGACGTGGGAATTTGCCATGTTACTAACCTTAGACCATTGTTACTAACCCTAACAATTTTTTCCTTATTCCGAGCATAGGAACAAAACCTGGTAACATCATCATCTCTGGTTCTGTCCTGGTCTACTCTGAGGAGTGAACTTACATTTTTCCATTGCTATTTTTTCATTGCATGTTGTCCACATAGCAAAGCAAGGCCATAACACCCAGATCTGGGATATTCTGGATAAATGTGTGCCTTGCCAGCCCTATAGCAGCAGACACACTGCTTGCTAAATACAGTTTCTACATCTAACTAGTCTGAGAGAGTCCTGCGATTTTGATCCTTGAGCTTTGGACATCTTCTGTCATTTTTATCCAGTGATGGTGAAATATAAAATGCGAAAACTCACTCAAGGAGATAATTGTGGCCACAGTTTTGCCCTTTGCCTCTTTTCTGCTCTTCTCCTGGCTTCTGGTGTCTTCATGATTCTTGCATTCATAGAGTCACTTGTAAGTAAAAATGACCAGGGACAGTTCTCTGGCCCTGAGGTATGGTGTAATGGTGTAATTATCCAGCTGAACTGTCTAAACTCCGAAACTGGATGGCTGCATCCAAGCTGCCTATTAGGTATTATTCCTAACCCATTCTAATCCCTAGCCTGTATGGAAGAATAGTAGCTGGCCTGTGCCAAAACTTCTCAAGAGGCCATGCTACCAATTTAATATTGTGAATAATACTGTGCCAGTCCTTGGACCTGTGACCTGGCCCCGTGGAGCTAACTATTTAGACTAACTCAGCTCCTGAAGGAGAGGTGAAGCATGATCAGGTGTATTTTTTGTTAGATAACACTTGTAAAGACTCCAAACTTAATTTCTGCTTCCTGATCAAGGGACACAACCAAAAAGATACTGTAGTAGAAAAGATTTTGAGGAGGGATGGGAAGAAACTACCTTCCTTTTAAACATTTATCTTTGAAAGACTGTTATGTAGTGTCCTGGTTTCAGCTGGGGTAGAGTTAATTTTTTTCCTAGTAGCTGGAATAATGCTGTGGTTTGGATTTAGTATGAGGATAATGTTGATACCACACTGATGTTTTAGTTGTTTTTAAGTAGTGCTTACACTAGTCAAGGATTCTTCAGCTTCCCATGCTCTGCCACGTGCACAAGAAGCTGGGAGGAGGTACAGCCAGGACAGCTGACCAAGACTGGCCAAAGGGCTATTCCATACCATATGATGTCATGCTCAGTACATAAACTGGGGGGAGTTGGCCAGGGGGTAGCGATCGATGCTTGGGATGGAATGGGCATCAGTCAGTGGGTGGTGAGCAATTGCATTGTGCATCACTTTTTTGTATATTCTTTTATCATCATCTTTTAATTATTATTATTATTATTATTAATTATTATTATTATTATTTTCTCTTCCTCTGCTGTCCTATTAAACTGTTTTTATCTCAACTCAGAGGTTTTACTTTTTTTTTCCAATTCTCTCCCCCATCCCACTGGGGGCGGGGAGGGTGAGAGAGCAGCTGTGTGGTGCTCAGTTGCTGACTGAGGTTAAACCACAACATATAGACAAATTCCCAAACAGAGAAGCTTCATCACTTTTGAGCTGTCAGGGAGCAGCAGGGCAGGGTGCTGGGCAGGGGCAGGGTTTGGGGAGATGGGGGTGCCCTCACTCCTAAGTGCAGCCCCCCAGTGCCCTGGCAAAGGGAGCAGAGCAGGGGTGGGGAGCTGGGGCCAGCTGAGGCCCAGCCAGGAGGTCACGGCAGCTGTGCAAGGCCATCCCAACGCAGACAAACCAGCAGCCTAGCCTAAGCATGGTCCGGGGCTTCAATGCAGCTCCAAAGTCAGGGGCTGAAGCCCCATCTGAGCCTCTTCAAAGCTCTTCATCATTAACTTTGCTTTTCTCAGAGACATCTGATCTGAGGTTCATCTTATCAGAGCTGATCTTGAACACAGGCAGCAAACCCTGAGGAAGCAAGGGAAGAGCTTGTAGATCTTGCTAGTACACTCAGGGCCCTGACAGTAGCATCATATTCATTCACTGGACTATGAAAGAAAAATAGCTGAGGTACTAGATTCTCATTTAGATGTCTGTCTCTCTACACTAAATGGAAACTGAATACATCATAGGCTTTTTTTGGGGGGAGGGAGGTTAATCTTAAATTACCTACTATGATGTGCAAAGAAGCCTTCCCCAGGATTACAACAATATGCTTTATGAACTTTTGAAGAATTGCATGTTGATGAGCATAAAGTTAGATCAATTAACAGTGAATCTTATTTCTTGATCCTTGTATTTCCAGGATTATCTTCTTCTCAATGTTATTTTGAACATTCCAAAATGCTCTGACATGCCACCACTTTTGTATAGAGACAGAAGAAACAAAACAACAACAACAACAAGCAACAACATCACCCTCTAAGCAGACATGACCACAGTCAAATAGGGAAAATTTGCTTATTCATAGCAGAATATTTACACTTATGCAGGCTGTTGTTTGAGTGAGGAACACAGTCAAAAAGTTCATACTATTTACATAATTTTCATTTTACCTTTTATCTCTGTTAGGAAATAAAATAAAATATACCCTAGACTTGTGGAGAGCCTAAGCAAGAGACTGTAGCCACAGAATCTGTTTTTCAGTGGCTATGTGTTTGAAAGTTTTGATAAAGTAAGCCTGATCTTAAATTTGCTAATTCAATCATATATTGGTCCAAGTAGGTTCAATATGGTAAGAGAATTTTTATTCAGGGTTTGGTTGGTGGGGTTTTTTTCCCCCTGTAAAGATGCAGTTTCACATTATATTTAATCATGAATAAGGGGGTTGCAATTGACAATGAACTTTAACCCCAACTACCTATTCCTTCAACTTCTTTTACAGCTGATCTTGTGATCATGTAGTTACAGGGTGAGTTTAAATTTACAACACTGCTGTAACAAGATGTTGAATATGTGCCAGATGAAAAACACCTTTTTTAAAGGTGTTGGCACTCTGTAGCTGGTACTCTGAAACTGAAACAGTCAAAAGTATTGGTCCCTTCTGAATATATGATTTTGACATGGCTTTAGTAAAGGTGGTTACATTGTTCCTTCTGTAAAAGGAGGATGATAATAGCAGCCTGGTAGGAAAATTCTCATAGTCTCCTCTAGCTCTAGCTACAAATAAATCTAAAATAAAAATGACTTCATCATGTTTGTACAGGAAAAAATATCTCCAGAAACTAGTGCAGCTTCAGAAAATAAGCTGACAGAAAAAAAGAAAAAAAAAGAAGAAAAAAGAAAGAAAAGAATTTGTAACTTTCTTCTATTGCAATTTTATTAGATGGAGTAGTGTCACATGGCAAATCAACTTTTTGATGTCTTTCTTCAACTAACATTTTACAACTGCAGGCAACACTTTTCTAATCAGTTTTGTAGATTGGAAACCTTTTTAGAAATATCTGACTGTAAGGAGTAAAGTAGTGGTTCTTCACAAAAATGACATTTCGGTGTATGGTTCTCCACTAATGATGTGTTAACTCTGTCTCTAAATGACCTAATGAGAAACACATAATAAATATGTATCTAAGTGCACATTGGTTACTTCATTGTTATTATCTTATTAAGCTGTTTTCCAAGCTCCTATGAGAAAAGGCAAAATGGTTTCTCCAGTATGACATGAAATTTTCTTGCATTTCCCCTTTAAAACTAGAGAGATTGTCCATTATACATAGCTTTTTTATTGAAAAGGTGTTGGCAACATAAAATTTGCCTGCATGTATTATAACAGGGTGATTTTCTTGGCCCTTTCCTTTTTCATATGTGCTTTGGGATCCTTTATTAAGTCATTGTTCTGTAACTGCATTCTATTATAATTCTGCTCATTTTTAATAATATGTATGGTATTTCTGCTGCCCTGAAGGACTCCTATGAAAATTAAATCTTTAAATAAAAGGAGCACCCAGTGCTTCTTTCTATTAGGCTAGTTAATATTTTATAAAATATTTTTATCTGTGAGGCTTTCAATACCTCAACTCCAAAATGACTTTCTAAATATTATAAGCAATAACAAATACCTCTTGACTGAATAGCAAAGAAGAAATTCAATCTGTGTGACAGTTGCTATTCATAAACTGTTCGAGCTTCACTCTCATGGTTTATGATGTTAGCTGAACCCTTTTGACTGAGTTACAGAACTATATTCAGTAGGGGAATCATACCTTGCTATATATAAATACCTTTTGGAGTTAGCCTCTATTTTACTTTTTCAAATACAGAGCCCGATCCTGGAGGCCTAAGTCATTCAAAATTCATATCAATTTTACTGCCAGGCCAGCATCATCCTTCCTATAATACAGAAAAGACTGTCACCAGATACATACACACAATTTCCTTTGAAGCCAATGAGATCTCCGTGTGCATTCAAAGAAAGAATACAGCCTTGGATGCTTAGAAATGACAAATGTATACGATTAGAATTCATTCAGTTTACTAAGGTATATAAGTATTGAATAAAATCATTGAGACGGCACTGTGATGCTTTTAAAAATAAGTTTCTGCTCAACAAAAATTAACCTGAGTAATCCAAATTTGTAAATTCAATACTATTTACAGTAAAAATTTCTAAACAACATTTTCCCAGCCTCTAAACTCAACCTTGGGTTTCAAATACAAGTAGTGTCTATTCATGTATATCATTCTTCTAGCTAAAAGTCTGGCTAACCTAATTAGACTCTCAGGTTAACCCCGTTATCTTAATTTTTTTTTTTTTTTGGTGATCATGTCCATACAAACCTATTGTTTACAAAAGTTTTTTAAAGATGGAGTGTACTAAACTTTAACCAACTGCCTTATGTATAATGCATAAATGAGTGTAGACTACAGCTCATTTTACTTAGCGGTGTTGTTCCTTCAATAATAATGGAAGTAAAAAGCCATGAAAAATTTATGTTTATCCCTAAGTTTAGAAGATGCAGCATGACTTGAATGTACTCAGCATAAGTTGCACAAGGTATGACAGTACTTTACCTTAACTTCTTCCTCCCCCCTAAACAAAAGCAGAAATTGATGTGATTTCGGTAGAGGAAAAATTTTACTGAAAAGGAAAAAAAAAAAAATCTAATTTGAGACAAGACTGTTTTTGTACCTGTTCGTTTTATTCTCAGCTGTGCTAGAAAGCCTACTCGTGACCCTGGTCATGTCACTGAGAGCTAGGCTGGTGCCATCAATTATTATTTAAAGTGAAAGAACTAGAAGCACTTTTCTGTTTTAAAACACGGGCATGTTACTCATCTTAGGTGTGAAAAATCTGTGTTCAGTTCCCTATGTAGCCACAGTGGTTTAAATCTTTGTCATTCAGTTTAAGTGTATCTACTAGTTAGACACACTACAGGCTATCTGGCTATTCCTCCAGTCATCATGTTTTAACCTTGCCCTTGTTAAGAAAATAATTCAAGGAAAGACGAACAAAATTTTTAACTAAGTGATTAGAGTGATCACCTGAAGACAAAGAAACCTGGGTTCCTATTTCTGTTCCCATAGTTCAAAGACTATTTAATGTAAAAATGGAAATAGCCTTGAGATGAGAATGTTCCTGCAAAAATAGGTGCTTCATTCTTTCCTACAAAGCAGAAAAAATAACTGGATCCTACTTTCCTGATAACTGGTTTCTGATTTGACTGCTGATTACAAAATGGGTGGTCAAGCACATCACCATTTCTGTCTGCAATGTCTTAAAACCCTGTGATTTTGTGTTGTGCGCAGGCCTGCGGTGGATAGTTGGTGTTGCAGAGCACAGGGAGGACCCCTGGGAATTTAGCACGAGTTCACAGCAGGCCACTGTTGATAGGTGCTGTGTTGCTAACACTCAGGAAACTTCAGGCATGCTTATAATGAGAAACGCTAACCTCTTGTAAACTCAAATCTACAGCCTCTCTTCGGCTTAAGTGCCTCGAAGTTTAGGCAGCAGCTGTTGCTTTGCTTTTCAGATTACAGTTTTCTACCTAAACATCTCAATTTTCTCCGAATCCTGCTTTAGATGTTTAAATTTTTTATTGGCTGTATCCCTTAATCTCTGTACTGCTTATCTTCCCCTATGTAAATGGCAATATTCATATTTCTTTCACCTCCCTTTACCTTCTGTGTTGCCTGATAGCAGTTACATAGGACAAGGGCTGTCTATTTGTTCACATTAATTCTCACAAGTCTGTTTCTTTTGAGGACTGTTCAGACCTTTACTGGGATACAAGTTTATACTAGAAGAGTTAGGTATGAGGTGCTAAATAATATAGTGAACATAGCTGTTCCTTACTAGGAAAAAAATAAAAATCCGTGGCAATGTGAGACGGTAATTTAGGACATGAAAGACAGGAGTGCTACAATGTCAGTGCTGGTCTGGGGAGACAGTGTAATGCTGTTAATGAAACATGATGTTAATACATCTCTGCAGGGGACATGTTAAGTGAAATGCAATAAACATGGGATATGGAGGTACTGTCAAACAGAAATGAATTTAAATAATATAACTGCATGCTCATTTCATTTCACTTACCTGTTTCCTAGACCATCACTGATGTTTCACATACAGTGCTGTAAGAATTATATTATTTTGGATGACATCAAGTTTGTGGGCTAATAACCACAATATGGATTAAATTCTGGGTGTGAAAGCATGGCCCATGCAGCCCCTGTGTTGTGTTTGCAGAGTATGAGAGAATTGCTAATGATAAAAGGCCTTTGAAGACTCTGATCCCCGGGATAAGCTTGTAGAGATTGTTGTTCTGTGACCATTTCATAGGGAGATACTCACCTGAGGCTGAGATGGTAACCCCATGTCCAGAATACGATGAAATTCACAATCATAGAGCCCTGATATGGACAGTGATTCTTTTAGCTCAGTTAAAAAAAGCTGCTTATGAGTTGTGCTGCATTCAAAACTTTACCAGACATGGAAAAAACCACCCCAAACAAAAATTTAACCTATGAAAAAAAGTATTTTTTTATTAAGTCAAACATTTTTGACCTGAAGAGTGGGATTTTTTAAACATGCACTTTTTTACTTGAAAAAAAGAGATAGGCAATTAATATGAAGCATAAGTAGGTGGAAAGCGAAATTTTCTTTTGAAAAATGAGGGTCTTTTTCTCCCTTAATTAGAAAGACTAAATGCTAATGTCAAACCAAAATATTCAGAATCTTCAAAAGTGCTGAATATTTTTGGGCTGAAAGGTTCTGCTGAATTTACCTTGGACTTGAAAAATATTTTTGATGATTGAGTAATATATTTCTTGGTACATAGAGTATTTGCCAAAAGAAAAAAAATGTAGCTGTTCTAATAAACCATCCTGACAGCAGCATGTGAGCTAGGCTTATGACTATAGTCATATGAGATATTGACACCTAAAATGCTTTTCCAAGACCAGAAACAGATAATTCCTTGCAACCCCAGAGACACCTGTACAGGAGAACTGGGACTTGATAACCTCCCCTCACCAAATATGATTAAGCCTTATTATGTGGCTAGTTGAGGATTACAGAAATAAATGAAGCTAATAAAGAGGAAAGAGTCTGCAAAGAATGAACTGTAGTAACTTAAACTGAAAATGGTGTAGGTCACATATGTTCATTTCAGCTTTAACTGGGCTCATGATTCTTAGTGAATAATTTATTTGACACATTGTTTCTTTTTTCTTTTCCCTTTTTTCTTTTTTTTTTCTTCTGTTCACAAATAGCTTATGAAAAAAATAACTGTTTCATCAAATATATTAATTGGGCAAAATTATTTTGTTGAATAATTTCCATGAACAGAAATTGATTCTTGTTTTCTTATTAAATGTCTTTATTATTATTTTTGCTCATGAGCAGAAGCTTGTAAAAATTACTTACGGTATGAAAATGTTTGGAGCACACAATTCAAACTCTTCTCTTAAGTCCTCTATGTAAATGAAATAGTGGGAATTTCCATGGTTCCAGGATAAAGTCCCGTCAGCACAAGACAGCTGGAGGAAAGATAAACCTGAACAAATCCAAAGGAGAAATAAAACAGTATATTTTTTAAAAGAAAATTCTTTACTAATTATTATTAACTAATAATTAAAAATTATTTTAAAAGAAAATTATCAAGAAAAAATACAGAGAGTAATGCAATGTTTGTAATATGTAATGTTCAAAAATGAGTGTATTTTATGGAATAGTCATCAAATCATAGAATCATAAAATGGTTTGGGTTGGAAAGGACCTTAAAGATCATCTAGTTCCAACCCCCCTGCCATGGGCAGGGACACCTTCCACTAGACCAGGTTGCTCAAAGCCCCATCCAACCTGGCCTTGAACACTTCCAGGGATGGGGCATCCACAGCTTCTCTGGACAACCTGTGTCAGTGCCTCACCACCCTCATAGTGAAGAATTTCTTCCTTATATCTAATCTAAATCTACCCTCTTTCAGTTTAAAGCCACTACCCCTGTCCTAACACTACATGCCTGTGTAAAAAGTCCCTCTTCAGCTTTCTTGTAGGCCCCCGTCAGGTACTAGAAGGCTGCTATAAGGTCTCCCCAGAACCTTCTCTTCTCCAGGCTGAACAACCCTAACTCTCTCAGCCTGTCCTCATAGGAGAGGTGCTCCAGCCCTCTGATCATCTTCATGGCCCTCCTCTGGACTCGGTCCAACAGGTCCATGTCATTCTTATGCTGGGGGCCCCAGAGCTGAACACAGGACTCCAGGTGGGGTCTCATGAGAGTGGAGTAGAGGGGCAGAATCACCTCTCTCGTCAAATAAAGGCATTGGTTTCCATATAGTCAAAGGAAAAATAAAAAGAAACACTTTCATAGATTCATTATCTAATTTGCCTCCTTCCTCAGCAATCTCTCTGTGAGTACTGGTAGCTCACGTAAGTTGTTTTGAAGGTCTCTACAGTTCAAGAGTCCATAATCTTCCAGAAGATCTATTTCAGCACTTTGCTATTCTTACCATTGTATTACTATTTTCTAATATTCTAATCCTAATTTTAGACTTTTTTGCAATTTAAACCCATTATTTCTTGTTCTGTCTTTTAGGACATGGAGAATAATTTATTCCTTCTCTCCTACTTGCAGAGTTTTATATACTTGAAGAAATTTCCCTTTTAGTCTTCTCTTTTTTTTTTAGGTTAAAGAATCATAATTCATTCAGTTTTTTTCTCTCCGGTTTTTTTTTCTAGAATCCCAGTTGTTCTTATTATTCTACTGAGCTCTTTAATTTTACATGTTTCACAAACTGTGGTGCCCAAAATTGGAAAACAAAACCCAGCTGAGGCTTTAACAGAGCAGAGTAGAACAGAAGAATTGTTTACAGGCTGTCTGTCTATTTATACCTTTTGGTATGGTCTATGCCTTTTTGCAGCAGAGTAGCATTGTTAATTCACATTTCTATTGCCATTCAACTACCCCTTTTTCTGTGAAACCATTACATTGTTAGGTTATTTCCCACATCCCTGTTTCTGACCTTAAAATTTTGGAATTTGCAAGTCCTGTAAATTGCTACAACTTACTTATTGCCCTGGTGATTATATTCACAAATTCTTTTGTCTTAGCAGAACTTTGTACCAATAAATCTCTTGTTGACAGAGCAGTCTGTCTGTATAAACTGAAAGACCTTGAAGAGAAGTCAAACTCCACAGAGAGAGTTTGAATAAGATTTAAGTAGTAGATGGACCTCTACAGAGGAAAAATTTACTTGCCATAACTAATATCCAGTAGTTAGAATTAATTGAATCTTTCTCCAGGTAAAATTCATTTATGGAAATGGAGTGAAAAAGGAGTTATGAACACAATTAGTGTAAAAGCTTTTAAGAACGGAATATGTATTCATGGAAATTATTAGTAATGGTTGCTAAGCTGTATTGTTATTCCTAGGCAATTCAGATTTTCTGAAGTACACTATTTGGAAGGACTAAGGTTTAGCAGCAGGGTTTTTTTTCTGTCCTAGACTCACCGAAGTAGTAGTTGAAAGGGATATCTGATATTCCATCTAAGTACCTCCTGCTCAAAGTGAGGCTAATATCAACCCTGGATCTACATCAGCTGTGGCTTTTTCTAACTGTGTCTCAGCAAGGATAGAGATTTCACCACTTTGCAGACTGCTCCAGTGCTATGCTATCTGTTTAGTGAGAAAGTTTTTCGTAGTGTCCAATTTGAATTTCTCAAGCTGCAACTTGTCTCAGCTGCTTTTTGTTAAATTGTCTGCCACTACAAAGAAGAGTTTGGCCATGTCATCTTTGTAACTGCCCTTCTTCTGGTAGTAGGCTGCTTTTGGATTGTCCCTTAACCTCTTCTTTTCCAGACTAAGCATTTACAGGTCCCTCCATTTCTTGTAGGCCATATGCTCTAGGCTCCTGAACAGCTTGTTTGCTTTCTGATGGACCCTTTCCAGTTTCCCAACCCTCATTTTGAGCTGTGGAGCCCAAAACTGGGCATGATACTCCAATTACAGCCTTGCCAATGCTGTGTAGAATAACATGGTAAGTGCTGGCCTCACTTCTACTAGTGTAGGCCAATATGCACTTTATCTTATTCATGTTGGCAGTGCACTTCTGCTCATATGCAGCTTGATACCCACTGTAACCCCCACGTCCTTTTGGGGAGGTGCCACTCAGCCATTACTGCTGCATGAGGTTATTCCACCCCACATGCAGAACTTAGCACTTCTCCCTCTAGAGCTTCACAAAGCTTCTGTTGGCCCAGTCTTCAGTTTTCTCAAGACTGAATCTCTATCATCTAGTGTGTCAAGCACTTCTTCAGAAAATTTCCTGAGGGAGCATTCTGCCTCATCATCCAGGAGAAGATATTGAACTGCACTGTCACTGCTTTCAAATCCTACAGTACTTGTTTCATTACCAGCCTTTAGACCTCAAGCCATTGCCTACTGCCTTGGAGCCCAGTGGTGCAGCCAATTTTCAGTCCAGTTAAAATACTATGTATCCCACCACACTTTCTCAGCCTCCAAACAAGAATGTGGCAGAAGGCGTTGCCAAAAGCCTTAGTGGAGTGAAAGTTACAGGAACTGTTACCCCTTAGCTTCCCCATTGCCATGATTTTTAATAGCTAGTAAACAGCTTTATAATTACATCAGCCAACTCTTCTACAGCCTTGGGTATCTTTTCAGGCTCTATAGATTGAATAACCCAGTGTTTCTAAGTAATCACTTGCCTGTTGCTACCCAATCATACTCCTTTCCAAACCATGCTGGTATGAGCAGAGGGCTGGAAGCAGACTTGCCTGGTAAGGGTGAAGCAAAACCAAAGTAAGTATTTCCGTTTTTCTTGTCATTCATTGCCAGGTTATCATCCCTATCCATCAGCATTCATTCATTTGGTTGCTGACTTTTCTCCATTACTCTCTCACCAAAATAGATACCTAGGTCATCAAGCATGTTGAATCCTGCAGTACTACTTACCTTAGTAATAATGTGGCATTTCCTTACCAGCAGTGGTCTCACTATCCCGCCAAAATGACCTTGCTGTTGTGTTGTTCTGTGGAAGAGACCTAGTATCAGTAAACTTCATGATACTCAGTATTCCAGAAATAAAGAAGGGGGTTGGTATTTCAGATTAGGTGACTAAATTTAGTGGATACTTTTGACACTGATCTCTCTGAGCCTCTTTTTGCCAGTAGGATATTCATTAACCACACAGGAGGTTCTGGTTCTTTGCCTTCTAGTTTGAGGTCTAGTTAACGTCATCCTGGTCCAGCCCTTCCCCCTTAGCCATGGGTAAGCTATAGCAAATGTTGTGCAGAACTGTGATGTGCGGGAACCACAAGGGATAAAGTGTGCTCATTCGTTCATTTAGGATAACATATACACGGTCGAGTGATGTGCAGCATCCTCAGTCACTCTGAGGCCTAGAACACATGCAATTCTGTGCACAGCACTGAGAACTGTGTTAGGTCAAAGCAAGTTCTAGCAAGCTTTTTTTCCAGAGTATGCAGACATGAGTTTATAATTTTCAAGTGTTTAGAACTTGTCAAATTTCTATATGTTTTTTAAAAGGTGGTAAAAAGCACCCTGACTTCAATTGTGATGCATACTTCAAAGCATGGTTCAGCTTTATAAAATGAGGTAGCTAAGACTTTTTTATGTTAATTTTCCCCTAATTCAATTCTCCCAAATGGCTGAGTTGTTTGATTGAATGTTGCCCACCAAAGAAATAGCCTCAGGCAGGCATCTGTCAGAGAAAATTTCAGCCCAAATCATTAATATTTTGCAGAATTATAAGCTATGAAAACAGGGATTTGTAATATGAAGTGTCAGGGAGCCTCAGTAGTACATTATGCTACTGCCTTCCTCCTTCCTGCACCAGTAAGTTACTGGTATATGATTGGGTATTTAATAAACTTCTTGAACTATATATTTCTTTTTTTTTTTTCATAAGTGGGTGCAAGAATTTGGTTCAAAAATGCTTTGGATTTGTGTAGTTCTTTGTTGCAACACCTAGGCACAAAAGAACTGTAATAAAAGTGAAGTGGCAGTCTGAATTCAGAATGCCCATGCTTTTGTGTTTTGATGTCTCAGCTTTCATGCTATTTTTATGTTTTTTCTTTCATCTTTAATTTTACCAAGAGATTCATATTAGATGCATTATTAATCCCTGTAACACTGCCTTCACTTTTTCTGCACAGTATGAGAGATTTCTGGCTTCAATAGAAATAATAATGTGTGAGATTATTTTCTACATTTAATATGTGAATAAACAAATAAACAATGTGGATTTTCTAAAATCTCCATGCATTGTAATTTTCTTCTAAAGATTTCACTGTTGCATTAGGACTGAGAGGCATGAGCAATCACCAAAAGCTTTCAAGCAATGATTTTGGTTGTGTACTTTATAACCTGAGAATTCTCAGCATGCAACACATTATGACACATACTGCACTGGAAAATAAACAGAAAAGTGAAGTATAGTAACTGGACTTTCCGTAGGGGTTTGACATAGATTAAATGAAACACAATTCCAACATGTTGATGAACTGCAGAAGAGGCAATTAAATGTCTCACTGATGATGGTTAATGGGACCAATTAGAGAATGTGTTTTGAAATGTGACTGGTACAGTTATGATGCCTGTGACTAAGAGGGAGAGGCAGGAGGAAGGGGAATAAGGGATTGTAAATGGCTAGTGGAAAGACTGCTAGTTTGGGAGCCGGGGTTTTTTTGGTTGTTGGGTAAGGGGGAAGCTGATTACAAATACTGTTCCACTTTGAATTAAAATGTGTATCATATTCTTTTGATGGCTTTATTTATTCTGTAGACAGTATCACAGCTGCACAAACTGGTCAAATTAAAAGGAGCAGCATGTAGTAGTGAATGTCTGGACATAGTATTTCTACATAACTACAAAAAAAAGGGAACTCATAGGGCTTCTACAGTATTGATCACAGTTAGCAAAATCATCCAATGGACATCAGGCTTCCAGTCAAGCTGGGGAGCAACAACAAAAATCCACTTAAACAGAAAATTAATACTGAAAGATTATTTTGGGCCCCAGCCATCAGCTGGCAAAATGTGTGTTTCTATGTGAGGTAATGTAGTGCCTTTGTAGCTGACCTCTTTTCTTCTATTAGAAACAATGATTGTTGCAAGGATTAATATTTCCTAAAATCTGTAAGCAATTTGAAATCTAAGTCTCATTGGCAACAGTGCTGCAGCACTTCTCCCACTGGCCTTTCACAGAGACAGAGATGTGATGCTACTGTAGGTGTAAAAGCAATATAGTTGCTCCTCTGTGAATCAGCCCTGAAGCTGGAGGTACTGGGAGGCAAGGTGGAGCCCCTGTGAACAACCCCTTTCCACACAACCCAGTTAGGATCTGGAAGCAGAATTGCCGTGTCCTCAAAGCACTCTCCCCATACCAACAATAACTGTCCCTCTAAGGTTCTGGGTCCATTTTTCTGGTTACCAACATTCAGCTCAGATCTCTCTCCTATTTGTGTTCATAGCCAGAAATGAGAAAGGCCTATGTTAGCCACGTAGTCCCTCTCTTCTCAGTGTGGCTCATGTCCTAAGGTCTGTGAAGTCAGTTGGGGTGGGTCCATGTGCTCAGATTGCCCTCCAGAGAAGACCAGTCACTCGTGCTTCAGAGCACAGCACAGAACTCTAAAGTCTGTTCCGTGTTCCAAAAATACCATGAAAACTAACCTAAATTATACTCTTAGTGAACACGTGTATTCATCTAAAGCCACAAGAATTGCTGGGTTTCCTTTAGCAAAGCTAACGCATACAGAAATGACAGTGTGCAAAATATATTTCATTTGCTGTATAAATGTAGTATATCACCACAGATATTTGGCTGTTTTTTTTTCCAGAAAAAGTGCCAGGATGATTTGGAACACTCATGAAAGTGGTAATTCTTCTACAGTTTGATTAGAAACTGGCTAATAGTAGTTTAAGCTGAGAAGAGAGAATAAATGATAATTATTCTTAAATAATATAGTTTAAGCAACGCACTTTCAAACAACACAGAGGTAAGCATTGAAGGTGTAAACTAGATTCTTATTTCAGTCACCAGTTATTATAATTCCAGCTTAAATTCAATGAAATCAGAATTATTCCAATTTATAATAAGGCAGTTGTACTGGGTCTGGCTATGGTGGAGTTAATTTTCTTCATTGCAGCTCATATGGTGCTATGTTTTAGATTTGTGGCCAAAACAGTACTGAAAACACACTAATCTTCTAGCTTTTGGTAAACAGTGTTTGCACAGCATCAAGGCCTTCTCTGGTTCTCACTCTGTCCCACCCCAGAGAATAGACTGGGGGATGCACAATGGGTTGGGAGTGGACACAACTGGACAGATGACCCTAACTAACCAAAACCATATTCTTTACCATATAACATCATGCTCAGCAATAAAAGGGAAAAGAGGGGGTTTTAGGGATGTTAGCCACCTTTTGCTTGGGAACTGGCTGAGCATTGGTGTACCCATGGGAGGTGATGAGTGATTGCCTTTGCAACACTTAGGGGTTTTTTGTTTTTTTTCTCTCTTCTTCCTTCACTTATTAAACTTTTTTTTTTTTATCTTGACCCCAAAGTTTTCTTGCTTTTAGTCTTCCTTTCCTCATTCCCCATCCCACTGGGAACTTGGAAAGTGCACAAGTGGCTGTGTGGTGCTTAGCTGCCCGCAAAGGTTAAACCACAACAGGCAGTACAGAAAGACTGTGGCAGACCTGCCTTGTTATGAACTTGTTTCATGAAACAGTACTAAATGAGCATAAAATGTCCACGTTCTGCTTTGGAAAGATATAACTTACACTACAAGGCAATGGGGATCAGTGCTGTTGGTTTCACTGAAGCTACTTCTGACTCAAGCTGTTCTACTTGAGATGAGATTATTGTCTATTAAGGTTTCATTTAGACTTACTCTCATTGTAATCCTCAGTGAAAAATATTTCACAATAGAATACAAATGTAATTGGGTGTAATTCATGATTCATGGAACAACACCTGCTGTTCCAAGTTGGGGCTGAAAAATACTAGGAGATGTGTTAACATAATGTGACAGAAATCCTGAAATGGTGTAAATGACTGTAGCTCCATTGTTTTAAATGTGTGCACATGCATTCAGCCTTGTTTATGTGTATTTAGACTGGAATTCAGCAGAGGAGTTATGAGAGTTTTAATAAGAAATATAAGTACGAGGCAGCTGTAGCTGGTTCATTCTGCTGTTCTTGGTTTTGTTTTCTGTTTTTGGTTTTTCTCATGCAATAAACAAGCACTGTTAGAAATATCCTCTTCTTAAAATTTTAATAGAATTTAATCCATAAATACTTCTCTAAATACCTCTGTTTTACTAATCATAACGGAATATATTCACTGCAAGAGTCATAAAATAGATGAGGCAGTGAAAATGTTTTGGGAATGTAAGAACTAATAATGATAATGATGCTACTAGAACAGTTGGAGCACAGCACACAAAGACACAGCAAGTTGTTATAGTAAACTCCATGCACTCTATGCAGAATCAGTGGTAATCCAGGATTGTATAACTGGTATTACAGGCTGCACTGGAGTTGGTGTCTACCTCTGGGTTTGGTTTGTGTAAGCAGAGCCAAAAATAACATAAATGTTCGTTTGATGTTCAGAGTACTTCTTCTCTCTCAGCATTCATTCTCTTTTCTGTCACTTTACAGTGCTTAGACTGAAGCTTTTTATTTTATCATCTTCTTCTTCTTTGGTCTTTAGCTTCAGTTTGTGAAAGAAAGAAGGTTCATTTTTTATGTTCCATTTGGAGGTGCAATACTCAGTAGACCAGCAGTGTTATACCACATCAGGTCTGAATATAAAACCCAGAGCTGCAGAGCTCTGCTGCTGACTCACCTGGCTGTTAGGTGCTTTTACAGAAAGGCACACTTAATATGCTGACCTCTTTTGGCAGGCAACCCAGAAATATAAACAAATGTAAGTTTCTGAGTTCGCAAGAACTGAAGAATACAGAAAAATCTAAATGGAATATACTCTTGGCATGAAAGAAACAAAACTGGCATTTGAGAGTATATATTTTTTTAATTCATGGTGGGTCATTTTGGATGACTGATTGTGTGCATGCATGAGTGTGTGTGTTCATGTGCATGCGTGTTAGGAACCAAATAGAATTGCCACCAGTTTAGGACACATTTTAGTTTGGAATACCTCCAGAAGAAGAATTTGCAAGCTGAGCTATGCTGGAATTTATTGATAATAACAACTTTAATAAAATTAGCAGCAAGATCAGTTATGCTGCAATATGGAAGATAGTTGAAGAATCTAGAGTAAATCATAAATAGAATAACTTCATTAAAACCACAGAACTACGAAGGAGCTGTTTGCTGTGAATTAGGTGTGTCCCTAGCCCAGGGTGGATGTCTTCCAAAATCACCATACCTAATCTTCCCCAAGTATCCGTATTTACTTTAAGCTCAAAGATGCCTGTGCATCTGCTGTGAAGGCTTTGTTTCTCTATGTTGAAATTAATCCTAGATTTGATACTGCATAATTAACTAATGGTGACCTATACTTCAGAAGATTATCAGTGCTGATATCATCATAAATAACTGATAACCTGACGAATAATACAGTAAAAAGTTAATTAGTGCATAGCACTATGTGCCTCAGGGAGAAAATAGTGTGTTTCAAAGACCCCGTTTTCCTAACCCTGATTGATGATTCCCTTTGAGCTTAGTAACAGTTCAAAACTGCGATCAAAAATTGTATCCTTGCTAAAGTTATTGAGTTATTGTGTAGAGTACTGTAACTACTCTAAAGTAATGATTGGCTATGGGTTTGCTGCTTTTTGGGGAGGTTTTTTTGGTCTCACTGGTATTTTTCATCCATGCCACATGACAAAATGATTTGGAGAACTAAACTAATCAATTACAGTGTTTAATATAACAGTGATTCAAAGAAATTGAGAGATTCTGGCAAGAGAGACAATGTACATGTTCAGAAGAGAACTGGAAATAAATGAAAAGTCAGTGAAGATGAGGGATGCAGGGAAATGCAAATATAAGTAACAAGCAAAATAAAGCGAAACATGAAAACACACACAGACAAGCAAAACCTGACTGCAGAATACCCCATTTTCCAGACTGCTGTGGTAGTATTTTGTATTTTCTTGTCTTCCACTATCAGAAGTGACTATATTTAATGCAAGTTTCTGTTCTAATTATTTAAAATTTGTAAAACTACCAGGATTTATTTTGAGTTGAATGGATATATCTGTTCTTTTGCTGCCTAGGGCCCTCTTCTGCTCCTATTGCAATCACAGATAACATTCTCAAATACCAAATCTTGGTATGGGATTGGGACTTAGAAAAAGAGTACTAAATAAAGGTAAAATTAATTTTATTCAAGAGTTAATATTTTTAGCACTTATTCATCTATAATGCGAAAGAGGAGAAAGGCTTCAGTGTAACATGAGAAACAAAAGGAACCAAACCAAAAACAATTCATCTTGTGTTTCTTATGAAGCTTTTTCCTCCTTGAAAACACTCCGAAGACTGGAACTTACATTGGCTTTGACCATGAATGAGTCTAAAAGCACATTTTTTTTGTAGGATAGAAAATACTTAACTTCTCAGTCTGTGTCATTAAACAGGCTAGAGCCTGTGCTGGGCTCAGAAGGCAAGTAGCATAGCACAGGTGTGTATGCATATGTGCGTATATATACTTATGTATGTATATGTGTATAAACATATACCTTTTTCTATATGTTTATGTAGTTATGAGCGTGCATTTATATATCCATGATGATACTGTCTCCCTGTCCAAGAAGGATGGCTTTTGCCTGCTGGGTAAAGTCCCTTGCCTGTGATATTGTCCCTCCTAAATGTGTCCAGGGTTGCCTAGCGGCACGCTAGGTAGCAGGGACCAAAGTTGTACTAGTGAGAGTGCTGACAATTAATATGGATTACTAGAATCCAGTACTCATCTCTGTCTTCCCTCTGTTTTATCCAGTCATATAAGTGTAGTCTTTGAGGTCACCTTTCTGCTGCGCAGGAAAGTGGTGAGTCAGAGGGACTTTCCCAGTTGCTAACCAACATGCTGGAAGACTACACTGCGGAGAAAAGGCAGTAACTGCTGTGGGAAAGGGGACTAAACAGCAGAGGAAGATCTGAGACACAGTGTTTAAGACATCCCTCAGTTGGCTTTCTGTCTCGTGGCTTATCAGGGGGCAGTGAAGCATATCTTAGAGTAATTTACAGGGGCACCTTGAAGATGTTCTGGAAGGCCAGGATCCAGCACGCTATCACATATGCCAGCTAGACTTTCATCAAGTGAAAGATAATGGCAGCTATGGGTACAGCTCTCCTCTGCAGCACCGGTACCACAGCTTGCGCAGGTTGCGGAGGCTACGTATGCCCTTATGCTGGCTTGAAGAGAAGGACGAAGGGAGAGATGGTAATCAGACACTTTGGGAGGCACAGCTGTAATTCCAGCAGGAAAAAATATTCAGCTTTACTGTACACAATGCTATTGTACATTCTGCTTATATCTGTGACTAGATTTTTTTTTGGCTTAGTAGTTGAATTGAAAAATTGGTCAGAGAAATAGTTCAGTGTTGACCTGTCGTTCAAGGGTTATTAAGATGGTTTTTGCTATTCATTAATTGTGTCAGACTCAACAAGATTTTAAAATGAAAAACTGAAGTATTCAGCATAACGAGCTTTTTAGCAGGACTCTTTCATTAAAGAATAACTTTTCATTCTGAAGTTTTAAAGTTCTCAGGTGAAATTATTTGCTGTAATTAACTAAATTGATAAATTCTTTCCTTTCTCTTAAAATTACAATTTCTCACAAATATTGTAAGAACAAAAATCATGCTTTTGGACTTAAGGAAGATTATGTCATGCCAGTGAAGCCTAACAGAGTTACATGGCCTGTAGGTACACAAAGTAATAGATATAATGTAAAAGCTATTACCAAAGTTAATTTGATTAAAATTTAAAATTAAAAAAATAAAAAAACATTAAAAATAGATGGTTGTACAGATTTGTCCTGGTTTCAGCTGGGATAGAGTTAATTTTCTTCCTAGTAGCTGGTATAGTGTTGTGTTTTGGATTTAGGATGAGAATAATGTTGATTGATAACACTGATGTTTTAGTTGTTGCTAAGTAGTCAAGGACTTTTCAGCTTCTCATACTGCCTGCCAATGAGAAGACTGGAGGTGCACAAGAAACTGGGAGGGGGCACAGTCAGGACAGCTGACTCAAACTGACCAAAGGGATATTCCATACCATATGATGTCATGCTCAGCATATAAACTGGGGAGCAGCTGGCCAGGGCGCGGCAGCTGCTCGGGAGCAGGCTGGACATCGTTTGGTTGGTGGTGAGCAAGGGCTTTATTTCTCTCTCTTTTTTAAAGTTTATTTTTCATTGCCATTTTATTATTATTATTATTATTTTTATTATTATTATTATGTCAATTATTAAACTGTTCTTGTCTCAACCCACAAGTGTTCTCACTTTTACTCTTCTGATTCTCTCCCCCATCCCACCGGGAGGTGGTGTGTGTGTGTGAGCGAGCAGCTGCGTGGTGCTTAGTTGCCAGCTGGGGCTAAACCATGACAAGATGGTGGGTCCATGGTGGGACGACTCGCACAACTGGAGTGCTGCAATGGATGGCTACAAGCTCTTTAGAAGGGACAGGCAAGGAAGGCGAGGTGGCGGGGTAGCCTTGTACGTCAGAGAGTGTTTTGACTGTCTTGAGCTCAACAAAGGTAACAACAAGGTTGAGTGCTTATGGGTAAAGATCAGGGGGAAGGCCAACAAGGGAGATATCCTGATGGGAGTCTGTTATAGACCACCCAACCAGGATGAGGAAACAGATGAAGTTTTTTACAAGCGGCTGGCTGAAGTCTCAGAGTCTCTAACCCTTGTTCTTTTGGGAGACTTCAACTTACCAGATATCTGCTGGAAATACAACACGGCAGAGAGAAAGCAGTCTAGGAGGTTCCTGGAGTGCGTGGTGGATAACTTCCTGATGCAGCTGGTAAGCGAGCCAACCAGGGGAGGTGCCCCGCTGGACCTGCTGTTCACGAACAGAGAAGGCCTGGTGGGTGATGTCTTGGGCTGTCTTGGGCACAGCGACCATGAAATGGTAGAGTTTTCGATTCTTGGAGAAGTAAGGAGGGGGGCCAGCAAAACCGCAACCCTAAACTTCAGAAGGGCAGACTTTGGCCTGTTTAGCAGCTTGGTTAACAGAGTCCCTTGGGAGGCAGTCCTGAAGGGCAAAGGAGTCCAGGAAGGCTGGATGTTATTCAAGAGGGAAGTCTTAAAGGCACAGGAGCAGGCTGTCCCCATGTGCCGCAAGTCGAGCAGGTTGGGGAGAAGATGGGCCTGGCTGAACAGAGAGCTCTGTCTGGAACTCAGGAAGAAAAGGAGAACCTACCACCTTTGGAAGAAGGGGCAGGTGACTCAGGGGGATTACAAGGATGTGGTGAGGATATGCAGGGAAAAGATTAGAAAGGCGAAGGCCCAGCTAGAACTTAAACTGGCCACTGCTGTCAAGGACAACAAAAAATGTTTCTACAAGTATATCAGCGACAAAAGGAGGGCTAAGGAGAATCTCCCTCCTTTGTTGGATGCGGAGGGAAACTTGGCCACGAAGGATGAGGAGAAGGCTGAGGTACTTAATGCCTTCTTGGCCTCAGTCTTTAATAGTCGGACTGATCATCCTCAAGGTTTTCATGTCCCTGAGCTGGGAGATGGAGATAGGACACAGAATGTAGTCCCAGCTGTCGAAGAGGTGGCAGTCACCGACCTGCTCCTCCACCTGGATGCGCACAAGTCTATGGGGCCAGACGGGATCCACCCGAGGATACTGAGGGAGCTGGCGGAGGAGCTTGCCAAGCCACTCTCCATCATTTATCAGCAGTCCTGGTCAACCAGGGAGGTCCCAGCTGACTGGAAGTTAGCTAATGTGACACCCATCTACAAGAAGGGTCGGAAGGAGGATCTGGGGAACTACAGGCCTGTCAGCCTGACCTCGGTGCCAGGGAAGGTCATGGAACAGATCATCCTGAGTGCCATTATGCGGCATGTGCGGGACAACCGGGGGATCAGGCTCAGCCAGCATGGGTTTATGAAAGGCAGGTCCTGCTTCACTAACCTGGTCTCCTTCTATGACAAGGTGACCCGCTTAGTGGATGAGGGGAAGGCTGTGGATGTTGTCTACTTGGACTTCAGTAAGGCCTTTGACACTGTCTCCCACAGCATTCTCCTGCAGAAGCTGGCTGCTCACGGCTTGGACAAGTGCACTCTGAGCTGGGTTAAAAACTGTCTGGATGGCCGAGCCCAGAGAGTGGTGGTGAATGGAGCCAAATCCAGTTGGCGACCGGTCACGAGTGGTGTTCCCCAAGGCTCAGTGTTGGGGCCGGTCCTGTTCAATATCTTTATCAATGATCTGGATGAGGGGATTGAGTGCACCCTCAGTAAGTTTGTAGATGACACCAAGTTGGGTGGGAGTGTCGATCTGCTGGAGGGTAGGAAGGCCCTGAAGAGGGACCTGGACAGGCTGGATTGTTGGGCCGGGGCCAACTGTATGAGGTTCAACAAGGCCAAGTGCCGGGTCCTGCACTTGGGTCACAACAACCCCAGGCAACGCTACAGGCTTGGAGAGGAGTGGCTGGAAAGCAGCCTGACTGAAAAGGACCTGGGGGTGATGGTTGACAGCCGCCTAAACATGAGCCTGCAGTGTGCCCAGGTGGCCAAGAGGGCCAATGGCATCCTGGCTTGTATCAGGAATAGTGTGGCCAGCTGAACCAGGGAGGTGATAGTGCCCCTGTACTCGGCAGTGGTGAGGCCACACCTCAAGTACTGTGTCCAGTTTTGGGCCCCTCACTTCAAGAAGGACATTGAGGTGCTAGAGCATGTCCAAAGAAGGGCAACGAAGCTGGTGAAGGGTCTAGAGAACAAGTCTTCTGAGGAGCGGCTGAGGGAGCTGGGGTTGTTTAGTTAGGAGAAGAGGAGGCTGAAGGGAGACCTTATTGCTCTCTACAACTACCCGAAAGGAGGCTGTAGTGAGGTGGGGGGTCAGTCTCTTCTGCCAAGTAACAAGTGATAGGACAAGAGGAAATGGCCTCAAGTTGCACCAGGGGAGGTTTAGGTTGGATATTAGGAAAAATTTCTTCTCTGAAAGGGTAGTCAGGCATTGGAACAGGCTGCTGAGAGAAGTGGTTGAGTCCCCATCCCTGGAGGTATTTAAAAGACGGGTAGATGTGGTGCTTGAGGACATGGTTTAGTGGTGGACTTGGCAGTGGTAGGTTAATGGTTGGACCTGATGATCTTAAGGGTCTTTTCCAACCTTAACAATTCTATGATTCTATGATTCTAAGATTTCAAATATCATTCCACTTCCTATGCTGTGCAGTGTGTGGCTACTGAACCCTTCTACATGCAGATGCAGAAGAGTGGCTGCTTGCAGTTTTATTTATGCTGTGTCTGGAAGGAATGAGTTTGAGCTCAGGCTTACAAGGGCTAAAATTTGTTCAGGCAACTTGTGAAAGTGGTGTATGATTCCTGGCAGGCAGTCCAAACAGGTCAACACAGCCAAACTATCCTGTAGTCAATTTTGTATTTTATATTTTCATGCAACTTTCATGTGAGGGCCTTCTCACAAGGCATGCTTAGATCTGTAACATGTAACTAATATTTGTATAATAACCTGTAACTATTATTTTAATAATATGATGAATATTGTCTATTTTTATAAAAAATAAAAAAGTGTTTTCTGGTAGATCAAGAGAAATTTTATTTAAAATATTTTGCTCATGATAACAGAAGGAGATTTGTAAGATGATTTTTTCTCCCCAGTATCCAGCTTGAAAAACAGTTTCTGTCCCAGAGAAAGTATAATATATGATTTTGTCCAATGAGCGGAAATCTTAAGTTTGTTTTTTTTCCTTAGACATGTGATAAAAGAGATTGAAAATTCTGAAAAGCCCAAGGGGAAAATGAATATATTTTCTTAACTTGCATTCCATTCTATATTCTAAAAGGCTCCCGGGTCCATTTATATTAATTTACTTACAGTAAATTTTTCCTCTTCTCAGTCTTTGATACCTCATGTGTAAGCAGAACATATGCATGCAAAAGCTGATGGTAATGGTTTATTAATTCTTTCATGCAGGCAGAATGTTCATGCCAATTAAAGATAATTCAGCACTCAAATATGAACAAAGGAAATGTTAATATGTCTGTCAAAAACTCAGCTCAAAGATATAAAAAGGAAAAAAAATGAAATAATGAAGTAATTTACAAAAACTTTTAAAATATACTACAAGATTTGTAATAGCAGTGCCAGACAGTACATGTCAACTTTTCTTTTTAGACCTTTCTTTCATGGTTTTTACTTGGTTGTGAAAATTCACTGGAGCCGGATGTTTGGTTTTGAAGAGCTTAATTGGGAAAAGATATTGCTTGTTGTTGGATAAATTTTCAGAAAAAAAAAACAAACCATGCTACGGAGATCAACATTTCTTTTTACAGCCACAAAGATTTGAACAATATTGAATTTTTGAGTTTTTTATGACTCTTTTAGATACATGGAGAAGTGCAGGGTTTTTTTTCCTATTTTCTTTCAGTAACAATGCCACTACTGATGCATTTTAAATGATAATTTTTCACTTTTTAATACATCTGTAAATCAAACAGGAGGGTTGCACAGCTCAAAACTGAGTGTAATAGCCATGCCTTGCACTGTGAACACCAAGTAGTCATGAAAGTGTAATCTTGACCTGAAGAAATGCAAGATGGCTAAAATCAGTGTAACATCTCTGTTTCACTGTTTTTCCAGAATAAGACCTGGAGCTCTGAAACATTTTGTATTTTAACATGCCATCAAAAAAAAATGTAGTGAACAACCCCCAGGTAATGCACAAGGACTACATAACAAAGAAAATGGACAGCAAGGTCAGCACACTAAGCCTCGTTCACTGGAGATGGATCTCATTATCACCTAAAGTTAGATGTTTACAGAAGCACCTACATTTCAGGAAGCAGCCTTAACCTCGTGCTGTAGTCTATGGGGAGAAACAGACACTGGAAATACAGTTTCTCATGTCTGTTTTATAAATCTACATTAGGAAGTAGTGAATGGCACCTAGAAATACCTATTTCTCTTCACTATCACAGGAGGCTAGACCACGAGTTCAGGTATCAACTCCAGGTATCATGCCTGCGGTTTCTCAGATGTATTTGACTTAGATTCACTTCTAGGTGGGATTTTAATTTTCCTGGATAACTTTCTGTGGTTGTCTTAAGTTATAAGGATCTGAACTAGAGACTATTAAGGTAGCTTCCAAGCTTTATGGAGGCTCATTGAAGATTAGATGCTAAGTTAGATCAGGAACTGTGGATTGTCATTGTGTATTATATTAGCTACATTTCCTACCCTCAAATC
Organism: Theristicus caerulescens; assembly: GCA_020745775.1. Taxonomy (NCBI): domain Eukaryota; kingdom Metazoa; phylum Chordata; class Aves; order Pelecaniformes; family Threskiornithidae; genus Theristicus; species Theristicus caerulescens. Next base: position 14,814,309 of record CM036561.1, read on the forward strand.
AAGAAGTTTGCTGAGAAGTGTGAAAAGTATGTATTTTCTTATTACTTCAGTGAGATATACACCTTGTTTGAAAATTTCCTGAATTCTGAACCTACTGTTCACAGCTTTGCAGGCAGAAGTTGAGCTGACCACCAAAAAGTCAGCTCCAACAGCGGCTCCTTCTCAGCTTTCAGTGCGAAGGAAATGCCCAGGATGTTTCTAACCCTGTAGTTTCTGACTGCAGAGGGCCTGAGGCAATAGGTAGCAAGGAGACAGAGCCACTCCTCAGCTGATCTGTACAAGCCTGCCACCAGTTTAGTGCTTCCAGCTTGGGAAGTTCCAGGTACCTGCACAGTTCTTCTCTGAAATGCGTCAAGGTCCTTCAGGGTCAATCACGTTTGGACGCACTGGTCTATAGTATGTATGTGTTCCCCAGTGTTATTTATGCCACTAAGTGAAGAATTACATACAGGTAGGCTTCTAAGTTTTGTTCTGTTTTGTTTTGTTTTGTTTTCACATAATGATTTTCCTCCATCTCCCTCTCCCCACCAAGAGAACAGAGTTTCAGAGATTTCCTTTGATGAGTTCAAATCATTATGCTTTCTAAATTTGTTCTTATGCAATGATTAGCAGAAGGTAATTTGCTCATTGGGTTTTCATTTCTTGCTTGGGCATGCCTTGTGCTCTCATGTTTTCCCAGGCGCAGTTATGCAACATTGCAAAAGCAGATTAGTGATGGACAAGGGCATGGTTACTCTATGTTAAGCAACAGCTAACTGTATGTTATTTGTCAAGATTCCTGTTAAGACATGTAGCTCAGCTTTCATTTTGAAAAGATATGGACACATTTGGTAGTGATAGCATAGGTTACTGTCAATCAACAATTTTAAATGAAAAAAAAGTATTATTCAAAACCCCACTTCAATCAATAGGTTTGATTTTTATTGTTTTCACTGAAATTGAATGGAGTCCAAATTCCCTACAAACTTGATTTTACTGTATTTGTAGTCATTTTAAATAACAAAATAAAACTGAAAATGAGAACTGCTCTAGATTTTCCCTACACCTAAGTGACCTGAGACATTCTTACTATCTCCAAAATTATTGTCTTCCCATTTTTGTTAGTTTTAAATTTTATTTTAAAAACACACAGGGGACTTAGAAAAAAACACCACTACCCCCAAAACCTCTACACTAGGATTTTATCCTGCCAAATGAATCTCAAAGTAAACTCACTTAAATCACAGATTTCTCCGGAGATTAATGAGAACTGAAGGTGTTTTGAGTATTAGATGCGCAATAGCATTAATGAGAAAAGTAGTATCTGCTATGATAACTACCTGTCTTGGGTGAAGACCAAGAAATTAGCATAGAAAATTTACCTGACTCTGGCATGTTAACCAAAGACTTTAAATCAGCTCTTCACTTTTGTGGTTTTTTGTTGGCATTTTTAACAGAGTGTATTTTAGAATGGAGCCTTCTAAGATTTCTTATGGTCCCTACAATCCTTCAGAAACTTCGCTTGACTGTTGAATGAGGATGATAGGTCAAAATGATATGGTTGCAGCAATTACAGATGCCCAAACAACTGAGTAAATACATTGGCACAGGCAACGTTTCTGTAGTGCAAGCCTCAACAGGAGTGTGCTTATGACTCAGAGGAAAGGCAACATGTTCACCGCAAAGTTTGGAGCACTGTGGAAGCAATGCACCTTCGCAGATAAACATGGTTCACAGGCAAAGAGCCGTGAATCCCTGGAAGCTCCACTGGCTGTGGAAGCCCTAGAAGGGATCTGTCAGGTCCCCCCAAACTCTCCAAGCTGGGTGTCAGGGAAGAGTAACATATAATCTTTTACCACATGCAATTAGCGTGTCTAAAGCATAAAACCTCTGAATGATAAAGATCAGTGATACACAGACTTTCCAGCTGGGTAAGCGGCATTCCCTATGTTTAGTGGGGCAGAAGGCATTTTTGCTCCCCTGCAAGATCGGATCAGCTATGCAGTGCCTACAAAATGAGTGTGATGTGCAAAAAAGAGGGACTTCAGAAAAGTGATGACTAGAAATGGACCTACTTTTGTTCATGAAGCCCACAAGCTGGTTCCCAAAAGTACTTTGTCCACTGATGGAGCACTGGAAAGCATCTGCTGGGAGCCCACTGCAGGGTTGCTGGTGAGAGGGAGGCCAGTACAACCAGTTCAATTGCTTTTTTACTTTGTTGGGTCTCTGGTATTTCCTATCACTCCTCCTGTGGAAATGATCTTTAAGGGCACCTTTATGCTGTCAGAAACAGTGTTTGGAGGAGAAGGGAGAATGGGTGCCCTAACTCATACATGTGCATCTCCTTGAGCAGCTCTAAGTAGATGGCATTTCCCAGAGGATCTTTTTCCCTATTTGGCAACACAGACTTTATCTGATGGTCTTATGCTGACATCAGTGACAGTCTCATATTGCATTAGAATATGTTTTCACTGTCTGTTTGCGAACAGAAGAGCAATCTGACACAATGAACTTGATCACATGGTCAGTTTGTATCATAATTTACATATAGAAATGCAATATTATTGCCATACTATCATGTCAATAAAGTTCTGTACTTTAATTAAGACTCTGCAAGTTCCAATGTACTACAGAGAACAAAATTGGAAATGTAATTTGTTCCTGAAATGAGCTAAAGACCTTAGAGAAGCTATATGTCTTTTCACCCACATGTGTACTTGTCTTCTGTGCCGGCTTACTCATTAATTCACACAGGTCAATAACTTGGACTGGAAGCTGAGCTGTAACATTCAGGAATAACCTGTACAAGCATAGAGACAACATTGTAGTTTAGGAAGGATGAATATAAAATGGGCATGCTGTGCTTCCTGAGCACACCTGACACTCTGAAATGCCCCTACAATCTAGTCTGCACATCACGTAAGACCTCAGAAAAAGTGTCTAATCCTTTCACTTCACTGTCTAGCATGAGCTTTCAGCCTGTACCAGGGCATGTTTGTTTTTTTTTTTTCTGCTACATAGACAAGACTTTGGATTATAAATTTTATGGTTAAAAAAAACCCAAACCAAAACACCGCAAACCAAAAAACCCCAAATGATAATATGCTAGGGTTATAAAGTAGTTACCTCAGTTGGTCCATTCTGAAATAGTGACAGCATCAAACTGTGGGCTAAAATATAAATGACACAATTTGTTGTCATAAGTGTATACATTACAACGTATAATGGTAGATAAATAATAATTTTTATAGCTTCCAAAATTTGTATTCATATATGAAAAAAAAGCCCTTACAATGTCTAAAGAGGTAAATAATTCAGACAGAGCAGAAACATAGTAAGTAGACAACTTAATACACAAAAGTGCAAAATTCATAATTCTTTGTGAATTCAGAGGTCTCGGAGGCCTTTCCATTTGTCCTTGACTTTGGGCAGGTATTTCAGTTACAGCTGTAGGGCTGGGCAATTACTCCATCAAATCCAGGCTGCTGTCAGAGGAGTTGCTTAGTGGAAAAGCTGACAGAAGCCCAATTCTCACCGTCCTCCAGGTCTGCACCAGTGTAGGTAACTCAAACCACTGGAATTCAGACGGAGAGATTCATAGGTAAATGAGTTTCAAATGGTTATGAGGAAAAGGAGAAATCTATAGCATTGAAAGATTTCTGCAGCTGTGAAAAATGTACCATCTGATAGATTTTTTTTTTTACATATAAGCCCATATCTGCTGAGAGAACTAATGCATTTCCATGTTTGACACCCCATGAAAATGTTCTATTATGCTTCAAATTAAGACCAGGAAATTGTACATTTAGATGTTCCTAACAGCCACTGAAAACCTTTGGACTGTTAATTTTTTCCTCAGGAAATATGGGCAGTAGGAAGCTGAGCTCCTCATTAAATTCTGCTAGCTAATTCATGATACATCATTAAAAATTTAAAATCCACCCTTTTTGTCAAGTACTTTTCCTTTTATTAATTATCTAATCACAACAGACTCAATTGATTAATAGTCCTTGTAAAATGTGGTTCCAGCCTGTTGGAAAGGTCCATCTGGTTAGAAAATTTGTCCTTATTATAGGAATTGTTGTGAGAAGGTCTATTTCTATTAAATGCTAGTAGAGTATTTAAAACAGCGGGTATATAGAGTTGTGGTGGAGAATGACAAGAAAACCATGAAGAAAATGAGATCTTTCCACTTTATTTGCATGCACCACATCTCTGAGACTCCATGTACAGTATATATCACAGAATAAACATTCTGAATGGAATAAGTTTGAATTCTCTGTCAGAATTATTGCATTTTAAAAACTAGCTGTGCCAGATGTTCCTACATGTTTTTTTGATGATTCTGGTAGTCTGATGGTATGCTCTGCAAAATGTCCACAGCTAGAAACATGTGGTTAATTTAATTTAATTAAAAGACTTGATAATAATGTTATGTGATGGATTGTGAGAAATTCTGAGTTTAACTGTAGCTGATGGGACCAATGTATTCAGTAATCATTGAGTTAAATAACTGTTTCAGAAACTAAAAAAACAATCAAACATTTTTAATAATACTGATATTCCTGAGCATGAAATTGATCTTTTCACCCATGTTCTAATAGTTATCATGCATTTGATAAGGCGTGACACTGATAAGATGTAAGCATATGTCTCCATAGCTATCAAGGTACCTAGAGATAGGTTATACATTATAAACCTTTATATATTTATTCATCTATATATAATCTATAATGCATAATTTAACAGTGATACATCTGTATTATGTATTAGGATATGTGCAATTGTGTATCTGTAGATATGATTCAGGTGGCACCATTGTAATCTGTTTCTTATGAGGCAGTGATGGAGCCACAAGACTTCAAGCAGTATGAAGGCTTCCAGCTTCATGATTTTTGAGAATTTGATTTCAGAATACAAGTCTTTCTCTTTGAACCGATGTAAAATGGAATGAAGTGATGTTCATGAAGATTTCCAAAACCATGGTTAACACTGAATAAAACAAAAACAAAAGCAAAAAATATCTATAAATATCACTTCAGTGCAGATGATAGACAAATACTACCAACCCAAATGTACCATGACAAGTGTCGCCTTTTCTAAAAAAACCCCACATGGGATAGATTTAAAAATTATGAAAACAATAATACCTCCCCCAGACCCCCACCCCCGACCCTGACTGGTAATCCCTGTTTTTTTATTTCACTGTTTTACAAACTCTTGTTTGCCAATGTGAGGGACACTTTTTACTTTAACAAGTAAAAACTGATTTGATTCCAGCGGCTGTGGCTTGATTTAAGACACCATACATTGTGAGATTCACAGCAAAATCACTGGAGCTAGCAACACTGTAGAGACACATACAGACAATGCCAAACTGTATCAGAAGTGAAGGTTCATTAAATTAACAGTGTAACTTCAGTGCTTATTCTCAAAAAGCACTTTGTTTTCCATCCATACACAAAACACAATGAACAAAAATTGGTGCAGTATCCTTCCAATTTAGAGAACAATTCATTATCATCCTAAATTCATAACACTTTGTCAGAGTTTAAAATTAATTTTAAAGTGAGAATATGCTGATTTGATATAACATTTCCTTCAAAAATATTAGAAAAATCTGTCCTGATCAACACAGAGAGCACATTGAGGCGATTTCTGACACACCCAGATGAGACATTCTTGATGCTGAACACAGCTTCCTGGAAAAAAGCTTATACAGTAGCCCAGAATATCAATTGTTCATCTCATTTATTTCTTCCTATTGGGTATATGTGGAGTGGCATCCTAATTGAGTGTTAATGAGGAATTAATTAGAATTAAGTGCTTCAATAGCAGTTGGTGATTATTAGCTTTTTTAGGATGGGGCAATTTAATTCTGAAGCAGTTTCCTCACATTTTCAAAATGGGTATAAAACAAATAGAAAGGCCATTAGTTCTCCCTTCTCCCCTCAAGCCTTGAATTTGCATTCCTTCATACAGTGACATTTTTAGGGTGATTTTTAATGACAGCACTAGAAACCTGCCTCTCCTGCCTATCCAAAGGAAAAGCACTGTCCAAGTTTTCAGTAAGCTTTTTATATGTAGCTTCCATCACCATGTTTCGTCTCTGCCTTGAAGAAGCCATTTCTAACAGAGCAACGGTGTTGTTCAGTGTCCATGCTCACTCAGTTCTTTGCCTGTCTGCTTAGCTGACAAGCCTTGCATCCAGGCTATAGATACATAGGAAATCTAGCATCTTATAGGAGATGGAGTTTGAAAACAAACTGATTTCCCATAGAAGACATCTGCTAGGTGATAATGACTTAAGGTCACTGTGGAACTAAGCTAGATATGACCCAGAGACCACAGCTGAGATTTTTTGTATTCCCTCAGCCTAACAAAGATTAGACTTTCTGTCAGTAGCATCTCTATGTATTTTCAGACATCAGTGAGACTGGCTATTTTAATTTATTCTATGTTGATCTGGTATGAGAAAATAAGCAGGAACAGTTTCTTAAAGAATGAATGTTCTGGCAAATACAAAAAAAAAAAAGTAACAATGTATAACTCAACAGCAGCAGAAACTGCAAAACAGGGAAACTTCCACATTCTCACTTTTTTTTTTTTTTGATGGCTAACATTTCTCTTGGGAAGTTTGCAGCTGGATACAAGGTCTGATATTTTTCTCTCTTCAAAGTATTTTATGGATATTACTGTTAGGGAAGGGGGAACACAAAGACTCTCTGACATGAAAATAAGACGAGGTAAAAATAAGATACTGTGGTTCTATACTACTTTTCTAGTTCCTCAGTTTCCCTAGTGATGATGCTGCCTGAACTTTCCATGGCAAGCCAGGGCTATAGAAGTGTGTCACAGGATTTAAAACCTGCACACTGCTCTGGGTGGTACTGGTGGGGAGACCACAGCCCTGTTTAGAACTGCTGCTAAATCTGCATCTGCATATGTAAAGGACAACTTAAAAAATAAGCATTTTTAAGTCAGCCAAGTTGAAAACTTAACCCTAAAAGGTAATTTGAATTTCACTAATTTCATATCACTAAGAAGTGAAAAAAATCTACAACAATATTTAAAACAGTAAAATGGAGTATGCATGTAACTATAAGTTGGTTTGCTTGACCTCACTCCCAAGCAAAATAAAATGAACATGTATTGCACATACAATGAAAGGAAGATAGGCCAACACAGGCTTATGAAAGACAAGATGACAAGCGTGATTAATAAAAGCAACAGGATTTAAATAATGTATTTATAATTTTGTGAGGTATTCACCTTGGCACTCTACCACAAAATTAACATGGTCTTCATAATGTTAAAATCTGGCTAATTAACAACTCCAGCTTTGAGCTGGACTAGACGATGTCCAGAGTTCTCTTCCAACCTCAGCTATTTTTTGTGATTTTGTGATCCTGTAGTAAAAGGGAAATTGCAATCATTATCCTGGACACAAGAATGACTAGCTAGCATGGAGCTGAGTATCGGTCTACTCATTGTGAAGTATTGAAGACAGAGAGACTAATCCAGCAAGGTTCTTATAAAAGTATCTCCTCCTTTTTTAACCTAGGCATTGCTACCTGTACCCGTGCAACATGCTGTTCAAACTTAACATAGAAGACCCAGTGATGTAATGTTATTTCTTGTATCCACATAGAGTTCAAGATTATTGCTAACAATATCACTTCTCCTTTTTTTCTGATTAATGCATATCAGCAGGAGTAGGAGACCAAAGTCTCCTACTAATGTCTGTAAATCTACATGGTAATTATCACTCATTTTGCTAGCTTTTAAGAATATGCAAGTTACTTAAAGTTTAAAAGGTCTCTTTTTGAAATAAGAAACATTTGCAGCACTGAATGAAGACAGCATGGCCGTGTTAACTCAGGCTTAAAAAGAAAGGAACAAAGTATATTGCATATTAATAAGTATATACCGTTTCTAACACAGAGCTTGAATTTAGTCAGAGGATGAAAAGTCTTGCGTATACAATTTTTTAGGTTCTACCCTAAATCTTATTCATTTTAGTGAATCAGAATGTTTATGAATCATTGGAAAAATGACTGTTGCAGAGTCTATAACTTCATAACAGTTTCATGCACACAAAAAGTATATATTTATTTGTATATATACAAAAATATGTATATACACATATATGTAAACTTTTTACTGATGGATAATCTAAATAGACAACTGGGAAATATTTAATTCTAACTGATCATCTTGCTGCAACAGAAAAGATATCTGTGTGTGTATAAAAGATCCTTCAGCTCAGAATAGCTCAACTGGAGAAGTACCATCTTTATAATGTTTTCTTCACTAATCAGATTAACAGTGAAATTACTATTGAGTTAAGAGAATTTCTGGAAATTCTTAACCCAAGCAGGAATTGAACTCAGAGAACACCACAGTAGTTTTAATTAATGGAGGAAGAAAAAAAAAGAAAAATAGAAAGCAATCTGGAAAGATGGCACTCAATTGCGTTGAATTGTCTCAGAGATACAGCATTAACTGTATTAAATAATGAACAATGTCAATCTGAGGCCAACAAGCAATGTTGTAAGCAGCCAAAATAAAAAACAAATGATGAGCCTTTTATGGACAAACTGTCAAAGCAATATTCATCTGAAGCCAGGGAAAATGAAGGAAGTCTTTCTGAAAGCCCGTTTTGTAAGAAAGAATAATAGCATGTCATGATCATGTGGGAATATGTTCCTGTGGCAAAAACATCAGTGGGAAAGGGCAAGTCCCATAGTTGCATGAAATAACTTTTAACTACACGTGATATGTGGCTGAATCAATATTACATAGTGATTAAAGCCACGAAGGAAGAGAGATCATTCTTGTTGAAGGCCTACATAAGCAAGGGTCTGGTTTTCAAGAACTGAAGTGTAAGGCACCACTATGAAACATTTGTCCCATGTTGAGACAGCCCTTGGAGAGCCTAAGCACTGACTAATACATATTTATTTCTATAAGACAGGATCTTACTTTGAGGTATTAAAAATAAAAATGATTTACATGAGAACGTAAGAACAGCAGTGCGGGGTTGGACTTAGTATCTACCAATATCCTGTGTTTGAGAGCAGCCAGAAGCAGATGCTTAGTAGAGGATTATAAGAATAGAGTGAGCACACAGTAATGCTTTCCTGTAATACTCCCTCACCTTCCAGAATTCTGTACTTCAGCCACATTCTGAGCCCTAGACTGCAACTTTATGGTTATAGCAATGTGAAATATTCAGACACACACATAACACTGATGTATACAGATATACATTTATATATATATACATAAGTACATGAAGAATTATGTATCCATGTAGGTATATATACATGCATTTACAGGCAGTTTTATATTACTATCTGTACTTATATACATCTACCATAGATCCACTTATATTATTTTCCCCTTTTTTCACAAATTTCATGTTACTTTAATAAATATCAGGAGTGTTCTGTTGTGCAAAATGCATATCATATAGTGGATGATCAGGCCAATTTACTTCAATATATTAGCTTGTTGCCTTCCCCCCTCCTTTTGTGTTCATGAGAACATCTTTGATTTAAGAATGTTATAATGTCCTCAATTTGCAATAAGCTTTCTGTTGAGGGGATTTTACAGCTGGTTAAAGCCCAGTAAGTGGAATGTAAGTATGACCTGGACTTAGCTCTTCCTGTTTTCAATGGTTGGTTTTGTAAATTTTATTTTTTGCATTCATTTTATGTTTTATTTTTTCTATGGGAAGAAAAAAAGACAAATTTTAAAGTTATTAATTTTAATTCTCTGGAGAATAAGAACAAATATGTTAAATTTGTAAATTAAAAGTTTATTTAAAAAGAACTCTATAGATTATAAAAAATGAATCATGCAGTCATAAAACATCTCCATACCAAATATTCATAGCTACAAGGGTCAGCCTTGGCTATGCGTGTGGGTATATGTGTGGGAGTGCATACAAAAGCAGTGCTTTATAAAGCTATAAAACTGGAGCAAGTATAAAATCATTCACAATACTAATAGCTATACAATCAGAAAAAAGGATTTTCACTGAAATGAGTTCTCTAATCTTATAACCCCCATGCCAACAAAACTAAGTGTTTCACATTTAAGAGAATACAGTCTGACATATTAAAATCAGTACATAATATGCTTGACAAATTACTATTCAAAATCAACTATATATGCCTTTCTTTCAAGTGGTTTCTATTAGTTTATCAATAGACCTTCCATTGACTTCATGGCTCAACGTCTGACATAGTTCAGTCTATGTAGATAGGCCTCCTACAGCAAGATTTTCCAACCACACTTGGAGAACAATGTGTGGAAAACAAACTAGTTACTGAATGCTTTTCATTTATAATGAAAGGTATTTGTCCTAATCCAACCAGTACCTAAGGGATGGCAAATGGTGGCATCAATAGCAAAGCAGATGTCAGGCTCTCCTAACAGACCTCAGAAGAAGAAAATTCAGTATCTTTAAGAGCTCCGTACATCTATGAGACTTTTTTGGCAATGCTTTACTGTTGGGATGGACTTAGTAATATCTGCAGCTAAATGAAGCAAAAATATAAACAAAAAAATTATGCCTGCTAACCTAGCCACATAAGAGAGCTTCTGAGCTCACTCTTTAGTAGAGCCAGCAAGTGAATGAGTCTTTCAAAAATTCATTTCTCTCTTCCATTTCAGAGAGGGATGGTTTTCTGAGTCCATCCTAACACTAGAAGAGTTGTTGGTCTATGTAGTCAGCCAAACACACACCAAGAATTTGAGACATGTTGCATTTTATGCATGTTGCATAAGCTCCTAGTGCTGAACTCAGCAGGAACTCAGAGGATGGATGGTCTGTAAGAAAGATAGCCCTTTCTATAAGAAAGGGAGCCTCTGTAAGAAAGGTAGAGTAATGGGTGCCGGGGCGGGGGGGAGGAGGAGAAAAAAAAAAAAAGGAAATATTTTTGTAGAGATTTTCAAGTTTTGAAAAATTTCAGTTCATGCCTTGGACTCTTTTTGTAGAAAAGCTGCACAGCTCAATAAACAACTGTCTCCTCAAACTATCACATGCGAGAACATACTGCCTTTTTTAACTAAGGCACAGATTGTGTGAGGGAAAACTCCTACAGATTAAAGAAATAAAGGAAAGGTGGAGCATAACTTCATCCCCTGACACTGTTGACACCTGTAATGACCATCCTGCTGGAATTCCATTACACAACATCTAAATAATTTCAGAGTAGAAATGCATTTATTCTAATATACTTCCATTTTGTATTTTAACTTACAATGTGGTCTTGTTTGTGTCAGCTGCAGATGACTAGGGCCTTTTATCATTAGCATATGAACTACACAAAGGAGTTGGAATGTCCCAAGGAATTCAGAATGAATGTTTACTTACATTGATTTGTATTACATAAAGTGTATGGCTGGTATCTACAAAACACAAAAAAAAAATCCTTCAGGAATAAGAAAGAGCTCAGTTCTAATTATTGATTTTTTTTCTTTCACTGTGATAAAAATTCTATTTATTTGAATGTAAACATGTGCACAGACCCACTGGAGTAGAATTTCCAAAAGTGCATGAACACCCTGGGAGTACATAACTTTCAATTTTGCCCAGATTAGTGGTGCTAAGTGTGGTGTTTTCTGAAACTTTAATTTACATCTTCTTCCCTCTTACAGTGTTGGGCCAGCCTCATACCACCTCTCTAAGCATCTCTTCTTTTAATCGTGTCTTTTCCATCTGATTAATACAGCATACAGTGCACCTCACATATTCCTTATCTCGGTATATTTAATATCTATGAATGAATTTGTTTCAGCACTGCAGCATGCCAAACATGAGCTCACAGACATATCAGTTTTAAATGAGCACTTCCTCAGCATTTTCACAGTGTCATGAACGGTGGGTGGAAGGCAGGTTTCCAGAAGATTCTCGACATCTGAGAGTCATTTTCTACAGCAGGGAACCAGGAGGGTTTAATTCATAAAGAAACTTTGCTCTATGGAGCAATCACTCCCCAGGGGTGAATTTCCAGTTAGCAGTTTCCCTTTTTAAGTTTTTTTTTGCTGCCACATGGGAACACCAGCAACAGTGCACACACAGGGGTGTTGGGAGGGGAAGAGTGCACCTTCTCTTCTCTGACATCTGCCCTGCTCCTCCAGGTACACCAGCCTTCCTAAAATTCAGATTATAACTACTCTTCTAATATTCTTTAATGCCTTCTTTCTAACTTTTCTTACAGAACACCTCCAATTTCCCAATTTCCTTTCCAGCTAATAAAATTTCCACCATGACTTTTCTCTGTCTCCCGTCCTGACCCAGGCAGCCAGTCGAGGCCTGTTCATACTCACAGCTGAGTTTCTAGCTGTTAACTTCCTTAACTCCCAGGTGCAAGAAATAAGAAATTGAATACTATGTATTTTACACTACACCCCCATGAGCTGGGGCAAAGTCAAAGTCAAAACAGAATTACTGAGAAGGCTGACAGGAAACACTAAGGAGTTGTAAATATCAAAATAGCTTTTTATGTACATTGTTTGGGCCTTTTTTTGGTTCAGTTATTTTTTTATTTTGACTATATTTCATAATCTTGCTCATTATTTATCAAACTCAATTTTGTCTGTTAATAAGTGTTTCTAATTGCAAATAAATGTGGCGTCTCCTGAATGTTGAACAAGTTGTTAGAGTTGCAAAACTCACTCAAGGTCCAGACAATAATGTAGTCTCTCTGCTGTACATCAGTGCTAAACCCCGTAGGCATCTTCATTAATTGGGTGGCTTTTACTAAGCTTAAAAATCCTTTTCACCTGCTATTTCCTTTTGGTTCCCATTACTCTCCACAAGGAGTGGATATATATTTAAATATATACAGAGATGTCTGTTATAGAAAGAACACAAAATGGGATGGGAGATCTTCCTGAACATTTTCAGCAGTTTCTTTCTCTGTCCATTAAGTATATGGTAGGCAGACTGGATCATCAAACACAACTCACCTTCAAGACAGGCACTTAGGAGTTTGGTAAGACTGCATGTCGGGTGAGGTGTCTGAATTACCTGGGCTGAATTCTACCCAAAGTCATGTCTGCTTTTTAGTGCAGTAGATTTTAATATAAATAGGTTTCTATTACCTGTGGTACTTCCTTTTACTTCTTTCATCCTTGAAAATGTGTTTATTTGCTGTTGTTTTCATTTGCTGTGACAAGCAAGAGTATTTTAACATGTATTTGAAATATTTCTCCTTAATGGTCCCAAACTCTGAAGCTAACAGTGCTGTTAAGTGCTGAAAATTCCTCTGTTTTAGTAATGTTCTCTAGAGTTAGATAATCCCTATGATCCTCCTGCCTAAAACTGCTCTGGAACAGATACGTGATGAATTTCAAACAATGAAAAGGCCAACACCTTAGCTAAGCTCCTGGTCTATCTCATGTTTAAAATTCATGAATTTGCTTTGCACATTTGCCAGCTTCCTGATTTAAGATTGGGGGAAAAAAAGAAGCAAGATTGAAAACTCCATGTTCATATGTCATAAGACTCTAAGATAAATGAGAATGAAAAATAAAGCACAGAAGAATGTATTTTCTACTGATTTCTGTAATTTTGTAATTCAAATTCTAGGTGAAAAAAATTAATTTCTTTCATTATGAAAATACGCACTGTTTAGAATACTTTCATCCAAATATAGTTAAAAAGGTACAATATTTAATTATACTTACCATTTAGAACACCATTAACCAAGCAAGTAGAAGTGTTTGTTTTAACTAGATGCAAAGGAACTGTTGTTCATATCCTTAGTTTGTAACGATGATTGCTCTGTCTCACTGTCTCAAGAAGTATCACTCCATACCAAATGGCTACATCTAACATGCCAAAATACCAAATGCAGTTCTAACACTTAAAAATTAAATTAAATTGAATTTCAAGATTCCTAAATGTGGGACTCCATTTCAGTTGCTGATAATTTTGCCAAACTTGAATCATTTGGGCTAAAATCATCCACAGGTGTTTGTAGCAGCCTGGTTTTGTTTCACTAGGAAAGGAAAGGGAATTTTTGTTTCTGTTTTTTCTTTTTTCCTTTTTTTTTTTTTTTTTAAACCAGAATAGTTCGCTCAGGAGAGCTGCCCATAAAGCACTCAAAGAAATGGCAGTGCTATCTTAATTTGTCTTCCTAGTGCCTAGGCTTTTTGATATAGTTACATAATTACATACTATTTTTTTCCACTGAGCATTGCTTCATTCAGGCTAGAGGAAGGATGCACCTCAGGGAAAAGATCAGGACAGTGCAGTTACAAAAAGCCCTCCTTGTCATTGTCATAGGCCCTCCAGAGTAATTTGCTGCAGAAGACATCAGGTGTACAGAGAGTGAGGCAGGAGGCCATGAGATGGGGTGAGTAGGTCTTGGGAGGAAAGCAGCAAAATGATGCAGTAGGTTTGAAATATCCTGCTTCTCAGCGCTAAATAGCTAAAGCAGAATGTCGTATTAGCACAACTATGCTGCTTCTTGTATCCAAATCGTTCATTCCTGGCCCAGATCTCTCTCACAGATCTGCAACGCACCATGTAGACATACGCAATTCTGTGATCCTTATTTTCTAACTGCCTGCGTTAGAAGGCTCTAGGGTCTGATTTGCAGAAATTGTGTACGCTCACAGCTGCCACTGCTGTCTGTGGGATGCTGCTTTGAACATCTAATCTGCTGTATAATTCTTAGTACTGCAGAAAATCAGGTTCTGCATATCTCTGATTGAATGAGAAAATTAGTGGGCACTTTGGGTGTTTGTATCTGTGTGCCTCAGTTCTCAATCTGTAAAATGGGGATGATAATTTCATCAGATGGTTGTGGAAGTAAAGTCATTAGTCTAAGTAGAGCACTCAAATACTACACTGATGAGTACCAGAAGAAAAGCCACAGGAAATGAATGACTGTGTATTGAGAGCAGGGTTTAAATAGCGTGCAGTAAGTAACGCGTTGAACCACTCTGAGCATAAGCAAGAAAACAGCTATTGAATAGTTGCTCATTAGGTGGACAGTTGTCGTTCTCTGCACTGACAGCAACAGTACAGAAAAAAATACTATGTGAACCTGTAATTAAAGACTGCATCAAATTCTGAATACAAAAAAAGCATCTCACTATATTTGCTTTGAAAACTGTAGTATTGACATTCCCTCACTTCTGAATGCTTCACTGTGCTCTTCCTCTTTCTGTTTCTTTTTCTATGTTAAAAATTTCAGCTACAATAACTGCTATGACTTTTTGGCTGAATTTTATTTCTCCATAAGCAGCTGGAAAATAAAATTTGAAATTACTTATGTAATGTTTACCTGGTCTCTGGACTGCTTTGTTTAACTTGGAAGAGTGATATGAGCAAAACAGGGACAAAATCTGTTTCTGATTCAAGTCCTGTGCCCACTTTTTCATAATCTGTTTAACATGAAAGGTGGGTTTCCTGTGATCCTAATTTTGCTTGTGCAATCCAGTGTAGGCTTTCCATCCATCTCTTTCCTGAGAGTAAAACAGAATTTGTGGAAAAAGACTCTGTGACTGTCAATATACAGCATGGACATCTTAGTGAACATACCTATGCATACCAAATATAATTTTGTTTTTCACTCTGAAGTTTATTTAAGTGCTGTTGATATAATGTTTGGGAATATAATCAACAAATCTCCATAGAAACATTTTCTTGGTATAGTTACAACAGTTAGAGCCTGCAGAACTGTTCTCACGGAAATGAGAGGTGAGACCATAAACTACCCTTTTGACAGTGACATGCCACTGCAAATACGGCACACCTCAGTCAATAGGAATGGAAGGGATGCACCTTACAAATCACTGACAAGCACCTCTTCAAATACAGCAATACTTTTTCCTAAATTGTTACCATTTTCTTTCATTCCATCACATGTGATAGAATAAAATGATACCTTTCACATTGATGTATTCCCAACAGACAACTTATCTAAATTCAGCAAGGCATTAAACAATGTAAATAAGCAAAGCTTTTGCCTCAGAAGTCCCAGAATTAGCAACAAATGTTCATGATCTCATGCAATTTCTTTCCAACTCTGAATAAGCTGAAACGTGTGTGATATCATCTATAAGTAGCTAGAATGGGATTAATTTTATTGAAGTTTAGAAACCTGCTGTGTATACATTGATAACTCTGACAACCAACTTCATCTCCCTTCATAGTCAATGAAAGCAATTTTAGAACCCAATCTATCTAGCATGTTAGGATGTCTGTTTCCAGATGAGATAGACAACACCCAGAAATACCGATTTCTTGGTTCACTATGAGAAACTCAGGGAATCTAGACAACTAATTCAGACAGAAAAATACACATTTGGTCATAATGTCCCAATTTGTTGTTAAATCAACAGCTATGGACACTCTAATATAATCTGTATATTAGACCTATCAGTAAATTAAACTGGTGATCTGCATGGGCAGTGGAATACCCACGTCCAGACTGCTAAATTATTCGAACAGTCCTTAGCATGGGTAGGGCTGGGGCCACCTGGCATTTACCCAAGCAGTCCTTTGGTACAAAGTGGGAGTCAGCACGTGGCCTGGCCTAAGGGAGACAGCAAGTCCAACATTATTTAGTTTACAAGTATGGATGTGGTTTATATGTACTGTATTCCAGTAAGTGAAAGGCATCCATTCTGCTCTTGAAAGGGACTTTGTTAGCTGGAGCTAAATAGAAACATGGCAATAAGAAATGCACAGTACTAAATCTCTGGAGTTATAAACAAATTTTAGTATTTGTCTCTGTCTTCTAGTAGCAGTCATACTATCTTTCTCTTCCTAAATAGGATTTGAGTCTTTAAACATATTTTTAATGAGCTCTGCTCTTGCGAGTAGATGTTTATGGTTGGGCATACTAAGTAAATTTCTGTGAGGTCAGGATGTCATCTATTATATCAATAAGACTGGTATATGGCTTCCTGTGTGGCAGATATTACTCAGATAAGTGCATGTCCTAATTTCTCTTTCTTTTGTTTCTATGTGTGTGATAATCTGAGATTAGCAGTAAATGCACCAGGAAAGTAAATCTCCCCCTAATGCGATTAAGTCTCAGGTAAGTGGAGATATATCCAGGGAATGTGTTTGGTACATTTCAACTATCAAAAAAAAAAAGAGATCAAGGTAAAGAAAATGAGTGTAGTGCATGCTAGAATTTGTAATATTTCAGCTATTCAAAGAGTAACATCCTAAATCTCTTCTCATGTATATTCTGTGAAAAATATTAAGGATCCAGACAGTACTGATAATGGTGTCTCAGATATTTCAGACTCTGAAATATGCATACGAGATTTAGAATGGGCAGGTAATGGTAAAACCCAGTAACTACATAGACTTTCTTATGTACAGCAATATATACTGACATACCTGATCCACAGGAAAAGATGAAAAAGAAGGTAGAGGGTCACATTAAGTGAGACAAAGACAGATCAGCCAGTCAAAGGCCAAATTTTTGAATGAAAGGATAATACAACAGGCAGATAGAGACTGGATTAAGAAAAAAGTGATGATAATAGAGACAGCAGGGAAATGTACTGTAATTCTGAGTTCTGCAGCTACAACGATTAGAATGCAAAGGTGATAACAGTAAGCAGTTTCCATTCAATGCTTTATATTCTTCTTCTCTAGCTGGGCACTATTTTTTATCATCTATTTGCAGTTTTGTATTCCTTTCCTTTTCTGTCTGTCAAATTCTGCCCCCACCCCTTTTCTTTTAACCTCTTCAAAGTGCATCTTCACTTCTTATCATATCATCCCCTTTCTTCTAGATCATTCTCCTTCTTTCATTTCTTGTAAACTGACTCTCTCAGTCCTCTGGTTGGTGCTTGTCTGTTTGGTGTACGTTATGGATATGACTCTGACTGAGGATATTTATGTTGAAAATAAGGACAATTCATTAGGAATTTTTGGCCGTTCATGTCTACAGGCATCGTTTCCAAAGGAACTTTTGGCCCATGCCTTCCTGTGTCATTGGCTTATCCCTTAACACTGCTGATGTGGGTTTCTCCAAAGGAATCAGAATGGAATTGCTTCTGGAAGCCCGAGATGTGATGAAGACTGGTCCAAACCCTTGCTCCAAGCAGGACCGACTTTAAAGTTAGAACAGGTTGCTTAGGGCCTTGTTTTAAATATCTCCAAGGATGGATGTTCTTCGGCCTTTCTGGGCAGCGTATTTCAGTGTTTGACCACTTCAACCTGGCAAGGTTGAGAGCAGATTTTGCCAGTAAAGATCAAGGCAAAGAAGGCATTGGGTACCTGGGTCTCTTCCTTTTCTTTTGGATATAAATTATACAGGATTAGTATGATATATAACTAAGGTTTAATCTTTTAACTCATTATGAAACCAAGTGAGAAAAGTCCAGTTGCTTTGTTATTTCATTTGACCTCAAAATCTTAGTGATCGCATAGGGCTAAATGCAAGTAATTCGGGAAGTTAATTCTAGCTAGTGTTCACCATTGCGTGGACTAGCTCATCACTTAGGAGAATTGGATTGTAACAGACTGTGAAACAGTTTACATTTTCTAAATTCATGCTGTCATAAGTTTCCCAGAAACTACCTTGCCCCCTGCAAAGATATGACAGAATTTGTACTCAGTTTACACATGGTAAAACTGAAACATATTGAGGTTAGCATAATATAATTATCAGTGGTCTAAGCCTGTAACTACAGGAGGAGATAAAATATGGGAAGTTGAAAGATTATTCAAAATTCTCTTTATTGAAATATCTTAGGGCTTCAGAAAGGGGCAACATTTGATAAGGCAATATTATTTTCCTTTATTTTGTTTTGAATTTTAATTAACTTATGCAAAAAAAAATGACTTTAGTTTTAAGATTTAGATCAGATATTACAAATGAAAATTTGAGCCCTGGAAAGTCACCAAAGATAAATGTGTCTAAGTTTTCATGTGGCATATGCAGTACATACTTCAGTATTTTTAGTACATTTTAAGTAGGGGTGCAAAGCATTTTGCCAACAGACTGCCAATACTTATAGCAAGTTAGGTCTTTCACCAAGAAAATATTCCAGAAATAGGCAGAGAGAGAAACATAAGTATTAATAAGTATTGCTCTACCTATTAGAGGCAGCATTTTCTTGCGCTTAGAGCTTATGATTGTGAGTTAATTGATCCATAATTTTGTTTCTGACATGAAAATTAACTCTGTGCAAGAAATTATGTAGTATGCTCCTCAATCTTAGATTAAAAAAAAAAAACAAGACAAAAAAACTTCCAGAAAATTAAATGAGACAGAAATAAACAGGAAAATGGGCAAAATACCAATCAATTGGTAGAACTATCATGGGTAAACCAGCCAGATTAAATTCTACCTATTAGATACCTGCTGTACCTTATACTAAGTACTCAAAAGTTGAGGTCTATGAAAGCAAAGGTCATTTCTGTAATTTTAACAGCAAAAAGCTTTCACTTAACGTACATCTTAAAAGTACTGACTATATAAATCTTTCAAACTTAGAATGTTTGTGAAATATATTAAATCAATACCATATATTCAGAAAAAAGCTTAAATGTACAATCTTACAAAGGTGAAACATGTTGATGTCACCATTATTCTGTGATAATTCAGTTCTTAATGCATTCAGCTGTGAACTGCCTACTGAATAGAAACAATGCCTCATAATAGCAAAATCCATTTTCAGATCAAGTGAAGGAAAGACAATTTACATGTCACCTCTACCCCACTGCCTGGCATTGTCATTAAAGAAACACTCTCAATCTATTGCTCATTTGTGAATTAAGTATTTGAATATAGAAAAAGCATTAACATTTGTCAAACTCTACCCCTTTCAGTATATTTGGGGGTCTGACATTGCTCTCGTATTCAAAAACCTTGTGAAAGCTTACTGATTAAAAGCATTGCTCTGCTTTCTCAAACTTTCAATTCCAAGTCATAGTAATACAAAGACCTTGGATACTACAGGAGGCTTTGCTTCATGGACTGAAGGTAGTCACAAATTAATTGCAGATCCAACATATTTATTGAGTGACTCATACACAAAATTCACAACAGCTAGATTGTGCTGTGTAGCCATGGGAGGGCTGATCTTGGTGCTATTTAGGTGAAGCCTAAAGGGAGTCTGATGACCTCTTGGACTCCTGGATGCAGTGCTGAAAGCCCATGGGGAGAATTGATTTGAAATACATGCTATTTGCAGGGCTGGCAATTCAGTAGCTTAAAATATAATAAAACTGATGTATGAGGGACTACTGTAAGTCCAGGGTTTTCATGGGGACAAAGCAGTCAGTCCTTCTAATCGTGACAGTGCAGATGGTGTAATTCTGACTTTATGCTATTCTACCTGTTAAACCTTTCCAGCATGCATTTATGTGAGGCTAGGTCTGCAATTTAGCTCATACACTTAATTACAATTATCCGTCATCATTATTTAGACAAGGAAGAGAAGTACTGTACACTATCTATAAATACATCAGAGGTTTTTTTCTTTGTTTCTTTGTTTCTTTGTTTGTTTGTTTTTGTGTTGTGATGTGGTTTTGGTTTGTTGTTCGTTTTTTTTTTCCCCAACCAGCTGACTACATACAGGGCTAAATTTGTAGCTATTCATTTTCTGGCTGCAAGACCAATACTTGTTGAATTAATGCTACTAAACTCTCTTAAGATCAATAGTACAGGATGGTTGCATTCAATCTGGGTATTTGCTGGTAGTCAAACCAATTGGAAAATGTCCTGGACCCAAAATAAATTTCAAATTACTCTAAGGACTTGTTTGGGAGACTGGTAGATGGCCCAGGCCAAAAACCTATCAGGAAACATGTTAAGATTTTAACAGTAGACAACTGAGTTACAGTGACCTGGAATTCACTAGCATAAACCCGGCGCTGCCGGGTGGGAAAGGATGCAAAGGTACAACCATTCCCAATACAGCTCTGTGACTTCAAATACATGTGTTAAAAGATGAAGCACATTAATAATATCTTTAGTAACGAAGAATAATCTTAGACCCACTTTCCCAGCCAACAAACCCTTCTTGAACCTAAGGTCAAGAATGTCTAACATCTGAAAACACAAGTTGGGCAAATCAAATCTATATGTTACAATAGGAGCATTTCATAATACTAGGGATGTGGTGAGAAATTTTAGGTGTTGCTTTTTCTTTTTTTAAAGAAATTATGTAGTTCAGCCAGAAATTATTGACATAAGACCTAGTAGCTGAAATTCTATGCCCTGTGTTATAAAGGAGGGTACAATAATCACAGCAATTCCTTCTTCTATTGCCAATTAAAACTTTTCTTAAAGAAAGGTACCAAAAATAAGGAATAATATAAAATTTATTTCTAACTTTATTTAACTTAATTTTAATGAAATTCTGGTATTTCTTTTGGAAAAAAAAAAACAATCCCGAAGA
Source organism: Theristicus caerulescens (assembly GCA_020745775.1). Lineage (NCBI taxonomy): Eukaryota > Metazoa > Chordata > Aves > Pelecaniformes > Threskiornithidae > Theristicus > Theristicus caerulescens. The sequence goes on from CM036561.1 coordinate 14,835,690, forward strand.
CTCCTGGTTGAGCAGCTACAAAACACATTAGGGGTAATATGAAATAAAAACTATATAATAATCTAAGACATCTTCTTCCTGAGAGGGTACTATACTCCTCTGCAACACTTAAGTATTTCATAAGAACTGGACAACATTACCCTTAGAAGTTCTTCCCTTTACTATGTTTCAACAAATGAGTCTTGCCATGTGAGATATCTTCTATCAGAAGGGATAAGAACTCCAGCTATGGACCTCCTGTGTGTATCTAGCATAAACACCTAACTCATGTATTCTGTGTGCCAGTGGACTGTTTTATGCTGTTTGCAGAACGTCTCTTTCATCATGTACCTTTTAGAGAGCCTGGATGTCTGACTGTATTCATTGAACCACCCATGAGGCTAATTTTAGATATCATGAAATCTAAATTGGAAGCACCTAAGGGGCCTATTTGGGTCTTGTTTCTATTCTCTGAAATAAATTTTTAAATCTTCCAAATGTCTCTATAAGAATATAAAGAATTAGGAACACAGCTTAATTCCAATACATAAATACTACCATAATTCTATCTCAAACATTATTTTCTCTCCTCTACAAGCCTTTATAGTCTGAGTTTGAATCATGACTTTAATAGGGATATTTTGCAAAGCAGTTTATCATATTTACTCTGGAATAAAATATAAGCTAATATACAGATTTTAAAAAGCTCTAGTTTCCTCCTCATGTCACCTTCACTGATGACTGCAAAGACTCAGCAGTTCCCACATTTTTCACTTGTCAGCTCAGTTCTGGTTGTGTGATCTCCATCACTCTTTCCCTCACTGACCCCACAAACTGTCTTGTCTCCCTGGTAATCCCACACAAAGTCTTAGACTACTTTGTTACTGGAAGATGCTTTCACCCTCAGGATTAATTCATGCATGCCAGATCTGTTCCAGAGTAGTTTATGTGTGTACTGCTAAAGTTGATTAGCTGGTACAGTGGATCACTGTGTATGGATCACTGTGTAGCAATTAGGGTCATAGAATAGTTTAGGCTGGAAGTCACCTCTGGAGATCATTTGGTCTTATCCCTTCTCAAAGTAGTACCAACCTAGATTAGATTACACAGGGCCTTGCCCACTCAGCTTTCAATGATACCCAAGGGTGGAGAGTTCACAGACTCCCTGGGCAACTTGTTGCAGTGTTTGTCTACCCTTGTGGTGAAAAATAAATCCTAATGCATAATTGGAATTTCTCTTGTTGCACTTTTGACAAATGCCACTCATTCTTTCTCCTCCGAGAAGAGTCTGGCTCCATCTCTCCATATCTTCCCATTAGGTAGCTTCCAAAAGTTATAATATCTCCCCTTGACTATCTCTTCTTAAGGCTGAACAAACCTACCTCTGTTATCTTCTCCTTGTACATTATATGCTCAAGTCCCCTGACAATCTTGGTGGCCCTACCCTGGACCCGCTTCTGTGTTTTTCTTTATTGTATTGGGATATAACTGGGCACAGCATCCAAATGCAATTCCACAAGTGTGAATAGAAGTGAATAATGAACAATCAACCTCAACCTGCTGGCTGCACATATGCTAACACAGTCCTGTATGCAGTTTTCCTCCTTTGCTGCAAGGCAACACTGTTGATTCCAGTCCATCTTCTTCAGCAAGACTCCCAGGTCCTTTTCTGCAAAGCTGAACCAGCTTTTTACCCTGTTGACCAGCAGCCCCTACTGTTCTATGGGTTTATTTCATCACAGGTGCAGGACTCTGCATTTACCTTTGCTGAGCTTCATGAGGTTACTGACAGTCCATTTTTGCAGTGTGTCAAGGTCCCTTAATTGCAGTCCACCCACCAGTGTATTGATCACTTTCCACATCAGTTTTGTGTCCTCTGCAGACTGGGTCATTCATGAAGTTATTAAACAGCATTGGCCCTAGCACTGCCCTTAAGGAATCCCATTGGTAATCAGATGCAAGTTAGACTTTTTCCTGATGATCACAACACTTTGAGCCTTGCGATCAGACAGTTTCCAGCCCACCTTGTAGGTCATCCATCCAGCTCTCTTCAGTTTGGCTACAAGGATACTATGGTCAAAAGTATGCTCATGGATGCTATTACTGTGTCAAAAGCATTGCTAAAGTCAAAGCAAACAACATCCACTGGACTTCCCTCATTGATGGAGACAATCATCTTAACACAGAAGGCCAAGGTCTCCTCTGGGCCATATGTTGTATCTCTTGGTGTGTGAGGAACAATTATTAGCTTATGTATTTTCATTTCAAAATGTCTGAAATCCTGTGAAGGCTGTTTTTACAGTTTGAAACTAAGATCAGCTGATACATGCTCTGGGGAGGCACAAAGGCTTACATGATCATTTGAAAGTGCAAAAGTCATTGAAATAGTAAAAGAGGTAATCAAATTGCTAATTTGGAATGGCCCTGGGGTGAATTATCCTCTGAAACACACCTAAGTTTCATCTCAGGAAGGACTAGTTGGTTCACTCCAGAAGAGAGTCTGAGAGTGAATAGACAATTAAGTGAATGGGTTTCTGAGAAGAAACCAGGGAACTAAGTTCTTTGACAGTGTAAATAGACTTTTAGCTTAAAAACTGAATTTCTTATCACTGTTATCTGAGATTTTCTCTACCAGGATTACTGGCAGAGGATAGTGGAGGGAAAAGCACAAGGATGCCTAACACAGCTCTCTAAACTTTTCAACATAAAAAGACAGTCTAGAACATGTATTTTCAAGCATGTTGCATGTCCCCTGGTGGGTACAGGGTGGTGTCAGAACCAAAGTTCCTTTCTTTACAGCTAAATAAGAAGGGCTTCAAACTTCTTTAAGCTGTAACATGGAAAAAGCTGGAAACCACTGATCTAGAGGAAGGCAAACTCAAAAGCATTAGAATCTGACTTAAGGATTATACTGTTTACATCAAGGGACTTTTTTAGTAGTGTGATTATTAATGGTTTGATCCAAAATAATTCTGCAAAAGGTATAAAGATGGACAAGAAGCATGAAATCTACAGAGTAGAGCAGGTGGAAAATCAAGTGTGAAATTGGCAATTTTTTGAGTTACATGGGGGGAGTCCAGGGCTTTATTGTTAGACATGATGCGACTGGAACTGAGTTGCTGAGGTTATGCTATCTAAACAATGGCAATTTATCATGTTGGAGTAACAGGATCTTTAACCCAGATTTGAAAAATGTGCAAAATTATGATTTAATTGAACTGAGCTAGAAAAGGCATGACCAACAAATGGCTTAGACCTGTGTAACAGGAATTTTACTAGGAATGGAGATAAAATGGAACGTCTCATTTCCTAAGCAGCCCATGGATTTCTCTCCTGCCACATCTGCACAGAACAAACGGGACAGGGCTGCAGAATGGTGAAAGGACAGTTAGGAAGATAGGTTTATTCCTATTGCTCAAGTTTACTCTGTCATCTTGTGACAGTATTAACTTATAAGCAGCAAGACTGGACGATATCATATCTGAATGGAAGGTGTCAAATTAAGAAGTGGTTGTTGTTAATATATATCATCACTGAACCAGGAGATATCTATCATTTGTGGCAAATTTATTATATTTACCGTGCCTTCAGATTGTATTTTGTGCAGACACATTTCCAGCTGAGGAGAGTCTACTATCTGAATTACTGGAAAAACACAAAAAGTATGGAATGAAAAAATTATCTTTAATTAATTTCTGTTAAATAACATTATCTTTTTCAGATTTTTTTTTGTCATTGCTGTTGTCATGCTGTACAATGGGAAGATTACATTCAGAGAGATTGTGACTTTGGTTTGCTCATTTCAGAGGCATACACTGAACAACCTTAACTCTTTTCTTGTTTTGCTTATAAATCCAGAAGCTAATATATCAGAACAACTCACATGACACCTTTACTAATGGTATGAACCTGATTAAGTTCAAAAAAGCATACACACAGTGATAAGAAGCAACTACAGATCCTCAAGTCTACAATGTTTCTGACTCCAGTTGTGTCAGAGTTATAACCATACAGTTGGTATAAACTAGTTATCAAATAAAGAAAAGTAACAGCTGAAGTACAGAAGAAACAGTATTTTGTGTGGCACTGCAGTTTTTCTCTCCTAATTGTTCTTTTCTTGAATATGCAAAGTGCTTATTCACCTGGGGTGGAGTCGCAGGATTGCACCTTCTGTACTGTACTTTATATATTTAGTTTATAGGACCAAAGAACAGCTAACGACTAAACAATGACACCACATAACAAGAGCACCTGAAAATATAGTTGTGCACTTTTTAAGCAGAAGGATCAATACAGACTTCTGAAAGCATATCATGTCAGTGTGTGGCACCCATCATTCTCTCCCTTTAGATTACAAGGTTATCAGTGAAGCTGTCAGTCACAACAGCACAGTTCATTTGCAGGAGCTAAAGCTGCATCACCAAACTCCACAAATCTGGGAAACTGCCAGGGGAGAAAGGAAAATGACTGTGAGTCTAAATGCCACCAGCCTAAAGTAGGAGACCTTGATCCACGCACATAGGTATCTCTGCCAGACTTCCTATGTTCCCCAGAGAAAACAGTTTTTGCTCAGGTTCCCTTCAATAAAAAATTGGCATAATAGTGTTGCTGAAGACAGGAGATTTTAGCAGATTATTAAATGCATCGATATTACAGTGATGGGGAATGTCACAGATAAAGTCTTTGATGGAGTTTTCTCTCCAGTATGAAAAGAAAAATAAACCAAATAAACCCCACCTGTTTCCATCTCAAAAAAACCTGCTCCCCCCAAGTGACTGCAGACTGAAGATAGCTATGCCCAGATAGGTATACTTCAGAATTTTGTTACATCTTCAGATATCTCCATGATGAAATCCATTACAAAATCCATTTGAAAAGAGAAATGTAAGATATACGTCATATGCACTACTACCTTGATAAGTGATTTCTAGTTGTACTGCACTTTTCAGGTTGTTTTCAAGCACCAAGCTTCATACGAGAGGCTGATGATTAATAAAGACAGCTTCATAATTTACTACCGCTATACTATTAGTTTCTGCTATTTAGTCCCATATCTATATCTAAAGAACTGAAAAAGCATGATGAGGACTCAGATGTTATTTGAAGGCTGGAAATTTAGTTACATCATTAACTAAATTGTAAATGATAGTAAACTGTAAGAAAAAGGTGTTATAGCCATGCTTGAAAATGCTAGTTTTTCCTTTCTGTTAAGCTGTGACTGTTTTGGTCCTCACAATCTGTGACTGTTGACAACATAGGAATACGTTCTGCATCTACCCCTTTGACTGTGAAGCTTTATTTTCTGATGGAAATCAATGGCTTTTGCTTCATAACACAGAAAGGAATCTCAGCAGCGTTTGTGGTCGTTTAAGTATGTAATTTCTGTTAACGTTAAGGGGAACTGCATGTCTAATCTACCATGCACAGCCTTAAAAAGTTACTTCAGTACATCTTTTTTCCAGAAGTGCCATTTTGTGATTTTGCTTGTCACAGTGAGTTGATACGCAATTTTACTCTTTTTTGTTACAAGCAAGAGCCATTGACATTTCTCTCCCTAATTCATGTCATCATTATAAATAGTTACATTTATAACTATTACATGAACATACTATTTATATAAGAGAAGATGGGGAATCAAAGCCAATGTTTTCCTGTGAAGGATACAAAACCAGAAGCACATTTTCTCTTAAACAGATGGGATCAAACAGTGTAGGTTAATGTGTATTTTCAGTAATGTCTGTCCTTATTCTACCCTGTGGAACCCGCACTTAGCTGATTTCAACAGCATTTTGAGGGCACCTGGAAAATAAACAGACAGCCTTATAGAAGCCAGATATTCCTTGTTTCAGGTTATCAGGGATCCACAAATTTGTATCTTTTCCACACAGAATTCTTCATTTTCAAAGTTAGTAGTTAAAATTTTCTGCTCTTCCATTTGCACAATGTCCTTTCACTACAGTTTTAGAGGTAAGTTACCAATTTAAAGATAGCTTGGGCTGTTCCTAACAGATAGTTCTTTCAATCTGACGGAGAAATAAAATTATTTTCCAGGCTGACTTCAGTACCCAGGAAATGAGGTGCAGTTCCCAAAGAATATGCTCAGTAAAAATCACCAGAATTGACACCATGGTATATTGGCAATCTTCCTTAAAGAGGGGAAGCACTATCTGACCTGAGTCACATTCTCACTCTGAAGAGTACTACTCTAGAAAACAATATTATGTACTATGGGATACTCTAAAGCTCTCCTTCATTTCCACCCCCCCCCCAATTTATTCATCCCTATTAAAAATTCATTGCAATACATGTTGAGTGATTATTCCTTCAGAAAGAACTAGCACTGACTTTTCAGATGCAAGTGTAGCCATTATAAGGGCAAGAAACTGGTTTATATTCAAAAGATATTTGCGGTTACGTACACAGCTTAATCTAATTTAGGTAGCTAAGCATTAGCTGTTACAGTTCAAACTAATTACCTTAGGCTCCTAAATATGTGTGTTGAATCATTCTTGGGAATTACCTATTTCTCTCTGCTGACCAAAATAAGTTTTAGGTGCCCAAATTAGATGAGATAAATCCTATGCAGTTTGTTTAGACTGTTAAGTGCTGATAGTCATAGATCAGTTCCCCTGTGTCCCAAAACACTGGGGCATAAGACAGCTCTGGTGCTGATACCATTTAGATAAATTCACATGCACTGACATGACATGACTGTGTAGAGTGTTAATGCATTCTGCCTCTCAGGTGGCTTACTAGCCTGTAGGCATATTCCTGCACTTCTGACAGATTTACTTTGGGACCAGAACTGGTTTGCACTATCCTAGTTTGGATTGTAGATAGAGTTAGTTGTATTTAAAAAGCTGTATAATTTGATCCCATCTGGGCAGGGAACTAGGTGTAAAGGCAGTTTCATTTGAGCATACAGACAGATATAAAACTATCCAGCCTGTATTTGACTGCATATGAGGACTTGTGGGAGCCCATTAAGACTAGATTCAATGTATACATTACAATTTTCCTTTACTGTTTGGATCCAGATCTTTCTTTCAAGGATTTCAGTGGAAGCTTTCTATATTGATGAATACATATTCTTGCCCATGTCAGGAGAGAGTTTGTCAGGAGATTAGGGATTAGGTTCTTGTATATCCAGCTTGAAAATAACTTTTTCCGCCAACCATTTCAAATTGATTTGGCTGTTTCACTATTCCCCTGCTTTTATATACTAACTTTTGCCAGCAATGAAAATAATCTTATTTTTTTGGTTTTGACTATGCTTCTTTTTCTCCTGGACATAAAATATAGTGTGCTTGTTTTGTTTTTTTTTAAAAATCCCCCCAAATCCCCCAAAAAACAGAAGAGGAGGATCAGACTAATGAAAATATAGTTTTCCTCTTACCTGTCCTCAAAGTATCATCCAGCCCCCCGAGCTGAACCTTCTCTCATCTGTGTTCAGAGCATGGAGATTATCAGGCTGGTCAGTCTGTCTACGTAGAGTATTACTCATAGGAAAGCATTTGAGGATCCTCTATTTACTCTACAGATCTGGGGTCCTAACAAGAAGAAATTCCAGTCAATGGGAGAGTTCTTTTATATAATGAATTATTTGAAGAACTCGTAGGCACACTAACATCTTTCCTCATGATCCTGAACTCTTAATTTTCCTCTTTTCTCCTAAACAAGACTTCTGACTGTGTCTCAATGCCCCCTTAACCATCCAAATCTCAAATACCTATCTTAGATCCTCAGTCCTAAAGTCTGTCCGATCTTCACTGCTCCCTTATATTTTCAGGATCTCTCTCATCTTATCAACTCCTATTTTTTCTTCTGTTTCCAAAGATGCTCCCCAGTTTCAGGTCCCCCAAAGAACCATTGGCCTCTCACTACAATCTTTTAACCTTGACTTCAGCTGTTACTGAATACTGTTCACGTGCAGGCTGAGCTTTTCTCTTCTTCCCCTACAGCCAACTGGGAGAGCAGAAAGCAAATAAGCAACTCTAATGGCTCAGCAGAATAAACATTTTCCTTTTTCATAAGAGGCAGCTCCCATCCTTTCTCCCTCCTTCACCTTCTTGACACTGTAGTTTGGTTTCCTTTCTTTGCTTTGCTCAACAGATGATTACAGCATCATTAGCCATATGGGCTACAATAGCATTATCTGCAGGTCTTATCCAGGATAGAATTACAGTAATATTCCTGTTATGCAGGCACTAGGACTCAGTTGCTTATGCTCCTTATTTTATTGTTACAGTAGTCCCTAGTCTGTTTTTCACCTTGGCAGACTAACAATCTCCAAATTGTTCCCCAGGCGTAATTCAGGGGTTTAGCATAAGTACACAGTTTGAATGCATCCAGATTGCTAGGGAGGAGGCTAAGAGAGTTTCACAGAGTGGATACAACCAAGCCATGCCAGTTGGTTTGGGGACCAGACAGGAGGCCCTAGCATTATTTTCTTTACTATTACAGATATAGACAAAACTCCTCACCTTCCCTGTTCCAGTTCTCTTCTAAAATTAGTCCAGTGATATCTTTTCACTTACATATGCAGTGCCCAAATGCTCTGTGGCTATATACCAATACGGTTCTACTGATGTCCAGGGGAGTTCCACAGTGCCATAGTTGTAAGTTATAGGACTGTATGTAGAGCCGTTCAACATTCAGTGTTTTTCTGAAGCCTGGGTTCATGTGACTGTGTGAGATTCTCAGTTTTCATTGATAAATTAATAAGTTGCCAGAAAAACTTGAAAATATGGCTCTTGAGGTCTTGGCCTTAGAGACACAGAGTACAGAATATGCAAATAGGAAACAAGATAACATTTTGAATAAGAACAAAAAGGGTTTAATACATGATTTTAATTTTTTTCCATTACTTTAAAAAAATGGTAAATTTTTGTACCAGCACAATTTACTAGACTTGCCCAATGTATTTTAAGGTACCATTCAAACACATGTCCAAAGCACTGCTGACTCAACTGGCATATACATATGCTTGTTCTTCTGGAGTTAAGATTAGATGGTTTTCTGTTACAACTCTACAGTACTTCAGCTGCCCAAAACAGTAATTTGACCCACCTGCTCAATTATGTTCATACTAAAACTATTTGTTCTGCTAAATAATCCCACGTTATCCACTGCTCTGGGCAACAGAGCTTTGGAATAGAACACTTTCGTGCAGTGTGTTTCATATTTACTCAGTTGCACTTTTTTATAGGCACACATTTGTGTGACTTGCAGAAGGTAAGCTGACACTTTTTTTTTTTCTGTCAAGTGACATTTTTTCAGTGCCAATGACTGGCATTTCTGAGCTGAGGTTTTTGACTTCTACTTAGAATGATTTCAGGCATGGGCAGTCTGTACCTTGTCAGCTTAGTCCCTCCTCTTTCCCCCTCATTTTTGTTCAATGATTACCCACAATAACAAGTTCTCAGGTTCCCATATGGTGTGAAACAACTAGGTCTTCCCAGCAACAAGTCTGGGTGAAGTCAAAAGAAGCTTGCTTCAGGCAAGATCCAGTCCATGTTTGCTAGGGTAGATGGCCTACAGCAGCATTCACTCATTCTGTTAGGATAGTCCCCCAGTATGACCAGGAATGAGTCAATACGCATAGATAAACACACAAAATCTGAAGACAAGATATCGCAGCTTTACAAGGAGTAACACAAGTTCAATACCTTCCATCACAAGTAGAACATATTCCAAAAGGATGCAAAGATAGAATTTTTTCATAAATATCAAAAGGTTAGTGTTTTCAAGATAGCATGTTACAGTTACAATGAAAGTCAACCTTCTTTGAGTAACATTTTTCTCTTGGGCACACAGACACATGTGTGCCTACGCACACACAAATACACACATACATGTATACACAGAAATACCATGAATGATATCAGTTTCCAATGCAAAAAAAATTATCAGTCACATAGTTTGGGGAAAAAAATGTTTACATTGCTTAAATTATTTTTGCCATTATCTATTACATGATAATAAGGACTGTTCTATAATCATAGAATCATAGAATGCTTTGGGATGGAAGGGACCTTTAAAGGTCATCTAGTCCATCCTCCTCTGCAATTGGCAGGGACATCTACAACTAGATCAGGTTGCTCAAAGCCCCATCCAGCTTGTCCTTGAATGTTTCCAAGGATGGGACATCCACCACCTCTCTGGGCAACCTGTCCCAGTGTTTCACCACCCTCATTGTAAACAGTGTCTTCCTTATATCTAGTCTGAATCTACCCTCTTTTAGTTTAAAACCATTACCCCTTGTCCTATTGCTATTGGCCCTGCTAAAAAGCCTGTCCCCATCTTTCTTATAAGCCCCCTTTAAGTATTGAAAGGCCACAATAAGGTCTCCCCACAGCCTTCTCTTCTCCAGGCTGAACAACCCCAACTCTCTCAGCCTTTCCTTACAGGAGAGGTGTTCCAGCCCACTGATCATTTTTGTGGCCCTCCTCTGGACCCCCTCCAACAGATCCATATCCTTCTTGTGCTGAGGACTCCAGAGCTGGACACAGTACTCCAGGTGGGGTCTCACCAGAGCAGAGTAGAGGGGCAGAATCACCTCCCTCAACCTGCTGGCCATGCTTCTTTTGATGCAGCCCAGGATATGGCTGGCTTTCTGGCTGCGAGAGCACATTGCTGGCTCATGTCCAGCTTTTCATCTATCAGTACCCCCAAGTCCTTCTCCGCAGGGCTGCTCTCAATCCCTTCATCCCCCAGCCTGTATTGATACCTAGGGTTACCCCAACCCATGTGCAGGACCTTGCACTTGTCTTTGTTGAACCTCATGAGGTTCACACAGGCCCACTTCTCCAGCTTGTCCAGGTCCCTCTGGATGGCATCCTGTCCCTCAGATGTGTCAACTGCACTGCCCAGATTGGTGTCATCTGCAAACTTGCTGAGGGTGCACTCGATCCTGCTCTCTATGGCATTGATGAAGATATTGAACAGCACTGGCCCCAGTACGGACCCCTGAGGGATACCACTCGTCACTGGTCTCCATCTGGACATCGAGCCATTGACCACGACCCTCTGGATGCGACCATCCTGCCAATTCCTTATCCACTGAAGAGTCTGCCCATCAAATCCATATCCTTCCAATTTAGAGAGAAGGATATTGTGGGGGACCGTGTCAAAGGCCTTACAGAAGTCCAGATAGATGACATCTGTAGTTCATCCCTCGTCCACTGATGTAGTTACTCCATCATAAGTAGCTATAGAAATAAAACAAAATTGCTATGAGGCTCTTTATAATTGCATAAAAATTGTTCGTTTCCCTTTAAGTAGGATGTATAAGGCTCATAGCTTTCAGTCACCTCACCTGTAAATATAAATGTAAATTGCACCAGATCTAATGTTAAATTGTCAGATAAATATGTAGGAAAATAGTGAACATTTGCAGGCCTTTGAGGTATGTGTCTGAGGGATACAGAGCACTATGAACTTTAAGTGTCTAACAGGAGATAAATCTCATGCCTTGGCTCTGTTTCCCCTGTGGGAAACAGGAACTCCTAGCCTAGTTATCCCTAAGGATAATTCTTAAGGTGATGTATAAAATAGATGAGAGGAGAGCTAAGATGTTGTCTAAGATGAGTAGGGGGAAATAACCTCTGGAGCTGCCTCAGCCTGACATGTTCTAAATAATCTTCTAAGTTCTTGCTATGCAAAGATTAGAAAAAGACAACTTACATGATTATTTAGACAGGAAACAATTTTTAGATGACTAGTTTGGTGAGTCTCAACTCATTCATCCTACTTGTCTCAGCTTCTTTTGCAAAATATCCTGAGATTATATACATATATGATGTATCTGACAGGGACTGATTCAAGTATCAACACAACCATTTTCAAAGCAATCTTACACTACTTCTCCATAGATCATAGAATCATAGAATCATAGAATTGTTAAGGTTGGAAAAGACCCTTAAGATCATCAGGTCCAACCGTTAATCTACCACTGCCAAGTCCGCCACTAAACCATGTCCTCAAGCACCACATCTACCCGTCTTTTAAATACCTCCAGGGATGGGGACTCAACCACTTCCCTGGGCAGCCTGTTCCAGTGCCTGACAACTCTTTCAGTAGAGAAGTTTTTCCTAATTTCTAACCTAAACCTCCCCTGGAGTAGCTTGAGGCCATTTCCTCTCATCCTATCGCTTGTTACTGGGGTTACCCCAACCTCGCTAACAACCTCCTTTCAGTTAGTTGTAGAGAGCAATAAGGTCTCCCCTCAGCCTCCTCTTCTCCAGGCTAAACAACCCCAGCTCCCTCAGCTGCTCCTCAGAAGACTTGTTCTCTAAACCCTTCACCAACCTAGTTGCCCTTCTCTGGACACGCTCCAGCACCTCAATGTCCTTCTTGAAGTGAGGGGCCCAAAACTGGACACAGTATTTGAGGTGTGACCTCACCAGTGCCGAATACAGGGGCACTATCACCTCCCTGGTCCTGCTCGCCACACTATTCCTGATACAAGCCAGGATGCCATTGGCCCTCTTGGCCACCTGGGCACACGGCTGGCTCATGTTTAGGCGGCTGTCAACCATCACCCCCAGGTCCTTTTCAGCCAGGCTGCTTTCCAGCCACTCCTCCCCAAGCCTGTAGCATTGCGTGGGGTTGTTGTGACCCAAGTGCAGGACCCGGCACTTGGCCTTGTTGAACCTCATACAGTTGGCCACGACCCAACAATCCAGCCTGTCCAGGTCCCTCTGCAGGGCCTTCCTGCCCTCCAGCAGATCGAGACTCCCACCCAACTTGGTGTCATCTGCAAACTTACTGAGGGGGCACAACGATAAAGAGATAACAACGTAGAGAAATTTTAATCAGATTAAGCACCTAGTGTTGAATCTTTTCAGCTTGCATTAATTTCCCTTATGCAATATACCCCATTTTCCTGGGATACTGCATCCTCTAAATGAGTCTTATGCTACTGACTGAGATCTCTCAGACAATCAAGATGGAAGGATGATTTCCCATGCTTTCCTGGGTGGTTCTAGAAAATACATTTTCTGCTCTCTGTTTAGCAGAGCTGAAAAGGATTCATGATGGTAACAGTCACAGTGAGAAATGGGTCAGATGCATCCTGAGTGCAACACCATTGACTTCAGTGCCACTGATTTTCTTATAAAGGAATAATGCGGTTCAGATAGGAGCAGCTTGGAAAGAGCCTGCAATGATGTGGATGGTAACATAACCGATAAATAATTAATTATAATTTTACAATAATCTGATGCATTTACAAAAGTTTCATTGAAACACGAATTTGCTTTTATAAAACCCAGAGCACCTCAACTCAGTAACATTTGTGGGTGTCTGAGAGAAGAATTTAAACCATCAATATCAGACTGTCTCACCAGATGGTTTAGAGCACCTACTTCCTCTGAAATGGAAAGAGTTAGGCCCAGGGAAATATATCAGAACCATCTTAGAATAGCTACTGTTGGCATCTAGCACAGCTGGAAATAACTTATGGTTTCCAGACAGCAGTAGAGCTAAGTTTAAATGAACTAACTTCATTCTTTGCAGCAGAGAAACTGAATTTCCAAGCTAAGAGGAGCTCCATATTGCCAAGGACAGACTGCTTCCAGAATCTGACCTGGTTCCTTTGAAGCAAACTCTATTCTCATGAGGGGGATTCCTGGGAGAACTGGTCTGTGGCCAAGTGAGACAAACCAGAGACATAGTTGTTAACTACAAACATATGGATCAGAAGTATTTCCTTCTGTTGCCAAACAGTGCCTTCAGTCAGAAGTGCTCAGATCTATTGGGAAAATATAAAACCCTTTGACTGTGTCACCATAACAGCTTAGCTTGTGCCCTCAGACTCCAGAAAATGTGATTTACGCTTCCCTGTGTCCATACATAAAAGACTATTCAGGCCTGTGACTGGGTGCTTGGTATCTGGTCTTCAGGGAAAACTGGGGTAGTACTCAGATTAGACTTCTGGCATTCCACCTAGCATGGAATTTAGCATGGAGTCTAATCCCAAACGGGAGCATTTCCAAATCTTACTTTGTTCACATGAAAGCCAGTCACATAGTCAATACCTTTGTTTTTTTCTTAAAGACAGCAAGTCAATCTGCTTGAAAATAACCACCTCATCACCTGTCCTTCCCTCCTGATTCCAGAAATAACCCAGTAGTGAATGAAATTTCTTGAAAGCAGTATAATTTCATACCAACTGAATCACTATTTTCTGACAATGTCACATGATAATTTTTTAATAGCTTGTTACTTTAAAATACTTTGTATACATTTGTGTGAGTTTGATCTCTTCTACTTCTAAAAGGCTGCCAAGGAGACTTGGCAGTGATCTAATGTAGACTTAGAAAGAGGAGAAGTGAATTGTTAACAGTACAATATCCTTAGCTGTCTGTCTGGGCTGAGCACTCTGTAAGATACAAGATTTTGTGATGGTTGAAGAGAACCCTACCAGGTGCTCAATGTGGCATTTTACTCTCTGAAGAGGTAGGTAGGGCAATCAGCAACTGCCAATTCCTTGTAATCCTGAAACACAGAAAGAAATTACTAAAACTGTAGATGTCTTGTAAAAGGACTAGTCTTTAGCTTTTAAAATGTCTAGGAGAATTAGACCCATATAACTGTTTATGATTAACTACGACACCTTTAACTGCAAGCTGTAACCCTGAAGCCATTAACAGAGTTTTTCTTGCCAATACCTTTCCTGAAAAAAAATGCTAAAATTGGAGAGAAATGGAAGAGGAAGGGGGAAAAGAGATGAAATCTCTGTTTCTGCTAGGAAAAAGGAAAAAAAAAAAAAAAGACAAGCAACAATATAGGAATGATGTGAAGTTTAGAGAGCTATTAATGAAAAGTAGTAATGACACATAAACAGACCTACCGATCTACCAAAAAAGTTGCTCTGAGAAATTGCATATGCTAGAAGATTCCCCATTCAGATCTTGCCTGTCAGACATCACTTTTAACATATTCTACCTGAAATCACAAAAAAAATCTTCTTTGTACAAGATTAGGTTGACTATAGGTCCTGGCTTTGCAATAAGCACTGTATGCAGTGAAAAGATCTGCCTACTGTTACATAAGTAACTTTATTCTCCCTTTTGTGTTGCCTGGGCTGTCAGACAAAATCGCTTGCCTTCAATTAGAGTCTTCTAGATCATAATGAGGTTTGCACAAAACATTTTAACAGCAAGATTTTTTTACCCCCCCAACACAAGTTTTGTTTGACTGAAACCATCTGTGGCCTTGAACTGAATTCATTGTATTGTTAGATCCTCTGATATGTAAGAAAAGAAAATGATGCAACAACTCAGAGAAAAATAATTTTTCCTACTAGAACCAAAACATTTGCTCTGACACTTTCTAGTTGAAAAATATCTCTTCAGTTCAGTTTTATTCAATTCACTTGAATTTTATTTATTTGAAAAACCTAAATTTCATAAACAAAATGTTTCTTTTTAGCTCAAATGATACTTTTATTTAGTTTTAAACACTGTCTGCTGCTGCTTCTTTGTCTGACAGAACAAATTTAAAATGTCAGAAACAAATTGAGAATGGTGTTGCAGCATAACACAGTAGAATTTTTCTATAAAAGAAGGTAGAAATTGCATGCCCTGGTGTGTGGTCTGAGAGCACTTGGGAGTGTCTCACGGTGAAAAACCTCTGGGGCATTATAGGGGGACTATATAGGGTGGAGAATGCTAATTGGCACGGGCTAAACTGTACTGGCATACCTACTTGTATTTAAGCACCATGGACAACTGCAGGGAGCCTGTGATTGAGCCTGTGCCCAGGACTTGGCTTATATGCTAGTAAAACTACACACCGTAAGCTACATGATTCCTATTATTATGAGCTGAGGATGACTGGATCAAAACCATTTCACATGGATCAGGGCCAAAAGAGCAACCTCTTTTTTTGAATAAATTGTTTTTTCCAAGCCTTTTTCTGCTGAAGGAATGTTGTTTACTCTGCTGTCCTCCTCTGGCCTGCCACTACTACTATATGTCCTGGAGAAGTGTCTCTCTATTTACACAAACCAAGAAAAAAGACAGTCTTCATTTTAGAAGAAAATGAATTTTAACATTGCCTGTGTTTTCTACAAAATTCAACCATAAAATCTGTGCTTCTTTTTGGTATCACAAAATATCTCATTTGTTGTATTGACCCACAATACTAAATGCTGTGATGCATAAACCTGGCTTTCAGTGTCATGCTTTATATCAGCTCAGCTGTTTGGGTAGAAGAGAGAGAAATGTTTCCTGACCTCCTTTATAGTCTCTACTAGCTTGTTTTTACCTCTGACATGTAAAACAGAAGTCAATTAAATGATCTTGCTATGATGGTCTTGCAACTTGTTAAGAAAACAAAGGAGATTTTGAAGATTTCCGTGTGACTCTATGTTATTGTATCAGATATGCCAAGTAGGTTTAAATAACTGTTCCACAGTCTTTTAATATTAAATTTTTAGTTTATTTATGTATTTATACATTTATTCTAATTCTTGCTAATTATTTTTGTTGTTTGTTTGCTTATATGGAAATTATTTTGCTCAGACTCAGGCTTCATTAGCAGCACAGGATTCTAGTTTTCCTCTTCTTGCAATTTTTCGTCAATAAGTTCAGAAGAGACCAATGAATGGAATGATTGCTCGGCTGATTGTTGCACTGCAGCTCACGTACACTGAAGCGTGAATAATTTAAACTGTGCTGGCTTGTCAGTATTGGATTTGTATGTGGTGCGAGGAGAGCACAGAGGGTGGTGTCAGATAAATCATACAGCTGAAAAAAAGAAAAAAAATTCTCCCAAAAGGGTGGATCAAGGGTGAAGAGAAAAGAAGGGCTCTATTGTACATACAGCACGACGAGAGAGGGGAGGGTAAATCCTCCCTTCTTGTCAAGGAACTGTTTTGGATACTTGGTGACTTCAAAACAAATTGCATCAGCCTACAGCATTGTTCAGATCTTCTGGGAGGAAAACATTCTCTGAATTCAGTGGGAGTGAAACCATTTTGAAAGATGTCTTTCAAAAAGTCATTATTTTCTTTTGAAATCATTACTTTATATAGTAACAGTTTAATAAGACATGGTAACAGAAACAAAAAAAAATCCAGCTCAGCATTAGGAAAATAACACACTCAAGGTTAAATGTCTCTAATCCGTCAGTTGTTATGATTAAAGATTGGGGAGAAAAAGGACTTTGTTATGTGCCCATTTCAAACCTTCTCCATTTCAAAAGGTGCTGTGAAATCTTCCCCTTACAGAAGAATCAAGTGGAGCAAAAGTATTTCTGTGTAAGCATTTTACTGTGATTGTTTATGATTTATACTCTGGGGAACCCATAAACAGGGTTGGTCCACAGAGCCAGACAGCAGTCCTCTGCTTCCCATGATGGGCAGTTGCTCCTGTGTGAAAGCATATTGACTGAAACCAATGTACATATTTTACTATGAGCATAAGTGATCGGTAGTGTCCCACAGAGTCATTCCAAGGGTTTCTCTGTGTACTGCGGGTAGCACAACTGAAAATAAAAACAAAAAAAAAGCATTTTTAAGTAGCCCAAGATGTTGATTTACACATCAGGTGTTTTGGCTCTTACACTTTACCTTACTTACCCACATATTCATTTATTTCTCTTCTCTGTTTTGTCAAAGCCTGACATGTTCTTTACTCTGTGCCTCAGACTTAAAATAGAGACAGCAGCCCTGTCCTTGCCATGTTCTTTCACAAGGTTTCAGTTATTTCCAGTTCTCTTTATCTCAGAGCATCTGATTAACTTCAATGAGAGATCAAACCAGATTTGCGGGTTTGGCTATGGACTGGACATGATATCTTTATAGGAATAAAATACTATGAGATGCAAAATGTCAGGTCCCTCTAGCAATCACTGATGATTAAACACTATTTTTTCCCCAGTGGAAGCTACATTGCTATGCTGCTCCACAGCTGATAAAAAACTATCTGGGGACTGAAAAAAAAAAAAAAAAAAGATAAAGAAAAAAAAATTCTTCATGTCCAATACTAGGTTCTGTTTAGTTATAATAAAAATATGTTGCTTAAATAAGCGTATGTGAGGAGGATGGTTTTAGAATTGTAGAAGTCCCAAGGTGTTAAAAAAACTGGAAAAGGTACCAGGGGAGAATAATTAAGCGGTTTACATTTTTCAGTGTAGTATTACAAAATAATGGCCCCAACAGCCCCTATTATGCAGTGTGATGGGTTGACCCTGGCTGGATGCCATGTGCCCACCAAAGCCGCTCTATCACTCCCCCTCCTCCACTGGGCAGGGGAGAGAAAATGTAACAAAAGGCTTGTGGGTTGAGATAAGGGCAGGGAGAGATCATTCACCAATTACCATCAAGGGCAAAACAGACTGGACTTGGGGAAATTAGTTTAATTTATTACCAATAGAGTAAGGTAATGAGAAATAAACCCCAAATCTTAAAAACACCTTCCCCCCCACCCTTCCCTTCTTCCCAAGCTTAACTTTACTCCCGAATTCTCTACCTCCTCCACCCAAGCAGTGCAGGGGGATGGGGAATGGGGGTTGCGGTCAGTTCATCACACATTGTTTCTGCTGGTCCTTCCTCCTCAGGGGGAGGACTCCTCACACTCTTCCCCTGCTCCATCATGGGGTCCCTCCCACTGGAGACAGTCCTCCACGAATTTCTCCAATGTGTGTCCTTCCCATGGACTGCAGTTCTTCACAAACTGCTGCAGCGTGGGTCCCTTCCACAAGATGTAGTCCTTCAGGAACAGACTCCTCCAGCGTGGGGTCCTCCACAGGCTGCAGGTGGATATCTGCTCCACCATGGAGCTTCATGGGCTGCAGGGGGACAGCCTATTCACTATGGTCTTCACCAGGGGCTGCAGGGGAATCTCTGCTCTGGCTCCTGGAGCACCTCCTCCTCCTCCTCTTTCTTCACTGACCTTGGTGTCTGCAGAGTTGTTCCTCTCCTATATTCTCACTCCTCTTTCTGGCTGCAGTTGCTGTTGCGCAGTTTTTTCTCCTCCTTCTTAAATATGTTATCTCAGAGGCGCTACCACTGTTGCTGATGGGCTCGGCCTTGGCCAGCGGCAGGTCTGTCTTGGAGCCGGCTGGCATTGGCTCATTGGCTCTATTGGACACACACTGCTTCTAGCAGGTTCTCACAGAAGCCACCCCTGTAGCCTCCCCCCTGTCAAAACCTTGCCATGCAAACCCAATACGCAAAGATACAACAAGCATGTCATGGGGTAATAGTTAAATGAAAGTCTTTTCAGAGCAATTTCCCCTTTTATCATCTTTCATCATACCAAGTATATTTGTGAAGAAAAGTAATTTCTGATTGCCTACAATTCTTACTAATTCAGTTCTCAGCATTTTTAGACATTACCTAAGACTTGCCCTTAAAATCAAGGTACCACTGTACCAAAAATACACTTTAAATGTTTTCTTTTCTTCTCTCAGTTCTGAAAAGTACAGGAAAAGGGGGCTATTAATATTTATTCATAGCTATATTTATATGAAACTGAGCAGTGCCAGAGTTTTCC
Organism: Theristicus caerulescens; assembly: GCA_020745775.1. Taxonomy (NCBI): domain Eukaryota; kingdom Metazoa; phylum Chordata; class Aves; order Pelecaniformes; family Threskiornithidae; genus Theristicus; species Theristicus caerulescens. The sequence continues at coordinate 14,855,174 of CM036561.1, forward strand.
TCCAGTTCTGAGTCCAGCTCACAGAATTTTAGTACACCCATGCTATGAAATTATCTTAGCCTGCATCCAGCATGTTTCTGCTAAGTTCTGAATCATGCCTGGAAATTTTTTCAGGAAGGAACTGTCTCAGGCCAAAAAGTATACCAAGGACTTGTCTGAAAATTTAGTATTACAAACATTAAAGTTTAATTCCACTAAACTGTTTACAACCTGACACTGTTTAATATACTGGTAACCCATAAGTCCAGTGCATAGAATTTTGCATAAGATTGGTACTGTAGGTACTGTAGAGATGGAGAGATTGCCCTGATTTAGGTTGTAACAGTCACTAAAACTAGATCACAGGATCTGTGCTGCCTGTCACATATATCTAACCTATGATAGGTTATTTGATTTAGAAATAAAGGGAAGCTTGTTAAAATTGTAAAGTTTTAATTATCTTAATGATGGAATAAATCATACTTTTAGGTCATATAGCTGTAGAGCTAAATACTGCTGAAATAGTTCTGGGCCACACTAGAACAGATATTTTGGAATTACTGTTGTTCCTCAGGTGAAAAATATTTTTTTTTGTTTATATCAAAGAGCAACATTATGATACAAAATTTTATCAAAAAATATTTTTTAAAAAAGAGTTCCACTTCCCCAAACCTTTACAGAACCAAAGCCAAAACTGGCCATTTAGGTGACCATTTTGGAAAAAAGGCAATCTCCTCTTAATTTTGGTAGGACTAAATAGTTCCCACTTCTTCACATTGTTGCTGGTCATCACCTTTTCTGAAAGCTGCTTTAGGGACCTAATTTTGATAAATGGGATATGATAGACTTTTGAAAGAAGCAATTGTTCCTGAATGTCTGTGAAACCAGAAGAAAAAATATTGTAAAGAATACAAAATATTTACTTCCTACCCTTTCCTATTACAAGAAATCTAATGAACTGTGAATGTAGACAGAAGAGGTAAATTAGTATATAAATGTGTCTACATGGTTACATTGAAATAAGGGTGCAGGAGACAGATGAATTCTGTCAATTTAATGATAAGGGGAATCCAAGATATTTACCCAGTTACTCATTCTGCTCTAATGAAACAAAGAAATTTTGAACCCATCTGCTTTGGCTGCAAAGCTGTAGCTTTTCATGGGGTCCCAAGAAACACAAAGTAGGCAGAACATACAAACGAATATGTTACAGCATTTTAATTACTTTTAAAAGTTTAAATCTCATGGTTTAGAATCTTAATATGCTAAGCTGTACAAATGCAGTTAAACCAATTAAAAACCTTACCTCTGCTTTGTAATTAAACCATGAAGGTTTAAATATGTATTTTATAAGTATAAAATTTATAGATTAAAAAAGATTCTATAGTCTTAACAGCTTACATCTTAAACTTACAATATTTAGTTTTTCTGTAATACAACATTACTTTGATGTTGTAGACACATTTCTTTTCAGCCTTAACTTTTGCTTGCAAACATACCTGGATGATATTATTTACATGAGATAATTTTCTTCACAGTAGATGAGAAGGTGAAGCTTGCACAAAGTGAATACAGAAGAAATTGGTTTCTTTGTTGTCCTTAGATTCAACACTTAGTTACATGGTTTAGTTACATTATCAGACTGTATCTGAGTTTAACATCCTCTTAACGGTCTGGCTCTTTTCTTCTTCATTTCATACGCTATTAAAATCTTGCTGCATTTATCATTAAGAAGTATGTGCATTACATTAGCATAAAGTAAAGAAAGAAAAGAAATATTAATTTATTTTTTGTGCCCAGGCAAGTCAGGCTATCAGACAGACTGGAGAGCAGGATACCAGAAAAAACATATACCTTAAGACTGAAAAATTATCATTAACTATTAGGATTTTTCTGCTGTTCTCTGATGCAGTGTTTCATAATTTTGGTGGATGCTTTTAGCAAAATCATGTGTTCAATATTCAGACCCTGAGAGTCTTTCCATAGATCCAACTGATCTTTGGTTTATGATATAGTTAAACTAGTTATAGTTTGGATTAACCTTCTAGGTCAGTGGTATCATTTGGTGTGGTTTCTACACAGTGAGATTAGGAAGGGATTGCACCACTACTGTGTTAGATACTCCCCATTAATCTTCTGAAATAAGTGGAATACCATGTACTTACATCAGAGGATATATGATATTTGGACTGTTTTTTCTTGTATGGTCTTTATGTCTGCATTGTCTATGGACTCAGTGCTCCCATGAAGCTGACTATGGCAGAAGAGAGGAGGAGAAGAAATAAGAGAAAATGGTCCCCTGGAATTGCTCAGTTTGGAAAGAGAAGAGTGGCTATTTTGCATTAAGAATGATGAATAAGTCAAAACCAGCACTTCCTCAAATTTCAATGCACCCATTTTACTGTATTGACCATTCCTAAGGCCGTTTTGGATGCTTGTATCCCCCTAATATGTGCTTCTTTTCTCAGTTTTTTGGCCCTTCCTGTACTCCAAGAGCACAATCACCTCCTCTATGGCACTGACTTGCAAAGCTGATTTAAAAGGAAAACAGGCTTCTTCCACTCCAGCAGGCATTTGCACTGCTGGAGTTTCACCCAAAATACAGCTCTATGCAAGGTAAAACACTAAGATATTTGGATCAAAGCAATCCGCAATGTCCCACAAGAACCATCAGAGGAATAAAGTGATTATTGTAGAACAATATATTGTAGAGAACAATAGGAGCTAAAAAATATCTGACATGAGGTGGGATTTTTTTCTTTAGGAATTCTGATTTTATATAAGATAGGAAGTCCTGTCCTTCATGATGGGAAGTAAAAACTTTTCCAGTACAGCAAAAATGATTTCCTACTGCAGTTAAAAAAAAAAAAAGAGAGAGAGAGAGAGAGAGAAAAGGGGCATGTTCACTGTATTCAGTCATTCTATCATTCTATTAGACATGTGAGGTGGTATTGATTAGGAATTTGTGAGTGCAGCTATAGTTCACAAGGCTGTGACATAAGTGCATATACTTAAATCTTCAGGCAACAAGTCGAACATTTATACTGGTTTTCCTTTTTTTTTTAAAAAAAAATATTTTCCTTGTGGCTTAAAATAAAACTCAATTTCTTCCTTTTCTGAACTTTCTGACTCGATGGATTTTAAAACCACTATGTACTTGAAATCCATTTTAAGACTAAACAGGTGTGGAGGCAGGAGAAAAAAAGTGCCAGTTTTCATCCTGTCTTGCCTGCCATTTGGGTTGTCAATAACAGTTTAATATCAGAGGTAGGATGGAAGCTGTATGGGCTTTCTACCAACAGTACTTAGGCCTCATCAGTGAACTGATCTTAACATCTATGATTCCAGAAATAGGTGAATAAACTTACCATACAGAAAAGTGGGGTTCCCCTCCAGTTTACTTGCATTGGTCTGTTTATTTGTCTGTCACAAAATATCTCTACTTCTTAAATAACCAGTTATCCACCCTGCAATTAAGATTTTAAAATACGTACTTTTAATAAATTGTTTAAAGGTTAATGTGATTTTACCATACTTAACTTCTCTTTTCATATGAAAAATTTTTTGCTCTGTTACTAATATGCTAATTTAACAATTGCCGTTCAACTTTCAAAATGCTTATTTTTTTTGACATGCATGACCATAGCTTAGAGGCAATTGAGATTTTTACTTGTAAGTAAACCATATATTTTGCTTGCAAGTTTCATATACTTTTAATCAAATTAACAATAGTTAAAAATCTTACTCTGCCAAAGGCAATGTAAGTTTCTGGCACAGAGCTGAGGATTGCATCTGTTAAACACTTCTAGGAGATTGTATAGAACTGCCAATCTCAGGGGTCATAATAATGGGTTGGAAGGCCTTAGTGTTTAAAAGTATATGAATTACTCAAAGTATAATCTGTATAAAATGCACCTGACTGAAAGTCTTTGTCACCTTCTTTACTTTGGATGTCTGCAGAAATAACCCCCCAGAAGGCTCTTGCTGACTTTTACCTGAGCTGGGTGAAGGGGAGTTGAACAATTTCTCATCTAATATTAACTGACTGTTTTTATGACACAGACTTTCTCTAAAAAAAAGCTACCAGTATATTATAAAAAGGTGTAGCCTGAGCATTAGCAACTGCTTTAGTGTTAAATGTCTTATTGAAGATGCAGAAGTATGAATTATCAATAAAGAGAAACTGGTTTATTGTGGCTTGCTGCCTTTTTACACAGAATAGAATCATAGAATCATAGAATCGTTTAGGTTGGAAAAGACCTGTAAGATCATTGAGTCCAACATATCGATACTTGAGGATGCATAATTGTGAAATACATTGAATAAAGCTTTCATTTTCTTAACTTGGAAACTGTCGAGGGCCAGTTCATTTGTTTTAAACCAGAAATATCTGGAGGCCCAAGTTCATATGCATATCTATGGACTATGTAATCACACTGCCAAAAAAAAAGAAAGTGTAAAACAACAAAGAGCCTGAGTGTGTGTTTAAGGCTAAGCATATGTAGAGATGCTTTCCCAAACTAGGAATGTCACAAGAGCACAAGGTAAACACTTACAGAGTGGATAAAGAATACAGTGAGGCATTTACGGTAAGGTTGTATGACCATTGACTGTTAGGAAGTACTGAGTGCTATCTAAAGCAGAGGAAAATAATCCTATCTAATAGCTTAAATCTGATTATGGTCATTGCATATATGTGATCAGGGGTTTATCACTACTCACATTCAATTCTAAAAAAAATGCACTTGTAGAGTCAAACAGAAGTATTAACAGAGTGGAATAAAACATGAAAAAAATGACTTGTTTTACTAGTCTTTACTGGCATGTACTATAATACTTTTCATTTATGTGTCTCCATGATACCCATATGCCATGTTTACCTTGTGCAATCTGACTGAGCAACACTTTCTGATTATTCTGCATTTTCAAAGATATGATTCAGGGTGGACATGCAAGGACACTCCAATTTTATAGTAGTAAAGCAACAACAACTTGGAAACTGCATTTTTATTTACATTTGCCCCGTTTGATTTTGTACTAAATAATAATTCTAGTCTTGTGCTGAGATATTTGAGATCAGTATTGTTTATTCCATGCTGAGCAAACACACATCAGGGTTTTTATTATGCAGTGGTTAAAAATGTTATAGATAACCCCTATTAATTTAATACAAAATTCTTTTGCATTTCTGTAGGCACCTCACTGGGTTCCTGAAAAATCAAAATGCATTATAAAAACTCCTTTACTGCTGATTTTTAAAGAACATGAAAAAGAACAGCTTATTAAGAGACATTAAGAAACAAGTATATGGAGTTGAAAGGGACCCTATGAGGTGACTGAGGCAATCTCTGTGCTCTGACATAGGTGTGCCAAAAAAAAGGCTCTTAGCTGTCTGTCTACCATCTTCCCGTGGACCTCAGTGAAAAGATTCCACATCTTCCCTAGTCCCTATTTTCTAGTTCCTGCAGATCTTTATATGATTTTTTTTTTGCTTATAACTAAGCTATTAATTATTTTCTTGCTACAAAGTTAATGACTGCTTCATACCTTACTTCCAGGGGATGTGGAAAACAATTATTATTATCTCATTTTATGAACGGAAGGAAGAGGCAGGAAGAGTTCAATACATGCATTTATGAAGATATTGACACATATAGCCCCAGTTGACTTTAATTCCCTGACATTATACCTGAATTTAACTATCAAATAAAATATGCTGAGGTACGTGCATCAGTCCCCAGTCCCTTTATTGTGTCCACAGTTAGTAACCCATGTAAAGTTCAGCTGTTTCGGTCAGAACATCCGCAAATAAACACTTTGATTTAAAATACACAAAAGAAAATATCTGTTTACATGATAAATATTTTTATAGTCAAACTCATTGTTGGAATACTGTAGATAACAAAAGTGTAATTGAATTTTAAAAAAGTGATTAAGCCAATTTATGGTGCTAAAGTTCTCAAGGGTTATTAAATTTAATAAGAGGATGAAAAATGTTGTTCTCTACCTAAACTGCAATTTGTCAGAAACTGGGTACTTTGGGTGTATCACCTTATACTTGCCTCTTATTCTGATACTGGCCACTGTCAAAAACATAGTCCAGGCTATATAAATTTCTCTGATCAAGGATATGTGTTTTTATCTCCTTATGTAAATTCTAATCTGTTAAAGTAATACGTTTAAATATGCTTTCTGTACTGTGCAACATGACATTTCTTTCCAAGAGCTAAGATTTTTGTTCTAAGAATAATTAAACTAATGAGATGCTTGCTTGTTTAAAGAGTTTGAGTACTTTATATAAATGTAAATTATATATGTACACATACATATATATATGTGGAGAAGGATATATATTGATATCAATATTGATAGATACATAAAACACTCTTTCCAAACAAATTTTGTAATCAAATGAGTTATGGTAGTTATAAAATAATCTCACTGAGTCATAGAAATATATAATGGTATCCATTCCAAATTGTTTAGCGACACCATATTCAATGATTCTGTTGATTTTCTATAGTGAATAGCTTTGGATCAAATAGCAATATATTCAGTCTACATCTTAGCTATTAGACAAAAAAACCAAGACAAAATCCTTCTTAACATTGTAGGTATAAATTGCGTATGCCTTTTTATATGTGTGAACTTATGAAGGGTATAAATAAATACATATCTGGGTAGATCTTCCAGTCCTTTCCTGGATGCCAAGGAAAAGTCTGGATATTGCTATGCACACTGAATCTGAGACTGGTATTTCTCCTTATGATATTTCAGCTTTAAATGGATGGATATTCTCACCAAAACACAAGACAAAGTTAATGTAACAGTTTGACCCAAAGGCAATTTAGTGAGAACTTCTGTAGAAATATGTATGAGCTATAAATTATTTCAAAGGCAATTTATAAAAGTGACAAGAGAATTCACGTATGTAGATGCTCCAGCTGTTTGTTAGTCTTTGCTGAAAAATAAGAAGCTAAAGTACGTTCCAGAATTCTTAATTCAAATATTCTAAAAATAGTTCCTGTAGCACACTATAAGGTTAAGATAGCCACAGAAAATTGTGGCTTATATTTTTCTGATGACTAAAGAATTCAGATTTTTCATCTGAAGAATTTTTGTTTCAGTTTTGTTTGTCTAGCTTTCTGATACTCTCCCAGAGCTATGTCTTTTTGCAAGTTGTCATGGTTTAACCCTAGCCGGAACCTAAGCACCACAGAGACACTCACTCACTCCCCCCACAGTGGGATGGGGAGAGAGTCGGAAGGGTAAAAGTGAGAAAATTTGTGGGTTGAGATAAAGGCAGTGTAATAGGTAAAGCAAAAACTGTGCACACAAGCAAAACAAACCAAGGAATTCATTCACTATTTCCAATCAGCAGGCAGGTGTTCAGCCATCTTCAGGAAAGCAGGGCTCCATCACGTGTAACGGTTACTTGGGAAGATAAATGCCATCACTCCCAACATCCCCCCTTCCTTCTTCTTCTCTCAGCTTTATATTGCTGAGCATGATGTCATATGGTGTGGAATATCCCTTTGGTTGGTTGGGGTCAGCTGTCCCAGCCATGTCCCCTCCCAACTTCTTGTGCACTCCCAGCCTACTCGCTGGTGGGGTGGTGTGAGAACCAGAAAAGGCCTTGACTCTGTGTAAGCACTGCTCAGCAATAAGAAAAACATCCTTCTATTATCAATACTGTTTCCAGCACAAATCCAAAACATAGCCTCATACTAGCTACTATGAAGAAAATCAACTCTATCCCATCCAAAACCAGCATACAAGTCTTGAAGGTGTGCAATCTGGATTAATTTTGGATCATATACCATATCAGAACATGGTCTTTCAGGGCTTTTATTTTCCTGAATCACAATTTTCAAAGATTGTCCGGAGTTCTGGATTAACTACCTGCATGTTATCTGAATAGGAACACTTTCATTGTCTCAGTATGTGCCTTATCTATTTTAGCTCATCATAGAAATGGTGCTGACTTTGAACTTATTCAGAAACAAACCAATTGTACAAGCCTTTACAGATCTAAGTTTACTTTATAATTAGGATTAACTGAAATTACTTATACAGCCTGGAAGAGACAACAGAAATTGCCAGCTAAACAGAAGCCTCTAAAAATCAATAGTCCCTTAAAATAGATCCTCCTCGATCACAATCCTTAAAATGATGTTTAGAAGAAATTTTTTTTTCAGTTGATCAGTTTCAATTTTTTAAATCATACTTTGGAAAAAAAAAGCCTTCTCCAGTAAGAAGTGTTTCCTTTGTCTCTATCCTTCAATCTAAATGACAGTGTTAGAAAATGATCTTAGAGGCTTTCTTTGAAGAACTGCAATAGAGGTGGGCATCTAGGCTTTCTCCAAGAACCAGGAAGAATAAGAATCTGAAGAGCATGTAATTCCTCCTCTACTGGTAACAACAAAAGCTGTTTAGTTCAACATCAGCTGTGCATGTGTCTGAAGTGAGCTATATGGAACATACATCATGTTTTACCTTCCAGCCTGGGGAGAGGAGATGCTTCTTCCTAGCTGGACAGACCACAGACATATTGCTCAGGCTTCTTGTTAAGCTGAATTTAAAATATTGCCTTAACCATAAGCATTCATGTTTGTATCCAGATCATTCTTGTCAATGATCTTGGTTGGTCATTTCTGTAGAAAAGGAACAAATATTGCTGAAGATAAAACATGGTTTTTAAAATATTTTTATTTAAACAATTGTTTTCAATAATTTGTAGTAAGTATTTATTCAGTTATTTTAAATGCCTTATGTTTCCACATCCATTTTTGTACTAACTATTATTAACTCACACATATATAAAGAAGACGTTAGATCTACGAAAACTGTATGTGTGCCTGCTTCTATATGCAAAACAACTTCTGTCCAGATGAAAAATCTAAATCCAGATAACCTTCACAGTCACAGCTGACCATGACTGTTTCTTCTGTTGTTACAGGATTTAGTCATAAGCTAAATTCATAATCCTGTTAATCTTAAAGACCTGTCATTTTCCCTAGTAAATACTCCATTATTTGAAATAAATATACCAATAAATGTGTGAATTCCATTAACCTAGCCCAAAAGGTTCATGTGGCCAGATTTTGTCCAGAATGAAGAAGGACAACCCTAAACAGAAGAAGCAGAGAGCTGAAACTAGGTTTGTTTGGCCATATTTGTATGGACAGTATTTCACAAAACATAGTCTTCATTCTTTTTTGCATTAAAAAAAAAATTAATGAAGGTTAGAAAAACAATTCCCGTTCAGATTTTTACTGTCCCTTCCTTTTCCATCCCATTTCTCAAGAGAATCATGTAGCCGTATATTCTCTTCATAAATAAAGTAAGATTTTTTTCTTTTAAAAGAAAATGAAGACATGAAGTTCAAGTCATGAAAGAGGAGAATCATGTAATGGCAGCCATGTATAAACAGGCTGGTTCTTTGAGTGACAGGAGTTTCAAAGTGTCAAAAAGTTTTCCTTGATTCAGTCATTTCGTATAGGTGCCACAGGATAGGACAACTTACTTCTGTGTGTGCTGTAGTGAGTTCTCAGCTTTATTACTACAGCAGATTAACTTGTGGAGTTTTACCCATTTTTATCTCCTTATAAAAAGCCTTAGATGCTGGAGACAAAGTAGGCTTTCCTATAGAAAAGAGTGGCATTTCTGAGATGTAACCATGCCCAAATTAACTCCATTAAATACTAGTGAACTGTAGGTACTTCCATAGCAGGAGCAAAGCGTGAGGTGAACATTCACCCTATGCAACTTTTCTGTTGATCAAACCCTAGATTTTAGGAACTTGTATGAAAGGTTGTTTTCTAACTACAGGCCACTAAGAATAATTCATGCCCACAGAAGAAATTGAGTCTATGGTTCCAGCTTATGCAGTTTGTGATTCTTGGTCTACAAAACCATTTTCTGTGACATAAGATCACCCTAGAAATCAGCTTCGCCTAATAAACAATTTTATGTTTTGGTGTAAATTTTAAAATATAGGGAAATACTTCACTTCCTGGTTTCTAAACAAAGTTGAGAGCAAATATATGTAAGTGCTGCTAGGACCACAGTTACAAAGAAAATGAGAAATGTTTCTATGAGAAGAATGCATGATTTTATAGGTATTACAGAAACAATATATTTTGTGACAAGAACATTAGTATTGTATATTTTGTATGAATATGAAAGGGAAGCTTGAAAAGAACTAGCCTGCAGTCTATACCAAATGTATAATACATATATAATCAGATACATCTGTATAAGGAACTCAGCACTGGATACTGCAGTTTTTGGACACAGTTAAGAGAAATTAAAAGCCCTAAGCTATCAAGTTATAGAGAAAAGGGAAAAAAACCCCAAACCCACACACAAAAAACCCCACCCCAAACCACTGGTAATAGGTAAAATACTTGAAATGTTTAAAAGTCACAAAATCAGATACCATTCCTGGAAGAGTTTAATTACTCAATTTTATGCTGGAGAAGCATTAACAGAAAAAGAAGCAGCTACGTATGGGGGAGTGGGGTAGTAACAATTCTAATTTTCTGATTTGAGTAATGGAAATAGAACAAACTATAAACTACAGATTCTTGGGAATTTTGTGATTATTCTGAATTACTAGAAATAAGTACACCGAGTTAGAAGTTAGGCAGCAGGAAGTAGGACATGGATGTCTGGCATTACAAAAAGAAAAGTAAAATCTCAACCCTAATACATTTGGTTTTTTTTTTTTTTTCTCCATCAGTAAATAATACTGGTAAAAATCTGTAACATAGTTGGAGGAAGAAGTTTTGGACAGTGAGCAGTTCACTTTTGAAGATAACCCGTCCTCTTCCCCTGTACAAGAGAGGATAGGAGCAGGACAGGATTAGTCTGGAAAAGACAGGAAGGTCAGGAGATGGGATGCTTCTTGATTATTCTTCTCCCTACCCAGGCTTTAAGAAGATAAATAATTGGAAATGAAAAAGCTTCTGTAGCTGTACAGAAAATGTGTAGGATGGGAGGCTGTGAGCCCAAATCCATAAAACATTATGAGGTAAATATTAGACAGTGACTGTAGTTGATATGGTGTTTACAATACTTTCAGTGAATTGTGTATACACTTCCATTATGTTAGGCTCTACAAATGGCCCAAGTCCCATGAGCAGAGATGTTAAGGAGTAAATAGATAAATTCAGAGTAGACAATATCACAATGAAGGCAGAAAAGTAAAGCAATCCACTAAGAATATGCAACAGAGGAAGAATGTGTGAGAACTAGAGAGAGGGTTTATCAAAGAATTGAAACATGGCAGTGAATCATATACAGTATAGCACAGAAGAGTACAGAAAAAGGAAAAGAGATCCCAATAGACCATCGAGGCAGCAATCAAAGCGTGTGGTAACAGATACAGGAAGCAAACGAGAGCATTAGGAAAACCATCATTTCATACTGACTTAATGCATTGTTGACATTAAGCCGCTAAAAACAATGAATAATAGAGTTGAAAATATATTTCAATGAATTATCATGACTGATGGAAACAACCATAGACCGTGTTATTCCATGGTTAAATGAATGTTGTAAAATCAAATAATACAAGAAGGGCACAAGTTCTGAACCACTGACATTAATTTTTTAAGTGAGAAATAAGATGGTAAACAGAATAGCACAAGAAAAGTAGTGGAACTTTCTAGTGACTTTTAGGAGGAAAATTATATATAGTGTTTTCTATTTATGAACTAGCCATGAAAAAATAGAAACATATTTTTTCAGAATAAAGTTTTCATTTCACTAGTTGTTTTCTACTTTGTTTCATGTGTAAATGTTTCTTCACAAGTTCCACACAAACAGTCCCGCCCAAACACATGCACTGTCATAAAGAATGGCATCAATTACCTTTAATGTTAATTTTTAAGAAAGGTAAGTTACATTCCTTATTCCTATTGTAAAGTAATCATACTCTTCTGCTACTCAGGAAACTCAGGCAACTAAAACCAGGATTTATTCAAGAAAAGCACTAAAATATGGGTACAATAAGAAACTATACATATGTTAAGCATCATTAGCAAACTAAATTTGTCTTGTCAGCTGTTTTACAGGCTCATGATCCAATTCTGGCATTGACTGCATCCAAAGCTTCTATTAAAATACTATATGTACTTCCAAAGTAAGATTCAGGTTCTTAGTTGACAGATGACTTTTAGTAACTGCAATCGACAAAGTCCTGTAAGCCTTTCTATTCCTTTGTGCTGGAAGATCTATAGACAAGTTGAAATTATATTGCCTAGGCATCTGAAAGATAGTTTGTTTATAGAGAAGACCACAATTATAGAGATAGTGTTAGGACTCAGTTCTGTCCTACACCCTTCTGATGGATGCATCAGAAATTACTGAGCACTGATGCAAGCAAGTGCTGGCAAATTTCATATCTGCTAGGGTGACAAAGCACTATGTAGGTTAGCCTTTAACCTGCAGCTGTATTATTTTGAGCAGTGATGTCAGCAGTTCACCCAAGTTAAACAACTTTGCAATTGCCTGAGAGTTGCCTTATGGAGAAGAGCTGCTTGTGATTTCTTTTTTTCATTACATTTTTTTCAAATTATTTTCTCAGTATCTGTGGGGATTATTTGCTTGCCTCAGTTCTTTTCAAGTGCAATACTGCTTTTGGTATCTGCTAAATTCTAAACCACTCCATTCAGCCTCACAGTAATACTGTAAACAAAAGGACAGAGTTTGTAGGGATAATCATGCCTTTCTTGTTATTAACATTATTTTTGGACAGGTATGTAATGGTGACAGAAATCAAGTTTTGGACTCTTAAGTAAATTCAAGAAACTGGAAAAAGGAAAAAAAAATTATGTAGTTATGCAGATAATGTTTGCAAGTGTTTTTTATGCTTTTCAGGGGCAAGGATAACCATTTTCAGGAGAAACAAAAATCTCTGTGCACAAGATTGAATTTAGATGAATCTTATGTAAAAACCCAGTGGGTGGATGCCAGGGAGAATGATTAGCTAATTTTGTAGCTCTGTCCTATCAGAGAACTCTCTGTACAAGAAGAGCAGAAAAGGATCATGGACACTTGTGGCTAGCAGATAAGACTTTTCAGTGTGTTGCTCCCACAAAATATTACTGTCTTTCCTCAGTGAATTTAAATGAGAATGAACATATGAACATTTGTAGGTCCTAGTAAGCAACAGCCTGTTGCTGTTACTGCACTTTGAATCTTCTGTGAATATGCTCAGTATAGAAAGAAGATTTTATAAACTTAAAAAAAAATCCAGAGAGAAGGATTAGAGGCTGTGACATGAGAAGAGATTAAGACAATTTAATATACTATGCTACCGCTTGAAGGGAAGACTATGAAGAATGATATAACTACTTACAAATACCTCAGAGGTAAAGTGTGAGAGTTACAGGGGTTGTTACACCTTTATTTACTGTAGCATCTCTTCTACTATCAACATAGACTCTGAGGAATATGAATTGAGGCCTACTACATAGAGACATCTAAAAAAAAAATCTAGAAATTGAAGACTGTACAGGAATATTTAGGTTATATTTTAGGAAATAACTTTAAAGAGTAAGGCTTTTAGTGCTTCATCTTGCACCATTAATATCTTTGGGGATTTAAAAAGTGACTTGAATAAAAAATTAAGATACAGCCCTTCAGGCAATAGTATGAGCAAACCAAGGAAGTAGTTAAATATGTGAAATTCACTTCCATCAAAGATATTTTTAAAGACCTGTGTGCGAGAGAATATCAGGGAGAGGATTATAATGGGAAATCCTGTTTTTCTTCTGTAGAGGTCTGTGCTAGCTGACCTCAAAGGCTTCCAAACTGACTTTCATCTAATATTTTAGAAGTGTCAAATGAGGGTATTCTGGAGAGTGAGCAGATCAGTTACTCATTATATGCTATATGTTATGTGTACTACAAGATGCTGATGCTGTCTGCTGTCAGATATGCCACAAGCAAAGCAGGCTTCTTTTCACAACTTAATTGTAGTTAGTGCAGACCAAGAATAGAGCTATTGATATATTAAATTCCACGTGTTTGCAAAATGGCTTGTTTCTATAAATCTTATTGTGTGACAGACCATTTTCTTGTGGGTATTTTCACAACCTTAGGTGTTTCCACACCATTATAGAACAATAAAGCTACTGCACAAGGGTACACTATCAAGACACAGTGAAAATATACACAATTTTAATGGGCTATTTTCCATGTGACAGCTATTAAATTTGAAACATTTGCCTATTTTGCATTCTAAACTGTTCTCAATGTCATAATTTCAGAGCACAGCCTATAATTTTATTGCAATAACTCTAGCTCTAAGATTTATAGTGGAAAACTGGTTTGAATTACACGCAAACTACAGCAAGACTCAGTTTTCCAATCATACTAAACACTAACCCTTCTTGTGATTCAGTGCAAGTTTTGGGTGGCATAGGATGTATTGGTAGTTTCTAATATAATGCAGAGCTGAGCTGTGGAAATCATTGTCTCCGGGTGCTGTGGTTGCTAAAAGCTTACACATTTCATAGGGAGATTGGAAAAATTCATGGAATAGAAATCTACTGTTGGTTTTTAGATACTGACAAACCACTTCTGGTAGAGGAAACTCTTATGCCACACATGATTCAAGGCTAACATAGTACTTGGTAGAAGTGTCCTTGCCTTCTTCTTACACTTATCTTTAGGCATTCATTTTGGTCATTGTCTGAGAAAAGATTTCATGCTGAATGCAGTGAGTACGGCTGCTGTCATAAGTGAAGAACTTTCATCAATAAAAGCTACTCACTTTGCTGTTTGTGAATGCCTGCACTTCACGGGTAATTATCTGATTGTCTCTGTGTATGATTCTGTTTCAATTCTTACATTGTATTGTGGTGTCTGAGAGCTCTTTTGTTAACAAGTGGGAGAATTACTTTATAGTGTATGCACAAACAGAATCTGATGGATGACCCATTTGGCAGGGCAGGGTATTGAAATGCACTGAATGTTTTCCTTCTGTAACAAAAATAATTCTGTGTAATCAACTCTTATTTTTATCTGTATATAATTTTGATGTACTCTCAAATGCTTCTGTCACAGGATCTCTACTGTAATGTTTTCCATGTCCATGACTATCATAAAAACCATGTTACGTATCTTTTTCTTTGGATTCTTTTCAGGACAATAGTTAGCATTCATGAAAAGGTTAGGATCAGGAAATCTAGTCAGGTGCTACTCAGATTAGATAAAACAATGTATGCGCTTCCTGAAAGTTACAGAAGAAAAAATGGAAAGAAACAATGCTGAAAAATATTCCTCTGTCAACAGCCCATGAACAGATTGCATATAATTAGACTACATTGTAAATTGTAGTATAAGAAAAGGCAACTGCTTCATCAGCATTTTTCAACAGAAACAATTTGGCTGCCAACTGACCAGTGTTATCCTGCAGACGTACCACATTATTTAACATTTCTCTGGGAAGAACATATCCTCTTATTGACCTTCATGCAGTTATATGCCCATTAGATTTCCTTAGGGCTTTGTCAAGATACATACATTGCTTCTGCATTTGAAATTAAATAGAAAAATGACCGTTTCCTTTTTTATATTATCTCTTAATTCTTAGACATCTTTATGAATTTTTTTCTTTCAAACACCTTCAGAATTAAGTCCGTTTCAAAGCAGACCGTTGTTCTGTTTTTTTTCCTTAAAATTGCATAACCATTCTTAAAGCTATTTGAAATCATATCAGAACAAATTTGAAAACAGATTCCTATAAATAGTTCCTTTAGCTGTAAACTAAAGCTCTCTAAAGCTGTTACCACAGTGGAAAAGCTCTCAGAGTGAAGCCTAGTTGTACTATTCTTACACTGAGCAGCACCTTACTCTGTGAGCAAATCCGCAAGATTCTTTTGCATCTTTGTATTCTCTGTTTTATACTTATTAAATTGACCAAACTCAGTCCGTAATGATGAAAGCATTTTCTCAGATTAAGGTTTGTTGTAGGTTCTTTGCTAGAGATAATTTTAATTGACCTGCAAAACCTAGAAAGGAATTAGAATATGTTTAGTAGGTTATGTCATATATTTAAATATAATTTGCCTATATAAAGTTATAATAAATTACTTAGAATCACAGAATCTTAGGATGAGGAAAGACCTGTAGTATATTACCTCTTTAGGCCTAAGTATCATATGCTTTATCTATTTCATTATTAATAGACATCTGATTGGATTTTTCTTTAAGATGCTCATTTTCTGAGGTTCCCATAATTTCCTAAAGCAATCTACCACCAGTTTACCACCAGTAAAAGTTCTTTCCCCCTATATGAATTATTCTTCTATATATTAAAGTCAGTTCCTTCTTGTCCAAACTGTCAAGAACACGAGGGTCTGAGAATACACTTTGAAACACTTCTACCATGTATTTGAGGACTATCACTTCCCCCACCCCCGCCCCATTTTACCTCGCATCCTCCCCTACCTGACTTCTCTTTAAATTAAAAAAATGCAAAGCTTTCAGTCTTCCTCATCACTCATGTTCTCCAGACCTCTGATCTTTCTTCTGGAGTCTGGTCTATTGATCCCAACCTTTACTCACACAGAAAGCCAAAACTAAACAGAGGTTAATGCAGAGCTGAATAATGAGGCAGGATTACTTGCAAGATACACTTTGCTCATACAGCCCAATATGGAACTTCTGTGTTTCAGAAAAGTGTGCCATTTCAGCCTGTGAACTGTAATTCCTTTTATGAATGAAGTAGCCTTATGAAGCATCCTATTTTATATGTGTATTTTATATATTTTGAGGAAAAGCATAGAATAATAAAGCCATTAGGTGAAAAAAATATATTATATATATATTATTATATTATATATTATATATAAATATATATTATATGTTATATATGAATATAATATATATCTTTATTTTATTTAGTGTCTTTAGTGTTAAGTAGGATCCTGTGCCCAATCCTGTGGATTTTCTGACCAATTTATATTAACAATCAACCCCTTCCATTGTGTTCACACTCAATACTTAAGATAGTAATACAAGATTCAGAGTGATTATTTTGTCAATTATGGCCACTTGAGGACTACAGAAGTAATAAAATACTGTAAGGAGATCAATTTATGGACAACAAACAGATGGGTTGAAGTTCAGCCCAACAAAAGACAGGTTAAAAATGGAAAGGGAAGCATGATGAAGAGTTTGCATGGCACTAATTCCTTTTCATTAAGATATACACAATCACAACATTATTTAGGAATGATCTCATGTTTCTTGATGTTTTTAAAGGTGGTTTTCATCTTATCTAATTTCAGACATCTGTAAATTGGACATCTAATTTCAAGTTATATACTCTTGGCTTCTTTACTAGCAATGGGTAGATCAAAGCACCTGTGGGGGTCAATTGAATTATTCTACACCACTACCTTAAGGGAACTTGAATTAGTATCTGAAAGTACCTATTTCTCTAGGTATAGGCTAAAACCATGGCAATCTCATACAACTTATGTTGGTCTTAGACAACATACCTTGAGATGCCTATGTGAAATTAAGTCCATTCAAAATTTTGGTGAAATCAGGTGAAGCATAGTTTCAACCAACCCACAGCACCAACTAATGGCAAGATAGAGGACAGTTTTTACTTACAGTCTTGACCTGAAGTAATTAAATGACATTTAGCATTCTGTTGTATACACAGTCTTTGTGATACAGCGTCATATCAGATGACTAACCATATTAACATCCTAGTCTTTTAAATTTGGATGGGCATTCTGAGACAAAGAGTGAACAAGAATTTAAATCTCTTGCGTTAAGAGACTAATCTACCAAAATATCACATATATTTGTCATGGCACTTTAATGGCCTTTGGTGGATTTGAAGTACCAGTAGAATTAGATATTATTTGAGATGAGGCCATGCTTGAACTTCAGTAAATGAAAAAGCAATTCTTTGGGTACTAGTATGCTGTTTGTAGATCTCACCGTGACAGCATGATTGGAAATATTTTGTCTTTGCTGCTTTGAAGTTTTAATGTCATGCTCTTTCATTTATGTCATTAAATATAAATGCTGTTGAAGGTTAAAGCCCTTTGTGATATCTTATTTGAAAAAGTGTTTTGCAACTGGTCAACTGTTTATGAATATATTTGAACAATTCATTTACATTTTGTTTCGTGGTAAGGTTAACCATGATACGTAATTACACTAAACAGACTAAAAAAATGATGGTTTGGGGTGAAGAAAAAAGGATTAAAGCTGGTATCAAAGGAACTATAATTCAAACTCTATCATCAGATTTAACAATTCCTTTGCTCCTTTGGGAGAGGAAAGGGTGACTTTTGGCATATTATGATACTAAATCTGGAAAGTACTTAACAATCAGATCTGAAAGGAAATTTCTGATTTCAGTTTGTGAGAGGGGTTCTGGAAAAAAAAAACCCACAAGAATTAAGCAACAGAGGTAAGTCCACAAAATATATGGAAAGAAAACTGAAAGCCCTATTTTACAAACATTTCACGATGTTTTTTATTTTTAATATAGATTTTCTTCAGAATAGAATGTTGATTAAAACTAAAGACTGATTACGAGTTGTAAATCCAATGTAAAAGTTAAAGTTAAGCATGCTACTGCTCATTGCATTTAAACAGCAATTTACAAAGTACCTTAATTCCAGAGAAGCTGCTGTCAGTCCAAAACTTTGATGATGTCCATTTATGTCTCTTCTAAGCTGATTCTGACCAGCATCCATGGAAACAGTCCATGCACTAGCATTTTGATTTCATAGGTTTTGAATTTGTGTAAGTTACCTCCTGAGAATTTTCTCCAGGTTATAAATGTGAAGAGAGGAAGCCTCTAGCAGTTTCCTATGCCCCTTTGACATGACAGCTATGGGAAATGCACTCTTTAGGAGAGAAGATAACACCATGAGACATTTTGTTTTTAACGTAGAAGTTTCAGTTCCGCAGTTTTAGAGGCTTTTTTTTCCAATTCTTTTATGCACACCTTTAAAATGTTCCCAATTCTACCTCTTCTCTTTGCCCGTTTAATCATTCACTTCCCTCAAACCAATGTAATTTGACAGAAAGACAGTGCCATTGAGGGCACAGCTAGATTTTAGCACTGCCAGTGAGCAACATGGCTATGTCTATACCACTCTGAAAAAGAGTACTCAAGATGGGCTGTCAGCTCTTGGCTGTGCTTGTTTCCTGTCTAAAGATATTTGCTAGATATCTCTGATGATATGATAGCATATTATCTACCAGTGAGGCAGGCCCAACCCCAGGGCTGACATCTTTCCTGGCATCAGTCTGTCCCTGTCCCAAGGGAGGTGTCCAATGCCCAGGGCTGGGGCTGCCCCCAGCTGCTCCCCTGGCTACCCTGGAGCTGGCTGGGGCAATGGGATGTGTCCTGGCTGCTAGAACCTGCCCTGATATCCCTGTGGAGTCCCTGCTGCTCCTGGCCCCAGGGAGCTACTGGCCTGTGCTGCACCCTGACATATTTTACTCTGTTTCATAAAATAAAAATTCAGCCAAGATCTGTCTTGACCAACTGTCTGTCTCTGAGGTCAAAGATTAAAGATGCCTTGAAGACACTCAGAGAGGAATGGGCAGTCTACTGAAGTCAGCCTGCATATATATGATATGCGAAGGGTGCATCAAAGATGTAGATGTAGACAGGAATACCAATGAGAGCCATGCAGGCTGCTCTGACTGCAATTACACTCTTCAAATACACAGTCCTCTGTACCCACCATTTTCATATTGCAAATGCATGAGGATCTTCAGAGTTAATCTGTTTACATTTCAAATACTTATTCCATTATCTACACAAAAAAAAAAAAGTATTTTTTTAAAAAAGAGATTCGTTAGCTCCAAACTTCTATGGGGTCTGAAAACTTAATCAGTGAGAAATAAATATTATGTTGCTCAAAGTACTGGTCTTCATATTTACATGTTTAAAAAAAAGATTAATAACTGTTAAGTCCTCCAAATTCTTACTTATTATAGATATATTCCTTACTGTACTTCATTCTAAAAATGCTCTACATTTTCCTATACGTAGGCCAAAATCAGCTTATGATTAAACTCACTGTCTTGAAGCGACTGACCTGGCAATTCTCGCCTGTGCAAACCTCTCACTGAATAAAGACTTACTTTTTAATGATTTAGATGTGCTTTTGCTGCTGCTGTACACTCACTTAGAGTCTTGCTCAAGGAGCAATTCAAATCATGTTTTTTCCAAGGCATGATAGAAACTTTATACCCAACTACTGTATATTTTTTTAATGTATTTTAGACTCTTCAAGTACTCTATGATACAATCCTCTTGATTACAGCCTACATGGGTTCATGATTAACACAAAGGATCATCTATTTGAAATATCTTGCAAGCAGCAAAAAATGTACTATGCTTCAATCAAATATGTTTTCTTTCACGGTTACCATAAACCAAGGGATGACCTTTTGGTTAGTGCTTGTCATTTGATTTCCAAATGGGAAAAAAGGGATCCTAACAGAATCAGGCAGATTTTATATTTGCCATTTAATGTGTTTTAAATCTAGCTGAATTCCCCAGATTATTTGTATCACTAATAAATATAAAAGTCAAATATTTTTCGACCTCTACTGTACTGTGACTGAAGAAGGCCTGTAGCACAGATCATATGAAAAACTTTGTCTGTAGGCAACTAGCAGCCAAATGAAATCTTTGTAGCAAATCTGCAGGGGACTTTTTAAAATTGTGACCATCCTCAGCAGTTCTCGATAAGCACTGTGCCTCCAGTGGCTACATAATTTTTTGTGATTTTTTTTTTAGCTGAGCAAGGTGAACTTAAAGCTGTACAGTTGAACAAACCAGGATGCAACTGCTCTAACTAATCCTTCCTAGTACCAAAAACCTTCTGCTGAGTTTGTTCCAGTGCCCTTCTTTTCAGTGCCCCAGATTACTTTGGTGCCAAAGCTGCCACTTTATGTCCTACTGTTTATCTAGACCCCTCTGAGAAAAATTTAGCAGACCTCTCCCACACTAGTGCACTGGTTTCTTTACATATACACTGTTCCTACAGCTGAATGGAGAAACTCTGTCTTTAGATACCAAAATCCTGACTGTATCCAAAGCAAAAAAAAACCCTTGGCTTTTATTTCTAAAACTTTTTTTCAAGGAAGGAAAAACCTCTTTTGCAGTTCTTGGCAATCAGCATTTCTTTGAAGTTTCTGCTTTAGTGTGTGACATTGCAAAGATTTTTCTGTAAGACTGACAGCAGATTAAATCACAGATAGGACAGCTGCTTTCTTTGAAGTTTGCATGAGTGGATGATTTATTTGTGAATGTCTAACAGGTAAGAGACTGATAGGTCACTTTTTATATCATATGTCACCTAAACAGCTTCTGTAGTGACCAACTATTTATTGAGAAAAGACTTGGCAGAATATACCAGACTGGAATGAATCACAAAAATCTGCTTACAAAATAACAATATATGTACTGCTATCACCTTCCTACAGACTCACCTGAAGTTAAAGATTATAATGGTGTATTCATGAAAAAGATACATCACAGAGTTCACAGGCACTGTGGTATCATCCTCCTGTACTTTAGGATTCTCAGTATTCAGTCTGAAATCTTGGCTATACACTTAGTAAAACATACAGTTAAAAAGACAACCAATATGGGACAAAGATATCTTTTCTTTGCAGAGGATTTTTGGTATCTGCAAACATACCCATTCTGGAAAGAATTAGGGGTTTGGCTGTGGAAGAGCTTTACACTTACAAAGGAAGTATGTATTTAGTTTGTTTCAGCAAATATTGAACTGCTCTGTAACAGATGTAGCAGAAGGTATAACAGTATAATGGCCCCTTTGTAACTTTGTCTTTATATCTGTGATTTGATTATAGCACCTCTGAGTCTTAAAATAATACATATAATTGATTTTATTATATTTCTTTTGGTCCATGCTATGCCTTGCTCCCTAGGGTAGAGTAATAAAAAAAAAATTCTGAATTTTAAATACAAGACAAATACTGTATCAATTAATTTGACAAAAAGAATAACTGACAGTTATATGGTATTTTTATTCTCAGAGGTTCCCAGAGCAGATCAGAACTCTAACAACTGTTTAATCAACTTAGAAAGAAACTCTGAAGGCTGACTACATTCTGGTCTGAAGCTGAGCAGCTTCTCAAAAGTACAAAAAATTTTGATTAAACTGCCAGTTTCAAAAAGAGCTGCAAGGAAAACCGGTGGGTGGTCAGACTGCAGCTCTATGTAAATGTACACAAGTAAGTAAGTAAATAAATAAATATAAAGATGATGTCAGTGCATCTCAAGTTTCAAAAATGAAAAATTAATATTTTTCTGAATTTACATTAGATGTAGGAACATCATTGGAACATCAGGGTTATGTAGCATTTCATTCTTTACAAAAAATCCATCTATAAATGCTTGAGACATACAACTCATTGGAAAATACAGCATCTCTAATGATTATTCCAGTCTGGAGTGATGGATCAGGGCTAATTTAGATGGAGGTGTGCCACCGATGAATTATCACAGCCACACTGTACATTTTGGTCTTCAGAGGCAATTCAAGGTTGAGGTATCTCACCGGATCATAGCACATAGTGGAACAACTTACACAACACATTCACCTATTGCTTGATTTCACCTGTTTTCAGGCTCTCTATTCATTAGTGCACCAATACTACTAATAAAAAGTAGTGAGCTGATTCTAACGATGTTCAGAAGTTCTAATAGGTATACACTGTAGGAGTGAAAGAGATTTTAAGAAGTAGGAAGATAATTATGAGAGAGTTCAAAAGGATCTTACACCTAAGCAGTCTTGCTTCTGTGCTGGAAGAGACAAATTCTTATCCCATGCCAGGCATTGGATTCTTAACTAATATGATTACTGTAGGTCACCCCATTGTTATTATTTCTTTACAGCTGAGAGTAGCTATGTGTTTGATCATTAAATGTAATGCTACAATCCATATCTTGATGTGTTAACAATTTATTTTTTCAGAGACATCAATTCTTTAAAGTGTTGTCTTAGGGACAATAGCTTTTCAGAATCTTCATGGTGTTTACCTTCTATCTGAAAAAAAAAAAACAAACCCCACACCAAAACCCCCCCCTACATTTTCTGGAAAAGTAAACTTGTCAACAATTTTTTCTCACATATCCAATCAGCTAAAGCTAAGAAAACAGAATAACAAAAAATCTAACATTCCTGCTGAAGTAAGCCTCATTACGGGTTGAATTCATACTAAGACACATTAATTAAATATCCAAATACATATCAAAAGATACGAATAATTAGCTGGTATTTAAAGGGCATTTAAAGATGCTGGACATGAATATTTCAAATGATTTCTGATGAGATTTGGAGGCAGTAAACAACCTTGAAAACTACAAAAGTATTTTAAAGCCATGAGTATGCATCTTGTCTTCAAAAGAGGGGTTGATTAGTATGTAATAAGAAAACATGGAACCACATAGAGAACAATTAAAAGAAACAAAATCTTGACCAGCTGTTCCTAAATAAGCATGATCAAACCTATCCCTTGAATGAGCAAGAGTTTTAAGAAATAAAATAATATTTTGCTTATATCATTGAACATTAAATACACATAAGAGAAACTGAATAATTTTTTTTTCTAACTTCTGACTTTCACTTTTCAACTCCAGTAAGAAACATCCTAGTTAAGGTGTATGGTATACCACCGTGATTTAGATTTCTCCCATCAAATACTTTGGCATTATTGCGACCATATAGAACAACCTGCAACATTCTACTTCTAAACAGCTTAATGGCACCATCAATGTTTACTTTCTCATTGTATATTGAACTCATGAATATTAAGTTTGAGAAATATTTTTTGGATCATTATGTGATTTTTAAAATTAATTTGTTCTGGTATGTTTACCACCATTTTCTGCTTGCTTTCCTCAGACAGTGATCTGACTGAACTTAGTTACAAGGTTATTCAAAAAGAAAGTGAGTTTTAAAAGTTCATAGACTTCATTAAAAAAGCCTTACCCTATTTTTCAGTCAGGATTTTGAGCCTTAGATCAGATATCGTGTTCAACCAGTCATGGATCTAAAATAACACAATTGCAGCCAACTAAACTAAAGAACATGACTTACACTTGAAATAATAAGCCACTGAGTCAAATATATTTGTAAAGACAGCAAAATGACTGTATAAAAACATACATTCGAGAGACACAGTGTATTTACAGATTAGTGAACAAAAGAAGCATGAGAAATTTTTAATCACTCTATTGAGGTCTGTTTATGCAAGTTTATAGTAAGCACAATATTTATGTTAAAAAATCAAAACAAGTTGGTATATCTCAAATACTTGAAATTAATTTCATTTGCTGTGTTTACATGTCTGAATTTCAAATACTTTTTAAATACTGTTGGTTTTTTTTAGGAAGTCTAATGTCATGATTATGGCAAAGTTGGGAAAACTTCTGAGAGAAAAGACTTTCAAAATTATCAACACTTTTTTTTTTTTTTTTTTTTTTTAAATTATCTGTTTCAGTTTCCCTGTACATGGTATTTTCAATGTCTTGGAAACAACATGTGAACTGTGAACAATTTTCTATATGGACACAAAATCTGGGCTGCTCTGTTCAAGCTGTGTATTACAGGAATCATTTGACTGAAAGGAAAGATTCTTGAAATTACAGTTATCTTTTTTTTTTGTTGCCTTTTTTTTTTTCCCCAAAAGCATCATCCCTTTTTACATAGTTATTTATTTATTCATTGCTTTTGCCACCACGTGTTTATTGTCAGCCAGAGGAGTGACTTGTACATGTTTTCAAATTAAACTGTCAGCAATGACAGCAAAGGAATTTATTGACAATTGACAATATTTTGATAATCCTTCCTTTATCTGTTTTCTGAAAATCTGTGTCTGTTTGCAGTCAGGCAAACATATTTAGAACATCTTCATATGTACAAATAGTTATATAACAAGTATACTTCTAGCTCTTAGACCTCAGGCTACAGATGTCCCTCTGAAGTTTAAAGCCATATGTGAACATGAATTTACATGTATTAACAATAAACCTCCTTCCTTTCATTCAGAGCTCTAGCTCTCTAGAGAGACCTAAAGAATATTGTATCTAATTTCAGAATGACATGAGGATAACTTAACCATAAACCCCTCTGGACAGTTTGACTTGAGTAAAACAGGAAATACCCATCAAAATCAGCAATATTCACTGCTTCAATAAGGGGGTGAGGCAAGGGCATTAATAAAATTCCAAGGATTTTTCTTGGATTTTTGTTTTACCCATGACATTTTGCCTAATCCTTCCTCATCTAATACAGATTGGAGAACTGGTAAAGAAGAGGAAAAAAGAGTTCTTTTCAAAAGCACTTTTCCAATTCCTTCTTTAGTATATAACTTTTCCTGGAAATCCTTTTCCTATGTCAATACATTCTCATAACTTCAGTGCCTTGTCCTGCCTTTTGCTTTCTTGCACTGAGGTTTCTGCAAATGAAGAAATGTATCTAGAGCTCTTAGTGGAAATGTTATATACTTCTATAAATGTTATTTAAATTACATTTAAAAATATAATTTCCACTTATATTTGTGTATATTTTATGTATAAATATGTGTTGTCTTTTGAACGTATTCATACATTGCAACTATATAAATACAAAACCGAAGGAAATTCCATCAAGTCTTTGAGATCTGTCCTATATGTCTCTTTCACCTGAGTAGGCAGAGGTAGACATAATATATTTTCTTATTAACTTGATGCAGCTTTGCAGGGATTATCTGTAGTTTTATAGTCTTACAAATAGGTGGCACTAATGAATTCTACATTTGCAGTAATTTCTATGTTCCCAACTAGGAAAGTACAAGTCCTTTGTGCTCTCTGATACTCCTTATTGACCTTTACTACAAATAGCAACTTTGAACTTCATTATGAGGGCTGAAATGGATGGAGAGGATCCTGTTTTCCACTTGCAGGAGATAAATAACTTCTACCAAATGTAACAAGAGTTACTCACTCATGAGTGTAGGAGAAGAGTGCCTACGTGCTGCATTAAAATAAGAAAAGCATATTGCTCTTTAAACTAAAATATGTCTAGGGTGACATAATGTATTGACAGTTCTTGTGAAAGACCTGATTAAACTAGTTGGACCTGAAATATTACCTGGCACACGAGAAATGTCAAATAGAAATCACCTTGAAATGTGAATTTAAGTTACATTCCCTGCTGGTTTACACTGGCATAGCCTTCTGAGTGTCAGTGTAATTAGGGGTGTTTTTCAACTTCAGCCAGCACAGACTTTGCTTTATTAGTGTTTTCAAAACAAGATGCTTCCACAGATATTTGTTAGGTCTCCAGGCAGAGTTAATGAGTATATCAAAAACTCTTTGGTGCTTCCAGGGAGATAATCTGACCTCTCTCCATGCATTGTATGTGCTTATCTGTATGCAGGTGGGTATGTGTGCACATGTACAACACATACACATGCATACATAGATATTAAATGAAATTATATATGCAAAAATCTTGTTTTATTTAATTTTATCATACAATTTTAATGAAATTTTATCCTGTTTGGATAGTAATATGACTAGGTCTTCATAGACAAAGAAAATGAGAATTTAAACATTATTGTGAACCCAACACTATATTTTAGAACTCTTGCTACTCTGGAGGCCATGACAGAAAATATTTTTAAGAAAATTAGTAAATTTTTGCACTAAGAAAAAGAAAGACCTGGAAACTTTATCACCATGTACCAGTACTTAAAGGGGAGCTACAAAGAAGATGGAGACTCCCTTTTTACAAGGAGTCACATGGTGAGGACAAGGGGTAACGGGTGCAAGTTACTCCCAGGGAGATTCCGACTGGACACAAGAGGTAAATTTTTCACAATGAGAACAGTCAATCATTGGAATAATCTCCTCAGGGAAGTGGTTGACTCCGCTACACTGAACACGTTTAAGACTCAGCTGGACATGATGCTGGGCCATCTCGTCTAGATTGTGTTAGAATGGTTGGACCAGATGATCCTTGAGGTCCCTTCCAACCTGGTATTCTATGATTCTATGATTCTATGAAAATTCTCTGGAAATAAATGAAACCCTTAGTAAAACTGGCACAGACCTATCAGTACTATTCAAAATTTTAAAAATTAATTTTGCAATTATCTATATATTTGATAGATTAGGGAATTTAAATCAAGACAAGCTTCCAAAAAATATTATTTTGTGAACAGAGAAGCAAAGGGGGTTGAGCAAGGGATTAAAATACGAACCAGAAAACAAGACATACTGCGTGCACACAGCCAACATTGATGTGAATGACATGTACCGCAGCTGAAGGAACACAAGGAAATATCATCAATCAGAAAAATAATTCTTCGTGGGCCTTCCTTACTATAAAGAAGGTGGGAGAAATACACATTATTCTCCCTTGTGATAACCCGAGGTTCTGTCTTATGTAGTGATGTGGATATTAACACAGCAAGCAGTTTCAGGATCACTCACTTCTTTGAGTTTGAAGCCAGCAGGCAAGGTCTGGTCATGCCCATAATAGAAGATGCACTTACTCTCTAAAACAAGATGGCAGCTTTCAAAATCAGCTGAAAATGAATCACTTGTGTGGTAGGTTGACCTTGGCTGGAAGCCAGGTGCACACCAAACTGTTCTATCATTCCCTCCCCTCAACTAGACAGGGGAGACAAAATATGACAAAAAGCTCATGGGTTGAGATAAGGACAGAGAGATCTCTCACCAATTACTGTCATGAGAAAAATAGACTCCACTTGGGGAAATTAGTTTAATTTATTGCCATTCAAAACTCAGAGTAGGATAATGAGAAACAAAAAAAAAATCTTAAAACACCTTCCCCCCACCCCTCCCTTCTTCACACCCGGCTTCTCTACCTCCTCCACCAAAGTGGTGCAGGGGAACAGGGAATGGAGGTTGCAGGCAGTTCATAGAATCATAGAATCATAGAATTGTTAAGGTTGGAAAAGACCCTTAAGATCATCAAGTCCAACCGTTAACCTATCACCGCCAAGTCCACCACTAAACCATGTCCTCAAGCACCACATCTACCCGTCTTTTAAATACCTCCAGGGATGGGGACTCAACCACTTCCCTGGGCAGCCTGTTCCAATGCCTGACAACTCTTTCAGTAAAGAAGTTTTTCCTAATATCTAACCTAAACTTACCCTGGAGCAGCTTGAGGCCATTTCCTCTCATCCTGTCAGTTGTTACTAGGGAGAAGAGACCAACTCCCACCTCACTACAACCTCCTTTCAGGTAGATGTAGAGAGCAATAAGATCTCCCCTCAGCCTCCTCTTCTCCAAACTAAACAACCCCAGCTCCCTCAGCTGCTCCTCAGAAGACTTGTTCTCTAGACCCTTCACCAACTTAGTTGCCCTTCTTTGGACACTCTCCAGCACCTCAATGTCCTTCTTGAAGTGAGGGGCCCAAAACTCAACACAGTATTTGAGGTGCAGCCTCACCACTGCCGAATACAGGGGCACTATCACCTCCCTGGTCCTGCTGGCCACACTATTCCTGATACAAGCCAGGATGCCATTGGCCCTCTTGGCCACCTGGGCACACGGCTGGCTCATGTTTAGGTGGCTGTCAACCATCACCCCCAGGTCCTTTTCAGCCAGGCTGCTTTCCAGCCACTCCTCCCCAAGCCTGTAGCATTGCGTGGGGTTGTTGTGACCGAAGTGCAGGACCCGGCACTTGGCCTTGTTGAACCTCATACAGTTGGCCCCGGCCCAACAATCCAGCCTGTCCAGGTCCCTCTGCAGGGCCTTCCTGCCCTCCAGCAGATCGAGACTCCCACCCAACTTGGTGTCATCTGCAAACTTACTGAGGGTGCACTCAATCCCCTCATCCAGATCATCGATAAAGATATTAAATAGAACCGGTCCCAACACTGAGCCTTGGGGAACACCACTCGTGACTGGCCGCCAACTGGATTTGGCTCCATTCACCACCACTCTCTGGTGGCGACAAACACAGCTTGAACAGTTCATCACACATTGTTTCTGCTGGTCCTTCCTCCTCAGGGGGAGGACTCCTCACACTCTTCCCCTGCTCCATCATGGGGTCCCTCCCACTGGAGACAGTCCTCCACGAATTTCTCCAATGTGTGTCCTTCCCATGGACTGCAGTTCTTCACAAACTGCTGCAGTGTGGGTCCCTTCCACAAGATGTAGTCCTTCAGGAACAGACTCCTCCAGCGTGGGGTCCTCCACAGGCTGCAGGTGGATATCTGCTCCACCGTGGAGCTCCATGGGCTGGAAGGGGATAGCCTGTTCACTATGGTCTTCACCAGGGGCTGCAGGGGAATCTCTGCTCTGACACCTGGAGCACCTCCTCCTTCTTCACTGACCTTGGTGTCTGCAGAGTTGTTCCTCTCCCATATTCTCACTCCTCTTTCTGGCTGTGGTTGCTGTTGCGCAGTTTTTTCTCCTCCTTCTTAAATATGTTATCTCAGAGGCGCTACCACCATTGCTGATGGGCTCGGCCTTGGCTAGCGGCAGGTCTGTCTTTGAGCCAGCTGGCATTGGCTCTATCAGACACAGGGGAAGCTTCTGGTATCTTCTCACAGAAATCACCCCTCTAGCCCCTGCCACTGCCAAAACCTTGCCTTGCAAACCCCGTACACACTTGCTTGTAATATCTCCAGAAACGTGCCTGTGTATTCCCTGGAAGCATCATTGATGGCCCAGGCCAAAAATGTGCCAAAAACCACTGCAAGAGATGACAGAATCACAGTTCTTGGGCTCTGACAGTGTTTAACTTAATTCTCCGCTTACTGTTTGAAACAGTTTGTCATTTTTTAGAAACATGTATCCTGTTGCAGTGAAACTCAAAAGTCCTTCTCAGTTAACTAGTGTTTATCCTCCTATTTCACCTGAAAGATCTCTGCAAAGAAAATAAGACAAAGTTAGCAGTAAAAATATCTGCAACAAAGGATACTGTAGAAAGAATAAACTAATGTTTTATTTAATTTACTGCAGTTTGATGTGTCAGAGGTGCAACTAGAAAATTAGATGTGCAGGATAATGGAGTGAACTTGATTGTGAGTATCACATGACCCTGAGTTGGCTACAGCTGTGAAGTGGAGCTGCTTTCCTTATTTAAACTTTTTTAAAATGGGAATGCAAGTTGAGCATAGTCCATACATGGTTAGGGAAATTTTGCAATATTATTTCAGGTACTATCTATGACAAGATTTGGCCATGGAGATTAAAATCTCAAACATTTCTGTAGAACAGCAGGAAGTAAAGAAAAAATAATTTTAGTGTTGAGAAGTGTTCACAATGCTGTGTCTTCAAATTTTCACAGAAGTGTCAGATTTTTAAATGAATGCAATAATTTGAAAGTCAAAATACATAATATGTCTGATGGATAAAAGAATCATGGTTGTGTTGGTATCATTATATACAAAGAAACATTGATGAGGATGTAGCAGTGACATTATCAGGAGACAGTAATTGATAATCTTGCAAAAAAGCAGAAGAAGGGGTAAGTACTATGAAAAGAGATGATAAGCAGGGGCCTCCTAGTGAGAAAGAGAGAGAGGGAAGGAAGGAAGGAAGGAAGGAAGGAAGGAAGGAAGGAAGGAAGGAAGGGAGGGAGGGAGGGAGGGAGGGAAGGCAGCGGGGTGGAGAGAGAATGTTTACACAAGGAGCTGATAACACAGTCAAGCAGTGCAACATGTTGCCCAGAGTTGCTGTCTCCATCCTTGGAAATTTTCAAGATCCAACTAGACTAAGCCTTAAGCAACCTGGTCTGACTTATAGTTGGCCCTGCATTGAGCATGAGGTTGGGCCAGAGACCTCCTGACGTCCCTTCCAACCTGACTTATCTTATGATCCTAAGATCCCAGATCCCAGCATTAACAAGAATAACTCATATGCAAAAGTAGCATGGGTGCAGTTCCACTGAGAGAGAAGTGGCTTATAAATAGTGTATTCTTCACGGAAATAGCTATGCCTGCATTAATCATCATCTGATAAATATAACTGTATCCATATCCACACTGGGACAGCTACACAGTCTTTCCAGAACAGTTAATACAGTCCACATTTCTAAGGCAAAGAAGCCCTATATTGCCAAGGAATAAAAAACCAACACCATCACTCTACTGTAAAGAAGCAATTTACTAAAATACCATCATCATCCATCAGCTACTAATCTTTAAATAGCAATAATTACTAAATGTTCTTGTGCCTACTAAACTAGACAAAGACAGGAAATAAACACATTGCTAAATC
The DNA here is from genome assembly GCA_020745775.1 of Theristicus caerulescens. Taxonomy (NCBI): domain Eukaryota; kingdom Metazoa; phylum Chordata; class Aves; order Pelecaniformes; family Threskiornithidae; genus Theristicus; species Theristicus caerulescens. Next base: position 14,886,441 of record CM036561.1, read on the forward strand.
ACTTAAGCAATAAGTTACAATGTATGTCATGCAGCTTGAGTAAATACTGTTGACTTGGAGTTCACAATAGGAACACAGAGTGGCAGAAAGTTACATTGCCTTAAGTAGGAAAGCAGGACCCTCATATTAAGGCATCTTCTTTCAGTCTTAAGGGAAAGAAATCTTTGTTTATAAATTTCTCTGAACAGTCACATACTTTATGAATCAGGTGCCTCTTCCAAACTTATCTGATCACAGTGAATCATGTTCAAATGCTGAATCTCTTTCAGAATGCTTTCTAAAGTCCAGAAGAGTTGCATGAGAATGTTCTTTAGACTCATATGCCATCTCAAGTAACATAGTTTCTCAATACACTGCTTTGAAAATATAGGCTTATGTGGAAAAATATGCCAGATCCATTTACTCTGTCTAGCTGTCACTGAAGTTCCCAAATCATTCAGTCTTTCTACCTGATATAGCAAAATATAGTTGATACAACCTAAGATGTCTTCAAGAACATAAACACAGACACTTCATTTTAAACACAGGTTATTGCTGGAAAATTTTAAAAAAGAATATTTAGGCCTGGGGATTAATGAGTAAGAGTGCTCTACCCAATGTGAAAATCCAGTATTATACCACTAGTTTCTGTGTTTGGATTTAATTCTTTTTCAGGATAAATTTTGATTCATGAAATGAAGGTGTTATAACACAGTGGCAAAAGTTGTCAGGTCCTCCTTTATACAGTCAGTCAAGGCTCCTATGTTGGGACTTAATAAACAAGAAAAGAAAAGAAGAAAAAAAAAAGGAGAAAAAAAAGGAATTTGAGTGATAAAACACTAAATGTAGAACACTTACGTATAAAACAGTGACTGGGGAACAGTCCTATGTGATTTAAAACAGCATTTTAAAACATATACAGATATATATGATCTTAGGATCATTTAGGTTGCAAACGACCTCAGGGGGTCTCTAGTCCAAGCTTTTGCTCAAAGCCTGGTCAGCACTATGGTCAGACCAGATTGCTCAGGGCTTTATCGATTAGGTCTTGAAAACTTTCACAGATGGGAACTGCACAGTCTTTCTGAGCAATATGACAAATGGATAAGCAGTCCATTGCTTGATCGTCCTCTTTGGGAGAAAGGGTTTAACTCATATCCGGTATGAACTTTTCTTGTTTCAATGCATGTCCTTAACCTCTCCTTCGACCATGCACCTGAACAGCCTAGCTCCATTTCCTTGATTACCTCTCTGAAAGTACTGGCAGGCAGCTGTTAGATCCCCCAGAAGCTGTCTCTTCTCCAGGCTGAAAAAGACCCTGTTCATCAGTCTCCTTTTTTTTTGCTTTGCTCCCTGACCATCTTGGTGGTTGTCTGCTGAACTCACTTCAGTTTGTCTGTGTCTTCTGGGAAACCCAAATCTTGACATAATACTCTAGTTATGAGTGCTGAGTGGAGAGGAGTAATCTCCTCCCTCGGTCTCCTGACTGTGCTCTTATTCATACAGCACAGGATGCTGATGACCTTCCTGCCTGCCAGGGTGCACTGGCAGCTCCTGTGCAGCTTGCTATACCAGTTTTTCAGCAGAGTTACTCCCCAGCCAGTCAGTCCCCAGCCTGTGCTGTTGCAAAGGATTCTTCTTTCTCAGGTGAAGGACTTCATATTTGTCCTTGCTGAATTTTATGAAGTTCCTGTCAGCCCATTTTTCCATCCTGTGTAAGTCCCTCAGTATGGCAGCCCTGCTCTCCAGTGTATCAAGTTATGCCTTCAATTTGGCATCATCTGCAAAGTTGATGATACCTGCACTAGGGCATTGCTTAAGCAGGACAGGTCCAGGATAGACCCCTGTGGTACCCCACTAGTTTCCAGCCTCCAGATAGTATATGACCCATTAACCACTACTCTTGGAGCCCAAACATCTGACTAGCTTTTTATGCATCTGATTGTCTACTCATCCAGGCTAGATGGATATGATAATATTGTGGGAGACAGCGTTAAAGGCACACATTTAGACCGCTCTAAAGCTTGAAAGATATACAGTGTATAAAGGTACAAAAGTTGGTTTATTGAGAAGTGAAATAAATGAAAATGGTTAGATATTTTTTAAAAAGATAGATAGTTCCAGTGCTATTGTATGTAACTGCCTTCAAAATAAACCATAAGGCATTTTTGCGTATCCACTCATCCATGCAATTTACTTTAGCTTCATTTGAATTTGCCTCATGCTACAAAAGAAAAAGTGCTCTCTGTGCGTGGCACCTAGCACACGTACCAAATGGTTATATTAGCTGTAATGAACAACAGTGTCACAGAAGAGAGAAGCACTTGTCCAAACCTTCAACCTCTCTAATCTCTACAACAAAAGGTTCTTTATTAGGCTTTTTGGATACATTGTTGCTCATTCTTATTCCAAATATTTTTGAAGAAAATACCTGAATGATCATACCGTTATTTTTTACCATGTCACTCTCCTTTATGAGTCACACAATCTGCTTCTCACTGCACATTTTAGCAGAACCAACTACCCTTAGTCTTTAGAATCAAGTTATTTTGTTTTATTTTTTGTTTTCTCTACAAATCTCTAAACTGTGTTCTTTGCTGAAACACTATTTCACAGTAAGCAAACCACCATGCTGCAACTATGGAAATACTGTACCAACAAACAGGCACCAAAACTGTCCTTATATTAAAAGAAGAGTTAGAAAGAATAGGCATCTACCAGCAGAAGATCTTCAAACATCCAGGACATACCCGTATGAGTCAGGCACATAGTCAGATGTACTCAAATAGGCAATGTTCCTTGAAGTGGGAATCAGTTCAGCCATGGCTTTGTATTTAGCATTTCAGCAGATTCTGTTTGGCCACTACTAATTATCCAAATTTTGCAGGTTTTTAATCCAAGGTACTGATTGCTTCCAAGCATTGTTTTGGGTGCACATTAACTCAGACCTCTTGGAGCCAGCAACTGGCTGGGGGCATCCTGGGGCTAACTGCTTAAAGATATATGACAACATAAACAAGAGCAGGCAAATCTGAGCTCCTCTGACTCTCAGGTAGTCAGGATGTGAGCTAGCTCCAGTTCAGGAGACCTATGATAGCATTAGCATTACCAGTTCAGACTAATACAATCTTTAAAAAACAGGGTATTTGAGCTTGAAATCAATGTCTGCTAGGTCATCTTGAGTCTAAGCCGAGTTGTGGTTGGCCAGCCCCAGACATAGCATGTGTTCTTGCATCTGCTCATTTTGCAACCATAGTTTCTGATCAATCCTTTAACAACTCTAGCAATCATTTTTTTGGTTTGGGGTTTTAGTCAGATCAACAAGTTAGAACACCTTGACCATTGCAGCAAATGTAAAAAAAAGGGATGTAAAGTTGGTTGGCCGAAGAGAGTTATGCAGAAACAAGCCAATCGTGAAAACAGTTGGGAGACTCACTGCAGAGCCCTAGTCTTCCACCTTTCCTGAAAACATTAAGACTGATAAAAGAAAGTAAACTAGTTAGCATTGACACACACACACACACACACACACAAAAACAACCTGAAAAAAAAGCAAACCCAAACCAAACCCCCAAAGCAAGAACCAACCCCAACCCCAAAACCTAAACCCCAGAACATGATCATTCATGAAGGTCCATTACCTCATTTTGGCCCAGTCTCAAGTAGCATTCTCCCCATCTCCTAGGCCAGCAATCACTCTTAATACACAGCCTGGGTATGTCCACCCTGTTCTGGAGGTAAGGGCTTTTAATGACATGAAACAGTCACTTCTCTGCCAGGAAACACTACCTGCCCTCCTTTATTTACAGGTACAGCTGTGAATTCAATGAGCTAATAATGAGTAATGGTGCAATTTTGTACTGGGAAGAGAAACAAAAAGAAATATTGGATGATGAAAAAGAAAACTCTAAGCCAAAAGCCATGGGAACTGGCTGGACAGTAGCAAATGAAGCTCATAAAATTATTTCTCTATTTAGACCAGAAAGTTTTCGAAGCATGATCTGAGAAATAAATAACAATAATGAATGTTTTAAAGGAAAGTCTTTTTTAAAAGAAATCATGAAAAACAGTTTTAAAGACAGAGGATTTTCCATGTAAACAGAAATCTGGAGGACTGGAGCAGCAGAACCAGAAGCAGTATAAGGTCCCTTCTGAAAGCCAGGAATAAAAACAGGACCTGCAGGGTCTCAGTCTGTTGCCTGGATTTAAGACAAAAAGGCTTCTCACAGTAGGGAATATGCTCTGTAGTGTACTGTGTCCAGGGTCCTGTCTCCATATCTCATGTACTACTGAGAATTTCTTCTTCCCCAAGGCAAATTCTGTAGGAAGTCTCTGCTACCCCAAAATCAAGAAAACATGCTGTTTCAAACAGGTGGAAGTAACCTGTGTTCTTTAAGGTGCTAAATAAGAAAATAAACAAAACAGTAAATAATTGCAAATGAAAGCTTTATGAGTGATGAACAGAACTGATGATTATCTGGTGTATTGCCTCTGTGTTTCACACAGTATTATACCATTATTCAGCCACCTCCTGAGAAAAAGTGTCTCCAGTCACCAGCATTTCTCCCTTGCTTTACTCTCTTCTTTAAAATAAATGCTATTGATCAGCAGCAGTCTTTTCTGAAATTGGCAGAAAGGTATGAGCCTATTAAAGCTCTGTTATTAAGGTTGAATATGATTGGAAAGGAGAATTGATTCCTCCTAGATTTATATCCGTTAGCTTTTTATTGTAATCCGCTATTTGTAACATTTCATTATACACCTTCAGAAACTATTTTTTCTTCTTTTTATTTCATTCTGTGGATTTTGCTTCTAGTATCCTGAAAGAGTGACCATTATTTTTCCTGGTTTTATTATAAACATTATTTTGTAAGTACGAATTTTGAGCCAACTAAATCTTGCAAATTATTTTTTTCTGGAGGAACCTGAGTCAACCACATCGAGATTGTTTTGTTAGCTATGTTTAAAATTACTGCAGAACATGTAAGTTTTTGAATGTATGTGTCTTGATATCAGTATATAAATCTTCAGTCAGATCAGATTTCCTTGAATATGAAAACTGTCAGTCTCTGCTTCAAAGATTTAAAAAAAAAAGTTGGAAGGAAAACTTTTTGAAAAATATTTCCAAACGAGTGCCACTGTTAAAGTGAACAATCTGAAATAAATCAGAACTTCTGACTGCCCAGTCTGCCAGTGTTCTCTAGTGGTTGCCATTTAAGAGCCCAAACAACATGGTTCAGTGTAGGAGAAAAAAGAAAGTTTTGAATCTGAAGCCAGCTATTCAAGTAGATCTGCTCTTTCCAGTGCCACACGTACCTTTATGTCAGCTGAGATATGTCAGCTGGCATATACATTTAGAGTTTCATTTTACAAAGGGGATTTCTAAAATACCACTTTGAAAGGAGTTGATTACAAAGTTTTTGTTGCCTTTAATAAGAATAAAGGTAGGCCTAAATTATACCAGGCCAGTCAGATAATTTAGAATAGATCTATATAGTAACCATTCATATATATTTGGATGTTTCTCTAACATAGCAGAAGTGATTTAGTAATGTTGTCTGTGTTTCTTGCATTGTCTTCAGCTGCGCTTGACCCCTGAGGGCTCAGCATTGTGTCCGAACAAGTATTTTACAATGTCTATTTTCTAAAAAAATGTATCTTTGGGTTTCCTGAAGTTACTATTGAATCCAAGTTGAGTTAGAAGAAAGAAAAGTGTTTGGAAATGCGCAAACAAGCCAACTCAGGGTAGAATCATGAGCAGATGAGGCACAATTTGTAAAAGGCAAGGAAAATGTTGCTTGCTTCTGAACATCTCTGAAGAATTTCTTAACCAATGGGCTGAAGATTATCATCATGGCAAAAGAAATAAGGAATTTCTAAGTTTTGAAGTGGTCATACATACCTAAAACTTTCTTCTTTTCTCCTGTTTGAAAAAAAAATTCTAGAAAAATGTCTAAAAAGAAAAATTCAGGATAACCCATAATGTTTTGTTTCACTTCTAGTTCACCCATGAAACTAAACCATCTTTAAAAGTCAACAGACAAACAAATAAACAAACAAAATGCATGCACACTGTTATCTTTAAATAGAATGAAATTTAAGCATTTCTCTCAGTGTGATTTCCTGAATATATGATTTGAACTATGCATATATGCATTGCTGAACTAGTCTATTTGAAGCATTTTTTGCTTTAAAAAAATGTATGGCAAGCATTTTATTTCACAAGTGACATACTTAATAACTGTGGGGGTTTGGGGTTGGTCTATTGTTTTGTTTTGTTTTGTTTTGTTTAAATTATTCTGACTCCAAGTCTAAAAAATAATTATAAAACAGTTTATCAAAAAGATATTTGGGACATCACGCACAATGAAGTGGAGATCCTTTCCAGTGCAGCTTTTGAGTTTCTGAATCTGTTCCAATTCTCCTTCTAACACATTTTTGCTTTTTTGCTATTGTTATTTTGCATCAGAATGCAATCAGGTTCTTATATCTTTCCTCCTAATTTCATCAAAATGCTAATAAGCTGGGTTTGTTCACCTTTTTAAATAAAATTGAGCTGCTTCTTGAGGAACAATCTAATAAGGAGATGGACATATATTTCTCATACTTTTGAAGTTCAATATAATTTCTCTAAAAATAAGTCAAGCAAACAATGTAGAATCTGCTTTGCCTGATATTTCAAAAATAGTATAACAAAACATAATAAGAAGCAACACAATAGCATTTAATTTATTTGATGGCTATGATTAAATGTGAATGTCAAACCTGAGAAGGTTCAGAGAGGTGCCAGAAGAGCAAGCTTGCTTTTTTGCAGGTTTATGTTCCCATGGAAAGTTTAATTAATATACTTTTTCTTGAATCACACAGCTTCTATGATGATTGAATAGAAAGAAAAAAGCAATTATCAAAAAGAATTGTCCAAAAATACATGCATACTTGGAGAAATTATTGAACATTTTCAATAAAGGCAAAAGAGGGGTTTTTTTAGTCCATGATCTTTAGCAACAGTATGATGTTATTCGTTATTGAGCTCTGGGTTCATAAAGACAATTATTATGTTCAGTGGTGTAAACCCTGGTCCTGAGCTTGTACTGTGATCTTCTGGGGCAAGTACAGAAAATTAAGGACTCAGGAAATAACTTTGTGCTGGTGGACACTGGTTACAAGTGACCAGTCAGACTATAGTTGGGCAGAATATCATCTCTAAAAATTGTATTGTGGCAAAGATTCACTTATTGTTCCATGACCTATAAACACAAGAAAGATACTATAATTCTATTAAAATAATGTTATACATTGCAGCCTTCTCATGCAGGCAAAGCTGTGAAGAATGCACGGTGGAGGTATATTAAGATACCTTAATAAAATGAAACTAGACTGGTGTTGGAATAAGTGATAGTTACTTAGCAGTGAGGATGATAAACATCAGACAGATTACAAAGGGAATGTGTAGGTTCCCTGTCATGTAATCACACTGTAGATATCTGTAAATCAAAGGTCTCTTTCTATGTCTCTCTAAAGTAACCCTATCTAAGTTCTATAAACGATGCAGTGGAATAGGGACTTTTAGGGTATGTTCCACTGATCTGTTTAAGGTGCTTAATTCGCAATGACATAAAGCATGACCTAGAACATGTATTTCTGGATTACTAACATGTCAATTGGGCAAATGTTACTCTCTGGTGTCTTTATAGCAATATATATTTTTTTTCCTTTTTATCTGTGGAAATGTGTTTTAATCCATGTCTGCAATTAAAAAAAATATTGGTAGAGAAGACAGTGAAATAGGGATGAATAGTATTGGTGAAAGTTTTAGAACTAGGATTTTTTTTTCTTAATTGACATGTTACAACAAAATATGCATAAGCACATGCACAAGAGGCACCAAGCTCCCAATAATTTCTTTGTCTCTGGCCTAAAGTGTGTTTAATTATTCTATGCACAGAAGAGCATTTTTAGCAGGAGAGACTGAAAAAAAAAATTGGGTAATCCACAGGGGAAAAAAGAACTATTAAAACTTTATTTAAAAAAACCCAAAACACATACACACCCCCAACCCTCCTCCCCAAAACACCTGAATGAGTGTGCTACCCAGTAGTTGGCAGGTTTAACAGCCTACACTGCTCTGAAAAAGTAGCTTCTGCAGGTAGTCAGGACTGATCCCACCACTTGTCCCTCAGCTGTCTCCTGGGTTGCCTTGTAGCCCTGGAGAGCCTGTGTGACATCGGAGGGACACACATGACAATAGCCAGCCTTGGGACTCAGAAAGGAACCCAGCAACCTGCCCTTGAGGCATCCTCAGAAGTCAGTCTCAGAGACAGGTCTTTAAAAGTTGATGCTTGCATACTTTCTTTAAATTATTATTTTATTTTAAATATTCTCAAACAATACATTTCATTTTAAACATTATTGCAAATAAAACTGGAGGTTCTGTTTGACACACACCACATTTTCATTTCATCAATCATTCAATTGTTTTCCAAGTTTGATTCATTGCAGATATACATGTTTTTTTGTTTTTTTTTTTAATTCACCAGCAAACCAAAATCCCAGTTATAAGAACATTTATTTTAAAATAACTGGTCTGTATGGAAATTGTTTCTTAATACTTGTCAGCTAATGATACGTTTCTGTATAAAAACATGAAGATCTATTCCCATTCTGAACAAAATCATTATTTTCTATCTAATATAACAGTGGGTGTTCCCATTATCCATGTAAATGGTTAGTTGTTTTAAAGCTTACTAAGCTCTTGAACTCAGTAACATATTATGGCAATGAGTTCTACCAGCTAAACAGATTTCCGCTGTGAAAAACAGATGTCTTGTCATCAGTTGTAAATCTGTTCCTACCAATTTACTTTAATTTCACTTTTAAAAGGGTAAACAAAAGTCTTTAGGTTTGCTGTTTCACTTATTATTCCTATAGCTTTATGTACATCTCTACTGCAATGTATGACTATCTTTTCAATCCTTCTTTCTTTGTGATAAAAAGTAAATCTTTCCTTTACATCTGCAATGACTTTTAACAAAAGTGGTTACTAAAGAAGGCTAGTCACAAGTGAACTCTGGGATGAAACCACAGAGAAAAGTGCCATAGGAGCTTTCATAGATATAAGAATTATCAAGGACAAGCCCTCAGGTAGAGACTAAATGCTTGAATTTGTAACTTCTTTAGCCAGGATTCAGGTAAGTTGGAAGAAAAGGAAAAATATCTGGACTTTCAATAACTTGTGCCTTTTGTTAGTCCTCGATGATGCAGCCCTCCGTGGTCCACTTTATAAGAAAGGTAAGAGTTGCTTCATTTTCCAGCGAGTCTGACTGCATGTATGAAGCATCAAAATGCACAAGTTGAAAAGCTTTCAAGAGCAGATGAACCTCTAGACCCACCATGCTGTGTCAAAGTGGTTGAAATGAATTTGCTTATAGTTAAGTGAATTGAGTTCTGACTTCCTGACCTCTTAGTTTCACATCCAGTGCCAAGCCCTGACAATACTGCCGCAGGTAAGGTTATTTTCTTGACATTCCTCCATAACATGAGTTTCTTCAAAGTACTTCTAAAGTAATAGTTTTCATAACATAACAGGAAAGAATTTGCAACTACAGCAATATCTATGATTGCAGATATTTCAATCAGAACTCTCTTTTTTTGGCAGAAGACATTAAAAGAGAACAGCCGCAGGAAAGAAATGAAGTTTGTCCAGCTTTACGGTTAAAGTACTCCCAGAAGTAGAAAATGAGGGACTCAGTTCCTGTTTTATTCTCATGGATACTCAGTAAACTCTTAAACAGCCTTCTGCAAATATGCCTATAATAGTAAAATAAACAGTACCAGAGCCCATTTTCTGTCTCTGAAGTTAACTGTTTTAGTCTGGCTCTACGCCTATGAATTGTTTGGGAGATTTGACCTGAGGCAGAAACAGTTAAGGATTGTTCTGACAGTGGCTAGTCCCTTGTGCTGCTTAATTTGCTAGTACATGCATACAGCACAGGGATGCTAGTGGAAGTGCCCACAAGCAATTTATTGACATTTGTGTGGTACTCCTTCTAGGCTAATTTATCTGTGTAGACATCATGCTGATAGAGCTGGATTGCTGTTCTTGGTATAGGCATATTTCCTCTATTTCAGTCCCTCATTAATAAATGGGATAGGAAGGAAGTGGGATAGTACTTCCTTTGTCAATGCTAGCCATAGTAGAAATTGTTTTTTCTTTCTTTGCACTTGAGAGATGCTGGGATTTAGATCACAGCTGGGTGATTTAAGATGCTCTGGTGCTGCAGTAGTCTGGCTGATTTTAAATAAGAACGGCAATTGAATATTTTTTTAGTTTCACCTTAGAAAAGCAACACCTTTTTCCTTAAATAGAAATCTGTGTAACCTGGATGCAATGAAAAAGCAGCTCATTTCCAAGTTTAAGTTGTACCTGACTTATTTAATTTCTGAATACTTTGAAGCCATTCATCATGCTCAGCAGGAAGTAACCAACCTGGAAGAAGTGCATGATGCTCTGAACACAGATGGGATTTCAGCTGAACTTAGTTTTCCTGTCATGGAGCAGTTTGACATCAAGATGAGAAAAAATTGTTCACATTGAGCTGATAAAATAATTAGCTAAGTCACATAATTACTGTTACTGCTCTGTGATATCCCTGTCATCAGGTGCTTTGCCCTGCTCTCAAGCTTCTAAAACCTAATATAGAGCAAATGATCTCAGCACATCATCCTCTTGATGTCCCCACTACAATCACTTTTGAAGACAGACTGAGCACATTCATGTATTTTCATTCATTATAATTGTCTCTAGTAACTCAGCAGAATTGAAGACAAACAATCACACCTTACCTTCAGAAGTGTCTTGGTTTCAGCTGGGATAGAGTTATTTTTCTTCCTAGTAGCTGGCATAGTGCTGTGTTTTGGATTTAGTATGAGAATAATGTTGATAACACACTGATGTTTTAGTTGTTGCTAAGTAGTGCACAAGAAGCTGGGGGAGGGGGCACAGCCAAGACAGCTGATCCAAACTGGCCAAAGGGATATTCCATACTATATGTCATCATGCTCAGTATATAAACTGGGGAGCAGTTGTCCATGGCACAGTGATCACTGCCCAGGGACTGTCTGGGCATCAGTCAGTGGGTGGTGAGCAGTTGCATTACTTGCTTTTCCTGGGTTTTGTTTCTCTCTCTCTCTCTCTCTCTCTCGTTGTTGTTTTCATTTTCATTACAATAGTAGTAGTAGTAATAGTAGTAGTATTTTATTTCCATTATTAAGCTGTTCTTATCTCAACTCATGAGTTTTCTCACTTTTAGTCTTCTGATTCTCTCCTCCATCCCACCAGGCGGGGAAGGGTGAGCGAGTGGCTGTGTGGTACTTGGTTGCCGACTGGGGTTAAACCACGACAGTCCTTTTTGGCAGCCAACATGGGGGACGAAGGGTTTGAGATAATAACAGATTAACCAGAGTTTATTAATGAATTTATATCTGTTACCAGTTGCGCATCATAATATTGATTCATCTGTTCTCGGTCTTAGTTTATCTAACCTGCACTATGCTCTTTTTTTTGCTGTACTTATTAAAGATTGGTGTTGGTTTTTGCAGTTCGCTGTGTTCTGCAGTGATTAGTGATGTTTTGCCTTGAAGATTTGTTATTAAAACACTGGTCTTGAGCTTTATCTGGTATTTAAGCTTTGTACTGAAGCCATTACTGTACTTCAGGTACAGCCTCATGGAGACAATTAGCAATTATACTTCTTCCTCTGAGAGGCTTTTTATGGAGGAAATACAGAATGGCACCTTCGCTACCTTCTTCTCTGATGTTTCCTCCTTCATTACAATAACTTTTCTGTATCTTGAACAACCTTGGGTAGTTAAGATACTTCTATCGATATTTCTTGGGAATATTGTTTTGGTTTTGTCTAAGGTTAATAAGCAGTTTAAGAATATCATCCAGAGATCTGCCCCAAGCCTGGATAATTATGAGTGGCAGGGTATGTGGGACAGCATGAGCAAATGCCTAGGGCGGTGGGCACCTCCAGTGTTTTGGAATTTCACCCCTGAACAAGTGCAGAATCCTGATAAATTAGTAGAATATTTGGAAAAAGTATGCTGTCACCCTGGCAATTCTAGGGAGACTCAAATCACTGTAACGTGCTGGGGCCTGGCTCATCCCTACTGAGCCCTGTTCAACACTATTCAGTACCCTCAAGGGGAAGAGAGGTCTCTGGATATGATAAAAAATGACAGGCACTGTGGCTGAAACCGTGCCGGTATCAGTCACCTCTTACACAAGAAGAAATCTTGGAAGCGAAAGTCAGCTCATTTAGAAAGGGATGATGAAAAAGCAGAGCCATCACAAGGGGAGGAGGAGGAAGAGGAAGAACTCTTAAATGAGATGGAAACTATCCCTGGCCTTGAGTGAGCTGCAAGATATGTGAAAAGATTTCAGCCATCGTCCAGGCAAGCACATTGTCACCTGGCTGCTCTGACGCTGGGATAACAGGGCCAGTAGCCTGGAATTAGAGGGTAGGGAAACCAAGCAACTGGGATCCATTTCTAGGGAAGGGGGTATTGACAACATGACTGGAAAAGGAGCACAAGCCCTCAGCCTCTGGAGGCGACTCCTGTCAGGCATAAAGGAAAGGTATCCCTTCAAGGAAGATGTTCTGTGTCACCCAGGCAAGTGGACCACCATGGAGAGAGGTATCAAGTACCTGAGAGAATTAGACATGCTGGAGGTGATTTGTGATGACCTGGATAACAAGCAGTTATCTAAAGATCCAGATGAAGTGCAGTGCACACAACCCATGTGGCAGAAGTTTGTAAGGAGCGCACCAGTGTCATATGCCAACTCGTTGGCCATACTGACCTGGAAAGATGAAGAGACACCAACAGTGGATGAAGTGGCTAGCCAGCTCCAGGAATATGAAGAAAATATCTCTTCCTCCCTTGTCTCGGCTGTGAAGAAACTGTCCCAGGAGGTCCGGCAGCTCAAAGAGGGTAGGTCCTACTCTCCACCTGTATGGACGAGTATATCAGCTATTAGGAGTCATCATTTTATTCTTCTGCTCAAGAGAGAGCATATAGAGGGTACACACCGTGGGGCACCCTATGGTTTTACCTGTGTGACCACGGAGAGGACATGAGGAAGTGGGATCAAAAAATCTACCTCGACCCTAGAGGCATGGGTACGTGAGTTGCAAGGAAAAACAATCGCACAAGGGGGTTCTTCCAGGAAAATTGCTGTTCCCGTTTCCAGTGGGCAGTTCCCCAGACAGAGTAGAAAGGCTGATATTATTCCTGATATTAATGAAGGAAGTCCTGACTCATGCTTACAAGAAGTGAGTAACGGATACTATGACCAGGACTAGCGGGGCCCTGCCTCCAGCCAGGTGGAGGAAAGGCACAACTGGGTTTACTGGACTGTGTGGATTTGATGGCCTGGCACATCAGACCCACAGGAGTATAAGGCCCTAGTACACACTGGTGCACAGTGTACCCTAATGCCATCAAGCTATACAGGGGTAGAACCCATCTGTATTTCTGGAGTGACAGGGGAATCCCAAGAGCTAACTGTATTGGAGGCTGAAGTTAGCTTAACTGGGAATGAGTGGCAAAAGCACCCCATTGTGACTGTCCCAAAGGTTCTGTGCATCCTTGGCATAGACTACCTCAGTAGAGGGTATTTCAAGGACCCACAAAGGTACTGGTGGGATTTTGGTGTAGCTGGCTTGGAGACGGAGGAAATTAAACAGCTGTCCACCTTGCTCGGTCTTTCAGAGGACCCTTCTGTTGTGGGGTTGCTGAGGGTCGAAGAACAACAGGTGCTGATCACTACCACAACAGTGCACCAGCGGCAATATTGCACCAACTGAGACTCCCTGATTCCCATCCATAAGCTGATTCGTTGACTGGAAAGCCAAGGAGTGATCAGCAAGACTCATTCACCCTTTAACAGCCCCATATGGCCAGTGGAAAGTCTAATGGCGAGTGGAGACTAACAGTAGACTATAGTGGCCTGAATGAAGTCACACCGCCACTGAGTGCTGCCATGCCGGACATGCTGGAACTTCAATACGAATTGGAGTCAAGGGCAGCCAAGTGGTATGCCACAATTGATATCACTAATGCATTTTTCTCAATCCCTTTGGCAGCAGAGTGCAGGCCACAGTGTGCTTGGTTGATGACTGGGGTTAAACCACAACAAGAAGAAAAATGACACCACCATTCTAAGCTGGAAATAGTGATTATATATTGAGTATACTCAAAAGTATATTTATTTTCACAATTGTAGTTAAATTGCTAGAGTAACAGCAACAATAAGAACCTCAAAATCATACCTTAAGAAAGCTCAAACAAAAAAACCAATAAGATTTAAGGTCAATATTAACAGTCTTTGTGTAATGTTGTGTTTCATAGGCTGAAATTCCATACTCTTTATAGTTCATACTGTGAGAGCTGAAGTAATGTATTGCTTTGACAGACCTGTACTTGAAGTATATTTATGAAGTATGTTTATATTAATATGAGAAGTCAGATAGAAGTGTCTACATTTCACAACAGATGAAGCCAAGATGAAAAAGAGGCTAGAAAAAACCTATTTTTTAAGAATACATCTTGAGGCACCAAGGTGATTCTCCCTGCCCCATTTGTTGATGGAACACCACAAGGTTCCCACTGCATGTTGAATTGCAGCATATTCACTTCTACAGAGGAAAGCTTGAAAGTTTTCAGGAAGCAAAAATGACCATGCAAATGATCATGCATCCTGAATAAGCTAACATTTGTAAAGACGCTATAAGAAAATAGAAGGTTTCAGCTTTATACTTAATATCTCAAATTGTCTGATTAATAATATCCTTAATTTAGTGGCATTTACCTCACCAATCAGCAATATTATACAATTTCTCTTGAATGAGAATGAAGGTTTATTCAATTTCTGCAGTAAATTGGCAGATTCACATAGAGTCATGCTTTGCCCTCTCCCTGGTTCTTTCTGAGACAACCATCCATTCTGTAAACTGAATAACGAAAGGATCCTTCACTGCTTAAATAATTAGATGCTGTAAAATAGCACACATGAGAGAAATTAGACAAATAAAGATCTTACTTTTTAATCTGTGGCTCTAAACATCCCTCCAGAATCTGATAGATGGAAAAGGTTTCCCTTTTAAAGGTATGCCTATATTAGGATTTTATTTTAAGGTGAACATTTAACATTCTGGGTGTGTTATACAAATTGCACAGCGTTAAAATCTAGCTTTATAGTATAGGTGGCCAGGCTTGAAACATATCTGTATTTAGTTATTCACCGAAAACCAACCAAATATATGAAATGAATGAAAGTACTCATTTCTGAATATCTGTTAAAGCATCTGTCAGTTATTGAATCTCGTCTGTGAAAGAAGGTTGGCTGTGGGTCTTGCAACAGAATCCATATTGATAGAAAGGGAAAAACACATTGAGGAATGAGGAAACCTGGTTTAGGAGAACTGTTACATGGGCAAACCAACAGCAGCAGTACAGTATACCACAATTCCTGCCTGTAGTCTTATAACTGAATAATCCTTAATGTGTGATTTATCAAAATGCCCTGACAGCTACCACTGGACTAGCTGTAAGTCCCAACTGGGCATGAGTCCCAGTATGTGGAATAGCATACAAATTCATAGAGTAGCCCAGTATCCCAAGGGATTTGTACTCTGGTTTACACAATACTTAACTTTAAGAGGGATGGCTTAATGGAGTATGAAAGAACCATTAATAAGATAATACACTTAGGATGGAAATTGGTATAAACTTCGTAATGGACTTTTGCAGAGCAGTCTTGAAAACTGTGTCTTATAGCTGAGCTTCCCATCTTTTCCTAATAAATATCTCATTTTGGCTGCTTGCAGCTTTGCCCAGTAATATATATGGGACGATACTGTCCAAATCACCATCTGAGGTTTTGTGGAATTATCAGACAAATTTTGCCCATTTCTAAGAAGATGAATAAGGAAAGTACATTGCTATTAGAAACAACTGGCTTGAAACTACTAGCAGCAATGAGAAACAGCAACATCTTTATTCTTGGTGAAAGGACATAACTTTTGAAATAGGAGACAGACTGCCATTTTGATATAAAGAATGTTAGTTTTGCTCTGCGATGAAAATTACTCAAACTTAACAAAAGTTATAAACATTTGAAATATATTATTATGAAAATACATGACTGAGCCATTCTGTTGGAAACTTCTGGGATGTAATTTCATTTGCTACTAAATGTAATTGAACAGGAAAAGTCTGCATTTCAGTTATTTCTATTCTAAGTTAATTATGAAATGCAAATAATAATATTCTGCCATTTAGTGAAAGGTTTCACTGTTTTAATGCTATTTTAACGCGGTTGTTTAGTTCTCCTATTGGTGGCAGTGTTTTTGAATAGATATAACTACATTTTTCTGAACATCATAATCAATATGTGTGTCTTTTAAGTATAACCCAATTCTAATCCTTTTTTTTCTACAAAACTGAAAAATTCACTGTTGAGTTCTAAAATTCAGAATGATCAAATGATCATAGATAACAAGCATTCAAAATGTATTGTGTATAATCATTAGATTCTTTCTCCATTTGTCCTTCTGTTTCCTGCTGTCTCTATTGCCCACCAATGAGTTATGCATTTAAGAGGAGGAAAGAAATCTATTGACTGTGGAGTTGAATTCAGTTAATGTGCCTCACACTAGCAGGACAATGCATGTAACACAGCAGGCCTAATTTGCTGTCCATCTCTTGCTATGAATATTGCCACAAAATGTCTGCAGTCAAGTGGTTTTCGTTACACTGAAGTTCCCTTGTGTGGGATTCTCTGCAAAAATTAATGACCAAAGTTCTTTATGTGAAAAAGTACTCTTTTACAACGGCATTCTGCTTGAGAATCACAAGCAAGTGAAGTATTTAAAAAAGTAGATCCACTGAAAACATGAAAATGCAGCCTGTCATAGTATCTGAAGCACAGTGTAACCTATGAAATAACCTTCTAAAGGAGCAGCAAAGGAGCAGCTTAGTAGCTTTAATATATAAATATATAAATTCCCTGAGAATGGGTTCTTCTAATTGATTGCCAAGTCCATGAGAACACTTCAGTACGTTGTTTTCTGGAAGCAGAAAGCATGGCTGTGGCTTTAAAAGGCGAATTCTGCTGAATGTGCAAGGTTAGTGTTGTGTTTAAAGCCAAAAGATAAATTCAGCAGGGGAACTTCTTTCTTCAAATAGTTGCTACAGTAATCAGAGCCCTGTTTTATGGCTGGGTTATCAAAGGTGCTGTACACTCTCTGCTGTATTCAATACCTTGTTCTCATTACACTCGTTGCTAGTAGCACTAATCATTCCTCTATTTTTACACTGAGCATTGACATTGTGAATTCACTATAGAGAGCAGGGAGAGGGAAAAAAAAGGAATCTAGACATTTTTGAGTTGTATGAATCTTTTGGGATCATTTATTAAGAGATAATGATTTCAGTACATCCTCATACACCTGTAATTGTCCTAATTCTCTACAATATTCTTCAAATTAAAACTCTTTCCCGTGATCATGCCAAGTTCCTTTGCTGGTTTAATAAGAGCCAGGCAGAGAAGGATATGTTCTGGTCCATGCTACAATTTACAATGTACAACAAAGTAGCTGCCCTTTGAGCTTGAGCAGAGCTACTCAGAGAGTAGGTAGTTTAGGATTATCCAGGGTGCTACAGAACGACTCAGCCTTCTTTAAAACACATGGGTATAGGAGTAGAAAATAGACAACTATGTTTTCAGGGGATAGTTGAGGGAGTGGAGCCATTTTAGAGCATATCATTATATGATGTACTGCTGATATTAATAAATTGCAAGTAAATCAGTACCCACTTCCCATGCCTGAAAGAGTCTAAAAAATCATCCACTAAGCATTTGTGTTTCCGATAGAAAAGGACTATAGCTGTACTGGTAAACTGAGGGATGCCTGGACTTGTAGCCAACTAAAAAGATATTTTAACCACTGAAAGAAAGTGCTAGCGTTTAAATCACAAGCTGGAAAAATTACCTGACCTGTCTGAACCCCTGACCCTTACATGGATCTATTAGCTAAAGTGCTGGCTGGCCTAAGCCAAAATCATAGTAAACACCTATAGATAGGCCAGTTCCTGTACTTGTGCCTGTGCCCTGGCATTGCTGAGGCTCCCAGTGACGTTGTAGCTTGTTTCTTCTTAGGAGTATCTTTGAAAAGGCCTGGGAAAATCATGGTAAACAAAAGTCTGCAGGAAATTACTCTCAGAGCTAACTTAAGGGTCTCCATGGAAGAAAAGAATTTGCTTGGAAGAAAGTAGTTTACTCAAAAAAAAGCCCTCTCAAAATGTACACACCTATTTCAAGTGTGTTCTGATTTAAGGGTGTGTCATCCTGCACTTTTAATTCAGCTAGCAACTGGACCAGAAACATAAAGGAAAATGTCAGTAAGCAATTTTAACAAATGCTGAGACTATGTTACTATGCACAAACTGGAAGCATGTCTAATCCTTTCTAAATCCAGTCAATCCAAATGAAAAGCAATACATATAATGGTATGAAAGAAAGACCCCTTTAAGGATACAGATTTTGACAAAAGAGTTATCTAACATCTGCAAACCATAATTGATGATGGTGACAAAGATGATGATGATGAAGAAGAAAATAATAATAAAAGAAAACTTCATTATATAGAAAGCTTCTCAGTACTCCTGGGATGTTTGAGTGGATAAAATGCCAGTACCAAGAAGAAATAACTACAATACATTCAAGAAAAAAAAAACAAGATCTGACTGTCTTCTGGTTTCTGGTATGTAACAGTAAAATGATGACCAAGAAAATTATATTCCTTTTACTCCTCATTTGGATGGCATGACCTATGAAAAATGTAGCATTTAACAAAATCACTTGCATTACTGGAATCTAAGGATAGTGCCCTTAATGGTACCAGCACTGTGAACAATATCATCAAAAACTGTTTACCTCCTATGGCCATTGTTCCTACAGTTATGCGAGCTGCATGAATCCTCAGGTCAAATTTGAACTGAGAGTTTAGAGGCAAACCTCCTGAGCTAAAACATGAATTCAAACTCTCTTGGGATTATTCAAGAAAGTCAAAACGAGAGACATCTTATCTTTTATTTTTAAGTCATTACAGAATGAGTAAGTACCCTGGAAGGAAAAGAAAGAAGGAGGAAGGATAGGCAGATGATTGTGAATGCTTTAATAGTGAGTTACACAAAGTGCTGAGTACATACTCATAGAACTATTAAACCAAAGGCAAGATTATTGCTAGCTGTATTTTTTAGCTCTAGTGGCTGAATTACACTGCATGATTATTAACTAGTACAAGACATAAGTCCAGCACCTGCTATTCAATTTTACCTGACCGCATTCAGTATCAAATAACATGCTTTTCTATATTATTTTTTAATATCACCAGAAAAAATTGCTGTTAGCGAATAATAGAAAAGGATTAGAAAAGCACTTTGTTTTCCAGTTCCTCAGTTCAGTCTGCATCACAAAAGAGAAACTGAAAAAAGGAAAAGGAAAACTAGGCATGGTTATTCCAACACCTGTAAGAAATAATTTAAATGAAGGCAAAATTAATCAACTTATGGATAGCCATTTTTACATATCAAAGTTGCTCAAAAGAAGGAAAAAACCCCTTACAATAATTAAAGGGAGAATATTTTTCCTTCATAAATTAAGTATTGTTTATGTTATATATAATTCACAAAGTTAAACTCAGCCTCACAGTAGAGCATGGAGTATGAATTCAATGCTCTACTGTGAGGCTGAGTTTAACTTTGCAGGACATGGTGAAGTAATCACAGACCACTAATTAATAATTTTATGATCATCTTTTTTCCCTATATGTGAAGGCTTTTACAAAATTAGATGTTTTTTCTCCCTTTTTTAGGGCTAGAAATGAATATTTAAATAGCTGTTTCCAGCTACAGTTTTGTGCCCTTGTGGGATTGAACATTTCTAATTAGGTTTATATAGCTCTTAGACAAATTACTAGAGTAGTCTTTTCACTGTTTTCTATGCAAAAATGTAGGCCAGTCAGCATTACACAAACTTCTGTCTCAACTAAAGCACACTCCATTCCACTTCTGACAGCAATGCATGTGCTCCATTAACTGGGTGCTTGCTTGCTCAAGCAACTCTATATTAAATGGGAGTATTGTTATATCTAATAGCAGACTATACTGTTAAAAGGAAGCTGTTAATTCTAGAAATGCACTGAAACAAATTTAAAAGAATAACACCATATGTAGCTGTTGGTAGGATCCTAAGACTTAGGATCCTAAGATCCTAGTAGGCCACTTCTGACTCTACTCAGAACAGTTTGGAAAGGGAAGTTACTTCATATGGTCTTATACTACATTAAGGTTAAGATAATCCAATATTTTCATAGAATTAGGTGAAAAAAAGTGAGTAAAAGCTGGCATGTAATCAGCGTGCAGTGGAATAATTAGTCACAGCTTCATTTGCTATCAGCAGCCAAACTATGCTTATCCAGACATTGTACTAATCACTGTGAAAATGAATAGGAGAAAAAGCTTTCATTGGGGCACATCCCTAGGGCAGGGCAGGGAATCACAGCTGAATGTAGGTGGATGTTGCTCCTGCTCCCTGCCTGGACACAGGACATGCAGTCACTCAAATCGTGCATGTAAGCCAGCTCTTGGCAGTGGACAATGTTTTGTTCTTCCTCTTGTTGATTTTTCCAACACAGTAGCTAGTACCAGTCTTTCCTGCTTTTTGAAATGGGCCATGCTATCCCTGTAATCCATCTCCTTCCTGTATTACCACTCTCCTGAGCTTCAGCTTCTGGGTCCTTCCAGTTTAACCACCCTCACATTGTCCATTCTCACTCTCATTGATAACCTCCTCGTCTTCATTCACAGCAACCTTTGTTAGCTCCCACACGATACTGATCTCCAGCCCCCTGCACAAAACATCCTCCTCTACTGCGAACAGACTTGATGCTCACTGCCAGGGCAGCTGTCTGCTCACTAGCACAGCTCTGTTAGCATTTTGGAGCCAGCATGCACCAGCATTCTCATACTCTGGTGCAGTGCTGTGGTGTCTTGTTAATGGTGGGTCCATGGCAGACATAGAACAGAAAGTTCAAGAGACTACATCAAGATGGTGTGGGATAATACTTAGTGGGGAAAGCCTCTTTCTGATTCATAAGAATTAGAAGAGAGTGAAAATGAGAACTTCCCCAAAATCTTTCTTTTACAAAGATGTATTAAAAATCACTTTGGGTATTTAGGTTACCTGTGCAAAAGTCAATGGTTGACTGGATCCTCCATAGATAGCTTTTAGCCTCAGCAACATACTCTGGGTGGGTAAATTCCAGAAAGCTAAGTATGCATTGTGAAAAAATAGAAATGTGTCCATTTATGAGGTTTGAATTTACTAATTATGAGAATCCTTGAGTGTCTCTTTGGTCTTGCCAAATGAAATACAGAGACTAGAAATTCCTGATTTGTATAAGGCATTCATCATAATGAATACAGAGAAAACAGAGAAGCAGGTAGAATACATGTAGCTAGGGCTGATAAACACAGGAACATAAACTTTTATATATACATTTTTTCATCATGGAGCAGTAGTGGGACCATAGGAAAAAATAAAACAAACAAACCCCTGAACACCTGAGTTGTAGAGTATCACTCAAAGTCTGACAATGCAAGTGAATCTTTAAGTCATGAGGCTGTCTCTACAAGTCCTTACCATTGAATATTGGAAGCCAAGATGAAGGTAAGTGAATCTCATGTCTTGAATAGAGTTACACTCATTTATTAACACATAATTTACCCAGATTGTCAGATTCCAGAGCTAAGAAAGCCTGTCTAGATAAGGAGTGGGTTGCCACTGTGATTATACCAACAAAGCCTCTAAATGGGGAGAGCTTATAGCAGATAACAGCTCTTGAAACAACAGTTTATATTGCTCTTCTAAGTGAAAGGTGCTATATCAAAAACTGTTGTGTTTTGGTTTGGTTTTTTTTTCAGTATTACCACCGTTGCATGTCTTTGTTGTTGTGGCTATTGTTGGAATGGCATAGATATACTATATATATGGCTATACTAGATAGGTAATTAGTAATAGATAATTCTACCATTATCAACATATTAAAGCTACACAAGTATTTAAGTGCATGCTAGTCCAAACCTTCCAGCTTAGTAACTGATGGCAAGAAGAATGACAATGACCTCTTAGAAACCCAAATCTCAGACTATGCAGGGCTGTAAAAATCATCATTAATATTCTGATTTATACGTGAAAGCACATTCAAAGCCAGAAAAGAAATTTAGTACAGGTGTCAGCAGGATTGACAAAGATTTTTGTTCTGCATCCAATTAGAGTCAAATAATTTAGGAGAGATGATGATCTTAACTTGTTCAAGAATATTGAAAAGGAGATATCTTTTAAAATTAAAAGTGCATCTAATTGTGAAGACCTTGGCAAGTAAGGATATCTGTTTCATGAAAGACTCCTGCAATATTTTTACTACAGCTTCCGTGCAATATTTCTATTTCTTCTGTTTTTCAGAACTGAAGAACTACTTCCTGATTCTTCCCAGAAGCCACAGGAGAAGGAGTATTCCACCAGAATAGTGGCTATTATTATGGAATGTTTATACCACATTACACCACAATGATTAAATCAAGCTAAAGATCCTAATATTTTAATACATTACATAAAAAAGCCATTTCTAGCTCAGAAAGTTACACTTTGATATTGGCTGTTGTCGGTGCCCTACTCCAGATAAGATGACCCTAGTTCGACAATGAAATGGCAACAGATAGAAACTAACAATAACTTCTTATTCATTTTCTGTCCTAGAATAGCATAGTCTTATTAGACTCTAGTACACCATTGCATGCTGACAAAATGTACCTGAAATGCAGAATACTTGTGTTTGCAGTGCATGAAATGGAATAAAGCAGAAGAAATAAGAGATAAAATGATAATTCTATTTATTTTTCCTGATGCTACTTCATCTAAACAAAAGCTGAGAGCCACCTGATGTTTTAAGTATACAGCAAATTATTTCCCCAGATGTGTTCAGTGGCTAAATCTCCATCATTTTTTATTTGTAGATTGAAAATCTCCCAGATGAGCTGTCACCTTCTATTATTAATTAAAATATGAAGAAGAGCTCTGTCAGAAGTGCTTTTTCTCCTAAACTTGACAATGAATGCAGGATAAGATTCCATACTGAGATTTGATTCCTTTGATGGGGTACCCAGACTGGTAAGAAGATCTAAACTAAACTAAAATCAGTATGCATATGGCCTCATTCCACTGCCCTAGGTTTGATCTTACAGCTTCTTATAACTTTTAGGAAAGAACTATATTACCTTTGAATTTTCTTCCTCCACTCCATACATACTAGCCAGGAAAACACTGGAAATGACAGAAGCAGAAACCTTGTAAGCTGCCACCTGCAGGTGCAATCAAGCGGTCCCTAACAACTTCAAGAATGAGCTGAAAACTGCCTACCATGGGGCCTGAAAGCTGTGCACCACCAGTCATCCCTCCTAATTTAATGCTAAGAGTCATCCAGCTTTCTAATGTGGCAGGGGCACATTAGCACTACCTTGTCATTAGGATGCAACAAAAACTTAGGTCTTTAGATATTTGTAGTTGGTTACAGTTTAACAAAAAAAAATCTGACTGACATTTGCAATGCATGTTACCTCAGTTTATTAAAAACAACAAAGCTCCCCCCTCCCCAAACAGATAGCCTAAGCAGTACATCTGTTTCAAAGAATAAGGCCATGAAACAAATACATCATCCTACTAACATGTAAAACAAGGTTGTTGATTTTTCTTTTTAAACAAAACCTGTTTTGGTTGAGAAATTGAAGTGATGAAATCTCTTTAAGTCCCCATGAAAATCTGCTCAAATTTGTAAATGATTCAGTTTGTACAGAACCTTCCTCAGATCTCTGCTTAATTCCTAAGAGTTTTTGTCCATCTTTAGCACAGATTGCTTTCCCCTGTAAGCAAATACCTGTGAAATCCATTAAGTAAGTGTGTATTTCACCTGTCTGGCAAACTGAATTTCACAAAGGATGACAACTCACAGGTGCCACTAGTTATTTTATATTACTTGATATGATCCACAGAGTGGATCTAAATTTTCCACCTTTGAAAGACTGCATAAAAAGAAAGAAGAGCCTTCTAGTTAAAACAGTTACTTGGTGACCCAGACAGGAGAGTACTTGCATGGGAATATAATTCTCTGATTGTAGTTAAGTCACTGAAACTCAGTTTTTCAGAGGAGAATACCAACTACACGTTTCTCATTTTCTAGGTGTCTAACTTGTGACTGTAGGGTCTAATTTATAGAAGTGCAAATGCAGTCAATAGACATTGTGCTTTGAATGTATAAAATGCAATATAAACACTGCAAAATCAGATCCTGCATTTCTTATACTGGACACCTAGAATTTCTAGATACTCTTGAATTTAAGCAATCAAAGGCAACAAACATTACTTAGTATAATGGGGATAATACTCTGTTCATCTTACAAGAACTTAGGGAAATAAATTCACAGCTTTATGTGAAACACACATATATGCTTCTCACGGCTGGGACGGGCATACTCTTTGCTGGGTAAAAACTGGCTGAATAGCCAGGCCCAAAAAGTTGTGGTGAATGGAGTTAAATCCAGTTGGCAGCCAGTCAGAAGTGGTGTTCCCCAGGGCTCAGTATTGGTCCTGTTTAATATCTTTATCAACGATCTGGATGAGGGGATCGAGTGCACCCTCAGTAAGTTTGCAGACGACACTAAGTTGCACGGGAGTGTTGATCTGCTGGAGGGTAGGAAGGCTCTACAGAGGGATCAGGACAGGCTGGATCGATGGGCTGGGCCAACTGTATGAGATTCAACAAGGCTAAGTGCCAGGTCCTGCACTTGGGTCACAGCAAACCCACGTAACGTTACAGGCTTGGGGAAGAGTGGCTGGAGAGCTGCCTGGCTGAAAAGGACCTGGGGGTGATGGTCAACAGCTGGCTGAATATGAGCCAGAAGTGTGCCCAGGTGGCCAAGAAGGCCAATAGCATCCTGGCTTGTATCAGGAATAGTGTGGCCAGCAGGACTAGGGATCATCCCCCTGTACTTCAGCACTGGCGAGGCCACACCTCAAATACTGTGTTGAGTTTTGGGCCCCTCACTTCAAGAAGGACATTGAGGTGCTGGAGTGTGGTCCAAAGAAGGGCAATGAAGCTGGTGAAGGGTCTAGAGCACAAGTCGTACGAGGAGAGGCTGAGGGAACTGGAGTTGTTTATCCTGGTGAAGAGGAGGCTGAGGGGAGACCTTATCACTTTCTGTAACTACCTGAAAGGAGGCTGTAGCGAGGTGGGGGGTCAGTCTCTTCTGCCAAGTAACAAGTGATAGGACGAGAGGGAATGGCCTCAAGTTGCACCAGGGGAGGTTTAGGCTGGATATTAGGAAAAATTTCTTCACTGAAAGGGTAGTCAGGCACTGGAACAGGCTGCCCAGGAAAGTGGTTGAGTCCCCATCCCTGGAGGTATTTAAAGGACGGGTAGATGTGGTGCTTGAGGATGTGGTTTAGTGGTGAACTTGGCAGTGCTAGATTAATGGCTGGACTTGATGATCTTAAGGTCTTTTCCAACCTAAACAATTCTATGATTCTATGATTCTGCGATTCTATGATTGTGGGGGCAAATAGGGAGGATGGGATAAAATGAATAATATTGTCTTAAGAAAAGTAGTTAAACATATGTCCGCATATCACAAAATGAGAAGAGGTTATAATATAAACTATATTCAGTCAGATTGATGAAAAGTAGTTCAGGAACATATAAATATTATAATAAAACTGGATTTAGAATTTAATTTTTACTTTTCCTTTTTAAATTTGAAGTGCTTGCTTAGAGCTTTAACATGGTTCAATTTTTTTTTCCTCTCACAGTTCTTTTATAAATATCTCTTTTTTTAAAAAAAAAAAGTGTCCAGGTTCTATTGTGAATCACATGGAATAAAAAAAATTGTTTTCTGTGTGACTGGTATTAAAGACCAAGTTTAGAATACCTTCTTCAAATACCTAACCCAATATGTAAGGCATGCATCTCTATACAGAGAGAGAATTAGGTAGCTCTGCAGGGAGGGATATAATTCTGCACAATGGTGAAGAAATGCAACAAAACACTTCTATAATGCTATTTTTAGAATATGAATTACAGTAATTTTGGTGCAGTTAATTCCCATACATCACAGCAGAAATTTGCTAACTCCACAAATCAGAAAAAAAAAAAAGTTTCCCTTCGTTTAAACTGGATGATCCTTAATTCGAGGATTTTCTGTTGCCTTGTGTTTCCTGCTGTTTGTTGTATTGTTCCTGGAAAAATGTCATTTTTACATTATTTGTAGCCTCTGGGCAGCACAGAATACAAAATAAAATAAAATAAAGTAAAATAGCATAAAATCCCTGTGTAGCATTGTATCAGCTAGATACATTACACTGTAATGAATTCACCTTCCTCTAAATTAATGGGTATTTACTACCAACATTAAAAAAAAGGTACTCACAAGCTTGCATGTGTAATATTTTGCAAGATTTGTGCTGTTTCTTTCCTTCAACAAATGAACCAATTTAAACAGCTCCATTTATAAATATAAATGATGTGGGTATCTCTATATAAAGTTAATCTGAAAAAAACTGTACAGGTAGATTCCAACTTTATTCACAGAGAACAATATTGCAGATCACAAAAAGAGCCAAGTTTCCTAGTGAAAACATTTGTATTTATGAAGCAGTTGTTTTTTAACAGAAAACAGGATAAAAATCTAATTCTCCACAATTTTTACAAAATGCATTTTTTAATTTTTTTTTTAATATGGTAGTATTGAATATCAGTCTTAGCTGCCTCTTCTGAAAGTTGAAGTCCTCTATTTCTTCAAAGAAAAAAATATATGGCTGCTGCTGCCCATGATGTAAACATGCTTAGTATGCCCTTGAGGGCCCAATCCAGCTCAACTGAAGACAATGTCTGTCTTTTGATGGACTTCAGTGTATAGTTGAATCAGACTTTAAGGGAAAGGCTGACTAAAAAATGAGTTATATCAAACTCTAAAAGAAAAAGCTCATCTCAGCCACAGTCTAAATCATGTCAGCTTTAATAGCAGCTGAATCTGCCCTTAGCCTTTGGCCATTCTGTGAACCTTCCCAGCAAAGTGGTGTTCAGTGCAACACCAGTAGGGAGCATGCAAAGAAGGCAAAAATCACAATAAAATTTAGTACAAAGAATAAACAGATTCTTTTCCTTGCAAGAACATTGCTTTCTCTAACCAAAGAGTAGAAATCCTTACAATTTTCAATGCTTTGTGCATGCTCCTGAAAATATTACAAAGTGTAATAAGAAGTCAGACATGTAATTGGAGAAATCAACATGCACCTTTCAGAATATTCAGACAAATAAATTTCCCAATTTAATATGATTTTTAATAGAAAACCTTTAATATAGCTCTTAAAGTAAAAGAATATCTGTATGGGGTACTGAAGGCTGAATTCATTAGTTCGATTAAAGCAACTAGCTCTACACAACTCCTCTCAAAGATCTGGAAGGAGACAGCTCTGCTTGAACATTTCATTATAATTGAGATAATATTGGCATTCTCCTCATCAAAATCTTTAAAGGGAGAATGCAAAATAATAAAATAAATTCTTCTTTTAATAAGATGCAAAGAAGAGAGAATAGTCTTAAATATAAGAGAAGAAAATAATTAACAATCAAATATAATGATGGTATTGTTATGCTGATTAGGACACCATGAATGCAGCTCGGTACTGGAATTCATCAGAAATTTACCCTATTTTCTTTTTATATATATCTGTGGAATTAGGCAAATTCAGGTTATAGAAAAACAAGGAGGTTTGGTTTTTTTAAAAATTTATGAAGGGTTGAACAAGTAACATATTTCTTTTACTAATCAGTGGGGGGAATATAGTTCTGTTTTTCCCTAAAGCAACCTTTGGTAGCACTGGTTGAATTAATCAACAATAATGCATGGAATAGTACCAGTTTAGCTAGGTTTGCAGATGTTTATGTCAGGAAAGTATTGCAAACCAGATGGGTGGGTCTGACTCATGACTTCTAATGAAGTTGACAGCAAATGGAACCAGCATTTAGTCACGGTTGAAGAGATAATCCTTTCACAATGCTTCAATTTTTACTTTTTTCTTGAACATACATAGAATCTTTTAAGACTTTCAGAGGAAGTTCAGAAAATTTTGCATTTCTGTTCCAAGCATGAGGAACATATATCGTTCCACAATCCACTCCCTGAGATGAACAGCTCAAGTATGGTCTCTGAGAGGAAAGTTTTACCTTTCAGTCTAGAATTTTGCTAGAATTAATCCCTTGGGCTATAATTCCCACCATTTAATATCATCTAAGCTGTGGTTCTCTTTACTGGTTCACATTAAGTAAATACAATTTTATAGCAGTTTCAGCCAAAGTAATAAATGAGCTTCCCCAAGGAAGAGACACTATTCCAATAAAAGACACCGGGCAATGTATCTGATGGTGCTCTGTGCGTGTTAGGAGGTAGTAATGCTCCAAAGACTGAAATTCAGCCTTGTGAGAGCTGGTGTTCCACTTAAAGGTCTCTAAATTGCCAGCAATTTTGCAATGGTAATTTTCTCCCTAAAACACATATTTCGGTACGGATACTACAGAGGGCTCTTATGTGCTGCAGGGCGCTGGGTCAGCTGAGGTTGGAAAAGGGTCCCTCTGGTCTCACAGATGTCAGTAAACTCTCCCTGAATCACAGTAGCTTCAGGGATAAACAACAGAGACTTCAGCTTGTCCTGCTATTCTGAATTGGCCTGCTACGAGTTTGCCAACTTCAGATATGAGTGAGTGACAGAGATTACAATGACTGTATCAGAAGTAGTGGAGCACAGTGCTAGAAGGTGAGACAAGCATTTTCCGTTGTCAGCGAGGTTCAGGTAAGTGGGAGAATATTGAGCAGTTTTAGTGGTAAATTCTGCTGGGATGCATTTAAACTATAGCTCCTGTCCAACAAGCAAGCATGCACTGTTAAAAATTCCATTCAACAAGGTTGTCTTTTTGTCCAGTGTGCAAAAACATGACAAAATACTGTTTTTCTCAAAGTCACTGGGAATGTCAAGCTGTTCATTGAGACTGTGGAAGTTCAAACCAAACCATTCTCTGCTGAGAACTCTGTTCTGGAAATCACTAAGCACCTCTGTAATATCTGAACATGTGAGAGGCATCTTGCTGACATCTTTAGATCTGTTTCTATGCTTGAAGAGAAATAAATGCTTAACATTTTACCAGAACAAAATCAAGGTACTCCTTATCTTGATGGGGAAATTTTTAAAAGAAAAATGAGTGCGCATGCAGAAAGTATCAGAATGCAAATAGCTATCTGTGCTGGCCCAGAAAGGTGCTCTAGTATATGCAGTAACGGGACTGCGGCCCCTGGATCTCACATTGCCTCTGTATTTCACCTTATCTAATCAACTGGTAAAATACAAAACTAATCCTGGTAGCAAGAGCTGGGCCTGAAGACCTTCAATGGCCTAAGCAGTAAATGACAGATAATGCCATGTTCTTTCTGACCTAGTGAATTGCAGTGGCTCAGCTTAATCACTAAGACTGAGAACACTTTGGCCCAGCACAGACACAAGTTTCTTATTTAAAACACTCA
Organism: Theristicus caerulescens; assembly: GCA_020745775.1. NCBI lineage: Eukaryota > Metazoa > Chordata > Aves > Pelecaniformes > Threskiornithidae > Theristicus > Theristicus caerulescens. Next base: position 14,916,174 of record CM036561.1, read on the forward strand.
TTGCAAGAAAAGTTTGATCCAGAGGGCGCAAGTCTTAAACAGTACATAAAACTTGCCCTATATGTAAATAAAATAGACAAGGGTTTTTTGGTTGCGTAATTGTAAGCCACAGAAAGGAAAATCACCAGTTATTTGAATACCATATACTGGATACAAGTTTCTTTTTTTTAAAAAATGGAATATTATGAATTATCTAAGCATATATCCCAGTGGACACTCTTCTTAGTTTGTGATTATTTTATAGGATAGTTTTGTAAGGTTTTAGATATTTCAAAACTCCTGGAAAAAAATTCTTGTCTAGCTCAACAAGCAAGACGATGCACACAAAGATCTTCCTGGATATTCCAGGATTCCAGCCCACAGGCAAGCAATAATAGGCCAGGGGTTTAGTGCTTGAAGACAATATTTTAGGAAATCTCCTGAGGCTGGACATAAGTGCCATCTCATCAGAACTCAGCACATTACAGAAACTTGCACAAGACTTCCCATTTCTCTTCCTTCTTCTTCCTACAAAACAGAAGTCAGAAAGGGGATGAAAAATGAATGGTGACAAGGAGTTTTGCTTCATAGCTGCCATAGGCTTTCTCAGAAGGCAAATCAGTGTCAGCAAATATTGGGCTGTACATATTTGAAATGTAATAGTCACTTTCTCTGTTTGCTAGTTGTCAGGTTTTTTGCTGTTCCTTCACTGATGAAGAGAGGAAGAAGACAAACAGAAGAAAAATCACAATAAGATGAACAATGATCCCCACAAACACATCTTTCCACCTTAAAGACTCTACCTTCCTAGGTTCAAAGAAAAGGTATGTGAAATTAAGACTGTAAATGCATCAGTATATAAAAATAGTGCAACTGCACTCAGAGAATCTGACTCAGTTTCTTACTTGACACTGGCCTTTTAAGCACACTTGAGGAAACAGTCTGTATTGTGCCTTTTCAAAGAGCAGTAACCTGCAAAAATTCCTTTTTCTGCATCCTCTGAGATTTCTCAGTCTTATCAGTGCCCCTGCAAAAGGAAGCAGCCCTTGACTTGAAAAGTAGCTCTGCGTTCACCAGCTTCAGAAGTACCCAACTGGTTAGGATAAACGTGGCAATGTCTGGCAGGTGGCAGCACATGATGATAGAATAAAAAATACCACAGCCTAGTGCTTTATTGCAAGGCACTATTAACTACAAAAACATTTATGCTCCATACACAAGGTTCATTGGTTTCTGGCTTCCCACATTTCCGCAAGCTTATTTTTCTTAGTTTGTTGCTGAAGTTCCTGATTCAGCAAATCATGTGAGTATGTAACAGCATGAACTCTTTTGATTTGTTTGCCTGTCTAGCGGCTAACTAACAATGGCCTTCACAATAGTATGGATGGAAATGCAACACATGGAGACATAGTTTGGACCAGCTGGTCTTGGTAGGGGAGGTATATACTCCTGTCCTGTGCATCTCTTTCTCCCCTACCTCCAGTAAATGTGCATGTGCAGAAGTATGTGCTTGAATACTTTTAGGCTCAAATAGTTCCAAGAAAAGCCCCAGTTTCAAAGCAATTTGAAAACTATGAGAGAAGCCAGCTAATGTTACATCTTGTGTCTATTTCAGAGGGAAAATACCTTTGGGAAGGATCAGAACATTAAAGTACAAAACAAGAAAGTTAATTTGCATTCTACTCTTCTGCTTTTCATCAGTGTTGCAGCCTTAAAATTTGCACAAAGTAATATAAAATAATATAGTAGGTTTGAAAAATGATTCTAGTGTCATTGCCATCAGTCAGTTAATCATTTACACCAGTCAGTTTCTACCCAGTATTTGAAGACATTAAGAATCCAGATTCTTAACTGATGTTAAGAATCTGATGGATAATGCCCTTATTCCCACGAATTGCCTTAGCCTCTTTTTCAATAGTGCAGATGACTAAAGAAAGAGCAGCACAGAATAAGAAGAAATTTAGTGGAACAATTCTAATAAGGAAAAAAGGTGCAGGATCCACACTTTATGGTCTGAATGTCCAAATAGATGCCTTTTTTAAAATATTAATGATTGTAAACATTAAAATTCCCCATAAAGTAAAACCTATATTTGAAGGCATGATTGGGCTAAAACTGCAAACACGTGTTGGACTGGAAAACAATACGTTTTGATTTAACTTTCTTACTAACACTTGGTCAATTACTGGCATTTCTAGATGGTAATGATATTATGCAAATGAAAATTCTTCAATCACATAAATTTCTATAGTTGAAATTCAGTTGTTGGAAGTAATAATGTCAGTATATTTTAAAGACACGTTTTTGACTTTTCCTAGTAGTATTCTAAGACTATTACAAAATAATCGTGGTTTATATTTCTTTGAGTGTTAGTCTTCATACACAGTATGGTCAAAACTGCCATACTGCCACCACAAGCCCTCCAGAACCTGCAGTGGAAACCTGTCCCACAACTTAAATTCTCTGCCGCTCTAGCTTGTCATAGCTACACTACAGTCAGTGGAGATGAGCAGATTTAAACTGGATGGAGACATTACCCTTGTACAGTCCTCTACTGCAGAAAGATTTTTAATACACACATGCCCTAGTTCAGTTGTGAATTTATACAGGGAGGTATTTCCAAATAAGGATGAAGAAGGAACTTGTACAGAGCTCTCTCTGAATACATGAATCTCCCACACCAAGCACACTGTCAAAATGAGGTCTGATTTGTCATTTGTGCTTTTGTTAGCCAAAATGATCACAGACCTTCTGTTTCAATATGAAAGATTGCAAGCTATATAGGAAAGGTGCAGAAGCCACAGGAGAAAGCACTTAGAGAAAATTGCTTATTGAAATCCCCACAGCTGGTAGTAGTCTAGAATAGGATCATTTGGTCAGTGAGGGTGCAAAGGGATATAAGGCTAAAAATAGGGGGGGAAAATAGAGGATAAAATTGACCTGAGAAAGGCTGTGACTGAATTTGGCTATCAAGAGCACTTACTCTTATTTTACTATTCTCCTATTAAGGAACTCTGAAAAAACATAGCTAATAAAATGCATCAGTTAGTTCAGCACAGACTTAGATGTTAATTAGGAACTTGGTAACTAGACAAAATTAAACTGTGCAGTACATGGAGTGAAAGAGTGCAGGGCTCTATCCACAAATACAGTCAGAAAGAAAGAGAGAGACAATCTTGCCTACCAATCCAAAATGTTCCTGGCAAGTAGGAAAATGTGTCAAGTCTATTAATCAAGAAGGGCCAGGTCACATCTGTATTTACAGTGTGCATCCAGAGATCCTTGAGGTCAATGTTAAAGATTTTAATGACCTAATTTGGCTTTGAACAAGGACCACAATTTGCCGATGCCTACTGCTTGGAGTAGTCAGTGAGCACAGGCACCAGAAGAAAGAGGAGAAGGGCAGGAGAGCACAAAGCACTTTGTTCGTTGATGCTGTTCTCTGGCATTGTTCTTTTCATAAATGACTTTGAGCCAGACAGTATCAAGAAACACATTCTCATACTAATTTCACACATACTGTTTTGAGGCTTGGTGGATTCACTGGGAGTGACACGTTCATGCCACATCTCACAGAAAGGCTTTTGTCATCTGCTTAGAGGTGTAACATTTCCTGCACAGAACAATTCATGCTGCTTCTTTACCCCTTCCACCCCTTCCAAACTTTCACAGATGTCTGGGTCTTAAAACTAAGATTTTTTGTCCAGAGAGATCTATTAAAGCAGTTCTTGCTCTCAGTCATGTGCTGGGAGCATACTGCATCACCTGGAGGATTTCTGTCAGGATGGTGTATATCATTCCTCCAGATCCTTAAGCAAGACCTCATTTGTAAAGTATGGATGTTGCATTATCTTCCCTTAAAACGTTCTGGTTTTTTTTACTGTGTTTTGTCTTGTCTCTTTGAGAGATTGGGAGGCCTGTATACATGCTGCAGGCTGCAGCTGATTCACCTCCAACTGTGGCATTCGCCATACTGGCAGCTATTACATTGCCACAGAAGGACTTTATAAGCTAGGATTTAGAGAGAATTTTTACAGAGAGGCATCTATTATTCCAGCAGCCTTAATCAAGCCTTGCTCAAAATGCATGAGCACTTTCTAAATACATTATTGTGTGTGCAGATGTTGCAGGAGCAGTATACCTCTTGAAAAGGACAAAACAGAAATGATTTCTGTTGAAGTAATTAAGTTTGCAATAAGGTGAGTAGCTATAATAATATCCTTGAAATTGTACAAACCACTTGGATGGTGAGCCTCCTGTAGGACTGGTAAAGTAACTCAGACTTTACAACTGTGTATTTCTCCATCTATACTGCAAAGGCAGATTATCAATGGGGAAGGTCATATTTTAAAAGGGAGATTGTTCCCTGAGCCCATCTACTCTGTCTTGTTCTTATCATTGCCTAAAGGAAATTACAACAATTACTTAGCTGGGAAACTCATATTAAAAGAAGTATTTATGTTTCCTTTAATAATATTCAACAGGAAGAAGCAGAGACAGCCAGTATCATCCGCATAGTATCTTTCCTTTCACCCCCTGAAATCGGCAGCACCACAAAAGGCTCTGTCAATCGGGTGTCTGGAACTGTTGGTGCAGTTCTGCGTTATCTCTGACTGGACTTTGCAGTAAAGCTTGTCAGAATTCATAGTCTGTTAATGACACAATCTGACCAAAAATCTTTTCTGGAACTTTACAGTTGGACAAAGTGATACAGTCGGATGTTCTGAAAAAAATAAATATATTTTTAGTCATTTGCAATTAAACAGCTAGAAATTTTCTGTCTGACCAGCTTGCAGTGTAGTTCTTCCGAGCCAACAGTGGAACAATTATATATGCTGATCAGTCCTTCCTCTGGCAAACAGTTCTGTTGCTGTTGACTCATTTATTCATATGCCTAAATAACTATCAGCAAGAGCAAATTTTTCATATTTGGAGCTTTAGTCACAGTTTAAGTTATTTATTAAGCCTAGGGCAATATATGGCCAACAGAGTAACAAAGTAGGACTCCATTAAGCTTCAGAACCCATGCAAGAAGACATATGTGCCAGGCCAAGGGAATACATCATTACACCATTAAATGATAGCACTTTATCTAAGAACTATCCTCAGATTTGCAAGTATCATTCTTAAGTCATAAATCAGGGGTCCAGATTTTTCTTCTGAAAAGCCTAATGGCTTTTGTATATCTTAGACTAAAGGAGAACTATGACTAATAAAATGGAAAATATAATAATCCTTTGGACTTCAAATTTACACTTTATATCAAAAAGGCATCGAGTTAAGTAGAATTTAAAAGGCAGCATGTGTACACAAATACTTGACAATGACTTATTGATATAAGGAAAGAGCTCCCCTTAAAAAGCCTTAACAAATATTGTGAGGTTTTTTTGTAAAATAAACAAGACTTGGCTTAGAACACTTGTAATACATTGTATCCCCACAATTAATCTATTGTAACAATCAGATCTTAGTTTTGCTGAAAACTTGGCATCTAACTATCCCAAACTTTGGCACATAGGAGAGGACTGGAAAGAAGTAAGCTGTTCTGATGATGACTTCAGTACAAGAAACTAATTAAAAGAGAATCCATGTTATGTAGCCCAAAAGCACCTCTATTGTAAATCTAGTGAATCAGTTAATTACTAGTATTATCACAGAGCCTAGAGGCACAGGAAATCAGGGTCCATTATGCTTGAGACTGCATGAACACAGGAGACAGACTCTGCCCTGAAGAGCCTTCCATCTAAATAGGAAACTCAAAGTACGGCAAAGGAAATCATTGCCATGGAGGAAATGAAGAACAGAGAGGTTGCATCATTTATTCAGAGTATCTGGGAAGTTTTTGGAGGTGTTATGCACCACACCTACCTATATTATTTATAAATATATATTAAAAATATCCATTTGATGTAACATGATGCAATCCTTAATACATTGTAATCTGAACACATTTTAATAACCTTAATAATCTGCCAGGAGCTAACCAGCAATCCATGATGGAATTACCTCAAGACTATATACTTTAAATCATCAGTATTATGACTTTATGAAGTGTCATATTTTACTTCAGTAAAAGTTGGAACTTTTGACCTTGTAAGGAGAACATTCTTTTTGCAGTTATGTTTATAGGATTACATGTGTAAATATTAATAAGAAAAAATTCATAACCATTCATTATAGAATATGGTTCACATTTTTTTAGGAAAAAAAAATGCAAAGAATTGACTTCCCTGTTGCAATCCATTACTTTTCTCTGCCCAGGAAGTGTGCATATGTACAGACAAAGGTAAGTTGGTTACAGGTGTGATTTAACACTACATGTTTTTTCTATATTGACTGGGAACTGATATATGCTTAAGTTGGCTGGCTCTGCCACCAGTACCTCCTTACGATCTCATTATGAGAGGTCAAGGTACATTAATGGCTTGACAGGTCAGTTCAATGTTGCCTAGGAACCAGTGATCCTGACCTACTTATGTTTAAAACAGGCAAACAAAGAAATATCCTCATCAGCAATAAATATGTGCCCGCTGCTTGTAAATGGAAAATTTCCTAAAGCTTGAGATAATTCAACCAAAGAAGAAAGACAGGAAAAATATGAATTAGAATTTGTAGTTCTTTAAGAAGAGTTCATTGAATGTCTTAACAGCTAAAATTCCATAATCGAGAGGATGACATTAGATAAAATTTCATTAAACAAAAGCAGCAATAAGAAATCATAGTATTTTATGAATGGAAGAGAAGGAGATGTGTTCATCAATGTATATAAATTCAAAGTAAAGGATTTTAATATGTTGATAAGGGAAGATCAGTAAACAAAGAAAGAAATCCATGGCTAATGGAGGTAATGACAATAAGAATTGTTGCTATTTGTTTATTAATTAAAAAAAATGAAGAATAGTTTGAGTCCATTAGTAGAGGGGGATAGATTACTAAAACTAAAGCAGAAAAGCCAGAAGTATTCAACAAGTTGGGGTTTTTTCTTCTGTATTTAAGAAATAACAGAGTGATTGATTACAACACACAAGCATGATGAAGCACTTTCCAGACCATTAGTAACAGTGGAGGATGTTAAACAACATCTACTAGGTATAAACATTTTTTAAATCAGCGGTTTTGGCTAAATTGCAAACAGTATTACTAAATGAGCTAACTGTGGAATTTTCTGGCCTACTAATGCTCATTTTTATAAAATCTTGAAACACTGGAAAAATCCCAAAGGTCAAAAGACTATTAACATTTAAAGAAGGCAAGTAGATAGCTCACTGACCCAAGCTTCCTTTCCTGTGATGTTAAAAAAAAAAAAGTCCAAAGAAACCTGATGAGTTTTAAATACACATCTTCATTTTAGGGCACATATTTTCATTTTACGGTGTGGGAAACATCTGAAGTAGCTTTGCTAGCTCCTTACAAATGAAGAGTTCCTTTTTTTGCTAACCAGTGCAGAACAATTTTGGGTTCTCTAATGATTTCAAAGAACCTGTAACATAATCTTTTGACTTAGAAAATCTTATGTTAGTTTCCAGTATGATCAAACCCAGCCTCTTCTTCAGACCTTTTGAGAGTAAAAGTTTTTCTTATCAGTCTCCTGCAAACCTTGAATACCTATGCATTTTGGATATGTATTAGAAACTTCTTTAGGACATCTTTTAAAAACATGCCAAGACCAAAATCTCACAGAACCTGGTCCTAGTAAAATTTCAGACATTAAGGTTTATTTTAATGCAAATTAAATTTAAGGCATTGTCCTGGTTTCAGCTGGGATAGAGTTAATTTTCTTCCTAGTAGCTGGTATAGTGCTGTGGTTTGGATTTAGTATGAGAATATTGTTGATAACACACTGATGTTTTAGTTGTTGCTATGTAGTGCTTACACTAGTCAGGGATCTTTCAGCTTCTCATGCCCTGCCAGCGAGAGGCTGGGAGGGGGCACAGCCAGGACAGCTGACCCAAACTGGCCAAAGGGATATTCCATACCATATGACGTCATGCTCAGTATATAAGCTGGGTGGAGTTGGCCAGGGGGCAGCAACCGCTGCTTGGGAACTGGCTGGGCATCGGTCAGTGTGTGGTGAGCAATTGCATTGTGCATCACTTGTTTTGTATACTCTTTTATCATTCTTGTTATTATTATTATTTTCCCTTCCTTTTCTGTCCTATTAAACTGTCTTTATCTCAACCCATGAATTTTACTTTTTTTTTCCCCAGTTCTCTCCCCCATCCCACTGCCGGAGAGAGTGAGCAAATGGCAGTGTGGTGTTTAGCTGCCTGCTGGATTAAACCACAACATGCATGAAACATAAAATGAGGTAAAAATAGCTCATCTTAGCAATTATAATAATGACAAATAATAGTAAACTAGTCTGTACTGAGCTTCATTCAGATCTATGGGACTAGTTTCATTTTCATGGTCAGTTTTCTTCGTAACGTTTCCTATAGGAATTCATTAATTCTGAAACAGTCAACACATAGGTCTTACACTAATCCTTTTTTAGCAAACTACTGATTTTCAAAGTTATTGTTACTATCCTGACAAAGGATCTCCTTTTTAGAATCTGTTTTCTCTAAAACTTCCTGTCTGATTTTTGCTAGCCACAGAGTGTCTTCAACCTAAATTTATGGTACTCCTGCAATAAGAGTACTCCTGCTTCTTGAAGCAGGGAATTATCTGTCTTTGTATCCCCCAACACAATGAGCTTCTGCTCATATGTTTTCCTCTCATGACCTCAACTAAGATGCAACCAAGTTACAGATTAATGAACTGTGAACTCCATCAAAGGGATAGTTTAACATACATTCTCTCCAGGGCCTTGCCCATCTGCAGGCAGATTCTCTGTATGCTGCAAGAGTATAATGTCTTTTGTCAACCCCAAGCAATCTGCTTTTCCATCTGTGGTCTCTGTGTATCTTCTTTCTGTTCATTAGCCTTGGGGAATAACTGATCACTCTTTAAGACTATGCCTTGCATAGGAACAATACGTCTCCAGCTGCTTGCTACCACTTCAGTTCTTTAACGGGAATTCTAAACCTTGTATGCCTACAGTTAGCTCATCCATGAGTTATCATGGCTTTCCATCTGGCCTCCTTTCACACTGTAAGTTCCTCCAGTAACTGTTGAACAACTACTTTTTTTTTTTTTTTAAGTCAGTGCCCCTAGATGCTGTATTGATTAGTTGGCAGTTTAAGAATGTGATTTCTATATCCTCCAAACATTTCTATATCCTCCAACATGAGCACAGGAAAGAGTTATTATCACACTGTATTTGAGCCACCTGTGCTCTTATTAAGACATGGTGGTCATCACTCTCCTTTTCAGTATCTTCTACCTCAGCATGCAATTATTCTCTTTCTTTAATGAGCCATCATCCTTCAAGTTGTGTTTCATTGTCTTCTATCAGTTTTTGATAGCATCTTCATTAGATGTTAGATGTTCAAATAGAACTTATTTCTTCATAATTTTATCTAATTTCCTCCCACAGATAGAATCAACATTGATCATCCTTTCACCTTTACCCCAGAAAAGTCTTTTTTTCTCTGCAATCATTCTGACTAGCAGAATGGCAGCCCCGCTTCCTTTTAGATCACTTTCAGGTTGGAGAACCTTAGTAGCTGCCCATAGACTCTTATTATCAAATCATATATAAGTTGAAAGGCATCTCTGGTGGTCATCTGGTCTGACCTCCCTCCCATGCACAACTCTGCAGATGTGTCTATATTCCTGGTTCTTGGCATTGAACTGCTGCTTTGCAGTCCAGCACAGCGAGCCAAAGTGCATTTCCAGCATTAAGAATCTCCAGTGGAAAGAGATATTTCTTGTTTTCCTCTTTTATGGATCATCTCCTGTTCTTTCTTTACAGGTTGTGGTATAGTTCTGTGAGGTGTCATGCAGCATACAGCACTGCAGAGTTGGAGAACTGCTTTATCCCAGCTGTTGTTGGCCAACATTCCAGGCTGCTCAAGCTATTATCCAGCTTTTTTTTCTGGCACTCCTGAAGTGCTGTTTTTCCAGATGGACTGTCCCTGTTCTCAGCTCTATTAATCAGGATCCAGGAATTTGGACTCTATTGCTTGGGTGGCAAGTGTATAAGGGAGGACAGGGAGCTGTGAGGCAAGGAATTTATTCTGGACATCTCTACTGACCTCCAGTTTGTTCGTTCCATCTTACTTCCCCTTTTACTTGTTCAGCTAATTTTTCCTTTCATTTTTCATCATCTTCCACAGTCAACATGGTCTTTTCTCTCAAGTCATAATTCTTAAGAAAAGGTAGTTCATTGTAACATGCCACATCTTTCTGAATTATATGCAAAAGTCCTCATATGTCTGGGTCACTACTCTCCAATGTAGCACTTAGCTTTAACAATGCTTGTTTCTTGGCCCATTGCAGGTTGTCAGGTGCAGTCTTAGACCACCTCCCATATTACGGCTGGTACGCTGCACTAATACTACAAACTGAGCATGGGAAGCAGGCCATTAGCTCTAGTTGTGTACCAAACAATCACAGAGGGACAAAATATTTTATTTTTTCTAAGCTTGTCTTTGCACTTCCCACTTTTTCCCATTGTTTCAGAACTATCTAACCCAGAAAAAAAGGAGAAAGGAGTGGGTATTTATCAGTTACTTTTCTTCTGCTCTGCTAGTACTTGAGGATCTAATTACATTGGTTTATGCAATTGTTTATTTGCAAAATGTAAGAGGGCAACCCAAGGTATCTGCTACCACTGTGCAATGTTATGCTTCTCAGTCTGACAGTGCCCACACTGGGGGAACAAAAGGCAAGAGGCAAGCATCATCTCCACTCCATCACAAAAGGGAGGAAAGATATTGATCATACATACTGCAGTCAGAAATCAATACTTTTACCTTCCCCACCACTTCCCTGGTTTCTTCTTCTCTGGACTTTACTCTGTACACATTTAATCTTGAAAATCCCTCCTCACTTGGATATCTGTTTTAGCAATAGAGATAATTGTCTTTGAAGGTTTTTGGAGTGACATCCTCTCTGCTTAATTTACTTATTTACTGTAATACAAAAGTCTAGAGTAATTTATTTCTCTCCTTTCACTAAATGGGAAGAGTTGAATTTGAAGAACAGTTTTACCAGTTCTTCACTAGTTGCAATTTAGGCACAAATGAGTTCTACAATTTAGGTGGTCTATAGCTCACCCCTGAAATTCTGCATATACATCTTCAGCCATCAGGAGCTGTCTGATCTGATGTTGGAATAAGATTTCCCTTTCTGGTTATACTTATTATATGCTACTTCTTTCTCCTCTAGGAGTTCTTGTTCCAAATTAAAAACAATGAGCAAAAATCTTTCCATTTGAGTGGAACATCTGTCTCTTATGATATGTTTTGATTCAGTTTTGGAGAGTTTTGAGCATTATAAAAAAATTAATTTATTTAGGTATATTTATAAATAAGAAGATTCCTACATGAATATATCAAACTCCAAAAGTCAACAGAGAAAATGAAAAATTTCTTTAAATTTTATTCTTATCTGAAATATTAATATTTTTCTCTTATGAATTGAACAGTAATTCACATTGTTTTTCAGGTGTATATTCAGATATGTATTCTTCAACTATGTCAATCCCAAATTGTCTCCAAGAACCCCCTTAAAGGATCAGCTAAGCCTTGTGCAATCTATTCAGGTGTAACAGACTTTTAAGATAAGGAAAAAAGGATAGCAGGAGCTTTACTTGAATACCTATTACATTGTAGAATTGCTTATAGTTTTGCAAAAATCATTGTAAATTATTCTACTGCCTCAGACAAGGCAGGATTTTCCATCCATGAAGCACTGTGCACATCACTACACATACATAAGGCAACTAATTTGACAGAAAGTTACTAACTACAGCAAGGCAAATAAACTGTGGCATTAGCATGATATACCTGGGAGTAGAACTGGCTCTAGTAAATAAAAATTTTTCTTTCTTCTCCTATTTCCTTGTTTCCTTTGTGCCATTGTCACCTGCTGAACAGCAGTAATAAATTATTAACTTCTACTGTTTCATAACAGCACATCTCATTTTTTGTGGGGAACCCTGTGTTGCAGCAGTTACCGACAGTTACTGACATATATTGTTTGCACAGTCTAATGTTACAGCAATTCAATGTGAGATACATCAGACCAACCTAATGTAGCAGGCAAAGCAAGCTGTTACCAGTTATTTTCTGTTTGTTCTGACAAAGATTAATAAAATACATTAAAAGGTTCTTAAAACTGAGACAACTCCAAGGGCTGTTTCAGTGGGACAGTTTTATTACCATAAGCTGATTTCAGTTAACTGAGATTGCCTCTCACTGTCAGCTTTGTCTCTAGACATCTTGAAATCAACAGATTATGCTGAGAAAGGGGAAGGTCAGCTGTCTGTGCTGGATGAAAGCAGCACTTGCAGGCTGATGCTGAGTTAGAGACACACGTCAGCAATATGTCAACCAATGGTGCCACTTTGCTAGAAGAAACAAAGTCAAGAGAAACAACTGTTAAAATCAAAGTAATTATTTCAAAGTTTGCAAAAAGAATATGAGAAGAGTCTATTATGTTGTTCTCCTGTAACTCATCACCCACTCAGAAGCGCTTAATACAAAATCCTCATAATCATGGATGTGTGATAGTTTAGCAGTACTTACCTAACTCTCAAATAATTCTAATTTTCAAATACAAACTAACCCTCAAAAAATGTTTTGATTAGCTGTGATAATCTTTGAGCATCGTGGCATGTTCTTGTGGGACAACCCCTTCATCTTATTTTAAAAATACCAGACAACGATATGATTGTCAGCATCATGTACCAGGGCCTAGTAAAAGAGCTGGACGGATTTGTATTTGGTCCTGAAAAAGATTTGCTATTAGATACCTTATGTAATGCAGTATTTAGTGTATAGTGACTCCTAGAGGCTGCCCAGAAAAGTGAATGTTTTGAGGTCTTGAGTCAAAGTTTTTTCCCTAAAAGAAAATAAACGCCTAATTTTGGAAAGGATGATTAAAACTTATATGAAAGCACTGAATCTCATCACCTGCTCAGCACATAAAGCTGGGGGAAGAAGAAGGAAGAGGGGACGTTCAGAGTGATGGAGTTTGTCTTCCCAAGTAACCGTTATGTGTGATGGAGCCCTGCTTTCCTGGAGATGGCTTAACACCTGCCTGCCCATGGGAGTTAGTGAATTAATTCCTTGTTTTGCTTTTCTTGTGTGCGTGGCTTTTTCTTTACCTATTAAAATGTCTTTATCTTAACCCACAAGTTTTCTCACTTTTACCCTTTTGATTCTCTCCCCCTTCCCCACTGGAGGGGGAGTGAGTGAGAGGGTGTGTGGTCCTTAGTTGCTCACTGGGGTTAAACCATGAAGGTCTTTTTTGGCACCCAACGTGGGGCTTGAAGGGTTTGAGACAACGACAGGTTTAATTGGAATGTGGTAGATCGAATTTATAGCTGTTATTGCTGTTTAGCTATTAATTGGCCAAAACCAGCACACAGGTGAAGGCACAGTCAAAGAGCTCATAGAATCATAGCATATCTCAAGTTGGAAAAGGATCATCAAGTCAAACTCCCTGTTCCTCGCAGGACTACCTAATACTAAACCGTATGACTAAGAGCATTATCAAGATGCTCCTTGAACTCTGACAGGCTTGGTGCTGTGACCACTTCCCTGGGGACCCTGTTCCAGTGACCGACCACCCTCTCAGTGAACAACCTTTTCCTAATGTCCAATCTGAACTTCCCCTGGCACTGCTTCATTCCATTTCTTTGTGTCTATCACTGATCACCAGAGAGAGGAGATCAGCACCTCCCCCTCTACTGCTCCCCTTGAGGAAGTTGTAGGCTGTGATAAGGTCACCGCTCAGCCTTCTCTTCTCCAAGTTGAACAAGCCAAGTAACCTCAGCTGCTCCTTGTAAGTCTTGCTCTCAAGAACTTTCACCATCTCTCTTGCTATCCTCTGGACACACTCTAATAGTTTGATGTCCTTCTTATATTCAAGCGTCCAAAACTGCACACAGTACTTGATGTGGGAATGCACTGGTGCAGTGTAGAGTGGGACAATCACCTCCCTCGACTGGCTAGCTATGCTGTGCCTGGTACACCCAGGGACGTGGTTGGCCTTTTTTGCTCCCAGGGCACACTGTTGACTCATATTGAACTTGCCATCAACCCAGACCCCCAGATCTCTTTCCATGGGGCTGCTCTCCAGCCTCTCATCACCCAATTTGTATGTATAACCAGGATTACCCCATCTCAGGTGGAGAATCTTGCTCTTGTTAAATATCAAATGGTTGGTGATTACCCAGCTCTCTAGTCTATCCAGATCTCTCTGTAAGGCCTCTCTACCCTCGAGGGAGTCCACAGCTCCTCCTAGTTTTGTATCGTCAGCAAACTTACTTAATGTATATTTGATTCCTGCACCCAGATCATTTATAAAAACATTAAAGAGCACTGGCCCTAAAATTGACCCCTGGGAAACCCAACTGGTGACTGGCTACCAGACTGATGTAACCCCATTTACTATAACCGTTTGAGCCCAACCCATCAGCCAATTGCTCACCCATTATGGACTTGTCTAGCTGTATACTGGACATTTTGTCCAGAAGGATACTATGAGCTTTGCTCCCATAAAAAAAACAGCACAACTACTGGCTTCCCTTGGTCAACTAGATGGGTGACCTTTTCCTAAAAGGAAATTAAGTCTGTTAAGCAGGACTTTCCCCTCGTGAACCTGTGTTGGCTATGACCAATGACTGTGATGTCTCTCAAGTGTTTTTCCATAACTCCCAGAATAAACTTCTCCATAATTTTACCACGCACTGAAGTGAGATTGACAGGCCTTTAATTACCCGGGTCTTCCTTATTACCCTTCTTGAAAATTGGGACAACATTTGCCAGCTTTCAGTCAACTGGGACCTCTGAAGACTCCCAAGACCATAAAAAAATAATGGAGAGAGGTCTTGCGATAACATTGGCCAGCTCTTTCAGTACCCTGGGATGAATCTCATTGGGCCACATAGACTTATGTGCATCCTGCTGGGGCAGCAAGTGTCTAACAAGTTCAGAGTTGGCTGGGAGTTTATCATTCCCAGGGCCCATCATTGTTGTTAAAGACAGAGGTGAAGGCATTAAATGTCTCTGCTTTGTCTATATCCCTATTTGTGAGGTGACCAATCTCAAGTAAAGGACTGATGTTATCTCTGATACTCCTTTTGCTATTAACATATTTAAAAAGCTTCACAACCATATAGCCATTGTCATGTCTCATAATGTGGAAATGCTGGTGTCCCATTTGTACTTGCCAATGGCAATGCTAGACATGGAGTTTCCTTAACACTGTCTCTCATTTTCCCTCTGCGGTCCATAAATCTACTTTTAACAGCAGGAATTGCTTCTTATCCCTACAGTAATGAAATCCAACTGTCAGCTTGTAAATCCACCTACTTAGTCAGATTATTTTCCCTCTAATCCAGCTGAGCTAATTCTTTCAACCGAAGTCTGCAAAAGGGTGACTAATTGTGCTTAGTGCTTTCATGGTGTTTGTCATGTTCAAAACATTAAACAAATGTTAATTAATTAACAAATATACAGAGCTACAAATCTGCAAATCAGTCATCAGGGCTGTGTTTAATAGTTTATTAATGAATGTTTCATCATTTGGATTTTATCACAAGTCTTAGTCTAAACAAATTCTTCATTTTTTGAAGGTGAATTACAAATGTGATCATAAAGAAACAGGAAATTGTTTCAGAATATTATAAAATCAAGTGAAATAATATAATCTAAAAATACTCGAAGGTTCCTACCCTATCTGGTTGTTCTATTTTTCTAGCTGATGACTCTTTCCATGCTCCTTCATGATCCAATAATGCAAGCAATAAATACTGTTGCATGTACAGCTCACATCTGTTGTATTTATCTCTACAAGATCTTTTTGAACTGAAGAAATATCAGTTCTTCACCTGTAAAATGGCACTGAGGAATACTGAAACTAAAAATGCAAAGCATCTTACTTAATTTTAAAGGGTTTACTCTTCCATCTCTTCCAAGGCTCAGTGTTGGGACCAGTCCTGTTCAATATCTTTATCGACGATCTGGATGAGGGGATTGAGTGCACCCTCAGTAAGTTTGCAGATGACACCAAATTGGGTGGGAGTGTCAGTCTGCTGGAGGGTAGGAAGGCCCTGCAGAGGGACCTGGACAGGCTGGATTGTTGGGCCGGGGCCAACTGTATGAGGTTCAACAAGGCCAAGTGCCGGGTCCTGCACTTTGGTCACAACAACCCCACGCAATGCTACAGGCCTGGGGAGGAGTGGCTGGAAAGCAGCCTAGCTGAAAAGGACCTGGGGGTGACGATTGACAGCTGCCTAAACATGAGCCAGCCATGTGCCCAGGTGGCCAAGAGGGCCAATGGCATCCTGGCTTGTATCAGGAATAGTGTGGCGAGCAGGACCAGGGAGGTGATAGTGCCCCTGTATTCGGCAGTGGTGAGGCCGCACCTCGAGTACTGTGTTGAGTTTTGGGCCCCTCACTTCAAGAAGGACATTGAGGTGCTGGAGAGTGTCCAGAGAAGGGCAACGAGGTTAATGAAGGGTCTAGAGAATAAGTCTTACGAGGAGTGGTTGAGGGAGCTGGGGTTGTTTAGTTTGGAGAAAAGGAGGCTGAGGGGAGACCTTATTGCTCTCTACAACTACCTGAAAGGAGGCTGTAGTGAGGTGGGGGTCGGTCTCTTCTCCCCAGTAACAAGTGACAGGATGAGAGGAAATGGCCTCAAGCTGCTCCAGGGTAAGTTTAGGTTGGATATTAGGAAAACTTCTTCACCGAAAGAGTAGTCAGGCATTGGAACAGGCTGCCCAGGGAAGTGATTGAGTCTCCATCCCTGGAGGTATTTAAAAGATGGGTAGATGTGGTGCTTGAGGACATGGTTTAGTGGTGGACTTGGCAGTGTTAGGTTAACGGTTGGACTTGATGATCTTAAGGGTCTTTTCCAACCTTAACAATTCTATGATTCTATGATTCTATGATCTAAGAAAAATTTCCACATCTCTAAAGAAATATATCAATATCTGCTCCAATAGGCTTTCCCTGTATATCGCAATTATAGTTTGTACTTCGTGGCCATTCCTTACAGTATGTTGATGAACATTTCTGCCTTGCAGAGACAGGGTGCTACCTTTTCCATGGCTGTAGAGAGCCTAGATTTTTGAGGTGAATGACGAGTGCTCAATGCTATCCTAGGAAGAGCAAATAATTCTCAAAATATGCAGTGATGTTTTTGATGGAGACTTCTGGTAACTGAATGACATATTCTGCAAGAGTGATGTTAGGAAGCTTTCTTCTCCCATTTTCCTCTCTTATTTTGACCCATCATGTGCAGGAAAACATTTCTGCTAACTCAGGCATGCTTTTCTATTTTTTTAATGACAAAATAAGAATTTAGAACTTCCCCTGTGGCCTTGAAAATCACAGTCATTATGTTTTCTAGTGTTTGTAGCAATGTAAAAAAACCTGTGTAATTTTAGGCTAGTTTAGATGTAAATGTGGGAGAAGTGTTTTGCCATCATGCCCATGTTCAGTCTTTCACAAAACAAAAATGATCATCTAGTCCAACCCCCCCTGCAATTGGCAGCCACATCTTCAACTAGATCAGGTTGCTCAGAGCCCCATCTAGCCTGTCCTTGAATGTTTCCAAGGATGGTGCATCTACCACCTGTCTGGGCAACCTGTTCCAGTGTTTCACCACCCTCATCGTGAAAAATTTCTTCCTTATATCTAGTCTCAATCTACCCTCCTTTAGTTTAAAACCATTACCCCTTGTCCTGTCGCAGCAGGCCTTGCTAAAAAGACTATCCCCATCTTTCTTGTAGGCCCCCTTTAAGTATTGAAAGGCTGCAATAAGGTCTCCCAAAGTCTCTGACTTTGAACAGTTCCAGGGATGGGGCATCCACAAATAAACTACCTTTGCAAAAACATCTTTTGCAATATTTACATAGTCAAACTAGAGGAATTTAAATCCACTTATTAGTAAGTTGTAACAGCCAGAGCGGGGGGAATGTTATCAAGTGCCAGGTGGAAGGGAGTTTGTCATCTGGAACGGGTAAAGAAGAAAGCTGTTAGGAAAAGCTCACATGCAGAGGAACAATTCTTGGTAAAGTAATCTAACTGAAGAGGATTATGCTTAACATATTATAAACTCAAAATTAATAAAATACATCATATAAAACACAGTGATGAAGAGATTATCAAGAAAGCCATGTTATGGGTCTATCTGAAAGCAGCAAGAGTCATCCCTGAGTGATATCAATATATTTCCATTTGTTTGAATTTCACTGGATTATCATGAAAGCTTAATAGTGGCATAGCCACTGTATAAGCAGTTCTTTTTCTATTACCTTGCTACTCTCCCAGTTGTTGGTTGGCATTGTTTGTAGCTTTTATTTCCAAGATACATCAAATTACCTACTTGGTCTGGAGAATGAATTGCTGCTTATATTTGTTTTTCCCTCCTATTCTGGAAAACTCAAAATCATTCTTGTTGCTTATTATTATTGTAATAAGAAGTAGTATTGCAGCAGAAATGGCAAGTTGCTTTTTTTCCCTGTGAAATGTGACTCACATTTCTAAATATACTTTAATGTGTTGTTGTCCCCTTGTGAATAAATAGTAGATATAAATCCTATTAAAATATTGCTCCATCTAATCATGTGATGGGTAACATGTTCTTGTTACCTCTGTGTCCTTCTTCAGAAGTGTAAGACACCTTCATCTCCCACTCAGTGTAGACAGGATTTGCAAACATGCAGCATTTCCTCAAAAAGACCCATATTGAATCCTGCCAAAAAAACCTGTGCAAACCAACTTTAACGAAATCTTAACTATGAGACAATGCCAAAAGGCTTCAAGATTTCATTCATACCCTTATTGAGCTTACTAGTTTAACCTGGGGGACTAAAAAACAAGCTTTTCAGGAGATTTCTGGAGTTTCTTGCTTTCAGTTGAATGAGAGGAAGAGCATTACTTTTTTCTAGATATGACAAAATTTGTATTTGCAGTTTTTACCAGAATCTGAATTCTCCTACCAGAAAGTAAACAAAAAACCCCCTAAAATTTACTGAATTTCATACTTAATCCCTACAACTAATATATTGCACAACAATTTCTCATACAGCATGGTCACAGTCATTTTCTTCTGTGTTTGAGAAAGCCAGGCAGATTATAGAATTTTATCATCTCAAAATCACAGGAGGTGTAATTATAAATAAATCAGGATTAGAGCTGGGTAAGGTCATGAATCCCAGAATTCCACAAATGGAATTCAGCAAAACAGAAGACATAGAAATGGGCTGTATTTCCTGAAGCATTTATGTTTCACATAAGCAGAAGATTCATAAGCTTAAATGCTTTTATATCCATGAGGCAGAGAACTAGAAACTCAGGGCCAGATGTCTACAAGGCACGTCACCATGTACACTACAGATATTTTTGAAGATGATAGCCTGGAGGAATTATTTCAGACCCTGGTTACTAAGCAGAGAAAAACCATAAAATTGCATGCAAAGTGTATTACTTTTTTATTTGCATTTGTCCACCCACTCCTCCTCTTCTCAAGTACATTGTTGAAGATCTAAAACAAAAAAATATGTTCTGAAAACAAAAGAATGTGCAGTATGTGATCATCTCCTCCAAATAAACTTCCCCCTTAACTTCACTAGTTCAGAGAAATCATATTTTGATGATATATGAACTAATGTGCTTGCAGAAACTTAATTTTTTTAGCTTTATACCTAATTCTGCTGTCAAAGAGACTCCTGCAGCTTGTTAAGGAAAATAATCTGTAATATGTGTATCACTCCTACACACTATTGCACTAGCTAACCAGCCCTCTGTAGTGGCTTCCTTGGGGTAAACATCGTACTGGAGGAGTTGGTGGTCTTGGGCAAGGCACACCTTCTCTATTGGACCTTGTACTTAAGGCTTGAGAAGCCTTGAGAAGCCTTGAGAAGCCTTAAGTACTCTTAGCATGAGTAGCTGCTGTATAACCAACCTCCCAGCATGCAACACTGTAAAGGAAGATGCTGGGATGCCCCAGTCTGGTCAGTGCTGTGCTCTGGTGGACATCATGAAAGAAATGACATCCTGCCATGTAAGGAGAAGATACATGGTTTTGTTTGTTACACAAGATAAAATTCACCACAGTATGGGAGGGAGGTTGAACCTCTCCACAGGTGGGATCTGCACAGCGAGCTGTGGAAATTTACCTGGGGTCCATCTGATGCTTCACGAAAGTGAGGTTCCCAGCATCTGAAGCGAGGTAAGATTTATTTGCTAACAATATTTCTCTCCATATGTCTATCATATTGTTATAGCAATTTTATTGCACGATTTGCTCTTATGCCTTTCTCATTGAGATCCAAAAAGAACCCTGCACACTCCACCCCCCTAGTGCAGAGCACCCTCTGAGTCTTCCCTTTGCTTTCCATGATACAGATAACTACAGTGTAGATGGCAAAGTGGCAAATGTGAATCACTGCAGCTTGCAAAAGAGTCAGTAATTTACACGTAGCCAGGCAAGCCAAAGACAGACAGGTATAACTACATCCCTTATTGGTACAAACTGGCAGAGTTTCACTCAGTTTATCCTATCTAGGGATTCTGATTATGAATATTTAAACCTTCCGGATATCTTCAAACCTGATCTAGTAAATCTTTCCTGCTTTTCATCCCATGTTCTCCATTATTCTACCTCTTTTTCTTAAAACTGAAATTTTGCAGTGGCCCAGCATTGGTTTTATGGCAAAAATGTTTTATGCTCAAAAGCAGAGGAAATTATTTATTTCTACCAATTGTACTTTCTTTCATGTATCGACGCTATAAGGAAGTGTTATGTTGTTAAACTCTTTCTAACTATACTCATTAAAAGGTTGTCATTATTTGGAGAGCTGTATGAATGGAAATTATTGACCTGAATTCATTTCAGACAAGTCAGTATTATAAAAGCCAGTATCATGGTTGACAGTAATTTATACTTAGTTTTGCTGTTTCCCCAGAGAGTCGACATAACGAATGACTGTGGCCTACCATTTGCTATTTTATAAATTGTATTTCACTTACCTCTGAAAAGAACAATATAAGATTGTGATGATATAAAATGTGCACTCTAAAAAAAAAGTAGTAAGTACAAACAAGTCGAGGTTATCATCCTAAAAATCTTAAAATCTGTTTAAATAAACAAGCAAATGGCAAAGTACCCCAAGGTCCATATTTTAATAGTTTGACATAAAAAGAAGCGTTCCTCCCAAGAAGTGTTCCCTTCTAGAATAGGATTAAAGCAGTCTTGCAGTTCAATGAACCTTTGCCTCTACGGAGAATGTCAAGTCTCCAGACCAACCACTCCAGCATCTTTCATTAAAGTTATTGTCGTGGTTTAACCCCAGCCAGCAACTAAGCACCACGCAGCCGCTCGCTCACCCCCCCCACCGGCGGGATGGGGAAGAGGATCAGAAGGGCAAAAGGGGAAAACTCGTGGGTTGAGATAAAAACAGTTTAATAACTAAAGTAAAATAAAAAATAGAACAGTAGTAATACAAAGCAAGCGGTACACTGTACAATTGCTCACCACCTGCTGACCGATGCCCAGCACGTCCCCCAAGCAGCGATCGAACCCCTCCCCGGCCAACTCCCCTGCTTATATACTGAGCATGACGTCACGTGGTATGGAATAGCCCCCACCCAGTCTGAGTCAGCTGCCCCAGCTGTGCCCCTCCCAGCCTCCCATGCCCCTGGCAGAGCATGGGAAGCTGAAAAGTCCTTGACCAGTGTGAGCACCACTTAGCAAGTACTTAGCAAGAACCAAAACATCAGTGTATCATCGACATTGTTCTCAACCTAAACCCAGAACACAGCCCCATACCGGCTACCAGGAAGAAAACCAACTCCATCCCAGCCAAAACCAGGACAGTTATTGAAAGCCAAAAGCAGGGAGGGGTGGAGGGTTCCTATATACATGCAAGTCTCAGAAATTCCATAGCCAATTGAGTTGTTCAGTTCTTCCTGCCTGCTCTCTAAAATGCACCTTTCATAGAAGAACTAAGTACACTAGTCTAACATGAACATTTCACTTTAGTCCAATTATTTCCTGCACAAAGAACTGTGATTTTATAATAGCAAGCCAGTGTAGGAGAATATATTGTAAAGCCCTTATTATATACCACGTATCAAGATTAATTATTGCACTTAGCCTAAAGCACATCAGGTTAGTCTCTGTTATCATTTAATTATCTTCCTAGTTATCTTTTAATTATCCTGTTTCCCTACTACTGCTAATATATGTAGCTACTATCCTGCATCTTTCTCCTTTACACAGGAGAACACATGTTGCTTTTGAACTGCAGCACAGCTTGTGCCAATGTTTTGTAAATGTTACCTACACTAGAAAACCTTTTCTTTAAAACCACAGATTTCATCATGATAGAATACCATCAGCACAGTAACTGATCAGAGTAAACAGCGCATTTAATTATTTTATGAGAATTGTTATAATCTGAAATGTTACACTGATAATTGCTTTCCCTTTCATATATATCTTTTCATGCATTAGGCAGAGGATTGGTATGTGAAGCAGTGGGTATTGACCTTTCACCATCCACTCATTCCCTCCCCAGTGAATAAAAGATGTGATGGGATAGGTTCTATAAGAGCAACCCACACACTCCTTGGGTTGTTATTGAGGAGGATGTTTTGCCTTAGCACCTTTTCATTTTTTTCAACAAGAACATTAACAGGCAACAAAACAAAAAGTCTAATTTCATAGCAAACTTCAAGAGATCGTTGCTTGGGCAGTGCATGTTAAATTTTACCATTCTGTGCTACAGAAGGTGGATAAATTAGCAGAAATAGGGGAAAGCTGGATAATGTTACAAATGTTTAAACATTAGTGACTATTTAGTGTGAGTTATGCTAAAATACCCATTGCAAGGAAACTGAATGTCATGCTTCATTGGACAAACTGATAGCGGAGACAGTGTAGTGTATTGTCTGTTTATTGTTAATTTAGCAAGAATGGTATGCTTCACATAACAAAGGGAATAAAATTTTTAAAAATCCCAAACAAACAAACAAACAAAAGAGGTACCTCTCTCAGAAAGCTTGCATAAGGCTCAGCTAGAGATAGAAGCTTCACTGAAGGTACATGTGCACAAATGTGCTAGCCTGATAAATGGTAACCGTCAACAATCTGTCAAATATCAACAATCAAATATCAAATATCAACAATAACTTGATTACTAGCCCCAGCTTCAACTGTCAACGTCTTGTACCAAACCTGAAGACATTTAAGGAGAGCTGAGGCTGAAGGGACTCAAGAGGACATCGAAGAAGGGCTGCTATATTTGTTTTCCCAGATATATACTATTTGTATGTTTGACAAGCACATCAAATATAGCACATAAAAAGGAGATATTTGTTCATTTGTCCAGAGTTTCTGGATGTTTGGTACCTTGCTGAGAACAGAAGTAGTAGTTCCAGGAAGGTAGCTACATACATTCCCAGATGGCCACCCTGATGCCTGTCACACACGTAAACACAAATTGCTTCATTGAGTATTCACATAGCATATAGAAGAGGTAGCACGATTTCCTCCTTTTCTTGACTTAGAGAAGTGATTTGAACTTGGTTCTTCTTACCAAAAAGTGCTGGGAGTGCTAAAGAATACCTTATCATGGGGGCTCTCTTCAGCTTGCCAGTTAAAACAATGCTGGTCTGCTTGAAAAAATTAAATGATCATTTTGGCTACAGACAGCCCCATGCACAGCGCTTCTCCCTCTCCCTCTCACTGCCTTTAAGTATTTAATTACTTGTTCAGCACAGAACATCTTCAGAGCAGCCCCTGATCCAGGAGCCCTCAACCACCTCTGGAAGAGGATGTCTTTCCCTGACACTTGAAGAGAGAGAGAGCCTGGAGCAACCAGCCTCAGGGCCGTGTGTTCTGTGTCGCTACTTCACTCTACAATACTGGGCCTAACACACTGGAGTCTGTATGCTGGCATGCTGAGCTAATTCCACACTCCTTCCTGAGAAACATTTTTACTCTTTTTTCTGCACCGCCCCCCGGAGCTATGCAGGGAAAGGATCTCGTTTAACCTTTTGTTTTGAAAAGGAGAAGATGCTGCTAAAGGGTATACTGTACAGTATTAAAAAGAGAAAATTCTACTTACTGGAGACATTAGTTTGTGTAGCACTTGACATCAAAACACGTGGAGAAAATTGTAGTTCAGAATGTTTTCACTTGTCCCTCTAATAATAATTGCATGTGAAATTGTGTGCTGCAGTGGCACTGCTTTTTGTCAATTAGTATAAGATGAAAATGCTTGTTGAATCCAATTCTGCATGGATCTATGCTAATTTCATGGTATGTTTCCAGATTATATCCTTCAGTTTGACAGATTTTGTGAAATGTTATATAGTAACATCTGATTTATTTAGTTAGAGATGCTGCCTAATGAGAAAAGTAATCAGTCCCACTAGCCTTTGCTTTCAAATACCATTTCCCATTAGAGACATTTCTGCAAACCCTTACTGCTCTTCACTCTATTAAGTGGAGATTTTCTGACTGAGAAAACTTTCCAAATCCACACATCATAATTTAACTGAAATATAGTTACTTTCCCCAATGTATGTATTTCCATTTCTATATTTTGTTAATAGCTTCTTTTTGCTGTTAAGATTTAAGCAAAGTTTTTCTCTCCCACTAGCCAATTATTCTCATTTGGTTGATGTGGCAATGGAAGTACAATTAATCCACAATCTGTGATGATGCAGCCATTGCCATGACAATACCTTGTCACACTTGTTTTATGGAATGAGCTGTCGAGCTTTGTTGTAAATCAGAAAATTCTTCACTAATATTTAACACTTTTAAGTTTAACAGAAATTTACAGATATTAAATAACAAATCATTATAGCAGTCATGATTGATAGACTGGTATTATGTTCCTTATCCTATAGATAAGTGCTACAGTATGTTTTCCAGTATCATCATTCAGTGAGCTGGAGAACTATGTAAAAAACTAGACTCCTACCTCCTAAATTTATGTTAAAGACATTCTTTCTCTCATTCTTTCACTACTTTCACAATATTTATAAATGTAAACCAATTGGTAGCTTAGTGTAATGTTACAAGAACAAATTGCTGTGCTATTTCTCAAAGAAAGGGGAAGCTAAAGGGCTACTTTTGCTACCACTACTACTACTACTACTACTTGTAGTACTACTACTACTACGATTTAAATTCTTGATGTTGTACCAAAGGTGAGAACTTATCTACAAAAAAGAAAATACCAAAACTCACAATGCTTAAATCTCAGATCTGCTGCAAATTAAGAAATTTAACATGACTGCTTTTATATGAAGAGAAAATGTAAAAATACTCTAGAGCAAAATGTATGATCTTACCTAGGTGCTTCACAAAGTCCAGATTACCAATTATTACATACCTACTGATAATTGAAATGATTGTCTTTATTGTATAGCAATAAACTTTTTAGTATGGTCTATTCGCAGAAATTATACTATTATATGAAGTGCTATATACTTTTAAGAAATTTTCTTCTCAGCTCCTTAATGGAATTTGTAACATCTCTCAAAAATAGATTATTTATTTATCTGACATTTTTTAAGAAACTTTTGTAAATAATCTGAAGTGTTGTTTTCTTTTACACAAAGCTGTGTAGCAGCTCACAAATTTTATTACCGTTGCTTCATAAAATATCAAAAGGACCAAATGCACTGAACCTATTATAATGTACATGACATACCTAGTGTTATTAATGACAAGTTCCTGTAATAAAATGAGACCATTTATCTTTGTTCAAATCAGATCCACATGCCCAGACTCAAGAGATAAACTGGCTTCCCGAGTGTACTCTTGTATACTGAATCATTAAATTTCGTGTTAAAGATGACATTCAGAAAACAACATTGTGTAAAAAGGCTATATTAAGAGAACAATAAAAAATGACTCAGAGAGTTTAAAAGAGCTTGAATCATCTTATATTCCAATATTATGCAGATTAATAAAATCTATAAATTCTGATCCAAGCAACCCAAATATTCAGCACACTTAGAATCACAATTCTTCTTTTTTTTTTTTTTTCCTGTCTTCCTGTACTCCCTTCCCCTTTTTAAATGAGCTTTTTTTTTTCTTTTTTTTTCTGAGGATCTGAATGCACCAAATGGTTTCTTCTAGAGCCCCTCCAGCAAGTGCACTCTGCAGACAGGTAAACCCAATCCACAGGGACTTTGCTCTGAGAATTTCAGCTGCTTATTCTGCAGGAGGTTTGCTCTCCCTTTCCCTTTAGAAATAAAGCACAGAGGAAATTGAATTTTCAGAACCACAGGCTCTTGGCTAGCCGTGAACACCATAGACCCTCTGGACTCCTACCACGATGATTATCTAATCATCCAAGGAAAGAGCTATCTATCCTGCTGTATTTTAAGCACTTACCTGAGGTGCCTGATTTAGGAATCTCATCATTAGAAGGTATCCCATCATCCCTGAAGTGCTCTTCATGACTGGTCTAGAGTGAATTTAAGACACAATCCCTCTCTGAAGAGGTCTTTCTTCTCCCATTATTATAGAAAAAGTGCAGGCATCTAAGTTAAGTGCTCAGTATGAGTACTATGTGTATACTCAAGGATATACTCAGGAATGAACCCTTCCTTTTTTTATTTGTAAGGCTTACTCTGTAAACAGATACCTCTTCTGCAGAATTTATTATGTGAATACATAGCGGAAAAGGTGTCAGTACTTCCTTATAATCTTATTATTCATAACCTCTCTCAATTACTGGGCTTGACAGACCTTCACTTTAACATACACAATAGTTTGTATGTTCTTATATACCTAATGGATAATTTCTCAGTGTGATAATGCAGAGTTCAAATAGGGAAACATTCAATATGAGACTTCATGAAAATTTCAGCAATCTTGAGCAGTTTGAAGTTGGCATGCTAGTAACCGTGTTCCTAGGCACAGTTACAGCACTAAAATTCAAGACATTATGATTTGGAAGTGAAGGAAAATTGTGAATACAATGCAATCAGAAACAACACAATTTAGTAGTAGTGAAAGGAATCTTAAAGAACCTTAACAAAGGCAACACTGAAAAAAATTGTTTGTAAAGGACAATGCATCTTCATAACCAAGAGATACTCAAAGATCTTATGGGTGGAAGAGAAGCTGATATTAAAAACCTGGTAAACAATCAGATCACAATATGACATTAGTTAAAGATTTAAAAAAAAAAACAAAAAAAAAGAAGAGATTTTACATCTTCAAATCTCAGTGGGAACATTTACTACCAGCACAAGATACTGTATGTAAAAAGATACCCAATTACAACACTGCTTCTTTCATAAATGGAAAGCCTGCTAGAAGGGCAGATTAAGCAAAGGACACCCAATTAGCCAATGAGAAGGTTTGAGACAATGCCACTTTTTACTAACTATGTCATTAAACTGTATGGTGTAGAGCTTACCTCTCCATCAAACAAATGAACAAAATAGGACAAGCTATTAACGAATAAATACCCCATCTCTCTAAAACTTCCTCCTCTCCTTCAGAATCTTCCACCCACTGTAATTTGCATTTAGGTAAAGAAGGTTAAGAAACTGCAAAACATGCAGAAAAATTACCTATTATTTTAGAATCAGTATTTTGCAATGACTATTCCATATTCTGTCCCTCTATGGAGAATTTCATTCTGAAAAAAACTGAAAGGTGCCATTCAAAAAAGCAAGTAGCCACTATGAAATTGCTCTGGAATAGAAGTATTTTAGACAAGTTAAATGATGGCAGATAAACTATTGTAGAAAAGTGTTCAGTTTTCTTCTTGTAGACCAACACATTCCTGTTGTAGAACTGGTCTTGCTGCAGGATGCCAAGTGAAAAGCCCAGGTTAATGGTTAACAGTGCTATAGATGAGTATTTGAGTATTACTATTTTCCAAAACCAAATAAACACAAATCCCCAAAGAAACAAAAAAAAATACTAAAAAGTGTCTACCTACTCCTGACTCCCGTTATAGTATCTGTGAACAGTGAAAGCACCTGCAAAAGGAGTTAACCCTGTGGATAAATGAGAACCAAGCATCAAAATCACAGAAACATCAGAGATTAAGACACTGTTACATAGATGAGACAAGAAAGAGAGTCATGGCAAATACTGAGAACATCAGAAAAATGAAAGAGATTAAATATACAAAAATATTCCACTATTGTTAGTGGAAAATTTCCTAACAAAATTTTGTTGCTTTGTAGAATGCTTACCCCCAGAAAAGTAGATGAAAGTAAAAACTGCATTGAAAAATATTAAAAAAGAAAGAATTATCAATAAGATTTTTATATCTATTTCCATTTTCAGTATCCTATTAAATTAACAGTCAGACTTAATTCAGCTCTAGGCAATTTTCTGTTTTTTTCTGCTTCTATTCAGCATTTAAGTAGGCCATAAACATAACTTCAGGTACGTTTCTGGTTAACCAGCTATGTCAGCAGTTTGCTATTGGAGAGTGCCATATAACAAATTCTCTAGTTAGGTTTCTTGTAGAACACTTGTCTAATGAATTACTGTGAATCAGCTGCAGTGTTTCAATCCCAAGATACAAGGCAGTACTCACTTATAAAGAGCATTGTGGGGATGCTAACAGATAACTACACTGTCATTACACTGAATATAACCTTAGGATACCAGGCAAAAACCATTTCAAACACAGAGACTGCTTTAGAAAACAAGGTTTTACAGAACTAATACAAGGGCATAGTACACTGCTCCAACAGGCACCTTTATAGCTAAGCTCAGAAATAATTCCAAAGCTAAACTTTTTAGTTTACTTCTGAAAGCACTGAAAATGGCAGATTATGCCTTCATGATTTATCAGGAGTAAAATTTCAGCTCACAACAATTCCACTAGTTATACTGGAATTAAGTTACATATAAAAAGTACTCAGACTCCTATGGTAGAGTGGTGAAATCAACTCCAGAGAAGTTTCTCTTCTGCCTCTGCTCCAACTCCTTGCCCAAGAGAGTGAGGAAGCACCTTGCTGTCTTATATCTACCTTTGGGAATATGTTGGGCAGGAGCCTTGTAGGCAGTCGGCACATACACAGGACCAAATTAACTGGACAGAGTTAACGGATTTCTCCTCTTCTGTCAGACAAAGAAGAAAAAAAGGAAAAGTGTAATCCAGAGTCTGTTCAGTGCTGTGCTCTTGGAAGCTCTGGTGGAATTGAAATAGGCCCATATATGCTCATGCCAACAATTTTCAATTATCATTGAAAGCATTTTTCTGAATAGTATAACAAGGTGGTTATGCTACATACCAGGGCTTTCATTTTACCATACAGACCACCAAGGAAGAATAACACCTGGTGATCTGCTGAAAGGAATGCAAGTTGCCAACCCAGTCCAGGGAGAGAGAACAGATCTCGTGCAAGTCACCAAAAGTCATTAAAACCTTTCTTTTGCTCAAACACACAAAAAATGCAAAATCCTTACAAATAGCTTCTGATGCAGACATTCTTAAATATAAATTCTACTTCATTTTTATCTCAGAAAATGCTGCTGCTCAAGCCTAGTTTTTAAAGATGCTTGACTATATCTTAAAAGAAATGCTACTGTTGGGTCTAACTGATAATTGAACATCATAATCTAGGTCATGTTAAGTATGGATTTTCAAAAAAATCAAATTCTCCCTTGTCAACTGATGAAGGTTTCTTTTGATAGAAATCATAGTGCAAGCTGCCTAAATGTCTGGAGCAATTAAATCCACTGCGTTGAATTCCAGATCTGACCTGGCATGTCTTTCTACTTCAAATACAAATTAAACTTTATCAGCTAAAGGAGAGCTATTGATGAGGCAGCATAATGGATATTTTTAAGAGACAAGTGGATATGTATAGGCACTACAGGCTTGACAAGGGTATAACACTAAAGAATGTCCTGAGATGTGAAGGCCTTTCTGCAAGGTTTCTGTGTTATCAAAGGTAATATTGATACTGCTACTGGGTGTAATTTGTTGATGACTTTATCTTATTTATCTATCTGACAGAATGAAGCAATTTCATTCACTCACATAAACATTAAGATGTTATCAAGAGATGATGAACTTGGTAAAAAAAAAAAAAAGGGAAGAAGAAAGTGGTTCTTTTTTTTTAAATTGAATTAAACCACAAGACCCTCAGAAGAAAGATCTGCAGGATAAGCTCTTAATTGCTTCCACCTTTATTTCTTCAGTTTTATTTGGGTATTTTTGTTTAATTTAACACTCCAGTGAACTATCCAATGAAAAACTACTCATGCCACATATCAACTTTCATATTTTCACTTAAAGCAACAAATTAAGACAGTCAATATAAATCAATTTATTTTTTTTTAATGATTCCCAGATGTAGGCTCCAATATTTCATGCATCACTAGATCTATCAAGTAATGATTGTTTTCTTGGAGCTAATAGAAATGGAACCATTCATTTTTTTAGTGTCTTTTTCTTATGCTGATGTTAAGTTTTGCCTTAGCTGTTTCAGACAGAAATGAATGGCTCCCCCAAGGCAGAAAGAATCTGTAAATTTAGCTTTGCATTCCACCCCAAATCCAATTATTATAACAACCCTGCTACTACTGTTATAGTTAAATGCCTGTCAGTGTTTCTGTTATAACCCTTTCTGTGGGAGTTTATAACAACCATAAAAAAAAATTTGCTCCAAGCTAAACCTTGGCATATATGGTTTCAGCCCAGAATACATTAAAAGAACAAATCAAACCAATAAACCTGCAAAGCCACCTCCCCTGCCCCAACTTTCTAAAACATCTCTTTGGCTGTTTTTAATTTTTTAGAAGGGGAAAAGCAAAAAGTTGCAAAAAATCAGAAACTGAAAAAAAACATTCAAGCCCTCATTCATCTCATTTGAATGTCAACAGTAAAAGTTGAGCAACATGTGGATCAAAAATGTGGGAGCAATCCATCTCTGTGTAAAACTTTGTTGATTTCAGAATCTGCCTGGATGCTTTTACAGCTGCAGACTGCAGACTGCTTGATGTGTCTCTTGAAGTAGGCTGCTGTATGGGACAGTTAATACATATAATATAGTTTATTTAACTATAAATTAAGGTCCATGTATCTTCATTTCCTATAGTGTTATAACCGCTGAAAAACAGCACCCATCAAGCAACTCAGAAGAGCAATTTTGGACATAGAGAAGTCAATACCTAGGATGGGGATAGGAACGGTCACAGATGTGGTCTTAAAATATAGCCAGGAGCAACCTGTTCTAACATATATCACTTACTGAAACAGTTCACTGGGGAACACTGGAATGAACTATGCTACCTTAGGATGCTGGAGAAAACATTTTCAGAGTGCTTTGATTTTCAGCCTTTTTTTGTGGTTAGTTGATTGTACTTGTTTCTTTGCAAAGCATTATTCAACCTTTATTTTGCTGACTTTTTCTAAATTACTTCAGGAAAGTATCAGAGCACTTACAGTTACAGAGGCTCCCCCAGGTTTGCTTGAGTAGCTCAATAGCTTCTGTCCAATTTGCCGTACTTTGAAGTTATAAGATTTCCTGTGTTGTTCTGTGGCTTTAGAATTCTTCATAATCTCATTATAGATTAAATTCAACTAATTAAATGTGTCATCAGCAGGCTGTCACCCCAGCACGATCCTTTACAGATCCTTAATTAATACATTAAAATCTACTAGCCTGAGTACTATACTTGCTTCCCCTCACTTAACCTTCTGGAATCTTGAAACAGATCATTTAAACCTCTCTCTGGTTTGGGGGTTTTGTTTGTTTGTTTGTTTGTTTTCTTCAACTTTTAATTCTATTTTTACTTCCCTTGCCAAGGCTTGTTAATTTCCTTGAAAGTATTTTACTTTTTTCTTTTATCTTTTCTGAGGTCCAAGTATTTCAATGGTCTCCTTATAGTAAATGAATGCATTATTTTATACACATTGATAAAGTTGACTGGACTGAGTTGGCATAGATCCTTTCAGTTCTAGAAATCATACAAATTTACACCAAGTGAGGATTTGATTCCATGTGTTTTATACAACACATGTATGGCACTCTGAGATGGAGGTAGACTTATGTCCAGGCTTTGGATTTCTTATCTTTTGTTAGACTTCAGTATTCTGCTTGATTCTCAGAGCCTGTATTTTATGATTTAATTTAAGCACAATTCAGTTCTATAATGTAATCTATTCAGCCTACTCATTATTTCCTGAGGCTGCTACAGGGTATACAGAATGACCTTGCTGTGAGATGTAAGTGTATTAACATGCAATATTTCAGTGCTTTAATTTACAATGCTAAATTCCTGCTTTGTGTGAATACAATCTAAATGTCATGAGGAGCTCTTAGAAATGTATGGGAACACTGCCTTTTATTTATACTGCATTGATAGGCTGTTGCACTACAGAAGCTAAATATACTTGTAATATCCCTGGTCCATATTTGTTTGCACTTCATTTTACAAGAAATTCACACAAACAATGGGAGTTCCTTGATATCATGCTGTCATGATTTAACCCCAGCTGGCAACTAAGCACCACACAGCCGCT
Organism: Theristicus caerulescens; assembly: GCA_020745775.1. Lineage (NCBI taxonomy): Eukaryota > Metazoa > Chordata > Aves > Pelecaniformes > Threskiornithidae > Theristicus > Theristicus caerulescens. The sequence goes on from CM036561.1 coordinate 14,948,752, forward strand.
CACTCGCTCCCCTGCAGTGGGATGGGGGAGAGAATCAGAAGAGTAAAAGTGAGAAAATTTGTGGGTTGAGATAAAGATAGTTTAACAAGTAAAGCAAAAGCTGCACACACAAGCAAAGCAAAACAAGGGATTCATTCACTACTTCCCATCGGCAGGCAGGTGTTCAGCCATCTCCAGGAAAGCAGGGCTCCATCACATGTAACGGTTACTTGGGAAGATAAACACCATCACTCTGAACATCCCTGTTTCCTCTGTCTTTCCCTCAGCTTTATATTGCTGAGCATGACATCATATGGTATGGAATATCTCTTTGGTCAGTTGGGGTCAGCTGTCTCAGCCGTGTCCCCTCCCAACTTCTTGTGCACCCCCAGCCTACTCAATGGTGGGGTGGTGTGAGAAGCAGAAAAGGCCTTGACCCTGTGTAAGCACTGCTCAGCAATAAGAAAAGCATCCTGGTATTATCAACACTGTTTTCAGCACAAATCCAAAACATAGCCCCATACTAGCTACTATGAAGAAAATCAACTCTATCCCAGCCAAAACCAGCACACATGCTAGTTATTTTGCCAACTATATGAACAGAAAGCTTAAAAGCTTAGGAAGACATTCTGAAAAGTGCATAGCAGTGACTCACCTCTTTAACCATTTAAATCAGTGCAAGAGGTTTTAGTATCGTCTTCCATGTGGATAGAGTTTGACTAATGTGGATTCATTTTCAAAAGTCCTAGCTGACATTCAAACTTGTTATTCTGATGCAGTGAGATCTGGAGTGTTGTCTGCAGCTCCCCCACACTGAGGACTGCTCTTATGCACTAGTCAGACAGGTCCAGCCTTCTTCCTACATAGCTAAAAGTATGCAAAATGCAACTTCTTAAAACGTCCTTCAAAATGTGAACCAATTGAGCTGGGTGAATGGAAATCAGGCTGTTCTCCCCTCCATAAGACCCAAAATGGTGATGCCTTTGTAGATACCAAAGCACACAATATATGGAAGGCTTGATAATTAAAATTAAAGTTTTCAATATAACAACTCCTGAGACTAGATAAAATGAAGATCTACTTGTAACTCAAGAAAGTAATCTGCCCTGAAATAGATAGCTAGATTTCCTGTACAATGTATGAAACATATTAAACTTTTCATAATGGATTTGCATTTTTAACAAGAAGCTGTGTGAGGCAGCCAATACAAAATCCAATATAAAAAAGCATGCCTTAAATCTTCGTTCTTTCTAGTACTGAAATGTCTCATTCTTTCTATTCAGCAGTCATAGCCTTGTATCTTCTCCAAGAAAATGTATTCAAATCCTGTTTTTTAAAACATTTGGAGCCACTAAACTGGAGCTATTGCATTATCCTAGGAAACAGGGAGAGGTGATGATGACTTTCATACACCTACCAACTGAAGTTTTTCAACAGCCTTCCAAGACTTGAGAAAAATCCATATCCATAGGAAAGTGAATTTATTTATTTTCTTTGTGCAAGGAGACTGTATTCTAGACTTTCCCAGGGAAGTGTCCAAAACATAATGGTTTTGCCCTATCTCTCTGCTGGGGAAAATGTTTCATTTGCATTAAATAATGAGAACTTCTGTAGCCCAAAAAGGGAGAGTAAGCCCAGATTTATGGTCTTTCAATACGATACTTCATGTAATAAGCAGGAAATCTGGATCCCAATAGCCATTAACTTAAAATACACAATTTTATTTTGGTACTATGAGTATTATGGCTTGGTGGCCCAGGGGTGTCTTTTTAGTATTTTCATGTACAGAACACTAAAGAAGAATTTGGGCATTGTATTGCAATTGCCAATTTACAGACAAGAGTCTGTGAAATTTCTTGCACTGTCAAGTTTAACTTTTTGAAAGACTCCTATTGAAAAGCAAGGTCAAATTGCAATTTTAGGAGGAGAATAGGTTTTGTGAACTCTGTCATCACTTCATTTTGCCTCTATGCAAAGAAAATTGTATCTTATGTTCCAAGTCACAGTACATTTATTCTCAGATAGTTTTACGCTGCATTCACCACCAAATATTTTCTGTCAAAATGTTTATATCAACCATGGAACTGTTACAGAAAATAACTATGCTTCTATGGCTTGGAAGGAACAGATTTCACCTGGGGTTGGCACATCTTTTGTCTCATAGCATAACTGAAATATATTTCTAAAGGTTTAAGTACAATGTATTGATCAATAAAACAGGAGTACAGCTATTTCTGTACTGTTTAAATAAAGATTATAACTCCCCCCCCCCCTTCATGATATTACTTAACTCCCGATAACACTGAAATCTAAACAGGTTCTTCTATGGATTTGAGCATCATGAAACTGAAGCTCTTCAGGCATAATAAAGAAAATATTTTCAAAGCATCATAGTAAACTGGATAAAAATTATTCCTTGCAAATTATAAACTAGGAATTAAAGAAGATTAAGATTATGGGCAAAATGTAATGTTCACTGGAAAGGCTCAGATTTATTGTTGCATTTATATATCCAAAACCTTAGGGTTTGAATACAAAATCTTTACAATAAAAACCCTATGCATGAATTCTAAAGTACGGCACAGGAAAAAGTCTAAGTGTGCACTCACTATCACTGTGGGCTATACTACACTATTGAGGATGGCCAAAGAAGATAGGCAATCTTGTTTAGGAATGGCTCTACAGTAAACCATGGCCTGAGCGGTCGCCTGTCTGTGACCTAAGGTTTGATTTTGTGCATCCTTGCTGTGTTACCTTTGCTCATTCTTACAGGAAAAAATGCTGTTGAGCAGTGTAAGAGTATTTAATCTGAAGCTCTACAAGATAAGGGAAGTTACAACATAGAAAGACAAACTGTTGAGATGGTAATAATGACAACGATTCATGAAGAAAATACTGACCTTCATGAAAATTTATATACCCCTAAAAAACCCTCACAAACAAACAAAAGATGACAACTCAGCATTACTGTTTAAAGCCAGTTTAAAGCAATGGATGATGATGGTGAGCATGGGAACAGGTAAGTTGGTAACATGCCAATCCTAGCCATCTACTGTGTACTAGTTAATGGATAACTGGAGTGTACTGTTGGCTGTGCATATCCTGCTTGCAAAGTCTTTCTTTTCACAGTAAAATAACACCTGAACAAAGGTGTTCATGAGGAGATTACATTGCCACCCCATAAGGCAACACAATTTAAACTCTATAAATCAACTGTACATGTCATTTTGTCAGTAACATGAAACACAATCCAGGGTCAGGAAGCACAACTTTTACCCCATCTCCTTCTCCTACAGACCATACAGATCCAGCCTAGGTCACAGTCCAGAGTAAGAAAGCTTGCAACAGAGCTAGAATTAAGCTGACATCCCTTAATTTCTTTGTAGTGTTGTAGAATCCAGCTTCCACCTTGGGAAGTGTTTATGTTTTTTGATCTAACCATGAAGCTTTTCACTGAAAATCGAAATCTGTGCCTTTCTAGCTCCTCATTTATGCCTTCATAGGGGAGAAATAATATCAGCTGATGGTGTCATTCATATATGATATTCCCCAGGAGACTGATCTAAATCTTCTTGAGGCTTGAAGGTCACTTGTATGTTCTTTACTTTTCACCTGCAGAGGGTGATTTATAAAGGACAAGTTTATGATTGAATAGCTTTTGCTTGTCCTGGTTTAAATAAGTGATAATGAACAACTGCTGTACTTATAAACATGACTGGAGGTTATTTTTGATCAACTTTTTATCTCCTTTTCAACCTTTCTGAAGGAAGCATAGGCTATATTAGGACTCATTTATTCAATCAAAAAATAAGAATTGAACACTTCTGTTATTTTTCATTTCCATCTTGTAGTATTGTTGTAGAGATAGACAGGAGGGAGATGACTTTTGTGATACAATCAATGTGGAGCTTGACTTTCTGCACAAGATATCTGTGCTGCCCACAAAAAAAAGTCGGTTTGACTGTAGTTGCATTTATGTGGGTTTTTGTTGGTACATCCAATTTATTATAATTTTACAGATTAAGTAAAGCTATTTGACTTAGACGGCAGGTGATACCCAACCTCTCAGCTCTCTGGCTCAGGCCTGTAGGCTTCCCTTCTCTCTGAGGCACACTTGAGCCTTTGTCTGAACAACCATTTGTCCTATAATTATAATATCTCACCAATAATATGCAGGGCACCTTGGGTTTTTTTTTTTTCTGTAACAATGGCAATCAGACAGGGAACCTGATGGAAATTTTGAATTTAAAATATTGTAATATGGTTTTGTTTTGTTTTGTTTTTTTTTTTGTAAAACAGGTAATCTGTACTTGGAACATGTTTCTGGAATAGAGCAACACCTGTTTGAGCTCCAGCACTGATCATGAGCAACATGTATCTTAAACCAGAGTATTATATTAAAAGAAAGTCAGATCTTAAGGATCAAAAGCATTTATTCAGTCCTTAGTTGTGCACCATTCATCTAAAAATTATGTATTCAGTTTGAAATGATCATCTAAGCTCATTGACTCTTGTCAAAAGAAAAAAGGACACCACAAACGGGAATTGCACCCACTGTTCTCCTAAACACATTTCCACATAGGAATGACCTTTCTTTCAGTTAAGGAACTGCTAAGCTTGAGAAAGGATAAAATGCTTACATATATGGAGATTGTTTACAGATGTCCAGAGAAATGAGGGACAGCTGTGAAGAGACTTAAAAAATAGAGTAAAGTGAAAGAATACAAAAAGCCATTTAAAGTAAGAAAATGTCTTTAAAAAAAGTAAAAGTTGTATCCACATTAGGAAAATACAAAAGGATATTAACTCTGGAAAATTAAATGTAAAAAGCCCAGTAGCACAAGACACTGCCCTACCCCCCAAGAAAAAAAAAAAAAAAAAAAGTGAGGAACACCTTGCTAAGGGAAAAAATCCAACAAAAAAGTTTTTGATACAAGATGCTTGCCAGGGAGTCTGTAAGGTCAATAAACCATGAAAGAGTGAAGGAAGTACCTACAAATTTAGGAGTAGAAGGAAAAGTAGCTTATTCTTTCACATCTGTGTCTATTGCCGGAGATCTTAGGCGTTCCGACACCAGAAACTTTCCTCACAGAAGGCTCTCAGAAAATGTGTCTGAAATTGAAGTGTGAACAGAAGAGGTTTCAGCACAACTCAACAAAATGAACAGTAACAAATTGATCCAACCAGTTGGTATTCCCCCAAGAGCTGTAAAAGAACTTGAGTATGAAATAGCTAAACTGTCAAAATTGAGTGTAGTAACTTCTAATTTATAACTGCCCTAGTACTGTAGAATGAAAGGTAACATAAGTGTTTCTTCTGGTTTCTTAGGAGGGCAGGAGGAGGGTGATTATTTATTTTCTTTTTCAAAACACTTTAAGGAGGACCTGTTGAAATGCTAACCAGAAAGACAAATCAAAGTAATACAAAATAAAGAATGAGACTTGTTGTCCTAAGGATTAATAATGATGTTATGAAAAAGTCAACATGGTTCTTATAAGAGAAAGTCTGAACATAAAACATTTTTAAAGAAGTCAAAAAGTGTGTGGACAAGAGAAATGGAGTCAAAAAAGTCTAATTAGCTTTCTCAAGGGTACCTGACAACATTCTTCAACGAAAGGTTTTAGAGAAACAAAAGCATAAAGGGGGGAAACCATTAATCTTGTAAGTTAATTACTGGTTAGAATATAGCAAATCAAGGATAGGAATAATTAGGCAGCTTTCACAGTGTAAGGAGGTCACAAGTAGAGACCTACAGGGACCTGTTCTAAAGCTTTTGCTCTTGAAAATACTAATAAAGTCATAATAAGTGGAAAGTCATGACAAAATTTGCCAAAATAACTATGCAATTCTCATTTGTAAAGATAAAATCAAATTAAATTCAGTGTTGACAAATGCTGATGATGTACATGAATAAAAATCTTATCTATGAATACAAAGTAAAAGTCCCAAAGTAGTTATAACAAAAAAGATCTTAGACATATAAGCAGTTCCATCAAAACACTGTTGCAGTGCTTGAAAGTGGTCAAAAAAAGCATAACTGGGTATTAGCAATAACTTAGAGCTAACTAGAGAACAAACATACATACAAAGATTTACCATTGCATAAATCCATCACGCTTCCTCTGACACAAAAGTACTACACAGAGGTCTGGTCCCCTATTTCAGAAGATTTGCATTAGTAAATGAAAAGAGATGAAGAAGGGTCTCAAGGATAATCAGAAGTAGGGAATGAAGAAGAGCAAAAACAACAGATTCAAATTTTGAAATAATCAAAGAGGTGGGAACCTGAGCAGAAACCTAGTCCAGCTACTAAAGGACTATGTGACAGGATTGCATATTCCAGTATTCGAGGTGTGGCCTCACCAGTGTCGAGTACAGGGGGAGGATCGCTTCTCTGGTCCTGCTGGCCACACTATTCCTGATACAAGCCAGGATGCCGTTGGCCCTCTTGGCCACCTGAGCGCACGGCTGGCTCATATGCAGGCTGCTGTTGACCAACACCCCCAGGTTCTTTCCCACCAGGCAGCTTTCCAGACAATCCTCCCCAAGCCTGTAGTGTTGCATGGGGTTCTTGTGACCCAAGTGCAGGATCTGGCACTTAGCCTTGTTGAACCTCATCCAATTGGCCCCGGCCCATCGATCCAGTCTGTCCAGGTCCCTCTGTAGAGCCTTCCTACCCTCCAGCAGATCAACACTCCCGCCCAGCTTGGTATTGTCTGCAAACGTACTGAGAGTGCACTCAATCCCCTCATCCAGATCATCGATAAAGATATTAAACAGAACTGGCCCAAATACTGAGCCCTGGGGAACACCACTTGTGACCCGTCACCAACTGGATTTAACTGCATTCACCACAACTCTTTGGGCCTGGCCATCCAGACAGTTTTTTACCCAGAGAAGAGTACACTCATCCAAGCCATGTGCAACCAGTTTCTCCAGGAGAATGCTGTGGGAGACAGTGTCAAAGGCCTTACTAAAGTCCAGGTAGACAACATCCACAGCCTTTCCCTCATCCACTAAGCAGGTCACCTTGTCATAGAAGAAGATCAGGTTAGTGAAGCAGGACTTGCCTTTCATAAACCCATAAAACTGACTGGGCCTGATCCCCTGGTTGTCCTGTACGTGCCATGTGATGGCACTCAAGATGCTCTTTTCCATAACCTTCCCCAGCACCGAGGGCAGACTGACAGGCCTGTAGTTCCATGGATCCTCCTTCCATCTCTTCTTGTAGATGGGTGTCACATTTGCTAAGTTCCGGTCAACTGGGACCTCCCTGGTTAGCCAAGACTGCTGATAAATGATGGAAAGTGGCTTGGTGAGCACTTCCGCCATCTCCCTCACTACCCTTGGGTGGATCCCATCCAGTCCCATAGACTTGTGTGTGTCTACGTGGTGTAGCAGGTCACTAACCATTTCCCCTTGGATTATGGGGGCTTCATTCTGCTCCCCATCCCTGTCTGCCAGCTCAGGGTCTTATTAAAGACTGAGGCAAAGAAGGCATGAAGTACCTCAGCCTTTTCCTCATCCTTTGTCACTATGTTTCCCCTCATATCCATTAAAGGATGGAGATTCTCCTTAGCCCTCCTTTTGTTGTTAATGTATTTGTAGAAACATTTTTTGTTGTCTTTTATGGCAGTAGCCAGATTAAGTTCCAGCTGGGCTTTGGCCCTTTGAATCCTCTCCCTGCCTGACCTCACGACATCCTTGTAGTCCTCCTGAGTTGCCTGCCCCTTGCAAAGGTCATAAACTCTCCTTTTTGTCCTGAGTTCCAGCCAAAGCTCTCTGTCCAGCCAGGCCAGTCTTCTTCCCCGCCAGCTCATCTTCTGGCGCATGGGGACAGCCTGCTCCTGTGCCTTTAAGATTTCCTTCTTGAAGAATGTCCAGCCTTCCTGGACTCCTTTGTCCCTCAGGACTGCCTCCCTAGACTCTCTCAACCAGGCTCCTGAACAGGCCAAAGTCTCCCTCCGTAAGTCCAAGGTAGCAGTTCTGCTGACCCCCCCTCCTTACTTCTCCAAGTATTGGAAACACTAGCATTTCATGATCGCTATGCCCAAGATGGCCTCCAAGCATTACATCACCTGCAAGTCCTTCTCTGTTCACAAACAAGAGGTCCATTGGGGCACCTTCCCTAGCTGGCTCCCTCACCAGCTGTGTCAGGAATTTATCTTGCACGCACTCCAGGAACCTCCGAGACTGTTTCCTCTCTGCTGTATCGTATTTCCAGCAGACATCTGGTAAGTTGAAGTCCCCCATGAGAACAAGGGCTAGTGATCGTGAGACTTCTCCCAGCTGCTTCTAGAATATTTCGTCTGCCTCTTCATCCTGGTTGGGTGGTCTATAACAAACTCCCACCATGATATCTGCCTTGTTGACCTTCCCTCTGATTCTTGCCCATAAACACTCAACCCTATTATCGCCATTGTCAAGTTCTAGACGATCAAAACACTCCCTAACATACAGGGCTACCCCACTGCCTCTCCTTCCTTGCCTATCCCTTCTGAAGTGTTTATAGCCATGCATTGAAGCACTCCAGTTGTGCAAGTCATCCCACCATGTTTCTGTGATGGCAACTATGTCATAGTTTTTGTGCTGCACATCTTCCAGCTCCTCCTGTTTGTTGCCCATGCTGTATGCATTGGTGTAGATGCACTTCAGTTGGGTTGTTGATCCCACCACAATTTGAGGGGAAGAAGACCTAATTCCTACGTGACCATTCTCAGGCGCTTCCGTGGTTTCTAACACATCCATAACCCTTGCATCTTTGCTGCTGCATGGCTCTCCACCCCTTACCTCCACTGAGACTGCAGACCAAAGGACCTTGCTAGCACACTGTCCCACAAGCACTGACATGCGGCCCCAGGCTTATCTCTAGTGAGCCTGGTGTTATCCCTTTCCCCCTTCCAATCTAGTTTAAAGCTCTTTCAATGAGTCCCATTAACTCCTGTGCAAAGATCCCTTTCCCCCTTTGAGACAGGTGTACCCTGTCTGTTGCCAGCAGAGGTCTGGCAGCTCCCAGAAGAAGACATTAAAAGATTAAGATGGACATTTCATATAAATACCATCAATTCAAGAGCTGGTAGTGGGACTGGATGTCTCAATGTCTCTCTTTTTTATGTTCAAAATGAAATCTTCATTTTAAATCTATATAGAGATTGCCCATCTATGAAATTATTGTGAAATCAAACTGTTTGTTAGCAGTTAGTAGTCCATTGCTGCTTACTTAAAACATATGTATTGAGTTTTTCAAAGGAAAGATTTGAAAAATCTTCATTATTCTTACGTTTATGTGATAAACCATGCTTTTCTATATTGAAATAGTTTATTTTCTAGAAATGTATGTAATTTATGTAATACCGATGTTTCTTGATAATATTATTTTAAACTTTTTTTTTTGTCAGATTGGTAACAAAATGGAAGCTGATAAATGTGTCATTTTTCATTTATTAATGTTTATTATCTCTGCAGAAGTTTTATTTTGTGATTCTTTTTAAAGAGTATTAAAAACCCCAGCAAAATCCCTGAACTGATTTTGGGTCAAAAATGTAGTGCGACAGTGAAAATATTAACTTGAAAAGAAAGAAGGGTCTATTGTAAGAATGCTTTGCATTTAGGGTACCTTTGCACAATCCATGCCCTGATGGGATTTAGGATGTAGTAAAAATTTCAGCTGCTTTAATACACTATCTTGTCTTAGCAATTCTTCACAATAGTAAGTCCTTTAGGTTAGAATTTCATTTAGTTTGGGTCACTGCACTTTTTCCCCCAAAATGGAAAGTTTCAGTTGAAAAAAATTAAACAAGTGAAATATCTATATTGTTGATTTGCAAGAAACAAACCAATTATGATCGTCAGTGGAGGTGACTATCTAAATAATATGTCAGCAAATCTTTACTAACTGTAGCAATGAAATCTCCAGTCCAGAGGCCAAGAAGTACAGAGAGACCCTATCAACTCTACATAATGCAGAGCATAAAGAACTCCTCTGAGCCCAATTTTGTGCTCCTATGGCCCTAAAACGTAAAACTGCCTCACGAATATTTTTCAGTTGAGTGCCTCTGACAATGTGTGGCTATACCATAAAGTCAGAAGAGAAATGTTTTAACAGCATCAACCTAACAGTTCATGCTGCCTACCCCAAATGTGACCTGAGAGTGCATATAAGCGTCACAAGTTTTCTGAAGTAGCATTAGAGGAGTTTGGGGGTAGGGGATGCATAAGTTATATCCACACTGTATTTCAGCCAGAGTATGTTCAGATATGTTTGCTATTTCACATGCCATTGTGCCTGAATATTATAGACCCTTCTAATAGGCCTTTTGTTCCTAGCTAACATGCTTTATACAAACCATAATACAGTCCTCAAAATACAGCTGAATTAAAAGTCATGAGATATACATACATATATTTATTATATCTTTACATATTTTTTCTTCAATGGAGACAATACATATCTACCCTACAGGAGACCGTGAACCTTCAGACGAATAACAGGCATCATCTTATTGCAGAGCGCATGAGATAGGACAGGACCAAAGCTCACTAAATGATTTTACCACGAGTCTGTAAAAGAGTTTTTGCTGTTTCAGATTGCTGGGTCCATTGAAGTTTCAGAAAGCATCACAACTCTAAATGCAGGCTGACTTTTTGTAAGAGTGTCTTTGATTCTCTTCAAGCCTCCAAACTCCATGGTACAATGAAAAAGAATAGGATAAGAAAATAATTAGAGAAAATATAAGCAGGAAAATAACCTAAAATTTTAATAATGTAATAGTAAGTAAGGTAAATCTGTAGTTATTTGGGTTAGAGCTATTTGGGTTAGAAACTTCAATGAGTCTGCATGAAAAAGCAGGGAACTGACAATATACGTACAATTCTAAGAAAATTGTGAAAATTTTGAATGCAGCTAGACAAAGTTGCATTACAAACAGGGGATTTGCTTCAGAGTTTAGGTAATTGATGTATTTTGCCTGGTGAACCTTGTTCTACCCTACTTAAAATGAAATAAATGACTTAACTGTATTTTCTAAAATGGATTCCAAGACAAAAATGTTAGCTGAGCTATGGACTGACAGAAAATTACTCTTTGCTGAAGTGCTTGTAGAGAATTTCTAAGTTCCCTTGGAGCATTCATCTTTAAGTCAAGTATTATAAAACTGAATAAATAAACACTGTCTTTAAGTGGAAGGAGGATGGGAAAGAAGTATTTGTAGTAAAAAGATTTGTACAGCCAAGGGACAAGATGGGTCAAACCAAAACTGTCAGCACTACAATAAAAGAATCCTTATATATTCTCCTAATACAGCATTAATGTCTTGCCATAGTGGTGATCTTTGTGACCTTAGCAAGATCTACTGCAATTTCTCATGAGAACTCTATGTTGACTTATAACCTTGCTGATACACACAGGAACATATAAAAGACACAGATGTGCTATCAGTTAGAAACATAAGCTTCTTTTGGATCTTTTCAAATCCCATAGTTCATTGCTAAGGAACAGGAATAAAATAAATCAATTTTGTATGACACAGAAATGTCTCAGTTATAAGAAGGAAAACATCAGAAAATGTCATGAGCGTGAATGTAAGGGGGACCTGTGGACATTATTACATAAAGCATACCATGCGTATCATCAGCTGCACTTTTGAGTGTTACATCTCCAAAGTCATGAAGTACTTTTTTAGATAAAGATGTCATGAGCCATTGCACGGACTTTGGCCTTTGAATACTCAACTGCTTGTGAAGAGTTTAACTGATTTTTCAGTATTTCCTGAATCATTCAGGAACCAGACAGATTTCATTTAAAGACCCTTTACTTTTTCTATGGTCTGTAACTGTAGTTACGTTTTAGGGGTAGACAGTGTCATCCCTACTATGAAGATAATAGTGTACATATTTACATGAATTGTGTATGAGAAGGTGCATAGAAGGCTCCTATTTAGAAAGTTTAATAGATAAGTGTTAAAAAAATGCCCAGTATGTCTTAAAGCATAATGATGTCCCTAGAGGGTGACTAAAAGCTTAAGATATTAAAATTGGCTGATTAAGAAATCATTGATGTTCCCCTCCTGTTGGCAAGATATATATAATGATTTTCATTAAGCAAAGGCATGACAATCAAACATGATGTATAACTTGCTAGTAAGACACAAAGGTATAGGCAAGTAAAAAGAAAGAACAGTCAAGGTGATGAAAGTGAAAGGCAGGTTTCTTTACCAGCCAACTTTATACTGCCAACTTTATCCTTTTCTTAAAGCAAGATCTCATAAGTAGAAGGTTTTTTCTTTTAAATTGTATGTAAATACAATCCATATTGTAGAACTATATATAAAAAAATACATTTTCAAAGGCCCTTGAAGACTTTAGCCTCTAGAAATTTAAAGTGGCTATTCTCCAAACTATTAACCATCTTCCAAATCATTTGTATAATTCACATTTTTAAAGGGGAAAAAAAAGGCCATAAAACTTTAGTATATATGACAGCACTAAAAATAAGCATAAAAAATATATGTTTTTATATGAAAAACCTATTCATTACAGAGTGACAATAAGATGCTTCAGGATTCTGAACTTGTTATGATTAATGTACTTCTTGTTTGCATCAGCTTCGTTTCATGCCTCGCTACACACCCAAGGTGTGCATTAATCAGCACTGCTGCATAGTCTGTCATATCTTGTTGCTTAAATAATGCAATCACTCATGGTGGGAGGTATCTAGAACTATACCAAATTTTCCCCTTTGAGCTTTAGAACTTCTTAAGTGGCTTTTGTAAGACATTTTATCACCATTCTAACAGTTTCACAGACACATGAACGTCTCATGTAGAAGTAGAGCAAATGAAATCTTTTTAATGTGTAGATATCCTTGTTCTCCATTTGAGGAGTTTTACTCAGCATACGATGCAGTGAGTTACAGTGAGTTCATGTGAGACTTTCAGATGCAGTAAGATGGTACTGGAATTACACGGGTTTGATAATTTAAAATAAAGTGTGATCTCTTTGTCACAACAAATCCCCCAAGGATGACAGTAACATCATCATGGATTTAATGAAAAATAGAAAATATCTGTATTTTGAAGAAAAAATATAAAAATCTGAAAAGAGAAACTGAAATCTCAAATACATTCTCTCAAATATTATTTGGGAAAAATAAGTATTTCATTTTTAATGACAGTCACAATTTTGTGCAAAAAATCATAGGAACCCAAGATTTCTTATTCCATTGATATCTTCCTTCTCTAAGGGACCATGTTGGAGTGCCAAAAGAACTGATGTTTCTCTCCAAAAAGGATATAAAATAAAAATAAAACTTTTTTTTTTGACATATGGGAAGCAGGGTTTTTTTATCAAAACACAGAAATATATTGGTAAAAGCAAGGGAAAAAATAGAATAGTTCCAGTTGGAATAGAATAGGATAGTCCAGTTGGAAGGGACCTACAACGATCATCTAGTCCAAATGCCTGACCACTTCAGGGCCAATCAAAAGTTAAAGCATGTTATTAAGGGCATTGTCCAAATGCCTCTTAAACACTGACAGTCTTGGGGTATTGACCACCTCTCTAGGAAGCCTGTTCAAGTGTTTGACCACCCTCTCAGTAAGGAAATGCTCCCTAAGGTCCAGTCTAAACCTCCCCTGGTGCAGCTTTGAACCATTCCCACGTCCTATCACTGGATACCAGGGAGAAGAGATTGGCATTTCCCTCTGCAGTCCCCCTCCTCAGAAAGCTGTAGAAAGCAATGAGGTTAACCCTCAGCCTCCTTTTCTCCAAACTAGACAAGCCCAAAGTCCTTAGCTGCTCTTCATAGGACATACCTTCCAGCCCTGTAACCAGATTTGTTGCCCTCCTCTGGACACGTTTGAGTACCTTCACATCCTTCTCAAATTGTGGGGCCCAGAACTGCACACAGTACTCAAGGTGAGGCCGCACCAACACTAAATGCAGCAGGACAGTCATCTCTTTTGACTGGATAAATCTAGAATTTAATGCTTATTCTAAGTTAAAAATTTGAACAGTGTTTTATCTCTGTGAATGCCAGCAGAGAGGAATACTAGTATCTAGATTTATGTTACTGGTTTAGGAAAAAATCTGTTTATCTTAAGCATATAAAAGCTGAAAAAAAGATGGCACACAACTTTTAAGAAGACCATTTATGTAATGATTTCTGTTTCCAGACTTTTATAAAATATGTAACGATGTGTCTGTGGAAATTGCAAACCTCAGTTTGAGGGGTAATATAAGATAAAATAATATAAGATAAAAACTGTTAACTGTAATGCAGGTTAAAACTCCCCCACCAAACCCTGCATGAGAACAACAAAACTCAGTATTTAAGACTAAAATTCATACTTTTTTTTTCCCTTTTTTTTTTTTTTCTTTTGCCGAGTCCAGACACAAGAATTCTTAATTCACTTGGAGTGGATCTCAGGAAGGTCTTGGTTTGTATGAAATGGGAAAGTAGGCAGGAGTCAACATTCTTCAGAACCATCACTTCAACAAGAATCAGAACAATTAAGCAAAAGAAAAAGGAGGATAGCAATTTCCCAACCATAAACTAAAACAGTGAAAAACAAGAGATTTTTAAAGTGGAGAATGATTAACTGCAGTTGTGCTCTACTTAGATTTAGAGGCAGTACTCCACATTCATTACCTAGTTCCCAATACTGAACTGAGATTAAGAAATTGGACATATGCTTCACACCAAGGCTATGTAATAAATTCCTAGAGCCTGCATGTTTTTGTCACTGGGAGGTAACTTAGAAATTTGCATATTGAAAAATGTATTACTACAGTTTTAATACAAAACCAGTATCTTTGCTATTTTATATACCAAAACACAAAACCCCACACTTGCCAACTTCAGATGGTTGAACTCCAGATGGGCCATTACCACTTTATACTCAGAAGATCTTTCCACAAAGACAATCTCATAGTAATATGTTCTATTGCTTGGCTGTGGTTTATAGACAAGGAACTGAAGCTGAAAAAAGATTTGAGCCCAAATTCTGCTTGTATTATGCTCCGTACCACCAGTTTCTTCTGACCTCAGTAAAATAAGTAAATCAGGGAACAATTATAATGTATGATTTGCTCAAGATCCCTTGAAAATCTGGTGAGATTTGAAACACACCTTATTACCAGCCTTCTAAATGAATTCTAAGCTTAAAGATTGCCAAGCAGGATTTTAGTATCTTGTCTTTTCCTAAGTTGATATAAATTCCATTGTTAAACTGTTTTAATGAAATTAATCCTGTTAAAATCTGTTTCTTGAGATTAAGCTGTTAAAATAAATAAATATTTTATATATTAACAGATATGTTAGCATGCTTAAGGTTTAGATGGATATTTCTCCAGTCTTTTGTACAAAATTTATCTGAACATGAATAGATTAAAAAAACTGGGAAATCTACATAAAATAAAGAACCCTAAAAAATTCTATTCTCAATTAAAATTTATTTGTTTAGTATTCAGATTCCAGAAAGCATTTGTATATCATTATGATAGGATGAGATTTGTGTGCATAGCATGCAAATAATTTTCTTAACATATGGACCATGACAGATATGTAGCATGTAATTTCTTTAAAGAAAAAGAAAATACATGAGAATAGTTTACATGGTAAAGCACACCAAACAGAGTGCATTTTGAGTAAGTAAAAGCTTACTTTGTGAATGGTCAAGAGACTCAAAATAGCCTATTCAAAGCAATTTGTTGAATATTTATGATCAAAAAATACATTTGCAAGACGAACAATTTATGCACAAAGTGTTCACAGATTATTCAACCAGTTTGAATAGCACCCTCTTTAAGGAACCTCTTTATCCTTTAGGATATGGTTTTTTCCTCAATTAGTGGGAACTCTGAGTCATGGGGTGTTTATAGCACCTGTACTCCCATCAAATATGAAATTCTTTACTTGGGTTGCTAAGGCAGAGAAAATAAAAGGCATGACAGTTCAAACCTGTGTCTTTATTGTGGGTGGATATAAACACAGCAAAATGACAAAAAGGTAGGATATACAGTAGAGAATAACATAGGTTTGTGACTAACAGAATACATTTTTACAGAATTGTTTAAGAAAAGCTTTATTTCATATTCTTGGCTTGTTTTTTTTTTCCAGAGTAAAAATAAAAAATTATAGATTTATTTGCAGAAACAGATACAAGTATAACAGTCACCAGAGAAAGTGCATGAGAGAGATTTTCTATGGTCCATAGGTGAGGTCATCTGTCTGAGGTCCAAACTCCCAAGGTAACAAAGGGAAGAAACACTCATTTAAAAAAAAAAAAAAAAAAAAGGCCTTAGTTAAGGTGTGCTGGATTATACCAAAGCTGTACAAACCAGTTTGTGTCTACCTCTTTCCTCTCAGCTCACTATAACAAGCAATATTAATGTTTGATTTCTTTAATTACAAAAATCTATATAGACTATAACTGCTGAAAGTAGGGAATGCTAACATTTGATACAGCTCCCTTGCACATAAGCATTATAATACACGATGTTTATGCTCTCTTTAAGCCAAAGCACTCATGACTTATTCAGCATGCTGGAAGAATGGGCTCAGGGTAAAGAAGTAAAGATGCATCATAAATGGTGTTAGTGGAAGGAAAAATACTTCATTTTCTCTAGATATTGGGAGTTACATTGAGAACAAAGCAGAACTGAAGAAGCAAAAGTTTAAATCTCCTGGTTTAAGTGAAAACCACAAAAAATAAAATAATAATAAAAAAAATCAATCCAATTCCTGCCTCAGCTATGGGTTTTCTATTATATTCTTATGAAGCTACATGACAAGCCTCATCACTAGTTTTTTGCAATGATTTAATGCTCATTTTTTGGTGTCTTACACAAGCCCAAAGCGTAATATACATAGTGGTAAGCACCCACACCTGTAACTGGTGTAAATGGGAGAGCAGGTACCTAGTGAAGGTAACAGCCCATATTATTGTATGGCTGGATGTCAGCAGGTCTAAGATGTTTTGCACAACCAGGACCACAGAAGAAATTATTGGTTCAGGATTGTCCTTATTTGTGAAATGCTGTCCTACATCAGAGAAGGCAACCATAACTGACATGGCAGGGCTACCATAGTTTGAAATTCCAGGAAGCAGAATAACTACCTATATTGTACAGTATTTCAAAGAATATCGGTAAAGACAGTAGAATCGCCTTGAAAAGATCTAGGAAAAAGATGTCTCAGTTCTGGGTTGCTACCTACTCATTACACCGAAGTTATCATGGGTCCTATGGGGTTCAGGAAATGACAGGCTATCATAAAACACTTTCAGAAGTATTGGGAGATGTTGCCTGGGTAACTTAAATTCTAGCATCCCCTAATTAAAGTGCTTAACTTACTTTCTTAAGAGATTCTTTTTTAAGAATCTTGTTGGCATAATCATCTACCTCATTAAACTGGTTCCATGCCACTGTGACTGAACTCTTGTCAACGGAGTCAAAGCAAAGCAAAACTGGTGCAGTGAGGTGAAGAATCAGGAGTAACATGAATAAAACAGTCAAGTTGAACTTTCACCTTGTCAGATTTTTTTTTGGTTAATATTTATATAATTATGCTTACCTAGGTACACAAGTGGGAATTAAGATTGGAAAGGAATGGTCTGAAACCGCTTGGGTTTTCTTTGGATTTTTTTTTTCGTGCAGGGGGTTGTTTAGGTTTTTTTCCCTCTTTAAAATAACTTGCCAACTTCTGGAACTCAGTATATAAAAGTAATGCATCTAAGCAGCACAGTGCCCAGTGAGTACTTCAAAATGGGACTTACTCCTAACAATATGATGATTAGGAAGTTGCATCAGGTATTTCCTATGCAGTGCCAGGAAAAGGCTGAAATTTTGGTCTCCTCAAGATCTCACGGCTGAATAAAATTAAGAGGATATCTATTATTGAGTAGTATTTATCATCTTGAACAAATTAACTTCTGAAGTTAGGAGTGCATATTATCCCTTACTTAAAAAATCAAGGAGTCAGTACTTGAAAACATAGCATATTTCCCTTTGTTTCTCCAAACAGATCAGTTAACACATTGAAAACTAAAGGACCAAACTCCATGTTTTCACAGCTGTTACCAGTTTCCACCTGCCTAAGCATCAGACCTGCAGTACTCTGAAGCAGGCTATCCAGGTCCACATGTTGGAGCTCTT
Organism: Theristicus caerulescens; assembly: GCA_020745775.1. Classification (NCBI taxonomy): domain Eukaryota; kingdom Metazoa; phylum Chordata; class Aves; order Pelecaniformes; family Threskiornithidae; genus Theristicus; species Theristicus caerulescens. Next base: position 14,966,884 of record CM036561.1, read on the forward strand.
CCTTTTTCCTGGAAATATTTCAATATGCTTTGGGTCAGAAAAGGAGTGAGTGTAGCTGCAGATATACTAAATGTGCTCAGGCTGTTGCTTGCACTGAGGTCAAATGGCATAGAAAGACCTGCATATATAACCTACAGCGCTCATCCTTGAAAGGGGAACAGCTTCATGAAGACAGTCGTCTGGAAATGGTTCCTTCTCCATCATAACTCTCATACTGTACTCAGGAATTGTTTAGGAAAGTACTTGTTGGCCTGGACCAAGACAGCACCAGGCACATTTTGAACAATTTAATATTATAATTAATCAGATTCCAGTACCTATCAAGTTCCCTTGATGACTTTTTTTGACAAGTATAACTGTAACATCTGTATTCGTATACTACAGTTTGTAGGTTTGGATACATACAAGAAGGTGAAGAAGATGTTAACACCAGCAAATATTTCAAACAGCTATATTATAGTATGTATTGTAAATATATAATCTTACATTATCACTTCCAACAAATCAGACATCTGAACACTTTATTGTAAGGAGAAAAGTCACAGTAGGAGGAAGAGAGATGCCGTCTGGACATATGACCACATGTAGTACTGGTTAAGCACAACCCATAAAATGTTACTGTACGGAGCATAGTCCTTTTTGTTGTTTTCCTCCTTCATTTTTTTGCAGGGTGATGAAATTGCCTAAACCTCTTAGACACTACAATAAGGCAGCCAGGTAAATGTCATTTCTTTATTCTCTTAAAGAGAACCCCTCTCAAGGGTGTTACAGGACACAATAGTCTATATTGAATGAATGAATACCATCAGGATTTAGACAGTTATACACAGGAACAGGAGACAGAACTGAGGCAGAGAGGTCATGATTCTAGGGCAAAACAATATCATCTTTTTGTGAAACTAGCTTATGATGACAAAACCACACATGGACATTTATCAACAATACAGCAAAGCACATGGATGTATGCTTGGACTTGTTTATGGCTTCCATTTATCAAAACACTTAAAAACTAGAAAAGGAGACAGGATCCTCGCCTTGAAGTGTTTTCAGTTTATCTTGTATACATTAAATGTATCTTAATTTAATATAACCTCCACATGACTAGCACAAATTCTTACTTTAGATTTTGTAATCTCAGTTGGAAAGATACCCCAGATCTATTAAGATAACCGTATCTTTTAACCTTTCTACAATTATGTAGGTGGTTCAAAGATGACAACTCTATGACACCTAAATCCATTTACTGGATTTATACAATACTTCAAACTCCTTTGCATAATAGGAGAAAATTTGGAAGATGGAAAATCTTGTAATTTTAATATAAAAAATTTCAAGCTTGAAGATCTACTAAAAAACTCAAGAGTGACACACTGCCATCAGTGTGTGAAAGATTCTGGGAAGACAAAATGCAAAGAAGGAATTAATCAAAATGTACAAAAGAAAAATGATACTTAAACTCTATTGTTGTTCTTCTAGTAAAGATAAAAAGTGTAAGATGAAAATAGACATGGAAGAAAAGAAGAAAAGAAATGTACAGAATAATTGGGCTACATCTGATAACCTGAATCAGTGCAAAGTGCATTTGCATCAGTAAAAGACATGCATAACACAAATGCTACTAAAAATAAAAGCTAATTTTATGATCATTTTATTCCCATGTCCTTAAGCTAGTTCATGTTCAAAAACAAAAGAAAGAGAACTAATGCAGGCATATACAGGTGCTTTCATGATCCTAACTATTATCATAACTGCATTCCTGTCAGAAGTTATTGGTAAGCAAGCTAATCCTTACGTATTTTTATTTTTTCCTTCACTGGTTTACTGTATTACTCCCATACTGCATTACTCCCACAGTTTCTTCCTCACACTTACTGAAGTTCCTATGAAATAGTCATTATTGATTGCTTTCTTTTCATTGCATGGGTGGGTAGATGTGATAGTATTCCTGAACTGCTGTGTTAAACATGGTCTGTCTCATTTGGACATGTACTAGACAGAAAGCCTGTAAAAGCATAGCGTGGCTTTCATCAAAGCTGCCTGCAAAACTAAATCAAAAGACTGTGTTTCAAAAATGCTTGGGAAGGGGGAAGAGGGCAGCGAGAGAGAATCATAGAATCATAGAATCGTTAAGGTTGGAAAAGACCCTTAAAATCATCAAGTCCAACCGTTAACCTAGCACTGTCAAGTCCACCACTAAACCATGTCCTCAAGCACCACATCTACATGTCTTTTAAATACCTCCAGGGATGGAGACTCAACCACTTCCCTGGGCAGCCTGTTCCAGTGCCTAACTACCCTTTCGGTGAAGAAGTTTTTCCTAATATCCAATCTAAACCTCCCCTGGTGCAGCTTGAGGCCGTTTCCTCTTGTCCTATCGCTTGTTACTTAGCAGAAGAGACCAACACCCACTTCGCTACAACCTCCTTTCAGGTAGCTGTAGAGAACGATAAGGTCTCCCCTCAGCCTCCTCTTCTCCAAACTAAACAACCCCAGCTCCCTCAGCTGCTCTTCATAAGACTTGTGCTCTAGACCCTTCACCAACTTTGTTGCCCCTCTGTGGAAATGCTCTAGTACCTCAATGTCCTTCTTGAAGTGAGGGACCCAAAACTGAACACAGTACATGAGGTGCGGCCTCCCCAGTGGCCTCACCCCACGCATACAGGGGCACTATCACCTCCCTGGTCCTGCTCGCCACACTATTCCTGATACAAGCCAGGATGCCATTGGCCCTCTTGGACATCTGGGCACACTGCTGGCTCATATTCAGACAGCTCTCAACCAACACCCCCAGGTCCTTTTCAGCCAGGCTGCTTTCCAGCCACTTTTCCCCAGGCCTGTAGCGTTGCATGGGGTTCTTGTGACCCAAGTGCAGGACCCAGCACTAAGACTTGTTGAACCTCATCCAATTGGCCCTGGCCCATCGATCCAGTCTGTCCAGGTCCCTCTGCAGAGCCTTCCTACCCTCCAGCAGATCAACACTTCCACCCAATTTGGTGTCATCTACAAACTTACTGAGGGTGCACTCAATCCCCTCATCCAGATCATCAATGAAGATATTGAACAGTACTGGCCCCAATACTGAGCCCTGGGGAACACCACTTGTGATCAGCTGCCAACTGGACTTGGCTCCATTCACCACCACTCTCTGGGCTTGGCCATCCAGCCAGTTTTAAACCCAGCACAGAGTGCACTTGTCCAAGCCGTAAGCAGTCAGTTTCTTCAGGAGAATGTTGTGGGAGACGGTGTCAAAGGCCTTACTAAAATCCAGGTAGACAACATCCACAGCCTTCCCCTCATCCACTAAGTGGGTCACCTTGTCATAGAAGGAGACCAGGTTAGTGAAGCAGGACTTGCCTTTCATAAACCCATGCTGGCTGAGCCTGATCCCCCGGTTGTCCCGCATGTGCTGCGTAATGGCACTCAGGATGATCTGCTCCATGACCTTCCCTGGCACCGAGGTCAGGCTTACAGGCCTGTAGTTCCCTGGGTCCTCCTTCCATCCCTTATTGTAGATGGGTGTCACATTTGCTAAGTTCCAGTCAACTGGGACCTCCCTGTTTGACCAGGACTGCTGATAAATGATGGAAAGTGGCTTGGCAAGCTCCTCTGCCAGCTCCCTCAATATCCTTGGGTGGATCCCGTCTGGCCCCATAGACTTGTGCGCATTCAGGTGGAGGAGCAGGACTGCCACCTCACCTCAGGAGAGGAGGACTGCCACCTCTTTGACAACTGGGACTTCATTCTGCATTCTATCTCTGTGTCCCAACTTAGGGCCCTGAAAACCCTGAGGATGACCTGTCAGGAGACACAGACCATGAAAAGAAAGAGTTGTCTTAACACCCAGTTTAAGAACTTATTTCACCTGGTGAATGTTCTAAAATGCCTGGTCTTTGTGGGTAATTTTTCCCTTCCCAATGACAGATATAATGCTGACAAGGTCATAAGAGATGGAAATGCAGGTGCTGTGTGCTCCCCAGCTAAAGCTTACTGCAACAAGGAGTCCTTGGTATTTTGCAATCAGAGGCTGCCAAGAAAACATAAAACATTCTGAGTCTCTGACTAGAGGTCACTGGTTATTACCTACGTTTCAGGGAAGTATCTTCATGGCAGCATCTGAAATGGGGTGTGGCAACAAGATGAGAATCCCTTTCCTCCCAGCCCTGCCCCAGATGTGCTAACACACCTATTAGAGCACCAAAACCAGCATGTGATTAATTCTAAGCTGCACCAGACCAGAGTCTTATCTTGATTAAGCCACTATAAATCTAGAATAACTCTACATGTGGCTTTCCACATGTAATCCTTGATTCTCAGCTCATGACAGCAGTGTCAAATTAGGAATATATATTTTTTTTAAATCACTGCAACATGATAGAATCACCCAGAATGTGGAGCTTGTCACAGGCACTCTCTTTGCTTAAGCCCCCTGAATCACTTGACCTGGTGTGATGGTGGCACTCAACCCTTTGACCAAGCTGGCGGTAGTTTGGTGCAGGCTCCGGAAGAGGTAAAGGCCTGAGCGGTAGCCGGGCTGTGAACTCCTCTAGTTTCAATCTGCTCTCTGAAAACCCACAAAGGAGCAGAGTGTCCCACTGAGCATCAATGCATATGAGCTTGGAACACCGATCATGCAATTAACACATGAATAGCGGGTGGCTTTTCCCAGACACATTTATCAAGTGACAAAGAAAGTTATGGGTACAAGGAGTTTCATGCATACCTTTTCCATCGCATGTAATTTGACTACAAGGCAACCACTTTATCCTACAAATATGACAGCCTAAGTGAAATCTTTTTTTGATCTCTCCCTGCTAGGCAGTGTGGCTGCATGGTGGTGATCTCCCCTTGAGCTGGAACACCTCTCAAGGTTGCTCCTTGAGGCAGAGACACGTTTTACCAACAACAGATCTTTGGTAAGCAACAGATATCACGCATAACTTTGTAATATGGTAACTTTGATTTTGTCTTGGTAACTTTGCATGCTAAATTGATGATAATGAAACATTATCTGAATTTTGCATGAATAATCCTTTAGATACAAACCGTTGTCCAAGTCTGAGACTAGGACTGGATCTAGCTGCACCTAGACGCCTCTCTGATGAAGGAATTTAGAAAGCAAGGGGGTCCTTTCTGAACCTCATGACTCAACAGGAGGGCCTTCCTTACCCTGTTAGATATTCTCTGTTGACCAAGTCTAAGAGTGGACTTAGTCTCACCTAAGCTCCTGTTAGGAGTTTAGAAAGCAAAGGGGTCCACTCTGAACCTCCTGACTCAACAGGAGGGTCTCCCTTGTTCTTTGCATTTTTGGTCTCTCTGTGAATCATTCTAACTCAATGTAACTTAATTTTCCTTTGTATGATTCTTCCATGCAGTAATTAATGGAGTGAACCTTGCCATCGAAATTTGTTAAGTCACAGTTTTTATTAAAACTACTTTTGCTGATACTTTTGTTAGTGATTCCTTAAGCACTTTAGATAACCAATTCATGACACCTGATACTTCTGGAAAACATATTCCAGGAGATTATGCAAATTTCAAATCAATAAATTGTTGTGTGAACAATAGAATTAACAACTTGATTTCTTAGAAACTTATTTTCTAGACCTTCCTCTGAAATACACCAAGCTCTGTTCCTTTTTCTTTGTTTCTTTTCCCTGATTGTTCTCTAGTTTGCACCAAATACCATATTTCATACCAAAACCCAGCTCTCTGTAATGTACTCTGAGTACTGGCAGAATGAGAGCCAGCACACACTCTACCAGTCTCCAAGCTCTATGTGTGTTGCTGGACAGCCAGCAGATCAAGCAGAAAATATAACTATCAAGTCCACTTTACAGCCTTCTTTCACCAGGAGAGAGAATTTCTTCTCTAACTAGTGATTTTTATTAAGATGTTGGAAGTTCAGACTTTTAAAACCTCTAGCCTTCAGCTATACTTGTTGAAACTCAAGGCTTTTATACATTATTCGAGGTAACTGGCAGAGAACAGTCATTTCTGTCTTCCCTGAGTTTGTTCCTGGCTTAGGAAGCCGTAATAAAAGCAGAGTTGAGGAGATTCTTTCTGTGTGAGAGTGCACGCTAATTCATTAGTAACTTTTTCTCTTCCAGGACCTATATAACATCTTGCCAATTCATTAAAAAAAAGTGTGAAATAGAACTTCTAGTAGTCCACTTCTTGCTGCTACAGCATGATCCTATGGGCCCACACCATTTATCACCTTCCCGTACCTTAAAAGTGGAAAAAGTGTGTATAGGCAAATGTCCCTTCTTTTTCCTGGACTTATTAACAGCTTACAAAGAATATGAAAATACATTCAACGAAAAATACAGATCTGTCCAGCAATGCCTCAAAATGAAATCAGGATAAAGAATAAAGCCAGTATAAAGTTTAAAATCAGTAAAGTGCTGAAGTTTTCCCCTAACAGGCAAATTTTCAGACATTCATTTCCTCATTACCTTCTATTTCTCTCAGTTTTAGATACCTAAACTTTCTGTCTATAAAGGAGAAAAAATTTATGAAAAAATTTCTATCATGGTCCCCCATGCAAAGCTGTAAAACTTTCCAATTTCCTCTCTGCTTTGGAAATCTGTGGCATTGCTTCTTCAGTGGCCTCCTTTCAATTTGCTGAACCACTTCTTAAAGACAACATCACATTTGCTGTGAATGGCATCCTCTTATTTACAATTGTGGCTAGTCACTCAGCCTGGCCCAGTCAAAGGAGATTGGAGGTTTATCACTTAATACTTTTTGATTGCCAGAGGTTAAGGTTAAAAAAAAAATCTTCACAAGGGAGACATAAACCCCCTTCAAAACAAAATAGTGAGGTAGGTTACTGTCTTATGGTCTTCTCACAAATCTGAAAATTAACTGACTTCAAAAGGCTTTACTCTAATTCTCACTTACTCATTTACATAAAAGTCTAAGTGAGAATTAAGCCCTTTTATGTCAGTAGCCATGGGTGATTTTGCCCTCTTAGGTTTTCTAAGCATTCAACTCTGGAGAACTTAAAAATACCAGAGAAAAAAATCCTAACAAACATACACAGACAGTAAGTGAAAGGAAGCAAACAAGAGCAAAAAATGGACTACAGATGCTTAAAGGAATGTCAATGGATTTATCTTTCTGCGTCTCTTCAGTATTCAGAAACAATCAGCTTCCCTGAGAGAGATGCATGTTTTTATATAAGAAACATAGTTACAATAGGGATCTTGTCTCATCTCATGTACAAATGTAGCTTAAGGTTATCATGTTTTATATATTTCACTTCTGAACTGTGTTGTGTTTGTAAGGCTGTCAGCTGCTTTATTATAAACAGCAAATACAATTTTTCTCATCCAAGTAGCAGCATTTATGAGAACTGAAGCCTCCATCTTGCTTGCTCACAAGTGATCTCTCATAAAAAGTTCTCTATCCATCATTCTCAAGTACAGCCAAACTTTTATTCTGTTTAAGAATACATTACTCTGCATTCCTCCTATGAATGCACACAAAAAAAGACCTTTGCTGACACTTCAGTCTGTATCATCCATGCCCAAAATATATCCTGTGCTTTGTAGAACAGACTGTGTCCCCAGGAAAATGGGAGCATGTTTATTGCTCTCTACACATTTCTTAAATCAGTGGTACAGCTCTATATACAGGATACAAAATGAAGAATGATTTAATGTGTTCTGATGTAGTGCAAGAAAAATTGTTAAAGATGAAAAAGCAAAAGCATTTTCAGATTCTACTTAGGGGATTCCCAACTTTCCCCCTCAAACAGTTTTCATTTGCTTATATTAACTGTGGAAAGTATAATTCAATCTCTTTTATTCAATAGATACAAACTTTGCCCAAAAATATGAGAAAATGCACTGAAAGGTTCTAATAAATGTTTTGATTTTAAATCAGAAACATGAATTTATACCACATCTGATTCTAGACTATAGGTCTAAATCATCCATGTACATTTCTATACTTGGTGTTCACCTAAAAACAGAAAATGGCTTTTAGATTTAGAGGTAGTAGATATCTATCTTGTATGAACTATTCTGCAGGATCTCTACCTTGAGTATAGTTTTGAATGAGTTTAAAAATGTGATTTAAAAATAAACAAACCATAGGAAGTCCCAACTGTTAAACTAAGAATGTATGCTGTGTTTCTCTTCAGCCTCTCTGACACTCAGAATGTGGCATTCTTTCCTGAAGATTATTTAGTTCATTATATTAAACATCCATAATCCACGTTTTCTCTCAACTTCTAATCAGCTCTCATCTAAATGTGTCAATTAACCAGACATAATGACTTCAGAAAGTTACAGTTAGGATTCTAACAGAGGTTATAATTACTTATTTATATATAAAGCCAGGAAAAGATTGAGGGAAAGGGGGATCAGTAGTGAGTGTCATAAAGGAGAAGTAATGCCCAGAATATAAAAAAAACTGACAGGAGTTTCAGTCAGTTGAAAGGCATTTCAAACAAAATAGAGAAAGCAATAAACATTGCTTAAATCCTGACTTCCAACCTTTTTTCTCTATTCAGTCTTGTTGTATGACTGATGATTACATACATTATAAAAGATGATGGCTTTGAACGCTTAGGCTTGGAGGAAGGTGAAAGAGGGTCACTTTGGAACTGCTTTGATACTCAGTCTAGGACAAGCAATTTAACTAATTCTTTTTTCCTGTGGTTGGTTCTTTTGTTTTGTTTTTGTTTTAAATACAGTGGTATATATTTCTATTTTAAACTTTGTACTGTTAGTGTATCCTTTTAGAAACATTATAATTTTATGCTATGCAGTATCACTGATTCCAGCTTTACGTTTTGATGCCACTGCAATTCCTCTGGCAATGATAGCTCATCTTGTTCAAACACAAATTTAATGTCTGGTCGTATGAGATATCACAGAAGTGTTTTGTTTACAAAATCCATAGACAACAGTACTTTCTTCCCTATGTTTTGTAGGATAAAGTGAAAACTTCTTAGCATTGGTGCATTTGAGTCTTGGCCTGTCTGATTCTCCTATTAAATAATATTATATTTTAGGAAAGGGGGCACAAACAACTAATCCAGGTATTTCTGAAAGTGCACTTTAAAATTCATATAAAACATTATTAACCTGTTAAATAATAACTATTATATGATTATGAATGGTTTAAAAGAATGCATTTCATTCCTGTGTCAGTGAAACAATTCAAATGAAGAGCATAGTCTGTGTCCACTGAGTGATTTGATTATGAATTTTACATAACTTGCAGGAATGTCTTTAAGGCCTGAGATTCTGGAATAACACTGACTTTGGGTATCCCACTTTTCATTTTGGTAGTTTTCAGTTTGCATGGATATGAAGAAAAGCTTTACTAAGTAAGAAAACCAACCAACCAACCAAACAAACAGAAAATCAGAAAAAACAGAAAAAAAATCATAATTTGAGAGTTACCAAGATGCTGATTTTAATGTTGGAACAGCTTTTACAGAACTGCTAGGATCATGAGCTCATTTTTCCCTAAAGTCTCAATTTCCATTAAGCTCCTAAATTTCACTGTTCTTGAAATGAATATTGATACTGTTGTATACCATAGAACCATAGCCAATCTCTGTCAAGATGACTTGGTTTGGATTTGAAAGATATGCTCTTCTTAGGAAAGAGTGCCTCCTTCTAGGTTTGTGTTTCGTGGGTGGTTTTTTTTTTCCAATGAGGCAGGAAGGAGACACTGTTACATTGTCTCATATTCTGTATTAGACAAATTTTAAGGAAATAGAAGACTACAGATAGTATGAAAATAAAAGATGGATGGGGGATATTGAAGGTATGCAGAAGATGATGGAGTGGTATGTGAAAAATGCGAAAATATATTGAATGTACAGGAAACTGCGGGGAAGCAGAGATAAAATTGTCAGACCAATTAGAAATATGAAAGGCATAAAGGGTTGTAAAAAGTTAAGGACAGGGACAGAAAAGGGCGGTTGGGACAGCACTTTTCCCTTCTGAACAGTTAGAAGCCCACTTTTCTGTGTTTACAGAAACACAGACTTGGAGATGAACCTGAAAGCAAAAGGTGGTTGCTTCCTGAAGACTCAGAAGTTAAAAGGCTCATTTATGTTTCCATGATTTAAACCAGTCTCATTTTTTTTCAGGGAAGCAGGGAGGGAAAGCTGTCAAGTTGTTTGACTGCTTGACTTTGGCAGTATTGCCCTTTACACAGGGATGAACTGCACCCTAAACAAACTCAATATGATCTGCAATAAATTATGATTACTTTTTATGATGTATTCATTTACACTCTAGAATGCAGTGAGATTCTACTGTAAACCATGCCAGAACACACAGTTGTGTGAAAGGGAGAAAACAGCTGAAAGGAGAAAAGGGGAAAAAAAAAAAGACATATATTAATCTATGACTTTTTAAGCAAGGGAGAAAACAGGGAATTCTAATCTACTTTTAAACTGTATAATAATAAAAAGACAGTATCTCCACCTCACAAAAATTAATGTGGACATCTGAATGCACACCATCAAATTTTACTCATAGTTAGTCTTGTAAGAGACTGCATTTTCTACTTTATGGTAGACTTTTTTGGTCCGTAATATCTGGTAGTCTTTCCTCTTGTTCTTTTTTTGTTTGTTTGTTGGGGTTTTTTTGGTGACTATTGTCTTATGTTTAATCTACCTTCATCACAAAACCTATTTTATTCCTTCTTTTATCTATCTATCTATCGATCTTGGAGAGATTGGTTTAGATTTTGGATGCCATTTGGCTAAACTCAGCTTAAACCTGTCTAATTTTCAAATGTTTTCAGCAGTACATTGATCTAGAGGGCACACTTTATGAGTTGATATAATAATTTTGGTGTGGAAGGCATTGTGGAAAACAGAATTTAAAAGTATTTCAAATAATCTAGAACATTAAAGGAAGCCTGAGAAAAACTATTTCATTAAATAGATCCTCTATCCAGGAATGAGGAGATATAATATTGTTGTGGTTTAATCCCATCTGGCAACTAAGCACCACACAGCCACTCGCTCACTCCCTTCTCCCCCAGTGGGATGGGGGGAGAATCGCAAGGGTAAAGTGAGAAAGAAACTCATGGGCTGAGATAAAAACAATTTAAGAATTAAAAAGATATAATAATATTTTTTTAAAAAATGTAAGGAAAAGAGGGGGAAAAAAAGGCAAAGAGAGAGAAAAATAAAACCCAAGAAAGACAAGTCATGCAAAAGAAAACAATTGCTCACCACCAACCGACTGATGCCCAACCAGTCCTCAAGCAGTGCCCCCCCCTGCCAACCTCCCCTCCAGCTTTATTGCTGAGTGTGGCGTCATATGGTATGGAATATCCCTTTGGTCAGCTGGGGTCAGCTGTCCCAGCTGTGTCCCCTCCCAAATCCTTGTGCACCTCCAGCCTACTTGATGGCGGGGCTGTGTGAGGAGTAGAAAAGGCCTTGATGCTGTGTAAGCGCTGCTCAGCTGTAAGTAAAACATTGGTGTGTTATCAACACTATTTTCAACACAAATTGAAAACATAGCTGCATACAAGCTACTATGAAGAAATTTAACTCTATCCCAGCCAAAACCAGTACAAATGTCTTTACAATTACAATTTGAATATGATTCAGCATTTCATTGTCACACTACTGTGAGCAAAACCATCATCATATAAATGAGTTTAAATAGGAATGTCATTATTTGTAATAGGTCTTAGGTAAAGAAAAATGTAGTAAAGCAGGAGTTGTACACAATGGCAAAAATCACTAGAAGAACAGAAAACCCAACCTATGATGAAAGGCTGAAAGAAATAGTTATTTAAATGAAGGTGATAAAAGAGTCTTAAGGGACACATGAACTCAGTTTTCAGCAAAGTTAGAGCAAGGCAGAAACTGTTTTCTCTGTCCAGTGACAAATTCCAGGGGAAATGGGATGAGCTAATTGGAAAGAGACCTAATCATAAATGCGTTTTAAATACCATAAAGGCAGTGGGGAGCTCTGTGGTAGATCATCTGTGAATATGGTGGAATCTCCATCCCTGGAACTTTTCAAGAAGATGCTGGAAAAACAACAGTCAGGAACTGATTAGATACAACTGATTCTGGTTTCAGGAAAAATTTTGATATTTAACTTCTCTATGTTTTTTTTCTGTTTAATTTTCTATTATTCTATTGAAACAAATCCCAGTTCTTTTGATAACAGATTTTTCAACAGTTCTATTTTATCTGCTCCATTTTTTTCAACAGTTATAGACAGGGATATTAAATTTGGAAATTTATATTTTTAACAAAATCCATCAATAAATATTCTATACTTATACTGTAGCTTAATACTTTTTAATGTAACCTAGTAGTAATTTTCCTGAGAAATTTCAGGATATGGCTTTACTTTCCAATACAGAGTTATTCAATAACTATAGTTAAATAATAGTGAGAAAATAAGATTCTTCCTTGTACAATGAAGTCATAGGGTAAAGGTTTATTTCCCTCTTTTAAACTAGTGCTTTATGAAGAAGGTGAAACACAGGAGGTAAGATAACAGGGTAATTGACTTCTAAGAGATTCTTTTTTAAACTTTATTATTAAATAAAGTGCAAGAACATACACTTAATGCACTGTTTGTTTGCATAAGTGGCCTTTAAGCTTATAAAGTGTATATTTTATTTTATGGGTTTTTTAGGATCTAATATTTAAAATCAGTTTGTGTTCTGTTGTGAGCACAAGAATATTCATTTTGCTCATCATAACAGAAAGCAAGATAATACTCTCTTCTGCAAAAAGGATGGAATGGGTTTCCATTATATCATAAATTTTCCTATTGATTATCATCACATGTAATGCTGTTATGCTGGTAAATTAAAACTTGGCCAAATTCTGCTCCATGACAGCAGCATGGTTGGTTTTAATATGCTGTGGATCATATTTATTATTGGCAAAGAGCAGAATATGTCATATAGTATACGAAAGACAAAGAACTTTGTAAAACCGCCCTTTTTATTCTTAAACTGAAACTGAAAGTGAATGTGCACAGCTATTACAAAAGTCGTGAAGCTTTTAATACTCGATTTCTTGCTTTTTTGGACTTTATGCATTAAAGTCTCTTTAGTATCATGTTTCAGATAGAACTGTATAGATCAACTGAAAAAACTGACATAGGAAGTGCCAGTAATAGCTTCAAAATAAGCTGCAGTGATTTGAAAATATCTTCTGTCTTAAACAAGTTTCAGAAGACTGAGCAAACTATTTCTTGGCTTCTATAATAATATAAGTGATGCTAACTATTGTAGATAAATTTGTTTTGAGTAAGATTTTACAGATTTATTAATCTACTTTTAGGGCCTCTTTGTAGAGAGCTTATTGTAGATTTGGGTAAATCTAGATTACTCCATCATGACTTATGAGTATCTGAAGAGGACACATGTTAGATTTCACAAATTTTAGAGTTAAAAGTGGGTATCATTCATTTATTTTTCAGTGTACTGGGGAAATTCTAACCTTCAGTCTTTAAATTTTGCTTGTCTTTTTACTTCCTGGCAAGCATTTACACGTGAGGAATGGCAATCATTCCTTTATATTGAATGGAAAAGTAAATAAATAAAATCTACTTAATAACCACTTCTTGCTATTGACCAGCCTTTCACTTTTCCTTCTCATTAGATGAAAACAACTTAAAACACATAGGTGCTTTAGGTAATCCCTAGCCATGCAGAGACAGAGGCACTTACAAGGGAAATTCAGTTTTCAGGTAGACTAAATTGTGTCCGTATGGATCTGTCCATCTCTGTCCATGGTTTAAAAAAAGGCTCATGTAGCTATCTTATGCCGTTTCATAAAGTGCCTATTTATAGGTAGTTTAAAACCAGGACCTACCAACCATAAAGTTAAATAAGCTAGAAAAATTTCAGACAACAAACCAAATTATAAGAAATTAGAGAACCTGTTCCTTGAAAACAGATAAATATGCCCTTGAGCAAATGGTAAATATGGGCTTGGGAACAGTAAGAATTTTACAGTATTTGAAAGGAGTATACCAACTGAGGAAGAAAATTATTAAGCCTAAAGACCATGTAATCAAGAAAGAGGACATTTAATGTTCAGGTTTAAGACAAAAAAGAGGGAGTTCCCTGTATGAGATGTATTGGGTTGTAAAATAGTTTCTCCAGGAAAGCACTAGAAGACTTATAGGTTGTTTTGGAGGGTTTTTTTGGGGGGAGGAGGGAAACACAAAACAACAAACCAACCCTAAAACTCTGAAAAGCTTACACCAGAGCAGGGAGAAAGAATCATCAGGTTAATTTCTAGCCTTTCTTTTCTTTTCAGAAGACAATTAATTGTAATATTCTTTCTGTTCAATTTTCAGTTAATTTTTGGCGATATCAATGAAATGATCACCTTTTATTAACAGAAACTGTATGTTTGTGAAAACTGCAAAATAGTTATCAGTGAATTTTGTCTTTCATCTCAGATAAGGTGTAATTTGTGTGATAGCATTAAGTTTCTCTCCAATCAAAGGATTTAACACACAAAATTTTAATCATAGGGTTATTTACTGTAAGCATATTTGATAACTTCTGCTGAAACTTATTATAAGGACACTATATGTATTTCTTCCAGCTTCCAAATTCAATGTCAGTCTAGTTTGTAGGACTATATTTCAGTCAAAAATTTACCATTAGCCAAATTACCACTTTAAAGTGGTCAGTTAAAGGAAAGAAAAAGAGTCTTTTCTTAAAAAAAGGCTCTTAAGGGCCAAAGCCCAGCTGGAATTTAAACTGGTTACTGACATAAAAGACAATAAAAAATGTTTCTACAAATACATTAGCAAGGAAAGGAGAGCTAAGGAGCATCTCCATCCTTTATTGGATATGGGGGGAAACATAGTGACGAAGAATGAGGAAAAGGCTGAGGCTTAATGGCTTCTTTGCCTCAGTTCTAATAGTCAGACCAGTTGTTCTCGGGGTACCCAGCCCCCTGTGCTGGCAGACAGGGATGGGGAGCAGAATGAAGCCCCCATAATCCAAGGGGAAATGGTTAGTGACCTGCTACACCACGTAGACACACACAAGTCTATGGGACTGGATGGGATCCACCCAAGGGTAGTGAGGGAGATGGCGGAAGTGCTCACCAAGCCACTTTCCATCATTTATCAGCAGTCTTGGCTAACCAGGGAGGTCCCAGTTGACCGGAACTTAGCAAATGTGACACCCATCTACAAGAAGAGATGGAAGGAGGATCCATGGAACTACAGGCCTGTCAGTCTGCCCTCGGTGCTGGGGAAGGTTATGGAAAAGAGCATCTTGAGTGCCATCACATGGCACGTACAGGACAACCAGGGGATCAGGCCCAGTCAGTTTTATGGGTTTATGAAAGGCAAGTCCTGCTTCACTAACCTGATCTTCTTCTATGACAAGGTGACCTGCTTAGTGGATGAGGGAAAGGCTGTGGATGTTGTCTACCTGGACTTTAGTAAGGCCTTTGACACCGTCTCCCACAGCATTCTCCTGGAGAAACTGGTTGCACATGGCTTGGATGAGTGTACTCTTCTCTGGGTAAAAAACTGTCTGGATGGCCAGGCCCAAAGAGTTGTGGTGAATGCAGTTAAATCCAGTTCACAGCCAGTCACAAGTGGTGTTCCCCAGGGCTCACTGTTGGGGCCAGAACTGTTTAATATCTTTATCGATGATCTGGATGAGGGTATGTTTGCAGATGACACCAAGTTGGGCAGAGTGTTGATCTGCTGGAGGGTAGGAAGGCTCTACAGAGGGATCTGGACAGATTGGATCGATGGGCCGGGGCCAATTGGATGAGGTTCAACAAGTCTTAGTGCTGGGTCCTGCACTTGGGTCACAAGAACCCCATGCAACGCTACAGGCTTGGGGAGGATTGTCTGGAAAGCTGCCTGGTGGGAAAGGACCTGGGGGTGTTGGTTGAGAGCTGTCTGAATATGAGCCAGCAGTGTGCCCAGGTGGCCAAGAAGGCCAATGGCATCCTGGCTTGTATCAGGAATAGTGTGGCCAGCAGGACCAGGGAGGTGATAGTGCCCCTGTACTTGGCAGTGGTGAGGCCTCACCTCAAATACTGTGTTGAGTTTTGGGCCCCTCAATTCAAGAAGGACATTGAGGTGCTGGAGCATGGTCCAAAGAAGGACAATGAAGCTGGTGAAGGGTCTAGAGCACAAGTCTTATGAAGAGCAGCTGAGGGAGCTGGGGTTGTTTAGTTTGGAGAAGAGGAGGCTGAGGGGAAATCTTATCGCTCTCTACAACTGCCTGAAAGGAGGTTGTAGAGAAGTGGGTGTTGGTCTCTTCTGTCAAGTAACAAGTGATAGGACCAGAGGAAATGACTTCAAGTTGCACCAGGGGAGGTTTAGGCTGGATATTAGGAAAAACTTCTTCACCGAAAGAGTAGTCAGGCACTGGAACAGGCTGCCCAGGGAAGTGGTTGAGTCTCCATCCCTGGAGGTATTTAAAAGACATGTAGATGTGGTGCTTAGGGATATGGTTTAGCGGTGCACTTGACAGCGCTAGGTTAATGGTTGGACTTGGTGATCTTAAAGGTCTTTTCCAACCTAAATGATTTTATGATTCTATGATTCTACGATTAATCACCCAAATTTTGTTCTGATTCTTTTCTTTGGAAGAACCACATTAAATGGTAATTTATTTTTTTCCTTTGTATGTCTGCTTCTTCTCTCCACGTGTGGAGTTATTATAAAACACAGGTTATGATTTGGTTTCATTTAAGAAAGATGCACTGATTTCCAAGAAATGGTGCAAATATCATAAAGCCTGTTTTATATGCTTCAGGTTATTATGTTCATGTCATATCAAACCTTGTATTCAATTAGATCTTGATTTATGAGCTTCATTTCTTATTGCAATCCATCAGACATTTTACAGGGCAAACAACAGAACTGCTGAATATGATAAACATGTCAAAGTCAGTGAAGGATTATGATCTGGTATGAAAATTATAAGTGTTTCACATAACAACAGTACAGTTAGAACTGTTTGTCAACACTTTGTTATAAACTATCTACTCTTGGAGATTACAGTAATATTACTATGTGTACAGTTCTTCAGGGCCAAAATTGCAACTCAAAAGCTTTCCAGATTGAGCTTTCTTCTCTAGAGTTGCCTATTTCTTCTCCGCATTGTCTTTCCGCTAATGTTATAAGTAGGGATGATCTGACAACTGCCTAATGTATGTAAAATGATTCTCTTTAACAATATGTTTTTGGTAGAATATTATGTGCTTTCTACTAACACAGTCATTGCCAAAATTTGAGTAACATTGAAATACTGATAAAATATTGATCACTCCTAATTACCTCTGTCATAGCAATATTATTGCTTATACAAACAGCGGTGAGGATATCAGTCTTCATACTAGGTATGTGGTATGTCCAGGTATATGGTATATCCTGGTAACTTCCTAGTCCCCTAACATAATACAACTACAGCTAGAGACAGATTCAGCCAATTGGTTAGTAACAGATCTTTTTATAAAAGAAAAGTAAGAAAGAACAAGACCACAAAGCTGGCAAGCTGACTGTCTCTCTGCTTTCTTCCACAGCTTCCCACTGGCTAACTTGTAACTCTTCAGAGCAATGGCTGACCTTACTCTATGATGAAAAAGCCTACGGAAGAGCTCAGATCTCTTTTAACCTGCTTTGCCCTTGCAAGCCAATTTATCTGAGACCTGCCTATCAATCAGAGGTATGAGTAGGCTGAATCCACAAGAACGTTTGAGAACCATGGGGAAAAAGAAATCACAACAGAAAAGTGAAGTTCTTACCTGAAATACATTAATATATACACCAGAAAGTACTCAATTAAACAAAATAAAGAATGAAATTGCAATTCATACAAAATAGATTTTCTTTGTTCAGATTGATTTGGAACTAACAGATCATACTCTCTAAAACCTTAATCAAATATCAGAAACATTGATGATGAACTTGAATTTGCATTTGCAAAGTTAAGAGAAAATTGCGATTTTTCAAGATTAATTACTGAGAATGGAATTAAGTTGCCTAAAAGTATATTTCTAGTGCTTGTGGCTTCCAGCTGCCATTGCAGAAGGTCACAGGTCTATTATAGGTACTGTATTTCACCTGCAACACGTAGCTGCCCCAAATACCTTAGGTATCTAAGATGACATTAGACACCCATGCCTTGGCGAACAAATAATATGCACTCTTAATATGCAAATAGACAGGATTCCATAAAAAATGTGAGAAAAAGCATCCATTTCAAAAGAAGAAATGTAAATGCTACATGTGTGGGTAAGGGGAGCAGGAAAAACACATATATCAGTTAATACATTATTAAGTGGAAAGTGTAACCACTGATTATGGAAATGAAAGGAGTCAGTGAAGTAGCAATGCCAATATGACTAAAGAAATTAAGATGTGAGGTATATTAACAACAAAAACAGGCTGAGAACTGATAGAGTATTAAGCGCAGATGGGCAGATAGTAAATGGTGATGGTTGTGACCTAACATTGAAAATACACCTTTGTGCTATGTGTGGGTAAAGAAGGAAGACAGAGTCACACTGTATGGTATGAAGGGAATCAACATTACCATATGTAAAAAACCTGAATATTCTGAGGGAAGAGTTGTGATCTTTAAATGTTTTCAAATGAATTAAATTATTTGAAAATATAATATACATTAGCAAGATTGTTTGATCCACTAGCTTTAATTTTCACTCAGTCCAGGAAATCTGAGAAAATTCTGAAGAATTGGAAAACATGAAAGAAAAGTGAGAGTGGGAGTTCATAGAAATATTTAAGTATAAGAGAAATTTCTCAGTAATTATAAAGCAGTTACAAACTGTAGCATAATGATGAAACCATAATAGAATGAAGATTTTTTCAAAACATTTACATTGATAGAATTACAGGTCTGGCTGATAAATACTACTGTGTTGATGTATACTTTGGTTTCTCCAAGGTCTTTGAGTAATGTATTAGATTTTGATTAAAAAATATTACACTAATCATAATTATCACAGCATTGAGTAGCTGTAATTTAAAACTGACTTGTTAACTTCATTTCCATGTAAGCCAACAGAGAAATATCATGATAAGGGATATTTTTTGGAAATTATCTTTTAGTTTTTTTCTGCTAAGTTTTTATCTATGACCTATATGGTATGGTAACTTTCTAGTGTGTCTGGTAAATGACACTGACTGATGAAGGAAGTATTGATAAGTAAAGCTAATAAAACTTTTTTTTTTTTCCCTTTAGTACAGCTAAATGGAAGTGATTGCAAATTTTGCATTTGAGAGTAAAGAAAATGTCATATACATGTATACAAATTTTATATTGCTTAAAATCAATAATTTGGAAGAAGACACATTTCAGCATCACAGTTTGTTTCAACATAAATTCTCATTTGCTGTGCTCATGAAAAATGTAAAGTGGAACACAAGAAAGGAAAGGATCTTTTTAGTATAGAGATCATGTAAGGAGAACTGCTGCAATTCAATACCCAATTCAAGACAACAAAACAGACCATGAAATGGCAGGAACATCACTTCAAGTGGGGTCACAGTGCTTGTGAGTAGTGTGGAAAGCCTGATAGAAGCTCAGCTGCTTCCACTCAAGTTCCATATAACAATTTAGACAGATGCTTGTGATCTGTTGTATCTAAGATTTCAGATGAGATCCACATCAACTGTTGCTGGAAGACAAGCGTTACAATATAAGTCTTAAAGAGACTTTATTAAAAAAAGGCAATAGATGTTCATCAGGAATAGGTAATTAAGAAAAATGTCTGATAGTAGAGGATTTTCAGACTTGCTGGCAAAGACACAGTGAAATCCAATGACTGAAAGTTTTGGCAGTCTTGGTCTTTAAATATTAGCCACAGAGTCACTTTATATTGGGAAAAACTGGGAACTCAAATACTTGAGCATATACAGTTCATAAGAACCATAATCTACAAGTAAGAAAATATGGCTATTAAAGTATCAGTGAGTAAACACCGTTGCTGGAGCTAACTGTTGAAAGATGAGAGTTCATCAAAACTTGCAGTAATGCAGCTTCATGTGGGAAATGGGACCATATGACCCTCTATCCTTGCACACTCATTGCTTCTGGTTATCTGATGTAGGGCACTGGAGAGGACAGGATTTTAGAACATCACAGTTCTGGCAGCAGATCATGACCAAGTTCCATTTTTCATTGCTTCAGTTTGTTTTCCTCAGAGGTAAGGAAAGAATATTGCACTTCATTCAGCACCCCTATACTCACTGTTGGCTTGATATGTTCTTTGGTTTTCTTTTCTCACCTTCTTAAGCAGTATGAGATAAATGGCTGCATGCACAGTGGATCAGTACTCTGGAACATGCTAGTATAATATTCCTGATAATATTATATTTCTCCAAAATTACTTTCTCAGCTTCTTAGTGGCTCTGGTTGCATGATCTTTGCCACTTTTCCTGCCACACTCTCTACCAGGTAAGAAAGATTAGAAGGCAAGTAACCTCATTACTTCTGTACACCTACATCCAGCTAATGTAGCCACATAGCAAAAACGTGAGTGAAGAGAGATGAAATATTTTTGATCACTCTTTAGAGCTTTTCACCTTGAGGATTATTTTTGATTATCATGATGCTTAAAGATTTGTTCTAAGAGGCTCTCCTGTAAGAGGATGAAATTAACGCTATTAGCAATGCCATTTTCTTTATTAAATGAAAGATTTGACGTCTCCACAATAATACTTGACATCACTGAGCCATTAAAGAAAAATATTACAATATGAAACATTTTTTCATTTGAGGTTTATTAAGCTTTCTAACATTTTTAGTCTCCCATGCTCCATGATGTAGTCAGCCTTTCTATAAAGAACAAGCAATTCTCAAAGTGCAGTCTGTAGCCATGACACTGACATAAACCTTACTATAAGGAAAAAGTACTGATATCTTTGGGGACAATTTTAGTTAGGTGATGGTACTGACTGAGACATTTCAGTCTACTCAGAACTGCAGGTGTTTTTAACAACCAGATGAATATGTAGGACATGAATTACTGGAATACATAGTTTAATAAAATGGCAAAGATGCAGTGATTAAAATAACTACATGTATGTAGGTCTTAAGAAGCTGTGTAGTAAGGAACAGGGAATGTCCTAACATCGCTTAACAGGTTATCTTTTTAGACTGCCATTGTGTTATACCAATGTTAGTCCAGGGCTGATAAAAAAATAGTATAAGAGTATAAGAAATTTTAGCACCAAAGTATAGTCCTTAAAAATGTATACTGTAAGTGATCTGTCATTTCCTGTTAAAAGTTTTGTTGCTCAGAAATTTTAGTTATTCAGATAAGAGAAACTCTCATGTATGAGAAACAAAGAACAGAATACACATGAAATCGATAGCGAGCTTGTTAAAACTATTTAGCAAAAGACAAATTTTAAATATAAATAATCATGCATTGTAAATATAACCATATATATATATATATATAAATTGGAAGACCATTGAGACTCATTCATAGTGTCAGCTGTAATTTATAAAAAGCTCTAAGTTTGAAAACTAGTACAGTTATAACCTAAAGCTAGCCATTAATAGAATGTATCATTTGAACCTGTTGACATTATAGTACGGATTTGATGAGCAGTGGCTGTAGACTTCTAGAATTATCATTTACTTAAGTTCCAGTTTGTTACTCTGCTGAGATATTCCTTTTAGGGCACTCTATTGCACATTAATTATGCTTTTATCCAATACATCTTGAACAATAAGAAAAATTACATTTTTGTCTTTAGATAGTTTTCATTGTGTGTGAGTAGTTTTGGAAATCTTTACATTCTACATCTATTTAAAATGCTTCTAGTAGTACACAATTCTATAGCAATCTGTAATTCTCAATTTAGCAGCTCATAAGTGCTAAGCCTTTTACTACCACCTCACCTTACTCCACTAGTTGTCTTCCTCACTCCCAAGAGCAATTAATTCCTGCAGTATGTAAATACACACAAAAAAATGTTCACCATTGGACAATGTTTGCAATATCCATTTCAAATTAAAACTTTACCTTTTTTACAGACTTCATGTGCATTAGCTCTCTTCTCAGTGCTTGTTATACAGCTTATTTGCCAGTTTTCAAAAGCAAGCATACAAGCTTCCTTTCCTTAGTGTGCTTGCAGTAGGCTGCAGCAGCTCTTCCTGAAATTGTAGCTGGGATTCCTAGAAATGAGACTATGGTAGAGGATTAGGCATTTCTTGAATCATTCTAACAATGCCTTTGAATTTGGAAGTGAAATAAATATTAAAGAACTGAACCTGAAGTCAATTCAAACAAAAGGCAAAAGAAAGAACGAAAAGCAGAAAGTTGAGATGGAACAATCTTAAATTAACTATTTAATTAAAGACTATGTTTTAAATTTGTATCACTTTTTAGTACTATGTAGGTCTCTGTGGTTTGTCTCAACATGATTCCTGAGTTTTTCAAGTGTGGGTTCACAGCCAAGAAAGCTTTTTTGCATTGTTTGTCATTTACATTAAAACATGAGAAAAACATAAAGATTATGTTAAGCACTCTTATTTATAGACTGATGGATTGACATTTTTTTAAAAGCAATAAATGAATTAACTCATGTTTTCCTCTATTAAGAACATGAAAATATTAAATGTATTCAGAGATATTAATATGTA
This sequence comes from Theristicus caerulescens, assembly GCA_020745775.1. Lineage (NCBI taxonomy): Eukaryota > Metazoa > Chordata > Aves > Pelecaniformes > Threskiornithidae > Theristicus > Theristicus caerulescens. Next base: position 14,989,516 of record CM036561.1, read on the forward strand.
ACACTCATCAATATAAAATTAAATTAAAATAAGACACAGATAATCATATTATTACAATACAGTTGAAAGGCAATACAGCAGTTCAAAGTTCTGAAAAGTTCTATAAAGCAATGCAGTGAAGGTCATTCATCAGATATCGTCTCCAAGCAGAATGATGGAGTTCTGTGCACAAATAAGAGGATTTCCGTTAAATCAGAACACTGATTTAAACGTAATCTACATAAGTAATTCATGCCCATATGAATTCAACTGATATACATTCAAATTAAATATGTGTCAAATTATAATCACCTACAAATGCAGATTTGCTTCAGACTTAGGAAAGAAATTATTTAACTGTTTCCATACACATATTTCTGTATGATTGACTAGTTCCTATAACAAATTATAATTTGTGTTTGCTCTTTGTGCTTTATAATTTACTTCAGTGTAACTTCTTTACCCTACTTGATAATGCAATTATTTGAAGAAAATTCCCTATGTGGATATATATTCATTTTCTATTCCAAAACTGCTCATTTTTATGTTCTGAATTCTTACTTAGATCATTCTGTGTACCTGCTATATTCCAGGTGAACAACATGACACAGGTAAGTTTTATGATCAAGTTAAGCATTTACTTTTGTACACGCACACACACATGTATGTACATGTACGCATGTACATAATACAAATGTATTAAAGACAGGAATTTCTCAGACCTTAAGTAGCTGTGAATATTCGTGAAATTTTGAACAGAAGAATTCAGAGAGCTTACAGGTCATTCTGGATATTTATGTAACATTAGATGCATCTTTCTTTGTTTTCTAGGTCCTGTCTACATGATGTTCTTCATGAGGAGATAATGTGCCTAAAGGACATTTCCTTTAGTGTCTTAGAAAGAGCAGGGAATAGAAGAAATTCTTGCTACATAGAAGATTATTTTTGAAATAATGATTAATAGTATCCTGTTCATAACCTGTATACTGGTAGATACTTGCATATCAAGATAATAATCAAAAGCTTTAAAGCTTTCCATATGCTTTGGGCCATTTACAACAAGATTTAACAGATGCATATAATTCATGTACTTCGGAATTATTAAGAGAATGTGAAGTAGCTTAGTGGCAGAACAAAACATAATCAGTGCAACTTCTTTCAGATAATTCTCAGCCTGACCCCTGGGCATAGTGTTGAACAAAGCAGAACTGACTAAAATAAAATCAGAAGTTAAAAGTCTGAATTTTTCAGAACATGTTCCGAAGAGTTAAGGCTCTGCTGTGTGATATTTAAGTGGCACTATCACTGTCTGAAGGTCCAGGTTCAAATTAAAATCCAAACTCTTCCTGGTCAGCAATCATCTGGATCCTCACTCAATGTTCATTATTCTTGTGTGGATGCCAACCAAGGCTTATATGAAGAGAATGTGTCAAAAAAGCAAAGTGTTCTAAAATGTGATAAGGAAATTTTTGCTGCAGTTTCTACAGGATGACAGATGAAGAAAACTTACTGTTTTAAAGTACGTGAATCAAATGTTCTGTCTTCATAAACCAGGAAAAAATAATTTATTAAAAAAAAAATGATCGATTCTTCAATTTTCGTAATCACAATCAAGGGCCATTTTGTTCTTCACTGCAACTGTAATTTTGTAATTTTTTTTTTTTAAATAAATGCAATGCTGTTCTGGACAAGTCCTTCTAAGTTCTTCTTAAGCAACGCTATTATAATCAACTGGTTGGAAACAACTGCATAAAACCACAAACTGTATCTGTCAATGCATCAAAGAAAGCTGAGAAACCTTAAGAAAGGGTAGAGGTTTAAAGCCTTGCTTACAGGTGATTTTTGGGTTTTTTTAGTAACTATCTGGAAATAAAAGATTGCATATAAATAGTGGGAAGGATATTAAATAAATTACTAGGAGGATTAGAAGGATATTAGAAAGATTTTAAAAGGATATTAAATAACCCTGAACCTCTTTTGCAACCTAGAATAAATTTCTCTGAGACTTTAAGACTCTTTTGTATGGTTTTGGAATGAATGACAAAACTAAACAGTAACATTAATTGCATATGTGAAGAATCAGATTTCGTTGTCCAGGTGAGATGTTAACAACTGCCTTCAGCAAGAAAAGACGAGTCGCTGTGTAGTAACAGATATTAAAATAAGAGATCAGTGCAAGAAAGACAACTACACAGAACTTGAAATTTTAGAAGAGACGGACAATGAAACAGACATCAAATTATTTTATCAGGTGAATGACTAAACTAGCACTGAAACATTTGATATCTGTATCACCTATCTTGAACAGTAGCCTAATATAATCAAGCATCTAAATGCTACTACATAAATTGTGAGTATCTACTGTCAAAGAATAAGGAATGAAATCCCTAAATCAAGTCAAAACCAAAGCAAATTTTCTTATTTGGGAATTTAGATTCTTCTAGACAGTTCTCTGATAAAATAAAATAACATCACTTGAAATGACATTAAGTAACATTAGGAATTTCTGCATGAAACATATACTGTGTATATTTAGGTGCCACAGGGAATTATTTTTTTCATTTTTATGGCATGATAAATACAATACATGTGTCAAAGTTATTGGGGTTTTGTTTTGTCTTCTGTCAAATATTTCTTTGCAGTAAAAACACAAACAACATATTTGGTGGTATATTTGTTAATAAAAATGAATTTTTATTTTTAATAAAAATAATAACAACATGTTCAGATTAATGAACTTCATTTAACTTTGATTGGAACACTTTTTGTATGAGTTTATAAGCTAATAATCAAGTGTCTTGTTAATAATCACACAATATTAAATAAAAATGTTAAACAGCTATTCATTAAGAAATACTAATGTAGATCACAAATGACTTACTAAAATTGTTTAATTCTCTCACCATAGAGAAGTCTCAGTTATACAATTAGCAAATTAGCAATTCTTTTAAGAGACCATCAATATATTTAACATCGCACATGAAAGGTGTTGCAAGATATTGCACTGAGAAAGACTTAATAATTAACAAACTTAATAAATAAATAAATAATGCAATTGTCAGTATCTAGTCAGTGGAACTGTCAACTGCAAAGAAAATGGCTCTGTTTCATCTCTGACCTCCTGACTTTCAATCATGATCAAACACAGTTTGGATTAGTGTACTTTCCTTTTCTTCAGAGCTCAGTCATTATTTTAGAATCCTCATCTTGCCATTGTGTTATACATGTTTAATAGTTCAGGACACTTTTGAAAACTTTTGATTGAAATGCTGTGGTTAAAAGGTTGCTTAATCTCACAACAAACACTTCTGCCACAAGAAAACAAAATTTATCATGTCCCAGTTCACACGGGAAAGAGCTAGGTCCTTCAGTGGTCAGCTGTAAATGGTAATTAATTCATCTCTACTTTAGAACAATTTTCTTTATTGTCAAAAAAGAGGAATTTCCAATAATTTCTTCTTTGACTCACTGGGTCTTTATTCTATTTCTTGTTTGTGCCACAATCAATCAAAAATCAAACTTTGAGTTCCTAAAGGTAACAGGAATTCAAATTAGCCTGCAGAGACTCATGAAGTTGTTGATAATGTAAGCATGGAAGTCATCTGGAAGAATATTAAGATATCATGCATGAAGAGCCGCATAAATATGATGATCAGAGTAATAGAAAATCAGATAAACTATAGAGGGCAAGATCATGCCCTTGGGGATTAATAAGAACTTGTGCTACAAGCTTATTAATTAGAACTGACTAGTGTAAAAAGATTCTGTTTTTCCATCATCTTATGGTAGTTTATAAACTTCCAAATAATTCAGTAATGAAAAAGGTAAATGTTATCACAGAATATATAGAGTAGCATACTGGTTATAGTTTGTAGCATAGGGTACCAGTAAAGCAGAAAATTGTTAATTTTATCTTAAAAAGCCCTGGTGTCTTATCCATACAATAAATTAAAAAAAAAAAAAAGTGCTTGTCCTGTACATGCCTGTGGATCAGGAAAAGTTGGTATGATAGAGGAATAAAAAACATGTCTTACCAAAGAAGGCAAAAGCTTTTGTCTTATATATTTAAAGGATATAGTTATTAATAAGGAAAGGAGAAGAAGGCAAGGAGGAAACACAGACTGAGCTTAAAGGATAAATTACTAGCCATTAATACACTTAGACTAGACATTAGAAGATTCTAAAATAATAAATCACTGAGGTTCTATAGCAACCTTTCAGTAGGAGCATCAGGACAAAAAAATAGCAAACAAATTATTTTTAAGATTAATCTTAATCAGTGTGTAAAAGGGGTCTGACAACTGAACTTGAAAACACCTGAGGTCCTTTAAAGTCCTATGTGGGGAAAAAAAAAAAAGTATCTTTTTTGTTTGACTACACAGCCAAATATGAAGTCCTGGAAGGAAAAAAAAAAAAAAAAAAGATTTAGGAAATACTGGGATTGTTAGTTTTAAAGGAAAGAGGAAGCCATCTCATAAACAGCATGAATAGCATTTCTACCACCCCAGGACATTCCTGTGTCATTCACATGTTACTCCTGTCTTCCACAATGACAGTATGGGTCATCACCATCCTAGAGTCATCTTGCTTTCTTCAACTTGGGTTTGGACAAATCCTGATGTATATATCATTGGCTTCAGTTGACTCTTACTGCTGCCTGTCTCTTTTCATCTCTTCTTTTTCGTCAGGTAAGTTTGAGTAAAGTAATCAAGAAAGTCTCTCAGTAGTGAAAAACAGTAAGTGACCAAACATTCACAGAAGCATTTGATGCACCTTACTGCCACAAATTACCACATTTCTAATCTGATTAAAAGACCAGATGCTGCTTTATGCCTCTCTAGCAATGAGATCATCTAACATCAAAAATAGAAAGTTTGCAAATCTTTGTTATTCTTCCTCCTTTGATTGCACAAATCTGCTGTTGACTCTTCTGTGTTGTTTAAAAAAGAATCTATTTCTCCCTGCATGAGAAAAAGTAGGCAACAGCTCTTATCATCAAGATCATGATGAACTCTTGTTTTGTAAAACATTATATAGCTAAAGGAAATAAGAATAACTGTGACTCTTGCAATGTGCAGTACTAGCAATTTTGTTTTTCTAAATGTTTTAACTTCCTTATTACTTATTGTATTTCTACAATCAAATTAAATGGGATTGTCACAATAACATCACCAGCAGTAACAGGATATGAAACCCCCAACCACATTAGTTGTTCAAAGTTATAACAATTAACAAGCACTTAATTTTTCCTAGCCTATGTTGGGCCCAGAAGACTCCTCAGAACATGACCTTTCTCAGCAAAGCAAATCAACACTGTTTATTACTTATGTAGGCTCTAAGCCAAATTATAAAAGGACTTTCAGTAGTACTTCTGTTTTTATTTGCAGAAATCAGTTGGATATTTACACTTCAGGAATACCTGTTAGCATGCCCAAATACTGCTATGTACAGACAGATGTACATAATAACAATATGGGTACAGGTTATACAAGTGTTATCCAGGTTATACAATTTTTCAGGTGAAAATGAGCTAAGACTGCTGTCTTTATAAACAAAACAAGAGCAAAATGTCCTACATATCACTTAAAACCTCACCCTGTAAAAAAAAAACAATTTTCTATTTTCATTTATTTGTATAGGCCTACAAATGACATAGTGAATGAAGACATGGCCAAAATCACAGGTAGGAAAGCAATAACATTAGTGTGTCAGGGCCATGGGCGCATCTTACTTTCTAGGAGTTCAGCTGGCTGAATCCAAGCTGAATCTAGATGAGCTCCTTCACTGGCAGGAGCTGTCATGAACAAAGCTAGAAATGAAGGCTGCCCTCCTTTTCTTGAGAGCTGTTGTCACCCTTGAGGGTGACAACACGGCAGGCATGAGCAATGCCCTCACTAACAAGGAGCTATGGTGTTGGCTTAGAAAGTTAGAGACAGGATCCAGTGCGTAGGCTGTGATCACGGTCAGCCCTTGTGTGGTGATGGTTTGTCATGATGACATGTCCAAGATCAAGCTACCCATCAAAATTGAGGAGGTATAACCAGACAACTGCAGCACAGGGGGTCAGTAGGAGAACCTTAGCATAAAATTAGTTTCCAAGAGTGTGAGGGGAATTCCAGCTGTCTTCACAACAGCTCTTCTAAGTGAGGAAACACTGACCTTTGACTCAACCAGTTGAACTTCTTAACTTAGGCAAAGTCCTGGAAGCAGGGTTAGGAACCTGATGTTGGGCAACAATTTGGAGACAGAAACAAAGACCAGGTGATGAAAGAAGAGGGTATGTAGAAATTTGTGTATAGCCTAAAACAGGAAAGTTGGAAGATGCCTTCAGTATAGTCTACATTCAGATTTTTTTTTTTACTAGGGTCAGTCAAGACTACCCTCTAATATATAGCTGTTCTGATTACCTACTGCTGCATCAATAACTAGTCACTGGACAAATGCCTGCTAGTATCAGTGACAAGATCAATATCAATATAAATGAAATAATTAGTCCCATGATTTCAGATAAAATAAATATAATTTTATCTTACCTCATCAGCTACTAATTCATAGGTAAAAATGAGGTCAGTGAGATCAGGAAAAAGCAAACTCGGTATAATTAGCTCCAGGCAAAATCATTGTTTTTTATTTTGAGCAGTTTTGGCAAGGTTAATGAGATAACAGAAATAGGAAAATGAATCTGGACTATGTGAAAAAGCATAATCTATTTTTAAGTCCAGTCATCACCCTTACACATAAACAGCTGCCATTTAAGATGACAGAGTTTAAAGGATTTTCATCCATTTACCAATTCTAGACTCCTCTTGTGGTTGTTATGAATTCTGTATGTTTTCCTCTTTGGGCTTTTACTGCAGTAGGTTACTACCTAGAAATCTTCCTGTATAAATGTCAGACAATAGTTACTAAGTTCATTTCAACAGTGATTGCTGCTACAGCCTACACTTAGCTATCTTGATGTGATCCTTTTTACTGCACAGCTTCTTTAAAAGCTCAGATTGATCATGGATAGAAGAGTGATGGGTAAGATATACGAGAATGGTGAGATTGGAAGGATCCATTCTCTTAGAAAATCAGTAATAATTTAGTCATTCAGATCATTAAATATGAAAAGTAATTTCTCCCCCAGATCAAGTGTAGAGTTTTTCAATTTCATGATTTTTTTTTTCGGTGTAATACAGAGCATTGGATCAGTTGCTGACAAATTGAGGTCATATCCTTCCCAGTTATCCCTTCCATTGTGTTAATATTAAGCACAAATAATATACTGTCCATACCCTTTGTCAACTTGATTTCCCAAAGACTGAGGTCAATGCACTTGTTATGCTTAAAATAACCACAAAAAGCTTTGTAGGTAATGGGAAGAGATGAATGATTCCGTTAGCTTCTGAACATGCCTATAATATCCATTGAGGTAGTAAGGGCAGGAGGGTGGCTAACTTAGCTGTTTCAGCCAAAGTCCTAGCATTAGACTAGAAAATGTGGACAGCAGATACCTGTCCCTAAAAGTGTAACTTATAGGGTAAAGTTCTTAAGATAAAGAACCCTTAATTGTCCAGTATCCTTTATCCTAAGCTGAGATAATTAGGAAATTTTAAAGTATGTATTAGTGCTTGCACATACAGAGCTGGACAGCCAGAAACAACACAGGAGGAACAAACACAAAACTTACTTACAAGAAATACCTACCTGAAGTTTTGTTCCTGTAAAAGAATCCCAACCAAATATCACTGAATAATAATATAATAATACTATATGAATACATAATAGTAGTATATCTGTATAATAATACCTATGGGGATTCAGAGTGAGTCTTCTTTAGGATAGACAACAATTTGACTATGTATGTTGGTTGGTTTTTTTTTTACACCTGTAATGATGTTCACAATTTTTTATGTAATTCCAGAAGTTGAGTCCAGAATTATTCCAGGGACTGGAATTTAGGTCATCCTCGTGCTCACAATACTCAAGCCTATGGGCCATTATTCAGTGACTGCTAATATTTCCTCTGGCAGTTTTTTCCCAATGAAAGGGGTAATGGTCACAGTAACCTCTGTCAAACATGGTATTAGCCCTGTGCAATATACTTGCTCCAGCTATACAGCCAACATGTTGCTCAATACCTACCTTCCCCTTTATCCTGTTAAGATTTAGATATGCAAATGTGCTCATATTCTGTTAAATAACCAACAATGTCCAAGAGGTTGTGTTAAGAGTATGCCTAAATCCATCCCAGGTGCCTAAAACAAGTAGAGTGAATAGCTAGGATCACTAGACTTAATGTAGGACTATTCAACAACCTATAATATACAAGACCCTAAATCTCACTCAGAATTTATTTTATGGTTCTCTCTGGACTTACAAAACCCATAAATCTCAACTATAGGACTTTAATCCCATAGTCTAACAAAAATAAACTCTTAAAATAGCATTTTCCTCTTCAACATGTTCAAAAACAGACTCATAATTACATTTATCCATTCCCCAAGTAAACATGTGGTTTTACTGTCCCATGTACTGCAGAGACCATAAAACAGTTTACAAATAAACTGAGTCTTCTCTGTTTTGATCATCAACCAATGAAACATAGAATCAAATTTCAGACTAGCTAATTATGTAAACGGCAGAAAAAGATTCTTGTTGGGGATCAGCTTGAAGTTTATACAGCTACCACAAGAGAAATATCACCTTTTTTCAAATCAAGAGAACCTGACATATTTGTTACTAAAAATAAATTGCAACTTAATTCCATAATACTATTATTAATTTCACTCTTTGCTATGACATTTTGTCTATATTTGTTCTGTCTTGCAGAATGAAGCTTATTTCACAGAACGAGCAAATATATTTTTCTCTCTATTTTCTGTTGATTTCAGAGTAACATAACTACAAATGGGAGGAAACATGGTTTCTTTAATCTTTCTAACTAATGAAACGAAAGTATTCAATAAGCCTATTACTGTTCTCACATCCATCACCATTTCATATTAAAATATGCTTTTTTTCTCAATCAAGTACAGAAACTCCCCAAATATATCATTCTGGTTATTTACTTACCAGCCTAATGTAACCAGACAGATCAATGTCACACCTAAATATGTTATCTAACATCATGTACAGTCTATTCCTTACAAGTGTGATAAGGAAAATCCAGTTTCCTGAATATCACATATTTGGGCTTTCAAGGTTTTACTAAAATGATTCCTGTTATACTGAACCTGATTTTTTGGGAGTTAACATGAGTGGAAATACTGAAGCAGAAATCTAGTTGTATAAAAGAAGTAGTCTTTCCAATTTCAAGTATATTTTCATAGCCCATATATGAACTAAGAATTGAAAATCACCAAAGCATACAAGAAATTGCTTAACCTGTATACATCGGCTGCAAGCTTTTCTGATAGACTCCTTGAATATTTTGCTTGGTGTCTCAAATACCTTACATCCCTACACTTCACAATTTAATATTTATCCCTACTTTTTCAATACAGACCTTTGAAAAGAATGAAACAAAATCCTCCAGAAGACAAACAGTAATAGGCAACATTACAATGAGCATCTTCTGATGTGAGGCATGCTAGTAAGTAGCTTTTTTAACCACTGCTGATGTTGCATTGGCAGAAATCAGTCACTAGCCCCAAATTTTGGCAGTCAATAGAACAGAAGTCACTAACTTTCTCTCCATTAGATCGTTTGACTATTTTGCCAATATGTGTGCTAAAAGATAAAGAAGAAAAGAGTTCAGAGAAAACTCTCCCACCTGCTGATACAAGAATCTAAAGAACTTGTCCTCTGTGGTTTCACTGACAAACTGATCTGCAGTAACTACCACAGGTTTGAAACCAAAAGTTTTCTTCATTGCAAAACACATCTCTCTCTATCCCCTCCCCACCTACACTCTGCTATTGCAAAAATATTTTTGTTTTCTCCAGAAATGTAATAAAGCTATAAGGATTTGATCTCATTTGCCAGTAAAAGAAGAATATAACTCCCTTGTGGGCATTGCAATTTTGGGAAGTGCTTACATTACTGGTAATGACTTTATGTTATTATTTTATATTATTCTTCTGGTACCACTCTTTATAAACTGATTGTTCAGATCAGTAGTGTACCCCAACATTGTTAGAGCCCTCAATTATCAAAAGAAACATATTGAAGTATAAAATCAGAAATTAGATTTGATCAGAAATTAGATCTTGTTTAAATCTTTATTAGAAAGAAGGTCTGTTTGAACAGGTGAAGAAGAATTGGGAAATAAAGAAGAAAAAATAATTTTCATCTAGTAGTTCCCTTACACTGATTTGCTCATATTTTGCCCTTTTGTTCCTACTTGCTTTGAAAGATGTTTCCCTTCAGAATTTGCTGTTGCACTGGGTGTAAATGGCAAGGGTTTGGTAGCAGAGGGCCTCAGAGGTGGCTTCTGAGAGAAGAGGCCAGGGGCTGCCCCATGCCAGACACAGCCGGTTCAAGCTGATTCTACAACAGACTCACCGCAAGACACAGATGAGCCAATCCACAAAGTTTGTGATGCCTCTGTGAAAGGGCAGAAAAAAATGAGGGGGAGGGAACATGGAGAGAGTGAGGGAGTGGAGAGAGGAGGAGCGAACAGCAAAGGGAATGAGGGAATAACAAGACGGTGCTCCATGGCAGAGCAGGAACTCCCCTGAAGGGACTGTACCCATAGAGGACCCATGTAGGGGCACAGGAAAAAAAAGTGAGAAAGAAGGAACAGCAGAGACAAACAGCTGTGTCCTAACCTCAGCCCCCTGTGCCACTTATTGCTTCACTGAAGGACTGAGTGTAACCCATGACAATAGCAAGGTGGGGAGGAGAGGTGTCTGGAATGAAGTGAGCCTGGGAAAGGGGGAGGATGGGTGATTTTAAATGTTTGTCTTTTTCTGTTTCCCAATAGCTGAATCAATAATTAATTATTTATGTTAATCTGCTTTAAATTTAGTTAAATTCCCAAAGTTGAAATTTTTTTGTCCACAATAGCACTTGATAAGTGATTTACCTGCCTTTATTTCAAACCACTAGCTTTCTTACTCCTGTTCTTCCTCTTTTCTCCCCTGTCCTGCTGAGGGTTGACGAAGCGAGCAAGCAGCTGTGTGGGATCTTGGTTGTTAGCCTGGGCCAACCCACCACAGCTATGTTCACCAGCTATTAGTTTAGTTTTTCCTGTATATAAATTACACTAGAATATTAATTTATATGATGAGATTTTATTTCTCCATATACAGTCCTGTGGTGTAGAACATGGAAAGTTCTTTCTGAAATGACATGGTTCCATCCTCTGTGAAAGGCATAATATTCTCAGCTTCCAGCCGCCATATGTAGCACTGTAAACCTGTGGAATTTTCTTAGAAGTTTTCTCTTCAAGTGGTATTAACTATTACAATGTATATGCAGGCATCTTCAAATACTGATGGATAACAACCTCAGCCCCACAGGACCTAGAAAACATTAAAAATGTTAATGAGAAACAGCAGAGTATCATACAAGAAAAAAGATCTATATAACAGTTGTATTTTTACATGTTATTTAGTATATAATAATATGCATTAATATTATATAAAAATACTATGCAATATTATTATATATGCAATATTATTAGCATGTATTATGTAATATACATTATATATGCAATATTATTATTATATGATAATAATGTGCAATATGTAATATTATTAGCTTAAGAAAAAGTATGAATGACAGAGGATCTGGAGTTCCAAGCACCTCATCTTAGCTTATTTTTGAATATTTTTCTCTAGCCAGTTCAACTTGATGCTGAAAAACAGGAAAGTCCTGATGAAAATGAGAATCATACATTGAAATCATATAGAAGATTCATTTCTCTGGAAAGACGCTTGTCTTTGAAACATTCTTACCTCCAAGACAAAATGAAAAGTTATGTTTTGCCTTCCTAATATATAAAGGTTTATAAGCTTCCTTAAAATCCTGGCATGCACCTGGCATAGGTAAAAGCTTCAAAGGATTTTGAGATGCATGACCAGACCTTTACTAAAGCAAGACTACACAACAGCACAGAGTGCTCCCCACTTCCCAACAAAAACTCACTTTTGTTGGGAACTGAGAAAGGTGGATTCTCAACCTAACACTTATGTTCTAGTAGAAAATTTGTTTTTAACAAGGGAATTCTCTGAGGGCCACTTACTGGTTTCCTTTTCTCTACTTGGAGGTTCAAAGGTCTGTAAAACTGACTGAAGATCCCTGCTTTGAATATTTGAAAAAATTTCTTGGTGCTACATCTGGAAGATGAATGCACTACCTAGCGTTGCCAACTCTGCGTGTTCAGAATTCATGAGCTGGACCACACTAAGCATAGCAGACTTATTAACAATCATAAGAATTTAGTTAAGTACAAGTAGCCGAGCACATTTGGTGCTGAATGTAGCCTTAATTGTTCATATTGCTATTTTCTCCAATGCAACAGTTAGAAAATGTTACTTCAGCTGGAACACTGAAATTGTCACATATTTCAAGACATGGATATGTAAGACAAAAACTTAACATGCGTTCCGCATGAAGGTGTCAGTCATCACTGAAAGGTAAATACACTTTTCTGTAGAAAATTAAAAAAGGTTATTCTCTTTTCAATTGTTGTACCAAAATAGAATTTTAGTTTCAGTCCCTGTGAGTCTTACTTTCTGAAAACTACTTCGTAATAGTTTGTCCCTCACTTAGCCAATATCCTCAGTGATCCATAGTAAGATTCACAATTTGAAAAGCAATGAAGAAAATGGTACACTCTAATTGCCTCCTGACTGCAGGTAGGTTATTGAATAGGTAAAATCAATTTTACTATACAGTGAGCAGGCATGGAATTAAGGCAGTCTTACTGAAGAGCTGGTCAAAAGTCATTTCCAATTGAAGAGTTTTCCATCAGAAAATACTAATTTACCTTTACTGCCAGCCAGGACTGCCCGGTTTCCTGATAACTTACCCAAAAAGGAAATAAAAGCTGCAGAGCCAGGCTAACTGACACTCTATGTAAAGAGCTACAGAGAATTTAAATTTTTATTATTTCAATGTACTCACTACTTCATTATCTTCTCATGGATAAGAAGAGGAGAAGAGGAATGTCTGTGCACCCTTAGGTCTTTGCTATTAGTACTTCCCTTCCTACTATATTATTATTGCAAAGAAACTTATTATACAATGGTTTTGATATATGTCTTCAGAGTGTCTGTCCCAGAAAAACTGTTGTTAAAGTTACAGATTTTATTTATATGACTTATAAAAGAAGTGTTAATTTTTTTTTCTTTCTTTTTTTTTCCCCCCCAAAAAACCTCAACTCCCTAACCACAAGTCAGACAGAACAGGATTTCGGAATGAGATTCATATTGTGAGATGAGTATCCTGCTTTACAAAATTATTTCCTTGATTCTTTATCTCATTGCTTGTTTTTTTCTAATTCAGTCCTCTTAGCTCAATAGAAATACAACTCCAAATATGGAATATATTATTCCATATTTCCAAGTTAAATTAATTTTGAGGAATTCACACCAGTATTTGAAGTTCCAATAAAATTTTAATAACAGCTATATTCAAGAAATTCACCTTCAGGGTTTTTTACTGAATATTAAGTGATTACCCCATTTCTAATGTTTAAACTATATGTCTCCCATGTGTATAAGACTGCCCAAAAGATTTTATACTCTGAGGTATGCAGATAGAGTAATAATGGAGTTTATTTCTACGCCATATTTATGAAAATTTTTCTGAAGATTTTACTTGTCTTATTTCATAGTCTTTACCAATTTTTTTGTGTGTGTGTCAGTTTACAGAAGAAAAATGTGTCTGGGATAGTTACCATCTGATACAGTTTAATTTATGTTGTAGCTTATGCATTTATGAACCCTTATTGCACTTTCTTAGTTTCCAGGTTTTTTATTGTTCCTGTAAGAAAATGAAGTCTTATAATGTACAAAGTACCTTGTACAAAGAGCAGCATATATGATAGCCACAAGATATTTTTATGCAAGATAGTTTGGAGTTGGTAGAATTCTCAAAACTGCTTAAACTGTATAGAAAAAAGAAAAAAAGAAAAATCTTATTTTCAGGCTAACCCATTTTTCCCAAGAAAAATAGTCTAACTGAGCTCATAGCTCATGGACAGTAGCGTTGCAAGAAACTACCAAGTGGTGGAACTATCAATCCACAGCTGTCCAGTGCAGATGGCATAATCATGCAACATGAACCAAAGTTAAACTTCATGCATCAGCATAGTTAGACAGATTCTGTATTGTGTGTACTAAGGAGTCATTCTGTACATCATAAGCAGAGATTCCCCAGCCTGAAGAGATGGGCTTATTCATACTCTAGTGTGCCAGTCATGTAACATAGGACCAACAAATTTGCAAATAAGGAGTCCTGCTGTGAACCAAAGTAGCTTCATATAATAAATATGGCTGCTGCACAGTGCAGGAACACAAAATCATGTTTCTCCTACTTTTGCAAAGGATTGTAAAAATTCAAAATTTTAAAACTTTAAAAAAGGAGAAATTAATTCTCATTCCAGATTCTGTGACAAGAAAAAAAATTTTTTTTTTTTTAACAAAGAAGTTGATCTTGTTGCATGGATATAATTACTACAAAGAAAACACTAATACTCCAATGAATTCTAGTGATATGAAACATATTAAGAAGTGTGAGCTGTATTAAGAAAGTCTCAATGTTTATCAGGAGTATAATTTTTAATGTTGCTTCTCATGAACCAAAACCAATCAAGTATTCTGAAACAACCTTTGAAAGGATTTCTCAAGACAGATATTTTTAGGGATATTTGTCAAGCCATGAATCTCTGTTGTTGCAAAAATACATTACATTAAGGTCTATGATGAACTGCATACATTTTCTTCCTCTTTCCTTTCATCTTTACTGACACAGTAGATCACAATGGCTTCTTCCAGAATGAGTATGGTGCAGTGAACCAATAATTAACCTATCAAAGTCCCCAAGTAGTCATTCATGAGATGCACTAACGTTATTAGAGACTAATTAATTATCTGGGGGTAGAGCAGGGGACAGTCAAGCCTGCAATAGCTCCAAATGAATCATTGCTGTCTACTGGAAAAACTGCATTTTAAGGAAGTCCTTCATATGTTTATCTAAGGAGATGGATATTCCAGAGGGAAGTCCTCCCCATTTTCTGACAGCCACACTTAATGTGATTAGTACTTCTCTTCTTCCATCATTCCAGTGGGGATACTGACAGAGGAAGTTTATAATTAAGACTAAACCAGAAAGATATAGCTGTAAATTATTCAAACATATATTTAGGTGAGTTTATGCTTTCTACCAGATCCTTAAGCAAAACTTAATTTAAACTCTATCAGTAGCAGCACTCTTTCAAATATCATTTCTTATTAGCTTTCTTTTTGCTGTGAAAAGATAATAAATAATATGAATCTGAATGAGTATTCGATGTGATGAAGTGAAAGATTCTAGTGAAATATGGTATTGGCTGGTCTTTACAGGAATTATGGATTTACCAAAAAAATAAACAGTGACATTTCTGTCAAGTTTGGTTGATGCATCGTCTCTACCCAGAGCATCTGGGGTATCTGGGGTATCATTTTAATCTCACTGTAGTGCCCATATCATGGTTACTCATTTGAACCCTAGCTTTGAGAAACCCACCATATAAACTATCCTCACATAAACAGATGATTGTAGATACTTTCCGTTACTACAATAAACAGAAAAGTGAGCATTCCTCAACAGTGCATGTCTTTCTTGAATTATGAAGAACTGATGCTTATAGGAAGCTGCTAACTATAGTTTTGACCCTGTTTCTGTAACCCAAGCTTAACAGTCTTCAGTGAACTAAATACCATACAGTTCTACAGGTTTTTTCAAAGTGGAAATGTTTTAGTGATACTAATTAAGGGTAGTTTTATAAGCAGCAACATGTAAAATAGAAACAACTTATATATGCCAATTTGACTAATGATCAGCAAATGAATACAAAAATGAAAACATGCAAAATTTTATAATTCTATTTGGCTTATAGTATCTTCTGCTGTCAGATCTACAGTGCTGTTCATTAAATTCAGGAAAGTGGTATTAGTGTGTTTATCATGATCACGATAATGTTTCTTCATCTTCAATTGTTTTTGAATTGCTTAACTTGGGGTTGGGTAGTATTTATCTACAAAAAAGAAACCAATTAACCATTTTCATTAGAACTCTGCGGAAAGAGTGAAACTCAAGTTTAAGATTTCTTTTTAGGTCAATGACAAGTAGCCTTTCATCTGAGACTCCAGGTTTTGACTACCTTTCCACTTGTCAAGTGTTTACAGTACACTGTGTTCCTTTTACTTAACTCCAGAATAGACCATGTCCTTTCACACCTTGATGTTGAATCTGTAACAAAGCATTTCAGAAATGATCCAAACTGTTAATCTTTGAAGACAAAATGGTTTATCTCACTGCTTTCAGTTCTGCTTCTAGGACTAACAGAAGATGGAAACCTAGCATAGTGTCCTATTTCTGCCAATTGAAAGCTTTCAAGCTTTCAGGAGATGGAGACCGTTGGGGTCCAGAGTATTCACCTCTAGGAATTTAGTTCTTTGCACTTAAGGCCACCTTGCTTATAAGAGAAAGCAGCAGGGGAAGCCTTGATGGCCTTGGAGTTCCTTGAGAAAAAGCTGGAGAAGGCTCAGCAGAACCTTTTCCCTAACAGCTTTGCTAAAACACCTCAGTGCTCCCCTTCTTTTGCATGGGAGCTGCTTTTAAACTGAGGTTCTGGATCTTAGCCCCTGCCTGAACTACACGGCAGTAGCATTGCAGCTATGGCTGTGCCTGGCCATGGATCCTATTAGCGTGGATCATGACCCTGACCAGTAGAGCTGATTTCCTGACTTGAACTCAGATTTACCTTGTCAATTTGGATTTGTCTGGTAATCATTAGACTTTTGGCTGACCCTGGTTACCATCACTGGACCTTCTTCCTCAGGTATTATAGTATTGTGCTATAGTTGTCCATGAGGCCACTGCCTCTGCTTGTCTTGCCATGACTTCTGGCTCTGGTTGAGCTTTCCTTACAAAGAAGCCTGCTTTCATTGCTCCTTGATAGAGACTACAGTTTATGAATATATGGCTTGCTACTAACTTTCAGCCGTTAGCATATGGCTCCACATCACTCCATCCCCCAACCAGATTACATTTAGGAAAGAGTTTAGAAGAAGGTTTGTTTTCTCAGTCTGAGCTTATTGTTTAATTGTTGAATCTGTTGACTATTGCTTTGTTTGCTGCTCTGTAACTGGAAGTCTTCCAGGAGCAAACGATCAGAGACATGAGTACTGGCATAACTTAACAGTGTAGATCATGTCTTTACTGAAGTTATAGAGCATTTAATCATCTAACAAGGTCTCTGCACTGGATCCTATTTCATTAATCACTGATTTTAGGATGAACTGACATTATTATTTGTCCATAGGCATGTCTTTCATTTGAACAATCTTTTTCTCCACATAAAGAGAAATAGGATGAGAAAAATGGAAAAGAAAATGAAAAGTGTCAACACAAAAGCCAGTAATTTCAATGAGGTTGTCACAATTATGCATGTCTTATGCTTTTCAGATTTCTTCTGCCTAATCAATAATGCACATAATTAATCTTTGCAAGAATCAGAATTTAACATAATTTCAATATCTTGAAAGAAAAAAGCAAAATTACTTTGAACATTTGAATTAATTTGGTTTATTATTTCCAGTATCACAGCCTGAATGGATCTGAGTAGCAAAAGGCAGAAAAACACTAAAGAATTGCAATTGTAACCTACAGTAGCTTTCTAGAAATTTGTGCGTTTTTTGAATAAATTTCTATTCTGTGGTGTCTAGTGAAAGCAATGAAAACCATGAAGTCAGTCTAGAAGAAATTTCTTTTAAATGAGGATAGTATTCAATAACAAATTAGACAGTAATGAAAAGTCAACATATGTTTGAAAAGAAATCCATGATTGATTTACTCCTGAATACTGTAGGTGTTCCACTTATTCATTTGCATAAATGGAAAAAAAAAGAAAAGGAAAAAAAAGAGACAATAAAAGAGTCTTTTTCTGGTCCTTTTTTATTGTAGTAAAATTGATGTCTAAATGAACTATATAAAAATACATGTTAGATGCAAAAGACACCATTAGAAATGGTTTAATAACAAGCCATGCTTAACAGGTCAAGATATCTATGCTTTGGAAGAAGAGAAAAAGAATGGATAGCATTACTTCACACATAATTTTTTTTTTTAAATGAAGGCAGAAAATAAAATTGTTAATATTTTATGTTCAGCTATTGTGTCTTATACTCATCAACACCAAAACAAGGAGAAAGTATCTGCTTTGTTCACATTCTTGTTTCAGCAGCTGGATGGCGCATCAGAAAATGAAGCATCATTTCACTTGTTTAGTTCTGCCCTTGTTTATAGATTAAAGCTGGCTGTTAATTGTAGAAATTACTACTCCATAGGAGTGTGGTAGCATAGGAGCTTCAAATCACTTTCAGCTGAAAACATTGAGCAGTTTTGTGTAAGATTCGATATTTGCAGATGTGATCATGATGATGGTAATTTGATTTGTGGAAAGTACACATAACTCTTTAAGGGAGTCACATAACTCTCTAAAATACTGATAGAGAAATAACCAAGACAGCTATTAGAAAAGCAGATTTTAAAACAGGTTTTATAAAAATGTAAATATCATTAAAGTCATCTATCACTAAAAAACCATTCATGTTAACTTCCATTCTCTTGACATCTTTTCTATCAGTTGCTGCCATGTCTAGTAACAAACTGCTGCTGACTGTGAAGATGACCGGATTATTTTCTGCCCAAGCATGGAATAAGAAGGTAATATATCTCACAAGAGGTGTAGATTTACATTAAAATGTAACACTGCTCTTGAAAACAAATACCAGGATTTTGTGTCAGTTCTGTGTGCTATGGGACATCCTGTAAATTTTATTTGTCAGAGGGAAACAAATTTTGCCCATCAGTTACTGAGAAGGAAAAAGATCTATCTGGAGTTTGAGGACTAGGCAGACCTCTACTAGTCTGATCCAAAGTGATGTATCTTTAGTTTTCTATTTTAGATTTCTGATGTCTCCTCCTTTGAAGGAAATGTTACATTCACACGAAATACTGCAAGCTTTCTCCAGACCATGTCTACCAACCAGAACTCACAGTGCCATGTTTAGTACCAACAGACCAGGGCAACAAATCATTCCCTAATAAGATTCAGAGCGTTGAAACCTCCTAGCAGTCTCTCAGAAAGAATAAATGCCATAGCACATAACAAGTAACACAACTGGAAGTATCAATACTTTCCCAACCTCATGTATACAGAGCCATGATTCTGAAATTCAAACAGCAGAAGCATATCAGCAAAGGCTGTTCCCTTTAAAAGTACTTGCTAATTATTTAAAATAGACCAGCATCATGAAATGCCAGGTATTAAAATAGAAAAGTTCTGCACATGGCACTGACAACTTCTTTTTTTAGTTGTTTTGGTTTTTTGGGTGTATTTACCAGCAGCCATCCTTAGAGCAGCAGAAATTCATCCTTATCCAGAGCAGTTTAAATAGATTTTTTAATTCCTTTGACAGGAAATTCATCGTAGCTTCTGTAGTATCTGAAAGAGACTTGAAACATCAAAGAATAAATGCCAGAAGTGGCACTTAACAATAAAATGGAGAAATCCTGCTCCTTCAGAAGGAAGGAATAGTTAAGGAAGTTACTCATGACTTTGCCATCCATCAGATCACTGCTACCTCTGTATACTTATAGTTGCACTCATACTACCTCAGCACATCTCCCAGGGTATAAGATAACGTAAAATTTGAGTTAGAACAGGTTATCTGTAATTAAGGATGATTAGGACTGGACTCCAGATGGCAACAGCCCAAAAGGACTTTCATATTATTTGGCCTAGGGTAGAAGTATGAAAATGTGGCAGAATTCCTACACGTTTCAGTATGGCCAGAGTTTAGATCTCACATACACTATGTGAGATCTACATACAGCATGTATGTGAGACAGCTACTTGCACCACAAAGCACGGGAGGCTCACTAGTCTGTCAATGAAAGCTGTGCAGGTGTAAACAGTGGTTTGAACTGTAATGTAAGGAGTAATCTTGTGAATTTCCTAACCACCTAAATGACACTTCCAAGGATGGAAGATCTTTTTGACGAAGAACACTTAAAAAACACTCTCAAGAATGGTATCAAAGACCATAATGTTGGATTTTCTAGAAATAATTTTTGCCACTTTTAGATGACAGAGCAGACCTTTTTTTCTTTTTATTCCTAAGCTCGGTGTCCAAAATGGAGATACAAAAAATGGTCACTCCTGAAAATGTTGATTGGTTTACTTCCCACTGTTACTGTCCTGTAAATAATCCTGGGGCAAGTGGGGTTGTTTTGTTTGGTGTTTTTTTTTTTTGACAGATTAGGTTATGTTACAGGCAAAGGACATATATGTTCTCATCTCACTAAAAAAGCATTGAAAACTTGTATCTCATACAAACAAAGTTTTGTGCAGATCAGTGTATAAATTGATGGCCTATTCATTCTTGAGCTGTTGCGGTTCATCATGTGGTATATTACTCTAAATCACCATCTGTTTCATTTTGTATTAGTATATTGGACTATGAAATATGACATTTCAGGCCTCTGAGGCACAGTTCTTGTCAGAATTAACTTTAGTGGCTGAAGAGGTCACTGTTTGCACAGCTGGAAGTGGCAGCCTGCTCAGACACCACAATGAAAGCTGACAGAAACCATGCATCATGGTCCCCACATGCCGACCCTGTTTGATTCTTTTCTGAAATGGCCCAGAGGCATTCTCACAATACAGCATAGCAAAGGCACTGCCTCCTAGACGAATCTGTTAAGGCAAAGTCAAACTCCTGCTTTGTATCACTGGTGAAGGTGAACTCAACTGAACAACTTTGTCTTCAAACTCTGATAGAATTCATCTACTTCCAGAAACAACAGGTTTACAACTTAGGAAGCCTCAACAGGTTGTCCTGTGATGATGGTTGCAGATGTCAGCTGCGACATAATAGCTTTTCTTGTGCTTTGTTGAAGTATAGCCCAAAATGGAACAGAGAGTATCCTTGAATACATGGTAGTTAACAGTGATTCAGATGCAGCCAGAAAACCAGGAAGTCAGAAGCACCGGATGCTTGAAAATACTGTTCTTAACCAACTCCATACATGAAAGCTCCTCCAAATTTTTGTATCTGATGCTACCAATCTCTGCAGTCATTTTTCATCAACGAGATATTCAAGTCTTTATATTGTCAAAACTCTCACTAGCTGAGAGAAATTGAATTTCAAAATTAAGTTGACCATGGTGTAAGTCACTCGTTTATTTTTTTGTCTTGATTCAGTACACTTCAGTTTGATAAATCAGTGGATGTATCCATATGAAAGTGAAGGCAGTGATGTAACTTGCAAAAATGGAATAAAAAAATCCAAGGATTTTCCTTTCAACTGTTTTTTGTGGGTTTGGTCTTTTTTTCTTTCTCTCTTTCTCTGTCTCTCTGAGAAGCAGGAAACAATTTAGTAATGAAACATGGTTCCAAACAAACTGTCATAAAAACTGGTAAGATTTTGAGGTTTGTTCCTCTAGAATGCTGTTCTTTTTGTCCTTTAGTGATACAGCACTTTGGCTGCTAACATGTAATTTCATCCCCTAGAATGAAAGTTATGGAAATTGTTTTTAAAGTAGTGTTCCAAACAGGGAAGAAAAGAAGAAAAACATATATATACCATTCCAGGAATCAGGGTATAATCCCTGGGGCTTCATCCTGCAAGGTGCTGAGATTTTCCTTTCATGTTTAGAGACGTTTACAGTTCTATCTTGAAGGTGAGATCCTTTGCAAGATGTCAAGAGCCTTGAGAACCACAGTGGATTAAGCTTCCAATGCTCTCCTTATAGCCTTTTTAGTTGTTGACATACAGTCAAATGTCACAAAGGCTGTTTCTGTGATTATAAGGAGTCACATAACACATAATATCGAAGGGAACAAGAGGGGCAGAATGAATAGTAACTAGAAAGAACAAAATAAATAAATTTAAAAAATTATGTTCACAATGGTAATGATTGAATGAATAGATAAACATTAATATCACCAAGGCCAACTGAATCATGTCAAAGAGATATTACTCAGGCATATAGAATCATTTAGGTTGGAAAAGACCTTTAAGATCATAGAGTCCAACCGCAAACCCAACACTGGCAAGTCCACCATTAAGCCATGTCCCTAAGCACCACATCCACACATCTTTTAAATACCTCCAGGGATGGGGACTTAACAACTTCCCTGGGAAGCCTGTTCCAGTGCCTGACTACTCTTTCAGTGAAGTTTTTCCTAATATCCAACCTAAACCTCCCCTGGCGCAACTTGAGGCCATTTCCTCTTGTCCTATCGCTTGGCAGAAGAGACCAACACCCACCTCACTACAACGTCCTTCTAGGTAGTTGTAGAGAGCGATAAGGTCTCCCCTCAGCCTTCTTTTCTCCAGACTAAACAACCCCAGTTCCCTCAACCGCTCCTCATAAGACTTGTGCTCTAGACCTTTCACCAGCTTCATTGCCCTTTTTTGGACATGCTCCAGCACCTCAATGTCTTTCCTGTAGTAAGGCGCCCAAACCAGAATCATAGAGCCAAATCACACATGCTTTTTAAATGAAATCAATATTTTGAAAGAGGGACAAAATAAAGTTGAATAATACGTTTCTTATAATTTATGTTATGTTTACTTTATGTTAAATGAAAGGCTTTAAACAAGTATATGTGATGACGGCTTTTTTTCTTGGAAAGAATTCTCCCAATTTAAATATTTTTCAGTTGTTTTAAGAAAAAAGACATAGTTTATATATGAGAAAGAGGAGAAATAATATACATTTGAAAACCATTTCTGAGTATTTTATTTTCTGTTAATATGCTATCCTGAAACATACAGTAACATTTTAATTGTGAATAAGGAGTAGACTGAGTGTCCAGAGAGAGTTTTTTGGTAACCTTGTTTCAGAGTTCTTGAATTATATTGGGAAAAAGACCTAAGCTTCTGTTTTGTGAACCCTTAAATTTTTGTTAACCTGACCATAACACTTCAGAGGTGAAGGTTTACAATTTCTCTCATTTTAAGCCCCTCAGCACTCTTGAATCATAGAGTTCAATCCAAACCTCATTCCCATTGAAAGTTGATTGACATGTTCCATTGTATGCCCTTTGGGTGCTTCTCTGTGGAGTAAGATCAGTTACAGTCACCAGGCTTATGGTAGTAATATGTCCCAATGTTTCACCCCTTGGCAGAAATATTACTGTTTATTGCACTCTTAGCTTGGGAACACAGCAGAATTTAGGAACTGTAAACAAGTCACTGTCTTTACTGTGGGTCTTTCCAACACCTCACTAATAACCCACCTGGATCAGCTTGTCTAGAAGGCTAATTTTCATGTCACGATTTCTGTCTGCCTCGTAACTCTTTCACTGATATAATTTTCCAGTTCTGGCTCTCTGCAAATCAGCTACTTCAGAGATGCTTGACTGGTAGTCAAGACTCATGGCTTCAAGGATTGTCAATGTATTGAATGAAAGGAGGAGATGAGTTAGAAATGTGGCACAAAATTGATGTGGTAACATTATTCATTATCTTGTTTATTTGTTTCTATTAGTCATAATAAGCAATACCAATCTCCATCTTTTGTCTGTACATTGAGAAAGCAGACATGCTCTGACACGGAAAGTGAACTGGAGGGTTAGGTCTCTCATTTATTCTATTCCATATGGAACATCCATAATAAAGTGAAATCTCCTCAACCTCAAGATTCAGCCAGCATGATCCTAAGCTGAAAAATTTTAGAGTTTTGGTGTACAATGGAAGTCATCAAACTGTTTATCTGAGAATAAAGGGATTTTTTTTTTTTAATCAACATTCCCCTATGGCGAATGCCTTATGGTTCTTCCTTTATAAATGACAAGGGATTAAGATGAGGTATTTCTTATGACAAGGACTGATTAACTTAGCAATGGGCTAAAGAATGCTTTCTGAAAAAATGAGTTCCCAGTAGGCTTCAATGAAACTGTACATGAAATGCCACACAAAGGCTGGAAAGTGATAAACTTCATAGTATTATGGATGAGCAGAATACTGTATTCCTGGTAAGATGTTTTACTTGATAAGGAAGTTGTTAACTGCATTATGAACTTGCTTGTGCTTCTAAAATATTAGAGTATTACATTATCAATAACTCAATATATGCATAACAAAAACATGGATCATACTGATAAAGTTATTACCTACCAATCCTATGGCTAATTGTCATCTCTCTCTGAAATGATGCCTGTGAATGGGGGGGTGTGGTGGGCTGACCCTGGCCAGCAGCTGAGCACTGCATAGCTTCTTTCTCATTCCAGACCCTGCAGTGGATGGGGGAGAGAATAAGAAGAGCAAAAGTGAGGAAACTACTGGGTTGAGACAAACATAATTTAATAAATGAAGGGAAGAGGAAGAAAAAAAACACACCAAAACAAGCAATGCAAAGGCAATCATCACCTTCAACAAGAAGACTGATGCCCAGCTAGTCTCTGAGCAATCCCAATCTTCCCCAAAACCCCAATCTGCTCAGTTTTTATTGCTGAACATGATGTTAATGATACAGACTAAGGGGTGGAGATTGTTCTGGTTCTGTCTGGGATGGACTTAATTTTCTTCATAGCAGCATAGATGGTGCTGTGTTTTAAATTTGTGACTAAAATAATCTTGATAGCACACCAGAGTTTTGGCTATTGCTGAGCAATGAGTGGACAAGAAGTTGGGAGGGGACACAGCTGGGACAGTTGACCCTAAGCGATCAAAGGGATATTCCATACCATATGACTTCATGCTCAGCAATAAATTCATAGAATAATAGAATAATAGAATGGTTTGGGTTGGAAGGAACCTTAAAGGTCATCTAGTTCCACCCCCCCTGCCAGGGACAGGGATACCTTCCACTAGATCAGGTTGCTCAGAGCCTCCTCCAGCCTGGCCTTGAACACTTCCAGGGATGGGGCATCCACAACTTCTCTGGGCAACCTGTTCCAGTGTCTCACTACGCTCACAGTAAAGAATTTCTTCCTAGTATCTAGTATAAATCTACTGTCTTTCAGTTTAAAATTGTTACTCCTCATTCTATCACTATACTCCCTGATAAAGAGTCCCTCCCCATCTTTCCTGTAGGTACCCTTTAAGTACTGGAAGGCTGCTATAAGGTCTTCCCCGAGCCTTCTCTTCTCCAGGCTAAGCAACCCCAGCTCTCTGAGCTTGTCCACATAGGGGAAGTGATCCAGCCTCCTGATCGTCTTCGTGGGCCTCCTCTGGAACTGCTTAAACAGGTCCGTGTCCTTCTTATGCTGGAGGCCCCAGAGCTGAACATAGTACTCCAAGTGGGGTCTCACGACCTGCTGGCTTGCTGGGGGAAGAAGGAGGAAGGGGAGATGTTTGGAGTTAGGACATTAGTCTTTCCACATAACTGTTATGCATGATGAAGCTCTTCTTTCCAGGAAGTGGCTAAACATCTGCCTGCTGATCTGAAGTAGTGAGCAAATTTCTTATTTTGCTTTGCTTGCGCACAGATTTTTGCTTCACTTATTAAACTCCCTTTATCTCTACTCACAGGTTTTCTTGCTTTTGCTTTTCTGATTCTCTCCTCTACCCAGGAGGGGCAGAGGGAGTGAGCAACTGTGTAGGGGTTTAGCTGCCAGCCAGGGTCAACCCACCACAAGGAGCCAGTGACTTGTTTTAATATCCTGAAAAGTGTTAATTCATCTACTGTATCTTGCATAGCACTGTGTTCTGCAAAATTTCCAATATATCTGTCTTTCTGTCTCCATTTCTTTGTTTTGTTTTTCACTTATTTTGAGAATATAAATACTGAAATGCAATCACTCACATAAACCTGTTAATATTCACCTAGTACTTCAAGCAGCACTGCTTTTATGGCAGCACTGTTGTCATAACTTTTCCCTTAGAGGTTTTTCCATGTAATATTTCATTTATCACAAATAGATGAATAAGTAAATGTATCTATCACAAAACCACTTTCAGAATTTGTCAAAAATATTTTTTAGATAATCACCTTTCCATTTACTACTTCTTTCATTTCTTCCCTCTGTATTATCAGACTCCGGTATCATAGGAATCTATCATGTGGTCTGCCACTTGGTCACTTTGGCACATATCTTGACAGTTTACTCTTGGCTTTAGTTTTCTTAACATTTCTTAGTTTGCCATAACTCTTGTTCATTGTTCCATAGAACTTTTGTTATTAATGTATCATTCCACTAATTTTGACACTCTGCTCAGAATCTCCTAAACTTTCTGATTTTATACCCTCTCTATATCTCTGCTGAAATGGAACATAATATACTTCTTTCTTCATGTTACATAGTGTTATATGGTTTATTCATATTACTCTTTCTATACTCAGTACCGACTTTCCTAAATATGGTGGGTATGTTTTGAATTACCAGTATATTCCAGAACATGTAACAATCTGTCATCTTGAATCTGATCAAAATCAATAAACACAGAAAACTCTCTTTCTAATTACTTAATTAGCAGAGATATTATGAGAGCAATTTGATATATAGTTGGGAGGGCATATGAGGCTCAGGCACTTACAGTCTACTTTCCTTGTAAATTATACTTTAGATCACCAGTGTGGAAAATATCATTTCACACTTGATTTGCTACTTTGGGGAAAAGAACATTAAGATTCACATTTCCTTCCCAACCTCCATCTTCCAGGGCTCATCTGACATGTTACCATAAGTGTGGTATGTACTCTATGCTGCAATGTTGCTTCACAAGTATGCTAAAAGGCCTCAGTTTCTCATCTATCTATCTATCTATCTATCTGGCCTGTCATGTTGTCTTTCCTTTTGAGAACTAGAATGCCAGCAATATCTACTTCCTTATTCCTTTAATGCTTTAATATTTTTTCATCTCATTTGTTGAACATTGGTTATAAGATCAGCTCAGCATGACACGGAAATGTGGGTGGAAGGCAGGGTAAGGGTAAGTTTTACTTTGATGTGAAGAACTTCTTGTGGGGTGAAGGTTTCAGAAAGGGGCCCTCATAAATTAATCATTAGATGAAATCTTTTAAAAAAGACAACTCTCTTGTGAGAGAAAATCTAATGAGAATTATTCCTTTCTCTGAGGTGTAGAATTGCTACTCCCTTGTGTAAAATGAATTCATCTGACAAGACTTCATGGTAGACGTAAATGTTCTACAGCTGCAGAACTGCATTCAGCAGATGTGAAGCACTACCATCTCTACTGGGGGAATTCTGACAGCTGTCACAAACTCTCTACTCATTTTCAAGTTACACTGTCAATCCCATTACTTACCTCTTTACATGCCAAGGGAATGTTACAAGCTTCAAGTAAAGTAAAAGGCCAAGTTTGAAGACTTAACACAGAATGCTTGTAATAGTGGTTTTATCAAGTTCATATCCAAAACTCATTTGTAGAAGTAAATCAAATACAGACAAATCCAGCACATTAATCATAACAATCAGGACTCATCTGTGTAAGTTGCAAATGATATTTCAAAATCCTGGTAACCAATCTGTTTGTCACGTATCAGCCATAAATGATCACAGTTTGGTAATAAAGAACCATTTAGCCTGCATTAGGATTAAGTAGTGCAACTAACTGAGAAACAACTGAAATTATGTAAATTTAAGCATTGTTAGGAGGATAGAGGCTTGAACTGTGTCAAAGTTAATTTACTAAGTAAAAGGAATAACAAATGCCAACAATGCAGAGCCTTGGTTTTAAGCCATAAGAAAGGAAAAGAGATAGATAGGCCATTCTAGAGGTCTGAATTCCAGAAGTCTATTTAAACCAGATTATGCCTATAAGAAACTCCTGCTCTGAATTTTAAAATGTCACAATGGACACAAAATGGAAAACATCCTCATATATTATTCAGTCTGCTGTTTCTTGACATTATAAACCACTATCATGTTCTTTGCAAGCTGTGATTCACTTCCCAGTAGCAATATGAAAAATGATCTGTTATAGCCAAATATTGATCAAAAAGGGCATTTTGATGGGGTCTGAATATATATATTTCATCCATTAACAAAGAAAGTAAAGGTTAATGAAACTATGTGAACAATGCGTAATGCTGAATAATAAGGAGGTCACACGACCTTTTCCATTTCTGCTTAAGGCCAAAACTAACATTTAGAAGTTCACAATATTTTCAAGCTTTATAAATGTTATATCATTAGCTATTCTTTTCCTGGAGAAAGAAGAACTGATAGGCTTCAGGAGTGTATACAGAGATAATATAATATTAAATAATTCTTAAGTTGAGAAGTGATTTTACATTCAGTTAGTTCTGAAATTACGTATTTTCTGATAAGTATGCTATATTCAGTAAAAAAAGGAAATGTGATACTTACAGAGGACAGGAAATCAAGCTATAATATTTTTATAATATTTTTATATTAGGGTTTAGGAAGGGTTTACCACTACCAACTGTAGTAAAACAGATTTTTAATGATACATAACCAAAAAAAAAAAAAACAAAAAAAACACCCAAGGTCTGGCATCCCTAATGAGAGTAAATGGAATTATCTGAAGTTCTATGTCATCACATAATCATAAGTACTGTATTTGGAGGAAGAAACGGAAAGCGTGAGGTTAAATGAAAAATGGTTCATTCACTTTCCTGTCATGCAAGAGTCAGTGGATAGTGGATGGGTGAATGAGGTAAAATGCACCATTAAACCTGAAAGGCTAAACCTGAGGTTTGAGAATGTTAAAATAAGTCATGCTTGCAAAAATTTCTTCAAAATATGATGCATTATTTTATTTCAAGTACTTACCAAGAATAAAATACTGGCCCTGGAGAAAAAATTCAATTCAAAGAAAGAAACAACTATTGTAGAGATTACTGTAGGAGAAAATATACATTTTAGTGCAAGTCAGTTTATTGCCAGCCCTCAGTTTTTCTCTCAAAAGATAAAGTAAGATTATATGGTAGGTGTAATAAAAATGATTTTAATATTCCCTATAAAACTTCCATATCTAATCTTCTTTATTTATAGGTAAGCATATGATCAAGAAATCACAGAATCACAAAATATCAGAATAGTTGATGTCAGTCTCTGGAGGAAGGGACTTCCAGAAGTCTTCTGATCCAATCCCGTTGCTCAAGCAGCACCACCTAGAGCCAGTTGCCCAGGACTGTGTCCAGATGGCTTTTGATCTCCAAGGTGGGAGACTCCACCAACTCTCTGGGTAGCCTGTGCCAGTGATCAGTTACCCTCACAGTAAAAAAGTGTTTTCTGATGTTCAGATGGTACCTCCTGTGTTTCAGTTGCACCCATTACCTCTTGTCTTGTAACTGGGCACTGAAAGAGTCTGCCTTGGTCTTCTTTACTCTCCCCATTCAAATATTTGTACACATTGGTAAGATCACCTCTGAGCCTTCTCTTCTCCAGGCTAAAGAATCCCAGCTCTCTTAGCCTCTCCTCATAGAAGAAATGTTCCAGTCCCTTAATCATCTTTGTGGCCTTTCACTGAACTCTCTTCAGTATGTCTATATCTCTCTTGTACTGAGGAGCCCAGAACTGAACCCAATGCTCCAAGTGTGGCACCACTGCTGAGCAGAGGGGAAGGATCACCTTCCTCAATGTGCTGGAAATATTTTGTTTAATGCTGCCAAGGATACCATTTGCCTTCTTTGCAGCAAGGGCACATTGCTGGCTGATGTTCAACTAGGTATCCACTAGGAACCCTAGGTCTTTTTCTGCAAGAGTTGCTTTCCAGTTGGGTGGCCCCCAACATATATTCATGTGTGGGGTTGTTCTTCCCCAGTTGCAAGATTTTTCATTTCTCCTTGTTGAACTTCATGAGGTTTGCGTCAGCTTATTTCTCCAGCCTGTTGAGGCCCCTCTGGATGGCAGCACAACCCTCTGGCAAACCAGCCACTCCCTCCAGTTTTGTGTCCTCTGAAAACTTGTTGAGGGCACACTCTGCCCCATCATCCAGGTCATTAATGAAGATGTAGAACAGGATTAGACCCAGTACAGACTCCTGGGGTACACCACTAGTTACTGGCCTCCAACTAGACTTTGTGGCACTGATCGGCAATCTCTGGTCCTATCCGTTCAGCCAGTTTTCTGTCCACCTCACTGTCTGCTCATCCAGCCCATGCATCAACAGCTTGTCTTTAAGTGTCTTATGGGAGATAGTGCCAAAGGCCTTAGTGATGCTCAGGCAGACAATATGGACTGCTCTCTCCTCATCTACCAAGCCAGTAACTTCATCATAGAAGTTTATCAAGTTGGTAAAGCATGACTTCTCAGTGAATCCCTGCTGACTACGTCTGATGACTTTCTTGTTATTCATGTACCTGGAAACAGTTTCCAGGATTAGTTGTTCCATCACCAAAGCAGGGATTGAGGTGAGGCTGACCAGCTTGTAGTTTCTCAGATCCTCCTTCTTGCCCTTCTAAAAGACATTTATTCATATTCCTTCAGTCCTCAGGCACCTCTCCTGATCGCCATGACATTTCAAAGATAATCGAGAGTGGCCTCGCAAGTGACATCAGCCAGCTCCCTCAGCACTTCAGGGTGCATCACACCAGGGCCAATGGGCTTGCGAAAGTCCAATTTGCTTTAGTATTGTCTAATGCGATCCTCTTCCAGAAGGAGTATGTCTTTCTTGTTCCAGGTTTTCCCTTTGGTCTTTGGGGCCTTGGGTTCCTCGAGGTTGGTCTTGCTAGTAAAATATGTGGAAGCAGGTCCCCTGTCTCAGTCAGCAGTAGGCCCATATTTTTCCTAGTCTTCCTTTTGTTCCTTATGTACTCTGAGAAGCCCTTCTTGTTGCCTTTGACATCTCTCACCAGATTCAATTCCAGTCTTGGCTTTCCTAACTGTGTCTCTGCATGCTCAGACAGTGTCTCTATGTTCCTTCTGTGTTATCTGTCCATGCTTCCACCTTCTGTATGCTTTCTTTCTGTGATTGAGTTTTGCCACGAACTCCTTGTTCATCTGTGTAAGTCTCTTGGTATTTTTGCCCGACTTCCTGCTCATTGAGGTAGATGGCTTTTGAGCTTGTAGGAGGTGATCACTGAATATTAACCAACATTCTTGGGCCCCTCTATCCCCAGGGGCCTTATCCCATGGGACTCTTTCAAGCAGATCCCTGAAGAGGCCAAAATCTGCTCTCCTGAAGTCCAGGGTTATGATCTTTTTTTTTGCCCTGCTTCTTCCTTGCAGGATCCTGAACTTTGCCATCTCATGGCCACTGCAGCAAATGCTGCCTTCAACCTTCAGCTCCTCAATGAGCCCTTCCTTGTTAGTGACTGTGAGGTCCAGCAGAGCACCTCTCCTTATTGGCTCCTCAATCACTAATAGTCGACTCTGTATTATATTGCCTTGCAATTTTCCTATGCAAAAGACTTTTAAAATCCTTTATCTTCAAAAAAATAGATTATCTTGTTTGCCATGCTGTCACATGAACCAGTCAGAAGCTTATAAATATTGTGCTTAATTTTATAAATACATGAAACCTTTCTGTTGCTTTACTTTTTTCTTTCCCCATTCTGCTTTTGTGAAAAAAGAAATGAAAGAGAACTGGTTCATTTTTATTTACTCATGTGTCTATTTATATACACCTTTGCCACTTTAAATTCTCCCAAATCTCCTGTGTTTGGGGTCTGAAATACACCAACATTTAATTCCTAGTCAAACTTCAAGAACTCAGAAAAAACCAAAAACATTTCTTTGGTTTTGGCTTGATGTAAAACTCTTGAAATCAATAGGTGATGTTCCACTGGCTTCTCTGGACCATAGGTCAAGTCCTTAGGGGGCAAATGTGGAGAACACTTGTTTATAAAACACTTTGGAGCTGTACGAAGTTTTTTTGAGCTTCTCATGGGTAATTTGAGCAAAGCTAAGATGCACTTAATCTCCTGAAAGACTATTTCTTCTTCCCTAATGGCACAGAGAAGAGAAGAGACTGAGAGAGCTAGGATTGCTTAGCCTGGAAAAGGGAAGTCTTGAAAGGAACCTAACAGCAATCGTCTTTTAAACTGCAGAGGAGGTTGCCAAGAAGACAGAGCAAAGTTCTTTACTGGGGTGTACAGCAAGAAAATTATAAACTAGTTATAAATTGGAATGCATGAGGATTCACTATGAGAATAAACAAGCACTGGAATGAGTTGCATTTATAGATTATATAGTCCTGGTCCTTGGAGGTCTTCAAATTCCAGTTGGACAAAACCCTGAGAAACTGGTCTGAATTCAGTGTTCACCATGTTTTGAGCTGGTGGCTGGACTAGAGACTCCCTGACATCTCTTCCAACCTAAATGATTCCATGACTCACATTTCTCCTGAGTGCACTGGATCTTTATAGCACTTCCTATTACCATACATTTTATGTGAAAATTAAGCTGTTCACACACACACAAACTTTTATATATATATATATATATATATATATATATATGTATATTAGTTCTCACTGATATCTTAATGGTGATTTCAGTAATGGTTTACCAAAATTGTATCTCAAAAACTAAAAAATTCTAAAATATTAAGCTTTCCCAGGTAAACTTTCTCACTGTTTGCATGCAGCCCTACATAATAAAAAACAAAACAAAAACCTGCCCCTACCAAGTTATTCATAACTTTCTCATCAAAATGACCAGAATTTCCTCTGAAAACCAAAGATTGTTAAAAATAAAATTATTCTAGTGACCTATAGGGTAGATTAGGAGGGTATTAATTTTTTTTTTTTTGCATTAAATTTAATCTGAATCTTGAATTTTCCCTTTTGAGGTTAGGATCCAGAAAATTTTTGATACTTCCAGCTGCAGAATATGACAGGGTAAAAATAACATTACTGAACAACCGTGCAACCCATATTTTCACAAACGCTACCTTCTGCAAAAAGAATTTACCTAATAACAGCTGCTTTTGTAGTCACCTTCCTTTTCACTTTTACCCTCTGAAGATGTGGTTGATGAAATTACAATTTTCCATTTAGTATGTTTGTTAAGTGTAAGATCCTATGCTATTTAACTGAATAAATTAAATTCTTTTTCTGGGAAATTAAAAAAGAACGCTAAATGTTTGAATCTGCAAATTCTCTTAGTTGTGGCCTTATATAATTCAATGCAGGAAAAAGTTATGAGCTTTTACATTTTTAAGATTTATAATAAAATGTAAAATTGTTTAGGACTTTTATTGTGGAACCAGGAATAAATGTGAGCTTCTTTTGGGATGCATTATGAAGGGCACTATGGGATAATCTTGCTGTGATTGATCAGTCATACTGAGGACTCAAAAAACCCCAGATGTGATATTGACCACATAAGCCCCTTCTATGCCATAAACTTAAAAATCTAGTACACTTATATTCGTTGGTGTGTTGAACTAATTGAGAAAGACCTTAATCATTTAGCTAACATAGAAAATAAATTGGGACAGGCTACCTTTTCTTTCTTGATGGAACTTTAGATGCAATGCTAGTGCTAGAGTTCTCCTTTTTTAATATGTTTGGACATTTCTGTTACATTGCATAATGATATATCTAATGATACAGTTTAAGGACTTACATCATGAAATACTGTACTCTATAATACTTTTAATGTCAGTAGGAGTAATTATAGAAAGAGGAGTAAATCCATGTAGGTAAAGGTGTCAGTATCTGTCTCTTAAACTGACGGAAAATATTAGAAAATCTTTCTGAAAAATCTGGCCCTTAGTTCTCAGCACCATAAAATGTGAAGAACCATCAATACCTAGTATGTTTCTAATATTTCATTCTAAGAATGAAATACATTGCATGAAAGTCATTATCAGGATGAAATTTAAAAATTTCTCAAAGGATATTTAAGTGCATAATTTAGAAAGGGTTTCCTTCTTTCTCTATTTGCTTACTTACTTATTTATTTGTTTAGAAAAGCAAATTCAGTTATTTTCTGATTCTTTGCAGGAACTTTTTTTTTCTTTCTAGATATTCACAGGCCCATTGATAGCTAGTAGTTTATTAAATCTTTAATAAATAACATTATAGCTTATCTCTATAAGCTCAAATCAATACAATGCTGCAAAGATAACGTCATCCCCGACCTTTATGGTTCATATCATTTTTATTAAACTTAGATAACTCAGTAGCTCTTCATTCAGAGTTTGAAAATCAGCTTATGAAATGAACATTTGAAACTTTCTCTTGGAGTAAAAGTTACAGTCAATACTGCCATAGAAAGCTGCAGTGTCAGCCTGCCATTTAATCTCCTTAGAAGATATCTAAACTGGGCACATGAAAAAATAAAGAAACAATATTTTAAAAAGTATGTGTGTATATAATTTTATACTATATCTATGTTAACGCCTTGCCAGCACTTGTGTAACATGCATGATTTCACTTTTATATTAAGTGCTTGCACAATATAATAGGCACCAAATATCCAAAGTCTTATGATTTTTAGAAATCTTTGTTACTGTATGTATTAAAATAAAATATATTTATGGGTCTTCCACTCACATAAGGACTTACTACTACAGAAAGGTTAATAATTGTGCCAAGTAAAGCAATTTTTTAAGGAGATAAATATAAATAACCACATTCATGCTAGAAAATAAAATCTTTTTTTGGTTTAGTATGGAATCAAGTATTGTCTTAATTATTTGGGTAAAATCACAATGATTTCCAGTAAACATTATGACTGATTAGTCACTGTATTTATTACAGCATAATGAGTGAAATTCATTGCTGTTTAGCATTCTATAGAACAAGATTCCACATATATGATTTTACAAAATCAATGCCCACATACACCAGGGAAGTATAATTTCTAGAGAAGAAACATCAGCCAAAAGACCCAGTTTGCTTCCAGAATGATTCAAGTTTTCCCCTTCAAAACAAAAAAGTGGTTTAGGCTGTTTTAAATTCATAATATAACAACCTTGATAATACAAAGTTCTAGAATACCAAAGGACAGAAAACTGCAGCATTAATCAGTTCATATCTCTGTATTTGGTTTGCGTGGCAAGGTTTTGGTAGGAGGGGGCTACAAGGGTGGCTTCTGTGAGAAGCTGCTAGAAGCTTCCCTTATGTCCTATAGAGCCAATGCCAGACAGCTCCAAGACAGACTCACCACTGGCCAAGGCCGAGCCCATCAACAATGGTGGTAGCACCTCTGGGATAACATATTTAAGAGGGGGAAAAAAACCTGCGCAATTGCAGCCAGAGAGAGTGCGCAATTGCAGCCAGAGAGAGGAGTGAGAATATGAGAGGAACAACTCTGCAGACACCAAGGTCAGTGAAGAAGGAGGGGGAGGAGGTGCTCCAGGCAACAGAGCAGAGATTCCCCTACAGCCCCTGGTGAAGACCATGGTGAGGCAGGCTGTCCCCCTGCAGCCCATGGAGGTCCACGGTGGAGCAGGTATCCACCTGCAGCCTGTGGAGGACCCCACACTGGAGCAGGTGGATGCCTGAAGGAGGCTGTGACCCTGTGGAGGGCTCACACTGGAGCAGGCTCCTGGCAGGACCTGTGGACCCATGAAGAGAGGAGCCCACACTGGAGCAGGTTTGCTGGCAGGACTTGTGACCCCATGGGGGACTCATGCCAGAGCAGTCTGTTCCTGAAGGACTGCACCCTGTGGAAGGGACCCACGCTGGAGCAGTTTCATGAAGAACTGCAGCCCATGGGAAGGACTCACGTTGGAGAAGTTCATGGAGGACTGTCTCCCATGGGAGGGACCCCACGCTGGAGCAGGGGGAAGAGTGTGAGGAGTCCTTCCCCTGAGGAGGAAGGAGTGGCAGAGACAATGTGTGATGACCTGACCGCAACCCCCATTCACCGTCCCCCTGTGCCACTCCGGGGGGGGGGGGGAGGTAGAAAAAATTGGAAGTGAAGTTGAGCCCAGGGAGAAGGGAGGGTTGGGGGAAAGGTGTTTTAAGATTTAGTTCTTATTTTCTCATTACCCTACTCTGATTTGATTGGTAATAAATTAAACTAATTTCCCCAAGTCAAGTCTGTTTTGCCTGTGACGGTAATTGCTGAGTGATCTCTCACTGGCCTTATCTCGACCCACGAGCCTTTTGTTATATTTTCTCTCTCCTACCCATCTGAGGAAGGGAGGGTTAGAATGACTTTGGTGGGCACCTGGTGTCCAGCCAGGGTCAATCCACCACAATCTCAAAGGACTGCTAGGCTCCAGTTCATACTGAAATACTTGTATGCCAAAACCTTACCGTGTGAAATTTGGGCAGAGGTCCCAGAGTGGTAGCTGCTAAAAGGAAATCTTTGTATGGTTCATTATGAGAAAAATCTCATGAAAACAGACATGTTAATGTGTGTAGTCATAGGTAGTTCTTTGCCTCAAAATATCATTTGAAAATAACACATAAATATTTTCCTTAGTCTGTTAAATGAATCTTAAGAAGATACTCTACAAACTGTGTGTAATATTAGGATTGTATAAATATAAAAATGAGAGAGAAAGGGATAATTTAGCTTCAGCACTGAGATGGACCATAAAGAGTGCTAAATGTATTCTGTTTTATTCTTTCAGAATTAACTTACTTCTTGTGTGGTCCACCTACCCCATTTCCATATAATAGGTTACTGGAACTCTATGCTTGCTATAATGAAGGAAGAAAATGGAGATTTTATAGATGTTTCAGCCACCTATCTATGCAAAGACAGCAATCTGAACTGGATTATTTTCTACCTTACAGTTTGTGCTACCCCTGGTTCCCATATAGATCAACGTTAAAACTCCTCTTGGATTTCCGGATCAGGCTCTGAATGATTTTTAGGCATAATTTTATACAAAGGCTGCTAAAAATATGAATAATATATGTCTACTACTTCAACTCTGCAGGCCACATTTGAGATACATAAATACTATTTTTATTTTATTTTTCTTAGATAGAGCTCTGAACAGTTACTAGTGAGCATATTTTAAGACTGGTTGAATTTTTATATTTTCAACAGTAGTATTTCTGCAGAGATTTAATGAAGATTTCAGTCCTTATACCCTAAATCTTTATTTTACACATCTTTAGGAGCTTTATAGTCTAGAATATTTCATTGTTCAGTAGGGGCCTGAAGGTAGTTGGCATCTTTGCAGTGATTTTAATGAGCTCTGGGTCAACTGTACTATGTTCTGGGAAAACAGAGTATTCCTGGTGACAACACAAATTCAGATTTTGCGTAAAAGTAGACATTCAGAGAAGTTAAGGCCAAAAAAGACTATCATCATAATTTTATTTTCCATCCTGTATAACACAGACTATAATATCACACACAAATGACTACATCGAACCATGTGGGAAATATTGAATTGAACTGGTGAAAAAGAAGATTATCAAAGGGATTGTGGAGCAAATGAAGATAATGGACACAGAGAAATGAAATTGTTATGAGGTGGTAGAAGTGGAACTACTCAAGTGTTTTTCCTCAAGGATAGACTTTACAATGCATTAGCTACTGTGGCAGTATCTAGACAATGCACATATACATTCCAAGTTCTACTCTCATCTACCACTACTCAATAAGGGACTAGAAATCATCATAAACATCCCAGAAGGTAGCATAACAGTAGTCCAGATTTGGATGGGAAAATTCAGGGGGTTTTGCCTCTTACAGCATCTCAAATGTTACCCTAAATGCATCCCCCTACTTGAATATTGGCCGGTTCCTTACAGCATGAGATGTGGTGTTGAGGATCTTGAGAACAGGCAAAGATGCAAATAGGGGGATCACAACCCTGATTTTCAAGAGACCGGAACTGGACCTTTTCAGGGATCTGCTTGGAAGAAGCCCATGAGATATAGTCCTGGAGATGAGTCCAGGAGAGATGGTTGATTTTAAAGGATCATATCCTCCAAGCTCAAGAATGAACAATTCTGAAACACAGAAAACAAAGCAAAAGCAGCAGGAGGCCTGCATGGATGAAAAAGGAGATTCTGACAAAACTCAAACATAAAAAAGACATGCATAAGAAACGGAAGCAGGGTCAGGTCACCCAGTAGCAATCAAGGACACTGTCTGGTCATACAAGGATGAGGATAAGAAAGACAAAGTCCACCAGGAGTTTAATTTCCTGAGGGATATGAAGGGCAACAAAGAGCTCTTCCATGGGTATATCAGCAATAAAAGGAAGAGTAGGCAAAATGTGAACCTGCTACTAAATGTGTCAGGGAACCTGGTAAAAAGGACACAGACAAGACCGAGGTAGTCGATGCCTTCCTCACTTTTACTTCTAAGATTTGCCTCCCAGACCTTTGATACCAGTGAAAAGGTCTGGTGCAAGACATGCCCTCATTGGAAGGGGATGAGGATACGGAACACTTAAATAAGCTGACCATATACAGGCCCATGGGAAAGCAATACCAGCAGGTTAAGGGGAGTGATCCTTTCCCTCTACTCAGTGCTGGTGAGGCCACATCTGGAGTGTTGAGTCCACTTCTGGCCTCCCCAATACAAGAGAGACATAGACATACTGGAGAGAGTCCAGCAAAGGTCTGCAAAGATGCTGAAGAGACTAGAACATCTGACATATGAGGAGAGGCTGAGAGAGCTGGGACTGTTCAGCCACAAGAAGAGAAGGCTCAGGAAGATCTTGGCAAAGTGTATAAAGACCTGATGAGGGGGAGTAAAGAAGATGGACCCAGACTCTCTTCAGTGGTGTTGTGGTTTAATCCCAGCTGGCAGCTAAGCACCACACAGCCACTCGCTCACTCCCCGCCCCCCAGTGGGACAGGGGAGAAAATCGGAAGAGTTAAAGTGAGAAAACTTGTGGCTTGAGATAAGAACAGTTTAATAATTGAAATAAAATAAAATATTGTAATTATAGTAATAACAACAACAACAACAACAAATTGTAATGAAAAGGAAAACAACAAAAGAGAGAGAGAGGAACAAAACTCAGGAAAAACAAGTGGTACAACTGTTCACCACCTGCTGACCGCTGCCCAGCCAGTCCCTGAGCAATGATCGCTGTTCCCCAGCCAACTCCCCCCAGTTTAGATACTGAGCATGATGTCATATGGTATGGAATAGCCCTTTGGCCAGTTTGGGTCAGCTGTCCTGGCTGTGCTCCTTCCCAGCTTCTTGTGCACCTCCTCTCTGGCAGAGTATGGGAAGCTGAAAAGCCCTTGACTTAGTATAAACACTGCTTAGCAACAACTGAAACGTCAGTGTGTTATCACCTTATACTCATGCTAAATCCAAAACACAGTACTATACCAGCTACTAAGAAGAAAATTAACTCTATCCCATCTGAAACCAGGACAAGTGGTGTTGAGTGAGAGGATGAGAGGCACTGAGCACAAATTGAAATAGTGGAAATTCTACTTAAACATAAGAAAAATTCTTTTTCCTGTGAGGGTGGTCAGCCACTGCAACAGGCTACTCAGAGAGGTTGTAGAGTCTCCATCCTTGGAAATATTCAAAACCCAACTGGTCAAGGTCCTGGGCAACCTGCTGTAGTTGACCCTGCTTTGAGCAGGGGTGTTGGACTAGGTGATCTCCAGAAGTACCTTCAAACCTCCATAATTCAGCAATTCTGTGAAGCATAGATAGAAAGGGAAAAGGGGTAAATACAGCTGATCACTGGTATGAAAAAGATCTTTTCATGTGCATCTTGTTCCATTGCACATCCTCCTCCTCTGTGGCAGCCTGTCCATCCCCTGTGTCTTTCCTCCCTCAGGCATGAGCTGTAGTACTTACAGGAACTTGTGGGATAACTGTCAAACTCAGAACAAGCATTTGTGATCAGCAGTGACTGAAATTATTTTCATTTATTTTCTAGTTTGTCCTTGTCATGGAGGATAATTGCTGAAACTCAAGTAGCTTTTCAAATAGCCAAGAACATTCTGATTTTCAGATCAATTATCTCATTATAATGCAGTTAGAAATGAAATTTTTATATGGTATTGGAAACATGAGTGACCCTACTTAGACTAGGATGCGCTTTTGTATTAAACAGAAGAGAGCATTTCTTTTGCATCTGGCCAGACACCTAAAGTGCAACTGTTGGGGTACCTGAAGGAGTTACCAGCAAGTGACACTGTACTACCTATCAGCTGAGCCTTGGGAATTGGTTGTGTGCATGCTCTCAACCTGCAATCAAAGTGATGTACTGTGACTTCACCTAGACCTTAAGAGAAAACAAGCTAACTGAACTTATCCAACGGTTCCTATAACTTAAGAGCACGCGTTCAGCTACAGTGGGTCAGCTGGCATCCATTACAGTTTTTACTTTGGCGTAAAAGAGGGGCTCAGACAGGGTGTCCCCTTCCTCTGAGCCTTTAATTTGGGCTCCCACCTGGCTTTGTGCCCCTGTGCTCCTCTTGGCTTGTGGAGATACTCCCCTATATTTGAGTGTGAGGAAAAGGAAGGGCAGTCTGTGCACAGAACTTTGTAGTTTCTTCATCTGAACCCAAACTACCTGTTTGCCAAGTTACAGCATCTATTCATCCTGTGTTCAGACTTCCACTGTACAAGAAATTGTGAAACAACTATGGGATTAGGAATGAACTGATGAGAAGAAATATTGGGTCCTATTTATCCTTCTTTGCAAATAAAGTACAAGAATACAAAAAATTTTTTCTGACATACACTGTTCTTTAACTTTCTGGAAACTCCCATCCCTCCTTCTTTACAGAGTATCCTATACATAGGATATGTATTCTCCAAGGGAGCATTTGCATCAACTTCTGTGAACTTCAGATGAAGTTTTAAGTCTCTTGGTATTTCTATCTGGATAACACTTCGAAGTCATGCTAGTCCTATCAATAACACGGTGTCTAACACAATCTGGGATGCTGCTGTATCTTGTAAGTACAACTGTTACTAAATGCTATTGTATTAAACCAACAATTTGATGGCATTTGAAGGTATGCCAGTTAGGAACCATTTTCTTCACACAGCTGAAATTTTAGAGTAATTCAAAATTATGTCCCTGTCCATGTTGTGAAATCAATGTTCTGCCATCCATGAAATCACATGCAGCTCAGTGGCACTTCTAGTTGTGCAAAGGAAAGAGAAGCATATCTTTTCAAGAAGGCAGGGAACCTGTAAAGCAT
Organism: Theristicus caerulescens; assembly: GCA_020745775.1. Lineage (NCBI taxonomy): Eukaryota > Metazoa > Chordata > Aves > Pelecaniformes > Threskiornithidae > Theristicus > Theristicus caerulescens. Next base: position 15,030,638 of record CM036561.1, read on the forward strand.
GATGGAATTTGTGCACAATGAAAAATTATATGCTTTTCTTCACCAGGGAAAAAAAAAGCAATCACATTGGAAAAATGTGGAATATGATCTAAACTAATCTGAAATTGGTATAAGTTATATTTAAGTGTCCTGTAACCATACTCATCACTGAACCATAGGAGTTCAGGCAATTCTTATTAAATGTGAAGGAATAGCAGCTATTTCTATAAAGACTAAAATTATAAATATATAAATGGTTCCAGTCATATCAAAGAAGGTCCTCAGACCTTAATATTGGGACTATAGAGCTCCCTTGAAAAAAACAGTAAGGCATTTCTTTTCCAAGTCCAGAACAATATTTACCTTTATTTAACATAAGTAAGTTTAATTTGGTTTTGTTCCAGAAAAACAGTTTGTATTGTGTAGAGGAAAATAACATCTTGTAGTGTGTTTATTTATTTATTTTTCCTTGGAATCTGTTAGAGGACTTTAGATATTAGATAATGAAGAAGATTTACAAGACAACAAGAGTTTTGAAAAGATATTTATACAAACATTTTAACTTAAAAATAATAAAATATTTGTAAGATCACTGTGCCTCTATTGATGTTGAAAATGTAGAAACTATGTAATTATGGGTATGTAAAACAGATTATTTGCATTATGTAGGAGAACTGATTTAAGAACTATTTCTTTGAAACTTTCTGTGGTTTAGTGGTTTGGTTTTTGTTTTTTTTTTTTTAAGCAACAAAGAATATCAATTCTATAACTAATTCTTAGTTTCTGCTTAAGTCAAACTGTGACTTCCTATTACAATTTTCATATCACTAGTCAAAAATGAATGTAGTAAAATCAATAAGATATTACAAACTAAACTCTGTATAATCTAACTATAATTTGATGGCCAATGTCTTTAAGACATGTGTGAGCTGAAAGTTAAGATTGGTGAGAAGCTGAAGGGAGAGAATTACTCTATCACTTTAAAAAAGAATGTCTATGAAGGCCCACTGAAGATTCTTTTTTTTTGCTGTGTTGAAGCTGATGAAGACTCTGATCTTCTAAAACAGATCAAAGTGACAGTTCACTTTTGTAAGAGACTGAAGTGTTAAGAACAATTGTCTCAAAGCTTGCTTGTGTATGTTTATCTGATAAGACCAGACAGCAGACCACTCTTTTGTCTGGGAAGACCCGAGGGCAGACCATTCTTTGACTTAACAAATGCCACCAGCTTGCAAGGAAATTTGTGCAAACTTGCTGAAGCAGCAGGCCATTCTTTGGCTTATCAGGCACCACCAAAAACAGGACACCAACTGGTATCCAGACCAGACCACTTGTCCACCAACAATGCATATTGTGTGGCTGGGTGTGTATGCATGGCGTATGTGATGTTGCCCTGGGAAACCAAGCTGAACCGAGGGCGCAAACTCCCTCTCCAACACCGGATAAAAGACGGCACAACGAAGCCTGAGTGTGGCCATCCACCACCGAAGAACTGAAGACTGAGGACCAACAGGACGCCGCTGGATCCATGGTGGTGACTATCCTTCGCTTATCTCTCTGAACGCTTGCTTAATTTCCTCCTAATATTTCCTGCCTTTCCTATTGCTTTACTCTTTTATATTTACCCAATAAAATGCCTGATTGGTGGCATATGACCTTGTTTGTGTCTTAATTTCGCCCTTGGGATCATTAAGAACCTTCCCCGAGACTGACAATCAGACCGGGACTTAACAACTTTGTACAAACACACATTTGTCTACGCAAGGAAAGTACATTTTACTCTTTTTTTCTTTTGTTTGAAACTATTTCTCTAGTCACATTTGGAGAAAACTGTTTTCTGCTGCATGTAGAACAGATGTTTAAAATATTTTAAAATATTCATGAAATCACAACTGTGCTATGATTGAGTCTAAACATGGATTCAGGATCAGAGACCCCACAGACAAGGTAGAGAGTAGGGTAACCACAAGTGACAATGCATCAGAAAGGGTTACAGACAAAGCAGCATAGAAACTGCTGTGGTGACAGACATGCGGGAAAGCAGGACACTGCAGATGAGCTTCAAATTGTGAAAGAGGGAACGTATGACAGAAAAAATAAATAGAAGAGCATGAAAGGATTTTATTTTTTTTTCTAACATAAGAATAGTTTAATGTTTAAAAGTTGCAAGCATTTTAAAGGGTAATAATTAGGCTTTAAATATGAGTAAGGTTTTTTTTAAATGTGCTCAATTTTTACCTCATTAACTTCTAACTTCTTGAGAAAGGAGAAACAAAAAAGCACCTCCAAACATTCCTCTTGTAATTTTGCCCAGAGCAACCTGGAGCTTACTTTATATCTTTGTTAAAATCCATTTAGAAGTTGCATGTTAACCTGCTCTTGTGAGAAAAGGAAAGGGCAAGGGCAAGGGCAAGGGCAAGGGCAAGGGCAAGGGCAAGGGCAAGGGCAGGAAAGGAAAGGAAAGGGCAGGAAAGGGCAGGAAAGGAAAGGGCAGGAAAGGAAAGGGCAGGAAAGAAAAGGGCAGGAAAGGGCAGGAAAGGAAAAAGGAAAGGAAAAGGAAAGGAAAAAGGAAAGGAGAGGAAAAAGGAGAAGAAAAGCAGAGGAAAAAAAGAAGAAAAAAGAAAGAGAAAATATCAAGGCATGTTTCATATAGATTCTTGTTATGCGTTCATTGCAGAATTTTTAAAAAAAAGGTATTACTAGAACTGAAAATACAAATTTGCTGATTTTGTTTTCTATTGATATATCCACAGAAGTAAAAAAAAAAAAAAGTTTCTTCAATTACCTCTCCATACTACATTCATTTTGGTTTTACAAATCATTCCTGTAATTGCTTCCACAAAAATAGCAACTTATATAACCAACTGAACATTTTTCAGTGTTGTTGGCACTGTAAAGAAGGTTCTAAGTGTGTCCAACTAAACTGTATATTCATTCAAAGTTACTTTTAGCTTATTTAAAAAAGAATATGCAATATTCATTGGTTAAGATGAATAAAACCATCCTGGAAATGCATAAGTTTTCACAAGGCATCCTACATCTTCATTAAACTTTGACACCCTTCCTGCTGGTCTAAATAGTCTTTTGTCTTATATCCTCTCTGTGTTAGATCACTTTATACTAACACATAGATTCAGCAAGGAAATGTAAGTGATGATGAGATACTTTAGTTTGTACCACCTTATATTCAATAACATTTGACCCTGGCTTTTCGCTAAGAAATAGTATCTTGAACAATATGGTGGATTCAATATATTCTAGATCAGAGTTTTATTACAGTCTCAGACAGCAGTGTCACCTACTAAATGAGTAACACATCTTCCTGCACTATTTAAATTTTTGCTGCCATCAGAGCTCTGATCCATAGACCTTCTGCTGAATAGTCTCTTTAACAGCTGCTTTCAAGAGTCAGTTGCAGCTAGCTCTCACAGACTTGCCACATAAACTCATCAGATACAGTTCAAACACCTGATGAGCAGTTCTTGGTTTTGAACAATTGCAGGACAGCATATCTATTTCACTTATAAAACACTAATGAATGTAAAGAATACAACACTGTTGATTTGCTAAAAGTAAGAGGGTATTTTTTTCTTACAGCACAGAATCACACTTCTGACATTGCAATGAAACCTTGATATCCACAAACAGGCTTTTTTTTTTTTTTCAATTCCAGCTGTTTTGTTATTGGCAATGCTATTAGTCTTTCATACATAAGTGATAAAAAAATGTTCGCAAAAGTTGACCTTGTGATCTTGGTGCTTGGCCAAATATCATGTCAGCACATGTGGTGTGTTTATCTTGTAGCAGGATGCTGAGACAATTGCTGTCCTAGATCTCCTGGAGATCCCCAGCTCCTCTCTTCCTTGTCTGACTCCTCCACACATCCAGATCAGCCAGTATCCTTTTATCTAAAAAACTGCTTGCCCATCTTATAACTTGCTCTACAACTAGGTTGGACATGCAAAGGTTCTCAATAGCTCAATTTCTTTTTTCTTATCTTCATTATAAAAACTTATTTTAAAATCTCTCTGAAAGGGGGGATTTTCATAGTTCTTCACAGTTCTTCACAGTTAAAATGAAGTTATTCAAAGGTTCCAAACTGACACTTCTGGAAATTGATGTCTTAATTTCTACTAAATAGTATGTAGAACACTTTGTTTGTATTCTTCCTGTCGGTATGAAACAGCCATGTCCAGGTGAGAATGCCTTTATCAGGCAGTTCAGTCAGGAAGGGACAGAAACGTCAGTCAGAAGAGAGTCCTGGAGGTTTTTCAGTCTGGTCTCTCACTTGAAATTATTGCAAGCACTGGGTAAAGTCAGTCTGTGTTTTCTCTAGCCAAGGTTTGAAAACCTCCAGGGATGGAGATAACCTGTTCCAGGGAGGCAATACCCTATTGATTTCTATATAACTGAGAAGTCTTTCCTAAAATAGAAAGATTCATTATAGAAAAGGCAGCAGGACCAGAGCTTCTCTGTGATGATGGTTTTGTAATATCTATGCGTGTCAAACTGTTTCATATAAACTATACATCTCCAACATTGCCAGTGTGTTCTGCATTTAAAGCTAATAACAGAGGAAGAGATATTTGTGTATTGCTTTATCAAACCTCGATGGCTAGATGACACAATTCAATTTACCCCCAACAGAAAAATGTTTAATTTATGAACTTAGCAAGACTGAATATTTATACCAAGTTTGTAATAATAATGGTTATTCAAGTTAGTACACATGTCCCACATCAATGACTGCGTAATAATCAAGTTGGGGACTTGGCTGGTATCTATATCTTTCTATCTACCTGTTTCTCTTTCTGCTGAATTCTATTTCATATTCAAGAAACAGATGGGATTAGGAGTTAGGGGTCAAAAGGCTACATTTAACACATTCTTAAATTTTTTTTAGATAATGTACTGAACTCTGATGTTGTCTTAGCACTCCTGAATGATCAAGCCCCAGTCTCTGAAAAAAATAATGTCTTCTAATGCTGATATACATTTCCAGATTATTTAACTCACAAAATTTCCGAGGAAAGAACTTACATGATGAAATATAATACAATCACTTTAACTCTGAAGTCCATCCATATCACTAGGGTCTGCAAACATGACATTTATTGATCTTATGAAGATCTAAAAGCAATTTATTCAATATTTATAAGAAAATACTTTTTAAAAAAATAAATTTGGAAACTTTCTTCACCTCTTTTGCTTCCATGTTAAGGAAAACCACTCATGTAGGCACAATAGCTTGCCTGCTTTATATAACCATTTTGTCTGTTTTATGAAAAGGTCTAGATCATACAGTGATGGATAAAATAGCTAATATGAGAAAAAGACACAGACAAAAGAAACCTAGGGAATCTATAGCACCAAATTCTAATAAGATTAGAGAAAGAGAAACTATTTGAATATGTGGCTTTCTTTTGACATTTCCAGTGAGCAAACTGATATTTCCGTAGATGTAGAAGACACCAGCAGTATCCTGGCTAAAGGAGGGAAGGGGTTACAATAGATCTACTAAAACCCCATATTTTTATGCAAAAGAGATTACTACAGGAAAATAGTGGTTTGAGTAATTTTCAGTTGTATATATCACTCCTGAAACAATTTAAAAAATTTCCAATACTCTTGAGAGACTTATGACCCACCTAATAACATATAATGATTATATATTTTAGAAATAAATTGGAGAAATTTGAAAACAATTTCAGGGCAAGAGTGATATCCAAAATAAAGCTGAATATGTGAAGTCATTGCTTTAAAAGCAGAAAATGCCTGCCCTATGGGTTCTTTTGTTTGATCTGACAGCACTAATTTTTGATGTAATGATTGCACATGGAAATCATTGACAGGATGTGCAAATTGTACCTGATGAATTTGATCTGTGACTACTGGTTTATCAGTGTTGATTGGAAAATATAACCTGTACTACAGAAAATATAATACACTTATATCTGCGACTCAGTAGTCAGAAAAGTCCATTAATAATAAATGGCTCGTTTTATACATTCAGTACAAGGTGCAATTTTTTCCCACCCACAGACCATGAACTAGATTTTTTGACTGTGATTCAGCAAGGTACATAAGCCCACACATAACTTAAGCAGCATTTTAATTTAAGTACAAAGTGAATATTTTGGTGTCTGGAATAGGACATTTAAAGGCCGATGTGTGAAAAAACCTCCACTAACCTGTGTTCCTGGCTGCCCTTGGGTGTACACAGGGGAAGACTTACATGACATGCCTGAGTCACTCTATGGGCTCGTTGGTACAAGATAAACGTCTTTTATCTCTACCTTGCCCTTTCCACCTCTATTCCTGGCCCTGCAGTCCCGTGTGTGCCCTTTTACTGATTTCAACATTCATTTTGCAATTGAATCCGTTAAGTAAACTAACCAAACACATTTTTTTTTCTTTTTTTTTTTTTTTGTACTGGGTTAGTTCTTTGCCTGCTTAGTCCCTCTCAAGCTGAGGTGCCAACACAAGGGACTGGAAAGTGAGTACACAGCCCATGGAAGGGGCAAAAAAAGAAGTGTGAATTTAGAATGGCAATGCCATTAGTTGTAATTCTAATCTGAAATTCACTGGATGACTTGCTGTTCAACTTGAAATAACCTGTAGTAACTGAATGTCATCTCCTAAAGATGCATAGATGGTTTGATAGGAAGAAGCAAAAGCAGGAAGAAGCAAGCTGTCATCTTTCAATTAAAAGGGGCAGGGGAGAAAAAAAAAAAAAAGGTTTTGCAGTACCTGAAGTAATACCCGTGGAGCAGCTGAGGTGTCAGAATTCCCATCCAGAATTCCCATCCAAAGACAGCCAAAAGCAATTTCTGGAAATTAAAAAAAAACAAATATTTTGACAGGGCAGACTTCCCATAGTCTGATCACCTCCAGGCTTGTTAAATAAAGTTTATTTTGTTGAGGGAGAAGAACACATTTTTCAGTAGCGGTGTCTAAAGGATAAAATGGGATGTGTTTATACTGCAGTTACTGTAATAGGGGTACTCTTGGTGTTTTCAGCAGGCCTTTGATCATAGAATTATAAAATCATAGAATCATTTAGGTTGGAAAAGACCTTTAAGATCATCGAGTCCAACTGCAAACCCAACATTGCCAAGTCCACCACTAAACCATGTCCCTAAGTACCACATCTACATAAATACCGCCAGGGATGGGGACTCAACCACTTCCCTGGGCAGACTGTTCCTATGCTTGATAACCCTTGCACCGAAGAAGTATTTCCTAATATACAGTCTAAACCTTCCCTGGTGCAACCTGAGGCCACTTCCTCTGTCCTATTGTTTGTTACTTGGGAGACCAACACCCACCTTGCTACAACCTCCTTTCAGGTAGTTGTGGAGAGCAATAAGGTCTCTGTAGCGTTGCATGGGGTTGTTGTGACGCAAGTGCAGGACTCAGCACTTAGCCTTGTTGAACCTCATACAATTGGCCTCGGCCCATTGATCCAGCCTGTGCAGATCCCTCTGTAGAGCCTTCCTATAGTCCAGCAGATCAATACTCCCACCCAACTTGGTGTCACCTGCAAACTCGATCCCCTCATCCAGATCATTGATAAAGATATTAAACAGAACTGGTCCAAATACTGAGCCCTGGGGAACACAACTTGTGACCAGCTGCCAACTGGATTTAACTTCTTTCACCACAACTCTTCGGGCTTGGCCATCCAGCCAGCTTTTTACCCAGTGAAGAATACTCCCGTACAAGCCATGAATCAGTTTCTCTAGAAGAATGTTGTGGGAGACAGTGACAAAAGCTTCACTAAAGTCCAGGTAGACAACATCCACAGCCTTCCCCTCATCCACTAAGTGGGTCACCTTGTCATAGAAGGAGATCAGGTTAGTGGAGCAGGACCTGCCTTTCATAAACCCGTGCTGACTGGGCCTTATCACCTGGTTGTCCTGTACGTGCCGTGTGATGGCATTCAGGATGATCTGATCCATAACCTTCCCCAGCACTGAGGTCAGACTGATAGGCCTGTAGCTCCCAGGATCAGATCCAGAGATGACATTTATAGTAATAAAGACAGAATGATGTACAAAAACATAATCAATAAGGAATAGTCTGGGAAGGAATAGGCAGGTGTCCTGGTTTCAGCTGGGATAGAGTTAATTTTCTTCTTAGTAGCCAGTAGAGTGCTGTGTTTTGGATTTAGGATGAGAATAATGTTGATAACACAGTGATGTTTTGTTTCTTGCTGAGTAGAGTTTACACTGGTCAAGGACTTTTCAGCTTCCCATGCTCTGCCAGGTGCATGAGAAGCTGGGAGGGGACACAGCCAGGACAGCTGACCCAGACTGGCCAATGGGCTATTCCATACCATATGACATCATGCTCAGTATATAAGCTGGGGGAAGAAGAAGGAAGGGGGGGACATTCGGCATGATGGCGTTTGGCTTCCCAAGTAACCGTTACGCGTGATGGAGCCCTGCTTTCCTGGGGATGGCTGAACACCTGCCTGCCGATGGGAAGCAGTGAATGAATTCCTTGCTTTGCTTTGCTTGTGCGCGTGGCTTTTGCTTTCCCTATTAAACTGTCTTTATCTCAACCCATGAGTTTTCTCACTTTTACTCCTCCGATTCTCTCCCCCATCCCACCGTGGGGGGAGTGAGCGAGCGGCTGCGTGGTGCTTAGTTGCTGACTGGGGTTAAACCACGACAGCAGGGAAGAGTCAGACTGATGCTGAAGAGAATGGTGAGGACAGGGGCGGAAGGAGTGGGAAGAAGAAAAAGGGAGGTGAAGGAAACACGTTCTGGGGGAAACATTTTTCTTCTGTACATCACAGCTTAAGCTAGTGAGGTTCTGATAGTCATGCTAGTTCTGTTAGTCATGTAAGCTAGTCATATTCTGTTCATCAAATATGAGATTCTTTTTCCCCACTATCATGATGAAAATGACCCTGACTCACTCCTGCTGAGCCCTACATTCACTGGCAGTGGTAACATCATCAGGTCAGGAGTGATCTTTGATGGTGCTTCCTAACTTATTTTAGTCAAAATGCAGTGGACCGAAAAAAAAAAAAAAAGATGTGTCATTAAAGTGTTTAAAATAAGCCAGTTTAATTTAAATAAACAGTTTAGGGAGTCATTGCATTAAGATGTCAGACAGAAGATTTTAGGGGCTGTTGTATTTCTGGCAAATGAAAAGCAACAGATCACAGGGATTTCTTTACTACAATCATGTAACAGATCCAGAAAAGTATCCTACTGATTGCCTAGAAGAGCATGAGGTGAGAAAGCTTTGGGGTTTGTTCAGTCATTGTTTCTTTCGGATAGGTGCCTTCACACCCTGGCTTAGCCATGTTGGTAGGATCAGTCACAGCAGTTTGCTTTACTACTGCATATGTTCTGCATTACGGACATTAAAAAAAAAAAAGTCTAATTCTTAAAGTATTTACTCTTATGACATCCAGAGGCATTTCAATCCATTTGGGGGTGGGGGAGGGAACCCGTACTTTCTGGAAATATGAGTTCATATTCAAAACTGTGTTTTACATGATGGAGAAAAGGGAAATACAGACAGTAGTTTTCATGACAGTGAGATCATCCCCTTAGAAAAATAATAAAATAGGCCTTTTCTTTTACAATTACCATACTTCTTCTAGATTCAAACATTTTTCAGTTAATCTGATCTAAACCAGAGGCAAAAAACCCAACATGTTTTTCTTCAGATTTCTGTTCCATTTGGGAAAGGAAAGAACATCTTCCTTCATTCAGAACAACTTGTCGTTTACTGTGACTGCTTCTCAAAAATATTTTTCTTTTCATGTCAAACTTAGCAAGAAAAATTCTTCTCTCTAAATTGTAACAGACTAAGAAAAATTGTAAAAAAAATAAAAATTTAAGAGTCATAAGTGCTTCCTCTAGTTTGTTAAATGTATAGTTGTTAATGTTATGTTAACATGCAGTTAAATAATAGGAATTATAAAATGACACTAATAATACACCTATGTTATTAACTTCATTTCAAAATGTCCATAATAAAAATGAAGAAAATACCTGATTTTTTTTTATGTTTTTCTCTTAAAAATTATTTTATTTTTATTATTTTAACAGTAATTGGCTAGTGTAATAGCAATAATAGTAATCATTGGCCATAGCTGCAATCTTGAGTGACTGAACACAATGAGAAAAATGAAGGCTTTCTTTTCCAGATATGAATGATAATTCTTCATGTTATTACTTTAAAGAAGAAAATGATGGATTGAAAAACCATTTCAGAATCTGCAGAGCAATTAAGACTGCAAGGGAATTTGTACTAGAGGTCTGATACTGAAGCGAGGATCAGACCCAAATTCCTCCTAACCTAGTGATAGGTAGACAGATAGATGGATAAACAGATAAATAAAATAAATTTTGTGTTAATTTCTAGTTCAATTATATTTCCCCCTGTATTTTTTCATGTCTTTTCTCAGCATGCATAGGTATTCCTCTCGATTTAATCACCCATTCTAAATGTTCATATATGAACATTTGTGTTATATGTGGCTGTATGTTCACTCATTTCTCGAATAAAATGTGGGCTTACTGAAGATAGTCACAGTGAATATACTTCAGAGCAGACACTGAGTTAAAATTATCTTCAGAAAAATGCAGACAATATTTCAAGATGTTTAGTTAATTATGGAAATTGCAGTAAGATCATAGACAGTTTGGGGAACAGAGATACTACTTTGATAAATGTCTTTGAAGATTTCTTACTCATTCATACATATAAGCATATCCTTATTCGTCTTTAAAACTGTTGATGGTATTTTTCCTAATGACAGGAATTATGCATTTAAATTACACATTCCAAAGTATTGCAAAGAAAACCAGTGACATATAGTCATCAAATAAGAATATAAGCTGAATAATCATAAATATTCAATTGTGAGAACACACTGACTGCATAGAAGACATTAAGACGACTTTGCAGTAAAGGACCCCAGGGTCCCGGTGCACAAGAGGTGACCACGAGCCAGCTGTGTAGTTCAGAATTATGACAGAAGGATTACTGAAATGGCCACATGCCCTAGGATTTGTATGATGGAAGTTAACTTCTTGATAGGGGCTTCAATTGTTGTTCAGTCATTTTATCTATCAGTAATACTGATATCAGTAATAGACCTGCAGTTCAGTGTTCAGTTGCAACAGAGGTTTTTAGAAGGTTATTTTAAGAGACTGGTGGAAACAAACTGTAATGGTACAGATACTTCTCTAATTTTAAATTTATCACATTTAGTTACTGTTCTTCTCCACCTAAAGAAAACCCAAAAAACATTTTCATCTTTAAGATATCATGTTGATGAAATGGCATACACATCTTTATTGGAATAAATAACTGAAAAATAAAGAAATAATGAGAATAAATATTTTTTCAATATTAAGATATTTCTTTAACACAGTCAGCCTAATGTTCATAATAAGTATTCTTCATCAGAAGAAATGAGATCCAGTCTTGTCTTTTTTTTCCCCAAACATTTTAATAACAAAGGAGACTATAGAACATGCAAAGATTACATATTCAGTGCAAATTAAGACATCAATATTAGTATGACTCCTGCTTTAGGAAAAAACAAATGCCCATAAGATTTCAGTTTACTCCTTTACAGTTGTCCTCTGTCCTAGTCTCCACCAAAGCATTGTTTGATCTGCCTTTGGGAGCTGCTGGCAGGCAATGCTTCAGAATGCAAAGGAACAAGCCTGGAACTACTGGGTTTTATCATGTTTGTTTAAAAAATTATTTTCTTTAAGGAAACTCTAAGTTCACCCATTAGAAGGATTCTGATGTTGCCAGAAAAAAAAAAAAAGAAAAGAAGAATTCAATGATAACAATTAGACCAGTGAAAATACAGACATATTTTTACATTCTATAATCAACCCATGTACAATTTGGTATGCGAGATGCTAAAAAAAAAAAAAAGAACAACATGTTGGAATAACTCCTTTAATTTTTATGGGTATGTTCTAGACTAGCTAGATTGAGAGCATGAATGAGATTGATTTTTTTTCATATTTTATTTTTTCTTAATAAACTATTTTAATAGAACAGGCAAGGAAATCTATTGGCATTTTTGTTCATACGGTGCTAAGTTTCCCATGGCTTCGAAGTGAGCTGGAGAAAAAGTGAGCTGGTCAGAAAGAAAGAAAGAAAAAACAAAGGATCATTTATGACTTCTATGCTTCTTTTTTACCAATCAGCATGCAGCAGATTTTGTTCTGTTCCTGTATCAGCAAAACTCTCACTGGATTTGGTAAGCATAGAATTAATAGCTGCATTATTCCTCCAATGATAATAGCATTTGTGTTGTTTTCCCACTAAAAGTCTTGTCATGATGACATAGAACCTAGAGATTCTTATTTATTACAAAAATGCCACTGCCAACTCATTTCATATTGATTTGATTTTTATAGTTCTAATATTTTAATCTTTTATTGCTTCTCATTTTTATATACATGCCCTCATGTATAGAAATGTTTTTCACTAAAGGGTTCAATAACAGAATCTTTATAAAACCCTTATGGGATAGCTTATTTTATTTACTTTATAAATTAAAATAAAAACAATGTTCAGGAAGAAAAAGATGAAGTATGCTATTTTTTAGAATTTATGAAATACGTTAGTTAGAATAAATATGGTTAAATATTTGTATCTTGCTGTTCTTAAGGGGCATCGGATTGCTAACAGGACTTCTGTAACATTTTAAGTCTATATACAGTACTATATAAATAAAAATGTGTTTTATTATAAAATTATATACATTACATATGAAAGCTATATTATGTTTAAACCTATATATTATACATTTCCATATCTAATTTATTTACATGTCTATTTCTAAAGTGTGGAAAATAATCTTATTCAGAATAAAATTAATTTTAATATAGAGCAAGACATGGGAACAAGAAATTCCAGAGTGATCATGGGAGAAGGAGAAAGTATATTTGTGACTGCATAAGTTAGCTTCACTGTCTTATAGAAGATGTAACTTTAAAAAATATGGGAACATCTGTATTGTACGGCGGTCTGTAAAGTACAGCTGGTCTAGGCAGAGAAAAGCTCTGCTGCCAGATTTCTACAGAGTTGTCCTGCCTAGGAAAAATCACTTATATCACTTTCATGCTGCTTCCAAATCTGTGCCAAGAGCAAAGTGGCCTTAATGGACCAAGAAATCCTGGCCAACATTTGCTGAATTTTACAAGCAGCAAGTTATTTTGGCAATAAGCAGCCAAAGAAGAATAATAGACATACCATCATGTTCAGCAAAGGTCTTACTGAAAATTGATAGTGGGATAATAATTCATATTTTCTATCTGTTTGTTAGTCTATTTCTAAGAACAAAGAATGCGTGAAGGAATGTTTCGGAAGAAATGCAGTTTAAAGCTCTAGGAGGCATGTTCGAGTGCTTTTGTTTTACTCCAATGAAAAGACTAAATAGAAAAGGTGGGGGTATAAGGCTCAAAAAGCAAAACCACATTACAGTCCTACTTCTGTCTCTGTGCTGATTTCAAAATTAGTTTGCCTGCTCAAGCAATACAGCAACACACATGAAATCTGCAGTTCACAGCAGTCAGTGTGCACAGGTTCACAACTGGAGGTTTTCCATGTTTTGTCTTCCAATTCAGCTTATTATGGAAATAAAAGCTACTTAAAATGTTTTCTGCTGGGGTTCAAGCATAGGTCTGCTTTCTTTTCCTTACAGTCACAGAGCTTGTTCTCACCTGGATAACAAATTATGTGACCTTGTTCAGAAATTTTCCTTGCAGGTTGGTTCATTGCCACGCCTTGAAGAAGCTGAATTGCTAACAGCAAGACGACTTCCATAGTTTTTTATTATCTTCTAATTATGAACACAGAGGGCTTATAATTAAGTTCAAGCATAGTAAGACAATGATAGGAGGCTTTTACAGGGCTTCCCATGTTATACCTCACAACTCCATTAAAATAAGATTTAGAAATAACATATCTTTGTGTTTATTATATAGCTGAAAATCAAAATGTTCTGCAGTAGTCTGTATTCAGCTCTTTCACAATACACCAGGAAAATTTAGAGATGTAGTTCAGCATTAAAATTCAGATATAACAACATTCAGATACATTGCTCAGAGCACAATACAGCTGTAGAGTCTAAACTATGCTTTTCCAAAACAAAAGGACACTCTTTCAAGAAGCAAGTTATCTACTAACACAAGAAGATAGTGGGATACAGTTAGATGTATTTTGCTATTATTATTGCAGTATTTATGTGAATGAATTCCACAGGAAAACCCAATTCAAAAGCAACATGAGGAAAAATTTCAGCTCATAGTTAGAAAAAATATGTCTTTTTGCATTTCAGAAAAAAACAGTTTCCATATTCTTTCAGCTGACTGACCATGTCTGTTCTCTTGAACCAGTCTCTTGAATTTCCTTGAGTGACCCATGGGAAGTAAAACATTGCAGTTCAGAGAAACATAATACTGCTACATTGTCCTGCTAGCCTTGGGCATGTTTCTGCTCCTTTCATGCTTGCGTAACAGCCAGGTTATTCTGGGAATCAAGAATTTAATCCCAAGATACTGCTTTTATCTGTCTCTTTTTTTTTTTTTTTTTTTAAAATCCAGACTATATCTAACATTTTGGAGGATTTTGCCAATATTTTAAAGAAAATTATTTCCATACTTATACAAATGAATAAAATAATCCCACAGAAAAAAGTGACATATCTGCAAAACCTCCTTTTACTCTAGGGCTATGAGACAAGCAGTTGATATTCCTTTGCCACCAGCTAAAATACTGAATAACACAGTTGCAGTTCTATGTATTTATGTATCAGCTGCGAAGCAAGATAATTGTGTAGTAATTTAGCCTCTTTTGCAAAGCTGGAGTAAAAACAATTAATGGGACGGAGAGAGTACAGTCTGACATAATGAAGAGCAGGAGAGGTCCAAGGAGGAGGCATGCATTGCAGGAAGCCTGTGAGCAGTAGGTAGAAATCTGGAGCAGCCTGGAGGTTTGAGAAGCTATTGGCAGAGACTAGAAGAGAAGGAACTTGGGTCTGACTGGGACCTAGGAACAACTCTTTAGGGGCCATGGGACAGCCACAGAGAGGTGGGAATGAAATGAGGAAGCAGTAGCCAAGAGTGGAGGATCAATGGAAAGTCATAAGTGAGGAGTAAGATATCCAAGCTAGAAGGGATATCAAGAAGTCAATGGTAGAGAGAAACCAGTTGTAAACATACTAGCAACTGCTTCCCCCAGGAATCAGCACAAGTCCAATAAAATGCATGAAAAGATTCTCTTTGACTTTGGCAGCCTTTGGGTAAAGTGAAGGTCTCTACAAGAAAACATTGTACATGTTATTCCTTCCAAATTCAGGGAATATAGGCAGGATTCAAGTCCAGAATTCTAAAGACATTCTCTGTCATCTGGAGTGGATTCCTCATGCTGATACCACACGATGAAATCAGTTTCCAAAGAGGATCAAAAGACAGGCAAGGAATGGCTGCCTGACAAAGTGTCCTTCTAACAGACATGAAGGTCACTACATACATGTCTGGAAAACTAATTCGAAGTAGACAGTGTCTAACAAGAACATTATGTACAAGAAATTTCATTGCATCTTTCGAACTCTCTCAGCTACTGAAATAAACTAATTTTCTTGGCAGATGAAATTTTCCATTGTACAGTTTCGTGGCATTGTTACCTTCTCCACAGTTCTGTAAGAATAAGCAAATCCTTCGACTATACTGCAGCTACAGAGAACTTGTTGCGGCAAAACTAGTTTAGATCTAGTTAGAAAGAGAGACTGTGTGCAGATGGTGGCTCAGTTGGTGTGCTCATGCTGGGCAGCACAGAAATCCACTTTGTTCCATCCAACCAAATGTAATTATAAGTTGAGGTTTTTGTTTATTGGTTTGGTGGTGTTTTTTTTTTCCCTCGGGTATGGCTTACAAGAGATGCAGTCATAGGATAAAAAAACCAGTTTCGGGGAAGCCAATAGGATTCTTTACTGATAATAAAATTTTGCCTGTACTCCTTGCAGTGATCTTTCATGACTTTTTTTAAGAACATTCTTAAAGTCACAATACTCAGTATGAAAACGTATCATAAGTTGTTTCGACTTTCACATAAAAATAATTCTGCAAATTATTGTATCTCAAAGTTTCAGAGGAAAGATGAAACCTGATATTAAAATATTATTTTGCATACATATATATATTCTTTTTATCAAATTGCATTTTGAACAATCTCCTGTTCTGAACTCTGAGGTTCATAGTGCAGATTCAAACCTGAATCAAGCCAATTTGTACCACGGTTTTACTTAATTAAGTGATGCCATTTTAAAAAACTATCACCAAGTTAATTTTCTCAATATTATTTATCTGCTGGTTCCTGAAATTGTCCAAGGTACTTTCAGAACATGCACAGAAACGTTTCTATAGAGGTCTGCAAGAGTTCTGTCCTCCAAGTCATTTTTGCACAATCAAAGACTAACCCTAAGCAGGGAAGAGGCAAATGATACCTTAGAATGGAAAGCACAAATGTAATGAGGTCAGTGTATATTGTCAGAGAAGTTATTAATAGTTTTCTCTAAGCAAAAATTGTCTTTAATATTTTAAATTTGCAGTTTCTCCCAAAGCTGTTAAAAAGTGATTTTTTCTCTTTGTAGGTTAACTAGAACTTGCTGCTGCTGTGGTTGCTGCTCTTGGGTTTTTTTCTCTTCACATACAGCTAGCTACTTGTTTGACAGATGACTGCTGAGAAGAAGGATACACAGCAAGGGTGCTAATGGCTTATTCACAAATAGTTGTATGAAGCTAGAGACTTTTTTTCAAACATTTGAATTTAGGCAATATATACTAGCAGTGTACACCCATTGAGTGTTATCGAGTACTTGATATACTTGATGTACTATAGCTGTGCTTTCACTGCTGTCAGCTGTAACCATATAACTCATTTACTAATATAGGTACTTTGGGCTTTATTCTTTTTTACTATGAAAAAAATCAATGCAGTCATTATTTTCAGTTCTCTCTTGTATACAGGAAAAAAAAAAAAGAAAAGATAGGAACTAAATACTAATCAGTATTCTTCGGTTTCTGTTCTCAAGTTATTCCTTCTAAAGAAAAGTAACTTGAAATGATGCTGTAGGGCCTCATTAGCATATTCAAGAAGTCACCACTTCTGGCCTTTTGAATGAGAAATGGGTAATAATCTGGTATTTTCTTAACACTTCAGATGATGCACTTCCTGACTATAATCTTTGCCATTTTTCCTCCTCAGTAGGTACCTCTCAAACATTCAGCCTAAGAATAAATGGAAAAGAAAACTGGGTACATTACTCCATGCTATTACAAGTGAAAATATGAAGCCCTAAAAAAATGTTTAAAACATAATATTTGCAAAAAAGGAAGTTAAAAAGAAGCTGATTGTGGTGGGTTAGTTCTTTCTCAGTCCTAGCATATGAAAAAGAACCAATTTGAAGTAAATATTCAACAATGTATCTCAAAGAGATTTTTAATTTGTCAATGCCTTACACTAATTCAGGGCCTGTCCTCCTGGTCTGCTGTATGTCTGAGTATATGAGACGTTCTTCACTTTTCCCTGAATCCAGGGAAATGAGAGCTCTACCTCTCTTTAGAACTATGGCAAGATTGGGCTTTTAAGTAGAAACAATATTTTCTGAAGGTCTTGAAATTTAGACTGTACCATCCTTAAATGCCTCTTATCATCCAACAATATTTGTTGTGAATACATGAGAGCCTCCACACACTTCTTTAAAGAAACTTTCTTGTTAGAGAATTTTTAAGACATATCTAAAGACTCATGCTCACAAAATAAAATATAAAAAGAAGAAAATGCATTATTATTTTAATATCAGTTATACATAAAGTGGGCTCTTAGTCCTCCAACAGGACTACATCACTTACTAATGAAGAACACAAGGGTCCATTTGGGGAAATAAACTCTAAAAATGGCAGGGGGGGGGATGATCTTTATACTTTTTAACATATGATCGTATAATTCAGTAAGTCCTCATAGATTAAAAAAGCAGATGAAATTTATTTCTGATCCTTGTCCATCTTTGGCCTCCTGTTAATGTCCATTCTTGCAGATTTTCATTCTTACAAAGCAAGATGCAGAAATGTGTCTGGATACAACCATATAAAGCCCAGGTGACACTAATTATAATTAAGACATTAAACTATATTGTTGAAAGCTCCTAGCTAAGAAAGTGTAACTAAGACTAAGAATGGAAAGACCCTGGAAAATCTGAAATTAATCAGCTGAAAAGTAAACAGAAGTGCTGCTACAACTCCCAGAAGCAGATACTGAACAAAGACACATTTATTTAAAACTGCATAATATACATCAGTTATCAACTTACCATGACAGTCACAGATTCAGAGTTTAATTTGGATAAATAGATTGGGAAAGCAGTGTTGTTTTCAACTGGCAGGTAAGTCAGTTTTCAGTTAAGATAAATTGTTCCACCAAATAACTTATATTGACAGGCTTATGCAAAAGAAAATATGTTTGTGAGCTGAGGGTACAATTGGGAATGGATTTTATTTATTTAGATATTTTCATATCAGGTGGCAAAGCCGTAAGTTCTGAGGGTTCATTCTGCTGCTAGCAGCAACATAGATTATAGCATGTCTGAGTTGCCTAGGCTGCAGTATATATTTTTTTCACAGGTATGAATTGTACAGATAATAGAAAATACCTTGTTTCTTTTAAGCTGCTGCACAAGGTTATATAAGATTGTGGTACTGCTCATCCAATCATTTTCCAGACAAACCAAAATACTAGCATTGTTGCTCACTCATTCTTTTTTGCTCTCTTTCTCTCTCCTTTTATCTATATAAACCACATATATCTACCACGTTTATCAACTAGAAAACCAGAATAAAAATGTAAGTAAGTAGTTAAAATTTAGAAAAAAATAGAAAATTACTGGAATTAATTTTGTAGGGTTGCTCTTAATTCAATCTTATCATTTACACATTATAATATAGCCTGTAATTGTCTCATCACATGTTTTTAGTGGGAATGTTGCCTGACTCGGTGAAATAATTATTTTAAATTTTTTTGTTACTATTTTAGAAAGGAAATTGAAAAATCGGAGTTCTGTCATAATGACATCTACCCTTAGTTGCAAGATGAGATTATTATCCTCTGTGTAAACCAGGTTGTGAAGGAGCTAAAATATATCGGCGGTCACTTTCAAAGCCCAGACACCAAGAGCTATAGCTAGATACAATGCTCAGAATCGTTTCAAGATTATGGCAGGATATATGGCTTAGAGGACTTATCCCCATCAGCCTGTTTTTCTGATATATTAGGATTTTTCCTGTGACATTTACAGTGTGTTCATATTCCTGATATTTTCCATCTTTAGGCTAGCTCCTCAGGAGCAGTAACCACACATCAGTTTACTTAGCCTGCCCTCCCAGTCAGGTTTCAGTGATCTTCTCCTGGCTCCTTGACCTAAATATTTTTAACCATTTAATAGCTGTATATCTGTTCTAGGTTTCTCCTCACCCACCTTTCTCTCACTGCAGTTGAATCTCCCTCTCCAGGGTATCTAATTTTTTTGCCATATTTGCTCTTCTCCCTACCCTCTCTATTTGTCCGGTCCCACAATGGGATTAGACTGTTTTTTCAATCAGTTCCAATTCATTGTCCAGCCTAGTGTGTCATATCGCAGATCCTCACTCAGAAAAAAAGTCTTGTGAGGAACTTCACTCTTCAGTCCCTCTAGAGAACATATGAGAGTTGTGGTCTCTCAGGCATTTATGATATGGACGATAGTGACCAGTTCTTCATAGAAAAAGAAAATAGAAAGGTCCTCACAATATTCCAGACAGACTTCAGATCTTTATCAGATGAAAGGCCACTAAATCTTTTTTAACACTGAGAAATATGTTTTCCCTTCTGTACTTTGCAAAAAAAGCCGTAGCAAATCTGCTGAAATTTTCCACTGGTATTCAGACTGAGTTTTATGATCAGCATGGAAATTTTTGCTGAGATAATTTAATATCAAAAAAGATATAATTAGCTGAAAAGATCCTTTCTTTACATGTGTGTTTGTGTAAATATTATGTACATTTTATAATAGGCACGGTTCTAACTCTGATTTGGCATTCATTTAATCTAAAATAATGATTTTGGATTTCCACATCTCTCTCTCTCTCTTATCTATGTTATATATATTCTTAATATGCTGAACGGAATTATTTCCTGTTCCTCTTTCCTGCAGGTTCACATAATTCATTCTTACAAGTTCATATTCTTTATTTATCATGTTTGTGGAAAGATTAAGAAAAAAAAGTCCACAAAGTCCCATGAAAATGAATTTTACATTCTGAGTATGGCTTTAGCTGATGCTGATCCCATGATTATTATTATATATAAAAAAAGAATATAACCAATCCTCTTTGATATAAACAAGGAATAGATTTCTTTTTAGATTACCCATTCACTGAAAACATAGCCAAAGGGCAACGTTACCAAGGAAGTAACGCCTTTTGACAAGTTCCCTAACAGTGAGGCAAAATTTGTAAATGTGATGTCAAAGCACTAATTATACATAGGAGAGAAAAATAAATTTTGTAGGTCAGATTTGTACCACACAGTTTTCAAAACTTTGCAGATATATTCGGTGTGGTCATTTAACTTTCAGTTATACATGAAATAGAATATCGGAAAGCAGAAAGGATTGACCAATGGGAAAGGACTTTGGTAACAATTACATTCTTTATGAGTCCCTGAAACGTAGTGGCCTAGTCCTTGAAAAACACGTACTGAAAGACCCACATTCAGATCTTCAAGATTAATTCCCTAGCCTAGAGCAGGCCTTTGGCCTTTCAAGTACTATGGGAGGTTATGTTTTACTGACAAACTTTTCCTGGTACCTTTAGGAATCATCACTCAGTAATCATAAATAGATAATGATAAAAATAATCTTTCTCACAGAAGCATAGAATAATTTTGCTTGGAGTAGAAATTTGAAGGTCATCTGATTCTAATCATACTAAACTAGGATGAAATTTGAAGTTGGATCAGGTTTCTCAGTGTCAGATATTCAAGACTTCTCTGTGCAAAGTGTTCCAGTGAACATCCTCTCTGTGAAGAATGTCTTCCATATATCCAACCATAATTTCCCTCGTTGCAACCTATGTCTGTGGCCTCTCTTGCTGTACACTTCTGAAAGGAAGCTGGATGTGCTGCCTACTTTTCATATTGCAGCCCTGTACACCATTGACCTTCACTGCTGCAAGGACACATGGCTGACACATGCTCAGGACTTCCAGATCCTTCCTGCAAAACAGCCTTCTACTCCACCACCCCCAACCCATAGTGTTTCATGGGGTTATGCCACCCCAGCGGCTCGACTTCGCATATACCTTTCTTGAATTTCCTCTTGTTTCTGTCAGTCCATTTCTCCAGCCTATCAGGGTCCCCCTGAACAGCAGCCCTGCACTCTACCTCATCAAATGCTCCCCCACTTTGGAATTGCCTGCAAATTTGAAGACAAGAGTTTCCACACCATCATCCTGATTGCTAATGAAGGTGTTAAACTGTGTTATCCCTCATACTAACCCCTAAGGATCACCATGAGTTCCTGGGAACTAACTGACCTTCAAAATTGTTTTAGAATAGTTATCTTAACCTTCAAAGCCTGTAGTACAAGCTTCACTCCAGACACACCATCATAGAAACTAATCTTCATGTGCCCTATTTGCATACTCTTCTTTGTGTTGCATCTGGATCACCACATCCCCAAGGTTATAAATTACAGTAAGACTTGTGAATGGGAAGCAGTAAAATTCAAAACTTTATGGCTTAGGATATCCTTGCTCTTTGTTTCCTCTTTTTCCTCCATGGATAAATTAAGGCCAATAAAATTAAAATTGCTTGAAAGCTGTCTAAGGATTTAGCCTGATTGGAATTTGCCTTTAAGTAAAACTGAGCTGTCTAGAACACCAACCACGAAGTTCTGAATTGTCTGTCACAGCATAGCCTTGGCACACTGGAAAACTAAATGCTCAGAAAGTGTTTTGTTTACATCAGCCTATGCTTCTACAAACCTTTTTCGCTCAAAGCACAAATTATCATAGTTAGAATCATAGAATCATAGAATTGTTAAGGTTGGAAAAGACCTTTAAGGTCATCAGGTCCAACCGTTAACCTACCACTGCCAAGTCCACCACTAAACCATGTCCTCAAGCACCACATCTACATGTCTCTTAAATACCTCCAGGGATGGGGACTCAACCACTTCCCTGGGCAACCTGTTCCAGTGCCTGACTACTCTTTCAGTAAAGAAGTTTTTCCTAATATCCAACCTAAACTTTCTCTAGCGCAGCTTGAGGTCATTTCCTCTCGTCCTATCACTTGTTACTGGGGAGAAGAGACCGACACCCACCTCTCTACAACCTCCTTTCAGGTAGTTGTAGAGAGCAATAAAGTCTCCCCTCAGCCTCCTCTTCTCCAAACTAAACAACCCCAGCTCCCTCAGCTGCTCCTCATAAGACTTATTCTCTAGACCCTTCACCAACCTCGTTGCCCTTCTCTGGACACACTCCAGCACCTCAATGTCCTTCTTGTAGTGAGGGGCCCAAAACTCAACACAGTATTTGAGGCCTCACCAGTGCCGAATACAGGGGCACTATCACCTCGCTGGTCCTGCTGGCCACACTATTCCTGATACAAGCCAGGATGCCATTGGCCCTCTTGGCCACCTGAGCACACTGCTGGCTCATGTTTAGGCGGCTGTCAACCAGTTCATGGTGGATGATTAATATCAGCTTTATAAAGAAATAAAACTCAGAACTGAATTAAAATTTATTAAAATTTCTGAAATTTTGTCTCTTTTAGTGACACTGGTGGGAAAACCATGCTGAACAAGATACCTATAGCTTGGAAACAGAAACATTTCCAAATTTTTCTAACTTTTCTCCAATATTTTGATGAAACTTTTAAGGAACCATTTGTGCCAGAATGCTTGCTATTCAAACATAAAAAAAGAAAGTAAATAATATAATATAAAGGTTTCAGAGTCCTCAGAAAACAAAAAGCTTATTACGCTTTTTTAAAAAGGTAAATCTAGCCAACTGGTTTGTGTAGAACAGCCCAACATACATAACACAGGTTATAGAGATATGCTTAGGAAATTGGCCTGAAAGGCAGGAGAGCCAGCCAGATTTGACCCAGAAAGTATATCTAATAATTTAAGGTTATTGGAATGTTCTAGATCTGGACAAAAATACATTAAAACAAACACCTTAAAAACACAGTTTGTCAGCATCTCTATGAAAAGCACAAGTGTACTGATTTCAACAAAATTTATAACTGTGAACTGTCAAAACAAGCCATTTAGAGATTTTGATTTGATAGCATAAAATACTTCAGCTATGCTTGAACGTATTGACTCATCTAGGATTAATATCACAATATCAGTTGAACAGAATATATAAGTATAAATTCTTTTAATGCACTTTTTCTCTTCTACAAAAATAATGGTTTTGTGTTACCAGTTGGAAATTTTTCAGAAATTTCAGATACATTTCAAAATTCTAATTCTCAATAAAAATAACTTTAAGAGTATCAGTTTCCTACAAAATTAAATTTCAATCAGTTTCCACAGCTGCAGGTTGCAATGACACTAATTACTTTCTCTCATGTCTACATGTCAATGAATTACCTTTCCTGCATGAAATCTTAACATTGAAACATTTCTAGATCTTATAAATCCATTTTGTTGTTTAACCAACTTTTTATGTAACTTTACAACCGCCAAGAACAAGTACAGTTTACTTGGCAGATCTTGAAAGTAGTTCTCTAAGAAGAGAGTAACTTCTAATAAATAACCAGACCTCCAAGACACATGTAAGCATGGAGGTCTCGACTAATTTTTTTCTCATTTCCTTAATTTCATAAAAAAGACCATCAGTAATGAAATATGGACAATGAGAACTAAAGGTGGAAACCTTTCAGCTACTTTTCACATAATAGGAAGTGAAAAATACTGAAAATAAATTGGAAAAACAAGCAGATCTGACATCCTTCTTGGAATAAGATAGAAGTAAAGAGAAACACGTCTTGATTGTGCAGCAGTGGGGAAGGCACCTCATGGACCCTGGAAGAGGATTTGACAGGAGTATTTGACAGCACTTTCCACATGAGAGTAGGTGCTTTTAGCAGTGTGCTGAGTGGAAAAAGGATTCAAAAGTCATCTCTTGGTCTTAAGACTCTGTTGTGTGTAACTGTCACTCCAAATTACTTCTGTTTGCTCCATATGGAGCAGCTGAAAGTAAGGTAACAGGTACATGTTGGGACATGAGATGTTTCTGAATTTACATTATTCTAAACTTATTTTCACAGAACTATGCTGCAGTGGAGGGCCCCTTTCATGCTACTAGTGTTGTTCTGTCCATGATGGTCTGCAAATATAGACAAGGGAAGATGTTTAGGGAGAGAGGTAGTACCTTTTCATCAATTAATTTATCTAATGAAAGGTATTAGTTCTCCAAACTGCATAACCTTATTCTTAACCTCCTTGTGGTTCATATAATCCTTTACCAAACCTCTGTTCTTTTCTTTCCTGATGTTTTATTCCTGAAAGGGTTGAATTTGTAAGAGGTAAGCAATTTTTCCATAGGTATAACTCTGAAAGGATAATTTAAGTGAATGCACCTGGAATTTCAGGAAGGATAGCACTCGCATCAGCTACTAAGGAATATGCAGCATAAATTAGATCCCAGACAAGGAGATCAGAGCGCATGAATATACGCTGACATGCCAGAGCTATAACAGTGGTTAAATTCTCAAAAGCATCTAACACAGGAACTTTATTAATCTATATCACCTTGATGAACAAACACAGTGAGTTACTACATGGTTTTGTAACAATTTTATACATGTATACATACATACATCTACATATATGTATGTGTGTATGTGCATGTGTATACACACATATGCACATAAACACAGGCATACCTGTGTAAGTTTTCTCTGGAATATCTTTAAAATATTGTGCCCCATATAAGGCATGGACTGCTGTGCAGAATTTGTGATTCCTTTTCTATAAATAAAAGGTCAGAGCCATTTAAATTAATTCCATTGACTTATCTTCAAAAGTATATAGTCTCTTGAAGAACAGAATGTCATAAATATTTATACATGCTAGAATTATGACTTAGGATGGTTAAGAATGAAAGAGAAGGTCAAAATGTAACAGCTTAGAAACTGTGAGAAAAGTTGGCCTAAATAAACTATAATGGAAGAAATGAAACAAGAATTTAATCTTGATGCAATATCACTATTTACCACCACAGCTGGTATACTGTATTATAGTATACTACATTGAATTCAGAGACTTTAACTATATGGACATGAAAACTAAGCTCTTCTAAATTTTTTTCCTTTCTTTTTTTTTTTGTGTGTGAATTGCATTTTTTCTAAGGCTGATGCAAAAATGGAGAAAAAAATGAGAAAAAAAATGAGAAAAAAAATGAGAAAAAAATTGAGAAAAAGACCATTTGAGTATCTGGTCAGAATGGATAAAAGAATTTTACAGTATATTTTAATAAAACTTACATTGATCTGCTGTACAAGATAATGGCAAGAAATTACACAGAACTGAGGGGATATGGAAATTAATTATCTACCCTGTAGAAACAGGAATGATCTGCTTAATGATGGTGGAAATTCAGCATGGACATTGTCTCCATTTACATCAGTTCAGATGCAGCTTTCCAGTACAAACACAGAATTGATCTGACATGTTCACAATGATATTAAAGGCACTGGCAAAATTGAAAAACTTAGTGTTGAGCAGCCAAAACAACAGACAAGTCAAATGGAGAAACTCAAAGTTTATGAAACAGTATGTTAAAAGCTAGCTCACTCAGATAATATCTCCTAAGAAATTTGAAAAGAACAGATACCCATGTTCCAGTCTCTGACTGGCTCTGGCTCTAGATCTGAAATAATATGAAGCTCATTAAAAATCAGCAAAACAATCTCTAAAGTTTCTTAGCCTTTAAATGTCTTAATTCTTTGAGATTTCTTAAAAATCTTAAATTTTCTTAACCCTTTCTTAACATTTTTTTCTGCTTCCTCATATGAAAGACTAACTCTGCCCAACTGACTATACTTAGATAACTCAGCCACTCACTGTATCCCTATATGAATTGAATATATTGCACTGTTGTGCAATATATTATTTATACTATATATAAATATACTTATTTATACTATAAGGAAAGCATATAAATTTCAAAACTCTTACCCTTTGAAAATTCTGATATTTCCTCAATAGTTTTGGTTCAGAATTGGAATAAATAATACCAAAATGCAAAAACTTTTCTCAGAAAATTAACCAATAAAAAATTATTGATTTAGAATTGTACAAATGTTTTACCTGGAGATGGCTCAGCATTAAAAGAAAATTACTTTTTACCTCCAGTGCCTTCTGAGACTGGCATCTTAATGGTCTATGCTTTGCAGAAAGGAACTTGCTGACCAGATTGTCGCTACCTCTACTCTTCTGCAGTCTTTCATCTCAATCACTATATATTTATAAGTAATTGCCTGGTTCATAGGCACAAATAAGATTTTGGCTGACCTGTGTTATAAAAACCAGGTAAAGTAGATGTACTGACACAAAACATCTCCACTAGATTCTACCAAAATAAAATCTTAGTGTTTTACCAAGAAAAAGCTTTATTTTTTTTTTAAATAAATAAAATAGTTGGGGTTGGAGAAAAACATTTTACATAAGCCATGCTTTCTGTTAATCATCCTATTTTTAAAAGAAAATTTCAATACTTGGTTATAATAATCAGTAGAACAAGATCTTTACTATCATAATTTTGTTTTGTACATGAGTACTATAGTTTTGGTTTTGTTAAAGAGTAATTTTATTACGAGTTAGTATGTTAGAAATCAAATAATTCTCCCAAATGAGTCTTTTCTGTGATTCCCTCTTTTCTGTGATTCCCCTTGTTTCTCACTAAAGCTCGGGGGGGGGGGTTAGACTGGATATGAGGAAGCATTTCTTTACTGAGAGCATAGTCAAACACTTGAACA
Organism: Theristicus caerulescens; assembly: GCA_020745775.1. Taxonomy (NCBI): domain Eukaryota; kingdom Metazoa; phylum Chordata; class Aves; order Pelecaniformes; family Threskiornithidae; genus Theristicus; species Theristicus caerulescens. The sequence continues at coordinate 15,057,701 of CM036561.1, forward strand.
GGCTTCCTAGAGAGGTGGTCAATGCCCCAAGCCTGTGAGTGTTTAAGAGGCATTTGGACTATGCCCTTAATAACGTGCTTTAACTTGGTCAGCCCTGAATTGGTCAGACAGTTGGACTAGATGATCGTTGTAGGTCCTTTCCAACTAAAGTAGTCTAGTCTATTCTATTGTTTTGTGTCCCCAAGATCATGTCTGTTTTACATGCTGAATCTCTTTAGACCATGAAGTACTGACATATCCTTGCCATTGGACTTATCAAACATGGAAATATATATTTGTATCTGGGGTCAGCTCCTCCCATATGTGTAACTAATGAGTTCCCTCCATTACCAAAGGCAGTAATGTGCCTGCAGTTGGAATTGTGCCTGAAGCTTAAATCAAATTGCAAAGTCCAGGCTTCAGGACAGTCTCTGAAATTTTGATAGTTTAGTGAACAACTAAAAAAATTCCTTCACATGTGGTATTTCTTCTGTATTAGTACCCTTCCTCTAGCATCCCTGAATTCCTTTTCATAGAAACATAACTCTTTATGATACTTTTTCCCTGTTGTACAACATCCATATCAGTAAGGTCATTAAACTTTGAGTTCTTTGGCTTTCTAAGTTTTTATTTTATTCTTAAGATTGCTATGCTCTTAAACATTGAGATTGTGGATCTTATGTTTCTTGCTGTATTTCCCTTGTTTAACAGAAAATATAATAGACATTTTGCTTTCATAACTATTCTTTAGAAAGGTTTGCAAAATGGCGGAAGTTAAGATTCTGGTTGTTTAGCCTGGAAAAGAGAAGGCTTTTGGGAGACCTTATAGCACCCTTCCAGTACCTGAAGGGGGCCTACAAGAAAGCTGAAGAGGGACTTTTTACAAGGGTGCATAGTGATAGGACAAGGGGTAGTGGCTTTAAACTGAAAGAGGGTAGATTTAGATTAGATACAAGGAAGAAGTTCTTTACTTTGAGGGTGGTGAGGCACTGGAACAGGTTGCCCAGAGAAGTTGTGTATGCCCCATCCCTGGAAACATTCAAGGCCATGTTGGATGGGGCTTTGAGCAACCTGGCCTAGTAGAAGGTGTCTCTGCCCATGGCGGGGGGGTTGGAACTAGATGATCTTTGAAGGTTCCCTTCCAACCCAAACCATTCTATGATTCTATGAATCTATGATTTCATCTTATGTCTGTGCTCTCTTTTATGAAATCTTATGCCTACAACCTGTTGAACTAGATAGTGACATAAAAATACTGAATCTTCTATATTAAGCTATTTTGCAGTCACTGAGCCAAGCCTCATCCTTATATTAATTCCACTTAGAGATGGAAGTCAGTCCTTACACCAAGATGTTTAAGGATAATTGCAATAAATAAGGGCTGCAGAGTTTGAGTGCAGGTGGTTCACAGCAAATACCTTTCAGAGATTAAGACATATGGAGTGAGGAAGAGGCAACAACTGTTAAAAGAAAGTTTTGATTTATCTGTGCTTGCATTTCCAAATGGCAAATAAGAGAAATTTTACTTTATATTATTATTTTTATGTAAACTATTTGGATTCTGATGATCCAATTCATCTTACATCTTTCTTTGACCCTATCATTTGTCTTCTGGGACAGACAGCACAGCAATTAACAGTAAAACACAGCATTACTAGTATTCTTTGGACAATAATTTTTCCTTTAATTATTGTGATAAACTGGAAAAACTTAATGTCATGGTTTAACCCCAGTCAGCAACTAAGCACCACACAGCCATTTGCTCACTCCCCCCCATGTGATAGGGGAGAGAATTGGAAAGGTAAAAGTGAGAAAACTTGTGGGTTGAGATAAAGACAGTTTAATAGGTAAAGCAAAAGCCATGTACACAAGCAAAGCAAAACAAAGGATTCAGTCACTACTTCCTGTTGGCAGGCAGGTGTTCAGCCATCTCCAGGAAAGCAGGGGTCCATCAGGCATAGCGGTTACTTGGGAAGACAAACGTCATCACTCCGAACATTGTCCCTTCCCTCTTCTTTCCCCTAGCTTTATATTGCTGAGCATGACGTCATATGGTATGGAATATCCCTTTGGTCAGTTGGGGTCAGCTGTCCCAGCTGTGTCCCCTCACAGCTTCTTGTGCACCCCGCAGCCTACTCGCTAGTGGGGTGCTGTGAGAACAGAAAAGGCCTTGACTCTGTGTAAGCGTTGCTCAGCAATAAGAAAAACATCCCTTTATTATCAACACTGTTTGCAGCACAAATCCAAAACATAGCCCCATACTAGCTACTATGAAGAAAATCAACTCTATCTCAGCCAAAATCAGCACACTTAAAAAGATTCCAAATAATTCTACAAACTTCATGTATATTACCTTCCCTTAAAACTGACTGCAATATATTTAAATATTAGAATATTTTAAAATTTGTTAGTTTATTAGTCATTTTATTACATTTGCAATAAATATAGGCTGTTCTCAGTATCTTTCTTCCATCAGAGTTCTTTTTTCTCGGTATCTTGCTGGCATTAACAAATTATTTTTTGGGTTTTTTTGCCTTCTAGAAGGCAATGCGTGGAGTCCCAGACACAGAGTTGAAAGTAAATACAAATCATTTTGATGAGGAAAAAAGAGGGAAGAAAGAAAAGAGAGAGCAGAAGTAGAATGAATGAGGAGTGAAAAAAAAAGCGAAATATAGAAGACAATTTCTTCCCTCATAAAGTAAAAAAGTATAACATTTACATGTCCTCCAATGTCCACTCAAAAGAAACAAAGAAAACAAAACACATAACCCCAATAAACAAACCCCAAACCAGTAGTTTGTTAGTTTGGTTTTTTAACATATCCCCACTGCCGTTAAAAACAGCCTATGAGGTTTATAGGTCCTATCCAACCAGGAACTGAGCATCCTCAACTGGTTGACTGAATTGTCACATGAACGATAACTCACCTGACTTAATGTAGACATTTATGATAGACTTTTACATTTGAGCTAGCCACTCTGGAGTCTGTGTTAACAGAGAAATTATTTGTGCTAGTAATTGATCTTGCATGATACTAATGTGACTCAGTACTAAAATCTTTTTGCTCTGCCAATGAATATACTTTGTACCTGGCTTACAGTCAGAATCACTTAAAAAGGAGAATTTTGTACAGTTCATTCTCTTCATCCATTTTAAACCATCTTTAACTGCGTAACCCCATATGATCTATAAAGCAAGTCATTAGCTATGAAAAGGAACATTATAATGGGAACTAATTATTTAGAGAGATCATTGAATTTCTGCCCCTGTTACCCTGTGAGAATGTTTCCTTTTTTTAAATTTAACCTTTTTATTGATGGTATTTGCTGCCGTGTCTGCGTTATTATAGGCCATAATCATGTCATTTCATTATGTCGTTTTCAAGTGGAACAATGAAACATCCATTGGAAATGTTAGGCATAAAGAGCAGGGCTTTATGCATATGCTGACTTTCTTCTGCACTGGTGGAGACATAGATTGTTTAGGGCTGTTTTCAGATAAGACCTGAACCTTTTCTGTTTTATTGCTGTCCTCTCTCTTATTTAAGGCTGTTAAAGCTTACTCTTGACTTTCTGATCTTTTTAAGTTTATCATAATGAATCAGTTTCGTTTAGTGGAAAAAATCCTCTATGTGTCTTTGAAACATAGGAGAACCATTTTTCAACATGTTCAATTATGATACCGCTAAGTGAAAGTCACAGCAATTTGAGAGTCTCCTAATTCCATGCACAGAGCAAGGGGCAACACTTTCATATTTGAGTGCCTATCATTAGAACTTCAGAGTGCAAACCATTTCTTCCTATTTTACCTCATAATAAGAAAAGAGCTTGTTCCAATTAGACCAGAGAATCCAGCTGCAAAAACTCCCAGCCAAGTAAATAATCATTTTGCTCTCATGTCTCATTCTTCTGCAAATTTTGTATTGTTTCCTGTCACCAGCCCACATTTTTATAGAAAAAAAAAAAGTAGAATACGGTTCAGTAATAGCCAGCAAACTTTTCAAAGAGAAATGCCAATATCAGTGTTTATTTTTGAAAATGCATTTAAGTTCAGATAAGGAATGTAAAAGATCTGAATATTATGCAAGCTATTTGGATTTAATTCCATTAATCATACTTGCATTTGCATTGGCTGAAATAGTGGGCTGATATGCAGATTTTTCATAATAATCAGACAACTATTTAATGTGACCGTTTTATATTAACATAACCAAAAATCTGTGAAATTGGCTCTAAATTGAGCAAGCATCTGTGTTTGATTGTGATTTGTCATAGCAAGCCATCAGGTGTTTCAATAAATGCTAAGTAGTCTTTCACCATAGAAAATATATTTCTATCATGTTGCCAGTTTTCCTTAGCAAAATAAGACTACCTAACACAGAGTCATGATATACAGACTGTTCTTATAGTGAAACCAGAGTAAATAAAATAATGTTGTAGAATCATTTCAATAGTCATATTACAGCCTCTAGGAGAGTCGTAGGCAATGTCCAGACTTTCTATGTCCAGTCTTACACAAAACCCACAAATGCTGCACAGGCAATCAGTGAGTATAAAAAGTAAGAAAAAAGAGCAAGAGACCAAATTCATACCTCATAATCTAACTCAGCCTACTCATATTATTTCAGTATACTTTTTCTCTATTTTTGTTACTCTTTTTGCAAGATAATACCTTCTCAGCACATCCAGAAAGTTGGGATGCTCTTTAGACTGATTTTTTCAAACCTCTTTATAAAAGGGTAGCTCATCAGTCATACTCAAAGGTTGTTTCTTGTCCTTTGCTGGTTGCTTATTTTTCACCAATGTGGTCGTGCATCCAGCTTCCTCTCGACCACCTTATGACCCCAGGGACCCCTGCCAAGGCTTGGCCCCTGAGCAATGAGTCTGGCAACCAGGCTCCCCTTGGTCGTACCAGGCACTCTTGCATGGTTGAGCTGGGGAACAAGAATGCCTTGATCCCACCTGAGATAATCAGTTACTCCTTGACAGCTTGGGAACACCTCATTGTGGATCATAACTCAGGTGGATCAGTATGGGAGGATTGTACCTGCCTTGCTGAGATTAATGAGAACTCAGCAATAACTGACCGCAGCTGTGGCCAGAATGCAAATTTACTGATGCCTGAAGTCAATCATCTCACAACCCTATAAACAGCGGTACCATGGGAAATCCTTTGAGCTCTTCTGGACTGCAGTGGGCTGTGCCAGTATTTCCCTCTGAGTGGGATGCCTCTCAGAGCTGTGAACTCTTAAGATTGTATATGGAGGCCTGGCAACAGGCCCTGGGCTGATCTCCAGTGCCCTTCACTCCTTGATGTTCAATCCTTCACCTGTTGAGACAATCATTGAAGTGAGTATTTCACTGAACTCAAGGGGAATTTTTGATAGGTATTTTTATCTGTGCATATCAAACTTGTGAGAGATTTTAAGAGGTATTCTTTTATTAGGCCTATTGTGTGTGTATTATACAAATACTGTAGTAAGCTTTATTTAATCACTTTGTAGATGCTAGAGTAACCAATGATTAGTTACTACTAAATTCTTGTGATTCTCTCCTTATTGTGAATAAACCTAAGTTGCTGATAAATATATATAATCCTTAGACATAAACTGTTGACCAAGTCTGAGACTAGGATTGGATCCAGCTGCACCTAGGCTCCTCTCTGAGAAGGAGTTTAGAAAGTAAGGAGGTCCATTCCGAACCCTGTGACTCAATGGGAGGGCCTCCTTTACCCCCTGCCCTTTGTATTCCTTTGTCTCTCTCTCTCTGTCATGGTTTAACCCCAGCCAGCAACTAAGCACCACACAGCTGCTCGCTCACCCCCCCACCAGTGGGATGGGGGAGAGGATCAGAAGGGCAAAAGGGGAAAACTCGTGGGTTGAGATAAAAACAGTTTAATAACTAAAGTAAAATAAAAAAAGAACAGTAGTAATACAAAGCAAGCGGTACACTGTACAATTGCTCACCACCCACCAACCGATGCCCAGCACATCCCCCAAGCAGCAATCGAACCCCTCCCCAGCCAACTCCCCTGCTTATATACTGAGCATGATGTCACATGGTATGGAATAGCCCCCCCGCCCAGTCTGAGTCAGCTGCCCCAGCTGTGCCCCCTCCCAGCCTCCCATGCCCCTGGCAGAGCATGGGAAGCTGAAAAGTCCTTGACCAGTGTGAGCACCACTTAGCAAGTACTTAGCACTACTTAACAGGAACCAAAACATCAGTGTATCATCGACATTGTTCTCAACCTAGACCCAAAACACAGCCCCATACCGGCTACCAGGAAGAAAACCAACTCCATCCCAGCCAAAACCAGGACACTCTCTCTCTCTCCATACATTCCATTCATTTAATAAGTAATAGAGTGAACCTTGCCTTTGAACTCTGTTAAATCACCCTTTTATAAATTTCTATTAAAATCACTATTTACAAATATCTGTGGCAGTGATTATTTAAGTGACCTAACCACTCGTTCGTGACAACCAATGGTCAATCTAAGATGCTGTTTTAAATTGAGGCCATTAATGAATTGGTGATTTTGAGGTAATTTTTCCTCAGGTGGATTGCTGATTCTTTTGGGACATTACTACTGACAATATCAACCCTACAAGAACTTAAGTCATTTACACCAGATATCATCTACTAAGTACTGGGATAGATCCAATTGATTCTGGCCCTGTTCAGTTTCTTGAGGCAACTTCATAAGGTTGGAGAGGAAGGATCTTGTTTGTGAATGTTTTGGGTTTTTATTAAAATCTTATAGCAATAATAGAAAACAAGGTTAAAAATAGAAAGAATAAAACTAAATTGATGATACACAGAAGGTAAAAGCTGTTCACTCAGAGGAAACAGAGCAGATTTATTGGTCCATTCTCCACATGAACCTCAGTATTGACTTCAGTGAATCTCTTGGCTGAATAGACTCTGAAACACAGGTTGTAACAATATCTGAACTGAACAATAATACTCTGAATTTGTAGAGAGTGAAAGATGGGGGGGGGGGAAATGATATGTCTGGAAGGACCTCAAAAAGAGTCTAACCTAGATTCTGCCTAAATTTAGACAGTCAAAAGCCAAGTTAAGAACAGAGTTTATGGAGACAAAAACCTCTAAATGACCACATAGTCAGCCTGAGATCTGATCTTCCCTAGGGAGGTGATGTATCTCCCCCTGTAAATTATACAATGAGTTCAAAGCACCTGTGTTTTTAATACAAGTGAAGTCACTCAGTCAGACCAGCTAGGTGTGATAGCAGCTATAAAAGGAGATAGTAGTGATCCAGAGAGCAGTATGGAACTAATCTCTGCACTAGAAATTTCCAGCATTTGCAGGAGTGGTATTGTAGATAATTCTACCTTGAAGCTCCTAATAATGTCTTACAAAAATTTGAAAATAAATAATACTATGAAGGGGACCTGACAGTTTTCTTTTCAACCAATTAATATAATTGACTGTCCTTTATAATGTTGATGAAGTATTTACCCAGTAAATTCTAACAAAAAAGGTCAATTATGTTTGAATTGCATTTTTTGAAACACATACATTGTTTTTAAGGTTCAAATAAATGCACTTTAAGCAGCAAACTTTGCACAACAAAGATTTATTCCTGCACTTACTGTTCTTGGAGATCTGTTAAACTAGGACTAGTCTCCCATGGGATACAATGGTGTTAGAAATTTATAATTCTGTCTTGGCCAATAATGAATCTACAGTTTCTACTTATGCCTTCCACAACTCTAATTTCGTTGGTCATAAATACACACATGTACACAGGGTAACCTCCGAATATAAAGTTCTACATGTTGTTGTTATGTGTATGGAGGCAACAGAGGTCTCGGTGTAGACTGCTATTATTCACTGTTGGTATTAATTGGTTATAATTAGCATATGGTATTTAGGAAGACAGGGAGTTTGCATCTCCACATTTTTTATTTTTTACATTTAGGTATACAAATGCAAAGAAAACACAAAGTTCCACTAAATGAAGACAAGGACATCTTGCACCCATGTTGCGAAAGCAAAATTTGCTATAGAATGAAACAGTAAGTTCTTCTTAGTGCCAAAAAAAGTGAAGGGTTTCTTCATAGCTTTTTATAAACTTGGGATCCCAGTCCCACAAGTACTTAGTGTCACTGTACCTCTAGAGTTACTCCAGAGAGTTCAATTGGCTTTGCTTAAATTGTAAAAAGCAGATTACAGAATTGAAAGCTTACTGTGTGATTCAGGGCAATCCTTTAATTTTTCTCTGCCTGATGCTATAATACCTTTTGCAGCTCACAAGGTTTCATTTATTACTGCTGAAAAAGCTTTATATGACTTTTCTTTGGAAGATGGTCAGGGAAGGAAAAAGCTAATCATTCAAATTCTGTGTTCACTATACAGGTTGCAGCACTTATCATGTAATAGATGCTGCTGCAACCACAACAAACCACCTGTCATAAACAGTTCATAAGCTGAAAGACAGAAAAATACATGAATGTTTTATGTATCTACCTTACCTACCATTCAAGCCTATGATTAGGACAACTCAGGCTGATTGTGCTACAGAGCAATTTTCGGTCAGCTGAGTTCTGTGTACTTCAAAAATAAAGTGGATCCGGAGGATGGATTGAATCAATGACATAGTAATGAATAGGAAAGAGGAAGAAAGCAAAGTAAACAAAAAAAAAAGACTTCCTTTAGAAATTTCTCATACAATGTTCTGGGTTAACCCCAGTAGGAAGCTAAGCACCACACAGCCACTCGCTCACTCCTTGCAGTAGAATGGGGAAGAGAATTGGAAGAGTGTCACGACCCGGCCTGATAGTCAGGCTCGGGGAAGGTTTGAGATGATCCCAAGGGCGAAATTAAGACACAAACGAGGTCATATGCCGCCAATCAGATGTTTTATTAGGTAAATATAAAAGAGTAAAGTGATAGGAAAGGCAGGAAATATTAGGAGGAAAATAAGCAAGCGATCAGAGAGGTAAGCAAAGGATAGTCACCACCCTGGATCCAGCGGTGTCCCGTTGGTCCTCAGTCTTCAGTTCTCCGGTGGTGGAAAGGCTTCTTCTTCTTTTAGTTCTTCAGGGGGTGGAAAAGCTTCTTCTTTCTGCCTTCTTTCTGCTTTTGTTGTGCTTTCTTCTCTCCGCCACTCGTTGTACTTTCTTCTTTTCAGACCCTTCTTTTTTTTTGCCTACTTTAGGTTTCGTTGTACCGTCTTTTATCCCATGTTGGAGAGGGAGTTTCCCCTCTCATTTCCATTTGGTTATCACGTATGCCACACCTGCACATCCAGTCACACAATATGTATTGCTGGTGGGCAGGTGGCCTGGCCCGGATATCAATTGGTGTCCCATTCTTGGTGGTGCCTGATAAGCCAAAGAATGCCCGGCTGCTTCAGCAAGCTTGCATGTTCCCTTGCAAGTTAATGGTACCTGATAAGCCAAAGAATGGCCCGCTGCTCCAGCAAGTTCGCACATTTCCCTGCAAGTTAATGGTGCCTGATAAGCCAAAGAATGGTCCGCCCCTGGGCCTTATCAGACAGAAGAGTGGTCTGCTGTCCAGTCCCATCAGACAAACACACCCAAGCAAGCTTTGAGACAACTGCTCTCAACACCTCAGACTCCCACATCACCCCGTGGCTCAAAGATTGCTGTCCTGACTCGCAGATCTCTGTCCTCATGGTCCAGGGTGGTGATAGAAGGAGGACAGTAAGGTAAGAAAAGAGAGCATCCGTTTACAATTTTTACAACTAAAGGTTTTGGCTGGTACACTGCAGATACATTCAACATTGTCAGGTGATGGGACAGCAACAAACCGCATGCTAGTCAAAACACGTCGAACCAACCGAACAAAACATGGAATGACACATGGTAAAAATAACAACATTGCTGAACCACACAACATATAAAATATGCTTAACCCAGGGGTTACCCAGAAGCCATGAAAAGGGATCAAATTCCCAACGTCTCCAGGTCTGCGTAAGTGCAGTCCGTGTTTCTGCTTTTCGCGCCCTGGTCTCTGCACAGGCACCTTGTGGTCTGCGTGCATGCAGTCTGTCGGAGCCTGGATGTCCAAGCCAGAAGATGGTGGTATAACGGCAATGTCGGGACAATTCCAGTTCCATAAGAGTCCTTGACAAAGAGTAAAAGTGAGAACTCCTGGGTTGAGATAAAGACATTTTAATAGGTGAATCAAAAGCTATACACAAGCAAAGCAAAATAAGGAATTCATTCACTACTTCCCATGGACAGGCAGGTGTTTAGAGCCATCTCCAGGAAAGCAAGGCTCTGTCATACATAACAGTTACTTGGGAAGACAAATGCCATTGCTTTGAACATGATGGAGACGGGAAGCAGAATAAAGCCCCAATAATCCAAGAGGTAACAGTTAGCGACCTGCTACTCTGCCTAGCTCCCCACAGGTCTGTGGGGCCAGATGGGATCCACCTGAGGACACTGAGGGAACTGGTGGAAGAGCTTGCCAAGCCACTCTCCATCTTTTATCAGCAGTCCTGGTCAATTGGGGAGGTCCCAGCTGACTGGAAGTTAGCTAATGTGACACCCATCTACAAGAAGGGTCGGAAGGAGGACCTGGGGAACTACAGGCCTGTCAGACTCACCTCAGTGCTGGGGAAAGTCATGGACCAGATCATTTGAGTGCCATCATGTGGCATGTGCGGGACAATCAGGGGATCAGGCCCAGCCAGCATGGGTTCATGAAGGGAAGGTCCTGCTTGACCAACCTGATCTCCTTCTATGACAAGGTGACCCACTTGGTGGATGAGGGAAAAGCTGTGGATGTTGTCTACCTAGACTCTACTAAGGCCTCTGACACTGTCTTGCACAGCATTCTCCTGGACAAACTGACTGTTCATGGCTTGGATAAGTGCATCCTGGCTTGTATCAGAAATAGTGTGTCCAGCAGGGCTAGGGAAGAGACTGTCCACCTGTACTCGGCACTGGTGAGGCCACACCTCAAATACTGTGTTCAGTTTTGGGCCCCTCACTACAAGAAAGACATGCTGGAGCATGTCCAAAGAAGGGCAACGAAGCTGGTGAAGGGTCTAGAGAACAAGTCATATGAGGACCAGCTGAGGGAGCTGGGGTTTTTTAGCCTGGAGAAGAGGAGGCTGAGGTGAGACCTTATTGCTCTCTACAACTACCTGAAAGGAGGCTCTAGCGAGGTGGGTGTCGGTCTCTTCTGCCAAGTAATAAGTGATAGGATGAGAGGAAATGGCCTCAAGTTGCACCAGGGGAGGTTTAGGTTGGATATTAGGAAAAATTTCTTCACGAAGAGAGTGGTTAGGCATTGGAACAGGCTGCCCAGGGAAGCAGTGCAATCACAGTCCCTGGAAGTGTTCAAAAAACATGTGGATGTGGTGCTTAGGGACATGGTTTAGAGGTGGACTTGGCAGTTAGGTTAACAATTGGGCTCAATGACCTCAGAGACCTTTTCCAACCTTAATGATTCTATGATTCTATGATCCCCTCTTCCTCCTTCTTCCCCCAGCTTTATATGCTGAGCATGACATCATATGGTATGGAATATCCCTTTGGTCAGTTGGGGTCAACTGTCCCAGCTGTGTCCCCTCCCAACTTCTTTTGCACATCCAGCCTACTCACTGGTGGGGCAGTCTGAGAAACAGAAAAGACCTTGATACCGTGTAAGCACTGCTCAGCAACAGTTAAAACCTCAGTGTGTTATCAACATTTTTTTGCTCATAAATCCAAAACATAGCACCATATTGTGGTGGTGTATTTCCCCCCCACCCCCTTTTCTTCTCATGCACCTGGCAGAGCATTGGAAGTGAAGCTGCTTTACAATCTCAGTAACTCCCATCAAAACTTGGCCTTTGTGTAACGAGCTTGACAGTTAAGCGACCCTTGACCATATCAAAACTCTTACATGGCTGAGGTGGGAGCAGCGCTGTCTGTCCCAGGGAGGCAGCCCTGACAACCTTGGAGCATATTTTTCATCTGTACCAGTCACCTCCTGACAGCCTTGGGGCTTATCTTACCGGGCTTGTAACTCAGGAGGATCTGTACCAGCATCACTGGAATTTTTGAGAACTTTAGTAATCCTCAACACAGGCTGTGAAAGTAGCAGAGAAATTTACTGATGCCTAAAGTCAATCATCTCATGACCCTACAAATAACGGTACCAAGTTGAGACCCTTTGAGCTCTCCTGGACCGCAGCAGGCTGCACCAGAATCTCCCTCTGAGTGGGATGCCTCTCAGAGCAGTGAACTTGAGCTGATCTCTGGCGCTCCTTGCTCCTCAAGAGTTGACCCTCGTCTGATCGCTGGCGCTTCTTGCTCCTCAAGGTTCGACCCTCGCCCATTGAGACAGTCATTTAAATTGAGTATTTCGCTAAACCCCCGGGGAATTTTTATTGGTACCTTTGACTGCTCATATAATGAGTACTTAGGCCTGTTGTGCATGTGTGATATAAATATTGTAGTAAACCTCATTTAATCACTTTGTAGATGCTAGATTAAGTAATGATTAGTTATTGCTAATTTTTGTGATTCTCTTGTTGCTGCAAACAAACCTTAAACTGTTGCTAAACATATATAATCCTCCTTTTCCTCCCTGTATTTTCTTCAAACTCAACTTTCTTTCTTTCTCTTTATCTATATATATTCCATTCATTTAATAAGTAATAGAGTGAACCTTGCCATCGAACTCTGTTAAATCACACTTTTATAGATTTCTATTGAAATCACTATTTGCAAATATCTTTGATGGTGATTTTTTAAGCAGCTTAACCACTCATCCGTGACACATACAATCTACTATGAAGAAAATTAAATATATCCCAGTCAAAATCAGTACAATCTCAACTCCTTATTCCATACCATTTGCATTATGCTCAGGTCCCACACTATCCAATATATCCTCATTAGCCCCCCTTTTCCCATCCTTTGAGGTATACACAGATATGATTCCCTTAGTCTCTGGACCACCCCTGTAAAATGTCCAGAAAATGCTTAGAAAATTTCTATTGAGTTAATTTAGTCCAGGACTTGAGTTCTGTCTCTTATGGTGGTCTCTGAGAACAGAAAAGGCAGCACGCTCTCTGGTGTTATTGGGCAACAAAGCCAGCTCAGGTGACGTCATTGTTGCATGTGCACTGTTTCTCGTGAGTCTCATCCTCCACTGGTTCAGGTGGTTGGTGCTATAGCACTTCCTACAACATGCCACTCAAATAATGAGTTACAACAACTTAAAGGTATGTACATCAGTATCACCATCCCTTGTGCCTTTGGACCACAGAGTTTATCATTGCAATGAACTCCTCCACTTGCCCCTTGCATGCCTGCAGCAAGGGGTTCCTGCTATAGCAGTTCGTATAGCATACAACTCAAATAATGGGTTACAACAATTTCAAGGTACATCCATTACAGACAGTGATGGTTTCATTAAGTTTTCACCACAGTAGAGGTGGAGGATGTATTTCCAGACACTGTAAACAGTGACAAATGTATTGAATTTTTTTTTTTTCTTCACTGACTAATAAGAACAACTGGTTAAGATTTATGTATGACAAAAATATTTATGTGTATCTTCATTTCATTGTGAATTCAGAAAGAACTTTATGTATGTGAAGGGAAAAAAATGAGGCAGTCTTAGAAACTCTGGGTGAAATGTTTCACTGCACATAAGTGATCAGCACAGGAGTTATAATCAAATTGCCTTTGAATTTCAGAATTCGGAATTTGAATCAGTCCACTTCAGAGGAGTTAAATTTACATTTTTAGACAAGTTCTGTTTCTGAGCACAATACAAGTAGTTTTTAGCAACATAAATTTAAACATTTTCAAATGACCATGGACAAGAACATATTCGTATTCACATGACAAGAAGATCATGTAACGAGACAATTTGCCCCTATTGTTTCATATTCTCAGTGACCCAGAATAGTGACATCTGAGATTATGCAGACTTGCAAAAAATAAATGTCTTAACTTTCTACCTGAAAATCTCAGAGAAATTAAAGCTGTAAAATCAGTAGGACTCTGGTTATAAAATTCTGTAGTTTCTCATTCTGCAGTTTCTCATTCTGCTAATATTTCTCTGGAAATAGACACATATTCTAAGCTAAGAAGTGCAAGATCATAGATTTATTAATTTTGTACCATTCTCTTTAGATCCACTCAGATGCTTATATTTTTGCAAAATAAACCTGGAAGTAAAAAGTGAATAGTGAACTTCATATCTTAAATTATACAAAACAAGAGTCACTCTTTTGCTTTAACTTACTTTTAATACCACTCTAGATACAAACACACTGTAAAACTGGACTGTCATGCTCTTGCCCCCACCCCCCCCAGGATTATGAAAGTTTAAGTATCATTTTGTATCATAGAATCATAGAATTGTTAAGGTTGGAAAAGACCCTTAGGATCATCAGGTCCAACCGTTAACCTACCACTGCCAAGTCCACCACTAAACCATGTCCTCAAGTACTGCATCTACCCATCTTTTAAATACCTCCAGGGATGGGGACTCAACCACTTCCCTCAGCAGCCTGTTCCAGTGCCTGACTACTCTTTCAGTGAAGAAGTTTTTCCTAATATCTAACCTAAACTTACCCTGGCGCAGCTTGAGGCCATTTCCTCTCGTCCTATCACTTGTTACTGGGGAGAAGAGACTGACCCCCACCTCACTACAACCTCCTTTCAGGTAGTTGTAGAGAGCAATAAGGTCTCCCCTCAGCCTCCTCTTCTCCAAACTAAACAACCCCAGCTCCCTCAGCTGCTCCTCAGAAGACTTGTTCTCTAGACCCTTCACTAACCTTGTTGCCCTTCTCTGGACACTCTCCAGCACCTCAATGTCCTTCTTGAAGTGAGGGGCCCAAAACTGGACACAGTATTTGAGGTGTGGCCTCACCACTGCCGAGTACAGGGGCACTATCACCTCCCTGGTCCTGCTGGCCACGCTATTCATGATACAAGCCAGGATGCCATTGGCCCTCTTGGCCACCTGGGCACACTGCTGGCTCATGTTTAGGCAGCTGTCAACCATCACCCCCAGGTCCTTTTCAGCCAGGCTGCTTTCCAGCCACTCCTCCCCAAGCCTGTAGCATTGCGTGGGGTTGTTGTGACCGAAGTGCAGGACCCGGCACTTGGCCTTGTTGAACCTCATACAGTTGGCCACGACCCAACAATCCAGCCTGTCCAGGTCCCTCTGCAGAGCCTTCCTACCCTCCAGCAGATCGACACTCCCACCCAACTTGGTGTCATCTGCAAACTTACTGAGGGTGCACTCAATCCCCTCATCCAGATCATCGATAAAGATATTGAACTGGACCGGCCCCAACACTGAGCCTTGGGGAACACCACTTGTGACTGGCTGTGAACTGGATTTAACTGCATTCACCACAACTCTTTGGGCCTGGCCATCCAGACAGTTTTTTACCCAGAGAAGAGTACACTCATCCAAGCCATGTGCAACCAGTTTCTCCAGGAGAATGCTGTGGGAGACGGTGTCAAAGGCCTTACTAAAGTCCAGGTAGACAACATCCACAGCCTTTCCCTCATCCACTAAGCGGGTCACCTTGTCATAGAAGGAGACCAGGTTAGTGAAGCAGGACCTCCCTTTCATGAACCCATGCTGGCTGAGCCTGATCCCCCGGTTGTCCCACACATGCCGCATAATGGCACTCAGGATGATCTGTTCCATGACCTTCCCCGGCACCGAGGTCAGGCTGACAGGCCTGTAGTTCCCCGGATCCTCCTTCCGACCCTTCTTGTAGATGGGTGTCACATTAGCTAACTTCCAGTCAGCTGGGACCTTCCCGGTTGACCAGGACTGCTGATAAATGATGGAGAGTGGCTTGGCAAGCTCCTCCGCCAGTTCCCTCAGTATCCTCGGGTGGATCCCGTCTGGCCCCATAGACTTGTGGGCATCTAGGTGGAGGAGCAGGTCGGTGACTGCCACCTCTTCGACAGCTGGGACTACATTCTGTGTCCTATCTCCATCTCCCAGCTCAGGGACATGAAAACCTTGAGGATGATCAGTCCGACTATTAAAGACTGAGGCCAAGAAGGCATTAAGTACCTCAGCCTTCTCCTCATCCTTCGTGGCCAAGTTTCCCTCCGCATCCAACAAAGGAGGGAGATTCTCCTTAACCCTCCTTTTGTCACTGATATACTTGTAGAAACATTTTTTGTTGTCCTTGACAGCAGTGGCCAGTTTAAGTTCTAGCTGGGCCTTCGCCTTTCTAATCTTTTCCCTGCATAACTTCACCACATCCTTATAGTCCCCCTGAGTCACCTGCCCCTTCTTCCAAAGGAGGTAGGTTTTCCTTTTCTTCCTGAGTTCCAGACAGAGCTCTCTGTTCAGCCAGGCCTATCTTCTCCCCAACCTGCTCGACTTGCAGCACATGGGGACAGCCTGCTCCTGTGCCTTTAAGACTTCCCTCTTGAATAACATCCAGCCTTCCTGGACTCCTTTGCCCTTCAGGACTGCCTCCCAAGGGACTCTGTTAACCAAGCTGCTAAGCAGGCCAAAGTCTGCCCTTCTGAAGTTTAGGGTTGCGGTTTTGCTGGCCCCGCTCCTTACTTCTGCACGAATCGAAAACTCTACCATTTCATGGTCGCTGTGCCCAAGACAGCCTCCGACCACCACATCACCCACCAGGCCTTCTCTGTTCGTGAACAGCAGGTCCAGCGGGGCACCTCCCCTGGTTGGCTCGCTTACCAGCTGCATCAGGAAGTGATCCACCACGCACTCCAGGAACCTCCTAGACTGCTTTCTCTCTGCCGTGTTGTATTTCCAGCAGATATCTGGTAAGTTGAAGTCTCCCACAAGAACAAGGGTTAGAGACTCTGAGACTTCAGCCAGCCGCTTGTAAAAAACTTCATCTTCTTCCTCATCCTGGTTGGGTGGTAATAGTATTATAGACTGTAATGTATATTTGGTTTCCTTCATTTCAAATTACTCCAGTGGCAATAGGGTTGCTGCAATGAATTCAAGCAATATGTTTGTAAAGTATCAGTTGTTTAATGAATGGGGTATCTAAAGCAGTAAGTTTCAGTGGAACAGTTTCAAACATATTCCTTTATTAGAGCTCTAAGAGGGTGATTTTCTACCATCACCGAATATATGATTTTTTTTTCCTATATTCAGGTTATTTCACTTTCTCTGTAAGCAAGTTCTATAAAATGATCACCAAAGAGGCCTAGTAAGGTTTCACCCTCTAGTTAGATGAATCAGTGAAAAAGTGCTATAATACAGGTAAGAGGTTGCATCATTTTTTCCAAGGTATTTCTGCATGTCAAAAAAGAGATGAATTCCTACCATCCTATATTTTCTTCAGCTGTTTTCCTTGGACTCTGAAGAACCATGCCACTGTATCATCTGGAAGGCAGAGAAATGTTTCTGTGCAGAAAGTGCAGAGACAGTACAAAAAGTGTTAAGACCTGATTAGGTTAGTGATCATTGGAAGAATGGAAGTTCTCTCAGTATGGAGGGATAAACTGATGGGATAACATCAGCATGAATAATCACCTTTGTTTAAAGGTTATGTATACAGAATAAGGTGGAAAACAGCACTGAAAAGTATTATCATTTGGGTTGGGTTATCAAGCACTGGAACAGGCTACCCCAGGAAGTGGTTGAGTCACTATCCCTACGGGTATTTAAAAGTGGTGCTTTGCGACATGATTTAGTGGTGGACTTGCCAGTGTTAGGTTTATGGTTGGACTTGATGATTTTAAGGGTCTTTTCCAACTTAAATGATTCTATGATTCTACAATTCTGTAATTCTATTATCATCTTGGGCTTCAGTTGCCTAGAAATATGCACTTAGCAGAACTTATGCACTTTAAAATATCTGATGCTCCAAAAAGATACAGGTGTCCCAGAATTCCTACATCACATCATCATATCAGGCCA
The DNA here is from genome assembly GCA_020745775.1 of Theristicus caerulescens. NCBI lineage: Eukaryota > Metazoa > Chordata > Aves > Pelecaniformes > Threskiornithidae > Theristicus > Theristicus caerulescens. The sequence continues at coordinate 15,075,565 of CM036561.1, forward strand.
ATCCCAAATGCTTTAAATACTCAAGGGTGTCTGAATTGGCTTGGGCATCTATGTATAGACATCTGAATCTTTTTCTAAATGTCAATAACATTAAGTACATTCTCAGATGAAAGACTCTATTCAACGTTACGATACAAACTACAGGAAAGCAGCACTGTCTTCAGAAGAACCTGAAGGACAGACAGAATAACTTAAAATGTCTTGGTGGCACCAGGTGTCTATGGCTAGCCAACTGAGTTGCTGTCTCTGTGAGAGCAGGATTCAGCTCAAGTTGAAGGCCTAAGGAGTCCACAAAAACACAAGGAGTTTCTTCTCCCACTGGAGTTGAGCATGAGTTAATCAGGACTGTTAATGCATCCTAGAAAATGATACAGCTGACTAGTCTCCATAGACTATATTGAGAGCTCAGGGTTCAATTCAGTTATCCACATATGATTTAGTGGCAACTGAGATGCCTGCCCGCAGGTATCAATGATATGTAGATAGCTTGAAAAGACTATAATACATCAATCAGCTGCGCCCAGTGTGGCTTCTCAAATGGAACAGATAGCTGGCCATTGGGCAAGAAGACATTTCTGACACTGATATGTGTTATATACACAGTTTATAAAAAAAGGGTTTATTTTGATGTTCTCCAATAGAACACATTACTACTGGCTATCCTTGACAGAAGGAAGCTCAGTGTGCCTGCAAAAAAAAAAAAGAAAAAAAAAAGATAATGCACTAAAGAGAAAAAAAAATCCATAGTAAATATATATATATATATATATATATAAACACTTAAGAGTTATGGTATGCTTAAAGATCCTTATCTCCAGGGCAGCTTGAATTGAATTGGCAAAGGGGGGAATCTTTTGGGTTTATAGGACTATTCTATAACCATTACCGTGGGGTTTCTGGCATGTTAGTGGGAAGAAACAAGTAGTGGATATTTCTCTTTTGGAAGCTGATAATCATCCCAAGCCTGATGATTTCTGTTTCCCTAAAATGCATTAAGTGAAGAAGGCTCAAGTCCAGCAACTACTTCTCCCAGTAAAAAATTTTTCCCAGTAAAAAACTGAAACAACAACAACAAAACCACTGAAATTAATTTGATGACAAAAACAATGATCTTACATCTCTCACTTACTATTAACTTAAAATATAAATATGTCCTGAGAGGTCACGTAACCGTGTTTCCTATTCATCCATTTCTATCTCCTGCAGAGAGTCTCCACTGTTTCCTCTGTACAAAAGTAACGGGAGACTTATGATAATAAAACATTTATTTTTAATAATGCTAAGCAAGATTTATCCACATCCCCTTGAGAGCTACATCTCCAGCTGGTTGAAGCAGAAAAGTCACATTTGAATATATTAAGTTTGACTTTTAGGAATATGAATAGTTCTACATTCACTTGCAGCTGGATAATTAATTGTTCTGCTGTATTAAGAGTAGACACATGATCCTTCTTTCTACGCTTGATCTCAAGCTTAGTATCAGGCTAGCTTAAAGCTAACTTCAGAAAACAAAAATAACTTTTGATTAGATAGAGCTTATGATGCTTCAAAGCATATATGGCTTCCATAGCAGCTTAATTAGTTTCCTTATCTGTGGTTAGCGTGTGAACCTGTCAGACAAATCTGAATCATGTCTGACCTAGAAGTGGGCATATCTAGGACTCACTTATGTCTATACCATAAAAGAAGATTTGGGATACTGTTAGCACTGAATTAACAGAAATGGGATGAAATATAATAGTACAAATCAGAAAATCATCAATATAGGAAATATTAGGAAAAATGACCTGTTGTAAACTGGGAGACTGTCAGCTAGAAATGACAGGGAGGGAGAAAGATCTAGATGTACTAAATTAAAATGTATTTTAATGATCTATCACATTTCGATGTTGCCAGGAAAGATCAGAATTGTTAAGGCTGTTATACAGGACTCTGTGAGCTATTCTGGAACTCGTTATTCAGAAAAAAAAATCGGTAAAATTTACCATCATGAACGAAGATATTGTAAGAGAAAATCTGGTTTATTTAGCTTAGCAGAATCTATGCCAAAAGGAAATGTGCTTGCTTTCTATACATACAGCACAAAGGTAAAAGAAGACCTATCTAACACGTAGGTAGGTAAGTGTAGATAGGAAACTCTGGCACTGTTGATTTTTAGATCTTTATTAACATGATCTGTTTTTCCTATAATTTCTTTTCTGCACACTTATCATGGCATGTTGCAGTAGAAAACAGAGAGACTCAGCAAATGAGTAAACACTAAAGATCTTATTTTTCTCTATTGTAAAATATCCAAAATACATAAAAATATTAGAAAATAAATTTTAAAATATTATTATTTTAATTGAATATTTGAAAACATCAGCACAAATCAGTTCATTTCCCCTGGGACTTTGTATCTATCCTTTTTGTGTGTGTGAAGGGTTGTTTGTGTTTTTAAGAGTCCTTTATTCTCCCAAGGAATTCTATAGAATGTCATTCATAAGAGTTCCTGTAGTTCTGAGTTTGTGAAGATGGTTGGAATAAGCAAGGGCCAGGAGCTAACTGAATTCCTTGGAATAGTCTGTGCTGTAGCAAAAGTTAAAGATTTCAAGGTGTCCCATTCTCCTTCAGTCTTTGACTTTTCAGAGATATTTTGTGGTAATGGGAGGTATCCAAACAACGACTTTTTAGCAGCAATGTTCTCCAGGCAACAGCAAAATCTCATAGGGTTGCAATAGCATAACCTACAAGAGCAAAAGAGCTTGTCTCCTGTCGATCTTACCATCTGAAGATGAAAAATAATGATGAAAAATTGATCAGGACTGAAGAAAGTAGCAGTTCTACCTTGTAGTGTTTCTGACTCTTTTTTTTGGTCCATTGTGTACAGATATCCTAGGCAGTAAAAATATCCTTTGAGCATTTCAAGATAGAATCCCTTGTTTGTTAAGTGCCCTCCAGAGAATGATACAAATGATGATCCATTAGGAGAACATAGTGGAATTGCCACTTTCACCACATAGGATTTGCTGGTATTGTGGATATTCTTAGATCTGGAAATTAGAGGGAAAATTCATTTGCAAAATTGTTCTCTACAGTTTGTGCTTTGCATAATTTGCTTTAACTTAGTCATGCAATTCTTGAAACATTTCACTTGAGATTAAATTCTAGTTTTATACTCTAGTTTAAGTATAAATTTCCTGACATGCAGTCCATGGTTTCTTTCGCTTTATAGCATCATCTTACCTTTAATCAAACCTTGCTGCCAACCATCTAGTTCGTACATCTTGAGTGTCCATTTCAATTAAAGTTTTAACTTTAATGTATTTTGTGAGAGTATTACAAGCTTTCATTAAGCAGTCAAAGTGGATGTCAAGCCAGCAAACACTCTTTAGAACGGTTGTCGTCTTGTATTCACTATCAAGAAAACACAAACAGAAAATTAAGATGGAAGGTGGAAGCGTTGAGAGCCCAGTGTTTTTAATGAAGAAGCAACAAACAAGATCAAAATACCTAGCCATTTTTCCATCTCGCACTGAAGGTATCAAGCAAGGTGAGTTTAATGGGCAATACGGAACTTGGAACACAGCTATTTTTGTTTATGCAGACTGCATGCTTTCAGTCTGTCTCTAGCAGAAAGTGATAGACATGATCATACTATCCCTTAGAAAATGTGTTAGACAAAAAATAACCCCTTCCTTTCTGCTCAAAATACTCTTTGAGAAGGAAAAAATGTGCAACAATAACTGCTTCTTCCTACATTAATAGTAAAAACTTCTGTATGTCAAAAATGAAAATGGTTTCCTTTTTGATCACTAAGCTGTTTTGATTATGAAACACAGCAATGATGAAGAATATTATGCTGGGAGGAAATAACAAGGTTTTCTATGATCAAAATATTGTTAGAATTTGGTATTCACTGCAATAGAGTACGGCTGCTGATCAAACAAAATTTTCCTATGCATACCAGTTTATATTGGATCAGCTTTGGAAAAAATTTCCTGCTACGTTTTCTTTTCTCTTGGTGAACCATTTCCGGATGCCCATGATGGCCTAGAAATAATGTCAGAATTAGTGTTTGATGATTATGCCATAGAGCAAGTGCATGTTTTAAAACAATGAGTCAAAGTAAAAGGAAATATTATTTCTCCTGTACCCTGTTTTCTTTCTTTATACAGTCTGCTACGCTTAGCAGCAGGAACAGAAGACAAAGAATCTAAAGCAGAAAAGGGAAATCAAGCAACAGTCAAGCAGTGGAAAGCAGAGACAATACACCTCCACGACAACAAAAGATTTCCTTTGCTAACCCAGTGAGCAGGAATGCCTGGTTTATTGTTTTCTGTAGAGTAAAAAAAGGACATTTTATTTCCTTGAAGTCTTGCTCTTGATATCTTAGAGACAAATATACAGCTGCAGTGGAGAAAAATAAAATTATAATCTTCTTAAGACTCCCTCTTTTTCTTCTTTTCTCACACAGGCATTTCTTGGACACTATGCTTACTCAAGAGGAGCCATAAATTGACTCTTAATAGGTACAGCTCTTACAGGGCAGAGTGTGTCATTTTTATATTACGTTCTTTACTATAAAATATTTGTCTCAGCAGAAAAAAAAATTCATTATTAATGACTACTTTAGTCAATATTTAATATATCTACATTCTTCTGAAATATGAAATTATTGGTATAAAATATTAATTAACAGTCAACATGCTGGAACTGTATCTCATTTAATTACACTTAAAACTAAACAGTGTAAGTCAAGAATACATTTCAATAAGTCTCAAGTCAGGATCAACTTAAGTGAAAATACAGTAGAGTGCACACATCTTGGTTGCAATATCTGAGATGGGCAAGATGAAGTGCTTACGGTGTTAGTACAGAGAGCATAATTCTAACAACAAAATAGGAAAGGTACATTATGAATATGTATATGTCTTTAGGAAAAGAGTGTTGGACATACTATGGTGGATTGACCCTGGCTGGATGCCAGGTGCTCACCAAAGCCACTCTATCAATTCCCCTCCTCAGCTGGGCAGGGCAGAGAAAATATAACAAAAGGCTCGTGGGTCAAGTCAAGGACAGGGAGAGATCACTCACCAGTTACCATCACGGGCAAAACAGATTCAACTTGGGCAAATTAGTTTAACTTATTACTAACCAAATCAGAGTAAGGTAATGAGAAAATAAAACACTAAATCTTAAAACACCTTCCCCCACCCCTCCCTTATTCCTCAGCTTAATTTCACTCCCAAATTCTCTGCCTCCTCCCCCCGAGTAGTACAGGGGGATGGGGAATGAGGTTTGCAGTCAGTTCATCACACGTTGTCTCTGCCGCTCCTTCCTCCACAGGGGAAGGACTCCACACACCTCCTCTGCTCCAGCGTGGGGTCCCTCCCACGGGAGGCAGTCCTCCATGAGCTTCTCCAATGTGAGTCCTTCCCATGGGCTGCAGTTCTTCATGAAACTGCTCCAGCGTGGGCCCTTTCCATGGGGTGCAGTCCTTCAGGAACAGGCTGCTCCAAGCATGGGTCCCCCACAGGGTCACAAGTCCTGCCAGCAAACCTGCTCCAGCATGGGCTCCTCTCTCCACAGGTCCTGCCAGGAGCCTGCTCCAGCATGGGCTTCCCACAGGATCACAGCCTCCTTTGGGCACATCCACCTGCTCTGGCGTGGGGTCCTCCAGGGTCTGCAGGTGGATACCTGCTCCACTGTTAACATCCATGGGCTGCAGGGGGACAGCCTGCCTCACCATGGTCTTCACCAGGGGCTGTAGGGGAATCTCTGCTGTGTCACCTGGAGCACCTCCTCCCCCTCCTTCTTCATTGACCTTGGTGTCTGCAGAGTTGCTCCTCTCACATATTCTCACTCCTCTCTTCTGACTACAGTTGCTGTGGTGCAGCAACTTTTTCCCCTTCTTAAATATGCTATCCCAGAGGTGCTACCACCATCGTTAATTGGCTCAGCCTTGGCCAGCAGTGGGTCCATCTTGGAGCTGTCTGGCATTGACTCTTTTGGACATGGGGGAAGCTTCTAGAAGCTTCTCACAGAAGCCACCCCTGTAGCCCCCCCTGCAACCAAAACCTTCCCACACAAACCCAATACACATATCAAGACTTAATATTCTTTCTATTTGCTCCTCTAGATATCAGTTATCCCACTCAATAAAAGAAGATGCATGGATGCTGAAACAAAGAACAGCAGAGTATATAAATGATTATTACCTTTACAAGACCCATTGGAAAAAAAGTACTATATGTGTTCATTCGAACATAGAATCATAGATTCATAGAACAGTTTCAGTTGAAAGGGACCTTTAAAGGTCATCTAGTCCAACCCCTCCTGCAATGAGCAGGGATATCTTCAACTAGATCAGGTTGCTCTCAGGTTGCCCTATCCAATCTGACCTTGAATGTTTCCAGGGATGGGGCATCTACACCTCTCTGGGCAACCTGGTCCAGTGTTTTACTACCCTCATTGTAAAAAATTTCTTCCTTATATCTAGTCTACATCTACTCTCTTTTAGTTTAAAACCATTACATCTCGTCCTGTCACAACAGTCCCTGGTAAAAAGACTATCACCATCTTTCTTATAAGCCCCCTTTAAGTACTTCTTCCCCTTGATCGGGCAGCCTGTAATAGACACAAACCACAAGGTTCCCTTTGTTGTTTTGGTCTCTAATTCTTACCCACAAGCTTTCAGCCTGCTTGTGGCTATTCTTCAGAGACAGCTGTTCACACTCTACCCAGTTCTTGATGTAGAGGGCAATGCCTCCACAATTTTAATTTTCTTGGCCTCACCATTGGCATCACAGCCCACCTGTACCCATTTTGTTTTGGTAGGCATTTACATTTCTTTAAACTATGACAGCTTACACATATGGAAACATGTTATGTTATGATAATAATGTTGAAATGTTAAGACAGAAGAGCCTGTCAGATGAGCCTTGTCCACGACAGCACCTGTCTTTATTTTTAACAAGACATTCAAATATAAAATGAGACATAAACAGAACTGATGGTGACATTTAGCCTAAAAAATGTGTGTTGCTTTTTTAACAAAAAATACATGTTTATTAAACATCAGCTATTCTATATATTTGGATATTTGCATAGCTACTGTATGTTTTATTCATTATTAATGAGCAAGTGGCTTTCAAATTCTATGAAGCATTGAAACATACGGGAAAAAAAGTAACCCTCCAGTATCTTTCCTTTACTGTTTTTCTGCGTGCTTTGAGACCAAATTGATTCTATGTATCTTTAGGCAGAGGAGTTGGAAGCTTAGTTATGCTACACTTCCTTTATAAAGGTAATAGGATGACTGGATTCTTAACTGGGAGACCTGCCTGTCACAAAGAGGGAAGAAGGGAAAGGGCTAGCTTTGGCTGAGAGAGGTTGAGTTCATTCAGCTGTCTCAGCAGGCTTTTCCCAAGATGATTAATTTGCACTGAAGTTGGGATCCTGTTCTGAATCAACCACAATGCACCCATTTTTCTTCAGAGACTGTAGAAGAGCTTATGAGCTTAACTTTCCTAGTCTAAAGTCTACCTTGCTGCAGGACTTAAAGAAAAGAGAACAAACTAAAACAAAACCACAAAGAAAGAAAAATGAAGAGACAGGTATCACCTGACTGGCCAAAATATTATTTTCTAATGAAGAACTGTGAGATCAAACCCTGTCCTTTTTTAAGTGAACATTGTTGTCTGATAAAGTAAGGCCAGAAAGGAAAACTGAATTTGTTTCAAACCCAAATAAGGAATACAGGATCACCCTCTGGAATATCCTGACACATGACCCATATGAATCATGGAAGAGTTTCTCTGCAAAATCTTGTTTCCTTCTTCTCTTTCTTACTCTTCCTTGCATTGATGGAAGTTGTATGCATCTCCACAGACCCAACTGAAGCACATAGAATCATAGAATTATAGAACAGCTCAGGTTGTAAGGGACCTCAGAAATCATCTGGTCCAATCTTTCATGGGAAAGGGAGCGTAGATGAGATTGTCTAGCACTCTGTCCAATTGCATCTTGAAAACCTCCATTGATGGGGACTCTACCATGTCCCTGGGCAGCTTGTTCCAGTGAATTATTGTTCTTATTGTAAAAAATCTTTGTTATGCCGAGATGAAAGATAATGTGGTTGATGCCCCAAGCCTGTCAGTGTTTAAGAGGCATTTGGACAATGCCGTTAATAATATGCTTTAACTTTTGGTCAGCTCTGAAGTGGTCAGGCAGTTGGACTAGATGATCGTTGTAGGTCCCTTCCAACTGAAATATTCTGTTCTATTCTATTCTATTCTATTCTATTCTATTCTATTCTATTCTATCTTTATGAAAGCTATGTTGATTAACCCTATGGACTGCTGTCTAGAAGTCTCACAATTCGTGATAAAGAAAGAAAAAAGAGGGATCAACTGAGCTGATCAGTAACAACTTCAAATGGACTTTTGTTCATCAGGTCTGTGTGCTGGTATCAGAAAAGTCCTTATAGGTCACTTTGGACTCATATTTGTAAATGCTGGATGCTGAGATTCTACAGCAAAAAAGTATTATATGTGATTCTTGAATTGTGATTCCTCAGGGGAAATCCTGTGTTATTCACTATCTTTCAGCATTTAAATCTCACCAACTGCTTGACATCTTACATGGTGCTATAGCAGTTAAGGTTTGCTTTGCAGCCAACAATTGAAGCTGTTTCCAAATAAACTATAGGGTTCTTTAATCCTTACATTTCTTAACCCTCTCTTTTGTGGTATTCAGATAATTAGAAAAACAACATACAATGAAAATTCTTCTAGCTTTTAACACCATGTCCATTAAGTAAGTTTCAACTTCTGGGGAGCAAAGAAAGAAATCTCTTCTATACTGTGCTAATTCTCACAGCTTTCATGACAAGATAATGAGATCTAAAATCCTTAAAGGGGTAAAATACTAGGTCATTAGTTCTAGACATGAGTGCCTCAACTTAATTTCCCAGAATACAGACTGAAGGCACACTAGGTAAAAAGCAACAGAGGTATCTCAAAACAAGGTAAATGGGTAGTTACCAGTAAAATTTAATGCATTATTGTAAAAGTAGGATAGAATGGGAAATACATTCCTCTTTTTAAATGCAAGAGTTGTGTCTGTATTTCAACTACATTAGTAACAAGTCTGGTGTGTGTGTACTAATTCCCCAAACAAGACCATTTAAAATGAGATAAAGGGCTCTGCCATGCTTAATAACTACATCCAAAGTCGTCCGTGTCCCCCCCCCCATGCACCAACAAAAGAAATTCTGAAAGAAAAAAGCTATCATTGAATGCAAAATCAACAGAGAACTTTATAATCCCATAAATACAGTATGTGGAAGGTTTACATGCTTATTTTGTTGGTACTAACAGAAACTATCTGTGCTAATATCCTCTGTATGGTAAAATGAATAGACCTCCTGTGAGCATATGTTGTTTTAAAAGGTTTGACATCTTACTAAGAAAAAGCAATTACTCCTCCTGTTCCACATAGCTTGGCTGATCTCTTGGTCTGGGATAAATGCCACAGGTTTTTTTGTTCATCCCTTACCATACAAATTAGAGGAATTTAATTTGTAGAGGCTGCTTCTGCAGTATCTGATCTCAAAATCAGTCAGAGAATGAAGCAAGCTTTAAATACTTGAATATTTCCATTGTACTTACAACTCTCTGTGAGAAGCAATGCTTAAAATGTACTGTGCAGTGATCAAATAACTGTAGAAAATAAATGCCTCTAAGCTAAAGACATACATAGAACCATAGAATCATAGAATGCTTTGGGATGGAAGGGACCTTTAAAGGTCACCTAGTCCAACCTCCCTGCCATGGGCAGGGACATCTTCAACTAGATCAGGTTGTTCAGGGCCCCATCCAATCTGACCTTGAATGTTTCCAGGGATGGGGCATCTACCACCTCTTTGGGCAACCTGGTCCCATGTTTCACCACTTCCATCATGAAAAATATTTCCCTTGTGTTCAGTCTAAATCTACTCTCCTTTAGCTTAAAACCATTACTCCTTGTCCTCTCGCAACAGACCTTGCTAAAAAGACTATCCCCATCTTTCTTGTAGGCTCCCTTTAAGTATTGAAAGGCTGCAATAAGGTCTCCCCGCAGCCTTCTCCTCTCCAGGCTGAACAGCCCTAGCTCTCTCAGCCTTTCCTCATAGGAGGGGTGTTCCATCCTGCTGATCATTTTTGTGGCCCTCCTTCTGGACCAGCTCCAACAGGTCCATATCCTTCCGGTGCTGAGGACCCCAGAGCTGGATGCAGGACTCCAGGTGGGGTCTCACCAGAGCAGAGTAGAGGGGCAGAATCACTTCCTTCGACCTGCTGACCACGGTTCTTTTGATGCAGCCCAGGATACAGTTGGCTTTCTGGGCTACAAGCACACATTGCCGGCTCATGTCCAGCTTTTCATCCATCAATACCCCCAAGTCCTTCTCCTCAGGGCTGCTCTCAATCCCTTCATCCCCCAGCCTGTATTGATACTGGGGATTGCCCCGACCCAGGTGCAGGACCTTGCACTTGTCTTTGTTGAACCTCATGAAGTTCACACAGGCTCATTTCTCCAGCTTGCCCAGGTCCCTCTGGATGGCATCCTGTCCCTCAGGCATGTTGACTGCACCACTCAGCTTGGTGTGGTCTGCAAACTTGCTGAGGGTGCACTCGATGCCATTCTCTATGCCATCGATGAAGATATTGAACAGCACTGGCCCCAGTACGGACCCCTGAGGGACTCCAATCTTGTCACAAATCTCTATCTGGACATTGAGCCATTAACCACTACCCTCTGGATGTGACCATCCAGCCAGTTTACTATCCAACGAACAGTCCACCCATCAAATCCATATCCTTCCAATTTAGAGAGAAGGATGTTGTGGGGGACTGTCAAAGGCCTTACAGAAGTCCAGATAGATGACATCTGTAGTTCTTCCCTTGTCCACTGATGTAGTCACTCCATCATAGAAGGCCACTAGACTTGCCCTTGGTGAAGCCATGCTGGCTGTCTTGATTTACCTCCCTGTCCTCCATGTGCCTTAGCATAGCTTCTAGGAGGATCTGTTCCATGATCTTCACAGGCACAGAGGTGAGGCTGACAGGTTGGTAGTTCCCAGGGTCCTCCTTTCTACCTTTCTTAAAATTGGGTGCAATATTTCCCTTTTTCCAGTCCCCAAGGACTTCACCTGGCTGCCATGACTTTTCAGATATCATGGAGAGTGGCTTGGCAACTACATCTGCCAGTTCCCTCAGGACTCCGGGATGCATCTCATCAGGAACAATAGACTTATGTATGTTCAGGTTCCTCAGGTGGTCCCAAACCTGATCTTTTCTTACAGTGGAGGAAATTTTGCCCCCCTGATCACTGTCTTGCAGTCCATCCACTTGAGACGTGTGGGAAGAGAAGTTGCCAGTGAAGACTGAGGCAAAGAAGTTGTTGAGTATGTCAGCCTTCTCCTCATCTGTTGTTACCAGCTTGCCAGTTTTGCTCATCAGAGGGGGTATGCTTTCTTTGACCTTCCTTTTCTGGCTGATGTACCCTTAGAAGCCGTGCTTATTATTCTTTGTGTCCCTCACCAGATTCAGCTCCAGCCGAGCCTTGGCCTTCCTGATCCCATCCTTACACAACCGGGCAGTGTCCCTGTAGTCTTCCCAGGATTCCAGTCCCTGCTTCCACTGCCTGTGCATTCTCTTCCTGCCCTTTAGTTTGACCAGCAGGTCTTGACTCAGCCATGCCAGCCTCTTTCCTTCCTTGCCTGATTTCTTGCACCTGAGTATTGAGACCTCTTGTGCTCTATGGAAAGCGTCCTTAAAGATCTGCCAGCTCTGTTCTGCTCCCTTGTCCCTGAGGGCAGTTTCCCAGGGCGTCCTGTTAACTCCTTGAAGAGCAGGAAGTTTGCCTTCCTAAAATTCAGGGTCCTGACTTTACTCTTCACCTGACCCGTATCCCTCAGGACTGCAAACTCCACCAGTGCATGATCACTGCAGCCCAGGCTGCCTCCAATCCTGACATCACCAATGAGTTCACTTGTATTGGTGACCAACAGGTCCAGTACTGCATTCCCTCTGGTAGGGCTATCTATTACCTGGCTGAAGAAGTTGTCCTCCATGCACTCCAGGAGTCTCCTAGATTGCCTACTGCCTGCCATGTTACTTTCCCAGCAGATGTTGGGGTGGTTAAAATCCCCCATCAGGACAAGAGCCTGTGAGTGTAAAGCTTCCTGTAGTTGGAGAAAAAAGGTTTCATCAATAGGCTCCCCTTGATCAGGCAGCCTGTAGTAGACGCCAACCACGGGCTTCCCTTTGTTGCTTTGGTCTCTAATTCTTACCCATTAGCTTTCAACCCGCTCATGGCTATTCTCCAGGGACAGTTCTTGACATTCTATCCATTTCTTGATGTAGATGGCAATGCTTCCGCTCCTCCTACCTCACCTGTCCCTTCTGAACCACCTGTAGCCTTCAAGACCTGCACTCCAGTGGGATACGTCCCACCAAGTTCCAGTGATGGCAGCTAGGTCATAACTTTCTAGCAGCACGGTCGCTTCCAGCTCCTCCTGTTTGTTGCCCATGCTGTGTGCATTGGTACAGAGGCACTTCAGCTGGGCTGTTGTCCATGTCACCTTCTTGGAGGAACACCCCTTGCTTCCCTTGATGAATTTCTCTGATATTTCCCTGTTGGCTTCTATTACCTCAAGAGCCCTCTGCTCATCCCCATGAGACTTCAACTGTGCTGCAGTGTCTCCAGCATGCCCCAGATCAACAGGCTGAGGGCCCCCGCTAGCACCCCATCCCCTGCTAGTACCCCGTCCCTCTAACCATGGCATGTCATCCCACCCCTTATCACAGGCAAACCTGATATTGACCCCCTCCCCCTTCAAATCTAGTTTAAAGCCCTGTTGATGAGCCCCACAAGCTCCTGAGCAAAGACCTTCTTCCCCCTTTGAGAAAGGTGAATCCTGTTGGATGACAGCAAGCCTGGTGCCGTGTAGGCCATCCCATTGCTGAAAAAACTGAAATTGTGACAATGACACCAGCCATGGAGCCATGTATATATGGACTGGATCTGTTTGTTCCTTTCAATGTTCCTGCCCGCAACTGGAAGGAGGGAGGAAAAAATAACCTGTGCTCCCGATTCCCTCACCAACTGTCCCAAGGCCCTGAAGTCTCTCTTGATTGCTTTTGGACTATGGGTTGCAGCTTCCTCTCCACCTACATGGAAGATCAATAGTGGGTAGTAGTCCGAGGGCTGTACCAGGCTGGGAAGTTTCCTCGTGATGTCCTTAACCTGGGCCCCAGGGAGGTAGCAGACTTGCCTTTGAGGAGGGTATATAAATAAAATAAAGAGTTTAATTATTAGAAGCTGCAGCTCTCAGTGTGCATTTTTGCAAGGAATTCACAGGTTTCTGAGACAGGATGGTATTCTTAGATTATCTGGTCTAACATTTTGCCTATTCCAGGCTGCTTCATTCTCCATATTGACTTCTTTTGATAAGACCTGTGGCCTGGTTTGACATGAAGATATGCATGAAGACAGTAAGAGACTTATCACTATCCTTTTAAAAGGATTGCCCTCACTTTTAAAAGTGATGTATTTGATTTCCAGTTTGAATAAGGCCATCTTTACTATCCACATGCTGGTTCTTGGTATGCCTTTCTCTGTGCAATTCAGGACCCTGTCAGTAGTTGTATTTTCTCTCTGTGAAGACACTGAGTCACTGTAACCCGGTCACCTTCCAGTCTCGTTTCCATTTAATGTTTACATTACTGGTTTCAAATACTGCTAATCTTTATTCCAAATAATATACAGTACTTTGTCACAAATTCCTTACAAGGAAGCTGTTTCATCACTGCAGTTGTCATTATCAAATATATTTATAATTTGAAAGAAGGGAATCAAGTTTGTTTAACAAGCCCTGTTTTATGCAAAACTATGTTGATTGATTGACGTTAGCTATAAATTAATCCTTTAATTCTTTGCTAATTAAATATCCTAGCATTTTTTTCATTATTTTGGCTGGGACTCAAACCAGGCTACGTGGCCTTGAATTACCTGGTTGTCCTGCTAACTTTTCTTTAACACTGAGAAACAATACTACTTTTTCAACGTCTGGATTTTTAAATTTTTTTTTCTTCCAAATTAAAAACTGGAAAAAAGAATAACAATAATTGTCTCAGCCAACTCCTACGTGACTCTGTTATGGAAGTTGTCCGGATCATACAGTTGTAAATGTTTATCTCGACTGTTTATGGTACAGTGTTTCCTTACTGTCTACTACTTACTCACTAGTGGCCTGCAGTCTACTTCAGTAATTCTCATGTGACAGGAGAATTATAAAGCTACTTTGCAAAACACAACCCAAAAGACCAGAAGACTTTACTAAACATTGTTAACTCTTCTCAGTGAGAAACTTACTGCAATTATTCACAGGATTTTTATTATTCCTATTATGATTTTATGAAACATGTCTGTACATATATTTGTTATAGATTTATACATGTATATATGTATGAGAAAATGTCATGAGCCATTCTCCAAATAGCTGAATTTTCTGATTTTTTAAAATTTTCTCCAACTACTTTATGAGACAATAATTTCCATAATACATTTAGAATATGTTCTCTTTTTATGTATTGTAATTGTACTTAGCTAGTGATGACTGGCTGGTGGACAACATATAGCTTAATTTATTTTAGTACAAGATATTAAACAAACTTAGCTCAATCATTGGGTTCAATACTATGTGCGTTAAAAAACTTATCAACTATATATACTTTAGAAACATCAGTATCTGAGCAAGACCTTCAAGGTATATCTCTCAAACCAAAATTCCCAGTGACAGCGTAATTCTTCTTTCTAAGCTTTGTAGATGAATGCTTAAAGACTATCTCATTCTGCAAGATGTAACTGACTGGATAGTTAAGAAACCCACCACTAATGGACTTTGTAATCGGCATGTTGACCAGAACCCTGTGGCATTCACAGTTCTTGTTCTCTGCCAAGCTGTTTGCCAAAGTGTTGGTTGGCTAAGTTGGCATATCTTTCTGGTAAAGATTTTTTTCTGAGATGGCTTCACACTCTTTTTTTCTTTTTTTTTTCCCCCAAAATACAATTCCACAGTACATTTCCATTTGACACACCAGCAAATTCCGACAAAGTATTTAGTGTTCTTCTACTCATCACTTCTAATTATGACTAGCATTATCAAAACCCTTTTCGATTGTGAGAGTCTCTAGTTCATTCTAGCTCTTACTCAGACTTACTCACAATCATATCATAGAATCATAGAATCATAGAATCATAGAATTGTTAAGGTTGGAAAAGACCCTTAGGATCATCAGGTCCAACCGTTAACCTACCACTGCCAAGTCCACCACTAAACCATGTCCTCAAGTACTGCATCTACCCATCTTTTAAATACCTCCAGGGATGGGGACTCAACCACCTCCCTGGGCAACCTGTTCCAGTGCCTGACTACTCTTTCAGTAAAGAAGTTTTTCCTAATATCCAACCTAAACTTGCCCTGGCGCAGCTTGAGGCCATTTCCTCTCGTCCTATCGCTTGTTACTGGGGTGAAGAGACCAACCCCCACCTCTCTACAACCTCCTTTCAGGTAGTTGTAGAGAGCAATAAGGTCTCCCCTCAGCCTCCTCTTCTCCACACTAAACAACCCCAGCTCCCTCAGCCGCTCCTCATAAGACTTGTTCTCTAGACCCTTCACCAACCTTGTTGCCCTTCTCTGGACACACTCCAGCACCTCAATGTCCTTCTTGAAGTGAGGGGCCCAAAACTGGACACAGTATTTGAGGTGTGGCCTCACCACTGCCGAGTACAGGGGCACTATCACCTCCCTGGTCCTGCTGGCCACGCTATTCCTGATACAAGCCAGGATGCCATTGGCCCTCTTGGCCACCTGAGAACACTGCTGGCTCATGTTTAGGCGGCTGTCAACCATCACCCCCAGGTCCTTTTCAGCCAGGCTGCTTTCCAGCCACTCCTCCCCAAGCCTGTAGCATTGCCTGGGGTTGTTATGACCCAAGTGCAGGACCCGGCACTTGGCCTTGTTGAACTTCATACAGTTGGCCCTGGCCCAACAATCCAGCCTGTCCAGGTCCCTCTGCAGAGCCTTCCTACCCTCCAGCAGATCGACACTCCCACCCAACTTGGTGTCATCTGCAAACTTACTGAGGGTGCACTCAATCCCCTCATCCAGATCATCGATAAAGATATTGAACAGGACCGGCCCCAACACTGAGCCTTGGGGAACACCACTTGTGACTGGTCGCCAACTGGATTTGACTCCGTTCACCACCACTCTCTGGGCTCGGCCGTCCAGCCAGTTTTTAACCCAGCTCAGAGTGCACTTGTCCAAGCCATGAGCAGCCAGCTTCTGCAGGAGAATGCTGTGGGAGACAGTGTCAAAGGCCTTACTGAAGTCCAAGTAGACAACATCCACAGCCTTCCCCTCATCCACTAAGCGGGTCACCTTGTCATAGAAGGAGACCAGGTTAGTGAAGCAGGACCTGCCTTTCATAAACCCATGCTGACTGAGCCTGATCCCCCAGTTGTCCCGCACATGCCGCATAATGGCACTCAGGATGATCTGTTCCATGACCTTCCCCAGCACCGAGGTCAGGCTGACAGGCCTGTAGTTCCCCGGATCTTCCTTCCGACCCTTCTTGTAGATGGGTGTCACATTTGCTAGCTTTCAGTATCTTTAGTACTTAAATATTAATGCCACGTCCACATGAATTTTTTAAAATACATCCACTGTGAATGGAAATTGAAGTACTTCCAAGTAGATCATGTGGAGTTTCCTCTCTTTCAGATCCTTTGTAAGGTCCCTGTTGCCCTTTCTAAGCTTTAGTTCTGCTTTACTGTGGGACAGTTATAACTGTGTGAAAGCTTAGTAAAGGCATTAGAAAGCCTTATTCAGACTTCAGTATGGAAACTGTTCTTGACCTATTGTGATAATGTGACCTAAAAAGAATGAATCTGAACCTGAATTGCTTGGTCAAAGGGGTAAGTATAGGGAGCAAAGAGGTGTTACTCTTGAACTCAGGACTGAAAAATAAAATGTAACCCTTCTGGAGCTTTTTGTTTTCTAGAAAGCTGAGATTTTAAGTAGTTACTGTGATGCACTTTTACTTTAGTTTCCAGTTGTCCTGGTTTCAGCTGGAACAGAGTTAATTTTCTTCTTAATAGCTGGTATAGTGCTGTGTTTTGAATTAGGATGAGAATAATGTTGATAACACACTGATGTTTTCCTTCTTGCTGAGTAGAATTTACACTAGTCAAGGACTTTTCAGCTTCCCATGCTCTGCCAGGTGCACAAGAAGCTGGGAGGGGGCACAGCCAGGACAGCTGACCCAGACTGGCCAATGGGCTATTCCATACCATATGACATCATGCTCAGTATATAAGCTGGGGGAAGAAGAAGGAAGGGGGGGACATTCGGCATGATGGTGTTTGTCTTCCCAAGTAACCGTTATGTGTGATGGAGCCCTGCTTTCCTGGAGATGGCTGAACACCTGCCTGCTGATGGAAAGTAGTGAATGAATTCCTTGCTTTGCTTGCATGTGCAGCTTTTGCTTTACCTATTAAACTGTCTTTATCTCAACCCACGAGTTTTCTCACTTTGACTCTTCCGATTCTCTCCCCCATCCCAGCAGGGGGGAGTGAGCAAATGGCTGTGTGGTGCCTAGTTGCTGGCTGGGCTTAAACCATGACACCAATGTAAGGGATTTTCTCAGCAGACATAAAAGACACATAAAATAAATTATTTAAACATTCATAAAACCCCAATGAGTCCTACAGATGCCAGAACTTCACCCAGCTAAACAGATTTGAACCTGATATGCTTGCTATTCTGGGTTTTTTAAATTTAACACAAATTTTATATAATTCTTTTTAGTGAATGTTCAAAAAGAGCATTTGAATTCCTTGGGCTTTTTCTCATGTAGTGCAAATGACTTGAGAGCTGATAAAATAAAAACACAGTCTCTCATAAAGACAAGATCTGCCCTCTTTTCCTTAATACTTTCAGACATATCTGCTTTCAGCCCTGTTTTTTTTTATCTTCAGAAACACAAAAATAGCAATTACTAATATACTTAATGAACAAGAAAGTATAAGAAAAGGCTTGTCTGAAGTTGTTATATTTGCATGTTACAGGCATTACATGAACTATTTTTAACCAGCTGAGTGTATAAGGAAAGAGAAGCTCCCCCTGTTCCAATATGTAGAATAAGAGAACCCCTTTGGTCTTCACTGTGCAGTTCTCACAGAAACTGAGATTTGCACTTATATTTATGATGAAAAGATAAAAGGAAAATCCTGACTTTGATGAAGCAGTAGTGAAGCTGTTATTAATTTAGTGGAACCAGCTTTTAGCCTGGCCCTCGTGTAAAGCTACATCTGCACAAGCAAGTGTAGGAATCGTTCCTTGGCTCTGTGTCTGACTGACATAGCTTTGCTCATGCTTGCAGTGTAAACATGCTTCTTCAACATACCAAATGCTGACATGTCCAAAATACCTATTATGAACAATTGATAACTAGTGCTGTGTGGTTTCTGACCAGGGGAGTGTTAGCATAGGTTAAAGCAGTGACAAAAAGCACATTAAGAATTCAGTCATATGGACATTTGTGAGCCAATGCTCAAGTTAGAATCATAGAATCACTTAGGTTGGAAAAGACCTTGAAGATCATCAAGTCCAACTGTTAACCTGGCACTGCCAAGTCCACCACTATACCATGTCCCTAAGCACCACATCTACGCATCTTTTAAATACCTCCAGGGATGGGGACTCAACTGCTTCCTTCAGCAGCCTGTTCCAGTGCCTGACTACTCCTTCAGTAAAGAAGTTTTTCCTAATATCCAATCTAAACCTCCCCTGGTGCAACTTGAAGCCATTTCCTCTTGTCCTATCACTTGTTACTTGGCAGAAGAGACTGACCCCCCACCTTGCTACAGCCTCCTTTCAGGTAGTTGTAAAGAGCGATAAAGTGTCCCCTCAGCCTCCTCTTTTCCAAACTAAACAACCCCAGCTCCCTCAGCCGCTCCTCATAAGACTTGTGCTCTAGACCTTTCATCAGCTTCATTGCCCTTCTCTGGACATGCTCCAGCACCTCAATGTCCTTCTTGTAGTGAAGGGCCCAAAACTGAACACAGTATTTGAGGTGTGGCCTCACCACTGCCGAGTACGGGGGGATGATCACTGCCCTAGTCCTGCTGGCCACACTATTCCTGATACAAGCCAGGATGCCATTGGCTCTCTTGGCCACCTGAGCACACTGCTGGCTCATATTCAGGCTGCTGTCGACCAACACTTCCAGGTGCTTTTCTGCCAGGCAGCTTTCCAGCCACTCTTCCCCAAGCCTGTAGCGTTGCATGGGGTTCTTGTGACCCAAGTGCAGGACCCGGCACTTGACCTTGTTGAATCTCATACAGTTGGCCTTGGCCCATCGATCCAGCCTGTCCAGGTCCCTTTGTAGAGCCTTCCTACGCTCCAGCACATCAACACTCCTGCCCAACTTGGTGTCATCTGCAAATGTACTGAGGGTGCACTCGCTCCCCTCATCCAGATCATTGATAAAGATTAAACAGTTCTGGCCCCAACACTGAGCCCTGGAGAACACCACTTGTGACTGGCTGCGAACTGGATTGAACTGCATTCACCACAACTCTTTGGGCCCGGCCATCCAGACAGTTTTTTACCCAGAGAAGAGTACACTCATCCAAGCCATGTGCAACCAGGTTCTCCAGGAGAATGCTGTGGGAAGCCATGTCAAAGGCCTTACTAAAGTCCAGGTAGACAACATCCACAGCCTTTCCCTCATCCACTAAGCAGGTCACCTTGTCATAGAAGGAGATCAGGTTAGTGAAGCAGGACTTGCCTTTCATAAACCCATACTGACTGGGCCTGATGCCCTGGTTGTCCCATATGTGCCATGTGATGGCACTCTGGATGATCTGGTCCATAACTTTCCCCAGCACCGAGGGCAGCACCTCGGCCTGTAGTTCCCCAGACAGGCCTGTAGTTCCCCAGGTCCTCCTTCTGACCCTTCTTGTAGATGGGTGTCACATTTGCTAAGTTCCAGTCAACTGGGACCTCCCTGGTTAGCCAAGACTGCTGATAAATGATGGAAAGTGGCTTGGTGAGCATCTCCGCCATCTCCCTCCAAGCATCACATCACTCACAAATCCTTCTCTGTTTGCAAATAAGAGGTCCAGTGGGGCACCTTCCCTAGTTGGCTCCCTCACCAGCTGTGTCAGGAATTTATCTTGCACGCACTCCAGGAACCTCCGAGACTGTTTCCTCTCTGCTGTATCGTATTTCCAGCAGACATCTGGTAAGTTGAAGTCCCCCATGAGAACAAGGGCTAGTGATCGTGAGACTTCTCCCAGCTGCTTCTAGAATATTTCGTCTGCCTCTTCATCCTGGTTGGGTGGTCTATAACAGACTCCCACCATGATATCTGCCTTGTTGACCTTCCCTCTGATTCTTACCCATAAACACTCAACCGTATCATCACCATTGTTAAGTTCTAGACGATCAAAACACTCCCTAACATACAGGGCTACCCCACCGCCTCTCCTTCCTTGCCTATCTGTTCTGAATACTTTATAGCCGTGCATTGCAGCATTCCAGTTGTGTGAGTCATCCCACCATGTTTCTGTGATGGCAACTATGTCATAGTTTTTGTGCTGCACAATATCTTCCAGCTCCCCCTGTTGATCCTGCCACCTTTTTGGGGGGAGAAGCCCTAGTTCCTATGTGAACAGTTTCAGGTGCTTCTGTGGTTTCTAACACATCCATGGCCCTTGTGTCTTTGCTGCTGCATGGCTCTCCATCCCCTGCATCCACTGAGACAGAAGACCAAAGGACCTTGCTAGCACACCATCCCTCAAATGTTGGCGTGCCGCCCCCAGGCTTATCTCTAGTGAGCCTGGTGTTATCTCTTTCCCCCTTCCAATCTAGTTTAAAGCTCTTTCAATGAGCCCTGCTAACTCCTGTGCTAGGATCCTTTTCCCCCTTTGAGAAAGGTGTACCTTGTCTGTTGCCAGCAGGCCTGGTGTCATGTAAACTGACCTGTGATCAAAAAAACTGAAATCTTGCTGGAGAGACCAGGCTCGGAGCCAGGTATTGATCTGCTGGCTGTTCCTGTGTCTTCCCTCATCATTCCCGGCCACTGGAAGGGTAGAGGAAAACACTACTTGTGCTCCTGATCCCTTAAAGAGTCGTCCTAAGTCCATGAAGTCTCTCTTGATTGCCCTTGGATTTCTAGTTGCAACTTCGTCACTGCCTGCCTGAAAAATCAATAATGGGTAGTAATCTGAGGGCCGTACCAGGGTAGGAAGCTTTCTCTTCACATCGTTAACCCAGGCCCCAGGGAGGCAGCAGACTTCCCTAAGAAGTGGGTCTGATCTGCATATTGGGCCTTCTGTTCCCCTCAGGAGAGAGTCTCCTATGACAATGACCCATCTTTTTTTCTTTGTGGAAGCTGTTTTGATGCAGGGTGTAGGCTGACTTAATCTCATTGACACCTCTGAGCTGGATGTACCATCATCCCCGTCATTAATTGGTTCCACTTGCAGTGCTTCATACCTGTTTTGTAAGGGCACCTGGGAAAGTGAGGTGGTCACAGAGGAGACACACCTGCTGCACCGGGCAGGAACTTGTCGCCATTGCCCCCTATCCCTTAAGTCACTGCATTCAGCTGGGTAGAGAGAAGATAGGGAATCTTCTGTGTCATGGGTCCTGTCTGCCTGTTGGGCCTGTCTGAGGGAAGGTAAGGTGTGATTCCAGTAGCCTAGCACTCTCTCGCACTCCCTGATACTCCTCAGCCTACTCACCTCCTCCTGGAGCTCTGTCACTAAGCAGAGGAGCTCCTCTACCTGGGCACACCTCCCACAGGTGTGCTCACTGCTGCTGTCTGATACTGGCATAGAGTAGGGCACACCCTGCAGCCTGACACCTGGGTGGCAGCGTGTTCCCGCTGGAGCTCTGTCTGGGCAGCTGCACCCGTTGTGGTGGGTGCAGAGCTCAGTGAGGCCATGACTTTTTGCTGGGTGGAGACCATTGCTCCCTGGTTGATCTTCAGCACCCTTCCTGCACGCCCTTCTGCATGAACTGCCATGCCAACTGCCATGCCATGCCCTTGCTGATGCACCACACCCTGTTTGCCCACCGTGTTCATGGTGTTCCTGGTTGCTCGCGCTCCCTAAGAGCATCTTTTATACGTGAGGGGGGGTTCGACTGCTGTTGCTCCTGGCCCCACCCCGAGGCTCCCCGGGATCAGGAAACACTCCTGTGCACCGTGCTAGAGCACTCCGCTGCTGATCCTGCCAGCTCTGGAGCTACTTGCCTTGGCAACAGGTGAGTTGTGCTTTATTTTAGCAGGGCAAGCACAGCCTAAGTGTCTTTTTTATTTCACTAGCGGGCAAGTCAGATTCCAGCATGAGAATTCATGAATTGAATTCAAAGATTATGCTGTCTCAAAGGTTATGTTGTTTCATGAGCCTTAAAATGAATAAAGAAACCTTATGAACCACCGACAATGATCCTGGATTTGCAGCTTGTTTTAACCAGGAAAGAATTTCATAAAGTAGATTAATCTAACCTAATTCAGATAACATATAATCTATTTCTGACCTAGTTATCTTTAGTAAAAATACAAAGAAACAGGCAGAGTTACAGTGCAGTTTTTCTGGTCCATTTTAGACATCTATTTTAGGAAGTGCCTATTTCTTTCCATTAATTTTAATGGGAACCTCAGATGACTATCTAACATGTAGACATTTACATTTTGTTAGATGAATTCCACTCAAAGTGACTTGATTTTATGTATTTTCCTTTAAAGTGAGTCCCACTTCAGGATAAAGTATACTGCAGATCATCAAAAATGCTACTGTTCACCTGTGTCACTTGTATCAGATCTCTTATTAATCATAGAATCATAGAATGATAGAATGTCCTGAGTTGGAAGGGAACCACAAGGATCATCGAGTCCAACTCCTGTCCCTGCATAGGACAATGCCAAAATTCACACTACATGTCTGAGGGCGTTGTCCAAATGCTTCTTGAATATTGTCAGGCTTGGCGCCATGACCACCTCCCTGGGGAGCCTGTTCCAGTGCTCCACCACCCTCTGGGTGAAGAACCTTTTCCTAATATCCAACCTAAACCGCCCCTGGCATATCTTCCTGCCATTCACTTGGGTTCTATCATTCATCGCCAGGGAGAAGAGATCAGCGCCTGCCCCTCCTCTTCCCCTTGTGAGGAAGCTGTAGACCACAATGAGGTCTCCCCTCAGTCTCCTCTTCTCCAGGCTGAACAGACTAAGTGACTTCAGCCCCTCCTCATACGGCTTCCCCTCTAAACCCCTCACCATCTTTGTGGCTCTCCTCTGGACACTGTCTAGTAGCTTTGTACCCTTTTTGTACTGTGACACCCAAAACTGCACGCAGTACTCAAGATGAGGCCACAGCAGTGCAGAGTAGAGCGGGACAATCACCTCCCTTGACCGGCTGGCAATACAGTGCTTGATGCACCCCGGGACACAGTTGGCCCTCCTGGCTGCCAGGGCACACTGTTGTCTCATGTTCAAATTAATGTATAAAGAACAAAATTTTCCTTCAGTGAAAAAGCATGGTTTAAATAGGGGATTAAATACCATGTTCTGAGACAGAATCAGTGGCCTGTAGCAACTCCCTCAAGGAAGTCTTGGAGCTTCCTTATCAACTTACTAACATACAAAACTAAAGGAAAGCATTATTAATACTTCCTTTATCAACCAGTCATGTGTTAACTGGGTGTAAAATCAATTTCCAGAGGAACAGTATCTAATACAGCTTTCGTAGAATAGGTGCAACATAATGTCTCATTTTAGCACAAGTTATTGATAATATTTTACTGGATGGAAATGTACTGTACTTCTTACTCTTTAGCAATATTTACAAATGAAATTTTGTGTACTTCTACATTGTGTGAGCAGTGGTCAGAGGAACTGAATGTTCACCTCATGTTTATCAAGGAATCCTGCTCTCTTCAAGAAGGAATCCAACAGGATGCCCACAACAAGCGTGTGTGTAGGTGAAAAAAACTCAATGGAAGCTTGGTTGTCTTTGTAGCGTATTGGAGCTATTTTTTCATCTCTGACTTCTAATATCAGGGTAAGAAGAAAGAATGTATCTCAGACATTTATTCAGTTGTTTAAAATTTGTTGTATAATTTACTGGTAGGCATTACAGAAATACAGATCTTTAAGAAGGGTTTAAATGAAGAGAGACAAGTAGAGAATAAAGGTTGACATAAGGATTATATTCAGTATGTAAGGGATTACATCAAAGTAAAAAGGTAGATATTGGGTGATAAATTATTATGATCTGATAATATTGATGGACTAGACAGTCATAGTAACAAAAAAGAAGAAAATGATGCTAGGAAGATTACTGTGGCTGTTACATTAATAGATGTCTTGAGCTGCAGGGTTGAACCAGATGATCTCAAGAGGTCCTTTCCAACCTGACGATTCTCTGTTTCTGTGTTTCTGTCTTCTCCATCTTTTCTTGGTAGGTCTTAGGTGATAAAGGTTTTTAAAAATATATATATATTTAACTGTATAGTTATTAAAATATTGTTAAACTAAAGGAATTTTTTTAACATGAACTCTTTTTACCTAATTAGATGTCTGCTGCTTAATGAAATATTGCCAAACACACAGGCTGCATGCTTGAGTGCTGATAGCAACTAATATGTTCCCTTGGTATGCTGTAAAAGTATAAGAAAGTTCTACTTAAAGGAAGAATCTCTTCTTTTCCATCCTGCAAGATACAGCAAGAACTGATGATAACTGCTCTTGCTGCGGGTCAGTGCCTATAAGGTTTGAACAAGCCTTTTGACATGAACTATTTCATCAGTGATCTGAGTGCTTTTGCCCTGTTGCAGCACCATATTTTTGAATCCACCATCTAAAGCACAGAGGCAGTATGTTATCTCTGGTCTGTATCTACTTGACATTCCAAAGGAAGATTTTATTTTAAAGTATATTTCTACCATATTGCCCTGTATAACCTCATATTCAATGAAGAAAATGGAAATTTAACAAATGGATTTTGGCAGTGCTTGTAGACATATGATTCAAGTATACTGAATTACTTGTGGATAATTTGAGAACTTTGGATATTGTAATACAGTATATGAATATGATTAGTTTAACCTGGAGAACCCCATTAATAATACACAATAAGTGCTTCTCCTGCTTTTATGACTTCATGGCATGTTTGAGTGGTTTGTTAATGTTGCTCTAATTATCATTTTGAATATGTTTAAGCTTTCTCAGTGTTCTAAGCTAAATATAAAAAAGAATTTTTCTATTCCTATGAAATAACAAATCTGAAAGAGAAGTGTTTTGGTAATTCTATTGCACATCCGTCAAAGTTCATGAATAAGTCTTCACATTAATATCTAACTAAATATTTCAAACCATCTACTCAGATTATTTTAGATATCTTCAGATTCATCACACAGAATTAAGCTTATCTGAAGTATCTTAGCAGGCAGTCATCTTGTGACTCTTCTACAAACAAAATTTGAAAAATCCTTCCTTCTGTGCCAAATTATTTAAGCTAAAATTATGCTGTTTAAGAAGCTTGAAACTTAGTGACATATGCTGTGACTTCTAAATATTTGTGACTTTCAGCAGGGTTATGAATCAAATATTCTAGTACAAAAAGTGATGACAAGATTATATAAAGGAACTTCAGGAATTCACTGTAGTAATTTGAGAAAAATCAGTTCTGTTGTTTCAAGCAGAGTTTGACATTTCAGCAAAGGTTATCTTTTTTGCTCTTTGAACTGGCTTCAGTGGAACTCTCCATAGACTCATGGATTTTAAGAGAAGTAGTAACCACTATAGCAATGTAGTCTGCCTGAATTCAGGCAGAATTCAGATGATAACATTTCAACAAGTGCTTCCTGCAGTTGAGGGAATTACTTTTCTCTGTTCCACATGTGAATATCACCAAGACAAAAGGCTTGTGTTTATGTCTGACCTGACTCTAGGTTTGCAATGTTGTTTATTTTTTTAAATCATATTATGAGGTAAAATATGTTAAGTTGAATTAGAACAAATTAATAAAATAAAAATATTATATTTTTATTTTAAAATGCTGAATACTTGTGAAAAAGAAATTGAAGAATGGAACCAGTATACCATAAAGTAATTATATTTGGTAGAATAGTTACATAACATAGACTCTAGTGGACTCTGGACAATCTGTGACTGTGTATGACCCTTCATGATGAAGTAAATATTATGAACTCACAACAGAGGGCCAAGCATAATGAAAAGTATGACATTGTCATGCAAATGGGAGACTGGAAGGAAAAGGTGAGAAACAAGTCTGAACAAACAGAGATGGACAGGTCTGAGCAAAAGGGCAATAAGGCAAGGAATGTCCTTGAGCAGGAAAATGAAGAATTCTTCAAGATCTTATTTTTCCCACAGAGACTGGCCAAGGGTTTCAGTCATCAGAAGGAAGGCATTAAGAATAAAGGAATGTTATCAAGCAACAGGTTGTCAGTAAAGATATGAGTATTTCATCTCACTGGGTACTTAATAGTGCTTAGATCACAGAACCACAGAATTGTTGGGCTGTAAAGGACTTCCTCAGATCAATTAGTCCAATCTCTGCTTAAAGCAGGGTCAGCTAGAACAGGTTGCCCAGGACCAAGTCTAGTTGTATTCTGAATTTTTTGAGAAATGGAGACTCCATAACTTCTCTGGGCAACCTGTTCCAGTGGTTGACTGCCCTCACAGTAAAAAAGTGTGTTTGTGTGTTCGGATGGAGTTTCATGTTAATTTGTGCCCAGTGCCTCCTGTCTTGTCACTGGGCACCACTGAAAAGAGTCTGGCTCTATCTTCTTCATCTCTTCCTATCAGGTATTCATACATACCAGGCTGAACAGTCCCAGCAATTTCAGCCTCTCCTCATATAAGAGATGCTTCAGTCCCATAATCATTTTTGTGGCCCTTCACTGGACTTGCTTCAGTAAGTCCATATTTTTCTTATATTGAGAAGCTCAGAACTAGACCCAGCAGTCCAGATGTGGCCTCACCAGTGCTGAGTAGAGGGATAGGATCACCTTCCTTGACCTGCTGGAAATGCTCTTCCTGATGCAGCTCAGGACACTGTCGGCTCTAATTGCCACAATGGTGCATTGCTGGTTCACGGTCACCTTATTACAATGCTACTGTACTTAGTACTAGTAAGGGATAAAAATTGTCTGATGTAACACCTGAAGTCCTGAATGGTTGCCCAAATCACAATTCTGTAAATTCTTTAGTTTGAACTTAAAATAGAGGACTTTTAAAAGGCTGAAACATTTGTGATTTGTCTTAGCTAATTTGGACCAAACAGATCCTTCCATAATAGATATGACATAGCAAGAATTTACCAGGAACAACCTAGGATTTTTTTCCCCCAAAACACAATGTCAAATATTCACCTTTCTGGATGTAAGCAATTGGAGTATTTCAGATGTGCTCACAAATGGTTTCTAACGATGCAATCCGTTACAGCGAGGACTTAGAATGAAGTAGCTGAGGAATGAAAACTCTGTCCCATGTAGTTATGGATGCAGGACTGGGATCACTTGTATTCTCAGTGCAGCACAGCAACTTTTCTCAGTCTCTGGGAGACACCGAACTGCATGTGCTGCCAGCACAGCATCAGGGGTGTTTGTAACAAGGACAGCTAACAGCAGCGGAAGGCATTGCAAGCTTCTTCCCATGGCAGCTAAGGTGGCCTCTGATATTTTTATCTTGTTTTACAGAGACATGGTCTATATTGCAGAGATCAGACATTGTAGTATGGTTCTCATGGTATGAGTCCTGGGTTTCAAGTAGTGTTGTCCTTGCCAGGTGTGGGATTCAGAAAGCATGCTACCTGCAAACAACACAAGTGGCATAAGCATGAGACTGTAGGGGTTGTTCCTTTACACACATTGATACTGGAGCTGCTTCCATCCCTGGTTTGTCTTTCAACAGAAAAAGATAAAATAGAATTCTTAGCTTTGCTTTTCTGGCTGTATTGATTTAGGAGGCACTTCTAGATAGAAAGCATGTCATTCTGCAAATGCTGTATTGCCCTGAATAAATGTTTAGTAATAGTAGTAGTATTTATTACAATTACTAGACCATCAGGCATATGAAAGCGTAATGGGAATATAAAGGCAGCCAATATTAGACAAAAGGCACATATTCAGAAAATAGAGAGTAATGAAGCACCTGAACCTCCCGAATGTGGTACATTGGTCCCTTGAAATCTTTGCAACAGTGCTTGATGCCTTTCTGGGAAATGTGGCAGTGCCAAAGACACTACATGTCTCAAACTAGAAATAATTAAAATAAGCTATATGTACAACATAAAAGAGGATATCAGGTTATTTGATCCAATAACAGTCTTTATTCATAAAATCTATTAAGTTCTTTGCACTATTTAAACAACTTAAAAATTCATGAGGAAAAAAAATTTAATTGAACTGAAAATAAAAACAGCATTGAAGATTAACGACATGGTATTAGAGAGAAATTAGAAAAATAGCTAAGATGAAGTACTAAATCTGTGTTTTTTCAGATTTCATTAGTTCAATTCATTGGGGGGAAAAACTGACTAGTTTTAACCCAGGTAGAATACTGAGTGGCTGAAAGTGATTTTCTAAGCATGGAGCTTTATTTTTTTTCCATGCTTATCATAGCAAATAGCTTGGGAATGCTTCTAAAAATACTTAAACATTTGTATGAATATGCAGCTATACACCCTGATGCAAAAAGAGAAATGTAAGTAAAAAAGTGTGTCTTAACAACTCTAAAGGTTATGAGCAAACCAACATGAAGGTAAGATACAGATGTCTTGGTTTAACCCCAGCTGGCAACTAAGCACCACACAGCTGGTCACTCACTCCCCCCTGGTAGGATGGGGGTGAGAATCAGAAGGGTAAAAGTGAGAAAACTCATGGTTTGAGACAAAGACAGTTTAATAAGTAAAGCAAAAGCTGCGTGCACAAGCAAAGCAAAACAAGGAATTCATTCGCTACTTCCCATTGGCAGGCAGGTGTTCAGTCATCTTCAGGAAAGCAGGGCTCCATCACATGTAACAGTTACTTGGGAAGACAAACACCATAACTCTGAATGTTCCCCCTTCCTTCTTTTTCCCCCACCTTTATATTGCTAAGCATGATGTTATATGGTATGGAATATCCCTTTGGTCAGCTGGGGTCAGCTGTCCCAGCTGTGTCCCCTCTCAAATCCTTGTGCACTCCCAGCCTACTCGCTGGTGGGGTGATGTGAGAAAGAGAAAAGACCTTGACTCCGTGTAAGCCCTGCTCATAAGGAGCTAAAACATCCCTGTATTTTCAACACTGTTTTCAGCGCGAATCCAAACCATAGCCCTATAATAGAAAATTAACTCTATCCCAGCCAAAACCAGCACAACAGAGAATGACAAAGACTACCATCTTCCATCCAGCCTTGTGGAAATGTAGAAGAGAAGGCAAGACCTCATGGGAAACAAACAAACAAAAAATCACAATGGCTTTACAAAGCCAGATGGATGATCCATCTACCTCAATATTTTACAGTGATTCATAATATATTAAAATAGAAAAGGACATGAGTGAACATGAAATGCTACTTTCCTCTCCCAGTTTTCACCAATTTATGTTTCAGGGACTTCCTGAGCCAAAGGCCATGTTTTATATTTAACAACCCTGAGCAAAGGCTTAGTTTTTTAATTTATCCATTTGTTTTTTGAACTCACATGCATGTTGATCATACACAACATTCTTATCAGTTTTGTTTAGTTATATTCTGACTGGATCAAAGAGAAGGCAGATACTACAGTCATTACAGAAGGCAGTGGTATGTCTGTTATACACAATCACATAAAGATTAAACACAGCTCTCTATGCTTGGTATACCTTCACCATGTTGTCCTTATTTCTGCCATCTCAAGCCCATTTCCTAGTTAAGAATGTGTAGAGCTTACAGAGTATGGTTATCATGGGCATACAGACCAGTTATCCTGTTACAGATGTATTCCGCTTACTAGCAAAGTCTGATATTAGATGGATAGATAGACTATCAGTTGATATGAAGTCTAACTGATAACTTTTAGCTGCTCACTAGTAGTGTTCCTCAGGGGTTGACACTGGAACTGAGAAGGTTTAACACCTTAATAATGGCCAGGATAATGAAACCAAATGCACTATTAGCATGTTCATAGATGATACTAATTTGGTGAAGGAGGCAATACCAGAAAGCACAGCTGTAGTGTCTTGACAGACTGGAGAAATGGGCTGACAGGAGCTTTATGAAGTTCAGTAAAGGCAAATGAAAAGTCTTGCACCTGGGATGGGATAACCCCACACAGAGGCTGGGGGCCAGCTGGACAGGAAACAGCTCTGCAGAACAGGGCCTGGAAGTTCTAAGAGACTACAGGTTGAACATGAGGGAGCAACTCACCCTTCTAGCAAAGGCAGTCAACAAAGTCCTCTGTAGTATTAACAATAGCGTTGCCAGCAGGCCCAGGGCAATGATCCTTTCTGCTCCCTGCTGAGGTGATGGGATGTGCCCTGGCTGAGAGGCCCCTCCCTGCTGCCCTGGGGAACCCCCATGGCTCCCAGCTCCTGGCCCCAGGTCCCAGCTGTCCTGCATGGCACCTTGACAAACCTGACTAAATTGCAGCCAAAATAATAAGCACAATTCTTTCTGCTCTTCCTGTTGCTCATAAATGTAATTGCAATAACTAAAGAGCATCCCATTTACATGAACTGGAGTTCAGAATTTCAGCTCTCTATTTTGGCTGAGTTAACAATCCAATTGCTTTTTTCCTCCTTTCTCTATTTTTCCCTTCATAGTTTTTGCCCTGTGTTGTTTACAAGTTCAAACTAAATTGACTAAGCAAGTGTTAAGTGGGTCACTGTAATACATCACATTGAAAATTCACAATGCATGAATTTCTAGATGCAAAGCCTATTTGTAAAAATAAGTTATAAGTTTATGCTAATGAAAGTCCTGTATCTAATCTCCTGTTCTGAAAATCTGCTCCTAAAATCTTAAAATGTGAACTACCTGTCCAACTGAGGCATACACAAGAATTAGCTGCTAAACACAATGAATTATTCAGTAAAAAGTCCAGATTGGACAAAAAGTTACTCTATTGTCTAAAATTTAGTTTGATTACATTAAAAATATTTAAATAATTCCTTTTATCTTCAAGGAGCTTTGCCAGCATTACTTAATTAAGCCTATGACATGTATAAATTTTGCTATAACTCCCTTTATACAGAAAGTGAAACCAAGACAGAGTCACTTATATAAGCAAGTGCCCAAAGACACAGCGTGTCAAAGCCAGGATTAGAGCTCAGAATACCTGACATTCATCACAACATTTGTCAAACTTGCAAATTAAATTTGCTGAGTGCTAGTCAAGCACAATGCCCTCAAGTCACTGCCGGTGATGATTTCAATGTTAAGGAAAAAATGGGATGTATGGCTGTAGTACATTTGCTCAGAATTCAGCTGTTTTAATAGTGTTACACACATTACTCCTGAAGATAAGGATTTGAAACTTAAAACATTATTTGAAACTTATCAAATGATATATCTTATGATAAGCTGTAGTGATGTGAATCAGGCAAATGTGAGTCAGACAATTATCTAACTAGGCTGTGATGCCATGTTCCATTTTGGTGTAACCATGTAACCATGTTCCAATGTAACCATTTTGTTATTGAAATAGCAAATACGTGATGTCAATAAAGGACTAATATACCTTTCACTGAAATCAAGGGTTTGCATCAATGTCATGGATTATGAATTATACCCTGAGGCTCATTAGGGCTCATTAGGGCCATTGTCATTGTTGGCACTCTACCTTGACATTGTTGAACTATAGAGATTCAAGGCCTGTCCATTGAAAAGTTCACTCAAAAGAGAAAGGTGAGATAAGCATAAATATTTTCGAAGGTTACCTTAAATATATTTTCAGAGAACAGAAAGTCACTCTGAGGGCAAATAATCCCCTGCCCCCTTTGGCAAAACCTGTAGGCTTTGCCACTAACAAAGTTCACAAACTCAAAACTTGATCTTACGTCATGGGACTAGGTAGAAGTTTCAACTCATCCAAAAGGAGCAGTCTCAAGCCCTGAATTTTCCTGTGTATGTATTATACTCCATTTGTAAAATGCAAATACCAAATCAAATATTGTCAAACTATCTCTAACTTAGGAGTTTTTGATTATTATTTAGAAAGCCTTAGTTTTATAAAATTAAGACTAACTGCAAATATTTTCCAAATAATAGTTCCAAGGATAGACCCCTTTCTAAAGTCAACAACTGTTGTGAGGTATACTATGAAAATTTCAGAACAATACTCAGCAAATAAATAGTACGAAGCAAAGGATGTCATTTTGTAGAAATAAAAACAAATCTTTTGCTTAAATTACACCTTAACATTTACTTTATCTGCTTCGAATTATTTTTTAAATGGCTTTGTAAATAATTTTCAGACTTTTTTTTTTTTACCAGCTTCTATTTGATTTTCTAGAGATAAAACTATAGCTGATTTTTTTTTCCTAATAAACCCTTTACATTTTCTTTTTAATTGCTGATTTCCTACATTAACTTTTTTTCTTCTAATAGAACTGTACTAGTTTCATCAAAGCTTTTATTAGGTAGCTGCTGGTGAATACAAATGAAGTTGAGAATCTTTATCCATCTGAAGGGAGCTTCAGTGTGTCCCTACTTGTATCACTATACACAGCTGGAGCTATTTATTGAGGTGAGGTGTTGAGAGCTGCACAAATATCTCTAACTAGAGACAAGTTTTTGAACTTGGGTTTTCTATATCTCAGGTCCTAGCAACAGTACTATTAGCTATCCTTGCAAGGCTTTTTTTTTTTTTTTTTTTTAAAATAAATAGAACATCTGCTGTGATGTCAAATGAATTTTTTTTTTATTTGGTTATTTAGTCAGCTGTGGCATTCATTAATCTTAATGTATTTACAAGTAACCTATAGAAGACATGCAGAACATTTTTGTGAAATATAGGAAATAGAAGCCAATAATTATTTTTCTAATTAAAGTTTCGGTTTTGAGAAAAGATCACTATTCAGTCAAAACTTGTATTTATGTTCAAAATGCTGACTGGTTTTAAACCATGTCAAAATCTTGAGTTCTTTTGAGAATATAGCCACTTACACAGGTGAAATGTTAAAGAGCGTGAAAATACTGATGCAGAGGTGGTGGGTTTACTGTCACAAATAATTTAACATCATGTCTGACCTGTTGCTCATTTAACCCTTGTTCAATATAATTTCTGAATGTTAGATAACAAAATGCCTAACACAGATCCCTCTGGGACTCCTTCCTCCTCTAAGGAAAATGATCATTTATTTATTCCCACACTTCATTTCTGAATGAGTTACCAGTGCACAAAAGGACCTTCCTTCTTATCTCACAGCAATTTTGTTTCTTGAAAAGCTATGGTGAGCATCTTTGCTAAATATCTGTTAGACATCCAAGTTAATTGCTCTCTTTGTAGCTGTCTGTAATCTAAAGAATTGCTGAGACTTGCCCATTATATAATATTTATTCATTAGTTCACTCATTCCATTCTTTATTATACTTATTTACATTTACCCATCACATATAAAAAATTGACTTATTGATCCATAGTTCCCTGGATCCTCCTTGTATCCTGTTTAAAAAGTAATGTGAAACAAAAATTTTAGGTGCTAGGCTAAACATTAATGGGCTCATCATCCGCTGTAAATACCTGGTAAAACACTGTGGTTGGCCAGCAGTTGTCTGTCTTGGCCTTCATTGCTCCCTGGAGTGGGATGATTCTTAAATTGCTGTCTTCTAAGTCCCCCTTTTTTCCCCTTATGCTTTTATAACTTCTCATGTTAATGTTTTTCCTCTTAAAAACTTGAGCTGCTAGCTACCCTGGCTGCAGCTCTTAACCCTAACCACAGTTTTATCTCCCTTATCTTGCATGGCCCTAACCTATATATCTAACAGATGATGCTTACCACTTACCTATTTTCTCAGAAATCTGAACCAAAATTAGGCATTGATGCTGTATCAGAAGTAGGCCTTGGATCACAGACAGCTGAGGAGACAGCTAGGAGAAGAGTCACACAAGGGAAGGAATGATGTTGCATACAGCAGAGGAACAGGCAGCTGTAGAGTGGAATAGGAACACTGAAGCACGGAGGTCACAAGCTGACATTGCTACTTACATCTCCTTTTTTGAGGTTCTGACATGAATCTCTTTTTTCTTACTTTGTTTCATATTGGGAATTTCAAGTCTCCAAACCTTTTCATTGCAGACAACCAGAAGAGCAACTTCTCATTTTTACAAGACTCTTCAGAATACTAACTGCTTGGTCAAAGTGCTATTTCAAACTGAACACCTCTCTGCCACACCCACTGTAATGGATGGTGGTTGTTAGAGTCATTGTCAGTAAAGCTGGATCTACAGACACCCTCATTAAACAGACTTGCCCAGAGGCAGCTTCATAATATCAGACAGAATTTGTGCACTGGATGGAAATGCATGCACAGATCACCACACCCTTTCTCTAAACAAGGGGGGAACAGGATAGCAATTTGTGACAAGGCCAGAGAAAAAAGAAGAGTAGAAAAGAGGTGTCAATTTGATTCGGAGAGGAAGATGTTAAAATAAATAGAAGTTTATTATTAGCTGGAAAGGCACACCAACTCTGTGTTTAATTCAGCTATTACTATTGATAGCAGTAAAGAACTTGTTCAGTGCAGATAATCTCTGTGTGATGTAAATTATAATAATATGCTAGAATAAGTATACTTTAAAAAAACCTCATAAATAACATAACTGGAACTTTTAATTATGCTACTTTATTGGTACAAATGGGATCTCTGAGTCCTAATTCTAAAGGAGAGAAAGCTTTCTCAGCGTCCCAACTACAGGAATATTTGCTTTGGAGCTTAACTACTGCTTCGCTATTGATGAGAGACCTGGTGATCCCATCCTTAGGTATTCACACAATATTTGGGTAACCTGAGGTCATGTATCTGGGCAAACAATTCCAGATACTAAACCATGAGGAAGTAGGTGTAATAATAGCTCAATATATCAACGTGACCTTGACCTTCATATTCAACATGCATAGTGGGAGGGCAAAATTTGAAATTTCAGAGCAAGGAAACAAAGTGTGCCTTCTAAGTTCAAGGAAAAAGGACTTCCAGAATGTTTTTCTGTACTCAAACAATGTATCAGACTTACACGATCAATTCCTTGTAACAGCAGAAACAGTGTAATAAAATCCAGAACCTTTCCTAGCTAATCAACAAAAAGACCTCAAATACAATAATCTGCCTGAAGTGCTTAAAATGAAGATGTAATACTTGTATTCCTAGGATTACACTAGAGCAAACAGACTTCTTCATTACTACAAAAATAAATATATTTTTAGAACATGAGAAAAGGATTAAATTTATGCGTTCTGAATGTGCCTTGGTGAATATCCAAAGGACATACAATGCATGTCTTACAGTCTTATGAAAAAAATATAGTCCAAAGCTTTTTTTTCCTTCCTGAAGTCTAAGTGTTACCTTACATATTTAGGACATCCAATGTACTTAAAGTATATATGGGGAGCGACAGACATGACTGAATTTCAGTCCTCTTGTGGGTGAAGTACAGTTCCTGATTCACAGTGTTAGTATCACTACACATAAGCAAGGAATACCCTCATTTATCTGAAATTACAGAGGGGGCTTAACTTGTAAAGACAGTCATACTCAAGATGTAGATCCAAAGTAATGAGTAACACTTCTACTTTAAAGTCAATGGTAATGTATATTGCCTATATCCCTGTTTAAGCCTCAGTATCATTCCTCCTGTTGAAGATGGCTCCATGATGTCGTGGTACATACTTGTTCAGTTCAAACATTAAGGAAAGTTTCCACCAAATTATCTGCACCTTGAAAAGAGTTATGATTATTTTTAAGAACATAATAAATTAAGAAAAAAGATGATTTTGACTACTGTTAAAATATTAATGAATTCTGATCAAATATGCAGAAAATTTTGCTTAAAATAATATTTTTAGGATTAGATACATAGATACTGGTAAAGACCTTTAAACAAGCAGTCTTTCTTTTTTCCACATGAAGAAAGGTCTCACCAAAACTTTGACAAGTAGTCCCATGTACAGGGATTTTTAGGACGGGACCTTTCCCAACAAATCAAGAAAGGATGGTTGGGATTTACATGTTCACATTTTTGTACTAGAGAAACTATCATTAGCATAATTTACATGTTTATCACATGAATGTCTCAAAACAATAATTTTTATTATATTAACATGCCTATATAAATAGAGAAATACTTTTTTTAATGGTGCTGATTTTTTTTTTTAGTTTGATTCACGAAGAAAACAAAACAAT
Source organism: Theristicus caerulescens (assembly GCA_020745775.1). Classification (NCBI taxonomy): domain Eukaryota; kingdom Metazoa; phylum Chordata; class Aves; order Pelecaniformes; family Threskiornithidae; genus Theristicus; species Theristicus caerulescens. The sequence goes on from CM036561.1 coordinate 15,112,053, forward strand.
AAATGAACTAATTTTTCAAGGATTGTTCTCAGATCAAGATCTATGCATTTATCTTTAAAACAAAACAATCCTTGAAAACATTATATCTACCAAAGAAAGCTTGGAAGGATGCCATATTGTAAAAAATAATAATAAAAAAGGCAGTCATTTATATGTTTCAAATTTATTTCAGATTAAAAAAATGTAATAAAAATCAGTTTAAATATTTTAACAGAGATACTGATGTTATGGAGAATGAAGGAAAAACTGTGATCATTTTTGTTAATGAGACAGATATGCTAAATCACAGTGCTGTAGCAAGTCTATGTATTCAGACAATAGCAGTGAATTAGCTCATTTGAAATAAAAAGCATACAAGTCCTCAAGGATGGCAGAGTAATTTAATGCTGTATAGGATTAGCTTTCTGAGATCACACTGTGGAGGTCCTGAGGGTCTCATAGCTCACTTATTCCAAACTTTTAATATCCTCATTTAAATTTCCTCAGACTTAATAATAGACCTTAAAGTCAGAATTTGCTATTTAGGGAAAATATAAATACAACAATTATCAGCTCAGTACTACCCTTGAAGACAATGAACATACATACAATCATCCTGCTGGGTCCTCTAGGAATTAGCAAGAATACTGGAGGAATTTTTGCACATCCTTGTACTGATCTGTGAACAGATGCTGTTAGGTATGAGTAAACTGTCCAGATAAGTAGCCTCTTCAGGTCAAGCATTGCACCAATACAACTGCATCTTTTACACACCGAAGCTTACTCCCATCCAGGCAGTGTTAAGCACAGCTAGAGGAATGACATCCATTCTAATAGAAACACCTCTAACCTAAAAATGTGTAGAGCAATGTGTACTCCAGATTAAAAAACAACAAAACAAACCTGTGCTTGGTTAATATATGCTTTAATATTACTTTCTCTAAAACGTGCAGAATATTACGTGTCCATTATAAATCAATGTAAACACCTACTGAGGCCACAAGATAATGGAGAAAGATTGAAACATTTCAGCTTTTAGTGACCTAGTGTAACACTTCATGGGGTCAAATATTTTAAGCTAGACACAATTTTTGGTTCTTTTTTGATCTGCATCTACATTTTAAGTGGAAAAATACCACTCAAAAATACAGTCCGAAGCCCTGATAACAAGAAGAAAAGATTTTGTTTCCTGTTTTTGTTTTTGGTTTCGGGTTTTTTTTGATAGACATTGTACATAACATCACTGGTCTAGAAAATAATGGTATCACAGCAGTTCTATGAACAATGGCATGTATTCACAAATTGTGAAGGAAGAAAAGTCTTGAAAAGATTCACTCTGATACTCCATACTCAAACATAGCCAAGACTTTTAAAAATTAAATGTTTCCTCAGTGGAAAAAATAGTATACATATATATGAATATTTTCTAGAAAATCCCTAAAGCAATGGTATATCATATTCATGTGAGATTCACCCATACTTGTGTGATATGTGAAAGTACCTCTACAATTTATTGCGGAAAATTGTTGAATCATTTAGACCTAGATTATCTGCACCTCCATAACTGTGTAGTGATTTAGGCTAACTCCAGTGCCAGAAGAATCATCCAACCATCCATGCAGAGGGAAAACTCAAGTGCAATCAACACTTTTGGCCACCTTTAGCAGAGCATTCACTTTTTTTGTGATCGCAGCACTCAGTGCAGCTTTCAGCCTCACCTGCATGGGAGACTTGGGGTCATTTCTAAAGTGTTCTGACATTAACTTTTAGAGTGGATGGGGCTTGTGGCAAACTTCCTCTAGGCTAAGCACAGGATGCTCATGAGAGACTGGACAGACCAGATACCAGCTTATGGGGTGGGATGTTTCCTCTCAAAATACTCTTGGGGTGGCTCTAATAAACATGTGTATAAGCAACAAAAGGGGCTCAGGCCCTTACATCTTACTAATTTGAGTGGGACTTCACCTTTCTAATGCTACAATGAAGTGTTTACCTGTCTCAGGAGGACTGTCTCAAAAGGACACACAAAACAACCTCCGAATATAGAGGAATGTAGGGAAAGTGTGTAGGAACTGGTGAGTCTGAGGGGTAGTGAACAAAGAATACAAAAGGTAAAGAAGCGAGAAGATATGGAGGAACAGGATACAGACCTGGAACTTTGGTACAAATCTAGCCATTAGTATTCTTATAATCATGCTATTCATCTGATATCATGATATTCATTTGATATTATGTAATGCACCTGACTGTGCCATTAGTGAATTTTAAGAAATATTTATGATCATTTCATGTCCAAAAATGATTTCTCAGGAGGTTGTAACCCATCAATATGACAGTCTAACATAACTTCTGTAGTCTTTATCATAAAGACCACCATCACCACAACTTCATACCTCCATCCTCATACTTTCGCTGTTGCTTGGAGAACATAGTATGCTTTTGTTTGTTTAGTTTAGGAAATGAGATGTTCTGGTGATTCATCTGACTGAGCTTAGGCATTTAGTATCACACATGATGCATTAGAATATCCCTCCTAACTTCCACCTGCCTCTCCTGACAGGCATTGCTCTCCTATAGGTCCCATGTCATATCTGTCAGCCCCAAGTAACATCTGCCAGTCCCTTACGTTTCATGTGCTACATGGCATCTCATATTGCATAAAATATCTACAGATAAGCAATAAACTCCACTTCAGGCTTCTATTTTATGGTTAGCTGAAATGCTCTTAAGTCTACATGGACTTCATTCACTGGATCTCCATGGACTATTATCTGAGTTTAGATACTTAGCTCACATTAGAGACAACTACGTGTACACACAAATGTCTTCATACCCAAACTGAAGTTCAGCCTCAATCTTTAACAGTGTCTTAACTATAAGCTTTCTTTATCAATGTCTTTTGTAAGCCTTCTGAATTTTTCAGACGAAAAATGTGACCCCCCCAAAACCTTTACAATATTAACATTGTTCATTAAATGTTTTTTTTTCTGTATTGTTACAAATATTGTGTACTTCAACTTTTATCTGTATATTAACACCATTCAAACACCTTTCTTAAATTAATATTAAGAATGATTGTGCAATACAGTAATGTCCCTTGACATTACAAGAACGGTAACTAATACAAAAACCTAGAAGAGATAATTTATATTCACTGAGGAACTAGTTACCTGGGAATATGTGACCTACTGAAACACTTCAAGGGAGTCATCTCTCCTAAGATTACTAGGAAGGAAAGAGAATGATTTTGTTAATGACCAATTAAGTTTAAAAATGAGCTTTAAAAGATTCAGGAATACTCAAATTTTAAATGAGTATTTTGAGACCTTAAAGAGTTTTATATAGAAACTATGATTTTTTAAACTTTTTTGAAACAGAATTTTGAATTCTATTAAATCTTGATGGAAGCAAAAACATATCTCAGAAAACAAACTTACTAAAATTCAAAAAAACCAAAAGTTTAACTTAAGGAAGCTCTGTTCTACTATAAGAATAAAGTAAGTCATAAATATACTGCCTATTTATTAAAAAGATTAGACATTCAAGAACTTAAATTGAAACCAAGAGCAACCCATGAAAATACATAAAAGGAAACAATAGAAGGGTGGAAGGAATTGTGCTCAGTAACAGACAAATCTGTAAAAGAAGTGGTAGAGAACAAAGCTTTCATTCGATGATAATTGTTACTGGATATATGCACTAGAGAACATCAATTTGTGGAAAATTGAGACTGTAAACAACACAGGCACATGACAGTGTTACAAGTAGGAACCAATGGACTGGCAAGAAGGCAGAGGCATTAATTTTGTGAGTGTGCACCACAGATATGCTGCTTTGCATCTCGCATTGCATTGTATTCAGCTGTTCTTACTTATCCTGTGGGCTTTGGTATGATAGACATTTTGTATCACCATTTTGAGAGTGTCCTTTGGCTGCTCTGATTCTCAGATCAATCCCTATAAAATGAGTGCTCTACCCCAAAGCGGGACTAAGCCACAGCTGCATTGCAGCACAGTAATGGCGATACGATGTTTTTATCTTCTGCCTTGGGCAACCATGTCAGCAGCAGTAGCAACAAGCAGCATCTATCAGTGGCACTGCTGTAAGAAGAAACTCTGCACTATGCCTGAACCTATCTGTTCAGAGCCAGGGGCACAGATGCAGATTAATTTACAGTAACCCAAACTGGCTGGCCTGTACTGGTTAAACAGAAAAAAAAAAAGTGAAAATGAAACTGAACTACTACCCTTTTTCTCCAGTGTCTGGTTCATTAGAATAATGATGCCTCATGGCACAGGGTCACCACACAAAATATGGGAAAACTGTCAGCAGAAGAAGAACTGCAGGATAAGAAAAATTATGTTCTGTGAATGAGAAAATGGAAAATGACCAGTATAACAATAACAGTGACTGTCAAGAAGACGACTTACATGGTGCATTTGGAAGCTTGCAAACTCGACTTCCATTGCTCTGCTATTAGTCAGTTCAAGGACTGAAAAATTATTTGAAAAGTAGCATCTCCTGTTCCTGATCCATATTACCTTTCTTTAGTGGTATGTGATATCATAGTAGGCTTTGCCCAAGTGAATCTCCCAGCTGTGTTGACAATACTGATGACACACATCTATATATCCAGACTCCCCAACAGTCATGCTTTGGCAACTAAAAGGGATAGTGCTCCACCACTTTACAGGACATTTTTTGTCTCTGTGGACAGCTACCACCACTGCCAGATGGCCTAGCAAAATACATGGTGGTCCAGTTCATATCTTCTTCCTAGAGCATGACCGGCAAACAGATCTGTATATTCATGGTGCTGCACAAGACAAGATTAATGGAGCCATTGTTACTTGGCAGAGCACTTATATTCTTATTACCATGGCTCATAACGTTCACAAACGCAACCTCATCTATCACCAGAACATCTTTAGTTACCACCTAAGGAGATGCCAGATGGCCAGGGAATAGGTTTTTCATGGAGGAATGGACTTAAATCACTCTTCTCTACTTGGAGTCTAATTCTTGTTTGGTATTTGCAAAAGCAAAATGGACAAGTTAAAAAAGAATGAGAGGAGAAGTCCAAGTAAAGCCATGGCTACTACCTGTGTCAGCTGAGGCTAGTTCACTCATCTGTGTGAACCAGAAGTGCAAAATCACGAGGGATGTACTGGCTGAATATTTATGCCTGCACTGGGAAATGTCATAGATAGCAGATGCGACTCATTAAAAAATGTCCCTATCTTTTTTTTTTCCATTTCCTTCTTTCCCCTGATTTCACTGAAATCTCACAGTGCAGCCTCTGGCAGCCACTGGCCTGAAGCTTCTGCCTGTAGCTGGGAATCCAGATTCAGCAGTATTTTAAATCCCAGCCCTGCAGCCTTTGGGATCCAAAAACTCCATTTGGCAGCTCTGGAGTTTGTTTCTCCAGCTCTGGTCTTTGTGTCATTGATAATACGTTACCCTGAAGGGCCAAAAAATAGGATTACACTTCTACAGGGAGCAATGAACCATATAAGGCTCTATTAAAAACAAAATGCACAATGCAAATTAGAATTCAAAAAAGATCAAATTCATTTGGAAATATTTATGGTTTAAAATATAGAGAATGGACAGATGCTGGTGAGCTACCAGTTACTGTTTTGGATTTGGTAATAGCAGGTGCCCTATTGATGAACAGACATCAGTCAAGAACACGAGTCTTTCAGGCTTCAGTTGTCCTAACAGGAGAGGTTATTTGGGAGCTGCTAGATGTTCAGTGACCTCTCTTATGGAAGTAGTGATATGTAGGCTGCAAAAGGATGGGGTGGCAAAGGTACTGAAGAAGGAGCAATGGAACTGAGTCTGCAGTCTACATTGGCATTATCTAGTAGATTCATTTATGAAAAAATGTGAATAACCCTTTGAGTCAACAACAGCCTTATGACCTCCACAGAGAGGGCAGGTGTTGCCTGGCTATGAAAAAAAAGTTATTCTGATGTGTCCTAATGACTGCCTACCCAATGTGAACTCATGCATATTGGAACTGCCAAGATTCCTCTTATTTCTGCAGCAACCCCTTCTCCCCCTTCTCCCTATTTTTGACTGTGATATGCTTGCCATCTTCTCAGCTGAGCTGAAAGGCCATATCATTGGCTGTCTGGCTTCATAGGTTTTTTTTTTTAAATAAACAAGAAAATACAAGTGGTCACTATTCTTTCCCCATCAAGACAGGGAATTACCCTTTCCTTAGCACTATAAAACATCTCCAGCTTTTCTGGAGATGTTAAAGGCCTGTGTTCTATTGGTGAAAGCAGAAACTGAGAGTAGGAAAAATGTGGAATAAAGAGGGAGGGCAGCTTGGTAAAAGTACATTGCAACAGTGTCTAGTAGAAAGTGTTAATGTATCTAGGATCCTGAATCCCTTTTCAGCTATTCTGAACTGGCAGTTTTGGGAAAAACTAAATCAGTGTTTGCTCTCTTGGAAGCACCAAACCAGTTTATCCCCTATAAAAGAAAAGGAAGTAAGCCGAGCAAGTGGCCCCCTTGGCTCAACCACGAGCTCCTGGGCCTGCTCAAAAGCAAAAGAGATGCATACCAGAGATGGAGAAGTGGAAGATTATCTGTTGAGAACTACAAGGGCATTGCCAGAGTGTGCAGAGATACAGTTAGAAAAGCAAAAGTTCAACTTGAATTGGAACTGGCCAGAGATGTCAAAAATCACAAGAAAGTGTTCTTCAGGTATGTAAATTGCAAGCGGAAACAGAAAGAAAACAGACCCACTGTTAAACAGTAGAGGTGAATCAGTCACCAACAATGCTGAAAAGGCAGAGGCTCTCAACACTTTCTTCACCTCTGTCTTTACCAGCACTGTTGGATCCCAGGCATTGGGAACACAAATCCAGGTTGATTCAAACATAGACCCACCATCAGTGAAGGAGGAGTTAATATGTGAATTATTACAGGAGCTTGACCACTACAAATAGATGGGCCCTGATGCCATCCACCCAAGGGTGCTGAGAGAGCTGGCTGATGTCATTGTGGGGCCACTCTCCATAATCTTCAAGAAGTCGTGGAGATCGGGGGATGTCCCAGAGGACTGGAGGAAGGCAAATGTTACCCCTATCTACAAGAAGGTCTCAAGAGAGGATCTGGGTAATTATAGGCTTGTTAGTCTTACTTCAATCCCCGGGAAAGCTATGGAATGAATCCTCCTGGAGGCCATCACGAGCCAAATGAAGCACGTGATTGGGAAAAGCCAACACGGCTTCACTAAGGGCAAATCGTGCCTGACAAATCTGGTGGCCTTCTATGACAAAGTGACCTGCTCAGCTGACATGGAGCGAACGTTTGACACTGTCTACCTGGATTTCTCCAAGGCTTTTGATATGGTTCCCCACAGCCTCCTCCTGGAGAAACTGATGTGTTATGGCCTGGACAAGTGGTCTGTGCAGTGGGTGAGGAATTGGCTGACAGGCCACACCCAAGGGGTGGTGGTAAATAGCTCTTTTTTAAACTGGCAACAAGTGGGGTCCCCCAGGGATCAATATTGGGCCCAACACTCTTCAATATCTTCATAAGTGATCTGGATAACGGGATCAAGTGTAGGCTGATGAAGTTTGCAGATGATACCAAACTGAGCGGGGAAGTAGACACTCTGGAAGGGAGAGCCACCCTGCAGGAAGATCTGGATAGGCTGGAAGAGTGGGCTAACAAGAACCTTATGAAGTTTAACAAAGAAAAGTGTAAGGTCTTGCACCTGGGAAAACATAATCCAGGAGTGCAGCTCAGACTGGGATCCACCTGGCTAGAGAGCAGCTCTGTGGAAAGGGACCTGGGGATCCTGGTGGACAGGAAGCTCAACACGAGTGAGCAGTGTGCTGCTGCGGCCAAGAAGGCCAATAGGATGCTGGGCTGCATCACAAAAGTGATCACCAGCAGAGAAAAAGAAGTCATTATCCCACTCTACTCAGCGCTTGTCAGGCCACACCTGGAATACTGTGTACAGTTCTGGTCCCCATTATACAAAAAAGATGTGGACAGGCTGGAGGGGGTCCAGAGAAGGGCCACCAAGATGACAAAAAGTCTGGGAAGCCTGCTGTACGAGGATAGGCTGAGAGAGCTGGGTTTGTTCAGCCTTGAGAAAAGGAGGCTTAGAGGTGATCTCATCACCATGTACCAGTACTTAAAGGGGAGCTACAAAGAAGATGGAGACTCCCTTTTTACAAGGAGTCGCATGGTGAGGACAAGGGGTAATGGGTACAAGTTACTCTTAGGGAGATTCTGATTGGACGCAAGAAGTAAATTTTTCACAATGAGAACAGTCAATCATTGGAATAATCTCCTCAGGGAAGTGGTTGACTCCGCTACGCTGAACACATTTAAGACTCAGCTGGACATAGTGCTGGGCCATCACGTCTAGGCTGTGCTCTTGCCTAGAAAGGCTGGACCAGATGATCCTTGAGGTCCCTTCCAACCTGGTATTCTGTGATTCATATTGTGGTGATATTTTTTGTTTCGTAATCAGGGCCCCAGGATTGTAAGGAGAAGCACATTCTGCAGTAACATAGAGAAACTGGAGAGAGCAACAGCCACTGCAGGTAAATGGTGGATCAACAAAAGTTAGTGATGCAACAACTAGATCCTCAGGTAGCTAGAGCATGATGAAGCTTTGTAGATGAAAACATTACTTGATGAAAAATGAAATTTTGAGCTAATGTAAGCTATTTGTAGATTTGGATTGAAATTCTTTATGATTCCTGTTGGAAAAATCTCAAGCTCTTGCTTAAACATACTAATGTCTTTGTTAAGAATCTTTCTTCTTCTTGAACAATTTTTTCTTCTTTAGTTCATTGTCATTTTTCACCCTAGACAATGATCATGGACTACTCTGCCAAGAGAAAATGAAAAGATTGAATAAGGGATACACTTTTTTAAATCTATTTTTAGTGGTTGTGTCAAAACTGAAATGTTTGTGGAAGAGTGTCTATTGAAAATTTATGAAATTACAGGTTGTGTTCTTTAGTTATTTTGAGTAAAACCTGATTAAAAACCTGATCCTTTGGGCAAACTTCATTTTGCAAAAAAGTGTTTCAAATGGCTTCACTTGCTCATTTCAGCATGAAACAGTATCAGCAAGAGAGTAAGAAAGGAATTAGAATCCTCCAAACTGAAATTATTCTTCACACAGCTTTAATAAAGTAAAATATAAACCACAGAGTCATTCAACTCAGTCAGTCTGAAAAGATTTTCAGGAACACTGATTAGTTCTCAATAAGTTTATCACAATTTTTCTGTAATTACTCCCATATTAACATTACTTAATTTCCTTGGTATAGTCACTCCCATTTTAGTAATGACTGTTCTTAACAGTTTTAATTTTTAAAAGTGCTTCTTAATTAAATCACTTTACAAGAAATAGATTTCTCTATTCTCAACTGTACTGGGTTTGTGTGGCAAGGTTTTGGTAGCAGGGGGCTACAAGGGTGGCTTCTGTGAGAAGCTTCTGTGAGAAGCTTCCCCCATGTCCAATAGAGCCAATGCCAGCTGGCTCCAAGATAGACCCGCTGCTGGCCAAGGCCAAGCCCATCAGCAACAGTGGTAGCACTTCTGGGATAACATATTTAAGAGGGGAAAAAAACCCTGTGCAATTGCAGCCAGAGAGAGGAGTGAGAATATGTGAGAGGAGCAACCCGGCAGACACCAAGGTCAATGAAGAAGGAGGGGGAGGAGGTGCTCCAGGCAACAGAGCAGAGATTCCCCTGCAGCCCCTGGTGAAGACCATGGTAAGGCAGGCTGTCCCCCTGCAGCCCATGGACGTTAATGGTGGAGCAGATATCCACCTGCAGCCTGTGGAGGACCCCACACTGGAGCAGGCGGATGCCCAAAGGAGTCTGTGACCCCATGGGAAGCCTGCGCTGGAGCAGGCTCCTGACAGGACCTGTGGACCCATGGAGTGAGGAGCCCATGCTGGAGCATGTTTGCTGGCAGGACTTGTGACCCTGTGGAGGACCCATGCTGCAGCAGCCTGTTCCTGAAGGATTGCACCCCATGGAAGGGGCCTACACTGGAGCAGTTTGTGAAGAACTGCAGCCTGTGGGAAGGACTCATGTTGGAGAAGCTCATGGAGGACTGTCTCCTGTGGGAGGGACCCCATGGTGGAGCAGGGGGAAGAGTGTGAGGAGTTTTCCCCCTGAGGACAAAGGAGTGGCAGAAACAACTTGTGATGAACTGACTGCAAACCCCATTCCCCATCCCCCTGTACCACTTGGGCAGAGGAGGTAGAGAATTTGGGAATGAAGTTAAGCCGGGGAAGAAGGGAGGAGTGGGAGGAAGGTGTTTTAAGATTTAGTTTTTACTTTCTCACTACCCTACTCTGATTTGATTGGTAATAAATTAAACTAATTTCCCCAAGTTGAGTCTGTTTTGCCCATGCCACTAATTGGTGAATGATCTCTCCCTGTCCTTATCTCAACCCACGAACCTTTCATTATATTTTCTCTCCCCTGTCCAGCTGAGGAGGGGAGTGATGGAGTGGCTTGGTGGACACGTGGCGTCCAGCCAGGGCCAACCCACAAAATCAACTTATGACAGTCCTCCATGACTGGTGCCTGAAGTAAATCTTAAGTCCTGAGATTGTCATTCTTGTCTATTCAAAAATCATGACAGTCATGAGATCAGTGTTAAAAGTATAATTAAAAATAACAAATATATTTTTTTTTATTTCAATGCATTTAGAGATAATATGAATTGCGTTTGGATTGTTCCTGAAACTATGAAGTTCAGACATTTAAATGTTCATAGAATAGAACGGATATTTTCATGTAAACACTAGATTCCTGGAACTGAGCTTTATGTCAAACACGAAATGCATGCATCTTTCAGTAAGCTTAGAGACCGAGTACTGTTATATTTTATTTTTGCTTGTTTATTTGGATTTATTGTTTGAGGGCAACAGAGACATGAAGCTCAAAGGGAATAATTAGTCAAGTGGTGGATTGTGGACCAATATAACTAACTTCACTTTTAATATACAAGCACAAAACACACCAATATAATCAGAAAGTGGATTTTCTTGTGAGAAAAAAATATTCATTCAACAGGAAGAGTTTAAGACATTACAGCAAAAATGTGTGGCATATAGGAATTTGGCTTGCAGGATCACTGTAACTATGGACAGAAGAACCACTGATATTTTTGGGCTTAAGGCTTTCAACAACTAACAGTGATTCAAACTTATCTCTCCCTAGATCTCTATTCAATCATTTTACATTTAATTTTCTAAATAACTCTAACCTCCTGCAATAAAACTCACAGCCTGCAATTTTCCAAACCCTCACTTGCCCCTTTTTTTTTATATGAGTGAAATTATACAGGCCGGCAAGGATTTTCAGCTTGGCCTAAGCATTTCCAGCAGAGTAATCCAGCTACATTGCAGTTCAGTTCATGTACGTACATTCTGAGATAGGCAAAGCATCAATAATTAGATTAAGATATAAATAATAGATAGTACTGAACAGATGTAAAGAAGCCCTATCCATTTGACTTCCTTGAATCAAGAGACTTGTAAACAATACTATATGTATTTCTTGAAAAATAAATGCCTGTATTCAATATAAAGATATTCATATCTAAGTAAGCACATAAGTAGAAAGGTAAGTTTCATGTAGCATAACTGCAATGATTTTTCGTTTCCTGTCATATTTAATGTCTAAAGAGAATTTGAAAAGAAATATTCTATAAATTCATTTTCTGATTTGAAACACAGCTGTAATTTATTAGTTACATCTAGTAATAGAAAAAAGGTTAATTTGAATTATTTTTTCAAATTATATATAAAACACTAAAGGACAAGTTTATAAAGCACCATCTTTCACACCAAATTTCCATATAGGCTTATTTCCAATCACAATTTAGAAACACAGCTATCTAGATTATGATTCATTTTGGAGAAATGATTGAAACTGTTTTCTTATTGCTGCTTTTACCTGATTCACAATACATTACAAGGAAAACTCAAGTATCTTCTCAGATCACAAAATATAGACTTTGATCTCTATTCTAAATCGGGACTATTGTAATCCATTGCGTAAAAGTCTTCTGTTCTGATGGAGCATTTTACGTGCAAGCCTCCTTAGCTTGGCAACTTTTTTGGGAGCAGATGGTGAGTATGACCAGGTGGTTATAATTGGGCTCTTTCAGTAGAGAAATTCACCATTTCAGTACATGATAACTAAACAAATTATCTGCTGGCATTTCCAACTCTTTCAATAGCATTCATATATGTACATGATTGAGCACAGAAGACTATAACGTCCTTGGTAATGACCTACAGTATTCTCATCATCCCTTTAAAGAAATACAGCATATTTTGCTAATAAGATGAAATTCAAGTAAAAATATTTTGAATATGGTAAATAGCAAAGGTTTACTACCAACACACTACTCATTACTCCTTGGATTCACATCCAGATATTCATTTCTTGAAATAGCTCTCATAGCATTATTTTTTTGAGTGAGCTTAAATCTCTATGGAGTCCAATGAAAAGGACATGAATTCTTGTTAGCTTCAAATGATGTTCAGAATAGATGCATACATGCTCCACATATTCAAATTCACATGTGATGGTTATGTTCTTCAAGATTAGGTATATAAAATATTTCTAGTATAGCTGAAAGGCTCAGATTTTTACTTCTATTTTTAATTCAGCTACTGTGAACTCATTTCTGAGCAAATACGTAGTTTTAAAAAAGCAAACAGACTTTCTACCTTTAGCTAGTTATAATAATGAATGGAAAACACCTTATTCACTTTCACCTGTTTTAAAGAAAGGCAGAAACTTGATTTTTTGAAATTATTTTTATGAGGAAGACTTTTAAGGAGAAACATCAAGATTGAGCTATATATTCCTTGCTTTGATTAATTCTGTTTTTTTTTTTTATCCAATAACTGCCTAATGTAAAAAGTATGAGTAGAACTGAGAGCAGAATGAAGCTTCATTCCCATCCTTTATAGATATGATAATTTTTAAGCTACTGCTAGCATGATAACTGGAAACTGAGAGAGATTTTCTGAACTCTGATTTATTGGTCATTGCTGGCATAAAAGATTTGAGTGCCTGATCATTTGATATTACATTGTCTTCCATGATGTGAAAAGATCTTGGTTCATATTTCACTGACTGCTTATATATTTGAAAACTGATAAATGCTTATGGATGTTTTAATTGTCTTTTTAAATGCTGGTAATGCATCCAAAGGTAAGGCTTACAGCTTTTTCACATCCAGATCAGAATGTGTCAGGTGTAATAGGCTTAGGCACAACACAGCTTTAATTCTTTTAAATTTAGGCTTGACCATCAATTGTAAGTCTCCCCAGTCACCTGTAAATTACATTAAATTGGATTTTTTGTCACTGCTGCAGTACTCTTCTGCTTATCACCATCAACAAGATCTTTCTTTGAGTTTAATAGCTCCATAACAAAAGAATTGCAGACTGTGATTATTTAAGCACTTTTTTATTCCTGATTCATGATTTATGGCACCAAAGCTAACGTGGCTATTCCCCTATGTAACATGAAGGGTGGCTATATTTGTAGGATTGGGCCTAACTGACACTAACAAGTACAACTATTAAATTTGTAGCTATCATTGTTTTTTTCATGGTCTCAGTCTGTCTCACATTACCATTTATTTTCTAAGTTAAAATTTTGGATTTTAGGTAAAGACTAACTCGGTGGAAAAATATTTTTTTCTCACTTCTTTCCAAGGAGAAAGGAAACTTCAAAGGACCTCTGAAGATTATTTTTATACCATTCTACTTTGTGGATATCTTGATTTGGAGGGCCAAGGAGTGCATTGAGCAAGTTGACAATGTTCTCAGCGGATAAATAAACAATTCAGATTTCCTAAAGAAAACCTATTTTGAAAAGTTTTATTACTTCCTATTTTTGGACCAGTTATGCAGGCACCAATGTTTGCCAGAGTGGAAGATTTTTTATGTTAGGTTACCAAATAATTGGATTAAATCAATACATATTTTAGTTTTCTTTATCAGGAAGCTGCTAGGCTGTATTTTCTACTGACTACAACCACACAATAATGTAATTGCATACCCTCTGCATGGTCTGTCTTGCAGTCTGGCTGCAAGAGAATGCAAGACAAATAAATTGGATCTGAGAAAGGAGTCTTCAAATTTTATTGTACTCTTAGACCACACTAGTTTAATTCAGAAACTAAAGATTATTTTATTCATCAATATGAGAGTCTGCATAAGTGAGTAATTCACTTTAAACTGAGTATTCATTTTCCTTATATCTTTATTTATAGAATCATCCATGTTTTTTCTAACACAGTAAATGATATTAAAAGGTAGAATCTTTGTATTCTAAAATCTATATCTTATTTTAAATGCAGCATGTTTCCATCCAATGGAAACAACACTTTTAGCATTAAGTATATAAAATTTTGCTTCTAACTTCAGTGAAAGCCACATGAATTGCTGCATTAATTAAAGATGACTAGTCACTGTTTAATTGTGGTGTGATGCTTATTCCTGATAAAGGCAAATACAAAATTATGAAGCTTAAGAATTGAATTTCAATAGCACCGTTTAAAAAAAAAATCCATCATTTGCTTCTGATTTTTTTTTTAAAATATAATTTATCTGCACAGTCACAACTTGTGAGCACAATCCATCAATAAAATAATATTACAGTTGTTCAGCTGTTAAATTATGATCCATTTTGAATAGTTTAAAAGCCTCTGGGATTCTTTATATATAGTTTCCTCTAGTGTTTATTTTTTAATTTGTAACATGTACCACAGAAATGAGTTATAGTGATGAATTTCTGTTTTGTGATTATTAGTTTTTTAGATTAAGCATTTTATCTTGCTGGCTGCAGCCAAATAAATATAATTTACACACAGAGCAGTCTATTATACTCATTCAGTGCATGAGGTTTCAATTTTTTCAATCCAAGTGCAATCCCAGTGGCTAGCTAATACGGTGTAGTGATCAGAAGCTGCAGAGCAATTATTAGCACATATATCACATTAACATGTAGGGAAAGATCAGTGCTGGACCTTACAGGAAGAACTGTTCTGATGTTTTAGTGTTTATGTTCCTCCATGTTTTTCAGAAAAACTACATAACATTTAGGTTATTATTATGCAATTATTGCAATTATATGCAATTATTATGGCTTAATGTATCCAATACCCAGTTTATTCATTGCAAATTATTTGTATAATCCGATGACATTCATAGGTCACAACCATAGAAATGCTGACATTCTTCTATAACAAACAGATTCTACAGCCTTTGACTGTCCTTTTCCATCTTTACCTTTATTGCCACCACTTCCTGTGTTAATCTCACAAGATCTGGGCAAAAGCTAGGCATTTTTCTTAAAATGCATGAACACATTCATCTGTACTGCACTACAAACAGCACCACCCCCTCAATCCCTCCCTCCCCACCCAGGAAACAGTCAAGTTCATTTTGTTCTGAAGGTGTGTTCCCAAATGTGGCCGTATCAGAGACCAAATGACCATTTTCTGGTCAGCATTTTTATGTTTACAACTTAAATTGTTCTTATAGCTAAATGTGTGTTAGTGACTAGACAGGATAGCCAAGATTGCACTGATTTGTACAATTGCTGCCCAAGACTATCATGATTTGGAGCAATTATTGAGCCATGCTGCATACTACATGAGTGTACTCTGGAGCAATGTCTATGCCAGAAGCTCTTCAACCTGCCTGAACCATACAATGCCTACACCATCCCATACTGCCCTACATAAAATCTTCAACCATTGACACCAAGAAGCCCCATGGCAGCATATTGCAAAAAACTACAGCTTGCAGAATTGAAGAAGACTGAGGAGAAAAGGAGGCCATAACCAAACAGTTTGAGATTGGAAAAGCAAATCTCAAACTCTTGAAAGACAGCCGCATGCTGATATCTGTGGAGCCAGCCACACACTGCTTATGCATTGTGTATCTCAAAATATATACCTTCTTTTTGGCATATGTTTTTAGTAGGTATGCAGACCTGTTCCAAAATGTTAAGAAATGAGACATTTCAGTTTACTGACACTGTTTGAAATCATTTGAAGTCTTAAAGATTAAATGGACTCAGAAGTTCTCCTCAGGCTATGGTCTTGACACTACTCAGGAAAAGCAAGAACAAACAGAGGACATTTTCTGACTTAGCCTGTCAAGACAGTTGAAAAAAAAGAATGCTGCTGTAGCTGCCATTTGTGACTAAAAAACCCACAATAAACAAAAGCTGGACCCTACAACTCCAGATCTTCAGGCTCAACTTTGGACTATGAGCCTGTATGGTCATTAAAAATTGTCTACTTGCCACAGTCTTTCTAAAGCCTCTAAACTACACTCCTAAAGACAAAATACAGAACACAAACAGAAATCAAAAATCATCTCTGTGTGGTCCAGTAGATCCCATCTGCCACTGACTGATATTTTTCTAAAAGATGGTGAGTTCCTCGTGAATCTCCAGTACAGCAAGTCTGTGGAAAGACATATGAATAAAGTTACCATTCCTTGTTGAGCTTGCTCACATAGCATACTTAACTACAGTAGAATGATGTGCTGTCTCACACACACTTTTAAGGCAAATTCAGCTTGCTTGTGTAGCCTGAAGTCAAGTATATGCTGCTGTGCTGGAAGTTGTGTTATACAAACAACCTGAAACTTTCAGTCAATTTCCCAAATCGAAGGAGAGGATGTTAGTGTGGAGCTTTTGTCTGGGCCTGATCCCAGAAATGGATACCATCTTAGTACCTGTTTCTCTTTGGCTCATTAGTGCTATTTTCCATAGCTGTCTTTCAGTATTCTCCATCTGAATCCCACTGCCTCTTCTCTCTCTCCTAACAGTGAGTGACCCAGAAATAACTTAACCAGACACCTGCTCCTATTTCTCAGATTATGAGGGTCAAGGTTCTTGGGTGCCTGTGGGCCTCAGCACAGGCTGCCTAATTCCGTGTCTCATCTGAATGAGAGAAGTCCCAGCTGTTGTATGATTGTTGGGTAGGCAGTGACCTGCTTGTGGCTAGTAGCCCACTATTGACTGAATGAGTCCTGACTGTTTAGTGAATCATGAAAAAGTCTGTAGGGTGATTTGAATGGTTTCAGTTCCAATGTATGCTGATGATGCAGCAGGATGTGTCAGTGGTGAACAGGCAGAGAAGTAACTATGCCAAAACTGCTGCTTGGAATAGTTTACCACTGAACTGAACATATGTCTGCACCAAGAAGAGTCATTCATAGGATGTTCCAGATATTCCATCTTTTTCCAGAAGTGTCCTTGACATCAGAGTCCAAAATACTTTCTGTTTCTCAGTAGTTCACCTGATACAGTCCATCTGATTTCCTTCTGTGTGTGGTTGAAAATAATCACAAGTGTAATGCCCTTTCTGCCCTTCCTGCTGAGGACCTTCTGAAACACCTCACAGTCTCATGCTTCTATTTTTTCATCTAAGTATTTTCTGGTCTTTTCCAGTACCTTTGCTGGAATATCCAGTCAGTGAAGTACTTGTTAAGGTGGCTGCCGATAACAATCTTGTCATGATGATAAAACTATAAATACTCTGGAGAAAAGGGTATGAGATTTCTCTATGGGTGATATGTGAAATAGTGCTAAAATATGTGGTTCAAATGTGACCATAACTCAGGTGGAGTATAGGAATGCCTGAAGAAATCTGTAAGGGCCCAGATGCATCTGAGATTTCTCCCCTTGAAGTGCTACGTGGCATGTTCTCAAGACACCAGAGGAGGAAGATTAAGGAAAATTAATGTGGACAGCCGGGGAATTTGACTTCAAGAACAGTACTTGGAACTTTGTTAATGTTGACAGTGTTTTGAGCATGAGCAAGGCTTGAGTTCTATCATCATTAATTTTACTCTTTAGAAAAGTGGTGGCTATTCTCAGTTAGTGTTTGATTTCTGTCCTGCTACTTTAATGGGGTACCTCTAAATTTCTGCAATGACAAGAATATGGAAGAAAGCTAATATGCCTGGAATTGCTTATTCTTTACATTGACAATAATGAAATTAAATTGTTCATGCGGCTTTTCAGACATTGGGTGTTATAAAGTGTTTTACAAAGTAATGAATGAAATGGTGGTGGTGCTGTGCCCTGTAGGCAAACAGAGCTGCTATTATGCTACAACAATTGTTCACACGCAGACGTAGAATTACAACCTGATTTTATACTGAGAGCATGAATGGAGAGGACACTGAGGTTATTTTCTACTCATTTTGTATAGCTCCGAAAATTTTCACCTGAATAGACCAAGATGTACGAGACAGAAAGAACAGCTATAGATGAAGAAACTATCGACAACTACATTTTGCTGATTTAAACCACCAGAACTAGCTAACAAAAAGCCTTTGTTGGCATTTTGATTTGTCAATATGCAAAAAGGGTGTAGTCACAGAGAAAAAATATTCAACAGTATTCACATTTTGTTTGCAAATCACCATATCCAACTTTATCAGTAGTATAAAAAAAACTATTCTGAGTGGAGCCTATGAATTGTGTTCAGTGCTAATGAAAATCTGAATAAATAATTTATTCATTGCTCCCTTTGGTCAGACTTCTCACACTAATTCCATCTGATCCCTTCCTGACTATGTCCCAGTTTCATTTTTTTTCCCCTTGTACTGTGCATGGGAATCTTTCTCCTGCTTTATCATCGCTAAGAAAAGAGATATACATAAGAAACTAAAAAAAATATTTTTTATTAAACAGGAAATTTATTCCTGATTTAAAGGGAAGACACTGCAGAGAGGGGAAGCAGTAGTTATTTGAAGGTCTCCTTCTCATCTAGTTTACTATAGAAAGGCTTTTGTAATTACGTTTATCTGCCTGATTCTTCTTCCAAATGTAATAATTTTGAACCAGTTAGACAGTCACAGGCTAGCTTAGCAGTCCTGGCAATATCAGTTTTTGTGGAAATTGGTGACTACAGAGACATGAGAGAAGGGGATAGAGAAAAAAACCTGTCTGCTTTTCCTGTCTCTCTCTCCCACTGTCCCTCCCTGAAGGAGCTCTGAACCTGCCACAGCATATGATGATCTTTATGCAAGCATACAAAACATTTGAGGCAGATACAGAAGATTTACAGACTCACAAAACATATGAGGTCAGAAGGGACCTGTAGAGATTAGTCCATCACCCTTGCTCAAAGCAGTGTCAACTCAAGCAGATTTCTCAGGACCACTTCCTGATGGGTTTTGAAAATCTCCATTCATGGAGACTCCAGAACTTTGTTGGGCAGACTGTTCCAGTGTTCAATCACCCACACAGTAAAACATTTTTTTCCTTAAGTTGGGGTAATGAAGGACACTGGAGAAGATAGGAGATAATGGAGAATCTACAGGTAGCCTGCTGTGCAGCAAAATGAATATAAGGGAGAATTAAATGTTGAAATAGAGATGGGGTCCTAGCAGCCATGGGATGAAAGTGACAATACTACAGTAAGGTAGTATTTAGTACAATATTAAACAAGAAGAAATCAACTTTCAATTCTTAATACTCCTGACCATCATGGAAAACTTATTTTCTTCCTTATAATCCATTTTAAAAAAAATAGGTCTGGGAAATTTTCAAGACATGTAAGTGTGATAAAACTAATTGTTATGAAAAGGAATTGCATTTTTTTTTTTGGTATGCTTTATTTCTATCCCCAGATTGTGTTGGTATTGAAGCAGCATTTCCTAGTGTGGGAGGGTTAATCTTATGACTTCTAACCTGTTTTTCTGTTGTTATCTTGTGTGGAAAGATAACACTTGTTTCCTAGTCTGCTGGGTCACTGTTACTGCAGTGATAGTATGGGAAAATCAATAAATGTACTGCAATTTGGAGCATACAAATATATGAATACACAGATATGTGTCCTTACGTGGGCGCTAATACAGCTGCAACAAGCACTAAGAGCTCCTCCTTGGCACCAAATATGCATTTCTATTTGAAAGACTAAGAAGCAATTAGCTAAGTATTATCCACTTGCTTTAGGAATCAAAGAATAATTTAGGTTGGAAGGGACGTCCATAGGTCATCTACTCAAATTTCCTGTTCAAAGTAAGTTCACCTAGATAAGGTTGCCCAGGGCCTTGTCTAGCTGAATTTTGAAAATCTTCAAGGATGGCAATTCTACAACCTCTCTGGGAAACTGGTTTCAGTATTTGACTACCCTCATGGTAATTTTTTTCTTTTGGTAGTCAGAGATAGTGCTCTTTATTAGCAAGGATCACCTTGACCATAGCTATCAATGCTAACTGTGCGGCACCAGCTTCCTGGTATTGTATACTCCCAGTAGGATATAAGTGTTAAAGACTGACAGTTTTGTACGTTTAGTAATATTGATCAATAATGTGTAAGAATTTACCATATGCATAAAATGTGTTGTTTACTAATTAATTCAGTAAAGTTCAGATTTAAAGTTTGGTTTTGAAGTTTAAAACTGACCTGATTTTTCTTTCAGTCTTCTAAACGCTCCCAGTACAGCAATCTGATTGCCTAACTGCCACATGTATATTCATGTTTTTCAGTTGCTAATATAGCCCAGAATGTGCTTGGTCTTCTTTGCTTCAATAGCACATTGATGATTCATGTTCAACTTGTTGCCTACCAGGACCCCCAGGCCTTTCTCTGCTTTCTTGCTGGTTGCCCCCAGCCTGTACTGGGTTGTGGCATTATCCCATCCCTGGTGCTGGACTTCACCCTTGCCTTTGTTGAATTACATGAAGTTCCTGTTAGGTAATTTCTTCATCCTGACCAGGTCATATTGAATAGCAACCCTGCCCTCCAGTGTATCACCCACAATTTTAGATCATCTGTAAATTTGCTGCGAGTACCATCCATCTCACTCTCCAGGTGATATTAAGCAGTGCTGACCACAGGCTGCAAGACTGACTTTGTAGAGCTGATCACAACCCTTTAAGCTCAGCAGTCCAGCCAATTTTCCGCTCATCTTTTAGTCGAGCAGTTTTCCTGTTCATTCTTTTTGGCATTTTGCCACCCCTGATTGACCCTTATGTGCTTAAATACGTGCTGTTCCTGGTTTTGGCTCTGAGGAAATCGCTCCTGACGGCCAACCAGCTCTCTTAGTCCCCTTTGCCCTCCAGGTCAGTCTTTCATGGCAATCTGCCATACATATCCCTGAACTAGACAAAATCTACTTTCATGAAGAAAAGTTGCAATTCCACTATTCATTTTTTTCACTTCTCCCAGTATTGTAAAAGCCATAGTCTAATGGCTGTTAAAGCCAAAATAAAAAGCATGAGGATAAACACCTGACTAGAGGGAGTAAGAAAAAAAAAAAGCACACAGTTTGCTTGAAAATCATTGGACCTATTCAGATCAAAGTTCTAAAAAGCCACACAAACATTTGGTCATCATAATAGCAAGATACTTGAAGTAAACACCTTTCTAGGGTTCATAAAACTGCTTATTTAATTAACTTCCTTATTTAAAACTTCCTTATTTAATTAAGAAAGCAAACAGGACACCCTTCCTTTTGCATACATTTCCAAGCAAAAATAAGTCTTTGCAATTAAATAATTCTTTAGGGAAAAGATGATCTTCACTTTTATATAAGACCTCAGAATAAACTTATTGGCTGAATCTGTACTAGCAAGTCAAGTAAGCATGAAGCTGCAGTTCTCTTTGCTAGCAGACTACAAGGGTAACTTCCAGACTATGTATCAAAACTATCTCTGTCCCATACTAGATTTCAAACTAGGCCCAGGAACTGTTTAGAAGAGTAGGAATTGATTAGACCAAAATTATGCTATAGACTTTTTAACGATTTAGCTGTACAGAGAAATAGAGCTGCAGTGCCTGAGAATGTTGCCTAGTAAAGAAATGTCCCCTGCTATAGATGAACTCAGTTTCTTGATATTTGTGTTGCTTGGGATTTATGCTAAATGTCTGCATGAAGACATATTTTTTCCAGTTAAATTTGTTAGTGTAATCACAATTTCAAAATTTCACAATTTCAAAAATTCCCTGATTTCAATTATGTGTAAAACTGTTCCCCCCCCTTTTTTTTCTGAATACCATTGCCATTTCAGAAGCTTTTGTTTGTTTGTTTCAGATCATCATTACATAAGTTATTCATGTTGCTAAGGTAAACATTTTTCTTTTGACATTGTAAAGTTGAGGTTTATTTTATATTTTATTACACATTCTTATGGGAAAGTAAAATATATTTTACCCTACTAAAAGTAAATATTTCTGTATTTTTGAGACAATCTTCCCTCTTCATGTCAGATTTGTAGGTCTTTCTACCACTTTTCTGTCTAGTCCATCATTATTTATTTATTTTTAAATCTAATAATGATAAATAAACCCCCTTGCTCTGATTCAAGAAAATGTTTTCAGTATATTTTTGTCCTGGTTTGCCAGCTTTACATATGATAGTAATTCAAATACACACATACATGTAGATGTTTGTGGCCATGGCCTTTTAATATACTTTTTTATATTTGCTTTGTCTGTTTTCCCATGGATAACCAACTTGACCATGGATAAGCATGTTGATATTTTAAGACTGTTTTAAATAAAAAAAGAGAAGCACCCTATTAAAAAAGGTGTTGTAACCAAATCCTTATCCTGTACCTTAATGCATATACAGCTATTTATGTGCACACACAAACACAGTCACTTGAAATGTACTTTAGGATTTTTTAAAGCATTCATGAGATGGCATTTACACACATTTTCCATCTGTATCATCATCCATTTTCAGCTAAGGCTTTATCTGAATATCTGAGTGCCAGGCTGGGCCCAGTAATGAGAGAGTCTTATATCTTATGATTACATATTTAATATTTAGCGTAGAAAGCAATAGGGAAAAAAATCCAGGGATAACAGTAAAGGAACATCTTTTTTCCCAGTATTATTAGTATTGTGCTGTTACAGTATACTATTTTGCACTTACATTTTCATAGAGGTTTTTTCTTGTCTTTTTCTTTACCACCTATTAAATTGTATGATAATATATTTTATTTCATAGCACTGTCACTAAGGTATCCCATGCTTTGCACAAATTTAGATGTTAGAGAACCATACTTTGCTCAAATGACTGAGTTTTGCATGCTTCAGCTATGACAAATTATTTAACATTATTTAATTAATCATTTAATCATCATAGAAGGAAGAAGACTCTCCTTCTTATTTTCTTTCATACAGCAGAGTTCACCTACAGATGTAGGAGTATTAAAGCATTCTCTGTTGGCCTATAAGGTCCCTGAGACTTGTCCCCTTTCTCAAAAGCCTCCTTCCTGTAATAATTTACAGCATATCTTATCTTTTTGCTCTTTGGCCCTCATCATTATTGGTTATTAATTGCCAGGTCACTTAGGAATTGAATTATACCACTCATATATTTCCCTTAGGGTACCGATTATCCACTTCTCTGTTGTCTGATAGCAATGAAAGGCTCTCATGAAATTACTGACTGCCAGCACTGTGTTATTACTACAGTTGAACAAATTCATTTTTGTCTGGATATCACACAAAAAATATTACTACTGCATAATTCACGTAATGACTGCATACGAAAGAGAGATGAAAGTCTGCTAGAAGAGTTTCTTTACCTTCAAAGAAACAAAGCAAGTATAAATACAATTGTATTAGAAGCAAATTACTGAAAAAGTAGATAAAGCACATTTTCATATAATATATAAATGCAGTCTAAAATTGTGACAGGAACCGTCTTTTACCGAAGAGATATACAATGCAACCTCTAGATTTGTGTCCCTACTATCACAAACAGGCCAAGGAATCCCTTTTAGAACCAAATAATTTTTAAAAGTAGTTGAGTTTATACCTTTCCAAAACTTAGTAAAAGGTTGTCCCAGAACTGTGCTGTTGGATAGAAGTCTTTTCATTTATAGCCTGAACTCGCCATGCCCAGGTAGAATCTACAGGTTTTGACATTACCATTGATACTCGGTGCATGTGGGGCTTTTTCCCCCTTTTCCCTGTATACCCTGCTGGTGTGTTACCAGATGTCTGTGATATCCTTCCAGGGAGTATTTTTGCTAGACAAATTGAGTATACAGCTTTTGTTCTCTTTCAAGATAGTAGCAGCAGAAGATGGCAACACTTTAAGATATATTATGTTTAATAAGAGATGCTATTAAGAATATTAGGATGCTGTCGTGGTTTAACCCCAGCCAGCAACTAAGCACCACGCAGCTGCTCGCTCACTCCCCCACCGGTGGGATGGGGGAGAGAATCGGAAGGGCAAAAGGGGAAAACTTGTGGGTTGAGATAAGAACAGTTTAATAACTAAAGTAAAATAAAAAATAGAACAGTAGTAATAACAATAATAATAAAACCAAATAATAATAGTACAATAGTAATACAAAGCAAGTGATACGCTGTACAATTGCTCACCACCTGCTGACTGATGCCCAGCACGTCCCCCAAGCAGTGATCGTTGCCCTCCCTGGCCAACTCCCCCCGCTTATATACTGAGCATGATGCCATACGGTATGGAATAGCCCTTTGGCCAGTCTGGGTCAGCTGTCCTGGCTGTGCCCCCTCCCAGCTTCTTGTGCACCTGGCAGAGCATGGGAAGCTGAAAAGCCCTTGACCAGTGTGAGCGCCACTTAGCAAGTACTTAGCACTACTTAGCAAGAACCAAAACATCAGCGTATCATCGACATTGTTCTCATCCTAAACCCAAAACATAGCCCCATACCGGCTACCAAGAAGAAAATTAACTCTATCCCAGCTGAAACCAGGACAGATGCTGAGAGACAAAATATTGGCCTTGTATAACTTCTGACTGTTGGATTAAAAGCATGTGACATTTTAATTTTGTTCAAATACATACAGCCATTCTATCATAGCACATTTAAGTTTCGGTGGATCTCATCACATGCTCATAGCATTTTTTCCAGTCTTTTTTGTCCTCTTCTCAAGGAACATCTGCCACTTTCCATTTTGTGCAAGCTGGGACACTGTCTTTTTACTTTGATCAGGAAGCATCCTCCTTTGCTTCAGATTTCTGTGTAACACCTTTATCTCAGAACTTAACTTTGTCCCAACATGCTACATGTGGAGCAGCACTGTGGCTGTTGTTTGCTCTTGTGATGCCAGTACTTCCCATCCAAAATGTGATTTTTGTAACTAGGTCCAAACTGATTTACCATGAGTAGGTTGTTCCCACTGTGTAATGTGTTAACATGTAATTAATAATGTGAAAATGCAAATTCAGAACTACGTGAAATATTCTATACTGTTAGGACCTTCTGCAATAGTATTAATGATATCTTTACTGAAAATGTAATTTCTAGCACCATCTAATTTGCCTTTTCCTAACTCATTAACACTGATGTGAAACAGTGATCTTGTGTTCGACTAGCCTACACAGGCCTTTCTTTCCCACAGTCATTTCCAGCAATGGCTTCTCAGCACACAACAAAACAGGAATATATGTAAGAAGTACAGTCTCCCTAAGTCTGACTTAATTACCTCCTTATAACTGTGTAGCAAATGTTTTACAGAAATCCAAGTAATTTTTTTATGACTTATGCCATACTTACAAAACAGGGATAACACATTAATCTACTATGATCTGTCTTTAGTAAGTCCCATTATGTTTTATTCAAATTTTCTATTGAATCATGTATGTAATGATCCTTCTCTTCAAAATGTTTTTAGATGTTACCTACTAATAGAGTCAGATTATTTAGTCAGAATAAACTCAGGCTATTATGAAAAGCAACATGTTCGTACTCATAGCCATGCCTTGAATCAGCCTTTGTGACACTTGCATATAACCTTGTACATTTTTCCAGAGAACACAATTACTGGCTAGTGCTACAGTAAATCTTTTCTGTATAAAATGCCCCATGCCTATCACAACTCAGTAGAGAAAATAAGAATAATCTCTAGGTCAGAGAGCAAACAGTTTTGAGGGAACAAGAGTGAACCCCATTTCAACAGCTACTGCTACCTTCTAGACTGTACAAGCAGACAGCAGCAGCATCCAGCTTGATAACTGTATTAGGAATAAACTTTATTAATTGTTTTACTAACTAACCTGACTATTCTTACAAAGTTATCATTTTCTTTGTCTTTGATTCCTGTTATTTCTCTCTGCACCCTAGTCCATCTGACTTGTCTCATTCATCAATCTGTATCCTATAGATTACTAGACTGCAAAGAGGAATAGCTATTTAAGGGTAAGTCATATCTTTTCAACTCTGTATAGCAATCAACACAGAAAAGAAAATATGCCCTGAAGGGAATCATAGAAGGTCCTCAGCAAGAGCCTTATGTGTATGAATGACATTCCTTTCTTCCTGTTCAGTACCCCATGTTCTCAACCTAGAACATAGAAAACTAAATAAGTGTAAGTTTTTTATCTTTTTATCTTAATGTTTATATCTTTTTGCCATCCCATTTGAACTTTATAGTTCATTTAGTTATAACATATATGCAGAGTATATAACTCTTCTGATAGTAGGGGGTTCAGGGTATATGTACTCAAGAGTGATTTCCTTTTCCTTTCTCAGTTAGGTTTCTTTGATCATACATTCCCTATCTGAATTGTATATCATCAGCCATTTATTTCAATACTTGGTTAGTGACAAGTGAACATAATAGGATTTAACAGAAGCAGCAATGAACCACCCCTTTGTGTAAATCCCATTAATCACTATGTCAAGCTTGGATAACCATTGGGTCAAATGATAACTTCTGACCTGTAATTATCTCTGGATCCATGAATAGCCCATAAATATTAATACTTGGGCAGTTTCATTAAACATGCATGAAAATTCTACCTATATATAAAATGTTAAATATATATCAGAACAATCAGAATGTGTGCCCTTACCAAATTCAAGTATTAGAGACTGACAAGCGTATTTTTTTTTTTTTTAATAAAGTGAAAAATGTTGAAGGCTCTTCAGAAATAACTTTTCCTAGAAAGATTAATTGCACAGTTGGGTCTAGAAAAAGTAGACAACACTTCACCCCTATTGAGTTATTGCAGCTTAAGTTTCGACACCTTCAACTATGGATCCATTATTCATTTACATATTCAAAATAATCACCTTTTAATGATTTCATGATGTTTCATGAAAGCTTCTTCTCAGATATGATGTTTTTTTGTCTTTTGGTTTATCACTGAATATGTTCCCTTTTGAGCAAATATTTGATTGAAGTGGCAGCGTGGCAGACCCCTAAGGCAGAGTCAATGAAATAATTTTCTGAGGTCAAGCTAGTGAACAAAAAGCAGCTACATGCAGCAGATGTCTAATAATAAAGATCTGAGTTCCAGTTCCCAGCTTTTCTCAGAAAGGACACAAGGGAGCCATTTGTAGCCTCCTGCTTCTAGAAGCAAGACAACTGTGACCACCTTTGGAGGAATTTAGGACAAACATTTTTTTTCTGTTCTGGTGTGGTGGTTTTGCTTTTGGGTTTTTTTTAGTTATTCCTGGAAGTCTCTAAAAGTATATATAAAGAATACCTGTCTTCTATACCCACGAATTGTCCATCAGTATTCGCAGTAGTATCATGAAGCTATTGTGTATCTATTAGAGGCATGAAAAATGTCCACAAACTTAAAAGAACACGGTTCTGAACTGCAGTCACTCATGGACATTTATTTGCTTTAATATTCATGACACAACTGCTTTCATAAGAAATATGAATTAAAAAATCCCTTGCCCTAGAGAACATTAAAAGGATCATATATAATAGTTCATTGATAAATGCACATCACAACAAATACAGTTCTCCATATCAGATTTTACCTTGACATAAGGAAAGTAAATTTAGAAATACTGTTTATTTCACTGAAAGATTTATTTCATAATGATGTAAGGTATATTCCTTGTGCTTAATATATTTTTAACAAATAAAAGAACCACAGAATTTAAACCTTGGGTATGATGTATAGTAGTTATTCTTTGGAGTAGCCTTATGCACAAATAATCAATCTTTTACAGTCCATTTCTATGTATTTGTATCACCATGTTGCCTAATTAGTATCACTGTTCTAGGCACTGCATATACAGGTAGTAAAATTCAACCACTTACAGGTCCTTTATTCTAAGTAGACAAAATGCATATGGGAGAACTGACTGCCTACAGTTATGCAGCAGATAATGGCAGAGCTGGATATGAACACAGAAAAGCTGTATACTTCTACCACATAAATTCCCAATTTAGAAAGCTTAGAGAGCATCTGAGTTTCAGAAAATGACTCAGATTTTACATTTCCTACTGCTATTTATTCCCTAATGGGAGGTGGGAGATATCAATATTCCATTTAACCAGAAATCTACAATAACTTCATATGACAACTAATGGCCAGACTTCTCGAAGGCTCATTAATATTACCATCCATCTTCTGTACAAGAACCTAGTGGTCAGAAGATTTTTCTGAGGAAGTGGCAGTCTTGGATATCTGCCTTCCCCAGACATGGGAATTTCAAATAGAGTAGCCATCCAGAGGGCACCTTCTGCTGAAGATGAATAACTTTGCTAGTGGTGAGGAATTAAGGAAGATATAGTAAACAGAGGGCAGGTTGAATTTAGCCCGATCAATAAATCTTCTACAAAGGTCTGGATCCAGGCTACTCACATAGCTCATTTACTCGTGTAAAACATAACAAGAGGTCACTATTAGGAAGATCCAGAGATCACCTTGTGTATTTGTAGATAATGAAAGGATATTGTTTCAAAAGTACATGAGGTATCTGGATTATGGCTAAGGCAGGTGCAGCATGACTTGGCCTGGCCTCTCTGCAAGTCAGCAATTGCCTCAGTATGTCCAGAAGTTCAAAGTACGCTTAGAGTCATACCAGCCCCACTCCTTCTAACCCATCTTCTTGAAATTTGGCTGGCCAACTGATGAAAAAGTATGCATGTCTATGAATTATG
Source organism: Theristicus caerulescens (assembly GCA_020745775.1). Taxonomy (NCBI): domain Eukaryota; kingdom Metazoa; phylum Chordata; class Aves; order Pelecaniformes; family Threskiornithidae; genus Theristicus; species Theristicus caerulescens. The sequence continues at coordinate 15,140,948 of CM036561.1, forward strand.
CACTGGTAACCTCCGTCCCCATTGGATATAAAAGGTGATAGATAAGAAAAGGAAAAAACTTTAATCCTGTTTTACTATGGAATCATTATATTTTTTAGGTTAGAAGGGACTTCTGGAAGTCACCTGTCTCAATCCACTGCTCAAAGGACCTCACATCAAAGTTAGATGACATTGCTCAAAGCCTTGTCCAGTCAAGTTAAGAACAGTTCAGAAGATGGAGATACAAAAAATTCTCTGGACAACCATGAAGAAAATCTTGTAGGACCAAAAGTTTGATACATTTTTCCAGCTTTATCACTGGCTCTAGTAAAAGGTACAAATAGGTTACAAAAAGGTTACAATATCTTTCTGCCATATAAATTAGACTCAGCTTCAAGCAAGAAGGTTATCTAAACATATTTTGGATTATAAATAGCTAGATAATACTTTGAAAGATTTAGAGTAAATATAATTGTCCTGGTTTCGGCTGGGATGAAGTTGGTTTTCTTTCTGGTAGCAGGTATGGGGCTGTGTTTTGGGTTTAGGTTGAGAACAATGTCGATGATACACTGACGTTTTGGTTCTTGTTAAGTAGTGCTAAGTACTTGCTAAGTGGTGCTCACACTGGTCAAGGACTTTCAGCTTCCCATGCTCTGCCAGGGGCACGGGAGGCTGGGAGGGGGCACAGCCAGGGCAGCTGACTCAGACTGGGCGGGGGCTATTCCATATCATGTGACATCATGCTCAGTATATAAGCAGGGGAGTTGGCCGGGGAGGGCAACGATTGCTGCTTGGGGGGCGTGCTGGGCATCGGTTGGTGGGTGGTGAGCAATTGTACAGTGTACCGCTTGCTTTGTATTACTACTGTTCTATTTTTATTTTACTTTAGTTATTAAACTGTTTTTATCTCAACCCACGAGTTTTCCCCTTTTGCCCTTCCGATCCTCTCCCCCATCCCACCGGTGGGGGGGGTGAGCGAGCAGCTGTGTGGTGCTTAGTTGCTAGCTGGGGTTAAACCACGGCAAATATATTCACAAATTCAGTTTGGGATTCTTCCAAACAGAAGAAGATTCAGTTTGTTAGGTTTTTCACCTTATTCTATCACAAACATATAAAAAGATATCCCTGAACAATATCCTTTTTTTTTTTAAGGAAAAAGAAAAATAGAATTATCTGATAAATATAACAAAATTGGAATATGCAGGTACAAAACTAAAACAAAAATTAAATCCCTTCCCTCTTACTGTCAAAATGAAAGAATATGCATTTGCCACAGATCACATTTCAAATCCCTTTCTATTTCCTTTGAAAAACAAACCAACCTGTCTTAAACTTCCATAAACAGGAAATGTACAACTATTTGCATGATCTTCTGGTTCAGAACATTAGAGAATGCAGACCTGTACATTGCATTCAAGGCTCCAAATGTATTTTTTACTATAAGGCTTTACAGACAGTGAAATCATGGTGATTCTGCTGTGCACTAGAGCAGCTTAATGAGAGCCTATAAAGTTGATCCCTTTTGGTGCATTGTGCCACATACAGCTCACAGCTGGTATAGAATTTTTAAGAGATGAGGCAGGAGCAAAAAAGCCAGTCAGGGACACTCAGAGCTTACGATTGTGCTAGTAAAACAAAAAGTGCTAGGGCAATAGCCCAGGCACTGAAAATCTATATTCTTAAATTGTTAGAATGGCCAGCACTTCCCAAAATTCTTATGCACAGTTTGGGTGTTAGCCCAGTCCAGGGGTCATTCACAACTGTCCGCTTGATCAAAACCATTCTGTTTTGGAAACCAAGATGGTGTAATAATATTGTCATAGTCAAATGCTGTCAGCTAGCAAAAACATACCATGAGTCCTCAAACGGCAAGTTTGCAGTAGTGCACAAGAATTTCACTGAAAATTATGTCTGTTGTAAACAAAGCTTGTGAGCTGTGAAGTATGTTACAAATAATCCCTATAATCGCAAGGTTCTTTTAGTCCAGACATTAAGTAACTCTACTCGTTTGTCTTTTTATACATTATATCACAACATTTTCCATACATTTCTGAAAAAAATTACTCTAGTCATTTTATTTAACTTCCATTTTTAGTGCAGCAACAGAAAAGAAAGCTGAAGGGACAGGCAATGAAGATCTATATGCAACTTGCACTTTAAGCACGGAGAGCCCTTGTTTTCTCTAAAAATGAACCAGTCCCAACTAAGAAGCAGTATTTCAATCTTGAGGTTGTCCTGGGCATTATAAACCAACTAAAAGTACAGAAACAGACATCAGGCTCTGGCATAATATTTCGAATATCAAAAATGTCAAGACAACTTAAGAATTTTGGACATTGATTCTAGTGCTCCTGGTCTGCACAGAAAGCTGTAGGGAAATAAAGCCCAGAATGTGGTAGTCTTATAATACATGAATCTGGAAGAGTCAGCTGATATCTGATTTTTCAGGCCAGACAGGAAAATACACTCAGTCTATTTATGTTACTGTATCTCAGTATTTATAAAAAAAAAATGCATGTTTTAATCTGCATCCTGAAATCATTGTATCATCATTCCCCGCATTTTGTAGTTTTGCAGTTTGTAGGGGTTTTTTTTGTACTTTTGCAGTTTGCAGTTTGTAGTATGTAATACATAGGAGTGACAGCTATATGGGGATCACATAGTGAATAAAAGAAGTTGAAATTAGAGAGGGGGGATCTGCCTGCACTAAGTAACAAGACTTTCGGAAAACAGAAATAAATCTGATCATACCCTCTCACTTCTGACCAAACTGTGTTCTTAAAATGTCTGCTAGAAAGCTCAATCCACTTAGACTTGCTTGTATACATGAGGCATATGCTGATCACGATTGGAAGGTAAGAAAAGAAGATTTACCTGAGCTGTAGTAAGGAAAGAATATGAAAGTTGGAGCCCATGGATGTTCCATTTATAGTTTTTTTCTGCAGGACTCAGGGGACAAGGGATTTATAAAGCACTGCTGTGAGAAGCTGATGTGCAGGCATGATAGTCATAGCGTTTTTAATGTTCAAAAACATGATTCTCTTTTTTAATACTACAAATTAAAAGAATTCTCTATTACAAATGCTTTGCTATCTATATATCTACATATCTATATATCTATATAGATATCTTCATAAATGACTTGAATGCAGGACTTGAAGGTTTGCTATCTAAGTTTGCCGATCACACAAAATTGGGAGGAGCCATTGACACTCTCAAGGGCAGAGAGGCCCTGCAGAGAGATCTAGACAAATTAGGGAGCTGGGCAATCACCAACTGCATGAAGTTTAACAAGGGCAAGTGCCAGATTTTGCACCTGGGACATGGCAACCCTGGATGTACATACAGACGGGAATGAGAGGCTAGAGAGCAGCCCCACGGAGAGGGATCTGGGGGTTCTGGTCGACAGAAAGTTGAACATGAGCCAAGAGTGTGCCCTGGCAGCCAGGAGGGCCAACCGTGTCCTGGGGTGCATCAAGCACTGTATTGCCAGCCGGTCAAGGGAGGTGATTGTCCTGCTCTACTCTGCACTGCTGTGGCCTCATCTTGAGTACTGCGTGCAGTTTTGGGTGTCACAGTATAAAAAGGGTACAAAGCTATTAGACAGTGTCCAGAGGAGAGCCATGAAGATGGTGAAGGGTTTAGAGGGGAAGCCGTATGAGGAGGGGCTGAAGTCACTTAGTCTGTTCAGCCTGGAGAAGAGGAGACTGAGGGGAGACCTCATTTTGTGGTCTACAGCTTCCTCACAGGGGGAAGAGGAGGGGCAGGCACTGATCTCTTCTCCCTGGCAACCAGTAATAAAACCCAAGCAAATGGCAGGAAGATAGGCCAGGGGCTGTTTAGGTTGGATATTAGGAAAAGGTTCTTCACCCAGAGGGTGGTGGAGCACTGGAACAGGCTCCCCAGGGAGGTGGTCATGGTGCCAAGCCTGACAATATTCAGGAAGCATTTGGACAACGCCCTCAGACATATGGTGTGAATTTTGGCGTTGGACTTGATGATCCTTGTGGGTCCCTTCCAACTCAGGACATTCTATGATTCTATATTTGACCTCCAATCCAAACAGCAAGTGCCTAGTGGGAAGCACTGAGAAACCACTTTAAATTATTGTTTTGTGACCTTAAAAGGTCTCGTGCAAAGCAGCTATCTGTTATGTATGCCATTTCTTCTCAGGTCTCTACAATTTTACTAAGTGTTGTGTTTTAACCCTGACAGCTCAGCCCCACACAGCTGCTCACTCAGTCTGCCCCACAGTGGGATGAGGGAGAGAATCAGAAGAGTAAAAGAGAGAAAACTCATGGGCTGAGATAAAGACAGTTTAATAGGTGAAGCAGAAGCTATACGGAAGCAAAGCAAAACAAGGAATTCATTTACTACTGCCCATTGACAGACAGGTGTTCAGCCATCTCTAGGAAAGCAGGGCTCCATCACATGTAACAGTTACTTGGGAAGACAAACACTATAACTACAAGCATCCTCCCCTTCCCTCTTCTTCCCCCAGCTTTATATGCAGAGCATGATGTCATATGGTATGGAATATCCCTTTGGTCAGTTGGGGTCAGCTGTCCCAGCTGTGTCCCCTCCCAATTGCTTGTGCACCTCCAACCTACTTGCTGGCGGGGACGTGTGAGAACAAAAGACCTTGATGCTGTGTAAGCACTGCTCAGCAACAGTTAAAACTTCCCTGTATTATCAACACTGTTTTGGTCACAAATACACATAGCCCCATACTAGCTAGTATGAAGAATATTTACTCTATTCCAGCCAAAACTAGTACACTAAGTCACTAAAATACAGCAAATCTTCAATATGTAAAAGTGTCATTTTTCTGACTGACAAAAAAATACGAGTGAAAACTAGGAAAGAAACAAAGGAGATGGAAAGAAAAGAATAGGTGGCAATGCACAGTAGTATCTGTGGAAGATGACAGGTTGGGGAGAATACTGTCCCCTAAATAGAATCAAACAGTGGACCCTAAAAGTCTCTTTCGAACAGCTCTCACAGCCCACGTGCTTAGTAGCCATCAACTTCTCTGAAAGTCCCAATTTATTAATTCATTCATTACACACCTCTTCCACCTTCCACTTAATCCCATGGCCTCCAGGACTCCACCTGTGGCTCTCATCATTGCCATATCTTGCTACTACCCATCATCAGACTCCTGTTGACAGCTACAAGGTGCCAAAGCAATCCTAAGAAACTGAAGGGAAAATTCAAATTGTAACTTCTCAGCAGTGGTAATTTGTGACCAAGGAATGATCTGGCATGGAGCGCAGGAAGGCCTAGTTGCAGAAGGGGTTATAAACTGGCTGGAGGCAGGAATGCCAGAGACAGAAAGACTCCCTGTAAGGGAGTGAAGTTTCCCTTGGTGATGAGAAAAGAAACAGCCTCAGCATTGTTTTGTAGCCACCCTGGAAGGAAAGCACTCAGGGGCCACCTTTGGGCAGCAGAGTTTGGCTGGGGAATGAACCCAAGGCTGTGCTGAGGCGCCCCATGCTGACACTCACAGGATTGGTGCTGGTGCAAGGGTGTATGAGGAATCGGTTTGTGAGGCATGTTTGCAAAGTCCTTATAGAACAACTTGTGGTGGTAGGACTCTGTCCAATGCATTGTTCATTATTTTCTTCTTTCATATTTAAGCACAAATGTGTGTTTAATTCATCTCAAAGGGTACAATAAAAATTCCCCAGAAAAATGGAGCCCGGGTCATATATCTCAGAAGAATTTTAAAATATAGGCACAGTCTGCACTTGCCAGAAGTTTTTGCAGACTTCTGAAAAAGAAAAAGAGGGTATTTCCAGCAAAAATTTGACATAGGTTAGTCCTTTCCGTAAGTCATACAGATGCAGCCACAGTTGAGGTATAAATTCTACTCTCCTTCCAGCCTGCAACAGATTGATATCAAAGTTCATATCTTCAGGAACAGAGAAAAGACCAAAATAAGTTAGAATTTACTTTTTTGATTCATCCTTGGTTTGTGCTAGAAACAAGAGAAGGATCTTGTCTCCAGTCCCTCCACAGCAACCTGGTTGTGCTGGGGAATGTGAGGTCCAGAGCCTTCACCCATGCTTTTTATGCAATCTTTTATGGTCTGAAGAGGAGGAAGCAATTCTTCATACTAGATGCACTCCTTGCTCTCAGTGCTACCCTTAATATATTGTCTTGAGTGAAGAAGTAAAGAGCTTCTTATTCAGCATTATATTCTGAGCTAGTGTCCTCCACAGTCCCATGCTTTCATTCTATATATATAGCACAAGAAATCAACGAGGGAGATAAAGGAAGATTTAACTCTTTGCCCATATTCAGTAATCATTATCAGAAAAAAGTTGCCATTAGAGTTGCTTTTTTGAAACATGTGTTAAGTAAAGTTAATTTTGAGAGAGACATTTTCATCACCTGATGATCCTTTATTCTGCTACTAAGACTATGATCAGTTGTCAAATTATACTTTTCTTCCAAAGTGTTAAGGAATCATAAAATATCTTATTTTCTGGTTGGGTTTTTTGGGTTTTTTTTTATGCTTAAGAATCCTTTGGTATGAATCTCACCTTCTCTGAAGTTGATATATCTCTGGTGCATAGAGTATAAGCAATTTCTAGATGAAGACTAGATAGGTCAATTGTGAACAACAGCTGGAAAGAATAGAAGTAGTATATACAAAAGTAAGCTCTAGACCAAAGACTAAATTGCTCTAGGTAACATATGTTCACAGCAGGTAAAGAGCTTTCGTTCCAGTAGTAATTTTTACATTATGCTAATTTCTAAGCATATACAAGTCAAAAAAGCATGTTTTTTCCTGGTTAGTGCCATATGATTTGAGTCCAGCCTTAACATTATTAGAGAGAATCATCAGAACGCCAACCTTCAAAATTGTGAACCAACAGAAATGTTTGTGTGTTATTCCTAACAGTAAAAAAACTGCATCAAAAATAGATCAATAGTTTGCTTATTCATGTTTAGTTATCTATGTTCACAGTCTGATATAACATCTTTTTATATTTGTCATATAATTTTGACTTCTGTCAGTACAAGATTAAATAGGCAAAAAACTGCAAAAGAATGCATGCTCCAATGTGTGTTACCTCAGGAATGGCTTGGGTCAATATCAAATTGTTGGATGATGTATCTGGACATGCAGGATGACAGAAATTAAGTGGATAGTACACAGAAAACAAAAGCTAAGCACAGCAGAATATAAGGGACAGTACAAACTAGTTTTACTACAATGAAAATAGGATTAGAATAATCTGATACAATGAAGTTTAAAAAACAATTTCAGATAACAATAAGAGTGAAGAATATTAGGAAGGAGAAGTTAACATTTTTTTCAGATAAGTTGAATTAGTTAGCTATGGTTCTATCAGATCTTATAAGTTTGGGCTACATGCTGAAGGACATCTTGAAAGAATGGTAAGCATTGGAACTGGTGATAATAATATAGCAGTATGGACATACGTACAAGTGTTTTATACTGAAATAAACTTGTCAGGTGCTCTGTGGTAACTGCCAATGTGTCTGCTCTTGCTCTATGCTTACTTCAAGGTTATTGATCCCTTTTTTATATAGCGGTAAAAGCGTGCCGTAGCTATTGCAAAGATAAATTATGGTAACTGGTTTGTCTTGGCTAGACACTCCCTAATCCAGCAATTTAATCTCCCACATGGAAGCAGAGAAGATTTGGTTCTTAGCTTCACTCATATCAATGGACATCAGAAAAGCATTTCTAAGCATACTTTAAGTATGACATTTAAAATAAAAGTGATCTAAATATGAAAGTATCAGCTTTTAGACTGCAATGGTAGTAAAGGGAGAATCTAGCTGCATGATTACCTTCTTATCCTAAATGAAACTTATTTTCCTGGGACATGCAGTCTAAGACTTTAGACATTCAGTCTAAAAGTTCCGTCTCTGAATTACTTACCACTAATCAAGGTGCACTCTTCTGTCTACTTCTGCCCCTAAACAGCTCATCTGACTCTATTTTGTTCATGCTCTTCAGAAAGCTTTCATGCTATATTTCCCTGCCACAGCTCTAACTGCGCCTTTGGCAGCTCTTGATCCACTTGAGTGAATCCACAGCTACACCTGTCCTTGAGGTATTCCCATCCTCTGAGAAGGCCTTAGTCCCTCCTTAATTTTTATTGCTTGCCTTCCCTTTATTTTACCTGGAACCCATTTTGTCATTGGCACAAACTAATTTTTCTCCTCCCCAGTGATGAGGACTACCTTGTAGCTGACCTTCAAGGGCAGCAAAAGTCAATTTTGTCTGCACCATTGCACTGATTACTCTCATCTGGTCCAGGTTTCCCTTTCTCTCCAGAGGGCTCTGAAACAGACTATTATTATTTAATCTACTTTTAATCTTCTTCCATAATATCAGTTTCTCATTTTTTTGTAATAATTTTCCAGAGGTCCTTTTTATTTGCCTGTAAGTAATGAAGACTCTAAAATTAAACAATCATTGAGAGAGTGTCAGAAACCCACTGTCCTGAATTTGTGGAGGCAAGTAATCTGCATACCCAAAGCAAATCACCTAGATAGCCATGTTATAACAAAAACCACTTATTTGAATCTTCTATTCTTCTTGCATTACCTTTATCTAGTTACGAATTTCCAATTTTTTTCCTCCACCTTTTTTAATTTCCTTTGGGGTTATTCTACCAATGTATTTAATGTAAATAATTTTAAGATAAAATTATGTTATTTTATTTCTGTATTTTAAGTTTCAACTGATCCTTCTTGTTTATTTCAGTATTATTGCATTAATTTTATCATATAAATTACCAAGTAGAAATACAGATGTGCGATGTTTAAGAAAACACATTGGTTAGGACATTAGAGTTCAAAAATTCATCATCTCAAATATTTTTGATGGAAGTAATAAGCATCATGTATTTTAAGTATATATACAATGTATATATATGAGTGATTTTCTATGTTATTGGTAAAGTCAAGAATTTAGTTTTAGTTGTTAAATGGTTGTAGAAATGAAGATTAGGTTATTTTAAGCTATAGTCTAGCTTAAGTAGCTATTTAAGCCATTGGTAAACATAATTTAGAGTTAACCTGTGCATTTCAAAGTACTGGAAAAAGCTCACTGGAGGCAAAATAATTCACCTGAGGCTCGCATTTAGTTCATGTACAGCATGATAAAAGGTGATTTAGAAAATAAAAATAACAGATTATATAGACACTTCAATGTTTTAAAAACAGATATTGATTCTTTCCTTTTAATCTTTATAGTCATTAACACAACTGTCTTATTCATTGCTACATATTTTAAATCTCCTCAGAACTGAATCAATAATGACACTTTATGAACAAAGGTAATCAGATCATATCCTTGCTGTTATATACATTTGTAACAGATAGTTTTCAAGAAACTGCTAATGTTTTACATCAACCAAGCAGTCCAGAAGGTATTCCAATCCAGTAAACAGGTCCTGTTTTCTCTGAAGCTCCTAGTATCTTCCCAGAAAATAATTGGCTGTAATTCTGGACTACAAAGAAAATACAAATCCTTTTGTAGACAGTCAGAATCTCATTACTTTTTGCATCAGGAAAATATTAGCAATAAAATATTGGTTACACTGCTGGATCAGTTATCAAAGAAAAGAACAGGGAACAAACAAGAGATGTGACATTTAATAAGAAACAAGTTCCCTGTTTCTTTACTTCTAAAACTTCTTTTTGTTATTCAGACAGCTCAAATGACATTCAGTTATTCGCCTCCCATATGTCTGTGATTTAATTATAATCAAAACTGTCAGGGAGGTATTTTAAATCACAGGGGTTTGTCAATGTTTGCTGGCACAAGCATGGAAATTTTCTGTGTTAATCTTTTCTCTGACTTCAAATTTATATTAATGGCCATCATTCCTCAGGCTGCCTTCCTAAGAAGTGCTGGGGATCATGATTGAAAGAGAAATAAACTATATATTGCCTGCAGCATTGAGCAGCTGGTGTTTTAACTGTCTGAATACAAACTTAAGATGTACAATTCTGGCTTTATATGACAAGGGCTTTTATGGCTCAGACACTAACAGCACCTAGCTTGTCCAAGTCGACTGTAAGGATTGACATGAAGAGGTTATTGTATGGCTAACTGCATTAGAAAGAAGCTGTCATTAAGTGGGAAAGTGCAAAAAAGTTAGAGAGGTTCAAAATACTTCACTGGAACTATTTTCTCAAGCAGAGAAATAAAACAATAGTGTGTCATGTCTTAATGCCTATGAACTTTTCAAAATTTATTCATTAAAAAAACCAAAAAAAGCCAAGCTTGCAATTTATACCTTTACTATTTTAAGACTTGTTCTTCTGATTTAAAAAAAATAAATAAAAAGGAAAAAACCTTCTATTATCACTGTTGTGGTTTTTTTTTTATATTGGTGCAGATAATGTCTCTTGAGAGATATCTCTTTCAAAGAAATTGGCAAAATTATAATAGATTATCTCACCCTTTGTACTTAAATTGTAGTGAAATGGCTTTGAACCTCTGCAATGATTAACATCTCAGATGTTACAAAATAAAGTATCTAAGTGAAAAAAGCTAGAAAGACTGAAATGTACATTGTTTTCAGAGTTTCAATTAAATTCAGTCGCTGTAGGAGTTTGTTTTCTTCTTCTCTCTTTCCAAAAAAGGAGTTGCATTGTATTTGCCTTTTAATGTCATAAGAATTATGCTGTCCCACTTAAATTTTGGTCCAAATTTTGTTAATTATGACCAGTGTCCTAAATTAAGATTTGCTTTTCCGACTTTTAGAGGTATATACTTTTCCATGATTAAAACCAAACCCCTTTTATTGAAATAGTAATCTTTGATATAAATCTATCAAGTTTCAATGACATAAAAACCAGATCAATTGATTATAAAAATAGCAGACTAACAGAAGGTGAAATAATTTAATGCCCTGTTCTGAGGTGCAGCCTATAATACTGTTAATGATAATTTCACAAAATTATTTAATTAACACAGTATGTTGGTATTTGACAAATCGTGTTACCTTTGAAAGTATTATTTTAGTTACCAAGGATTATTTCCCAATAGCAAAGAGCAAAAGGACAAACTAACTGGTAAATCCTACTGGACTGGTAATAAATCACAATTATTTCCAAAATACTGATAACAGGATGAGTGCTATAAAAACAGAAAAAGAACTTCTAGGAGGATTAAGAAGAAAGCATGCAATACATGTCAAAAGGAAAGAATTTTTTGGTTGTTCTATGCCATGCCTTAGTTTTGACACCCATCCAGGTGAATATAAAATAGTGTTTTCATATATAATTTTTTCAAACTCATATAAAGAGCTACACAAATTGCTTGACAATGGATAACCGGGTTCAAATTAAAAATCATATCATTACTCAAATTAATCAACTGTAAATTAGATGATGTTAGAAATAACTTCTAAAATTATATAAAGTCTTACAGAAAAAATGGCTAGCATTAAGTTTGTGTTTACTGATAATGTCTAGATCAGCGTACGATTAACACTTCTCTTCATAAGTTTTTCTTCTGTTAAGAAAGGTAGAGTCTAAAGCAGGTCAGTAGATAATTAATGATCAAATTTTATAATCACCTATTACACCTTTCTTCATATCTGTAGTATGTAATAATTTTTAACCCTTAGATCTCTGTGTGGTTAGTAGCACATACAATCACTGTATATTAATAGGAATATAAAATAAATGTAATCATTTTCTCTGTATAAGCAATCAGTCAGTTTGATTAATCTGAACTCCCATCTGCCATTCATGTCATATAGCAAGAGAAACAAGAAAAATGTAAAGAAAAATTTAAAATGCAGAAATAGTAGATTACCTTTAATTTCTGGACAAGATATTTATAACACCTAAAATGAATTTTATATAATTTCAATAAAATGATCCAGCCTTCAATCTAGTAGTGGACTTTTGCTCAAAGTCAGGAATCTAAAATAACAAAGTAAAAATATGTATTATACAGTAACGTAATAGCATCCTCACCCCCAATAGTCCAGAAAATATAATTTTGCAATAACTCCTGAAAGACCACAGATTTTTAATTGATCTGGTAGTGCAAGTCTCAGGACTTTTCTGGCTTGCCTTGGGCTGAATTAATTGTAGTTGGTTTTAGTCATTGTTGCCTAAATTTATTTTAACTTTAGTTTATAGGGATAACAAGTAGTTTTTCCATTTGAACCATTTTTGACTCCAGAATAAAATGGGATGTCAAAGAAAGCAGACATAGGATAGTATCACAGATTACAGTCATCAATCAATGTTCACTACAGGAGCACAATTTTGTACTGATAGGGTAAAATCAGTTTTAGAGGCAACAAAAAGGAACTGAAAACTGGAAGAGCTGGCATCCTTTAAAAAAAAAAACCAGCAAACTTTGGTAAGAATATGTCTAAAACCAAAACCAAATGCACTCCAGACCAGAGGAAGAGATCATCAGCATCATGCATTGGGCAAAGTGGGGGAAGAAATCTCCTCTAGATTTCTAATGAAACCTAGTGAAGATTTCAGGATGCTGACAATTTGCTATAACCCTCTGTCCCATTATTTGCTTAAGGGATCCTTCTCTGTGCCAGTTCAGGGGCAACACAGCTTCTGTTCCTGTAGATAGGAAAACTCAGCTGCATGCTATGCTCTAGACAGTGCTCAAGGGAGCAATTGCCTGCATATGGGGAGGCCTCAGTACTCAATGCACCTCCAATGATCAATCCCATTGATGTGCGTCAGTGGTTTTGTTGTGCAAGCCACATTGTACAGGGAAAATGCCTAACACTACTGGCCACAAATGTGTATTTAATTTGCATATTGCCTAAACTCAAACTGAATTCAAGCAGCCTACAAGATAAAAGAGATGTCAGATTGTTGTCCTTTTGAGCATGCCAAGTGTCCATGCTCTCTGAGAACCAGCAGCTCAGCTTAGTTAACAGGGGTCCTTACAGAGGTGTGAAGGTAGAGTTCAAGAAAATCTGTCTGATTTGTACACAATTCTATTCAGCTAAGGGCTTTATGTTTGTAAATACATTAACAGTGCTTCATCTGTGCTTTGTTCTGACACCAGTCCAGCAGGTTGCTCTGAAAATGTTTCTCTCATTGACTTCTCCTTTCAAGACAGACACAAATGTCCACAGGGTCGAGGTGCAAGTGAGATTTTGAGTTTCTCTTTTCTCCTAGCATCCCCATGATTTGAACATGTGCAGAAATGTGTCTCTGGGCACTTAGGCAAGAGCAGAACTATTGACCTTTTGTAGCTCAAAGGTTAAAGGTTGTAGCATCAGGTTAAAGGGTTGTTTTGGGGTGTTGTAATCCTTTTTGAGAATTTAACATGATATGGCCTGAGACAGTTGCATTTGATTTGCATTTAGTCTTCCAATCACAGCAGACCAATCAAAGTTACTGTTTTTGGTTAAGCTTATCCCAGAATCTCCCAGCTCTTTCTTCCTTATTATGTAACATAGATTTCGAGGTTTTTACTTTTGTCATGTGTTGCATTTGTCATATGATATCAGCACATGACAGAGTGACACAAATATTTCAGTGTTAGAACCTTAAACAGTTATTTGTACCTCAGCGTCTTCTGTCTAAAGACATTCTTTGATTTAGCCCTAGTGTTCAATCAATCAGACTTGTTGTCCTGATTCTCAGCGATGTTTCGTTTCCTTCTCTGGTCACCAGTCAATTTCAACGTTGTGACAATATCTACAAGGCCTCCAGTTACGAAGACTGGGATTTAATTACACTGCATAATCTTAGTTCTGCGATGTGGGCAAGACTTAATTTAACTGTGTACCCTAGCTATAATAAGAATAGAGATAACAGTACATTTTATAATGTACCTGCCATTCATAGGAAGTGTGGCCTTTGCTGATGCATTGCAAAAGAGTTATAGTCCTATACTTAATAGGTCAACAGAATAGTCATGGCATTACATTAGTGTTCAATACTGGGTTAGAGTATATATGTTCTAGCTAATGAATGAATATATATGGAGTAGATCTATTAGGGCCCAGTCTGTGCTCCAATACCAAGATAAAACCAGATGACACAAAATAGTCATGGAAGCTCAATTCTCGGAAGGATAAGTCATATTAATTTGACAGATTTCTTGTATCCTTCAGGTTCTTCGTCTATTTTTTTTTCATTCTTTATTTTATTTTTACCTAATGTTCATGAAAATAGGACCTGTTTATCACAGTCAAGGAAATAATTCATGGATAATGTTAAATTTTAGAAAGAGAGTCTCAGGCCATCAAGAATTCTGAGCATCTTCATTCTAATATTTTTTGTAAGAAATGAAGTCATCTGAAAGAGAGAAGTTCAAAATAATTTTTGAACTAGTTATGGAAGGGTAGAGGAGACTAATCCCTTTCTTCAAGTCATGCATACACATGCTCTCACACTGAGGCTTTTTATTTATACCTCCTAGAAAACAGTATACCATCTGCACAAAACATCTGGACAGAGGTGCAATTGGTGCATTGCTTTCTACAAAACTAGTTCTTTAAAAACTGGACAACTCACTAATCATCATCTAATTGTAGAGCTGCTACTGTAAAATGCCCATGAATGCAAAATAATATGAACAACTGCATGCAGGAGGCAGATGGTACCACCCAGTCCCACAACATAAAAGCAGCTTATAATCTTTTGAAAAAAGAAAACATTTATAATTCTAAGGAAAACTATAAAACAGTCGTACTGAATATTTTCTGTCTTTCTTAGGTACTAGTTTCTATTTATGCATTTAGGAATATGATTGACACTTGTAATTCTTTCATCAAAAGAAGAAACACATGCAAAAAAGTGTATTATTTTAACATTTGAAGTAATAAAACTCACACATTTTAATACAAATATGATTTCTGCTGTCATATGTCATATTTTAGATATTAATTTCACATTTGAGGAGGTGAGGTGGGAGGAGTATGCCTTCTATATTTTGCAGTTTGAGATGAGCATCACACACTTTGAAACTCTCAGATCAGCCATAAGATAACGTATTCCTTGTAGACAAATAAGCAGAAAATGCCGAGGTGCCAGTACAGCTTATTCCAAAGGCGCAAATATTTTTAAAAATAACTTTCACCCAAGAAAGCAAAATGTTTTGAGGCTATAAACTGGGAGCTTTACCATGACTCAGAGAAGGCTTGTGTTAGTTTGCAATTTAACTAACACCTGTTTAATAATTTCATGTCTAACTAGTGACCAGAATGGGTAAACGAGGATTTGGCAGTTGATGTGGAAGGGAGCACCCAGAAGGCCTTGAGCTGCTGCTCAGGGCTTTGTGGGACTGCAGGACACAGCATGGTGACAGTGGCAACATTGCAGGGTGATCCCCAGTGCCAGCAGGATTGACTGTCCTGGTCAGTCAGAGACCTTGGCCTTGGCAGAGTTCCTGAGGATGGAGGTTGCTGTGTTGGTGGCGTTTTCTGTGGAACATGCACACAAACTGTGGAGCTGCTAGGCCGATAGAAGGATGAGCAGATGGTATAACATCAAGGAGGATGACTGAGTGATCTGCAGCTTATTTGCAGAGGCTCTTGGGGCGGTGGAGAGCTGTGCAAGCTCATGTTGCATAGAACAAGGGACAGCCAGAGGATATGCTTGAGTGGGTGGAGGGTGTTATGGAGACTCCCATGACAGTGGAAGCTGGAAGCTTGTGACTTCCAGCAGCAGGAAGGTTATTTCTCCACTTGCAGATGTCACTGACAAGCTATAGGACCATGGTAACTAGAAAAGAACAAACTCTGCTCAAGAGGCATCTAAGTCAGCTGGGCTTGATTTGCAGGCTGGAAACAGTGTCACCAGGAGAAGGTAATAGGTGGCTGTGATCCGAGCCTCCCTTCTTCAGCCAGCTGAGGTACTCACCTGCAAAGCTGACTTGCCAACTTTACCCACCAGAGGCCAAGATCAGCTATGTTTTGGAGCGACTGCCAAGAGTCATCCAGGCCACCAACTATTACCCTTTGCTGCTCATCCATACAGACTCCAACAATACTGTCCAGAGAGACCTTGAGTGTGCTAGGAGTGACCACAGGGTTCCAGGGGCTAAGATGAAGAGCATGGAAGCCCAACTTCTGGCCTGCTGGTGAAATGGAAAGGTTGAATAGGAGCAGATGCACCTTGTAGGTTATCATGATGTGTGGCTGATGTTGCAGGCAGGGTATGGACTTTTATGACCACAGAGACCTATTTGAGAAACAAGGATTGCTGAGGACGGACAGGATCCATTTGACAAAAATGGTGTAGCAGCATCTTCACCCAGAGATTTACCAATCTAGTGAGGATGACTTTAACTTAAGAGTATTGAGGCATAGAGTTCAAAGTCCAAAGTGTAGAACAGAGGCAAGGAGGACAGTGGAATACAGTGTGATGGAGTATTTTCCCACACTTCCCCTGAGAAAGCAGCATGACTGGAGGCCTGTCAAGTGCCTGAACATGAAAGACAGCAGAATGGGAGACAAACAGGAAGAATCAGAAACCCGTATGAAACTGCAGAGTCATAGCCTCACTAGGGTCATGGAAAAGTGGTGGGGTATCTTGTACAACTGGAGTGGAGCAATGGAAGGGCACAGGCTCTTCAGGAGTAAACCATTCACTGTGGAAGGAGCTTAGATCTCTGGTGTAGGTTAGACACCTCACCTGAAGTGACTAAGCTATGGAGAGATAAATCCTAAACAAGTAGTTAAACTTGAAACAAAGCTTTATCATTAATCCATGAAGTTTGATCTCCTTTGAGTGGCATTTGATAAACAAACTTCTGCAAAATTGTTACATACCTTGCAGTTTCATCATCACTTTCATATTCCAAGCTCTGGTTATGGTTTCAAGCATTGAAAAAGCAGGCCAAGCAAGTTAGTGCCCTAGATTTCATTTGTAATATTTCTAGACTAGGTATTTCACCTTTATTGTACCCTTTTCTACTGAGCACATATAATCTGATGACTGATTCTTTTACAGTTACTCCAAAGAAACAATAAACACTCCTCTGACTAACCAGGGCATCTAATCATCCCTGGCAATCAAAGGATTTGTAAATGTCACTGCACTTTGTCACATCCTTCCAGCTGCCAGTGCAGCAGTGATGATTTCACTTGAGTGCTAAATTCTCTTGTCTGACCTCCAAACACGGCACACATGAAGAATAAAGGAAACTGAAAGCTGGCATTTTCACACAGAAAATCCTTAATCAAAGTTGTTGAATGTGTTTATGTTCAAGATAGATAGGGTCCCAAATACATTTTAATTAAAATATTTGACATAGCCCATTTTCTCTACGTCTGTTTCATATGATTCTACCTGAATAGCATTTTAGGTCCAAGGTTAACACTTTCCTGTGTCCTGTGTATTATTAATAAGCTTTGTAAACTGCAAGCTGTATCATATTTAGGGACAGACAGAATTGATTTCCATCAAGAATGTTTACAGGATATAACCCTTATAATGGGAAGAAAGTGAGCTATGTCATTTGAAAAGACTGCTTAATATTTAAATTTTTTTTTAGGCTTTGAGTCTTGTTCTTTAAATGCTTCTTCTATTTTATGTGACTGTAACGTGTTATAAATGACATAGGAAATTTTAAATATTTTTTCTTGTTGCTGCCAGTATTATATCCCTTTTCTGCTTTTTCTCAGAAATTATGGATAAACAAGCAAACAAACATATAATACCATGCTACTTTCCCAACAATAAATAATATGAAATTTTGCTGGATTGTTAATTACAGAAATCAATAATTTAGTCTAGCTTTGCAGAAATTCAGTAAAGTGAGAGTTTGAGACCCAAAAGAAAGAAACCAGAAACTTCAGGGGAAAAAAAAGACACTAAAACAAAAATCAAAAGTACATTTCTGATGTTGAACTTCGCAGTGAGACTTGTCATCAGATGTGTCTAACTACAGCATATGTCTACTTCAGAGCTGACTGTCCAGACTCACTGTGCTACCTATACAGGGAGAAATGGATATAACCCGGGCAGGATTTTTGTTATCATAAAGTCTATGTCTAAGTAGGTGAGATCAATCATGCTCTAGCAAAGTCTACTTTTTTAACTAGCTATAAAAGTAATCTGGGGCAATGAAATCAAATGTATATATGTACATTATGGTCCACTTTAATCACTTCCACACAGTTGGCAGTCCCTAATTTATAGAAAACATTATAGTGTTTTTTGTTTGATTTATGGGCTTAAAATGTATCAAAACATTGCATTAGTATTCCATAGTGGTCAAAAAGAAAACTAAATGTCATTATTGATTAGGAAGGAAAAAGAAACAATATATTTTTAGATGAATCTATAGTCTGCCTGTCGCTTACATATTTGTAGAATCTATCCAGACCTTCAACCTAAAAAGTACAGTAGAATCAGAAAGACAGAAAAGGGCAACAAGACTGATCAAAGTAATGGACTAGCTTCGGTATGATGAATGAGTAAATAGACTGGGACTCTATAACCTTGAAAACACACAAGCGAGATCCTATAAAAGACTTTAAAATTATGAATGGCACAGAGAAGGTGAATAGATATGATTATTCACTTCTCATGATATAAAACCTAGGCGGTTTCACATGAAAAAAAGAGGTTAGATGAGAGACATACTAGATACTAGACAAAAAGAGATTAGAAAAATTCACAGAAGAAAAAAGAAGTGATGTATAGTATAAATAGAAAAATTACTGTTGTCTGTTCAAAGAGCTCATTTACAAATAGAAAGTAAAAAGTATTTGACAGGAGAAATGCAGGAAACAAATTCAGCAATTGGTTCAAATCTGTCCTGTAGGGTCCCTGAATACATGTCTTTTAATTGGAGCCTTTGAAAAGATCTGAAGAGGAAAAAGATGTTGTACTGAAAGTCTAGTTATGTCTATTCTTAAGGCTTGTACATGTTTTGGTGCAAAGGTGGATTCCAGCACAGCCACATCCTCAAGAGTCACATGTAAAACTCTAAATTCTGCCATCTCAGGAGAGATATTACTCCTTAGAGGCACTGTTCTAAAAGCCAAATGAGATGCACATGCTCAGTGTTTTTAACCTGCAAATAAGGAAAAACATTTCCATTTTCAAGGCTGAAAAAATGATCTAATACACTAAATCACACTGACTATTGCACTGTGTTCCTGAAGCAACCGGTAACTTTTTTAGTTTTCACTGCAGAGGTGATACATTATTTATGAGCAAGCCAAGTAGCTTTATCTTCAAAGAAAGACCAGAGACTCACACTGACACCCCTGAGAGATGGCTTCTTTTTTTCTTTTCTATTTTTAATTGAACTATTTATTTAAAGACTTCATTATGAACTTAAGAGTCTCATTTCAAGTACATTGGTTCGAAAATCCTGCAGTCTTTCAGTGAGAAGTAGAGTGGAACCTTGTCAGGTAGAAAGGGTGAAGCCCATGTGATATTTTCTCCTTTATTAGTAGTAGGAAAGAATTTTAAAGGAACACATCTTACTATAGAGCTTTTGACAGTGCAGAAGTGTGAGGTCTGCTGTTTCCATATCAGTATAACTAAGCCGCAACCCTGCAAACAATTTATAGGTAAGTAGCTTTAGACAGAATTAATATACCCTAATTTTAGCAGTTAAAAAATTAGCATTTAGCTTAAGCTAATTATCCAGACTCACCATGTAGAGACCAAAGAGCAACAGAGGCTCCTCCTAAAACAGTTATCTAGGATGAATTGTCACCTGTAGAATTTTGTCTCTCTCATTGACTGAAAAGGGAGAGAAATTATTATTTAGAAGAACATCCAGACCAATACTTAGGGGTCCACCATCTCTAAATCTGATCTAGTCGTGTGGGCTACTTTCATTATTAATGAAGAAGAATAAATATCACCAAATGACAATGTCTCAAAAATGCAAATTGAAGATAGCTCAAATGAATCTGCAGATGTCTATTTTTCTGTTTCAATTGTATAAGAAGTTACTAGTTCAGAATTACATATCTACATTTTACTGTTAAAATTTGTCAGGTGAATGCCTCTCACACCTTTTTATTGCTAAGGTTAAACATATTGAATTAAAGCACTTCTGAAAAATCTCAGTGTGCCTTTCTTTGCATCTGCAGCTGTCTAAATACATTTAAATACTTCCTAAAACTTAGCTTCTCATGTAAAATAAAGACATTAGTAATTTTCTACCTCACAAGGACAGTGAAATTTAAGATGTGCTAAAGATTGTGAGATGATCATTTCTACAAAAAAAGGACAAGAGGCAACATGATAAATCTACAGAATTTAAGTTTTATCATTATATTCAATATAACATTGGTAGACAGAGTTGCTTGTTATAGATATAGTATATAGAAGTCAGTGTAATGCCTTAGTTTTTTTGTCTCTCTCTCTAAAATTCAGGCAACGCCTTCCAGAAAACAAATGAGGTCTGGCTGTACTTTTAGACATATACTGAAACTGTATTAATCTCTCTTCCACATATGAAAAATCATTCCATTGATACAGAGTGACAGTGACATTACACTCTAATAGACATAATAAAAATAATGCTCAGTCCCACTTTGATAAATGTTCCACCTTTCAAAATTACACAGTTCTACAGATCTGTCATTGCAGGCGAAAAAAATCTTTTAAAAAGAAAAAAACAAATGCCCCCCCCCCCACAACAAACAGAGAAGCTGTTTTATTTGATAGCAAACAAGAATATAGGCCTTCATTGTTTTGTACTAATGTCACATTTGTACATACACTGCAATAAGAACTAGACATTTGGAAGTAGGGAATCATAGGACATAAACTAAGGGGATTCCTCAGAAGGCTATGTTCTGCAATGGTATCTGTAAAAGCATTAAAAATGGGAGTACAAAGCAAATAAAAACACAATAGTACCTGACCAGCTTCAAATATGTTAGACAAACAAACATAATTTAATGCAGAATATAAATACAACCTTCCTAAACTAATGTTTTTTAAACTTATTTACCTATTTCAAAGGGTTTCCAGTGAAATCTCACTGTGCACAGACCCTTCTGTTGATTGTATTCTGTTCCCTGCTGCTTCTTCATACTTCCTTCTTTTAAGCAGAACACTATGCCTAGCAAGTCATGAGAAGTAGAGAAGTTTATAATAATGATGGGTTCGATACCTATTTAAGTGGCAGGGATTTATCTTTTACATACTGTTGCCACCAAACTACATTTTGTTTTTTTTGTAATCAGTCCAGGTTTTTTTGAGGGGGAGAGAGTTTGTATCTGTATTTCAGGCTATTGGCCTGACTTGACAGTAAAATATACATAATATACATATCAACCATATCTTTGTTGAAAGACAAAATTTTGAATGGTTATCCCCTTTTTTATTCTCAGAACTTATTAAAATTCTTCACCATTCCTTGTAATGCTCTGAATCCAATTAAAAGACTCTTAGCTATCCAAAGTAGAAATTGTTAAAAAAATTCAGTAAACATATTCTTCTGACTGGGGAAAAAAAGGTACTTTAAACACTATTACTGCCACCTGTCTGATTGCAGATGTCTTTACTTTCTGTCACGTTACATAGTGTACTGCTTTTGGCTGGGAGAGAGTTAATTTTTTTCATAGTAGCTCATAGGGTGCTGTGTTTTGGATCTGTGATGAAAACAGTGTTGACAACACACTCGTTTTAGTTATTGCTGAGCAGTGCTTACACAGTGCCAAGGCCTTCTCTCTTTCTTACACCGCCCCACCAGCAAGCTGGGGGTGCACAAGAAGCTGGGAGGGGACACAGCTGAGACAGCTGACCCCAACTGACCAAAGGGATATCCCATACCATACAATGTCATGCTCAGCAGTAAAAGCTGGGGGAAAGACAGAGGAAAAGGAGTGACAATGTTTGGAGTGACAGTGTTTGTCTTCCCAAGTAACCGTTATGTGTGATGGAGCCCTGCTTTCCTGGAGATGGCTGAACACCTGCCTGCCAACAGGAAGTAGTGAATGAATTCTTTATCTTGCTTTGCTTGCATGAACGAGTTTTATTTTACCTACTAAACCGTCTTTATCTCAGCCCATAAATTTTCACAGTTTTGCCCTTCTGATTCTCTTCCCCATCCTGCTGGGGGGGACTGAGTGAGAGGTTGTGTGAGGCTGAGCTGCCTACTGGGGTTAAACCACCACACATGGATTCCTAACCTTTACTTTGGAGAGTAAGCTTTCATTCACGGGACTGGTTAATCTCCATGGTTAATCACTATGTAAGCGGAATGTGTGGGAACCATCTGACATCTTTCAGGCTGAAAAAGCAGGTGTGATGGATCTCTAGGAATATTACTTCAAAGGTCCGCCAGGTAGTGTGATCAGACAGGACAGGCTATTGAACTGGAACTCCATACACAGACTGTATTCAATCACTTTCCCATTTTTCTGTAGGTAGCTGTTAACAACCGTTTTGAACTTATAATGCCTCAGTTCCCATGTAAGAATGGACATAATGATAATTGCTGATAATGCAAACTCTTACAATTCACTGATATAAAGAATGGAAAGCATAACCGTACTCACTACTAATAATAATCAGTACTAATAACTAAAAGTTTTTAGAAGGTAGATGTATCTTAAGTGAAATAATTTAGATGATTTTGAAAGATAAGGAACAAAAACAACCACATCTTTACAACTGACACTGCATTAACATTTTCCAGGAGTCTTTCCAGGGAGGTTGAAATTAATAGGATAAGTCCTGTGTTGAAAGTAAGGCATATGCTTAAATTCTCGCCTATCTGGAATGTCATTATGCATTCTTTCACATCTAAAGGTATGTATTTTTTGTCACAAAAAGCAAATGTAAAGAAGATTTAATGCACTGTGAGGATGTGAATAGTCACATGAAACTAGGTTTGGTTATTTTTCGAGGGAAAACAAAAACCAAAAAAACTATTCAAGATGGTTAAACTACTTGCTTTCAAACAGAATTTGCATAGGATCTTTGACAAATTTGATGTTCTTATTTTGCATTCTGTGAAAATATGGCATGATAGGTCTTTCATAACTAACAAGTTATGAGGAACAGTATATTTAGCAGGAGTTGCAAATAACTTTAGATAAATTGCTTTGCTTATAGTGACTTGACAAATTTGGATCTTGACATCAAAAAAAGAAATAAACCAGATAAGCTTTGATGAGAAGGGAGGCTTTTGGTGACAGCAGAGGCATTTGATATGAATGTCAGCAAATGATAACACTCCATTAAGTTCCAGTGAAATTCCATTAAGTTCAACAGCACTGGCTTAAGTATTGAGCAATTAGTCATTGCAAGTGAATACCAGGATTTGCTTTTCTGATAATAAACAGCCATTATGCACATTTAATGTTCATTAATTTACCTTTTTACTTTTTAAATTGACAACCAAAACCAAACCTGACCTTTTGTGTATGGAGTGCTATTGTCAGCTAACATGGAGCTGGCCAATTCTTGCCTCTGCTTTATGGTATGCCAGTTCACTGTTTATCGTAGGTATTTTTTTGGCCTGTAGAAACATGTGCATGTTAAATCTGCAAAAAGATGTGGCAATAGCTGAAACAATTTTAACTCTGTAACTTTTTAGCTGCTAAAAAGCCAGGAGGCCTTGACTGCTTTTTTTCAGTATGGAACTTGCTTACTCACTCTCAACAGAAATTCTGGTTTATGGGTCAATAATGTATTTCACTCCCTACAGAGCTTAATCAATTGCCATAGAATCTCCAGGCAGGTTATGCTTTTCTGAATTTGTTCCCTATCAGCTCTTTCCTTTTAATTCAAACTGAAGAATGTAATATGTCCTTTTCTCAACTGATGTTGTGTTTTGGGTTTTTTTTGTTGTTATTGTTTCCTTATTTTTCTATGAATGACAACCTTGGTTACAATCCTGAAATATTCTCATATAGACACTCTCAGCAACTAGGCATGCCACATATGTACCTAAATAGCAATCATAATCAGCCTTCATTGGTAGAGGCTAACTGGATAACGCCAAATAATTCTAAACTTTTCCACACTTCCAAATGAAATCTTGTGTTAATCTAACCACATTGTACTTCTCAGGACTCAGTCACTTATCTAAGAAAACATTGTATAACAGGAAAATATAATCAGACATATTAATCTTTTCATTAGGTTCTGAACTAGTTACTGTCAGGAGGAGAAATATTTCTCTTTGATTAAGTAAGCAGCAGCAGGATAATGTCCTCTAGTCATAGACGATGACACAGGATAAATCTTTTGACAATTTGTGGGAAAATCATCATATTGTGAATGGAAAGAATGAAAGAATTTGTGTTCTTCTATGCTCTAACACACTGTACAGGAAAAGAAGGAGTTAAAGAACTATTATTTTCTTCATGTAATATAGCTGTATTCGTATTAGGAGATTGCAGGTTTTGTACCCCCGGGACTAGAGTGTGAATTCTATCTTTGAGCCTTGGTTGAATCAATATGAGGATGGGTTTACTCATTGCAACTGTCCCCAAAATATTGTTTCTGGCAATTGCAAAGGTCAATAGACTTTCAACACTTTCCTTTATCCTGCACTCATTCCTGTATCTGCAGCATGATTCCTTACTTCACAGTTCTTTAAAGTTAACAAAACTGTCTCAGTTCACTTAGCATCTTCCTGACAATAACACAGCAGGAGAAGAGAAAATTTTCTTCATGACTTTTTCATGCACTCACTGCAATGGAAACAAAGAGGAAGGGACCCTTTGGAAACTCTAATCAATCCTACCAGCAAAACCAGCACCTATTTCTAGCTTCAGCACTGTATATACCTATAGATTATTCATACAATCTTCTTGCAACAGTCTTTATTCCCATCTATGTCAAACATTACTCCTTAATATTTCCTCAGTCAATCCTACAACTCATTTTAAATAAAATTTAACCATCCCTCTATGCATTACTCTTAAATTCTGTCGGCACTCTATCAAGGGAGCCAAATTACAGTAAGTTAACACGAACATTGTTGCTGGCCATGACTAATGACTGACAAAAACTACACAGCCCACTTCCTACTACTGAGAGGCAGTGGGAGGAAATCTTCTGTCATCTCATGCAAAACTAGAACACAACAAAAGACTTACCTGTCTTTTTGTAGAGTAAAGCCTATTGTATAGCACAGTATTTCTGTTTGAGCTGTGACAGTATGTGGACTGGAAAAAGGAACATGTCTGATTCCTGGTTGTTCTATTTTCCATAGTTTCCAAAACATTTTCCCCCAAAGTCTGGTGTCTATGTTTGGCTTTTATTCTCTTCTCTTGTCTTCTCAGGTTCTGTTTTGAAGCAAGACTTCAACACCACCATACAGACTGATATCGCTCATATTGTTTAACTATACTAGTTTGGGAGTATATAAAAGTTTGCAAGCCTACTACAACCAGCATACATTTTGGGAATTAGCATGTACTATCGCCAAACCATTCTCTTCACTAGTTTAGATGAAACTGGTTTTTTTGTGAGATAGAAGACCTTAGTTGTATGAATGCATACTATATTGTACTACCTGTATGAATGCATACTATATTGTACTACCTGGCTTGAGGTCTTGACTAGGATAGAGGCACCCTCATTGTTTCCTTCATTCTACTCCAGTTCCTGGCATTCCAGTGTTGAATTTCCTGTCACAGCTATCCAAGAAGACTGGAACAGGACTTCCCAGTTGCTTAAGCGCAGCTAAATTTTTGTGCCCTGGGAATGAAGGAAAAAAAATCCTTCTGATGGCATTATTCAGAATTTCCAGCAGTAGCATAATAATTCTTCATTCTCCATTTCTGTAAGATAAGCAAAGTGCCCAAACAAATCAAGCTAAAGGGACTACATGCATTAACTATTTTGCCCCAGTTTTACCCTCCTTCTCAAACACTTCTGGTCTGATGTGTCAGGCTATGCTGAAACAAAATGACCAGATTGATGAGGTAAAGGAGAAATCAACAGGAGTAATGCTAGTCCTTCCTCCAATCCCCAGTCCTGTTTTCAGGGTTGTCTGAACAACTGTCTTCATTACTAGTTGGGGAGGGGGGGAGGGCGTTTCCCTTTGTACCAAAGCAGGGACTTCTTTATTTCATAAAGGTATCAAGGTCATAGCCACTCTCTACTAAGGCTGATGGATCTACTTCGGTCTCAAGACTATGAAGAGTTTGCTACTGGCAACTAGTGTTGCCAGCAAGTCGAGGGAGGTGATCCTTCCCCTTTATTCAGCACTAGTGAGGCCACACCTGGCATACTGTGTCGAGTTCTGGGCTTCTCAGTACAGGAGACATATGGACATACTGGACAGAGTCCAACAAAGGCCACAAGGATGACTGAGGGACTGAAGCACCTCACATATAAGGAAAAGTGGAGAGAACTGGGACTGTTTAGCCTGGAGAAGAGAAAGCTTGAGAGGAATCTTATTAATGTATATAAATACTTGAAGGACAGGTGCAAAGAACAGAGAGACGGGGTCTTTTCAGTGGTGCCCAGTGGCAGGACCAGAGGCAATGGGCACAAACTGAAATGCAGGAGGTTCCCTCTGAACATCAGGAAATGTTTTTTTATTGTGATGGTGGTCGAGCACTGGAATAAGTTGCTCAGGGAGGTTGTGGAGTCTTATCAATGTATCTTGTTGCAGTAACAAATTAAGCATAACTATATTGATATAAAACACCTTTAAGTCAAA
Source organism: Theristicus caerulescens (assembly GCA_020745775.1). Taxonomy (NCBI): domain Eukaryota; kingdom Metazoa; phylum Chordata; class Aves; order Pelecaniformes; family Threskiornithidae; genus Theristicus; species Theristicus caerulescens. The sequence continues at coordinate 15,167,538 of CM036561.1, forward strand.
ATCAAAGAGAGGGTTCAGCTAACCAAGTGCAGTAGAGATTCCAATGTATTCACCCCTGGTCCTTTTATACTCAGTACACAAAGACACTCTGAATGTGCAGATCATTTCATCCCAATATAGATGTCTGGATAGGTCAGATAAATCCTTCTCTTTAAATGTCTATTTCTCTACAGTGTCTCTGAAACAAATTTGAGGTGAGCAACTCAGTGGAAACACCTGCATTGCAGATTTCTAAAGGCAGGTGTGATGTCTCCCACTCAGAATTTCTATTCACATTTTGTATTGGTTTCTCACAATTACTGTATAAAAATTATCTGTGATAATCAAAAGCCCAAATAGGTAAAGTTTGAAAAATCCATATATGATTTCCAATAGTATGATATAGAGCCATTTCAAGGCTCTTCAGTGTAAAAAAAGATGACCTATAGTATCTCAAGGGTGAGATGAGTGTTTAGAGAAAAGGGCATTGTTTTGCTGTTTGATGCTACAGATAGAAGTGACTGACACTGCTGCCAGTGGGAGAATACTTCCCATAAAATTAGTTACCATCTTGCCCACCCTAAACCTTAGAGGCATCAGTAGAAAGGGCAACTAAGCTCTTTATATTCAATTACTCAACAGAAAGTGGAGACCAACTGCATGGATGTTCCTTATCTGGGACATTCTCTCTATTTCTGGCAGTCTGCTCTTCTGGGCAACAATCAAGTTTGTCTTCTTCAAGATGGAACTCTATGATGATCTACAAGCATGTTGAATTAGCAAGACCAGTGAGTGAGTGCTTGCAACCTCAGAAATCAAGACTGTGCTTGAACCAGTAACCTTTAACATACATACCTATGAAGCAGTTGGTTACCTGCCCTGGGACTCTTTGCACTTACTATGTTATGAGAATGATCCTGAAGTAAAAGAAGGTAATTTCATACTGCCTGGAACATTACTACGCTTTATACACATACTACATACTTTTAATCATCCAAATCTATATATTCATATTGTATGTATTATATAGATGAAGTTATTTATGTCTTATGCATATATATTATACATATAGTTATTTATGTATTGTGTATATATATGCATCATATATATTGTGTATATATAGATAGATAAACTTTTAAAATTGACTTATTTATTTTCTGGACTTTTATTTTTGCATTTTTGTCCTTGTGCTTAGCAGCTGTATTTAATAATGATAGAACAGTACAAATTGAGGTTTTTTGTATCATGCATTCATGTTTTCCAGCATTTGCATTATCATGTCTTTATTTAATTTGAATTTCAATAGAAGATTATTGCAGAAGAAAAGATTTCCACATAAGTTTTAAAATACCTGATATTTTTCTGTCTTCCTCTTCTCAAGTTTTATTTGCTTGATTTTATAGTTAAGCCTCAATAGCTAAAAAAAGACAGCAATAGGAGAAAAAAAACAAACCTCAATGACTTTGATAATAACCCCTTTTAGAAAAAAAAGGTGATCTGTTTGGAACCATAAATTGTGTAAATTGGTAGTAATGTCTCTACATGACACTACCTAAGAAGCAAAAACTGCTGGACGATACAGGTCTATTAAACAGCATGCAACATACAAACAAAACAAAGCCTACCGTGTCATGTCTCATAGGTTAACAAAAGTTGAAGACAGAAAAAAACCCGTATTATTTCTTCCTTCCTGCCTAAGTGAGATTGTTCCCCACAGTATAATTTTCTAGTGGTTTGCCTAGTCTCATTTTAAATTATTCTAACAATGGGGCTTCCACTACTTCCCTTAGGAAGTGTAACCATAGATGACAATTTGACATTCACATTACACTCTAGTCCCTAGGTGACACAGTTCAGTGTAATGTGACATAAGATTTATTGTGATGGACTCCAACATTTGACAGGCTCCAGTACAATATAATGTGCCGTGAATGGGTGATTTAAACAATGTTTAACAAACCTGCTATAGCTATAAAGTAAAGGTGGTTGAAAACCTTTGGAAAATAAAATAAAATAAAATAAAATAAAATAAAATAAAATAAAATAAAATAAAATAAAATAAAATAATAACTCTCTGAGCATTAATTTTATAAACAGTACATGGATGGGTATTGGCAAACACTGCTGTTACCATGTAAATTTTGTCTGCTAGGCTCTAGACAGAATGAACAGAAGAGGCAAAAGTTAAAGCTTAAACTTTGAATGTTAAGAGTCTAAGGACTGGATTGTGAAATATGGTTGATCTCAGAGAGATTAAAATAAGAATCTAACAGCATTTTCAAAAGAAGCCTACATGTCTAACTGCATATTCATAGGATCATAGAATCATAGAATCACAGAATCATAGAATCATGGAATGGTTTGGGTTGGAAGGGAACTTGAAGATCATCTAGTTCCAACTCCCCTGCCATGGGCAGAGACACCTTCCACTAGACCAGGTTGCTCAAAGCCCCATCCAACCTGGCCTTGAATGTTTTCAGGGATGGGGCATCCACAGCTCCTCTGGGCAACATGTTCCAGTGCCTCACCACCCTCACAGTAAAGAACTTCTTCCTTATATCTAATCTAAATCTACCCTCTTTCAGTTTGTAGTCATTACCTCTTGTCCTATCACTATGCGCCCTTGTAAAAAGTCCCTCTTCAGCTTTCTTGTAGGCCCCCTTCAGGTACTGGAAGGCTGCTATAAGGTCTCCCCAGAACCTTCTCTTCTCCCCCTCTCTCTCAGCCTGTCTTCATAGGAGAGGTGCTCCAGCCCACTAAACATCTTCATGGCCCTCCTCTGGACTCGGTCCAACAGGCCCATGTCCTTCTTATGTTGGGGGCCCCAGAGCTGAACGCAGAACTCCAGGTGGGGCCTCATGAGAACAGAGTAGAGGGGGAGAATCACCTCCCTCAACCTGCTGGCCATGCTTCTTTTGATGCAGGCCCAGCTTTCTGGGATGCAAGCGTACATTGCTGGGTCATGTTGAGCTTCTCATCAACACCCCCAAGTCCTTCTCCTCAGGGCTGCTCTCAATCCATTCTCCGCCCAGCCTGTATTTGTGCTTGGGATTGCCCCAACCCATTTACAGGACCTTGCACTTGGCCTTGTTAAACTTCAAGAGGTTCACACGGGCCCACCTCTCCAGCCTGTCAAGGTCCCTCCGGATGGCATCCCTACCTTCCAGTGTGTCGACTGCACCACACAGCTTAGTGTCTTGGGCAAACGTGCTCAGGGTGCACTCAATCCCACTGTCTATGTCACCGACAAAGATGTTAGTGCCAGTCTCAATACCGACCCCTGAGCCATGCCACTTGTCACTGTTCTCCACTTGGACATTGAGCCATTGATGGCAACTCTTTGAGTGCAACCATTCAGCCAATTCCTTATCCACCGAGCGACCCATCCGTCGGATCCATGTGTCTCTAATTTAGAGACAAGGATGTCGTGCGGGACAGTGTCAAATGCACAAGTCCAGGTAGATGACATCTATTGCTCTTCCCTTATCCACCAACACTGTAACCCCATCATAGAAGGCCACCAAATTTGTCAGACACAATTTGCCCTTAGTGAAGCCCTGTTGGCTGTCACCAATCACATCCTTATTTTCCATGTGTCTTAGCATAGTTTCCAGGAGGATCTGCTCCATGATCTTGCTGGGCACAGAGGTGAGGCTGACTGGCCTGTAGTTCCCCGGGTCTTCCTTTTTTCCCTTTTTAAACATGTGGGTTATGTTTCCCCTTTTCCAGTCAGTGGGAATTTCACCGGACTGCCACAACTTCTCAAATATGATGGATAGTGTCTTAGCAACTTCATCTGCCAGTTCGCTCAGGACCAGTGGATGCATCTCATCAGGTCCCATGGATTTGTGCACCTTCAGGTTCCTTAGATGGTTTCGAAACTGATCTTGTCCTACAGTCGGCAGTTCTTCATTCTCCCAGTTCCTGCTTTTGCCTTCTGCAACTTGGGTGGTGTGGCTAGAAAACTTGCTGGTGAAGACTGAGGCAAAAAAGTCATTGAGTACCTCAGCCTTCTCCATATCCCAGGTAACCAGGTCTCCTGTTTCCTTCCAGAGAGAACCCACATTTTCCCTAGTATTCATTTTATCACTGACATACTTATAGAAGCTTTCCTTGTTGCTTTTGATGTCCCTGGCCAGATTTAATTCTGTCAGGGCTTTAGCTTTCATAACTTGATCCCTGGCTGCTTGGACAATTTCTCTGTATTCCTCCCAGGCTACCTGTCCTCGCTTCCACCCTCTGTAGGCTTTCTTTTTGTGTTTGAGTTTGTCCAGCAGCTCCTTGTTCATCCATGCAGGCCTGACTTCCTCTTTGTTGGGATGCATCACTCCTGAGCTTGGAGGAGGTGATCAGTGAATATTAATCAGCTTTCCTGGGCTCCTCTTCCCTCCAGGTCTTTAACCCATGGTACTCTATCGAGCAGATCCCTGAAGAGGCCAAAGTCTGCTCTTCTGAAGTCCAGGGCAGTGAGCTTGCTGTGCAGTGCTTCAGGTGTTTCAGCTAGCTTCAGGTGCTCACTGACTTTAAAAATCCAGGTCTTAGGTTTTAATGGCAAGCAGTTGTACAGATTTTAGCTGCTGGCTGTACAAATCTTTGTGTCAGTACTAGGAAGAGGATGTAAAGATGGAGGAAGAAAAGTCAGTTACCTTCTGACAGCAGTGTAGGGTATTAGCACTGATTGGTGGTTTTAGACATGATCATATTGTAAACAAACGCTACAAACAAACAATAAATAGGCAAGAAAGAGGAATTGAGCAGTCAGGAAACCAGTGGAGAGAAAACACAGAAATATGGTTGGCACAAGTGTACTAGTGTAACAAGTATACTAGTTAAAATGAACAAGCTTTGCAGGAGCCATCAAGTTTACCTCATATAGGGTCTAATGAAGAAGACACTCAAGCATGGTCAAGCATACAGCTAATGAGCTACAACTTGGAAGCTGTGGATCACAGAATACTGTTTTTGCCACAGGACTGATTTTATAATATATGACAGCTTTTACAGTCATCTAATCTAATCTAGTCTAATCTAATCCCTACAAAAACATGCTTTCCTCTCCAGCTTCCTCTGCAGTTTTGTCTCTTTTGTACCTTGGTAGACAATTCTTTACTGTGTCTGAGGGGTTTGTACTGATTACCCAAGAAGTCTTTGGAGTCTCAGACTATAAATAGGATCTGTCTTGTCTTTATGGTTTGTGAATCACTTCTTCCACTTGAGCAACTCATTCATCTTCACATGGAAGAAATCATTTTGACTTCTTACAGAAAATGAAACATACAACATTCTTTACAGGTCACAGCCACTGTGTGATAAGGCAGAGATACCAGTGGTTCAATCACTTATCAGAATATGTATTCTTACAATGTTACCCTATTGCAACAAGACTCTTCCTCAGTTGCCAGAAGGTGAAAGGCCCTGCTGATCTTATGCTGCCCCTTTAGACTACTACAGTGGGGGAATGTCAGTTCCAACAACCAAAGAAACAGAAGAGAATGAGGCTGCAGAGCATCATGTCCTCCCAGCTTTATCCCCCCAGGCTAGAAGGGGAGGTATCAATTTAAAACAAAGTCGAATTGAAGACTTTTTTGGCACAAGAAAAAAGCACAATCAATATGAATCAATATGCTCGTGAAAAATCTCTGCTCACTCTGTTTCCGCACCTCTTGTTTATTAACTCTAGGTGATACTGGGGATTATTTTTGTTGTGCTTAAACTGATAATATATACTTTCTTTTTTTGAGTTGTAAATACACAAAGTATTCATGCTGAGGAGAGTTCTAAGACCTACCTATTGCTGATTATAAATTGTATACTATTTACAGGGAATCTGAAACTCAGCACATTTTTTCATTTAAATTTTATATCACTACTCTTTACATTTTGTTTTGAAGATGTGCCTAAGTGTTAGTTATTGTAAATTCCACTTTGGATAAAATATTGAACAGGTGATTTTCAAAGCAAGTAGTAAGCCCTATAAATGTCAAACTAAATCTGAAGAGCATTGGCTCAAAAAGGAATACCCAACACATTTTATCAAAACAGAGAATGCTTTACATTTCTATAAAATGTCTTTTGTTAAAGACTGCACTACAGCTCAAGAAACATGTTACAAAATATCTATTTTAGGAAGGATTTGTCTTAAAAACTGTGAAGATGTTCTGCTCAGGAGTAAGAAGGAATCCAGAGACATTTTGTCAGAGTCATAAAAATACACTCTAAAACCAGTTCGCTTTCTCTTACTTCCCTTTGTAAGGAAAAAGAATCCCACTTTTCTAAAGCTTAAAAATGCCTGAAAGGAGGTGTTGGTTTGTTGTTTTTTTCCTTTTTATTGAGAATACCTATCTTTTATAAATGCTCAAAAGTCCTAAAAATTGAAAGTTTAAGAAGCATAATAACGACTAAAAAAGTTTTTGGGAGGATGCTATTTACTTTTGTTCAGTTTCTCTCACTATTTCAAACACCTGCTTAGTTCTCACATAGCCAGATAAGTTATTTTCTGGCAATCATTTCCAAATATTGTTTCAAAATAAGCCTTATATAAATTAATGTAACTGTTATATGCCTTACTTATGACAATGTCAAGATATTTCAATATCAAACCTGAGTACTAATGTAAGAAACAACATGACTAGCAAAATAACACACACTAGAGATTTAGTTCATTTGTATTTCTTAAGGAATTATGTAATCAAATATAGTAAATCAAAACCAGTTTTAGAGATAGACAATAAGAGATTATGTAATGATTTTTTAAATTTTAAAACTCTCCTTAAAAATTATGTTTCAAAATACATTCAATGACTAAAGTAGCCTTTTTAGTAGAAATCAATGGTTTCAGAACCCATTTATAACCAAGTTTTAATGCCTTTTAAGATTGGCTGGAAAAAAGAGAGATCTCAGCAATGCTTTGTATGATAGGGAAAAAAACAAAAAAAGAAAACCCTCTGGTTTTAGGTATCCACTGATAATTTGTGGCCAGTAGAAAACACACAATCAGTTATGTAATGCATATCAATTAATAAATTGCATATTAATAGGTTGAGGTTGTTGTTGTTGTTGTTGTTATTATTATTATTATTATTATTATTATTATTATTATTATAACCAAGGCACTGAACTGACAAAAGAACAGTCTGAATTCAGCCAGTCTTGGGAAGATATGACTTTTTTCCTTAGCAAGAAAATAAGATAGAAATAAAATATAACTAACTTTAACATGAGTGAAACCTTTTCACCATCTGAGGCATTTCACTGCTTTCATTTCAGAAAAAAAAGTAAAATAGAGAGCAAACTGATAAACTGAATGCAATGAAGAAGCAGCTAAGTTTTCCAACTTAGTATTGCTTCTTCATCATGAGTGGAACAGATCTTGCAGCCTGTGTTGCTAGAGGCTGAAATATACATTAGGAGAAAGATCATTTGATACTTCTTCCAAAAGTTGACATACTTGGCCATTGGTCAGACACAGCTCAGTCATTTCAATGTTCCTATATAACATATGGAAATATATTAGTCATACTGTATAATCTTGTACTTCAATATTAAAAGACACTGTAGCTTGAAAAAAATTAATAACTTCTTCCTTCAAACACTAAAATAATTGCAAACTCCATCCTTGAAAACGCAAAATATTATATTCTTGATAAACAAAGAGGTAAAGCACAATTCAAGTTGTATTTAACACACTTCTTATTAATTTTTCAGTTTCCAAATAGTCTCCCTGACTGTGTAAAAAAGTATTTTGTGTTGTCATATGGTTTGCTCAAGATTGCTCACTTCAATGAATTTCTGAACTGTTAATATAAGTTGTATTCACTGTTTCTGGAAATGCAGGCTTTCATCTTTAGTGCTAAGAAACATCTTGAGAGATGATTTTTAAGATTTACCCTAATAAACTTTATTTCTGTAGAAAATCACTCTCATTGTAATTTAAAAAAAGTAAGTTAATTAAAAGTTAATAGCTGGACAATTCTCTTTCCTTATCAGTTCTATTACTTGCAATTAAAACAAATGTAGAGCTATACCTATAAATTGAGCTTTTCTAGTTCCTTCTACAAATTCCAATGTTGTGTCACAGTGGTTCTTTTCTGAACCTCAATATATAAACCGACGAAGTTCAGAATAAAACTTAAGAACAATGGTGCAATGGAAATGTGAGCATTCTAAATCTGAGTATCTGAAGATGCTGGATAATTTCACACAGACTTGTTTGAAAGCTGGGTGTATAGACTGCAGCTAAATTACTGTATAAGGAAATGACCAAAGCTTATTCTCAAGAAGTTACCTCTCCAGAAACACACAACTCGTCATTCTAACTTTCACTGAGGTTATTGAGGATCAAAGAATGTAAAATTAGAGCAATACATCAGGCATTCTCTTTTGAATAGTTACATGAATAGTGGGTTAGAATTCAAGAAGTAAACCTCTCATTTTAAGGGTGTCCAATTTGAGACACGTTGAACAAATGTCCTAACTAGCTATTCTACTAAGTATTGTCTGAATTCCAGTTCCTTCTTCTCTGGAGCAGAAACCGTGTGTTCTCTGTATTATGTACTGTCTAACAAAATAATAATAGGTGGTTTATAAAAAATACACCAGTGCATAGGTGACATGCAAGCCCTTCATTAAAGGCAAACATTTATAAGCTGGATGCAAGATAAAGAATGATTTTAAAATTTATTTTCAAACTTGGCTCAGGGTAGGAGAATATTATATGAACAACATAGTTGTTGGATATCCATTCTGCTCTGTATAGAATCATAGAATAGTTTGGGATGGAAGGGACCTTTAAAGGTCATCTAGTCCAACCTCCCCTGCAATGAGCAGGGGCATCTTCAACTAGATCAGGTTGCTCACAGCCCCATCCAGCCTGTCCTTGAACATTTCCAGGGATGGGGCATCCACAACTTCTCTGGGCAACCTGTTCCAGTGCCTCACCACCCTCATTGTAAAGAACTTCTTCCTTATATCTAGTCAACATCTACCCTCTTTTAGTTTAAAACCATTACCCCTTGTCCTGTCACAACAAGCCCTGCTAAAAAGTTTGTCCCCATCTTTCTCATAAGCCCCCTTTAAGTATTGAAAGGCTGCAATAAGGTCTCCCCACAGCCTTCTCTTCTCTAAGCTGAACAACCCCAGCTTTTTCAGCCTTTCCTCATAGCAGAGGTGTTCCATCCCTCTGATCATTTTTGTGGCCCTCCTCTGCACTCGCTCCAACAGGTCCTTCCTGTGCTGAGGACTCCAGAGCTAGATGCAGTACTCCAGGTGGGGTCTCACCAGAGCAGAGCAGAGGGGAAGAATCACCTCCCTGGACCTGCTGGCCACGCTTCTTTTGATACAGCCCAGGATACAGTTGGCTTTCTGGGCTGCGAGAGCACATTGCTGGCTCATGTCCAGCTTTTCATCTATCAGTACCCCCAAGTCCTTCTCCTCAGGGCTGCTCTCAATCCCTTCATCCCCCGGCCTGTGTTGATATCAGGGATTACCCTGACCCAGGTGCAGGACCTTGCACTTGGCCTTGTTGAACCTCATGAGGTTCACACAGGCCCACTTCTCAAGCTTGTCCAGGTCCCTCTGGATGGCATCCCGTCCCTCAGGCGCGTCAACCACACCACTCAGCTTGGTGTTGTCATCAAACTTGCTGAGGGTGCATTCGATCACACTGTCTATGTCATTGATGAAGATATTATACAGTACTTGTCCCATACAGACCCCTGAGGGACTCCAATCTTGTCACAAATCTCTATCTGGACATTGAGCCGTTGACCACTACCCTCCGGATGCGACCATCCAACCTATTCCTCATCCACCAAACAGTCCAGTTCTGTAGTCAGTTTTCTTCTTTATTCTAGTATTTACTGCTGAAACGGTTACTGATTATCTGCATTAGGACAAATGGGGAATCTTAATGCTTTCTTTTAATTAACTGCTTTTTCTCAGTATTACTTAATTACTGACTTGGAAGGGAACAAAATATTGTATTTCTCTCATTCCCTCCCCCCACCCCCCTTTGTAAATTGTCTTTGTTGCACCCTTTTGCACTTCTGGAAATTACTGCGTACAGATTTATTTCCTTTGCTAATGATATTTCTGACTGTTCATGCCTTGGTTAGAACTTTCTTTTTTACCTAAATAATTATATGAGGACAGAATCATTGCTTGGAGCTTGCCTAAGGCATTGCATCTCAACACAGAGGATTGCCTGAGCCCTAGTTTTACCACAGTATGCATTCTCACTGCAGAACAGAGCATGCATTCATTCAGCCATATTCCTCTGTTCAGCCACTACAGTGTTCAAAAACCCAGAGGATATTTTATTTGCTTTCACTCACTTTCTTACCATTGTCTATGAGTTTTTCTTTCACACTTCCTTTCATTTCACTTTGCTGTTGCTTTTGAGCAATGCCTTGACCAAACCACCTAGGAGTTCATTAGATAATAAATCTTATTATTGTTTTAAATAACATTTACTATTGTACTTCAGCTCTGCTTAGAACAATGATGCAGTGAGGCCCTGACTACTCTCAACTTCCAGGTCACGATACAATAGTTTTCAGTCTTATCAGCTCTCTATTTTGAATCACAAATTCATTGAGCATCAAAATAGAATTTACAGTGAGGAGTCTGACTCAATTTGGATTCAAAAGTAAATGCATATATGATCACTTACTGTCCATCTTTTTTCTTATTTTACTTTTTACCTAAGAGTATACATACATGGAAACTCACCTGAACCAACACTGGGAGAGAAGAGAAATTAACTAAGACAAAGGAAGAAAACTAACAAATATAGTCTTTTTTGCTCACTGAATAAATTCAAACATAGTAAGTATCAGATTATTCCTTAGGTATTTTTTCTTTTATTTACTGCATTCTCCTTAGATGATCCTTTAATTGTCAGATAGTCATCAGAGATTATTTTATTGAGGTAATGTTAAACACATGTGAAAGTCAAATAGTCTGTGTTTTGCTGTGTGACTAACATTAGTGGTCAGAAATGTAGCACATAACCTGTTGGTGCTCCTAGTAAGATGGATTTGCTGCTGATGGCAGTGATGTTATTTGCACAGCAGTTGTTTTCTCATGGAAGCACTGCAAATACACCCACAACTGTGCATTCAACTTCATGGCCTTTTCATCTATGAAAAATCTCACTAAGTTTAACTGGCATAACTCTTAACATTACCCATCTCTCAGAAGCAATTAAGGAGTTCATGAGTACACTCTAGACTGCAGGAGAAGACAGTAATGTAATCTATACAGATCAACTTTTAGATAAAAGCTCCGGCAAAGACTAGCTCCATGATTCAAACACAGTTAGGACCAGTATCCAGAAATGCCTTAGCACATAGACTTATTGTAAGACAAGGCACCAAAAAAAGGACTCTTTCTAAATGGAGCTCATGCAATCTGGCAGCCAGTCTGGATGCTGCCTTCGTTTCTTCTTCCCAAGAGCCTCATCCAAGCTTCTACACTATGCCTGCTGATATGCAGTTATTAAGAGAAAATGTGGTTCAAATGTTAATGTAACTAACTGAGTCTTTCCATAACCATTAGGAAGATAAGATTTGCAGGTAACGGATACACTTTATCAAGTGACAAAAATAGATGAGTTTTCTGGCACAGCAAGCATTTCTTCAAGCCTGAAAGAAAAGCAACAAACTTCAGACCTAAGTGTCAGGGTTTGATATTTTTATGAAGTTTATCAGGTAGACTATTGAGAGAAAAAAGTAGGTTGCACACTGGAAGTGGGAAGGATTGAAATAAGGGGAGAGATGTGATGGTTATTTTCTATGACAAAGGGAACAGGACTTTTTTTAGCATATAGCACAGGACAGGATGCAGAGCATATGGGCATTAAGAGGTAAAATGAGAAAGTGTGAGAAAAAGATTATGATATGTCACAAAACCATAACTTTATCAAGCCCATGATTTGGCATCCACAGGAGTGATGTGTTTGAGTTGTCAGGCTCACCTTCCCAAGGCTTTTGTAGCTCTCTCTAAGAGTGAGAGATCAGTGGTTGAGCAGTTATTTTTCAAGATGTAATTTTCTACTGATAAATGACCGATCCTTCGACTGGGATTGCTTGTGTGAGCATGTCAGGCCTGGACTGTGACCCCAGCACCCCTGGGGTTTGGCAGCCTGGGCCATTCTCTCATCTGGCATGGCTGCATTTTGGCTCTGGCTATCACCACTGTGCCTGGCCATGCCCCTCTCCAGCTTTCTGCCATGATGTCCCTGCTGGGCCTTGGGCCTGCATGTTACAGTGGGGGGGTCTGCTGTGGCTGACCCCGGCCCACCAACCTGCTCCACTCCCTTTATGGCGCTGGGGTCTGCACTGGGGGTGCCCCTGCCCCTGCCCAGCACCCTGCCCCACAGTTCTCTGACGGGCAGCATCCACTTGTCAAAAGGGGATGGGGGTTGTTCCGGCTGAAAATTTGGCTTTTTTTCCCACCACAGTAGCAGGCCTAGCAAATAATATCAGTTCTCTAGGCAGATCTTGCCCTGTTTAAATTCCTAGATAATCAGGACCGTAACAGCACTGCCATGCAATGTCATTTCTTTAGATCTTTCTCTCATGGCTGCATCACATAACCAAGTCAGTGCTGAGGCATTTCAATATCTTCCTTTTTTATTCAGATTTGGCCATCAGCCTTTGTCTTGAGGCCATTGCAGACAGTCTGTTCTCCCACCTTGAGTCTGAACTACTTTAGTTTCTCTTCAGGTCCCTGTCCTTCTTAACCCTGGACTCAGAAACTCAAGTCATTGTTCTCTTTTTGCTCCCCAGAGCCATAGCTCTCAGGGAAGGCCATCAAAGCCTAACCTGAGAGACATCCCCATCATCATTCCTAGGTTTGTGACTCTTCCTCTGAATATAACAGACTTGCCCAGCCTTTAGGCACCTGTCACATTTTTGCCTGATCACTGCTCCAACCACAAACTCCATCATCACCTAAAGAATGGAGCAAGTACTTCTTAATAGGAATGAGATCTGTCAGAATACTTCTGGCCAAATTAATTTCCAGATCTAGTTGCATTGAATTCAATATTTATTTGGGGGCCAAATTTGTTTCTATCACTTAGTGACTAATTAAAAAGACACGTTACGGCTCCCCTAAGGTGTCACGGTGAAGAAAGGTGCCCAAGCATCCTCCTGAAAGCTTCTTCAGCATGTCATTGTTACCCTTTGGCAGGGATGATCTCTCAAACAGTGTATGGACTACTTGCAAACCAAGGTAATTTCTTTTCCCCTAACCTGCGTTAGTATTCTGTTAAAATTGACACCCATGAGGCATATTTTACAAGACTTGCCAATCTCTGAAAACATACTATGGGAAATAAACCAAATAAACCAGAGATGGCATATATCAGGAAAGAGAATAGAGCTCATAGGGAATGGGTCATAAAGTTGAAGATTTGAGACTTGACATAAATACCCTGAAAATCTACAGTGTACTTAAGTACATGAAAAAGTGGTCTGTGTCAGCAAGCATTTTGTTTCAGGAAATGACAGAAGGGAGTCATAAAGTTTGCAAAGTGTTACTGAAAGGGAAAGCAGCCCCTGGTGCCAAGCAGATAATTGATGCTTAAACAGCTGTTAAATGTTACGTTCTAGACTGCAACCCTAATAGAGAACTTGCCAACTAGAGAGTATTAATAATAAAAAAAATTTGCATGTTTATACAGTCTTTCAGCTAAGGATCTCTATGTTTGATGTACACTATGCAATGGAGCTTCAAAATACATTAGTAATACAGATACATAATTGAATGCTCTTCACGTAGACTGAGAAATAAGTTTTATATAAATAGTTAAACTAAGTTTATACAGCAAATACTAAAAAAAAATCAAGATTAAACTCCTTGATTTTTCATATTGCATTCCCATGCAACAAACAAAAAAATGATTGTAAACAAGAAGACCAGTAAGATGGAATGTGGTGACCAACTTACTCTTGCAAGTGTGACATTTACCCCCTAGATATAAGTTTTTCAGCTTTGGATGTACTCAGAATGCCAATATTTTTATAAAGCATCTTGTTTTATTTGTAAGATTATTGTCAGTTTATTTTAATGAACAGTTCTTCTAATTGTCTGTGTATTTATTTGTTACAGTTGTATTTTATTGGTAGCAATAAAAATAATCATAACAGGGTACACTTAAGTACTTTTTTTTTTTCCTAACTGAACACTATGCTCTATGAATGCCTTCCTAAAAATATTTAAACACCCTTAATCCTGACTGGGATACTGTGTTAATTGTTTTAAGGACAAGAAGATGTGATATATTATGTCATTCATGTTGCTGGTCCTTTCAGTTACAAATTCTCTTTCCTTATAGATGAGATCCATCAGACATGACCTTAGCTGAAAATGAGTTAAGTTAGTCATAAACTCTTCCCAGTCAAGAAAGAGAATGAGGCATTACCTTAGGACAAGTCACCCTACCTATCTAAGCACCCACTTCTCAGGCCCAAGCCTTTCTGTAATTACAGAGAAAGCTTAAATAGTCAATGTAAATTAAACTTTTAGATGATTATAGAAAGTGAGATGAATCCTACCTTAATTTTCCAGTTAATCTGTAGCAAAATGAGACATATACATTCTCACTTTTTCCCTCCAAATTACATCACAAGATATGATAATATAAATAATGACAAAAATAATTTGGAATGGAACTATGGAATGTGGAATTATATTATGGCTTGTAGAGTTATTGCATCAGAAAATTTATTTTGCTGAGATTTTGCTCAAAGAAATGAGCCATTACAAATCTGCTTTACAGGACCATATTTCAAGTCATCACTGCTGAGGTCTTGGTCTTTGGTTGCATTCAGAGAAGATTTTGAAGACACATGGAGCTGCCATGTAGACCCAAATGATCTGATTTTAACAGCCACAGAAGTGACTTTATTTTGCCTCTGTCTGTGTCATACTAAAGGGGGCACCTTTGACACACCACGTCCTCCCACTTGGCAAAGAGGATTTTGTATGGAATTCATGCAACGTCAAGCTCAGACTTTCTAATCCTTCAAGTTATGCTGCTCTGTTATGGACAGGGGAGACTATCGCCATGGGTGTCAGTGTAAGCAGAATCGTACTTCCTTCATCAAATTTCAAGAAAACCAACTAAACATTTTCCCTTTTCACTGTAAAGATAGACGTTTAACCAATTTTTAGGTCAGGAAATCTCTTGTGTTCTGTACTTTTTTCTCAGATTTCTCTAGACTTATATTGCATATTGTGTCTTATGAAGTGTCTGAGTGTATAAAATGTTATTTATTGGACAAAAGACAATTTTATAAATAATATAACACACAACTACAAATATATGTTTATACTATTGTATCAAGAGGGACCAATGTTAACAGAAAATCTGCGTGAACAGAATATTAGGGTATGTTTTTCAAACCTCTTTGAGATTCAGTACAACTTCTTTCTAATTAGATGTGTTCTGTATATATACATATAAATTTTGTAAATGGCTTGAACATGCCAAATATTCTTGTTTTAATTATAACAAATAAAAGTGATGTTTTAAAGAGTGAAACTTTAATGTTAAATTCAATTTAACGTTAAAACGAAATCAGCAAGAGACACTGGATCTTTCTCAGTGAAAAGCAAATGAAATACTATGTACCGTAAAAGCGCACAGAGTAACAAGAGGATTCTAAAATCTGTCCAGGACACCAGAAGAAAACAAAAGTTTGAAAAGAAACAAAGCACAGTTTAACATGAGTATTCAATAATGATGGTTTTATTTTCTTTTTCTGAATTCTTTGAAGAAAAAAAAACTATTGCAGCTGAAATAGCAATCTTGAGAAATATGTGTTGCATTATGAGATGGAGAATTTGTTCCAAGTGAGAAAACAAAACAAGATAACAAGGAAAAAAACTCTTGCCACAGGTCAGTGTACTTCAGTTTTATACGTTAGAGATGGGGGCAAATTCAAAAGTTTTGTGAGGTGGGTTTTTTTGTTTTTTTTTTTTTCTTAATAGACAGACTTATTTCTCTTGAAGGATGTTAAATAATGTCTAAACTTTTGATATAAGGATTGTATATAGTTATCAATAAAGAGTTTTCTCTGTTAATTTTTTATATGTTTTTAAATGTCTCATGCTTTTAAAGGAGCTTTGCAACAACATTCGGAACAAATCTACTATTAAGGTAGAAAGTTTGAAAAAATTCCATTTGTAATGAAATGAGAAAAGCCACTTTTCTGGAAACAAGAACACATTTATTTTGTTATTTCTAGGATAAAAATATTAACAATTTGAAAGTTGGCTTGTAAAGGCGTCCTTTCTCACACTGAGTTAAGATAAAACTTATTATCCATCTCACCAAAATGTGTGATGATGGGGAATTCAAATGTCAGTGCTTGACTTTGGAAAAAAACATACTGCACTGTGATTTGCTGCACTGGGAGAGGAACACATGCTGCAGTGTGCAGGAGCAGACAGGAGACTGGATTATGACACAGTGACTGAGAAAATCACTTTTATTCTGAAGACTTGACTTCACCAGAACAACATCTGGATTTAGTCTGAACAGGGTCAGTAGTGGGTGTTCCCCCTCCTACTGACTTTAAGTAACTCCCCTCCCACCTCATCACCCCCCAAAAAATTTACCTGCTTTGAATAATCATTGTGGATTCAAGTGAACTATTCACAAAAGAAAAGATTCCGTCTATCATATACGTTATTTGCAGGATTTTTATTTTATGGTTATGACAGCCTACTGGGATGTTCCATTTTCTTGTTCCCTGCTTGTTAACTGCAGTATAAGGAGTGAACTGATTAATGATCATAGTCATTACAGAGAACTGGGGGAGGCAAATATGTGGCTACATGGATAGATAGATGTGCCAGTTACATCCAGTTATCATTCTCTGATGTGTGTGAACACTGGAACTAAGTAAAGTATAAAAATGAATCATCACAATCAATAGCAAAATGAAGATGTGTGCCTGTAAGTTTTTGTATCTATGCATGTCTTTTTTTGCTTTTTTTGCTTTTTTTGAGTATATGTTCTTTATATATACATTATGTTTATGTTTGTGTGCAGAGAAGTATGTTTGCACTATATATGTGAATATATGTATATATATTTATACATTTATAAAGCATCTTCTGTACATGTAGAAAATATGTAGGTTCTGTATGTATATACAAACACATTAAATATAGTAAGTGTGTAAAATTGTATAAAAATATGTAGGTTTTCCTTTCTTAAATAAAACCTTGAGTATTGGTTCAGTCCAGAAGCATACCGAGCCCATCGTCCTTTTCTCAGTGCATAATTAGAACTATATGTAAACCTCATAAGCCTCACCAAATCAGACATTTGATGTGCTCTCCTAGAAAGTGGTGTGTGCCTAAAGTGTTCCCTAAATGATCCAAAGATTTATTAACTTCAAAAGTTTATAATTTTCTGTTTTTTTCAAAAAAGATCTCTTTTTGCTGAGAGAGCGCCCAAACTATAGGATGCTTTCATTTTACAACAGATGCTTAAGGGTCTTATTAACACCTGTGTCTAGGACAAAATTAAGTCCAGGTGTTTCAAGCTACAAAATAGAAGAAATTAACTTTGCAGGTAAGCAGAAAACACATTGATTTCAATAAATTTTGTTTAAAAATGAAATCTGTTGATCAGTTTTAATGGTGCAGCATATGCTGCTATTGATCTGAAATTTGCATCAAGTGATTTGTCACAGTGGTTCACAGTGCTTAGGGAGAGGGAGTAACTTATTGGGCATGCTGACCCCTAAATCACATTGGTTTGGATGTACTGAGAACAATTCATAAGGAAAGCAATGACACCTACTGTGTACTCCTCTGTTTTTATAATCTTGTCTTAGAAAGGACTCTTAGAAAGGATTTGGAAAGAGAGTATGCTTTACCTGACAAAATGTTAGGAATGACCTAGAGCATTTCAGCCATCATATGCACCCTGTTAGCTGCACAGTTATTCAGGAGTAAAGGGAGTTTAATGAATGAGGTTAATGAAGGGAAAATACTGCAATAAGATAAGTGTTGTGACCAGCCTTCATAAAAATGGCTGGAAAAGCAAACAAGTAGAAAAAACATTTTCAAAGAAAAACAACTGCCTGTCCAGGACATGTGAAGGTTGTAAGATAGACAAAGAAAAGGGTGGGGAATATGACTCCGAGACCAGTGAGGCTGAAAAAGGAAAAGGTAAAAATCATATGACCTAAGAAGTTCTGTTTCAGTTCAGTGCCATTAAGAGACTATTCTGTAAGTACAGGTATATTGAGATATATTGGCTATATCTGTACTGGTAAGTAGTGAGTGGGTCCAGCACTGAAACATAGTTGTCCGCACTGCTAAATTCTTACAACAGACTCAGACACTGTTTTGGCTCAGGCAAATGTGTGATGTCTCCAAAACTTCCAGGCATGCTCAGGAGTTAGCACAGGCCAGGTACCATTTCTGTAGGCAGTTTGGATGTAGCTGATGCATTCTGGATGCTAACAGTACTAGTGTGAGTGGCCCCTGTCCACTGATTTCAAGGTCAATGAATATGTCTTAGCACTATTGAGTTTACCAGTATCTACAATAGTTCAGCCAAACTCTAAAGTGTTTTCTCAAGAGGTAAGAGCTGGTTGTCTTCTGTTGTCCTGGTAGCACCTGAATAAGAAAAAAGAAGCCTAAGAATGATAGAATCATTTAGGTTGGAAAAGACCTTTAAGATCATCAAGTCCAACCATTAACCTAGCACTGCCAAGTCCACCACTAAACCATGTCCCTAAGCACCACATCTACATGTCTTTTAAATACCTCCAGAGATGAAGACTCAACCACTTCCTGGGCAGCCTGTTCCAGTGCCTGACTACCCTTTCAGGAATGGCAGGCATCTGTCCATTAAGCCCAGCTGATTAAATGGAAATACTATAATGTATTTCACCCTAAGTATGTTGCCAACAGCAAGAGTGACAAAACAGTATTTTCACTCTGTAATGCATTATATTTTAATGACAAACTCAACACATTTAATGTTTGACACAATCAAATATAGGTAGTGATTACTGTTGTAGAGATGATCTGGTGCTCTTTAAGGTCAGCGGAAAGCCCGCTGTGAAATTCATGTTTATTAAGCCTAAGGCTAGTAATTTGACATAGAATTAGTGAAAGAAAGACTAGAATATTTTCAAAAAAATCTCAGCTTTATATCATCTGCTGAGATCTTTTGATAATCTGGTTGCTTAGTTTGGTGCTTCAGTAGCAGCAACGTTCTTCTGAAAATTCAGGCCTTAAAGTACTCACAAATAGTTGTCAGAAGGGTGTGGCGCGGCAGTTTGTGTGGCAGTTCGCTCAGGCAGGGCTCTGCAACCAGCCTGTGGGTCCACAGCCCAGGGAAGTGCTCTAGGCCTCTGGCAATATGGTGGGCATTTGCCTCAGGGCCAAAACCACTGGTCGTACAGAGAAAGCCCCTGAGACATCTGACGCATCCACCCAGACGGGTCTGGTAAGAAAAGAAACATCAGTACAGGCGGTAGGTTGCAGCAAGTGCCCAAACCCTTCCCCTGATGAAGAGGTAAGTACCTGCATAAGGTGCGTACAGGTCAATGATCTGTTACGTCAGGTGGCTGAACTGCAGGAAACAGTCAAAAGGCTGCGCAGTATTAGAGGAGCCAAGACAGAGATAGATAGGTGGCTTCAGAGACATGTTCCTGTGGCAGACACCACTGAGAATGAGGCACCTTGGACCCTGGTGACTCACAGAAGCAGGACTCCACATCATCCTGCACCCTCCATCAAAACCAAAAACAGATATGAAGCCTTAACAGCGGAGGACACCCATGAGCAAGGCCTGTAAAGCCCCCTGCAAGGGGAAACTGTACCAGCAACACACTGTGGACACCGTTAAAAGAAAAGACGAGTACTCAGAGTGGGTAACTCTCTCTTGAAGGGTACTGAGGCACCCATCTGCCGACCTGACAGGGAGTCACGAGAGGTATGCTGCCTTCCAGGAGCTAAGGTTCGAGATGTGGCTGAGAGGGTGCCACAACTCACTAGGAAAACAGATTATTATCCAACTAGGAAAACAGATTATTATCCATTGTTACTATTTCATGTAGGCATGAATGACACTGAAAGCCGAAACCTGGGTAAAATCAAGGAAGACTTTCAAGCCCTGGGGGTGCAAGTGAAAAACATTGGTGCCTAGGTTATCTTTTCCTCCATTTTGCCAGTTCGAGGGAAGGGGGTAGCTAGAAATAGGCACATAATGCATATCAACTCCTGGCTACGTGGCTGGTGCCGTCATGAGGGTTTTGGCTTTTATGACAATGAGGCGTTCTTCAATGGCTATAACATGCCGGGGAGGGATGGAATCCACCTCTCTAGAAGGGACAAGGGAATCTTCAGCAACAGGCTGGCTAACCTGGTGAGGCGGGCTTTAAACTGAAGGACTCGGGGGATGGGGTCCAAAACAGAAATGTTAATGCCATCACATCCAACTGGGGAGAAAGTCAGGTCAACCAGAGCAGCGATGGGTGTTCCTTAGCTTTTTCTCAAGATGTGTAACAGAGGAGCAACCACCTCAAGTGTATGTATACAAATGCACACAGTCTGGGAAACAAACAGGAGGAACTGGAGTTCCGTGCCCAGTCAGAAGGTTATGATATCATAGGAGTAACTGAGACATGGTGGGACAACTCACATGACTGGGGAATTGCGATGGATGGTTACAGGCTGTTTCGCAAAGACAGGCAGGGAAAAAGAGGTGGAGGAGTCGCACTCTATATTAAGGAAAACCTCGAATGTATCGAAGTCAACCACGGTGATTGTGAACGCTCTATTGAATGCCTCTGGGTCAAAATCAGAGGAGTTGTCTCCAAGCAGGACTTTACAGTGGGCATCTGCTACCGACCCCCAAACCATGACAATAAAGCCGATGAAGCAATATTTGGGACACTAAGGCAAGCTTCTGGTCAACAGAACCTGGTACTCGTGGGTGACTTCAACTACCCAGACATTTGCTGGAAGAACAATACAGCAGCTCGCATGTCACCCACCAAGTTCCTGGAATGCGTAGAGGACTGTTTCCTCTTACAAATGTTAGATATGCCAACCAGGAAGGAGGCACTGCTGGACCTGCTATTCACAAACTGAGAAAACCTGCTTTGTACTATCTCGGTCAGTAACAACCTTGGCTGCAGTGATCACAATATTGTGGAGTTCAGGATCCGGCTGAGCATGCTGAGGGTTAGCACCAAGACAAGGGTTCTAGATTTTAGAAGAGCAAACTTCAGCTCGCTCAGGGCTCAGTTGGGAGGGATTCCGCAGGAAGCTTCCATGGAGGATAAAGGAGCCAGTGAGTGCTGGGAGTTCTTCAAGAATGCTCTCTTGGAAGCACCAAACCAGTTTATCCCCTATAAAAGAAAAGGAAGTAAGCCGAGCAAGTGGCCCCCTTGGCTCAGCCACGAGCTCCTGGGCCTGCTCAAAAGCAAAAGAGATGCATACCAGAGATGGAGAAGTGGAAGATTATCTGTTGAGAACTACAAGGGCATTGTCAGAGTGTGCAGAGATACAGTTAGAAAGGCAAAAGCTCAACTTGAATTGGAACTGGCCAGAGATGTCAAAAACAACAAGAAAGTGTTCTTCAGGTATGTAAATTGCAAGCGGAAACAGAAGGAAAACATAGGCCCACTGTTAAACAGTAGAGGTGAATCAGTCACCAACAATGCTGAAAAGGCAGAGGTTCTCAACACTTTCTTCACCTCTGTCTTTACCAGCACTGTTGGATCCCAGGCATTGGGAACACAAATCCAGGAGGATCCAAACACAGACCCACAATCAGTGAAGGAGGAGTTAATATGTGAATTATTACAGGAGCTTGACCACTACAAATAGATGGGCCCTGGTGCCATCCACCCAAGGGTGTTGAGAGAGCTGGCTGATGTCATTGTGGGGCCACTCTCCATAATCTTCAAGAAGTTGTGGAGATCGGGGGATGTCCCAGAGGACTGGAGGAAGGCAAATGTTACCCCTATCTACAAGAAGGTCTCAAGAGAGGATCTGGGTAATTATAGGCCTGTTAGTCTTACTTCAATCCCCGGGAAAGCTATGGAATGAATCCTCCTGGAGGCCATCACGAGCCAAATGAAGCACGTGATTGGGAAAAGCCAACACGGCTTCACTAAGGGCAAATCGTGCCTGACAAATCTGGTGGCCTTCTATGACAAAGTGACCTGCTCAGCTGACATGGAGCGAACGTTTGACACTGTCTACCTGGATTTCTCCAAGGCTTTTGATATGGTTCCCCACAGCCTCCTCCTGGAGAAACTGATGTGTTATGGCCTGGACAAGTGGTCTGTGCAGTGGGTGAGGAATTGGCTGACAGGCCACACCCAAGGGGTGGTGGTAAATAGCTCTTTTTTAAACTGGCAACAAGTGGGGTCCCCCAGGGATCGATATTGGGCCCAACACTCTTCAATATCTTCATAAGTGATCTGGATAACGGGATCAAGTGTAGGCTGATGAAGTTTGCAGATGATACGAAACTGAGCAGGGAAGTAGACACTCTGGAAGGGAGAGCCACCCTGCAGGAAGATCTGGATAGGCTGGAAGAGTGGGCTAACAAGAACCTTATGAAGTTTAACAAAGAAAAGTGTAAGGTCTTGCACCTGGGAAAACATAATCCAGGAGTGCAGCTCAGACTGGGATCCACCTGGCTAGAGAGCAGCTCTGTGGAAAGGGACCTGGGGATCCTGGTGGACAGGAAGCTCAACATGAGTGAGCAGTGTGCTGCTGCGGCCAAGAAGGCCAATAGGATGCTGGGCTGCATCACAAAAGTCATCACCAGCAGAGAAAAAGAAGTCATTATCCCACTCTACTCAGCGCTTGTCAGGCCACACCTAGAATACTGTGTACAGTTCTGGTCCCCATTATACAAAAAAGATGTGGACAGGCTGGAGGGGCCACCAAGATGACGAAAAGTCTGGGAAGCCTGCTGTACGAGGATAGGCTGAGAGAGCTGGGTTTGTTCAGCCTTGAGAAAAGGAGGCTTAGAGGTGATCTCATCACCATGTACCAGTACTTAAAGGGGAGCTACAAAGAAGATGGAGACTCCCTTTTTACAAGGAGTCGCATGGTGAGGACAAGGGGTAATGGGTACAAGTTACTCTTAGGGACATTCCGATTGGACATGAGAGGTAAATTTTTCACAATGAGAACAGTCAATCATTGGAATAATCTCCTCAGGGAAGTGGTTGACTCCGCTATGCTGAACACATTTAAGACTCAGCTGGACATAGTGCTGGGCCATCTCATCTAGATTGTGCTAGAATGGTTGGACCAGATGATCCTTGAGGTCCCTTCCAACCTGGTATTCTATGATTCTATGATTGATTCTATGAAATATATGAGATACTCTGGACCTATAAGAGTTCTATCATTGTATTATTTTGGACTAGAATTTTAAAGATATTTTATCCCCTCTGTTGCTTCTTGGTTTGTTTTGTCCTTTTGCTTTCACTTTTTCTTTCAGTTACTCTGCTTTTAGGATTAAAAATATACATCAAGTTGACCCTGTTCTGACCTGATTATCTCATAGCTGTGAATCCTGTATTCAGGGAACTCCAAAAAGTATACTTTCTAACACAATATTGAATTAATTCTGTTGCATGTTTTCCAAGCATATTAATTTAAATGTAAATTTTAATGGCTTAGGTGACATATATATAGCAACAGTGTTGAGCTATGGTTGTATAATCACTTCCATGTAAAGGTCTTTTTCAGTATTAACTTTAAACTATATATAACTCTGAAAAACTATCACTTTTCCAGGCTTTAATTTTCTGTCTGTGATGACAGTTTATAATGAACCTCTAACCTTTTCTTATGTGTGCTCCTTGTTTATTTTTTTGTTTTGTTTTGTTTTGTTTTTTCTTTTTTGGTTTGAACAGATTTTTTTTTATACTTCTCTGAAAAGAAGATGAACAAAGAATCTCCCTTCACATTAAAAATCTTCTTACAGTGTTGTTTTTAAATAGCTTTAATATTGATTTCAAATAGGCTTAAAGAAAAACATACCAAACTAAAAAAAAATAATTCAGGAAAATTATTGCCACTGATCAATAATACCATTTTCTTATTCAACAGAAAATTGTCTTTTTTTTTTTTCATGGCATTATTAGACTTAGCAAATAAGTTTATTCATACAATTATTCCTAGCATATCTGTGGAAGGCAGAAACATAGTTTTCTTAGCTGCTCTTGTCAATATTTTTCATTACAGAAATTTTCCACTAATATTCAAACTGGAAAGTTTGAAGTGTTTTCTTCCATATTTTTTTGTTGAAAAGTGTTGCTTTGGTCTATGAATATTTTCCACAGGAATATATTTTCTAATCTGGGCAAAAGTTTTTCATTTTAGCTTTCTAAATACTTTTGCCTTGGCTTTAGGGCACATAACCATTGAAGGTATATCTGCAAAACAGAAGATACAATTGAAACTCAGGAAGATATTTTTGCCTAGGATCCTTTGGAGTTTCTGGGATATGGTTTTGTTCATTCCCTTTTTGTTTCTTTGACAGGAAACTTCTTTTGATTAAAGGCGCTTTGTCCCAAACCTGTGCGGGATTTGCTGCTCCAGCTGGATCCCTGTGAGTCAATGGGGCCCGATGGGATTCATCTGAGGGTACTTAAAGAGCTGGCTGATGTCATAGCGAGACCTCTCTCAATGATTTTTCAATGCCTTTGGGAATCTGGGGAGGTCCCAGTTGACTGGAAGCTGGCAAACGTTGTCCCAATCTTCAAGAAGGGCAACAGGGATGACCCTGGTAACTACAGGCCTGTCAGTCTCACCTCTGTGCCTGGCAAAATCATGGAGAAGATTATTCTGGGAGGTATTGAAAAACACTTGAAAGACAATGCAGTCATTGGTCCCAGTCAGCACATATTCACGAGGGGAAAGTCCTGCCTGACAACCTTGATTTCCTTCTATAACAAGATTACCCACCTAGTTGACCAAGGGAAGCCAGTCGATGTAATCATTTTGGACTTCAGTAAAGCCTTCAATATTACCTCTCACAGTATCCTCCTGGACAAAATGTCCATCATACAGCTGGATAAACACATAATGCAATGGGTGTGCAATTGGCTGATGGGTCAGGCTCAAAGTTGGTTGATGGGTTGGGCTCAAAGGGTTATAGTAAATGGGGTTACATCGGGCTGGAGACCAGTCACTAAAGGGGTTCCTCAGGGATCCATTTTGGGGACAGTGCTCTTCAATATCTTCATAAATGACTTGGATGCAGGACTTGAAGGTTTGTTATCAAAGTTTGCCGATCACACAAAATTGGGAGGAGCCATTGACACTCTCAAGGGCAGAGAGGCCCTGCAGAGAGATCTAGACAAATTAGAGAGCTGGGCAATCACCAACCCTATGAAGTTTAACAAGGGCAAGTGCCAGATTTTGCACCTGGGACATGGCAACCCTGGATGTACATACAGACTGTGGAATGAGAGGCTGGAGAGCAGCCCCACGGAGAGGGATCTGGGGGTTCTGGTTGACAGAAAGTTGAACATGAGCCAAGAGTGTGCCCTGGCAGCCAGGAGGGCCAACTGTGTCCTGGGGTGCATCAAGCTCTGTATTGCCAGCCGGTCAAGGGAGGTGATTGTCCCGCTCTACTCTGCACTGCTGTGGCCTCATCTTGAGTACTGCGTGCAGTTTTGGGTGTCACAGTATAAAAAGGGTGAAAAGATGGTGAAGGGTTTAGAGGGGAAGCCGTATGAGGAGGGGCTGAAGTCACTTGGTCTGTTCAGCCTGGAGAAGAGGAGACTGAGGGGAGACCTCGTTGTGGTCTACAGCTTCCTCACAAGGGAAGGAGGAGGGGCAGGTACTGATCTCTTCTCCCTGGCGACCAATGCTGGTATCCAAGGGAACGGCAGGAAGATAGGCCAGGGGCTGTTTAGGTTGGATATTAGGAAAAGGTTCTTCACCCAAAGGGTAGTAGACATTGGAACAAGCTCCCCTGGAAGGCAATTGTGGTGCCAAGCCTAACAATATTCAAGAAGCATTTGGACAATGCCCTCAGACATACGGTATGATTTTTGGCATTGTCCTATGCAGGGACAGGAGATGGACTCGATGATCCTTGTGGGTCCCTTCCAACTCAGGATATTCTATTCTATGATTCTATGGTTCTATGATTCTATGATTCTATGATTCAATCCTATGATTCTATTCTATTCTATTCTGTTCTATTCTATTCTATTCTATTCTATTCTATTCTATTCTATTCTATTCTATTCTAACTAAAAGGGTTGTCTCATAAAAGGTAATAGCTAGTTTTAAATCCACTAAAGTTGAAGACTGTGATGGTACATAGTACAATTATGTCTTTAGTTTCTGGCAATAAAAGTCATGAACTTTTTCTCAAATATGTCCTGAAAACTAGAAAAGGTGGTAGTTGCCCACTATTGACTGGTTTATATAGAAGTGTAGTGGCCCATTGTGTTAAGTCTGTACAATGGGCCCTGGAATGATTTTCCAAGCACTGGTTTTTGGTGCACACCTCAGCCACAGTGTGGATTTGTCCTGGGATGCAGCACAACTGCATTATCCCTCCCTGCCCTCCACCCATGTCCTCACGTATCTCACATAAACTCAGGCAACTGAGATTGGAAGGGAACTATGGTCTATGTCAATAAGAATCTGTCCTGGTCCAGATGATCACAACTATGGAATGGATGTTGAAAACCACTTTCTGTACATATAGAAACAACAGTGGAAAGCATAGAACTGTTTTACTTATTTCTCTACAGAAGCTATTTTTAAAATCCAAGAAACAGTACAATGAATGAGATCTTATATACAAGGTATTGAAATCATTCTCTAGAGCTGCATAGTGTGGACATACTGAATTCCAGAGTAGAGTTAAAAACGCTTTTAAATTCTCCAGGTGCATTCCCTCAGGATATATAAGCAATCTCCTTTGCAATTCTGAAAATGCAATGTTCCCAAATGCATTGCAAATGTTGATTGTTCACTTTTTCTATGGGAGAAATCTCACATTTATCTTTCCCCTTACCATTACTCCAGAGTCAACCAAAGCCCTAAATGGGAGAACAGCCAAAGTTTGCAAACCACAAAGTGACAGGTTTTACCAATAGAGAGGAAAATGTGCGAGGAACTCTTCTACATCCATAGTAACCATAGTGGGAGCCATTCAGTTAGGCACAGCTTTTTATTACTCCAGCAGTAAGATAAACCACAGCTTTGTGGCATGGTGCTCCTCACCTTATGTTCTGGTGGTGGGGCTGTACGAGGTTGAACACAGCAGGGAAGAGAGCAAAGAAAGGCTATTATCCCTCAGCATCATTAACCTAACAGCAGGGGTAAGTCCTGAGAATTTGTAAGCAAAGGATGCCCCTTTGCATGATGGTATCATTGGGCACAAAGCCTTTAATTCTGAAATAAAGTGAATTATTGGAAACATAGGCTTTCTACTAAAATGCTATGTAATGAATTAAAAGTATTTCCTTATCGGTATTTTAAATCCTAATCTTTTAAGTTTTGCATAAGTGTGATAAAATATATAATAGAAAAAATGCTACAGAGTATTTTCATGAACTATATTTCAAATTTACACAGAGCAAACATAGTTTGGAACATTTTTTATTAATGAAAATGTTCTAAACTTTTTTTTCTTCCCATGGGATTGCATTGGCTAATACCATATTCTGCAAACCAAAACTGAATTCAGAAGTTCAATTTAAATCTTGGCAACCCTTCAAGAACATTAAAAAGAAATTAAGTCAATTTTGGAGAGACAAGCTGTTATATTTTAACTTTCTTTTCACATAAATATTAAAAGAATCTTTTCTTTTTGGAATCTGTCCATAGCATATGACCAAGACCCTCCTTCAGTAACCAGTTATCTGACCCACTTACGTTAGTTAAAATATAGACAAGAAAAGTGTACTTTAAAGGGATCTTAGGACTGCCATACACCAACTACAGTATGATTGACTCATTGTTACCTTCCCACTTGTTAAGGACACGTTTTTACAAAGAACTAAAACAGCCCAGCAACCCTTCTCTTGCTTTTGGACTAGCTGGTACACCATCTCTACAGCTACGCACCCTGGTACCCAAAAGAGGTTGCTGACATTCAAACTGCTTGTTGGCTGAGGTCCCTTAGCTCATGGTTGACCCCAAATCAGAACTGAGAATGGGCAGCCAAAGTGGCAGCTAGCCATGCCTGTTGGCTCTGCTCAGAACAATTTAGCAGAACTGAGATAACGTACCTGTGCCCATGCTCTGTTTAGTTACTAGTACAGACAGTTTGTCCTTGGTGAGCTATAGGGACATTTCCCCATTAATATAAAATATGTTTTTAATCCAATAATCAATGACCTTGCTTTTTATGGAAAACCTGCTGCTGATTTCCAAAGAAGCTGAATCATTCTCCTAAGTATTTATAAGGGAAAAATCCAGAAGGATTTCTGGCAATATGCAAGGTATTTATAAGAGGGACTCAATACAAGTAAAAGCAGTTGTTGCTGAATCTTCCCTTAGACTGATGTATAGTGCAGTTAAGAAAATTTATTACAATGAAGAATATGAAGATTTGCTTAATACTGCAGAGCAAAGAGTGACCTTATTGTGCCAAATGTACATTGCAGACTAAGTAAAAATAAAAATAAGTGTGTGATGGAGAAACTCTTGAAAGATGCTGATATACACAGTTTCAATGATAAATTAAAGATGTCTCTATTTAATAAGGCTAGTTACTTTTGTGAACACTTAAAAGTTCAGGGTTTTATTTACCAAGGAATAAGCTGTTTAGTAAAGACAATACAAATGTTACTTCAGACATAAACCAGTGTAAACTGGGTTACAGTTTAGCTGTGGGTTATTAAACTAGGAACAGTATTATGTATTATTATGTATAGCAGTACTACAGAGAAGAGAAGGAAACACAGATGTTACTGGAAACAGCTCCAGGAAATGTATATGAAGGTGAAATATATATGAGGTGAGTACTCAGCAGCTTAATCCTCAAATACATATGCTGAACCAGAATCAACTCTTCTGTCACGGCAGATTGGATTTGTAGGCCAGTTTGGAATTCTATCATTCTACACCAGGTGATACTGATTTGATGAAGGGCTCTAGCTCCCATTTCCTTTGAATAGGGCTTGGCACGTTGCTCCTGACTGCACCTTCAAAAATGTTCTAGTGAATGCAATCCAGTGACAATATTATTTTATTGCTTGAAAAACTTAATTTTGAGTTTCTTCAGATGTTTTACTGTGAAGCATACCAGCTTTTCCAGCACTAGCTCAGGGGTCCCTCATAGAGCATTGTATCTGTAGAGTTGCACCTAAAATGGAAATGAGACAGAATGCTGATGTCTAAACACAAAAAAATCCTCCACAAAGTGCAGCTCTAGTGATAGTATTTAGCCTTTGTGTGCTGACAGATGCTTTCATCTGTCAGCGTGTCCAAAGAAGGGCAACAAGGTTGGTGAAGGGTCTAGAGAATAAGTCTGAGAGGTTGAGGGAGCTGGGGTTGTTTAGTTTGGAGAAGAGGAGGCTGAGGGGAGACCTTATTGCTCTCTACAACTACCTGAAAGGAGGTTGTAGTGAGGTGGGGGTCGGTCTCTTCTCCCCAGTAACAAGTGATAGGACAAGAGGAAATGGCCTCAAGCTGCGCCAGGGCAAGTTTAGGTTGGATATTAGGAAAAACTTCTTTATTGAGAGAGTGGTCAGGCATTGGAACAGGCTGCTGAGGGAAGTGGTTGAGTCCCCGTCCCTGGAGGTATTTAAGAGACGGGTAGACGTGGTGCTTGAGGACATGGTTTAGTGGCAAACTTGGCGGTGGGAGGTTAACGGTTGGACTTGATGATCTTAAGGGTCTTTTCCAACCTTAACAATTCTATGATTCTATGATCTAAGGCAGCAACTATTTGACTCCTTACAAAGTCCTGGTGGAAGGATTGCAAGCTGGAGCTTGGTCTGCTACCATGCCACCTCCCCTGCCACTCCTGCTGAAGCTGTGCAAAACAGAGTATAGATCTCTTGTCATCTACAGGAAAAAAAGTTCTGTATGCGGTTGGTTAAAGCTGTAAGGAAATAACTAAATAATGCCATTTTGTGTGTGTAGTCTCTGTGATGTATAATTTGTCTTTTACATCCCTCCCTTTTCAACAGAAGAAGATGAAATTTCATTCAGATCCTTGTTTAGGTATGATGCTGGGGGGAGGGGGAAGTACAAGACAACATAAAACAAAGATCTGGGATGAGGACAATGCACTGTGATGAGTTTCACAGTTTCACAACAAATGAGTTAAAAAGTAAACAGAAACAAATTTTATTTGGCTTCTTCCACAATTACATTTTTTGTAGTCACTTGAATGTGAGTAATACCGTAATTTGGAAGCAAAGTCCTGGTGAAAAGAGAGGTTGAGCTGAAACAAGGTGCTTGTGCTCCTCCTTGCTGATGCACAAGCAAGAACTGATGAACTATCATTCTGGTTACAGAAACCCCCTTTCTCTTGCAACAGGAGGCCTGGCCAGCAGTGTTATGAGCAGGAAGCAACCCATCCCAAATATATCACTTAGTATTTTATTACTTTAAAAAATTTATTCTGACAATAATGTGTCTCATATGACTGTGATTGTTTGGATTCTCACTTATTACTGATTGTCCATCAAAAATTGTTCTATAACTAAATACTCTGCTATGAGGAAACACAACTAAATGTACAGGAGCTTAAATTTACAACTTCCTTCCTTTGTGTCACACTTCTGGAGCTAGCTGTTCTTTCATGCCCTGTGAAATCTAATTTAGAGATATCCAAGGTATCTTCATTTTTTTTCTAGGGCCTTTAAAACTCTAGAGCAAAAGAAATATTAATGATCGCACACACACTTTACCCACATTTGCAATTTAGCAGACAAACTCTGCAGTGTTGTCTTCCTACAGTTTAAAAATATTCAGGATTTAATGGGGAAACTTGACAAGTGAAGCAGTGGTTTCAAGTGCTGCATATAAATCTTAAGCACAGAGAATTACAGGCTGATTCAGTCTCTCTTATATCATTGCATTGTACAAATGAAATAGCATAACACATAGAAGAAAAGTTTTAACATTTTCACTGCTATTATTCTCTCAGTAACCCATACGTAAAAATAAAGCACAAAGCAATGTTGAACACCTCTAAATGCATTTTGTTTCCTTAAAAGGAGAGAAACTATTACCACAAAAATTAATTCTGCTATGCAAAATGCACTTTTTCTTTCTATATTTCTCCTTTCTTTTCCATTCCATTCTGAAATTTTATAATCAGAAGCACTTGCAGAATGCAAAAATTGAGGTTTTTTTGTAACATCCTGTCGTGGTTTAATCCCAGCCAGCAACTAAGCACCACACAGCTGCTCACTCACTCCCCCCTGCTGGGATGGGAGAGAAAGTCAAAAGAGTCAAAGTGAGAAAACTCGTGGGTTCAGATAAAGACAGTTTCATAGGTAAAGCAAAAGCCATGTGCACAAGCAAAGCAAAACACGGAATTCATTCACTACTTCCCATCGGCAGGCAGGCGTTCAGCCATCCCCAGGAAAGCAGGACTCCATCACACGTAACAGTTGCTTGGGAAGACAAATGCCATCACTCCGAACGTCTCCCCTTTCCTTCTTCTTCCCCCAGCTTTATAAACTGAGCATGATGTCATATGGCATGGAATATCCCATTGGCCAGTCTGGGTCAGCTGTCCTGGCTCTGCTCCCTCCCAGCTTCTTGTGCACCTGGCAGAGCATGGGAAGCTGAGAAGTCCTTGACTAGTATAAACATTACTTAGCAACAACTAAAACATCAGTGTGTTATCAACATTATTCTCACCCTAAATCCAAAACACAGCACTATACCAGCTACTAGGAAGAAAATTAACTCTATCCCAGCTGAAACAAGGACACATCCTTTCACTAGACTGCATTTGTTCCTCATCCAAGTATTTACTTCCTCAGAAAAGGTAATAGTGTTGGATTTGTCCCAGTAAACATGGAATGCAAGATTCTTAGTTGTTCAAAATCAGAAATGCTTCAGTGAAGACATTTCTTGATTCTGCTCTGGCTGCCTTCACAGATTTGAACACCACTGTTTTCTGGAATCTGTGTCTCAGTATAGGGTCTTAACTGCCATCCATAAGGAACTTGTTATTTGATGTTTAGAACCTGCTTTGTTTAATTTGTTGTCCAACAAGCCTTTTTCCCTATTAAGACAGATTATATAATCCTAAAAATTGCACTATGCATGAAATAAGCCTGCAGGGATTCATTTACTGCAAAACAAATTACCAAAGGAGGAGAAACAACATTAAAATTGATCTATAGAGACAGCTTAAAAAAGAAAAAAAAAATCATAACTTTCAGCAAATAGCCTCCCTGCTGGTCTTCTGTCCACTGAAAATGCTATGCTTCTGAACTCTGTCATAATAGTCCTTAATTACAATGTACTCATTATATATGTATATTAATTATGCCACATAAATTAATTCCTTTTAATACTCTTGGCTGTTTTTCAGTAGCATCTAGACGTGTGCCCAGCTGAAAGTCCATTGTTGACAAAAACTAACAAGTACAGGGGAAGAAAAATAAATGTGGTAGGAATAATAAAGGGCTAGTTTAACACCAGTAATATAAATTGGTGTAAAGAAGCTCAGGTCACAGTTTCTTACTTGCCTATAGGCTAGAAGATGTCAATATTCTCTACATGAAATGTCAGAAAGGAGTCTCCTTTATTTATCCAGGCACATAATGAACTCAGAGGTGCCTTATTCCTGTAAAATTTATCAGCTAAAATTCTGTTCAAATACTTTGGATGATATAAAAAATCCCAAGAATATTATGCTATTTATTGTTTCCCAGAATAACTTCTTTAAACAGCACACATACTGAAGTAAATATTTTTAAGCTTTGAGGTCAATTTGGAAAGAGATTTTAAAAGATTTGTGGGTATGCAGATATGTCTGAAATTTGGTCTCTAAGTCCCCAGGATTAGGTACCCAAAAATTAAAAAAAATGAAAAATAATAATGTTATCCTCAAAGTTTGAAGAAGGTAAACACAAAGTACCTAGGGCACCTGGGATTTAAAAAATACCTCCAACTAGAAGCAGATATTAAAAACCTATTTGAATGTTTAGAAGTCTTGATTAAATAGCAGGGAGGAAAGGAGGCACCTACTAGTTCCTTTACACTTCACACTTAGAAGTAAATGAGATTCTTAAGTGAAAGAAACAGGATCAAATTCCTGAGCTGAATATAGGGGAGTGAAATCAACATAAGAAAACTAGAAAAGAAAGGCAGGAAACAACTTATGAGTAAACTAGGATTTTGGCAACCAAGATCAATGTCATAGAGAACAGACAATTTATAGTACTAGTATTGATAGAGAAGTAATTAATGCTAGATATGATCCATGGGCACTATTAGGTAACTTTGTAGGTGTGTGAGTATTGCATACTGGAAACCTATGGCATCTAAGAATAGAACATAATATTAATTCCCTGATTACATGATCATATGGATTCTTTTTCTCTGTTTTAGTCCACCTAGATCTAAACACTGAAAATTAATATAAGAACATAATTGCTACCTTTTAAAATGTTTTGCTGATTTTACACTGAGGATGGGAATACTTCTTTCAACATAGAAAAAACTGCATTAAATCTTCCAAGGCAACTAGCTGAGTAAGCAAATTATTCAGCACATGAAAGGAAGTGTCACGACAAACAAGGTATTATTAAAAAGGACCCTCCAGTTATCTTCTAGACATTGGGTTCCATTATCAGCTTCAATGAGGTAGCAAATGCTAATTAGCCCCTGTGAGGAAAAGGGGCAGTTCCAATAACAGCCGTAATGTCAAAGGCAAATAATGTTATAAATGTAATTGATAACTATGCTCTTGCATCAGCTACTAGACCAAAATGGGGTTTTCATCAACACCAACACTTCAGGATGAAAATAAGCGTATAAGAAATAAACAGGTTGTCAGATAAATGCTGCAGTAAGATTAAATGGCTTGATTTTCTTAGCTGATACTGTAAGTGACAACAGCAACAGAAAACATTTTCAGAGATTTTAGTTTTGATTCATTAAGGCTAAGAGAATTATTTTCTGATTGATGATTTTCCTCAACACACTTTCATATTTCAGACTTTTCTTTGAGTAGCAGAGATATACAGATTTTTAAATTGTGTGTTTTTTGAAAAAGACTTCAGAAAACTGTTTGCATCTTATTCAACCCAAGACTACATTTAAACATCCCAGAAATTTCTTTATGATTCTGTATATTTTCTAAATATTCAATAATTAAAAACAAATTTATGAAAGCGTAAAGAAAATATGAAGAATATTAAGCATTTTTTCCTTCAAGTCCTTTCTCCAAAGTCATATTTTACATTATTAATTGCTTCTCATACATCTTTCATCATTCCTTTACCCAATCCTTGCACAATACCAATGACAAAAAATATCAGTTTATTAAATAAACCATTGGACAGGATCTGTGAACAAAAAACACCATGTTGCTTAAACTGTAACTTGTTTCTTTTCCTTCTGTTAAGCAGTCCTACTTTTTACCCAATTACTTAGCCTTTTCTGGGTTGTCTACCCTGTACTGAAGAAGGCCGTATCATAGTAACTCCTTTCCAAAGTCTTATGGGTTCCATATTAAACTAATCCACTTTTCGTCAGCAGCACTCCTGTTGGAATACTCTTTCAGAACCTCATTTCTCTGGTAATTAGAATTTTTCTTCTAATTTCCTTCAGAGTGGCTTGTATATACTAGCCTCGTTGAAGATCATTGTCCTTTGTCTATTTGTTTGAGACATAGCTTGAATATGTGGAACACTGGATACATTGTAGACATGTTAATAATCAAAAATATACTGGTGGACTAAATTAATTTCTGGGATGAGTCTTCCATTTTATGACCTACCTAGCTCATGATCTTGAGTAAATCATTGAGTACAAGGCTGAGGAACTGAAGCACAACTAGAATCTAATCATCGGATTGTGGCTGAATAGATTATAGAAAGGTAGTGGTCTATATCTCAACATGTTATTATAGTATTGCTTCACCACAGCTATAAGAAAACTTAGATAAATAAATTAAGACTGTCCTCACAAGCTAGCTCCCATGTTTAGAACTGGTAATGTCTTAGAGTTTAGAAAAGACTGTATAAAATGCCTGCACATTTTATTATTTTCTGCATTGAACTTTAGATGAAAAACATATGGAAGAAGAGAAGACATTCTCTACTTATTTGACAACTGAAGAAAAAGAAGAAGAAATTACAGTTCAGATTCTGATCAAACTACTTAACATTTCTCTGGTCCCACTTTATTTGTTAGTACAGTGGTGCTCCCTAATTCATTCCCACTGTTTCTAAAAAATCTATTGTTTTTTTAAGACATGATGAAAATTCCAGGATATAAATTGCTTGACAGTGAACTTCGAAATGTATCTGGAAATATTCTGTCCAAGGTAAAATGGAGAATGCTGTGATCCTGGATCAGATTGCCTGTGATTTCATAACAAAATTATTATATTGGATGCATTTACAAGGGGAAAGCAAACAATTTAATTATGGGCTTAAATGACTAATTAAATATGATTCTTTCATGTGTTTAGGATTCTTTTCTAAACATGCATGTTTGGAGGATCGAGACAAACCAGAACATGACAGGTATCCTGTGACTTTCCCCAAACACACTGAGCAGTGAAACAGTAAAATCAACAAAATCTGCAAAAATCAACACAAGACCCACTTTGTCATTCTTCCTCCCCAAAGCTAAGGTTATTGCTTTCATACAGCTAAGATCAGAGAACTGCATTCTTTTCCTGGAGTATTTATTTGAAATAATAATTACTCTTGATTTATGCCAGTGAATGAGAAGGACATGGCCTTCAGTCAGGTTTTTTTTTTCAATTGCAATGCTTCTTTGACAACTGTGTAAGAACATAACTTGTCTCTAAATCTGAATTTTTCTGATGACACAGTGCATAATTCCATTACCATAGGCTAAACAATTTGTGGTTATTGTACAGAATAAAAGCGTTGTGACATTGGATCAACAAATGTGCTTATGAGTGAAGTTCTTTTCAATTAATTGCAAACTTGACTTTATCAACACATTTATCATTCTCTGCTGAGAAAAACTGATCACCTGAAATGGCAAATGAGTCTGACATTAAATATTCTGAATTCATTGGTGGTTTAACATACAGAAGTATAGTAATCTCCTCTGTAAGTGAAGGGATAAATGCAACATAAGGCCTACATATTTTTGTGTGAAAATATGGTCTGTTTTGTGAACATTCATGATCAAATGCTTTATAATTTTATCTCCATCTTTGTGGTTCAATGCTGCCATATTGTGCTGCTTGCCTCTAATGAAGTAAATAAAAAAAAAGGTACAGCAAAAAACATCATAAGAGTCTTTTGTTCTTTCTGAGAATTAGTAAAAGGATATGTGGAAGAAACAACTGTAGCTCAGACATCATAGTCTCCTGTATGTGTGAAACATAGATTTGACTCAACATAATCCTTTTGCCTGAAAGAGAAGCACAGAGTACAGAGAGCTATATGTGGGAAAATCACTCCTGACTTAAGAGTATACACTATTCTAGTTATGAAAATGTTCTGACAAAGTCTTCCTTATTAAAACAGTCACAGGTAGTCACATGAGTTGAAATGTAATTGATCTACTGTATTTGGGAACTTCAATCTGCAAAACAGACTTCTCGCTCCCAAAGCCCCCAAACATTCTATTATTCTGGAATAAAATTATTGTCCTTAATATTCCATCTTATAATTTTCTTTTACTCTCCATATTTCTGACAGAGATCATCTTTCTCTTACTATCTTTTATTTGGCTTAATAGTTTTCCACTACAGAATATGTCTGTCTGTGTTGTGTCCAGAGGCTGAGTAGCATAATGAGATTTTGGACTATGATAGTTCCACATCATAAACTAAACACAAATAAAACACCCAAACAGTCCTAATAAAAACAAAAATCAACATTCAAAGTAGTCTTTATATGCCCTAAAGCCTTCATTATCTCTTCCTAGGTGGTACAAATCAAGCCACCTCGCCAGCTTTTCAGTAATACAAAATGCTCCATGCTTCCTACTCAGTCCCTTTCCAAACCGCTTCTATAATGTGTTTGTTCATCAGCTCTCAAGTCAACATAATGTCACGTAGGTGAGAATAAAATAAATAAATCAGCCAAAAAATCCTTTGGAGGTAATCGTGGTGCAGCCATAGGGAAATGCTTGATAGCTTACAGGCCTCTGCAACAGATTGGGGGTTGATGCTCATGAAAATAGTTTCTAATAAAGAAACCTAAAGGAATAAAAGATGCAGCAGCACATGCTTAGAGAGATTCTAAGATACTAGTCAATCAAAGAGAGGAAAAGAGACTATTAAAAGAGCTAAGAATAAAATCTTTATGCAATCACTGTACTTTTGGTGTGAAAGGAAGATTTAAAATGCTACTGGTATATGATTTTACCTCATTTGTTTTAAAAATGTTATGAAAATCCATTCTTTCCCCAGTGCCCTCCCAGCCTGCAGGTAGAACTGAACCCACTGCCTCCATTAACAGGGAAAATACGGATTTGTCCCTGTAAAATAATTGTCAACATCAGTGTGCAAGAGGTGGGAGTACTCTACATTAACAAAAGGTAACAGCAGAAATGTGGGTTGTTTTAATGGGTTATTTGCCACTCCCAGAACAAAGGTTTTATGCTCCTAAGACTCTGTTGCCTTTTATGGAAATAGTAGTTGAAAGCACCTCAGAAGTAAAAGTAACTCTGTCAATGGGTGTGAAAAACATTTCACTCCTCCATCATTAATAGTGCATAAATGTTGCTCTAATAGATGAGTGGTAACATAAATGGTGCAATAATGACCCTTGATTTTAGTCTTGTTATTTCTTTAACAGTTTTTGTCCTAAATCGGTCTCCAGGAATCTTTCCTTGTAACACAACACAGAAAAAGAAACAATATTTGCATTTGACTTTTATATATATTCAATTATAATTAGAGGAGGTAAAAAAGACAAACCTCATTTTGATAAGTTATATTTGCATTTAATTTCATAATATAAATAATAAAATATAAATGAAAGTCTCTGTAAAATTGCATAGGGAAAGGTTAACATGAAGGAAAAAGTGACTCAAAATGAAAATAAATAAAGAAATAAAAAATTGGATATAAACAGGGTGATATCAACAACATGTAGAGAACAAAAGAACAAGAACAATTTCGTATTTTTTTTAAAAAAAGCAATCAGAGTTTCAAGTGAGTACTGAAAATCCTTTTAACTTGACCTGGAGGTAAGACAACCTTTAGGAATTTTAAGTTGGCTTCTTCCATACTGATGTACCTTAACAGTATTTTATTTGCCAAAACTGCTGAGCAGCTACTATCCCATAAAAACCAGTAGTTCATATAACCTTTGAAAGTAAGCACATTTTTTAAACAGAAACTTCAGTAAAACCTATGGATTTTTACCATTAGGCAATCTAATTTGAAAGCTGGGGCATGTGCAAAGTTTTGTTTGCATATACTTCATTACAATTTACAAAAATTTATGGAAACAGGTAAAGTCATTCATAAAGCTGAACTTTCAAGCACTGAGCAACTAACTGCATATATTCACAAAATATGCATGTTATAAGTCATGAAGTTACCTTAATATACATAAGTAATAGTGTATTTTAATCTCTTTAATCACATTGACTATGCTAATACAGTTTTGAATTGCAATTTGATTGCTTACTTTTGGAAGAAGTGATATCTTTCAGATAGATACTGTACAATTCTCTTCTGTGAAGTGACTGTGACAGACCTTTGTGCAAATGAAGGACTGAAGCTCTCACCATAATTTTTGGAGCTAACAGTATCCTATTTCACAACTTGAAAGCTTCACTTTTGTTTTCAACTTAAACTGAATACAGAAAGTTGTGCTAAAAATTAAGATTTCTCTTATGTAGCTCTCATTGCTTAGATTGAAATAATAGCATAATGATTTAGACTTGCTAAAGTGTCTATGGTTTCAGAGTTCCTCCACTCAGCTGTGATGACATCATAATTATGGCAGCACACAAAACTTTACCGTCAGTAGTAGTGACATTCTAGTTAACACAAGAAAGAGAAATACCCGTGTTCTAAATAAGAAGAGTATAAACTCAGAACTGCTTTTTTTATGTCTCTTCTCTGGTGGAACTTGAACAAATCATGAATGTCATATGTTCTCCTTTGTAAAGAAACAGATATACATTTGCTACCACATACTTACAGACGAATTTAAAACCCTTGGGGTCATTTGGGACAAGTACTCATAAAGCTTAGCTCAAACCTAGCCTAAGCTTCCTCCATAATCAATTTTAATCAATGGAGAGGAGTCTAATTTAGAGTAATTTTCTTTCTGACTAACTTTTAGATATCTAAAAGATTTGATGGTGCATTTAATATAGCTGTTAATAGAGAAAGACAGGTGTCTTCACAGGTTTACACGGTACATCATAAGCAAGCTATCTAAAATGAGTGAGCTGGATTGCCCCAAGGCTATCATGAATGAGTGAATTGCTGTCTCAGCACAAAATAAGCCTGTGGAAATGCCTGTCTTGCCAGAGGCACTGGAGACAGCCAGAGTATTCTGGCTGCCCAACTCTTAAATGCCCAAATTGAGCTGCTTTCAAGCACATCCATAACTATTCTAGTTGTCTTCTGGAAGAAGGTGTCTCTTTCTAATGAGCATAATGGGAGCCCAACCTCACTAGGCTGAATTTATAAATACCTGTCTGAGACTCTTTCTACTGGCACCAGTTGCTTTGGAATAGACCACAGTGCAGTGTAAAGCTATAACTCTAATGGCTCCACTATCCTCTCTCACCCTGTTCCCGCCCTCTCTCTCTTTATGCATAAAACGCTATTATTAAAAAATTACAGTTTTCAATAATTATCTGGACCCCTGTGCAAACAGCTAATAAGTGACAGTAAAAGTAAACGACATAACAAGACAAACATGAAATTAGAACAGTTCAT
Source organism: Theristicus caerulescens (assembly GCA_020745775.1). Lineage (NCBI taxonomy): Eukaryota > Metazoa > Chordata > Aves > Pelecaniformes > Threskiornithidae > Theristicus > Theristicus caerulescens. The sequence goes on from CM036561.1 coordinate 15,207,607, forward strand.
TTCAGGAAAGTTCAGCTATTTTACAGGTTGACCTCATCGTACTGATACAGTGCACTAAGCATAAAGCTCGCCTTAAATTAAGGCAACAATAAATACCTGTAAACCACTTAGAATAAATAGAGGAAAACATCATTGTTTCCCTTGATATTTACTTTATGTTTATTAGTGAAGGTAAATGAATTTCATATTAATATTATGCATGCTCCATGCTTAATAGAATTTGAACAATTATGAATCACAATTAAATGTCTTGGAGACGTGCAGAAACACAAATAAAGGCTGGAAGAGACACTGCCATCTAGCGATGTGATAAAAAGTTAACCAGATCATATATCAAAAAAATTCTTCGTGGTATAGAGAAACACAATTCTCAAAGAAGGGCTAATGCATTAAAACTCAACAGACCCTTAAATTGGGAGGCTGATTTTCTGATCTATTTAAAAAATAATCTTATCAATGATATTGTGCTTCAGTATGACATAGATCTGCTCATAAAGAGGCAGATATATATACCTCTAAGAAGGTGAAACATTCTCTTAGAAAAAAATGTATTATCAAACATAATTATACTTATGTTTTCTACAATAAAATCAGGCAAATATAAAAGAAAATTAATCAGGCTAAACTAATATCAATTAAATGTAATTGCTTCACTTCTGGCTTGGAACTCCAGCATCTGCATTGCTGTGTTTTGTTGCTATTACATTATTCCACAGAAACAACACTGAAACGTTCATCAGGATATACCTGATGATCTAACTGTACTTCAAGGTAAGTTTTTTCTGCTACACTGTAAAAAGAAAACATGGGTGAGCTGATAACCCCAGCTCTCTTTCCCTCTTCACAAAAATAAACTTTCAAGAATCCCAGGTAATGCTATGTGTACTGGCAAGTATTGCCTGTTTAAAGGCAAGCCCTGTACCTCAATTGATCTAGTACAACATTTCCAATGAGTTCTGTATCTGAATTCATCAAAGAATGATCTCAGAACTATAATTATATTTTTTGAGTTTTAGTTGCTTTACTAATGGTGAATACAATAGATACATACAATGGGTATGTATTCACCATTATTGAAGCAATTCATTATAGTTCTGAGATCACTCTGATTAATTCAGATACAAAACTCATTAGAAATGTTCTACTAGATCAATTGAGAATTTGTTCTATGAAAGTAATTGCACTAGTGAAAGGGTTAAATACAATTCACCTGAGAAGGGAAAGGATTTAAGATCAAAATGAACAGGGAAAAAGTAAGGACATCTAGAACAAAAAAAAAATGTTGCAACAACAAGATAGTTTTAAGTTATTATTCTATACATAATAGAAAAGGAGGAACAAAAATAAAACCTGAAACAAGGAGCAAGGGAATAAATATTGATATTGCAGCAGCAATTGACTTGACATCGTAATCTCTTGTCAAGCTGCACAGTGTCTCTTACTCTTGCATTGACATACAGCAGCTCCAAATGTCATCCTAATTATACTGGCGGAGCAAAGTGTCCTTAGGGAAATATGAAGTGGAAACAAACAAACACAGTCTTCCCATGCTGTGGGAATGGCACTTACACTTTCATTTTAGTGTCGAGGAATACCATGTTCCATTTGGATCTAAAACATTAGCTGTCATTTATTTGGCTGTTTTTGTCTTTATTATACACTATAGATATTTACTTCTGTGATTATGGTGTTTCTCTGCAAAAAGCTTTGCTAGTTTTTTCAAATCTATGTCCTAAGCAAAATATATATCCTATTAAGGGCCAGATGAATTGCTAAAAACAAAAGTACATTTCATTATAATTCTCACATTTATTTTTTTTCTTATTTGTTTTCTCTAGATATATAGAGCCCTGTTGTCACAAGACCAAGGTTTTAATATCTTTTTTCTCACAGGATGATTGTGAAGCAGGAATGTATGATCAATCCCTCTAAACAGATGAAGAATAGAGGCACAGAAAGAAAAAGGCCAGATCAGCAGAAAAAAAAGCCACTGTGATTCTTCAGGAGAAAAAATGCAACCCAGTTCCTCTTTGAATGAGAATAGACATATACAGAGATAGATTTCGTCGCAGAGGTCTGAAAGGACACATTTCCAGCCAAGGCAATGCTACAAAACTAAGCTTCATTTCACCTTTAGGGAAAAGAAAATGCAGTAGCCAGACAAATAGAACACAGCAGTAGTAGTAACAGTAGTAGTAGTGACACTTGTGACTTCAGATATCTCCTGGAGTGACTCTTCCTAGACTGGAAAGAGTTGCAGTGCTATAGCACAGTCCACAGTTCAGAAATTTACGGGAAGGGACAGCAGTACATGACGTCGACCAGTATGCAGGACAGACTGACACATTTCCTTTCCTAAATTCTTGCAGAGGGAGTTTCTACTCTTGGAACTCACAGATGTGCTTTTTCATATGTTCAGCCACCACAGAAGCTTTTACCTTTGTTCTAGCAGGGCATTTATTTTTGACTGGGGGGGGAAGTTGCCCACATAAAATTATTCTCCTCATACAACCTATCACATCTTATAGAGTAGTTCACATTCACTTTCATCATAAAGCTTTCAAAGGGCCATATCACATAGAAAGGAAGGTTGTTCTCAGAAGTGAAACAGGATGGTTACCTCAAAAAGTACTAGCTCCATATGTCAAAATTATTTCCTTAGTGGAAAAAGTTGAGAATAAATGAAAGGTTTGAGCAGGAGCCAGAGGATGCACATGGTCCTTTTCTCACAGACATTGCACAGGATGGCTTGGATCAACAATATTTTTCCTACATAGTCTCCTCAATGATAAGAAATATTTACACGTGGTTGCAGTAACTCCACAGATGTGCAAACCTGGGATTTTTGAATTTATTGTGTTGGTCAGCCCTGTTTCTCCCTTATGAGTTACACCTTTACTCTCCTCTGAGGGTTTATCAGAACAGGGGCAGCATGCAAAGAATTTTCATTTTGCTTTGACTTCTCTGACATAGCCTCAAACCAAAGTTTGTGGTTTCCAGTTTTGCTGTTTTCTTCCACTATTGTGCTAGTGTTAACACAATAACCTGAACCAGAAGAAATGGTATAGAAGAGGTTTATTGTTAAGCTGATCTGTAACTTGTGTACTGAAAAATATAAGCCAAATCACCTTAAAACAATTAGCATGTAACAAAGATTATTAGTTTAGAATCTATTAATTAAGTATAATCCCCATGATTGTTACTTTACCCCACTTAAGAAAGTTTTCAACTAGATCTAAGAACAATATTGGCACAATATTATATTCGAAGGATAAAATTGAAAATAGCAAATAACTTCTAACACTGCCTGGCATTCACTGGTAATAAACTGTGGACAGTAGTATATAATGACTTGATATATTACATTATATGCCATTGTGTATATGCTGTCACATATACACATCATAAGATGTATTACATAATGTATTCTAGGACTCTAAGTCACAACATGTATTCAGTATAAACTTACTGGCTATAATGTTCTTATTTAATTCTGAACTATTTTTCCTTAATACCTCCATAAATTAACAGAAGCAAAATATAGATAAATGATACCTACCACAAACAGCAAAATATTTAGACACCACAGCTAATTAATTTCATGTAAATTGTCATTTAATGGATGATATGCTTGTTTAAAATTTAGATTAAAAAGAAAAAATGAAACCAAACAATTTTTTATCATAGCTGTTCTGGAAAAGGAATTTCCTTGATTCTTAGGCAGGTCCAAAACTCTGAGCTCTCCTATGTGCCCTTGTATTGGGTCTGGCTGAGATGGAGTTAATTTTCCCCATAGCAGCCCTCATAGTGCTGTGCTTTGTATCGGTAGTTAGAAAGGTGTTGATAACACACCAGTGTTTCGGCTACTGCTGAGCAGTGCTTGCACAGCATCAAGGCTGTCTCTCCAACATTTCCTCCCCCACACCAGCAGGCTGGGAATGGGCAAGGTCTTGGGAGAGGACACAGCCAGGACAGCTGACCCAAACTGACCCAAGGGATACTCCATACCATATGACATCTGCTCAGCAATAAAAGCTAAGAGAAAGGAGGAGGAAGTGGGGGCATTTGTTATTTACCATGTTTGTCTTCTGGAGCAACCGCTACTGGTACTGAAGCCCTGCTTGCCGGGAAGTGGCTGGACATCGCCTGCTGATGAGAAGCAGAGAATAAAAATCTTTGTTTTCCTTTTGCTTCCACGTGCAGCCTTTGCTTTTGCTTTTATTAAACTGCCTTTATCTTGACCGACAAGGGGGGGTTTTCCATCTCATTTTCTCCCCCACCGTCCTTCTGAGGAAGGGAGTGACAGAGCAGCTTGGTGGCACATGGCATCCAGACAACATCAACCCACCACAGTCCTGCTTACAATCCTTGCTATTTCTTCTTTCTCTTCTCTTTTTTTTTTTTTTTTTTTTTTTTAGTAACACTACTGTAGTGTTATAAAAGTAGAAGACAGGAAATAAGAGGTTTTGGGGTGAAAATGACTACCAATCTTTTTAAAGAACATGGCAACACTGTTGTTGCCTGTTACTCTCAGCACTGACCCTCCAGTTGACATGGCAGGTGAAAGACAGTTGGACACAGCAACCTTTCATGCTGTTTTAATTCCAGTCCTGTCTTGGAAAGCCACCTCCATTGGAAGATAAGACTGAATCTTTGATCAGCTGATTTGCAGAGATAAAAATTAGAGTTAATATAAGAAAAGAAGCATCAAGATGGGTAAGAAATTGAATAACAGGCCACACTCAGAGAGTGCTGATCAATTGTTTTTACTCAGGCTGGCAGCCTGTCACAAGTGAGATTCCCCAGGGATCGCTACTGGGCCCTATGCTGTTCAATACCTTCATAAATGAACTGAATGATGGAATTGAAAGCATCCTCACCAAGTTTACTGATGACAATAAACTGGGTGGTGAGGTGGACATGTCAGAAGGGAGAGACATCTTACAGAGAGACCTGGACAGGCTGGAAGAGTGGGCTAGCAAGAATAGCATGAAGATGATTAAAGGGCTGGAGAAGTTGCCCAATGAAGAAAGACTGAAGGAGTTAGGTCTTCTTTTCCTGGAGGAGAGAAGGCTTGGGGGGCATCTCATCACAGTATTCCAGTACTTAAAGGGCAGCTACAAAGAAGATGGAGGCTCTCTCTTCACAAGGAGTCACATAAAGAAGACAGGGGGCAACAGGTACAAGTTGCACTGGGAGAGGTTTCATCTCAATGTAAGAAAGAAATATATTACAGTAAGAACAATCATTCATGTTTTAGTGTTCCCATCACTGGGGGTTTTCAAGATGTGATCAAACAGCGTGCTAGATCATCTCATCTAAGCTCCCTTTCCCATGAAAGGCTGGACCAGATGAACTTTCGAGGTCCCTTCCAACTTGGGCTGTTCTATAATTCTATGAAAAGGTGGGAACTGTAACTGAAATGGTCAGATAGGTGATTTGCAGAGATTCCAGACAATGTTGATGAAGAGGACAGCACTACTAGGGAGCAATGGTTTTATGATCTCCTTGGGTAGCATGGTGCAATGTGAAAAACATTTCAACAGAAAATAAAATGTGAGGGTTTGAAAAAATTAAATAGATCTATATTAGCTCTTATCACTCTAAGCAGTTTTTTGTAAACCAGCCCTCATTCCTGCTCCTCATTCCCACTGGAACATTTACTTTTAAATGTAAATACTGTCTCTACCACAGAAATCAGAAGTCTGACAGGTCAGATTTTGCTGGGGAATGCACAGCTGCTCAGCTTCCCTGAGTCAAGACAGCTATTGGAAGAGAGAAAGCCACCAGAACACCATCTCAACAAGGTTGCTAAATGCTTCTTATAGCCTTATTCTTTCTTTAATGCCTCATTTAAAGGTAATCTCTTACAGAATGTACATAAGTAGGATAATCTGCACATTTAATATTCACAGAATTATACCTCTCTAGAGCTAATGATTTAAAATAATGATCCCATTTATGACAGAGAAAAGGAATTTAAATAAAATATAGTTATCATTTATTTCACAGTTGATTTGAAACTCATTGTTGAAATGAATGCTTTGGGCTGCCTGGGAAAAAAAATTAAATTAATGAAAAATCAATCAAAACTCTTAACCTTTCTAACCGTGTGTATTTGGGACAAACAAAAGAGAGAGGCCGTGACTGAAATCTGTATTACCACAGTGATTTCATGTTTTCCACTTTCATGTCTACCGCAACACTGGAAACTCTATAAAGAATATAATGAAAATAAAATCCCTGTAGGTAATTACAGCAAGAAATGCTGCAGTTGACTGACTACACCTCCTGTCATGTGACAGAGAAGTAATCTTTCATACCTCTTTCCTGTCAGGTAAGTGAGAACAAAAATAAGGAGCAGTTTTTGTCAGCATGCCTGTACATCACAGTAATCGTTGCTTTCAGTAGAGTAGCTAAAGTCGGCAAATTGACATTAATTTTAAAATATTTTGGATGGTTAACACTGAGTCCTATATGTATGTCTCATTTGAGTGGATCCATTGAAGTCAACTGGATTACTTACTGACTCAGCTAAGGTCAATGGGAACAGGGGTACCTCCCATGTAATCAAGCTGAGCAAGGTTTATTCTTATATGTGAAAATGTGAGAATAACTCCATTGAATAAATGGCCCCGAAGTTCTTTTATATATTTTTCAAATGTGACTTTACCTGGAGAGTCATCACTCTCCTTTCATTGTAACCCTTATAACTTCATATACTTTGAACCTGGCACAAAATGAACTCTTTCAGAGGATCTGAGAGTTGCCAAGATATTATATGCTACTTCATCAAGTATATTATGATTCTTTCAGGCATACACACTTTGAGAAAGACTAACTTTTCAAAATTCAGACTGGCTTTTATATATTCTGCATAAACAGAAAACACATAAGAAGCATTTTCCAAGACACAATTACAGAGAAATTTGTGTTGCTTTAGCCTGAAAGCTTGGAGTGGAAAAGATTTTATCTGAAAAAAAAAGAAAATAATGTTTTCTTGGCAAGTATAATGTATTTGTACTTCTTGTGTGCGTGATTTCTGAACAGTCAGAAAATACCTGAGAAAGTCAGGATGAAATGAGGAGAGGTATAAGGGGCTGAAATGGAGACAGAGTATTGCAGATGAAAGACAAGAGTTAAAATATTGAGAGATGAGTTTTGGATAAGACAAATTAGAAAGTCTGATACTAAAGTATCTGATATGCATAAATTATATATTTTAGCATTTGTCCTTTTGAAACGGCTTTTAATCTTATTTCTCATTTGTTGCAGAAAAGGGAATGTTTTCAGATACTCCATTGCTTCATGCACGCACTCACACACAAAAAAACAGAGAGAAAAAAAACCCTCAGCACTGACCAACAGAGAGCATGTTTCTGGACTGAATTCTTTCATTATGAGTGAAATAGAACACCAGTATCTCTGATGTCATTATATGCTACATTCTGATGAATAGTCATTTTGAAATGGCTTTTCACTATCATCTTTAACAAATGTATTCCCTGTACAAATTCAGATATATTATTTTCTTGGTAAAAAACCACAAATTGGGAGGGAAGAAACACGAAATAACACTATGTGGGTAACTATGCTAGGTTTTTAATTATCTCTTTCTGGCACTGACTAAAAGCAAGAGAGTGGCCCTGAATATTTTTCTAAAAGATTTCAATAGTGTCTCTTCCAAGAGATTATGTAACATTTGTTCTTTTCTTTTTGGTTGTAACCTGAATCCTGAGATATTTTAGCTCATAAGAATATCCTACTACTCAGAGTAGAGAAGCTGGTGCTTTTGTCTTCTTTGTAATGTAAGATCAGGGCACTTGGCTTGAGAAAGTTTTTCTTACCTGATTTGAACACTTCTCCCACTGCTTCAAAAAGCTCCCTAGTGCCAAAACCAATTCAGGCAGGGAGAAATAAAAGGTCAACATCTTCAATGCCCCCATTAAGTTCCTGTCCACTAGTGGTTCAGGTCCTTCTAACCCCTTCTAAAAAATGATGTAGTTTTGAGAGATTGCTTGCAGTCTCTTTCCTTTCCCAGCTAGATGCGATGAATATCCTTACAACATTTCCATGAAGGAAATGGGATTGAATCCCCTTAGGAGGGGAGTAGACATGAAGGTGAGCGAGTATTGTTGTTACACTGCCACCACCAGCTTTAAAAAAAGCAACTAATTTTTCTGGTTATAACTTGCTGTTTATTGTCTGAAAATGCCTACAAGAGGTATTTAAAAGGCATTCAGATGTAATGCTTAGAGACATGGTTTAGTGGTGGACTTGGCAGTGCTGGTTAACGGTTGGACTTGATGATCTTAAGGGTCTTTTCCAACCTAAACAATTCTATGATTCTATGATTCTAAGCAGGTATAAAGAATGAGGGGGGTTGACTATGTTAAGAGTGGCACAATGCCACTTAGCCTGGCAAGAGCTGAAGCTCTGCACGAGCTCAGAGACACAACTCTATATCCCTGCAAATTTGCAGTTTAAAAATGCAATATACGCAGAGAGGTAGATGACAGCTGAGTGTGTGTTTTAATAATCACATTTTTGGACATAAGTTTTTGAATTTCACTTAAATCCCATTTTTAAGAGCCTTAATAGCATCCCATCCATAATAAATGACATATAACTAGAACTAATGAGGTTAAATTGAGAAAAAGAAATGTCTTTTCCATAATGTATTCCAAATAAATATTCTCCCAACCTGCCAACAGTTGTCAAACGCTGGCAATAAGTATTCCAGTGAAAACTATAATTGCTTCTTGGTTTTTTAGGTATTCAATTACCCCTTTTCAGAAATAAAATGTTAACTATTAGCAAAGCCATAGAAACAAAGCACTACAAAGAAAAACAAAGCACTACAAATAAAAACAAAGCCCAAAATATCCATCAACTCAGGAAAGGGAGCAAAGGAATTCAGTGACAACTGGAAGATGAAAGTGAATGAAGGTAGAAGCAGAAAAAAATTTTTTTAAAACACAAAATCTGTGTCAGTTCTCTCACCTCTTCACTCTTCACTCATGCATATACTTGTGCTAAAATATTTATAGTAGGCCTTCTGTGATAAATGTCATCCTTTAAAAATGTTTCATTAATTTCTCTTCATCATGTGAATACAGGAAAATATCCAGGCATTTTACTAAGTTGGATTTTCTCTTGAACATGAGCCAGCAATGTGCCCTTGCAGTAAAGAAGGCTAATGGTGTCCTGGGCTGAATTAGGCATTGCTGGCAGGTTGAGGGAGGTGATCCTTCACTTCTACTCAGCCCTGGTGAGGTCACACCTGGATTACTGTTTTCAGTTCTGGACTCCCTAGTACAAGAGAGATATGGACATACTGGACAGAGTCCAACAAAGGGTGACAAAGAGAAGGCTCAGGGGGATCTTATCCATGGGTACAAATACCCAAAGTGAGAGTGAAAAGAAGACAAAGCCAGGGTCTTTTCAGTGGTGCTCAGTGACAGGACCAGAGAAAATGGGCACAAACTGGAACACAGGAGGTGCTGTCTGAACATCAGGAAACACTTTTTCACTGTGAGGGTGACTGAGCACTGGCACAGGTTGCCCAGGGAGGTGATATAATCTCCAACCTTGAAGGTATTCAAAAGCCATCTGGACACAGTCCTGGGCAACCAGCTCTAGGTGGCCCTGCTTAAGCAGGGGAGTTTTACTAGATGACCTCCAGAGGTTCCTTATAACTTCAAGTATTCAGTGATTCTGTGATTTCAGATAGGAGTGTTAAAAATAACAATAAAACCCCATAGGTTTTATCCCATTGATACTTAAGTTAAAATTGTGATCTATGGCCTAAACATCATTGGATTTCCAGATATAAATCTAGTCTATAAATCCAGAAATATATCTCCAGCCAATGGATTAAATACTATACATTAACTGCTTAGGAAAAGGATCATATATTTTCTGTTCTTGGAACTTGTAACAAGAGGATTCTGTTCTACTTGAGTTTTTAAGACACAATTTACTATATGATACACATTAGAAAATAAAAATAATATATAGAGGGACCTGGAGGAGTAGGCCCATGTGAACCTCATGAGGATCAACAAAGCCAAGTGCAGGGCCCTGCACCTGGGTTGGGGCAACTGCCAGTGTCATAGAATCATATTATCATAGAATCATAGAATTGTTAAGGTTGGAAAAGACCCTTAAGATCATCAAGTCCAACCATTAACCTACTGCCGCCAAGTCCACCACTAAACCATGTCCTCAAGCACCACATCTACACATCTTTTAAATACCTCCAGAGACGGGGACTCAACCACTTCTGTGGGAAGCCTGTTCCAGTGCCTGACCACTCTTTCAGTAAAGAAGTTTTTCCTAATATCTAACCTAAACTTGCCCTGGCGCAGCTTGAGGCCATTTCCTCTTGTCCTATCACTTGTTACTGGGGTGAAGAGACCGACCCCCACCTGGCTACAACCTCCTTTCAGGTAGTTGTAGAGAGCGATAAGGTCTCCCCTCAGCCTCCTCTTCTCCAAACTAAACAACCCCAGCTCCCTCAGCCGCTCCTCATAAGACTTATTCTCTAGACCCTATCAACACAGGCTGGGGGATGAAGGGATGGAGAACAGCCCTGCGGAGAAGGACTTGGGGGTACTGGTAGATGAAAAGCTGGACATGAGCTGGCAATGTACGCTCGCAGCCCAGAAGGCCAACAATATCCTGGGCTGCATCAAAAGAAGTGTGGCCAGCAGGTTGAGGGAGGTGATTCTGCCCCTCTACTCTGCTCTGGTGAGAACCCACCTGGAGTCCTGCGTCCAGCTCTGGGGTCCTCAGCACAGGAAGGACATAGACCTGTTGGAGCGGGTCCAGAGGAGGGCCACAAAAATGATCAGCGGGCTGCAACACCTCTCCTATGAAGAAAGGCTGAAAGAGTTGGGGTTGTTCAGCCTGGAGAACAAAAGGGTCCGGGGACACTGTCCTGGTTTCAGCTGGGATAGAGTTAATTTTCTTCTTAGTAGCTGGTATAGTGCTGTGGTTTGGATTTAGGGTGAGAATAATATTGAAAACACATGATGCTTTAGTTGTTGCTGAGTAGAGTTTACATTAGTCAAGGATTTTTCAGCTTCCCATGCTCTGCCAGGTGCACAAGAAGTTGGGAGGGAGCAGAGCCAGGACAGCTGACCCAGACTGGCCAAAGGGCTACTCCATACCATGACATCATGCTCAGTATATAAGCTGGGGGAAGAAGAAGGAAGGGGGGGGGGGCGGCGTTCGGCATGATGGCATTTGTCTTCCCAAGTAACCGTTACGCGTGATGGACCCCTGCTTTCCTGGAGATGGCTGAACATCTGCCTGCCGATGGGAAGTAGTGAATGAATTCCTTGCTTTGCTTTGCTTGTGCATGCAGTTTTTGCTTTACCTATTAAACTGTCTTTATCTCAACCCATGAGTTTTCTGACTTTTACTCTTCTGATTCTCTCCCCCATCCCAGCAGGGGGAAGTGATTCTATGATTCTATATGTGTGTGTATGTGTTTGAAAATTTACACAATAAATGCATATCATGCACCAATGGGCCAGCTAATTCAAATAGCACACTTTATTGTACATTACTAGTATGCAATTATATAATCAGAAAAAGTGGTGTTTCACTTTCTTTTCTATACTTGTTTGGAAATTAATTTCAGCAGATCCTTTGAAATTAAGAAGGATTAATTTTTTTTTTTTTAGAGGCCATTGCATCTTCTTTTGTATGTTTCTAAATGAATGGTGTAGATCATTTCTGTGATGAATCTCCTGTTCCCTAGTTTTATAGAGAGACAAAGACAATTTCAATGAGCGCAGCTCATTTTTAACTAAGCCTATGTTTACAGAGTAGTTACAGCTCGGGTATTTTGTGACTGGAAACTCCACAAAATCTTTACATAAACTACAATGTGTTAAAAGCATGAAAGGGATCGTATAAAAGTACAGATTCCACCTCAGGAGCTACCATGTATACTTCTACTGGTCTCCTACTCTGTATCTTCATTTTAAACATTTGCCGCCTGTGTTAACTAGACTGGAATAGTATGTGCTGTACCAGTAATAACCGAAACTTACCGTACATATATCTTCACGCTGTGTTCCAGACAGCAGTAGCCTGTGATGCCATGATGAGAGGCAGGTTCATAGCTTCATGCTCTTGTACAGGTGCAACAGTAGCCCTTCCAGCTCCAACAAAGGGGTTGTGCATGTCTGGTACCTTGAAGCTGCACCATGTTCAAGCTGGCATGCTTGAAAAGAGAGTTTGCTAATGTATCACTGGGTTGTTGAATTTCTATATCACTGGCATTTCACTTCATGCTAAAAGGTATTTGAAGCGTAGTCAAAAGTTATAAGCAGCTGCAATAGAGAACAACACTGCGATCTGTCTTTCTACTAGTTTTTTTGGTATATATTTTAAGTGTGTTTTTTAAAAAAAGAGTGAAGAACAAAGAGAGAAAGTAGATGTTTTTTCCTTGCAATTATTCCCTCTCAAACAATAACACTTAGCCTCCGGAGTGCTATAAAGGTGTTAAGTTCTACCTCGTAAATCTGCAGAGGAAATACAGCTGTTGGGTGTGCAGACTTAAATCCTATTTATGACAAACAAATCCAACAACTTGCTGTTATCAAAATGAGGAGGTCATACCCTCTTCTTCCATCTATTTCTCTCCTCTGCTGTTAGCTGCACCCATTCATTTTGCTAGATCCCTCAAGTGAGCCAGTCAAACCTACATGGCTAGAGGAAAATAAACCAGGGAAAATGTGAGCAGCTTTCTTTTCAATTAGAATGGAACTGAAGTCTTCAGCAAAAGGGAGTTTCTAGGGCTTCAGATTCGAGGTGCTGAAAGGAGGTGAGGTGCTGAAACAGTGAGCTGTTAGCTTGGGTCAGCTGCTCCTAGGAGCAGCTCTCTTAGGACTGCAGCATATCAAAGCCTGTATTATTTCACTTGATGTTAAAGGCCTAATTTAGTTATCTACATGGATCAAATGAATCACATTCATGAAGGGGTCATTGTGTCTCAAATCCTGCCTCACTCTCAGACCTAATTGTCCAATTTTGAGATGCAGAGACGTGTCTTCCTATTCAGGAGTCACAATCCCAAAGTTTGTTCTTTCTATACCATTTGTATTAAATACTGAAAGGTTCCAATCATTCTGGCACAGCAGGTCCTGAAGAGGACCTTTATTTTCTATAAAGTATATCACCTAAAAAGTAGATACCAGAATTTGAGTTTCTTCTGCTCCTTTTTGGGATATCATCCCAATCCGCTGGCAGCCAGCCCTTCCTACTAGGTTGTAGAGAAGTCTCATTCCATTCAACTGAAGTTCTGTTACATTATGTAGCATAATGGGTAGTCCTTTTGGCTTGCGTTGCAGAACAGCAGCTATGTGTGGTTGTTAGTGCACATTTTATGTGGATTATAATATTTATGCAATATGTTACTCCTTTAACTGTTTCCAGTATTGGACAACAGGTAAGTGGAGAGTCAGAGGATCCAAACTGTGGCTTAAAAATTATAGACATCTTATATATAAGTATTGTTTATAATCTGAGAATGTATGATAAAATTCAAAAAGGAGAGAGATCTAAGCAGAAATAAAAAGAGAAAACAGAGGGTTTCAGGTAGTAATGTGCCTTGTGGGAGCTTGGTAGCAATCACAAAGTGATATCTGGGAAGAAGGAGAAAGAAAAAAAATCACATAACTTTTTTATGTTTTGAAAAAAAAAAAAGAGAGGTTTCTTCTCTGTGTAGATAGTGTTCCCTTTGAAGATTTTCAGGATTTAAAAAATATATATTGTTAGCAGCACTGGAATAGGATTAAGCTCATTATCTGAACAAACCTCAGGAAAGTCAAAGTGACTCTAAAGCAAGAAGGGAACTGGGTTTTTTTGCTAGTTGTAAGCAACTATATTCTTGAATTGAAGCATTATTTGAAGGGAGAACGAAGTATTTTTTTTAGGCCAAATGACAACTGAAAAAACAGACAATCTTGCAGGGTTTCAAACCGTTCTTCAAGCTTTTGTATTCCAGTGTATTCTTGTAAAAGCCCTACACATATTCACATGCTGAGTAGCCTTAAACACATGAATATTAGTGAAGAGTGTCACTCTTCCCATTCATAAGCATTTGCCCGACTAGCAGTTAAATCCAATATGACAAGGGTCAGATTTTTTTTCAGATCTTGTCAACTGCAATTTAAAATCAGTGAAGATGGTTAACATTTTTATTTCCTGAGGTAGCCAAAAATGTGTCTATCATCTAGAATGTCTTTAACCTGGAAGTCTCACAAGTGAATCCCTGCACTCTTCATGGCCTAATTAGCCACCCTTTCAAAATGCCTGAAGTGACCCTTAGGGAAACAGGTTAACGTAGCAATTGCTGTCTTTCAGCCTCTTTGGGTAAACTTTAGGAAATCTTTAGTTTATCAGCTCTGTTTACTTTATCAATTAAATACATACTTCAGCATTGTGATTTAAAATGTCACCCAAATGGTCTGAAAATTGTATTTGGAAATATTAAAGAGCCGCCAATTATTGAATTAGCTGAAAAGTCAGGAAGCATTACATTAAGTTTTTTTATTAATGACTTCCTAGACAATGTTAGAACTACAGACAGGTAGCAGGCAAAATACTTTGTAGAAACCAAATATCGTCAATCTACAATCAGGAAAATAGGAACTGGGGGGCATGGTTTGAAGTTCAGCTATTTATTTACAATTTATAACTAATGAATAAGGGACATATTGCATACTACCTACAGTAGGTAAGGTGATCTTCATGGATTACTGTCTAAATATGTGACATTTACAGTACAGCTGTAGTATCTACTGCATATATTGTGAACAGTAGCGAAAGAAACATGTAAATATAAGATACACAGAAGAGAAGAAGAAAACAGATAAATTAAAAGATAGGAAAGAAATTTCAAACAAAGCAGGAATGAGGTACTGTCATCAACTGCCATTGAATATAACTTGTAAAACTACAGGGCTGCAGAGTTATATCCAGCTTTTAACTCTAGCTCTCTGTACTTACTATAATTTTGTCCATACGAATCAGGTGAGGAGTTTAGTGGAGAGGATTAAAAAAGTATTAAGTGTATTTACATTAGTATGATCCAGGAAAAACTCCATTTCAGGCAACAAAGTTACTCTGTTACTGGTGAAGTAGTATGAATATAGAATTATACCCCCATAATTATTTCTATAAGCATGACAGGGAAAATAAATTTAGCTTTTGAGATTAGGTTGTGATACCACATGTGCGAAATGATGCACATGCATGTGAGGAGAATGTGTCGGATAGACAGAAATGTCAGATGCAGAAGAGGAGAGTCATGCTGAGAAAACTGAAGAACACAGGGCAGCTATGAATACATATAAAAGGGGAAAAAAACACAGAAGATCAGTAGGAGAGACAAAGCAACATAGCTATAGTACAGGAGAATGTCCTGAGTTAGAAGCAGAGGGATCATGCTGTGTCTGATGATATTCCTCTCCCATTTCTATTCAGAAATAATGAAGATTAATTTAGAACACAGGCAACTAGAACTGTTCCAGCAGCAAGCTGTATAAGCATAAATTGTATCGTTCCACTGAACTTAATGGACCTATCTGAGGCTTTAATCTGGGCCAATGAATAGAAACACATGAAGACTTTGATGGTTGGAGAGGGTGTTAGAATGAGTCTGTTTTCTTTTATAAAAGGAAATTATTAGAAATCTTAATGAGCTTGAACTCCGAATATGTATCTGATACAAAGAAATGTGACAATTTCTTGTTTGACAGTCTTCAAAAATAGACTTGAAGGACACAGTAAATGATGCATCAACATTGTCAAGTTGCTGGTTTAGTGACTAATTACTAAAAATCTTTAAAAAAACTGAAAGCAGTTTCTGTCAATCCCCCTCCCCCCAGTGTCAACCTAAAAAATTGTGTGTAAATTTAAAAAATCTTAAAATAACAAAGGCAACAATAACAAGGACATTACTTACATTGGGGATATTTTTAATTTAATTCATATTGAATTTTCCAATTACCGCTTTTTTAAATCTCTCTCTCTCTCTCTCTCTGGTTTTTTTTTTCCCTTTTCTTTTCTGTATGCTAAGGAGTCTATCACTTCAGAAGTCTTGTATTATCAATGGAGTTCCTTCCTTAGTTCAGTATGTCTTAGTGTGGTTTAATCAAAAAACACATCTAATTTCTGCATGGTCTAACATCTGCTCTTCCACCCATTCTCTTGGGAACTGCATGATCAGCCTCACCATAGTTCTTTTGTCTTCTTCCCTTCCTGCAATGAATATTTGGATGCAAAAGTCCATGTCTTCCAAGAAGGTGAGAAAAAACATTTCTTCCTCTAAAGTGGTTTTGACCATCAGATTGCCCAGCCATGCTCCCAAATTTCCCAAGTTTTCCTGCATCAATTGCTATTCAAATGGCAGTACCCTGGGAAAGAAAAGAGGTTTCATTTTCACTTAATAGAGCTATCCAATACAAACCCTTTTGAATGAAAGAAGAAATGCACAAGGTTATGATTTCAAGGTGAAAACAGCTTAAACATTAAACAGCATAAGCCAAACCCATCCCTATAATAATTCCAATTAAGGCAGAGCTCAGTTCAGCTTCATATGTGGCATTTCTAGGCCATACAAAATGTGATAATCTTTACTAATGCATTTCAGATTAATACTGTCTTTAGTAATGCATTTCAGGTGAATACTACCTACAGATTTTTAAGAGGTGAATGGTCATTGAAATAGTCTTTTTGTCACAATTTTCACTACTTATGTTTAGTGTAAACTGCTCACCCATTCTGCAAAATGTTAGTTAAAATGATATATCTTAGAAATAGGATATCAATTTTTTCACACTATATTCACAGATCATGCACACAGAAAAAGAAGCAGGCAATGAGCTGGTTACTAAATAAAGAATTTACAGATAAATGTTACTGCTTCCAGTCCTTTTACTTAGAACACTTGCTTCCAGCATGTTTGCTTTCAGCTTTGCAGTAAAAAATATCCAGGATATTGTTTGGAAGAGATTATGTGTAGTTTCATGTGATGCAGTCTGGCTTTTTGTGTGCTGCATATACTCACAGTCTTTATAATTCATGTACAACACAATCTGTCATTAATCTTACATCACACGATAAGAAGTAGATGCATTAGGAATGCTGGATGAGTAAAATGCCTTAGAAAGAAACTCTAATAGATGTGATAACATGAATACAAAACCATTTGCAAGGCAAAATTTTATAAGATACAGCAGTGATGAAATGGCAAGATAAAAAAAGACAAGTAACATTAAAGCAGAATGATTAATGAAACACTATTCCATAAGATCATGGCAGCAGTATGATGTTGTCACATGAAAAATCAAATAAAATCTTTGAGGAAGGAAAGGAAAGGAACTTGATAGCATCATCGGATTGGCAATGTGGACACAGCATAAAAATCATTATCTTTAATATAAGTACATTAAATAGATAGTTAGCAGATATTAACCAAATGAGAGAGATATCTGTAGTTCTAGATGCTTATCCTCCTAAAGAACTAGATTTTTTCCTACTTTTTAGAGAGACACTGACTGAACTCTAATCATTCTAGAGTACGATGCACTGATTTTATTGCATGAGCTATTTTCTCCAGCAGTGGAATGGGGAAGATAAAGTTTTTAAAATGCAAGAGGAAAAAAATTTCTCTTTATTCAGAATCAGATAAAGCTGGCTGAACACTTGCCTCTGAATAATAATTACAAATCCATTCCTTCCATCAATTACTGAACTACTTTCAAGCAAATTCCAGATTATAAATGTGAATCCCTGCAAATCTTAAATGTGTGTCAAATGGATCTATAGAAAAATAGGTGGATTTTTAACAAAATAGTAAGGCCTTGGTTATACAGACCAAAGCAGTTTTGGATCAGACATTTAACAGAGTTCCATCATCAAATGCAAAAAAACTGTGACTCATCTGTCACGATGTCAGATTGTGTCGCTGAGCTAGAATTATAGTCAGCATAAAAGTTAGCCTTGTTGATTCTCCTAGTGGTACTCTTATAAGTTACTGCTTTCTTGTGAGGAATGGGATACAAAAGGCAGCAAAGGATTTTAAGGCACAAAAAATCTATTATGATTCTAAATCAAAGTCAAAAATCCATATGATATCAAGACATTCTTCTAAATTAGAGACCACAGATGGAAGCACTCATAATTGATTGTCTGTCAGAGTTGAAACAAAGATACAGTTTAATTATATCCTTACAGCAAATATGAGGACAGGAAATGTTACAAAACTCTCTAATTCTGAAGAAAAGGTTGCTATCTCAAAACACACTACAAAAAATGGGAGTACTTATTGTCCATACTAGCGAGGATCATTTCACTTCAGCTATGTAGGTAGCCATAAAGAAACAGTATGTACCCAGGCTGCAATGTAATTTTTGGGCTGGCAATTTTGTGGTGTGCTAACTGCCTCTGATCAAGGGGTGCCAAAAGAGCTGAATATTTACCTTTTGGTAGGTACTAGGAATTTCTAGGGTTAAAATGGACTAAATCTTACAGCATTTTTAAAGAGAAATGTTACATGACCAAAAGTGAAAAAATAACTCTTCGTTACAAATAAACTATTTTTTTTTTTTTACAAATTTGAGTAATCATAATTAACCCCTCATTGCTTTTAACATCCCTGATATCTCCTGCATTATGGATAAGTGCTTATATTTCAAGTAAAGTAGCTAAACAGCTTGAGGTAGATTAAATTCATGGGGTTTCGGTTTTTAACTCCAAGACAAACAGATAGCTTTTAAACATTGAAAGCAAAATAAATGAAGTGGCCTCTAGGAGCTTCATTCAGTGTTTTCTGTCTTGTTTTGGAAATGTTTTCACCCTACTTTGACAGCAGTCCTGTAAGATTCTGAGAATTTGAGGGTCAAATAAAAAAATCCATTGAAATCAACAGAGGTACCCCTTGGCAATACCTCCATCTCCAAGTGAAGAGAAGATCTGAAGACTAGGCAGGCTGAGGACCAGGACCCTCCTCACATTCTCTGTCCACAGTGTTGGTTGCAGCCCAGACATAACTCAGGCTTTGTGGGCGAAGTGAATGCTGGAGCCCGGAATATTTCTTTGCTAAATCCGTATCAGAAAACAACAGTACACGGAGTTTCCAAGTACAGGGTTTGTGCTAATGCAGCTAATCTCCTCACTCTTCTGTAAAACCATGCAGTCCTGTTCAAGCTACCTGTTGGGAAAGGCTGTTGGCTAACACTAATCATGACGGGGCATAGGGTGGGAGGGAGTTTGTTCGCCCAAGCCAAAATGCAGCCATTTTTTGATCAGGCTATTCAGTGATAAGGAAAATCACATACCAGTCTTTAGCCCTGTGTCTGGCCATCAGTGTAGATGCCATTCAAGTCCCTGAATATCCTCTGGAGTATAGTCTGAGGCAGACTTTTAATGTGGTCTTGGATGTTTACAATGTGGATATTAGGAGAATTTTGCTGTTGAGGGAAGACCTGGACTCCAGTTTAACAGATGGTATATCCCACTGAATTCAGCAGGTGGCTGAACAATCCTGTGGAGAAGTAAAAAGGAAATGAATTCATGTGAACGTGAATGTAACTTGCACAGCAAATGTTTGATCCAGCTAGAAGCAGAAGCCTTTAATGAGACATTGTAAAACTACTGAACTGCAGTATGACAGCAAATGTCAGTTTATGTGCCTATACAGATATATATACACTTGAAAAAAATATATACATATGCACATATATATTTAACATATTCAGAAAGTAAGATCAGTATTATTAGAAAGCATTCAATGTGTTGGTCTATATGTTTGCAGTTATAATATTTTGTCTAAATACAGAATTTGGCATTTTAGCAAATAAAAAATCCTTTCTTCTAGCAGTACCTTGTCATGGTTTATAATGTGAGAACTTAACATAACTGTAAAGTTGATTACTACCTCTGCATCCAATCTTCTGGAATACTTGCTGTTTCTCTCTAGGTATCTGTTATTGTATCACAGTTATTAAATATTTCAAAACAGCAGTATTTTTAATTTAGGTATAAATCAATTCATGTGTACTAGTTTGGAAAAGAAAACCTACAGCCACCTTGAAAGACAGTCAATAGATATATTTTTTTGGTTAAGAATGTAATGGCCGTAACAACCTTCATGTACTTTAAAACTATAAAGCAACTGAAAAAACAGTTATTAGTGCTAATATCAAAATGCATCTAGGAAAAGTCTATTTAGCAGTTTTAGTCTCCAAAATATTTGTAGATGGACTGAATTATTGCAATAAAAATAAAAGAAGTCTTTGATTATTAAATCTTAAAAGATGCAGATTTTATTAGTGCCAAAGAAATGTAGTTAATGTGAGAGAACAGACTATGATGCTGCCTTGTTCATTAACATAGTTGTAGCAATAGTATGCTAGCAGACATTTCTGCATGTTCTTTGTGAACAATTCACAATGAAATTCTATAGAAGCCTCTGACAATGATATGCAGTTAAATAAAGAAGTCCAGCAACTGTACACCTGGAATGCATTTACTCAAAGAAATAACTATTTTATAATCAGCTGTTATGCAAATAGAAAACAGATGTTATATCAGTAGTTCATAGCAATTACAGTAATAGTCCATATTTGACAATTTGTCCTACTAGTAAAAAAGATGGGAAAGTCACTTGAATAGCTAGCTAAATTATTGCTATAAGATGGAGTGGCAAGGTCAAAATTTGATGTTTCTATTTAAGGTGTGTCGCTTATCATGAAGGAGTGATAATGAATCATTTTGGTACCAAAGATACTTTTCCTCTTTTCCTTCAGTCTCTTTTGAGCTGTTTTGTCAGCCTGCTGCAATTGCAAACTTGCAGTCCCTCTTGCAAGGCAGCAACAGCAAGAGGGCTTGGACATTTGGCTTCTTTATGCACTCTTACCAAGTGTCAGTTTTGCCTGCCTCAAGCTATGACCGTAATAAACAGGACATAATCTGATCTCTTAACTAGGTTATCAGCACCTTGGAGAGGGAAGATTTTTTCACCCAAATGAGTTATTAACATGCAAACTGCCTGCAAAGTTTTAAAAGTGATAGCAAATTTTATGTGCAATGAGCATTGGTCTCCTGCTAAAATGGATTTAGAAAAGATCGCCAATGAATGACTGGGAAAAGAATTTAAGAATACAATTATAATTTTCAAAAATACAAAAAAAGCTTCTTTCAAAACATATAGTGAAAATAGTTCTTTATATCTACCAAAGGTAGACATGAATATTAATAAAAATATTTAATAAAAATAATGAGCATAAATTGATTCAAAATATACTTGATATAGATCAGGAAATCAGTTAAGCACATTACCTAGGGAGATTGTGTAATTCACAACATTAGACCTTATTTAAACCAGACATATTCAGACAATAACAGACAATAGCATTCTGCCAGACCTGGTCTAGACCCATTTGGTTATGGGCTTGGTCTGAGCAGTAATCTAGACCAAATTATCTCCTGAAGACACTTTCAAGCCTATGGTTTTATGACTGCATTATGCAGCTCATTGTTTCTATTCTGAAAAATGACAGTTTGTGTGTAAACTGTGAAGAGTACTGGAACATCTATTAATATTTCCTAAAGGAATCTTTTGCACAGAGAAGTATTATTTAAAGCTCTGTCTGCTACTTTTATAAGACTAAAACAAAAGGTATGTTCAGAGAAAGTGATTATGAGCATCTCTGTTGGTGGCTCTCACTTTAGTAACATATAGTATTGCACTGAGACTTATTTTTTTTCCCCTTCAGAACTGGTTCTTCTCGTGCTAACAGGGTTTTGGCTTTTTTACTTGTTTTTTTCTTCTTGTTTCTAGTAAGCCTCAAATGACATTTTCCTTAGCATTGCTATTCATTATTACCAATTGCATTTTTAGATGAAATAAAGATTTCTAAGCATTTGCTTTTCATATAGCTCCATGTATTGAATGTTTTATGCTTTTACAAAAAATACAAAAAATAATGACAGTCATGTTATTGGCAATATCAAAAGAAAAAAATTGTTAGTCATTCTAGAAAGGAAGGTGATTTTCTTTTGATCTGGGTAGCACTAATTATTTCTTCCTGAGATGCATTCAAGGCAGCTGTGTCAGAGTTGTTTAGACTCCTCTGTTTGTCTTTTTTTCTCTTCTACTTCTTATGGGTTTTTTGTTTGTTTGTTTGTTTATTTTAAAATCCTTCGCATACAACATAGCCATAAGCTTATGGCTATCATTTAAAGACACACAAACAGATATGATGCAATGAAAATATGCACAACCTACTTTAGCATAGTGGATGAAATAGTGTGTGCAGAACTAGCTCATTAATAAGTTTAATAGATCTAGAGGGCTCTCTGAAATACAACAAAATTGGTTTTAAAAATGTGACCAATGAAGAAAAGTAAAAAATGTCTGGATTTCTCTGTTCAGTTATAAGAAAAAACAGAACTACTACCTCTGCATAACCATAGTTCAGCTTTTTTAAGAAGTATCATTAGTATCTGAATTACTAACAACTTGACTGATCTAAGGAAACACGAGCTTTTTTGCAAGATATGCCAGTGCGCCATAGCATTATAATCTTGAGTCCTTAGCTCAGCAAATGGACTGCTAAAATGCTTTGCATCATTATGGCTTCATCTGATATTTCTGTCAGCCCACTGCTGTATTTTAGCAGTGCAGTGCTGTGCAGAGATAACTAGTCATAAGTAAGTGAGCTTTAGTACTGAAAACAGTGACCCTGAATCGAGCTTCATTTTCCCCTTCTTGCTACTCCTTTATGTTACATCAGCACAGCGTATGCATCAGGAAGACACATCTGACCCTCAGGCCAGAGTGAGAAAAACGCACTCTGTTCGAAGCTAGTCCCTCCAGTCCAAAATAAAGTGTACAAAGAAATAGATGCCTATTTAAGTCACTTTTTATGGAATGAAGTTGAGGGTATCAAAGTCATGAGGTATATTGTGAGAGCGTGAAAGGGCATTTGAAGATGCAGAGCCTGTTAGGGTAGGGTAGGAAGGTGTTACAAAGTACAGAAAGAGCTGGAGCTGGTGCAGTCTTGTCTGTGATGTCTGCTGGTAAATGTTGCCCTTGGCATGAGCCAAGCATGTAGTCAGGAAACCAGGACCTGGGGTTGATCTCTGAACTTAACCAGCCAGTGTAGGGAGGAACACTGAGAATTAATATATCAGCTCTACCTACTGGTTCTGTGATTAGCTCAAGAATTTCTACATAGCTCTGAATTATGTCAAAAAAATCAGCCACTTATTTTGTCACTGAAGACTTCTGCTTTTCCAAACCTGGAGTATTAGGCCTATGTACAGATTTGAAGGACACATATAGATTTGCAAGAAAATAATTGTTCGAGTTCTAATATCTGCTTTTCCCTATCCTTGGGGAACCAAGATGGATCCTTTTTGAAACTTTAAGAAAAGAGAAACACACCTGCACACTCAAATTCAAAGACCAGTGGTAGAATCATAGAACATCTCGAGTTGGAAGGGACTCATAAGGATCATTGAGTCCAAATCCCTGCTCCTTGCAGGACTACCTAAAACTAAACCATATGACTAAGTGTGTCATCCAGATGCTCCTTGAACTCTGACAGGCTTGGTGCCATGACCACTTCCCTGGGGAGCCTGTTACAGTGACCAACTCTCAGTGAAGAACCTTTTCCTAATGTCCAACCTGAACTTCCCCTGATGCAGCTTCATTCCATTTCCACATGTCCTATCGCGGGTCACCAGAGAGAGGAGATCAGCACCTCCCCCTCTGCTGCCTCCCTTGCAGAAGGTGTAGACTGTGATGAGGTCACCCCTCAGCCTTCTCTTCTCCAAGCTGAACAAACCAAGTGACCTGAGCCACTCATTGTAAATCTTGCCCTCAAGCCGTATAGGGCGTCCTGCTTCAAATCCCTGCTCTTTTTCCTGGAATGGCAAAAACTTTTGATCAGCTGTAAGCACAAACCCACAGTTTTCCTTAAGCAAAGTAATTATACCTCATCCGTAAATTAAGTTTGCACCTTAGTAGGGTCAGTAATAGGATTAAATTTCAAAATATAGTTTTCCTCTATTTCATATTGCAGTATTTCCAAGTATGGGACTTTCTAATGTATTTTTTAATGGGAGGGAAATAAAAGAAAGGAGTTTCTTCTTACATTTGATAAAAAATAAGACCATCTCTCAAGGAATGAAAAGTAAGTGACAAGTAATGATAACTTTTAACTGATAACTCTAACAGAAAAGTATTCAAGACTGGATCCAAAATAAATAAACTTCATATTGTCTGTTTTTCTAATAAAATCAATTATTCATTCCATAAAATTGTTGAGTCCTGAAATAGTTGTTACCAGCCATAGGTTTTCTGGTTTATTATTAAATTCTCTTTAATGAAAAAAAATATATGCAATTTTAGAAGCATCTGTCTCAATTTTTAGATTTAGTTTATGCTACTCTGTTTAAATTAGGGACTTAAATTATTTTTCTGAACATACTCATTAGATTCTCCACATCCTTAATTCTTTGAACTATTTTAATGTCAATGTTCTTTTTTTTATGTTTTTGTTTGGATTGCAGTACTGAAGATAGTGTTGTCTGTTTTCCTCAGCAACCTCTTAATTCCAAAACAAACTTGGACCCCGACCTATCTCTGTTTACATAACTCCCTTGATCACGGTATATACACACCTCTCAATTTTGACTGCAATTATCCTCCTAACACCTTGCTATGTATAAGAAAGGGACTATATCTCCTTAAGTATTTTGTAATAATTTGTTATGGTCAGTGTTTTAGAAATAATTATTTTAAAATTTTAAATAGCAGTATCTACCTAGAAAAGTATTATCTATGGTTTGTCTGATATAGATACCCAGCACAGTTATTCAAAACACAGAAGTCAGCTTCTGGTTCTGTATAAATGGAATAGATGCAATCACCCTTGTGAAACACTGCTGTCCACATTTTACTGATTGGGAAAAGCTATAGACAGAAGCTAACCAAATAGGAATAGATCACAGAAGAATTCTGCTATGAAGCAAAGTCGTTTATCTCAACCTTAGGCTATGGATTTAAGCATGGGATTTACTTGTCTCTAACCAGTACCTCTATGCTGCTGGCGGTTTTTTCTGAAATTGATGGCAATCTATGTTCACAGTAACTTATATGCATAAGTTATATCTGCAGAAATACTTCTTACTCAAAAAAATGCAAGATAAAGTTTGTCATAATACAGGGTTTAATAACCTATGGAAATAAGTAAGGGATGAATTTATTTGCTTTTTGCACATGTGTAAAATGATAATGAGAAGTTCAAGAAATTTCCTATCAGACAATGTACAGTGATCTTCACTTCTAATAACGTGTATATTTTTTCATTTCCCCATTTTTCTCACCTTTAACTTTATCCAGCTTTCTAGATTAAATAGTTAACTCATGTCTCAGAGGACAATCAAACCTCTATTTCACATTGATTTTGAAGAATCACTTACAACTGCATTATTAGATATAACATAGGATCTATTCACAGACACACATAAAGAAATTTGATAGCAGGAGTGGAATCATGCACACCAGAGTGGTTAGGCAGTATGAATCAGTGCAAAGTTACATAGCTCTAGTGACTCCAACAGTATTAGAATTCAAGTTAAGAAGGATTCAAAGGGCTCTTTTTTGCAAGTACTTTCTACAGATAATTGTATATTTGGATATCCCTGAGGTATGGTAAGCAAGTGATCTGCTCTAAAATTTATGCCTGACATATTTAACACAGGACTTTAAAACTTGAGACTCACTAGCCTTTTTGCTTTCTCTCACCTTCATTTTTAGTTTCCTCTCTCCTCTACTGACATTTTTGTATTTTGGTCGTCATCAACAACATTCTTAGGACATGACTGTGTACATCATATCTCATCTTTTTTAATTGCTATGGAATATGTGGAGCTACAGAGAAAACTGACTGTCACTGTCATGACAAGAGTCAGTCTGGTTTCAAAAGTTTAGCAGAGAAGGTTCAGCTACATTTCTAGAAATTTAGCCACACATCTCATAATTTTAAATAAATTTTGAACTTTTTGCTATTCCACCCTAACTGGATTTCCTATCTTTAGTCTTTTTTGTTGTATTTTATTTCATAGTTTTTCTATGTCTTCTCTCATTTATTTCTTAACTAAAATGTAGAATAGCAATGTCACACTGCACATTTCAGGTGTCAGGTGAAAAATAACAAAAGGCATAACTACATGTCGTCGTTTAACTCCAGTCAGCAACTAAGCACCATACAGCCACTCACTCACTCACTCCCCGCTACTGGGGGGATCGGGGAGAGAATCAGAAGTGTAAAAGTGAGAAAACATGTGGTTTGAGATAAAACCTGTTTAATAATTGAAAAATAAAATAAAATAATATAAAGTAAAGTAAAGAAAAGTAATAATAATAATAATAAATTGTAAGGAAAAGGAAAATAACAAAGAGAGAGAAATAAAACCCGACAGACAAGTGATGGAAATGAAAACAATGTTCACCACCAACCGACTGATGCCCAGCCAGTCCTCGAACAGCAGCACCCCCGCCAATCTCTCCCCCCAGCTTTATATGCTGAGCATGACGTCATATGGTATGGAATATCCCTTTGGTTATTTGGGGTCAGCTGTCCCAGCTGTGTCCCCTCCCAGCTTTTTGTGTACCCCCAGACTACTCACTGGCAGTGCAGTGTGAGAAGCAGAAAAGGCCTTGACTCTGTGTAAGCACTGCTCAGCAGTAACTAAAACATCCCTGTATTATCAACACTGTTTTCCAGCACAAATCCAAAACATAGCCCCATACCAGCTACTATGAAGAAAATTGACTCTATCCCAGCCAAAACCAGCACATTCTCCACCACAGCCACAGATGTGGGGCTCAAAGGGTTCAGCACACTAAAAAAGAACAAATGAATTTGCAGATAACAACTCAAAAAATCTTTAAGACATTTAACTTAACTATTAGCACGTGTTAGATTTTAAAACCTTTGTATACAGTGTAGATCTTGGGTATGAGATAAATAAATATTACCTTCTGGAAACAATCTTTGTGTCCAGTCTGAGAATCTATCTACTCAGGGACACTGGTGTTGCACACTAGAGACTTTACTCAAGTTACATAGAATCATGGAATCGTTTAGGTTGGAAAAGAACTTTAAGGTAATCAAGTCCAACCATTAATCTAACACTGCCAAGTCCACCACTAAACCATGTCCCTAAGCACCACATCTACACATCTTTTACATACTTTCAGGTATGGGGACTCAACCACTTCCCTGGGCAGCCTGTTCCAATGCTTGACAACCCTTTCGGTGAAGAAATTTTTCCTAATACCCAATGTAAACCTCCCCTGGTGCAACTTGAGACCATTCACCTTCTCTGTGATATTTAAGAAGCAGGGGAAAAAAAAAGAAACCCTGCACAACTGCAGTAAGAGAGAGGAGTGAGAATATGTGAGAGGAACAACTCTGCAGACACCAAGGTCAGTGAAGAAGGAGTGGGGGGAGGTGCTCCAGGCACCGGAGCAGAGATTCCCCTGCAGCCTGTGGTGAAGACCATGGTGAGGGAGGCTGTCCCCCTGCAGCCCACGGAGGTTAACAGTGGAGCAGATATCCACCTGCAGCCTGTGGAGGACCCCACGCCAGAGCAGGTGAATGCCTGAAGGAGGCTGTGATCCTGTGGGAAGCCCATGCTGGAGCAGGCTCCTGGCAGGACCTGTGGAGAGAGGAGCCCATGCTGGAGCAGGTTTGCTGGCAGGACTTGTGACCCTGTGGGGGACCCATGCTTGGAGCAGCCTGTTCCTGAAGGACTGCACCCCGTGGAAGGGGCCCATGCTGGAGCAGTTTCATGAAGAACTGCAGCCTGTGGAAAGGACTCACATTGGAGAAGTTTGTAGAGGACTGTCACCCATGGGAGGGACCCCACGGTGGAGCAGGGAAAGAGTGTGGAGAGTCCTCCCCCTGTGGAGAAAGGAGCAGCAGAAACAATGTGTGATGAACTGACCACAACCCCCATTCCCTGTTCCCCTGAGCCACTGAGGGGGAAGGAGGTAGAGAAATCAGGAATAAAGTTAAGCCCAGGAATAAGGGAGGGCTGGGGGGAAGGTGTTTTGAGATTTAGTTTTTATCTTTTCATTACCTTACTCTGATTTGATTGGTAATAAATTAAACTAATTTCCCCAAGTTGAGTCTGTTTTGCCCATGATGGTAATTGTTGAGTGATCTCTCCTTGTCCTTATCTCAACCCATGAGCTTTTCGTTATATTTTCTCTGCCCTGCCCAGCTGAGGAGGGGGAATGATAGAACGGCTTTGGTGGGCACCTGGTGTCCAGTCAGGGTCAACCCACCACAACTTGTCATGGAAACACTGGTGCAACAAAAAACCTTAAACAATTTTACTTTTCTACAATATATTTATAGATCTTTTATGCTGTTTTTAAACTTTATTACAGTCAAGTCATTTTGCATCTGTTTTCTGAGCAAGGTTTTCTATTCCTCTTCACTTTTGCTTCTAATAGGACCTATTGTTGCACATTATCAAAAATTGTATGTGCAATTTACTGTTGAACCTTGCAATTTCTGCCCATTAAACTCATTGGAATAAGAGTAATACATTTTCTTGTATGTCTAGGAAGGAACCTTTTCTAGAATTATAATTAATTCAGCACAATAAGGTCTTCTTTTCCAGATCAGCTGACTTTACATATTGGAAAGTAAACAAAGTAGAGTCTGATATCAGCATTACAGCTTGAAAACATATTTTAGTTCTTGCATCTTATCCTTTTTGATCGTAGGGAAACTGTGTGTAGATATTGTGGTAGAGAGACAAGATAATAACAAAGCCACCTGTCTAGAAGATGAATTCCAGACTTTCTTCAGACTGTGATCTGATCTTTCCTATTCTGTGGATTGTAAATATTTCTGCTGTGCACTTATGTTTACAAGATCATAACAAGTCAAATCTGCAACTACTACTCATTACAAAATTACAAAGAACAAATGACATGTAGGCTTTAATTATAAATGGATTTGGGAGCTATATTAAAATCACCTAGTTGGATTTCTTATTTTGATGTCACAGTTGTTTCACAGGACTGTATAGGAAGTTGTGTTCTGACAATATTGGATAGAAAGCTTTTGAAATCACTCGTAAGTTTTTGAATGCAGATGCTTTAGCAGTTGTAGCATTGAGTTAGTAGACTTTAGTAAACTCTTAGAAAACAATCCTTTGTCACTACTTATATGTCAGTCTGGTATATTTCTTGATAGAACCTTGAGAATCAAATTTACAAAATGAAATAGTATTACTAATTCCTCAAGATATTAAAATATCAATGTCACATAGGACATGCCAAACTTTTCCTGTTCTCCCAGTGTGCACCATTTTGGGAATATTATACCAATATTAAAAGAATGGAAGCTACTACAAATTCATTCAGATGTTCAGATTGCTAAGAGCAATGCCAAAAGGGTTTGTATCTCATATTCTACAGTTTATCAGCAGCGTTACTGGTATATGGATTTTCATATAATCTAATTATATCATTTCAGTCTGTGTTGATATATAACTTCATTTCTGTGTATGTGTTTGTGCATGTATAAACACACACAGAAGAGAATGCATATGCAAATTATATACTCCACTAGAATTTTATATTTTCTCAGAGATGGCAGGGATTCATAATTACATAAATACATATTCTGCTTCTAATGATACAAGTCATAAAAGTCTGCATGAGTTTCCCAGGGACATCATATTTTAAAGAATTATTAAGTGCTAACACTAGAATGGTGCTTTTTTTTTATGTTGCACTGGATATGCAGAGATGGCAGAAAAAGAAGTAGGAGTTGCTTCAGGATAGTGTGAGAAAGAAAGCTCTAGGACTCACTAATGAATGTTATTTTTTATCTTTAAACCATTGTTAGGTAAATTGTATGAAATGCTTTCCTGTGTATGTAAAGGATTTGTATTTGTGAGGGGAACATAATATCTACAAAATCACTGAAATAAAATACTTCATATTAGAACACTACTGTGTTCAGTTCCTAACAACACAGAATCACTGAATTTTGCTTCTCTACATCCCATTTAATATCAATGCAAAATATCTGTAAAATTCACAGGCTTACTGAGTGTTTGGTTACTCAGAAGTTAGTATAACATCTAACCTAGTTTTCTTCTACTACTTGTACAACAACTACCTTGTGCAACCTCACAAAGTTGCAAAAGGGCCAAATTTGACCTCGTTTTTCATAGCGAGGATTTGCTGCACATGATATTTGGCATGCTTTGGGAGCATTTTAAGTGCCACAATTAAGCTATATCTGATATGTCCTTTCTGGGGTTTGTCGATGTACATGAGCTTTAACCAGTGTCAATTTCATCAGGATCTGTATCAAGATAGATCATTTTTCTACTCTTTATTTGTATCAAAACACAGGAAAAGTATGTTCTTTGTATGTTCAATATCCTCTATAAACTTCTGTGTTTAAAAAAAGATTTTAAAAAATTAATAAACATCCTTTCATTCATCATTAAAAAATATATGCATATTATTAATTTCAGTTTCAGTATTGCTGAAGTTCCAAAAAAGATTTAAATTCTTTTATAGGAAACATAATAATAAATAAGAAAACTTCACCATCAGAAAGAGTTTGTAGTTTCAATACAAACCATGGAAGCACAGAAAACCATGATAGTTCTAAAGATCAGACATCAAGTAGCAATTACCATAAATATTCATGTATTTATTAAAAAATATTTAAGAAGAGCACAATGTTTGTGAACTAAGGGATGTATATGCAATCCCATAAATAACCTACGGAAGTTTGTGTTCGATCCATTTTTCTGCAGCTTGTAACTTTTTCACTTCCTGAATCTTCCACACTTTAAGGAAGACTTAAATTTCTAACTGCCTCAGCCCAACAGTGTAAACACTTCAGAATACAGAAAAAAAAATCCTGCAACAAATAATACATGACTAAGAAGACAAATGCAATCATTTGGCATTTCTTATATATTGTTTACATGAGGCTCAATAGTTAAAAAATAAAAAACATATCAATAAGCTCTACTACCTGAAAGCATACACATACATTAAATAGATTTTCTCATCAAGGAAGTGCCACTGTTGCAAAATTGATGCTTGACCTCACTGACTTCATATCAAGCTCTGTAGCCAAGCGGGTAACTTTCCCCATCTATGGAGTTTTTTGCTCTGTTTCCTCATTTTCAGTTTTGTAGTTTGGTGTTAATAGACTAACTGTATTTCAGGCATATTGTAGCTTAAATATCACAGACTGCATTGTTTCTTTGTCGGTGGCTACTTTTTTGTTTATTTATTTTTGGTTGGTTGGTTTATTTTGTTTTTTGAGAAAGAGTAAAATGGTCTTATTGTGACAGTAGCCTTAGGCAGAGAGAAAGAGTAATTACTCCGGCATTTATCACATCATATTCTATGTATTATACATATTCTGTAAAGCAGTGGTCTTCTACCTCAGAACTGGTACACAGCACATTGTCTACGCATCTCCCACTGCAATCAGAAGACAGTTAAAACTCAGTTATAACTGAAAGAACACAGAGCCACCCATAAGCTGGTACTCACATTGTGGTCAATAGACCAAGGATCAGCAAAAACAACTGCCTCACTTTCCTGTAGGCTTGTGAAAATATACAGAAAATATACACATGCACTGGAAGGGGAAGGGGAAAAGGAAGGGGAAGGAGAAGGGGAAGG
Organism: Theristicus caerulescens; assembly: GCA_020745775.1. Lineage (NCBI taxonomy): Eukaryota > Metazoa > Chordata > Aves > Pelecaniformes > Threskiornithidae > Theristicus > Theristicus caerulescens. The sequence continues at coordinate 15,239,390 of CM036561.1, forward strand.
GGAAGGAGAAGGGGAAGGAAAGGTGGCCATCAAGACAGTGACAGAGGTTCAGGATTTCTTTCCCTAATTCATTTTCCATAACGAATAGAGCTTAAAATGGAGGTGGCAAGTGTTAAAGACAATACCTCTTTGAAAGGAGAAAACAAACACTGTCAAGGTCATGAGGATCAAACACAGCTCTGTGAAACAGGGTCACAAAAGATTGGTTGTTAAGCTTTTGGAAGGGAACCATAAATCATCATTAAGAATCTTGTATCTCCAATGAGCTATTTTTAAGGGAAAGAGGTAAGTCTGAAAAACTATTGCAAGTGTAGGTAACTAAAAAAAAAAGGTATGTGGAACACAAATGAGTGTCTTAGACCTGCAGGAGCATGCCTAGACATGAAAAAGTCAGATTGTGAAAGCAGGTATAGTAAAACTGTTTGAGACTTACTGACTAAGGAATCAGGACAGATGTAGCAAAATTAGTAGTGGGAGAAGACCGCTTTTGGGAAAGGAAAGCTGCCTACTTCTATTTTTCCCTGAGAAAAAGGGGAAATTTACTGTCTGGAGAATAGCAAATACATGTATAAATTAAAAAACTTCCCTATGTTTAATTCTACATTTTTCTCCAACCTCTTAAAAAGTGTTGTGTTCACTAACATAAGTGTTCAGGTGACTTCTTCACCACTGATGAGAAAAAAAAACACAAACCAGCTGTACCTGCTTATGGGAAATAAAGACTGTGGATTTGTGCCTCCCTTCAGTCCTGTTCAAGTGGCACAGAGAAAAAAGGTCTATCTTAACATGCTCTGCTGTGGAGTAATTGCAGTAGATGAGCAAAAGGAATGAAGCTGAACGACCTCTCAGGAGATGAGAATAAATGATGTTGGTCATGTATTGTTGGTTACAATGACATTGATCTCTGCTAATGTAAAAGTGGAGAAAAAACCAATGTTCAGGGCAAAAGAAATGTTTTATAAATTGAATAGAGGAAAAACTGCCAAGGTTTTAATTACTTGATTTTTAAAAATTTTTTCCTCCCAATTGCAGCTAGAAGAAAGCACTTATCTCTAAATAACTGAAATTAAACAGTTGGTTAACCAAGGCCTCATCATTAAGCAAATAATAACAAAAACTGGAGGTCTTTTTCCTTCATTTTCATTTATTGCAGTTATAATACAAGGAAGATACAAGCATACCTGAGTGATTTCAAGATAGACAATGCTTTTTAAATGATAATACTTCATGAGACAGAAAAAATACCATTTAAAATTAAGGTAACATTGGGAACTGCATGTGGGTCATTCACCTTGCCTGTTGCGTGCTTTTTAAGGTTATGTCTGTTCAGTTCTGACCACAGAACTCAGCAGTACAAAATGTTCTTATGGGTTAATTGCTTCAAAATGCATTGAAGTCTGGTTTCCACGGCTCTTCTACTCGCAGTCCAGACACTATTAAATCTGGTAGTACTCGGAGTATTGTAAAAAAAGATAATTTAAATTAACCATGGCATATTGGAAAAGGTAAGTAGAAACTCACTGATGACTAGCTTTTGTAGTGCCGAAAAAAATTAATTTAGCTTGATCTTTTAATCACTCTCTCACGATTGTTCGCACTTTCTTTCTAGAATCATAAAATTGGAGAATAATTTGGTCAGAAAAAAAACTCAGGAGGTCTCTAGTCCAACCTCCTGCTCAAAGCAGGATCAGCTATGAGATCAGACCAGGCTGCTCAGGGCTTAGTCTGGTCAGGTCTTGAAACCTTCAAGGCTGGAGACTGCACAACCTGTCTAAGCAAGATCATACTACAGTAGATCTTTTAATAGTAGATCTCAGTAGACTTAAGTAGATCCTCTAAATCCTTTAGTAGAACATCCTATTTCTATAGAAGCATTTTTAGCTAGAACTAGCACAATCCAAACAACTACTATAGACCCTGGGATCTTAGTATGTTTATTCCTCCTCTTCATCTAGTTATCACATGCCTGAAGATAGCTGAAACTTTTATTTTTCTTTACTGAAAGAACAGGAAACCCTAGAATCAGCTGTAGAGCAAGCCCTTGCATGTGGACATCTAACATAGTGTGGCTCCTGGATGGGAACTTGCTCCTGGGTGAAGCTGGAGCTCCTGCTGTGCGGTATGCTTGCTTCCATGCCTGGTCTACTCTGGGATCTGGGCTTCCAGGCCTGGGGATGCACGGTTAGGATAAGAATACAACACTGTTGAAAGGCACGACTATAGTACAAGAAAGTGAAAAAGCCAGAGGCTGGACTTGGGGGACTGTATGGTATCATGAACATTTACATGGAAGGCAGCTTTGCTTTTATTAAAAGGCAAATTCACTTAAGTGGCTTGGGACGTTACTATAAAATCTTCCTTGGGTCTCATGGTGCTGAAGGTTGACCCTGTTTAATTTCGTTTAACAATGTTTAACATTGTGTGATGCAACCAGCCATGGAGCTGCTAAAGATTTTCATTTTACATTTTTCCACCAATGGATAAACACAGGATAGGTATTAAAGAAGTATTACCAATGATTTGCTCCGTGTATTTCACTGAGGTAGAAAGTTTGGCAGCCCAAAATTTCATTGATTCATCCTAGAAGGCATGGGTAGAATTAAGTAAGCCTAGCAAGAAGGCGTTGGGAAGCAGTGTGAAGAAGCAAGATCTGCATTATTTCTTCTGTAGCTGATTGAAATTTTAGTACATTTTAGTCTCCTTTTTGGGTACATAGTCTAGGAATCAAAGGTCTGATAGACATGCAAAGCATTCACAGTTTCAAATTAAAAGGAGCCATACTTTGAAACTATGAAATTGTAGCGCTAAGTGCTCTGAAAAATCAAGTTGTAATCACTTCATACTGGACACCCAGAGATAACATTTTTGTTAGAAGTTAAAATTTTAATTGTTCATCTTCATATGAAGGAAAACCTTCCGAAGGCCTTCTTAAGTCTTTATCTTCCTATACCCTTGAGAGGAAGTTGTCTTCTCCATTCATAACAGTTGCATGCAAGTATATATGTTTACATGCATGAGTAAGGAAAGTGTTATACTGCTGTTTCTAAGGATGGGCTTTATATTTCTATATTCCAAGCATGATGTGAATAAGATGTCTCAAATAAGGCATATTGGCTATGTCTAAAACAGTGGATACAAAAAGAAGCATTGAAATGACCTTCTTTTAAAGGGAGCAGCAAGAGCAGGCCTGGTCCCTGAGGGAGATGAGCCAGGAACTGAGGGTGACAGGCAGGGCGTTGACCTGGGCACAGTTCTGCAGGATCTGAGCAGGACCAGATTGGTGACAGCGACAGGTTCTGCCTACAGTCCCAGAGAAGGCAAGGAAATGAGTCATGTCTTGGGTCCATCCAGTGAGGAACAGCAGAAGACAGGTCCAGGGACTGGAGACAATATGTGACCTATTGGGTCCAGGGTCCATCTAGGAAGATCAGTTGGGACAGCAGGAAGCAGGCCTGGGCACAGCCCAGCTTACTCTACAGCTTATGTTTGCTAATTTTAGGGTTTTCTGTCCTTTCATTAAAGAAAAATAAAAGCTCCAGGGAGCTAGTCAGCACCAGTAAGGTCTAGAAGGGCCTTCAGGTCCCTGACAAATGGTTGTCATGTGAGTGGTTATCATGTGTGGCCAGCTTCTGGCTCACAAGTGACTTTCCTGTTTGGCCAGATGACAGTGGTCTTATTGAAATATATCCATGTTACTAAAGATTTTTTCAAAACTTATGAAAACATTGGAATTGAGCTGAAGATGAATAATGATGTTAATTCTGGCATTTGTTAACTTCGGAATACCAAACCTGCACTGACAATATTTTTTTCCTGGCATTGATTTCTTAAGATAATATTTAAATGAAGTCAAGTTTCTTTTTCTTCTTTTTCTCTTTTTTCCTACCTCATTCCCCTGCTCTGTCGTTCCTCTCCCCCCCGCCCCAAGTTCTGTAGGCAATTAAGTTTTGAAACTGAAAAAAACAAGGGAAAGGAAATTACAGACTCTAGGAATGAGGTGTGATCTTCACATCATCTGAAAATAAAACAGATGAGAAATGTGTCCAAGAAGGAGGCATTTGATTTTCTAAAACCTCTGATTCTTGCTTTTAAAGAAACAAGTAAAAATACTAAGACAACACTTCACACCTTTATTCTGTTTTATGTGTCCCTTTACATGGGATTGAGGAGTGTCAGATGAGAGGAGAATAACTTCTTTAATCTTCAATATAGGAAAGAAGATGCAGAGAGAGAGTGTGGTGGGTTGACCTTCGCTGGTCACCAGTTGCCCACCAAACCACTCTATCGCTCCCCCTCCTCAACAGGATGGCGGAGAAAAGTATGATGAAAATCTTGTAGTCAAGATAAGGACAGGAAGATCACTCAGCAATTACTGTCATGGGCAAAACAAACTTGATTTGGGGAAACTAACTTAATTTATTACCAATCAAACAGAACAAGATAATGAGAAATAAGAACACATCTAAAAAACACCTTTCCCCCACCCCTTCCTTCTTCCCAGGCTCAACTTCATGCTTGACTTTTCTACCTCCTTCCCCCAAGCAGCACAGGGGGTTGGGGAATGGGGGTTGCGGTCAGTTCATAACGCATTGTCTCTGCCGGTCCTTCCTCCTCATGTTCTTCCCCTGCTCCAGCGTGGGGTCCCACCCATGGGAGACAGTCCTTCATGACCTTCTCTAACATGAGTCCTTCCCATGGGCTGCAGTTCATTAACTGCTCCATAGTGGGTCCCCCATGGGTTCACAGGTCCTGCCAGGATCCTGCTCCCATGTGGGTTTTCCACGGGGTCACAGCTTCCTTCAGGGCACATCCACCTGCTCCAGCATGGGGTTCTTCATGGTCAGCAGAGGGGCAACCTGCATCACCATGGTCTTCACCAAGGGCTGTAGGGGAATCTCTGCTCCAGTGCCTGGAGCACCTCCTCCCCCTCCTTCTTCACTGGCCTTGGTGTTTGAAGAGTTGTTTCTCTCACATATTCTCACTCCTCTCTCTCAGCTGCTGTTGTGCAGCTATTTAACCCTTTCTTAAATATGTTGTCACAGAGGCACTACCAACATGGCTGACTGGCTCAGCTTTGGCCAGCAGCAGGTCCGTCTTGTAGCCGGCTAGAACTGGCTCTGTTCAAAATGAAGACAGCTTTTGGCATCTTCTCACAGAGGCCACCTCTGCAGCCCCCCACTACCAAAACCTTGCCACATAACACCAATGAAGATATTGTCCCGAGAAAAAAATTAATTCTGAACGACTCATGCTATTTCTGGAGACCCTTTCATAACTCTAAAAACTTGCAATTAACAAATATTTCACCTTCTTAAAATTCATGCTAACATTTATGCTTCCTCATATTTCTTATTCTCCTGAAGTATCTAGTTTGATAATGGAACTAATTTACAAACCTTGCTTTTCTGTTCTTTTTTTCAGCTTTTTCTGATTTCAACCTTTTCTCATATAGAGCGTCCTAAGTGGCAATTGAAATTATGTTAGATAAGGAACAGTACCATTGATTATTATCTACACAGAGCCTAAATTGAGAAAAAAATGGAACTGTACCCTAGCAAGCATTTATACTTGGTTGAATTAGGGATGGAGGAGGCTTATTTGGATGTGCACAAACCACATCCCTTTAGCATTGTCTGTAATAAATGTTTTTGACTGATATTGTGTGTAAGGATAAAATAAACAGCTGATGTTCTCTTGAAGAAAAGATCAAGATGCCAAGAGAACAACAGAAAAAGAACAAGATGCCAGATGAACAATACCAGGAACATTAAGACAGTAGTAAAAATTCAAATCTCAATGTAAGTTCACATGATAGTTGCAGAAATGCCTCAGGAAAGCACATCAGTCTTCACTGTTCTGGCTAAACTATGGTCAGTACCCAGAACTGCAACACTGAAACTAGATTAGATTTTTTTCCCAAGCTTTGCTTAGCCATACTCTTAAACATCGAGCAGTGCCATCTGTTACAAGATAGAGTGCCATTACTGTCTCAGCTCATGACAGGCAAAGGAGGAAGACACATCTTGCAGGGTAAAGTGCATTCAAATTGTCTTTCACTAGAAATGTGTTCTAGTTTGGCCAGCTTCAAAGTAGTGGATTTCCTGATATTGATATTCCACACACACAAACACGAACATTTACAGAAACATACCACATTAAAATAAAAGGTTACGTATACCACCTCAGACTTCTCAGGTTGAAGACTGTTTATGCTCATTCCTCTTCTGTGGGATTTCTGTGGCTGTGGTGACAATTTTGTAGACTGATAAATTTAATTATATTTTTACAGTTCTTTCTTAAATTCTTTTGGCACTGATTGACATTCCTATAGAGTATAACAATATATAAAAGTGAATCTTCCTCTGTGAATTATGACATATTGTTTATCACCAAATGTTATTTTTTTCCACATGACTGGCATGCCAGATAGACCTACTTGGAAACAAATCGATTTCTTTTTCCTAAAGATATTCAATTTGAGGTAAGTGTAAAGAATATCAACCTAGAGAGTTAAATTACTGGAACAGCTATAAGCAACTGACAATGGAACCTTTTATTGCTAAATACCAAGTAGTCCTCATATAGGCAGAATGTGATAAAAATGAATCCTTCAGGATATACAAAGCAAGACTGAGAGACAGATTGACAAGAGTGAGTTTGATAAAGGGTAAGTCATAAAACTGATAAAGAATGAGTCAAGCTAAAAGAATTTTATACCGTCCTCCTAACTACCTTCAAATCATAACTAAAAGTATCAAAAAATATAAGTAGAAATGAGGAATTTTTAACATAATGCTTTAAGGAAAACACAGTAATCCTCTGCAAAAAGACCTAAAATAAAATAACTATACTGGAAAGTAATTATATGTATATATGTGATGAAAGATTATAAGGATTCAAGACGATTTGTGGGTTTAAGCCCTTAACAGAATTTTAAGATTACTTTAAAGAATGTGTGGAGAGATGACATAAAACTACAAGTTACACAAAATAATTTCAGTAGTAAATAGGCTCTCTCAGAAATTAATGAGATTTTAATTGACTTCAAAAGAAGCAAGAATAAATTCTCAGTAGAAAAGTTAATAAGAACTTTGCTTTTACTACAAAGTTATAAAGCATCTGACATCTAGATATTTGTAGAGCTGAAGCCCCTTAGCTTTTGCTTGGATGTATTTCATGGGTTCTGTGGTACTAGGACATATGATTGCAAAGTTTATGTGACAAGAGTAGGTTGCAGTGCATCAGCCTCTGAGCCATACTTGCTTTAGAGTAATACTGTTCACAAAAAAAATTGTTGTCATGTCTTGGTTATTCTAAAATCTCAAGTCTTTTTACAGCTCATCAGTAGATTAAGTGGACTCTTCCTCAAAGCATCAGTTTTATGGATGTAGAGAACTGCTAGTCTAAAACAATAAGATGTCTCAAACAGCCTGGGTGCTAAAACCACAATACAGAGCGACGGTCACTAGGACCCAGGACTGGACGGTACCCTGGAGTGAGGGTGAGGGAGGGAGTCCTGTGGAGACAGGGCGGCCTTGCCTCGGCCCCATTTCCCCGTGATCTGTGAAGCGTCTCATTCACCCCCACACCTCCTGCCTGGGGAACAGTCCTGGTATCACTCCTCTTGGTTTGACTGGTCGCTGATGTAATTCTCCAATTAGCAAAACTACTAACCACTTGTGCCTTGGGAAAGGAATTTGGGAGGGAGCTAAAAGGTAACAAACTGTGGAAAACTAACGGCTCTAACCTTGAAGAAGAGCTAACAAGCCGATGAAAGTGAACATCTTGGCACCAAAGACTGGACCGTGGCCAGAGAAGATAAAACTGCAGAAAGTAGGTGAAAAGTAAATGTGGTGAGGGGAGATCGTGACCACCGACTCAATTCAGGACCGAAAAGACTTGCCCCCCCACACCTGAAAGGAGCATGTGTGCTAATTTACATAGCAAGCGAGGCTAATTTAAATACAGTAAACCAATAGTGTATGAAATGTTAAATAAGTGTAAATTTAGGCGGGTTTATACTAATCATGTAGCCTGATAAATGTGCATGTGCTTGTGCTCATGTTTTGTGTGTTTGTGTGTTCGTGTTCATGCTCGTGCGCGCGTGATTTGTGGAATTATCATCACCGAGCACCCTGTGCAGAATCAACATCTAGAAGAACCTTCACTTCTCCTCACTCTTCTCCTTTTTTCCTCACCGAATACTCTTGTTGGCAGGACCAATGCTGGATCCAGGACTGGTGATTCTCTTCTCTCTCTCTCTCTCTCTCTTTTACTTTTCCTAAGGTGATTAAGTTGTTAAAAGTTGTTAAATTGTAGTCAAGTATTGTATGGCCTACCTTGACTTTCCGTAAAACCGTGTAGCTGGAGTGGATATAACCATGAGAGGGTTGGCAGGTATCGAATATTTGTACTCAATATTTGTCTCTATAGAAGCTTTCTATTAAAGCTGGTGTTTGTGTACGGACCTTAAGTGTTGGCCCACCTTAATCCACACCGAGAGGATTTGCGAATCTTTGTCACTCCTCCCCCCTTGTCCCCAGGTGGGACTTGACAATGGACAACTGGATTAAGAAATCTTCAGAACCCTGTGGCAGCTGAAGAAAACTTCTGTGCATGTTTCATCTTGTGTTCCCTACCTCAAACAAACCTTCTTGACTCTGTATCAATCTCTTGCTACGTTGATGGTTCCAACCTGGAGGTCTAAGGTTTTGCTCTCCAAACTTGGAGCCTTTGCCATTTCTCTAGCAAGCTTTCTGCTCCTGATACTATATCTTTTCTCTCTTCTCCTTTAATAGTCATTTTTACAAAAAATTAATAATCTGATTTATCAGGCAGGCTTTGCTATTATCTATTAAAGGATAGATTTGAAAACTGATGTGTGAAAGAATTGTCACCTCTTTGTACAAGGGTATTCTATTTAAATTAAGCAAGGGCTCTCAAATTTGGTTAAGTACTAGATACAAGAATTTTACCAATATGCCTATGGACTCTACTTCAATATAGAGGTAAAAGCAGGTAATTGTACCCACATTTAAAATGCAATGTATAGTCTAAAGTATAAAAAGAGAATTCCCAGTCTCAAATGCAACTTACACATCTGAAACAATTCCCAAACTCATGCCAATGGAGGCTGCTTTCTTTTTTTTTTTTTTCTGTAAAACAGATTAAATTCTAATATTAAAGCCCCTGTAGATCTCGCTGGCTCATAATCTTCCACTTCATCAGTTGGCTAAAGGTGAAAATATCACATTCCTCCCACTCATCATGGATTTACAGGTGAAACATATTAAAGAACTTCTATATTTTCAAAATGTCATTAAGGATGGCATAAATTAAACCAGTTCTGAGGAAGGGCTATCTCAGAACCTTTAATGTTATCTCTCTGCATTTTGAATAGAATTATAATGGTCTTTCTGTCCTCATTGATAAAATAGAGAAACATTTCTTCGAGCAGGCTCACCTAATCGTGCAATTTTTGTTTATTTTATCTCAACCGATTCTCTGTTTTTTTCTACAACTACTGAACTAAATAGGTTGCTGTAAAAGAACCCTCTTGCTCTTTTAAGTTATGTTTTATTATTTTAATGTTTGATTTTGCAGACCCTAAAAAATGTTCCTTTCTTGCTTTTGAGGCCAGTAATGAGTTTGTCCATGTTTTAATGATTTAATTTAAATGTAAATGAAAAGTCTGAGTATAAACATTTTTTCCTAGGCCTGATCAGGTTCACATATAAGAAAAGGTGAAAGGGAGGCCATTCATCTTTGGGAGAAGAACAACTGCAAAACTAAAAAGTAAAGGTCCTAACAATTTTTATACCTCTTTAAAATTAAGTAAGAAAATAAGTGAAAATAGGTTAGTAAAATAGTTCATAAGGGCAGACATCAGTTACTCTTTCTGGCAGCTTTAGAAACATTTCCAGTTCAAACTATTTGAAATCCATTTGCAGTATGGCTTTAATTCCACAAATATGAGTATTTTAGACTTCTGGTGAGCCATTCAAAACACACTGAAAACTGCTGGAGGGTATGGTCTAAGGCTTAATGAGAGTATTAAAGGTTTACTTTTGTTATTGTGAATTGGTACATTTGGTACATCAGTTTGGACTGTTGTTTTGTGCTGCTAAGCATTCAGGCATTATACCAATGTCAGATCCCACTATGCTTTGTCCCAAAAAGCCACTGAATTTGGGATAAGTGACAGAATGAAAAAAATAAAAGAAAATAATGATCACAAACACCTAAATACTTTGGCCGTTCTAATCAAAACCATTAGCTAGATAATGTGAAAACAGCCAGAAAAGCAAAATGTACACTTTACAACCCTTTAAAATTGTACTAATAAAAGCAAATGTGTTGTTATGTAAACTATTAAAGCAGGAACACAGCATCTGAGGAAATATTGTCACAGATAACTGTATAGCTAGAAGGGGATCTTTTTTTTACTTTGAATATCTGATCTTACCAGATGACTAAATAGTGACTAAAATGCATTCTTTTTATTAACCTTTTTCATATCTGAAATAGTTTTTTGTGGAGGTTTCAGTTTCATTAGAATCTCCTTGGGAAATCAGTGTTGTGATACTAGTTAGAGTGACATTATAATCTGGAAAGTGACTGTCACCTTCATAATCAATAGATTTACTCTTCAGCTCTTAGCTACTTAGTGACAAGAACAATTTTTTAAAATTTTTTAGCCCTTCTGTCCTAACAGACTTTATGTGTGCTGGATTTGATTTTGGTCTTCTGATGCTCATCAGCTGAATTATTTCCTAAGTTTTAGCTTCAAAACCAAGCTGTAGTTGATTACATCTGTGCAACCCCAACTACTTCACTTACTAAGTTTGTAGATGGACTTTGACAGGGTTCTTAAAAATGCACTTTTCCAAAAAGGAAATTTGGGGTTGGGTGAGACTACCAGAGGATGTATTATGTATCTATAATAATTTCTCTTTGCACTTAGCTGCATTATGCTTGTAGCAATGTGAGCTTTCCTGTCTATCAGGAAAAAGCATGCTAGGAACCACTGGCAAAAAATTCTAATCGTAGTTTCTAATTTAAATTTAATGTTCAACTGAAAGTAAACAACCACTTAAATAGTTTATAAGCTAGAATGGTTACTCCATCACTGTTGTTGTTGTTGTTATTATTATTATTATTATTAATATTATTTAATTCTCTGTCTTTTTTATCAAAAAGATACAATCCACTTCACCTGAGAATTAATGCATGGAAATTCTATAATCTCAGTCATAAAAGAAGCCAGTTTGGATGACAACAATATTCATTTTTGCTTGATAATTTATAAATATAATAGAATTTATGAATGGTAAGAACAGAAATATATTTATCATTAGAAAAGGGGTTTATAATATGCTCATTTTCACTACACAGTGCAAAAAATTACATCCTGGGTCACATAACAGGAAGGTAATTGTAGAGGTCTCTTGCTTCTTTCATAGCTACATCTGGTTCTGAGTGGGAAAATTTCTTCTCTTACAAAAAATATCAGTGGTAAAAGTATGAAGCTTTGCAGGCACATGGATGCATACACAGGATGTATGAGTGCATTTTTTTAAATTTAGCACTGTGTCATTGTGAAATTTTGGAAATAGAATTGAACTTAAGCAATTTTTTGGTTGGTTGGTTGGTTGGTTGCTGCTATTTTTTTATTTAAATCCAGATGCTAGATAACCAGCAGTTATGCATCAGTTTTCATCCACTGGCTTTGTTGAATTACTCCTAAGCCTATTTTGTGAACTCAGTATAAGACTGCCATTCATTTCAGGATTTTAATGTTGGGGGGGGGGTGTTTCTTTCTTTGTTTTGTTGGTTTTCTTTTTGTGTTTGTGTTTGTTTGTTTGTTTTGTTTTTAAATAAAAACTCATTGAAAGGTACCATTTTCATTTCTTTGTTGTTACTTGCCTCCTATGGTCAATTTTGTACATCCTTTCTCTTACATTCCTTCCTCTTCCTCAAATGGTGCTTTTCTTTTTCTTGTTCTGCTCCCACAAGTTAGTCTTAGGCAAAAAAAAACCCTAGAAATAAATTTTATCTGGAGTAAAATTTTGATGCTCTGACCATTATTCTTACTACAGATCCTCAGCTGTGTCCAAATGTAGCCAAGATTCACCAGTTGCATAGTTTTACTAAGCGGTAGTCTTTGTACAGGTAAGTGGAAGGTGATACCATCTGGTTCATAAAGTTATCTGGCTAAGGGCTTTTTAGTATAAAAGAAATAACAAATAACAAGGAAGGTGACAAATTAAACACAGAAACTCAAACATTAAGGAGCAGGTGATAATGAGACAGCAGGTAAAACTCTTACATGGCTCTTCAGACACTGACTGATGACCCATGAGAAGAACCGCTCAGGAACAGACTTCAAGGAGGTCAACCTGAGCTTTCTACCTGATAAGAATGGGGAAAGATGATAACCATAAGTATCATGGGATATTTGAGGGGGCTTAGGAGAAAGGCCAAAGACAGGGAAGGGGAGGGAAGGATCAGAGTTGACCAGGGAGGAACAAATTTTGGAAAAAGAAAAGAAGATGAATAAAGGGGCCATTGCATGTAAACAGGTTGCAGATCACTACCCTTCTCTGGCCATGCCTTGTGTCTGATCACTGCAATCTATGCTATTCACTTAGGAAATCCTTAAGTGTTTTGTCTTGTGTAATCTCACTCTATATCTTACCTGAGTGCTACAAGATCTAAATACCAGCAACTTGGAAAGGTGCTGCAAGCCACCAGGCTCATAGATCTGCGTGCCAGCAACTGGAGGGACTGGGGTGTGTTTACATTTCCCCAGTGAATTTAATCCTCTGTAAGTGTATGTGTAATTCATAAGCTAATATCAAGTGGTGAGTAGGAAAGCTGTATACTGGGTAAGGGGCCCAGGATCCAGGCCTGGATATTAGACATGCTGAGAAACTGTGCAGATATTGAAATGATCCATGAATATGCATGTGCTTCTAAATCTAGACAATGTGGGCATGTATGTTTTCACTAGTGAACCTCAATCCTCTATGTATTCGTCTGCCTGTCTGTCTGTCTGGGATACACACTCAACCTTGCTACTGGCTGAATGCACAAACAGCAACATTAGCTGGGACAATGAGTGCGCCCAGATGGGCTCCAGTACCCAGGCAGGAGGAATTCCCAGGTTCAGGTGTCTGGGGAATTTGGCAGCCACCCATAACATCGTTCACCGTGTAAGGTTCCCTCTAGCACAATAGTATGAATTTGGTCAAAGTGGGAGGAGAGTTTAAATTAAGCTCTCTGATAGAGTTAGAAGTATGGAGAAAGAAGGAATATCAAGTGAGCACCAGAACAATGAAGGCCTTTGCTTGGGTTCATAAACATGTCAAATATCAACTAGAAATAAACCACATCATTTTTTGCTGCAGTCATATAGCTTTTGAGAAGTCTGTGATATCTGACTCACACTCAGAAGCTGTTACAGATAATTTATGACTGAAAAAAAAGTAACTTTCAAAAGAAAGAGGTTTTCAAAATCTGTTTCTCTTTTCGGTTGTTTTGCAAGATTTTAAAAATGATCTGTTGCTGTGTGGTTACAGTACTGTTTGATGTTTTTTATTGCATGTTGTCAAGAGTGTAAGAGGTCTGCTTTAAGACTGCCAATTCCAGTGCTGAGGCTGACTTAGAGTAGCCTTTTGTTTCTAGGATAAAACTGCAGTATCTAAATGAAGGGTTTTAAATTCTCTGGTTCAAAGTCAGTGCCTTTTTTTTGGTGATCAAAACAACATTATTTTCCTCTCTAATTCAAGTTTTACTTTATGAAGTATTTTAAAGTTCCTTTAAGAATCATCTGTAAATATTCACATGAAAAGAGACAGAGGAAAGCAAAGCACATAGGTGCAAAGAAATATGGTAACATCAGGGGAGTGATCTAAAAATAATTTAAGTTGATAATTGAGGTCCATTTTCAGCTTGCAACTTGCCTCTATGCATTGTCTTCACCTAGAGAAGGAAATGGACCTGGGAGATACTGAGCAGAACATTAAAATTGAGACCATTGTTTGGCAGGGACCTAAGCAGAAAAAAAACCCCAAATTTGAATAGAACATAGATCAGAATAAAAAAGACATTATGGAGTCTTTCAGGCTAATGAGATCACATCTACCTGCTGGTTCTCTGCTACAAGGCCACTGGAGAGCAAGAAATGGCACATGGGACAACACTGACCAGATGGATGAGAAAACATTCACATTGAAAACAACTTCAACCTGAGAATTATAAAATGACAGGCTTGCCACAGATGAAAAACTGTCATCCAAGGATGATATGGGATCTGGACTGCTTTGAGGGAAACAGAATCTAATACAGCCAATAAATTTTCCAGGATAGAAGTCTTCATCAGATGAAAGTTTGTTAATTTGATTTTTTTGTTTAATTAGCAGTAGTTGGTAGAGTAAATTTCTGCTGTTCCTTCACTGTAACAATGCTAGTTTCAAAATCTGACACAGAACACAGAGGCAAATTTGGGGATTATTGCAAACTTACCTCTGAAATATAGCTAACAGAAAGATTTTTGCAGGTCATAGTGATAATGTAGATACAACAGAGTTTCTTGGTATGATATTATTTGGAAAAACTGTCTCTAAGACACATTTGTTCTTGCAACTGAAGCCACATCTTTATATGTGTCTAAGAGGATTGTCTTCTTTGAAATATCGGCAATATATTCTGGGTTACTCTTAGAGTGAGATTGGGTGAAATAGGGGTGAGGACATGATAACTGCATATAAATGTAAAGGTTTAAGAAATGCTGACTTATGTCATCCTGTTTTCAACAAAATGTATGTATGTGTATGAGCACAAGCACCAAATAAATGTTGGTTCAATATCTCATAATATTCTAAATGTGCAAGAGGTGCTAAGCTTACAAATGCATATGACATCTTTAATAGAGATTCTGACTTATATCCTTTAGTCTCTCCAATAAAAAAACAAACTAATAATCAGTACCATATTTGTAAGGATTTCTGCACACCTGTGATCATCTGCTGATTCCCCTTGACAGTGACTTTTCAATGCATTAACTGATACAGACTTGTGTTTTTGCAAAATAACCATTTTTATTATAGGAAATATCAATGCTTCTCATAAACTAGAATAGTAAAGCCAACCTATTGTTTCCTGCTCTGCTGGGAATGCATTTGAATCCAGCCTAGACTAGCACAATCAAGACTAATTTTCAGTAGATGTTTTCAGCTGTTACAATTTGGATTCTACTTAATCTAAGACTGTTGGGTTTTTAACACCAGTCCCTGAATTGCAGCATTTGGTTTTGTAGTAGGTCAAATTCCTTTTTTCCTAAATGGAAGTATTAAGAGTTCAGAATTTAAAGGTCAGAGGAGACATGGATACGTTCACTCTTCTTCCCTGGACAATACATCCTACAAAGACAATCAGTTATCACAACCAGTTACCAAGTTATTGCTTATCTACAGGTTATTTGCAGATCTACAGAATAAAGACCACTGTTTCATTGCTTCTTGTCAGGATCTGTGAAAAGTAGGCTGCAACACCAATAGTAAGCATGTTTACTACAGCAGACTTACATAATCCATTTAGCTTGTTTCCCTATGCCCAAGACTATATGAGTTACTGTCTAGAATACAGGTCTTTCTCCTTGGACTAGAAAGGGAGTCTGTATTAGATATCTAAATTTTTAGGGCTAAATTTAGGTATGATGAATCCTAATTCAAGAGTTTTGACAAAATCCATATGGCAAAATTGTTTTAGAAACCAAAACAGAGACCAAAATATCCTGTCCTACAATCACTCTTCTGAAGTTAAGAATTAAAATCAGTTGCACACTCCTTCTGTAAAGCCTAATAATTATTTCAAAGACACTGTTGTAATGCACTCTTTTATAAAGTCGTCTTATCCTCAGGAAAGTAAAGAAAATGAATACACAAGTTTGTGAGTAGTATCCAAGCCTGAATATAAAAGGATGGGGTTTTGTCTTAATACAGTTTATTTTAATTTAGACAGAGATGTGCAGTAGTGTTGAAAAATTTTAAATGCTGCTGTAGCATGTTATTAACTTTGACTGAACAATAGTCCCATCAGAGAGAAAAAGAAAATCCATTTCTTTCATAGAGGCAACCCATCTTGAATCTGTAAATGCTTAACCAGCCAGCTGCCTTGCAGTTTTACAGTTGAAATAAGAGAACAAATCAATATATCATCCTTCAACTGTCAAGTGTACTGTAGACATTTATAATGAGCATATACATAAAGGAAAAAAAATATTCTACTTCATTTCTATTAATGACATTTACTTCAAAAATAAAATAAGAATTGCAAAGCTTTTGACAGAAACAAAAATAAAGGTTTGTGGTATACAATGAAAACATATTAGACAAAGACCAGGTCAGATACCTTTGACCTTCTGAATTATCATGCCTTAACCCCCAACATCCAAAAAGAGTCTTGAAATCAATCTTTATCAGACTTGCTGCCAAGACCAAAAATCAATCCACCCAAGGGATGAACATTGCTTTTTGCAAGTGATATTGTGATATTTTGAGCCATAGCATGTCATAAAGGTCTCACAACTTAAAGAAAATAGGTCAGTTCAGAATCACAGACAGGGTGAACCTGGAAGAAAACAATATGCCTTTAATAAATAAATAAATGAATAAATCCAGTCATAGAGTTTTACCAATGCATTTTGCACAATTTTGGCATTTTTTTGTTTGTTTTTTTTTTTGTTTTGTTTTGGTTTGGTTTTTTGTATAATACCCAGGGGAGGGGAGGGCAGGTAATTTAAAGGTGGGTTACTTACCTGGGACTATTTTATGAAATGCACCATACATTTTATGTACTAATGATAGCATATATCATATACAAACATATAGCTGGGGAAAGTGGGTTTTGGGTGAGATTTTTTGGAGGGGTGGGAGTTGATCTGGCTGCTTCCATGGTGCACTTCCATCTGTATACTTCCAATTTTCTTCTCATAGAAAAGAGTGAAGTGTCCTTCAAAGTCCCTCTCAAGCACAGATTCTTCAGATTCTTAGGGATCTTGAAAGAAAGGAAGGAGGGATTGTGTAAACAGTTATACAGAATATCTCTGAGCAAAGAAGAAACTTGTGGTTTTTTTTTTTTTTTTTTTTCATCAAGTGCTTGTTTATTCTTGCTGTCATTAAAAGCACTAGTATTCTACAAGAACCACTTGGAGGAGGATCCCACGATACCTACTTTGCTGATCTACAAGAATTTCCTCTGCAAATGGTGTAACTAGAAACACAGCAAAGAAGCTGTATTGTTTAGACTCTGACAGACTATACCCTTGTTCTGATGGAGGATTGCCTCTTCACCATTTTGTAATTGAGGCAAATACAGTGAAGTCAGCATCCCCACTAGTCTATTCCTCTGCTGAAAACCCCAAACCCTTAGAAATCTCAGTTATGGATGAAGAGTTATGTTGTCATCTGAAATTGCCTAAATCTGTCAATATAGAAAGCAAAAATATGCACAATGCTCACTAGGGCTTCATCTCTCTTCAAGTGTCAGTGTCATGTCTTCATGTGTTCAGACAATCTCCTTGGGCATGTGGGTTAAACACAAAGTTGAGTGATAAGATGTTTCTGTTATACATTACAGGCAGCTGACTGCAGCCATGCTTTGAAGAAATCTGCCACCGCTGGTGACAAGCACAGTGCTTGAAATCCATGAGCTAGTTCAAAGACAAACAGCAAACAATAGAAGAAAAAAATATTGGGGATGAATAAATAACGTTTCAAGAAGTAAAACAATGAGTGTTAATACAAAAAAAATAGCCTAAATAACTCACCACAAAGGTAAAAATGTTCTCCCCTGAGGTGGTTGTGAAGAACTCTGAGAGACTGGCATGTCCCGTCTGCAGGCAGACAATAGATGCTAAGGTATAAAATTACTAGTAACCCTACTGATATACTACTAAACTATTCTCCACCTCTGGAACTTGTATAGCTGTGCATTCATACATGTAGTGAGAGATAGATATAGATAAACAAACAAACACAATAAGTTTGGGTTATGGTAAATGAAGCCAATATGTTTGTATTAAAACCTGTGTACCATTTTGCCATAACATTTTTTCTTTTTGTCATGGAGAGCATATTCTTTTCTATTTTTAAATATGTTTAGAAGGTGAGCTTCTTAAGACTGGCAGAAGATTGTTTTTCACAAACATTAGAGAAAGGAAATATTTTCTCAAGTTAAGCCAGTAAGTAATCTGAAAGCAAAAAAGAAACCATTTGACTCAGACTGTAGGTAGAATTTATTTTATCAGATTTGTTTAATAATAATAAAGTTCTTAGTATCAATCAGTGTTTTGTTTAATATAAACCAATCTGCTCCAGCTTCCAGACACATTGGCAAGGAGTTCTGATCAGCAGCCATTTTGCTGAAGGTCCAAAAATGTATTTTGACAAACCTTAGTTTGGTTCCCATTTGTTTTTCTAGCATGCATAAAATGGAAGATAAGCTTTGGATGCATTCAAAAGAATAGGAGAAACCAGAAGTTGACAGAGACAAAAATAAATGAAAAAAATGAAGGCACAGAGCTGACAAAGCATCCAACTGTAAAAACCTCAGAAAATAAAGTAGGGTAATAAATGGGAAGAAATAGAAGGCAACCTCAAAAGATTACATTTTGAGTGCTCACTTGTACAATTTAATAGCTACAAAGGTTTGAGAGTCAAGGGTGTTGGTGCAAAATTTCACAAATATCAAGGCCACCCATTTGGTAGTATACATGCCTGTTATACAAAAGCTTTCTTGTAGTTAAGTAAAGGACAAGGGGGAATAAGATGGCAAAGAAGTTACAAAGCTAAGACACACATTATGTCTTTTTCCCATGGTCAACAAAACAAACAAGTTATCGCTAGGTCTTCAAATCTGGAATTCAGTTAATATTTTGTTTGTTTGTTAAAATTTGCAGCATCTCAGGCTTTGTTTCTATTTCAAAATGAAAAAGAATACTGATTTTCATTAGATATTTAAAAAATATATCTTTAAAATATTGATATATAAGTTCATCCATTTATCTTCGCTCTTTAGGCATTACATGAAATGTTTACACTATCACTTGAAAAAAATGTGCTGCAATATGCTTATATACTTTATTGTGTAATCAGCTAATACTGGTAATGATGAATAAAATGCAAAAAATTCTAAATTAAACTGATAGTTTCACAGTCTGAAGTAGTTCCTTTGTGCCCTTGCACCAAATCAGAAATTTCCAGATGACAGGAGAAGTGTTAGGAAACCAGATTTTGTGAGTTTTCTTCTGTGATTTGCATCAGTTCACTGTAGGCTTTTCTTCAAGAAAACAAACATATCACATATTGGGAAGCAAGCTTTTGTTGCAATTAAAGCCACACTTCCATCTTTGAAGGCTTTCATCCACTTTTCCTCTGGCAGACTTTTTTTTTTGTCACTATGTAATTCACCTTTAGCCATGTTACTTTAATTTTAAAGAGGTATCCTCTAGCTGTTCTTATGATTTTGTTGTATTACTTAAATAATCTAATTTGCGAGTATTTGGAAATTTCTTCAGCAGAAAGGCTTTCCTTAGTTTGATTTAGTACTGCTATTTCAACTTTAATTCTAATTCTGCTTCACAAAGTTGATAAGAAGAAAACTCTTGAATAACCCCAGGTACTTAGCTCATATTAATAAAACCTCTCCTCCTTCCCTGTAGGGACAGGTTTAATATTTATTACTTTACTGACACTACCATGTACAGTAAGTATAATCTTCACTTTTTCTGAGCCACGACAGAGTTCAACATCAGTTCAGAGAATTCCCAGTGTCACATTACTAGTTATGACACTTATATTGTTTGCATTACAAATATTTTCTCCATTCAAACTGCAGAAATTAATGCAGGCTGAACATAAATTATTAAACTTGATGTAATACCTCTATTTAAATTGTAGATTGTAACTTGACAATCTTCTTTCTCCCCAGACAGTTGCAGTTTAAGAGATTACTATAAAGTTTCCAAAAAATTAAGTAATGTATAATGAATTTACAAGTATAACACTGGACCGCACCACATGCTGTTATATTATCCATTACTTCCCATCAAAAATCTCTTTTTTGAGTTTTTATTAAATTTTTGAAACTAAACCACCTGGTTCAAATTTTCCATTCTTAGTATGCATCTCAGGATGAGATTTTTGAAGGTTTTTCAGTGTTCTGTGTGTGTGCACATATGTATTTTCAGAGATAACAGACAAACAAACCAAAAAACCCAAAACCAAAGCCAGGTATCTTAAAAAGATCATAGTGAAGATTACTTTTGGAAGCACTCAGATTCCTCATTTGTAATAGAACAGACTTGCAATTTGGCATTTTGGTGTTTTTTAACAAGCTATAAAAGTATTTCTATTTTCATGTTGTGGTGTTCTTTAAAAGGGGATATGAGGTTTTGTTTTGGGTTGTTTTTTTTTTTTGTTTCCTATTAAAAACTTCCAATATTTGGTCAAGTTACACTATTTGTAATTTATTAATAAAATTAGAAATCCTGTGGTGCATATGCTCTGTATATATCCATTAAAATGGATTAAGTTTCCAAAACCTTTTTTTTTTCTTTGATAAGTATACATCATGCCATCCCTGAGACATGTTCAGGTGCTATCTGGGAGAAAGTTAGTTAGCACAAGTCAAAACTATGTTAACAATTTAACAGTATGGATGGCTGCAGACCAGTATTGTACCCATACCATAGCTCTGTATCATGTACTAATACAGATGTCACGTGGTGTATAGATGTCACATGGTGTGTAGATGTCCTGATGGTACTCCTGCAACATTATGTATGAAGACATCTGATACAAATACAGAATAGAGAAGAGTTGGAATATAGGAGGGAAAGAAACAGAGTATATGACTGGGACTGGCTACAAGAGAGGGATATGATATGAATTGTGTGAAGAAAAATGGAATCATGTCAGAAAGCAAACTGAAAAATAGTAAAGGAAAAAGATGTAGACCAAACCCCACCATGTACAGACTGGAAAATACTCATCTAGAAGACAGAAAAGGGGAAATAAGCAAACGTAGGACTTGCATTATGCTTTATATTTTTTATATGAAGTTTCTATCTGTGTGCAACCACACTTTTGCAAGGATTTCAGGATGTCTAGTTAAAACTCAGGGAAAAAAGGAACAATAGGATTCATCTCAGCTAACTATAGTCATCAACAAGAGGTGTTTAGTCCAAATAAGTTGTCTTAGGTTTCCTCAGTGCTTAATGGGAGGAAAACATTGCAGGTGATCTGTCTCTTCTTAAGACAGTTATCTGAGCTAGTGGAGTATGCATCACTATCTGGAAATGCCAGTCCTGACCAGATAGGAATTTTGACTAGGTGCCTAAAATTTGATGAGATGAATCACACCTATCAAGGGAAACGTTAAGGTATACAGGATACTTTAAATATTTACTTTTTCTTATTTCTAGAAACATTTCTCTTATTATATTACCTGAAAAATGTAAAAAATACATTCGTCCCTGAGTTCATTTTCCTAAGTCTTGTCACTTCAATATCTGACATTTTTAGGTGAAATATTTTCAACTATTTGGAAACTTTACTTACGATTAATTGATACTGGATTCTTTTTTCATAAAGAAAAGTCTATTGCTGTCCTTATGTTAATCTTAGAATAAAATTGTCTTTGAAGACAATTAGCCAACTATACAGATTTACATTTTATGTTAACATTCTTGCTCCCATTTTTATTTTCAATAAACAGATTTTGATTGACATACAGTATTTTAAAATTGTAATTCAGATCACAGAATTTAAATTACAGCCAAAGAAGAATGCAAATAGTTTGAGTTCCAAAGAGGGCTGAGATGAGATGCAAAAAAAATCTTTATCAATCCATGTTCATCAAAATATGTGCTCTTTTAAAAGAAAGGTCAGAGGTGTGATCAGGAAACCATCTTTAAGCATTTCTGAAGACTACAAAAGCAATAAAGTACTGAAACAAATTCCAGAGCTTTATTCTGAACCACAGATCAGCATATAATACTCTTGATGTTTCAATACTATCCTAAAAGTTTGACCCTTATATTAAGCATTTAAGCTGCTTCTGACAAATTCAACAGAAGTCTTACACTTCCTCCAAAGCTACAATGAAACAACTCTCTCAGAAAAATACCAAGAGCTCCACTGACCTCTACCAGTCCTGCTGCACTGTTTGCTGAGATCCTGTTGTGGACACTCCTGTCCCCTGGTGTGTGGGGAGGAGGAGACACTGGAGTTCATCTCTTGTCATCAGCTTCTTGCCTCCTGTTTCACAGGGGAGGAACATTGAGAGGTGGAGTGGGATTGCTTAAAGGGATTTTCCAGCTTGATTAAGGGTGTTCAGCTTGTCTAAGGGCTGTTTGCAGAGCAGGACACTGGAACAGGCCTGAGGCTTTCTCAATTGCCTGTAAACACCTTATACTACTGTTCTATACATAGTTTTCATACGCTTTCCTTTGCATCTATGCGATACCAAAAAAAGGTCGTTCTACAGATTGTGTCACAGACTGACCACATTGTACAGTCCTTGTTCTCAGGCTCTATAGGGTGTCACCATGGCCCCACGACATAACTGTTGCCATGTAGGCACTTTAAAATCTACAATAATGTTTGAAAAAATGAAAAGGTTGTTGTACTGGATTTGCGTGGCAAGGTTTTGGTAGCGGGGGGCTACAGGGGTAGCTTCTGTGAGAAGCTGCTAGAAGTTTCTCCTGTGCCTGACAGAGCCAATGCCAACCACCTCCAAGATAGACCCACCACTGGCCAAGACCGACCCCATCAGTGATGGTGGTAGCACCTCTGGAATAACATATTTAAGAAGGGGAAAAAGTTTCTGTGCAATGGCAATTGCAGCCAGAGAGAGGACAGAGAACATGTGAGAGGAACAACTCTGCAGACACCAAGGTCAGTGAAGAAGGAGGGAGAGGAGGTGCTCCAGGCGACACAGCAGAGATTCCCCTGCAGCCCATGGTGAAGACCATGGTGAAGCAGGCTGTCCCCCTGCAGCCTATGGAGCTCCATGGTGAAGCAGATATCCACCTGCAGCCCATGGAGGGCCCCATGCTGGAGCAGGTGGACGTCTGAAGGAGGCTGTGACCCTGTGGAGTGCCCATGCTGGAGCAGGCTCTTGGCAGGACCTGTGGACCCATGGAGAGAGGAGCCCACACTGGAGCATGTTTGCTGGCATGACTTGTGAACCCATGGGGGACCCATGCTGGAGCAGTCTGTTCCTGAAGGACTGCACCCCATGGAAGGGGCACAGGCTGGAGCAGTTTGTGAACTGCAGCCCGTGGAAAGGACACACATTGAAGAAGTTTGTGGAGGACTATCTCCTGCGGGAGGGTCCCCATGGCAGAGCTGGGGAAGAGTGTGAAGAGTCCTCCA
The DNA here is from genome assembly GCA_020745775.1 of Theristicus caerulescens. Lineage (NCBI taxonomy): Eukaryota > Metazoa > Chordata > Aves > Pelecaniformes > Threskiornithidae > Theristicus > Theristicus caerulescens. The sequence continues at coordinate 15,262,831 of CM036561.1, forward strand.
CCTGTGGAGGAGGGAACAGCAGAAACAACATGTGATGAACTGACCGCCATACCCATTCCCCATGCCCCTGCACCACTCAGGAGGAGGAGGTAGAGAAAATCAGGAGTGAAGCTGCACCCAGGAAAAAGGGAGGGGTTGGGGAAAGGTGTTTTTAACATTTGGGTTTTAGTTCTCATTACCTTGCCCTAATTTGATTGGTAATAAATTAAACTAATTTCCCCAAGTTGAGACTCTTTTGCCTGTGAAAGTAATTGGCAAATGATCTCTCTCTGTCCTTATCTTGAACCACAAACGTTTCATTATATTTTCTCTCCCCTGTCCAGCTGAGGAGAGGAGTGATAGAGTGGCTTTGGCGGACAGCTGGCATCCAGCCAGGGTCAACCCACCACAGTTGTTTGCAGCCCATTAACGAAGTATTTTCATAGTTTAAAATGATACTTATATTATGTTCTAAATGTTCTGAGATATGTCATGAAGGTAGAAAAAGAAGCCTGCTAGGGCAGCGTTGGAGGAACAGAAAAGAAATTTATCTTTGAGAGATCTTGTTCTACTGGGAATAACCTGTGGCCTTTGCCATTTCCAGTCTTTGTTGGCTAGAGCCAAAACCATGCAAACACCCTGCCAACATAATGATACAGATGTCCAGTGCTCCAGTGCTTAAACTCACGCATTAGCCATGTTTCATTTGGCAGTATTGCAAGGTCTTTATGTTCTAAGGGTGCAAGAGCTTTCTGCTTTTGACCAGAATAAAGTACGTTCATGTAATAAAATTCTGACCTCAATAACTCCATCTGTATTCACCCTCCTTTTATATATCTTCTATTTCATCACATTTTTCACCTGCTGTCTGAGACTCCTTTGCATTCTTTACAAGGAAAGGGGGAGAATAGTGACTCCTGAAACTGGAGCAGACGGGAACATAAACAAAGGGGAAGGCTCAGGTGCAATGATCATAAATAGTTGAATTGGTGGAGGTAGAAGTGCTAAATTCCCATTTAACAGGGAGAGGGAATGAAACAACACATGTGTGTTTGTGTGTTACAGACATGGAGTTAGTTGCTATGTATTTGTGAGTGCACTGTGTGATTCCCACTTTTGTGGAACAGAGATCTGATCTGCATAAGACAACAAAAAGGTATTTGGAGGCAGCTTGGACAAGTGCCTTCCTCCCTTTTGTGCAGAAAGTGAAGAAAGTCCTGGCAGGAATTTTCTACTCAAATTTTTCCATCAGCATGTGTAAAGGGCTCTGCTTAAAGAGGATAACATATGAAGCATATCTAAGGAGTTCCACTCTGCAAGTTAAAAAAAATGAGTTTTGTAAGTCTTCTCTATTTTTATCCCTAGCTCACTTCAGATTGCATGTCTGTTTTACTCATGCTGGGAGGACACCTTCAAATCTATTTTCAACACCTAAACCCAAAGCTGTTATCTATGCTAAAATGTACAGCAATTCTAGTGTACAACAATAGTGCTGCTAGATGACGGTCACACATTGGCAGTTTGAAGCCTAGGGAGTGTATTTGTGTCCTGGTTTCAGCTGGGATAGAGTTAATTTTCTTCTTAGTAGCTGGTATGGTGCTGTGTTTTGGGTTTAGGATGAGAATAATGTTGATAACACACTCATGTTTTGGTTCTTGCTAAGTAGTGCTACGTTGTTGCTAAGTAGTGCTTACACTGGTCAAGGACTTTTCAGCTTCCCATGCTCTGCCAGGTGCACAAGAAGCTGGGAGGGGGCACAGCCAGGACAGCTGACCCAGACTGGCCCAAGGGCTGTTCCATACCATGTGGCGTCATGCTCAGTATATAAGCTGGCAGAAGAAGAAAGGGGAGGACGTTTGCAGTGATGGCGTTTGTCTTCCCAAGTAACCATTACGCGTGATGGAGTTCTGCTTTCCTGGGGATGGCTGAACACCTGACTGCCGATGGGAAGTAGTGAATGAATTCTTTGTTTTCCTTTGCTTGTGTGCATGGCTTTTGCTTTACCTATTAAACTGTTCTATTTTATTTTACTTCAATTATTAAATTGTTCTTATCTCAACCCATGAGCTTTCTCCCTTTTACCCTTCTGATTCTCTCCCCCATCCAACCAGTGGGGGGGGAGTGAGCGAGTGGCTGTGTGGTGCTTAGTTGCTAGCTGGAGTTAAACCACGAGAATTTGTAATTCCTACAGTATTTTTTTCCCACTATGGAGTGCCTGTCAGTTAATAGTAACCATAGTCTGACCTTACCCCATAGCTTGTCAATGGCTTTTTCAGTTTTTTACTTTCCAAAATGCATTAAAAAGCCTTCTCAATGCTGACTGGCACTTACCAGGTCAAGGTGAGATATATTATATGAGAAAGTTGTTAGGATTTTATCACTGACACTGGGCATTATCAAAAATGTTATCTTGCCTCTAGAATATCACCCTCCCCTTAGTCCTGATTCACTAGAGATATTTTTAAATAAGAACACAAATACTAAAGCAGAAGCATTTGAGCATTGGTTTTGATTGCAGAACAGAAGCGATGTACCCTGGGGTCAGAACTGGGTCCAATACTGCTTAATGTCTTCATTGATGATCTGGATAATAGGGCAGAGTGTACCTTCAGCAAATTTGCAGATAACATAAAACTGGGAGATGTGGCTGATATGCCAGGAGGTCATGCTGTCATCCAGAGGGACCTTGAGAAGCTGGAGAAAGGGGCTGAGAGGAATCTCATGAAGTTCAGAAAGGGAAAGTGCAAAGTCCTGCACCGGGGGAAGAACAACCCCATGCACCAGTTCATGCTGGTGGCAGCCCAGCTGGAAAGGCCACCCAGCTCTCCAGAAAAAGGCTGGGGGTCTTGGTATACACCAAGTTGAACAGGGGCCAACAATGTGCCCTTGCAAAAAAGACTAATGGTATCCTGGGCTGCATTAGGAAGAGTGTTGCCAGCAAGTTGAGTGAGGTTATCCTTCCTCTCTGCCCAGCACTGGTGAGGTCACACCTGGGGTACTGTGTCCAGTTCTGGGCTCCTCAATACAAGAGATGCTGGAGAATGTCCAATGAAGTGCCACAGAATGATCAAGGAACTGGACCACCTCACATATGAGGAAAGCCTGAGAGAGCTGGAGCTGTTTAGCCTGCAGAAGAGAGGGTGCATGGGGGGATCTCATCAATGTCTATAAATACCTGAAAAAGTGAAGAAGACAGAGCCAGTCTCTTTTCCGCAGTGCCCAGTGGCAGGACCAGAGGCAATGGGCATAAACTGAATCACAGGAGATTCCATCTGAATATCATGAAACACTTCTTTACCGTGAGGGTGACTGAGCAGTGGAACAGGTTGCCCAGAGAGGTGGTGGAGTTTCCCACCTTGAAGATATTCAAAAGCTGTCTGGACATAGTCCTGGGCAACCAGCTCTAGGTGGCTCAGCTTGAGCAGCGTGGTTGGACCAGATCATGCCCAGACGTCCCTTCCAACCTCAATCATTCTATGATCTGGTCAAACATCAGAAAATTTAAAAAAAAAAAAAAAAAGGCTCTTGTGGAAGAGTCGAGGGTTTTTTTGGAAGCAGGGGTGGAAGCGTCACCATTTAGCACTAATGAAACTGAAGTTCTGATGCCTTATGTGGGAAGCTTGCTAGCTGCAGAAATTGCTCTGCAAGCTCAGGAGTTGGAACAACCCCTTTTTTGTTGCTTCTTGAAAAAAATAATATGAAAAAACACCAAGCAGTAAATATTTAACACAGAAGAAAGCACTGTTCTTTTGGAATCAGCTTTTCCAATTCTGTGTCTTGAACTGTGTTAGGTAGCAATATTTACCCATTATTAACTATTAACTATTAACTATATTTAACATTATTAACTATCCTGGAGAACAGAATATTCATATCCAAACCTGGTACACCATCAGACACAATTTACTTCAGAACAGTGATGTATTCCCACTTCTGGAACCTCTTTGACAACATAGCATCTCTATTTCCTCTTAAAGGAAAGCCAAGAAGAAAGGAAGAGACAAGTTTTCTACAGTGGAAGAGAAATAGGTTGGTGGAAGAAATAGGCCAGGTGACTTAGCCCATACACATACCAAATATAAGTGTTATTCCTAATAACATTTATTTCCGGTAGCTACACAGGCTGCATATTTAGGATATCACCTTTTCAATGCACCTAAGAGAAGAGTCTGGCTCTGTTTTCTGTACAACCTCTCACTGGGTAACTGAAGACAGCAATAAGATCCTCCTTTCCCAGTCTTCTCTTCTTAAGACTAGGTGAACTTAGCTCTCTCAGCCACACATTATGGGCTCCAGACCCCCGCTCACCTTGGTAACCCTCCACTGATCTCATCCCAGTTTGTCAACCTCTGTCTTTACTGGAGGAGCCTGAACCTAGACACACTTCTCCAGATGTGGTCTCATAAGTGCGGAACAGAGGGGAAGTATCATTTCTCTTGCAGTCCTGCTCACTACCCTCTTGCTGAGTCTGAGGTTGGCATTCTTCACCGCAAAGGGACACTGCTATCCTGTTCACCTTGTCCACCTGGACAAAGCTGCAAAGCTGCTTTGTATTCTGTTTGTGCCTGACCCATGCAGAAGCTTGGGATTATTCCATCCCTGGAGATGAATTTTGCGTTTGCCTTTGCTGAAATTTAAATTACTCTCAAACTATTTCCACAGACTGTCAAGGGTCAGTTGAATATGACCGTTTCTTCCACCATACCCAACAGGTCTCAAGCTTTTTACTGTCCACAAATTTTCTGTGGGTACATTCCATCCCCTTGTTCATGTCATTAATAAAGGCAGTAAAGAGTATTACCAGCTTATCAGTTCCTGAGGAATTCTGTTCATTACTGGTCACTAGATGAACTTTGTACAGCACTGCAACAACCAGTGGTCCGTCTATTGTACAGTTCACCTATCCAGACCATACTGCACCATTAAGTCAAAGTAAACAGCATCCTCTGTTTTCTCTTCGTTCACAAAGCCAATCATGTCACAGAAAGCTATTACTTTGGTCAGACGTGGTTTGCCTACGATAGATCCATGTGAGATATTCCCAGTCACCTTCTTGTCTTTCATCGTTGGTACTCATTTATATTCTCTCTTCCTCATTGTTTAGGCCAACTATCATATATATGTTCAGCCAATAAACAGACATTTCTAAACTGTTCCCCAGAATTTCACTATGGTATTTGTTTTGCCTTATGGGATAAGAACACAATTCATCAGTTTAGGTTAAATCCCTTGTACTTGTTTTCAAAATCTCTTTATGCATATGATTAAAAAGAAAAATCCACAAGACCCTACTTAATTGAGTGGATAATTTGAATAACAAGCAAAATATGTGAGAAGGGGACTCACTTTATGTTAGTCTGAAATAATCCTTTGAATCCATAATTAATTTTTGTCCAAATTGTATTTGCATTTCCCATAATAAAAATCTGAAGCAAATCTGATTAATAAGGAAGACACTTTAGAAACCCAAAGATATTACTGAGAACAACTTTAAGTACTCCACATGCAGATTTGCTAATAAGCTATGCACAAGACAGAGAAAAACCCATTAAATAGTTAGGATTAAATTAAATTTAGCTCAGCTACTTCATTCACAATTTTCTGTGCACAGTAAATGAGGCAGTAGTCTTGTAAAAATAAATACATGAAAATGCAATTAAATACTTCATAGTAAGTATACATTAGGGATAAAAGTATGGTCAGGCATGTATAACTGATGTTCCTTGATATTGTCACCTTGTTTACTTATACATGGTAAATTGCAGCATTCAAGTACCACAGCTATCTTTTTACTCACTATTCTTTGTCTCTCTCATTTCTGCATTTTCTGTAGTTCCTGTTCCTGCAACTGGATTCATAAATTGATGCCTGCACCTTGCAGGGCCCTGCTCACCAAGACTATAAAACAGATTCATAAAGCGAAAGGACAATAGGGAACATTCAGTAGTTCTGTCTGACCTCCTCTATATATCACAGGCCATAGAATTTGCCCTTTTATTTGTCTAGAGCATATCTTTTGGAAATACATCCAGTTCTCAGGGCATCAAAGTATGTGAGGATCTAACACTTTTCTTGGTATTTTATTACAATTATTTATTATTTTTGCTTTTTAAAAAATCACCCTTTACCTTGAAATTTAAACATATTCAGTTTAAGCTTTCAGTACTTATTTCCTCTTTCTTGATAGATTTTATAGCTCTTGGTATCTAGGTTTCCATACTGTTATGAAGTTACCTCTCAGTCTTTTGATAAGCTGTGTAGGTAGATGTCATCATGATGCTCACAGTAGCAGGTTTAATCCTCAAAGCTCTTTTTATGCCTTTTACAGTTTTTAACATCCTGATATTTCTCTTCGAAAATGAAATGCAGACTGTCTGAATCTTTATATTATGTGGCACAACAAATTTCAGAATTTTTGGTGTACAAGAACATTCAGTATGGTCTTGCTGCCTTTATTCCCATATTGTTATTCCATTTCTTTAAAACAAGTTTTGTAATTTGTTTCTCTAAAGACCATTTGATTTATAAACTAATTAACAAACAGAAAAGGGTATTATTTCCATATCTGCACTTGTTACTGAAAATGAGTTTGCTAGTTGAGTCACACTGCATCTCACTAATTATTTATAGAATTGTGTTAATTTAAAACAAAGAGGTAAAATGAGGAGATATTGATACTGATGCTAATTTTATTCCTTAAGAAGGTCTTAATATAATTTACTCCTAACTTGGGAATAAATATACCTTGGACACTCCTCAGATTTCTTATTTAAACTCTATTAAAGGAAACACAATAGTAATATTTGCTGATGTGTTATTTCTACCAGATGCAGCGGGAATAGCTGTTTCAAAGCAAATGAAGACTTACTAGAAGCAGCAAAAAAGAGTTAACAGATGGAGAAAATTGTTTCTCTTATTATTCTATTTTAGGCTCTATGGGTTAGAATTTGTTAACTCACTGGAGTGTAGAATACATCTCTGTAGATAACTATTATTAGAGTGCTTTGTCACTGGGGCATAAGAGCTGACATTGCAGGGCATTATCCTTGTGATGTTTCCAGGTATATAGTCCATCAGTAACATTTCCATTCGTACTACTGACAGGCTTAATTGCACTTCTACAAAGACAGCATCATACAATATGGTATTTGTGTTTTTCCTGAATAGTAGTGGAATGGAGGAGTGAAAGCCTTCAGGGAACGTATATGGACAAGTTAAAACTGAAGACACTTTGAAAATGAAAAATAAAATTGCAACTTTACAGTCAGGAAAAAGTGGCATTTTTTATGCGCCATTTATTAGGCAGACATACAGTGTACATTGCTAGCTGACATTAACATTGGGGAATACTAGAAACATCAGTGAAAAGGGGTGATAACAACAGCAGTGAGAGGTCATTAGATCCCTAACAGAAGTGGGGCTGGGGGGATTAAATTCACCAGACAAAAAACACAGGCTTGAGAGTTCCCCAGTGAAAGATGTGGGGCCCTGACTGAGACCCCAGCCCCATGGGGGTTTGGCTGCTCATGCCCCAGGCTGGAGCTGCAGGGTGCTGCCACATAGCTGGGGACAGGATGAAGTGGGATGACCTGTGTGAGCCAGGGTGGTGAGATGCCCACCAGGGCCATCCTCCAGCTGGGGGCTGCGTTTCAGCTCCAGCCCTCGCCCCTGCACCTGACCACGCACCTCATTCACCCACTGCCATGGCCTCCCAGCTGGGTCTGATGATAACTCCAGTTCTGGGGTTGAACTTCAGTTCTGGTTTTAGAGAGATTTGCTGGGTGTCTTCAGATAGGCAGCAGGAATGGCTGGGGAAGGGAGCTCATTAGGGGAAACATGGAGTTAAGGAGTGGGTTTCATCCAACAATGTCAGTCTTTAGTGTTAAGGTTCACATTTGAGTTACTCACCCAACAACTCCTTAAAATGTAGGGGGAAATATACAGGCACACTAGCGAAATTCATCCTATCTGAAAAGAGACTCTAAAACACAATTCAGATGAATGACTGTCTGAAAGGGCTTATTCGTCTCTAAGGACAACTAGAACAGAGATGAGCAGAAAGCTAAGTAAAACGAAAACAGTCCATGTTGTCCCAGTGTGAGCTAGCACCGGTACAGGACCTTGGGAGAAGCTTGGAATGGAAAACAACTTGTAGACCGAGGTATTGACAGAGAAAGACAGGAAGCTATGCATAGAAAATTAATTTTCACTTTATTAATCCTATGATCAGGAAAAAGAACTACTTCTGTTCTTCTAAGCAGTAGAATTACGTAAGAGAGACTGTCTCTTCATTGTACTATATCATCAGTAACTGGCATGACCTAATGGACAAAGAATTTTGGACAAACAAATTAAAATGGATGACACAATATACTAAAGCCAGTAAAAATCAATACTTTCTAGAATTTAGATAATACAGAACAGAAACACTTTCTTTTAAAAATAATTAAATTAAATACTTCACAGGAAGCCTTATTTAGTATGGGATATTACAGAAATGTTAACTGCTGTTTGAATGTGATAAGCAAATCTTAAAAGAGTATCCATTAGAACCTCAGAGAAGAAATTTTTTTTTTAAAATAAAAATCTTAAAAATCAGTTATGGCCATCTCTTTTGAGTTTATAAGGTCTTTGGTTTCAGCTGGCTTTAAAATATAACCAAATTGACTTGAGTTTGATACATTCGCCTTCAGTTCAGAAGACTAAAGATCAGGGCAAATGAAAGTCATTACCTTGATTTTATTCATGTCTTAGACAAAAATTCCATTCAGGTCAGTAAGGGAATTTTATAAAAGACATAAAAATGAGATGAAAAATTTTTTTTTTGCTTGGCAGGTTGTATAATAAAAAGGAAGCAATAAGAGGGAAGAAAAGATGATTAAAATAAAATTACTATAAAGTAGCTTTTGGTATAAGTAGTATGTATGGGTGTCTATAATTCAAGTAATGATGAGAAGAATATCTTCTCTTGTAAAGTGCAGTGATCAAATATTGTTTAGTAGGTGAGACAATAATTTTATTGAACATGAGAGCCTCTCTCCTTTCAATTTTCTTATTGTTGATTACATACATGAAGTGATTTAAAGTACTACAAACTCAGTCATTAGTCTGGAGCTAAACTTCAAGAGTTTGGGGCGATTTTTTTTTTTGTTTCAGAAGGGTTCCTTTCATAGTCTGAACTATCTGAAGTAATCTATGCAGCTTGAAGCCTTAGTCCTTTCTGATGAAAATGATCATAAAAATGTTATACAGTAGAAAACCTTGATGAGGCTGTATAGCATGCAAGTCTGTACTGGAGTTTCTATGTTAAATTGTTCTATATTATAAGATTGAACATTTGTAGAGCCTTGTTGGATCACAGTAACTTTGTATAAATGTCTTTCTGGAATGTGATACTGAGGTTTAAAAAGAGAATGGCTGCACAGTGGTTTGAAAATAATTTTTTTTAAAACCTGATCTCCACTCATATTTCTCACTTAGAACTTTGAATTCATTAGAAAAGTTTCAGGACTGAAAAAACAAAAAATTGTCCTCCTTCTAGACACTTTGAGATAAAATTTGAAGTTTTTCTTTTTTTACACATCCTTGTAGTCAAGAAAAATTCCCGAAGAAATAAGGATTTTAGAATTTATAGAGTTATATCTAGATAAGCAGTTCATGAAATCTGCCATCAACCAAAAAAAACCGCACAATCTAGCTTTTAGCACTTTAAAAGTAGTATGAATTAACACAATAATAGCCTTTTTTTTAAAAAAAAAAAAATTTATTTAAAAATATTTAAAAGGTCCTAGCTTCCTTTCCCAGAAAAAGGAAAAATTATTATTGCTTAGCTGTTTATAATTTATGGTTCATTTTATCACCAATTAAGTGTTTTATACAAGGAAATTATGATCTCCATGTAATAATCTTCAATATGCTGAAGTGTTGAAACCACCAATGTTATTATCATTGTCATTACATGCAAATTATATTATTTCACGGATTAAGATTATTCTCTTCTAATTTTGGTCATCTAAAGTTTAGAAATTCTGACTGAGCTTCCTCTGTAGCAAATGTAGATGAGCAGGTACTTCCAGAATGGAATTAATCTCTAATCTGCCTTATATCTTTCTATTAGGTTTCTATTAATTACTTTTGGGAGTTAACTATCTAAGTCTTAGAGATCAAACTTTAATTTACCTTATAAATGACAAATTAATCCTACTTGCTGATTCTCCACTTTCCTGCAATATTTATCTTTATCCTCTGCCATTTCTTCTTTTTCTTGTGCATGGGTCCAAGATGATAATACAAATAAAATAATCAATTTGTTTTCAGAAGATTAGCTGTATCTTTTGATGATATAATCTGCACAGTCATACATCTCACACACTAAAAAATTTCAAATATCTTAATCATTGGAACAAACTACCTACTGGAATTGTGAGTTGAAATCTTCATAATCAGAAGTCTTCACAGAGCAACAAATTTGCTCAAACAAATTTTTGGGCATAATACAGGTGTAAACAGATGAAATTCTGTTGTATGGAATGTCAGACTAAATGATTAATTTTCCCTTTCAGCTTTAAAACAAATCTTTCTTCATTTCTTTTCACTTCCTCCTTGATACTTAAACCACTAGACTATGAAATGTTCTTCCACCATTTTAAATCCTTTTAAAATCTTACTTCCTTTTAAATCTTCTTTATGAGAGAGAGATGGAAAAAGGTGCAAGATTTTCAAGATTCTTTTTAACAGATTGCCATTGAAAGAAACCAGTAGATGAAGTCCCTCATACTGCTTCTGCAAAAGCCTCAAGTGAGATTTATTTCACCTAATGCTACTAGTTTTAAAAGTGATAACTGGTCTAAGCTAGCTCTTCAGAATCCCTTAGTCAGTCAACTTGAGGTGTCTTCTGAAGGTGATGTCTCTCAATAGCTGGTTGAAACGTGTCATATCATTCTACCTTTGTCTTCAATTTTTTATTCTAAATGGAGCAAGACCAGGCAAATGGCTACACTAAATAATGACTATTATTTTTAAAACCCCTGCACATAACTCTCTGATCATGTCAAAATGATTGTTTTTCACTTGTTTTGCAACAACCAGCTGTTAGTTATCATGTATTATCATGATTTCATTTAAAAGTGTATAAAATTGTAAAATGCACCACAACAAACTTCTGTTAATGATGTAATATTTTGATTAGGTAGCTTGAGGACTGTGTATTACTCCTTGTTTTCTAGTGAACCGAAAGAAGAACTCCTTTAAGGATTCATCTCTGTGGTCCAGAATTTCAGTGACTTTCCTTTAAGGACTACTGTGGTAGCTGCCAGGCACCCACCATGCTGCTCTGTCTCTGTTGCTCCTCAGCAGGGCAGGGGGAGAAAATAAGATGAAAAAAAGCTCATGGGTCAAGGTAAGACAAGGAGATCTCTCACCAATTACCATCACCTGCTCCTGTGTGGGCTCCTCTCCATGGGCTGCAGGTCCTCCCAGTAGCCTGCTCCAGTGCAGGCTCTCCACAGGCTGAAGCTTCCTTCAGGATATGTCCACCTGCTCTGGCATAGTCCTCCATGGGCTGCAGTATGGATATCTTCTCTGGTGTGGTCCTCCATGAGCTACAGGGCGACAATCTGTGTCACCATGGTCTCCTCTATGGGCTGCATGGGAATCTCTGCTCCAGCACCTGAAGTACCTCCTCCCCCTCCTTCACTGACCTTGTTTTCTGCAGGGTTGTTTCTCTCACATTTTCTCTCATGGTGTTTTTTTCCCTCCTTCTTAAATATTTTATCACAGAGGGACCACCAGCATCATTGATAGGCTCAGCTTTGGCCAGTGGGGGGTCTGTTTTGCAGTAGGTTGGACTGGGCTCTGTCCAAGATGGGGGCAACCCCTGGTCTCTTCTCAAACAGGGCAACCACTGCAGTCCCCTCGCTACAAAAACCTTTCCATGTAAACACAATAAAACTATCTTTAACTGTTTTTAGCTAAAATTTGTTGCTTTATTTAAAAAAAAAACAAACCAATAAGTTCTTTCCTAGGGCACTTTTTTATAGTTTTCTTATTTGTCTATAGAATTCATTCATTTAATTTACAATGTTATATTTATCTTTTTTATGAAAATCATCTCAAGAAAAATAAATACTGAGTATTTAGAAAAAATGTGGGCAATAGATTTTCTTCTCCTATGTACTTGGTTTATTGTTAAAAACAAGTTCAGTTTCAGCACATTAGGAGACTCACATGTACAGATGAAAATTTTTAACCTTTAAAGAATATTCTCATCATTTCTAAGGTGTTTTGAAGTTCAATTTCTTTACCAGTCAGTGAAGAGATTTTAGTGTCTTTCAGACATTTTATTTTAATTGGTCTGGTCCCAGATCCCTCAGCCGCATACTGACATGCGTAGATATGTACCCGGACTTGGATTTCAAGGCCAACGAAGTCTAACTGATGATTTTTCTTACTTCCAGGTCTGACAGTCATAGTCCCAGGTTTAGACCTTGTCTCTGATTTCTTTCATTAAGGCAGGTCACTCCAGATCTCTTCCCAATAAGATGCGAGAGTTCCTACTTCTAACAGATCAATGCTCATCTGAGTGGTTCATGAGTGCAGATTCATCACTCCAGTGCAGAAAAACAGTGAGTAGAGCAATGGAGAAAAGCAGTGAGTGAGGTGATGACACAGACTATATCATGCAGTAAGAATAGAGAAACATGTTGGAAAACTGTTTTTCTTCAAATCAAACATGTGAAATAGTTTCAAACTGAGATAGTACCATGTGACAAAACAAAATAGATTTCAAAGTTTATTCAGCTTTTCTGCACTTCTACAAGTGAAATGAAGTTGCATATTCTTTAAAAACTCACTCCTTCTGGGAAAATGATAGGTCCACAACATTGTCAAAGTATATTCTACGAGATAACAACACACTTCCTCCATTTTAACGAAGACACAGCAGTACACAGTAAACAGAAGGGGACTGGTTAAAAAAGTTAAATACAATAAACATATGATGTTCACCCCAGACTACTTAATAAGGTAATGACATAAATCACTAAAGCATTATCTTCAGAAACTTGATAGTAAATAGGGAACATCCCATGCAATACAGAAGGGGGACAGCTCAGGATGTGCCTCTCAAAACAGGATAAAGGAAGAAATAGGGAATGAGGAACAAAACATTGTGACTGATTCTCAGAAAAATCATAGGGGAAATCTTTAAACAGACCATTTGCAAGAAGCTAGATGATAGTGAACTGATTAGGAAAAACAGCCAGCATGGATGTATTAAGAACATCATGTCAAACCAGCTTAATTTCTTGCCCTGACAGAACACCTGGCCTAGTGGAAAAAGGAAACAGTAAAGGTAATTAATGTATCTTGACTCTAAAAGGCTTTCTGACACAATTTCAGCAGGTATTATCATAAGTAAACTAAAAATATAACAGAATTAATGAAATCATCCACTAGTTGAAAACATCTCTAAAATCTGTCACTCTCTTTCACTCTGAAATGATGTTTTGAATCCAGATAGGTCCAGGATTAAATAAAAAGTAGAATAAACAGACAAGAGGGAAAGAAAGACTGAAAATACAAAGCAGGGAACAACTGGCTAGGCAGGAGTATGGCAGGACCCCTCCCCCCCAAAAAAAACAAAACAAACTTTCTGCTATATCATAACATGTCAATAAAGTCACTTTTCAAAAAAAAAAAATCTCATTCTGGGATGTGATTATTGTCCATTAGATAGAGGAATTATTCTTCTTTGTTTAGCCTAATGAGTCTTCAGCTGAAGTATATCATGAGTTCTCACATTTACAAAATAGCATGGAGTAATTGGTAAGAGAACAGCAGAACAATAGTAATGATAAGAAGTCGAGAAAACAGTCTACAGTGGGAGGTAGGAAATCGGTTTTATTCAGTCTAGAAAGGAAAAGACTATGGCGATATATTAGTGTTTCAGTTTCAAAATTATTTTTATGAAGATTCGAAGTAAACAATTTCATTTTCAACAAATATTTATATTGATTATTAGAAAAATCCTACTTACTATGAAGGCAATTAAACCCTGAAATGATACACGATGGGGCCAGGTGGAATATCCTCCCATCCTTATTTCTGAAGGAAATACTAAATACGTACCTGTCAGGATGGTTTATTGGGTTTGCACAAAATTTGCCTCCACAAACTTTGGATATTTCCTCCTTCTGACATCTCTTCCTTCTGATATTTCCTCTTTCTGATATATCTATGATTTTATAATTCTATAATTGTATAGCTCCTCACTGGCATCTCTTTGTAGAAAGGTATGGTTTGGTCTTCAGTCGCTGCAGCAAGTGTGGCCACAGGGCCTTACTTCACTAAAGATGAATCAACATATGCTAGAAGAACATATTAGAAACCTGAAGACTGTTATGATATGTAAAGGAGCAGTAGCTTTTGAGAAAATAATTACAGAAGTAAGTTAAAACCAAATCAGATCTATAACAATTCATTAGAAGACCAGCGAGAACTACCAAGAGATTATTCGTAATAAAAAGCTAAATTACATGCACCACTGGATTCAAAACAATCTATCCCCCCCCAAAAAAATTTGTATTTTCCATTATAAAATACAAAACCGCTACAGATAATAGATAAAAAATAGCAAGGAAAAAATAGAACTTTTTAGAGAAGCAGTAGTTTTAAAAAAAACTTCAGCTCATCTTCATTAAGTTCTAGTAAATTCACAAGTCTAACTTTTGACAAATGCTCTCTATCACACTAATGTTTTATCAATTAAGCTGTGTCTTCTGGGAGCCTAGAAATTGTTTCTAATGATGTGAGGCAGCAGTGTCTCTTCACTCACAATAAAAGCGGCTTTTATTGGCCTTTGCTAATACCAGTGAGATCTCTGTTTTAGTTAAAGAAGAGAGGGGAAAAACATTCAATGAACGTTATTGCAATGAAAGCCTGAAAAGCAGACTTTTATAGTTCCTAAACTTTTTAAATGCACTTACACAACCTGGTGCTATTTTTCTAAGTCTTATTTCTTATACTATGATTTTAAAACTATTTGTATTTATATATTTTCTTTATTTATGTACTTTTATTCACAAGTTTCTAATGCAAATACATATATGCAGGAACACCAATTAGATTTAACTAAACAATAATTAGTCTTTTTTTTTCTTTCCCCCAACAAGCTAGACATGAGAAAACTTAAAATGTTGTACCTCAATATAGTGTGAATTACAAACAATAATGATTTTTGTTGAATCAGTAGTGGCAAGCTACAGAAACTGGCAGAAACCTCCCACTCAATCCAACATGATCAGTTCAAGCCCAGTCAAAGTCTTGGAGGAGTTTCTATATTACAGTTAGCTTCCACTGACCTCTCTGAACTAAACTGCTCTAGTTGTGGTCTAGTCTAATGTCCAAATTTTCTTTTGATATTATAAAGGCAAAAATGAGAGTTAGTTTTTGTTTAGAAGTGGCAAAAATTTCTTTTCCAATAAATTAGATGAAATGTAGTAATAGTGCTGGTACCATATAGGATGCTGTTCCCACTTAGTGTTCTGGTTTGCAATCTCATTATATATTCCTTTAATACAGGTGACTGCAATGCAGTTGAGGTTTAGTTTAAATAAGGCAGGGGGAGGGAGAAATAAAGTATTTGGGAATAATTGCAAGAAAATGATTGCTTAAACTTGTCAACTAAGACGTGAAATATTATCAAAATTAGCTTTCCCAAAATAAACTTCCAAAGGAGTTACAGGAAGAATTTAGGTCTCTTTTACATTTTATTTAGAGTTTCTACTATATAACACATACAACACAACATAAAAATCTTAAAACATACATAGGCAAAGATTTGTTTCAGAAACACAAACTCATTCCTTTTCACTCCCTCCCAAAATCATTAGTCCAAGATTTTGACAGTGTCCACAGTTCCTGCTACTGTTCTGAATTGATAGACTGTTTGATGCTTTGAAGAGGTGGAAAAAAATGAAGCTAAATGACTACATGAAGTCTATGCCTGCAAGCCAAAGCCATTAGGAAACCAAAACATCTTTTAGATTTAGTCCTTGTCAATCATATCTTTGTATTAGCCAGAAAGTGTACTCTCCCGTTAATAAGTTACTTTCGTAAGTGTTATGTACTGTAATTGCAGGGCTCCATTTGGATGTCACTGTGAGTTTTAGTTACACTCTCCCTCAGCATAAGCCATGAAACCTAGACGGATGGAGTCAAGTAATTTTTCATGTAAGTAAGCTGAGACAACCAAGCTGGGTCTCCGAACTTGGGAAGTGCAAAACACCTCTGCTAAAATAGTTAAGGAAAGATAATTACTTTGTACTATATTATCATGTTTACACATACTATTTAATAGGAAGATATTCTGTTCCAGATTTAATGACAGATAATAAGCTGCAGTTAGAGTGTTCAAAAGTGCAATAAATATTTTATGGAATGTAAATAGCACTACATACCTTCTCAAAATAACTAGCTAATCCCAAACTGGACTTTCAATTTAATTTCCTAAGTGAATAAGGCTTACATAATAGCTCTGTCATTTTGTCCATCTGTTTCTCTCCATATCTGTCAGTTTCCTTTAATAACATTTGATCTCACTGGGCATTTTCAATCAAATTTGATGGGTGGGTTAATGTCTCAAAGATACTAAATTTCTATGAAATATTAAGTTTCATTAAGTGTGGTCAGTGGCTGGGAGAGAGGATGCAAATTAACACCTTCACCAAGAAAATAAGATAGGTGCAACAGTTATCTCATTTTTTGGTCTGCCATCCAATCTATCACCATATTAATTTATCCTAGCCAGCTGCCAGACTTCCTACTTTTTGCTTCAAGTAGGCAGGGGTGAAAGACAATTGAAGGGGACAAAGGGAAGGTAGGAAACTGGAGGGAGATGGAGATACTTGTAAATTATTTGTAAAATAATTTTTTAAAGAAAGAAGATGGAAGAACAGCAGGAACAGGAAAATTGTAGAAGATATGTTGAGGAACTGGGGCCTCCCTCAGAGGAGAAATAGACAGCAGATCCCTGGAAAAAACAGTTTTCTTTCTTGCCACTGTTCACATATGTTAAACATAAAGTTTTTTTTTTCTTACATAGTGTAGAATACATATACTGTCATTTGACTTTGTACCAAATGTTTATATGTAGTTACATTTGTGAAACATCCACAAGATAGGCAAAAGGGTACATATTTTTCCTCCTTGAAGAATGTGCATTGACCAATTTTGATTACTACATGAGCACTTTTTGCTCTTTTTAAATGGAAGATATCCCTCCTGAAGTGTAGGCATCAGAGAACACAAATAAGATCTCACCAAGCCTTTCTTATTCATTGCATATATCAGTGCAAACAATTACAAAAATGCTGTGAAAAGAAAAAAAAATAAGATAGAAGCATGAAGACATTATTTTAAGACTTTTTTGTATTATTTTTGTTTCAAATGATCATTACATTTTTGTGGTATTTTTATTATCTTTGAAAGTATAGTCTTTATTCAGAATTAAGACCATTATTACAATGTAAGACTGTTTCCACTATATATATAATTCCAGTTTAACATTTGAAAACTCATAAACTTTTAGATAAATTAATCTATTACAGAATGAGCACTGCTTCCTTCAGTAACTTGTTTATTCACTGATGGTGGAATAACCAATTCCAGACTGGGCTTGGCACTGCTAGCTTCTCTGATCACTAGAGATCAAAGCCTGAACAGCTGTGATAACACTTTCTGAACCCAACAGGAATCCTCTCACATTTAACAGCAATTCTACCTAAATACATCACTAACCAAGAAAATTACATATTGATTCAATGCAGAATATTTGTTTGGGTGGTTTGCAATTCCAGTGAAGTACTGCTTGAGTATGACACACGTATTTGAAGATGATATATACTGCACACAGAACATATACAGATGATATAGAATGCACTACAGAACTGGCTTCACTTCAGTGCCAGAGCTCTTTAGGTTTATACTTCTCGCTAACTTTACTGTACTTTGTCTTTCCGGCTGTCTTTATAGTAAAATCAAGTGTTTTAACAATTAGACAAGATAAGTAATAAAAAAGAAAAAGGGTAAACTGTCATTTTCCTTTTTTTTTTTTTTTAACCTCCTCCACTCTACTGTCTTTTCTGACTGATTTTGTTCTGCATTCTGGTTTATAACCTACTGACAAGTTTAGGACGTTGCAACAGTTCAGGGGCAATCAACAGAACGGAAACATTAGAAAAGTACTATTAAAAAGGTATAAGTATTCTTAATCCTTAATGTTCAAAAGTAAAGGGTCAGATCCACAAAATAATGGACAGTTAAACTAAAAAAAAATAAATTACAAAAGGAAGTTTTGGATTACATATTTATAGGATTACATTACGTTAAATTTAAGTTTTTCACTGAATTCCTGAGAGCTATTACTTCCTTCTAAGGAAACATGGATATTTATGCACCCAGATAACTCAAGATCTAGGGCTTTAAAAGGAAGACACACCAGCTTCTGTGAGATTCAAGATATATTTTAGGCAGGAAAGGGGCATGCACATTCCAAAGGAATTTTTTTCAGTACAAAATATTCTGTGTTTGAACAGAGGCATTCACATTTTACACTAATAAAACTCATGGATGTTGTTGACAGATTTAGCCACAGTGGGAACATAAAACAGTAAATTTCTGATTTGTGTGTCAGTACTGTCATGTTCAGATGCAATGTATGTGACTCATCTAATTTTAATTAACTAAAGATTAAGCATATAGTCTAAGTTTATCTTTCAAATTCTCTGTCTAGGTAGATATCTCTAAGGAACAATATAAATTTTAGGGTGTTTGAACTTTAACCTCTAGTCAGCAACAGAAGTGACAATGAATTTTTTGTTCCCTCCCAAGCACCTTTATTAGGATATCTGAAGAGGAAAGGTCTTTCAGAGCTAAACTGAGAAAGAGCTTTAGGTACATACAAATTTAGCAACATAACATCTACCTTTTAAGCTCCTCATTTCTGAAATTTGTACCTAAACTACCTCTATTAGGCATGAAGCAAAAATTAAAACTCAAAACAGCCAGCATGACTATGCAATCAGTAGGGGAAAGAAAGTAGTGACTATAATTATACACCTCCACTGCCCTTACAGCTCTGATGCCTAATCCTCAACCGAAGGAAGATGAATATCACACACTCATTCTTTTTTTTTTTTAATCCCCCCCTGCCCCGAACAGCAAGGAACAATCTAAATATGTGCAATTAGTAGTCAAAGTATAAAATAAATTAACAATCTTGAGAATAAAATTGAAATTCAGGTCTCCCTCTTTCAGGTGAGTTAACTGCTTACTTAGAGGATAAAGTTGTTTCTCTCTGCCTCAGTGAACCTCAAACTCCTGCACTGAAGCACAGCTTATATTAGAAACTTCCATTTTGAAGGATTTTCTACTGGAAGATGTAGAGCTTATGAGGGAACACTGAACTGAGGTTTTCCACATCTTTGGTGAGTATTATTCTTACCAGTTTTTAACGGAAAGATAGAAGGTACGGGCTGACTTAGGTTTCTACAGACTGCAGTGCTGCACATGTTTTAGGTGTTGTCTACTTGCATGTAAAATATTGGATCTTTAAGTCAACAAAGACAAAGGAACATTTAACTTCAAGATCTTAATTGGATTTACCTGTAAGTTCCAAGATGTTTGGTCTAGGTGGTATCAGTTCTGGGTCCTTGTACAAACAGAACTGTTGTGCTAACAAAACTTTCTTGTGAAAATGTGAGATGATGCAGTGCTTCTGAAGTCTTTACACTTTAACTTTAGCATCTATATCTGCCCAAATCTCATTTTAGTCTCCTAAATCCTTTTGTGGATGTTAGTTCTTTATGACTGCTGTTCTGAAGACACTGTTCACCGTTTTTTTCTGGCCACTCTAAACTATGTTGGAGGTGGTGAAGTGCCTTCATCAACTGTCACATAAGGGCACATGTACAATAGTTTTCTTATATAACAGAAAGGTTTTCAAACTTGTAATTGAAAAAATCCTGAGGCAGGCACTTAACATTTGATAGCAGTTTCCTCTGTTTATACCTTTTCAGTTTATACCTTGTTTATACCTTTTCCAGTTTCCTCTGGTGATACCTTTTGAACAGGCGATATGCATCAGGAAAAAAAAAAACCAAAACAACAACAAAGAATAAAAGAATAAACAGAAACTGTTGATGAATGCACAAAAGAGGAAATCTGGTGAGGAAGTTGTCCAAGACTGTGTATGGACCAAACATGCTACAAACTAACATCAGGGCTTTATAAAAAGATGACCATGCAGCCATTCCTTCTCTTAGGAGTTCTTTTATTGACAGGAGCTGCAGTCAAGATTTTCTCAAGGAGCAAGGGTGATTTAGCAGGTATATTGTGCCAGAAAGGGACCAAGACAGAGAGAGATACATGCCTTATGACAAGGAAGCTAGAGGGTAAGAAGGACCTGACTGCTGGATTCTCCTACTCAAAAGCACCTTCTGTAAATTAATGAGCTTGTCAATATTTACTATAGAATGGTTCTAGGTGAGTCTGCAGCTGACTGCCTTAGAAAAGCAGTCTTTTCACCTGCTTCTCTAAAACATATGTAGCCTGGTCTATAACAGCCTAAAGTCACTGGCCCAGGGGATGAGTGGCATGGAATGGCATGGTTTGCTACCATAGTGGGAAAATCATGTTTTCTCCCCAGTATGGAATGACCTTCTCCAAACTGTCTAGCAGGAATGGTCCCTAGCACATGCTGTTCCCTGAAGTAGCCTGGGGAGTGCCAACTGATCTGGCCAAAGCCATGCCAAGAAGCACACTAATATCTGCAGGGTATTTACATCAGACCCAGGCCAAACCCATGTCTTGGCCCTGTGTAGATGAAACCAGTAACACACTTTCCCCATTGCTTCAGGTCCAAGGTCAGAGGTTGTTCTGTGTCTCTTTTTCTGGCATCTCCTGGTAAGCTTTCTAATCAAGGTTACCATGGTATTTTTCCAATTTCTGTGAATCTGAAAAGCAAGACAAACAGTATTTGTAAAAGTAAGTGTTTGGGGTCTTATTATGATTATGCAGACACTTTTCATTGTACACTGCAATCCCAACATAGTTATTGCTGGGCAAGTCCCACATTTTGCAAGCACAGCAAAACCTCTACAACACAAAAGTTTTTGAGTTAGACTCGTAAACTTGCTCTAACATCCCAGCAATGTCTAAACTATTCATGTCAGTTTGAATAGGTTAATTATCAGTTACTGATTAGCAAGGGTAATTACTGTGTCAGATGTAACAAATTTGCTGATACGTGTATTAGAATGTTTAAAAAAGTATTTTTCATAGAGTTTAAAAATGATTTGATGTAATGATATTAAAATATGTTTTTACTTTTCTGGTTATCATCATAATAACAAATTTTCCCCACAAGATAAAGACAGGGCAACTGGTCAAAAATATATTTCTGTGAACTGAACAACCATTTAAAATACATATATATATATATAAACAGACAGTATCCTGCAAGCAATGCTTTTGGCTTGGTGGTATAAGGCCAAGAAGCTATTTTTTATCATTTCCAATGATTTAATTGTTAGTACTATAACAATAACAATGTCTGTCAAAGAAAACGCCACAGTACTCAGTGATTGTTCGCGTTTCTGCTACTAACAGCAATTTACTTCTGCTTTCTTTCACTGCAGGTGTAACAGCTTTAAAGATAACCTCTAGTCAGATGTACAGACAATTCCTGGAAATCCCAAAATATTTTTTCATTACATTTGTGACAGAACTAATTTGAAAATTAATTATAGAATGAATATTTATAGATGTAAACCTGATAGGAGACAAATAGTATTGCAAGCCTGTAGTGGTATTTCTTTTTTCTTTATTATATGATGGCACTGAAAACCAGTACTATCTACAAACATTAGTATCTGTGGATCTAGAATGGAATATTATTTATGCTCTGTCAAAAATCCTGCTCCTGTTAGCTTCTTTTTATTCAATTCATACTTAAAACTGTGCCTTTAAATCTGCAAATGACACTCAAGGTTGTACCAAAGTCAGATTTTATGGGTGACTTCAGCTAACTATTGAAGTTCAGACAGTGCAAAGAGCTAAATTCACAAGGGATGTTCAGGCCCCTTCCTTTTATTTTCTCTCCAGAATGGACATCCTACAAGGAAAAAGCTAGTAAACACCACATAGTTTACCTTTGCCAAGCTCTCCTACTAAGTGTCAGTAGGTAGAAGAATGACTATTCAGTCATAGATAAGACAATCATCATACTAAAACAAAGCCACAAAGAACTAAACTAAAGGACAGAAAAGGGGAAGAACCTCTATGTTTTGAAATAGTGATTCCAGTACAGCTCAGAGTCAGGTCAAATGTGCTGACTCATGAGCTCAGGCTGTCTGGTTTAAAGGGTGCTTGCCTTGAGCTGTATGTGCATGATCATTCTGCATCACTGGAGCAGTTACCTTTAAAGTACAATACAGCCAGTGTAATTGCATTTTTTTTCATAATGTATTTTTTTGTATATAATACATGACGCTCTTGAGACCAAAAGAAATAATGACTAGGTTTTCTATGATTTTTCAGGCCCAAGACTTGAAATCATGTGTGAGCTGTCAAACTACCATAATGACATTTTTATACTACAGTAAAAATGGTACAAGTTAGATGTGTTAGGAAATATCACAAGAGTACCTGAATGGGAGCACTGCAAAAGACCTGCTGGAATAGTGTGATAAAATATACAGGTGAATGGCATCAAACTGGGTGTGAGAACATCCATATTACCCTTAGGAGCAGTGTCAGGAGTGAACTATACCAAAATAGCACCTATTCTATGGGAAATAGATAGTTCACTCAAAAATAATGTCCAGGGATTAATATGCTGCAACAGGAAAGATAAAAAGAGCAAGACCCAAGAGGAAATGGAGGACACAAGTTATTTGATGTTGCAGTTTATGTATTGACACCTCATGACAGCGAACTGTGAAATGCAAGGAAAATAAAATCTAGGTGTAAAAGGACCAATCCAATAAATGTTTTTATGTATAATTTTTTTGTGAGTAGCTTAAGTTTAAGAGTGGACATCATGGTCTAATTGAAACCCATTAAAAAACAGATTACTTCAAAAACATCAGCGTACCACATCCAAAATGCCAAAGCTAACTCAAATTTGAAACTAAAAATGAAGAACATAGCAGTCCATGGTGCTGAAAAATCTATTCTGGAAGTAAGGAAAAACTTGAAGAAAATCATATCACAGAATCATAGAATGCTTTGGGATGGAAGGGACCTTTAAAGGTCATCTAGTCCATCCCCCCTGCAATTGGCAGGGACATCTACAACTCGATCAGGTTGCTCAGAGCCCCATCCAGTCTGTCCTTGAATGTTTCCAAGGATGGAGCATCTACCACCTCTCTGGGCAACCTGTGCCAGTGTTTTACCACCCTCGTAAAAAATTTCTTCCTTATATCTAGTCAACATCTACCCTTTTTTAGTTTAAAACCATTACCCCTTGTCCTATCGCAACAGGCCTTGCTAAAAAGTCTGTCCCCATCTTTCTTGTAGGGCCCCTTTAAGTATTGAAAGGTTGCAATAAGGTCTCCCCACAGCCTTCTCTTCTCCAGGCTGAACAACCCCAGCTCTTTCAGCCTGTCCTCATAGGAGAGGTGTTCCATCCCTCTGATCATTTTTGTGGCCCTCCTCTGGACCCACTCCAACAGATCCATGTCCTTCCTGTGCTGAGGACTCCAGAGCTGGACGCAGTACTCCAGATGGGGTCTCGCCAGAGCAGAGTAGAGGAGCAGAATCACCTCCCCTGACCTGCTGGCCATGCTTCTTTTGATACAGCCCAGGATACAGTTGGCTTTCTGGGCTGTGAGAGCACATTGCTGGCTCATGTCCAGCTTTTCGTCTATCAGTACCCCCAAGTCCTTCTCCACAGGGCTGCATTCAATCCCTTCATCCCCCAGCCTGTATTGATACTGGGGATTACCCTGACCCGGGTGCAGGACCTTGATCTTGCTCTTGTTTATCCTCATGAGGTTCACACAGGCCCACTTCTCCAGCCTGTCCAGGTCCCTCTGGATGGCATCCTGTCCCTCAGATGTGTCAACTGCACTGCTCAGCTTGGTGCCATCTGCAAACTTGCTGAGGGTGCACTCGATCCTGCTATGTCATTGATGAAGATATTGAACAACACTGGCCCCAGTACGGACCCCTGAGGGATACCACTCGTCACTGTTCTCCATCTGGACATCGAGCCATTGACCACGACCCTCTGGATGTGACCATCCTGCCAATTCCTTATCCACTGAAGAGTCCGCCCATCAAATCCATATCCTTCCAATTTAGAGAGAAGGATATTGTGGGGGACCGTGTCAAAGGCCTTATAGAAGTCCAGATAGATGACATCTGTAGCTCTTCCCTTGTCCACTGATGTAGTCACTCCATCATAGAAGGCCACTAGGTTGGTTAGGCAGGACTTGCCCTCAGTGAAGCCATGCTGGCTGTCTCGAATCACCTCCCTGTCCTCCATGGGCCTTAGCATAGCTTCTAGAAGGATCTGTTCCACAATCTTCCCAGGCACAGAGGTGAGGCTGACAGGTCGGTAGTTCCCAGGGTCCTCCTTTTTACCCTTTTTAAATCAGGTATGGAAATATTTAGGCTTGTAATCCCTTACTAGAGGACAGAAAATTTTTACAGGAGGAGAAAGTCATTAGTCAATCCTTCTTAAAGGACTGAGGAATGAAAAGAAGGATAAAGCAAATTGAACCATTAAAGCTCTTTAATTATACCATTTGGTTATTAATTGTAAATTATTCATTTCTGCAATAGTGTTTAATAATGTGTCTGAGTGTTTTGAGTGGTTGCATTTTTTAACACATATTTTTAGATGGGGCAATTTTAATGAAACTCTCCTGGGAAACTGTTCCACTGAGACTATTCAAGGTGTTTCTAATTTACTTATTTTTCCTTTTGAAACACTTGTACTATGTTTCAGTACACATTCATGCTCCATGCTGAAGATGTAGATATTGCTAGACTGTCTAGTGAAAGATTACTGCACTGTTACAGAGGCAAAAATCCCACCAGGAAAACTAATGTTAGCTCTGCTGTCTGGGCCAAATTCAGATTTGCGCGATTGTATTCCACCTACCTAAATTTGTCCTGCAGGGGATAAAGCAGGCAGTTTAGTCTTCATAGTAATTCAGGCTACAGCCTCACTGAGAAAGGCAGCAAAGATGCCAACAGAGCTAGTTATGAGGGAATCTGAAACGATCACATATAAATGTTTAGCTAACAGTGGCTGTAAATGCCAATGTAATTTACTTTACCAAAATAATGACTATAATGCTATTAAGAAATGAATTGTCTTTGAAAGTCTGTCAGAGAGGTGTCTGGAAATTGATAATGGTCATTCAGTAGTTGTACTGAACTTAAATCGTAAATCTGTGCTTCTGCAATTTTGCTGTTATTTACATGACTTTCCCATTTTATTCCTAGGACATAGAAATTTTGATCACCTTTCCCAACAGAAGGAATCAATATACAGTGTGCAAAAGATCACATTTACTCAGGGAAGCCTATGGCACTACTGAGGTCGGGATCTGGGTTATGATCCTCTCCAGAAGGGTGTGGGCCTTACAGCTAAATACCTGCTTGTAAACTAGCAAAAGGTTTTGTTCTCTGCTCCTGAGATCACCTGCATGATCTGTTCAAATCTCTAGCCCAGAACATCCCCTAATACAGGGAAACTTCATCCACACTACCTATGGGGCATGGCACCTGGCCAGTGCTAACTCCGAAGCTGTGTGTGGGAATTTTGTGAATGAATTTTTGATGTCTCAAGCCAAAACCAAACCAGGCACCATTTTAACAATTTCACAGAACAGGGAATATAATTCATAGCCTGAGTTGTTGACCTAGAACTGTGTAATTTACTACAGCTAGCGTAGCCTAAGAGGTTAGGGCAAAGAAAAACCCTGAAATAACTGCTTGAGCATTCAGTTGCCCCTTTCACAAGAAATGAGAGAAATCTGAAATATTCCTATTCGGATATTATCTGTTTCCAATTATAGGTTACATAATCTATAGTAGCTCTACTCCAAAACAAACACAGAACTTACCACATCTAATTTGTACTTGGGAATACTGCAAGATCAAGAAAGAATCAGTGGAGGTAGAAGGCATATCTAAAAAGTCACTAGAATAATTCAGAAAGCATTCATATACTTCATACTAAACATCAAAAATATTAATCCTTTATTAAGTACCTTTATTCAAGACTTTGATTTAATCAGTACATCAAGATTATCACACTTTTTCAAAATTAAAGTTATGTCTTTGAGACTGATCAGTCTAATACTTATGAAAAAGAAATCACACTCACTCACGTATAATATAACCAAACACTGTAAAAGGAATAACAAGTACCTGTAAATACCAGCTGTTGGGACTGCTTATTTGAAGTGCTCCACCTCATTTTTCTCTCTCTTATGCCCAATCAACGAGGAATAACTTTAAAACATTACACAGATATAGAGTTTGTGAACATATGTCTCTGTGTCTATGTTTTGGATTTGTGCTGAAAACAGTGTTGATAATACAAGGATGTTTTAGTTACTGCTGAGCAGTGCTTACACAGGGTCAAGGCCTTTTCTGCTTCTCACAGCACCCCACTAGCGAGTAGGCTGGGGGTGCACAAGAAGTTGGGAGGGGACACAGCTGGGACAGCTGACCCCAAATAACCAAAGGGATATTCCATACCATATGACGTCATGCTCAGCAATATAAAGCTGGGGGAAAGAAGAGGGAAGGGACAATGTTTGGAGTGATGACGTTTGTCTTCCCAAGTAACCGCTATGCCTGATGGACCCCTGCTTTCCTGGAGATGGCTGAACACCTGCCTGCCAGTGGGAAGTAGTGAATGAATTCCTTGCTTTCCTTTGCTTCCGTATGTGGATTTTGCTTTACCTATTAAACTGTCTTTATCTCAATCCATGAGTTTTCTGACTTTTACCCTTCTGATTCTCTCCCCCATCCCACCGTGGATAGCGAGTGAGAGGCTGTGTGGTGCTTAGTTCCTGACTGGGGTTAAACTACAATGAACAGAAATGGCTTGCATTTCAATTATGTTTTAATTGTATTTTTAAAATTACGAATATAAACTGGAACCTGGAATTTGATTTTAAATTTTTTACAATAGTATTACATAGAATCCTTCAAAATAATACATGCTCTAAAACCCTCCTTTTTCATAGAATCATAGAATCGTTTAGGTTGGAAAAGACCCTTAAGATCATCGAGTCCAACCATTAACCTAACACTGCCAAGTCCTCCACTAAACTATGTCCTCAAGCACCATGTCTACCTGTCTTTTAAATACTTCCAGGGATGGGGACTCAACCACTTCCCTCAGCAGCCTGTTCCAATGCTTGACCACTCTCTCCATGAAGAAATTTTTTCTAATATGTAATCTAAATCTCCCCTGGCACAACTTGAGCCCACTTCCTCTCATCCTATCGCTTGTTACTTGGGAAAAGAGACTGACCCCCACCTCGCTACAATCTCCTTTCGGGTAGTTGTAGAGAGCAATAAGGTCTCCCCTCAGCCTCCTTTTCTCCAGGCTAAACAACCCCAGCTCCCTCAGCTGCTCCTCATAAGACTTGTGCTCTAGACCCTTCACCAGCCTTGTTGCCCTTCTTTGGACACGCTCCAGTACCTTGATGTCCTTCTTGTAGTGAGGGGCCCAAAACAGTAAAAGATTTTCAATAAATGTTAAACTATTTGAAAACAGTTTAAGCACAGAAACAGTATAACAAAATTGTTCTCTAGTGTGAAATTCCCTTAAAGTGGAGAAATTCTCTGAAAAAATCTTATTTGAAACACATTATTGACAAAAAATATTTTGCCTAACTGCAAAAAGAATAGTTATTATTGTTTGTCAATCTTGCTTGCTCTCATTTGTACTGGTGTAAACTTGGAGAAACTCCAATAAAGTCAATGGACTTGAACTTGTATAAAACCTTGATATAAAACTGGGATGAGTAACAGCAGTGTCTCCTGTGAAATATATAAACTTTATAATCCATGCAAGACTTATGCTTCAATGATTATGGTT
The DNA here is from genome assembly GCA_020745775.1 of Theristicus caerulescens. Lineage (NCBI taxonomy): Eukaryota > Metazoa > Chordata > Aves > Pelecaniformes > Threskiornithidae > Theristicus > Theristicus caerulescens. The sequence continues at coordinate 15,290,942 of CM036561.1, forward strand.
AATACATATTTTTGCAACAATGTTGCAATTTGCAAAGATCATGAACTGGATATTTTATGTTCATATTTATTTCAAGCTTCATTTGTGGCAAAGGATCATTAAGATCAGAGATGATTAAAAAAGAAATAAAATAAGAGAAAAAGAGAACTACACAGCTTTTACTCATAAAATTATCAGTTAACTTTTACCAACGTATTTTGTGAAAGTGGATCGGATTCGGTGAAAATTTCATCAGGAGTGTTCCTCACATCCAAAGTAGAATTTCTCTTTAAGGGAAAAAAGCAATTAACAGGACATGTAGGATTCATATTTAGCCCCTTACTCTGTGTATGCTTTTAGCATCAGATTGATCATTTGGGGCAGTGGAGAGTTTTTTCTTTTCCAACCTTTGTTCTACAAAGGCCTCTCAAACATTTAGAAATGTCTCACTGTTATTAGCGAGGATGAGAAGAGAAGACAACCATCAAAGTTGTCAGAAAATGGTGTTCCTATTTTCTATCTTGCCTCATTGAGGGTGATCACCTATCTGTTCTCATTCAGAAATATGTATTTATTGCCATTTTATTAATGCTTGCAAAGCCCAAGTGATAAGGTTTTGCTGATAGCAAAGAACTGACTCCAGATTAACTAGCTGCTCATTACAATGATATAGTTGATGTTTTCTGGGGCTTCTTTATTCATATGTCTGTTTGTTTAGCCTCATCTCACTAATTTTTTTATCTCATGTTTAGGTTTACTTTTTAAAAGGAACACATTTGTTCACAATAGCATATGTTTATATTGCCAAGAAATTTTTATTCAAACATTGCCAGTTAGTCCTCTGCACAAAGCAAAGTAAAAGCGGAATACTGTCTAAGGAATGAATATCTTAAATGTGTGGAGAATGTGAAAAGATCATATTAATACTTCATGTAATTTGATCTACGTTATATCTTTTTTTTTAAATTGCTCAATAACAGATTTTCAGTAGCAGATATCACGATCCCAGTTATTGAATATATGCATATAAAATCTTTGCCTCTTTAGAATCAGTGGAGCATTTCCATGTCTGAAGAGCAACTGGAGTTTTAGCCAAAGGGTCTTGAATCAGCTCATTTCTGTCATTAAGCATGAGAGTTGTAGCATCTTTTAATTCTATTATACGTAGTAGAAGTTTTCATTACACCTGTAAACATATAGTCTTTTTTTGAACATGGTTAAAGTCTTGGCCTGAACAGTAATTGTGGCATTACTTTCTACAAGATTGCTGTGCATTTTATGTAATCTATTGCCTTTTAGCATTGTTGTATTTGTGCTGTATCAATTTTACTGGACATGTCTTTGTTCTTGCAGTATGAAAAGGAATATAAGAGCACCAGTTCATATACTCTAGACCATTTGTTAGTTCATAAACCTCTGTCATATCCCTTTTTACTCCAGTCACTCTATCATGAGCAGCACCACACTTTTTAAAGGTACATCTTTGATAGATATTCATTACCCATTTTTGAGTGCATCAGTTTAAAACCTCCTGCTATCAATTTGTTTAGCAAAGAATCACATTTAACTTGTTTTAAACCATACTTTTTGTATAAGTAATGCAATAACTCCAATAGCAACTCCAACCACCTTATAATCATGTCCAGATATCTGCTCTAGAGCAACTATATGAAAGAAATATATTTTCCTGTGTACAGTTCAAAAGTCCATTCTGTCATCTTTCATACATTTCTGAAAGACTTCCAAGATAATTCATGGCTATATGACAAGACAATAGTGTATTGATTTCCTGAAATGTATTCAATCACTTGATAAAGCTACTCATCTGAGGTTGTCTGTAGTCTCTATTAATCCTTTTAATGGAAGTTATAAACTTGTTTCTTCTGGTTATCCTGTGAAAATTATGATCTGCAAGATCAGTCTCATTCAGGTGTATTTATAGCTCTATAGATTCCATACTGTAACATTATCACAATTTAGAGATATTCTATCACCTTATATGTAAAATCTTGTTTCTCTTAAATCAGTTCAATTAACTGAATTACTGAATGGCTTGCATTTCTGTATTTGGCACAGCAAACAGCTGAGAAGGTTTGACTTACCTTAGTAGGTAAATAACGAAGCAACTTGTCTTCACTCTCTTAATTGAGGTATATTGATATATGTTATGCCAATGACACCAAAAATCAGACATATTTATCATCACTTTTCTGATATTAGTTGCAGGACATACTGATTTCCTAACTGGACTTTTATATTTTCTTACTGAAGTTCCATTTCAATCCTGTACTGTACCAAAATTTGGGTTATAATACCCCAGTAAGTGTTTCAGAAACTTCACTTGAAGTTTTCCTTACTAGCCTCTGGAATAATTTGACTGTATTTCATCCTAAAATTGATAGTTTTTTGCAAAAAAAATCATTAAAAAGCACAAGTTGCAAGATATATCTGCCTCAATAGATTCCTAGAGAGGGAGATAAATCCAGTTAGTGATTTGTGTAAAACATCTCTGAGGTAGCTTCTTTTAACGGTCTTCTGACCTCTATCCTATCCATTCAACAGTGATATCAGACAAATTGCTTTATTAATTAAATCTCCATTCATTAAAACACAGGAAAGTATTTGAATCAATTTAAGCTGGCCCAAGCATGCAGGTAGGGACAAGAGAGAACATGCTTAGTTAGGCACCATATATGTACTTAGGGCAGTTTCTAGTGAAAAAAGTTATTGGTTAAGTACAAAAAATACAAGAAGGAATATTATCTTGATAGTTAAGGAAAGAAGGAGAGCAAATGACTTACGCAGCAAATGGCTTACACATACAGGGCTTTTCTTGCTAATCTGGAAACTGGGTAGTTCTGATGTTCCCCTTTACAGGACTGGGAGTTTCATCAGAGCTCTAATTTACTGATTTCAGGTAAATAAAAATAGCATGAAAATCTGTTATACTGAGGTAAAAATGTAAATTCTATGTAACACCTTCAGGTCCATAAAAATAATTTGATTACAATAATTTCTTTTCAAACATTGTTCATTTGGTGAATGCAAAGTATATTCAGATGTCATTTTTTAAAAATCATAGATTTTAACATTTCAACGACATATTTACAGAGCTGCTATTTATATCTTAATACTAAATTTTGAATATACCCTAAAGACAGAAAAAACAAACCAACCAAAACTGGTTTAGTAGGACACACAACATAGTTTCTGATTTAAGATTTATAGTTCAGTATTCTTTATGAGGTATTAACATTTAAATTGTTGTTATTATTATCAGAGGAAAGGAGGGGATTGAGATACATAGTTCCTACATCATGGTGAAAATCTGCCTCTACTCTATACCACATATTTTCCAATTGAATAGATAAAGGAAAAATTACTGTCTATACTTCCTAATGGGTAGACATAGTCTACATGCATTTACAACTGTTGACAGACACAGAATCTTGTCTGGGAACTGAATCAGACCTGGTAGGTATTGTATGAAGTCCTAGCTTTCCTGTGCTTTGAACTTCTCTTACTTATTCCAGTCTGATAACTATTTTACCCAGGTTTGCAGTTAGCATTCAAAATCGTATCCAACAGTATGCAAGCACTTTCTATACTGGATTTATAAATCCTGAAACTCATTTAATGACAAGTTCTTTCTACTGTAAACTTGTTTAAAGTATATACAGACTTTCTGAGCGGGCCAGAAGAGTACTCTCTTATTTTTCTTCCAAATTAGGGAATCCAGATTTGAGGCAGAGAGAGATTAAAAGTAAAGTATATGCTCAAAATGTATCAAAGCAAATCAAATGGCAAGTTGTATCAGCTTCTTTTTGAACACTTGGAATTTGTTTTGCTCCATGATGATGTCTGTCTGCACCAATGTGATGCCAGTATAGAGATGCTAGACAAGACTGAATAGTAGAACAAAGTATTGGAGCAACCTTGTCACTTCAAATTTTTCAGGATTTCCATCCCCCTTGCCCTTTTCACTGTGTTCACTTGCTAATGAACTTTCATCTCCTTCAAGTGGCTTAGAATGTCAGCATGGAAGAGAACTTACCTTCAACCTCACATTTAATGAGAAGTTGGGGATGGGAAATGTAATAAGAAACATCTGAAGGCTGACATCCAATGAGAGAAGTAGCAATGTAAGAAGATTTCCCTCAGTTTGTTCATTGGGAAACAGTAACATCAAGAGTTTACACCTCCTAAAACACTCTCCAGTTTATATGTTCATCTAATAGCTAGAAATATCTAGATATCTAGAATATTCAAATAGATTTCAATAGGATCTGGGAATGGATTTTGAGTGAGCTCAGGCTACATTGAGCTTCACCTGCAAGTGGGAGGGAGACATTTCCTGGGTACTGAGAGAGTATAGGAATGTACGTGCTGAGATACAGAAACAGATGAGGCCAACATCCTGCCTTTACCCATGACTAATAGGAAGTATTTAGGTAAAAAAGCATATGGCAAGTAATAATTTCCCTACATATTCCAAATATACATCTCCCCATTTTGTACAATCTGCATCTTAAAGGGACCTCCTGAACCAGAGCTTGTACTGAAATTTGGACAGACTTTTATGGGTTTCTCTTTTCCTAATTTTTTTTTTTAAATACAAGCTGTTTAAACTTGTGGAATCCACAGTATCCCGTAACAGTGATTTCTACAGTCTAATTATGTATTGGGTAATAAAACCTTTGGGATTTTTTTTTTAAAAACTGCTTGATTGTTTCTTTGGATGCCTATGGTAGCGTTTTAGGTGAAATAGTAGATAAGCATTAGTCACTCAGTTTCTTCAGGTAACTCCATTTTGGTCTCCCTTTGCTGCATGCCCTCCTCATTCACCTCTTCTCTTTCACAGAAGTTGTTTTCGTCATTCAAATAGTCTCCCCTGTATGTTTATGGTATGCTTTGTGAGAACAACCATTTGTGAGAACAGTCCACTCCTCGGCAGCTGGGGACTTCTCAATTTTTTTTTTTTTTTTCTGGTGAATGTTATGATAAAGAATATGACAGAATGAACAGTACCCTGAAAACAGAATCATAGAATATCCTGAGTTGGAAGGGACCCACAAGGATTATTGAGTTGAACTCCTGTCCCTGCATAGGACAACACCAAAATTCACATCATGTGTCTGAGGGCATTGTCCAAATGCTTCTTGAATGTTGTCAGGCTTGGCACCATGACCACCTCCCAGGGCAGCCTGTTCCAGTGGTTCACCACCCTTTGGGTGAAGAACCTTTTCCTAATATCCAACCTAAACAGCCCCTGGCCTATCTTCTTGCCATTCTCTCGGGTTCTATTGTTGGTTGCCAGGGAGAATAGATCAGTGCCTGCCCCTCCTCTTCCCCCTGTGAGGAAGCTGTAGACCACAAAATGAGGTCTCCCCTCAGTCTCCTCTTCTCCAGGCTGAACAGACCAAGTGACTTCAGCCCCTCCTCATACGGCTTCCCCTCTAAACCCTTCACCATCTTTGTGGCTCTCCTCTGGACACTCTCTAGTAGCTTTGTATCCTTTTTATACTGTGGCACCCAAAACTGCACACAGCACTCAAGATGAGGCCACACCAGTGCAGAGTAGAGAAGGACAATTACCTCCCTCTACCGACTAGCAATACAGTGCTTGATGCACCCCAGGACACGGTTGACCCTCCTGGCTGCCAGGGCACACTCTTGGCTCATGTTCAACTTTCTGTCAACCAGAACCCCCAGATCCCTCTCCGTGGGGCTGCTCTCCAGCCTCTCGTTCCCCAGTCTGTATGTACATCCAGGGTTGCCATGTCCCAGGTGCAAAATCTGGCACTTGCCCTTGTTAAACTTCATAGGGTTGGCGATTGCCCAGCTCTCTAATAAAAGCAACTATTCAGAAGCATCCAGTGTCAAACAAGGAAAGGAAATAGAAGATCAGTAAAGGAGAGTCATTATCACACACACTGTTTCATGGACATGATGACTGGCGACCCCGGCCAAGTGAGTGTCCTGAAAATCGGTTTCCTATCGATTAGGTCTGGTGGTTGCAAGGTTTGCTGAGGTACCTTAATAAGACTGTGAGTGAGAGAGACATCACAAATTGCTTGTGTTTGTCCTTATCCCTACTACAAACAGGGACAAAACTTAGTGTACTCCCAATACTGTCCCATCCTCCATCCTCCTTCTCATCTAAGTTTCTCCATGAATACAAACAGTGAGGTCAGCAGCAAACAAATATTGTAGATTGGTGGTATGGGCTGCTGGGCCATGACATGATAGTATAGATGCATTAATAATGGTCAAATTCAAAATGAATGAAACTAGAGTGATCACAGACAGAAGTTGGTTCATGAGTAATACTTGTTCATGGAGTGCCTCTATTTCCCCAGCATACAGAGGGCTGCTTATCAGCCCTTTGCTCTGCACAGATATACCACATGACAGGCTGTACAATTTACATCATGAAACTATAAACTTATAGCTATAATCTATCCCTTGATCCACAGAACATTTATTTTCATGTGGGAAATGACATTCCACCATGGAAGTCAGACTGCGTACCTGCTCTTGGGGGATAAGCAATATGCAGTGAATTAGTAAAACCTTGGGATTCCATCCAAGGTCCCCACAACAGCTTGGTCTCTCCAACAAAGTCATAGAATCATAGAATCATAGCATCATTTAGGTTGGAAAAGACCCTTAAGATCGAGTCCAATCATAGAGAGTGATAAGGTCTCCTCTGAGCCTCCTTTCCTCCAGGCTAAACAATGTTAGTTCCCTCAGCTGCTCTTCATAAGACTTGTGCTCTAGACCCTTCACCAACTTCATTGCTCTTCTTTGGGCACACTCCAGCACCTCAATGTCTTTCTTGTAGTAAGGGGCCCAAAACTTAACATGGTATTCAAGGTGCAGTCTCACCAGTACAAAGGGACAATCACTTCCCTAGTCCTGCTGGCCACACTATGTCTGATAGAAGCCAGAATGCTATTGGCCTTCTTGGCCACCTGGGCACACTGCCAGTTCATATTCAGCCGACTGTTGACCAACACTCCCTATAAATTTAACCTTATATATCCCCTGATCAAAATTTTTTAGATATTGAAATTTAGGTTTTTTAATATCTCTGAGTAAAAGAGAGAACAAAAATAAATTCTGCAGAGAGTTCACAGAAAAGTATCTCACATAAATATCTGTATACGTATATACACCGTATTTTTTCATGTGTGAATATCCAGTAAATAGTAATAACATACCATTCCTTTAAATTGTTGGCTTTTCTTCCACCACCTGGCTAGTTTCCACTAACACTCTTATAAGGTTAGCAAACCTCTTTTTCCAACACTGGACAATACTACTCCTTCAAATTGACTCTTGTAGGTAGAAAACAGTCCAGCTTCTGTCATTTCCAAACTGTGCTATCATCCAAAGAGGTTGTAGTTGCACAGGACTTTATTTGGACTTTTTATCTCTGTGGAAATAAAAGAACTAGCTGTTTGTTGCAAACCTTTGAATCCACTTTAAGCATGAGATAGGCTTACAATGAAAACAACAAGCTTTATCTGAGCAAAGCCAAGGTGCCAACTCAACAGTTTTTAATTTCCAGAGTATTGTCTTTCAGAAAGTCCCTAAATAAACCTGGAGGTTAACAAGTCATTATTGAGTACAAATGAAATGTCTGAACATTTTCTAGGACTTTTCCCTCAACTCCATCTTTTTCCTTTCAATTTAAGTAGACTGGCTATATTCTAATTTTGACTGTCGCTGGTTGTTTATAAGAATACAAATTAAATGCTATTTAAATATGTCAGGTTTAAAGAGCTGTCAGTATAGTCTACTGCCCTCTCAGTAAATCAGCTTCAATAAAATTTCATCTAACTCCTCCCTTCCTGGACAACAGATCTGCCATTATGAAATGTTTTAAGCTTAGCTAAGTGTTTTAGGCATATCTTAATTTACAATTTATATACCAGAAAATGAATTAACAGTGTGAAAGTTCTTATCATCTTACAATTCTCAGTAAACTACTGTTTTTTTTATAGACATCATACATAGTATGTTCATATCCATATTTCTTACCATCATGACACTTGTGTCAGAAAGATTTGTCTAAGAGCTTTCTTAAGAAATGCCATTTAAGTGCTGAAAATGCATCCAGTAGTTTAGACTTTGTAAGACTTCATCAGAAATCTATGTGTTTGAGGTACACAACCTAAGTTAAATAAACTAAAGAATGGAAAAGCCATTTCAAGGGAAAGAAATGTATTGTTCTCTACCATAGTTTTTCTATGAGTCTATGTAGTCCAGTGTTAAATGCTTGTGTGAGCTACTGAAGAGTACACTGTACTACGTAATTCAGTATAGATGTGTGTCATCTCAAAACCAAAGCAAACAGCTTTTGAAAGTTTTTCCCAATCAATTCCACAGACAATCTTCAAAAATAATATAATGGTGGATGTGGAAACTACAAGAGAGAGAACATGGAAAAGATCTCAAAGTAAGAGTCAGGGAAACAATGTAAACATTTGTTACCTTTTTATAAACTAAACACATTTGGAAAAAAAAAAAACTTCAATGAAAGACCTCTAATTTTACCAATGTTTAAGGTTTAATATGTTTTTTGTATTAAAGAAACATTTTTACTGGTTTAAATTCAGTAAGAAAAAGTCCTTTTGTTATACTGCTATAGAACCACAGTTAAGAAATGTTTTGTCTGTCCATCACAATGATGAAACAAACACAGCATTATTATTACTCTGAGTCACCTCTAGCTGGATTTCTGTGATGGGTTTAATGGCCCATGTTATAAACATCATGTTATTATCAATCTCCAGGGTTTCAGGTTGACATTTTCACATTCTATGATACACCACATTTAAGCATTGCTATTTACAAGTGATTTATTTTTTATTTCCCCCCTGAAGGTAAGAGTTACCATATGATGACGTTACTAGGCATAGATGCTTGGAGAGGGATGACTGATCTTGCCCACATCTATCTGACCTGCACCACTACAGGAAGAATCCCATTGCTCACCAGGCAGCACCCAAATTGCTGCAACTCCAGACCCAGGGTAAGAATATAATTGGCACCAATTTCCCTTAACATATTGTGCCAGGCTTGTAATGTGTGTCAGTTTAACAGCTACTAATGGAGCAACAGAATTGCCCCTGCAGTAGAGCTGGGTCTGGGTGGAGGGGGTCTACACATATCCAAGGGTAAGAGTATGCATCAGAACTGTCTAGTACTCTTTATAAATCCCAAGATTAATGGGATTTGCAAAAAAAAAAAAAAAATCTATACTAAAAGTTTGTTTCAGGTGTCCAGGAAGACACAGGATGTTTAGATTCATAAAACAAACAAAGGAAAAAAAAACCAAACAAAACCAGAACACATCCCCCACCTCCAACCCCAAATGTCATGAGGCATGATTAAGCCTGTCTAGTCATTTTGGGGAGCAGACAAATATGGTTGGAGGAGGCATAATTGGGATGGAGTTAAACTGAATCAAGTAGTATATGGTGGCATCTCTGAATCACATATTCTGAGATATGTTTTTGAAATCCAGTCTAGATAATTTTTCCTGCCAACCTGCAAATTGTCACTACAAGAGAGTAGGTGGCTGGGTTTTGGAAAGGAATTTCTCTGATAGATACAAAGCATTGCACCTCTTGTGGATGCACAGAGAGATGTTTTGGCTACTCATATATTAGGAAACTACACAGTGCCAGGGCAGGTCTCCAAGCAATGGAATTACATCAGCTGGACAATTAAATTGTGAGACTGGTCCCTGCCAGGCACTTGGCCAGTCCAAGTAGCAGTCCCCCATTCAATGGCTTGACATTAGTAGTCAGTCTGGATGCAGCCACCCTCTTTAAAAAGACAAGACTTGACACTTTTCAGGTTGTTGATCTTTATTGGACTACACAGTCTTCCTGGTGCAGTGAAAACCCTTATTTCTCCTGTTTTCTTACTTGAAAAGCAAGTTTAAGCTTTTTTTTTTTTTTAAATAATTATTCATCAGTTCTTTTCCTATCTACAGCTTCTGCTGTATTTCAAGATGGTATTAATGTACATTTGTAATGCTGAGGTCACCAAGCTCAAGAAATAAATGAAGAAAGAATTCATAAAACTATAGTATTGTACATAATGCAGAAGACACGATCTGTCAAAACTATCATTCATACAGCCACAAATTTATCTTAAAAAATTCTAATATGAAGTTTGCAAAGGGAATTTCTTAGCTTTCTATAGCTCTTTTGTGAATATCTTAAGGGTGGGAAGAAGAGAAAAAACAGTTTTGTCCATTTAAACTTCCTATGATTTCTTATTTATAGTAATAAATAAGAATAATAAATGAAAAAATAAATAATGAGAGAAAGAGGGAATGAATCAGCTCATGTTTAAAAGTAGGGGGTTCCTTTGTTCGTCATAATGACAGGAGATAAATATTTTGCACTGCTTCATCAGCAAAGCTGATAAGGATTCTTAGACAACCTGGAGTAAAAATAAATGTTTTGATTTTAAATGGATAAAAGCTTGGATAATTTCAATTTCAGTATGTCTATGCATTACTCTTGGAGGTGATTTACTAATAAAACCCTACAAAATGAACACTTATAAAAAGAAATGATAAATCAAATCAAATCTTCCATGTATTCCTTTGACAATCAGAATGTCCTGAAAAAGGTATCACTGAGCCGATAAAGTTTCAAGGCTCAAATGAAACCTCAGAGGCACAACTGAGAACAAACCCAGAGATTTTTAATAATGTTTCAGAATGATTGGTGCCTGTGACACTTTTGTTTTAAAGATGCAATTCATGCCAGATAAAATACAAGTTTCATAAAAAATATCTGCTGCACCACTCTTATAACAAACACTTTTTCCCTCCTTGGCTTTTCTTGTATTAAAAAAAGCATGTATGAGAGATTATAGTATTGCACAGAGACCAAAAAATCATTATGAGCCTTGTTTGAAGCTTTGTGTGCTATACCTTGCAGCAGAGAATCATGGGCATCCACTTTTTCTTAATGGCATGCTTATTAAATTACTTGCGGGATGAATGGTTCAGAGAAGCAGCAATGGGACGTGGAGGCTGCCTCGTTACTTGCTGCTGCTGCTGAATCCCCTAGGCTCTCAGGGGTGGCATACAAACCTACGTGTCTCATTGATCTGGGTTCTCCCATCATGGGCCCTTTCCCACAACTCCTTGGCTAGTGTTTCTCTGCAGTTTGGAACATTTGCATGTTCTTGTCTGTCCCCCATGAGTCTCTTCCTCCTTCTGGAGTGACAGCTTGGACAGGGGAACTAGGCTTACATCTAAGTCTAGGACAGCTACAACTACACTTAAGGCTTTGTCTTCCCTACTGTGAAGCCGGGATATATTCAATATAGAGGTACCGTCCTACCTTGTGCATGTTACACCATTCCTGTTCAAGGCAGATGTTAATGTACTACTAGCATTTCAAAAATATATAGAATGTGTAAGTGTGTAAAAGGAATGTGGAATATATAGAATGTGTAAATGGAATGTACTTTCTTCATGGAAACAACAAAAAAGGGGACAACTGGAATATATGAGCTCTGTAAGAAGCATGCATTGACGCAATGGGCAGCCTAAAGGTCAATAGAAGAGTCGTGAAAGAGCTGCCTAGTTCTTCTTACTTAGTACAAGGAATGAATATATAGTATTCATTTTGAAATTGGCTATTTTGGCATAAACCTACTAAAAGATTAAGAATGTTTATTTACTGTTCAAATATGTCATTCCTTTTCACACACTGCAAAATTAAGTGCATATGGGTTAAATGATCTGTCTGATAAGACAGGTAGGGTCCTTTGTCATTTTTTAATATATTATTCCCTGTGCCTGTGAAATTCTTTTTGAAGGATTTTTTTATTTAATTGTAAGTCACAGTAAAAAAAGTGTGAACCATTGAATACTAAAGGGAAAAGGATGAATAAAAAAATAAATTGCACTAGACAGCTAGGCTGGGATTGGCATGACTGAAAGTAGACATATGCCTGTGAGCTAATCACACTAATTCTTTTTATGGTTAATTGAGAGAAATTGGCACTTCTAAAGGAAGATTTATATCTTCCTGAAATAAGGATTTGGACAAGGTCAAATGAACCACCTTCTGAGCTGCTTTTATTCCCCCATTGATTTTGAAGGGAGTCTAAGGTGATTTGTGTAGACTGGGATGACAAATTTAAACATCCAACAATAAAAGAGACAAAGCTCACATTTTCACAATTATTTCAGAGAATGTAGCCATGCTATACTGAGGAGTTTAAAATATATTCACAATGTATTTAATATCTGTTGTGATTTCTTCTCTGGGGAAATGAAGTAAATCCAATTCTGAATAGATCACAAAGGCAAACTAAAATCTTAATAAGCAGCGAACAAAAATTGCCAGACCCACAGGACAAAGGAGAGATATTGTTTTACAAACACTGCACAGGAGATTCGGGATCTGCTTTACATTTACAAATTCTCCTGAGGGTGAACTTAAAGAAAAATAACTTATATTGATATATATATCGGAAAATGATAGGTGAAGATGGGGGCTGGATGTCCACTATTTTCTATGTAAATAAGTATGACATCAGAGATGTTTTGAATGAATCATGAAACTATTTTTAAGTAAGTATAACATGAACTCCAACAACAATAAATGCAGGCATCATATTTTAGGCACCGTATTTTGTCACATACAATTTAGACCACATAGATCTTCACATTCCCTTTTTTTAATTTTAAAAAAAAAAAGGCTAAGGTTTACAACAGGATTGTGGATTATGATGTGGCACCTTTCCACAGCTCTTCCAGCATAAAACTGATTTAACACTGGTTTAGCTACCCAGAGGATGCTACTATTGAATGCAGCAGTGTGCATCAGATGCCTTCTTACAACAGTTCAGGGAGCACAAGCAGTGCAAGGATGCAGTTCACCCACGCTCTGTATGTTCTCACACTCTGAATTCTTGGTACAATTCAGAACTCATATTTATTCAAGTTTCCAGTTGTGGCTTCAAATCTGTACCAATCACTTGCTTCTTTGAATCTGCAACTGCAATTTAATCTAAGACCTTAAGCCTGAAATCATTCATACCAAACCAATAAAACTGTTCATCTGCATACATTTTTTTTCAATGAAATTGCTCACACAAGAGAATATAAACTTGGAAGAGGAAAGACATTAGGAGACTATTTTTGTGTGTTCAGTAGAAATTACACTTTGAAATTACATCCAGAAGCAAACAAGTATGCATAAATGCTATTAAAAATAATGAGATTTAAAAGCATGATTCAAATTAGACATGTACTTGCAGATTTTCATGAGCTGAAATGAAATTAATCTTCCTTCAGCTGGACCCTAAATTTTCATTAAAATCAAATGAAGGTCTAAAAATGTACCCCTACATATTTAAGATATATCTTTAAAATGTGTTACAGGACATCATTAATTAAAAAAGTGAGCATAAGTCAGTTTTATAACATATAAAGTGTAGTGAGTCTTGAAAATTTTTCTAAGAAAAAATAAATAAGCAGATTCTTCCTGACAAACCCAATCAAAAGAGGAGTTAAGGGAAAGGCAAATGATAGATTACTAAAATTAAGTCTATTTAAACAAAGTTGAAAAACTCCCTTTTATTCAGTCTCCTTATGTACTCTCGTCTGAAAGCAAGACATTGATCTCTGTAGACTTTAGAGTTAATTACATTCAGATAGCTCAGATATTTCATCCAGATTTGTTCAAACAATTTGATACTTCAGAAATGAGGGGAACAAAGAAGGAAGGACAGATACAGGATGGTGTAGATCATCTCACCAAACTTTAGATGTCTATTCAGTTCAAGATAAAGGCACACAAATAGACATGTTTATATGTAAGCATCTATACCTATGCGAAGTGCATGTGAGTCTACACAGGACTGGCAAATACAGCTCAAGACCTATGGGATGTGGTTGCTGCCTTGGAGAGGCAGACAGAAGCCAGGAGCTGTAGGATATTTCAAATGGCATTTCATGCCTTTGGATTGACAACTGAATTGACCTTTGAATCAAAAGTCAGTCATATCATAGAATGGATATTCATGATATGTTCTCCATTAGAGATATGATTCAGTTTCCGAAACATAAACATTTATAATTTCAGTTGGTCTTAGACACCCAATGTTATCTCTAACTGACGTTCCTAGAGGCTTTTGGTCTCCTATGATTTTTTTTTTACATATGTTAGCCCTATGTGAATATCCTGGAAAACTCACAACATTTCAAGAAGCACTAAATAATTCCTTTTAAACAAATTAATTACTCTGTCATAGTCATTTTTACAATAAGATTAATTATTTTCCAAGCTCCATTCACTATTGAGATCTTCATTACTGAGAGTGGGAGACACATAGCATACCTCTGTGTAGATATACAAAGCTGAGCTTCTCAACCTGCAGCTGAGAAGTGCACATCTTACTGTTCAGTGCACATCATAGCTAAGTTAGGCACTCTTTATAGAAACATACATGAAATGGAGCATCTGAAGAATAGTTTACCTGATATATTTTTCACATTTATTTGGGGATAAGATGTACTTTCCCTAAAAGTCTCTTTTTTTTTTTTTTCTTCATTGGCCATGAAGTGAATCTGTGCAAGCTGCTTAGATGCAGACATTTAAAGATCCTAATTTGTTCATACTTTTTACAGTTCTTTAGTTCTTTGCATTTTCTTTGCAACAAAGTTACCACATTTTTTCACCCATTTATTTTCCAGTGTGATCACTGTTTCCTTATTGTATTTGAAGCCTGTCATTGTAAACTTTGGGAACAAAGGGATAAGTCTTTAGAGGTACTCTAGATTTCCTCTTTCACTGCCTAATTTCTGATGGTTCAGCATGTGCTCCAATATAAATTTCTGTGCTTTTCAGGCAGTCTATTGCTCCAAATAAACTTTTGTCAAATCTTTTTTCAGAAAGTACACACATGTCATTCCTGAAACTGCTTTTCATCCATCTCCTTTTTAGTGAACTGGATCTGTGGTGTACAAAGGCCTGGGTCTCTCTTTTCTTGTAGCAGGTACATGTTTGGGTCACTAAGAACTCTTGTCAGTTCTCTGAAGGCGATGACTACTTCTAAAATTTTACTTTTACTCATGGTCCTCATTACTTCTTGAGTTCCCAGAGCATAATTTATAACCAGAACCACATGGCAGACAGCTCCAATCAAATATAAATTCTTAAAGAATTGTGTTCTTAATAGCATGTATGCAGGAACAGTCTGAAAAGAAATTAAAATCTTGCAAGAAAAACTGAAGATAAAGTTTTAAAGACACTATGACGCTATGGTTATGTAACTGGCAAAGAATTTGTACTTAAGTTGTTTTCTATCAAAAACTTCCCATATAGCTTGCGAAAGTAACTTTTTCTTTACATCTAAGTAAAACAAGTGCATTTGTATTTCATTACTTCATTACTTTATTGAGGTTTTCTGAGGATAACTGTAAAAAATTGTGGGGAAGCAAAAGCTTCAGTATAAATGTGTATGAAATTTTATGGGAAGATATGGACATAATAACACCTGAAATAAATGGCTACCTTTATTATTGTGTTACTTCTTTCTTTTTTAAATGAAGAAAGGTATTCAAGGAAAATAAGTGCATTTTAACTGTGCAAAATATAAGAATGTTTTAGAGAACAGTTGAGCAGTTTGAGGACAATACCAAGCCATCCTCAAAATTGTCAAAAATATTTTTGATGGCTTGTTTTATTATTGTTCTTTCTAAAACAAGATTAGCTATCAATTAAGGTATAAGAAGTACACAAAGATGCTGTAAACCCTTCTTCTAAACAAATAGTCATTTGTCTAGAGCAATTCCAAAACCAATTTGTGTGCACAAGGCCAGCTAAGTAAATGCCAAAGACAGTATAAAATGTATTTTCCAATTAAATGGTGCATACATATATGTGCAATATACCTTTTTAACATGTGTTATGGAAAATTTTACTTTGCAGAGCTATTAATTTTATAAATGGTTTATAAGTATACTTTCCATTATTCTGAACACACTAATACCATTAAGTAGAAACAGACTGCGCTGCAATCACTAGAGCTGCAAAGGTATAGGAGAAGGAAGCATCCAAAAGATAAATACCGACACTTTGAAAAGGAAATTCATTCTGTCATAACCAGGTGTTTAAGATAAGTGGGATGAGTAGTTCTCCAGATTTTTGTCTTTCTTTATTAGCTTTAAAGAGATCCAAGACCACTAGCATAGACCAGTTTTCTAACTTTTAGTTTGCCAAAGTTAGTGTAATGAATCCTAGCCTCCAGGTAGAAAATATAAGATTTTTTTCAGGAGTTCAAGAAATAAATTTAAAAAGCGTTCTAAAGTGTCACTGCTTGCTATATGTAGCAGCCATTCCTTTTGCTCTTTTTTACAAGAACACTCCCCCATTTGTTCTGACTTAAAAATAAATTTGAATTCTGGACCTGAAGGACAACAAACAACTTCTAAGATGAGTCTCTTTAGAAATGAGACTGAGTATATTACTTGACTGTGGTAAGTTCCTCACATGAAATCTCCTTTTCTTCACTTTTTACAGAGTCTTTCTAAGTTTTCCTAAAGCACTGTCATTCCTATAATTTAATACATTTCAACTGACAGCTCATAAAGGATTGTTGCCTAGCTAGTACTTAAATAATGCATTAAAGACATCTTTTCTATGATACTGAAAATTGTTTGAACTTTGTCTGATTGCTGTTTTTCAAAAAGTGTTTTCTTCACAGTTTGAAAATGCTCAAACTATATAGTCCTTTCTCTTTAATGTGTGCAACTGTCACAGCTGCAATAAATTTGACTGGTTTAGTAGTGTAAAGACAATTTGCCCAGTGAGTTAAGCCATTTCTAGAATCGTATTACAATATCATTTCCTCTAAGTGAAATCTATTTTTCTGAATTTATTTTGAATTCAGTCACTAACTTTCAAATTGTTTGAGTGCAGAGTGTAAGCTGTCTAGGGAGATGGAAGGTCCTTTTTTTCATGTTTTCTCATTGTCAACTTGAAAGGCCTGGTTACAAAGACACAATAAAAAATAGGATTCACTACTGTTCCCATTTGATTAAACCAGTCTGAATGGTAAAATATGAAAATAAAAAAATACTGGGTGTCAGAGGGACTGACTAAACACTTCCCTCTTCATTAATTTTTTAAAGAATAGAATAAATTTAGAATATCAGGTAAAATATTTCAGAATTGCAAGAGCTGTGTCTGATCCTTCCCTGTTTAGTCAGGTTCAGGAATCAGATGGAAAACTTTTTTAATGTTCATGCGGTACAGTGGTAATCCAGCCAGCGGAAATCTGCGGCATACCAAGCTGAGCATCCTCTGTACGTGAGGCCCACTGGCAGCATATCAGTATTTGATTTTGGCAACGTAGATCCTAAATTCTCAGAGCATCCATCTTTTCTAGGCCTCAGACTGCTCTTCCTTCCTCTACCCTTCCCTTTTCTTGGTCCTGAATTGCAATGCTTGTACTCTGCATGAGGGCAAGATGATTGCCCATACATGGCTCGGTCTCTCTCCTACACCAGGAGCTTGCTATCCCTTCTTCAACTTTTCAAAAAGACAATTACCACAAGTCTGAGTTGTCCCAGGATACTGATATGTGCATCAGATGATCGAAGAGTTGAAGTACAGAGCATACATTTTAGTAAGGGATTACTAGTTTATGAAGTGGTTGGGACACTCCTTTTTGTTACATCAAATTTTTCAGCCCTACTGTTTATGCTTATTTTAAAGAAATAGTCCAAGAGCCACTGTTAGTAAACAAAGCTCCCAGTTCCTTAACTATTTGTTATAGACTATAATTATATCTTCACTTCTATCCTCTTTTTCCTGCACGCACCTTTTTCTTAAATAAGTATACATTGTAAAAGTAAAATATTAAATGCACAAAATTTAGTAACCCCAACTTTCACTGTAAAGATCTGTGCTGCACTGAGGTTTCATGACTAGCTGAGCCATTTTAAGAGTCCGTGATTGCCAAAGAAGGCATGTCGCTCCTTCTTTCCTCCTCCTGATCTCCCTCCTCTCTTTCTCCTTTTCTGTTCTTCCTTCCCTCTTTCTGATCTCAGGAGCATTTTGCTGGTTCTTCTTTGGATTGACTCAGATGATTAAAGTCATTAATCCCTCAAACCACATCTTTCATAGAGACTATATACATTAGTAAATGGAAGCAAGCCAGGGTCCATGCAGCCCAGCGAGCATGATTTGGCAACATCCACATTATTAAACACTCTAACTAGCCAAAACGTGGTGGTGCATCCAAGCCACCTTTATGGAAAAGTCCCTGCCTAATTATCCATACTAACTCTCAAATTGGGCCTAGGAACTGTTTGTATAGTTCTACTTCACTTCAGCCAAACCCATGCCAGGAACCTCTCTAAAAAAGTAACAGTATAGGTAATCCATTTTCTCATTCTGTGTAATTTACTGTTGCAGGTATATCCCATTTATCCCTAGTCTGTCTGATTGTAGAGTACAGTAGCATGGCCATTACCTAGTAGAGAATCAAGTAAGTATAAATGTGCTGAATGAAGCTCAGTTTGGACAAACACCAAAACGCTAACTGATTTGAGAAGACATCTGGAGGATGCTTCCTTTGAGACATGTATTTTGCCATTGTTTTCCATAAATCTGTTACCTTAAGCTTTAACTATTACAATGCACTGTCTTAATATTGTATGGAGATAGATGATGTGTTATGAAGGTATATGACATCACCTGTAATGGATGTTTGCTGGGTCTCTATATTGTAGCTCTATATTGCCTAAAAAGCTTTTCAAACTCCTTCTAATTCCACAAATACAATTAGGTCCGATACACTACATGGATATTCCTCAAAACACACAGTTTAAAACACATCATTCAGAGCTGTGAGACTAATTCTCCATTTATGTCTAAAAGTAACCTAAAGCTGTTGACTGACCAGTCATAATGTAGTTAATATTTGTTTGACCAGCTTTTGGAGAAGACTAAAAGCTTGCCTCCTAAAACTATGAAGGAATTGAAAGAGTAAATTTTTGCTGGAATAATTATTTTAACTCTGCTGGAATATCTCTGTATCATATAGCAAATGTCTATAAATACTGTGACTACACACCTGGAGAGAGGTTTATCATTTAAAATTATATAGATTAGCATATTTTTTTCTTTGAGAAAAGTCTTTCATCATAAAGATGACAATTTGCATAAAGTGAACAGAGTTACTGAACTTTGCAACATGGCTAACATCTTCTAAAGTAGTAGGGTAAATACATTTTTTCTCTTCTGAAGCAAAAGCTATTAGAAAATCAGTTGCTTTTTTAAACTTTTAATGTTGAACTACAGATATATTTTAAAAAAACAAAACTATGCCCTAAGCCCAGCATATTAACATTTATAATTAGGAAACATTTTTTTAGAGGTTTAACTCAGCTGTTATCCTTTTATTCCTAGTAAGGTGCATCTTTTTCTTACAGTTTTCACCACTTAAAGACCAAATTAAGTTCTGCTGCATTTTGAATTTTTTTTTCCAATTGAACATGGGTTTTGGCATAATTTTTTGATACTTTTTTTAATGTGAAGAATATTATAAATTCAGTTACATATGCAGAACTGGATATTTTATATTCTGTAATTTCCATTTAATTTATAGTTGAAAAACTAAATAAAATTAATTTTAGCTTTGGAAATACTGGAAGATATTGGTGTTCAATATTCATCAAATGTAGGAAAGCAACAGAAAAAATCCTGAGGAACTTCATAGAAACAACACTTTAAAACAGTATGTTTAGATACAAACAAATGAGAGTACATAAAAGCCAGAAACAACTTTCATCTAGTAAGTCTGTTTATGACAGTTTGTATAAAGTCTTGAAGCACTATTAAAGAATCATGGAAATGAATTTCAAATAGACATTGATTAAGAAAAGTGGAAAAGTAAACATTAAAGTTTGAACAAATAAGATTCATCTCCTTAACGACTGCCTGAAATTGAAATGCCATGTTCAGCTGTTTGTCTAGATTCCCTCAAGATAATGGCAATAACTGGCTTTCAGATGCCAGTTTAACAATTTATCCTGCCCTAAAAGAAATGTCAATGAACTCTGAGATGAAGTGCCTTAAGGAGATGCTGAACTCCCTCTACTGAATGTAGAGGAAACTTCAGCTGCTAGGTGACATTAGAACTGACATATTTTTATCAATAGGGCAGGATCCTTCTACTGAACTTTATAATATAAATGTCTATATCTCAACTAGTCACTTCTGGACTTCTTTGATTTAATCTATCTTAGTTGCCTACCTTAGGTCATAAATAAATAATCAGGTGCCTATGTAATAAATAGTAGGTACTCTTAGAAATGCTTATTTCTCTCCATTGTCCATAAAGGAAGTGAAATGACAAGCTTAAATATAGACATCTGCACTGTGGAAAGCTAAATTTTGCCTGATGAGTTCCTGTAAGGATTCTCCAGCAAAGACAATTTGATGGGGTACCTTAGAAATTTGATATGCATTAAACAGAAACATCACTACAATTCATCCAAAAAAAAATCTAGTCACACACAAAGGACATATCCATATTTGTCTAATCCAACTTCTTTCTGATACAAAAGGAAAATTTTCTGGGATTTGGATCTGGCATCAGACGAAGAAAAGACAGGACAAGATAAGGCCTTTAGGACACCAATGGTTTTTTATAACTGAAATTATACCAATGTTTGCATAAAGTCACTCTACGTTTTCATGGGATCTTGGGTAGGAAATGAGTGAATACATTTCTGAAACATATGTAGTTAGGATTAGGTAGTCAGAACTGGCAATACAGGATTCCTCTATCAGAAGATGTCTAACACCAGAATACATACAACAAAAAAGAGTTTTGCACCATTTGGTGGCCAGGCAAGCACAGAGCCCCAGTGTTTGTGGGGCTGTGAAAGGGCTGCTAAGAGAAGGTGAGGACCAGCAACAGCTTTCAGGCCTGGCACCTTTGGTGTGGGAGAAATCGCTGGACGTTTCCAATTTCAGAGCTGGGCTCTGCCGAGAGTGAGAGAGTGTTGGGACAGTTAGGCAGCTAGGCAAGTAGTTCTGAGTGAGCCTCTACAAGAAGAATGTGGACCTCTACAAGAAAAATGCTTCACCAGCATTGTGTTTCATTCAGAGGTCTAAAAGCATATGGTACCAGATGGAAATCAGATAGCTAAATTTGTTAACATCCTAGCCATCTCTGTCATTCACTCACAGTTGTTATTACCCAAAGATACAAATGTCTGAGTTATTTGTGTAGCAGGTCTTGCATTGCTAAAGTTTTCACTCTCATAAACAGAAAGTAGGATTAGTTCAATTTAGTATGTTAGGTTGGAAACTTATTTCTTCTTTAACAAGCTGGGTTAGAAACTTTCTTCCCAAGACATCAGGCATTCTGTTCAGAGTGGCAGTATCTATCAGAACAGCAAGGTGGGAGACTGGCTGGTGGCTGTAGCTGTTTCAGCTGTCTGATTTTAATCCTCTGTTACATGTCTGCTGGAGTCTTTAGTGAGATAAAGCACTGCCAAGGATTAGACAGACTATTAGTGAAATAGATTTTAATTAAGAATATTGACTTATTGTGAATTTAGGTCTATAGCCTTTTCTCCTCTTCCACCTTGAAAATCCAGGAACAAAATATTTCTGAGAGGGGAGGTTAGCTGACTTAGGTAAAACAAAAGCCAAGTACGATTGTTATTTAACTTCTACATAAAGTTACTGCTAGTTTCTATGCAGTACCTCATCTTAAATTACACTAAATTACTTGATGAATTAAAAGATCTTAAGTAACTTCTCTGAATATCTTCACTAAGTTAATCAATCATTCCTATAAGCTAAACATATTTAATGTTTGCATTAAGATTAGTGCAATTGAAGCTCCACAGAATGTGAGGTTCATTGTTTTACACACTGTCCTGCTACAAGAAGCTTCTAGTCTATATATCAAAGTCAGGATGAGAAAAAAATAGAGGTGATGTGAGCTGGCAAGAAAAATGTGGCAGATTCACTTCTTCCCCAGTTTGTAGTTCAAAGCCTATCTTCTGGATCACCCAATTAAATAAATTCAATTTTATATAATTAAATATTCATTGATCACCCAATAGCTTTATGACAGCTGGAGAAAATAATGTAAAGGGTATATACCATCTCTTTTCTACCTAATCCAGATATGCTTGATCCCTGAAAAACCTATAATTATTTCTACAGAGGCATCATTTCTTTAAAAAATCCTCTGCAGAAACTGTATACAAAATAAATTTATGTGAGAAAAGTTTGGGCCAGAATAAATGTCTGCTTTGGCATTATGGAGATAAGAATATACTTAATACAACATAAACCGATATAAGGAAACAGCTCTTTGATACACCTGATATATAACAAACACTGTCACATGGAGGAAAAGGAGGAAAACAAGTCTTTGTATAGAATACAATATTATATGCAGTTATTCAGTTTATCACAGAGACTGGAAATGTTATTAAGAAAAATATAGACAATGACTACAATGTTGTTTCTTTGGAAAAGATGTTCAAAAATGGGGAAGAATTGTATAAGATAAATTGGTAAAAGCCTGTTGCGTTCATGGTATTAGAAACATGGTTTCCAATAATCATACTTGAATGTGTTATTTAATCCATTCTAATGAATTGGTGGTTGACTGAGGAAATGTGAGAAAAGATAGAGAAGCAGTTTTCTCCTATTTTATTCTCACAATATTTCTCCAAGACTTTGTTAAATTTATTTTGCTAGATAGTTGAGACACGGCAGTATGGTTTTTTTATATAACTTTTGAATATTGAAGATAACATGATATTTCTCCATAACACAGTTGAAATTGCCTGTTGGGTAGATCTACTTTGGCAAAAAGTCATATTTGCTATTGCAGTTTCGGTAAGTGCATTTTTACAGCTGTGTTACAGTCACAGATGAATACAGTTTACTCACTTCTAACTTGGGCAATATAGAATTTATCTTTATACTTCCCGTCCTGGAGAGTTATCTGCTCTTTTATGTATACCACAACAGTTCTGCTTTATTAAATTGCTCTTTAGCAGTTTTTATCCTCTAATGCAAAGGTTGCAAATCGACCATGAGAACCCAAAAATGAAGATAATCATATGGATGGCTAAGGACACAAAGAATACCCATTGCATAACTAGAGCCAAAAGGAAGAGAGCATTTCACAAATGGAAAATTGTAAAGGTTTCTGCATCTTCCACTGCACTATGGGGTTAGACTGCCTTTGTACCAGAGAAGGGACCAGATCACATATCAGTCTTTGCTCAGTCTCACTAGTGGCATGTTGTAGCTCTGAAAAGCCCATTTTGACTGTTGTTCAGTGACCAACAAGTGGCTCAAGATTCAGAGACTGGTGTCTTCTGCCATACATATGAAGCTGTCGTGGTTTAACCCCAGTCGGCAACTAAGCACCACGCAGCCGCTCGCTCACTCCCCCCACGGTGGGATGGGGGAGAGAATCGGAGGAGTAAAAGTGAGAAAACTCATGGGTTGAGATAAAGACAGTTTAATAGGGAAAGCAAAAGCCGCGCGCACAAGCAAAGCAAAGCAAAGCAAGGAATTCATTCACTACTTCCCATGGGCAGGCAGGTGTTCAGCCATCCCCAGGAAAGCAGGGCTCCATCACGCGTAATGGTTACTTGGGAAGCCAAACGCCATCATGCCGAATGTCCCCCCCTTCCTTCTTCTTCTCCCAGCTTATATACTGAGCATGATGTCATATGGTATGGAATAGCTCTTTGGCCAGTCTGGGTCAGCTGTCCTGGCTGTGCCCCCTCCCAGCTTCTCATGCACCTGGCAGAGCACGGGAAGCTGAAAAGTCCTTGACCAGTGTAAACTCTACTCAGCAAGAAACAAAACATCACTGTGTTATCGACATTATCCTCATCCTAAATCCAAACCACAGCACTCTACCAGCTACTAAGAAGAAAATTAACTCTATCCCAGCTGAAACCAGGACAGAAGCATTATAGTCCAGTTTGTCTATTTGGTTCATACAAAAGATGAAATACAGCTGGAATAAAACCTAGTAAAAGAGTAAACTGACTCAGAACAAGGAACAGATGGTTTGCTTAGGCCCAAAGTATTTGTCATATATTTTCCGTATATATGGAGCTGAATTCCTTCTGATGGACTCAGATTGTACAGAAGAAATGTTATAAACGGGAGATGAGTGGTTTTCTCCCTAAGGCATACCTTGAAGTCATGTTCAATTACTTTTGCACGCGTAACCAGAAGATGCAGGAAACATGTCATTACATCATCATATATGCATCTGTAGTTTATAGTGTTGGTCTTCACAGATTCAGACTCTTGCTTAAAGTTCTGTGGGGGAAGCCATAAGCATCCAAACCCGTTTTTTGGAAGAAGCCCTAACAGTATGAAAATTATCCCTCTCAATGAGCCAGAACAAACCCAACTCATCAAACATAATTTTGATAATGAACATCACCATTTTACATTCAAATACCTCCCAAAATGGTGGCAATTTATTAATGTCAGATTAAAGGGCTCAATTCATTATTCCATTTCAGTAAAGAGGCAGTTAATGAGTGATGTGTGCACATGGACAAGCTTCTAATTAGAGCTTCTGTATGTGTTGAAAGCTTGGTGCTGGGATACTGAGTGGCTGCCAGCAGACTATTGACTTTTTTCCCTCTTTGCTGAACATGCCTATTTATATAGCTTATTGCTAATGAGATGCTAATTGAGTCTGCCATATCTAAATAAAAAAACCCCTTGTGTTTATTGCTGAATCCTCTAAATGGAGCTCCATTTCAGAATATTCTCCCCTGAGTCATTTTCCTCTGCACTCTCTGTGCTCTGATTGAAAAATAATTTTGAACAATAGGAACAGGATGCCAATTTAAAAAAAAACAAAACAAAACAAAACAACAACAACACGTTATTTCTAATATTAGTTTAGAAAAGAACCTAGTAAATTTATGTCTGGGTATTTATATTTAGTTTTACTTAAAACAATGCCAAAATGCACTCAAATATGTGGTGAATGCTTTGTAGAAAATGTATAAATGCAAGTTTCTATGCCCTGGAGAGGTTCCAATATAATCATTTTGCATGGAATGCAAACAACCTAAATGATCACCACAAAAACAACAACAAAGCACATTAAGAAAAGTAGGATGAAGACAAGAGTAAGGATTAGAGCAATTAAATCATTTAGTTAGCTAGTTTAGGTTTGCATAGGAGTGAAAACTATCTAAGTGTGAAGATAAAGCACTGTTTTTATGATGTTCATCTTATTATTCAGCTGGCAGCAAATTCAGCTGAGTGCATTCTTACACTCCTTTTTCTCTATAATGTTATATATTTTAGGACAAATTTTGGAAATATTTTTAGCACTAATTTTGGAAATATTTCTTTAAAAAGGTTTGATGCTTCTTCAGGTATCATACAGTGACTGAAATGCGCATTGGATTTGGCTTTTCTTCAATTTACTTATGCTCTTTTTTTCACCATTATGTTATTTTACTTCTGTTTTCCAATTCATGAACAATACCTTTGGCTTTGGGATAAAATCTTTTATAGTCGTGCCATCTAAAACAAGCCTGTGAAACTCTTCAGTGCGTCATTCATCATCATTTTTTGTAGTGACAGTAGTTCACTATGATGTGTCTCATGATATTGTTTGCATGCTTCTCCATGGTTTGTAAATTCTCTTAGGTTATGTGAGTAAAGGCTAATCACAATGAACACAAAGACCTGGCAAGGATCAAAGGATAATAACAGGTGGAGAAACTATAGTAACCTAATCAGGATCACACTGGATAAGCTACTCCAAAAAACAGAAGAGAATAATTAGATCACTGCCCATGCTGTGAAACCTGCCAAGATGCATCAAGGAAAGAATCTCTGTGGAAAGCCATCAAAACTAAAGGAGTTATTGCCTAAAGAGGTGTAGGACTTATCTTGGACTGCAGTGGGAAGAGAATATGCAGATTGTGTGAAACTTATTATGAGCTGTTTTAAGGGAATTGTGGGAACATGTGAAGTATGTTTAGGGGAAGGACCAAAAAGGCTAAAGTGAGGTCTCAGGGTGGATCAGTGAGGAAAAATAGAGGAAAAAAGGTGATAAGAGGGGGTAATTGCCTGCAAACAGGTGGCTGGTCAGTATGCTCATGTGGGAAGCCCTGCACCTGATCACTACAGTCTATTTTATATTCTTATTAAATCCTCTTTCTAACTACTTTTGAGGTGGATGTATTTCCTGTCTGAGGCTCTGTGTATACATGCTAGAGAACTTAAAGCCAAACAAGCTGAGTACTGAGAGAAGAGGTCTATGTGACAACCTCCTGGAGTGGGAAGCTGATGCCTGAGGCGCCTCAACTCTGAGTCACAGCAGCTAGAGTAGACCAGGGTCTGGGAGCCAGCAACTGGGTGTACTGAATGTCTGAGACCAGCTACAAGAAAGAGCGTGTGTGTGTGTATGTGTGTATGTGTGTGTTTTCCACCAGCAAGCTTCAACCCTGATCTGCAGCAGGGGAGGGACAGGATCAAGGCATTGGTGTTGCTCACTGTTTATGTTTGTGTGGGTGGCAGCACAGGCACAGCTCTGTGTGCTGCATTTGTGGACTGCTATGTGTGCCATTTGTAGTGTGTATGTCTATGGAGAGGATGTGCTCACCCTCGCTGCTGGCTGGAGCTGGGGGCATGAAAATGCAGTGGCCCTGCAACTATGGGGCTGTGACAGGAAAAAATCCCCTGGGCTCAGAAACCTACCAAATTTGGCACTCTCTAACAAATTCTACCAGAAAACTCAGTTTGTCTCCAAGCCAGAGAAGCTAGAGAGCCTCCATCATTGGAAATGTTTAGATTAGAGAAATAATCTGTCAAGAATAGTATAGATGCAATTGATCTTACTTGGGGCAGAATGGACAAGCTAAATGAGGTCACTTCTAGCCTTATGATATCATTAATCTCCATCATTTGGACCACTATTCACACTCTTGGAAATAAAAACAGCCATTGACAGAGCTGGGCTTATTCTGTCTGACAACAAGGAGACTAAAGGGCGAGCTTGTAGCCTGGGGGAGGCTCAAAAGGTGAGCTGCAGTTACCTGAAAGGCAGTTACAGACAAGGGAGTCAATCTCTGCTCAGTAAATAAATGATGGTAAAAACAAG
Organism: Theristicus caerulescens; assembly: GCA_020745775.1. Classification (NCBI taxonomy): domain Eukaryota; kingdom Metazoa; phylum Chordata; class Aves; order Pelecaniformes; family Threskiornithidae; genus Theristicus; species Theristicus caerulescens. The sequence goes on from CM036561.1 coordinate 15,318,122, forward strand.
GTCAATGAGAACTAATTGTGGATTGGGTGGTTCAGATTAGACATTTAGGAAAATATTCATCATTAGGAGGGTAAGGCAGCACTGCAGCAGGTTTTCTAGAACAACTGAAGAAAACCTTCCATCTTTAGTGGTATTTAAGGCTCAGTAGGATAAAGCTACAGGTGACCTGATCTATTATTGGCAACTGTCCTGCGTCAGGTGGGAGCTGAACTGTGTGACCTGCAGCCAACCTTTACAACCAGCATTCTAGGATTCTGTGACCTCTGCAGCAGCTGTTTTGAACGACACTGTTTAGGGCAGGTTACCTTCCAACAGTTTGTTAGCAGGACTGACACAAGCTGTCATGACTTAGCTACGTAGCTAATATGAGCATGACTAGATTTTTAGTACTCATGTGTGATCAATGCTACACTTTTCTGTTTCATCTTGAAGACGACACCTTTCACAACACTAAAAAATGGTGTGATACTGCTTCACAGCTGTTATATCTGGATCAGCAATGCCAAGTTTTCCTTAGGAAACTATTATCAAAGGGAACCACTTATATAGTGGACTACCCATGCCTTGTAACAAACCATCAACTCAATTTTTGAATACTAAAATGATGCTTGTAATAGTGTTTCTAAAAAAATGTGTTTGTGCAAGGGATGTCCATGGCTGTTCAAAATAGTTTAGTGCAAGGACAAAATGCCAGTTTAGAGTCTTCAGGTACTAAAATTGAAAACAATATTTTTTATAAATTAGCTTTCTACACTGGTTATGGAATTAATAAGATAACATGCAGATGTGTGTAATGAAACAAGCTCCCTTTACAGACAATAGAGGGACATAGGCACTGTGAAGGTGTAACTCATCTTATCCTAAAATTTATACTTAAATTGAGAGAGCGGAATTGCATCCATTTTTTATAATTCCCATAAAGGGACTCTGGGGTAGGTAGCTTAGATATATTTGTCTATATTGTACGTGTCTTCGTATGCATAGATGTAAGATGAAGTAGTAGTCTTTGAAGCGTTACAAGGTAGATGAAACTATAGCATAGTGTCTACAATAAGATGAATCTTATGATGGGCTTTAGAGTCCTGCGCTCTTAAGAACCAAGCAAGTGAAAAAAACCTTCCAGGCATTTTTTCCCACTCTTTTGTAGCCTGAGAGGTAATAGGCAAGTTTCACAGAGGATTTTTGTTACTCACTGGTGCTCCTGGGTTTCCTAATCCATGATGCATGAAGCTTTCTTTAGCTGATGGTGAGAGTTAACAAATGGTAGGAATTTCCCTAGTCATTTTTTCTGGTCTGGAGATGTTTTTGGAGAGAAAAATGTGCAATTCTATTATTCCACATCTATCTTACCAGGCCATCTAACCTCTTGAAAAAGAAAGCTTAGTCTGATTTCCAAAGAGCTGCCTATTGAAATGAGATGGCTATTTAGGGAGGATACCAAGTAAAAAAGTGTCTCAGAGTTTCAGTAACAGTTATGTACAGCATCACAAATGAGCCTTTCATATAGCACTTTCTCTCCAATTCTACCACCACAAGACCGTCAGTAGAAATGAGAAAAGGGTTGCCTAGTCTGCAGATTCTGATAATGTGTAAGTTAGGTGCAGTCAAGACTGAGTCCCTCCTCAACATGTCTAGAAGCTTAGACGTAGGGAGAATTTTTATATCAAAAAGTTAAGCTCTTCCTGAAATCGATTTAATGTATCTTTGTTTATGTAACAGTCTGGCACATACTTTGAACTAGTCATCTGCTCTGAATAGAAAGAGACAGATGGCAATTCATTGCACCTATCTTAGACATCTACATTTGGACAGGATGAAAAACCTTCTGGAGGTGCTTAACTCTTCACTGGATCTAACTTCTATTTATGTTCTTAAGTCTAACTCTGAAATTTGTCATTGAAATTGTGCCTGATATAATGATGTGTCTATACCATAAAATGCAACATGGTTTAACACAGTGTGCCTTCCTGAGGTGGATATACTGTATTACGTAGTGTTCTTCCATGGAGACCAAACACTGCAGGACACAAAATACACAACCTGTGCAAATTGTTTGTTCAAACATAACAATACTACTTCTTCATGTACAGTACCACATTTCTATAATACATCATTGCTCTGTGGTGTGAATACTTGTCAGCTAGACCATATGTTAGGGAACTTTGCTTCACACCTCCCATTGCTTCTGACTCTTAGAGTAGTCCACAAAAAAAGTTTTATTTAAACCTGAAGGGTGGGCTTGCCATAGGTGTCACTGAAAATAATTAAGATTTAGATTCTCAGGTCTTTCAGGTTCTTTTGAAAAAGTTTTTTTATGGTGGAATCATCTGACGTCATGTAATATCTGCTGTATCTAATATCTTCACACATTACCCTGGGTTTCCTTGGGAAGCAGTGGATACACCTGTGGAAGTAAGGAAAACAGGATCAACAACAGGTGAGATAAATTGCCGCAAAGGTTACACCCAGACATCTAAATTAGTGAAATAAAACTCATCCTCACAGCTTTATCAAAAGTAGCCAAATACTTTCTACACTTAAAATGGCAGAAACACCATCACAAGATAGTAACAACTAATTCCTATGTTGAATTATTTCTTGTACATGCCTCCCTTTCTTTCTTTGAACAGGAGAAAGAGCTCTAATTAACTATCAATCAGGCATAGCATGATGTCATCTCCAGAATGATACCAAAGTAAAAAAGGCAAGCTTAATCATGTATCACATGACATATGTATTATAAAAGATTTCTCCAAGCACTGTGTGTAAGTAGTAATGCAGCTGCGGAAGTTACTGGTGAGAACTCATCTGAATAGCTATACATTTTTCATAATTGATTATCAAAACCAATGAATCTGCACTGGAAGAGGAAGAGAAAAAATTGTCAGGATGATCAGCAGAACAGAAAGCCTGATTGTGAGAGGACAGAAAATGCATGAAAGTGGAAGCGAAAGTTAATGCCCACACCAGGAAAATTTGTCTCAGCAAGCTACTTACAGCACCTCTGCATAATGACACCTGCTGAAAGGGACAAAGTGCTACTAAATCCCTCAGCTTCCATGAGCACTTCTGTCTCAGGGACGGCCACAGCCACAGTGCACCTGAAGAACAACAACTCACATTCCTACTGGAACGTGAACACACTGAAGGGAGTGTTACAACCTTCCTTACCTCCTCCTCTGGGACACCTCTCAGTCTGGCTAGGTAAATAGCTCTCATTAGTGATGTTTAGACCAGGTTAAATAAGCCATCGTTTTTCTTTGCCTGGATGTCTGGGGAGCGGAAGAACAGTGAATCACTAAAAAGATCCTGATGACTTAGTCTGAAGGTAGGTACCCTTCTAGGTGTCCTTAGCTGCAATGTAAGGAAATAAATTTCAGCTCATTGATCCCTGATTTGATGCTACAAATATAAAAAACTGTAAAGATACAGCAAAGCAAGCTTTTCTATCGACTATGACAAACCCAACAGATTTTAAAAGTAATATTGCAATCTTAAATGTTGCAAATATAGTAAATATGATATTGAACAAATGGCTTTGGGAAGGATCTGGATGCATTAAGCAGTCAGCCTTAAAATAGTCTTTTATTAGATAAGTTTATCAGCTTTCCCTGTGTTATCCAAGCCTCCCTCTTCTTTCTACTGGGAATACCTGCAAACATTGAGATAATGCACTAGGAATCTAGATAATTTTTATCTTCTGAAAACACACTACTCCTTAGGGGCAAACACTTCTATATAACAGGTTATGCATATATGGGATGTGTGTGTATATACATACATATACATAAACATGGTTTTTCATACATGTTCGTGTACTTTTATACACAGCAAGGAAATACGCAATAGCTAATCAATTGTATTTTTATATGTATTTAATTGGTGTATTTATATTCCCAACTTTTTGATCACCTTGTTTTTCATAGCTACTGACTCCACATCAGTTTGCTATTATGATGTCCTATATTACAAAACATTTGGAGATTTTTCCAAATAGAAATTCTGCACAGAACTACTCTCCCAATAGTTTATGATTTAAATACAAATCATCTTGAAATACAGTACTATAATCTGAAATACCCAACAATATTTGGAAGAGCAAGAAATTAGCATTATTCCAATCAATGCTATTTTCCATTTACTTCATTCTTTATAGTATGGTTTCTTCTTACTTATTTGATGTGATTTTCAAGGAATTAAACACTCCTCCCTTTTTCTTTTTTTAAAATGATTCATGATTTTAGAAGTTTAATTTTCTGGGTGCTCATCCACTAATCCTTGAGAGGAACTTTATTTTCAAAGGCTGGATATGTTGCACTTTCTGAAAATCAGGCCCATTCTAAGATCAGTTCTTTTCTTATATGGAGACACTCTGAAAACACATTTTATTGTCATAAAGTCTTTGAAAATTTAGTCTGATATTTAACAAGTTTATTTAGAGTTAATATCCATATTGGTATTTGACTGCAAAACTAAAAGTCTTTTACAGTCCACCAAAAGGGATACTCACATCATCTATTTTATGCAGCTGTAGGCTTCTAACTCACAGGTGGTTCAGAATAGCAAATTTTATGCCTCAAGTACTTACAACAGAATATAGGAATTTTCCATCCTTATATACTCACAGAAAAATACAACTGTTGAGAATGTTTTCAGCCGGATTTTTCTGCTGGGACTAATGAAATACTAGTTATGAAGAACAAATTAATCTTTTACTTAACAGTTGACCTAGTAAAAACTTACATCAGTCAGTAATTTATATTGTAGGGAATCTGCACTAATTTGTGGATTGCTTCAGTATATAGTTTAACTTTACTCCAGACTAAACACATTTTTTAATTTGCTTTTCATTGGTTACATAATTGCATAAAATACTTCTGTTTTCAGTTCATGTCTGTACTTCATTAGGTTCTGGATGGCATTTTAGGAACTCTTAGAAAACATGAATAACTTTAAATGTACTACAGTGGTCTTGACTACAGAAATCTACCTACAGGGAGTTTAGTTTATAGAAAAACCATAAAAGTATGGTCTTCAGTCATTGATTGGTGCATACAGAAAGACAAAACTAATACCAAGGTTGTAGAACAAATGAAGTTTAACACTCATTTAGTAAAGCATGTCAAAAAATAATCAGCATAGTATGAAATGTGATAAGTAAACTCCCTCCAAAATCACTAAAATATGTAATTTGATCAGGAAATTCTGAAGACACATAAATATACCAGTGATCCAGAGGATGATTTAATATATTTATGCCCAATATTAATTTGCAGAAAATGAAAGTCATCAGCATTTAAAACATCTTCCCTGACAGAAAATTAAAAAAAGCAAAAACAAAAAAACAACTACTATATTCAACTGCATATAATGTAGTTGATATCCTCTTTGTTTTTAATTGCACATCATAACACCCACTCTTTCACTGTTCTCAGGCTCTATAAACTGTTTTGAATTTATTTAGTCCATCAGTCAGGCTGACTGATGTTTTGTTTGTTCAGACCACAGGTTTATGTAAAGAACAAAAGCACAACTATCTGTAGAGCTGGAGAGTTCAAACATTTTTAGTACAATAGACAATTCGACAGGAAAACAAGTAAAGGGAATTTAAAATATTGAATATTCATCTGCAAATTGCATTTGCATACCTGTGGGCTTTGAGAATGAATTCTTCTCATTATAATAATTATTTCTTTCAGAAGGGAGGTCTGTATGCCTGAAAAATTGTCTATTTTTTCTAACTGCATGAGCTAGTCTGTTAAAAGTTGTAAGCTCTCTCCACAGTCCTTGTAAATATATCCAGACTCAGTTATATGTTTGTTTCGCATAGACCATCACAGTTACAACAAGTGTTGCCAATTAACATAACTTCAGATCTCTTTTGGAGTGTGCGCAGATCTGAATCTTACATCTTCTGAAAAAAAGGACCAGATACTCTTCTCTGCCCCAAACATACTAACAAAGATGCATTAATAAAAGTATTTAAACTGTCTCCCTTTATTGCATGCAATATTCTACAATATAACCCCGTTTTAATTATTCCATAGCCCTTTTTTATGCAACTCCAGCTGATACAACTTGGACCACCCTGGCCTAAAATCAAGGAAGAATTAGTTTCTTTATAGCCTAGATATTCCAGCCTTGTGCATGACCTGCTCTACTGAAGAAGGTTGCCTCATTAGATAAATAAACAAGATTCTGCATTTGAGGTTAATTTGTTAGGAAAAAATCACCAAAATAAGCAATCTTAATACAGTTAATAACTCCGGGAGATGGTTGCATTTTTGTGTATTTATTAAAGCAACAGTAAGAAATTAAAGAGTGGAAATGACTTTTTTTTTTGGTATTATCTTAGCATTAAGGAGTCAGAGTCATGGAGCAGGGCCCATGTTTACTGTCTTTGGGCAAACATAAAGTATATATATAAATTAACGATTGCCTTTAATAAGCTCATAAAATGTGTTTGCTTCTGGAATTGACAGAGCATTTGAGCAATATTTTTCACACTGACACTTTCTAATTTTTGCTATTATTGGCATCATGACTTTAAAAAATTTTTTCTTTCTTGCAGGGAAATAAACATCCTGATTGATGATTCATTTACTTTTTGTTTTATAATGACAGTAATAAAAGGTATAGTCTTTTCTAGGTCATCAGACTTAAAAAAGACTGCCTAGGTCCAAATGAGACTGATCAGCATTGCAAATCCTAATCACTACATGCTCTTTATGTGATGTATTAGGGGAGTTCAGTATCTCACAAACTAAGTGGGAAGCCACCAAAACTGGAAAGTGGAAGATGCCAGTGAGAGAACAAATGTAAATCACACTTTCTGGAGGAGAATTAGATGTTTTCTTTCACTTGAGACTTCTAATCTTAAACCTGGTTTTGGTTTTAAAATACTTCAACCAGATTAGTCAAAACCTGAGGGGAGGTAGGGGGGCTTCTACAGTTACGACTAGTATCAGCTGGGTGACCTTCACTCTGTTCCCTGCTACCCCTCATATAAACAGCTGTCTTTCGCCCTCTGCATCACCCTTGACCAGTGAGCTATAATTTATTAAGGGTCATAGCTTTCTTAGTCCTTTTTGGTTTAATGTATTCTAACAGTATAAAGTAATCCAGTTTCTGCTGGAGTAAAAAAAATGCCCATTAGAAACTGGAATGAATAAGAATCCTAATAAATACAGAATGTATTGGGAAGACGGAGATTGAAAACTTATTAATATTGAAAAAATATTAATAAACTTTTCTTTGATTACATAGTTGCGTACTCCAAAAAGAGATGCTGATATCTCCCAAACTTAAAATAATCTGCAGATCAAGACACACTGGTAGGAAAGATCAGCTCTAATCTCAGCCCAGATGAATTAAAATAGGTGTTGGAAGCTATATTTCCCCGAATGTAAGTTAAATCTCTCACCAATGAGCTATTTCTGTACTTTGATGAGGTTTAAATGATATCTGTGCTCTGAGAACTGCTGTTCCGCAGGTAGTATCAACTTTCTGATGCGGAGCACATTGGTGCCATTAGGATTCTACCTAGAGGCATAAATTTAGGCTACATCTATACTAGTAAATTACAAAGTGGCAGGGACCATTCCCAGTACAGTGATTCAATCATCTGTAGAGTTCAGTTGTTAGAGTTGTCCCTAATAGCGTTGTGGCTTGGGCCAATTCCTATTTCTAATAACCGTTTTTTGAATAGTTACCCTCTTTCAAAGGCTGAGAGACTTTAATAGCATGGATTTAGGCCATTTAGCACCTAAGTCCAATTATGGGGACAAGTAATTGACTCGTGTATACTGTACACTGTAATTTAATGGTTAATGCTGCAGCTCAGGTGCCTGGGAAGACTTAAAAAAAAAAAAAAGAATTGAGATAACTATGGAATTAGGCAGCTTCACAAATAGGTTGGCGTTTGAGGAACCAACACATCCAGACTCATGCCACCTAAGTCTTATTTTCCTCAGGGAACTGGATAATTAGACTCCTGAATTTAGGATACAAGTAATCTCGAGTATTTTTTTTTTCCTCCAGTACAATAAGAAACTAAATTTTTGAGGTTAAACATAAAAGTCTCCCTGTAGTAGATGGAAGAATTTTGGATCTTCTATTTCACTTCAAGACCATTTCCAACAGTAAATTCCCTGTTAACCTTACTCTTATGTGGATCACAAGCCTGAAAAGATTGATCTAATCTCATATATCATTTCCACTCATGACTTCTCATTGAGCCTTATGGAAAGATATTTTTGCATTTGTCTCCAGGATATTAGTTCCATCAATCAGTGGGCTACAGCTTTAAGACTATTTTACCTTTTGTTCGTTTCTTTTTAGCCATATATTTTGTATGTTTCTAACACATTCCTTCTACCATCTTAGAAAGTCAGATTGTTGTTATCGCACTACCATCTTTTAGTGCTATTGAGAAGATAAATACGCCATTATAAACCAAAAGAACCCATGTATATAACAAAACTAGTGTATCACACTTGCATTCTGTTTAGGACACAAAGCTCATAATCCAGCTTTTTCTGCAGAGACAAAAGTCACTTGTAAGCAGGTATTAACACAAGACACACAGCATCGCTGGGACCTGGAAGTTCTGCTGTGCTCGTAGCTGTTATTTCAAGGTTCCTGAGCTCACCTGTAACTTGTGCTTTCCAAAGAAATACACAATTTCAGATTTCATCATTATTATCTTTATCATTTGTTTTTTTCCTTGTCATTGGGCACAGTATGTAGCTTAAAAAATACTGAAAAAAGTTTGTCAGTTTTGTTCTTTGGTCCATTTTGTGGGGGTTTCTTAGTTCAGCAATTTTACATTTCACTTTCTTTTTAAACAACAAAGTTGGCATGAATTTGATCTTAAATTTTGTGCTAAGCATGGGTAGTTTTACTTTACAAAGAATAACAGTTGTGAACAAACCATGTGAAGAAACCGTGATCTTTGCTTTGAATATTTTCTAATTATTGAAAACAGAAAAATGTTTGTGTGAGGGGTTGGGGGGTTTTTTATACATATATTTAAAGCAACAAAATAGTACTTAGGAGAACTGTGTTCACAAACTAATTCTTATGCAAACTTTCTTCATGAACTGAACAAGTTTATGTTTAATTTCTTTTAAAACTTGTCCTCAGACTGTGGTGCTGAGATGGCTTGTGTGCTGGTCAGACCTGGTTATTACAGGGTTGAAGGCTGAACGAAAAGTCATCTTTTTACTAGACAAACTGTTAAATTACAGATTCCTGCTTGCCATGAAAAATGTAAGAAAGCCTTAGAAAAATGAGAGGACATCACAAAAAAATTTAAAACCCAAAACCTCATATGAATTATAGTTAAGTTCTGTACTATTGAACTTCCATTTAGAACTACAGCCCAAATCTCTTCCATACATCACCTTCACTTACAAAAAGGTATGAGAAGGATGGGAAAACAAGGTCTATCAGAGAAAAGGCAAATCAGTCATGGCTTATAAAACATACATCTGGAAAGAAGCTTCCCCTCTACATAAGGAAGCATGTTGTGTGATATTATTAACTGTTATCAAGACTCTCATAACCCTAGTTTTAGTTTTTGCCTTGGCTACTTTTTTTCTGAGAGGTTGTTCCACAACCCCTCTTCTCTTTCCAAATTCCAAGGTAAGTGTATCAATGATTACTTTTCTTGAATTAGTGTTGCCTACTTGTTGTTGAACCAGTATTGGCTTTCAGCTTAAAAAAAAAAATTACTTTTCCCCTTCCATCATACGTTTCACTTCAGATACATACTTATGTATAAAGAATAGTCCTAAAATATTGAAAACATGAACAGCATACTACAGCTGTCATAAGGCATTCTGGCAGCAATAAGGCATTCTCCCAGTCAATAATTTCATATTTGTCTTTTGCAAAAAGAGTAACCTTTTCTATAAAAAAAAAAGCTTCCCAAAGCACATCTAATAATTACATATACAAAAAGAATAAAACCAATACTGAAGTTTTGACAATCGTCTCAACTATTTTGCACAGACCTTTTAAGTTTCCATAGAGGTTCCTGTCAAAAACATGACAAGTAATGGTTTTCTGACAAATATGTTTTTTAAAATAATTTAATTTTTTTCTAGGTATATTATTCATTAACAGTGTCTTTTTACATTATCTATAACAATTATTTCCTCTGTGTTTCAGATCCAATTGTATTTCTCTAAAAGTCTTACTCTATTCTGTGCTATGCTAATGTAAGTTATGCTATGCTATGCTATTCTTTCTGGGTTTTTTCCTACTGAAAAAAAGAACTTTAAAAAATTGTTTTCATAAGTTTCACTATATTTTAACAGATGCACATCTTTTCACTTTTATTAAATGAGAGACATGTAAAGATTAGGCAGCAACTCTGAGGCATGTAAACAGACTGACAGAGCTTCTGAGAAAACCTTGGCCTGTGATTAATGATCCCCTTGCACATGAGTGCTTGTTTTGTTCAGATACATGGTATATCTAAAGTTTAATATTGAATTACAAAAAAAAGTGTTTACTTTTAGGAGAGCTTTGGGAACAAGAACAACTTTCAAAACCATCCCTGAATGATTTTATTGTCATATATAATAACCATTATTTCTGGTTTATTTGTCAAGTTAATGCAAGATGTTATAAATATTATTTCAGTCTTATGTGCCCAAATTAATTTCTTGTATAAATGCTTTCAATAGTTGCATTTTATACTTTGATTTTTATCTCACAGTGTAGTGGTAAGGTAGGAGTCAATTATTCAAAATTTTGAAGGTCGTGTTCTGTCTTTAACCTAAACCTGAGAGTGACAAATACCTCAGAAAAAAAAAAAAAAATCTCTGCAGATTCTTTGTTGCTCCTTGGTAAACATAACTTTATATAGAGAATCTACCTCAGATAAGTGACAGTGGGCAAGGGTAAGTCACCTTCATAAAAAGAATACACAATCTTCTTATCTACATATAGGACATATGTTATACCTCCCCATATCATAAACAAAACCAATGTAGTGTAGGCACAGCACAGACAATGGGTACTTTAGTAGATTTCTTTTTTCTTGTAATCTCCAAATTTCTTCTATAGAAATCAGTATTTCCAAGATCCTGTGCTCATGGTTCAGTTGGAACACAGATAGTTGTATAACTTTGAGAATAAGTGTAAGCGTTCCACTTTTGTGCAGTTGGAGTTTTTGGTCCTGAGTAATGAATAAAACTACCTGTTTCCATCTAGAATTTTTATTATTCAATTTATGTCTTTAAAAGTATAATTAATATGTGAACAACCCTGACTTCTTCCTTCTGCATGCGTAAAGCTAATGGAAACTGAACTTTGCACAGTACAAATGAAAGGGGAATGGCTTTCCTAGATTATATGAATAAAATGCTTATATGCTGTTAGTCTTGAATTTATTTTAAGAAATATAAATTTAATTTTCTATATGGAAAAAATTACTACCTGTAAGAATATTTTGGCTTATAGCAAAGGAAAATAAACCCTTTTATAAGATACACTTGAAGGAAGAGTCTACTTATCACTTATAGAGGCCAAAAGTGCTTTATGTCTTCGGTAATTGTTTTCATCTTGATACTCAGGATAACTTTTAGCAAAAACAGCAGTCAGTGAATTCATCTATATTCTCTGTGTCATTTTTAGCAAGATGTTGATGAATTACTTTTAGCTGACGTACAATTATACTTGGGGTTTATGCAGTCTAAATTATACAGTTTTTGTAACAGGCTGAAATGGGTGAGAACTCCATTTTGAGATACATGTTCAAGTGTTGAAATTTATGTCTTTGTAGAATTAAAAATAGACCTTTAATAATAATGAAAAATGCCCCAAATAAATCAATAGATGCCTAGAAGGTCCCAGAACATTCACTTGAGCATTCATCTGAGGTACAGAAGAACCAGAATCAAGGTTCAGTTTTGCACAGTGATTTGCTTCTGGCCTTTAAAAACTCCATATCAGTGCTCTGTACAGTCCAAGTTACCTTATTTCTGTTTGTTCTTTTCTACTTCCTGGTAGTGACGTTCTTTTGGCTATTCTGGAGCTTCATTATCAAGGGCTTTCACCTATGGCAGGTGAAAACTGTGTTTTAATCTTTTACCTTTACCATGAATCAGACATGACAAATTTTCTGGAAAATAAAGTTTTTAAGGGATTGAGTTAAGCACTTAATGAATAACCAAGTTAGGATGGATCTCTCTCTTTCTCTGGTCAGAACTTGCAAACTGAATAAAAAAAAGGTCCAAAATCATTGAGACCACAGGGCTGATTTTAAAACTGGTGTTCTTCAAGGACAGAACTTTTTTTCTTCCAAAAATTTCTCAATCAGTTCTAATAATCAATACAAAAGACAGCTTTTTTTCAAGGAAGAGCTTTAGAGAATGAAGCATAAGATGATACTGCTCCTCAATTTAAAAAAAAAAAACAAAAAACCACACACAACAAAACATACTATTTTGGTTGACAAAAAAGAATCACCCAAGATTTTGTAAACTGCTTTATGTTCCCATTTGTAATAATTAACCACTTTTTTCTTTTTTATTATATACTGACCTACCAAACAGATTTACATCTCACTTATTCTTCACTGAAATATTTTTCATCTCTTCAGTCCTGAAAGGTGCTTCCAAGAGCGCCTCAAGGTCTAAGCTGAATATGTACTTTATTTTTTTTCACCACACTTTATAGTTTTTGTGATTTTTATATATATATATATAAAATTAATACCAAGTAATCCAACTGTTAGTTCATTTCAGGTGTTTTTTAATCACCCCATTTCTTTAAAAACTATATCTCATTAATCATCACAAGTTTTCTTCAAGAGAATATTGCAGTCTAGGATATTTTTAAGGACATATGTCATCAGAAGGCTCTGTGCTCCCCCCGCCCCTCCCCTACACTGAAATGTATGTTTTAAAGCTTCTGTAAATTGGGCTGTCTGAATCTTGCTTTATTTTTTGTCTGGATTACTCATGAACAAATGATGTAAGAACAGGACCTGACTGTGGTCCAGTGTTCATCGACTTCTTGTGAGTTCATTCTCCCTACTTTACCACTGGTATCAACTATATGCAGCATTCAAGATTGGTTAGCTTTGATAATATCGTAAAAGTCTGAGAGTGTTTTATTTCTATATAACATCATCAGGACTGTTCTGGGACAGCGAATGTCCATTTGTAAACAAGAGGTCATCCATTATCAAAACTAAGAGAAATCTCATCACGCAGTAATGAAGTCCAAAGTAATCTATCTTTATTACTCTTCACCAAGGACTATTTTTCTGGCAGCAGTTACATTGAAATCTCAGCCAAAAAGTCTTTGAGCTTAATTAATAATTAGGTTGTGAATCTGAAAGACAGTGAAAGTCTAAAAGCCAGTCCCCTAATCTGTAAATTAGCATCTTGTCTTTTTTTTTTCTTTTTTGATACTTTCTGCATCTTAATGTATGCCAGAAAAAATCTATTAGCACACTCACATTAAGCTATTAACAAAGCAGCTCTGACTGAGCATCTGAATCAGTCTGTGATTCAGTATCTTATACACCTGTGGAGGTGCCTTAGAGGATCAAGAGCCCGCTCTTGCACTGCTATCCCATATGCAGATGAATCTCTGAGAGCAGAACGCTGAAGTGGGTAGGGGTTAGCACTATTAGCAGAGACAATCACATAGGAAGTCTAAAAAGGATTGTTGTTGTTATTATTATTAATTATTTATTATTATTATTAATTATTATTACTGAAGGAATTCATGTCCAAGAAGCACTGTTGTTCTTCTGCTTCCTTCTCTTTATTCTAAAAAACTTATATGTAACTGACAAAGACTGAGCAGAGACAAATTATGAGTCTTAGTAATTTCACTTTTCAAATTCCTATAGCTAGGTTTTAAAAAGACAAGTTTACCAGGACAAATAGAAACATTTTCCATTAAATTATTGCAAAGTCTAATCATTACCTCATTTAATATGTTTGCCCAAGATCATTTTCTGTTGTCATTTGGTATACTGGTCTGTTGATAAGATAGAACAACTTGGAAATTGTATGAGTGATAGTGATTAAAGGAACCTTCAGTTAGGAGTAGGAATAATTAAAGCCTAAAAGTAAAAGTCAAATCAGCAAAGACTTAGAAGTACAATAAAGGGAGAAGTACAATATAGGAAATAGTAGTTCCTTAAGGGAGGAGATCGACAAGAGATTAAGGGAAGAAAAGGTGTTAGGCACAGAGAAGACAATAAATCAATATTTAGGTGTCTTGAAAATGATTTTTATATTGCAGTTTGTATGTGGGGTTTAGGGCACCTTTTTCCCATATATTGGATTCAGTAAAAGGCTTTGGTAGCTAGAACGTGTTTCTTCTTTGAACTCATGGGTCACTAGTTTGAATATCTTGTATTTGCAAAATGTAGGCCCAAAATAACTTTGAGAGTGTGAATGACCAGATGTCTTTTTGTTTGTTTGTTTGTTTGTTTTAATTAAGATCCTTAATGCTGTTTTATGCCAGAGAGCAGGCTCTGTGGATGTAGAATGTTACATGAAACTTTGACTTTTTTAAGAGCTCTTAAGGAAAAAAAAAAAAAGAAAGAAAATTGTTCAAAATAATTTCTTTGCTAGTGTTATTGGATTCTACCATGTGTCTAGAAAGACACTACAATCTATTAATACTAGCAAAGAATAAATTTCTTTGCTATGTGGAAATGTTGTTGTGGTCAACAAGTGCAATCACCTTCTAATTGCTTACATATCTCTCAGAAAACAAAGGAAGGCGTATGGCTTTAGCAAATAACTGGGTTATTTTTGTGAGAAAGATTTTTCTTCCAGAAAGTTGAAACAGCTGGGATAACAGCTTAGTACTAATCAACATGATTCCTTCGGGACCTCAGAGCTATATGTAACAATAATTTAGAAATGTGGAGGGCATTAAATTACATTAGTACAAAAAGATAAGAGAAGTAATTTGATTATGATAGACTTGAAAAAAGGATGCATGGAACAAACAGTGTAACTGTGTGAAATCCTAGAAATTGGAGAAGTTTGGGAAAGAAACAGAATAGAGGGGAAGTTCTAGTTTTATAATAGTCCAGATATTAGAGAATACAATCTCAGTGCTAAAAAGGATTTAAAAAAAGAAATTAATTTACATCAAGGGACATGGATACGAAAAAAAAATACAGGTGACTAGTATAAAAGGATAGTGCAGATTTGCAGAGTCAGAGTTAGAAAGCTGAAGCCTCAAAATGAGATACTATTAAGAGAGTGAAAAGGAGAAAAACAAGTTTTATAAGTACGTAAGAAGCAGGAGATGACAAAGCCAATGTAGGTCAGGACAATTGATACTTTGGTTCTATTTTGACTGAAAAGAACATGGTAAAGGAATGTTTAATGAATTAAAAGATAATAAGGAAATGGGGATGTGAAAGGGCAGGATAAGGAACAAAGAGAATTAAGGGTAACCTGAAGGTGTTCACTTGGAGGCTGTGAAATGAATTTGCAGAAGTCTGGTAGAGTTTATGGAGTCCAGTGGCCATCTGATAATGCTTGGAGAACAGAAGTCTTAGAGGATTGACACAGAGAAAGGATGAAAAAGAATCTGTGTTTCAGTAGAAACTAAAAAAAAACAAAAAAAACCAACAAACTTTTGCTCCTGAAACCAAAAGCTGCCTTTATCAACCATATTAGATGAAAAAAAAGTCATATGACTCTTTGGATTTTCACAAGCATTCTTCATAAAAACGAATTGTTATACATGCTCTTTGCAAACCAACACTGTCAAAAGTACCCGATAAATAATACCACAGAATAAAAATGTCAGTTTTGTAAGGAAAGTCACAAGGAACAAATCATGCTTAGACTTTCCATCGTGGATTAAAAAATGTCTATGGAATATAGACATCAGGGTCATAGGACATGCTGTTCATGCTAAGTAATGAACAAATCACAGCACTGTAAATCTAATATCTCTCCTGAGTTTGTTGGTGTTAGTTTAGTTTTATGCTGGTGAAATGATCAAAGTCATTACAACCTCAAAGAAAATATTCTGAGAAGGATCTACAAATAACTTAAAATTCACTGTCCAATGATTAATTTTTTTATTGGTCATGTGCATTGTACAGTGGGATGAAGGATGCTGTATAGTTCAGATTGAATCAATTTGAGATTGAATACTATTCAACACTTTCATTTATGAACTACAAGTTGAAGTGAAAAGTCAACTAATCAAACCATAAATGTGAAAGATACAAATTTGAGAGGCATCTCAGATATTTTTTGTAAAAGGATTAAGCAAAACCTTCTTAAACTACAGAAATAGGCAAAAATCAATGAAATGAACATCACTACAGACAAAAGTAGTTTGTAAAATATAATCATATAAAGAAATAAACCATAAAGAAAATCTTGGTACATGATACTACCTATAGGAATAGTCTGGGAATTCTAATCATGATGAAAATAAATATGAGTTAATAAAAGGTTATTTCAAATGGTTATAATACTTTATTAAGCACTATTAATGAAAGTAACAGTGCAAGAGAAATCATAAAATTATTCCATTGTGCTTTACATTGGTTTAGCTTTAATGACAGTTCAGGATGTTCAGAATAGAGGTAAACTGCTGATAGATACTCTTGGGGCAAAAGAAAAAGTTAAATGGTTCAGATAATGATTTCAAAGATATTGCAAAAGTACAAATCAGATTCTTCATGTAGGAAAAAGACCTGGGGAAACTAGAAAAAAAATATTTTCATGATAAAAAGGTAAAACTAAAATATTTTAAAAGGCCAGCAAACAACAACCAGGGAGCACTCTAGTAAGAGAAAAAGCAATATTAATTATCACTCAAAAGCTTCTTAACTGTTATAAGAACAGACAGGGAAAAAAATTATTTATCAAAAATTACAGTTCCCAGGGTCACTGAAAAGAGACCTGAAGCTTAGTGTAAGTCAGCACTATCATCCCAGAAAACACTATACTGTGCATATTTAAACAAGAATGCGGCCTACAAGGCTAAAGTCATAAACACTGACTTATTCAGTATTAATAAGGCATCACCTGTCTGTATCCAAATTTGGATAGCCACATAAAAAAGATACAGACAGTTTGAAGAGAGTTAAGAAAACAATCAAAATTATCAAAAGTTTGGAAAACATGCCCTTCAAGAAAACATTTCAAAGTGTTGAACTTCAGCCTAGTATTTTAGTCTAAACAAGTAAAGACTGCATTTCTAGTATAACTCCTTAAATTCAGAAAAAGCAGTTGCAAAGAGAAAGAAAAAAACCCAATGTCGACATCTATGACTGACATGACAGGAACAAAAGGATTAATTTTGGGCAAGAAAGTTTCAGTATGAAAATCTTTCTAGTAGGAAGAATACTCATGTACTGGAAAAGACCACTTAGACCATTTAATCACAAGCCTTTGATGATACACTAAATGAACATCTGTCATAAAGCATAACATGCTTTGGTTCAGGGGCATGAGCATGACATATTCTGAAGAAATTCCAGGATCAATAATTTTGCATCTAGAGGTATTTTTATGCTGTATTGCATAATTTTTCCAAGCCTCTGACCAAGACTTCTCCAAAATCTAATGTAATTACAGAAACTAAAGTTATCTCGTGGCGTAGTTTGAAGAGCAAAACTATTCTTCACGTGCATATGCTCACTGTCTTGGGGCACTTTATACCTCATTAGGCATCCAAAACCTAGTTGCAAGTTGGGTGGCTGAAGTTAGGCAGATTGGATCTGTCTAGTACACTTTTTTTAAGATAAGTTTTCTGTATATATAGACCATCCTCAAAGCTCTTTTCTGTATTTATAAATTCCATGTTGATTTAGTCTTTTTCAAATATGAGTGACCCAAACTCTACACAATAAAGTTACTTTGGATCTCACCAATAATGTCTCTACTGAAAGCACCCCATCTCACACTTCTTATATAACTATAATAATTATGCTGATAAAAACAACAGACAGAAATATCATTTGTTCACTTCAAAAGAAATAGGGCATTTATAGAACCACCCAAAGAGAGTAGAAATGTTAGTAAAATAAAACAATAGGTAATCTGAAATACTCCTATTGATTTAGAAGTCTTGAGATGTCTTCTTTGCTATCTTCACATTCCTCGAAACATCCAGGATTCGTAACAATGAAAGGGAATATCAAAACCAGACCATATCTTGATCTTTTAAACAACACCATCCTGGCATAAAAGTAGATTACCTGGGAAAAAAAAAAATCAAAATGCAAAGGATCTCGGCAGAGGCTTGAGTGAGGTTTACACATGTGCAAATATGTACGCAAGTAATATGAAAATTTGTAATTTGAAAATGTAAGAATGGCAGATGTAGATAAGACTAAAATTCATCAAGTCCACCATACTGTTCCTGGAAGCAGTCAGTAGCAGATGATGAAGAAAACTGTAAAAATAAAAAATAAAGATAAAAATAAAAGTAAAAATAAAAGTAAATTTCATAGCTTCTATCTAAACTTTAACTTAGAGTCACCATTGCTAAATAGACTTTCATCATTCAACAAAAAAAAATACTTAGATACAGAATTGACAGTCTTTTACCAGCGAATTTCCTCAGCTTCAATACATCATTAAATCTTGCTTACTGTTCACTTCAAACAGCTAAAATTGAAGCAGCCACATAAAAAAGAATCCTAATTGCTTTTCAAGAAAAAAAAAAAGGTGAAAAAAGGAAAAAAAAAAAGCAATATAAACATTGCAAAGGAAAGTTTCCAAAAAGTATTTTCACATTTAGGATGAGGAAACAGAAGTCAAACAGTTTTATTTTTGCAATATTACAGATCAAAGTCTTATGAACTATTATTGTACTGAGAGCAATATAACTCTTGAAACTAATTCTTCAATAATTTGTCACCAGTGTTTCAACTGCCAAATAATTTTAATCATGGGCACTCAAGGGTAAGTTATATGAAAAAAAAAATCAGAATCATCACAATTCTTTTTTGGTAATATATCAAAAAAATAGAGGAATAGTGCAACATAAGTGTAATCTAGATGATAAATCAATACAAATAGTGTTTTTCAAATGCAAATGGACTGTCTGCATAAAAGACAGATCACACTCTTTACAGAATACACGATGACTGAAGCATCAGAGGTAAATTTATAGAAAAAGGCATATCTTCAGCATTAGTAAACACACAGGACTCTACTACCTGCCAAGAAATGTTACTTTTAATCTCGATCTCTAAAACTTGTTGGAACAGTGCTTCACCAGTGAAGACTTCCTGGTACACTCTAGATGAATCTCAGTGGGATGTGACAGCTATTCATAATTGCACACTATGATATTACAGCCATTCCCAGCATCATGTTTAGCCCCCCTGCCTTTTGCAGGAACATTCAGCTGCATGTTCAGGAACAAGGTGAATATTAGTTCCTACTTCCAAGTGGTAATCGTAAATATAAAACCCTACTTGTACCCCTCCCCGTAGGGAAGTCAGGTTTGAAAGATGAGCGCATCAGTGGCCAAAAATATATTCAGATTCACACAAAAGTTCTGCTGAGGCCAACCACTGATGAGATTTTGTTTTCTCTATGTGTATATAGATAAATATGTTAGCCTGCAGTAAAAAGAAGTTTTCCACAGGTTCCTAGAAATAATTTTAATCACTATTTGTTAGCTATTTTTACCATGCCAACAATGTAATGGATGTTTTTTGGACTGGCAGAAAGATTTGAAGCCAACTGTAGCCTCAGTCATTTTAGTTTTACTTTGGTGAAACTGAAAATGGAGCTTTGTTTGATAGCAACAACAAGCATAAAAACAAAACATTAGGCTCAAAATCTTGTTTATGGGCAAAGAGGAAACACATATGTTAAGACAAGAATTTATTGCTCACATAATTGAAATCTTAACAATCAAATCCAAGTATCTTTATTAGTCCAGAACTAATTATCACAGGAAAAGAAAGGATACTCCTACCCATAAGTTTCAATAGCAGTAATAATACAATTAGAATTCTTATACACACACTTATTTTCTACCTCTCTTCCTGATATTGTGCTCACCCTTCCACTGCTCCTCTGGGTCCTGAAGTCATTTGCTTCTGGCAATGATGATGGGAGGTATCACAACAGGGTGTCAGCATCTGTGGTCCTTTGCTGGGAGGAATATGATGCTGGTGTTGATGATTTCTTCATTTTGTGTTCACTTTATGTTCTTCACTTATGGTCATTTTTAAATGTTTGCTAGCATGCTTTTACACCTTTGTTTGCTCCTCATTGGTCTGCAACTCCATGTTACATCAGAATTCATGATATTTGGTGGTGTTTGTGTATGTCAGGTATTGTTTCTTTGTTTTCTTTCTTATCCCTAAAACTAGTTTTGTCTAGCTCCAGGTCTCCATTTCTTTAATTGACCACTAGCGAGTAGATTATAGCCATGGGGTTGCCAGTGATAAGCCTGTGCCCCCTCTCTTACCATTCCATGTCTGTACTCTTCTAAGTAAGTCACCTCCTGGATCTCCAGTTCTCAGTGCCTCTGTTATCATACCAGGCTTGCGTTTCTCTATACTACATCATTACAATACCACTACGTTACACCATACAGAGATAAATAAAACTAAAACCAAGTAGCCATAGCCACCTAGTCACTTTAAAAACTACTGCCACAGCTAAACCAAATAAAACAGAATTGCAGGGAGGTCAAAAAGAGTTCAGACAAGACAAGTCTAACAAAATTCTCTTTTGAGGCTCTGCAAACTTGGTGAAAAGCCTGCACCATGTTACTAGCAATGACAATACTGTCTCATAGAGCTAAATGGTTACCCAAGCAAAAAATGCAGGAGGGAGAGCAGAAGGGGAAAAAAAAAGAAAAAAAGATCTATATGTAAAAGGCAGTGCATCTTTGGCTATTTAAAAATCATGATTTAGTTTTTCATAGCATTCCAATATAGAAAGAATAGAATAGAATAGAATAGAATAGAATAGAATAGAATAGAATAGAATAGAATAGAATAGAATAGAATAGAATAGAATAGAATAGAAGAAGAGAAGAGAAGAGAAGAGAAGAGAAGAGAAGAGAAGAGAAGAGAAGAGAAGAGAAGAGAAGAGAAGAGAAGAGAAAGAATCATAGAATCATGGAATCATAGAATCATAGAATCATAGAATGGTTTGGGTTGGAAGGACCTTAAAAATCATCTAGTTCCAACCTTCCTACCATGAACAGGGATACCTCCCACTAGATCAGGTTGCTGAAAGCCTCATGAAGCTGGCCTTGAACACTTCCAGGGATGGGAAATCCACAACTTTTCTGGGGAACATGTTCTAGTGTCTCACCACCCTCATTGTAAAAAATTTTTTCCTTATATCTAATCTAAATCTACCCTCTTTCAGTTTTAAACCATTACCCCTCGTTCTATCACTACACTCCCTTATAAAGGGTCCCTCATCATCTTTCCTGTAGGCCCCCTTTAAGTACTGGAAGGCCACAATAAGTTCTCCCCAGAGCCTTCTCTTCTCCAGGCTGAACAACCCCAACTCTCTCAGCCTGTCCTCATAGGGGAGGTGCTCCAGCCCCTTGATCATCTTCATGACCCTCCTCTGGACCCGCTCGAGCAGGTCCATGTCAGCACCAAATCACAAATATGATTGTTGATTATGTGATTTGAAAGTAGAGAAGCAAAGGAACAAAAGGAAAGAGAAGTTTAAAGGGAGCAGGCAACAAAGATCAGGGTAATTCAAGAAGAGCTACAAAGAAACTGAAATTTTTAGGACACAATTCATCACGTGGTAAAATAGATGTTGGAAACATACAATGTGAAACTTACCCTTATATTCTTAATACATTATGTTAAATATAGAAGGAATATAGATGAGCTTTTATCTGCTAGCATCTATACTGTAGATGTCTAAAGGAAAGAACATGCCAATACTTATTGTTTTAAATTTAATTAAATGGATGAATAAATGACATAAATGATGCAATACATCTTTGAAATATATATGCTGGGTCTGTGGGGGAGGTTCAAACACAGTATGAGGGAAAAGGCTTTTATGGCAATGTTTTTCATGGCCTGAAGCAGGCAAACACACCATTAATGGCAATTCTTCCTACAGGAATAGAAAACAGGATCTATCAAGGAACAGTCTCTCTGCCTTTCTTCCATTTCTATTTCCTATAGGCATTATTTTTCACTCCAAACAATTTGAATTGCAGTTTCCTCCTAGTCAATATGTAGAACATAAAGAATTTACATCTCTCTGTTTAGTTCTGTCATCAACACACTCATTACATTCTGTGTTTTAGTAATGTTTAAAAATAAGATATTAGAAATCAGAGTTTGCTGCTTACTGTGTGAGCCTTCATACAGTCACAGGATAATATGCTTAATTTGATGACATGAGATTCCTGTAATAACTTTGAAATAAAAATAACCAAGGTAGTCTGGTGACCTCTTACAGTTTTCCTTCAGTGAATGCCAAGAGTCAGACCAACAGTCTTACCTGAATCTTTGTGGCTAATAGTGTTTCCAACCCACTGTTTTGTATTCAATTTAGTACCATTTAGATGACATTTGAATAAGAACTACTGTCACTAATGCTCAAAAATGTTACCACACTTATGAATTAATGGAAATTTCAAGTGGCAGTTACTGATTTTGAGTACCATAACCTAGAGACAGATTTTAATAACATTATCTGTTGAATAAGTAGGGCTACTTGCAGATTAAACAATTATTCTTCAGAAGCAATTACTCTTTGAAAGCATAAAAATATGGCCATGAATGAATAGCGGTACATCTCATAAAAGCTCTCCTGATGACAGTATGTGACGTGATGCAAGACCTACTTCTTGCAAAAAGGTAAGGTTATTCCACAGAGAGAGGAATCAGGCAGCCATTCCATGGGTAGGGAGAAGATTGCACCTGAGAGGCAGTAGGCTCTGAAGGTCCATTTTAGGAAGTGTAACTTCTGTTACCTGATGTTAAGTCCTATAACTGAGGTACAAAGTTATTTCCTAAAGAAAGAAATGACAGACTGATCTTGTGAATTTAAGTTTGAATTTTCTTCCTTACTTCACACAAACTTACATCTCAACTTCTGGATGTCTTATTCTCATCTCATCTAGCCTAATTTAGACATAAATATGTCCAAAGCTTAAGCCATAGGTTTAAATGCCTAAAATACATCTAAATTAATATCTACAGAAAATGGGATGAGGAATAACATTCTTGGAGATTTTTTTTTTCCTCTACCAAGAGATTTTCCAATCAGTTTCAGATCTAAGTCTTTCACTTATGCATCAAGACAAGGCCAGATTTTTCAATAGTTCAGGAGACTAGTTACTGATTTTTTTTTCTGAAACTCTGGGGCTAAACTGAAGGTTTTAGACTTTTCAAAAATATGGCTCTAAAAAAATTCTGAATCAAGGATGAAAGTAGATCATATCATGCAGACTGTATCAACAATATATGTGGAAGTGCAAAAGTTTGTTTGATTTTTTTCCTATTCAAAACCTAAAACCCCAAAATTTAAAAATAGCAGAATTAATAGAATTGATTCAAAGTCATTATTTAAGTTCTTTGGAGTTTGTTGAACAACTGCTCTGCAAAAAATTCACAACATTTTCCAATATTAATGGATTTCAATGTTAATGAATGGAGTTAATGGATTTTATTATCTGATGTACTCCTTCCCTGTGATTTGTGTTCTGCCTTGTTGACTGTGATCATGCTGCCAAAACAAGTTTTTATCTGTTTTTTCCTTGGAATGGGAAGTTGTTAAACATATAAATATATGATATTTTATCTATACGTAATATACATATAGATATAGTTAGTTTCCATTTTCTGTCTCCCTTTATCTGCAATGGCACACTAAAAGGTAACCAGCTGTGAAGTCATCAGTGGGGAAGAAATCAATGATTTGGTGCTCAGCAGTTCCCTAACAATTGCTGAACTATTGACTGACTATCAATCAATTGCTACACTGCTCCTACTGAGTCACATAATGTAGATAAAGCACATGGCTCAGGGGAAAGGGCAGCAGGACTCATAAAAATGGAATGGAACTTCAAAGAACATATAAAAAAGAGAGAGTAGATAGTAATGAAAGAACAGAACAAAGTAGTCAGAGTGAAAAACAAGACCAGAAAGGACAGTGGTTTTCTTCAAATGTGTAGATGGAGTTAAGTGAAAGTCAAAACTGATGTTTAAAGATGGGGAAATGAAAAAAGGTAGAAGGATGTTTAACTAATCTTGGGTAACAGCTATTCTCCCCTACCTCCTGCTCCTCAGTTAAATGCTAAAATTTTCAGGAAATCTTATACACTCTATTTCCTATGATATACAGTACTAGAGGGATTGAGATAACACAGAAAAAGCAAAAACATGGAAAATGTGAAACAGATCTAAATTAGTTATAAGGATTTACCACATCCACTGTAATTGCTGCCAGAAAAAAAATGAGATATATAGAATGAAGCTGTAAGTGCAAAGAATTGCACTTCTTGAGTGTTTTGGTTCTTTTTAGTTTAATAAGGCACTGCTAGTCTAAAATGCAGACTAATCGGCAATTGTAGACTCTTAGTCTACAATCCAAACCTATGTCTCAGGTCTTTGCCTATCTCTGTCTACCCCTGAACAGGACAGAGAAATATCAGGAAGTAGTAAGATTAAAACACATGCAAGTTTATCAAACATCAGTGGTATATGAACCACCAATAAGAAAGAAAAATACCATACTAAAACTGAGATGAATTAGCTAATGTAAAAATAAATTTATCAAGACATAAAGCAAGTTTACTATAATATATATAAGAATATAAGACTCAAGGCACATACTAGAGGATTGTTTGTCTGAGATCAGATCTGAAAATCTGAAAGTTAAGAAGTGTTGCAGTGATATTGTCATGTGTTTTCATTTATGAATACAATTGCAGTTTCAAATAATCTGAAGAATGTGAAGGAAATAACTGATCACATGAGGAAGTAATACTGGAGAAAATGTTAGTCTCAAGTTTGTATAGCATAGGTTTAGTTCCCTGCTCCACCACTGATTTTTACTGTTGGAATTCGGTCTGTGTGTGCCTCAGTTCACTATCTTTAATGTTGGGATAACAGCACTTTCGTACTTCTCAGGAGTGCTATAAAGATTAATAAATGCAATGAATGTCTGTGAAGTCCTTAGACAATATGATATTAGGATCATGTTAATCCCTTATATAGATGTTAAGAAGTAGGTGAAGTTAAACTACTTAGAGGTTTTCCAATCTGTTAAATATATAGTCTGATTCTGAAAACTGGAAAGTGCAGGTAGTTTTCATTGGCTTCAGACACAGTTGCTGAAGGTCTGTACCTCTGAAAATCAAACTGTTCCTATTAACTGCTGTCTGACTTCTGGCTAGATGTGGTTTGTAACACAAACCTCTGTCAAGCCCTCACTTACTTT
This sequence comes from Theristicus caerulescens, assembly GCA_020745775.1. Classification (NCBI taxonomy): domain Eukaryota; kingdom Metazoa; phylum Chordata; class Aves; order Pelecaniformes; family Threskiornithidae; genus Theristicus; species Theristicus caerulescens. The sequence continues at coordinate 15,343,546 of CM036561.1, forward strand.
TGCCAAGCTTTCACTTTAAAATACTGTCTGCATTATTTACTTCCATTGTTAAAATACAGCAGTATGTGATCAACAAAAGAAGGCTCTCCATGTTAATCACCATCACTTTTCCTATAAATATGTAAATTTTCAGACCCATAATCTCACTGATTACTATTTATTGACAATTTGGGAAATTGGAATGAAATAGACTTACCCTACTTTTAAAATCAGTAAAACAGGCAGATGGGTTACATTATTAAAATGAGAATGTGTTAAATCTTGGTGCTTGCTTCAAATATAAACATTATAATGTTGATACAGTGTGTGTGAGATAAGGCCCTTTACCTTATTCCTAATTGTTACCAGTAGTTTTCTAATGTTATCTCATGACTAAGCATAACAGAGATGACTTTTGTCTTTTTCAACTGCTTCTAATTTCACTAATGCATCAGCTCATCCCTAAACTTCCTTCCAATGCTACATCCATGTCCCTGTATCTCCTTATATATTTAGACATATATGAAGACTTGCATGAGAGGAGCAGGGCAGTGACGAAGGCTCTCTGTGCTTGGGGCACAAAACAGCTGAGTGAATGGAAAGAATTTCTGAACTATATTGGAAAGCTAACAAGTAAGGAAGAACCCACCTGGGAATTAAACCAAATCTTGACACTGGGGTCAAAATTGATCTTTTTTGACAGACATTTAAAATGAGAGACAGTCAAAGACAGAGTCCTATCTATTCATCAGAGGCATGGATATTTACTACTGGGAGCAATAGCAGAGTCCAGTCTTCATTCGTATTTACCCTTTTTTTGATGGTCTTTTTTTCATCTTATTGAATTGTTTAGAGAGCTATTCCCTGAGAGATTATGAGAATTTCCTTCCTATGAAAAAGATAATTATAGGATCGCAGGATCATCCAGATGGGGAGGGATCTCAGCAGGTCTTAAGTCCAACCTCCTGCTCAAAGCCTGGCTAGTGCTAACATCAGACCAACTTGCTCAGGGCTTTATTCAGTTGGTCTTGAAAATGTCCAAGGATGGAGCCTGCACAACATTTCCAGTCAACTGGTTACACTTCTTGACTATCCTCATAAGGAAAAAATTTCTCCTATATCCAGTCTCAGCTCCTGAACCCCTGCCTTCCTGGCAAGGGTGCACTGCTGGCTCATGCTGTTTGCTGCCCTCCAGAATCCCATGGGTCTTTTCCACAGAGCTGCTTACCAGTCAGTCAGTCCCCAGCTTGTGCTGTTGCAAAGGTTTTCCTCTTTCCCAGGTGCTGGACTTCACATTTGTCCTTGTTGAATTTCATTAGGTTTCTGTCAGCCCATTTCTTTAGCCTGTCTAGATTAAATGGCAGCACAACTCTCCAGCATTTTGACTGTTCTTCTTAATTTATTGTCATCTGCAAACTTGATGAGACCACACTGCACCACCTCCTCCAGATCACTGGTATTAGACAGTGTCCATCTTCACTATATCACCTGTCCCATTCAGTAACAGGATCATGTTTTGCTTGTTCAGCATTTACCTACTAATGTAGTAATAGAAGGTCTTGTCCATGATACAACTCAAACTGCAAATTTCAACTCTACATGAGCTCTGGCTTTCGCAGCAACACTTTCTCATGCCCAGACAGTGTTTCTAAATTCCTCCTTTGCAGCCTGTTCCTGTTTCTACGGCTTTTTCTTTGTATTGGAACTACATTGTTAACCCCCTGTTCAGCTAAGACAGGTTTTTCATAGGTTTACTTGTTTTCCTGAGTGTCAGGATGGACCATTCATGTGCGGTTTGCAACTCACATCTGACAAATCCCAGAAGAATACTCTTTGGCTGGAATATTTCCACTTCTCTTTCACACCATAAAAGTTAAGCATGTAGTCCATATTCTGGTTTTAACCAGTAGAAAGAGAGAAGGATGTTTAGATGAAGATTTATCACTCTTTTAGACAGTTTTCTAAGATTAATATTATCAAGGACAGAGCTTAGGTAAGTAACTTAGATTCTTTACTTTCAGGTAGCTTTCAGGTAGTACTTTCAGGTAGTACTTTCATTAGTGTATCTCCCCTGACTGAGATAGACAGTGACAAAAAGTTGCTCATTTCTTTGGTGGAGTTCTTCCCATCAAATGTGGATATTCAAAGAGCAGATGAATACATCTGAATCAGTTTGCTCTATAAATGATGAATCTTTAGTAAATATTGACAGTGGAATTTAGGACGTGAAATGAATCTCATCTTACCAAACAGGTCACATGCAGAATTCCATAAAAGTGCCTGACTCTCTCCATTGACTAAAAAGGGAATCTAGGATGACAGGGTTAAATTGCATGGATACACATTGCAGAAATTTTATATTAGGTGAGATTAATCCAATCCTTGGTGATGATTATTCCATTCCACAGCATCAATAGACATTACTAATATGAAACCTTAGTGCAAATGAAGCACTTGTGTAGACAATCACTCTAAGATGAACATGGAAATTAACTGTTAGTAAATTGAATGACCATTACAAATGTTTCTTAATAAATAGCTTATTTTCATATTTTCTCAATAAACACTAAAGTCTGATAACATGGTTCTTATCAAACAAAATTAAATTATCCTTGTCGACCGAGTTATCCATCATGTAACAGAAGAGAAACTCAGTGAGCAGATTGAACTATTAGGAAACACAGTGAAGTGTGCTGTGGTTTCAGACTGAGTAATAGATATGAACATTGATAACTATTTTGAAGAATTAATACTTATCTGACAGATGAAAAAGTGTTTATTTGAAAGTTTTATTTCCTTTTCAAACATATTGCTATAATCGCCTCATTTATTTTTAAAAGATCTTATTATCCCCTCAAGTCTAATTGGTTTACTAATAATAAATGATCTGATTATCAATAGTAATCCTTCTCATAACTTTTCTTACTGTGATGTTACCCACACTGTATCTGGTGCAGTTCAAATGTATTGGTGAAGCAGGACAAAATGTAAGTAAATGTCTGAATTATCTCCACTTGTTTAAAAACCTTGCCAGCATCTGGTTCAAAAATCTGTAGCACATGTCTGTAGCATACTAACTTTTGCTATGATGTAGGATATGATCTGCTATTCTAACTCTCCTTAGTTTCTAGGTCACAGGATAACATATGGTTCCTTACAGTCTTCATAAGGTGAAATCGAATTTCCTTTTTTAATGTATCCTTGGTGTAACCATACACTTATTTAGTGGGAAACAAAGAGCACAGATAATGTAGAAACGTTGCTTCAGAATGAATGGTGAACTATGTCATTACAGAGACACATCACCACTGAATAAACAACAAATCTTTGGATAGTTGAATGAAAACATAATGAAGCACAAGCTGAATTCAGAACTGCTCTAAGGTAGAATACAATTTTTTTTTTCAAACGCAGAATTTATTCTACCAAATCAAAACCATATAAACCTAGAATGCAGAGGTGGATGAAAGATAGTAGAAATTCTTTGCTTTTGGATTCCCCTGCATGTAAAACCAGAGAATACAGAGCAATTAAAGGTTATCTGCTAGAAGAAAACATTCAATTTGCACTAGTTTGTGAGTCCATTTCAGCTGAAAAGAACTGTCATTTAGTTAGCTCTCCTGCTGAATGCTCCAGCAGATAGAGATGGAATTAAGCAAACAGCATTTTCTCTGATGCAGAAGCTGTGCAGTCTTACAGCCTTCAGCTGGGGAACTGGTATTGATCAATTTGGTACCAAACCACTACAAGCAGTGTAAAATGAGACTGTGATATATTATGAAAAAAGCCACTCACTGTTATAAGAGAATATTTGTCAGAGCTGTGCTACACTCTTACATCAGGTCCGAACTTGACCCAAAGGAACTACAAAACAGGTGGAAATAAGAACACTCTTGTGCTTACCCTTTATGCAATAAAAATACATATTATTTACAGAACATAATCATAAAAATTATTTTAAATTACATAAAATTCTATTAAGTGCATCCAGAAAGAAGGAAAGCATTTTGTACTACTGCTAGGTCACAGGTACTAATATTAAAGAGAAGCAAATATGTGGCTGCATAAAATCTTTGGTTGCTGATATCATTAGTGATGCTTTCATAGTGTGAATTTATTCAGTAAATTAGAAGCTGGGAAGAACTGGGATTCACTGAAAGCTATCTGCTCTTTGGCTGGAAACAGAGCACAGCTGGTTTGATGACAGAGGATGGTGCAATGACTCTACTTGGCAGAGATTCTTCTTTTGTCCCAGCCAAAGTAGATGAAAGCAAACTCTCAATGGATCAGTGTAAAAGATGCACACATGTGAGTATCACATTTCAAACACACAGGTATTTTATCAAAGGCTAAGTGGCAAGGCAGTATTTACACCTCTGTCTATATCTCCAAAACCAACCAACCAATACTTAGCAAGCTCAAGCCACAATATGAATTAATTTCCTCTCAGGATGAAAAAGCTATGACTGAAAAGAAAATTGAAAGGGGATATGGAGGTAATAGTGATTGAAATTTTTCACTGACTTAATTGCAAAAAACTTAAATAAATAAACTTAAATAAATAAACTTAAATAAATAAACTTCATAATACATATACATCAAAAACAAAGACCAAAAAAATTTAAACAGACATAAATGTTTTTGAATATAATGTAGAAATGTGAAGCAGCAATTCCTTTGTTTTTATTTGTCCTCCAAAGTTGGTCACCTGTCCTGCTTTGGGCAAATCATTTTATTTTTCTGCTTGTAAGAGAGAAATAACAGCACTATGCTTAATTCTTGTCTACCTCATAGAGCTATTTTGGAATCAAATGTCTAACATAGACACTTCTGCTCAACCATATAATTAAAATATCTTTAGAAAAACCTCTTTAGTGTATTGCAGTAAAAGTTTAAAGGCTCAGTCTTGCAGGCCTTACTGAATAATGCATAGGCCTCTGTAGCCCCTTTGAAGTCAGCATGACCACCTGAATGAGTAATAGCAGTGGAACACCTCCTAAAGGCTAATTCTGCTGGCTATTCTTAGTTACATGAATCAAATAACAGCTTTACCTACAAGGTGCTAAGAGTGACTCACTCATTAGTAAAAAGAATTCCAACCATTTTGTTCAAAGAACTGGACAGTCAGCCTGCAGAATTGTAATCCATTATTGACAATTATTGTTCTCTCTCAGAAAGTACTCCCATCCTATTGCTGAAAAGAAAAATGAGGCTGGTAGAAAAGCTAACGGATATGTGATAATGTCTCTGATATCTTTTTTGGCTTCAAGGAAACTCATTTCATCTTCTTTGCTGGTGAAGAGCATAACATCTCTTTTCAGTACAAAGATATAAACTGTGAAGAAAGGGTAACTATTAACTCCTGTTGAGTCACTAAGGTTAAATTTTTTCAGCCTTGTTAGGTAGCAGTGACTTTGTCTTTCAGTAACATCAGTGAACCAATTCATTCTAAAACAACTAAGCTTGTTTAACCAACACTTCACTGACCTCCTCAGATCATGGAAATACCTAGTGTCAAAAGCAGGATATTTATAAAAACATACATGTACTTCCAGTAAGGAAGAAAACTCACACATCACTCAAACTACCCAAAACAAAGATATAAATGCAAATAAATGTTTGGGTACAACGGGAAAAACCTGTAGGAAAGAGTACTTGTCAAATCTCAAAAATACATAGTAGAAGATAGATTTCTTTCCTCAGATACAGAAGCCAACAAGATTTTGCAAAACCATTTACAAGGATAAGTATGGGGAGTTGCAAGGAGATCTAGTATTTTCTCAGTCTGTTAAGATTTCCAAGAGGAATTAATTCAACAACTATCACCAGTTCCACAGAACAATTTTCTGTTCTCTGTGACGAAGGGCAGCAGTGTAACTGTGATGGGGTAGAAGATGGCACAGTTTTGGGCCACTGCATAGTTGTGTCTGCTATCTGAGGATATTTCAGAGCCAAAAAATTAGCTGTCCAAATTCTATCAACGATGCAAACTTAGTTTTGAAACAAGTCAAAGAGAATTCTCTGAGGAACATCTAGTGGAGTTTTTACTTGCACAAATTTTTCAGCTGATGGACATTTAAGTCTGCAGCTGAAACCTAAGTTTGCACTCCCAAACAAAAGCAATTCCATCCAGTCTGATAAAGTGATCATGACGATGCTAAGTAATTGTTAAAACCAAAGCTGTGAATAGAAGTGGAGTGCAAAAGCGTTTAACTGAAATATAATGGGGAAATGAAAATCAATACAGACAAATGTTGAAGAATATATCATCCTATAGAAAGGATTGCTTAGGAGAAAAAGGAATGGGGTAATAGCTTTACAGTTCAAAGAAGGTAAATCAGTAAGACAAGAACCCCTAGAGAAACCACAAGTGAAGTGTCCCTGATGATTATTCATAAGTGAAGGTATATATATCTAAGTTGTAGAATCTGTCATGCTAGGAATTAGCTGTAGGGCAAAATAACCCAAAGGAGAAGCATGGTTGTATAATAAAATATATATTACAGAAGAAAAAGAAAAGATAAAAAACTATGTAATCAACTAGTCATAATTCAATATAGAATGAAATACATAAGATGAGTGATATACTGCTATTTGTAGTCCTAGTAACAAAATGAGTTACAATTTCTTCTACGTATAGGAAAAAAAAGAGAACAAAGATTATTCCAAATTTGAGAGCATAGATATAGAAGCAAAGAATCACTAAAACAACCTGGATATGCTTGAAATGCAGATAAGAAATGTACTCTGGATGCATAAGGAAATTTTCTACACTAAATATAGCAATAGACTTATATCAAGTAAAAACAGTCCTCTAACACATAAACTAAAGGAAATCAAATATGTAAAAAATAATAGTATTCTAATAAATACATCATGATAAAAAAGATCTGTGGTGGGTTGGCCCTGGCTGGATGCCAGGTGCCCACCAAAACCGTTCTATCAGTCCTCTTCCTCAGCTGGAAAGGGGAGAGGAAATAAAAGGCTCGTGAGTCAAGATAAGGACAGTTTAATGAAAGCAGAAGCTAAGACCACACATGTAAAAGCAAAATGAAAACAAAAAATTTTTATTTTCTACTTCCCATCAGCAGTAGTGTCCAGCCACCCCCCAGGAAGCAGGGCCCCAGCACACGTAGTGGTTGCTGCAGAGGACCAACGCTGTAAAACAATGAATACCCCCTCCTCCTTTCTCCTAGCTTTTATTACTGAGCAGATGTAATATGGTATGGAATATTCCTTTGGTCAGTCTAGGTCAGCTGTCCCGGCTGTGTCCCGTCCCAAGAGACAGCCTTGGTGCTGCACGAGCACCACTCAGCAGCAGCCAAAACACTGATGTGTTATCAACACCCTTCCAGCTATCAATAAAAACCACAGCTCTATGAGGGCTGCTAAGGGGAAAATTAACTTCACCTCAGCCAGACCCAATACAAGATCACATTATAGAAACCTACTTAAAACAAAAAGGTTAGAAGAGTTAGCAGGTTAGAGAGAGGGAGAAAGTCTAAGACATGAGCATAATTTTACTGTCAGACTAAGAAAAAAAACCCCTAAAATATTATTGTTTTTACCTATTTCTTTAGGAAAAGGGGAGGGGCCACAGTCAAGAAAGACATCTAGGTACTATTAATCTTTGTTGTGGCAGAAATATGAAATGCAAGAAGAACAGACAGTGCTTGAAGGTTATCCAGTACTGGCCTACTTTAGCAGAAGAGCTGGAAGTCAAAGGATGTCAGCAAAGAACCATCAACAGGATGCAAAATAACTTTAGCAAAACAATACAGAAAATCATTGTAAATAAGAGCCTTAAACAAGACTTTCACAGCCAGTCAGTTTAGAAGCCAGGACAAATACATGCTTCAACAAATGAACACACTGTGAACACAACTCTGTTTCCCAAGCTCCGTGCAAACACACTGCCCTAAAGTGCCATATGTGACAGAACAGAATATACTCAGCTACAGCCAGTAGAAACCATAAACCAGCTGGTTTAATCAGTTTCCCGGTGTCAGTAGGGACACAACTGCACAGCTGTATAATGCAACAAATGAGAAATGCCAGTTAGGAAGGAGTAAAATGATACATCTCTGAGGTACCTGCCAGTTTTGCCAGCAAAATAAAATAATAAAAGAAATTTGCAGATCTCTGTACACTATCTGGCATCTTCTGGCCTCTATTTCACATGTTTCATAGTACATATTGTAAATGTTCAGTTTCCTATAGACTAAATGTTTACTGAAGAACAAATCCCTCTCAGCACTGTTACAATCTATTGTTAGTGTAATACATACTTTTTTTCCTCTTTCTTAAGGTGAAATGCAAAACATCCATTATATTTCCTTTAAATTTAGCAAAGCACTGGGCATTTGCATACAGTTGGCAATACTGTCAATAATGTTGTGGTATTGCATCTTGAATTATACAAAGATTTATAAGACCCATGTTCCTAAGGCTCAGTCATTTCACAGTCTCTGTAGTCATCTTTCTCTATACATCCCTATGCTCACCTTATATTGATTAAATGACAGGTGCTGGTTTATTTCACTTATTCCTTTACCAAGGAAAACAGTGATTCCTTTTATATTTCCAGTATACGTTAATCTATAGATTTTTAATTTCAAGATTTTTTTTTTTTTATTTTTAAGTTGGTTCATAATCAGTTTTCAGCTCCAGAACTGTGTAAGTTTTTGTTTCCTGCCATAAGACAATTTAAAATGAGTGGCTGGAGTTCGATTGAGTAAACGAGTCAAGAAAAACTTCATCCCTAGACTTATAAAATATTATCATAACACTCAGCCTTCTGCAATGAGTAGGTTTTTGCCAAGGTATTTATAACAGCATTGTTAAGCAAGTTTTTGAACACTTGTAGCCCAGAATATTTCATCAATCCCACTCAAATCAAAATTGGATTAATATATTAGATAGAAAACATACAAAAACACATCAAATGAAAAAATCCTTAAGGATAATATGACATGCCATTATGAAAGTGAAAATTTGCTAAGGACAGTACAGTCCACAGTAGTATTCAACAAAATGGTCAACTTTTCCATCCTAGAAGATGAAGAAAATTTTCGAAGTAATAGGAACTTAAAAATTGTGTTAAAATAGTCACTTAAAAAAAAAAGTCATTTCTAACATATTGAAACAAAGGAATTTCAGCTTTATTGCATCGTGTCCAGAGAAACATGCTAATTCAGTGCAATGATAGTACCACTACCTTTACGGTATCTGAAGTTGGGAAGAATGCAGATATTTGCATATATTATCTTTAACTTCTTTGATGTGGTTTCACAGAGGAAACATCTGTAGGCATAAATAATGGCTCATCTGAGAGCCTGAAATAAGGTGGCTAATAATCAATATTCTTTAAGAATTTAAATGACAAGTTATTTTTTATGACTACTATTTGAGTTATCTTTAAGAACTCCCTTAAGAATTAGCTGGTACATTCAGGTAGCACAAAATGCAGGTAGATACCAGGGATACTTTCAGTGGATATAAACAGCAGCAGACCTGAAAGCTTAGGTTATCGGGAATTACTTGAATGATTTAGCTTTTAGACTAGGAAGTTTTGGTAAATTTGTTATTTTAATAAGGTAAAATGCCCAAGTTTATACATGCAAATACAATATCTAAACTTAAAAGTGCGCTCCGCATCTGAAGATCAAAAAAAAAAGAAAAAGAGGTATTTTTTTTGAAAGGAGGGATATGTTGTGAAGTGCAATAAGACAAAGGGAACAGATCCTCTCTTCATGGATCTAGTTCCATGCTGAAAGGTACATGTGACATAACATGGGTATATGTCATTTGCAAATGTCAGAAACAGAAATCATGGAACCATGTCACACCCGTTATAGCCCAGGCAGAATAAGTTGATGGAGACCAAAGTATTTTTCTGGCAAAAGAAAATAAATTTTGAGTAACCTCTTACGTGATTTAGAGCATAAGAGCCCACTAAGTAACTTAGGAACCTAACTGTGTTTGAAAATGTCCTCATGATTTTTGGTGGCCTTCTTTATCAGCAAGCCTGACTTCTCAGGGTTGATTGGGTGTTGAAAGCTCCTTGCCTCCTAAAACCTTGATAGCAAAATACTTAATTTTCATTAAGAGGTGTAATTTATCCTCTGTGATATCATGCAGCTGTGGTTCTCTCAAACAATTTAATCAAACAACACACAATAGAGAATCACTGTGATGACATCCAATTCTCAGTAGATCTTGTATGACCATATAAGTTTGAGAAGGTTCCCTCTTCTACCTATCTTAAGGACAATCAGAGATATTGAAAAATTTTAACATTTTGACTAGAAAAAAGAATATTTGAATGAGAACCAACAAATCTGGTCGTGAAGATCACTTTTACCAGAAGACTGCTATCATATTATTTTAAGCTACTGTCTAGTGAGTTTCCATATGTCTGTCAGCCCAGGCCACTGGACATTGCTCAGCCAGCATGGGTTTATGAAAGGCAGGTCCTGCTTCACTAACCTGGTCTCCTTCTATGACAAGGTAACCCGCTTAGTGGATGAGGGGAAGGCTGTGAATGTTGTCTACTTGGACTTCAGTAAGGCCTTTGACACTGTCTCCCACAGCATTCTCCTGCAGAAGCTGGCTGCTCATGGCTCGGGCAAGTGCACTCTGTGCTGGGTTTAAAACTGGCTGGATGGCCGAGCCCAGAGAGTGGTGGTGAACGGAGTCAAATCCAGTTGGCGGCTGGTCACGAGTGGTGTTCCCCAAGGCTCAGTGTTGGGACAAGTCCTGTTCAATATCTTTATTGATGATCTGGATGAGGGGATTGAGTGCACCCTCAGTAAGTTTGCAGATGACACCAAGTTGGGTGGGAGTCTCGATCTGCTGGAGGGCAGGAAGTTCCTGCAGAGGGACCTGGACAGGCTGGATTGTTGTATGAGGTTCAACAAGGCCAAGTGCCGGGTCCTGCACTTGGGTCACAACAACCCCAGGCAACGCTACAGGCTTGGGGAGGAGTGGCTGGAAAGCAGCCTGGCTGAAAAGGACCTGGGGGTGATGGCTGACAGCCGCCTAAACATGAGCCAGCAGCGTTCTCAGGTGGCCAAGAGGGCCAATGGCATCCTGGCTTGTACGAGGAATAGTATGGCCAGCAGGACCAGGGAGGTGATAGTGCCCCTGTATTCGGCACTGGTGAGGCTGCACCTCGAGTACTGTGTCCAGTTTTGGGTCCCTCACTTCAAGAAGGACATATTGAGGTGCTGGAGCGTGTCCAGAGAAGGGCAACAAGGTTGGTGAAGGGTCTAGAGAATAAGTCTTACGAAGAGCAGCTGAGGGAGCTGGGTTGTTTAGTTTGGAGAAGAGGAGGCTGAGGGGAGACCTTTTTGCTCTCTACAACTACCTGAAAGGAGGTTGTAGAGAGGTGGGTGTCGGTCTCTTCTCCCCAGTAACAAGTGATAGGACAAGAGGAAATGGCCTCAAGCTGCGCCAGGGCAAGTTTAGGTTGGATATTAGGAAAAACTTCTTTACTGAAAGAATAGTCAGGCATTGGAACAGACTGCCCAGGGAAGTGGTTGAGTCCCCATCCCTGGAGGTATTTAAAAGATGTGTAGATGTGGTGCTTGAGGACATGGTTTAGTGGTGGACTTGGCAGTGGTAGGTTAACAGTTGGACTTGATGATCTTAAGGGTCTTTTCCAACCTTAAAAATTCTATGATTCTATGATTCTATGATTTGAAAACACTAGACAGCACTGGTTACAGTGCATGTGCAAAGCAACTCTCTTGTCAATACAAAGCAGAGCTGATCTGCACTGATAAATAAATCTGTCAGGAACGGGAAGTGTCTAGCTTGTTGTACCATTTTTGGATCTGCCAGTGTTGGCAGGATTGATGATATAATTTGTAAAACTGTCAGCCTCAAATTTGACAGCAATTAAAAAACCAAACAGAATTCCAGAAAAGACTGCAGCAAAGACAGAGAAGGAAAACACATATCTGAAGAGATCATTTTAGATGGTGGCACCGTATACACAAAACTAATGAGACCTTACCCGGAGTATTGTATATAAATCTGGGCACCTTGTTAAAGCAAGCAGACCAAATACCTGGAAATTGTACAAAATAGTGAGAAAAGGCTGATGAAGTATCTTACAGGTTATAACTACTATCTGAAGAGAAGCTAGAAAATTCAGATTTATTGTCATTACAAAGAATTAAGATGATTAAGCTGTATAACATTTTGAAGGGCATAGAGACAGTGTGTATCATCAGCTGTGGGAAAGGCAAAATTCCCTCAAAATAAAAATGAAAACTGAGAAGCTGAAAGGTGCATCAGCACTGAGGAACTTCAAGAGACAACTGCACTCTGAAAGCAAAAACAATGTTCAGAATGGGATAGAAACTGCATTAGTAGAAGAAAGAAGTGAGTATAAACTTCTGTAAGCAACTGGGATGTAGGGAAGAAAGAAGGAGAGAAGATTATACTCCTGTCCCCAAAGACAGAGGCTTGAATGGGCTTGGAAGCTCAATCACACTCTCAGTCCTTGAGATGCTCCCTCAGATCAGTATTGAAGAGATAAACCATTCTGCTGGAGATAAATGGGCAAAAGGGTCTCTTCATGACCTAAGAGTGAACAGAAAAGTCCCTGCCTGTGTGGTTTACTTAAAAAAAAATTCTGTTCAAAAGAGCTATAAGACTCCACCATGAGATTTTAGTTCAAACATCCCTCCACTATCTCCTAAATTTTTATTTAGATTTTCACATTCTTGCTGAAAAGGGTACAAGCACAGAGCAGTAGTGATTAAGGCTAGGAGCAGGACTGAACACTTTCACTTCACACAGGCCCTCAGAGGACTCACAAATGGGAATAACTTTTGGTTACTGCTTTCCTAAGCGAGTCTTAAAGTTATTATCAAAAGGTGAAAAACTTCATAAACCTTTCCTTTCCTTAAGATTTCCAGTTCCTTAATTTGGCTCTTTTCAGAAACAGCAAATTATTCCTTAAACTGAATTTCAATAGTATGAAGGGACCGGAAAAAAATCTGTGGTACAAATCCTCAGTCCTCAAAATGCCAACACTCATAGACTGAACGGCATCCATCCAGAACATCCTCAGCATTGAAGGGCTATGTCCAAGCACACGATTACCTCCCTGTCTATGGAGCTGGATGGTGTGGATGGAGCTGTGGGTGTAGTGTGGTGCAGCAGTACTTTATGATGTGCCTGAGATCCTAACCCAAAGCTCAAAACCCAGGAGGGAAGCCTTACATGTGAAATAGAATTACAGAAATCTGAGAAGCAAGAGATATGTGACTTTATCAGAGTATTCAGAACTACAGATGCATTTCTTCAACTATTAGAGATGGTTTAAGCAATGGCCACTCCTCCTGTCCTGCCCCAGTCACCTGTTTCACCATCCTCCCTGTGCAATTCCTGTGTTATACACCACAGGTCTAGCTGTGCCAAAGAGCTATATAAGCAAAGTAATCCCTAGAAATAACTAATTTAATTCTGCTGAGTTGTTTTTCAGCCACCTTTCACAGAAAAACTGCACAAATAATTGTGCTAGCATAACGCAGAGGGAGGAGAGCAGTGAAACAAAACATCTGGGGAGAAGACAAAGGCAAATAACTCTTAATTGTTGGGCTGTGAATTTTTGGTTGCTTTTTTAACAATTTTTGCAAAGCTCTGTTTCAAAGGGACATGTGTCACTGGAGTCATTATACCTTAGTAGAGAAAAGAAATCCCTTTTATTTTCAAATTATTGCAGTCACTGTGTGAGCCTGCAGCTCAGAGTTCTAGGGGTTAAGGGTTCACATGCAATAGACTGGTAAGGAGATAGACATATTTTAGGCATTTATATATATTTATCTAAATCTCTATATAATCCATATCTATAGTTTATCTATATCTATCTATATCTATATCTATATCTATATCTATATCTACATCCTTGTGTTGTGGTGAGTAAGAGTTAGATCTGAGTCACTCGAATAAACAGCACAGTTTAACAAAATGAAAAGACTGTGTTAGATTTTGCGCATTATGTAAACCCAAAGTACAAGAAAGCCTGTTTTTGTGGTACACAAATAATTTAATTCAAGTAATTACTCTGTAATAGTGTAATTGTTATAAGGTAGAATGCAAACCATGAAATCTAGCGATTACAGAGTTATTTACATCCTATAAATACTATCGCAATTATACTACAAGTTAAAATACTTTGCAATATCTAGCTTAATTGCCTCTTGGTCTGTATGGCTAGCTTGAAAATGAGAACCCTCTTTATTGTAAGCATAGATATAAGCACATTATAACAATGTACATGATGTTTAATAGTTTAGCACATATAACTAAACAACTAGAGCAAATCAAATTATTAATGACAGATTATACACAAATTTAGCCTCTTTTTGGTATCCAGCAGTTTGTTCATTGTTCCAACTGACTAACAAATACTTTTTGTAAACCAATTTAGAATCATTGCTTCCTCATAAATTGTTTCCAGCATTAGTTTAACTGTTCAATGGAGATAACTCTAATGTGTATGGGTGTATGGGTTTCCAGAAGGCGTTCAAGTTGCTTAAGGGGCTTTCTCAGGTGGTGGTGTCTCCTGAAAAAGAGGAGGGGATCCCATCACTATATTTCATTTACACTTCTCGGTGGGTTGACGTTACTTACACGGAGTAAGAGATCCTGGTCCCTAGTAATGCCATTCATTCAAGGCTAAGCAGACTAAGAAAAGAAATAGGGACAGCAGCCACAGACAGCCAGTTGTCACCAAACCTGTATTCAAAAGATCAAGCAATATTACAAAACTTCAAGGTATTGTGTCCCACTTTTGCTGTCACTCCTGGGAACAAATATTACCACTCTTCTCTGTTACATCTATCCAACCGCAGGACAATTAACACATGACTCAGCCATTCTTCAGTTGATTCCTGGGATTGGACCTTCCTTCACCCAAACATACACATCACTGACTAACTAGAGCATGTGCAAAGGCTTTCCAGAGAAAGGACTACTGTGTAACCTGAACTCTGTCTCAAACATCCCACCAAACTGCTGTTTCTTAGCACTGCTACTTACTGGGTTCAGTTGTTTCTGAAGTTTTCTGTTCCTTGTGATTCATGTTTATGGTTTGGCAAGCAGTCATAACACACATGGGTACAGACTTAGCCAAATATCAGTATTTGAACAAATAAAAAATTCCCCTTCAAAGAGAAGTGATAACAAAGCACATTCACAAATAACAGCTTAGATGTAGCCAAAGGGATTTAAGATTTCTGTTAAAATGCAATTATAGAAATCTCCTCTTCTGATTCTGTTTCAAACTAGATTTATAACTATTTCTGAATCAGGTATTTCATAGGTATTTTTTAAATAAAAGTATGTGAAACGATTTTGTTACAATTTTTACTTTATAAGTTACTGTTGCTGAAGGTCAGTCGTGAAAATTGTAACTTCAATGCGATTGTTTGTGAGGATGACTGATACGGGAATACATTTCTGGGACGTGCCCCTTGAAACCTGATTGTCAAACACCAGATAGAACTACACAGAATAAGAGAAGAAGGGAGGATTTTGGAACAGTAGTTTGGCATTCAGATGGCTTGCTTAGCCTAAAAAAAGATTGTGGAATTATGTTAATTTTGTATATATGTGTTAGTCATTGCGTCTCACTTTTAATTACAATATTTTGAACTGCTACATGAGCGCTGTCCAGGAGGGCTGCAAATCTGGCTGCCTAGCAGCTATATTACAGATTTAATTAACACACGTTGAGAACTGCTACAAATCAGCTGTGCAACCATTCCCTTGCTATTGATGATGACAACCTTATGGAGGCCAAGCTGCAAATCCGCCTCACAGACTGCAGTGCAGTAACCATTATTCTATTGATCAGCTTTGTCTCAGATGTTATGTGGCAAAAACACGGTAATCAGGATGACAGGCTTAAAAGATGTAAGCTATTCACAGAGCTATTGAGGAAAAAGAGGCTACAGGCATTTAGTGTCACTCAGTGCATCTTTTGAAAGAAAACACAGTCTTTTGAATATAGCAGAGTGCCAGAAACAAAAATGTGGCTAATCATAAAAACATGGTAAAAGATCTGAGTTTAAAGCAAATTGCAGCAGAAAATAAATACTGAAAACAACCATCCAGGAAAATTCAGCACTTGTAGAGATGGCAAGAACAGATGTTTACTCCTTCTGATCTCTGTATGGGAATTGTGGCCTTTTACAGGTTTCTTGCACTGTTGTTAATCACATGTGTGTTGACATCACAAGAATGGACAGACATAAAAAAGTGCAAAACAAAAAGGAATTGTTACTAAACAGTGTTGAGACAATGACAATGATGTTTAGAAATAATACTAGAGATAAAGTGCCCCAGTGCATTACCACTGAAGGAAGATGTGAAAATATTTTGACCTTAGAAAGTCTCGGTTCTTCTCTGTTCAGATTCATAAATATTCCCATGGATGAACAGCTGAGAACCAGAACCGCTCCCCTAGGCTAATATGCCATCCTTGAGGTAGAGTTGCATCAGCATGGAAGAAGTGAGCTCATAATAATGCCATGCTTGGAAAAACACACACCTTGACTCATGTATTTTGAATTATTGTTAAGAAGTATTTGAGAAAGACATAGCAATTGCTGAAACTAAACATGCAACCACTGACATAGAGACAATTAGCAAGTGTGTTGCAATTAAATTAGAAATTGTATGAAAGGGTAACTAATTAACAGCTCTGGAGGAGGTGAGAAATTATTTGTAGAATATTTGCAGAAATCAGCAATTAAATACAAACAAGTGAGTCTAAAAAATTATGTACTGTACCAAACAATGAAGAAAGAGGAGCTTTAAATAGGGAGTAACTGGTTTGCTGAATACTGACTAAGAAAGAGCTTTGAGAGCTACTATAGATAATTCCCCAAGGCCCTTAGCAAATTGTGCAGCTGAGAAAAAGAATGAGTATTAAGGGTACTAATGCTCATCTGCTTTACGAGAATAGAGTTTAAATGAGGGTGTTGTAATTTGCTAACTCTTACGCTGTAAAATATTGCGATATGCCCAGCCTTCAAAGCAAGAGCCATCCCAATGTATCCAGTGGGCCTTGTTAAAATAGCATGCTGTGATAAAATCACACCAGCCACAGAAATTACAATTTAAGGTTAAAAAGCCTTACAGCCAGCTCTCCTGGCTGTAGATACTGTAACCTAATGTAAAGTCATATTACCAGTCTGAGGGTGTGAATTGTTTACTTATTTATGAGAATGTTAGTCTTGTTCATTCATATCGCTATTATCTTCCCACTGCTCAGACATGAACAGGCCTTCTTTTGATCCCACCCTACTGTGAGCAATTCACTGCATAGTAAAACATGCAGTATGTAAAGGAATATCTTCATCAGTTATTAACAAGATTTCCATCACATTTTTCATAGGGAAAATGGATTTACTCTTGAAATCCTCAGGTGTCCTGAGAGCTAAAGAAGCCAGACAAACAGATAAAGCTCTAATTGTCCATACTGCTTTTTTTCTTCTCTAACAAGATTGATGTGTAGCTCCAAAATAAGACCTTTGGTCAACAAAAAACCACATTCACTGACCTCAAATGCAGTATGCAGTGCCAGTCCCATTTCTATGGACCCCAGAGACATGGTTATGACAGGTCAGTTTCTCTGAAAGTGATTTTGGTTTCAGTTGGACAGACGCTACGCGTATGCTAGTTTTACATAGTGTCATCAAAGAAAGTCTTTATACTGGCTCTTTGTTAGTCAGTTGGTCCAAGTTAATTTTATCTGAGAAGTTGGGTGTAATCCTCGAAAAAATCATGACTGTCAAAGATTTTCTGAGAAAGACCTTTTAGAGGATAAAAAGAAGAAATATCTTTGTATTAGCATAACCTGGGACACTGATGCACTATTTATCTCTAGTAAAAGTATACTAAATATTGTATACTAGCATTGGACATGTGCAAAATTTAAGGACGTGAGCCAAGGTTGCTTGAAGAACTGTAAACCAAATATTCGACTAGCAGCAATAAAATAGTTGTACGCTGTCATAGGCACTTCTGCTACCTTTTGAGAAACTCAGGTGGCAAGAACCCAAGAATATTGAACTAGCTTCAGCCTGATTTCATGTAAACTTACAGGTTATTTGTGATCTGACTTTCTTTCTTGAAGCATCTTTAGCAATGCAGAGTCACATGGCTTAGACAGGCGCACTCTTTGCTAGGTAAAAAGCTGTCTGGATGACCGAGCCCAAAGAGTGGTGGTGAATGGAGTTAAATGCAGTTGGTGACTGGTCATAAGTGGCGTTCCCCAGGGCTCCGTATTGGGGCCAGTTCTGTTTAATATCTTTATCAATGATCTGGATGAGGGGATCGAGTGCACCCTCAGTAAGTTTGCAGACGATACCAAGCTGGGCGGGAGCGTTGATCTGTTGGAGGGTAGGAAGGATCTACAGAGGGATCTGGACAGGCTGGATCGATGGGCCAAGGCCAATTGTATGAAATTCAACAAGGCCAAGTGCCGGGGCCTGCACTTGGGTCACAACAACCCCATGCAACATTACAGGCTTGGGGAAGAGTGTTTGGAGAGCTGCCTGGCAGAAAAGGACCTTGGGGTGTTGGTCGACAGCTGGCTGAATATGAGCCAGCAGTGTGCCCTGAGAGCCAAGAAGGCCAATAGCATCCTGGCTTGTATCAGAAATAGTGTGGCCAGCAGGACTAGGGAGGTGATCATTCCCCTGTACTCAGCACTGGTGAGGCTACACCTTGAATACTGTGTTCAGTTTTGGGCCCCTCACTACAAGAAGGACATTGAAGTGCTGGAGCGTGTCCAAAGAAGGGCAATGAAGCTGGTGAAGGGTCTAGAGCACAAGTCTTATGAGAAGCAACTGAAGGAACTGGGGCTGTTTAGCCTGGAGAAAAGGAGGCTGAGGAGAGACCTTATCACTTTCTACTACTACCTGAAAGGAGGTTGTAGTGAGGTAGAGGTCAGTCTCTTATCCCAAGTAGCAAGCAACAGGACGAGAAGAAATGGCCTCAAGTTGCACCAGGGGAGGTTTGGATTGGATATTAGGAAAAAATTCTTTACTGAAAGGGTTGTCAGGCACTGGAACAGGTTGCTGAGGGAAGTGATTGAGTTCCCATCCCTGGAGGTATTTAAAAGATGTGTAGATATGGTGCTTAGGGACATGGTTTAGTGGTGGACTTGGCAGTGTTAGTTTAACAGTTGGACTCAATGATCTTAAGGGTCTTTTCCAACCTAAACGATTCTATGATTCTATGATTCTAAAAGTTAAACTAATTTTACAGTCTTTAAGAAGAACCTGGCTCCTGACACTAAATAGAAATTTCGGGTTTTCTCCTGTTCCAGAAATGGTGGTTCACACTGAACCATTTCAGAAATCTGCACTGCAGCTACGATTAATTCTTTAACCTCAGGAAGGTGAGAAACACACAGAATAAAAAAATCACAAGCAACAAGGCACACTGTAAATTAAAGTCTTCCTCGGTCATTAGCAGACTGCATTTCATATATTCACAAGACCACATAGCCTATTTCTGTCATATATTCACAAGACCACATAGCCTATTTCTGTGCTGGTAAACTGAAGGGCTCCTGGGTCCTTCCTCTGGCCTGGAGGATAACTGATGCGGAACAGCTTGCATGCACTAAGTGATCATAGACTCTAAAAAAGCATCCAAACTGCCTGCTGGGAATTGGTCTTTGGACCAAGGAAATGTTTCTCTAAGGAAATGTTTGAATACCCAGGAATTGTTTATTTGGCTTACATTAAAATGATACTAAAGATAGTTCTAGCAATATAACAATATAGACAACTGGAAGACATTAACAATATAGAGGATTGGTCTATATGTTAGCTCTAGCAACATTGCCTTGCACTGTTTAATTTACCAGCATGTACTTTTTTTGGCTGGGATAGACTTAATTTTCTTCATAGTAACTTGTATAGGATTATGTTTTGGATTTATGAGCAAAACAGTGCTGACTGATAACACACCGATGTTTTAATTGTTGCTGAGCAGTACTTACAGAGTGTCAAGGCCTTTTCTGCTTCTCACACCACCCCACCAGAGAGTAGGCTGTGGGGTGCACAAGCAGCTGGGAGGGGACACAGCTGGGACAGCTGACCCCAAACTGTCCAAAGGGATATTCCGTACCATATAACGTCATGCTCAGCATATAAAGCTGGGGGAAGAAGGAGGAAGGGGAGGATGTTCGGAGTGATGGAATTTGTCTTCCCAAGTAACCATTATGTGTGATGGAGCCCTGCTTTCCTGGAGATGGCTGAACACCTGCCTGCCAGTGGGAAGTAGTGAATGAATTCCTTGCTTTCCTTTGCTTCCGTATGTGGATTTTGCTTTACCTATTAAACTGTCTTTACCTCAACCCATGAGTTTTCTCACTTTGACTCTCCCAATTCTCTCCCCCACCCCACTCTGGGGGGAATGAGCGAGCAGCTGCGTGGAGCTGAGCTGCCTACTGGGGTTTAAAACACAACATAGGAGAGACAGCTTTACAAAAACTGATATACAGATTTTACTCAAGTACAAATCTCCATGATTTAAAGAGATTTTTTGAGTGAAAGTAAGCATGTGTATACAACTTGCAACACTGAAATTTTGTCTTTTGATGCTCCAAGTCTTTTTCTGTCATGGTAATTTTAAAAACTGATTTATGGTGGCATCTTTTTACATGGTTTTGTATAATATGTCCTGACTCCAGGAAGGATACTAGTCTATTAATATCCTAGTATAAAAAAGAAGAAAAAAAAGAAATTATTGTCTGTTTGAAGTCATGAATATCAAGAATTTCTTTAAGAAAGTAAGTATATCTATCAGGGCATGCAACAGTGTTTGAAGAATGGAAAGGCTAGAGATTTCACTTGGTCTGAGCTATATTTACAGCCAGTTAAACTTCTAAAGCTCATGCACTGCTAGACCTGTCTATAAAAAGTAATCTCCTTGTTTATTATATTATATTAGAAAATTTTCAATGAAGTACTTGTCTTCTGGATATTATTCTACTGTCATTGCCTTGCCACTGTTTCAGGAAAGCAGGACAGCATCCAAAGCAAAGCATTCCCTTTCCTTTAAGAGTTTGCACTGCTTTTAAATACCTGGTTTTTTTCTGCTACTTCTGATGCAGCTGTTCCTGCTCAGTCTTCTTGACAATGCACAGTGTCACTCCCCCTTCCTGCTGGCTGGGGAAAGGAGACACAATTTAAGAAGTCATGAGTCTTCAGCATTGGTGTGCAAAAGGTCCTCCACTTTCAGCCCACTGGGACACAGCAAGCAAGACAGGGTAATTAAGTATAAGTGAAGAGCGGATGAGGAAAGCTGGAGCTGAATGTTTCAGCTTCGATATTTTGTCAGAGGTCAGGTGAAGGTTGCTAACATCAGCCAAGGTACAGAATGTGAAATGTATTGTCAGGAACTAAGCAGTAAAAAGGGACAATATGCTATCTTTCCACCTTTAATTTGTCGACAGACAAGTACACTCACTAGTCTGTCTACAAAGCCAGTGAAATTACTCGAGCAACTTGGTTACCTTTGCTGGCATTGCCTGGAGCTATCAGAAAAGGGATTGCACAACTGTCTAAATCCATTATTAGAGTAGACAAAGGGTATTTCACCTTCCTTTGAACCATAAGGAACTGGCCACAGCTGGAAATGGGATACCTGAGTTAAAACACCAAAAAAACCCACCTGAAAATCAATGCCACTGTGATACATTGCAGCTTCAAAAAATTGGATAAAGGCATTGCAAAATGATTGTCTAATCAGTAATATCACCTGCCAAGCTTGAAAGAGACCCATGACTCTGATGTTCCTCTGCTTTGATATAATTTACACAGCTCTGGTATCTCCCTCCTGTCTGAAGAACAACATGGCTTCAGAAACCATTAGGAATATTAGGATAAGAATAACTCAGTTAAAATGCCTGCAGTAATTGTGACATTTACTCTTACAAAAATCCTAAAATTTTGACATTCTTGAATGTATAATGGAAGTAGCAAGGTCAGCAGCACAAAAAGCATTCCCATTTTCTACCATTGGCTACGCGAGGCTTCCAATTTACTCGATTTTAGTTGAGGATACCTGTGTAAAATCTGATCACAAAGATATGCTGCAAAAAGACTTAATTGGTCTTAAATGAGACATAACTGAGCGTGCCATAGAGACATTTGCATCTATGAAAAGCAAGTGATGACAGATATCACAGGAGATAGAGATCAAAGAAACGTTTGCTAATGTCCAGTCTAAACCTCCCCTGTTGCAGCTTTGAACCATTCCCACTCGTCCTATCACTGGATAACCGGGAGAAGAGATCAGCACCTCCCTCTCCACTTCCCCTCCTTAGGAAGCTGTAGAGAGCAATGAGGTTAGCCCTTAGCCTCCTTTTCTCCAAACTAGACAAGCCTAAATTCCTTAGCTGCTCCTCATAGGACATTCCTTCCAGCCCTTCCAACAGCTTTGTTGCCCTCCTCTGGATGCATTCAGGGACCTTCACATCCTTCTTAAATTGTGGGGCCCAGAACTGCACACAGTACTCAAGGTGAGGCCACACCACTGCTGAATACAGCAGAATAATCACCTCTTTTGACCAGCTGGTTATGCTGTGATTGATGCACCCCAGGATGTGGTTTGCCTTCTTAGCGGCCAGGGCACACTGCTGACTCATACTGAGCCTGCTCTTGATCAGCACCCCAGCCACTCCTCTCCCAGTTTATACTTGTGTCCGGCATCACTCCATCCCAGATGCAGAAACTGGCATTTGTTATTGTGTATCTTGTATATCTTCCTACAATATTTAAATATTTGATCTTCCTTGTTGGAAAACCTTTACTTTATTTCATATATTTTTAATAGTATGATATAGGGGCTTTTAATTAGTGTATTAAGCTATCATCTATACCATGCATTATCACCAAGGTGTTCATGTGTGAGGAAGAGGATCTTAACACACATACTGTGGGACACATAGTGTATTCATCTATGAAACTAACACATGAGGACACTGAGTCACCTTGCTTAAGTTACAGGCAAGGATATGTTCACAATATCTGATTAGATTTGTCCCACAACAATGAATAAAGCAGGATTTCTTTTAAATAGCAATTGGAATGCAAATGACTATTCACTTTTTATACGTCATAGTTATCATAACAAATCAAGCAAAATCCTGAAATCCAAAATCCTCTTATGACAATACTTACAGAGGAGGCCAAAGTGATTAATAAGATTTCCTCAAAACTTGAACCAAGTTTAAAAATATACCCTTGAGTACAGAAAAAGCAGAGTCAATTTCCCAGGATAAATATCAAGATTGAAAATGTGAGATTTATCACTGATCTCTGTATAAAAGACGTACTCCTGAACACATTACTCCTGGGAGGCAGCTGCCACCCAATCACATAAAAATGTGGATTACACTGTCAATCAACTACTGCATGCTTAATGCATCTATAAAGATAGTAATCTCTGTGACAGTAGAGCTGAGGAACCCTTAGAGGATTTTAAGAGGAAACAACGCCGAGAATCTGATTACAGAAAGCTGTCTTCAGGAAAGGAACTCAGAAGGAACTATACATTTTAGAACTTTGCACTTGGTACCTAATTGCAAAAGACACTCAGAAACAAATCCTTTCAGAGGGGAAAGGATGTGACTTTAGCACAAGTTCAACTTTGTTATCAATACTGCAGGTAGACTCTTCTGTCCAGAAAAACTGCAAACAATTATTTGTTTGTTAGACAAATACACAGAGCCAAAGCCAATATTTCCAGAAACTAGGAAGGTATACCACAGAGAGATTCACTTTATCTTCCCGAGTTGTGGTACTCTTTCCCTAGCATCACAGGGGCTGAACTGTCCTGGATGGTTAGCCTGTCATACAGCCTTATACTAAGCTCACAAGATGTTGAGGGTTATGAACACTTCAGACTTAATAGTTCCATTTGAAGCCCAAATACTTTTGGGCAGTTTTGACCGAACTCGATGAGAAGTATCTGTAGTCTGGAGGAACAGAATCACCTTTTTTTGTCCAGAATCGCCTTTTCTAGTCTACATTCTGGGGACTGAAGGGCACATCGTTTTTAAGCCTGAGCCTTTTGGCATCCCAGTTTGCTTCTGCTTCTCATTATCTGTGTTGGTTTCTTTATTTCTGTTCTGTACATCTCCAAATCTTGTTCTACAAACATAATCAAGAGGAGAAACAAAATAGACAACATTTCTTTAAAAAGAGAATCTGGAGCAAATGGGAAAGACTGGGGAAAAGCATGGGTCTTATTTCCAAAGAGTGCTATTAAAGATTAGCTAAATATAATTTGTTACAGTGATCAAACTACAACAATATGCAGCTCACACTTCACTCACTGCTTATCCACCTTAGACTCAGTGTCTGACCAGTATTACAGTATCATGAGTGATAGTTGGTATATGATGTGCTTTGTTCCTTGTTACTCTGGAAAGAGTATAGTCAATGTAACAAAAAGAGGTCTTCATTTTGAGGATCCTGAATTGAATAGGTCAAAATTCCGTTTCACGTATATCTAAAAAGAAGCATCTCATATTTTCATCATTGGTCCTTTATTGAGTTATTTGGAGGGTGACTAAAGTAGAAAGAAAAGTTACAATTAAGCAAAGCTGTAAACAGCTGCTGACCATGAGCTAGTTTATTAGGGAAGACATGAGTTAAACACAAGAAATCTACTGTACAAATTATGTCCTTTGTTGAACATTGCATGTAAGGAACACAATTCAAACTCCTATTTTCTGCTAGCTGATCAAGTCATTAGACTTCTACATACCATCAGTTATGTCAACAATAAATCCCTGGATAAAACTGTGCCATGTTTATAATCTTTTAGAAGTCACACATCATTGTAAAATATTTAAAAACCACCATGAAAAGCAAATTAGTAGTAAGAGTAATAGTAAATGTGAATTTGCTATCCCAAAACACATAACACATGACAGTAAAGGAATCACTTTGCAAATCTCATCACAGAATATTTCAGGTAGAAAACAGAGTACTTGACACTGTACTAAGAACTTAAACAATCACTGATCAGTTTTGTTATAGGTAGAGATCAGAAAATATTTTAAAACTTCATAATTAAATCATTTGTCACTGTAGAAAAAGTAATGAATAAGTAACAGAGGCATGGATTTGAATATTCCTTGATATTTTGCATGATAAAAAATTGTGAGAGATCTTCTGAAAATTCATAAGCTGTGCAAACAGCTATTTATTCTCAGTCTGACTGTTTAAAAAAAGAAGGTGAAGCTTATCAAAAAGAACAGGAATTCTTAACTCAGAAAATTACTTCAGGCTTAAAAGGTGACACAACAAAGACTGATAGGAACCTCCATGCATGACTTCATAAAATGCTTATATTTAACCAAGTTTTTGTTAAAAGTTAAAAAATAAAAGCATTGGGATGGAAATTGCCCTTTAAACAAATGGTGTAGTACAGGTATATACCAGGGCAAAACTTGCTGGATGATGCATACGTTATACAGAAAGTCGCCGGTACCCTTTGCAACTGGTATCTGTTTTAGTTCTCCTCTAACATGGGTTGAAATACTGATCACCTCATAAAATGGCCACATTTACTTGAATGCAAAAAGTGAATGTCTACAGAAAACACAAGGGAAATTGAAAATCAACACCTGGAGCATCAGGCCAATATTGGCGACTCAGATGAAAATTAAATGACTATAAAACCTTTGCCCTTTTATGCAATGCTTTACATATTAATTGAAAATTATGTGGAAAAAATGTAACTAATGCATTAGTACATCATTTATATACTAACATCTGTTTAGACATCTATATATGAACAGAATAAACTATCTTCATTATGTGGAACTTTCAGCAAATTCTTCCAGTGTATTTCTAGTTAAAATGAATAAACATGCACTCATACAGTAATTTCATGGATAGAATAGCAGTGATTCCATTCTGAGAGAGCATATTATATCATCACTGAAATATCAGTCTTCTAGGAAGAATAATATAAGCATCAAAGTCTCTTGGTAAAACAGAATAAATCTTCTTTCCATAGGCTAAATAAGCATTAAAAAGAAAATAATGCCTCCACAAGGTTGTTCTGTTAAAAAATAGGTTTGATATTTATGTGGAGTTGATTGGAAAGCAAAAACAATCATTTGCTGCTGAGGGTGATTTATGTTTCAATGTTAGTAAATTGGTTGTTGTCTCCAGCACAAGAAAGCAAGTAGAGAAAAATTAGTGTTTTTTAAAAAGCACCCCTTTAAACACCTGGCAATCTGATTACTTGTAGGGCTAGAAATGCTTTCTTTTTTCATCTGCATTTTAATAAAAATGAAAGAAATAATTAAAAAAAAATCTTTTTGGATGCAAGAAACTGCAAAGACTATGTAGATGTGAAGTTGAACATAAATGAAAATGCATGTGTTAAATTGCTACCATGGATCTTTCAGTACCATCGAACACACTTTACAGTGTCACTTTTTTAAACATAGTTCCATTGTCCCATGCATCAAACAGGTAGTCTGGTATGATGGTATGAAAAAGGTAGTGATACCTTGCCAAGAATCGCTCATGCTCCTACCAAACAGTGAACAGTGAACTGGCAGAGCCATGTTGGCTACTCAACTCCCTTGCTGGTCCATGCAGTACTATGCATTGCCTCTCCTCTGCTGCATGAACCATCTCCAGTCTAATTGAACTGGTCTTAGTGGCCAATATGCCCTGAGTATCAGGGAGGTTCTTGCACTCTTCTGTCACTCATAACGTAAACCATCCAAGAGTTGATGATCTTTACTTTTTATATATATTTTTGTTTGTTTGCTTGTTTGATTGTTTGTATAACCAAATTCAGAGATATAAACAATGACTTTTGCATTCTTTAAGTACAAATAATTTGAATTATTTTTTTTTCCTGTCAAACTTAATTGGAAATCACTACTCTGATGGTTGTTGACAGATGCCATCACATCCTTGTAGTGGGATGGTTAAATGGTTTTCCTGGCACAAAAGGAGAAATTACTACTTTAGGCAGTCATAAAGTATAGTCATAAAGAAACATAAAACTCCCCTCAGTTAATTCATAAGCTTCATACAATAATACTTGTGTCATGATGAATACATCACTTGGGCTATGTCCACATCATAGATTTTAGCAAGGTCATGCACAACCCAAGAACTTAATAAAATTTCATTCAAGTTCCCTCAGTACTTAAATTTTGTTTGTGAAAATGCCCAGAAGCATTTCAGTCCTGTGTGGGCTGGCTGCTCAGCTGATCTCTCACACTTAGGACCATTTTGGATCCGTAAATCACATGTTTTCAAAGGGACTGTCATGAGTGGCAGCACTCTGAACTCTGCCTACCAAAACAAGATTTTCCTAAATCCCTGTGGCATCAGTGACTTGAATAGGAGCTGCTGCACCATTTCATACAAGTCTGGTGGTTGGAACCAGGAGATGGCACACTGAAGTTTCATTTCCAGCTCAGCCTGAGACTTTCAAATCCCCACCTAACATATTCCAAAAGTGCCTCAAACCCTGGTTTACAGACTGAGGGGAAATGGGGAGGCAGGTTTCCCTGCTGTATTATGTTTGCATGGCAAGGTTTTGGTAGCAGCGGGGGCTACAGAGGTGGCTTCTGTGAGAAGCTGCTGGAAGATTCTCCTGTGTCCAACAGAGCCAATGCCAACTGGCTCAAAGACAGACCTGCCGCTGGCCAAGGCTGCACTAATCAGCAATGGTGGTAGCACCTCTGTGATAACATATTTAAGAAGGGGGAAAAGTTTTCTGAGCAACAACAATTGCAGCCAGAGAGAGGAGTGAGAATATGTGAGAGGAACAACTCTGCAGACACCAAGGTCAGAGGGGGAGGAGGTGCTCCAGGCGACACAGCAGAGATTCCCCTGCAGCCCATGGTGAAGATCATGGTGAGGCAGGCTGTCCCCCAGCAGCCCATGGAGCTCTATGGTGGAGCAGATATCCACCTGCAGACCCTGAAGGACCCCATGCCGGAGCAGGTAGATGCCCGAAGGAGGCTCTGATCCCGTGGGAAGCCCATGCTGGAGGAGGCTCCTGGCCCCGTGGACCCGTGGAGAGAGGAGGCCACACTGGAGCAGGTTTGCTGGCAGTACTTGTGACCTTGCAGGGGACCTACGCTGGAGCAGTCTGTTCCTGAAGGACTGCACCCCATGGAAGGGGCCCACTCTGGAGCAGTTTGTGAAGAACTGCAGCCCGTGGGAAGGACTCACATGGAGAAATTCATGGAGGACTGTCTCCTGTGGAGGACCCCATGCCAGAGCAGGGGAAGAGTGTGAGGAGTCCTCCCCCTGAGGGGGAAGGAGCTGCAGAGACAACGTATGATGACCTGACTGCAACCCCCATTCTCTGTCCCCCTGTGCCGCTTGGGGGGAGGAGGTATACAATTTGGGAGTGGAGTTAAGCCTGGGAAGAAGGGAGGGGTGGGGGGAAGGTGTTTTAAGATATAATTTTTATTTTCTCATTACCTTACTCTGATTTGATTGGTAATAAATTAAACTAATTTCCCCAAGTCGAGTTTGTTTTGCCCATGACAGTAACTGGTGAATGATCTCCCCCTGTCCTTATCTCAACCCATGAACCTTTCATTATATTTTCTCTCCCCTACCCAGCTGAGTGAAAAGATGGAGTGGCTTTGGTGGGCACCTAAGGTCTAGCTAGGGTCAACCCACCACACCTACATCACTTCTACTGAAGTTGTTTCTGATTAGAATAACAGAAAAAGTAGATCAAAGAAATAGGAGACCATGTTTCTCAAGTTTATTGATTAGATCACTTAATAACAATAGAGAGATCTGAGGCTGGTCTCTTCTTCTCAGGCTGTTTTCATCTTTCACAATAAGCAATGATGTGATTGAATGGAATAAATATTGAAGGAATATAGGAAGGCAAGAGTCATTAAATCCAGTCCCCTTCTATTGCAGGCAATCCCATCATATATGTCTGCTCATATGTCCTGGTTTCGGCTGGGATAAAGTTGGTTTTCTTCCTAGTAGCCGGTATGGGGCTGTGTTTTGGGTTTAGGTTGAGAACAATGTCGATGATACACTGATGTTTTGGTTCTTGTTAAGTAGTGCTAAGTACTTGCTAAGTGGTGCTCACACTGGTCAAGGACTTTTCAGCTTCCCATGCTCTGCCAGGGGCATGGGAGGCTGGGAGGGGGCACAGCTGGGGCAGCTGACTCAGACTGGGCGGGGGGGCTATTCCATACCACGTGACGTCATGCTCAGTATATAAGCAGGGGAGTTGGCTGGGGAGGGGTTCGATTGCTGCTTGGGGAAGTGCTGGGCATCGGTTGGTGGGTGGTGAGCAATTGTACAGTGTACCGCTTGCTTTGTATTGCTACTGTTCTATTTTTTATTTTACTTTAGTTATTAAACTGTTTTTATCTCAACCCACGAGTTTTCCCCTTTTGCCCTTCCGATCCTCTCCCCCATCCCACCGGTGGGGGGGTGAGCGAGCGGCTGCGTGGTGCTTAGTTGCTGGCTGGGGTTAAACCACGGCATCATATAACATCCAGGTATTTACCAATACAAGGCATCAGTCAAAATCATAACCAAGCTTTGACAGTGTATTCATTAAACTTTTCAGAGTTCATCTTAGAAGTCACGTCAAAAGAAATAAACAGCACCAGACAAACTGTGTGTATGTGGAAACAGAACAGAAAAGTTTAAACCAAAGTCACTTATTTCTCTTGATGTGGATAAGTCATCTGATACCACTGAGCCATTCAGAAGTCCCATACTCACACTGCTGGCAGTAATCAATTCAGACTTCAATAAAAAAATCGGTGTGGCTGTAATAAATCCATGTGGTATATTCCTCTTCAATAAGATTCTGGACATTTCAGTCTCTGTGAAGCAATGAAAAGTTCAGGCAAAAATCCAGCTATATGAAACAAAGTCCACTTAATTGGGTATACATGGGCATAATTAATTGTACCCCTTGTAGTAGTAAACCATAGTACATTACCTCTTGTACTGGCATTTCAAACAGCGTTTCTGTATGCAAGATTTTATATGCACATAAAATATACTATCATCAAGTAAGTAAACACAAAAGACACTCCCTTATATACATTGGTATTTAAACAACATGTGGAACTTTCATTGCCATATGACTTCCTTGAGATGCCTTATGACTTTTCAGGTAATATTCTAGATCAGAATATTTCGCTCTTTCTCCAATCATTTCTTCATCAGTGAGTACATCTTGTGTGTGGTTCTGCCTAGTGAACTGGTGGAAACAAAACTGTTATTTTTGTATCTCTTTAAAACTGCTCTAAGTGTTCAAGAAATCTGCCCTCTGGGCTGTCCTGTGAAGTGATAATCTTGTCTCCTTACATACAAATTAATTAGGTATTTTATGTGGGAAGTGTGGATATAGACAGGTGGTTAATTGTTAACCAATGCACAGGATATGGGTTAATGCCACCTATTTCACAATCTGATTGGGAACAAAAGGAAACAGTCAATCTAACAGGAACAGAAAGGACACTTTTTGACAAGGAAGATAGTAGCATTTGCTTTGATAAAGATTATAGTTCATTTTTTGAGTGTTTACAAACTTTGCTTTCTAGTCTTTGTTCTTTTATCTGCTGATTGATTGCTCTGTGCATCACATGAAATAGTTTTTTAATTCTTTAGAAATTCCATATGAAGCTTTCATTCCAAGTCCAAGTGTAGCATTGATCATTTTAGCAGAATGCAGATATGAGAAATGCTAGTCTTTTGACTAATAATCTTACCACTTGAAATGCTAAATTGAGACGCCACTCTTAGTATCCCTTAACAGCAGTGGCCATTATTTCCATAGAAGTAGGTCTTCCTCTGGAGGACTCGAAAATCACTTGCCTCTGTTAGCTAACAAGACAGGGAACCTTGACACTTAATCTAGGGTGGCTGCTTCTCTAGACCCCTAAAATTTAGGGAAAAAATAGTCCCTTAAATTAGATAGGTTTCTATTCTTTCTCCTACTCTGATAACAAATTTTGAGAGAGCAAAGAAGTAGTGGCAGAGCATCAGCTACATTTTGCTACACATAAGGGTGATTCAAAAATCACAAAAGGAGATTAATAAGACCAGATTTTTGCTTAACAGCAATGCAAATAATTGAGGAGATGACTAAGAATATCTCAGCACAGGCTAAATTTAACTACTTTGTATAGATACTTTTACTGTACTTTTACT
Source organism: Theristicus caerulescens (assembly GCA_020745775.1). NCBI lineage: Eukaryota > Metazoa > Chordata > Aves > Pelecaniformes > Threskiornithidae > Theristicus > Theristicus caerulescens. The sequence continues at coordinate 15,374,769 of CM036561.1, forward strand.
TTTGCACATGGAAAAAGGTGTGATGTGACTAACACACCACAGTTAAACATTTTTATTTTGAAATATGAATAATAAACTCTATTATCCATGGTTCCTTGTCCCTTTTCTACCACATTATGCCTCTTCTACTCAGATTTGTTTGAAGAACAAGAAATGTGTGGCAACAAATTTCTTGTAAGGTTTGCCCTTAGACAAAAGAAGGCTTTTGCACCAAAAAAATTCTGCCATCTGAATGAACAGAAAATGCTCCTGTGCACTTAAAACACTCTGAATTTTACATGCTATTTAATACAAAAAGCGTAGGGAATGTTAATGCTCCATTGCAGTGTCTGTTCACCATAAGTTTCACATAAGAATCTGGAAATTAAGATTTCCAGTTCTTATATTTTCTGAAAGAATGCATTAACTGAAGATCTGAGCTGATAGCACGAGGGCTGGGTAAGCAAACTTGTTTTCTTTAAACAACTTCAGACATGAGACCTCCCAATTAATCCTGGCATAAGTCTAAGGGGGAAAGACTACTATTTATTCTGCTCGTTAGAATTCTCTCCTCTTTTATGTCAAAACTCGAACATTTATAAAATGTTTGATTTCTTTAATAGTCAGATGAGTTAATTCATTTGCAGCTGTTAAATTTGATAAGGACAGAGATATAATTATATTATATAATATTTCAATGTAACCTTTTGTCGTGGTTTAACCCCAGTCGGCAACTAAGCACCACGCAGCCGCTCACTCACTGCCCCCACCCCAGTGGGATGGGGGAGAGAATTGGAAGGGTGAAAGTCAGAAAACTCATGGGTTGAGATAAAAACAGTTTAATAATTGAAGTAAAATGAAATAGAATAGTAGTAGTAGTAGTAATAATAATAATAATAATAATACAATAATAATATACAAAGCAACTGATACACGATACAATTGCTCACCACCCGCCGACCGATGCCCAGCCCGTTCCTGAGCAGCGATCGCTGCCCCCCCCCGGCCAACTCCCCCAGTTTATATACTGAGCATGACGTCATATGGTATGGAATAGCCCTTCGGCCAGTCTGGGTCAGCTCTCCTGGTTGTGCCCCCTCCCAGCTTCTTGTGCACCTGGCAGAGCATGGGAAGCTGAAAAAGTCCTTGACTAGTGTAAACTCTACTCAGGAAGAACCAAAACATCAGTGTGTTATCAACATTATTCTCATTCTAAATCCAAAACACAGCACTCTACTAGCTACTAAGAAGAAAATTAACTCTATCCCAGCTGAAACCAGGACACCTTTTTCACTTTAGAATTAAATATATTTGAAGACTTGAAGGGAAAAATTGAATACTGTGCCCTTATTACTATTTTCTCATCATTTTGACACCAATGTTGACAAGTTTCTCACAAATTTATAATTAGAAAGACCCAAGCACTGAGCTTGAATGATCCTGAAGAAACAGAACAGAAGGTTTTCCCTAGAACTGGTATTCCTCAGAAACATGCCCTGACCTTCAGTATATCTGCAGATATCCATACATACATATTTACAAAAAATCATTAGCAATACAGTTAAACCCAAACATTGTTTCAAAAAGTTATCAATTTTTTTCGTAATTTTCCTCAACTGGCTTCAAAGTCAGGAATGAATCAATGACTGGTGGCAAAATGGACAAAAAGGACATGCATAAGCCAATTTGACTGCCATCATCACTTTGTGAATGAAATCATTCTTATTTTGTCCTAATTATAGTCTGGAGAAATAAGAATTAAGTACTATTATCTCTGAGATATTGCATGGCAATGTTAATAAAGTGGCTCCTTGATGTATTTTAAATTGTTATTGAAGCATATTAAGGAAAAAGAAAGGCCACTTATTCTGAAGAGAAGGTAAATAATTTAAATGTCAATATGATAGCTATCTTTACTGAACATGAACTTAACACTTCCTCAACATGAGAAGCAGCAGCTCACAGATCTCATTGCAACTGAAATAACAGACACTTCTTCATTTTATGATCTCAAGATTCTCATTTACAAGAACGAGAGGTGACAGCTAGAGAGGATGTCTGCATGTGCCCCAGAAATCTTTATTCTAGCCTTGAATGCTTTGTGTTTTTGTCAGATTCAAGACACGAAATCACACCTAGATTAGGCACATCATCTCTTGGGAAATCCCACACCAATTCATACAATTATTGCTGGGTTAACCAGTGCAAGATCCTTATCTTGTATTATTCAAGTTATAAAATAAAGACAGTGCTGATGGCATTCTGCAGTAAGTCTCAAAACAGTGAAAATGGGCCTCTCTGAACTGAGACAGAAAACTATTTTAAAATCTCATTGGTGTCTAGATTATTCATGTTACAGAGAAGTTATGGTCTAAAGACTTCACTATTCGTAGTCTTTCGGAGTAGCAAAAAGTCTTATTTTCAAAATATTTACTTAATAAAGATCATTTTATTCATAAAATGAAATCCAAATAGTAAGTGGTTTGTTTTTAATTTTTTTTAGTATATTTTCAACTAAAAATTAACATAGTGACAGTATCTCCTGACTTCTCTGTCCTGCCTAAGCTCCTCTACTAAAGTAACAGACAACGATCACGAAGTTTTATGCTTCAACCTTTTCATGCAGTGACACATGGCTAATATGTCACAATTATATTTGTCCTGGTTTCAGCTGGGATAGAGTTAATTTTCTTCTTAGTAGCTAGTAGAGTGCTGTGTTTTGGATTTAGAATGAGAATAATGTTGATAACACACTGATGTTTTGGTTCTTGCTGAGTAGAGTTTACACTGGTCAAGGACTTTTTCAGCTTCCCATGCTCTGCCAGGTGCACAAGAAGCTGGGAGGGGGCACAGCCAGGACAGCTGACCCAGACTGGCCAAAGGGCTATTCCATACCATATGACATCATGCTCAGTATATAAGCTGGGGGAAGAAGAAGGAAGGGGGGGACATTCGGCATGATGGTGTTTGTCTTCCCAAGTCACCATTATGTGTGATGGAGCCCTGCTTTCCTGGGGATGGCTGAACACCTGCCTGCCGATGGGAAGTAGTGACTGAATTCCTTATTTTGCTTTGCTTGTGCCCAGCTTTTGCTTTACCTATGAAACTGTCTTTATCTGAACCCACGAGTTTTTTCACTTTGACTCTTCCGATTGTCTCCCCCATCCCACTGCGGGGAGAGTGAGCAAGTGGCTGTGTGGTGCTTAGTTGCCAGCTGGAGTTAAACCACAATGATATTTTAGTTTATAAACAGCTTATCTATCTATTCTTTTATTGCACTGTGAGGGGATATATTTAGTGTTATGTTTCAGTTGCCATTTAGTTTCTAAATGAAAATTGAAATATTACACATGCCAGGCAAAACGAAATGGAGAGCATACTGCTCCAAGGATCAAGATGCAGACACAGTACATGAAACTTCAGTGTATAGAAAAGGAAACACTTTCTTAAAGCTCTTTTTGTTTTCCAGCATCCAATATTCATTTACTGAGGTTAGGCAACTCTGCTTGTAAGAGTAACAACAATAACTGTAATAATAATAATAATAATGCTGAAGAAGAAGATAATGACACTGATAATAATAGTGTTCCTTCAAATGCAACTGTATAAATTTTATTGTATTTTCTTCTGAAGATGTTGGGATTGGAAACTTGTGGCAATGAACACCAGACGTGAGAGTAACTTTAACTTAGTAAACTTTTTTTTTTAAATCGTGTTACCAATATTTGAACCTTCAGTACACAGCATAACTAAGGGTTACAACTATTAAAAGAATATGACCTAACTTGTTATGTTGGTTTTTTTTTCCCTTTCATAACATAATATGGCTTCAAGTGCAACAGGGCCTGGAAGAATCACCTTACAAACCTTAAGCAGTTATGCCAAGAGTTTGAAAACATACGTGTTTAACTGTTCATGTGAATAGCACAGTTTTCTCTAACAGGCTAGTGAAAGCCCTTAAATATAAATATGTAGATATGTGTTTTCAGAATTGATGCCCAATTAAAGAAAGATGCAAATAGACTATGTGATATACAATGGCTGGAGGTCACAACCCATGTGAACTGATGGGAGCAAATAATTCACAAACCAGCTATCCACTCAATGCATAGGCATGTGCTTATTTTTAAAAAGTGTAAGGAAATGATAGTTATAAATGATATCCATAATTCTTGCTGCAGCACAAGTAATGCATATTCATGGAAAGGGTAAAAAGCAAGAATGTTCTTCCTAGGGTGCTAATTTATATAGGATTCTGTGCTGGTTATTACATTAAGGCAGAACATATCCTTTTTAACAGCCTGTTATACAAGTGCATGCATAATGCCTGAGATTATAGACAGAGTCAAGGATTAAAGAATGTACTAACACAGTTTCATTATACTGAACAGCAAAATATTAGCAACAAAAATAAACAGCTGGGGAAGAAGGAATGCCAAAGTTATTAAACCCAAAGTGGCAAGCACTCAATTTAGAGATTAATCTTTTTAAAAAGAGATGGCAATAAAAAGCATCATTAGAACTCAGCCCCATTAGCAGTTGTCATCTGTCCTTTGTTCTGAAGTTGGGATGGTCCCAGAGTTCCCAGAAAACAAGATAAAATTTATGGTGAGGCCCTGAATCACATGGGTTGGTGAATAAAACCATTCATTCCAAACTTTTCATTCTCATCATTATCATGATTCCTATGCAGCACTCATAACAAAGACACTTTACTGGGTATCTCCTGAGGGCTTATGGAAAAAGTCAGCCTACCTGATAATCAGCATCTTTCAGAATGGCAAAACTTTCTGATTAACTGCAATTTTGTTTGCAGGAGTCATGAATGTTTTCATGCAGGAGTTAAAATATTTCACAAAAATGTATTGATTTCACACAAGTCTTCTTCCTGAGGTGATTTTACAGGGATCTAAGAAGGAACGGAAGGCAAATGGCAAGACAAAAACTTTTAGCTTTTTTCTTAAATCACTGGGGGACTTTGTTGAATTTTTTTGTCCATGCCAAAACTCTCTGAAGCAAAGCTACACTGAATCAAACAGAAGAGATGAGACTTAAGTTAACTCATGCACATTGCTTATCACCAGGCTACATGTATCCACGTCACAAACTGTCAAGAATTTTTTTAAAGACATTTAAAAAAAAATCTTTTTCTTTTGTAGAAGAGAGCAGAAACTCTGTGCCTTAAAAACCACTGCAAAACAGAATTGTCTTCAAGAAAACTGAATTTAAGATACGAGGAGCAGTTGAGGGAGCTGGGGTTGTTTAGTTTGGAGAAAAGGAGGCTGAGGGGACACCTTATTGCTCTCTACAACTACCTGAAAGGAGGTTGTAGTGAGGTGGGGGTCAGTCTCTTCTCCCATGTAACAAGTGATAGGACGAGAAGAAATGGCCTCAAGCTGCTCCAGGGAAAGTTTAGGTTTGATATTAGGAAAAACTTCTTTACTGAAAGAGTAGTCAGGCACTGGAACAGGCTGCTGAGGGAAGTGGTTGAGTCTCCATCCCATGAGGTATTTAAAAGACTGGTAGACATGGTGCTTGAGGACATGGTTTAGTGGTGGACTTGGCAGTGCTAGGTTAACGGTTGGACTCAATGATCTTAAGGGTCTTTTCCAACCTTAACAATTCTATGATTCTATGATTCTATGATTAACAATAAACACCATTTCTGATGTCTTCCACTCCAATTACTTCACACTTTGAATGATGACCTTTCCAAATATTCTCTCTTTAAACATTATGGGTTTGTAACCATTATTCTTCAGCCTAGACCATTTATTATTACTTTTATAGCTGATAGAAAAATTCATTACAAGAGATATTTGTTGCTTTGCTTGTCTTTTGCATAATGAATCATTTACAAACAGATCCTGACTTTTTTTTTTTTGTTTGTAGTTTCTTAGTATTAGATGAAGGGTTGCATTAATAACTTTCAGACTATGGTTTATTAATAAATTATTTATTCTGACTGTTCTATTTTCTTTTTTGCAATTTCTGCTGTTTGGTTGTTCCCCTAAGTCAGATGGCATATAAGTAACTGAACATTTTTAAATAGGAGAATGATGAAAAGCAAATGCCAAACAATGCACCTGTGGGATGACTTTTCATGTTAAATTTTATGAAATGTTTTGATTCACTATATTTTTTCATGAATTCCCAGTAGCCATATAAATGCTTGCAAAACAAACAAACAAATAAATAAAACCACCTGCACATCAGGGAACGAAATTCAGTGCTTTATTCTGTCAACAGCTTTCAAGGCATGCAATCAGTTCTGCGTAAACTTAACCTACAGTCAAATTTGTTACATATACGTAAACCAGTGATGTTCCACTAACAGAGTAAGATTACAAAAATGTGTAGTGCTTCTCCATGCTAGATATATTAGTAATAACACACACAAAAAAGAGATTTAATTTAATTTTGTACTATTCTAATTCATATCACTTTTCTTCACCTCTTTTTTAATAGGATGTTTAGTTTTGGGATTTTTGAGTAGTATGTTAAATAATCTCACTTTAATTGGCAAAGATTTCATAAAAACAAAACACAATAAAAAGCTTTATAATGATAAGAGGGAAGATCATCTGCTACAAGATGAAACTAAAGCAACTGTTCTTAAAGAAAAGGTTAGAGAAAACTGACCCCAATTTACAGAATTCATTATTATTTATCAGTTACCACAGAACTCTTTATGGATATAATTCTGTTAGCCCTTCAAGAACCTAACATACTTCTATATATGTTCCTATGTATAATCCATATAATGTAATTTATCTTTTACTATTTCTGGAAAAAATGAAATAAAACTATTCAGTCTACATAATCAATGATATGAAACTACTTACATTTTCTTAAGTCTGTATGTTTTAATGATTTTTATTTTATTTTCATTTACTTATTTCTATACAGTCATGAGTTTGACTAACAGCCCCAAAAATCTAGAAATTAGGGGAAAAATATGGATTTGAACCAAGCCTCATCTAATTTCACAGCTATACTTGACATATATAATGAACTTAATACCTGCAAGTATTAATGGACAGTTCTAAGATGTACAGTTATTACATGGCAGATCTGGGTCCTGATTTTGCAGTTCATATCTATTTCTTATTAACAGCACAATATTGATTGATTCACAGCTCATTCATTCTATCCTGTATGCTTGGGGGTTTTTAATACTTATCGACCAGAATAATAAAAGTCTGCCTACGCAACTCAAATAGGCAGAAAGGTGACAAGTCTCCTGTTTTATCAGCAGGATCCCTCTAGAGCTTCAAAATGCACAGTCCTTGCCTTTGGACATATTTTTAGGAAGAAGTGAGAGGCTTGCCCTTCAGAGAGAAGCCCTTTCGGTGATTGTTAGGATAACCCTATCTGTCTCATGATGCCTTTAAGCACAAACTCAGAACTTTTCCTCTTGCCACACTTGAGCTGCTTTAAGTTGTTTCTGATGGAGTGGGTTTCTGGATAGAAGGAGACCTCCCTTGTGTTTATATTCTGAAGTCCTTTGAGTCTGGCTCTGAAAGCTTATATTATTGCTCTTTCTTCTGGCATCCCCAGGACACACACATTATACAACTGAGATTTATTTTCAAGCTTTTCCTCTTTGTTATTTAGTGCCTTGTTATCTTTCAATAACACATTTTATGTTTTATCTTCTTAGCTTAATTTCCACCTCCATACTGTTATTTACGTGTCATGTTTAATCAGTTTTGTTTCCATCCCATCAGTACATTGGTTTAGAGTGTTTATTGGGACATTAGATTATTTAGCCTTTTGCTATGTATGATCCTGACACAGTAGTACCTTGCAGCTCCTTTAAATTAATGTTAACATATTTGTGAGGGCTCTTAAGAATTCTTTAGTTGATTCCTCTATTATTTTTTCCTCCAGAGGGAGAAGTGCAGTTTTAATTCATTCTATGTTACATACTGCTGCAGGAAACCTCCTAGACATCAGAAATACAGATTATTTTGGGATGTTCTACCCTTTGGGTTTGACTTTTAGGCATTAGAATAATCTTGTAATCTTCCTAACCTTTTTATATCTAAGAAAAGGGTAATATTTACTTCAAAGTCAGTCCAAAAAGGAAAAGCAGCAATTGCAAGCATATTGAGTCCCTTTTTTTCCATATAAAAAAAGGGAGAAACCATTGAAAACCCCAAAGTCAGGAAGGAGGACTACAAAATAAGAGGTGAGATAGAAGGAACCTCACAGGGGTGCTGTCCTTGCCTCCAAGAAGTCCAAAGTCTACCCTGAAAGGGTGTTAGACCTTGACTATCCCTATAATTTCAGCAGATTGTGACACAGGGCAGGTGATATACAGATTTAATTTACTTCTGTTAATAAGAAGTAATATGGTGGTTACAATCATAGTTCAAAAAATAATTCTTCTCAGAGGGAGACGGATTTGTTGGGTACAGCAATAAAGCATCATGATTTCTAGTTTGTAAGATGTCAAAGTGAACCTTATAGAAAGCAGGCTGTATGACAGAGAATCGATAAAAGAAATTCACTGGTGCTTAGTAAGAGCTAAGCAGCAGTATTCCACTTTTGCCTGCCAAATGGCCTGTCAGGTCACCTTGAGCAAGGCACCTTCCTGGGCTGGGCTTTCTAAACTGCCTAGGGATGGTACTCAAGTCTCCTACACCTATGACAAAAGATGACTTTTTCAAAACAAATCAACATACCTTTGGGAAACCCAAGAGAAGACACCAGAGTTTTAAAAGTTGCTGGAATACAACAATCCTCATTCAGCATCTAAATTGCTCGACTATTTTGAAAAGGTATTGCACTTTTATATCTAAACTGAATGTTTCTGAATATCAGGCCTTCTCCATGTATTTCTTCATCCTGAAAGCTGACAATCTAATAAAATCAAGCAGATGTTTTTTGAACATAAACCCATTCAGCAGAGAATATATTTATCATGCAAACTTTCTGACAAGTAGCAACTGATAGGAAAAATGACTAGGTTAAATTTCTAGACTTCCTTAGAAAAATCATTACAGTGTTACTGTCCCAGTCTCCCACTCTGAAACCTGTAATGCTTAATTATACTGGCTGGTATTCAAAAAATCCACTGTTTTTTCTCATTCATGAGCAATAAACAGATTTGAAAAAACTGTACTGCAGTAGTGAGAATAAGTATAAAGCACAAACATAGCAATTTGAGAAGCCAGAACAATTGATAATATACAAAACTCTATAGCTCATAATATACCATCAATAAGCTTTACCTCTTCTTCTGCTACTGCAGTTTTTGCTGAGATAATTGGCCCTACCAGTCTCCAGCTTTGTTAAAGCCCAACCAATATTTTTTGTTACAACTGGAGACATCCAGTAGAGCTCATGGTTTTGATGAGATCTGTTCTGAATTGAATATAATTGAATATTGTCATTAATGACCAATATGATGGAAGAGTGAGTATAGTTATTGAAATTTAAGAGCGAGACAGGGCTAGAATTCAAAATTATCTTGACAAACAGGTAAAAATAGCCAGGAAAAAAATATAGTTAAATTAATCACTAACAAGAATATATTGTAGTCAGGCAATATGGAATGGGAAGACCTGGCTAGGAAGCAGAAAGGGAGAGATTCTGAGAGTTATTGTGCTTCAAACCTTACACTGAAATCAGTGGCAGAATACTGTAGTGAAAAAAACAAATGTCACACTGGGACGGACAAACAGGTGTGGCACCTGCAAGACACATAAAATAAACTTTACATTCTTCCCAGCCACTGAAGCCTCAGCTGCTATTCTGGATGTCTCTCTCTTTCAAGGAAAGAGCTATTTTTATTCACCTCATGACTACTTTGTATTTGCCTCTCAATTTGAGTACATTTTGAGTATGTGAAAATTGATCTTTCCAGGTGCTGGTTTAACCTACTTATCAACTACTCCAGCCTGAAGTTTTCTAATGAATCTCTCACACAAACACACTCACATACAGATTAGACAGTAGCATTGCACAGCAAGTAGTTTGGAATAAGATTTAATAAGAAGAGAGGACAGAATGTAAAATAATGAAGCACAGGGCTTGGCCAGACAAGCATGCTGACCAGCTGCTGCCTTACACCCAGCTGACCCTTTCTATACCCATTCTCTCTAGTCTTTCAAGCTTGTTCCTCCCATTCCTTGTCTTTGTCCCTTCCACTAAACATCCCATAATAAGTTTTGCACAACTCCACAAGCCCTCTCAAATATCCCATAATAAGTGGATGCTTTTCCATGAGACCCATGAACATCTTGTTTCCCCTGCCTTATCAGCTGCTAAGTTCAGGTTGAATGTCATGAAGCTTATGCACGAGAATGTTCCTCAATAGCTCAAAAATCAGCAACACAAAACATTTTGTCTTTCTTATCATCTCTGTTATCTCCAGTCATTAGGGTTTTATTACTTGTCTGTTTTTCTTCGTGGTTTTTATGCGTTGTCTTTTTCTTTTTTTTAATGTTCAATAGCCACTAAGCAGAAATCTTTACAAACCCGATATCTCAGGTTATCACAGTTGTTTCCTCATCCCTGGTAAGGACATGATTCAGATTTTATTGATGTAGACAGATTCTCCTTGATTAGATGGGACTTTGACTCATTTCTTCAATAACTATCTGGCAAGTTTACATTTAGTTATAATCTTTAAAGGTGACAAAGATTTGACCAAAGCTGAGCATACTGATCTAATTACACTTTCTGTGAGCAGGGGGGTGAATAGATGACTTCCTGAGCAACCTTTCAACTAAATTAGCGCATGATTCTATTTATTTATTTCCCAGTCTAGACTTTTGACACATCTGTTATTTCTGCTGAGGAATGGCTGTGTTTTTTACTGCTTGGTTAATACTGCAATGAGGATCTTACTCAAAAATGACAGGGCTTGCTTTCTTTCTTTCTCTCTTTATTTCTCTTTCTTTCTTTCTTTCTTTTTCTTTCTTTCTCTTTCTTTCTCCCTTCCTTCCTTCCTTTCTTTCTTTTTCATGTAGCACAAATAATATTTGAAAAAGTCTCTTCAGCATATATGTCTGATACAATGTCCATTTCAATCTGTATGTTTCACTAATGCATGTATCCTAACCCCACAAACACGTTCTGCATTCCAGTAAGTTTTCAGTCCATTCTGGCATACTCTGGAGCTGAATTTTCCTTCAGTAGATGGAAATGTATATGTATGTACAGGCACAGAGGGCTGGTAACAGCCTCATGGGGGACTGAGTATAGTCTTCTTGCATCATATAATCCCTAACAGCAGACTCAATTTGCCTATGTGCAGCACTTGGTGATGTGGTCACATTGTTTCTAAGTCCAGAACTAATACATCTTCTTTATATGAAACTGTATCAGGTGGACATATCAGATGACTAATTCACTGCTGCTTTACAAGTGTGACTCAGCATTTATTAGGCAAGATATTCCCACTAAAAGCTATAAAATATTGGGGGTTTATATATATATATATATATAAAAAAATGATACAGTGCCAGTGAACTTGGTTGTCTATGCTATTAAATAGTTAGAAGGGTCCCTTGTTTATTAGTTAGCGCTTGAAAGACATCTTTCCTAATAAGAAGTGAATACACCAACACCCTGTTTTGGAGGCTAAGAGAGTTTAGCTGTATGGATTTCACAATCAAAAAAATGGTCACTAGCATATTTAATGTATTAGCACAGATGTAGTTATAACTCTTTGCTCAGTACTAACTCATCTATCTTTACCTCAAGGTGCACTATTCCATATAGCTATGCTAACAGTCTGAATAATGACTGATAAATAGACACAACTGTTTTCACCTAATACTCATGCTGGAAAGCAGCATTGCAGAAAGAGACCTGGGAGTTCTGGTGGACAACAAGGTGACCATGAGCCAGCAGAGTGCTCTTGCAACAAAGAAGGCCAACAGCATCCTGAGCTGCATTAGGCAGAGTGTTGCCAGCAGTTCAAGGGAAGTGATCCTTCCCCCGCACTCAGCACTGGTGAGATGCGTGTGGAGTACTGTGTCCAGTTCTAGGACCTCCAGTACAGGGGTGACATCAACATACTGGAGTGAGTCCAGTGAAGGGCCATGAAGATGACGAAGGGACTGAGGTATCCGACATATGAGGAGAGGTTGATAGAGCTGGCATTGTTCAGCCTGGAGAAGAGAAGGCTCAGGGGAGGTCTTATCAATGTGTATAAATACTTGAAGAGGAAGTTAAGAAGCTAGAGCCAGGCTCTCAGTGATATCCAGTGACAGGACAAAAGGCAGTGGGCACAAACTAGAATACACAAAATTCTACTTAAACGTGAGAAAAACTCTTTTTCCTGTGAGGGTGGTCAGACACTGGAACAGGCTGCCCAGAGAGGTTTTAGAGTCCTTATCCTTGCTAATAATCAAAGCTGAGTTGACATGCCCATGAGCAACTTGCTGTAGCTGCCCCTACTCTGAGCAGTGGGGTTAGACTTGACAATCTCCAGGGTCTTTTCTGACCTCAACTGTTCTGCGAGTCTGATATACAAACACACATATGCACAAGTATATACGCACTATTTAAATGTTCTGGATGTAAATAATCAAATATTATAATACTGATCTCTCAACATGCCTATAATATAGCTGAACACTTTAGACATTTATTTTACATTATTTGTATATAAGGTGTGCATAGTATTTGTCTACACAGTGTTCTAACAAACAGAGAATGAGGCATACACCAAGGACAGCACTTTCCAGTAGTAGTAACTTCCAGTAGTTTCAAGTAAACAAAACTCATTTTCTACTTGCAGGGAAGGCAGAGGAGACAACTAGTGTCCTAAATTTACTTTAGAGTTTTTAAATATCCACAAAAATACAAAAGTAGTACAGTTCACTGAAAAAACTCGAGTGGTAAATTCATTCTTTCATAGCAAAAAAATTAAACTGGATATCTTTGTTCAGTCTTAGAAGTGGCCCCTAACACTAATCACAGCCAGCAGCAAACACAACTAAATACCAGCCTCTCTCTCCTGCATTGATCTTTATTTCACTTCAAGGACGAGGGAAAAGGGAAAAAACCAGAGCTAGAGTTCAGCTCCTGACACTGCTGCTACAGTTTTCCTCCACCTTCTAAGCCAGAAACCCTTTTTTTTTTTCTTTTGTTAGGCAAGATACTATTGCAACTAGGTTGTTGTTTAGTATACATATTTCTTAATTTTGTAGGAAAGATTAAATATCCTGTTCTACTCAGAACTTCTGGTCATTTATCTGAATGCCTCTTCCTTTTCCGACATCACATTAAAGACATGTGGGCAGATGAAAGATTTTTTTTCTCTTTATTTCCATCTCTTTTTCCCACAAGGTTTTTCCTTCAAAAATCTTCCCTTTACCCACTGGAACAAAAGATAAATTACTATAATTAAGCTACTCCTCTGCAGATTTTCCTCTCCTCTTTAATATACAGCATGATTTTTATTCACTGAAAGGATTTGCATCAGCAGTAAAATCCAATTGTTTGGATAATAAAATATTCACAGAGGCAATAGGGTAATTTTCCATGAGGAAAAAATCCAGAGCACATCCTTAAGCACTGCTAGTTTTGCTTTCTCCAGAACAGTTCTTTCCTTAGGGGGAAGATATAGGTGAGTCGGATTTGTTTTTTTCAAAACAGCAACAGTGCATTAAAGCTCAATGATTAAGACTTTCACTCAGAAAACAGAAGATCTGGTTTACCTCAGTGGTGAAATCTCACCTCTCATTTGTCAAAAGAATACTCTAACCTGTAAACTACAGCATGAGGAACAGAAGGGACAAGCAAAAGTGATACCTGCTGTGTCTCACTTCTCTAGCTCCAACTGAATTATTTTAGAAAGAAGAATGCAAGAGTCAGAGGGTCAGAGACATGGGACAAACAAGAGCAATTCCTACAGCTTAGTGAGCAAAACATTCAGCAGGGACATGACAGATCACAGTTCTAGCTCCCTGTATTACTGCTAGGGTGCATTTCATTGTTTATTTTTATTATTATGTATTGACAGAGCTGTCCCATGACAAAGCTAATGCCTTATTCCACTAACAGTCCTGTGGAGGTCAGGATGGCAATGTGTTGTACAATGCTATTGCGTTCACATTTCAGGTTCAAGGACTGTATGAGGAAACTATTTCTAAAGATCAGATATTAAAAGTTTACCCTTTCTGTTCGTTTGCCTGCTCATTCAAAGTCTGCTGGGTCATTCCTTCTATTCAGCTTTTTTTTTATTTTATTAAACTCTGCTTTCACTGAAAGTTGTATTCAATCTAGCTGGGTTGGTTTGTTGTCTGTTTGTTAAAGTACAGTAGTATTCATTTAAATACATTCAGTAATTGCTGTATATTTGCCCATCCAGATTTACACAGAATTGTTGAGGTTGAATGGGACTTGAGGAGAACTTCTAGTCTAACACCCTTACTGCAACAGGATCACCTAGAGTATGTCACCCAGGACTGTGTCCAGTGGGTTTTGAATATCTGCAAGGATAGAGACTCCACAACCTCTCTGGGCAGCCTGTTCCAGTACTCAGTCATCCCAAGAAGAAAAGTTCTTTTGTTATGATTGGATGAAATGTCCTGGTTTTTAATTTGTGCTAGTTGTGTCTTGTCCTGTCAGTGGGTACCACTGAGAAGAGACTGGCTCCTGCATCTTCTTTCCTTCCCATTGGGTATTTTCTTTGGCCTTCTCTTCTCCAGGCTAAACAATCCCAGTTCTCTCAGCCTGTCCTCATAGGAGAGATGCTCCAATACCTTCATGATCTTTGTGGCCCTGCACTGGACTCAGTCCAGCAAGTCCATATATTTCTTGTACTGGCGAGCCAAGAACTGGACCCAGCACTCCAGATGTAACTTACCAGTTCTGAGAGGGGAAGTATCACCTTCTCAACCTGCTGGCAGCACTCCTCCTAATTCAGCCCAGAATGCTGTTGGCCAACATTGCCATGAGGGTGTATCGTTGGTTCATGTCCACCAGGACCCCAAGGTCTTTCTCTGCAGAGCTGCTTTCCACATAGTCACCCCACCCTCCAGCATGTACTGGTGGATGGGGTTATTCCTCCCCAGAGGCAAAACTTAGCATTTCCTTTTGTTGAACTTCATAAGGTTCTTCTAGGCTCATTTCTCCAGATTGTCCAGGAATCTCTAAATAACAGCACAACCATCCGGTGTATCAGCCACTAGTCCCAGTTTTGTGTTATCTGCAAACTCGCTGGGTGTGCACTCTGTCCCAGCATTAATGAAGATGTTTAACAGTATTGGCCCAGTATTGACCCCTAGGGTACACCACTTATGACTGGCCTCCAACTGTACTTTCTGCCACTAATCAAAACCCTCTAGGCCCTGCTGTTCATCCAGTTTTCAGTCTATCTCACTGCCTCCATATCTAAACTATACTTTGTCAGCTTGCCTATGTGGATGTTATGGGAGAGAGTCAAAAACCTTACTAAAGCCAATGTAAACAACATCTACTGCTCTTCCCTCCTCCAGCAAGGTAGTCATCTCATTGTAGAAGGCTATCAGGTTTGTTATGTATGATTTCCCATTTGTAAATCCATGCCAACTACTCCCAATCACCTTCCTGTCCTTTTGTCTTCAGAAATTATTTCCAGGGTTTTTTCCATCACCTTCTTAGGGACTGAGGTGAGGCTGACCAATCTGTAGTTCCCCAGATCCTCCTTCTTGTCCTTCTTGAAAAAAACAGTTTCAATTGCTTTCTTATATAATATCTTATATGATTTTCTCTATACTAAAAATCCAGACAGAAAAGGGCTTTATGAAAATATATTTGTCTGTTTATATGAACTTCTGAACTTTCTTATTTGCCTGAGAAGCCAGATCTTGTCACTTAGCATCAGCGATTATGTCTGTACTACTACTTTAACAGTGCCAGGGAGTGTACACAGGCACTGGAAAATCCATGTTATACTATTAATTTTTCAGGATGGGTATAATACTGTCTAAGCCACCTCGTACACTCCCAAACATTGCCCAGGCAGAATTCAAGAGGAAAAGAGTTGTCCAGGACCATTCCCATTCCTTGGTTTATGTACAGCCCAGCCTGTTTTGGGGGTAAGAGAATTTAATAACAGAGTCAGACCATGCCAGTTGACCTTAATGCCAGAGAATAGTCTATTCACATTTAATTTACTAATACAGATGCAGCCAATGCTTTTTCTCTTCAAATAAGTTTTTTTAAAACCAAATCCTAAAGGGGATTGTGAAAGAATAAAAACAGTGTTTCACCTGCATTGTATTCTTCTCAATATATTGAAATGTTACAGGACTGGCTAAAGGTTGGCATAATCCAAAGATCTTGGCTATCACATGCAAGGTCAGAGATTTGGCAACTAGTCTGAATACTGACATACCAGAAACTGCAAATGACTGATGCTTTCACACATATGCTTCACATATAATCATTTTTTTCTTCAAAGAAACACAGTTAACAATATACCAGATCAAAGCACAGGTATGAAATTCAAAATTTAAACCAAAATAATCACTGTGACTTTTTTTATGTTACTCTATATGCATATAGTGTTTTCGCAGAAAAGACTTAATACTAAGTATATCCTTGAATATTATGGAGATCAGCTAACAATTTAGGGATCATTTATATACAGCAAAAGAGAAACCTATAGCCTGTGGTGATTATTAACATGTAAACTCTTCAGGAAGGGAATGTGAAGTCTCTGTGTTTTGAAAAGTGGTGAATACCCTACAAAGGTGCTGCAGATCAATAGCAGAAGTGAGTTGTTCATCAGCTTGCTCGTCAACTTTTTCTGATGCCTCAGTGGTTAACAATGATTTTTCTTAACCTCTTGGAAAAGCTGAGAATGGAAAGTTTACTGCTTCTAGTAAAGAAAAATCATGCAAAATTAAACTTCCTAACCTGTTTTCAGCTAAGTCTGCCTTAGCCATAAGAATTTCTTCAGTTCATTAGGAAATTACTGGTTTTGTGAGTTTGTTCCTTCCAAATTTCTGTTTGTTATGTCAGAGAGAAGTTATGAGATTGTGTAGCACTTCACTGAATCCATGTTGCAGACAGTTTCTGACAATGCAGTCACTGGAGAATACTGCCTAAGGTTGAAAAGCAATGCAAACTACAGGTTTCCGTAAGAGACAGAAAACATTTAATAGTTTTATATGCCAAATACAACACATGCTCTTGCATGGATCACAGGGGAAATCGTATAATGGATTGAGATGAAAAACAGCCCTGTCACATATAAAGATTTGCGTTTGCTTTCCCCCTCTTGGTTTTTACATATCTATCAAAGAGTACTTAAAGTACTGCTGAATCTAGCAAACTATGATTACAGAGGTGAGGGCTATGTGACATCCGTCTAACGGAAAATGGCAAACACACCTGGCCAGACAGCAGTTCTCTTGTCCTGAAGCAATTTGGCTCTGCAGAGCTTGCATCTATACGGCTAAAATTCTCTTACTCTTCAAAATATTATGGCATCAGCCAAGCCAACTAGTGGCAATTGTTCCTGGCCCATACTAACCCTCAAGCCATTCTAGGGTCTGCCTGTGAAAGTAATACTTGTCCTGAGCCAAAAAAAAACCAAAACAAACCCACCTTAAAAGTGCAAACAATTTATCAGTATGGACAATTCACTTCAGAATCTGAGAAACCATTAGTTTAAAAACAAAGTCTATGATGTTGTAAACCCAGATTTTTGCTATTACAATATATTAGAAAATGTTCTGAGAGAATGCTGGTGACTATAGGGCCATTCTTTCTTACCACAGCATGGGAATCATAGATCAGCACTTGTGTAACCTCTCCTCTTTGGGCATATATTTTTCCCCTATGGTACAGGAAAATCTGTTTTCCAAAGAGAAAGAAATCAGTGTCTACTGAATTCTTCTGAGTTCATAAATAGATGGCATAAGGATCTATTGAGCATCAAGGGTAAGTCCAAGCACATACTTAAGCTTACCATCCAAAGTATTTCAATAAGACGGTACAGATTGGTGTAGTAATTATCTGAGGAACAAACAGTTAATTCCAGTGTCGTGGTTTAACCCCAGCCAGCAACTAAGCACCACGCAGACGCCTGCTCACCCCCCACCGGTGGGATGGGGAAGACGATCGGAAGGGCAAAAGGGGAAAACTCGTGGGTTGAGATAAAAACAGTTTAATAACTAAAGTAAAATTAAAAAAAAGAACAGTAGTAATACAAAGCAAGCGGTACACTGTACAATTGCTCACCACCCACCGACCAATGCCCAGCACATCCCCCAAGCAGCAATCGAACCCCTCCCCAGCCAACTCCCCTGCTTATATACTGAGCATGATGTCACATGGTATGGAATAGCCCCCGCCCAGTCTGAGTCAGCTGCCCCAGCTGTGCCCCCTCCCAGCCTCCCATGCCCCTGGCAGAGCATGGGAAGCTGAAAAGTCCTTGACCAGTGTGAGCACCACTTAGCAAGTACTTAGCACTACTTAACAAGAACCAAAACATCAGTGTATCATCGACATTGTTCTCAACCTAGACCCAAAACACAGCCCCATACCGGCTACCAGGAAGAAAACCAACTCCATCCCAGCCAAAACCAGGACATCCAGAAAACAAGGAACAGTCCCCAAAATAATTTCTCTAAGGTGTCCTCTTCAAACTGAAATAGACATGGTGACTTTGTCTCAACTTCTATCTAGATGAGCAAATCAGTTTATATGTTTCCCTTCCCTATTAAAGTAATGAAATCAAAAGTAGTTTGGTTTTTTTATGTTGTATATCAATAATAGCCTTTTGATGATCCTTGTCATCCTGCAGTGAAGTGTAAACACAATAAATTTAACTGTGGTGTGAAGATCATTGAAATAAAAGACAGAATAATACTCTCTTCCTTCATGTCATCAGAAGTTGTACTGTTGCATGAAACAAGAATGCAATAACATCCCATACAATATTAAAAGTATATATTTTAATACAGCTCAGAAGTTCACATAAATTACACTTTTTCATGATATAAAGCATAAACAATTTGACACAGTAGTCATATTATTGAGAGCAGTGGTGTCAGGAGTGAATTTTCTGCAAAAATATTTTGCATGCTAAAACATAAAACAATAAAGAAATGCAGGGATAATGGGTGTTCTTTATTCTGTCCTATAAACCTCATGATACAATCCAATGTTCCAATGCAAGTGAATGGATGACTTCAGAATAATAAAGCAATGTTTAATGCCATAATCTGTGAACAGTGGGAGTAGATATCTATAAAAATGTAAAACATCATGAAGGAAAGGAATAAGGAGAAAGATGCATATATGTATCTGGGAAAAATCAACTAATTCAGCTATTTTGATCTTCATGTTTACACATTTCAATCTGCATATTTACACATTTCACAACTCCTCCTAGATAATTTTTTATTCCTTTGTACATGGATGTCCTGGGCTCTTCCTGAGCAAGTTTTCTCTCTTTCCAACAACAGGGTATTCAGACTGCAGAGTGTTGTATATCTATCATTTGAAAGACATTTAGAAGAATGAAATGATGCATCTGTTAAGTCAGGTGTTCATTCTTTCTGCAAGTCCTCCTTTTTCTATGTGTTGACACAAAATACTTTTTCTTTCAGTTTCTTCAAAACTACTCTTTGGCTGCTGGGACTCTGTATCTTAACTTAATCATACCTTCTTAAAAAATGTTTGTCCATGGCATGGAAAAATGTCAAATGGGAGTTTCATTGCTTTCATCTCACCAGGTGTTGAGAGAGTATTAGTTCAATTTCTAGGGAGCGTGACTACCCTTGAGTGGGAACTAACAGTAAACCTGCCCACTACAGATCCTTTCAATGTGCCTGGCTCTGCTGTTGCATTAGCAGGAGTATGTAGTTTGTTCATTAAAATGCTTACACACTACATTGGCTGTATTTTATGGGATAAAAAAAGGCATTCCATTGCTTGAGGGATTACTCAGAGTGTGAATAAAAGAGGAAGAAAAAGTTGCAAAAATTATTAGAATTTGAAACTTTGATCAATCTAAATATACAGATGACTGCCAGCTTTTATAAGCCCTGAAAGAGCAATGTGACACTGACTAATAAAAATGGGACTTACCCTCCAATTGATAGCCATAACGATGAGTTTGATGTAACATTAGACATCCAGGAGAATCAGGGATACTGTGGAATCAGTGCAGTAAGGAAACCACAATGATCATGAGACATATCGGTGAGTTTCTTGCTGAATTGTCCCTGAGTATCACTAAGGACTATTCCCATGCATACTGTTAGGGATACCCTGCAGCAAAATTGTTCCAATGATACGCCAACTCAAAAATGTAATCAACCATTCTTCCCAAGGAAGGGGAGGGGATTACCTAGACTTCATCACTATTTCGTTACATCTTGCTTATGGCCATAGAAAATCTTTCAAGTCTGCTATTGCAAGAACTATGCACTAACACATGAATAACGACTATTATCTAACTAAGGAATCTTTTCATCTCTTTCTTCCCCTATGTTAGTAATTTGCCATTATGTATTCTTTTTCGTACTTTACTTTTCCTATCTTTAAACTATTTTATTAATCTTATAAGACACCATCATGTAATTTTGTATTTGATTTGGATAGAGGATATTTCCTTTCCAGTAAGCCCACCTTCTGAAATAGGTGCACTACACAGTTTATAACATTTTGTTGGTATTATGTTTGCCTAAAAAATTTAGCAAGGGAGTTGTATTATCTTTCTGTCATTTTAACTCACATTGTCTTCTTTGCTCGCCAAAAACTAATGAGTTCAAGGGAAGAACTGCATTATTTCCACATGCAGATGTTTAATTTACATTTGATTTATATAGTCTTACAATATAAAAAAGAGTGCACCGATATGTGTAAAGCTGGCATTAGTTTCACCTTGGCTACATGAGATTATCTTTCTGGAATTCTAATACAGGTTAGTTTCTGTTGCAACCTGGCACAGTGATAGCTTTTCATTCTTTCATTTCAGTAAGATGCTCGCTACCAATCATCAGGTTTCATTCAGGTATTTTGCTGAGGGATGTTTTGTAGGTTTTCCTTTAGGATTACAAAGAAAAGATCAATTTCAAAACTGAGAGATGAATGGGGAATGAAGCATGACTTCTTTGAATCTCAACTATTTGAAGAGAAAGACAAAACTGTAGTGGAAGGATTCAGTTTGAGACACTTAGATATTTGGATGGATGTAAACAGGCTTATAAAGGTCTAAACTACCTTTCTAGCCACAAAACTTGATTCAGTTTTTTAGTATCTACAGTCTTCTGAGAAGACTTACAGTTGGCTTCTGCATGCTGGTCCAGAAGGGTATAGATGGACTATAGATGGTATATGGATGGCTACAAGCTCTTTAGAAGGGATAGGCAAGGGAGGAGAGGTGGCAGGGTAGCGTTGTACGTCAGAGAGTGTTTTGATTGTCTAGAGCTCAACGAAGGTAATGATAAGGTTGAGTGCTTATGGGTAAAGATCAGAGGGAACGCTAATAAGGGAGATATCCAGGTGGGAGTCTGTTATAGACCACCCAACCAGTATGAGGAAACAGATGAAGTATTCTACAAGCAGTTGGCTGAAGTCTCACAATCTCTAGCCCTTGTTCTTGTGGGAGACTTCAACTTACCAGATATCTGCTGGAAATACAAGACAGCAGAGAGAAAGCAGTCTAGGAGGTTCCTGGATTGTGTGGAAGACAACTTCCTGATACAGCTGGTGAGGGAGCAGCTAGGGAAGGCACCCCACTGGACCTCTTGTTTGTGAACAGAGAAGGACTTGTGGGTGATGTGACAGTTGGAGGCCGTCTTGGGCATAGGCATCACAAAACGATTGAGCTTTTGATTCTTGCAGAAGTAAGGAGGAGAGTCAGCAGAACTGCCACCTTGGACTTTTGGAGGGCAGATTTTGGCCTGTTTAGGAGCCTGGTTGAAAGTGTCCCTTGGGAGGCAGTCCTGAAGGGCAAAGGAGTCCAGGAAGGCTGGATGTTATTCAAGAGGGAAATCTTAAAGGCACAGGAGCAGGCCATCCCCATGTGCTGTAAGTCGAGCAGGCAGGGGAGAAGACCGGCCTGGCTGAACAGAGAGCTCTGTCTGGAACTCAGGAAAAAAAGGAGAGCCTACCACCTTCGGAAGAAGGGGCAAGTGACTCAGGAGGACTATAAGGATGTTATGCAGGGAAAAGATTAGAAAGGCGAAGGCCCAGCTAGAACTTAAACTGGCCACTGCTGTCAAAGATAACAAAAAATGCTTCTACAAATATATTAGCGACAAACGGAGGGCCAAGGAGATCTCCCTCCTTTGTTGGATGTGAAGGGAAACTTTGCTACGAAGGATGAGGAGAAGGCTGAGGTACTTAATGTCTTCTTGGCCTCAGTCTTTAATAGTCGGACTGATCATCCTCAAGGTTTTCATACCCCTGAGCTGGGAGATGGAGATAGGACACAGAATGAAGTCCCAGTTGTCGAAGAGGTGGCAGTCACCAACCTGCTCCTCCACCTGGATGCCCACAAGTCTATGGGGCAGGATGGGATCCACCTGAGGATACTGAGAGAGCTGGCAGAGGAGCTTGCCAAGCCACTCTCCATTATTTATCAGCAGTCCTGGTCAACTGGGGAGGTCCCAGATGACTGGAAGTTACCTAAAGTGACACCCATCTACAAGAAGGATCGGAAGGAGGACCCGGGAAACTACAGGCCTGTCAGCCTGACCTCGGTGCCAGGGAAGATCATGGAACAGATCATCCTGAGTGCCATTATGCGGCATGTGCGGGACAACCGGGGGATCAGGCTCAGCCAGCATGGGTTTATGAAAGGCAGGTCCTGCTTCACTAACCTGGTCTCCTTCTATGACAAGGTGACCCGCTTAGTGGATGAGGGGAAGGCTGTGGATGTTGTCTACTTGGACTTCAGTAAGGCCTTTGACACTGTCTCCCACAGCATTCTCCTGCAGAAGCTGGCTGCTCATGGCTTGGGCAAGTGCACTCTGTGCTGGGTTTAAAACTGGCTGGATGGCCGAGCCCAGAGAGTGGTGGTGAATGGAGTCAAATCCAGTTGGCGACCGGTCACGAGTGGTGTTCCCCAAGGCTCAGCATTAGGACCAGTCCTGTTTAATATCTTTATTGATGATTTGGATGAGGGGATTGAGTGCACCCTCAGTAAGTTTGCAGATGACACCAAGTTACAACAACCCCAGGCAACGCTACAGGCTTGGGGAGGAGTGGCTGGAAAGCAGCCTGGCTGAAAAGGACCTGGGGGTGATGGTTGACAGCTGGCTGAATATGAGCCAGCAGTGTGCCCAGGTGGCCAAGAGGGCCAATGGCATCCTGGCTTGTATCAGGAATAGTGTGGCCAGCAGGACCAGGGAGGTGATAGTGCCCCTGTACTCGGCAGTGGTGAGGCTGCACCTCGAGTACTGTGTCCAGTTTTGGGACCCTCACTTCAAGAAGGACATTGAGGTGCTGGAGCGTGTCTAAAGAAGGGCAACGAGGTTGGTGAAAGGTCTAGAGAATAAGTCTTATGAGGAGCGGCTGAGGGAGCTGGGGTTGTTTAGTTTAAAACAGATCCAGGTTCTTGTGGCAACTGGAGGTCTGGTAAATTACTACAGGATATCACAAGTGTCACTGAATACCTATAGTTAGGCAAGAGAATTGTGCCCAATGTTAGATTGGACTGAATTCCTTTGTAGAGGTATAGTTTTCACTTCACTAACTACAGTAGGCCCTTAACTCACTACTTTGAGCATGATTAGCAGGGTAAAGCTGGATATGATGAATCACACATTATGGAGTGCCTCTGGTCTCAATTCAGTTTTCTACACACAACTTTTGACTCCTCATGCTTAGCGTGTCTAAGACATATGCACAGAGGTGATAGATATGACATAAGAAATACAGGGAGATTTGTGCCCTTTGTAGGCAGACAGTATAGTCTAGGACATCTTAAATGGCACTAGATGCCTTTGCATGGGCAAGTGAATGGACCCTTCTGTACCTTCAATACCAGAAAAAATAATTTTTTTACAGTATAACTATACATAGCGAAGAGAATAAATCTTATAAATCAAGGATGTTTGGAATAAATGCAGAATTCCAAGTATGATTAAGAAAGTGTATTGCACTGTGATTTTAATAACCCTTCACAAATTAGACATTATGAATAAGGCAACATGTATAGCATTACAATAACTATTAAAGTCACAGACAGTGGTTTGTGATATCCTGTACTAATAATAATGTGAGTTAAAATTAGAATTTAATGTGGATTGATTTTCAAATTGATGAATCAAGTGGCAGAATTCTGAGAAGTGTCTGGGCACCTTTCTGAAAATATGTATTAGCTCTGACTGTTGAAAAAAAAAAAAAATTAAGACCCATTGTTTAAAATTAAAACTAGCTTGTTTGTTCAGAATTTCATTAGGTATTGTGGGGAAAGCACACACAGAGCATGACCCATGCGAGAATGCATAGATTAATTTATTATAAATTATATATGTACATCCTCATCCCTGAAATTCTTGATCAAAAAACTGCTTGGAAATGTTACCAGATTTCCAGATTATTAGCTGAAATTTGGGTCACAGTCTGTGGTCTGGTCAGCAAAAGATTTAGGGTAGTCTCATGCTTTTCATTTTGAATACCTTTCTACATGCCCAAGCAATCTGTTATGTTTGCTGTTATTAGATGTTTTGGTTGGCATTTCTAAGACTAAAAATGTGATAAGTTTCTGAGCATACCCTTAAGGAGTCACCACACGTAAGTTCTCAGTATTTTTCCTCATATGCCTGTCTTCCTGAAGGCTTCACACTGCAGCAATGAGGATGAAAAGCCCAGAGTTGAGGGGTAATCACCGTTTGAAGAAAAACTGCCCATATGATTCCTCAGTAAATAGAGGAATTAAGTCGCTGTGACTTTTATCATCTGTAAGTAGAACTTTCAGGAACATTCTTGCCTTTCAAAGAAAAATAATAAAAATAATTAAAGTTACAAGCTAGAGGCTGTGTGGACAAAGTTTTAGAAAAATTATTTGACCTACTATCCTTCATATCAGAAAAAGAATTGATCATGGTAGTCCTTGGTGAGGACTTAGAGAAGTAAGACAGGGTGAAGAGCTAGGCTTACTCATCAAATTGAATTCAACTCCATAATCTAACTCTTTCAAGCTATTGATAGAGGCATGAAATACACAATAAGAAGTAAAATTTAATTTCCCTTGAAGAAATTTAAGTTTAATCTCTGATTAATATAAATCAGACAACATAGCTGGGGCATTAAGTGAAGTTTAAATAAAAAATAATTATTCATATCCGGAACATGAGAAAACACATTTCTAAAGCAATTAATTTGCCTTCTAATAGCTACCACAGAGAATTATTTTTCCCTGGCAAGATTTAGGAAGTTGGAAGACTTCATATTTTAGTATGTCTAGGTTTGCTCTCGTCTATCGTTTATCTGGTGATTCTCTCTCAACTGCCTTTCCTTTGGAGTGCTCAAGTTTTGCCTTTTTGTAAAGTAAGGCACAATAGTTTCAGATTATGAAAGAAAAATATTTTAATGATATCATAGAACTGGGCCTTTTCTTAAAAGACATCCCTAGAGAAAACTACAGGTTCTTGGAGCTTCCTCTCAGAACTGAATTACCTGTTAAGGACCTCATGTTTCTTTGAGATCAGCCCCAACTGGAGTGTTCATATGACTTCCACAGGAGCCAAAATTTCTCACTTTTCCCTCTGGCTGCAACATACACTTCTCTGACCTTACTTTCACTGGCCGAGACATATAAGAGAATGAACATCTGGAAAAGTAAAACCACAAGCTGGATCAAAACACTGCAATGCAAATATAGCTCCTTATCTCCCCAGGCAGAAAATGAGAGGGAGAGAGAGAGGACTACATCTGGCAGATAGTCAACTCACTGCTTAGTGCTTCCAGGTGCTGGGACACTAAGGTGACGGTGCTATCTGGAATAGAACTGCAACCAGCTATCGCTTCTTTCCCAAGTATTTGATTGACTTTAGGAGAGTCCCATCATAAAACCAAATGACAAGTTCTGCATGATAAAGGCACTAATCTCTAGGGAGAGTAAATATTATCATGGAGAAAGAAGTGGCTGATATGCTTTCAATAAAAAAAGAACACTTTAGCAGAATATCCGGCAAATGTAACAACATAATTAGCAAATATAACATTGATGTCATCCATGAGATTCACAGTAGCTTTGACATCTTTAATTTTGCTTTCATTTACTTCTTTATTTTCCTGATGCACTTCAGAGATCATCTGTATTTGTTTTTATTCCCAACATAAAGCTCATCAGATATCGCTCAACAACCTCTGTGTCTGTTTTTAATTATAATGAAATTCTGAAGATAGTATAATCTCATATTCTTTATTCAAAAAATTCAAGCAAATGCCTTGACTGAAAGAGTAGTTACAGATTTAGGCCCACATTGCTTTCCTACTACAGCATGGAGACTTTTCCACTATAAACCTTGATTGTTATATAACACATGGAATTTTAGGACTCAAATTAGCAGCATTGTGGAGCAGGAAATTGGACTGTCTTATTTTAGAGAAAAATAATCAATTTATTACCTTTATATCATGAGGTTTTTCTGCTACACATCAATGTATTCTGTCTTCCTACATATCTTTAGTCATCACCACCACAAATAGAATCAAAATCAAATATTCTTACCATAAGGCTTCATATTATTATGTACCAAAGCAAAAATAAATATGTATGTTTTCAAATGATCTATTGTTCTCCTGCAAGAAGGCTCTCAGGGAACTGTAGGAATTGATACCGACAGCTACACGGAGTAATCTGAAGCATGGTTCTTTTTTTTTTAAAACATTTAGGCCTAAACAAGCCATGATGACAGTAGAGAATAATACATGCATTAAATAACAGAGTGTCTACATTCAGGAAAGTGTAGCTTTTATTAAAACTTGTGTATGTTCACGTTCTTTTCTTTTTTAAACTTACTGCAAGCTGCATTCATAGGAAAAAGTACATCCATTTTAAACATTTTCTTTGAGTGAATAGACATATTGGAGCAGAAAAAGTTTGGAGGAAAAGATGTTAATGATACTTCAGTCAACTACAAATCCCTCCCATAAACCTTACAGCTTATGACTACGACAGGAAGCTAAAAGTAAGGTCAGGAGCAGTCCTCCGACCTCCACATCACTGGAAGTGAACCCAGGAGCAGCTCACATGGAGGTAAGGAAGAACTGAAGCCAGGCTGCAGCTTTCCCCACTTAGCCTCACTCCATCCAGACCAAATGTTCATGAGCCTATGTGAAACCTGCTGTAGCTTTCCCTCTCAGCAGTGGCCCAGAGTTTGACCTACATCCACATCTATAAGGGACTTTTTGTCTCTTATAAACCATGTGAATGCCTTACACCAAAAATGTTTTGTTACATTTTGTTTGTAAAAAGCAGGGACTGCATTAGCTTGTGGTTAAAGAACAAGCTCAAAAGACAAAAGACAAGGGGACAAGCCTGAGTTCTGCTTCTGCAACCTCAGATAATCTAATTTCCCTCTAAGTTTCTGAAAAATAGAACAGGAATGATAATCAATAATGTTTCATGACCTTACAGAGATACTGTGTGCATCAATGCATGGCAATATGATGGGAATCAAGTCTGTGAAGAAACTCCTAATATCCTTATTTCTGAACTCTGCAGGAGTTTCACGGTCATAACTACCCTGAAAATTTCCATATCAAAATTACCATAAAGTTGTGGTTGTTCCTGCTGTAGGCAGAAAAGGAGAGAAACTAAGAAAAAAATCCTGAAAAAGCAATTTTCTGAGCTACTATCTCCCATCGCTATGCACTTAAGAAAGGCTTCAAAAGCCCTGTGAATTAAGCACTCCATCCTCATGTTTTTTTGAGACAAGACTCAGTGCCTGCGATGTCCAGGCCTTGCTCCACATGATGGTAGCACAGCTGAAATTGCAGTGCCGCAGTTATGCCACCCCACAAATTTTCCTGTGTTATACGACTTCCTGAGCAAACAGGATGAATGAGGAAAGAAACGGAGCTGAAGGGAGAACGAGTGCTGTACCCTCTTTATAACATCCAGTAAATATAGGCTTATCCAGCTGAGAAAAAGTTGAAGACACTTGAACTGTTTCAGCTTCTGGCTGTTCCCTGACTAGCACTGCACCAGTAATGGCTGGAGCATGCTAAAGTATAAATTATATGAAATCTGTTGGATGCTAATCAATTCCTTTCTGCTTTGAGATGTTTTGAATGAATTGTGTTAGCAAAAACTATTCTTTGGGATATGAGAGGTATCATTTCTCTCATGCAGACTCTATCAAAGAGACAAAGGTAGAAAAAATGGGTATACCTGCTGCTCTGTTCACTATATATACAGACAGGCAGAGTGAATAAACACTGCAGAATTTGGCAATGTGTTCTTAAAATTGTAAGTAATGATGACTTTGAATGATAAATCTACAGAGCATAAAGTTCTTAAACTCAGAGAGACAGCAATGACTCTTTACATTCCCAAACAATATAATTTTAGGACTTACTTCCCAATACAGAGCATTTCCACACTACCACTCCCAGATACGTCCTGTAAATCAGTACAGATATTGTAATTCAAATTTTGGCAACTTTCCAGGAAGGCTATACAGCTCATTGCTGAAGAACATAAAATATAAATTGAATGGGAAATCCTGTTTTGTGGAGCTTATTACTTTCCACTGCTGCTAGATGTGTTCACACATTCCAGCTGACCTTTCTTAGCTTTCACAGCAGGAGAGACTAGCTTGAATTTGCCACTCTCATTGCCCCTTTTATCCATCTCACCAGAAATTTAGGTAGCTGAAAATTAGAGCAACATGAAGCTCCAGGGAATCAATTCACAAAGAGTGATATTAAATTTTCCTTCAATCTGGAGGCACATGCAGCTGTGACACTTGGTTTTCAGATAAAACGACATGAAAATGCCCTCACCAGGGGGCTGGTCCAGGGAAGAGGCAGAGGAGAAGGCTGGTATTGGCTAACTCTTTCCTTATTCCCTCTACAGGTGGCCTTCTATGAGAGAGCAATGTTTCTGGGGGAAGAAGAGTGACTTATCAATTAGGACACAAATATACAAGGTAGCTTGATTTGCAGAGCCAGCTGCATCAGCAGCACTAGAAGAAACTTAGATGGCTCAAGGTTTTGAGCTGAGGATTTCCAGAGCATCCAAGTATTCTTATAATCCATGAAATGGGAGAGGACAGACACTTTAGAATAAGTCCTGGTCACTAAAGTTTGCTATCATCCATGTGCCTTACCTCAAGCCATTTTTTTTTTTAAATCTTGATCTCATTTTGTATTAACAGCATGCAGAACAACAGGTGGATTTTTTTCCTTTGAACCCTTGACATCCTAATCTACAGCTGAATTCCCTAATATTTAGAAATATTCCAGCTCCTGATTTCTGATCAACAAGGTCTGAACCAAACCAAAATATCAACGTAGTCACTCACAAAAAAATCTTGTTTCAGCCTTGCTGGAGGCCACTACATAGAGAGGTACATTTGTGACTAAAGGCCAAGCAAGTTTGTGTTTGTGGTTTCATTACAGATATATCACTGTTCAGTTAATGACATAACAACTGTGATGGCATTTATTTGATGACTCCATAATTGATAACAGCATTGAGAGAAAACGAAGTGTATGAATTCTCACAATACCATCCACCAGAGAGAAATATCTTTACAAGTCAGGCAAGAGCAACCACATTTTCACACTCCTGTTTTTCATTAAATACATATTCTCTTACAGAGATAAAGTTCAATGGTAATAGTTATTCCACAAATAATGTCCTGCAGTTTATGATTATTAAAGTCAGCTAGTCAGCAGAGGGCACTGAAGGGAACATTATAATAGATTCTGTTGATATAATCACCGCTGCTACCAACTCCTGATGGCTTGAGGCTCAGTATGAATGAATGTCTGCAGCCCCTTGTATTTTATTAATATTGTTGTTTGTCTAATAAGAAAGCCATTTACCTGCTGTGTGTGATGAGGTTCCTTGATAGATGTTATTACTTGCTTTCCTCACACTCAGTGTTTTGGCTCTTGCAGAAATATGGGAGAATGACTTTTCGTTTTTTGACTTTTTTTTTTTACTTTTTTTTGAGGTATCTGAGAAAATTATATACAGCATCCTCCTTCACCATTTCTGTCTGGATAACTGTTATTGCTTATCCTTAAATGTATACCTACCCACATTACCTTTTAAATACTGGAACACTTCATTAGAGAGCTATCTGGTTTTTAATCATTGCTGAACACAGACAATGAATAGCAGCTCTTTTCCTTATAGAAGTTGTTGTATTGGTTCAGACCAATGATATGAAATGCTTTCACTTTTCCTGCTGATCTTTAATGGGTTTAGATTGGTATTCCATCTAAAGGACCAGGTCTGATATTCCAATATTTACGTCGGGTTTCATTGTAATAATTCTTGATAATTCAAATAATATTCAATCCTTCTTGGTATTTTTCATTTTGGGAGCCTAAATTTCTTCCTGTAGTAATGAGCTTCACCATCTAGACAGGCAATTTCTTTCATTTCCCACTAGTCCTGGCAACTGCATGTTAAGGCTTGTGAGGATAATTCCTATGACATTGCATGTATCGTGACTGGTACATTTAGTGATGGGCCTATTGGGAATGTAATAATTCATCCTCAGTGATGCTGTGATTGTTATTCTTAATAGCGCAATTGCACATGAAGTTGAGTATTTCTGCCGCACTGATTTTATCTCTTGTCTGCCAGTATTAGAAAAAACAGGTTTATGAAAAGCAAATTTCTGTTTTTCTTGTTAGCTAGAAACTTCCCACAATGGAAAAGATCACAGTTCTATAGATTTTTAACTCTCTGCAAAAAAGCATGACATATAAATATTACATATTACATATTACTTATTACATATTATTACATATCACCCTGCGGTGATACAGCCTGAGCACTGCCTTGCTGGGGAGCAGCTCTGCTGAAAAGTCCCCTGGGATCCTATGGGCACAAGCTGGAACATTAAGCCCAGGCAGCACAACAGGCTAACTGCATCCTGGGCTGTGCGACCATGAGCACAGCCAGGAGACTAAGGGAAGTAACCATCCCCATCTCTACTCAGCACTTATTAGGCCACACCTGGAATATTGTTACAGTTTTTGGTTCCCCAAGTACAAGAAAGATGCTGATAAACTTGGAGATGTTCAGGAGGCTGGAGCACATGATTTATGAACAGAGCTCAAGGCAACAGAAGTGGAACTGGGAGTGGAAAAGTGCACAGAGTGAGCTGAATAAAAACCCCATGGCCATGAAACTGTTGAAATCTCTTGACAAGTGGAACTGCTGAGTTTTCCACAGCTCTAATACCATTCTACTCTGATTTTGAGGTATTTACAAAAGTCTAAAATCAGTTTGCTTATAATCCCTGCCCTACCGGTGTTTTTTGAATTATTATTTTAGAAAGACTTTAATGCTAAATCAACATTCTCTTGAGTGTCCAAGAAAAAGTTTCTGTAAAAAACATGTAATTTTGAAAGTGCTGAAGGGCTAGGTGAGTGGCAAAGTATTTTTCAAAACTCCTAACAATGTCCATGATTATTTAAATTGTTATCCCTCATTTATCAGCCGAAGTTTATCACTGTATGCTGCAACAGATGTCTTCAGTAAACAAAACCCATAACATGATTTACCATTTTCTGCAGTTACTTTCTGTAATGATCTATACATTTCCAGTCCTTGATCATTGGTCAGGGTAAAGCAATTCAATCAATCCACTTAAAGAATATTTCTAATATTATATAGGGGCTACGATTATATATTGATGCAGTTTTGAAGCCAAGCCTAAAACTATCGGTGTTCACTTTGTCTAAGTGAGGCAGCATATAGACTTCACACTCCAAAACCACACCAAAGCATCAGGAGTTTTGCTCACTCTCAAGGTGTGTCAAAGTGCTAGGAAAGACCATCTTTGTGTCTCAAAATCAGGGAACAGGAAGTCTGTAAGAAAAACAAAGTTGCTCACTAAAAAGCGGTAACTTCTCTAAACACCTGCCTGTTGGACTTTCTTTTATTACCCCCATACCCACACCATCCCTTATAGAGACAGCAGCTTGTTTTGACAAATGCCAGCATATTTGGCCAGAGATTTGTGGATGGAATATGTAGGTAAGGCTTTAAATGATCTTCAAATAAGAGACAGGATATGAGGAAAAATTTGGAAATGGGAAGTGGCACTTTTAAATTGATTACTGGGGTCCCCTTTTTAGATTCTGATTGGGGATAAGAGTCCAAATATTGTTCTTCCCAAAACAAAATGTAATCAGAGTTGTACTGTATATAATTTTTCCAATCTGTATTCAGTTATAAGTGGCATACAGTTTTCCAAATTGAGTCTCTGATTTACAAATGTCATTTAAATGTCTTCTGCATACATGTTAGAACACTTAATTTCTTTGCATAATAATTTTGGTAAACAGAGAACACTTTCAAATAAAGCATCATTTACAATATTAAGTAAAAGAAATACTGGCATAAAAATCTGCAAGTGCAATGTGTTTTGAAACCCATTGATTTGCTATTTAGATTAAAATCAATTTAATGTAAGCACTGTGGGGCTTTAAACAGTGTAATTAAACCTTATTATGTATGACAAATAATGCCATTATTAATGAGATTTTTCGAAGAAAAAAGGTTATTTGATTGAGTTCAAATCTAAATTGCTCCAGATATAATAAAAGCCACTGTCAAGTTCTGCACACGATACTTAGTTATGTCTGACACTGCGTGGACGTGCCAAACAGAGGGCCGAGGGGGAGGAGCCTGCTGCCCTGCCTTTCACACAAAACACAGGCACAGCCTAGCTCTGAGCCTCCGAGGTTGCAATAGCTCTGCTAAATAGTCTCTGCAGGGGAAATTTAGCTCTGCATTGTGGTGACTAATATTTGGGTATGGTGAAGAATCCATGCCCTAAAATTGTCTGATGAAAATTATATACACAAAGAGATGACTCTCCCATGCACTGAACTGCAGTGCCAGAAATTCTGAGTTTCTGTGTCTTCATGATAGAGCAGACTCATGCAAAAAAACAGCTAAGGATTATTTTGGTCTACTGCACAGAAGCTAATAAACCCCATTTAGGTATCGTGCCTCAGGGATACCTTGATTCTCCCACTGGTTCCAAAGGAAAAGGGATGTCTGGATGGAAGCTGTCCTGGTATAAACTAAACAGCAGAGAACCATGTGTTCACATGGCTGGAAGTGCCCACATCTGCAATGAGAGGGATGTACAAGTAGGGGAGAGGAGAGAGCATGTGTGCTCTTCTACCCCACATGGGTAGATACCATGATATCTGCTTACCAGATATCTCCTGGAAATACAAGACAGCAGAGAGAAAGCAGTCTAGGAGGTTCCTGGAGTGCGTGGAGGATAACTTCCTGACGCAGCTGGTAAGTGAGCCAACCAGGGGAGGTGCCCCGCTGGACCTGCTGTTCACGAACAGAGAAGGCCTGGTGGGTGATGTCTTGGGCTGTCTTGGGCACAGCGACCGTGAAATGGTTGAGTTTTCGATTCTTGGAGAAGTAAGGAGGGGGGCCAGCAAAACTGCTACCCTAAACTTCAGAAGGGCAGACTTTGGCCTGTTTAGCAGTTTGGTTAACAGAGTCCCTTGGGAGGCAGTCCTGAAGGGCAAAGGAGTCCAGGAAGGCTGGATGTTATTCAAGAGGGAAATCTTAAAGGCACAGGAGCAGGCCATCCCCATGTGCCGCAAGTCGAGCAGGCGGGGGAGAAGACCGGCCTGGCTGAACAGAGAGCTCTGTCTGGAACTCAGGAAGAAAAGGAGAACCTACCTCCTTTGGAAGAAGGGGCAGGTGACTCAGGAGGACTAAAAGGATGTTGTGAGGTTATGCAGGGAAAAGATTAGAAAGGCAAAGGCCCAGCTAGAACTTAAACTGGCCACTGCTGTCAAAGATAACAAAAAATGCTTCTACAAATATATTAGCGACAAACGGAGGGCTAAAGAGAGTCTCCCTCCTTTGTTGGGCGCGGAGGGAAACTTGGCCACAAAGGATGAGGAGAAGGCTGAGGTACTTAATGTCTTCTTGGCCTCAGTCTTTAATAGTCGGACTGATCATCCTCAAGGTTTTCATACCCCTGAGCTGGGAGATGGAGATAGGACACAGAATGAAGTCCCAGTTGTCGAAGAGGTGGCAGTCACCGACCTGCTCCTCCACCTGGATGCCCACAAGTCTATGGGGCAGGATGAGATCCACCTGAGGATACTGAGAGAGCTGGCAGAGGAGCTTGCCAAGCCACTCTCCATTATTTATCAGCAGTCCTGGTCAACTGGGGAGGTCCCAGATGACTGGAAGTTACCTAATGTGACACCCATCTACAAGAAGGATCAGAAGGAGGACCCGGGGAACTACAGGCCTGTCAGCCTGACCTCGGTGCCAGGGA
The DNA here is from genome assembly GCA_020745775.1 of Theristicus caerulescens. Lineage (NCBI taxonomy): Eukaryota > Metazoa > Chordata > Aves > Pelecaniformes > Threskiornithidae > Theristicus > Theristicus caerulescens. The sequence continues at coordinate 15,409,190 of CM036561.1, forward strand.
AGATCATCCTGAGTGCCAAGGCTGTGGATGTTGTCTACTTGGACTTCAGTAAGGCCTTTGACACTGTCTCCCACAGCATTCTCCTGCAGAAGCTGGCTGCTCATGGCTTGGGCAAGTCAAATCCAGCTGGCGACCGGTCACGAGTGGTGTTCCCCAAGGCTCAGTGTTGGGACCAGTCCTGTTCAATATCTTTATCGATGATCTGGATGAGGGGATTGAGTGCACCCTCAGTAAGTTTGCAGATGACACCAAGTTGGGTGGGAGTGTTGATCTGCTGGAGGGTAGGAAGGCCCTGCAGAGGGACCTGGACAGGCTGGATTGTTGGGCCGGGGCCAACTGTATGAGGTTCAACAAGGCCAAGTGCCAGGTCCTGCACTTGGGTCACAACAACCCCAGGCAACTCTACCGGCTTGGGGAGGAGTGGCTGGAAAGCAGCCTGGCTGAAAAGGACCTGGGGGTGATGGTTGACAGCTGCCTAAACATGAGCCAGCAGTGTGCCCAGGTGGCCAAGAGGGCCAATGGCATCCTGGCTTGTATCAGGAATAGTATGGCCAGCAGGACCAGGGAGGTGATAGTGCCCCTGTACTCGGCAGTGGTGAGGCTGCACCTCGAGTACTGTGTCCAGTTTTGGGCCCCTCACTTCAAGAAGGACATCGAGGTGCTGGAGCATGTCTAAAGAAGGGCAATGAGGCTGGTGAAGGGTCTAGAGAAAAAGTCTTATGAGGAGCAGCTGAGGGAGCTGATGTTGTTTAGTTTGGAGAAGAGGAGACTGAGGGGAGATCTTTTTGCTCTCTATAACTACCAGAAAGGAGGTTGTAGCGAGGTGGGGGTCGGTCTCTTCTGCCAAGTAACAAGCGATAGGACAAGAGGAAATGGCCTCAAGCTGGTCCAGGGCAAGTTTAGGTTGGATATTAGGAAAAACTTCTTTACTGAAAGAGTAGTCAGGCATTGGAACAGGCTGCCCAGGGAAGTGGTTGAGTCCCCATCAGGTATGACCTCATACCCCATGAGGTATTTAAAAGACAGGTTGACATGGTGCTTGAGGACATGGTTTAGTGGTGGACTTGGCAGTGATAGGTTAATGGTTGGACTCAATGATCTTAAGGGTCTTTTCCAACCTTAACAATTCTATGATTCTATGATTCTATGGCCTGTTTGTGTGCAGGCTGTGCATGTACCTCTGTGTGTCTGTGTGTGTGCGCGCATGTTTGTGTGCGTGTGTGATGGTGGAGGTGATTAGAACTTTCTGGCATTTGTCTTAGAAGGATGTGCAGAGATTTTTAGGTATTTATAAAGTTTTTAAGCATCCAGTATTGTAGTTTATCTACCTGTTGTATTATTGACATTGATCCTAAATGTATAATTCAGCTGCTGCCAGCTAAGTATCTGTCATTAATAAATCAATAAGTCATTTTGATGCTAATTTGATTTAAACCACATGACTTGAGAAGTTTTCCCCTGTGGCAAACTGGAATCTGGATCTCCCATTTCCAAAATGGTGAAATAACTAACATGACTTGTGGGCAAGACTTGTCATGTTTGGGTTTTTTATATGTAGTTTGTTGAACTGGCATATTATGGGCACATAAACTAGACTGTCTGCTCATTTGCAAAAGTAAAGGGATTAGCTTCAGACTTAAATGAGTCTGCCATGTCCAGAGTTTCTGCTGAATACTGGAATGCCTAAATAAGTTACTTACTAAACAACACTACACACAGTTTTCTAGTTTCATATGCAGTTTAGTGAGGGGGTTTTGCAGATCTAATTTCCTCCTCAGGCTATTTCAAGATATACGTGCCTTTCTGGTTCTTACCCAGACTCTCCAGTAAAGCTAGTAAAAAGCACACTAACTTTCCATGAAATTGATTAAATCTAGCTTAGGACAAGTCAGTTTTTCATCCAACCACAGAAAGCTTGGCACCCAAACCCTGCGACTGTCAAAGCTACCAATAGCTGAAAAATAAATAATCATGCCAACATGAAAAATAAATAAATAAAATGGAAGAAGACATATTTGCAGAGTATGTAGCAGACTCTTGGATTTTCCCTGATGCCAAGGTATTCTACTTCTGCTACACGTCTGGTATTTTAAGACCATTAAGCAGAGAAGTTTCCCCAGCTGTATTTACTTGTTTTGACCAGATAATGAGAGCCAAGATATACTTCAGGAGAGGATAAAACAGATGAGGGAGGAAACACACTCTTTCTCAGCAGTTGCAGAGATACTGGTTTTTTGTAGAGCTGTTTGGGAAGGGAAAGAGCTCCCTCATGATGGCTGCGCTGGAGCAAGCTGGGCATGGCAAGCCTCACTTTCCTCAGGAGAAGCATCACACATCTCAAGGACACAACACCTTCTAGTGTCTGTGATTTAGTGTATATATTAAGGTCCACTCTTCTCACTTCTTACAAACATTTGGAACTTGCTTAGTATCTCCACAAGGCTTTAGAATGTGGACATTTGGATTTGACTTTCCATTTCATTTACTTATCACTTGCTTGGTGACATTTTCTTAAATGAGTTTATGGGTTGCTTACACATGCTTGTAAACATTTCTATATGCAAGTGCATGCATTCATACTGTGGACATTTCATCATCAATTTTAAAATATATTCTAGGAGTCACAAGAGCATCCATTTTGCTAATGGACTGTTTAAAGCAAACAAGACATTCATAAAGTTGTTGGAAGTTAAAGCCCAACATTTTGAGGTTTTTTTTTAAAAAGGATTTTCAGGGTTGGCATATAATATCCCTCTAAGTGGTCTGAGACTGTATTTTGAGACTGTAATTACAACCTTGTTTGAACTCGCAGTACTTAATCTTCACCCTCTGTTTTTGTTATCTGGCAGACTCCCCAATTTCATTATGACAATTCTACCTACCTTTTTGAACTATGTATCAGAAGAAGTGAATTCTTATTCCCTTTCTTACAATAGGTTTGTCTGAGACCATGTAATGGCAGAATTTGTCCTTAGACCACATTACATTTTTTTGAAGGGGTAGACCTGTGTAAGGTGAAGTGGTATTTGGGGGCTTCTATAGGCAGAGGGTGAATAAACACACATAGTTGAGCAGATAAATGCAGTAGTTTAGACCCTTTGATTTTACATAATGATGGAGTGCCTAAGATGTGAAAATAGTAATTCCAGTTACTTAGGGCACTAAAATGTATCTTTAGAGATGGACCTGATAGATTTTCTGGTTAAGACAATCAAATGAAGAATTTAGGCAATAGTTTGCATTACAGCTTCATTTCTTGTTTCAAAGACAGGGTTGTTTTTTCTTCCCCTGCCCCTTCCCCCCTTCCAGAAGTAGCAGAAAAACCAGATGTGGTTACTTTGTTAGTGATATAATTTCTAGTGAATAAACTGGCCTGAGTCACACATTGTATTATAGCCATCCTTACTCCAAGTCCTATGCACAGGTTCATATACCTGTGAACAGGGTAGCAATTAAATGGTTCTCTAGGATAAGAGGTGGTTCAAAGTCATGCTAAGAGAAACAACACCAAGGCTAGTTAGCTTAAGTGAAGTTTTAAAACCCATCTGTGCTTTACTAGATCCTTTGAATGGGTCTAAATGCCTGCAACCTGTTCTTGTTAGCAGCAGTAACAGGAATGGCAAATGTATCCTAAATAGAAGGAAAAAGGACTTGGAATGTGTTTGGTCAACACATTGCTGCTCTGTCAGGAGGAGAATAACCCATTCCAAAACATGAAAAGTCTCCTGGCCACACTGAAGTCAGGACAACACTTTTAAAGCAATCATTTATGCTCAGGTTTCAAATTAGTATTTTTGCACATTACTGCCAATCTAAGATATGGTAATTCTAAATTTCTTATTCCTCTAATGTATGAATCATAGTCCTAGAAATTACTTCATTATGCTTTTGACTAAGACACTACTTCATAAAGTATTCCAGAAGATAATTACAGCTCAACAAAGTGTTCCGCAGGTAAATAGTCTATAACTAGTGAAAATTATACTGTGCATGTATTTTATTTTAGGATTCCTTGTTTTGGTTCTTCAACAGGTAAAGGCATTCTGAATAATTACCAATGCTATCTGCATGATGCACTATAATTTTCTTCTAGAGACTGAGTGTTTATTTATACTGGTATATCTGATCTTCTAAGGAACTTCTATCAAGGCATAGTAATCAGTCTTGATGTTGACAGAAAAGTGCTCTGCTCTGCAATATTTAGGAGATAAAGAAGCTAAATTAACCCTACAATATACTGCCTTTATTGTCTGATTAAAACCTAAAGGATGTGAACATATGAGTGTATATATGAGAAATGAATTCAGTCATCCTTAATGAAACATATTTTTATATATTACACTACATCATAAACCATAAAGTATGTTTATTTCTGAAGAGCTCAAACAGTGAAGTCCAAAATCTTTAGTTCTCATTTAATATGATTTCACAGAAAAATTGAATGAATTAAATGAACTTGAACACACTTAATTAACTGATTTTTCCTATAAACTCTTTGATATTGTCCATTAATTTTTACAGATAGCTGACTGATAGCTTCTCCAACTCTAATGACTGTGATTTTATTGACTTGAAGAGAATAGGAGGCACACCATTTTAACGTTTCAGAAAGATGTATTCTTTCATGAAGTGATTTTTTATTTATTTATAAAAAGTGCAAGTCAAAATTCCAAAACTTTTCTTTGAAAAGTGTAGCATTTCTTTGCCAATGGCTTAAAGGCTGCAAAACTTAACCCTATTGTTATGAATGTAAGTTATCATTGGGGTATAAAGTAGTTTATGGGCCTTACAATAGGATAAGAGTGTAAAATCTGGTACACAAAGCAAGTTTAAGGAAATAAATACATTCCAGTAAAAGTGTATGTAATAATCCAATTTATACATCATTCTCCATTAAAAATTGACTATAAATATAGCCTAGCACAAATTGTTATCTCATTTGATACATTTTTATTCAAGCACCTCCTCCTTTGAAAAGAGCAATGCCACATAAATATCTCCACATTCCTTTCTCCTTGAATTCCTTATTCTCCAAATATGTTTTAAAAACTTTATAATGATCTGGCAAGTGAAATGTTGATAGCATTGCTCATCTGGCTAACCAGTAAAGGCTTACTGGCTTTTTGCATTTTCCCTTCCCCTTACTGCAAACATTTGTTGTTTCAGTACTAAGAACTGTAATATACTCATAGCAGAAAATATGATTTGTGCCATATGAATGTGATTTGTGTTCTTGGTACACAGTGGTGATGTCTCCCTTAGTGATTCAGTTCAGAACAGGAGTGCATTTTTGAAGTGGATCTCCTAATCACACCTGCTCACCTACTATGCTGTGGTTTACGTCACACAATGACCCCTGAGTGACATGAGCTGGATGAAATCAGATGGAACTGACCTAGAAGATGTGCTCCAGAACTGTATGTGATGTGCTCCACTAACTCATGGGGCATTCAGTCCACACGAATGGGCTAGAATTAGTCAGAAGCAAAGACCTTCTGAAATACGTGCAGAGCAGTCACTGAGACCACAGCATTAACTCATCACTCTGCAAATCCACTCCTATTTATCTACACCACTTGCAAATTTAGACATAGTGGAGCCCTGTTCCATGATTAATACTTTTACTGTTACTGAAATAGAAATAAATAATTGTTGAGGTAATTAAGTTATGTACACACAGGTGAGTGCCTGACCACATCAAGGAACAGCATGAGTTAATACAAATATCGTGGTTGTAATTCAGGTATACTTGAACTGCTTTGAGTCCATTGGATATGGACTGATTATGAAATATTTTGATATTGCTCCATTCACTCACCCCCTCTTCCCATCCCCTCATATCAATTCTACTCTTCCTGGAAGTTAATCTATTTCATTTACGAAAATGCTTCATCAGCTATTCATTTCCCACTTGCATGATACAAAGCTCTTTATTAGTGTGAGTGGGCGAAAAACAGTATTTCAGGATTTAAAAGGACCATTACTGTAGCATGAAAGTATTTCTTAGGTTCAACTGCAAAGCTGCTACATTGCAGGATTATCGCCTTGTTGTTCAGGAAGCCCTCCCACAGGAATTTTCTCCCAGACCAGCTCTGTTGAATCATCTCAAGGCTGAGCACCTTAAGGACAGCATGAATGGTGAGCCTCGGAAGGCTGAGCTGGCAGCACCTACAGAAACTATGGAATGTCAGAAAGATATATTTTCTCTTTTCTATTCTGTATTTTATTCCAAGGTTATGACAGGGTTACTAGGCACCAAGTGGAAATGAAGAAGAGAAAGTGAGTGACAACATGTAATAAAAGTAATGGCTAACTGTGGCAATCTGAGAGACTGGGAGATGTGATGGGGAGAAAGGAAAATCTACTAAAGAGAAAGAGGAAGTTGGGACAAAAGAAAGGTGGTATTTAGGCCTTCTTTTCAAGACCCTGTAATAAATTCATATTCTATAAATCTACCTCACCTCAAAAAAATATTCCCTTCTGTTTTTGTTTCACTTGAAGCAAACTTTTACATTTTATAACTCTGTCTTATATTATCAGAGCATTTTAAGCATTTACAGCAGCTTGAACTTTCAGAGGGACCATTCTGATCTACTTGTGTATAAATTTATCTATCATGATGCCAAGCATAGGTTTTTTGATAGTCCCTTTTCTATCATCACAGAATCTGAAAGTGAATCTTAACTCAGTAAAGACTTCCAGGCTTTATTTTTAATTCTTAAAAAAAGAAACAAATAAACAACCAAACCCCACTGTTTAGTGCAGCAGCCATAGACGTGTTAAGCCAAGACAAAATATACAGTAGACTACACCCATGGGTAAATCAGGTGTCTATTTTTACACTGAAATTCAGCTTTTCTAAAAGTAAAATTCTGGTTTTAATCATTCTAGTAGGCTCTGGTGGTTCCTTTGACAATTCCTAACTCATAAATAAGAAAGAGATATATGTTTATCTATTACTATTTCTTTTATCTTCTGAACTATTTATAATAGTTTATAATCCTTTCTTGAGGTACAGTTACCAAAAGTGGACACTAAACAAATAATGATTTCTACAGTGCATACAAAGGTAAAATTCCCTTCCAATTTATATTTGACATTTCCCAATTTATCTATGAAATAATAGCAGCACACATACACATGCTGAAAAACCATATTCCATACATTATCTCACACGGTTGCTTCATCCCTCTTGAAGTTGTTGCTTTCCAAAGTAGTGGTAACCCTCTCATGCTACACATATGACCTCTTTCCTGTTTCTGGGTGCATGACCTTGTATTTATTTTAATTAAAGCACAAATCATAAGGCCAGCTACCCATGCAGCATGACAGTTCTGCTGATATGACCTGTCATTACTTCCTTCTCCACCTGTTTCTTGTGACATTTGTGAACTTTGTCAGCAATATCTTTATGTTCTTTTCATAAAGATACCAAAGAATAAATGACCGGGAACTTGCCCTTAGGAATCATACAAGAAATGTCCACATTAGTGGAAGATTTCCCTTTTATTCTTTTCTTCCTAATTGACTGTTTCCATTCATCAACCACTTTCTTCACCAGCCCAGATTTTTTTCTAAATTTGTTCTTTGTCTAGATTCCTGCTACAAATTTCAAATACCCTTCCTTCTTTGCCAGTATGAAGTATTTCATTTAGACAAACCAGAAAAACAAGAGAGCTAATGCTCGTCTGTCTTATATCTTGTTCTTTCATTAAAATTGATTCTTTGATTAACTAATGAACAATTCACAAAACAGCAGTTTCTTGCAGGAGCTGAACTGTATTTTTCATAAACTGACAAAACCACTGAAAATCAGGTGTCTTCTTAGTCAGATCACTTTTTTTTTTCAGACACATATGTATAAAACATAAAGAAATACTAAAAGTCAGCCTCAATGACTCTTTCTTAGAGAATAAGAAGAATCATAGAATCGTTTAGGTTGGAAAAGACCTTCAAGATCATCAAGTCCAACTGTTAACCTACCACTGCCAAGTCCACCACTAAACCATGTCCCTAAGCACCACATCCACACATCTTTTAAATACCTCCAGGGATGGGGACTCAACCACTTCCCTGGGCAGCCTGTTCCAATACTTGACAACCCTTTTGGTGAAGAAATTTTTCCTAATATACAACCTAAACCTTCCCTGGTGCAACTTGAGACCATTTCCTCTTGTCCTATTGTTTGTTACTTGGCAGAAGAGACCAATGCCCACTTTACTACAACCTCCTTTCAGGGAGTTGTAGAGAGCAATAAGGTCTCCCCTCAGCCTCCTCTTCTCCAAACTAAACAACCCCAGCTCCTTCAGCTGCTCCTCATAAGACTTTTTCTCTAGACCCTTCACCAACCTTGTTGCCCTTCTTTGGACACTCTCCAGCACCTTGATGTCTTTCTTGTAGTGAGGGGCCCAAAACTGGACACAGTATTCGAGGTGCAGCTTCACCAGTGCCGAGTACAGGGCAGGCAAAAAGGGACTAAGTTATAAATATCCAGGATTTAGTAGTGTTTGATTTGTATTGCTTTCCTCTAACCTCTGTTTTTTATCTAGCATTGACTGTCAAAAGAGAATAAGAAGGATTAGAAAGTACTTGGCTTACTTTTACTAGGAGGTGAGCTTTTATTCTATATGAGGATTATTAAAATCAGCAAAGGAATAGAAATGTTGCATCATCTTTGATTAAACTGAATGACATACCAACAGAAGAAAAATAAAAATAATTATATTCCTTAGGCAGGAAATTCATTTGTAGGGACTGAATGCTGTTTATCTATTAAATACTCTGTTCTATATATTAAGAGTTTACTTTGTATTTTATAGCAAAACCTCCTGATTAAATTTGTTCAGTTCCCAATCTCAAAATATACTTAGCTTAAATTGCATGACAGGTAAGATGAGATTGGATGGATCAGAACAGTCAACCACAGATAACGATAAAGATTAAGAGTTTCTACAATTATATGATGCCTCAGTAAATGTGGTCTGTCCTGGGTTGGGTTGAGTTTATAGATTTGCCTATACATATCTTTGAGTACACAAATTAACAGAAAACCAAAAACACTTTTATATACTTCTGCCTTTCTAAATATTCAAAATAGAATCACTTATAAAATCAAATTTACCAACTGGTCTTAATTATAAATAGAAACTAGGCTACACGGGATCAGTTCATTTGTAATACTTGAAAAAGCAGTTCAGAATTATTATCAGAATGAAAAGTGAAGAGCTGGTTTGTTTCAAGGTGGAATAAAAGATATTAGTCAGGATCACAGTATCATGTATCTAAGTACTGTACATGGACACAAAGATTGTGTAATAGAGCCAAAAAGATGAGCACAAAGAACTGCACTTACAGGTTCATATCAGCATCCAACACAGTGGAAGCTCAGGGCCAAACACATATTTTGTTCAAATTCGTATAATTTTATATAAATGCACAACAGTAATTCCCTCTTTAAATGACATCATCAGTAAAGTAAATTAAAGAAAAAGATAACACTATTATAGTCTAGGCCTGGAAAACCAATACACCCAAATCATAATAATATGCATGACATCAAGACAGGGAATAGTCAGTAACATTTGCAAGTGTGTGCATTTAACATGCTGGTATTTAATTTACATTTAACTTTAACCCAGAACTTATGATGCTTGTGTTTTGAATTAATAAAACATGTTTTGGAGATTATTACAATCCCTTTATAGCTTTATTTACGCTGCAGTACAGAGGTACATTATCAACTATAATTCTGTATCAATGTATTTGGCCTGAGAGGAAAATTACAGTTTTGCAAACCGGGTTGGACTAATTTGAACCTAGGTTAAATTTTGTCTTATAACTTTCTAAAACTATTAGAACTATTACACTATTAAACTGATAGACAATTAAAACTAATGGAATTACTAGAATTATTTAAATCTTCATTTTAGGTAAAATTTACCCTTATTTCCTTCTTTATGAAAACATACCAGCATATTTTTACTTTTGCATTTAAATTGCTAGATTTTGACACTGAAATCAAATTGGGTGTACTAATGACACAATTCCCCATCCAGTGGGGTAGCAGATATAGATTCCTATATCATATATATTCTCATAAATTTGTGACCAAAATAGATATAAGGCACACCTCATGATTTTTTACAAGGGTCCTGACTTCAGAAAGTCTGGCTGTGTGATATAACTGTATTGTTAAATTTACATATGATGGCACAGTTTTACGGTAGTCATAATGTCACAAATGCAATTATTTCTATAGAAGTTCCATTGGAGAAATAATAGATAAAACAGTACTGTAAGCTTTTAATAAAACACCTTTTAAAATGTCACTGTTGTTTCAGGCCCATGCAGCAGTTCAAATTTCTTTCTAATGCCTAACTATTTCTGATTACCAGATTTAATCCTTGACACATTTACTGATGCAAGGCAGACACAGGCAGACACTGCATTAACCAGTCAGCCTCAGGCATACCAGGCCCTGTCACCCATTTTGATGCTCCTTTGAGCCCCTAAGGTAAAAAGTATATGAGTGTGTTTTGCAAGAAACCCAAACTCAGTTTCCTGGAAAACTAAAAGCATATTCTATAGACTGTTTACAACCCCAGCCCATAATACTCAAATGAATATAGTGACCCACACAAAACCACTAGACAGGAAAACTGAACATGACCATAATGCTGATAATCGTGTAGGAAACAAATGAATTTTTCTTCTCTGGCCTTGAGACTGAGTGGACCAGCATAAATGGCATCGCATCAAAGACAGCTAATTTCTTTTACCTCTCATAAGAAGATGGCGGCATCCAAACAATGTAATGGAAATGGTCCCTGGCCCATGCTAAGCTCTTAAACTATACTCATGCTACCTCTCCCAAGCCCAAGTTACAATAGGAATCCTGCTGAGGAATTAATGATCTAGTCAATCATGTGCCAGCGCTCAGCCTTGCTCCCTCACTCTGTTGACTCTACCACTGTAAGTGTAGCCAATAAGGCACAAGGCAATTTGTCTCAGCTATAGACACACATCTGTAGCTCAAAGAAAACAGTAAAGCCTTTTGCCTGTTCAGACCACCAGAGCAGCTTTCAGAAGCCTAGATTAAGCAAAAAGATAGCAGGTCAGGCTATAGTAATTTGAAACACCACAAAGTTATTCCAGGAGTCTGAAAAGAATAGAAATATTCACGATCAGAGTTTGATTTAATGGTGTGCGTTGTTTTCTAACCTATCCATTCATCTTTTGTCACTACTTTGGAGCTAGTTACACTTTCTGTACTTTGCCTTCTCCTTCCAGAAATGCTTCCTAGTGGTCTGCTGAGTTTCTAGATCTTGATTGTCTTGAAATGAAATTTTTTACGTCCAGCCAGAATGGTGCCTACATGTCAGCAGCTTGTCACCTTGTTTCTGGGTTACAGGCAGCTACACCTTCATTTTCAGAAGCAAAGACAAGTGAACTTCAGAAAAGGTGTTTGAAAAATGACGTTTTATTTAGCAGCTGTAATAAAGTTCTACTATAAAAAATTGTTAAAAAGGAATCCAGACACATTTAGTCTCACTTAAGTCTATATTTCAGTCGAAGCTAAATTGGATAAAATTTCTTCCCAGGTTTCAAGAATAATACCCGTACACAGCAGGCTCTTTCTAGATGTGTATGGCTTTCTCACTCTACTTCTTTCCCATGGATTTTCATTTCAAACCCTGCAGGGATTATTTCACCTCCATGGGCAGGATTAATCAGGATAAATATAGATATCTACGTCGGAACTAGTTGTCTAGACTTTCGATATTGTCAATGGAAAGAAATAACTACTCTTTGCTTGTTATTCATCTCACACCTAAATAAATGTCTAAAATAAGTCAGATGATTCATGTTCTATGACATCTTATTTCTGTCCATTACTGATAAAAGGACATCAGTCACTAGTTCAGATGAAGAGAGCTACATCTGCTCTAATGCATCTCACTCCAAGTATTTTCTGGGTTGGTGCCCTGTCAGTCAATCCAGTTCTTCACACTAGAGGAGGTATGGGAGCAGGAAATGAAAACCGTGAGTGCATCTGTCTAAGCGGCAGCTGTTAGCTGTGTCTGATGGTGGCTACTCAACCTTGCTATCCCAAAAGATGCCATATGCAGCACTTTTTAAAAAGTAGTCCTACAATTATTACAGAAAGCTAAAGTACCATTAAAGGAAAATGAAAGAGCATTCTAATAAGTCTTCACGGATTTTTTTCTTCTTTATCCTGTGTTGGGCTATGACATCACAATTCAGAAGCTGTTGGCAATTCTAAGATTTTCTGGTCATATTTGTGAGGAGAAGGTAAAAATTAAGCATCTGTAACAGCCGAAAATGAGAGACAATGCAAACTATGGTTACAAGGCTCTCAGAGCCAAAATCACAGGCCATATCCAAAAGCAAAGGTGGCCCTTGACAGTTTCCTAACATTTTTTACTGGTTTTCACAGCTGCAATATTTATAATGCCATAATGAAATCCCAACCATAATTGTCAAAGAAAGCCTGCTGCTAAATTTTTGCAGTTGGGATTTCAGCTCTGGTTTTCAGACATGTGAATAGACTTTCATTGCTGCATTTATTTTATTCTTCTGTAGTAGAAAAATTGGAGAGTGCCGGGTAATTAGCTCTTATTTGCTTCAAAATGTGCCATTGTAGTACAATACCAACCTGTCAGATAAGCAATCACTACGCACAAAATAAGGACTGTAATGATTTCTTAGGTATTGTTTTGTCCTTTTTTGGGCCTAGTTTTCAGAAGTGTTGAGCAGTTTCAGTTCTTGGAGGAGGCAGGCCTTTGCATGAATGCTACAAAAAGCCAGATCATGCTACCAAAAGTGTACTGAAACATAAAGATGATATACAGAGGAAAGGAACTGGCTTTGTACTGAAATTCCTGCTGATGTTCCAGAAAGATTTGCACGTCCTAAGAGAAATCTTTCTAATGTATTTGACAACAGGTGAGGCTAATGTAATTAGTGTAATAGTTTAATAAGTATTTGAAAAGTATAATCAGCTCTTTAAAATTTGTATGTGTATAGTTAAACACTTTATCTTATGTTATAAACAACATACCTGTGACTATTTTAATTAATCTTTCTGTGACAGCATATAGAAGTGGATGGAGTGGATAATTAATGTTTATCATTCCTTAAAAAAATACTTTGGGCAATATTAGGTTGCTTTATATATTATTAATACCCTGTGACGAGAATTGGGAAAAGTAATTTCCATCAAAGTCAACAGGTGTTTTCTCTTTGACTTCATTCAGGCAAGTTTTTGACATGTAGAGCACTGGAGTCAGTCAGGCCACTCATCCTAAGTTAATTATGTCCTTAAGTACTTTGCTTTTTCAGAGTTCCTGTGATAAGTGCAGTGCAGGCTGGGTCCTTGGTTCACAATAATAACCCATTGATTTTTTGTCTTTTTCATAATAATAGTCATAATAGCATGCACATAGCAGAAAAAGGATGTAATTTGAGGCAGAAATTTTCTGTGTGACCTCGACGATGATCTTCATTCTTCCTTATCTCATATCCATTTTAATTAGCAAGGTAATGTAGCTAGCGTCATTTGCTTAACTGAATAAATACACCCTGTGAGACAGGCTAGGAAGGCTGAATCTCAGGAAAATAAATAAAATCTTCTGTATGCAGAAGTGGAAGTCATCAGAGTTTCTAAAATACATTCTAGGATGATCACCTACCGCATGTCTGAATCATCTGAATGATTGTGGGAGGATGACTTCCTTCAATACCTGTGACAACCACACAGCCCCTTTCTTTCCCTTTGTGCCCAGTATCTCAGTTTTCCTGGGATGAATATAGATGTTTCCTGCTCCTTGTAACCTTCTGAGGAATTACAAATCCAAAGAAGTTCAGATGCTTTCTGTAGTTACTTTAGAGCTTGTCCAAACAAATAACCTTTTCTTCTCTATCTTAATGGCTGTGGCTCATAGTTTAACACTATTTTTTCCCCCCAGGTATAATATCAATAGGTACAAGCAGTTCCGGTTTCTATCAGCTTATTTCTCTATTTCTAGTTCTGATGTCAAAATTGTCACTTTTCCTCAGCATATCTTTCTGTGCTTCTCTTAAAAACCTCTGTTGTCCTTTAACCAGTTGAAAACCATTTTCCTTCAAGTAGTAATTCAATTTTCCAAGTCTGCTTCTAATATACGTCTGACAATGCTCTCATTATGTTTTTTTTTTTAATCCTGCTGATAGCCATCTGCCATAGTTAGAATTATGAATTCCAATATGTCTTTAAATTTTAAACAGGGACAGAAATAAAACCTCTACTTACTCAAGAAGTCAAGTTTTCAGTGGTGGGTTTCAAGCATCACAGTTCCTTAAACTCATACTGAAATAAAGTAGAAAACATATAGATCTATTAGAAGGCCATGTTTGTTCCCATAAACCGACAAAAACTATTAACATGCCGAAAACACTCACTGCATGTTTTAAGACTTATTCTTTGTAAAAGTCTACAAATACCTTCTTTTTATGTTTATTGTGCCATTTCTAAGGGAATTTTTTTAAGCATTTTTTCTCATCCTCTAGCTATAAGGACTGCTGGTCCTATTTCTAGTCAGGTATGGCTGGACGGTATAAAGTGGATGCCTCCAGACCGTGGGTTGTCAAGTAAACAAAATTTCAGTTCATCGTATTGTCATTTACCATTTATCTCCCTTATAAGTTTTCCCTTGTCTAGCTGCCTTTATTTTTCCTTATCCTCCTGAATAACATTGTCCTTTTCTCCTTAAATTTGTTAATCATCTTATTCCTTAACACTCAACCTGGATCACAATTAGAATTAATTTCCAGTCAATATACACCGGATTTTTTCTTTTCTTCTTTTTTTTTCCCCCCCTTCAGTATCCTAACAAGCTAGGAAATCTTGTATGTTGGTCCCCTTAGAGACCAGAGATATTATTAAGATATGCAATTAGACACTGCAAGATTATGTATGTAAATTAGATTCAACCATGTTGAGAGGGAATTGTCCAGGCCTCAGAATAACAATATTTTGGTGACTTATGTTAAAGTCACTGTAAAATAGTTTCTCTGGGAAGAGTAAATATTTAGAGAAGTTGAATGAATACAAATTAAGGTATTTCCAGGTGGAGTATATTTGAATGTTTGATGGTAACTAGGATATATCATTACTTTGCTACTATAAAATAAAACATGAGGTATGGTGGAAGTACATTCAGACAGGAAAAAATATAAAAAGCTAATGACTGTTTAGCTAAATAGCTTAGCCAGCATATAAACAATTTAGCTTGAAACTAAACAGGAAATACTGTAGTAATTGATATATTGCTTCATACTATTTGGTGATTTAGGTATTCCATTGCAGGAGGGCATCCATTAGAGTAGATTAGAACATCTGCTATAAAAATACAAGGTTTTACTGATGAAAAACTAACAGGTGTTAAGATGACCAGCAGGCAAAACAACCATAAACTTCTGAGTTGCTTATGGGAATTTTTTCAAAACATGGGATTAACCAAAGCCATGTGCTGTTCTATCCCTTATCTCTTTCCGGAGAGAAGAACTAGCTGACACTTGCAACAAGACACCATTCCACTCACCCAAGAACCTAAAAATAGTTCCCCAAGACATTTGCTAGTGGGAAGGCTAACAGAAAACAGCTCTAGTTCCTCAGATTTCTAAAATTACTCCCTACTGCAGGCACCCAAAGGGTTTATTGATGCACATAACGTTTTTAATGTGTCGACCCTGCTGAACTAAAACTACTTCACATTCTTCTGAATTCATTTTAAACATTAAAAAGATCATAAGATTGAAAGAAAAGTTATAAAATAGAAGATTAAACTACTAAAATGTGATTCTAGATTAAATTTAATTGCATTTTTTTTCCTCTTCAGCTGTTTCTTTACTCTGGATATTTTTTAGGAAAGCAGCCGAGATCTTCTTTCTCAGTAATGACTACTGAAGTTGAACTTTTGTGTCCCCCTTGCTTCAGTATCAAATCCTTCCAAGTCAGTTCTTCCTAGGTTCACCCCCAAAACCTGAGTCACATGCTGCCATTCAGTGAAAAGTTAATTAGCATTTGCAGGGGGCTTCTCTAGTGGTTTTTTGTTTTGTTTTGTTTCCTTACCAGCACCATCTTTTTAACTTTAATGAACTTATTGTAGTTTGCAGTATTTTTGAGGCTGTTGCAACATCTTTTAAGTAATATATTGTTAGATGTAACTAATGTTCATCTCTCTTACTTAACTCAAATCACTGCTTGCTCTTGACAGAAACCATGCATGGCAATCATAATTCTGTTGACAGAGACAGTATTCACAGAGTTTTTTCTCCCTCCACCTTTTGTCAGTTTTAGGGTTCTGTTCTTGCAGTCATAACCCACAGCTACTAATCTCAACTATAATCCTGAGTAATATTTTCATCATTACTGTTAGATTACCTATACAGTGGGGGTTGTAATTATGAGGTGTAATGAATGTACAAAGCATAATCTGATTTTGTATGATAATGACCTTTATTGAATTTGCACTGTAAGAAGAGAAAAATAATAATAATAAAAATTATACAGATCATCCTGAGTGCCATAATGCGGCACGTGCGGAACAACTGGGGATCACGCTCAGCCAGCATGGGTTTATGAAAGGCAGGTCCTGCTTCACTAACCTGGTCTCCTTCTATGACAAGGTGACCCGCTTAGTGGATGAGGGGAAGGCTGTGGATGTTGTCTACTTGGACTTCAGTAAGGCCTTTGACACTGTCTCCCACAGCATTCTCCTGCAGAAGCTGGCTGCTCATGGCTTGGGCAAGTGCACTCTCTGCTGGGTTTAAAACTGGCTGGATGGCCGAGCCCAGAGAGTGGTGGTGAACGGAGTCAAATCCAGTTGGCGACCAGTCACGAGTGGTGTTCCCCAAGGCTCAGTGTTGGGACCAGTCCTGTTTAATATCTTTATCGATGATTTGGATGAGGGGATTGAGTGCACCCTCAGTAAGTTTGCAGATGACACCAAGTTGGGTGGGAGTGTCGATCTGCTGGAGGGTAGGAAGGCCCTGCAGAGGGACCTGGACAGGCTGGATTGTTGGGCCAGGGCCAACTGTATGAGATTCAACAAGGCCAAGTGCCAGGTCCTGCACTTGGGTCACAACAACCCCAGGCAACGCTACAGGCTTGGGGAGGAGTGGCTGGAAAGCAGCCTGGTTGAAAAGGACCTGGGGGTGATGGTTGACAGCTGCCTAAACATGAGCCAGCAGTGTGCCCAGGTGGCCAAGAGGGCCAATGGCATCCTGGCTTGTATCAGGAATAGTGTGGCCAGCTGGACCAGGGAGGTGATAGTGCCCCTGTATTCGGCACTGGTGAGGCCGCACCTCGAATACTGTGTTCAGTTTTGGGCCCCTCAATTCAAGAGGTGCATGAGACATCGAGGTGCTGGAGCGTGTCCAGAGAAGGGCAACTAGGTTGATGAAAGGTCTAGAGAACAAGTCTTACGAGGAGCGGCTGAGGGAGCTGGGGTTGTTTAGTTTGGAGAAGAGGAGGCTGAGGGGAGACCTTATTGCTCTCTACAACTAACTGAAAGGAGGTTGTAGTGAGGTGGGGGTCGGTCTCTTCACCCCAGTAACAAGCGATAGGATGAGAAGAAATGGCCTCAAGCTGCGCCAGGGTAAGTTTAGGTTAGATATTAGGAAAAACTTCTCTACTGAAAGAGTAGTCAGGCATTGGAACAGGCTGCCCAGGGAAGTGGTTGAGTCCCCATCCCTGGAGGTATTTAAAAGACGGGTAGATGTGATGCTTGAGGACATGGTTTAGTGGCGGACTTGGCAGTGGTAGGTTTACGGTTGGACCTGATGATCTTAAGGGTCTTTTCCAACCTTAATAATTCTATAATTCTATGAATTAATTGATGGTAAATAGTCATTTATTATATTTCACTATGGATGTTCATTTGCTTTATTTTCATGTTCTGCTTTTAGTCATGACTTTTCCTTTTTTAATCTACTCAAGTAGTCAGGTTGAAACAATTTTGTTTTACCTGATTTTGAGAGGTCACACTGTTGTTCGTGGTTTGCTTTTTCCTTGGGAAGTACTAAATCACCTATGAACATGCCGGTAATCAGCCTGCTTGTCTGAAATACCTAATAACTGCTAGAAAAGGAATGCTACTTCATGAAATTGGAGAGCTATTTGCCTGACCGCTTTTTCCTGTTTCAGAAGTTACCCTACAAAGTGTCTTGGCATATTTCAAACAGAATATTTATCTTTTGAAAATAACTATTGATTTTTAGTTTGTAACTTGAGACTAATTAAATAGGTCTGGGTTTCTGAGTCAAGCCCTGTTAGGCTAATGGGAAAAAGGATTTTTCATTGACTAAGCTGCTAAGTGTGGCTTTGGAAAATGTATTATTATCTTTGTTCTAGTAATCATTGCTTTTATGACCTTGGAAATTCAGGACTAGAATTGTAGAGCAATGTAGTCACTTAAGGATGCAGTTAGGAGTTAGGAATGGTAATTTGTTTGTTCTTTGCAACACTGAAGAGCAATTAAGGCATAGTTTAACTGTTGGTTGCAATTAATCTCCATGCTGTAACTCACCTACAGAAGTATCTATACTAGTAAAGCAGACGGTACTTGGTCAAAAGCTTTGGCAGTAGAACATTCAATTCTACTATGTTAAATTGATATGGTGGTCCCTGACTCAGGTTTGGCCTTGGCCAATTCTTACTCTTCCAGACTATTCCCAAATGCCTCCTAAGGCAATTTGGATGTAAAAATCCTGTTTGGAGGCAAAAAGACTAAGCTAGTTTTCCCTAAAGTCATGCCTCTGGCCCTAATACTAATTTACTAGTATGCAGATGTAGCCATTTCCTCCTAAGTTGGCAAATGTTGCGAAGAAGGAAAATAATGCAAAAAATAACAAGCTAATGAAACTTGCTGGCTTCTAGATCAGAGTGGCCTCTCATCTGGTCATCTTGGCAGGAGAGCAGAGTGAGCTACAATCTGTCTACCACATCTATGTAGCCCTACCCCAGGCACAAGGAATTTCAAAGTGAGGGTAACTGGCAGGAACGTGACACGTACCTTCGAGACCTACGGTGTCACTGAGATAGATGTATTTGACACACATCAAATGATTCAGTACTTCTGAATATATGCTTTCTTGATTAAAAGAACAGGTTAAAAATTGCTCTAATTTTATTTAATTCATTGTTTACTTAAACCAAAAATGGATAAAAGCTGTCACCAGACTTCAGGGTTCAACCTATCGAGATTCACAGTGTTTTGTATTTACTTATATAACTGGGAAAATTAATTTTTATTGACAATTTTGACAACTTTGGCAATTTTCTATCTGTTCAAGAAGCACCTGAGTTAGCTCAGAGGGTGAAACTTTAGTTTCAGAATGAACCAGGTGGAAAGACTGGTTAAAGGTAATCAAAGTAAAATAGACAGTATGTGGGATAGAGAAGTCATCCAGGAAATAAAAGTTTCAAAATATCCATCTTACATCTTAAATGTCACAGTCAAAAAAACAAGCTCATCTTGCAGTGCAAAAGAGAAGTTAAGATTTAAAATGTAGTCCCATCTCTCCTTATAAGCCATATTCTCATATCAGTGACCTACCATAAAGTAATGAAGAACACAGAAAACATGACTTAGATATAATAAAAAATGAAGAGACAACACTGTCCAAATTCTATTCTGTTCTTATCTCCAGTAAAGTTTGGCACCTAGCATAGATCTATAATCGCTCCAAATAAACAACCAACCTCTAAAAGAATTTTTGGGAAAAAAAAAACACAGGAGCAGAAATCACCAAACCTAGCAATCACCAGAGACTATGCTAAGGAGAAAAGGGACAATGAATTTAAGGAAGAAACAGTCTCAAAATGTAGCTTACAGCAGCAGAAGAATGTCATGTCAGAAACAGATAATAAAATCTCACACTGCCTTCCAGAAATATCAGTATATACACAGAGAGCTACCTAAAGATAACTATCCCATTGTCTATTGTGTCTACACAATCACCATCATCATGGTTCACATGAACTTAAAGATATTTTGACCTCAGTGATATCAAGGGAGCTAAGATAAAGCCTAAATTTCAGATGGCTAAGTCCCAGAGTGTCATTCTGAAACCTGAGTTAGGCACCTAAACTAGCTTAGTCTGTTTTAGAGCTTGTCTAATACAATTTGCTGCCTTTGAAATTATATTGGACTTTGAACTACATTTTTACTTCAGCTAACTTAATTTTGTTCTTAATCAAGGTAAACAACAGTGAAATAAGAAGTTATTCATCTGTCTTGGCAGTATTTGTTTAACTTAATATGTCATATGTTAGTGTACATATATGTTTCAGGCAGATGGAGAATCTCATCTAGGACTTCTAGTAGTCAGCACACTGTGAAGCAGTCACCTACATCATGTAATAAAAAACACTAAAAAGATAGATATTCATGAAACCCTACTTCTCTTAGGGTGTAGACACTTCATTAAGGTAAGGTTTCAGACCCATAATCTTTTCCATAGGGAGATACCATCCACTTCTCTTGTTAAAGCTGTGCATGATGAAGGAAAAGGGAATCCAAAAAGGAGCATGACTGTAGCACAACAGATTATAAGGAGAATATTGGGTTAATTTCCCACACTGAGGACTGGTTCTGTCTTTCAGCCAGTGTCTACTGTAGCTGACATATTAAGTGTTCATATTCTTCAAACGACTACAAAAATAACAAATCGTCAGCTTTGCATTTGGTCTTTCAGAAACATTTCCATGATCAACTTTCTCTCTTCAGAGGACACAACTGGCAACATTTCCTCTCCCTGAATCTAAGTCCAAGGTGACACTTTCCAGCTTTTCCAAAGAGCAAAATACAGTCAGCTTGAAAAATAAGAAAATTTTGCTTTCATGGAAAAATCACTGTCTATCCAGGATAATTTAAAGTGATAATTTAAACAAATACTGCCAAGACAGATTAATAAGAACTTCTTATTTCACTGTTGTTTACCTTGATTAAGAACAAAATTAAGTTAGCTGAAGTAAAAATGTAGTTCAAAGTCCAATATAATTTCAAAGGCAGCAAATTGTATTAGACAAGCTCTAAAACAGACTTCAGTCACAGAACTAATTGAAGTCTTTCAAGAAAAAAGTGCCCACAAATTTGCTTGTCTTTTTCTCCTTTAGGATGGTCCTGACTCTTGTTTTATTGGCCTTTTTCAATATGTTCCAAGTGAGTGCCAGCCCAGTGATAATGTGATTAAGCAGCTCTAAAAATTTATGAGCCAGTGAAATTTCAGCTACTGAAAAACATAGCTTATGGAGAATGTTTTAAAGGAACTCAGTAATACAATTGTTAGATGGAGATTTAGAAAGTCTAATATATTAATCTGATTAATCTTGCTGCACAGAGAGAGAGAGAAAGAGAGAAAGAGAGAAAAAGAGGAAGGAAGGAAGGAAGGAAGGAAGGAAGGAAGGAAGGAAGGAAGGAAGGAAGGAAGGGAGGAAGGAAGGGAGGAAGGAAGGAAGGGAGGAAGGAAGGGAGGAAGGAAGGGAGGGAGGGAGGAGGAAGGAAAGAAAGAAAGAAAAAGAGAAAATAAGATAGAGAGAGATAAATGAGGGGGGGAGAGAGGAAGGGGAAGAGAGAAAGAAAGAAAGAAAGAGAGAGAAAGAATTAAAATCTGAAAGTTAGGTTTAAGATATTGTTTTAATAAAATAAGTTGAAATTGTTGAAATTAGCAATTGAAATGCTTGGGAGTTAAAAATATACATGATGACATTGAAATTGAAGTGGACTGAATAATTTGCAGTCTGTAAAAAACCATTGATTTTTAGCTTTCCAAAAATAAAAGAAATAAAAGAATAAACTCTATAAGCCATTACAGAGAAAAACAAAAATCAAGAAGAAACTGTAAAGGTAATTAAGGATTTTGACAGCTTTTCATGTGCTAAGAAAGACTAAAAAAAAGTTTTAATTTCCACAAAGGAAATATGTTAAACTTACTTAAATGGTGGTGAGAACATGGACATAGAAAACAGATTTAATGGCTACAAAACTAGATTTTTCTTTGAGGGCTTTGTTTGGGATTTTTTTATTATAAGGTGGCATGTGCTGTAAACAGAATACTCAATGAATTATGTAAAGAATTTTGGCAGTATTGGAAAAAAATGTTTAGGTTAAAAAATGTCTTGGGAGCCATCACAAATAAACAGTGTTGGAAAATGTCCATAGGCACAAGCTCAGCATCCTTAAAGTCTGTCAATAGTAAACTGTAGTCCAACATTCTGGGGAGTAATATTTATTTGACAAGAGTAAGACTTAATAAGAACATTTTCTTTACTAGTCATTTTAGCTGTAATTGAAATATACATAAAATAAACTTGTATTTTATACAAGCATAAAATACATGTTAAACTGTTTGCCTGTTTTCACTACAATTTTGCTAGATACTCCAGAACTGATGGCATATAGGTTTATTGTGATGACAATGCTAGCAGTGATTCTTTTTCATCTAAAAAATTTGAGCTTACCTAAAGTATACTATTTAGAATGTACAACACAAATTTTTTTCTGGCTTCGGGAGCTTGATGTGGAGATGAATATAAATATCCAGTTCCTGGACATCAAACTGCATTAGGCAAAACACCGCAAAAGGAGAATAAAGGTGGATATTGAACTGATGCAAAGCTTTTTGAATCTTGTAGTGACTCATAGTGTTCTTTATCATTTCGACAAAGCCAAATGGTATATTCAGGGCTTAAGTTTCAGGAAATATTTCAGGTTAATCAAAACTTATCAGAACAAAAACTCTAGGTGATTGCCAGTGTGTGGGACTATTCAGCTGCACCAGAGCTGGTTTGTACCGTTTCTGTGTCAATCAGAGTCAGAAAGAAGATACTAACCATCATGTGCTCTAATAATTTCTAGCTGATGAGATAATTTTGAACTATTGAAAATGAACTCTGCTATATGATGACCAGAGAATCAGGAAGTTCAAAGCGCACAGATAACATTGTTTTCTCAGACTATCTTGCTCTGTATGTCTGTCTACTAGTACTAGCCAGATAGAAACATTTAACTGTCAGTTTGATGTTACTTAGAACATAAAAAAATACCCGTTTCCCATTGCTGTGAGTAGCCTTGACTCCAAACGTTGTTACATTTTCTTCATAAAACCTCAGCCAGTAGTGAGGAAATATATATTCTCCCACAAAATAAGTCACTTTATAATTTTATAATTTTTTTTTAAAAACAAGAGTATATTGACAAAAGTTGGGAATTTTTTTCAGAGGAAAATATGAAACCATATCTTTTTGAAATCACACTTTTGAAAGAATAAAAGATTTAATTTAGAATGATCTGGTGGAATATTACAGCATAACCACAGCATCCATGCAATTCCAGCAAATGTGATCGCCCTTTGGGGTAGTATCCTTTGGCTACTTCTGATGTAACTAACTAGTTTGTCTCTTCCCAAAATCTAGATTTGCCATAAAACATCTAAAACTTCAATACTAGGACAATTTCTACATCATAAAACCTAAGCTGAAAGACTTCTTGTGCCACCACTATGTACTCACAAAACAGCCACCTACCCCTGAAGGCTATACCAGTACACACTGTATCTGGGCATAAAATGGTCAAGGGCTTGTTTTTTTTGATCTTGCAGCCAGCTGATAGGGCCAGGAAGGTGTACATACAGCTGATCTCTCACACCACAGTGAAGCGGTCACATCCACACTGTCTCTCTGCTGACCCCCAGGCCACTCCTGGATGTTGTCTGAGAGTCTGCTGCCTGGGCTGGCATGAAGCACCACAGATGAGCCATGCACCAGTGCTCAGATCCATGTCCTAGCCCTGTTTAGTTGACCAGTACAGACACAGCTACAGAGCGACAGTAAAGCAAAGCCAAATGAAGTGAATAATACAATGAATAAGAGCAGATAGAAGACAGGTGTTCCTCCCAATCCAGTCCCTGAGATAAGGCATTCCATTCACGAATGAACCACATATGGGGCACATAAAAATCTGCAATGGCATTGAAATTGTTTGAGTTGTATCACCCTGCCTTTGATACCAAAATAAAAAATTTATGTTCCAAGGAAGGGCATGCAGGCCTGAACTTACCTTCTGTTGGCTTACCTCAGGATCCTTATTTAGCAGGGTAGGCAGGTGCCAGCCATCAGGCTCACAACTGCACATTGAAGCCAGTCAGATACATCCCTGCATCCTTGGTCTTTGAAAACTACATATTGTTAAGAAGGCAATATTTAAACTGATGCTATTGTGCCTATAGAGTCCTTGAAGAACAATTAGCTTTTAGACAAAGAAAAAAAGTTTGCTTTCTGCCATTAGTATCTTTAGTTAAAATTAATTCTTGGGAAGTCAGCTTTGTCCAAGATTCCCAATTGCTTACATGCTGCTTAATCATTTCTGCTCAAGACCTGATGAATAAAAAAATAAATCACACTTAAAATATAACCAGATTGTAAGTAAGTTGAGTATTTTTTCCTATAATGGGAAACTGCTCTTCAATATTCTCATTTTTTCTATTACTTTGCAGATCCATCCTATAGGGAAATAAGTTAAAGAAAACAAATAATCAATTCTCTCATGTCCCTCTATACATAGAAAGGCTGCTCATTAAAAAATATTATGGACTATTAATTTGATGATTCTGTAGTTCTACAAGATAGAGTAGGGAAGAGAGGAGGTAAATGTTTTTAAGGAAAGTACTTTTGTCCTTCTTTGATATAAATACATTATATTGTGATAATTATCTGTTAAGAGCTACAGTCTTTGATGTGTGAATGACTTTTCCTGGTCTTGGAAACATTTCACAGTAATTTTAACAAGACCTTTATATCTTAAAAGTAATAGATTTCCCAGTACATTTCAGAATAAGTAATTTTTGAGTTAAAATTATATAGCCAGAAGAGATTTTCTGTTTCTGTGACATTTATTTTGACCTTTCACATTTACACTGAATTTCTTTCTTGCTGCTCTGTCATGAAGCACCCTTTTTGTGAACACTAGAAATCGTTCTACTCAATGCCAGTTCAAACTAGGGACATTTTTTGAAAGCATCTAGCTGGAGGATAATGTTAGTTCAATTATTATATTGGAATACATTTTGATTGCAAGATGCAATGTTACCAGTCTCATACCAATTTCCGCTGGCAACTTTCTTGTTGCCTATAAACTTTGAAAAAGACTTCAAAATTTAAAAGTCAATAACAAGAAAGCTTTTGTGAGATGAGATGTTTCTCAAAGTGTCTCAATGGCTGTTTTATTCTTCTACACAACATGTAGTAATTTTCACTCCATCTTATACTTCCTCTGAAATCTATATTTATTCTGTATATAATTCATATGCCATGATAATACACTCTGGAATAACATTTTGTTTTGTACTCTGGTTTGCTTTATTATCTTCTGTAAGGAAAAAAATTTGTGTGTTGTTTTCAAAACTTTATTACAAGGAGAAGTCTCTTGAAATACTATTTTTGCACCAATGGAGCAAAACAGGAGCTTTAAAAGATGGATATATTTTGCAAAATAGAGGAGTGCATGTTTTCTAAATCTTGTTCCACTTCATTGGCCTTCAGTCATTCGTTTTTCAATCTTACTTGTCACTTCAATCTTCAGAGTCACTATTAAAGAGATTCATGATAACTAATAGATACTCTGTGGGCCTTTCTGCTACTTGATGTAGTGCTTAGTAGAATGTTTTTGAATAAAGTTTGCTTTATATGCAACTAGATAATTTACTTACGTAACTATAATAAAAATACTGCATGTACATTACTCAAGGTTTTCATGCCCCTGAGCTGGGAGATGGAGATAGGACACAGAATGAAGTCCCAGTTGTCGAAGAGGTGGCAGTCACCGACCTGCTCCTCCACCTAGATGCCCACAAGTCTATCGGGCCAGACAGGATCCACCCAAGGGTACTGAGAGAGCTGGCAGAGGAGCTTGCCAAGCCACTCTCCATTATTTATCAGCAGTCCTGGTCAACTGGGGAGGTCCCAGATGACTGGAAGTTAGCAAATGTGACACCCATCTACAAGAAGGATCGGAAGGAGGACCCGGGAAACTACAGGCCTGTCAGCCTGACCTCGGTGCCAGGGAAGATCATCCTGAGTGCCAAGGCTGTGGATGTTGTCTACTTGGACTTCAGTAAGGCCTTTGACACTGTCTCCCACAGCATTCTCCTGCAGAAGCTGGCTGCTCATGGCTTGGGCAAGTCAAATCCAGCTGGCGACCGGTCACGAGTGGTGTTCCCCAAGGCTCAGTGTTGGGACCAGTCCTGTTTAATATCTTTATCGATGATTTGGATGAGGGGATTGAGTGCACCCTCAGTAAGTTTGCAGATGACACCAAGTTGGGTGGGAGTGTTGATCTGCTGGAGGGTAGGAAGGCCCTGCAGAGGGACCTGGACAGGCTGGATTGTTGGGCCGGAGCCAACTGTATGAGGTTCAACAAGGCCAAGTGCCGGGTCCTGCACTTGGGTCACAACAACCCCAGGCAACGCTACAGGCTTGGGGAGGAGTGGCTGGAAAGCAGCCTGGCTGAAAAGGACCTGGGGGTGATGGTTGACAGCCGCCTAAACATGAGCCATCATTGTGCCCAGGTGGCCAAGAGGGCCAATGGCATCCTGGCTTGTATCAGGAACAGTGTGGCCAGCTGGACCAGGGAGGTGATAGTGTCCCTGTACTCGGCACTGGTGAGGCCTCACCTCAAATCCTGTGTTCAGTTTTGGGCCCTTCACTACAAGAAGGACATTGAGGTGCTGGAGAGTGTCCAAAGAAGGGCAACAAAGCTGGTGAATGTTCCAGAGAACAAGTCTTACGAGGAGCGGCTGAGGGAGCTGGGGTTGTTTAGGTTGGAGAAGAGGAGGCTGAGGGGAGATCTTTTTGCTCTCTACAACTACCTGAAAAGAGGTTGTAGAGAGGTGGGGGTCAGTCTCTTCTCCCAAGTAACAAGTGACAGGATGAGAGGAAATGGCCTCAAGCTGCGCCAGGGAAAGTTTAGGTTAGATATTAGGAAAAACTTCTTTACTGAAAGAGTAGTCAGGCATTGGAACAGGCTGCCCAGGGAAGTGGTTGAGTCTCCATCCCTGGAGGTATTTAAAAGATGGGTAGATGTGGTGCTTGAGGACATGGTTTAGTGGTGGACTTAGCAGTGCTAGGTTAACAGTTGGACTCGATGATCTTAAAGGTCTTTTCCAACCTTAACAATTCTATTATTCTATGACACTCACCTGGCTACTCTGAATTAACACTTCACAGTTATCCCCTTTTAACCCATCTAGAACATGATATTCCCTACTAAAATAGTAATTGAATAGTCTAGAAAATTTGCAAGGTGAAAAATAGGTATGTGTTAGCTAACATTTAAAATTTGAAAGAACTTCACTTGCTATGACTGGATAATAATGGGAACTGCTAGTGGAGATTCCTACCCCACACAGCTAGAAGTATTCCCATCTGCATTCGACAGCTCAGTAAGTCAGGCAGTAGCTTGAGACTTGTAATTATTCTCTTTGTCACAGTCTTTCAGTATGACCGTAGGAAGGCTATTTTTCCCTCTCTGTGCCTTAGTTTCCACTCTGTCTTGTCTATTAAGCTTGTCAGTTTTGGGGGTTGGAATTGTCTCTTACTATACATCTATACAGTACTGTAGGGACCTTGATATACTCCCACAACACTGGTAATTATAATAGATAATGGTATCAAGAAGTTCTGAAAGAAAGTAGGGAAAGATTTATGAATGACATCCTGCCGTCTGTGGTTTCATGTTCAACAGCAAAGACTTATACCAGCATAAATACTCATGCACTCCCATTTTCTTGCACTCCGTGCCATGCCATGCCCAATGCCAGCACAACTATTTGTAAGGTCATAGGATGGACCAGACTAGAAACTAAGTCAGTTAGTGGGTTTGGAGCTTTTTTCCTGACATAGAGCCATACAAATTTGTTGGGGACATGGAGAGTGGGATTGAGTGCACCCTCAGCAAGTTTGCAGATGACACCAAGCTGAGTGGTGTGGTTGATACTCTAGAGGGAAGGGATGCCATCCAGAGGGACCTTGACAGGCTAGAGAAGTGGGGATATGTGAACCTCATGAAGTTCAACAAGGCCAAGTGCAAGGTCCTGCACCTGGGTTTGGACAATCCCAAACATGGATACAGGCTGGGCAAGGAGTGAATTGAGAGCAACTCTGCAGAGTACCTGGGGGTACTGGTGGATGAAAAACTGAATATGATCCAGCAATGTGTGCTAGCAGCCCAGAAGGCAAATCATATCCTGGGCTACATCAAAAGAAGTGTGGCCAGTAGGTCAAAGGAGGTGATTCTCTCCCTCTACTCCGCTCTCATGAGACCCCACCTGGAGCACTGTGTTCAGCTCTGGGGCCCCCAGCATAAGAAAGACATGGACCTGCTCAAGCAGGTCCAGAGGAGAGCCACAAAGATGATCAGTGGGCTGGAGCATCTGTCCTATGAGGACAGGCTGAGAGAGTTGGGGTTGTTTAGCCTAGGGAAGCAAAGGCTCTGGGGAGACGTTATTGCAGCCTTCCAGTACTTAAACAGTGCCTACGGGAAAGATGGGGCAGGACTCTTTATCAGGGATTGCAGTGACAGGATGAGGGGTAACAGTTTTAAACTGAAAAAAAGGTAACTTAGATATTAGGAAGAAATTCTTTACTGTGAAGGTGGTGAGACACTGGAACAAGTTGCCCAGAGAAGTTGTGGATGCCCCCTCTCTGGACGTGTTCAAGGCCAGGTTGGGTGAGGCTTTGAGCAACCCGATCTAGTGGAAGGTGTTCCTACCCATGGCGGGGGGGGGGGGGGGGGGGGGGGCGGGGGGGGGGGATGTGGAACTAAGTGATCTTTAAGGTCCTGTAAGAGACTGAAATGTTAAGAACAATTGTCTCAAAGCTTGCTTGTGTGTGTTTATCTGATAAGACCAGACAGCAGACCACTCTTTTGTCTGGGAAGACCCGAGGGCAGCCACCAGCTTGCAAGGAAATTTGTGCAAACTTGCTGAAGCAATAGGCCATTGTTTGGCTTATCAGGTACCACTAGCTTGCAAGGGAATGTGCGAACTTGCTGAAGCAGCAGGGCGTTCTTTGGCTTATCAGGCACCACCAAAAACAGGACACCAACCGGTATCCGGACCAGGCCGCTTGTCCACCAGCAGTGCATATTGTGTGGTTGGGTGTGCATGTGTGGTGTACGTGATGTTGCCCTGGGAAACCAAGCCGAATCGAGGGGGCAAACTCCCTCTCCAACACCGGATAAAAGACGGCACAACGAAGCCTGAGTGTGGCCACCCACCACCGAAAAACTGAAGACTGAGGACCAACGGGACACCGCTGGATCCATGGTGGTGACTATCCTTTGCTTATCTCTCTGAACGCTTGCTTAATTTCCTCCTAATATTTCCTTCCTCTCCTATCGCTTTACTCTTTTATATTTACCCAATAAAATGTCTGATTGGTGGCATATGACCTCGTTTGTGTCTTAATTTCGCCCTTGGGATCATTAAGAACCTTCCCCGAGCCTGACAATCAGACCGAGACTTAACAGGTCCATTCCAACCCAAACCATTCTATGATTCTATGAAATGCTTAAATGGGAAAAATAGAGAGGATAGTCCAGCACCAGGAAAGAGTGGATTGAAAGGAAAGAGATGGACATTACTCAAGAAACATTCACAAAAATTCAGGCTCAGATGCAGAAAGTTGAATAAAAAGGGTGAAAAAATAACCTAAAAAGCACTTTCTTGAAGTGAGACAAAGTGAACCTCAAATGTACAATGGGAGGATCCCAAGATCGTCTCTCCATGCCTTGGTAGGCATGTAACTTCTCCATCAGAGAAAAGTTGATCTAACAGTTGAACTGGCTGTTTCCTGAAAGTGGAGAGAAGTCAGGAGGAAAGTGGAGAAAAGACAGGAAATTCTTTCCATTCAGCCCATTCGAAGTCAGGAGGAAGATGAAATGTAATTAAAGAACTTGCTTCAGGGAGGAATGAGAGTGATGCAAGTGAGTTGTTACGTTAGAGTCTATCTCTTTCCTGGAGTTCATTGTGGCACACATATTTTACATGTTTTATAGTACTGCTCAAAACGATATCATCCTAGGAGTACACAGCACTATGTATGAATCTGACAGTCCACATATGATTCACACCCCCTCCCCCAAATTTTTAAAATTACTTTCTTCTCAATGTAAATTTTCTCCATCCTGTTTGTGTAATCTAAACCATATGTTACTACTTCTGAATGGATGACATTCAATTGGCTACACATATATATACACATAGCTATATATATATATATACACAAGCAGTTTTTTCATTCAATTACTTAAAATGTAACTGGCAGATATTTTAATTACACAAGTAATTTAAAAATAGCAGAAATACTTATATGCTTCAATCCCCCAGAAACAAACACACAGAAACAAAGTGAATCATATCTCACCTTGGACCTTG
This sequence comes from Theristicus caerulescens, assembly GCA_020745775.1. Lineage (NCBI taxonomy): Eukaryota > Metazoa > Chordata > Aves > Pelecaniformes > Threskiornithidae > Theristicus > Theristicus caerulescens. The sequence continues at coordinate 15,439,685 of CM036561.1, forward strand.
AATACCACAAAAGTAGCTGGAGCTGCTGGCAGGTGCCTCTGACAATCTGCATGCTCTATGCCTGGACATGCTATAAGAACTCACTGCCAACCTGCAGGATACATGAGATATGTAGTGCTCAATAGTTCATCTTTTTAAGGATAACACCAGCTTCATCTGGCATGTCTGCTAGTTGCTATTTGTATGGAAATCAAAGCAATGAGTCTGGTTTCTTTTCATCTCCTTCAAACTCCATGAAAAAAACAGGTCAGAGACCCTCATTTGATATAAGCTGAAGTTCAATTTCAATCCATCATCAGAAAATCAAGTCAGGTAATTATAGCACTGTGGTAGCATGATTTTTAAATCTGCATTTAATGTTTCTGCTTATATAATTTATTGGAGTAAAACAGATATCAGGCTTGAATGCATATCCAAATCCCATGACATACAAGCATTTCTTTCCTATCACAATAATAGATATAATGCACTGTACATTACATAACAGATTTAACATAAAGTGCAAATGTCAGCTCTACTACTGCAAATAGTATCTTGCTCTCCTAAAATGAACGCATTTCCTTTTGTTCTGTTTTATCAATTATGTTTAGTGAGTACCAGGACCTGACAAGGCACTTCATAATTTTCTTTTGCACTATGTGTGATGCTGTGAATGTCAAATTCATGACATTGGGCATGTGTGGTTGTCACGTGCTGTAATTGTGTCATTAATTGTTACTTAATAAAGTGTTTATGTACATATGTTGTGTATGTAAAACTTTTTTATGGGTATTTTCTATATTGAAGATATTTCTAATGTTAACTTTTTTAAAAAGAAAACGAGATTTTTCAGAGCAATTTGGCATTAGTTTACCTATAATTTTTGTTGTAAGAGGCAAATTAAAATGCATCACAATGTCATCTAAACAAACCTTTCTCAAAGCAGCATGCTTATTTTGCATTTAACACAGAAATGGCTTCATATACCACTGAAATACATTATCCCTCTGACTTATGTGGAGTAGCTGCTTAACAGTCCGTAGAAGCAATGTGCAGCATTTTAGAGTAAGAAGTAATGAATAATTTTGTCAGCTGAATTTCAAGGAATATTTGAGGTAAGATGAGTATAGAGAAGCAGATTAATATTTTGTCAAAGATTGTAGCTACCACAACCTTAATTCCAAAGATGAGACATTATTTCATAACTGTAAAAGATCAGAACCTTCACCTTAAAGTTCTTACAGATTATCCAATACTAATTACTTTTATTTTACCTTCATCTTCTCAAACACCCTTAATGATATGCTCACTGTATATGTCTACTCACAAGTACAGATAAAAGTTTGAAAGCATATTCCAAACAAGCCAGAATTGAATTTACTGGTTTTCTTCTCAAGGATATTTTTCCTTTCTGAAATTAACTGGAGAAGTCTTGGCATCTGTTATTTCTGTTTATTTATTTATTTTAAATTGTTACTTTGTATTTATTGCCTACTTTTTTTCAGAATTTGGCACTGCAAAAAGCCTCTTTTGGCTTTTAGTCCAGCCTTTAAAAGCCAGATTCAGGCAAAAACCTCAAGACGGAGCAGTTACCTGAGGAAAGAGAAAGTTAAAAATGAAGGTGAAATTATAAGTCCATTCAAGTCAATGGCAAAGTTCTCATTGACTTCAATGGGGCTGGAATTTCACGCAGACTGTGGAATTAAAGATTTATTTTCCTGAAAAAGATAATATACCCTCCTCCCAATGTCATTTCACTGTGTAAAGACGGTACCTCTATAGATTAAAGGCAAACTGCTCTTATCCTTCAAATACCTAATGAAAACACATTTCAGTGACAGAAAAACAATTTCCGCAAATCAGTACTGTATAATATTATAAGCTCTGCATTTAGTAATATGTGAGTTACACTGCAGAGAATAATGGTTATATTAAAGTACAGACTAATAAAAGTTGGTGCCTTTGCCTCTAACTTCTGACAATGAGGGTTATAAGTCTTTTCAAACATGAGAAGTTTCAGTTTTATGATTTCCACGTAAGCCGGCTGATAAAAAGCATGCATCATAGCTCTCCTTCCCTGTGTTATGCATAACCTCCAAGGCTCCTCACATCTTGGGGAGCTGAGCAATACTTTCTTCAGTCTTTCCAATGACTTGGCAAAGTTAACCATCTTTCCTGGGATGCTGTCAAAATACCTTGATATCTAAGACTCTAGACCACAGGGCGTGACAAAGAAAGACAATGTTTTATGTTGGAGAGATAAGAGAGAGAAGATTTTAGATGCCTTATGAGCATAAGAATTGAAAGTTATGTTTGCGCATTGTATTTTCTTTTCCATGTTGCTCAAAAATGCTGCACATAGAATCATAGAATGATTTAGGTTGGAAAAGACCTTTAAGATCATCAAGTCCAACTGTTAACCTAGCACTGCCAAGTCCACCACTAAACCATGTAACACATCTACATGTCTTTTAAATACCTCCAAGGATGGGGACTCAACCACTTCCCTGGGCAGTCAGTTCTAGTGCCTGACTACCCTTTCGGTGAAGAAATTTTTCCTAATATCCAATCTAAACCTTCCCTGGAACAACTTGAGGCCATTTCCTCTCGTCCTGTCACTTGTTACTTGGGAGAAGAGACTGACACCCCCACCTCTCTACAACCTCCTTTCAGTTAGTTGTAGAGAGCAATAAGGTCTCCCCTCAGCCTCCTTTTCTCCAACCTAAACAACCCCAGCTCCCTCAGCCGCTCCTCGTAAGACTTTTTCTCTGGAACATTCACCAGCTTTGTTGCCCTTCTTTGGACACTCTCCAGCACCTCAATGTCCTTCTTGTAGTGAAGGGCCCAAAACTGAACACAGGATTTGAGGTGAGGCCTCACCAGTGCCGAGTACAGGGGCACTATCACCTCCCTGGTCCAGCTGGCCACACTGTTCCTGATACAAGCCAGGATGCCATTGACCCTCTTGGCCACCTGGGCACACTGCTGGCTCATGTTTAGGCAGCTGTCAACCATCACCCCCAGGTCCTTTTCAGCCAGGCTGCTTTCCAGCCACTCCTCCCCAAGCCTGTAGCGTTGCCTGGGGTTGTTGTGACCCAAGTGCAGGACTCGGCACTTGGCCTTGTTGAATCTCATACAGTTGGCCCTGGCCCAACAATCCAGCCTGTCCAGGTCCCTCTGCAGGGCCTTCCTGCCCTCCAGCAGATCGACACTCCCACCCAACTTGGTGTCATCTGCAAACTTACTGAGGGTGCACTCAATCCCCTCATCCAAATCATCGATAAAGATATTAAACAGGACTTGTCCCAACACTGAGCCTTGGGGAACACCACTCGTGACCGGTCGCCAACTGGATTTGACTCCATTCACCACCTCTCTTGGCATGGCCAGCCAGCCAGCTTTTTACCCAGCAGAGTATGCCCATCCAAGCCATGAGCAGCCAGCTTCTGCAGGAGAATGCTGTGGGAGACAGTGTCAAAGGCCTTACTGAAGTCCAAGTAGACAACATCCACAGCCTGTTCCTCATCTACTAAGTGGTCACCTTCTCATAGAAAGAGATCAGGTTAGTGAAGCAGGACTTGCCTTTCATAAACCCATGCTGACTGGGACTGATCTCCTGGTTGTCCTGTATGTGCTGAGTGATGGCACTCAAAATGATCTGTTCCATGACCTTCCCCAGCACTGAGGTCAGACTGACAGGCCTGTAGTTCCATGGATCCTCCTTCTGGCCCTTCTTGTAGATGGGAGTCATATTTGCTAACTTCCATTCAGCTGGGACCTCCCTGGTTAGCCAGGACTGCTGATAAATGATGGAGAGTGGCTTGGTGAGCACTTCTGCCATCTCCCTCAGTACCCTTGGGTGGATCCCATCTGGCCCCATAGACTTGTGTGTGTCTAAGTGGTGTAGCAGGTCACTAACCATTTCCTCTTGGATTATGGGAGCTTCATTCTGCTCCCCATCCCTGTCTTCCAGCTCAGGGTCTTATTAAAGACTGAGGCAAAGAAGGCATGAAGTACCTCAACCTTTTCCTTGTCCTCTGTCACTGTTTCCTCCCACATCCAATAAAGGATGGAGATTCTCCTTAGTCCTCCTTTTGTTATTAATGTATTTCTAGAAACATTTTTTATCATCTTTTTACAGCAGTAGCCAGATTAAGTTCTAGTTGGGCTTTGGCCCTTCTAATCCTCTCCCTGCCTAATCTCATGACATCCTTGTAGTCCTCCTGAGTTGCCTACCCCTTCTTCCAAAGGTCGTAAACTCTCCTTTTTGTCCTGAGTTCCAGCCAAAGCTCTCTGTTCAGCCAGGCCAATCTTCTTCCCCGCCAGCTCATCTTCCAGTGCATGGGGACGGCCTGCTTCTGTGCCTTTAAGATTTCCTTCTTGAAGAATGTTCAGCCTTCCTGGACTCCTTTGTCCCTCAGGACTGCCTCCCTAGACTCTCTCAACCAGGCTCCTGAACAGGCCAAAGTCTCCCTCCGTAAGTCCAAGGTAGCAGTTCTGCTGACCCCCCTCCTTACTTCTCCAAGTATCGAAAACACTAGCATTTCATGATCACTATGCCCAAGACGGCCTCCAATCATCACATCACCTGCAAATCCTTCTCTGTTCACAAACAAGAGGTCCAGTGGGGCACCTTCCCTAGTTGGCTCCCTCACCAGCTCTGTCAGGCAGTTATCTTCCACACACTCCAGGAACCTCCGAGACTGTTTCCTCTCTGCTGTATCGTATTTCCAGCAGACATCTGGTAAGTTGAAGTCCCCCATGAAAACAAGGGCTCACTAGACTGTGAGACTTCTCCCAGCTGCTTATAGAATATTTCATCTGCTTCTTCATCCTGGTTGGGTGGTCTATAACAGACTCCCACCATGATATCTGCCTTGTCGACCTTCCCCGTGATTCTTACCCATAAACACTCAACCCTGTTGTCACCACTGTTAAGCTCTGGGCAATCAAAACACTCCCTAACATACAGAGCTACCCCACTGCCTCTCCTTCATTGCCTATTCCTTCTGAAGAGTTTATACCCATGCATTGAAGCACTCCAGTTGTGCAAGTCATCCCACCATGTTTCTGTGATGGCAACTATATCACAGTTTTCCTGCTGCACATCTGATCTTTATGGTGTGAGTTCCAATTAAAAATAGTGAATGCTGAAGCTATATAAGAAGGGACTTTTATGATTATTATATTTTTACAGAGTTGTATTATTATTATATTTATGCTATTATATTTTTACAGAGTTGTATTATTATATTTATGCTATTATATTTTTACAGAGTTGTATGGATATCTGGAAGAATTTTTACACAGAATTTTGTGGAAAGATGCTCCACATAAATGAAAGGGGAAAAAGAAAACTAAGGAAAAGGTAAAAAAAATGTCAAAACTAGAAGATATCCTTCTATGCATATCATGCCAAGTAAACTTAGTAAGGCACTTCTAAAAGTCAGATGGTTCATAAAACAGGAAAAGTGAAGCTAAAATGAAATTAGACAAAAAAATACTTATTGTAGGTGGAAAATATGGATAAGTTAGAAGTGCATATCTTATGCAAATGCCAGGAAAATGTGGAAGGATCTAAAGGTAGAAAAATAATCTGTAGAAAATTCTACTTATTTGTGCAGGAAAACAGCAGATGTTTTTAGCAACGTGCTTGAAGGAATAAAGTTTTCATATGCAGCCATATATTTTGCAAAAATTTTCCAATTTAATACAAAATTTGCCATGCAGCCTTTGAATAAACACTTTGCAAAGTGTAACCTTGCTTCTTAAACAGAACAGGTGTGTACCCCATCATGTTTGCACAAATGACACAAGTTGAGCTAGTTAGAAAACAGCTGTTCCACTTATCACAGTATGTTGAGGGCTTTGAGTTTCTCTCTTCTTTATTCTATCATCCTATTAATAGCTGAACAGCAAACCCATTTAAAATAATAATCATGGTCAGTGGTGCACAGGAACAGGAAAAGAAACAATGAACAAAACTGAAATATAGTAAATTCTCTTTAAACACGAGGAAAAAAACTTTCTTACTGTAAGGGTCATTGAACATCGGAACATGTTCTGCAGATAGCTTGTGGAGTTTCCTTCCTTGGACTTATTCAAAACCCAACTGGACATGGTCCTGGGCAACCTGTTTTAGCTGACCCTGTTTTCATTGAGAGGGTCAGAGTAGATGAGGTGAGGTGTCTTCCAACCTCAGCAGTTGTGTATTTCTGTGGCTTTGAATATGATAATATGTAAAATCCTTAAAGCAGCTGGTCTTTTTGGACACTTAGCCTAAAAAAGCATCCAGTTTGACTCTTCTGAAAAAAAAGCTGTATTGCTGGGTGAGAACTGCAAAATCTATGGGGATGCACACTTCAGTGAAGAATACCCCATGAAGTTTTTTTATATCGTTCCCTGGGCCACTCCAAGTGTTGCCCCTAGTAACTGGGGGGTCAATTTCTTTCTCTTGGCCAAGAGTGAAATTGTGAGGAGGCAGAGGAGAAGTATTACATCCCGTTCATTTAGCAGGTTTCCTCATTGCAAAGCAGTACTAGCCCAAGTGAAAAGGCAGCCTGGTTCTCACTTAGCTCCATCCTGTGCCACTTAGTCAAGACTGAAAGCATCACTAAGCTCCACAGCATTTTTTTTTTTTTGCATGTAGAGCTAGAAGAGAAATCACCTCAGTATGGGTTCCTGTTAACTGCAGCAACAATAGAACTGAAATGATACTAGGGACTGATGTGTCTTTGTCTATTTGTGTGTTTCTTGAGAGTGAGGGATCCTAATTTGCATTTTCAGGAATCTACTAGCTTTTTTTCTTTTCAGTTTGGTTAGTAATCCACTAACCTTGTGACTACCACCTACAGAGCCTCAAAGGTGGGCGTGTGTGTGTATATTGCACTGCTCTTCTGGAAGAACGGCAGTTCACATATGCTGAAAGCTCTGGCATTCCAGTCCTTGTCCTTACCTATCCTGTTTAACCACTCTGACTTAGCAGATCAAAGTCAGCTTCTTCTAAACTTCTTGGGTAACAAAAGAGTCTCACTCCTGTCACACAGCTTCTCAAAAGCATAGTTTCAAATGCACCTGGAAATTCAAATGACCTATCCATCCCATTTCATCTATTTTTCAAGATATTTGCCTAGCTCAATTTTAAGACATTCAGGTAGGAGAGCTTCCTTCACTTTCATCTGGTGAATATTCCACTGTTCAGACTGACCTCATTGACAAGGGATCTCTCAAGTCGTCTCACTCCAGTCTTTTTTGAGTTTCAACTGGTTTTCCTAAATGTACCGCCTGCACTATCCTATCATCCCCCAGTTTGGCATTTCTAGCTTTCAAACAATTACAAACTATTACCCTGCAAACGATTACCCTACACAAAATAAATATAAAAAAATATTTAAGAGATCGACTGCACAGTGCTAAACAATTTTTTTTTCCCCCTTTCCAATAGACAATATTTTCCCATTTAGAGTATTGCCTGACACAATGTTGTACTTATATACCCTTGTAACTGCTTTCTGGAATTACCTTAGGTAGATCAGATTAGGCAGGTGATTGCTCAGAACCTCGCAGCTGAACAAAAAGTAAATTCTGTTCTCACAGAATGAATATGAAATATGCATCTCAGCACACTGAAGGGTAAGGCCATATTTCAAACATGTGAGCCTAAAGACAATCTCGTAAGTCTGTTTATTATAACTGTCAAGAGAAGCCAAACCCAGGACCATAGGGATTTTGCTTCCTAGCCTGTTTTCTGCTCTGTTCCCATGTGCAGGTTGGGTCTGTAGCAAGGCTAGGCATGTATTCATAAGATCCAGATACACACACCCAAAACACACATCTGACCACACTGCCCAGAACAGGCAGAGAGAAGTGCCCCCCCGCAAAAAACCCAACAATACTCACATAAACATGAATGTTGAGGGCCTGATCCTGCCCTTCCTTTGATATTTGATCAGAATTGAAGGTTATGTATAAACACACACATTGTCTTGATTCACAGGTATATCCACATTCAGAGATTCCTTGAAAATACCCTTGAAACTCCCTTGAAATCTTCTTAAAGCCCAGCTTTAACTCTGTCCAGTACCTGTGTCCAGCCCTCAGGCTTTTTACCCAGCCCCTGGCTCAGACCCTGGGTCTTTCCAGGCCTGGGTTTTCTCCTACTCACCATTTAGTTCAGCTTGAAGGCTATTAATGAAACACATATGCACATACAGAATAGAGAGTGTGGTTACACAGAAAATAGTTAGAAATAAGATTTAGTAAGACAGGACAGACTGCAGTAATGAAGCACAGGGCTTGGCCAGAAAAGCGTGCTGACCAGCTGCTGGTTTACACCCAGCTGGCCCCTTTTGGCCCCTTTCTCTCTAATCTGCCATGTTTGTTCCTCCCTGTAAGAGACTGAAGTGTTAAGAACAATTGTCTCAAAGCTTGCTTGTGTATGTTTATCTGATAAGACCAGACAGCAGACCACTCTTTTGTCTGGGAAGACCCGAGGGCAGACCATTCTTTGACTTAACAAATACCACCAGCTTGCAAGGAAATTTGTGCAAACTTGCTGAAGCAACAGGCCATTCTTTGGCTTATCAGGCACCACCAAAAACAGGACACCAACTGGTATTCAGACCAGACCACTTGTCCACCAGCAATACATATTGTGCGGTTGGGTGTGCATGTGTGGTGTACGTGATGTTGCCCTGGGTAACCAAACCGAACCGAGAGGGCAAACTCCCTCTCCAACACCGGATAAAAGACGGCACAACGAAGCCTGAGTGTGGCCACCCACCACCGAAAAACTGAAGACTGAGGACCAACGGGACACCGCTGGATCCATGGTGGTGACTATCCTTTGCTTATCTCTCTGAACGCTTGCTTAATTTCCTCCTAATATTTCCTGCCTTTCCTATCGCTTTACTCTGTTATATTTACCCAATAAAATGTCTGATTGGCGGCATATGACCTCGTTTGTGTCTTAATTTCGCCCTTGGGATCATTAAGAACCTTCCCCGAGCCTGACAGTCAGATCAGGACTTAACACTCCCTGATTCACTCCACTCCCTCTCTTTCTTTTTCTTTAGTGCTTACATCTTTCCCTGTCTTTAAATCTGACAACAACATCTCATTTCAACATCCCATAATAAGTTTTGCACAAGCCCACAAGCCCTCTCAAATATCCTGTAGGTGCTTTCCCATGAGACCCATGACAATCTGGTTTCCCCTGCCTATCAGCTGCAAAGTTCAGGCTGAACCTTGCTAATGCTACATGTGAGCTACATGAATAGATGGGACATGAGTAATTTTTCCTACTCAACGGGTAGGGAAACACACTCCTCTGAACACTACATATAGGAAAGACCTAAGCACTCTGTAATAGAAAGAGAGTTTTTTGACTTTCTGGGTATATCCCTTAATCTGTTTTCAAAAATAAAGGTGTTTGCTTTATACTTAACTTCCATGAAATTTCAGTTGGTAAAACAGGGCTAATTAATTGAAATTTTGTAATCTCATAATATATTACAGGGATAAATTAATAAAAAACAAAAAGAATGTTCCAAAATGCCACAAGAAAAACCATAGAAAGGCTCTCATTGAAAAATGCACACTGAAAGCTGAATATTGCTATACATTTCAATGACAATTCCCCCAATGTCCCACATAAAATCTATTGAAATCATTGATCTTCTATAAATCTTAGGCCAAGAAAAAAAAGGGAGTCCAAAAGAAAGTAAATGAAAAATATAGCTATACTTTTCCTTTAAAAAAATAAAATAAAGAAACATTTATTAGGCTTGACAGTATGCTTTTGTACACAAATTGAACAAAAGCTTAAAACAAAATCATTTTCCATCTCACACCAGATAATAATAAATTTCCAATTTGAAGGAATATTTACAAAAGAATATATGTAGCTTGAAATTATATTTTTCTGCTGAAGATAAGCAGTAATACTGCAGTCTATAATGTAGTAAAAAGTGAGCTTTTTACTATAGCATTTGCATATGCCTCATTCAAAAGAGAAGTCAGTTTAGTACTGGATAACAATTTGGGCAGTCTAAATGTCTAAAGTTCTAGTAAAAATCTGTCCATCTATTTGATTCATTTTTCTGCCCTTATTAGCTAACCAAAGATCATTTTAAGGCACAAGAAATAAATATGGAACTCAAAAAACAGTAAGCAAGTCATTTTACTTGCAGGTAACTACAGACATAAGGACAGTTATAAATATACTCAGCAAACAGGACGATATAGTAACAAATTAATTCAAAATATTTTAAATTATCAGTGAAATATATGTATCAATATAGTGTTTATTTCCTTGGTTCTTCTTTTACTAGCTACTTGCTTCAATGCAAGCTTATTCATTGGAAAAAAAAAAGTCAGGCAGAAGCCAACTTCCTATTTTCCTGTTGACTTTTTGTAGCATAAACCTAAAAGGGTGAGAATTGCATGTCTGAAAAGGAAACAAGGGGTGGGGGGTGGGGAAGAACTTTGCACAAGATGATATTACAGTTACCGTTACCAAGGGAAGGAGCATAGCTGAGTTAATCAGATACTAAAGTAGGGCTTTGAGAAATCTGGTCTTATTCCCAATTCTGCTCCAGGTCTACTTGGTGACTTTGAACAAGTCACTTCCCTCTGAGCATTGGCTTCTCCATATACAGACTACAGACGCTCTTTTGTGTATCATGTGTTGAGATTCACAGATAGAAGTATTACTATAATATTAATAAACTTTTTTCAGAAGGCCCTGCTTTCAGCCATGTGCCAGTTAGTGCCAATTGACTGATGTGTTATAGCTATTTAACACCGACATGAGGGCATAGAAACATGCAAACAACCACATGAAAGAAATACTTATTGCCAAGATTATAAATACTTTCTGCAAAATATTTAGGAATACTTTGTGTGAAATCTACCCTGGAAATGTCTTGTTCTAAAAGAGCCACCTTAGCATAACATGTATAACACACAGAAATGAGTGAGAAAAAAAATTGGTTATTACTGAACTCTTGTTTCATCCTCAGAAATCATAGACAGATGGGGCAAACATGACCCCCACCAGATGCTGAAAAACTGCAGAATTCCCCAGCCCCTTGGAATGAGTTTCCCAAACACCACAAATGCAGGGTTCCCTTCTGCAGGGAAAGAAAGAAAGATCTAGAAATATATATTTTTTTGTCCATTACTTCAATTCTCCTTCCACGCATTATATTCCTATTAAGTAACAGTTCACATACGTAAGCAGTGTCGACAGTTTTGACACAGTTCATGCATGGAGCAGTCGTAATCCCGTATAAAATAGACTCATTGCCTAGAAGCAACCGCAAGAGGTTATATGATTATCCATCTAGTTCACGGCAGGATCAGTACATGACAGATGTTTGCTGAACATGTTCTTAAAGACCTCCCATGATAGAGATTTCAAAAGCTCCTATGCACTTCAGTGTCCATTTTCTGTAATAAAAAACTCTTTATGCAGAACTTATATGGCAAAAGGATGGGATGTTTAGTCAAAATGGGAATATGAGGTTAATAAGTGGAGAATAATTTAAGGTAAGACAGAATTTAGTTCAGCAATTAATTTTGCAAGGTTGTTAGGTAAACTTGCCCTAAAATGTAATGTATTAACTAAACATATGCACAACCAGTACATGGGTAAGAGCCTATTTGTATTTATTCATTTACCATGGACCACTTTCACTAGAAGAGAAGCAAGGAAAAATTCTAATAAAAACCTGCTTTTATTGTCCCTAAGGAAGCCAATTTTACATTGCGTAAGCTGAAAAATATATTAAAATAATTATTTTTATTGTAAACATCATGCATCTAGGGACATTTTAACTTCATAAAGTCCAAGTCACTCCAACCTCTAAGACTTTTTAAAGTGTGATAAAGTATTTGTTCCAGCAAGAATCAACAGGCTTACATTTGACATGAAAATTTGTGGAGTGGAAATATGAGAGGCATTACATAAAATAGGCAAATAGTACAGGAGACAATGAGATGAGGAAAAGGAACATCTTTCATTTTTAACCTTGCAGATTATGGATAAGATACGAGGCATATTAATCTTTCAAAGTAGTTCCTCAGTCAACTCCAGGAATGATTCATGTCATCAAATCTCAGTGGCATGCTCTGTGATTTAACGCATTTCATTTCGCGGAAGGAGGACCTTCTCTCTCTGTCCAGAAGGAAGTTATGACAGCTAGAGATGAGACATGTTGGGATTCACACCAACTCCCCCCTGCCTTAGCAATGAAACCTTGCCAGCCTTGCCACTGTGCAGAGGAAACAGCAGACACCTGGACCCAGAGAGCAGTGAGCAAGTGGACATGAACAGCTTAGTGATTCAGGACATACATCTGAAAAATGGAGTCTGTAAGTTTGGCCCTAAGACTATTTTTTGAATTGCACTTCACAGGGTTTGCAATGCAAAAGAAACTGTGGAGCAGAAACGAGAACCCTGAGCTCACCTCAACCCAGAAAGCCACACCATCAGGCTTCTTTTCTTTTGCTTACCTTCTAGCCCCCATAATCTTGTTAATCCTGTGAATTCTTTGTTGCAACTCCAAAAGACTGCATGGATACCCTCAGCCTGCCTAGCCTTTCAGCTGCAGCAGGCTCCCAAAGGATTTGCTTGAATTCTCTCAGGTCAAGCAAAATATATGACCTATATCTCTTGTTCTCAGTAATTGCTCTAGTGGGCATCAGAGAGAATTATGTATTTCTCTGACTCATGCAGCTGAGATAGCAAGAGCTAAGAGCTCAGATGTCCCTATAATTGGTGCATTTTATCAGTTGATATCCACTTAGCTTGCAGGTTTCTTCTGCACCAGACTTACAAGGAGCATTTCTAAGTGTCTCGTTCTCTTAGTTTGAATCACCATTCTGAAGCTAGGATGGTGTTGCTAAGCCTGGGAGACCCAGGGGGCTTTTGCAGATGTAGCTCAAATGCACCTAACTGGACCCAGGTGGTTAAAACTGAGGTGAAATGATAGTGGCTGGATGTGCTCTGTAATGCACCCCCCAGTTTTGGTCCCCAAGTTCATATCCTGGTTAAATTTTGCCTCTGGAGCAAGTATTCTCTGTTCCTGGTGCTGGTCTTGGTCTCCCAGTTGCACCAACTGGACTTGACCTGTTTCATCCCTGCACAAGTGCTGGCCTTTCTTTCCAAAGAGAACAGGAGCATGTGACACAGCCAGTGCACAACCTCTGCATCAACAAGTAACCATCAAAAGTAAGTCTGCAGGGTACCCTGTAGCACCCACCTGCCCCGTAGTACCCACCATGGTTAGCCCTCTTCTCCCATCATCCTTCAGTCAGTTATAATTGTGTATTGATTATTCAAGTCACTGATATTTGTTCTGATCTGGTATTGTTATACTGGTGGAACAGGGGAAAAAATTTTGTCCATTCTGTGTTGGAGGTACTGCACATAGATAGTGTCAGATACTCACCAGTTCACCTAGGACAGAAAATCCAGCCTCCATGCATTTCAATTACTTGTACAAGAGAAATTAGATTGTTTTTCTTGTGCTTGTAAAATACTTTTATCTTGTTCTTGTTCAACTCTTCTCCATTCTTTTTTTTTTTTATTCCTTCCATGATTATTCAGTTAGGCCCTGGGGCAGGGGTGTGGTGTGTATGCTCATAAATATTTAGAAATATATTTGTTTGTTAGAAATGAATTTCTTTCCAGCTACAACACTGAACAAAGTGAAATTGTCACAACCTGAACCTCCTACACTCTGTAATGCTGTTCTGCCATGGCCATTATTGTAACTTGTCTTCCTATATTATATTGCCTCTTTCAAAACTCCAGATTTAGATGATTTCATGTGGTATAAACTGCTATATATGTTAGCAATTTTAGAATGTATGTTTCAGACAATCTGGTAGAATTAGTCTCTAAAAGGACTTCAGAGGAAAAAAAAGATGTATGTTCTGCTAAAACCTACATCCCCAAAAAGCCCGCAAACAGCATATAAAAAAGCACAGCAAGGATTTATATAACCCACATGTCTCATTATGTATAGTTCCTTGAAATTAAAGTAATTATTCTGTTACAGTTAGCAATTAAAATGAACATACAAATGTTTAGAAGCTAGTGGAAACTCTTCAGGTGCAGCCGTTGATTTCTGCCATATATTTACCTGTCATAAAATGTTTATAGCACATGGATGAATTAAAGACAAATTTTTATCAGAATTAAAAATAGGCAAAACAAACTGACATCTTGCTCTCCTCCAGCTGCAAGTTGAACTTCAAGAAACACAATAATCCAATGTTTAATATTTTACAAAACAACAAAAACAATAGTATTCTATTCTTACCAATTTATGGTTTAACACTCAGAGTAACTGGTTATAAACTACATTCATAGTGGGGGAAAAACATGCTGAATTTTCCACTGAGGCAGCCAACTCATTTTAGATTCAAACTTGTTTTCCATTTAGTGTAGTGGATAACTTTCATACTGGATACCAAGACAAGAATGAGTTACAAAAGTGTACTTAAGAACAATGTTCTTTGTATAACTCTTATTCCTGCCTTTGAAACAGATCTAATTTTATTTTTCCTACTTACTGAGATTTAAGTTTCAAATATACTGTACTCAGTATTCTTTTATCTACTTAGAAATCTCAGTGAGGTAGTTTTCTTTGCTTATTTTGTCCACTAACAGTGGAATTCACTTCGCAGTAGCCACTTAGGTAAGTAGTTTCCATTAGGTTTTCTAGGCTTTCTTTCTAAAGATGCTGTAGAGAAAAAGTGTGTTTTATTTGATATCATCCTAAAATGTGAGCTCAAGGTGCATCTGATGGGTACCTGTGACCACAGTGAAAAATGACACAGGCTTAGATGACTAATTTTAATACGGCTACAATTAGGTGACATGAATCTCAGTTTGTGTGAGCCTTTTAGACAGCCTTTCTCTACAACTAAGCACAGGAGACAAACATACATGCAGAAAATAAAACTCTTCCTTGAAAATCCCTCCCAGTCCTCCCTTTGGATAAGTATGGCAATACAACACTACCTGACTGAATTCTCAAGTGAACAACCTCTGCCATCTTTCATGT
The DNA here is from genome assembly GCA_020745775.1 of Theristicus caerulescens. Taxonomy (NCBI): domain Eukaryota; kingdom Metazoa; phylum Chordata; class Aves; order Pelecaniformes; family Threskiornithidae; genus Theristicus; species Theristicus caerulescens. Next base: position 15,454,741 of record CM036561.1, read on the forward strand.
CTTCACTACTGGTTTGCTCTATAATAAGGCTGACTCAGAAAGGGCTGAATTTTCAGAAAAAGTATTTCTAGTGCTTTTGCCCACCATATGGCAAAGAGGTGCAGAAAGAGGAGTAATGGTATATAATGTCTCTTCTTTCCATAAAATTACAAAAATCCCTGTTAAAAAGTTGTTTATTTTTAAAAACAAAACAAACCTTTGACCTACTTTTGCAAAACCTAGATGAAATTACATAAAGGGTAAGAGCCTAAGGGGCAGTAGAGTTTAGGGGGATCAGAGGCAAGGAGTGCATAATAGCAAGGGCTCTGGGGTAGGTCTCACTGTTTATCATCTAAATGGATATATCAAGAAGTAATGACACAATGTTGACATGGCTTGTTGCAATTTAAAACAGAAGCTACAGGCTACACATGAAAATACGGTAAGCTTTTAGTTTCTTTACTAGCTGCTTTAGTATTTTTTTTTGTACCTTTATTAAATATTTATTTTTCATCTGTATCAATTTTACCCATGTAAATGGGTACCCATGTAGCTCATCTTTTCTAATACTGGCAGATACAGAGCAGACCAATACAGTATGCTGAGCTATTTTTACCTGTTACTGAGCCCTAAATAATGTAACCACTGAGCAAAGAAACTCAAGTTTCAGACTCTATGTGAGAAGTACATATGCATAACACACACAGTGGCAACATTAAGATGTGCTATTAGTAACTTAATGGACACGGAAAAAAAAAAAAATTAGGCTACCCCATTGTACAACAGCAGGAACTATTTTGTAAGAGTATCCAAACACTAAAATGACATGAAGTAGAACATGAAAGCTTGTGGAAAGGGATGTTCATTGAACAAGTACAGTCAAGTTTCCCTGAAATATCGTGGCGTATTTGTCAATGTGTAGCTCACAGTTAAAGGCACTGGTTTGTACCCTCAAAGCTTTAAAAATCCCCACAACAGGACACACTGTTGATCTTCCTAATCTACACTGCTGTGAAAGTGACCTCCAGAAGAGCTTCAAGCTAATAAATAAAATTTGCAAGGATTGATACCAGTTGTTCTTTCCAGATTTCCCTGAGTTGATGCACTTGCATTTACAGTTATGCCAATGCAAAACATCCCATGCATAGCACCGTGGAAAGTCAGTATGCTCTTCTGTAAACATCAGCTATGCTAAGCCAAAACCAATGTAAGCCTTCCTTTTGGGGAATAAGAGGATAAATATAGACTCTACTCCACTATCTCCACTATGCCTATCAAGTAAGTGGTCTTAGAGAAGTTATACCCGGCACTGAAAGAGGGAACAGAAAATACCCTATGCTGCAGGCCCCACTGTGGCTATTTTCTTCACACACATTCACATTGCACATACATTAAAGAGAATAAACCTATGCCCAGCCCCAGCAGATTTTGTCCTGCAGTCCAGGAAGTGGGGAAGATGCAGCTGGCTATGTTGCTCAGCCAACAGAGGGAGCCAACCATATTGACCTGCTGGAGCTCTCCAGTTGGCCCCAAAAAGATGCCTTTCATACAGATGCTAAGATCCACCACAGACATATCACTTTCAGGATACAAGAGACAGGATATTTTTCTCAGAACTCACTGTGTGTCTCATCTGAGGAACAGTGAGTGGAGACCTCTCTTCACAAGTAATACAGGTGACCAGGAATCCTCAAAGTCAAGTCTTTCTGGGTGCCTAGTAAAAAGGAGTTTCAAATCTAATTACTGAACAGCAGTATTCCTACTGTGATAAAGAGATAAACAATGGTGTATACTAAACTGTGCTATTTTCTCCCTTTTTCTTCCCATACTGTATTAATAACCTCATGAAAGAACATTGAACAGTGGGTTTTTCTGCATCCTGCTGTCATTATTTGCCAACCATCACTCCAAACGCTCCCTCCTCAGGTTGAGCAAGCCAAAAACTTCTCCCTTGATCATAGCAGAGTGAACTCCACCTGATGAGGAAGCTGAAGGAAAGCTTTCTATCCCTTCAGAATAAGAAATATTAGAATGCTTTTAAATTAAATATTGTTTGATTTTTGTTTGGGAGAGGATATGGTGAATGCCAGTGAGTCGTTATGAAGCTTAAATGAATTGAGCTTGTGCTACTGTAAGGATTCCTGTTTCAGCTGCTGGCAAAATTATTAAGAGTAAACACATCATGAATTGTGTCAGAGACATGCAAAATTACGTAAATGACTCGAAGGGATAGAAATAGAGAAAATCTTAATCTAAACCTTCCTTCTTTTTATTGTTCTACCACCCTAATTCATTTTACTAGTGCTCCTATAATCTGCAGTAAATGCAAGTGCATGAATTGTCTGTTAAACAAATAATTTCAAATGAATAATGTGAGTTTTCAAATTGGCATTCTGTATCCCAGTCTCTAATTAGCAACATATATCTTATATTTGGGGAAATATGCCAGCGTGACATAAAGTCAGTAAACAAAAATGCACTTAATAATAATTGGTGAGAATAATGTGTGCATGGCAGACCTATTTCACAGTATCGCACATCTTAAAAAATTAAGAATCAGCTGATAGCTATGACTGAATACATTACAACAATAACAACAAAATACATTACAATAATAACAAGAAGAATACACTAGTAGGGAAATGCAAAAAAAAAGAAAAAAAAGATTATTGGACTAGGAAGAGGCTACTCTTCTTCCTACTTCTAGTTCAGAGGTAGGATTGACATTTGGAAACTATTGATTCCTAATGTCCTGCTCAACCTATCTATACTACCCAATTATGAACACATTTATTCCCCTAATTTATTCTCATAATTGTGATTTGGTTTTATTTTTAAATAAATATAATACTTCTCAGTTTCTTCGAACCTGGTGATAAAGTGCATTCTGTATAGAATACAATATAACATGAACTGACCTTTTAAGGCCAAATTCTGTTTCTGTTATTAGTCTGGCTCAGTATTGTTGCGTTTATCTCAATGGCTCTATCTACAGCATATGAAGCTATATGCTATGAGCTAAAGAACTGTGTAACGTATTAAATAATTGCATCTGACTGTGAATTTTTTTTTATTAAACTAATTTGCATTCGAAAATGCCAATTTTCAGTGGAAAGCATCCATCCCACAATATCAATTTGAAGGACTCCTTAAGTTATAGTCTATTAAAAGCAACCTCAAACAGGAAATTATAATCTCTTGTCCATGCTTGTAGTAGAAAACTTAAATTACAAAGAAGAAAGATTTACATTAGAAGTTAGAAAAATTGTCTAATGGTAATAATAGCAAAGCTCTGACGTGACCTACCTGAAACTGTTGTGTGGCTTCTGTCATCACAGGTCTTTAAAAGAAACCGGAAAAGCATTTGTCAAGAATGCTCCTGTCTTGGGGTAGGGGATAGACTGGATGATTCACCAAAAGCCCCATCAACTCCTCTATGGGTATTTTATTTATAAGAAAAAAGGGAAGGAACAGGTTACCCAACTTAAGGTACAGTGAAAATGAAGACTCTCTTTATACTCCAAGGGAGAAATAAACTCTTGTGGCAACAACCATCCTAGCGTTCACACGGCCACTCAAATATCAGCTCCTTGGTAAAAGTGAGCGCTTGCATGCAGGAACAATGTACCTCAGATGTGTGCACCAGCTTTTAGACCAGGTACTCACTGTGGTTTGGAGATACAGGTAACATTACCACGTTATGCATCACGTAGCATAGAGCTTGGAACTGCCAGTGTCAATGATGCCATTTACCTTCACATCTGTTGCTTCTGATGAAAAAGTTTCATTGTGGTTTTGACTTTTCTGGACTTTCTTATATATGATTTCAAATGCATGTGCACCTATAAAACCAAAGCAAAACAGAAACATTAATATATTTTTGGTTTATTTTCCTATCGTTTTCATGAAATTCAGAAAAAAACAATAGCTAACTAGCTCTCAAAATGTTCCCTAGATTGGTCACTGATTTCCTGGGCATAAGACAATGAAACATTAAACAATAATGCTAACAGGTGGAATCAAAATTGAACTATTAAGTTCATTAAGACTTTTATAATTATATTAGAAAATAAAATGACATTAATTGCTGTGCAAAAGAAACTTTATGTTTTCCATCATTTATTTGCTGACATTAGCCACTTTAAAAAATACAAGGAGTAAAGTAAAAAGAGATAATGAACTCTTTCAGAATAATACTGCTAAAAAGAATTGTTAGTGCAGAAAACTCAATCAACCTTAAACGGAAGGATGGACTAATAAAAAATAAAAAAGAATCAGCATGAAATTTGATCATAGTGGGATGGTTGGATAGATTAACTATCATGAAGTGAAATTATAACATAATTAAGTGTTATAAGCAGGAATTTTCTGCTGGAAAATGTATTAAATTTCACCTTCTTTATCCATGCATAAACAGATTTGGGTGACCTGACCTCCTGCATTTATTTTATGGCTAGTATAAAGCTTTGAAGTATGCCAGAAATTAGGGTCATGAAGAAAGAGAAAAATAATAAAAGTGTGGGAGGACAGGTTCTCTCAAAAATGCATTTTCACAGCTCTGAACACAGAAAGTAATTGCTAGTTGAGCATGGCCTTGTATTTTTAACTTCAGAATGAAACAAAGAAACAGAAAAAGGTATTTCACCTTTGGTGAACTCCTGTTTATTTCCAATTTAGAACTCTTACAAGTAGCAGCAAACCCAAAGCCATGATAATGTGTATGAACAACTTTTTTTAGTTGAGAAATCTTCCTAGTAATCTCCCTTGTCTTTTCATAAGATCTTTTTTTTCTGTTACTGTATTATTTATTTTTAGTAAACCTATACCACAGTTGCTTTTTTTTTTTCCACAGTAAGGCAGATCTTCACTCATTGGATATGTGTTTAAAGCCTTGCTGAAATAATTTTAGATCTTCTGTATGAGAGGAGGTTTGCTTTGCAGACATCTTCTTGGTCAGATCCATCAGCCAGAGAAAACAATCACTTTAACTCTGCTGGAGTCATGTTGTTTGTTACACACTCAGGATTTGTTTCTCTACCACTGTAGAGGTACTGTGTAGGAACTTCCCCTGAAATAAATTATAAAGTTCCTGTGACCTTAACGTCACAGATTGAAGGCCTGACAGTGTAGCCTTATATACCAGGTCACGATGATGTGTATCAGATGAATATGTAATCAGGTGTGAGAAGTATTTCTTGAATACAGAAAATTTTGAAGATTTCATATACTGATTTAAGTATTAAATAATGTAAATTGATGAACAAGGTGAAAAATGATGGATATCAATGCTGAGAAACACCGATGTTATCATAATCAAACCCAGCCACAGGAAACTGGAGAAAAAATTGGCCGTACACTAAGGCTTGAAAAAGTAGTACTGTTTTAGTAAACAAACATACGCATGTACTCATGAGTGGAATTTCAAACCAATTGAATATCTTTTAGCCATCAAAGCATACAAAGGCAATTTCATCCTGAAAAGTCTCCTTTCCTGAATCGATTTGCAATTTAGAATAGATCTGCCTTCATTATAATCAAAGAATGATACCTTTCTAAAGGAAAATACAAGTACTAACCTGAGCAGAATATGGCAATCAAGGTATACCAGCAAGTGATAACCTCCTAGATCACAAGGAGTTTTTTTTTAGTCTTTGGCATTTTTTCCACTTTAAAAATAATGTAATAGTTTACCACAGAAAGGAATTAAATTTTTTTCTTGAAAACAGTCAGTCATGGCATAGGTGGAGGCATACAGCTGTGAGGCAGTGGAATGTGTGTTAGTTAATAGTTGCTGCACTGTAGCATCTGTAGGAGAGGAAATAATAAAGCCTGGGGTTTTGTTTCATTTTTCAAAATTTCTATATACTGTTACTCAGCAATAACCCCATCTTCTCCTTTTCACTTTACAACGTCACCTTTATCCATGCTCCTTCTGCTCCCCTAAACTTCCTCATAATTCCTAGCTTCTCTTTTCCCTCATTATTAATCTGCTTCTTCTGTCCTTTGGCTCTCAGCTGGAAGCTGACAGACAAACAGACAACCTAACCTTTAAGAAAATGCTGCTAAAAACAGTGCCCAATAAATCACCGACTTGTATGACATAACATTTGGTAGGAAGCTGGGCAAAGTTCTACACATTACACTTCGAAAGATAATTCTGCCTTGGTGAAGGAAAAGTCTGTGCCACTTACTATGTCTTTTCCATCTTTAACCTCCCAGATTGCCTGATAGTTTATAATCATTAGAGATATGGGTAACTAACTGACTCATTCAAAAAGTCTGGGATGCATATTAATCTGTATGCAAGGCAGATTAGGAATTATTTATTTAAAATTAGGTGGTAAACCTAGAAAAACAGCCTGTCACTTCTGGAAGAACAATCTTGTCAAATCCTACAAGGAGAAATTTTACATTCTTACAGCTGCCAACTGTTGTAGAGTACATTTTGGAGATGACCTGTATGTGGGGCTGTACAGGAAAATAAAGATATGCTGTCATTCACTTGCCCAGTTTAGGTTATAGCCTGTGCTTTGTACACGGAACACTGTAAAAAGGTGGCTTGTTTGCCCACAGAAGAAACAGAAACTATGATTTATTGAGGCTTTATGTCTTCTTTAGCTTACACTACTTACCTTTCTTGCTGTACATACGCTGCAAGTGGCTTGTTCCTGAGTCAGATTCTTCAGATCTCTTCTCTGGGTTTTTTTATACCTTATCGATTGACCCATGGCTGGTGTTCTCCTGAATGAAGTTCATCAGAACAATTTATTTCACAAACTTCCATCACATGGTGCTACGCAAGGGTGTTTAGGGGGTAACCTTATCTGTTGCAATGTTTTCTGAATGAAGACTGGCTCCATAGAGATAATCTTAAGAGTATGATTTGTTTGTAGAGGAAGATCTTGGAGATGCTAGTACCTGCCCATTTACCTTCTGGCAGCTTGTTGTCTTGCCATGTCCAGTGGTTTTTGGCCTCTGCATATTTTTCCACCTTGGGGCAGGGTGGAAACTGGTCATCAAACTCTGTAGTGGAGTAATCTCAGAATTCCCTACAGGAGCATGTTTCATTTACAAACAGCTTTGTTTTAAAGCCCTTTCCAAGGAAACAACATAGCTAGAGCTATCTAATTTGTGTTTATCTTTTTTCTGCTGGCAATACTGAGCCTCATATAGAAGCTGCCAAGCAGTCTTTGAAGGAGGAAGGGCCCAAGGCCCATTTCACAGCACTATAATGTGTGAATAATCCTTCATTTACATTGTAATATTTCCATATGGTAGGGGATATTTCATCAATACCTGTTATAGTATCAACACTCCAGGGTAATGCTATACACATTTTATTTTTGAAACACCTGTTGAATATTGATTTACAACATATTTGTGAGGCTTCTGAGACATTTTGTGATCTGTTATCTTAATAGACTGCAAATAGTATTCTCAACATTTGTATATAAGGCTCTACAGAGGGATCTGGACAGGCTGGATCAATGGGCCAAGGTCAACTGTATGAGGTTCAACAAGACTAAGTGCTGAGTCCTGCACTTGGGTCACAAGAACCCCAGGCAACACTACAGGCTTGGGGAAGAGTGGCAGGAAAGCTGCCTGGTGGAAAAGGACCTGGGGGTGCTGGTTGACAGCCGCCTGAACATGAGCCAGCAGTATGTACAGGTGGCCAAGAAGGCCAACAGCATCCTGGCTTGTATCAGGAATAGTGTGGCCAGCAGGACCAGGGAGGTGATAGTGCCCTTGTATTCGGCACTGGTGAGGCTGCACCTTGAATCCTGTGTTCAGTTTTGGGCCCCTCACTACAAGAAAGACACTGAGATGCTGGAGAGTGTCCAAAGAAGGGCAATGAAGCTGGGGAAGGGTCTAGAGCACAAGTTATACAAGGAGCAGCTGAGGGAGCTGGGGTTGTTTAGGTTGGAGAAAAGGAGGCTGAAGGGAGACCTTATCGCTCTCTACAACTACCTGAAAGGAGGCTCTAGTGAGGTGGGGGTGGGTCTCTTCTCCCAGGTAGCAAGCAACAAGATGAGAGGAAATGGCCTCAAGTTGTGCCACAGGAGATTTAGATTGGATATTAGGAAAAATTTCTTCATGGAGAGAGTGGTTAGGCATTGGAACAGACTGCTCAGGGAAGTGGTGCAATCACAGTCCCTGGAAGTGTTCAATAAATGTGTGGATGTGGTGCTTAGGGACATGGTTTAGAGGTGGACCTGGCAGTTAGGTTAACGGTTGGACTTGATGATCTCAGAGGTCTTTTCCAACCTTAATGATTCTATGATTTTATATAGATAATCTCAAAAGCTCCTATCAGGTAATTGCTTGCCTTATACAGTGTTATTTGCCAATATCTACCTTTGAAAATAAATGTTGATTATGTAAATGTGTTTGCCTTATGAGTTAATATTTTTGTATTGTAAATATTTAGTAGTGTGCACTTCTTAATGCACAAGTTACCTAAATTTAAGAAAACATAGTTGCACTGATTTCTTAAAGGCTACCTTGCTGTTCATCCAGCATGAGGGCTCTGACTTGAACAATGTTCTTTTCTTTGCTAGTTTGCTGCATTATTTGCTTTTTCTTCCCCCCCCCCCCTTTTTTTTTTTTATTTTAGTTCCTTGAACGCTTCAGGAAAGGTACTGTGGTTGCTGAAGCATCTCATCCTTCTCTAGGTATAACATGGCTACAGGGTGTCACAGTCCTTCAGATGAATACTAGAGGAGTTCTGCTGGCAGGCTACCATAGCACACCGGCTATTCTGAATGCTTTTGTTCTGCCTCAGTGTCTATCATGTGAATCATTTGTCCTAAGTTTAGTGTCAGTAGTTCATGAATTCACTCATTTTAGCTGAAAGGGATAGCTCCTTCACTTTCCACAGCACCTGAAATTTCAGGCTGTGCATTTTCCTTGCTCTGCTATCTCTTATGTACATCCTCCTATGGGTAATATGTTCTTAGTTAAATTATAATTTGGCTTTGCCTAGTTGCAGTGTGTTTCTTGAATAAAATTGAGAAAGCTGTTTCAAGCTAGAGCACTCATCCATACACCATTCTCTATTTGGCCTTCAATTACCTGTTTGTTTTTATTCTGCTAACTTGTCCTTATACTTTGTGCTAGTGCACACACTACAAACCTTTTATTTTCCTGCACTAGTTACATTTATGCAAAATCTCATCCTTCAGCTAATTGCTTGTGTCCCCAATGTGATTAATTGCTTTTCTTCTCTTTTCTTGTCTGCCTGCTCTGACATAATGGTTTTTAGGCTATAATTAATCTAGAGATAGGGCATTTTCCATTACAGTTTTCTCCATACCTTCACAGGTTTGCCTTTGCATGCTGTCATCATTGCTTTATACTTTTAAATTTTCTTCTGCACAGATTTTGATGTCTTGCCCCCTTTATCTTCATGTTTTCTTTGTGCCTCTCTATGAATAATCTTTGTGTCTATTCCCCTTGTGCTTTACATACAGATACAATTTTTTCTCTGCTTTTTCCTGTGTCAGTAGCTTTTGGAGAAGCTGCTGTGAGAGCTGAACATTCTTATTCAGGATCTCGCTATTAATTTGTGCTGAACTGTTTGTTCTTATTAACACTAGTCAGTCATTTCTATAGTTTGTCTGTATATATGAGTATTTTTTTCACTGGGTTCTTGCTTATTCTTTTCAAAAAGCAAGTCTATTGCACACACATCTTATTGTGGACTGAAAATGCTCTCACAGTTCTGGGCAGAACCAGCCATCTCTCCACGTAGGCTGCTGACACAAGAGGCACCTTTGACTGTCAGGGCTAACAGTAGAGTTCACTGTGCTTTCCCCAGATTAGGCAGACAAGACATGCAAAGATATGATGAGTATGTTGTAAAACCTGTGGTTCATATTCCTTCATTCACCCCCCAAAATTTTATGTGTCTACAGAGGTTCAAAGGATGAGGAAGGCAGGAGAGAGTGCACGCAAAGGTCTCCACAGGACAGAGAAACACACAGGCAAAACCAGAGACCTAGAAAGCAATCATCCAAAAAAAACCCTCATACAATTCCTTCAGTACATAGGAGTAAAGATGCTAAAGTGTAGGTAAATGGCATTCTGGCATAAAAAGTGTAAGAGACAGTTAAGAGAACTCACATCATCACCTGGCAACTAGATTTCTCACCTTCCTGGGAAGGAAGCATCTGTCAATGCCATGAGTATAATGTTTGTGCTGCCTCGGGCCAACTCATTGGTTACCAATGACAGGTACCAAGACTGAAAAGGCAGCAGTGAGGAACAAATCAAAAATTGCACAAGGCTAACATCTGCTTCAATTTCTGATATGAAAGTGGGCCTTCCTGAAGATTTGGATCTGACTTGGAAGCAGCAGAAACAATATGGATCCTTATTTTTTCTTCTAAATAAGTGAAAAATGCAGTAATATTTGGACCCAGTTTTATCTGTCCCTGCTTGCATTTCCTACCTTTGAACTGAACATAGCAATGTTTGCAGCTGGTACACTGCCAGTGTTTTCTTTAGAAAGATTATATCACTTTGCCAAGAGCTTAGCCGACTGTTAGCCAGTCAGATAATTCTGTGGTCTATAAAAACAACAGAAAAAGAAAGAGATGTATGAACTTCCTTCTCAAAGTTTATTTTTTCCTACCAGGATTAAGTAAGAGATGGAGCCAAAGAGATTGGGACCAATCCAGAAGTGTTCCTTTGCTTTGTTTTTCCATTGTTTTTGTTTCTAGCCAACATGCTGTCTTTACGACTTTAACACCACTCTATCATCCTTAAAGGCAAGCAAATAACAGCTGAAATTGGCCAATGGAGATTTAGCTGTTAAAAAGAGAAGTAGCTGTATGCTATGTATAGAAGCAATGCCTGTTGTTTTAAAACATGCAGAACCCTCTGGATCATTGCCTTCAGAGATGCCAGATGCAGCTCCAGGTGGCAGTGAACTTGAAAGCTCATTCTCATTAATACCTTTGCCAATAGCACAGTATTCTTAAGCAGCACAGATCATATTAAAGACCTTGCTGAACTGTACTGTTTGTTCCAGCTTCCAGGGACATTATTCTATTCAGTGAAAAGAGAAGATCTGAGCCCATGTTAACTTCATTCAGGTTGTATTGCCATTTTCAGATGTTTGGGTAACACGTTTGCCCTATGATGTAAGTCTGAGGACTAAGCAGTACCTTTATACAGATGGCTAACTTATTCAGGGCCCCCAGTGGTATTAAGACATCACTGATTACTACTAAAAATTGCAGAACAGAGATATAGACAAACAGAAGATGCTAGTGAATACTCTGCAGGTTTATTTTTACAGAAAGCCACACTTGCATATAACATTTCTGTATTCTTTTTCAAGCAGGGGTCTAAGCAAGAGAGGACAGAACTGCCCAGAGACATCACAGTGAGCAATTCAACTCCTCTAAGAGTCACCACTTCTCAAACTCTCCTCCTCTGTGATCCTAATGCAGCTTCTCCAAGGAGGTCAAAACAGATTTTGAGATCTGGAACTTGATAACATTTGGAGTGTCAGAAGAGAAATTACTTTGAAAGAAGGATGAAAACCTAACTTCTTAGTCCTGTTTTTCAGTCTGCTTTAGAAAAACTATTCATATTACAGTCCCCACCATAGAAATCACTATAAATCTTTGCGCTGTGTTTTACTATGTCCTACTGTGTTTAAGCAGTTTGCACTTATCTTTGAACACTCAGATTGTAAATGCAAGTGAAGATTCATGCACATTATTTATACAAAAGGTTAGTCAATAATAATAAATACGAGAGTACCTTTTAGAATTAAAAGGACAAGCTGACCTTGATTTGTTCTTTGTCTTGTGCGGGTTCTAATTTGGCAGAAACAATTTTGTACCTGCAATTTAGGTTACTTTAAGATGTCTGACAAATCATAAGGCAAGATGACTAAGTCAGTTAAATTGCAAGCAGAAATAATTGTGGGCAGCAGTGACAACAGTAACCCTGAAAGAAGAAAGTAAAAACAAAAAAAAAATGTTTTATTTCAAACTTGTAAAACTCCTGGTGTTTTTCTTGCAATCTCTAGAATATTTTGGCAGCCTTAAAGGTATTATTATTTAGAATAGGTTTTCTTTGAAGAAAAAAAAAAATCTCTTTCTTAATAAGAAGAGTTAAACCACACAGAAATGGGGCCTAATTCTTCAACCTAAAGAGAACCAAATCCTGAAATGGTTTTGTGGCTACTGGGGTTCTACCACTGCTGTCCTTTGAGAAGAGTTTTAAAGCATTCTTGGAAATTGAAAGGAAGTTTCCTTTCAAGCTATCTGAAGCTCAAAAGAACCAAACAGAGAGTACTGAATATTCACTACAGTGTTAGCCCCCATAGAGTTAATGACAATCCATTACTGGTGGCTGGCAATGAGGAGAGCATCACAGAGACCAATACTGATTCCTGTACTCTTTATCTTCATCAGTGATCTGGACAACAAGACACAGGAAAAATTTTAGAGAGGGTATACTAAATGAGGGGGAAGTGGCTGTCAACACATAGCTGAACTTCCTCTCAAAATGACATGGATGAACGTGGGGAATGGGACAACAGGAGCCTCATGGGGTTCAATAAGGAGGTGCTCCCACTTCTGCACCTGGGGTGGGATAACCCCGCACATCAGTGCAGGCTGAAGGGAGCACCCTGCTGACACCACTTTGGACACAACATTGAACACCATAAGGCAACAAACAATGCGTTCTCATTCCATAAGGCAAACCTCCTACTGAATCACATTTAAAAAAGAGTAGCAAGCAGATTGAAACAAGTTATCATCCTGTTCTATTTCCATTCAGGAGGGGTGCGGAGAAGCTGGAGAAGGTCCAGTGGAAGGCTCTACGTAAGGGATCTAGACCATGAGGGGAGATGCTGAAGGAGCTGGGCTAGCATAATCTGGTGACAAGACGGACTAAGTGTCCTCCTAATAGCAACCTACAGCTACTTGAAAGGAATCACAAAGGTGATTAAATGGCAGATGCAACAGCAAAGAGCACCAGCCACACACTGCAGTTTGTGGCATTCAGATTGGATTTTAGGAAAAACTGCGTCGCCAGGAGTGTGGTGTGGCACTTAGAAGGAGCAGGATCTCTGTCCTTGCAGGTTTCCAAGACTCCCCTAAACAAACACACGGCTGACCTGATAGTTCTGCTTCATGAGGAAGGCTAGACTAGATGACTTGCAGAGGTTCTTTTCAACCAACACGATTATGTAAAAACAGAATATTTACTGCTGTGTAAGAAGAGGTACATTAAAAGAGCTCTGAAAAGGTCTTTTAATTACTGATGTTGAAATATATGTATTAAAAGATCATAACCATTGGGAAATATCATTTAAATATGAGAGTCTGAATTAATCACAATTCATACATATAGTAGAAACTGTGACTTTTGATACTTGTCCAAGAAATACTTGTCTACTAGATAGTAATTATGCAGTTTCAATAAGCAGGCTAATGAAATAAAGCATTTCTGACAATGTTCTTCTGAAAACACTTCAGGAAGGCTTCAAGAATGTATTTTTGTAATGCCATTTTGTGGCTTGGTTTCTGCTCGAGGCTTGATTGTGTGATAAATGACAGCTTGACGGAGATGCATAGCTACCAGTGATTTTGAAAGCTCCATTTAGTTCTCATTATATACTGTGCGCATCACTTTGGTTTTATTGGACTTTTCAGGAAAGGGCTACACCATCATTCTTTAATTCTAAATAGAAATGGAAAGCTGTAAATCTCTATACAGAATGACAGCTTACAAAACGTGTTCACTTCTTCAATTCACTTGGCAAGCACACTTTTCAAAGTTGAAAAAGAGAAGCAGCAGGTCAAATCCCTAGCACTGTTGATTATTTTTCATCCTAGAGAGGTAGACAGAGAGAGCATTTAAATCCTAAACAAGAAGTACTTTAGCACACTTTTGCAGTTTCATTACCATAAGGTTGTATTGGTAGTCTCAACAAGAAAAAGCTTATTTAGGCTTATATAATTCCATGCTGAAAGAAATAAAGCCCAGTCATTTCAGTACTGGTACATTATATGAAATGCAAATGCAGAGATAAAAAAATACCATTGCTCTTCTGACCTAAGCCCATTGGTTGTAATTTGGGGCCTTTAAAGGTTATTTCAATTGGAATGAGAAAATTGCAGACATCAGTCAAACACACAGTTTCATGTAACTTTATTTACTTAAAAAAAATACAAAGTACTATTTCCCCAAACACAGCATGAATAGAGGCAAGCAGCTCTATAGCTCTGAATCCTCCACTTCTGCTCCTCAAACTGCCATGTACTTGTGAAGCCCTGTCTCTTTGCATCCTCGTTGCTCATTCCCAGGTTTCTACGTCCAGTGCATGCACATCCACCATTTCAAGCTGACAAGGTAATCTCTTGCTAGTAGTTTGAGACACAGTCATATTGCCCTGCATCATAGTTCCTCAGGGAGAGCTCCTTCTTCCGCACTCCCATCGCCAGATGCTTTTATGGCATAAAAAGGCTTCATTATTTCTTTTTTTTAAGCCTACAAGGAACTGCTTGGCATACCTAAGGTTTAATAAGAGCTGTTATTGTCTTTACAGTCAAGGTATAGCAGCTGGTAGCCATCAACCCTTTTTAGTAAAAAAACACTTTAAATGAAATTATTACTATTGCAAATTGTTACTATAGGCTGGAGAGGTCTTTTCATGTTGTGATATATTGTTACAAGGCATGTCTCAGTGAGACATGGCCATAAAAACAAGGTGCATCTTTTAACATCTTTAGAATTTTAAAAAGCCCAGTGGGCCTTCAATGGGGCCTCCTTTTTTAAAGATGGACCTGGAAGAACTGTTATAAGAGCACCCTGCCAGGGCTTTATTCTATTCCTTTTCACATTGACATTTCATTTTCTCTTCATATGCTATGCCAGTGTTTAAACCCTTTCCTTTAGTCTCATGTAATTTCCTTTGATCAGTCAGAACACCTATCATCATTTACCGCTATTACTACTATTGCTTTTTCATTATTACACCTTGATCATTTTTCTGATAAAACCTTATTTTGATTTCCAGATGTAAGGTTCTTTTTATTGTAAATAACCATTTACTTCATACTTTTCCTTGGAAGCTAATAATTCTGCTGAGAAAAAATATAAACTGGAGAGTCCAAAGTTAGAAACTAGGTTTTATAAAACTGGCAAAACAACCTCAGAAACACTCATTCTTTTTTATGTATGAAGTATTCTCAGTTAACTAAATGGAGTGCAGCAGCAGAGCTTTGCTAATACAATACATACACATCCAAGGATATAATTAAAATTAATTATAAAATTTAGATTTATTTTGTTCAGAACCCTTAAGCTATTTTGTTAGCAGTAGAGAGCAGGGAAAGCTGACATTTTAACAGGTTGTTATTAACTAAGAGCCAGCTCCTAACTTCAGGACCTATTTAGAGTAGTCATTGAATTTGCTTAAGAGGAGCACAGGAGGAAAGAAAAATCCTTATCCTATGATATCATACTGAGGAAATGATTAAAGAAGTGTTCCTTCATCCACCCTCAAACCAGAACCCACAGGAGTCACAGCTGATTTCTGAAGACCAAAGGGACTGCTGAACCCTACATTAGACCCCTGTTATCTGTCTGTTCAAGAATGGCTGGAAACCATCACTTCACCCGTTAACCTGATCATCTGATTTGAATTCCTCAAAATCAAGTTAGGTTCATGGCATGAAACAGTTTACATCAACTGGAAATCGGTAAATATTTTGAGGGATTTGACAATCTCTGTAACGTTCATATTACACAAAACCTGCTGAAGCATGTCTGGAGAAATTCAAGAATGCCAGTCTGTGGAGGGTCATGTAAAGCTCTCACTGTAAAACATAATTTCTATGCAATTGAATAAAAAAACTTCTGTAATTTCTTTGGATTTTGTTTTAAAGAACCACTAGGGAAAGGAAATAAAACAGGATTGTCACTCATCTCAAGAGGGAATTCAAGAGATATTTCAATCAAAAAAAGAAGGGTAAAATGTCTTCATAAATTGATCTTGACAGATCTAAATCAGGCCCTGGAGTGAGAGAAATAATAAAACATGATGTAATTACTTCCTTCCCTTGCTCCCTTTTCTGAACATAGTTACATTGTTTTAAACTATCTATATCTCCTGGCTGATTTTTCATTCTCAAGGAAATCAGACTTAGGGCATAGTTTAGTTGGTTAATTTGTCTACCACACTCAAATTTGACTGATATTTGTCAATACATTGTGAAGTTATTGGGTGGAACTAACTTTTAAGCCCATTCCTAATTTTCTGCAATTTTTATAAAAACAGAGAGCTGGGTAATAAAAATCCAGTCTTCTCCCCCATATTAGCTTCATACATTGAAGGAGAAGAAGACAAACAAGCTCATAGAAAGCAAGAGAAAATGAGGCAGCACAAGTTCTGCTTACAAAACAACACCTTCTTATGTTACAGCTGCAAGAACACAAACATTTAATATTTCAAGAAAGCAGACAAATAGATGTGGAAACATCAAAGTGGAAACGAGGGGGATATCTTCTACTAAATTGCTTTGGCACAAGGGTTTTTTTTCACAAGATCTTTTTGACAAATTCTTCCAACAACTGCCTCCAAAAGTCTCAAGATTGCTGCCCAATATACATTTTGAACTTAGAAAAAATAACCAGAATATCTACATTTACAACCTAGGGATAGTTAATTGTTGACATATTATGGTATCTAGGAGCCTTTAGGACTCTGGGCTTCTGACTTGCACTTCCAGTGAAGAAATGCAAATGTTTTGTTAGGATTTTTCACGGAAGTTTCCCCAGACAACCACTGACAGACAATATCACATTAGTGATATTAGTGTGCTCCTGGAATAGCACCCAAGAGAGAAGAGAATATCTGCTCACCATTTTCTTTTATTGTTGACCTTGTACAGAGGCAATAGTAAAGCTTTCTTTCAAAACAGTTATTTCTGCCTTCCCAAGATTATTAGTCTTTCCCAGTCCATGATTTATAGTCCTTAAAAATAGCTTCCAATGAACCAAATCCCTCAACACACTCCTCTAGGATTAAAGCCTTCACTTAAAAGAAAAACCCCCCAAAACACCCACCAGAAAACAACCCTCCATCCCTTAATTTCACCAAGCATTTGACTCTTTTTCCTCCTACAAGACACATAGCAAGGCAAATTTAAAATGAAACAAGCACGCAGAATTCATAGAGGAACTGCTGTTCCGCAGTGAGACAGCTTGGCAACCCAGACTGAAAGAAATAACTATTAGCTATTGAATTCTATACACCAAAGAAAGTCTAGTAATGGCTGGTGTTTTCTCAGTCTTGCTGGGTTAACTCTCTCTTTTCCAGAAAGAATATCAACCTGGAGCTGGAGAGTTTCTCCAGGTTGGAGTTTCAGGGATTTCTGAGGTCCATACAACTGCATGTTACTCAAACTTAGATTGTTGATCTTGATCTAATCCTATAAAAATGGAATCTTTTAAATCCTTGGGGTTTTGTCCACATATACATGTGGACATACATCTAGTGTCCTACAGTATGCCAGTGTAGTGCCAATACCATGTTTTGGCTTTACCTGTTTATGCTGCAGTTCAGGGGAAAAATGCATGATCAAGTATTATTGCCTTCCTCTAGCATGGAAAGACGCCCTAAATTCAACCATAGGCCAAAGTAAATATAGACCTCAACTTTCAAAATCAAGCAGTGCTTTTCCATTGCACCTGAGACTGATTTCATTGTGATAAAATTCATTGTGACAGTCTAGTTTAGTAACTCAGGGATGCTTGTTTATACCTTGTTTATCTGAAATATTTCACAAAGCCCACTACTGATTTACTTACAATTACATTATAACTGTATCACTTCTTATATGGTTTTCCCCAAATATTTAAGAGACTGATGGCAGAAGACAACTTAACATTACATAGATATCAAAAGTCTCCTTTCTGAGAGAATAAGATGAAAGGATTCAGGATTTTATTTGGTTTTGTAACACTTTCCATTCATTTATTAAAAAATATTTTACGTTTATAGAAATTGGTGTATGGACATCAATTCAAAAGCAAGTTTGGTCCTTTAGTCCGAATACACTCCAAGAGGAAAAGTGGCATTAACTTCCAGCATACATCTTTAAAAATAACATTTACAATTATTGGTTTTTATTTTCACTTTGTTAAAAAATAAATTATTTTCTAGTCTGAGAATAAACTAGAAGTATAAATAAGATTATAAAACAAGTGTGAGAATAAATACAAATATTTAAACCCTCATTCAAATGTTACACATATGCAAACATCAGAAGGTCCATTTGACAGTGATAGGGATGAGGGTGGTCATCACAAACTGACTGACTGACCAAAAAAACTTTGGTGATAGTCACCTTTATGTTTCCTTGTACCACAGTGCATTTGACATTACATGTATTTTATGGGAGCAGGAGATCATAATAGGACTCACAATAGCTGACAAGCTAAATATGAATAAGATTGGGATAGAAACTAAATTCAGTCCTGGAGCCTTTTTCTAGTGCCAAAAGTTTTTGCCCACTCTGTATAATGGACAAACAATTTTTCATGTTGTGAATCTGAGAGATACTTCCCACAATTTAGTTAACAAAGGAAAGTTGGCCTTAGGAAACTTATAAAAAACCAAACACAACCAAACAAAAAAGCCCAATTCTCATAAGGCCCAGACCCACTTCACTTCAAATTAGTCATCATAACAAGCCTTTTAAATCAGGGGCAGACTGCCCCGGGTTCCTCCACTATTGAACAGAAAGAGTCATGTCCAAACTGCAGTTCTGCTCACTTAACCTCTGAATCAGCCTTGGCAGAAGCCTCTTTCTCTCTCTGCACCTACTGTGTGAGAAAATTACAGGGGCTATGCTCCCACCTTAGGCATCTCACGCTGCCATCACAAGACAAAGCATGAGTGCTTTTACTCAACCTCTTTCCACTCTTCTTTAATATATGTACATGAATCCTACATATAATTTGGGGGAACTAAAACATAAAAATATAGCACAAAACCATAGTTGTCCTGTACTACAATCCACAACACTTTAATTATCCTATTACCTTGAGTACACAGCTTTATTGCAGTAAATCCTTTGTCACAGGAAGAGTAAAGCTATTTAGAACTCCTATATTATTATGCAATTCAGCAATGTGTCACTTCTGTCAAAAACCAGCAAGACTCTTTAAAGTGCGTTTGTGTTAATTCAGGTTCTGTAACATTTTTTTTTTTGTTTCTTAGATTGTTTGCACTGGCATAAATAGCTTCAAATCCCTTTTGGGGCCAGAGACTTATGCAGTAATTAAGGCCTTGCATATTACTGAGTGGAACACAACACTGAAGTTGAAGCTCAAAGTCCAAAACACTGAGTCAAACCTTGTGCTGGTGTTATTCATTGTTTTCTACAGAAATGTTCCTGTTAACAGCAAGACCGAATGTTCCTATGTATTTTGCATAATCTCCCTCTGAAATCATTCAAAATTTGTTTTTCCAAACATACCAATTAACAGCATCTCCTACTGGTGCTGTCATATAAAACTTTCCAAGGCTTCTCTCCCTGCATCCCAAGCAAAAGTTCATTCTTGGCAACACGTACTGGAAGTTGTTAATTGCTTTGGTTGTGCTAGTGAAAGTGAGAAGCTGCGACATGCTGAAGGAAGATTTACTCTCTATTTTAACTTATCTACCCACGATTTGAGGTCACTTCACTTTCTGGGAATGTGTCATGGAAGACAGGCTAAGAGTCCTGAAACACGTTTGTGACTTTGTCTGTTCCAGAACCAGTCCACATGAGTGCAACTAAAGAAAGAAAACAGCACCCACAGTATACTCAAGCCTCCTGCCACTGATTCCGCCAGGAAACCAAGCTGTAGAGCAAAGAGAATCTACTAACCCTGAGCAGCAGGCCAGCTATAGAGAGTTCTGTCATTATTTATTTAATACAAAACAAGAAAATGTCATTGATGCAAACTTCATTTCAGTAAAATGTTTAAGAAAGTGACAGCTTTGTATGACCTTGGTCTAAGCAAAACATGAATAGAAAATTCAGCATCGCATAAGCTTTCATAAGTGTTTAACAAAAAGAAGATGTGAATACCAAGAAGGGTGAAGAATTGTCATGCAAGTACAAGGCAGTATTTGAAAGAGTACTGTTGTGAAACCATCAGTGCAGACTTAGCCTGAACATTAGCAAAGTTTTCTTACTGGCAAAACCTTGAGCTTTTTTATTCCAGCCTAAAAATCTAATGGGATCTTACAATTCTCTGCAATTAATTAATGGGCATTAAAACACCACTTTCCCTTCCAATGTTGAAGGATAAAGCATACTTTAAAGAGTTATTAGCTAAAATCTCTCATGTATTCATTTCTAACGATTCATTCACACCTGTGACTCTTTGACACAGAAAGTGCACTGGCACACATGCACGCTTTGCCCTTTTTTCTCATTGCCTCATAAGAACCCTGCCCCTTTCCCAATTTGAAAGCATGCTGTGATGTCTCAGTGAGATGTGTATTGTTTCTGAAGAACGTTATATTAACATGCTCATCTTCAGGAATACTAACTAGCTGAAGTGTGCTCTACAGATTAAAGCACAGCATGCAGATTACTTCCACCCTGGCAGAGACTATGTGGCACATCTTGGGAGACTATTATACTGACTAAATGCTTGTCTAGACTAGGATAAAAGGTGCATTTTAAAAAAATGTGCCTGACAAATTGAAGTTATGTCAACAATAACTAGTAAAATGCTAATAGCTAAGGCAACAGCTAAGGACCCTGAGATTTATATTACCTTTTTTGTAATGTGAATGCTCCCTCTTTGTAGGAAATTTAATTAAAACACTATTTTGGGGAATTAGGGGACAGCTTTTCTTTGTTTCTATTCTTTGCTTACGATTATGACTGTTCAGCCTTTTAAGTGATGCAGAACAAATGTTAATGGTAAATTGCTGGAGTGTGATAATTGATTTCTTTATTAATAAAGGAGATTTAATGCCCCATGGAAAGCTTGATCTAACTCACTGTTAGAGATTTTGCTTTAAGAGTCATCTACAAAGTGCAGTTTTTCACCTTGAAGGGTGCTTATTCCTCTTACTAAGCATAACTGCCTCTGCACAACTGCTCATCATATGTGGGATGTGATATTTTGGAATCGCTAAGTGCTTACCGCTGTCATTAACTTCCTGTGGGATTGTGCTCAGCACTTCTAAGAGTCAGTTCTGTGGAAAATGAACCTGTTCTGCCATTAAACATGTGGATGATTAAAGTGCAAGGAGACCCACAGCAGGCTTATGATGAAGACAAGCACGGGGCAGGTCTGTCTTAATTTGAATGTGCATGCAATAAGCCCTTTTGGCAGGTATCCCGCAGAGCACAGGCAGAGAGCACAGTGGAGGCCTCCAGAGGATGGGCACAGGATAACACCAGAGACGCAATGGTACAGACACAGATCACCAGCCATCAATTACTGGTCACTAAAAGAGTACAACCTGGAGAGATTCATGAGCTCTATCCTATCCTGTTTTAGGAGGTTATGAAGAATGCATATCCCACGTATATAAAACATCACACATTTGGTGAAAACACAGAAGAAGTAACAAGCACCTATAAAAAAAGCACAGTCACAACCTCCAGAAGAAGAAGAAACAGAGGGTTTGCTCCACCACTGCCCGCCCTGATACAGGACACCAGGCCTGACCGTTCTGCCATTTATCCACAGCGTCTTCACCTTCACTGGACAAAACTCACTGTTTTCTGATTTACCCTTCAGGACATTTTGCCTCTGCAGACTCAACAATTGTACATACATCATTATCTTTTACTGTGTCTTTTAGTAAATGCATTAGAATTTTAAAGAGCTCTCTGTGTGTGTATCCAAAGGACAAGTTGATCAGTACTGAAGAGGAAATCTGGAGAAAAATCCTTGTCCTTTCACTCCAGTATAAGCATTTCCCACACTTTGGGCAGTACCACAACAGAAAATATGGCAATAGAAATACTGGAAAGAAAGTATCTGTGCCTTCCAAACAAAACAAAAAAAAAGTGAGAGCATTTTAAATTCGGATACTTTCAGATGCCAGAAAACCAACCTTTCTTCTTTAAAGGTGTACTTCCAAGATGACATTAGTGCAAGCCAAGCTTTCATTCTGATAGACGTTACCACTGCCCCAGCTGGCCCGTGTGCACACACTCCAAGGCCATTTGTTTAAATCACCTCCAGCCAACAAGAGCTGATATGAGAGTAAACTAGGAAGTGTGTGAAAATTGCCTGAGGGCAATTATGAATGCTATTTAAGCAATAGTTTTTCTAGAATACACAAAAGGACTTTCATAAGGATGTGACAGAGCTATTCCAGAGGCATATGTAGGATGCCAAAATGTTTTAATATGTGTTACAATATGAAATACTTATTCCCTGCTATGTTACTGGTTGTGTGAGAATTATTAAATCTTATTTTAGAGTTACTAATGACTCATGTCAAACAGACACAAAAAATGTTAAGAATCAAAACTCCAGCTACTGCAATTCGACATATTCTGAATAAATGGAGCCTCAAGTGCCATCTAGCGTAGACTTGACTCTACAGTTCTAGCATAAGTTTACTTCTCTCATGTCACTTAATTCCTTAACATGTCTATCAAAGGAGAAGGTGTGTTGCTCTCTTCAGTTTCTGCAGACACTTAAGAATATAGTTAGTATTTCAGAAATCTCATTTAACCTCAAATTCTACTATCATTAAGACAGCAATTTCAGCAAGATGTTATTTTTGGTTAAATTTTCAAATCAGAAAAAGGAAAATTTCCTTAAAACTCACATATTCTGTTGTTCAAGGAGAGAAATTTGTAGTGCAGGCAGGTATATTAATTTGATGTGATTGAAAGCCAAGGATTAATACAGAACTGAGAAGCCTCATACCCTGTGACTCTCTGTCCTATGGATTGTGATGTCCAGTATTCTGCTAAGTGAAAGCATCAACCTCTGCTTGGAGGCAGCACTAATTTGGGTCTCTTTTCTCTAGCCACAGAGGAACTTGCTCGCTTTAAGATCACTTCATACTTTGTTAAATGTACTGAAATTGTTCCACAAGCTCAAAAAAATACTAAGCAGAGCCTAACACAGAGCACACTTAAAAAAAAAAACAAAAAACAAACGTGATAAGGAAATTAAGTCAATCAACTAATGCCCTTGAAGAAGAGAAGGCCACAAATACAAATAATTTAAAAAAATAAAATAAAAAAAGTCAGTTCTGATCATGCTGTGTCAGAAGTGTGGCCTGGAACTACAGCTCAAACAGTTTAAAATGTTATCAACACTATTATACCCTACATGGTACCAGTTATTGTTTTAAGGAAATAGTGGCAGCTTGCTAAACAACTTTGAGGGAAAACACTATTTAATATTTGAGTATTTTACTGATAACATATGATATTCATAGTCTTATACCCATTGAGAGTAGCTCAGGCACTTTGAAATCACGTCTTATCATTGATACATCTAGGTTTTACATCTTGCTTTCTCTTTGTTTTTACAAATGAGTGCAAAAACATATTGTAAGTAGGTCCATATATAACATTAAAGATAACCTAAATTATACACATATAGAGAAAAACCTGATCAGCAAATTTACTGTTTGTTATTTAATTTCAGCATGTACAGACATGCTTTTCTGCAATAGAAAGTATCTTCTATAAAATTCACTAAGGATAGAAAATATTTCTCAATAAATTGATCTTTATTCCAAATTAGAGAAGCAGACAGGCAATGACAGCAGAACAGGAATCAAGTACAATATTACCTACACAATCTGCATACCAAATTTCAAGACAGTTTGTTGTCTTCATTTTATCTTGCCATATTCATGCATTCCTGCCCTTATAAGAAGGCTCTGTTTGGCCTTCACCAGTCATACAAGCAAGGGAGAAAGCCTACAAGGCAGAAGAAAATGTCAGGATCTAACCATTCATCCTGAGAACACTATTCCTACAGACCTTCAAATTACACAATGCTTTTTGGCTGATTTCTCCTATTTCATATTACACAGCTCAAACCACATCAAGAATTTAAAATTATAACTTACTATTTGAAGTGCTTCCTGAAACAAAGTAGAAGGAAGTACAGAAGAAGAAATGTTAGTTCAAGGAGCTGCAAAAGCCATGAAAAGCATCCTGCTTCAACCCCCTGATTCATTACATGTAGGTATATACAGATGTCAAACTTCAGCTGACTTCAGTGAGAGTCCTGTACTTGGAAATGCAGAAGAACCCAACTATTTTTTTGTCTTGATTAGATTTCTTCCCTTCTTCTTCTCTAATTATGTGTAAAAAATCAGAATCTCTTCCAAATTTCCTCATTGGGCAGTCATTCCTTGCTAGTGATAGAATAGAAAGCTCTAAATCAACAAGCTTTGCGGCCAAAAGCAGATTCTAACTTAAAATTAGTAGGATGCTGCTGAAGTTTCTAAAGAGAATTGAGACATATCTACAGGTAGAATAATTATGATAATATCTCATCTCTTCATGATACTAGTAACCTAGGACTGGATTCTGAAACAGAGCTACAAATTCATGTCACATATGAACTAGACTAAAGCCTTTTTTGGGTACTAATGCTTTCAGCATGGACAGACGAGAATTCATCCATGGCTCTAAATGTTATACTAGTTTATAAACATATTATTTATTCCAAATGCCAGAGTAGAAAAAAAAGCATGACATGCTCCATGGTGTTAACAAATAGCGATTTTCTGCAGCAACCCGGTATACTGCATGCAACCAGGTTTGCTTATAACTCTTCAACTTTCTAAAGCTGTCCTCATTACTTGCAGTGCAAAGACAGGTGGCAAATTAAAAATAATAATGAAAAAAAAACCAGCAATGAGGTGAGATGATTCTTTGTTTTATTTATACAAATGAACCAACCAAACAAGTTAAGGTCATGCTACTCATAGCTTTAATTTTGCTCCTGCAAAATGTGGTGTTTTCTGGTAAACAGAAAATAAAGCATGGTAAGTTAAAAGTTTTCCTTGTAATTTTTCCTATGGCTTCTTTACAGCAGTTTTCATGTCTGATTTAGAGAGCTAATAATTTGAAATCATCTACTCATTAACACTGCCCCTTTACACAACCCCTAAAGTGCTCTACCGTTGTGTCACATAAAACTCACATAGCCCATTCCCCATGGAAGGAGCAGACATAGCTGCTGTCTGAAGTAGCTCACTGATCGTTTCCTATGCATGACAAGAAACTTCATTATCACCTTATTTAAGTGAAATTATACATTTCTGCACTGATCTATTTCAGTAACTGAAGGTGTCAAAATACTATTTGGTTATTGGTGTACTATGTGGATGGTTAGAATTAATACTAATAACTTTATTATCATCACTACAGTGTGTATAGCATTTTTATATATGCATATAAATACATACGTGCTCCTCACCAGCTGGAGATTAATGATATTTTCTGAGCTATATAAGAAGGGAAAGTACAATATGGTGTTTTATTCTTTGCAGAATGACTTTCTCTCTCAAAGTAGGCCCAAGAGCCTTGCTAGATTTCCCATTTCTGTGAACTCTGTTATTACAAAGACTTACTAATTGGTCATATCTTCTTGAATCAGCCATATATACCATCTCTTATTACAGCAATAGTATATATTTTTTATGCTTAGGGCTCATTACAATGTGCTGCTTTTCCTCACAACCATACCTCTTCATTATTATACCTTGTATGCTCACTGTAATTTGCTAATATTTATATTCCACTCCAGAACTCTAAACTGATAGAGTAAAATCATCATTACTGGGACACTTTGCCAACCAGAACAGGCAGATGTTCCTATGAAGAGTAGAGTTTATTTAAAAAGAAAATCTATAATGGCTAAAGAGGAAATTAAAACAAAACAAAACCAACCAACCAACCAAACAAAAACTATACTGTGCTGAATGAAAATAACTGCACTCCAAGCCAAATTCATTGCAGGCACAACTTCATTGACTTCAATGGAATTGTATCTAACACTAGGGATCAGTTTCAACTATTGTCTTTATTTCTTCACTTAATCTTTATTTCTTCATTTAATCTTTATTTTAAAAAGATCAGAATTAAGAGAGAAGAACAAAAAAAATATAATTATTAACATCTGGTTAAATTCTACTTAAACAGTTGCCACTATTTAATCTCCTTTATATGGTTTGGGTTTCTTTTGTTGGTTTTTTTTGGGGGGGAGGTGTGTTTGGGGTTTTTTTTTTTGCTTAGAACTATCCCAGATCAGTGTTCATTATGCTTATGAGTGTCAGATTAAATTGGTTCAGAAAAAACTGGCATCTGAAAAATGCAATGCAGATATCCAAGAGCATCTATACCATTCCATTTTCACCTTACCAGATCATTGCATTCATATCTTCTTGAGACTTCCTAGACCATACTGTGCTTTTTTGTCTTATAAATTAATCTTCTCTTGAAGCTCTAGATGTTCCACATTAATAAAGGTTTCAAAATGGATGAAGATGGATAAAGTTTTTTTTTTTCCTTAGACCATCACAGTCCCAGAGAATTAGTGTGAAGTTTAATGCTGCATTTAATCAGATCCGATATCTGTCTGTTGCCAAATGAGCAACTGTAGTGCGTCTTTCAACTGTAGTGCGTCTTTCCCTGTGCTAGGTCATTCATCTGCCCTCAAGGTAACCCAGTTCAAAAAGCCACACCCAGCCAAAACTAATCCTACAAAAAGAGATAATAGTTTTCTACTGGTAGCAACTAGCCATAAGATTTCTCTCTAACATCAGACAATATCTGTTGAGTGTGTTGTGTGACATTTCCATCTGCAGCTGTATGCTCCCATCTCTTCACATAACCACCCAGGAAACTGGCCTGATAATAGAAAAGACAAGACGAGAGACATTTTCAATAGCATGGTCAGCTCAAACCAAACCTTCCTCTGAAAATCCAGTGAAATGTTATTTCTGAGGTTCAAAAACTGGAGATCATGATTCAAAAAGGGATTTAGAATTTAGAAAGTGGAGAAGTAATGGTTTCATTCTCAATATACACAAGTCAGTTGGGACACTGAAAGGTGTCATAAAGTGAAAACACATTTGCAGACACTTTTTAAGATGTATATCTAAACCAAGAAGTTCTAACATACCATTTTGGTGGTTTGAGTTCAAAATTACATCTCATATATTAGATAGTTCATTAAATATTATACTTTGAATCAAGGTTATATCCTGAACAAAATATTTAGTGGACAGCTACATCAAAAATAGATACACTAGTTGTAGTTTTTGTCTAGTTATTCATTGATGAGAGCCATTCTGTTTCCCTTTATTATGTATGCTATGGTTAATTTAGTTTTACTCATTTTGTACAGTAATTGCAGCTCAAAATTCCCTGAGTAATACCTGTCAAGAAATACCACTTATTTTTTACACAGCTGAACATTTGTATGAGTGAAGAGAAGGAGCATGGGTTTTTGTAATGCTTACATTGTATATAGTTATGCTATATTCTGTTTCACATTATACTAACCTTAAAATACCAATTTCAGATGATGAAATTGGTGTTTTCGTAACTTTTTTTTCTTAACTTCCAAAGTTGCCTTTCATTGCTGTTAATTTAAATCAGTATTTAGCCTAGGAGGTCAGATCTCAGACCACACCCAAAAGGTTTCCTGCCAGACTTCAGCAGATGTATATTCACCTACATACCATAAAATATTTAATTTACATTAAATTAAATATCCTAATGGAAAAAGATGGAATCCCTTAAGGATGCTGTGAAATACTGCAAAATGTTTTTAAATTTTAGGTCAGCACATCCACAGGCTCCTATTCAAGCACATGCATAGATCACTGCAATACAAATTTAAAGGCATGTATCTAAGCAAACCAGGCTGCAGAAGTAACTTATCAACATTATGGACAGTCATATTTTATTATTTTTCTTCTTATCATTAACAGTATTTAACACATTAATGGTAAGCCTTATTTTGTATGTTAGGTTAGTACCAGAACTTATTTTTCCCCTCTTTCCCCTTTTCCCCAGGTCAGTATCAGGGGCTTACAGTGGGATTCATCTCACTGAATTTGTACCTAGGCCATAAATTCCTTTTGTGGTCAACAGAGGGTGAAAGGGATCTCCACATTACAATTAATCTGATCTATCGAATCTGAGGAATCTTAATTATTTTAGAAGGAGGTGTTTCACTCTCTGGGGGTAGTAGGCCACATTTGGGCTTTTTGATGCCTAAAATAGGGGAAGTGGTTCTCACCACCCTTCACTAGCACAGCACACTTCCAGATTAAGTTAAAATAGAGATATTTCAATAGCTTGACTGAAGCTAAGTTATGATCACAAACGCCTAATACAAATCATCCATAAAACCCAAATCTACAAAAAGAATGTAAAACCTAATGTTTCTTTAAATGCCTATCCCCAGCAAAGTCACCTTCAGCCTAGAGTACCTTTGTAGACTGGGACTTCTACAGACTAGAAGCGTAAATAACTTCCAAGTGTGCAGGTATGGAAAGTTTCGACTGTTAGATTTAAGTATAATTTTGAGTAATGGGAGAAGCATTGATCACTAAAGTTTAGTGACCCAACTCACATATTTAAAGCTTGGTTTACGTTACCCAGGGTAGTCCAAGAGGGTACAAAGCAGCATGTTCATCTGCTACTCAAGTCAAGGTGAAGTCACACAGCACAATGTCTTTGCAATACAGCAATGCACCTGTTGGAAGGAAAGAGAGTTAGCTGCTTACCCTATATATTGTCATGGATTTGTAGTCCTACCAGCCTTTAGTATGATTAGAGGTTGCTAAATTCAAAAACAGCTTTTCTCACAGTGCTTACTGTAACATACAGGCAATACATTAGATTTTTTTATACAGGAACATTGTTAATATAGCTGTATATATTGTACATGGGCAGGTCAATAAAGTTACAGGTTTCCAGCAGGACCAGGGTACCTATGAGAATGCAGTAAGTATAGAAAAAAGTCACAATGAGGACCGACAGCATATGTCATTAATTAAACAACATATATGTAGTTGCAGTATTGTCTATGAATATGTATAGGTGTGCACTGTTGATCTCTAGTGGCTTTTTCACAGAGCAGGTTCACTATCTAGAGCAGCTACAGAAACTGTAGCAAAGAAAGTCATAGCATTTTTTATTGTAGAAGGTTGGTGGTGAGAATTTTGTCCTTAGTTCCCCTGAAATGTGAGAGAAATATATAATACCTGCCTCTTTTGCAAATAGTAAGAACTTTTACAAGACATGAATATCAATATTGCATAAACAGATCCAACTTATCTGAAGGTAAATCATATCTTTGCTGTGTACTCTAATGCAGACAACAGGCAGGGAATGTTAATAAGAGAATATGAATATTACTAATGACTCAAGGGAGGGCAGCAGTTCTGAAATAGATGTGAAATAGTGTGCACATGCTAATACCTGTCCATACTGTTGGAAGAGCACTGTGTTGCTTACACTAAACACAATTTTCAGCCAAAAAACCTGCCAATGTGAGGTAAATGCAATAGCAACACAATGCCAAATTTTACTCATAAAATCAATGACAACTTGCTTTGCAAGTCCTGTATCTGGCATCTGGCAGTACAAAGATGCAAAGCTTCTTTTCCCAGTTAGTTAAAGAAATTCACCTTTCCTCACTAGTTTAATTTCAAACTCAGGCATCAGCAAATATGACCTAGGAGCAAAGAAATAGAGCTTGATCACTTATGCAAACATTTGCTTTAAACCGCAATCAAAATCACAAAACTCCAGGTGATCTATCTATATTGTCCTCACAAACATTGCGTTTTTCCCCTTGTCCTTTGCAATTCTGAAGAAATGCTACTGCCCTCTTTTCATGGACACGTGCCAAGAGAAGGGGTTGGGAGAGGTAGGTAATGGCAAGAGACTGTAACAGAATTGCTCTAACAGCACATGCAGTCTACTCGACCTAGTCATCCTTATCTGCTCTTATGCAGAGGAATGAGGTTAGCCTTTTATCAAGCCCAATGGCCTAGTATTGAGAAATGGCACAGGGCCCATAGACAGTGTAGGCTGAAGTGGTTTTCCAGAAGTGCCCATTAGAGAACATGCTGACATTTTATGGAGATTATTAGAAATGCATGAATTGTGAACAATAAATGTCAATGGAGTCATTAAGAAAGAGCTCCTACTTTGTCTTAGGAGAAGTAAGCGAGGAAGTCTGCTTTTATTATCCCTTGATCTCGAGATTCGTGGTCTTCTAAACAGGCATGCCAGCTACAGATTATCCATTTATTTAACTGGGGAAAAAATGAAACAAAACCCAACCAGTGTTCAAAGATTATCACCCAGCTCTATGAGAAGCTCTTCTAATATGTAGAAACGTGTAGTTTGCAAATTCTAGTTCATCTACCAAGGTCATGGATTATGAATTTTAAGCAGACTATATATCAACCCAAAATCATTCTAGGAAAATGACATCTTCACTCAGTTTGGGAATTGCTCCCAAAGTAATTGCTGACTTTAAGATTCTGTGCGAAAAATGATATGCAGATTTTTAGGAGAAAACACATCCATTTTAACTTTCCTGGGGAACTGTTAGAAGAACCTTCATGATTAAACTGAACTTGTATTTGTGGTTTTTTAAGTATGAGCAGACTAAAAAAGTGTCGATAAGTAAAAAAAAAACCAACATAAAACCAGATTTTTACTAAAAAAATATTTAATTTACTATAGCCATGTCTCACATAGAACAGTATTTAAAATATCATTACAGTCAAATAGAAAGGGCCACCAAAGATAGACTGTACACTAACCTAACCTTAACTCTGCCATTTAGGCAAATTGTTTGTGTTATTAAGTAACAGATTTTAAATTTTACTTGTGACCTAATGCCATTGTCAAAAGGCATTAGGAATCACAAGATTAATAAGAAAGTAATGATGTATGGATTTGTAACTCACCTGTGAAACTGTATTGCTCAGGGGTTTTAACTATGCTATTGTCAGCCAACAAAGTACTATAAGTACGAGCTGAACTTCAGCTTGAACTAGATGTTGGAGTTATTTACACTCATCTGCTAATGCTTTTTTATTGGCCGTAACTTTCTTCTCAAAGAAAATGATTGAGAATATCATTTTATCTGGGACGCATTCTTCCCCAAGCCAAGGAAGAACCAATAAACTTGTGAGCTAAACTTGATTTAGTGGCAGAACTTGTTATTGCCTGAGAGATGGTATGAGTTCAGTTAAAATCTACATTGAAGGAAACATGGCACAGGTACCAAAACCTCACAAACATAAAATGTTTACTCACATAAGCAGGCATGTTGCAAATTTGCAGAAGAAGAAAGGCTGGAAGCAGCAGTGGGAGGACAATCTGGCCAGATAAATGCTGAGCCTATAACTGTGCCACACATGGAAAAGGGAGTTACATAGGAAAGTACAGAACTATACATTGAAGGTATGTTGAAGAAAGCAGCTATCCAACAGTGAGAAGAGGACGAACTTCAGCTGTAGCAGAACAAAAAAAAAAAAAAAAACAACCAACCTAAAAAGACATGAGCGTTGTCATTAGAGCACAAAATGGACAGAAGCCTATCAAAAGGTTTCAGTCAAGTCCTGATTTAAACGTCAGTGTAGTTCCCACAGAAGCCTAGATGCATGCAGAATGCACTGCTCCAATCCTCACTTCTTAGCAAAGCACCAAACTAATTTTGCCATTGCATGCAATTTACCTCTCTTTTTGTAATGTATGTAAGAAGTTACTGAGTAAGGCTGAGTCCAAAAGCAAAGATGACTCACGGGTAGCATTTGCTTTAAATATGAAGAAGTTATGGCCTGAGCAAATAAAAAAAGGAACAATTTAACAATGTCGTGTGTTGTGATCCTAAAGGTGCATGTGGAGGCATAGGTAATGAAGAGCACATCTTATTAGATGAGTTATACTCAAATGTTGCTTCATCAGTTGAATTACAAGTTTAGACTGTACACCACCATCAGGCTGAGGTTTGGTGTGTTTTGTAGGTTAGCATAACTGCAAACAAAGGAGTTTACAAGTCAATTATCTTTAAAGGAAAAAATTTACAAAACCTGGGAAAGCCATATTTTTCCGTATTATTGGTCTTCTCTTCCAGACACACAGCCTAGGGAAATGATATGCAAAACATCTACAGTAAATGAGCCAATATCAACCAGTAACAGCAATGACAGAAATCGAAATCAGTAATGCCAGAAAGTTCCAAAGTCACACTTTCTCCCACAGTTTTGACTTAGCAACATTACCCATCTGTGGAGTTCCGATTTTAGTTTCTGTGTTAACTATTCACTTTCTTAATGTCTTATTGTTTATTAATAAATTCTAACAGATACAGTGCAGCCAGTTTTTAGTGCACTAGAAATGCTAGCAGAAGTTCAGCTTCTAGAAATTCTCATTGCACACTCTTCAATAGTCATAATCTTTTGAAGTTTGAGTTTGTTTAACTAGAATGTATACATAGAATTTGGGAGAAAGGGAGGTTGCATTATGAGAACGCTATACCTGTATTGCTTTCACCTACATATAAACACTGTAACACTATACAGCTTTTCTCTGAAAGACGAAAGTCTACAGGGAAGTTCAGACTGAAATACTCCTTTTGAAAAAAGGAAGCAAAATAGGGGAGGACATAATAATATATGTAAGGAATAGCTGGAATGAGCTTCCTGCCCTGCTAAATATATCAGTGCTGCAGCCAGTGACATGTAGCAACCATGTTTACACTTCTGCTGGGGGAACTGATGAGCAGGGCAGATCCAGATGACTTTTGCACCCACTGTGCAGTGAGGTGGATCTAGAAAATGTGATCCTAGTTCTTATTCTCCCATAGGCAAAATTTTCCCTATACAAAAAGCAAGAGAGTTAAAAGAAATAAAAGGAGAAAACACAAGATCAAGGGAAGAATAGGCAGAACAGAGCACTCAGTTCAGAAGAGTGGGCCACTAAATACTCCAGCACAGAAATATCAGGGTATAACTTCCACTACTTTTTTTGCAGTTCCCTACGTTCACATATGCCACATCCCTCTCTAGTACCTTCATGTGATCTCCCTCCCTGGACTAGTTACCATCCCAAAGATTGCTCCAGAAATACATTAATATCACATAACCACCCCATCTGCAAAGGCAATTTAAACTACTTCAGGTGCAGCCAAGTAGAGTGCACACATCCCCAGGCCATCAGGTGGTCAATCAGCATGCATTTAACTTCAGCAAAGAGAGACACTCTCCACTTGGCCAGGCCACCATACACAGCAAGCCAGCCCTGAAGGATGCTGCTTTAACTTCCCAGTCATGAGTTTCACCTACTGGCTGATTTGGCCAGGACTGAAAGAAAACATTGACTGTTTGCAAAGGCAACCAAGCCAGCTGTGAACAGCTCTGCTGTAATAATCCTCTTTATAAGTAGAAAAATAGCCTCTAAAAGTAATAAGACAACCAGTAGCATTTGAAAACCTCTATAAATAATGCATATAAATAATATTCCATAAATGTAAATTCCATTGCTTCTTGGGGTGAAACTGGAGTTGATTTTACTCATTACTCATCAACTGCTAACTCCAATGTTTATGAGCAATTTTGAATGTGAATATGTAAAGTATACAGCATTTGTTATATTATGCATTGAATGACATTTACAGACATCTGCTTCTGATTTTTGATTCAAGAAGGTGGGTTCTGTCAATGTGAGATTACTGTAATACCTGCAAGATTAAAATTCAATGCAATTGGCTGTTTTTGCCATTTTATTATTCTGTATTTCTGCCAGCCCAGACGTCTGGCTTCTGTAACAAAATCTGAGTGGAGAAGGAGTGTACAAAAATGTCATAGTGAGTTTTAGAGAAAATATAGACAGGGCTAAATATCAAGGCCAAACTCACAGGCAAGGGACAAATACTATACATGAACGTATGAATTAAGTCTCTCCAGAGTTTCCATCATGCGTCTATTTTTATCATGAATGCTGCCAGTGATCTAGCAATCATTTTCAAGAATGCTCTGAGATGGTTTCAGCCCTTCCTGTCCAATCACTTCTAGGCAGTAATGATATAAAATTGCTTCTCTTCTTTTAAGTGCCATTGCCTCTAATGTCTCCCTCACCATATTGTCTACGTTGAGCTACTGACAAAGAACTAAGAATCAGGGATACTAGTTTTGATACTGAACAGTTTATCTGAATTTTGTGTTTACTTCTAGCATTATAAGCAATATTTTACAGTTTTTAGCAGCACCTCTCAGTTATTGAGGTTTAGATGAAAAGAAGATACCTGAAACTGAGCCATGACCATACTGAGCTATTTACTAGGAGGAAGGATAGTAGTATATGCTTCATTAATAGCTTCCAATTTATAGAGAAGAAATTATAAAAATGTAAAATAGATTCTCTTAATTTTAATTCATTTTAATTTATTAAAATTGTTACAATAAAGGCCCTCAAGCCTGAAGCCTAAAAAAAAAAACCCAACATCAAAAGGTATGACAGAATGAAAAGCCAGCTGGTATCAGTCATTATATCTGACTTTTGCCATGGATACATCTGTGAGAGACAGACCTTGTTTTGAGAACTCATCTGTACGTCTTGTTGTGTATAAATATTATTAGTGTTGGCTCATAAAACAAATGCTAATTAAAACAGCTGAATTAAAAAAAAAGGGTAAGGGGAATCTATTCTGCTTAATCTGCATGGATAATTTTGTGACTAAATCTTAGGCACTTCATGAAAGAGTTCTTTAAAATAAGTACTTAAAGTCACAAACAGTCAATGAAGAGAGGTAACTTTGAAGCTCATTAGAAGAATATGTCTGCCTATATCAGGGCTGGGACGTCTCACCTACCTTTAGCTATTCAATAGTGAGGAGACTTGCCTATGCCAATGAATTAGGGTTAATTTGCAGTCAATGGAGAGAAATGGGCAGATTGTGCCCCATAAATTAAATACCGTCTATCTCTTTAAGATGAATTGTTCCCTGAAAGAAACTGTTTCTCTCCGATGTCTGTAACACAGCCCAGATTATTAGCTTAGACTAGACCCTTCACCTTAAATGGCTATAAACACTCGAGATGGGTTACATTCTAGCTGCCTAGGACCTCTTTTGGGAATCACCTACCTCTCTCCATTTCTTATGCAGGGAATGAGATCTATTGTATTAGGGCAACTGCTTCATTTGGCGCCTAACAAAGTTTCTCAGGTAAGGAAGCTAAATCTCAAACAATATTTTTTTAGAGCTGCCAAGCCATATTCAAATCTGTGCTGGTTGTGCTGCATTTCTTACACTTTGGTGAGCATAGCTCCATTTCAATTTCATTGATAATTCCAGCAAGACTCTTCCCCTCTGAAGCTGTTGAAAATCAGACAAATTCACTGTTTTTTTTCTCTTAGTGTTTTCTCTTCAAACTCATTTGCCATAGTTTTAGATTACAAAGAAATAATTTTAGAATGTATCCCAGCATACCAGTGACAGACTAACTGATTTAACAACTTTTAAAGTATATTATCTATTATATTAACTATATCATCCAGGACTGTGTTCCTCACAAAAGCTCCTTGACTGAATGTGTACACTCATTTCCAGCACAGAATATAACTTATCATATAAGCAGCGTACTATCTCCTTCGGAGGCCTATATTAAGTCAAAGATGTTTACTTCTCTCTGTCCCTTCCTTTCTTTTTTCCAGCATTCAGTATTCTTTTTTCCATTTACACAGTGAAGGATGCACACCCATTTGGTGCTTTGACTTACCGCCGTACATGGCAAGAGCGCAATACATCTGATTAAATGTAGACATCTACGCTTTAACTAATGACTTCAAGTTCTTTTTCTGGTCAAGAAAAAAAGAATAGGTATGGTTAGTGCACGATTGTTCTCAAAATGTCTATTTCTCTCCCTTGACTGTAATGAGAACCCAGGGAGACTAGCTCAAAGGCAGACAACTACTCTGTAGATCAGTGTATTTGCTGAAGTGGACCTCACACACAAAGTCTCTTGACAGGAGAGAAATGTTTTCCCTCTCAGTGTCACATAGGATTCAAAAGAATATTAGTCCTCGTGGTGTGGGTTAACCCCGGCCAGCAGCTCAGCCCCACACAGCCACCTTGTCATTTTTATTATGCTAAATTCTTCAGGTCACTTGACTACCAGACATGCTAATCAGAGGGTGATTTCTTTTTTCTTAGTACCTAATAAGCAAATGGGCTGTTATTCTAAAAAGTAAACAAATGTACTAATCTGTATCTTTCAAGAAAATTAAACAAATTTGTATTCTCTTGCATCCTTTGCCACTCTCTTTTTTTCTTGCATTTCCCTTTTTTAGAGAGGATAAAGAGGAAGAAAAGTACATAAAGAACATAGAGAGAAAAAAAGAGGAAAAAAACTACTAGAAAATACCAAAATAAAGTGCTGATCTTTTTCCATGAAGAACTGCCATGTTTTGTCCAGTTCAGTTTTGATTTCAGCTTTTCTTGCTTTCCCTTAGCTTCACTTAAAGCCAGCTCCCCAAATGATTGCTTAATGATTGATGTACCTAATAAATTAAAAAGCATGAGGATGAAGTAAGACAGATGAACAGATTGAATCTTATATCTATTTTCATCAGGAACTACACTAAAAAACTTAAAAGCTCATGTGAATATTATTCTAGTTTCTGTTTTGAATCTCACTTTGTGGCTAAAAGTTAATGTCCTTTTACTGAGTACACTGCATTCTGAATTAGATGAGGACTGGTAAAATACAGGACTTAACTGTGATTAAATCCAGAATAATCATGACATTTTCAGCAATGTTTATACCTTTTCTGTTCCAAGGAAAAACTCAGCCATGTCTGTATAGGAATTTGTGCAATAATTCATATGTCCTTTACTCAAAGAATTTTAAAATTGTATTTATTTGAAAGGTGTATATCACAGTGAGTTACAGTTCAGTATATGATTTTCTCTCTAAAATTATATTTTGGAAAACAGAATGAGATTTTTTTAAAAATCTATCTATCAAATCATATTTGCTTATTACACTGACATATGACATATATCAGTTTCAGGCACCAAACAGGTGCTAAGGACTGCTTGCTTAGATTTTCTACAGATAGATGTGAAAGAAACCTATAGATCATGTAATGCTTAGGGACATGGTTTAGTGGTGGACTTGGCAGTGCTAGGTTAATGGTTGGATTTGATGATTTTAAAGGTCTTTTCCAACCTAAGCAATTCTATGATTCTATGATACTATCATCTAATCTCTGTCATCTGGTTATTATTCTGATGATGCCTAAATGTGCTGCTTGTGGATTCTCAAATACAATCTGCTCAGAAGGACTCAAGCATAGACCTTTCATTACTTCACCTGCAAATGCATTACACAGTCACAGAGATACTATCATTCCTGCATACTTTAGGTTAGTCTAAAATCTCAAGTAGTCCACTTCAGTCCAGCTTCAATGTCAGACCATTTATAGCTTTACTGTGGTTATTACTCCTCTTCTGCTGTATCATACTTTTACTCTCTTCAAATTTGTGGTCAAGTGTATTCATCCTCGGAAAGCTATAGAGAAGTTCTGAACTAAAGGTGCAAAAACCCCCAAGTTTTTAAAAACATTTTAGCATTATACAAAAATACATGCTACATATGCATACTTACTTTCTTTTTAAGCCTTTTACTTAAATAATGCAGTGGCTGTCTTCTTGAGTCTACATATTGAGCCATTAGCATTAAGACAAGTATGTGCATCATGCTTCAGTATGCATTAGATAAGATTTGTTATGAATGAAGAAGGTAGTAAATTTTACATTTAGAGCATCAGTACCAGATGACTTTATTAAATTACTTCAGCAATAAGAAATCAGTGGCATCGCATGTTAATCTAAAAAGTAAAACAAAGCTACACCAAGCTATTTTTCAGTAGTGAAAACTTGCATTTCCACATGCTGTTCTTACTTTTCTAAGACTTATACATTGTGGCACTCCAATTTGGACTCATTATCTTCTCAAACTCTACATGAAAGAACATGATCCCACTAATTATCCACCTACATAACTTTAAGCCCATGTGCAATCATAGTAAAACATAAAGCAATACACAACCAGAAGTGTTCAATTATGTGTGCATTTGTGACAGCAGAATCTTCAAATAATATATTTTTTTAATAATAAAATTCCATGTCCAGCTTTGCACTGTATAGATATCACTCATAAAGGTGTAAACATAGAGGTAGACCTGAAACCACACCAAGCATTTTGTGAGCTGAGAAATAATCAACATATCTGGCAAGGATATGGAGAGGTAGGTCAGCATTTATGTAAACACTCTCTGTTTTCCCACAGAAGTATTAATTTTTGCAAACTGTTACCTAGTGTGCCACAAATGATCAGTTCCTTTTCATTATTGTGAAGCACTGTAGCCTGCCTGCTGAGTTCAAGAAAGGTGATGAGCCAGAAATCAGGTAAAACCGTAACTCCAAATCAAATCTGTTCCCTGGCAAATGTGGGCAGAGAGGAGGAGAATAATTTGCCAAAGGGATTCTACAGAGTCAGGCACAGGTTAGTTGTGCCCATTTTGCAAGCTGATGGGGCATATTGCAGGTCTGACTGTTAAATTTGTTAGCCAAAAGTTGCACTTGAGTCTTGGTGAGACAAGGTGTGTGCTCTAGATGTGGAAACATAGTGCTTCCTGGACAGGAGTGGCTTGGCTGCTCCAGATGGAGAGGCACTCCTTGCCTGCCACCTCACCACAGATGGATTTCTTGGGAAAGGGCATGGGGTCTGGATCTCAGCAGTTTCTCCACATGATTTCAGATCACTTCTGAACACCTCACCCCATGTCTCTGAGGGTCAAAAGCCAGGCAGACCTGACAGTCTTTTCATTCCTGCCTGGGGAATTATCCCACAGCTCTTGGGACACCATTTGATTTTTCCTGGTTTCATCAGACAGGGAAGGGGCGATGCTGCCTTTCTTGTTCACAGTGTCATTTAGTCTGTGTTTTAGTGACATGAGGGACAAACCAAAGGCAATAAGTAATTCCTTACTTCATAATATAGCAGTGTTTTGCTACACTGACCTCATGCAAACATGCTGGATAATATTGGACCTCTTTAAATTAAGCCAGGTTTGGTTGTAGTCTTGCCAGAGGAGAAAAGGGGCAAGGTGTATTGCTTGACCCAAGCAGGTGAAGAGTGGGGACTCCTTCACATCTCCAGCTGCTCCACTTTCCAGACTTAAAGAAGGCTAAAGAAGCTATGATAAACATTTCCTGACCATTCAGGTGCTTTCTGGAAAGGAGTTTTCTTTAAATTTTCCTGCCAGATTGTGTCCCACACTAAACGCTAACTGTGTGATAGTACTCAAAACTGCCATCAGGAGGGAAAGAAATTAAGCTGAAGCAAGATGTCAAAGAAAACCAAATGAAATAATTTTCTTATGTTATCTTCACAGATATCTAATTGTTACTGTGTTGTAGCTTCATATGAAATTATGATTACTTCTCATACTAAATCCAAAACACAAACTACACCAGCTACCAGGAA
This sequence comes from Theristicus caerulescens, assembly GCA_020745775.1. Lineage (NCBI taxonomy): Eukaryota > Metazoa > Chordata > Aves > Pelecaniformes > Threskiornithidae > Theristicus > Theristicus caerulescens. The sequence goes on from CM036561.1 coordinate 15,494,288, forward strand.
GAATATTAACTCTATCCCAGCCATAACCAAGACAGCTAGGTAAAAAACTGGCTGGATAGCCAGGCCCAAAGAGTTGTGGTGAATGGAGTTAAATCCAGTTGGCTGCTGGTCACAAGTGGTGTTCCCCAGGGATCAGTATTGGGTCCAGTTCTGTTTAATATCTTTATCAACGATCTGGACGAGGGGATTTGGAGATATTTAAAAGACATGTAAATGTGGTGCTTAGGGACATGGTTTAGTGGTGGACTTGGCAGTGCTAGGTTAACGGTTGGACTTGATGATCTTAAAGGTCTTTTCCAACCTAAATGATTCTATCATTCTATGATACTCGGTGAGGTGCCGGAGTGTACTGACTACTGGGCTTTAGAGCAGAGGTACAAAACCTGGGCTGTCAGTGATAAAGTAGACCATAATTATGCCAGTGATGGTATTCATATGCATGTAGTGTAACATATATATACTGTCTATTGATTGCTTTACTTTTACTTATCTGTTCATGTGGGTGATGTGGACTGACAGATTGCACAGCTATTGCACTTTGACATCCCAGTGAACAGAGCATCTCTTTTGTGACTGTTACATCTTGTGGATTAATTCTTAATAACCATTTTGCAGAAAACAAATTCTTCCCTCTTGAATGAAAAGAGGCAACAGCTTGTCTTGCCAGGAAGACATTTTCATTAGAGCAAGGCTGAGTAGAAATTGTCTTTTCCAGAAACTGAAGACCATTACTATCTCCTAGTGCAAGTACCAGGAACTTTTAAAATCTTTTCTCCTCCAATGTAAATAGGTAGTAAGATCTACAGGTTTGGGGTGGGGGAGATGTTGTTAATTTTAAACTGTACACATACCAGTGTTTCACTGCATATGTTTTCTTCCTCTGATGGCAGGATGAAATAGAGAACATGAAAGATCTTTTTTGAATTATCAGCTCACATATCGATGTTAAATGACTAAAATGATATAAGAGTCTATGGAAAATATTACAGAACCCAAAAGGGGAAAACTATTTCATTCTACTCAGCAGTCCAAATATTGTGATTTTTTTTTCAATAAATTCATTTATTTTGATGTTTTTTTAGTTTGTATCTTTATAATAACTTTCCATATTATTGCAGTGCTCTTTACAGATTAGTAAATAGAGCAATATGTTAATCAGAATTCAAACTCTTCTGATAATCAAAACGTTTATTAATATAAGAAGCCTATTGTAGCCTCTAGTGAAGAGAAAGTAATTTTAGAGATAATACAAATATTTGAACAAAAGTTTTGAATTTAAATTACTCTTAGTAGGCAACATTTCAGTCAGTGAAAGGAAAGAGAGTTTTGCTATTAGTTTCTAATACTGACATGACTTTAACCACTGTACTGCACTGACATATGTATTACGATAGGTAGGATGCATAAGTAGTGAATGACATAGCCACAGGCTCATTTTGGTATTTATAGTCATCATGTTTAGCTCAAGTACGACAAAAAGGCAAGAAAACAACTATGGAGTTCTATGCCAACCCATGATTGCACTACAGTAAAACTGTTTTTAGGTTGTTTAGTGTTATAAACTTGAAGCAAGAGAATGAATGTGGTTTAAGTGTGGCAAAATACATTTCGAAAAAATTGAAACTCTCATAAGGCTGTGATTTATTTTTACTTGAGTTGTGATTTAAAGCACACCATTCAGCCAAATATGAAGAACATGAAGAATGGCACAATTTGGGCATATATAAATCAGATAGCACTCAGTACCTCTATGCTGTAAATTTAAATAGATTTTCCTCTGCAAACTTTTAATCTATATTAATTTCTATGAGAGATGAGCCTAAGTGATGCATTTGGGATGTGGATTTGGACACAATTTCCCCTAAATTTTAAGGCTGACATCTGTGCATGAGAACGGGCTGATTTTTTGTGCTAATTCTGAACTTCCCACTTTTACAGTCTCTTTGTTTATTCCTTTGTTACTGTACAAGCCCACTTACAAAATGTTGCTGTTCTTTTAACATTTTATAGAGTCTCCATTGTGCCTTTGAGAGTATTTTGGGTTGTTTTCTTTCTTCCCTACTCCAGTCTCTAAACTATAGGAGGTTTGATTGCTATGCCTTATCAAGAAGTTCTTTCGTAATGAGTATTTCCTATTTTGTCTGAACCTGTTTATGTTTGCATAAGGGGTTTTTACTCTTGTAATATACTTCTTGTATAATAAAACTAAGAAGTATTAAGGAGAACTCTTCAAATTCTACTGCTTCTGATGTCATCTGACTGGTTTCTCTCCTACCTATCAGATTTTATTCTCTCATCAATGTAATTCTCTTGCTATCATAGAATCATAGAATGGCTTGGGCTGGAAGAGACCTTAAAGATCATCGGACTCCAATCCCCCTGCCATGGGCAGGGGCGCCACCCACTGGACTGTGTCATCTCAATGATGTATGGCCTGTGTGATCTGTAGTAAATAGCTTTTACATTGTTGTAGTATTCTAGGTTGCTTACCTTATCTATTGATATTTTCTCTATATTACTGTTACGGTGAAGTTGTTACTTTGCAGAATTCTTTTGTCATGATTGATAGAAGACCAATAAGGAGTTAGTGATTCTCAGATAGATTGCACCATTAATCCTAAGAACCTTTTTTTGGACAAAGAGTTCAACATATATCTGAAGCATATGGCTGAACTTAATAGTTAAGAGTTATTTCAAGAGAAGCCAGAAGGATAAAGACTTGAAAGAGTGGAAATTATGTACTCTTTTAGATGAGTACTTTTTCTGAATACAAAACCAAAGGAAAATTACCTGTATATAACTTTGAGGTGTTTAGAAATAAAGTTAAGATCAAGTAACTATTTCCTCTTAGACCTAGATGGTAACATTTTCAGAGCATTAAAGTGGGTCTTCATGTCTACAATGTGAATTAGATGAACTTCAGGTACATAAATTCAGCCCTGAGATCCTGAAAAATCCTTCCCCTTTGTGCTTAACCCAAAATATTTGCTAAAAATTTCCTTAGACATCTGCTTTGTATCTATTTTACAGCATCTTAATCTTGACAACACATGGCTTATGTGGCAAAGTTTTGGTAGTGAGAGGGCTGCAGGGGTGACTTCTATGAGAAGACACTAGAAGCTGCCCCCATGTCAGACAGAGCCAGCCCAGACAGCTCCAAAATGGACCTGCTGCTGGCCAAAGATGAGCTCACAAGCAATGTGACAACATATTTAAGAAAGGTTAAAAAAAGGCTGCACAGCAGCTGTGAGAGAGAGGAGTGAGAAAATGTGAGAGAAACAACCCTGCAGACACCAAGGTCAGTGAAGAAGGAGGGGGAGGAGATGATCCAGGTGCTGGAACAGAGATTCCCCTGCAGCCTGTGGTGAAGACCATAGTGGTGCAGGTTGTTCCCCTGCAGCCCACAGAGGACCACACTGGAGCAGATATCCACCCTGCAGCCTGTGGAGGACCCTATACTGGAGTAGGTAGATATAGCTTGAAGGAATCTGCAGTCCCTGGAAAACCCATGCAGAAGCAGGCTCCTGGCAAGACCTGTGGCCCATGGAGAGGAGCCCACGCAGGAGCAGGTTTTCTGGCAGGACATGTGACCCATGGGGAACCCATGCTTGAGCAGTTTGTTCCTGAAGGACTGCACCCTGTGGAAAGGACCCATGCTGGAGTAGTTCTTGAAGAACTGCAGCCTGTGGGAAGGACTCATGTTGGAGCAGCTCATGAAGGACTATCCCACGGGAGGGACTCCACACTGGAGCAGGACAAGAGCTCTCCTCCTGAGGAGGAAGGAGAAGCAGAAACAACTTGTTATGAACTGACTGCAACCCCTATTCCCCATCCCCCTCCACCACTCGTGGGGAGGAGGTAAAAGAGTTAGGAGTGAAGTTGAGCCTGGGAAGAAGGGAAGGGTGAGGGGAAGGCGGTTTTAGTTTTAATTTCTTACTATCCTACTCTTTTAAAATTAATTGGCAATAAATAAAATTAATTTCCCCAAGTTCAAGTCTGGTTTTGCCTGTGATGATAATTCGTAAGTGATCTCCCTGTCCTTATCTCAAGCCATGAGCTTTTCCATAGCATTTTCTCCCCATCTTGTTGATGGAGGGGGAGTGATAGAGCAGCTTGGTGGGCACCTGGCAGTTAGTCAAGGTCAACCCACCACACATGGCAACACAGTACCTATCTCATTCCCAAATATCCCACACGGCCAAGAGTGCATTGCTGTATATTCACATCTGCTGAGTACGAGAAGGATCAAATTTGAGGCACCTAAGATAAATGACAAGTATATCTCCCCATTGGTAAAGCCAACTATTTTTCAAAACAAAGTCAGTCCAGCTTTGAAACTTCTCTCATTTCTTGTAAAGGTAAAATAAGCTAATTCTCACACCCTTATTCTCCCACTATTTTTGTAAAATTAGTTTGGGGCCTGGACATTAGTAGTATGGTATGTTAAATGGTACCATAGCCCTCTGTGAAGCTTGAGAAAAGTGTGCAACGTAGTGCTGAATCACTCTGGCAGGCAAAAATTTAAACTATACTCAGAATATATGGGAAAACCAGGCCAGTTTTCTGACTGACTGCTAAGAGAAAGGTACCTCTGAAGGAATGTCCAAGTACAGTGAAGTTCAAGGAGGAAATTTAGCCAGAGGCTTATATTGTAGGTTTTTTTTTTTTACATTGAGTAATCTTAGTATCTCTGTGAGGTATATTGAGGCTGTATTAGTCTTTTACATACTAATAGTGTAGAATGTAAATAACTTTGGATCTCCAGAAACTGTGGTAACTCTTTGCTTAAATCTAGATTTACTCTTATATTATAAATGTAGGTATAATTACTATGCTGATGACTAATTGTCTTGTACAGTTGCTCAAAAAATGTATAAATAGTCGTTAGCCATAGAAGAATTCAAGAGTGATGGGGGGGGTGGGGGGGCATACCAACAAATCCTGTCTTCCTTTCACCACTTTCTTTATTATAGAAAAATCCAACCTATTTAAAAAAAAAAAGGCTGAGAATCTGATATTACACGGTAGTAACTGTGAGAGATGCTTCCCACTCTGTGCACTTTCAGGCCACTCTGCTGAACAAAACAGATAGCATTTGTTTCAGAGTAAATGAATGTATCATAATTGCCCGAGACTTTAATTTGATCTTAGATGAAGTGCTCGATAGAAACTCTAAATCTTCCAAAAGACACTTAAATGTGACAAGTGTTATTAGGGTTTAGTGGGAAACAATGCTATAACTGATGTTGGTTCTCATTTTATGTATCTTAGTCCATCGGGTAGATAGAGATTATGCATTTTACTTGAGGCTCATCAGCTTCGCTCACATACAGATTTCTTCTAGCTCAAACCTAATACAGGATAGAAGTGAAACGTTAGATAGAAAGAAGACTTTTATAGACTATAGTCTGATTTCTAACTTGCAATTTGAGAGATAAAAATAAATTGGCATAAAGACAGAGATTAACTGTACTTATTCTAAAAGCAGAACATTTTACAACCATTAAAAAAATAAGTTATTGAAATGTGGGTAGATTAATATATATTCTGTTTAGCCATCTGCTATATTTTAAAATACAAGAAAAAGCTTAATTATGGTTAGAAAAATCTCCTATGCAATATTTAAAATAAATTATCGAGGGTATAGATTGAGTCAGATAAAAAAGCAAGGGTATCTAGAAAAACTAACATAGTCTTGAATCTTTCTTTTTCACTTGCCAAATTTATTCATGTCAGATCCAAATCTCAAAAATCATCACACAAGTAAAACGTACAATGAATCTTCAAAGATTTTCCCCAATAAGATCAGAGAAAGGTGGGTTTTTTTGGACTTTGAGCCAAAGGAATATGGAAAGGATAGGAACAAGAGATAGGACCTTAAAACAATACGAACTTGGATAATGTTCACCAAAAGATAACTCACCTTTTCTGGAAATTGATAGAGAAATGCATGGACGTAACAGAAAAGGTGTTCTTCTGCCATACTATTTCAAAAACTATCCTGCACTTTTAAAGCTCTAGTGATTTCTTTTAAAAAGCTCTTCACTACTGCATTATGTACAAAATCTTTAATATCTTCTTTGGTCTCTTTAGATGCTATTACAAAATATAAGGGAAAGGAGAGCAGAAGTTGGCTGGTGGATTACAGTTTAAAAGAACAAATTGTTACAATGAAAAATGTGAAATTTTTATATTTAAAAAAAGTCCTCAAAATGTTGTCTAAGTTGTACAGATGAACCACAGAGATCTGAAGCCTTTTGCACATTCTTAGATTGCACAAGCCTCAGAGTAACCCTAGAGGCTTTAAGCCACAATTACTCTTTCATTTCTTTTGGCTTAGAGAAAGAAAGGGCAAGTTATCTTCTCTTGATCTTAATCAGCAATAAGTTAGCTCACCATCAAGGCCATTCTGATCCATCTCTGTTACATTCCAAAAGAAAGTAGTGTTTAGCCTTTCCACACTGCATAGCTGGATGGATATTATGCCAAAGTCCAAGTAGAATACTCAACAAGAAATTCCTGATGTCTTTGCTATTCTTGCATCTATTTACAGTCCAAGCCCAATCCTTAGATTGAGCAGGAATTCTCTTCTTTATGGCCAATGTATTTATTATCCTAATAATGAACAATTACAGAGATACAACTGTTCAAAAGGACCTTGGAATTATGGTAATAACATTCTTCCATTTTTGCAGAACCTGTGTATTTAATGCTGTTGTCAGCATAAAAGTGAAAAAATAATATTAATAGGAGCACACTCACTGGAATTAGAAAGTAAGTGGTGCTATATCTATTATACGATAGAATTACTCAGTGCAAATATTAAGTGCTCAGCTACTGCTGACACTATACAAAAGCAGGAAATCAAAGGTGAAATAGATAAATACCTTTTGTCTCCTAGTTATTGAGCACAATAATAAAAGATTAAAATGTAATTTAATGTAAATGGTAAGTTGTGCTATGAATCATTCTTTAGAAGCCAAAGTTATGAAGAAATTAGACTAGCACTGGAGGTCAGACAAAATAGAGAAGTTAGCTCCCTGGATGGTGGTAATGCCCCTTCTTCATAACTATACAGAAGCCCTGAACATAAAACCACTCCTCTAATTCCCAGCACAGTCCATGATAGAGCATCATAGTTATACCTTGTACACACACTCATGATACACACATTTGTTCCCCTCCTGCATCCTTTTTCAGTGGTTTAGTTTTATGTAGCCAAAGTAGAGGCCTGTTACACCCATAAAGTAGAAGCAAATTAAGCAAGATATAACCAATATTTGCTTGCCTTAAATCTAAATATAGCCACACTAAAACAGCATAATCAGCAGTAGTGTATAATAATTTTATCACATTGTAATATTAATTGCATTTTGTAACACTAGTGTGTAATCATTTGTATATATCATTTACATATAAATCATTTATATATAAATCATTTTTATATGACTATATATGTCATTGTATACACTAAAATAATAGTGTATAATCATTTTATTACACTGTAATACTATTAGTTGCATTTTGTAACACAGCTAAGCATAAATATATAGATAATATGTACTATATTCTAATATTTGTTAACACAGCCGCAGTCAGTATCCTTATTTCAACTTACCTGATTTGGGACATCACAGTTCTGATCTCAGTCCAACCTCTTAACCCAAGCTCCGACAAAATACCCAATACAAGAATAATAATCTTTTCTTCTTTGTACTTAGATCACATAGTCCACTTACACTTTGGCTGTACTGTGTCTCACACTGCTGGAAGCATCTTTCTGATAGTTGCTGTTTCTCTCCTTTTACAAAGTAGTAACTGTAAAATAGAACTGATATAACACCACTGATGGATAACAATGTTGAAAAACACAATCAAAAAACTCCACATCAATTAATCATGGAAAGGGTAAATGAAAAAAATCTCATGCACAATGTTTGACATTTCTGAAATCCATGTTTCATTATTGTTTTATCTTCCTATCTTGTGTTAATGTAAACATAGCTTACTCATGGAGACTTGGGCTTTTTATTGTTGGTAAATAACCACTTTCTCTACCTGAATCCAAAATAAGATTTTGTTGTAAAGTGAAACTATGTAGATAAATATGTAGCAGCTTTAGGAAATATGATATTCTTTGATTCACCAAAATAAACCTGTTTATCACTTGCATATCCCTCTTCATCATTCTAAAAGTTGTCTAATCATCTTTCTCGCCTTCCAATATCTACACAGGAATCCCTTGCATGAAGATATACTACCAATATGAAAACAAAGTCAGATATACCTTTCTCTATGAATTATTCAAAACAAAAGTGCTTGCAAGCTGTCAATATCCACAGACTCCATGTAACTGGAATGAACTTTTGATTGACCTCTTGGACTGAGATTAAGGGAAACAAAGTACTTTGTAATTCAATTATGCAGGACTGAAAATCTTATTGTAAACCTTTGACATTTAGTTAATTGGAACAAGTTAGGTGAATAATTTGTTTCCTTTACATCCAGTGTTCAGTCTTGACTTTTCACAGAATGTGAAAGTATCTGACTCTTAGATCTGACTTAGTTACTCTTCACTCTGCAAATGTACCTATATCCATACAGACAAATAGATATGTATTTATATTTATCTCTGTATTGGTACAGAAGAGTATATGAACGTGGATACAAATATATTGAGGGGCAAGCAGAGTAAAATCAATTTAAATTGGAAGACCAGGCAGCACCTCTTTTAGAGGGGAAACTGGCCATAAACAGGCATTGATGTAATCATGAGATCATGGGACAAAATAAAACTGGATTCTAGATAAGAACAAGTTTGGAAATCATTTGGAAAGGGATAGTTTAACTCAGAAATGTCTCAAGAAAAACACAAACTCTAAATTATTTTTTTTCAAGATTATTAATACAACCCTGAAGAAATTTGTGAAATATATAAAGACCATTCCATAAAAAATTTAAGTCATATCAGAAAGGATACTGTGATTTCTACATGATGTTATAAGTACCCTTCCAGGTACCCCTCTGTTACTAGCATGCCTTCTGATAGAAAAGTGTCAAAGGTAGGGTGACTTTGTAAGCCATTGGATGCCTAATACTCCAATTATAACTGTAGATACATTTTCACGGAGTTCGGTTTGGTTTGGTTTTTTTGTAGGGAAGTGGTAAAAGGAGTTTTACTGTGTTTGTAAAAGACAACATTCAATCTTAGAACTTGTGATGTGTCTCAGTTTGCAAAACTATTAGTGTTATGAAATAAATTTTGTCCATCAAGAACAATCTTACTTGGATTGCTCAACACTGTAAATATTAACTAGCTACTGGCATCAGGATCCTGAGAGGAGAGAGCAGGGCAAAAAGCAAGATCACAGTGCTTGACTTCAGGAGAGCAGACTTTGGCCTCTTCAGGCATCTGCTTAAAAGAGTCCTGTGGGATAAGGCTCTGGAGGGAAGAGGGGCCTGAGAAAGCTGGTTGATATTCAAGGATCACCTCCTCCAAGCTCAAGAACAGTCCATCCCAATGAGCAGGAAATCAAGCAAAAATGCCAGGAGGCCTGCATGGATGAACAAGGAGCTCCTGCACAACTCAAAAAAAAAAGGAAGCATAGAGAGGGTGGAAGCAGGGACAGGTAACCTCAAAGGAATATAGAGACACCATCTGAGCATGCATGGTTAGGAAAGCCAAGGCCCACACATGGAGTTGAATCTCGGAAGGGATGTCAAAGGCAACAAGAAGGTCTTCTACAAGTACACAGGTGACTAAAGAAAGAGTAGGGCAAATGTGAACCCACTGCTGAATGGGGCAGGGGACCTGGTTACACAGGACATGGAGCTGAGGTACTGAATGCCTTGCTTGCCTCATTCTTTACTAGCAAGACTAGCTTTCAGGAATACCAGGCCCCACAGACCAGGGGGAAAGGCTGGAGCAAAGAAGACTTATCCTTGGTGGAAGAGGATCAACTCAGGGACTACTTCAGTAAACTGGACATATCCAAGTCCATGGGCCCTGATGGGGTGCATCCATAAGTGTTGAGGGAGCTGGCTGATGTCACTGTGAGGCCACTTTCGATTATCTTTGAATGATCACAGTGACTGGGAGAGGTGCCTGAGGACTGAAGGAATGTGAATGTCACTCATCTTCAAAAAGGGCAAGAAGGAGGACCCAGGAAACTACAGGCTGGTCAGCCTCCCTTGATCCCTGGAATGGTGATGGAGCACCTAATCCTGGAAACCATTTCCAGGTACATAAACAACAAGAGAGTCCTCAGGAGTAGTCAGCATGGATTCACGAACAAGAAGTCATGCTTCACCAACTTGATAAACTTCTACAAGTGAATGACTGGCCTGGTACATGAGGATATTTTCTGCCTGCTGGGTGGATATTGTCTGCCTTGATATCAGTAAGGCCTTCAGCACTGTCTCCTGTATCCTTACAGATCCTCACAGAGAAGCTAATGAAGTATGGGTTGGATGAGCAGACAATGAGGTGGATTGAAAACTGACTGAACATATGGGTCCAGAGGGTGGCAATCAGTGGCACAAAGTCTAGTTGGAGGCCAGCAACTACCAGTGTACCCCATAGGTAAATACTGGGTCCAGTCTTGTTCGACATCTTCATTAATGAGCTGGATGATAGGGCAGAGTGTACCCTCAGCAAGTTTGCAAATGACACCAAACTGGGAGGAGTGGCTGATATGCCAAAGGGTCATGCTGCCATCCAAAGGGACCTCGTCAGGCTGGAGAAATGGTCTGACAGAAACCTAATACAATTCAACAAAGGGAAGTGCAAAGTCTTGCACCTGGGGAGGAGTAACCCCATGCACTTGTTCATGCTGGGGGCCACCCTGCTGGAAAGCAGCTTGGTAGAAAGGGCCCTGAGAGTCCTGGTGGACAACAAGGTGAACATAAGGCAGTAATGTGCCCTTGTGGCGAAAGGGGCTAGTGCTATGCTAGGCTGTGTTAGGCAAAGGATTGCCAGCAGGTTGAGGGAGATGATGCTTCCCCTCTACTCTGCACTAGTGAGGCCACACCACTGTGTCCAGTTCTGGGCTCCCAAGTCAAGAGAGATAAGGACATACTGGAGAGAGTTCAAACACTAAGGTGATAAAAGGACTGTAACACCCCTCATGAGAAAAAGCTAAAGAGCTGGGACTGTTCAGCCTCGAGGAGACAGTTCAAGGGGTATCTTATCCATGTGTATAAGTACCTGCTGCAGGGGGAGTAAAGAAGACAAAGCCAGGTTCTCTTCAGTGGTGCCTAGTGACCGGACAATAGGCAGTGGGCACAAACTGAAACACAGGAGGCTCCATCTGAACATCAGGAAACACTTTTTTACTGTGAGGGTGACTGAACATTGGAACAGGTTGCCCAGAGATGATGTGGAGTTTCCGTCCTTAGAAATATTCAAAAGCCATCTGGGCATGGTCCTGGGCAACCATTTCTAGGTGGCCCTGCTTGAGCAGGGCAGTTGGACAAGATGTTCTCCAGAAGTCCCTTCCAACCTGAACCATTCTGTGATTCTGTGATTCTGTGATCTGACCTACCTGTCTCCTTTCATACTTCATAAATTCTGAGCTTTTATTAACTGTATCAGTTTGTGAAAAACAAGGTTTATTGCACTTATTCAGGGGATTCCAGATATTCCCCATTGAGTGTGATAAGCAAAAGTAGGAACTGTTTGGAAAAAATATATTCTCAACTAGAGTTCATCTACAGAGTTACACATACATAGCTTCTATTAGCTGCCTCAAAAGATTCAACTTCTTCAAATAATAGTATTACATCCTATCTGGTCTGTAAGAATATAGGGTCATTGGCTTCAAACAAATTTTCCTAGTTTACAGCCACAGAAGATTTTCCTGTCAATTTAAGAGCATCAATCTTGCTAATGTGTATTGTAGGCATACTACTGAAAGAACAAGAATTCATGGAGGTATGCTGCAGAGATGCAGTAGAGAGGTAAGATTGTTTTGGTAAGCTCTCAGTTGATATTACAATGTCAGCAATTATTGTTTCTGAAATGGTGTAATTGTTCCAGAAAGTAGCAATTCCCTGTCTTGGAGCTATAGTTCCACAAGAGTCATCCAAATGTCTTATATCCACCACAGTTCACGGAGAAGGCATAAAGCAGAAACATCTCTGAACACTAAAATGTCATTGGTGGATATTTTCTGAACAGATTCAGTATTGCTTGCCTTAGCAAAATGTAATAGCCAAGTAGAACATTTTGGACTGTAAGATTTGATACACTTGAGATGAAAGAACTTTTTTTCTTCACTTTGAATTTTCTGCCTCTGTGATATTTATGCACTGCGCAGCATAGGTGAATGAAAACTCCCAAATGGTGTGAAATGAGAAAGCAGGCTGCAGGAGAGAAAAATGCCTAATCGTGAACAAGCACAGTCCCCCAGAATGGACTAAACAGTTTGTGCAACAGACAGGACCCTGCAGAATAGAGGGAATTCCTACACTGTTCAAAACCTAATATTATCCAAACAGTGCAGGAGCCAGATAATTATAGGTAAGTTTCAGAGATTTTTCTTTGGATTTTAAAACAGTTTTTAAGCATATGCAGGGATGCACATTCCAAAAAATGCAGTCCATAAATTCCCTATTCCACCGGCCTCTGAACCCATACAGTGCCTAAGTTTGCATAGCATCTAAATTTTGGTCCTGAGTTTTTCATAGGATCCTTGTAGGTATTTAGATTTCTGTCTTGACCAAAAAGGCTTCAGGAAGAGTGGCTAACTCCTGACCAAGTTGCTTTGTGAAGCATCCAGAATGTTGATCTTGGAGCTGTATTGGGAGCTATGTCTAATACACAACCACCACAGTGAATTCAGGAAAATTAGACTCACCACACTCACTTACGGTCAACAACCTCCTTTTGCACAATAGCTAAGTGTTTCAGACTTGGGCTTAATTTTCCCCTCAGATCAAAGACTACAATTTAGTAGCAAGGTTAAACAATTAATTTAACAGTGCTCTTTACTTACAAGTGTCTTACTTAGAAAAACATGGAAACTTTTAATTGCTCCTGTTACAGAAATTGAATTGAATTGGTGACTAGCATGTTGGTCTTTATGACTTTCAGTAAGATATAGATCTCTGTTATGAATGTTTTCAAAGATGGCTCTAGCTGTTAGCATTTTTCTGGCTAGAAAGCCAGGAAGCTTGCCAGGACAACAGTCCTGGCAGCCTGGGGTCTTTCAGACCCCCTGTCTCCTTTACTGCTGATATACCCCATGGCTACAGATCATGGAAGCATGTGGAGATGTCACACATAAGAAGAAATAGAGCGAACATCGTTCAATTGCTTCATTTCTGTCTACCATTAAATCAACATGCAAAGACAGTAATAACCAGCAATGCTAGGTAGTACTTTGCTGTCATCTGGTTTGACTCTGCAAATAATGTCCATGTAGCTGCTTCAGACCATGATTCATGATGAAACATCTTTCCACAATACTGTTAAGGAACCATTTAAACAACTGTCAATGGCAAATTTAAGGCCTGTCATTACTATAGACAGGCTTCAGGACAAAAATAAGTTTCTTTTGATGAAGGTTTTAGGACCAGTTTAGGATCATATTTTTAAAGATCTTGCTTTGAAAACACTGAGAAGTTGATTAAACACTTTTTTTAAAGTTCTTCTAGATGTTTTTTGTCCTAATCTGGTCCTAATGTACATTTTTGATCATCTAACTCCTTTAAAAAAACATGTGTTTTTTCCTTATCCCCCACGTTATATGGTTAATATAGACATAATTTTATGCTTAAAGGATGTCTTGTAGTACCCAATCATACTGAAACATGACATTGACACGTTTACAGCACATAGGAATTAATTTCTCATGTTCTAATAAAATCAATATTAAAAAAAGAACACTCTTAAATATCCAGTTCATTGTGATGTTCCTCTGAGCATTTTGTCTTCTTACATTTTGGGTATTTGTCTCCCTGGCATCTAGTTTTTGTCACATATCTGGGAAGTTTATTTGAGTTCACTGCTGAAGACTATACTGTCTTTTCGTAATAATCCCTAAATCCTTTATTCTGATCCATTTTTGATGGTATATTACCTTTTCTGGACACATTCTTTTTTTCAGGTGTTTGGTTCCTTACTTTATTGCCTTGCCTTTTTTACAGTAAATCAAATAAACTAGTTATTTGCTCATGCTGTTAGTCTATTTTCATCTTTCTGACTTTGGTTGCCCTTCTTTGTGGTGACCTTATCTGCCCTTCAAACATTTTGCTTTCCTTTAAATTTAGTTATTTTATAGCTTAACCTTTTCTTGAGGCACAAACAGTTTCAATTATAAACTTTAAACTTAATTTATTTTATCTACAATAAAGACTTTTATGCTCTCAGAAGACATCTTGTTTATTTTATGCTCTCAGAAGACATCTTGTTTATTTAAGATAGATCAGTGTATATTACATTCTTAATGGTTTATTAGATTAGTCTTTTGCATGGTAGAGAAAAAAAATGTCAAATATAGTTTCTTGGCAGCTTCCTCTATTTTCATAAATACTACAGTATTTTAGTAATAATAGGTAACAAATTATTTTTTTTCTAGCATTTCCTTCTTCTATTTCATTCATACCCTACGGATGCTACTTGCTCATTATTATAGTCTTAATGAAGAGTACTTAATTCTTTTGGTTGCTTAGTGTTATTTCAAAAGTACTTGATGAGGAGAAAGAGTGGTTCAGTTGAGAGTCAAGCATGTAAATATGCTGTGAGAGCTGAGGATGGCAGAAAGCATATATCAATATATCTTATATTTATGAAAAAAGAGTATTAAACTCTTCAAAAAGTCTTATTTTCTCAAGGTGGCCCAGTAAAGTTCAAGTTAAAACATACAGTTATATCAAGGTGAGAAAAATCCATGCATTCTCTCTTCTCGATACTTTTCATATTAAGGCATTTAAAGGTATTTAAAATTATCAGACTTTGCCAATTTTTACCTTGGTAAGTTTACAGGTTGTTTTTATTTTTTATTATGCATGTAATAATCTTACAGTATCCTTTAAAAAGTGTCTGTTTACATGGGCAATGTTTACCATGTGAGAGTAACCATGCAGAAGCACTTTCATGAACAGAAAAAATAAATACTGTGCAAATAGTTTCTGCCATCCTTGCTATAACAGTAAGACAGAAGGTCATTCCAGCAAGATAAAAGTATTGTAATGCAGATTACATTCATTTTCTCCTGTTTGCTGCCAGAGAGCAGAACATTCTGACAGATCTTCCCACATGCATTTCTCAAAACATATAGCTTGTTATTAGTTCAGCTAAATGATAACATTTGCAAGCAAAAAATATGGGATAATACTTCTTCTTTATAATCTAGTGTCACACCTGCAAAACTACTAATATTACTCTACTGTGCCTTGAAACTCTTCATGCCACCAGGGAGTAATAAAGACAATTCCCACTATCCTGCATTCTGTGAGATCTTCCTCCTAGTCCACTGAACACTGTGATAGTTCTTAGTCATAGCTTCTCCTCTTTAACTTCACACGACCAGATGGCACTGGATCAGTCTGTCTCTATTCTGCTTCAGTGGGGTGACTCCTTTGTATGTCAGTAGAAGATTTCTTCTACCATATGCATTGCTTGGAGCTACATAACTTCATCCTTGAAGTCTATGTTTGGTTACTAAAGTGAAAAATGAACTGAACACAAATGGGTTTTTAATTTATTCCAGTAACCTCAGCCAGATTATTTCAATAACGTCTGTCATTAGCTCCGTCTTTGGTCAACAAACCTGTACCACTTTTGGGTGGGATGGCATTAATTTTCTTCATAGTAGCTCATATGGTGCTACATTTTGGATTTGTGACCATGTTGATATTGAACCATGTTCAATGTTGATAACACACAGCTGTTTTAGCTACTGCTGTGCAGTGCTTACACAGCATCAAGGCCTTTTCTGCTTCTCACGCCACCCCACGAGCGAGTAGGCTGGGGGTGCACAAGAAGTTGGGAGGGGACACAGCTGGGACAGCTGACCCCAACTCACCAAAGGGATATTCCATACTGTATGACGTCATGCTCAGCAATATAAAGCTGGGGGAAGAAGAAGGAAGGGGGGAATGTTCGGAGTGATGGCGTTTGTCTTCCCAAGTAACCTTTACGCATGATGGAGTCCTGCTTTCCTGGAGATGGCTGAACACCTGCCTGCCGATGGGAAGTAGTGAACGAATCCCTTGTTTTGCTTTGCTTGCATATAGCTTTTGCTTTACCTATGAAACCGTCTTTATCTCAATCCATGAGTTTTCTCACTTTTACCCTTCCGATTCTCTCCCCCATCCCACCGGGGGAGTGAGTGAGTGGCTGTGTGGGGCTGAGCTGCTGGCCAGGGTTAACCTACAACAAACCCTTACCTCAGGAGCAAAACTTTGTATCTCAGCACAACTCTCACATGGCTGCTACATATATTATTCACAGCAGTGGGACAGCTCTTAGCAAAGGGAACTACATGAAACTGAGCTGCCACCTTCCCCTTCTGTGGCGTTATCATTGCTGCTAGAAACTCCTGGGGCTCAAATCACCAGTTTTATAGTTAGACAGAGAGATTGTCATCCTAGTAGGTTTATTTAAGCTTCTTAGAGAAGGTACTATATAACCCTTATAATTTGCACCATCACAGAAAAAATCCTTACTTAAATGTATATATGTTTTCCAATGCATAAGTGAACTTAGGCAGTCAACTCGCAAGTGCAAATTTGCATTACTAGTTGGAAATTCTTTTCGGTCAATAAGCCAAACCAGTAGGGCTATATTAATTTTTATGTCAAAGGTTGATTCTTGACTATTTGTGCAAAAATAGGATTGAATTGTGATTGAAGTATACTTTCTTAGATAAGCAGTGACCTATTTTTCTGTTCTCTGTGTACAGCTTCAAGCATGTGATTCACCACTCAGTTGCACTTACTATGAAACATCATAGCAGATCTGTGGCAGAGGTGGCAATGGGAGAAGAGGAAAGAATTGGAGAGGGTGCAGCATTGGTTTTTAGGGTTATCTTTTTTTTTATTTAACGCAAAAGAAGTTGTTTGTCCAGAGGGGAAGAGAAAAAAGGTGGGGGAAAAAGAGCAAGCTAAAATTGGAGCTCTTTTTGTAGCATCAACAATGCATCAAAGCCAGAAATCAGGCTCTTCTGCACCTCAGTTTCTTCCGGTGGAAAATCAAATTAATTAAATTTATCCTTATGGATGTTTCAGATACCAGACTGCAGAAGCATTTGTTCAAAGTGATATAACAGACTTTAACTGGGTTAGCTAAATAATCATTTTGTCCCTGAAATAAGCAACACATTCCTGAGCCAGACACATCTAGATGTTGAAAATTACAGAAAATTAATTATTCACAAATTGATTGTTCACACTGTTTTGCCCCTGAGAGGACATACGACAAGATTTTAGTTCTCAATGTCTGCATTATGCAGGCTCTGGAGGATGTACTGCATCATTTTCTGCCACGATTTTTTTTTTGGCTGAAAAGAGTTGGCATACACAATTGGAGGCCAGGGAGAATATGTATAGCCAAACAAGAGCTAAAATCAGAGGCTTTTCCACCCAGCACCAGCTGAGCAGTAGGTGAGAAGTAGATATGCAGTACTCTGAATTCATTATTTTCTGTTTAACTGCTCACTGTGATTTTCCAGATACTGATGTTCTTCTGTAAGAGTGAGAGTCTTCAGATACTCCTGCAGCAAAAATAATAATAGTAGTAAAAAAGATCATACCCATTTGGAAATACTTTGATTGTGATTTTCTGAGCATGTGGCTAGGAGGGAGCATGCTGAAACTACTGTAAGAGTTTTGTTCATCTCGGTTGTAAAAATGGAGGAAATTTCATCTGCTTTATGTATGTGACAATATATTTATTTTTAGCATGGGTTCTTATTGACAATAGGCTTTACAGTTATACTTCCTCCTCACCCATTCATTCCCATCTTTCTATATAAAATTTTTAACCTCATGGTTAGTATCATTTTTCTCATCTTTTTGCTTGTTTGTTTGTTTGTTTACTTGTTGCTCTTCCTAAAATTTGTAGCTGTCACCCAGTTTCCTAAGGAAAAATAATACATAATGCCTTCATCAAACTGCAACATAAGGGAAAAAAAAAAAAAAAAAGAGTGTTCTTGGAAGGAGGTAGGTCCATGAATCAGTCACTTCTTTCTCAATTTTGCCATAGAATTTATTAATTCATCTAAATCCTTCTTTTCTTTATTGCCCCCCCCCCCAGTTAAAAATTATTAATAGTTAGCACCTCTGTGAGAAAATTGTTGAGAGGTTTGGTTCTTTGGCATTTGGGAAGCAGTTAAAGAACCTCTCTAAGGAATACTGTTTTGTGAGTGCTATATTTATTAAAAGTTAGCATATATACATGGACACATGCACTGGCCTTTCAACACATCAAGACATAATTTAATAGGATTGTAAACAAGTATATTTGGAGCATTGTTGTACAGCACATAGAAAAAGTACTTTATTAAAAATGGTTTAATGTTTTATGATAATGGTCCACTGAACCTTTTAGGAAAGAAAGAAATAATTAAAAAGAATAATGAAAAACAGCTAAACAAGGAGATGGATTAGTACTGGAATGGCCATAAGGACATAACAGAAAGAGCATTTGTCCTTAATCTCTAGGGGTAAGGCTAGGGATAGTGATTCATGGTCAGAGAACATGAAAAGCAAACCATGCACTGTTTACACAAAAACATGTAAGTATATGACTGTCACCCAGAAATGCAGGCTTTTTCTTTTTTATTAAATAAATATTTTTAGACTCAAGAATACCAATAATAAAAAAATGCAGTGAGAATTTTTTCTAACAACACATTAACATGTTAAAATTTTTTTCACTGAGTGTCTCACTAAGTTTTAAAACCAGGTCCTCTGCACCTGTTTATCTGTGAGACACTTGCAACACACTCTAAAATAGCTCTTTTCCTCCTCTGTGTAAAGCACAGACTTGGCATACCCATTTCCAGGTCCTCTGGCTACAGCTATGCTGTGGGACGTCCTAGCTCATGGTTTCATACAGCCTTCCCCATATCTTCCCCATAGAAAGAAGCCTGGACAAGCAGTTTAGAAGAAATTATTGCATGAGCCTGACACGGCCCTGATAAAAGTCCCTGATTTATTTATCAGGAGACAAAGACTGCAGCAAGGTTTATACTGATGAAAAGTATCAATGAAATTCAGCAGAGTACTAGATATCAAAAAGACAGTAGCTCTGCAGAAGGGAGTGATCTGCAGTGCCACTGCTGAGAGAAAGATGATAAAAACTTTGCCATTATCCCTTTGTTTGGTAGCAACCAACTTTACTATAGCGTATAGTTGTGTTGCACCATAATTTAGATATGCCCTGTAAAAAGCACTGTCTGGGCTGTTTTTTGAGGAGAGCTACAGCCCAATCTACCTGAACAGGTTTTGTCACCATCTGTGGGATGATAGACCCTTACCTGCAGAATTGCAGGTAATTTCTGTCCTGGCAGCTTCCACCAAAGCCCACCCCAGGAAAAACCTGGCTGAACTAACTTGTGCTGAGTTCTGTGTTGCCACAGCAAGAATTCAACTACTATTCTAAAGTCTTCCTTTTAAGTCTAAGTTGTCTACCTCTAATCATGTCCTGTGCATATCTTAGAGAACACCTCTAAGATCAGCCTTCTTAGGTTAAATAGGGAGGATAACAGTTTTCTAATAGCTTTTCAGGGCCTTTGAACAGTATTTGGAAAGCTTTGTGACTGCTAAATGAAAGACATGGCGTTTGTCACCTAAAGAACTCTTTTAAGGATACCTGTGAAAACAAAGAATGGATTTACATACCTCTAGAGGGAGATAGGAGTTTAAATCCCTTTGCATGTCTGATTCTCTGTACTTCTGGAAAAATAATCACTTGTTTTGTGATTCTCCATGCTCTTTTTTTGTCCACTTATCATTTCATGTAAATATCAAATTTTCTATCCCATCCTTTCTAAACCCTCATTTGCTCCTGCCTACCTTTGTGGACTTCAGCCCACTTCTGAGCACAAGTTAGTGTTTAGCTACATGTATTCTTCCATGTCTTTCCCCTTTCTGCAACTGTGCTTATTATTCCTCACTTCCCTCTCTTTAACCTTCCAGCATCACATTGTCTAGCTAGGCTGTTGTTCCACACCATTCAGAAAGCATATATGCACTTAATACACCTGTACAGCAGCAGAGAAGAACATTTCCTCTCTTTGCCAATTAGAAGCAGCACAATAATCAATTGTGCAAGATTCCTTGATATTCTACAACCTTTAGTGCCTTTAGGAAGTAGTATTAGTTTTATCTTTGCTAATGAGTGCAAAGCTACCTAGTCTTTCTTTACACATGATATAAAGTTTGGCTGAGTTAGACAAAGGAGATTTTTAGGGAGGTGGGGAGCACTGCTTTCCTTGCTTAGATGCAAACCCACACCTTAAGAAGTTCCTTCACATAAAATTGATTAAATTCTTAGCATTTTTAGGTAAAATCTACCTTTTTGTACACATTCATAGTACTGAAAGACAGAACACAGATGAAGAAGCTGCTATTAAAAGGAAAAAACACACATTTTCAATTACAAACTACTCCAGTACAATTTTCTTAGAAGTCTAATTTACATATATGTTTTTGAAATTATTTGCAGAGATTTTAAACACCATATTCCTTATATTTCTGGCTTCCTGTCAATGATTTTTCTACAACTAAATAATACATAATTCATTAAATTATCATCAAAGCCACTAGCTGGATGTTTGATCATTGAAACCTAAGACCTTATATTTATTTATATAGTACTTGTGGGACCAGGATAAGTGAACACATTGTACCTCACTCCTCAGATTACCATAAATCTTATCACACTTATTTTTTATCTCTCTAATAAAGTAATTGTTCATGGGCTGGTTAATTTTAAGCACAGATACACAGCACTTCTTTAATTTAACAAGGGAACATAGAACAACATGTTAATCAATTTATTTTCGTATGTGTCAGATGACTGGGACATTAAGAGAAAAAGATGATAGTGACATCTTGAGAGAAGCAAAGAATGAGATAAGCCAGCAGTTTTGCAATTGTATATGTAATTCAGGCTTTTTCCCCTAAAAAAAATCCTTTAGTGGAATCTAAGTTTTTTCACCTAAAATAGTTTCCATGAGCACCAATGTTAGCTAGGGAGTTAAAAGTTTCATCTACCCAGATGATGAGGTCTAGCAATGGCATCATCACTGCACTGAGAGACTTGTTTTAGTTCTATATCCATAGGCCATATCCACCCACCCCGAACATCACATCAAGCTTATATATAACAGAGATATATTCTTACATATATTCCTCACACGTCTTATGACTCTTTCTGCCAAAGTCATTAATTCTTTCTCATAACACTTCCCCTCTGATACTGCCAACCTTCACACACTTTTCCTTTCTAACCCTTTTGCCTCTTATCCCAAGTTGATGCTGCCCCCACTAATACTTTTGTTTAATTTCCAAAGTGTTCTCTGTATTAGCCAAGTAGACATCAGATGATCCTGTCTTTCTTGTGTAGTATTTGGATTTTTTATGTTGCCAAAGAGCTCTGCCTTTAAACACTCCCTGCGAAATATGCAGGGGGAAAAGCAATAAGGAAGTGAAAATGAACAATTAGTAAAATTAATGTGGCTATTGATGATATGGATAATTGATTTCCCTGTCCTCAGGACTGACCAGCAACATATAATGCTAGCAGTCACAGAAATTTGAGAAAGATACAGTACAGAATATCAAAGAACAAGGTTAATTTGAAAAGACTTTTTTTTTAATTAATAAAGATGTTATAAAAATAATTCAAAAGACCATTTTTAAACTCCTACACAAAAATATCTTGTCACCCTGATTAATTTATGTAATTCTTCCAAATATTTTTAAACTTATTGTCTGGAATTTAATTCAGATACATCTTTCTTCTTACCTAAGAAAATTAAATTTCCTCATGCTGAATGTTCAGCTCTTTGCCTTATATTCAGTTTCTCTCTCAGCAAGTGAAAGCCTTCAGCTGCATTAAGTTTTGCTATAGAAAGATAAGGCTGCAGCATGTTGCTTTCCTTATATGATTCTCAGCCCAGCCACATTCAGGTATTACAGGAATGAAAGAACTGAGAAGTCCTGTGAAAAAGAAGGAGTGGAAACATACTAGGAAAGGGTGAAGAAATAAGTTACTTCTTGGGAAAAGGATGAATCAACTGAAGAGAAGAAATAAACCAGAAAGTTATGGTAACTTTCTGGGTTTAGCAACGAGTTACTTTTTTCTCATCTTGTTCCTGGAAGTTGTTATGCCTTCCTAGTTTTTCTGCTTTTGTAGGTATTCATTAATAGAAGTATCAATATGATGTAACTGATAACACAGTGGTAGCTCCAGAATGATTATACAAACACTGATGTTAGTTACTGAGACTACCCAGTATGACCCAGAGGTTTAACAAAAGACTTGAGCAAAACTAACCTTACCTGAGAACTCTTGTGTCTTTGATCTGTTGTGCTCTCAGAGTGCTGTGACTCTGCACAGTGTTTCTAAACTCAACTGCAACATCAAATACAAGGGGAAAAAAAGAGAAAAAAATACTTTAAAGGAGCAGCTTTCTGTCATTTGTTTAACAAAACCCCTACAATTGTACTGAAGTTTCCATCTTTAGTTTTTCCAAGCTTGCTTGAAAAGAAAATATCTATGATTCCTGATAGTGACAATGGAATGAAATCCTGAAAGTGTCCTAGAGTCATCATCACTTTAGGGAATTTTCTCACTAAAATAGATGCCTGTTCCTCAGAAGTGTATTCCTTAATCCTTATTTCTTTAAGTAGAAGTAGACTTCCAGACAGTGCAGGGACACTCAATCAATGAGGTGAGCGATTTCTTTCTACAATATTTAAGTGAATGAGCTTTTGTATAGGACTTCAATTTACTGAGATAAATGGAAGCTGTTTCAGACATCATGGAAGAGAAGGTAAAGGACTGAATGAACTCATTAAATATTGGCTAGTCTGTGACAGGGCGTGATGGACAAGCTCTGAACAGGTACTGGAAGAGAAATCTTCAATGAAACCTAATTACCTTTAACCATTCTTCTTTCAGGCTTCCAGCCTCTTTACATTCAAATTCTTTGGATTAGACTGCATCCAGCAAGTACAGCTTGTAATATTTAGTTCCAAAGCCAGTGGATTAGACATACTCCTTGATAAGGTCTAAAGCGTTTTCAGGATGGGATAATCACATTCTCTGGTGCCAGATATTAGGTGATAATACAATTTGAGGAAATTGTTTAGTTCATATAGGAGCAATAGTACAGTTCATGTAGTGCCTTTCCCAAGATGAGGGGTCAAATATGAATCTAGAGACTAGACTGGCTTTATGGCAATGACAGGGCTTATGTCTAATATTCTAATTTCAAAGACAGATAACAGTCTTTCAGACAACAATTTAACTGAATTCTACTAACCACCAAGAGAGGGTTTTTTTGCATATTTTTGCATACGGTCATCTAAATAGGACCTAAAGAAGTACTCATCTATGTTCCAATTCAGGAGAGTGCTAAATGCACTAGTATTTTCATGTTCATATTTTAAGACCTTTCCTGAATAGGGATCCTAACAGGTGCCCCTTTATATCATCCAAAAAACAGATCAGATTCCAAAGATCTAAAACTGACAGAGCACTGTATGGGCTGCTATGAGGACAGTTAACTCTATCCCAGTCAAACCCAGTTCAGATTCCAAAGAATTAAAAATAATCTTCTTTTCCCCTCATATTAGCTTCCTAACTTATAGGTCTCTGTTTTTCTTTCATTCTCACTTCCAAATCGTGACTCTAATGATATAATACTAAAAATCTTGTAAATACAGTTAATAGAAAAGGATCAAAATAAAGATGCATTGTATTGTCTTGCTCATTTGGAGTTGTTATTCCTAGACAACTCCAACATTTTTTAAAAGTATTAAACAATTGAAAAGACTTTTGATCACATTTGATTTACCTATTCACTAGTGGATCTCACTAGTCATACTGAAGTGCTGGATAGCACTTAAACATATGACAAGTGTCACTGATTCTCCAGAAGTACTGTTTGATTAAGTACTGCAATATCTACCCCATATGTAGCATTGTTTCCAAAACAACAAAATATGATTCCACATTGTTTTAATGCAAGCAGGAGTTGAGCCAAAGAATGTATTTCGTAGGTAATGGTGGTCCTGGTCCTCACAGGTAAAAATTTCATCTCAGATCCAGATAGCAATAATCTAGTTTGTCATCCTGCCCTGAGTGTGTTGATCATAATGATGCAATATATGGAAAGTAAGCTTTCTGGAAAGTCACATCACTTTGAAGGTATGAATAATGCTTTGCTCCATCAACGACTCTATTCTCCTGATTCAAATGGTCTATAAAATGAGTATCAATTTATATTATCTGCACAGAAAGATTACTACCGCAACAGGAAATCTATGGAAATTGGACAGCTTCTTCATAAACTCAAGGATTACTCTATAGAAATTAAACATATAGGGGTACAAAGTAGCAATTAGACAATTTTAATCTATGCAATGAACAAACCATACCCTAATTAAACACTCACCATCTCATTACAAAAAAATGAAAGACCTTTAGATACAGTGATTTATCACATCAGGATAATTCCACACCCAATTTAGCCATTGATGCATGTCTAAAATGTGATTTCCCTGATGACTTGGAAGAAATTTAAGCTGCTGTCTTCTATTTTCCTTGCACAGAAAACCTGCCTAAAAAGCTCTTTGACACTGCAGGAAAGAACAAAAGCTATATCCTGTATTTGCCAACACAGCATGAGCTGAGAGGACAAATAAACCATTCACCTGGAACTTGACTGAAACTGTGATAACTCACACCACTTCAAACACCATCATGTTCTTCCATCTCTGTGCTTTTTCATAACAATAACAAAAAAATAAACTCCTGCTTTACAGTGATATTGTAATAATTGATTCATTAAGGCAATAATTGCATCTCGCCTGCCAGAGCCCCACCCAGTCTCTCTCTCACTCTCCCTCCTCAACAGGACAGGAGAAGAAAATGAGATGGACAAGCACATGGGCTGGGATGAAGGCAGTAAAATAAGAAAAGCAAAAGCTGTGCACAGAAGCAAAGCAAAAAGAGGAATTCATTCACTACTTCCCATCGGCAGGCGATGTCCAGCCACTTCCTGGGAAGCAGGGCCTCAGTATGCATAGTGATTACTTGGGAAGCCAAATGCCATAACCACAAATATGTCTCCCCATCCTTCTCCTTTCCCTGAGATTTTACTGCTGAGCACAACATCATATGGTATGGAATAACCCTTTGACCAGTTGGGGTCAGCTGTCCTGGTTGTGTCCCCTCCCAACCTCTTGCCCACTCCAGGCCTACTGGTCTTTGGGGAGGGCAGGCTGGAGAGAAAGCCTTGATGCTGTGCATGCACTACTCAGCAATAGCCAAAACATTGGTGTGTTATCAACTCTTTTCTAGCCACAAATGCAAAGCATAGCACTGTATGGGCTGCTATGAGGACAGTTAACTCTATCCCAGCCAAACCCAGTACAACAAGCAAGGAGAGACAACTCAAAAGTGAAAGACATGCGACTGCTGGGGAGGCTAACAGGAACAACTACTAAATGAGCATTATGATTTTAAATTATTCTACTCTTTCTAAATATATTTGATGGAAAATAATATGTGAACATTTGCTCTAAAACAACTGTTGTAGGTTTATTTGCTTAGACCTACATAGGAAAATAAAAAGATTTCATCT
This sequence comes from Theristicus caerulescens, assembly GCA_020745775.1. Classification (NCBI taxonomy): domain Eukaryota; kingdom Metazoa; phylum Chordata; class Aves; order Pelecaniformes; family Threskiornithidae; genus Theristicus; species Theristicus caerulescens. Next base: position 15,520,114 of record CM036561.1, read on the forward strand.
CAGTGCAAGATGAAAAATTACTGGTGCTCCAATCAAATTGTGTCCACAGTCCCAACAGGGTATGTGACTAAATTGGCAGGTCAAACCCCCAAATATCTGAGTCCCCTTCTCTATCACCAGGTCTTATCGCACTCAGTGTGAACTTAGATCTGGAAATCCTCTAAAAACGGGCTACTAGGGCTGCAGGACCTTCAAATCTTCTTTTAATTGCCTGTGTCAAAAGAGCTTGTATTTGGTGAGCTTCTGTGAAGAATGAAAAATGTGTTTGTTTGAAATTATTTTGGAAAGGGCAGAGGTTATACTTCTCATCATGACAGTACCAGAATGAGGTCCTGGCTGATGTTGTTCCTTCAAAAATGTTGACTTTAACTCTGCTAAGAATTACCAGTTTTAGTTACTTATTGGGTGTTTAACCTGTGAGGTTTTATTTTATTTTTTTATACCTGAAACCTATTAAAAATATTTGTATCTTCAAAAAGTATTTACAATTTAATCAGTGCACATGAGTACATGTGTAACTTCATATTTTATATGTATTTTGAACAGTATTATGAATTAGTCTTTTAATCAGTGAAATTAGACAACTGACTACTACCCAACTAAGTAAGTTCTTGCAAACACAACTTCCTGGGCAGAACGAGTACTTCAAAAATAGGTCTGATTAGGGAGGGAAGAACTCTGTATTCAATGGTATTGCCTTAGAAAATGACACCAAGCTGAGTGGTGCAGCTGGCACGCCTGAGGGACGTGATGCCATCCAGAGGGACCTGGACAAGCTTGAGAAGTGGGCCCACGTAAACTTCATGAGGTTCAGCAAGGCCAAGCGCAAGGTCCTGCACCTGGGTCAGGGCAACCCCCAGTATCAATACAGGCTGGGGGATGAAAGGATCGAGAGCAGCCCTGCGGAGAAGGACTTGGGGGTACTGATAGAGGAAAAGCTGGACATGAGCCAGCAATATGCTCTCACAGCCCAGAAAGCCAACTGTATCCTGGGCTGCATCAAAAGAAGCATGGCCAGCAGGTCAATGGAGGTGATTCTTCCCCTCTGCTCTGCTCTGGTGAGACCCCACCTGGAGTCCTGCGTCCAGCTCTGGAGTCCTCAGCACAGGAAAGACATGGACCTATTGGAGTGGGTCTAGAGGAGGGCCACAAGAATGATCAGAGGGCTGGAACACCTCTCCTGTGAGGACAGGCTGAGAGAGTTGGGGTTGTTTAGCCTGGAGAAGGCTCTGGGAAGACCTTATTGCAGCCCTTCAATACTTACAGGGGGCTTATAAGAAAGATGAAGACAAACTTTTTAGTAGGGCCTGTTGGGATAGGACAAGGGGTAATGGTTTTAAATAAAAAGAGGGTAGGTTTTAAACTAAAAGAGAGTAGATTCAGACTAGATATGAGGAAGAAATTTTTTACAATGAAGGTGGTGAAACACTGGACCAGGTTGCCCAGAGAGGTGGTAGATGCCTCATCCCCGGAAACATTCAAGGACAGGTTGGACGGGGCTTTGAGCAACCTGATCTAGTTGAAGATGTCCCTGCTCATTGCAGGGCGGGTTGGACCAGATGACCTTTAATGGTCCCTCCCACCCCAAACCATTTTATAATTGTATGAAAATTAAATGTCCACTAAGTCAATCCCTCTGTAATCCTGCTACCTTAATAGCAAACAGGCAGTCACTTGTAGGCTATCTGAATTTCTAGACCATGTGTTAGACTTGATTTATAAGAACTAGTTCCATTGTACTCTTCTGCATGTTTTTTTGTGGACTCAGCTGCTCAGAACAACAACATAATACAACATGGGAACCCAATGAAAGCTATTGCCAATGAATCTGCAAGCTTTTGTAATATTTGGGGTCACATTCACCCGTGAGTGTGAAAGAGAAAGGTTTTCTTCATTCAGACAACTCTGCCTTGTGATTATTAGTAAAGACAGTCAAAATTTGATGCAAAACTTTCTGTAGACAGTTCATGGATTTTCAGAACTTCATGGTCATCCCTCTATGCCACTGTGTAGAAAGGAACAATAAGAAGTCATTGGGAAAAAAAATCAAAATCCAAGGTTTTGAGTTCAGCTCCATCCTGGGAGTTGCACATATCCATGTGCTAGGGGCAGGAAAAGATAATTGCAAATAAGTGGAGAAAAGCCTCACCTCCTCTGTAGACACCTTCCCTCATCCCACAGCCTCCAAGACAAAACGGTGAAATCCTTGAGCATCAGTTTTCCCAAACCTCAGCCCACTGGCCTGTAATCTGTATGCACAGCAGACTTAGGTCTATTTTTATTTTATTTTAGATAAAACAGAGGCCATAATCCTAGGGTTTTGGAAAATACAATGAAAAAGGTGAACACGTGCCCTACGCTGATAACCGTGCCTAAGCCTGCAGACAGTTTCCTGCTAAAGATGAAGAACAGCTGCAAAAGTCAGCACTGAAGACATGCAACTGCACATCTACCATTAAAAAGCCTGGTGAAGAGCAGCTGTCTTCTCTCACTGAAGACAGTGTTCCACAGAGATAAGGAGCCCCACTAAGTGCCCCACTTAGTGCCCAGGGATTGCATCCATCCCTTGGGCCGTTACATAGAGAACTTCAGGCAGCGCAGCCTGTAGCAGAACTGCTGCTAAGAGGTGGAGGGGAAACATCAGTAGAAGAGAAAATTGAGACATTACAGTAGATAAAAACAACTCCTACATGTATCATGAGTGAGAAAATTAGCTGAACTATGCTTTGAAATTCTGAAAATAGGTGAAATAAACCCTACCTTAAATATGCACACAGTCTACATCTATAAAACCTTATCCAAGAGAAGCTTTTTTCTGAACCCTGAGTCTCATGCTCTGTTCTCCTTCCTGCTACCACAGGGACCTAATCCTAAATTCCCTTTGCTTCACTACAATCTGAGAAGCCATTTAAGTCCTTGGGAGTGGTTATTCCTGCCTGAAGGAAGGACATGCAGAGCGGATCAGCATCTCCTCAGCCGTTAGCGCATGGACTGCAGCCTCTGTGCTCACCTGGCACATCAGGAGATTATCTGAACTGATCTCTCTGACTGCAGGTGATAAATCACATTAGAAAAAAGCCAGACTGAATAATGGTATGGTATTCTTTTAAAAGCACCTCACAGATTAATACAAAGTTTCAGATCTACATCAAAAGCACCAATTCACTCTTTGCAGTGCTTTACAGCATCTCTAATGTGGTCAGCCTAAGAAGTAACAGCAAGAGCTTGCATGTAGAGCTTGAGCAGAGAGTCAGGAAGAAGAAAGCAGTTGTCGACTATTTTGGCATGTATTTATAAGAACTGTTGTTAAAAAAATCATACTCAAATACCTTATTCCAGCTCTAGTTGCTGATGTGCCATTATACAGACACAGAAACAGTCATATATTTAGAGCAGTATACAGAAGTACACACATGATAAAGCAAGAATAAGAGTGGATTTTTTAAGGCAGGGAGGGGCCTGGTTTGTACACTACAAAAATGGCTTTGTATTATCTGTCTACATCAGGATTTATTTTTTAATATCAACTCAAAGGAAACTCTTTTCAGTGCAGCCAAGATACTGAACTGTCCTTTAAAAGAAGTCCTTCTCTCAGATATGAACATATGTTAACTGATCTAGCAAGAAACCTATATGAAAAGGCTCTAACAAAGCTTGTACAAACACCAAACCTGTGAGAAAAATCTCCCTCATCCAGCAGTTGTAGCCAGAGCATTGTATATAGAGAACTTGGGTTTGTTTTACCTTTAAATATCAGTATATAACAGCTGCATTGTAACATGTTGTAGGAAAAAATAAAACCTTTTTAGAGGCAATGGAGAGAAAAAAAACATTTCTTTGCAATGGACATTAAAAAAAGTGTATGTTTAACTTCCCACACAGGGTTTAACTACAAGGTCACGGTTAATATCTTATTGTGTAGTTAGGACCCTGGGGAATAAATACATTCATCTGAGGAAGGACAAAGGTACCATGTTCTTCATTGTAAAGAATCTTACCATGTCTCTTTAAGCAGGATTTGTGGAGTAAAATAAAAAAAAAATACCCCCCATTGGGGGAGAGAAACAGAGACAGTTGACTTACTGTAAAAGGCTCATTTAATGGCTTTTGCATTGTAAAGAAGATGGCAATTCCCAGGGAGAAGGAGCAGCCTTTGGCTTGTCAGCCTTAATGAAGTGCACTCAGTATATAGCTTCAATGAAGATAGATATCAATAATAAGGTAGGTAAAACTGATGAGTTTGCGACCTATTTGCATAAACTGGTACTTACACTTCTGAAATGCTCACATTACAAATACTGAAACCACACACATTTCGCTCTAACAGATTTACCGCATTAAAGAAGTGCTATTTATCTACATAAATAAAATTTCTGTGCTGGGTACTAAATGGTGCTTCAGGGATTTCCCAATTTATCAACTCTCCTACTTGCAACAACACAACCAGAAACTTTATGAACACAGCAATATTTATCACTGACTTTAGCTGTACATTTGTTATTTTTATCTTGCTTGCTCTAGATAGAAAAGAACTAGAGATACATGACTTTGGATGATAAAACACACTGAAAAAATTCAAGCTAAATTACAGGAGGGCTTTGTTTGGTTTTGGGGGGTTGTATGGAGGGGGTTTAGACTCTCAAAAGCACCATATTCTTATCTTTTAGTGCATGGCAAGACAGTATCAATTTGAATCACACACAGATCTTCTTTTCCCCATGCATCCTCTGCAAGGATTCATCTGCAGCATCTGCCTGGTTGCACACAGTGACATCCACTGGTGCAGAGCATTTTTGCTACAAGAATCACAGAAATACAATGTGTCATGATTGATTTAGGCTTTGAAAGCAATTTCATTCACTTCTACATTATCTAATGCAGCACAGTATTTAATACTGCTTAACTTTAAGCATGCAAGTATTCCCATGGGGAAATGAGTTTAAGTGATTTGCTCATTGGAGTCAGGGCACCTTGCAAGACTCAGTCTTGAAGAATAGATGAAGTTCCCTGTTGGAAGGATTCCCATCTCTTCTATATGATTTGTCCCTCAACTTGCCAAGACAGCATAGTGCACAATTTATTACTATCTGCAGCCTCAACATCTGTTTCTTTTTTCTTTTTTTTCACTTCTCCACCTTCCCCAACAGGCCTAGAGTTCATGCAGCTGAGGAAGAAGTTGAGATGCAGGATGAAACGTACTGTGTTCCACAATCTTGTGTCACTTTCTGCCAACCTGACAAAGCCCAGCAATCTGAATAGTGGAAATCACCTTCCCTAGGACTCAGCGTGTCTGGGCTTTATGGACCCAAGAAGATGAACAGCAACAGATATATCAAAGCCCTTCTGGACTGCACTTATTGTGGAGCCCTGGAAAAAACACAGTTTAACAACATAATTCAGTGCGTCTCAGATGATTTGGAGTCATTGCATGCACCCAGAACAATATCTCCACAAATTTCATGAAAATGCAGGCAGAAGTATGGGAGCTCTGCATATAACAAACTAATCTCTCTCTATTGCTTGAGGTTATGGTGATGTGCAAAGCTCTGTTGTTTGAGGGAGCAAAATCCTAGATGAGTGGATTTAAGGGGAACTAGGAATCACATTTTATATCTCTAAATTGAATAGAAGGCAACCAGCTCAACAGGATTTCTTTTTGTGCTACTGTAAGATGAGGAACAGATTCTCGATGCATGTATTTACAGTTGAATTACTAGCTATGTTTCCTCAAAAATTTAACAACTAAAAAATGTGGGTTTGTTCTCAATTAGTGAGTAATTTTTCTTGGTTCCCCCTGTGATTTAGAGATTACAATACTATATACTGCAGAATCTTTCAAATTATGATAGATTTTCAACTAAACATGTAAAAAAATAAAAAATTTGGACACCTTTGGAGTTCAAAAAATGTGTTCTTCCTAATGACCTTCCATATTCGGTATTTTCTGAAATTAATTTTTTAAATCACCAGCAATTATAATACTAATATATCTGAAGTATCACCAAACTCTAGATTCCATTTCAGTTTTCCAAGTCCAAATGGTTGTGATAATTTTAAACCAACTTTGAATAATAAAAATAATCTTTTTAATGAGTCTGCTCCAAAACCTCAGACCTGTCACAATTGCCAGAATACCTCTAGCTGACTGCTCTGTAAAGTCAGGGTGTTACTACTACAGAGAGCCTCCTTTTCCTTTATTTCATGTTATGCACCATTAGCAAACCTGTCAGCTGAATTCCAGTTCTGTAATCTCTGTTTCTGGTGACAGCTTGCAAAGTAAAAAGAACAGAGCCTTGTTCTTCAGACAATAGATTTTATCTCCTTTTCAATGCATACAGTTTAGAAAAAAACTTTTTTTGACTTTTAAACTGGGCAAATTTGATACAGAAGAAACAATTAACAGGTGTTGAAAATTGATTTTTTTAACTGACCGAGGGCTTTTTAAGTTCAATTTATACTTTCCTGATCACATACTTCCAAATAAACATAAAAATAATGATTTTTTTAAACCCTTCCAACTACAAAAGCTTCTTAAACAGCAGCAAATATAGATCCTGTGAAATCCAAACAGCTGCAACTGAAATAAGCAATCTTACTGAAAAAAATAAAAATTATCATGTGCGTACAGATTAATTCCTAAAGTAAGTGGAATTATACATTACTTTCATCTCGTGACTTGTTTCCTCCAAAAAAGAAGATTTCACCTGATTATTTAGCTAAATATTGCAATGATCTTCATTCCACCTCATTGTGTTTTTTTTCCATTTAAAATAAAAATGAATGCTGGTATAATGCAGAGAGTTTATAAGTAACTTACATATTCTACTGGACATGTTAGTTTTGCTCTGAATATTTTTGTCCTTTAATTTACAAAGCTGCTATTTATATCTCTTCTAACAACACAAAATATGACAGAAAACAGTGTTTTAATACAGAAAAGGCTCAGTTCCCTGGTGCAGCTCAGCATCTATTCCAATAAGCTTGTGCAGCTGCAGTTTCTCAACGGGTGCAGAAAAGCAGCTGCACATCCTCTAGCAGATTTCCAATGCCATGAAAGAGTCATAGCGGGTGTAAAGCTCTTGCCCCGTTTTCCCCTGAAGCCCATAAGCAAAATGCAATCAAGTAGTGACGCTGAGGCAAAGCTAAAGGACCGGCAAAGGTCACACCTGAAAATAAGGGAAACAGAAATACTTTCCACCCCTGTCTCCTTCATACTACTCAGCACATTCAACCATTCAGCAATTGCTAATTTAGTACCCATCCTAGTATTTTAACAACCTGGATAAAGGCTCATTTTATCGGAGAAGTTCTTGCTAAGAACTGAAACAAACCTCTGCCTCTTTTCACTTCTTTCCCTCCCCTAGCCATAATTTTGTTCCTTTTCTCACACCACTCTTCCCTCTCATTTTTACATATTCATTTTACTGTAATGCCCTTACAAGTTCCATAATATTTTCAGTGATTATCTTATAGGCAGGTATTTATAATCTCACATAAGAAAGAATTATGTAGTAATTCTTCTGTTCTGCTTAAAATTTATATGTAATGTTGCATCCTGGAGAGAGTTCTTTTGTTCAGCTTTCCCTGAAATACATTCCCATTGAATTAGAGGCACATACAAAAAGAAGCAAAAAAAAAGATGATTTTAAATAACTTTTGGCTTGGTTTTCCTCCATTTAGTATCTATGCAGATCGATTAATATTTCAAAAAGCCTCTTGGAAAAAGAAAAAAAAGCAGTTTTAAAGTTGGGCTATGTAATTCCACATGTCTATAACATATTGCCATCTATTGGCAAAAGGGAGAAAACACCAGCTTTTCTGAGCTGAGCGTTAGCATTGGAAATAGAAATTCCTCTCCTTCAGGCATTTATACATAACTAATTTTATGTGTGTACAGAGCTGCTATATAAAGTTTTATATATTGCTTGTGCAAGATCCATGTCATAAGAAATAAGAGTCCAGTTCTTCATAAGTGAGAAAGATAATATTCAGTATAATGCATAGAAGGGTTGACCTTAAAACAAATGCTTCCATATACCATGTTTATGGCCCATACTCATATCTATTAAAGGCTGAAAGAGTGTGTTGTAGATGGCATGTTCCCGTGCCACAGATCTAAAAACATTAATTAATAGCTGCTAACTCACAGCACAAAACCCCAAAACAGATGATCTTATCTGTCCCATAGGATTATCTCTGCTGTACCAAACTTGTAATTAAAATCTTCCCTAGTTGCTACTTGCCCCTTCCTTCCCATGGAGGTACAAGTGATCAAATGCAGCTTTGCCAGCGGAGGGCCAGCTGGTGAAAGCCCAGAGGGAAATGCATTGATCCAGCATGAGGATTCCCTACATCAGTGAACTGTCACAGTGTCTGGCTCCCTTGCCAGGACATAAATACATTAAAGATGAATTTTCAGTCATGTAGACAGCTAAATATGCAGCTAACATGTAGTAGGTATTTTTGAGAATACCTATGCACCTTAGTAACTTAAAGAAAATTAAAAGCAAAAAACCCCTGTTCCTTCAGGTATTTTGGAGACACAACAGTGATTACTTCCACAGGGTCAAAAGCTTCTGTGTTGTTTTTTTGCCAGTTTCCTTCTTGAAAGTTACTTAATTATTTGACTTACATACCCAGTAATTTCAAGAGGCCTGTTGTGATTTAACTGCATGGACTGTAAAATGTCACACAAACTAATAATATACTGAAATATTAACTGAATGTTACAAAAATCAATAAGAGTCAAAGGTAGAGGAAGAGAAGGAACAAGGAAAATTAAACAACAGAAGTACCATGTGGATCTAGAGGATGATGGATAGGCTGAGGGTTAAGATTAAAAAATGAAAGTTCTAGAATATGTTGAAAATTAAAGAAAAACAACTGGCAGATAATTATTGAACTTAAACCTTCAAAGATGTGCAGCAGGGGAACAAATTACACTGCTCAATACTTAATTCACTGGGCCTTTTTTTTACTTGGGGCATGCCAACTTCTGATCTGATCTACATACCCAGATGGGGATTGTCCTGGTTTCAGCTGGGATAGAGTTAATTTTCTTCTTAGTAGCTGGTATAGTGCTGTGTTTTGGATTTAGGATGAGAATAATGTTGATAACACACTGATGTTTTGGTTCTTGCTAAGTAGTGCTTACACTAGTCAAGGACTTTTTCAGCTTCCCATGCTCTGCCAGGTGCACAAGAAGCTGGGAGGGGGCACAGCCAGGACAGCTGGCCCAGACCAGCCAAAGGGCTATTCCATACCATATGACATCATGCTCAGTATATAAACTGGGGGAGTTGGCCGGGGGGGGGGGCAGCGATCGCTGCTCGGGGACGTGCTAGGCATCGGTCGGCGGGTGGTGAGCCAATTGTATAGTGTATCCCTTGCTCTGTATATCATTATTGTATTATTATTATATTATTATTACTATTACTACTATTCTATTTCATTTTACTTCAATTATTAAACTGTTCTTATCTCAATCCACGAGTTTTCTGACTGTAACCCTCCCAATTCTCTTCCCCATCCCACTGGGGTGGGGGGAGTGAGCGAGCGGCTGCGTGGTGCTTAGCTGCTGGCTGGGGTTAAACCACGACAGGATATAGAAGATTTAAGATATTTCTCACTCCCACTTTGTTGCTTGCCAGTGCCATGGAGAGGACAGCAGGGGAAGGACATTTTCCTTCATCCATGTGGAAGGGAAGGAACAGGGAAAGGTCACAGCCCAACTTTCTTCCACTTATAACCTCAGCAGACAGCTGTGCCAGGGATGTGCGTGGAGCTTTCTGAAGGACACTTCCTCCTCAGATGAGAGAATCTGGGACACAGATCGACTCCTGTGCAATCCAGCTGCTTGCTCAATGCCTCCTGAAGCACTTTCCTGTGCTCAGGTAAGCCACATTTCAGTTGTTCTTATTCCAGAAAAAAAAAAATCCGATCCTGACCAGCAACTTAGAATAGAAAAAGTTTAATATTAATTAAACCCAATCTCTGTTATAAACTAGTTAGATACTTTTTTATATATTTAGTGCCAATATGACCGTGTCCCCACCCCAGAATGATCAGCCCTGGGAAGAGTAAAGTGGAACAGGAAACTTGTTTTCCTGCCCTGGAGAACATGCTGAGGTCACAAAAACATCCTCTGCTCCAGGCTGGAGCAAACCCAAGACTTCTGACTTCTTTTAATGAGATAAAGAGAGAAAAGTATTTCTGCAACTCATCTGAGATGTTCTGACTCGTTCTGAATCGGAGCACAACTAACAAACCAAGCTCTCCCACCTCCCAAGTCCACAATCTGCCCACCAACAGACGTCCCTTGTGTGTGTCTCGCTTAGGGAAACTCTCCCCATGAAAGTTTTACTGCAGCTAGTATAGTCCCACAGGAAGCTTTATTCCATAAAAACATTCACTGCTGTCAGCTGGGAATAAAGTTATAGGCTGTGAGGCTAAAGATAGCGTCGTATTCTTAGTTCTGTCCCCCTGCTCCAACTGTGACCTCCCATTAAGTCACTTAAAGGAGATGTTTCAAAAAGCACATGAATAATTCAGGAGGCTGATTCTCTTCAAGCTTTCTTTCAATCAAGTACATTTAAAATTGTGTTTCCTTTCTTACACTGCTGCTCTGTTTTCCCCTCTGCCCAGCAGTGAATTGCCATCTCTACGTGTACTTTAAAGAGAGTTATGAGTATGACAAATAATGTTAATGAGCTATTATCAAAAGCTGGTCACCTCCCTGTGACTTTTTCAGCCTTCTGCCAGAGTCTGCCAAAACTATTCTTAATATATGCACACTCTGAATGCATTGAGAAGGAAGTACATAACTCACTCAAGCCTTTTCTTCTTGAGGGCAACGGTTCCCCTTAATCCATCACTGTAGCCCAATAAGGCTAATGCAGTATTCTACTGCAAACTGTTATGAACATACTTTTCATTTTTATAATGCCTTTCATCCAAGAGAGATGGACCCCAAGGTGCTTTAGAGATTGCATTGTATGGTGTAACATAACAGTATATGGATCACTGCACTCACGCTGAAATATAGACCCCTCTGGGTTGGAAAGCAGCACACATCTACCATTGCCAGGAACACTACGCGATATATTAAGATAGAAATGAAGGCTACTTCATCCTCTTGTACCCACAGGTGAATGTAGGTAGGCCAGGCTGTATTTTCTTGTGCTATAATTTAGTCAGGAAACTAGAACCAACAGTGTCAGAAATACGACCTGAATTTTAATCACTTCCAAGAACATGTTGTTTCCTTATATTAGTGCTAAAGGGGAGTTAAAACTATACAAATCCAAGGCCAGCTCTGCAGTAATCTTGACCTCAACAGAGTTCAGGACAACCCAGGGATCCTCTGCACCCTGCCACGTCAACCTCCTACTCTTGGAAATATCAATGTGTTCCTGCCCTGACCATGCCAGGAGCTGCTGGAAGAGACAGCATCATGACACAGCAGCCAGCTTTTCTCTCTGAAGAGAGGGAGACAATTTCCATTCCCCTTGTGATGCTGGAGACCAATGGGCTCCCATTATTTCATGTGCTCACCTGCACTCTTTTTTTGTATTGCTAGCCTATTATTCTAAATTTGGGATGTATGAACCTTGGGTAGATATCATCTTTATGCATACAGTGCACGCTAGCACTGATCCAATTGGAGTTCCTACCTCCTATACACTATATGAAGCACTCAAACTAAAAGCAGAAGAAAAGTAGAGAGGAAAAAATAGATTCAGTATATGTATATTCTTAATTTTTCAGTCTTATTGACTTTTAAAAATAAACACTTCAGGTTAAAAAAGCCATTTTACAGTTATTGTACCAGTACCTCATGATACTTTAATGCTGGAAACAGGATTCTGTTCTGTTGTAGAATTTAGCATTAATTTGCAAGTAAAGGGAATGCTCTTGGTGAGCAAAGATGTGAGCTCATTCATCAGTTAGTTAGTAAGTGTGCATGTTCAAAATTTCCCTGTATTGCTTCCTAAAGAGCTCACCTTTGCTTCATCAGACATGCAGAAAACTCAGACAAGACTATACTTACTGTATTTCTGTCCCAACTGGGAAACAGCAACTTCTATAAACCTCACAGGAATGGCGAAACCACTACTTTGATTTAATGCAGAGGCCAGTCTTTTAACATTGGCTAGCTACAGACTTTTCTAAAAATTATGAAAGGCCTCTGCAGTGGGCAGCAAGAGGCTAATTCTGATCTGTAAGTTTTGAAAGGAAAAACTTCATAAGATGTCACTAGAAAGGTTGTTCTGACATATGCAGCACCTTTTAATAGGTTAATATCTGGCCTGATCCACCACTACTCATGACTGATGGAGTTCAGTGGGCCTAGTTCAAATACCCCACGAGTATCCTTAAACCATAATAAGTGTGGAAGGGATCCAAACCAACAAACCTTTAGAATTCCTACATCTACTGAACTAACTGGATAAAAAGAGTAGGAGTCTTAGGTGACCTAAGCAGCTGGTTAATGTTTCCATTTGCAGTTGCAATGAATAATTTTTTTTTTCCCCAGAATTCTTCATACATTTCTTTACTCTGACTTCTTGTTTTTGTGACAGTAGCATACAACATACTGTAAAGATTTTAAAACCCTTCTGGATTTTTTAAAAATATCTGCTAATTCTTCTTTAACTCTGAGCAAAGATCATTTTTCATCATTTCAGAACACAAAACACTGAATTCCACTTTGCTCTTTATTTCTTCTCACTGAATACTGCATCAGTACATTATTCTGAGGTATATTGTGAAAATATTCACAGAAGTCATACACTTTGTATGCAGATAAAAAGTCCTATATTAACAGCTCTCTTTTTGTTATTTTTCTAGTGTATTCTAGCATTCTCAATTAAGTTTAGGAAAGAGAAAGGTTGATATATGGAGCACAATGAATTTATTAGCATCTAGTTACAAAATCTGTAAGAAAATTATTCTCCACAAACAAATTTAGCTGTGTAATTTGAAATAAGATAGTTTGAGATCAACATTAAACAGTACAAATAACAGTTCCTTCATCACAAAAAGAAATAGAAGAAGTCCAACAAGAACTTAAAAAACCCCAAGGACTTAGAAAAACTCCATTGACAGAGACACAGATCTCTCCAAGACTTGAAACACTGGTAAGTGGCTGAAGATCAACAGTTCACACTGCTCTGGAGCCTGGAATCTGTTTAATGACCTTCTAGACAAAACAATGCAAATAAATGTGACTCTAACATCTTGATAAAGTACTAAACTACAAACTGAAGGACAAAGACTGGGCCTTTCAACCTACAGTTCTGTTAGTTTCCTTGAACTAACAGACTCTTCCAATTATTATTACTAGTTATACTATTAGGGACAACAATGACTGTGCTTCTCATGTTGAGTAATAAGTGCCCCAAATTATTCTGTCCTGGTAGAAACAAGTAAGTCTGTGCTTTTAAAAGCCTCTTGGGCCTTGACCTTGCAAACATTTGCATTTTTATTTAAATTTAAGCACCCCAGTAATCCTGCTGAACTCAGTGACTAAACAAACGAGAATGATCGACAGCTGGAGGCTACCGCAATGCTGATCAGAGGCGGCACAGCTCTGCATGTGCTCCCCTTTGTTGAGAAGTGAGATATCCTCCTCACCCAATGAGTTTTTAATCAGAGTGGCTACTGTAATGAGAAAGGATTCCTGCACTGGGGAATTGAAGCAGACAGGGAGGAAAGGAACTGAAGAATGAAACACGTTCAGAGAAATTCCTTCTGGGGAAACACTGAAGATTCATGTGCTTTATTTTACAATCCCCCCTCTTGTTTTCTCTAATTTATTACAAAGGTCATAAACTTCAGCTTGCTCTGTGGGGGCTCATACACCTGTGGTGATGGGGACAGTGCAATAACCATGTTTACAGTGTGATATCTGAAGGAAATCTTGAATTTTTCTGTTCTGTTATATTCCCTTTGATTTTTACCCTGATTCTTTTGTCCCTCAGTTCTTCGATAACTGGACAGTACTGTAAAACCTCATACACTATGAACAATATAAAATATACTACCAAGTCTGGACTTTTCTTACTAATTTGCAAATTACAACAGCAAACCAATTAGACAGTTTGGCAAACCTTGTCCAAATGTATTTTAGGTAGAAAAACTCCACCAAACAGGCATCACCACATGTGTGAACCTGTAGCAGAGGTGACAGGGGCAGCACACAAAGAATTTCCACTGGTATGCTGCATGCCTGGGGGTTGGAAGCAACACTGCCTCTTTCAAATTTGGCTTTATGTGGGAGGTACAGCTGCAGACAGCAGTGGGAGACTGCTCCAGAGGTGACCAGCACCTTGTTCCTACACAGAGGTATCAGTGGTGTCCTGGCTCCTGCTGGCAACCAGGAGACTCTGCTTTGCATGAGACAACTACCTGATTAACTGCATCTCCCTTCTCTGAAAGGTGGCATCTCCAAACTATGACCAAGTTGCTACTGGAACCATTAACTTTAAGCTTTTCTTTCCCTAACTCCATAGCAAATCACTCTTGAGGGTGTCACGTCCCACCTGGGGAGGAGGGGGGAGGAGTGACAAAGATTCGCAAATCCTCTCGGTGTGGATTAAGGTGGGCCAACACTCAAGGTCCGTACACAAACACTAGCTTTAATAGGAAGCTTCTATAGAGACAAATACTGAGTACAAATATTCGATACCCGCCAACACTCTCACGGTTATATCCACTCCAGCTACGCGATTTTACGGAAAGTCAAGGTAGGCCATACAATACTTGACTACAATTTAACAACTTTTAACAACTTAATCACCTTAGAAAAAGTAAAAAAGAGAGAGAAAGAGAAAGAGAGAAAAGAGAATCACCAGTCCTGGATCCAGCGTTGGTCCTGCCAACAAGAGTATTCGGTGAGGAAAAAAGAGGAGAAGAGTGAGGAGAAGTGAAGGTTCTTCTAAAGATGTTGATTCTGCGCAGGGTGCTCGGTGATGATAATTCCACAAATCATGCGTGCACGAGCATGAACACGAACACACAAAAAACCAACCCCCACATGAGCACGAGCACACGCACATTTATCAGGCTACATGATTAGTATAAACCCGCCTAAATTTACACTTATTGGTTAGTGATTAACATTTCATACACTATTGGTTTACTGTATTTAAATTAGCCTCGCTTGCTATGTAAATTAGCACGCATGCTCCTTTCAGGTGTGGGGGGGCAAGTCTTTTCGGTCCTGAATTGAGTCGGTGGTCGTGATCTCCCCTCACCACATTTACCTTTCACCTACTTTCTGCAGTTTTATCTTCTCTGGCCACAGTCCAGTCTTTGGTGCCAAGATGTTCACTTTTATCGGCTTGTTAGCTCTTCTTCAAGGTTAGAGCCGTTAGTTTTCCACAGTTTGTTACCTTTTAGCTCCCTCCCAAATTCCTTTCCCAAGGCACAAGTGGTTAGTAGTTTTGCTAATTGGAGAATTACATCAGCGACCAGTCAAACCAAGAGGAGTGATACCAGGACTGTCCCCAGGCAGGAGGTGTGGGGTGAATGAGACGCTTCACAGCCCACGGGGAATGGGGCCAAGGCAAGGCCGCCCTGTCTCCACAGGGCTCCCTCCCTCACCCTCACTCCAGGGTACCGTCCAGTCCTGGGTCCTAGTGACCGTCGCTCTGTATTGTGGTTTTAGCACCCAGGCTGTTTGAGACATCTGATTGTTTTACACTAGCAGTTCTCTACAGAGGGTTGCCAGCCCTGCCACAGAAGGTAGAATATATATCTTGAAATATGCTCTGTTAGTCACTGCATGTATTTTTATTTTAGGAAATGCATTTGTATCTAACATTTAAGACATTGTAACATCAGAGTATAAATACCTCAAAGGTGATACATCAAGGAGTGGTTACTTTATGCAAGAGCTGAAATCCCATACAGAGAGAGTAAAATGGAAATATGGATCAAGTAGATGTAATGTGACTACTTCTGTGTGGCTTTTCAGCCAGCAAAGTTGTAACACTGCTGCACAGAAAGAAACATGGACTTCCAAAGAAGCAGCTATTCAAACTCTCTGTAGGCCCAATTCTGCCGTGCAGACCACAAAACACCAAACACCACAACCAGCAGTATTCAGAATGGTCTATGGCCATTCGGACACTGACAATTGTCAAGGTCAAAAGTGGAACAAGACTGACATTCAAAAGGAGTCCTTGTGCCTTTTCTCAGCAAATACATAAAGGGAACAGAGCGAGGTGGAGAGGAAAGGGAAGAAAGTTATTTTAGCCAACCCTGGTACAGTAAATCTTAGGACCTGAATAACAAACAACAGATATATTTATTCAGCGTGGGACTCATCTAACTTTGGAACTGTTTAATTTATCTATCTTATATTGAGATGAATCATTCTCAGGAAGTGTTTCTGAAGGGAATGTAGCCCAGCTAGCCCCAAGTTAGATAACTAGCTTATAGATGCCTATGCTGAAACAGAGGAATTTCCTACCCTTTACCTCTACTGTCTCCTACAGTTACTTTAAATGTAGCATCGGCTCCTTAGAGCTGATAAAAATTCTTGCGGTAGCCAAGCACCCTGGAAGCCACCATTCTATATGTGTATAAAAAATGCAGATGATGGGAGAATCTTAAATCCATCAGAGAACTGACTCTTCAAATAAAGCATTTGCTTATTTGTGGTGAAAGAATCCCACCTTCCTTGGCTGGATACTTACCACCCTTTTATAATATCTCTACATTTACTTAAATAGTATCACACACACGTACAGCAATTCAAGAATTCTAGCTAAAAAAAATTATTATTTTTGTGCTGTGCTATATTATATCCCTGAAATGTCAGTAGAAGAAGCCAATTTAATGCATACTCTCTATAAATTATTATATTATCATTTTTTAAATCTCTCACAGGATTCTATCATCTATTGAGGATTGTTGCCAACAACATTAGGCAGAGCCTGAGGGTACAGACTGGAAAGGTGGACAACAGGGGCTCACTCCAAGGCAGAGCATCTGAAAAGTACAGGGCTTATGCTTTTAGCTCTGTCCAGGGTTAACCCAAATCGCAGAATTGATGCACTCATACACAAATACATTCAGCTAAGCAACTGCACTGCTGCTTGTTTAGTTTAACTAGTATTTAGGAACTATATCCAATGGAAAAACATTTACTCAGTAGTTAGATTCACAAATAAAACATGGATTAATAATCAGTAAAAAACATGTTTCAGAAGAATCCACTTAAATCTTTAGCATAGATTGATGGTTCTACATCTTTTGGAAAGGGTCAAATACAGTCACATATGCAAGTGAACTGACTGGAGTCCCAGCTTCCTTCCCACTTTTCTAATCCTTTATAATGTATAAAAATCCTTTCCAGTGCATACAGCCAGTCCCTTTGCTTAACTCTATAAGAACAAGGTGGGTCACACAAAACAAGTCTTAGAGACAATCGAAAGCAATCCACATGAGCTGGAAGTGCACACAAACCCCTTTTAGCATCAGACTGGGAATGTCAGTCCTACCCCAGATCAGCAAAACCTGCAGATTAGTCATGCTGCTTTAATGCAAATAATTGCAGTCCTTGCTTACATTTTCCATGGCAATGCCCATCTTTTGTGAGATAATGCCTTTAAACACTACCCAGCACAAGCTTCACTGAGCCTTATCTGACTCCCTCAATCCCAGCAGTGTTAATCCATGATTAACTCCTAGATCTATTCACAGGTCTGTTCTTTAAACCTCAGCAAATGTAATTCCTCTTGACTGCTCCTTAATAACTTGTTCTCCTGCTCCTCTTCCTTCACAGTTTTAGGCATTGCTCTGCTCTCATTCCTTGCTAGCTCATGGATACACAAGGAAATTAGTACACAACACAAAAGAAGGAACATTATCCCTGTGATGCCATCAGTCAGAAAGTGGCCCAAGCTTTTTGAGACCCCTAGTTTATAATCCACCAGAAAAAGGGTATGAAATGAGAGTGTATAGTGTTGTGCCTTAGACAGGGTAATGGATAGACTATAAAATTTTAGAACAAAAAATACGGTTTTATGGTGTATTTGAAGTGGTCCTATCACAATGAGTTGTTAATCCAATACCAGAGCTTCTGCACCACCATAGTAACAGTAACTGTCAAGAAAATTCAGTGGCAAAGATCTGTTTCTTGAATGCACAGATTTGAGATAATATGTAGACTTACAAAGTATCTAAAATTTTATTATGCATCACACAGCTGGGTGGGAACAAAGGAACACAAGATGAGGTTGAATAGAAACTAGATCTACTTGATGATCCTGGTTCTTAGTGATGTTGACAGATTTGAAAATATTCACAAATGTTGTAATTATATTGTATGTCAAAAAAAGATCTTATTGTGAATTTTCACTTTCAAAATAAGAAATTATTTTATGAAAAAGTCAATTTTGTTTTAAATGGACTCTCATAAATGCAAGATATCAGATACATTTTGGAAAAAACCCTACATTTAACAATGGCATATAGAGAAAAAAAAATAGAACTAGAAGTACTGCACCAGTTTTCACATGAAGTAGGCACGTAGGAACCAAGTAATCTCACACTGTTAGGGACAGGCTGAGCAAACACAGATATATTTCAACATTTATTCTAGAATTCTCCAATATAGCATAAAAAAAATGAAATGTTCATTGCCTCCCTCAT
The DNA here is from genome assembly GCA_020745775.1 of Theristicus caerulescens. Lineage (NCBI taxonomy): Eukaryota > Metazoa > Chordata > Aves > Pelecaniformes > Threskiornithidae > Theristicus > Theristicus caerulescens. The sequence continues at coordinate 15,538,777 of CM036561.1, forward strand.
TGTACATAAATGTCAGCTACTTTTTCCTTTTAAATTTACCCCAGTGTAAAGTTATTTATGCATGAAGATCACATTTGAATAGAAGAGAGGTCTTTTCACATAGACAGGAAAAAAAAAAATAATGCCTCGGCGCTTATCACAATGAGCAGTGGGGAAAAATAGAGCAGTACAAAAAACAGGGAGACATAAAGATCAGGGAAACAATAGAAATAGAGAGTGAAGTAGAGGGAAAGAGAATAAATAAGTCCCAAGAGGAAGAGAGTTCACATAAATCAATATGGAAAGTTGCAGCCCAGGTCTCATTACACAGGATGGTTGACTGAGGAATTGCATTAAGGTTTGCAAAGGTGACTAGGGATACAAAAAAAGAATTGCTCTGTGGTATCAGGAGCCTTCACTTTCAACTTTTCTGATGAACACCGTCTTCAGCAATCTTAGATTTTGCTGTAGTAAATTCAATATGTGCCCAGAATAAAGCAACTGGGAGTAACAAAAGAAATTGAGGTGTAGTTTTCATCTTAAGTGCTGCTATCTTGTTGAAACAAAATGCAAAGAAAGAGGAATACTAAACCTCACTTTCTTCTGTCCAAATATTTTTTCTCATATTATTGTACCTATAATCTATCTGTATAAAATACAATAAAGTTGCATCCAGTTTAACAAGGAGAAAGCAAGAGTAGAAAATTAGTAGAATATTAAAAAAGCATGTGTCATACATTGGAAAAAGGGTTGAAAATAAAAAGACAGAAGTAAATGTTACGATTAATATGGGATAAAATTAAAACCATGTGCGAGTTCAATGAAAAAAAAACTTATCAAAAGATAAGTGGGATCATATGTTGAATAAGGGTACTAAACAATCCTATTTGTCTTAAAAATAGATCTCCACTTCCATCACTTGTTAGTCTTGGCATAACTGCAGAATTTTGTTCCCATTGCATATTTAGACCTGACAACATGTACATTACTTTTTCTTCCTGGAAAATTCAAGCTAATTATTGACGTAATGACCCTCTGATTTTACCTGAGCATGGATTGCTCTGGGAATCAAGAGTTGGCAGAACAATCTGCACATCGTTCCAACAACCTCTGTCATTTCTTTTTCTAACCCAGAAGGCCACCAAAAGTTAAATGTGATCTTGAAGAGCAGACAAATGTTAAGTCCTTGGAATCATGATTAAAATCCTTTATCAGAGCTAATTCCTCTATGATTCAATGGTAGTTTAACAAAAAAAATTCCTCCAGATGTTACTGTGTTGTAGATATCTTTACGTGTTCCCCTTATTTTACAGGCCCAGACCAGCACCTTAATAGAAATTTGATAATATTTTTATATACTTATAATGCATATTACTGCAGATTATGTATATATTTATGAATTCTATTACTAAAATTAAATACTATTTCATATTAATCTAATTGTTCCCACTAAAGTAAATGGAAAAGCTATTGAACTCAAAGGAAAAAGTGTTTGGACAACTCTTAGTACTAGAGAAATATATTCTGTGATTCATGGAAAGAGATACCATAGGTTTATTTAACATATCTTCGTAAAATCCTTTGCAGCAAAGAGTAGACACAAGAGCTATCATCAGCCGTTTGTGACTGTTACATTCACATAGAATTAAAGTATATACTATGGCAATAGATATTTACTATACATTCACTGAAGTTCAAATTACTTTGATAATGAAAATAATGTACATAAACAGATATCATAGAGAGTCACAAGTCTTGTGCCTGTTTTGGCACAATGTCTTGCAATTATGCTACCACTTATAAAAAAAATGAGACAGGATACAAGATGTTGTAAACTAACATCAGGTGTGTTGTTCAAGCAGTGGTTATGCTCATTTTCTTTTCTGCTTTGTAGGACTTGGATTGTAACCATTGCCAGAGCATTGGAAGCCAAGCTAGGACTTCCCTTGTCTCTGAAAGGTTTGTGTTCACATTGAAATGAATGCTAGGAGACAGAATATATTTGTTTCCAAAACATTGCAATAAATCACATCATAAAGGTCAGAACTGTGATTGCATGAACAGTCTTCATTACGCCAAATCTTGATTTTTGGAGTTAGTGATGTAGGCTCAGAACAATGATTAGAAACAACTAGAAGGAATGGTATGTATTGGGGTTTTATCAGCTAAAGGTAGCTTTCACATTAACTTTAATTATCAACAGACTTCCTCACATCTCCATAGGATATTCATCTTACCTACAATTTGTCTTCTGCAAATGCTCTTAGTCACTTCTCTGACATTCCTGTCATTCCTATATCTCCTGTCCTTTCTTACACAATAATTTCCAAATGATACACCTGAGTATTTCTATATTTCTATTCCTTTTGACCTTTACTCTGAGTTTTAGCAAGCTAGATCTCTCTTTTTTCACGTTTCCCAACCATTTTCTGACTCTTATAGGACTAATTTTTTTTGTCTTGATGACAGAACATTGCCCTGTTTGTCTTTGTATGGATACCAAGTCTCTCAGGAAGGGTAAAGCAAGAAAATAGAAAAGGGAAAAGTGAGTTTATTGTAAAGAAGATCAGTAAAAAGGACAAGCATGATTGAAATGCATGTGTCCCATGAGGAGAGAGAAGAGACTGAAACACAAGCAATTCTCAGAAGAGGGCAAGCTGAGCACCAGTGAAGATATATTGGAAGCAAGTTCATTCCTTCCATAGTCATATCATCACTAGTGTCTCCATTATTTAGGACATTAATAAGGACAGTACATACACACCTGGAAAAGAGCTAAGACTTGGGTGTTGGCTTAGTTTGTTTGATTGATACACAACTTCATGTCATAGAATCATAGAATCGTTTCGGTTGGAAAAGACCTTTAAGATCATCGAGTCCAACCATTAACCTAGCACTGCCAAGTCCACCACTAAACCATGTCCCTAAGCACCACATCTACACGTCTTTTAAATACCTCCAGGGATGGAGACTCAATCACTTCCCTCAGCAGCCTGTTCCAGTGCCTGACAACCCTTTAGTGAAGTAATTTTTCTTAATATCCAATCTAAACCTCCCCTGGCACAACTTGAAGCCATTTCCTTTTCTCCTGTCACTTGTTACTGGGGAGAAGAGACCAACACCCACCTCTTTACAATCTCCTTTCAGGTAGTTGTAGAGAGCAATAAGGTCTCCCCTCAGCCTCCTCTTCTCCAAACTAAACAACCCCAGTTCCCTCAACCGCTCCTCATGAGACTTGTTCTCTAGACCCTTCACCACCTTCGTTGCCCTTCTTTGGACTCACTCCAGCATCTCAATGTCTGTCTTGTAGTGAGGGGCCCAAAACTGAACACAGTACTCTAGGTGCGGCCTCACCAGTGCTGAATACAGGGGAATGATCACTTCCCTAGTCCTGCTGGCCACACTATTTCTGATGCAAGCCAGGATGCTATTGGCCTTCTTGGCCACCTGTACATACTGCTGGCTCATATTCAGCTGGTTGTCGACCAACACCCCCAGGTCCTTTTCTGCCAGGCAGCTCTCCAGCCACTCTTCCCCAAGCCTGTAGCGTTGCATGGGGTTGCTGTGACCCAAGTGCAGGCCCCGGAACTTGGCCTTGTTGAATTTCATACAATTGGCCTTGGCCCATCGATCCAGCCTGTCCAGATCCCTCTGTAGATCCTTCCTACCCTCCAGCAGATCAACATTCCTGCCCAACTTGGTATCTTCTGCAAACTTACTGAGGGTGCACTCGATGCCCTTGTCCAGATCATTGATAAAGTTATTAAACAGAACCAGCCCCAATACTGAGCCCTGGGGAACACCACTTGTGACCAGCTGCCAGCTGGATTTAACTCCATTCACCAGAATTCTTTGGGCCTAGCCATCCAGACAGCTTTTTACCCAGCAAAGAGTATGCCTGTCCAAGCCATATGCAGCCAGTTTCTCCAGGAGAATGCTGTGGGAAAAGGTGTCCCTCATCCACTACGTGGGTCACCTTGTCATAGAAGGAGATCAGGTTAGTCAAGCAGGACCTGCCTTTCATGAGCCCATGCTGACTGGGCCTGATCCCCTGTTTGATCTGTACGTGCCGTGTGACAGCATTCAGGATGATCTGCTCCATAATCTTCCCCAGCACTGAGATGAGGCTGACAGGCCTGTAGTTCCTTAGATCCCGCTTCTGGCCCTTCTTGTAGATGGGCACCCCATTTGCTAAGTTCCAGTCAACTGGGACCTCCCTGGTTAGCCAGGACTGCTGATAAATGATGGAAAGTGTCTTGGTAAGCAACTCCGCCAGCTCCCTCAGTACCCTTGGGTGGATCCCATCCAGCCCCATAGACTTGTGTGTGTCTACGTGGTGTAGCAGGTCACTAACCATTTCCCCTTGGATTATGGGGGGCTTCATTCTGCTCCCTGTCCCTGTCTTCCAGCTCAGGGGGGCTGAGTACTCTGAGAACAACTGGTCTGACTATTAAAGACTGAGGCAAAGGAGGCACTAAGTACCTCAGCCTTTTCCTCATCCTTTGTCACTATGTTTCCCCCCATATCCAATAAAGGATGGAGCTACTCCTTAGCTCTTGTTTTGTTGCTAATGTATTTCTAGAAACATTTTTTGTTGTCTTTTACGGCAGTAGCCAAATTAAGTTCCAGTTGTTCTTTGACCTTTCTCCCTGCATAACCTCATGACATCCTTGTAGTCCTCCTGAGTTGCCTGCCCCTTCTTCCAAAGGTCATAAACTCTCCTTTTTTTTCCTGAACTCCAGCCAAAGCTCTCTGTTCAGCCAGGTCGGTCTTCTTCCCAGCTGGGTCATCTTTCAGCACATGCAGACGACCTGCTGCTATGCCTTTAAGATTTCTTTCTTGAAGAATGTCCAGCCTTCTTGGACTACTTTGCAGACAGATATCCTTCTGTCTTCCCAGGATGCACCCCAACTTCACTGAAATTGTGCTACACTTTCTTAGTGCGAATTGAAAAGGAGTTCCCTCAATTTTGTATCAGTGATTGATTACCTCTGACAACAGCATGTGGTGCTGCAACTACTGTTGTCCGTCATTATGAATGGAGCCTAAAAATGTTGCTTCTAATTTTCTTACACCTCTTGAAAGTCTCAGCCAATGTCTTCTGGATCAACCCTGGCATGTACAACTGACAGAACTGTACCACAGTCTGTCAATTGGTAGTAAAAGGCAGAAGGATTGTTTTACTGGAACAATTTTCCCAATGAAATATCAATAGTTCATCCTACTTTTAAAAAAAAAATTATGAAAGTTATTGCAACATTCCCAGCTCAGATAATTCCCAGATGGTAGATTCAAGGCAACAGAAAGCTCTGCCCAGTAAGGAGGGAAGATCAGACTGAGCGATAGCAGCTCTCCTCTCCCACTGTTCCCTCGTTACGTTTGTCATGGATCCTCTCAGCACACTACCTTATCCTCTTTTCCCATTTTCTAGGGGTGGCAAAGTCAACATCACTACTTTCCCTTTCCACATACCACATTTATGGAGGGAGGAAAAAAGAGGATTATCTTCTCTACCTTCTGTAATCAGAAGGAGTTCTAGGCACCTACGTCAAGTCACTTTATCCATCCATTTCTGTCCTACATGAAACTCTCCCCAGTTTATACAGAAGTTATATATAACAGCAACCATAATTTCAAAATACCATAAAGCAATTGGAGTTGAATGGGTGTGACCTGAAAATAATAACCAAGCAATGTTATATCCTTGTAATTTTGCAAAGTTACCTCCTCTTACAATGTGTATTCATTCATTTATCTGTTGTAATATGTTTCTAAATTTTGTGGTATCCACTGTCTTATTAATGTGGTAAGGATTAAGAAGGTACTCAGAAGCTGCCAAGATATTTCTAACAGGCATTCCTAGGCTCTTTCCAGTTAGGGTCAATCCAAGAAACACAGAAGAACAAAGCCAGTACCACTCTGCCAAAGAAACAATTTCTTCTCCTGTTAATAGATTTTTTTTAATTGGATCTTGTTTACCTCATTTATCCCATTTCTTAGTTTAGTCTCATGAACCCAGATGGTAGGAGGTTTTGTATCATAGGTTGCAAAGTGGCAACAAGCATCAGCCAACAAACTTGTCTGATGTAAACCAAAGGACTGCTGAAAATTACAACTTCTGCCTTCCTCCTCATTGTTTCCTAGGTCTGCCACTGGCCTCTGCCAGTGATTCAGCATAGGCACTGCTGAACACTGCAGCATCCCTCTCTTCCTGCCCTGCCCAAAGCCCCTTTGATTTATAAACAGAGATTCAGTTGTGTCTGTCTTTGCACTTCCCTTTCTTATCAAACTATCAGTTAACTACTGCAGTTTCTGCTCTCCTGTGGAGAAATAGGTGTCCTCTAGCAGACTGGACTAGAGATTTATCCTGACTGGCAACTCTGCAATCCCAGCGGCTGCACTAAAGCTAAAGACTTGTTAAGAAGAAAAATAGCTTGACCCAAACCCTGACAGAGAGCCCTTACTTAAACTGGGGCGATGCACCCATTCACTGCCTCCTCCACAAAGCTGTCTCAGCAGCTCAGCTTTCGCAGGCAGCGGTACCTGCCCGATTCACGGAACACCACGAGGTGGCAGGGCAAAACCACTCTCGGGGCTGCGGCGCCGGGCGGGGGAGCGCAGGCGGCCGCCACTGGCCCCGGCCCAGCTCCGGCCCGCGGCTGCAGCGGCTGCTCGGCTCGGCAGCCTCTGCAAGCAGCTTTGTTGTTGGTAGGAGGAGAAAGAGACATCCAAGCACTTAAGCACCTACCTGCTCTTCAAGGGTGCGCAGTCTCCCCTTTCTAGCTCGTTCACTATCAGGTTAGTGGGTGTTCACATTTTTTCCAGTTTATGAAGAAACTTAATACAAGGTTTTCAGGGAGAATGTGGGATGGACAACAGAGCTACAGGACAAGTAGAGCAAAGCCTAGTTTTTAACTGACATTTCATGAGTTCACTTTAAAGTAATTTACATGTCTCTCATCACCAAAATTGACAGACCACAGGTTAGAAGGTACTTGTTTCCAGGAAAACAATCCTGCTTCCTACACTTCTTCAATTTCTTCCAGCAGAGTCCATCACTACTCCTACTGGGCTGAATCTATTTAAAACATCAACTAATACTCTACACCTGCATGCTTTCCTCCAACAGAGCAGACAGCTGTTTTCTCAGGGTTTTAAAGTACCCATATGCTTTGTTACAATGTGATAACCTTGGTGGTAAATATTCTTCAATCACACAACATTGCTGCAATGTAAGATTAGGATGGCAAAATAACCTTATGATGGGGAACAGATGGATTGTCTAAAGCTGTCTGTGGTCAGCTCCCAACCTTCCCTCTTGGGAAGGACTCAGTGGGAGTCCCCTTCGAACTACAGAATTCCTTCATTTACAGCATTGCCCAAAAGGGAATTTCCTGATGCAAATTTTCACTGCAGAAGATCATCATTCCAAGACTGTTGATGTCTTTTATCTGACCTATTGTGGTCTGTCACCAATGCACACCCAGTGACCTGCTCTTAGTTCAGGAAACATCTATTATTTTATTTATAGATCATATATAGAATTTAATCTTTGCTAAATTATTTCTAAAGAAAAATCAAGTTTAGGTGTTGTACAAACAAAGGACAGGCACAGTAAGTTATGAAGGCAGAATAATTTAGCAGTATTTAATATGCCTCCAAGTGATTTCACAATTTGAACTTCCACAATTATCCTTTATGAAATACCTTCTTTTGGTGAACTAAGCCCTTTTCTGATGAGACACATTACCCAGGAAAGGGCTTAGTTGCATTTAAGTGGAAGAAGATTCCAGTACAAGTGCAGGAGAAGATCACAAAACAGGCAGCTAGGTCATTTGGCTTTCCTGTATCAGAGAGGATGAGTAGAGGTCAGAAACCTTAAAAAAACACTTAGTGCAGAAGGCCATGCACGTCAGGCTTAGCTACCTAGCTGCTTCATCCAAGCTGAGTAGGAATGGCATACAGGATCCAAGGTGCAGATTGATTAAGTAATCAGTTGCAAATCTGACTCATGTGCAGTCAATAGTAACACAAGGGTTTTCAGACATTCTGCAAATTGTTTAGCTGGACAGTCATTTTACCATTATGGATCAGAAATGACAGATTGCAAGTGACTAATTTACAGGGTGACATCCCTTCCTGGAGTACAAGGAAGCTGCTCACAAAAGGGGAAATACATGACTAATTATTTCCCCCATCTGCATTTTGCTGAATGTAAAAGATAATTTGCCCAGCCCATTTTGTTAGGGGCTAATTGTGACCTGAATGATGTCATCCAAGTGAGTAAATGGCCCAACAGTGATACAGAATGTGGGGGAAGCTGCAGATTTTCTATATGTGGTCTTTGTAAACTGAGGCTATAAAGCTTTGAGTTACTGAGTAGTGATGGCAGGTAGTAAATGTATGCTCACTCTTTTTATTTAACACCTCAGTTTCCAGTTGCTTTTTAGTTTCTGTCCTTAAATTTAGACTTTTCCAAAATGGTTATTTGTCCCATACTGAGAGCTTTCTCCTCACCTCAGAAGGAGCACAGGGAAAGCTAAGTTGTTGGCCCTGCTTTTAAAAAAGAAGTAAGTCTCATTTTATCAATATGCTCCAATACCCCAACCTTTCCAGTTGACAGAGAAACGTAAGTGGGCGACAACATATCTTTTGCTGTCTTTTGGGAAAAGTGATCAAAATATTGTGAGACCACTATTCCTTTGAAGTTTCAGTTTGCAGACACTGAAAGAAACACAGATATGTTCATTTAGCAGCAAGTGGGAATGTTTTTTTTCTCTGCAAGGGACACACTTCACTTTGGTGGCCAAATGGCTGCTTGTTCTTCTTTCTACAGTGCCACTCATCAAGGGAACTGAGACCATAGATAGCATTGTTTTCCAGTAAATCATTGCTTAATTAGAAATGCACAGCTGTGAAGAGTGAGTATGGGTGGCATTATGTCTGAGCAGGAAGGTTGCAGGAGGGAACAGGGATGGATAGACACAAATAAGGATGGTAAGCATGACTGGGTTGGAGTAGAGCAGAAGAGCAGAAAACCAGATGAATAAGAACAAAATTGTCTACAAATCACTACACGACACATTTTTCCCTGAACCTTGGTCCTCTGAACATTCTTATCCTTCTGCTGTCATAAAATAGCTGGAACACTGAAAGATTTTCTCCTCTAGAGGGAAGAACTATCTACTAATGTGAACAGTTAGTCTGTTTACTCGAGTAGTGTATTTACTGAACTGTATTTACTCAAGTGACACAATTCCAGGCTGGCAGAATAACTTCAGCTAAGCAGTTCTCTAACAGAAAATACAATTCTATCAAAATCAAAATACTTCAAAATTCAATCACTTTGGTCTACACTTCATTCCCAAGGAAAAAGCTCATCAATGTCAAAGCATCCAATTATTCAATTTAAAACCAAATGCTAACTCCAATATATAGCTTTTTCTTGAATTAAAAGTAAGAACATTTCAGTCTTGCAGAATTGAAATGCCATGTACATCTGCAACAAATTTATTAGACATCTATTTCAGGAATAATATTTTGGATTTTGTTTGAAACTGAAATGAAAATAAGCTTCAACATTGTGATGAAAAAAAAATTCCTGTTCTTTCCCTAGCTCTGTGATGTATATTATTTGATGGGGTGGGGAGGTGGTTTTCCAGAGGACCATTGCTTAAGTCAATATATAAAGCATGTTAGAAAATAAATCGTGGTCTTTTCTCTCTGTTTTACATTTGTGCCCTTTTCAGCAAGCTGTTATACAGAAGTGGTGACAAAGGTGGAAAATACTTTGTCCCTCTTTCAGTGGGGCCTGCATAGGGATCAGGCAAAATTACAGCTCCCTGTGAGAGCAGGGAAGAGAGGTGGCCATGATTCAGCTTTCTCCACCCATCAGCAGCTGGGCTACATCTTCCAGAAATTGTTCTTAGAAGACATAGTTACTGCATTCCTAGCAGCTCACAGAGAAAGAGTGTTTCTGTGCTTCTTCTCAAGGTATACACCTGTCCGCAAGCCATGATACAGGCTGTGTCAAAATGGCCCTGTCACCCTTTGCTCACTGTCCCCCTGAAACCCCAGTGAAAGCCTTTTAGGTAAAAAGGTCACATGCTGCAATCTAAAGGATGTCACTGTCCTGCTCAGCATGTGTTGGTTCAAATGGTGATGACTTTCCTGGTCCCACCTGCTAAATCATATTAAAAGGCAGCTAAAAATACGTGACTATTATTCAGGATGTTACTTTTCAATCCAAACAATGCCAGCAGCTGCCACAGAGATATTTTTCTCAGTATCAGGATGGACTGACAAAGAGAAAAGCAATGGTCCAAGAAACTGCTAATAGGAAGAACATGGACAAACTTCTTTATCAAGATGTAGAAAAAACTCAAGAGCTCTAATTTGAGAAATGTATGCTTTCCCTTAGCAGGAATAGGCAGGGAGGCAGAAGACAGCAATTTCCTTTATTTTGGATGAGTTCATCTGTTGTTAAACTCTCGTTTCCAGCAATGACTTCTTTCCCCTAGGAGCACAAGTGTAAGTCTAAGTAACACTTCCCTTCTCTCTGAAAGGTAGCTAGGGGCAGGTGTTTCCAATGAATTTCTCTATCAAAGCCTATGCTCTTATGTCTTATGTGCTCTCTCTCTTCTTAGCACCTTGAAACTCATGTTTCCTCTGGTCTGTACTATGAAAGCTTACAAAACAGATAGATCAGGGAAAAAGCATAAACTTTTCCAGACACTTGAACTTGATAGAAGTTTGTTTGCCAACAGCAATATCTTCCTCTTCAATTATATTTATTAAAGTGTTTGTGCGAAGACAGCAAAGTAAACACATTATTCCTCCTGTTACTCCATGTATTTTCTCTGGAAATACGCTTTGCCTTCCCTAAGGATACTGGAAGGGGCCTTCCTTTTGCTTCCTTTTGGTGTAAGCTGAAACTCATTTCACTGAAGAAATATAAAGCGATGCCAAAATAAGAGAAAAGAAAAGAAATCACAGGCCACTGTGTGCTGTGGTACTTGTAGAAGCTTTATATGCAGCAGGAAGCTTTATATGCAGCAGGAAAAATGACAATGTTAGTACTTCTCTCAGCTAAGCGGATTACCAAATGTTCTGAATTTACAATTTAAGTGAATCAATCATTTTGGCTATTACTCTAGATTTAGACTAGTGGAGCCAAGAACAAAATCAATCCATTGTTTTTAAGGTAGCTATTAAATATATGAAGCACACGACAGGCTTCCTAATGAAAAAAAAAAAAAAACAACCATAAAACAAACAACAACCAAACAACAAAAAAAACCCACACCCACACATACATCCCACCACTGCTAGCAAAAGTACAACTGGAAAAGCTCAAGATCATTACAGAGGCAAAAATTATCATAGCTCTTTTGTCATCTACAGAGCTGCACCAACTTGACTACTTGACAATGCAACTACTTTGTCAGATTGTTTGGTAAAGCTTCCTTGGAAAGCCAACAGAAGAACAAGGGCTTAGACAAAGACTTTCAAAAACACAAAAGGGAGTTAGGCACCTAAATCTCATCACCGTCTGTGCACATAGTGTCCACAGCTTCCATTTATGTTATTGGGAATCACCGTCCCACTTAGATTTTCTTTTTAAACTAAATTATTTCTTAATTATTCAGTTCCCCTGCAACACATATGATATGAACCTGTTAAGAGTGAGGAAACAATCAGGTCCCTATCCCTGGATAGGCTGAGTGGCTTTTCAGTTGCTTTTGTGAAGTGTTTTTCCCTGCATGAAGAATGCTGCCCTTTCACTTAGAGAAAGATGGGCAACTTGTGCTGTGGTTAACAAACAAACTGCAGACTTGTATGAGACAGTGGACAAGTCTCATCTGGGAACCATTATGCATTGATTAAATTCCAAGTAATTTCAACCTAAGACCTACCATTTTTTCTTGTTTGTTTGAGTTGGCTACTAAGATTGATCACCTTGGAGAAATTAATCACAACAATGGCAAATCCTAAGACAGACCATTTAATTAGAACTGTTGCTCTGATTAAGAGTTAGTTTTACCTTACAAGAGAGGACAGTGAACTATTTAATATAGCCAAACACTAGCAGATTGGAAAATACAAGACATCTGTAGAGTAAATCAAGCTACTGATCTATACAGAAATCATTCATCAGCAAGTGTCCTATTATTATACCTGTAGGACAGTAGCACGTTAATGACCCAGTTCAATGTGAATGATGAGGACTCCCTCTTCCTATCCCTACTTCCCACTGCTCATTCTTCACCTTCTAGCATGTACTTCCACATCGTTCATTCCTCATCTTTCATCTCCCTCCACTCCAAGTTACACTTATCTCCACACTGCCCATCACTCTGACCTCTCTTCTCCCAATGCACACACTTGGGAGAAGAGCTTTCTCTTTCCCTTTTTTTGGCAATCCTTCTCCTTTTTCCTTTGAATGTTTCTGACTCTGTATGGCTTTAATAAAAGTCCTCAGTTGCTGTGCCTTGTAGTGGGCATCAGAGATCAAACCCAGCTCCACTAACTCGAGGACAGCTGTGTAGGTGCAAGTTCCCTACAAAGGCAACTTGTAGGTGGCCCTGAAGACCTCCGGGGGGCACTGTAAGGACACCTAAATGAGGCTCTGTCTTTCTCTGGTGAATGTCTAAGGAACCAACAGGGAACGTTGAGCACCTCCACCCTGCCAGATCCCAGGTCCCCACACAGGTAACTCACAGAGCACAGATAGCCCTTTATAAAGAGAAAGGTGCATATGGTGGGGATTTCTGTCCCCTCCTGTTAGTCACTATATCGTATAATTGCCTTAGTTTTGCTCATTTGACCAAGAAACAGAAGATTTGGACTCATTGATGTCCTCCATCCAGCCTAAGAAGAATTGCAGAAGAGTACCCTAACCCCAGTTCTAGTCTGTGGCTACCCTTGATGTTGAAGAGGGAATACCATATAATCATGAGTCCTGAGGCAGACCAAGGAAAAGTCTGCGACAGGTAGTGCTTCAGACCCCACTCTGAATACATAGGGACATTAAGTATTAGGCCATAAATGGTTCCATTTTGGACAGTTCTGGGAATAAGAATCTAAATGTGAGAGCACTGTTCATCGAATGTGTGCCCTGACTGCTAGAATCTGGACTCAGTCTAGGCTACCATCAGGCTGGGTTTCCAGATCTATGACTCCTGTGCTGCTGTCTGCACAATGGACCAAATGTCACAGACAGGTAGAGCAGAATACCCAATATTGGTGATTATAGCACTCCGGAGGTGCAAGATCATCCTTGCCAGAATGTGGGGGGCAGGAAAATCCCTTCCCTTTCCTGAGTAAGAGTTTAGCCTTTAGGCTATGTTGTGGTTTAACTCCAGCCAGCAACTAAACCCCACGCAGCCGCTCACTCACTCCCCCCTGCTGGGATGGGGGAGAGAATCAGGAGAGTAAAAGTGAGAATACTCGTGTCTTGAGATAAAGACGGTTTCATAGGTAAAGCAAAAGCCATACACACAAGCAAAGCAAAGCAAGGAATTCATTCACTACTTCCCATCGGCAGGCAGGTGTTCAGCCATCTCCAGGAAAGCAGGGCTCCATCACACGTAACAGTTACTTGGGAAGACAAATGCCATCATGCCGAACATTCCCCCCTTCCTTCTTCTTCCCCCAGCTTATATACTGAGCATGATGTCATAGGGTATGGAAAAGCCCTTTGGGCAGTCTGGGTCAGCTGTCCTGGCTGTGCCCCCTCCCAGATTCTTGTGCACCTGGCAGAGCATGGGAAGCTGAAAAGTCCTTGCCTAAGGTAAACACTACTTAGCCACAACCAAAACATCAGCATGTTATCAATATTATTCTCATACTAAATTTAAAGCACAGCACTATACCAGCTACTAAGAAGAAAATTAGCTCTATCTTAGCTGAAACCACGACAGGCTATTATGCAAAAAAGATAAAGCTTCCCCCACATCCTTCCTCAGAGCAAGGTAGTCTGAACTATGGTGTGGGTATCTAGCTCAAGGTATCCAGTTCAACCAGAGTTGCATGTACAAGACAAGGCAGGGCTAGCAAATAGATGATCTGGCTGCTGGCTGAGAATTAGGTGGAAGTGAGGTGCCAAACTCTTAATATAAGCAAGGTTTAAGAAAGCTTGTTCTGTACCTGTTTACACTGACTATTTTACAGTCAGGACTCAGAAAATGAAACCCTGACTACTATTCTTATTGCATTGATGATCTTTTCTCTTTCTTCTACCTCTGCCTAATAAAAGATATTACTTCCTCACTACAGATTTGCTCAGCCTATATCGTCACATCTTCTTGGATACTACAACACAACTGCTAGATGATAAAATGAAAAATTTGGACAGTGGTGTATCATACAAAGATTTGCAGTAGTAAATCCAAGTTTGGTTAATAAACTTCTCCCAAGATACTTCTTAATGCTTGGAATTCAAGCTCAGTTGAAGATCAGTAGCAGTACAACCAAGCTCAGGATAATTAGCCCTCCTTTAGATCTAATTTTAGCAAGCATGGTCATGCCATGCTGGTTTACCCATAATAACAAGAATTAGAATGATCAGATGCTTTCTGATGGAGCAAGAAAGCCATTTAAAGCAACCCAACAAATTAATCCTGAGTGTAACTCAAACTGTTTTACCCAGTTAAAATACTGACTGAAATTAAGACATCTGAAGATCTACATCTGAAAGAGACGCCACTGAGACAATCCACAAGTTAATGTAATCCTATAATATCTGATCTGGAAGCATTTGATCAGAAGTTAATTTTCCATGTGATAGTGTCAGTGGCTAGTACATCATGACATAACCCCTCCTTTAACCGCACATTAGAAAAAACATTACATCAGTACATTTAAATCATCTTGGGTTTGTGTTTTTTTTTTTTTACATTGTGTTAATCCATGTTTCCTGACTTGGCTGAACAACGTGAAGCCCTATAGACAGCTGGATGTCATATCTCAGTCTATAAAATTATAATTTTGCAAACCACATTTGATTTATTCCAAAGCTTCAAAAAGAATCTAACTTCAGCGGGCACAACCCATCACATATTTACATATGTAAGAAAACATATTTAAAGGAAAAACATGCTGACAGATCATCTGATGTCGCTACAAGGAAAAGCTATGATGTCTCCTATAAAACTCTGGTAGCAGTTTCTCTCTTTTCTTTTTTACTGGGTATATAACCATGCAGGTACAGAAGTCTTCATGCTGCATTAATCCATTTCATATGGAATGGGGAATTTTTGTTCTGCCCATGGTTTTTATTTTAGAAGAACAATTAGTAGGCATTACTGTTAGTATTTATACTGCAAAACTGAATAAAGCTTCAGGCACCAGTGAGTGCCTTGTTGTGCTGAGGCACTCCAGAAACACAACAGAAAAGTGGTCTCTCCTCCAAGCAGTTTACAACACATGTGAATCATCTGAAGGCTACAGACTTCTGAAATCTGTTTTACTGCTAGATGTTGCTGTTACATCTAAATCTATTATCTTACTGGTCTGCTTCATTGGCAATGAAGGCAGTGGTTTGGAAATTATATCATTTTTTCTGTATAAGTAACCCTGTAGGTTCTTGCCTATTTATAAAAAGTCGTGATTTCATAAATAGCTTTTAAGATTTTGCAACATACGTTTTACATCTTTCATACATCTTCCAACATTTTACATTTTTCAGAATGTATCTTAGAACAGTCTAGGATCACTAGCACCCCAAAGCTGACAGGAAAATCACCGGGTTTTGCTAAAATGACTAATAAACAAGTCCACCTACCTTTAAAGTGAATGGAAAGTCTGACTTTGTCTTCTGTGGGCGTTAAATATAACTCCAAAAACTCTCTACAAATTCATGCAGCCAAAGTAAGAAGGTAACAAAAAGAATATTAGTATTTAGATTCTTTTTGTTTGACTGAGCATTTGTTAACTCCACATTAGAGGGCAATATCAGCTATAACTTGTGCTTAACTCTATATATTTTTACTATTGTAGTTCAAGCTCATAAATCTCTTTAGCTGATTGAATCTTGTAATAAAAATTTAGCTCTTACATAGCTTGCTGTAGTTTGAAACTGCAGCCATTTGTGTGTTGTTCATCATGTATCTGAAAACCTCATAACAATTGCAGATATTTCAAATATAGCAATTAACCATCAGAATAACTCTGTGGGATACACCGCTATTATGTGGATTTGTCAAAACGATTCAATTTTTTTTTTTTAACCAGGCAGGGGTAGCAGCCTTATTTTTGTGGTTTGTTGTTTTCACAAAAGAATGGTCACAGAACAATATATTTTTCAAACAGTTAATATTGTTACTGCTATGATTGCAATTGAAAACTGAGAAGTAGGACCAGATTAAAAAAAAAAAAAAAAAAGAGGGAATGAGAAACAAGAGAGGCAAACCCATCCAAAACTGAGCCTCATTATCTCTTGTGCCTAAACGTAAAGATGTCTGAAGTCCACATATACCTAAGGATTTTTTTTTCTGCCCTTGTTCAGAGCCTCCCAAGCACTGATGTCATTGCAATGTCTCATCTTGATCTAGTTGAATCAGGCTGCGTGCAAAACACAACATTAGCCAATACTTTGTTTGAAATGATGTTGGTATTGGCAATGGCCAAGTCCCCCTTTAACAGAGTAGTTCACCAAGAGATTGAGCACTCATGCAGAAAGCGGGAGAGCATGTTTCAGGCTTTTCTAGTACCTCAGAGAAGTCAAAAATCACACCTCCCAAGGAGGGAGGCTAGAAAAGAAGTCCAAGATGTGGATCCTGGGTGGGGATGTCTTCCTAAGGCATGCAGAGCCCAGGGAGTTTCAGACTTTGTGATTCTTCACCTGTCTAGTTTAAGTCTTACTCAGCTTGCTGGTATTTGGGCATTCATTTTGAGAGTCCAGTTTTCTAAATTTCTTGTGTAGGGGCACAGTGCAGAAATCTGGATTTCAAATGAGTGCCAGCTACATGGATGTTACGATTTGCAGTCCCAAACACTTTAAAATCTGAGTCTTCATCTATTCCAAGTTACACAACAAAGGAAAACAATTATAGATGAGAAGTTTCTATATATCTGTGAATGTTATCTATTTAAAACCACATTCCACCTATACTGTGCCATAGCATCTGCTATTACCACTAAAAGCAGAGCAGAACTCCCACAAGCCAATATTAGATATTAGTGACATACGCATCATGCAGATCACTAGCTATTAGTAATACAGAGAGAAGCAAAAGTGTTAACAAACACTGACCTTCTCTTATCCCTATTACTTAATCTAAATTTCACTTTTTTTTTTTAATAGATGATTTATGGTAACCTTAGCATTCACATAAGCGAAAAAGTGATGTCACTACATAACAAGTTATGCTAGTGACATGTTATTGCTAGTACATCCGAGAAAATCTTTTGCTGAGTTGCAACAGATCTGGGAGTACTAAAAAGACGTTCAATCTTACACTGAATATAACCAAACCATTTATAATATACAGACCAGTATGCAGTTCTATCCCTTTTGAATCATTTATAGAGATTTAAGTGTCTTGAGATTCAGCAAACCAGTACAGAGGACATCTAGCAAGGAATTCCTCCTTGCATATTTCCAAAGATATGAAAGAATGAATTAATAATCTAATGACAAAAATTCAGAAATGTTATAAAAATATCTGCTATTACAAGATTAGTAGATTTGACACTAGTCTTTTACTCCTCCATATATCCCAGGTGTAATAGCATCTGTGGTAGTTTAGCCATGGATTTGAAAGGAAAAATGCTAACATGTGGCTTATCTTTTCCTACCTTTCTTCTCATATCCATAAACAATGTGCCAGTTATGGCACCGTTTCTCACTAGAATTAACTAAATTTTCTATTTGAAATTAAGACTACATAGCACGAAGACAAAAGAAATCAATCTAAATAGCACAACTGATTAAATAAAGGACATTACTCTTCCCTATAAATATTGTTCCTTTTATCTTCTCAGATGTCAGAGTAAGAACTGAATAAGCCAGTTAGTCATCACATCAACCACAGATGGTAAAGAGTGTCTAGATCAGGTACAGAGTCCTCATTCTTCTCACCAGGCAGACACATGACACAGTGCTGCTAACTGACATGGAAACCAGCCAAAGCTATCGAAACCTTCTCTACACCCGGAGATTGCTGAGCTGCATATTTACAAAAGGAATAAATCAAAATGTGGGATAAGAAACTGAAAAGAAATACGGTTTATTTAAAGAGAGAGAGATTGTGAGGGAACCTCGCCCCGAGTATATTAAGCCCGCAAGTATTCAGATTTGAAGCAGGGGAAGAGTATACACAGGTGCACGTACCAGCATATGGGTGCATGTAAACAGACAGGGTGGAGAAAGGCCATGGAGACCTACACATCTGCTTTTTTTCCCAGATTGCAGAGGAACATGTGGAAGGATCCCTGTATCCTACACAAAATAACAGAGACTGAGTCTGCTGCGTGCGCACAAGGAGAAGCAGAAGGTTTTCAGTTGCTCTGCTATTGCCTTCTAAATCAGGTTACTATTGAAAATTAACTTAAGCTGACATAAGCAAAGACCATTGCCAAGAGAAGTATCTTGCCCTTTTTCCTGCCTCTTTCCCAAAATCCTCATGCTAAATGCTTGTTCCTGCCACAAGGGAAGACCAAACAGACTAAATGTAATCTGACAATAACAAAATAATATTAATTTCCACCTGGATCATTTTCTTGACAAGCAGAGCCATAGCCCCATAGCTAATTGCTACTGCAGACACAAGGAAGACAGCAGGACACATGGGCAGCGACTGGGAACAGAATAGCACCTAATGCTTTCATCAGTTTAAAATGATCCTCAAATCACCAATAGTTCTCTTTCAAAAGAGAAACAATAGCAGAAAGTGAGTGTCACGCCCCAACTCTTTTATTGAGTCTGCTTTTGCTCAGCATGCCCTTGAGAAAATGGCATGCCTAGGGGACTTTTGCCAGAAGCATGAAAAAATATCAAGTACATTTATTCTATTAGCGTTTTATATGGTGATTAGTGTCTAATTACAAATCATTATAGTAATGGTGCATTTAGCAAGTATATCCCAACAGCACTATATCTCCAGCCTCATTATTAGTTGAGTAAGTCATCACCTGCAGGACCTGAACCTGGAAATTCAAGTTAAACTGTGGCCTTCTGTTACTACAGCTGAAAGTCAGATCTTATATCCAGCCTGTCTCAGACTCCACAGCACCAAAATGCGTTCACAGGAGTTGTAGTCTCCCTTTTCCCTCTGCAAAAGCCCATACCAAGTTCATAGTGTTGTTTGACCCACGTGCCCCTAGAGATCACACATCCAGTACAGACAGTACCTGCAGACATTTAGATCTCCGGATCCCAAAGCACAAGCTTACACTAATTCATCTGAAAAAGCTTGATGAGACCCCAGGTCAGGCCAAAGTTTTGAGGAGGATTTTTCATTACTGTGTTACCCAAAAACAACCAAAAGGGCTCTTGGATGGACCTTCCCCACCCACTGCTTTCTTGCAGGTGAGCTCTTCCACCAGACTTGACCTGAGATCAGCACCTCAACAGCTTTCTGTGTTGCAATAAACTCCATACAGTGTCTTTAAAGGCCCTACAAAGCCTCTTTCTGTCCTGTCAGAAGCCTAACCACTTGCAGACATGTTTCATGATCTTATCCAAAGTCTCCCAGGCTCTGGTGTGCTCCATCTCCCTGCTCACTGCATTTTCACATGTCCCCTTCTTTCTGTCCTGCATCCTTTGTGTGTGCAGTGGCTTTCAAGAAGCACATCTTCCCTCAAAAAGCTCCATCTGTACCAGACAAAGCAAACAACAGTCATCTTCTCAGAGGCCCGCCACCTTTATAAAGGAACAAAATAGACAAACTGTTGATAAAATGGTTATTGTCCGTCACACCCTGCAGACTAAAACTATTTGTGCTAACCTTTCAAATGCATACAGTGTCATCACAATATCAGAAACAAAGCAATGACCCCAGCTGGGATGAAAAAAGCTTTGACTAGAACTTTAAAATTAATCAGAAATCTGTTTACTTTTTTAATAATACAGAGACATGCATGCTTTTTATCATGATAAATATTTACCAATAGGAAACTTTTAAAGGAAACTATCCCTTTTTAAATGAGAAAATAGAGAAACGATAGTTAGTATACTGCTGCTTGCAACCCAAACACTGTGATCTGCAAGACTAAATACAAGATAAGTACATTAAATACCAGATAAAAATGAAGCTGCTTTTCTCATAGA
Organism: Theristicus caerulescens; assembly: GCA_020745775.1. NCBI lineage: Eukaryota > Metazoa > Chordata > Aves > Pelecaniformes > Threskiornithidae > Theristicus > Theristicus caerulescens. The sequence goes on from CM036561.1 coordinate 15,559,028, forward strand.
ATGTTTCCAGTTAACTTGGTAGGTCCTCATACAGTAATGTACTGAGCTGTTATAAGCTCTGAAGGCAAAGGGCAACAGCAGCAACATTAGGCTGAGGACTGGACTGACATAGAATCATAGAATGTCCTGAGTTGGAAGGGAACCACAAGGATCATTGAGTCCAACTCCTGTCCCTGCATAGGACAACCCCAAAATTCACACCATATGTCTGAGGGCATTGTCCAAATGCTTCTTAAATATTGCCAGGCTTGGTGCCGTGACTACCTCCCGGGGAGCCTGTTCCAGTGCTCCACTACCCTTTGGGTGAAGAACCTTTTCCTAATATCCAACCTAAACCACCCCTGGCATATCTTCCTTCTGTTCCCTTGGGTTCTATCATTGGTCATCAGGGAGAAGAGATCAGCACCTGCCCCTCCTCCTTCCCTTGTGAGGAAGCTGTAGACCATGATGAGGTCTCCCCTCAGTCTCCTCTTCTCCAGGCTGAACAGACCAAGTGACTTCAGCTCCTCCTCATATGGCTTCCCCTCTAAACACTTCACCATCTTTGTGGATCTCCTCTGGACACTCTCTAGTAGCTTTGTATCCTTAAACATAAAGAGCATGATCCACACACCTGTGAGAGGGCCAAAGCTGTAGTGCTATACTATATGTCTAGGACCAGTAGGACCTTCATAAATTCAGCTGTATCAGTATCTAAGGTCATTCTCAAATGCTATTTGTGTTTGGCACTTCATGACACAGACATTTCTTATACTTGTATAGACATCTTATTCCTTGTGCTCTGCCATAAGCTTCCGCTTCTGGTTACTGCAAGATGCTGAGCTAACTCAGCATGGATAATCTTCTGTACCTATGCTTATAGGTGAACATATGTTAAAAATTTTTGCATGACTGAGGCTTTAAATGATAGTCAGTCAGTCATTAATTCTCAGGAATTGTTTAGAACTGTCTGTGTAGGGGATACAAGAAATTACTTTGCCAAACATGACCTTTATTTAGTCTATGAAAAATAAACTTTATGCCAATATACAGATCACAATGATAAATTTAATTAAAACCTTATATTTTCTATGTAGGACAGCCTTTTTTTAAAAAAAAAACCCTTAATTTAATCAAAATTTAATTTTTCATAGTGAAATATTTAGTCAGTCCTACATTTTCACTCAGTTTTGTGGGAAGTGGGTTCCTTTATATATTACCATACTGAAAAAATGATTGATTCCTATCATTTTGTTTCACTTTTATCGTCCATTTTCTTAAGAGAAGTTAATGTCTGAGTTAATGGAAGACAAAAACTCCTGAGTCTAGAATCACTGGTCACTCCAAAGTAAAGATCAATCCTATTAAATGCTGTGAATAACGATTCACAAAAGATTCATATGACATATGTGCTCACTTTGGGGAACATCAAGCAGTAAAATTGTTATCTATACTTTAAACCACTCTTTTTCTAGTCTAGAATATTAATATCAGTAGATATGAATCTCTTTAGAAATATATAAGCCACTTTATAACACAGTGCTCTGTGCATATCATCTTGCATGTTTCCCAAAGAATCACTGTCCAAAGGTTACACTGGTATACTGACTCTAAATTAGAAGAATCGAGGAAGGGCTGTAAGATAAGGATATATAAATTATAATAAGAACACGTTGCTTTTATATCTTTTCCAATTTAATTACAATCACTGTCATAAAAATGGATTAGATACTGCTGTTTTCTCTTCCCATTACCATCTTTGTCATAAGAATGAGAAATCCAAACTTCAATGCTTGTCAGCTTTAGTCGAACGATGCATAGTTCTTTAACCTTTCTACAGCTATGTCATTTTGTTGGCTGGCTTTTCCACTTCTTTCGTGTTTAAACCAAAGTAGCTTGCAGTAATGAACTGGAATGGATAACCAATCCCATAACAACATATTGAAAAGGCCAAAGCAGTTCATCATTGTGTAATCAATATAATAAATTAGACAACACAAATCTTATTGTCATGAAAAAGGCTAACAAAACATGCTAACATGAATTTATAGTGATAAAGATAACTTATATGGAGAAAACAGGCCCATCTTCTTACAGTTTTAGTATTTTATTTACTGAAGTTTTATACTTTAGTGTTGCACAAATATCACTGAAATTCACAGTTAAGGGTGCTATAAGGGTGCTATATATACTTTAGACATATGCACACATTTCATATATTGTTTTTAACACTTGTATCTTCCTTATTTCATTTCAATACCAACATATGAATTTACAAGCTTACATTCTGTTTTAGGAGAATGGACTAAGATATACTCATAAAAAATAAAATTCCATAAATATTGGCATTATTTTCAATCTGGAATGCCCAAAGTTTCTGTTTTTATGCCCTGATGCAAGAAAGCCATTGAATGCACACATAGGAAAAGACCCAGCATCCACCATGGGCATGTGTTTGCCTGCAGAGCCCTGGGGACCGAGGGTGTCCTCTGCCAGGATGGTGCATCCCAGGCACGGCCAGCTTCCACCCTCCCCCAGGAACCTGCAGGAGCAGGGTGCAAAGGAACAGGCAAGGTGACATCTTCTAAGGGCCTCTCTCTGATCTACTAGTTGGGCAACACCACTCAAAGTTAAAAGGATTTTAAGAATACAAAGCAAGCACTCATGAAATATAAAATGTGAGCCTAGCTTGACAATGAATGTTAATCTTCATGATGAAATGTATCATAATACTATCACATTGCAAAATCCTATTGGATGGAAAATACCTATATTATTTATGGGAGTAGTTGATACTAACTTAAATAGTTAATAAGCTCTACTGTACACACCCCAAATTAGATTAAGAATATGCCTGCAGAAGGATGAAAAAATGTCAATGGATTTCTAACTGCTATTTATTTTGGTCAAGATAATACCCTAATTTCAGATTCCAAGTGTAGGGATTAACATGATAAATAGGTAGGATAAGATTAAGATGCAGTCCACAGTAAATGTTTTATCAGCAGCAAAGTGATGGTCCTGTGTTCTGCAAGTGACAGCTTTACTGGAAGTAGGAAGGGAGCCCAGGTAGCAAAGAGTTTCAACTTGGCAGTAAAAGATAATATATATTCTATTTTAACAAAGATTCAATGAGTCTGTTTTCATATAAATGTCACCTTAGTCAAACAGATTTCTAAACTGGAAGTTTGTTTTTCTAGGCTGCTAGGTGAAGAATAGAGATAAACAAGCTCCTTGGATAGCATTTAAAAACAATATTTGTGTTAGACTGCTGTTGCCAAGAGTTGGGAATGAATACTGAAAAATAAGTACCTTATATTTCTCTGGGTCATGTTCCTCTGTGGATATTTGCATTATGAAATATACAATGAAAAGAGCATTAGTCACCAGCCATCAGAGTCTGATCCAGCACCCACTAAAGTCAAAGACTTCCACTGACTTCAATGGAAATTGGATCAGGCCCACGATACTCTTGTCCAAACTCTGTATATTTTGTTGCCAAACATGTTGATATTGGAACAGAGCTTCTGATAACAAAAGCCATTGTCACAGACATGGCCTGCCACATTGCCTGCTCCCCATGCAAGCTCCTGGGAGGAGCAGTGGAGCCATATAGGACTAGAGAAGAAGGGCTGTTTGCAGAGCAAGCGGAAGGAGCAGGCAAGAGAGAGAGGAGGGAGAGGAGCCACAGGGTCATGATTACTGAGGAAGATGTTGGTCTGGGTTGTAAATTCAAGTGGGAAAGCTGGCACAGGCTCTGAGGAAAGCTGGACGGGAGCTGCTGGCAAGCAGTGCTGCAGGGTCAGAGGGAAGTTTCCATGGGGAAGTTTGGAGTGGCTGGAAAAAGGCAGGCACGAAGTTACTGAGACAGGCATCAAAAGAGGCAGAGCAAAGAAGACAAAGTTCAGCGGAAGCAAGAAACATCAGCTGCTGTGGGAACAATCATCGCTGGAAACACAGAAAGGAATCTGCTTGGTGAAAGCTGGGCTGCAGCGGTTCAACATTGCAGTGTTGAGGACTGCATGCTCAGTGAGACACAGAAACAGTGATAGGCCACAAGACTCAACAACACAGGAGGAAGGTGCTAATGGGAGGGATGGACTGCATAGACTCATACACAAGTTTACTTACCTTCAAACACCGCTTAGGCTGGTCTCAGTGGGACTCGTCAGGTGCCTCTAGTCAAGGCTTTTAGAGAACTGGGAGCTAAATCACTATTAGACAACAAGGAAAAAAACATGAAGCTGTTAATGCAATATTGCATAAACGCATAAAATCAAAAGAGACAACTCTGCTAGATTATACACTTTATTGCTTCTATTCTCTCAAAACTTACAGAACAAAATAGCTGCATTTCATTCCTTTATCTGAATTAAACTAAAACAGATAAAACCTGGAATCATTGTACAAAGTTAATAGAATATAGAGATATAACCTGAGGGTGGCTTTAATGGTTTACATTCTATATTGTTTTCCTAAATCTTTGAATAAATATTTCTCGGTACAATAGATTTTAAATTAGGTTATATCTAAGAGGCTGATGAAATTACAGAACTGCTCAATTGTATCATTCTTCCAACACAACAAAAAACATGGCTGAATGGATTTCTGATAAATTTCAGATGCTTGTGTTCAGCTGGCATGTGTGTCATTTGCAATACTGTAAATTTGGTAGAGAATTCCAGTTCTCAGTTACTCTGTCCTATGACAGAAAAATATTCAATTAATACATTTGAAATGCAAAACTACTAGAGCAAAATTATTCCTTATTTTAATTATTCACATCAGTGATATTGTATCAATACTTAAGAACCTCAAACAAAATCAGGATTCTGTCTTGATAGAAGCTACTCTTACACATAATGAAATAGTCGTGACTGACTGGAGAAAGAAATTGTTGAAAATTAGGTGAAAAGAAAAAGTAGTATCCTCATTTTTCAGCTAGGAATCAACACACAAGAAGTCTGTGCCAAAGCAGAGGTTTGAAACCAGCCTGGTGACTTGTCCAGAAGTTTAGACAATCTTTCCTCTCAAATTATTTGCCAAAGGGAATAGCACTATACCTGTGAAAGAGAGTTATAGATTGTGTCTTTTAATCTTTAACACAGATAAAATCAGTCTCTTTCTCAGTAATACACACACTTTCTCTTCAGGTCATAAGCCATTTTGTCCACTTAAGTAAAAAAAGTGGTTTTAAATGATATTGTAAATAGTACAAATAGATGAGCCTTTTAAAAAATAAGATAACAGCTTTACATGAGCTGAGTGCCTGCTGTGCTCTGTTGATGTCACCTGTCACTGATGAGATTTGATGAGAGACCTTCAGAACTGAAAACAGCATTTGTTAAAAAAAGAATGGAATAGTAATCAGTCGCTCACATTATCTTTTTTTCACACCTACATTAGGAATGACTTTTTTTTTTTGGCCAACAATAAAATTTGCCACCTTCTGGCACTCTGATCACATCATATTAGGACTTAATATCCATAATCTAAAGGGGAATAAAGCACAATAGAGGGATGAGATGAAAAATCCATGGCACACATACCAGAATTGGAATATTTTGCTGTGGTAGACAGCAGAACTGCCATTTTGGTCTGCCCAGAAAAAAAACTTTTGGCTTACTAGCAGTCCCTGTGGGAATGCGTGGGATCTGGGAGAGTGCACAGCAGGGCTTCGTTGGCACCTCCCGAGCTGCAGCAACCTGCCACTCAGGGGGTCCTGGCGCCTGAGTTGTCATCCCGTGTTTAATGGGTATTTTTGTTTTTGAAGCCAAGTGAAGCTTGACAATCACAGTGTTCTGAGCAATGTGTCCCACAATTTATATAAATGTAGTATGAACAAGAACCTTTTCCAGATTGTTTTATTGCTGCCACCTGGTAACCTCATATAGTTCCTTCTACTTTTGGTATTATAAGAATCATGAATAACTTTTCTCGGTGCAATTTATAGACAACTATCATATCCCTCTTCAGTCATTCATTTTCTGGCTATCCAGTCATGTTCTATTTAGGACTTGCATGAACGTAGGCCAATATACTTCTCCATCATTACTTTTTGTAATTTGTTTTTTCTCATTTGACTATAACATATTGAGAGGAGAGGAGAGGAGAGGAGAGGAGAGGAGAGGAGAGGAGAGGAGAGGAGAGGAGAGGAGAGGAGAGGAGAGGAGAGGAGAGGAGAGGAGAGGAGAGGAGAGGAGAGGAGAGGAGAGGAGAGGAGAGGAGAGGAGAGGAGAGGAGAGGAGAGGAGAGGAGAGGAGAGGAGAGGAGAGGAGAGGAGAGGAGAGGGACAAACTGTAGATTCATAGGGTGTTGCAGTGACATTTTTGGGTTTGTTCCTAACACTCTGTATCATGCAGTTTGTTTCTGAGTGCCACTGATGACTGACCTGAGGTTTGCATTTCTGACTAGAGACACTCCAAGATCCCTTTTCTTAGTAGTTATAACTACCTCAGAGCTAACTACACCAATTACGTATAGTAGAGGAGATTTTTTCCAATATACATTACACTATTAATGTTACCATTATTCTTCAGTGTTTAAAATTATATTTTATCTGCTGCTTTGACTCCCTATCATCACATAGTTCTGCAGCATTTCACAGTCAGATTTCATATTTATTACACTGTCATTTTTACTGCTCCATCAGCAAACTCCTTCCCCTGCTGCAGTGCTGGGAACACATGTTGCTGGTTCCTCAACATTACAGACCACATGTAAGGGAACTGAAGTCAAACCTTAGGACTGTGCTAGCCCAGTGCTGACACAGGTCAGCAACAAATAACAATTATCAGGACTGAACCCCTCTTTGGGGAGCTTGAAATGGGGGGATGCCTTCATCATGTGACAGAACATCAATTTAAGATATGATAAGTTGTCTATACTTTGGGAAAAAAATAAAATGAAAAAGGTCATATTGTCATTGGCAAAGACTGAAAAAATGCAAATCTGAAAACTATAAATCTTAGAAAGGTTTTTTTCTTAGTGAATGAGGTGCTAAAGAAAACCAAGCCTTATCAGGCTTCAAACATGTAGATAAGTAATTGCAGGCTTGGGCTTCCCTCTTCAAAGCAGACAGTATGATCAACTTTGAACAACCCAGGTAATGAGGCCTCAGATAGTGAAGACATGGCAGACTTTATCTGACATGCCCCTTAATAGCATTGTTTTAATTGCCAGAAATCTCTAAAGCCTCGTGCTGTGCTGCAGACGAAAAGTGACATCTGAAGGCATTTAGATTGCTGCTAAGGAGCTAGTTCCTTCCATTGCATTGCTGGGATTTTTTGCGGTCTATCGGGAGCCTCTTAGAGCCTAGAATGATAAAGCAAAAGTGGAGCAACACTCTCAGCATGAAATGAAATGCTCAGTGTAGGAACAGGTTGAGACCAGCTGCTTTTGCAAATGAAGATAAAACCACATAGACTCTTTTTGCTGTAGCACGTGGGTGGTTCAGAGGAGGGTAGGAAATTAAGATGTTGTGGTGGCAAGGGTTAACCATGGCTGAATAAAATTATTTAAAACTGAATTAAATACCATAGGTGATATGAAAGCAGAGAGAAATGGTTCTATAATGAAAGAGCATCCAGTACACACTAATTAATTGCAAAATAAAAAAGAAGCATCAAGAAAGAACAGACTTATTCATCTACAACTGTTTAGAGCCAGAGATCAACTCTTAACTCTTATATTACTGCTTTCTATCAAAATGTATGAAATTAAGGGCCTCACAATAAACCAAAAGAATATAGCAGGCAGAGCCAGCAGCCCCAGCTAGAGGAAAATCATTTGACAATGTTCCACAGTGAGAGCTTGTTCTCATTCATTGTATACTTGTCAAATTCAGCAGTTCAAGCTCAACTTTTTAGGCCAGTTATCTGTCTCTGAATTCTTGGAGGAAGATGTGGCTAAAATAGTTCAGCTGTTGTCAAAAATGACACTGGGGAAAGAATATGTGAGAAAACATGTTGGTCTGTGAGCTGAGAAAAAGTAACTGCGGCAAGAGAGACTGTTGGCTCTAGGACCCTAACCTTGCTCCTGTGAAAAGCTGGAAATATAGAGAAAATGAAGCAGAGCATTGAGAGTAGAGAACATTCTGTATTTAATTAAGCACTGAGAAGGAGTGAGTTCAATAGCTACTTTTGCCTGTCAGGCTTCTGTGCAGCACTGAGAAGACAGATTCACAGGGTGCAGTCAGTGGCATGTGAGGATGCCCAAGCCAGCTCTTTTGCTAGCATTTCTCCACAACACTGTGCAGTGCTGTGCAGTGGTACACTAACCTGAGCTCTCAAACAACAGGTCTGTGTTAGCATGGAGCCCCACAGGGACTAACCTTTTTCTCCTTGCCCAATCTCAGGGCAAGAAGAAAGGCTGATTAGGCAAAGTAAAGGTGTTGCTTCCAGCATCAGAGCTGATTTGAGTAGCTCTAGGTCTACTGTATTTGTTCTCACAACCTAGAGTGGTAGGTAAGCTCAATAAACCAGAGACATTTGACATGGAAAAACTTACATCAATTTTAACAAATTGTGAGTAATCCCAGCTTCAGATGGTTGTGGCTGGAGTTGCACCATAGATAGATGATGTGCTGCCTTCCTTGTGTTCCTTAGGCACCAACCCAGGTGGACTAGAAAACCCTCTAGAATTGCCTGTGTTCCACAGGGAGCAAGGCTCACCTATCTGAGCTGCATGACAGCTCTTCAGATGAGAGTTTTCCAGCTGTCTCCACTGATATTATTTAATTAAGAAGAGTGGACTGCCTCTGCCCCCTCTTTAAGGTAGGCAGGGGTTTGGTGAAGCAGACCTTGCATTATTTTAACTAGCCCACATTTTAAATATCTATTTTTAATTTCAGTAGTTCAGTATTTCAGTAAGATTTCAGTAGTATGATATCTTCTTTTTACATAAAAACTGAAAACATATGTGCTTCTGTAGATTTATATTTAGTAAATTCTGGTAAGACCTTAAATTATATTCTTTGTAAAATACAGCTAATATAAAGACTCCATAAACTGACAAGTATTACATTGCATATTTTTTTTGTCCCTGTCTTCAGTTTCCTTCACAGCTAGATCTATCCTGAGTTGCTTTTGGATAAATACTTTCACTCAGAAAAGTTTCGCTCTCTGTTACATGCACAGTACAAGCATATGCATAGAAACCATCACAAATATGAATGTCCCCATTGTTTTTAATGATTCTTTTGCAGTGTTGCATGCAGTCCAGTCTTTGAGATAAGTTCAGAGTTTTAGAGGGGTTTAAGATTTGAAAGCATCTTTAGTATCAAGGTGCTGACTGAGATGCTTGAGAAACTTTTTGTACAATTCAGTAATCATTCATTCTTCATAATCAATTTTTGTCTTCATGTGTGTAAAATTTTGTTTGATTCTTTTTCCAAAGCTGAAGATATTCTGTGTGAAAGCCATCTTCCCTAACTTTTAAAAGTTCAGCATCCCAGTTAGTTAATGAGCTAGGTAGGAGCTCCTTACACAGAATCACAAAACAGTTGAGGTTGGCTGGGACCTCTGGAGATCACCTAGTCCAACCTCCCTGGTCAAAGCAGGGTCACCTGCAACACGTTGCCCAGGACTGTGACCAGTCAGGTTTTGAATATCTCCACCAAAAGAGATTCCACAAAGTCTTTGAACAGCCTGTTCCAGTGTTTGACCACCCTTACAGTAAAAAAGCTCTTTCTTATGTTTAGACAAAATTTGCTGTATTTCCATTCAGTTCATTCCCTCTTATCCTATCACTGGGCACACCACTGAAGAAAGCCTGGCTCCACCTTCTTTAGTCCTGCTGCAGCAGGCACTTACACACATGGATAAGATCCCCCTGAGCCTTCTCTGCTCTAGGCTGAACAGTTCCACCTCTTTCAGCCTTTCTGTGTATGAAAGGTACTCTAGTCCCTTAATCATCTTAGTGGCCCCTTGCTGCCCACTTTCCTATAGCTCTGTATCTCTCTTGTACTGAGGAGCCCAGAACTGGACACAATACTCCAGGTATGGCCTCACCAAGTGCTGAGCAGAGAGGAAGGATCACCTCCCTCAACATGCTGGCAACACTCTGCCTAATGCAGCCCAAGATGCTGTTAGGCTTCTTCACCCTGAGGGTACGTTGTTCATTTTGTTGCCCACCAAGACCCCTGGGTCCTTCTCTGCAAAGCTTCTTTCCAGCTTGTCAGTCCCCTAGTATGTGCTAATACATGAGATTGTTCTTCCCTAGGTGTAGGATTTGGCATATCCTTTTTTTGAAGTTCATGAGGTTCCTTTCTGCCCATTTCTCCAAACTTTCCAGGTCACTCTGAATGGCAGCACACCCATCTGGTATATCAGCCACTGTCAATGAAAAGAGACAGGCATCTACAAGCATCAGGTCCTTTTCCCAGTCTCAGATAATTTCTTCCCCATTAGCTGTAGAGGCAAGCTAGAAACCAGCTTAGAGCAGCCCCTCATACCTAGGTGGCTGCAGTTAAGGAATTTAAATCATATTCAATTTGCCAGTTCAACGGATTCTTTCTTGTTATTCTCTACCATGTAATGTTCATGATGATATGAACACAACATAGATGTATAGTACGTCATGTACAGTTATATGATCTTCTCTGTAATATTTATGGAAGAAAAGACTTCCTTTTTGCAGGCACCAAAAGCTCAGTTGCTTTTAAGACATCTCCCTGTTAAGTAGGCATTAATAACCTTGTTGTGACAGAATAGATCAAAAAGGTCCTTACCAAGTTCTATGTTTCGTCTTGTTTCTTCCCCTCATAAAGGAATCCATATAACAATTTATTGTCAGTTACACAGCTGCTTCTGTATTGCCCATGAGCTCCACACTCATCTGTAAACTGATGACGCTGAAATCTTCCAGCATTACTCTTATATCACAGTGCTTGTGCTTTTTGTATTGACCTGCACATCTTCTAAGAACCCTAACTTCTTGCAGACTCCACAATATTTATCACAGAATTGACAACAGTTAATATCATGAGATTATTTCCCAAAACATAAGCACTTGACCTTTCACAGTGCTCCAAGCTGTGCTTTTTGTTTGACCCCTGGTGGTCTGCCACATAGATTTCACACCATTATTGCAGCACTAACATCTTAGGTATCTTTCTCTTACTAAATCCATTTGTTCTCAGTTTGAGTAAATCAGTGGCTGTAGAAAAAAATCTTCACTCACTGGTAGCATTGAAAAGCAGTTATTCTGTATACTTTTAAAATCCCAGGAAATGCTTCATCTGCTGACTTAACAGGAGCCATTTTGTTGTATATCTTAGCCTCATAATTATCAGTGAATGTTAGATACTGTTTTTCAAAGCAATGGGCCCGACTTAGAACAAAACACAAAGTTCTGCCAAACAGCCAGGCTCTAATCCCTTTTTCCCCTGCTAAGCATACATTACAGTCCTATTGCTGCAGGCTGTAGCTATGATTTCACTTCCAGTAGGTCTCCAAGGACACTCACTGTATTCCTGGTTTACGTGCTCCCCACCGTCACTGACTGTTGTGTCTTTCCTCTCTCAGCCAGTAAGCTTAAGGGGAAACTCGACAGCTACAGTCAGATAATTGTCTTTATCAGTTACACAAAGTTTAGCTACTTAGTGCCCCACTGCTCCACCCAGGCTCCAATGGCTTCTTCAGTAACAAAGGGAGAACTGCTAGAGGACTTCTAAACTGTTTTGAGGAATAATATCAAATTTCTCCAGACTATTCCTTCTATTCGTGGAAAAGTTCTGCTTTGCAACATGCTCCTGCTAGCAGTCATGTATACCCAGTGCTGGGCAAACCATGGAGGCTTGTCTTTTATCCCAGAATGCCCCTATATACAAACTTAAGCTGTATTGAATCACAGAATGAAAAATTAAAATTCAGCCTCCAAGTTAACTTTTTTGTCAAGAGATGGGATTTTTTTAAACAAACACAGTTGAAAGATTTACATAAATATCTTTAAAGGGTGTTAAAAAAAAGTATGCTTTTTCACAAAATTTTACTTTAGACCTTTGTACAAAGGTTACATGGGCTATTTTTGGAGTTGATGTTACAACTTTTGGCTCAACCAGTGGAGAAACAGAGGCTTAAAATTGCTACAGTGAGAGAAGAGCCGCCTAACGCTTACTTTGCTACATGTCCAATGCGCTATGAAACATTGCTGCATTAGAAATCAAAGAGCTTTCAGAAAACTGAATTCCCTGTATACTTAGGAGACTAAACCTACTTGGAACAAGAAGGAAATGGACTCTGTGATATCATTGTAGTATTTCTAGGAAAGATGAGTCATGGAGCTTGACCAAATATAGTATTGCTGTAGGGAAGCTAGCCTTTAATTGACGCCTCTTTTTTTTTTTTTTTTTTTTTCCTTTTTCTCTCCGGGAAAACAGGCTCAGGTTTCTCTTGTAGAAAATCTAGGAAAACAACTTTCTTTTTCAAATGAATCCAGGAAATTCCATGAAATATTCTAATTGTGGATGCAGAGTATAGAATACAAAATATACTTCTCAAACCTCAGATTTGAAAAGCACTTATAGTCATGCATGTTTTTAAACACAGAAGTTGCCCCATTGGAAATGTACTAGCATTCAAGAAATCATCTTCCTCAAATCAATGTGGCTGGTTATGTATTTCAGTACTTTGCTGGTGCAAAGGCCACACTACAGTTCTACTAACTGGTTTTTTTCAATGCTTGGGATGAGATGACCTAACAGAACTAAGACAGCAAAAACAGAGTTTAACAAAGTAAGTCTTACACAGATGTAATTCTTTTATGTATCAATATTCAGTATTTAATTTCCAGTCCATTGAGAAACATGTAAGGAACAAAGAAATCTATTAAAATTCTACATTAGGAAAAAGATAACATTTCTATATACAGTATATATACTCACCAAAAGTATTCCCCCCAAGTCCCCACAGTATTACCTTGATTATATCCTCATTTAAGCAATTTTTACACCTCTGCAACACATTATTCTTGATTTATACCAATATAAATAAGGGAAGAATTGGGGCAAACTATTTCAAAAGTCTGTGGGAGTAGCTGAAGAGTCCATTACTATTAGCTTGGTAGATGCATTTAAAAACAACATTTAGTAGTATGTGACTCATCAAATTAAACTTGTTTATAACAGAGGTTGTTTTTGAACACTAGATTGCCACTAGGTCACAAAGAAAGACCAAGATGTTAAAAAACAAGCTGTAGATATGCTGGCTAAGCCAGCATAGACTTATTTAAAAAGAAGGTTTTGGTCCAATCATTTATTCTGACTAACTCATCTGTTTTTTCCTAAAAGCATCTTCCACTTGCATTTTGGGACTGTATTTAGAAAAGTTTTCCCACAAAGTAAAAGTTTTGTTACATAAGTGCTAGTTTAAAATGTAACTATAACATTCTCTGATGATGTAAATTGTTACAGCTCCTCATGCTTGGATGGATCACCATTAATTCACATGTAGGTTAGATATGGAAGATGTAAAACCTTACAGAAGTGTTAACTCTTTTACTTTATTACTGTAATTAATCCTACAGGAGCTCTCTCCATTAAAACCAGTTGCTATAAGAATATTGACAACACTAACTCATCTGACCAGCATGTTCTTTCATTCCCATTGGAACTAAAACACCCTTAAAGAAAGTTGCTATCAGCTGTAAAAATAAAATATGCTTTTATAGAAAGGAAGCAGTTAAATACACACATTTCACAAACACCTGACAAATTTACATGGTACAGCATTCACACTTTGAGAAAACTGAAGGAAAACATTGTTGAAAAATGAGTTTTTATTGAAGTACTATGGCATTGCAGAGTCCTGCCAAACTTTTAGAATAATAAGATTTTTGGTTTGGCTTGTCATTGGTAAAAAAGGTAAGAGAAAAAAGAATTATACTATGTTTTAAAGACTACTTTTGCACAAGATGAAACTCCAAAAACACATTCACTTCTAAAAGGCTGGTTGCTTAGCTAGTCTTAATCTTCAAAGGCATACTACAAGGCAGTATTTTCCACACACAACTGATTTTTTTTTTTCAGGGGAAGGGACTTTTCATATGGCCTGCCCCTTTCCTTAAAAACACTAAGTAATCTCAGATATGTGCAATACTGAGGTTGCAGCCAAGGTGCTATATCCAAGTTAAAGGGTGTTTAATATCCTGCAAGCAGTGTCTTCTTATCAGCTGAAGGCAGAAGAAAGTGTCAGTCTACGTGCAGAAGTCTTGGAATTCTTCTGATTTGTGGACTGTTATATTTAGCCCAATACTGTCCATTTGAAACCAGGATGACTGCTGAAATCTGTAAGTTTTCCCAGCCTCTTTATCACCAGAGTCTTTCAGAAGAAGGAAAGAACTATGCAGTGAAAATGTAGGAAATGTGATTCTGTGAACAGATTAGGACATTTCACTGGGTATGGTATTGACCTGTTCCATCTGATTATAAAAAGTGTTTGGGTTATTCCCACTGTTTGCCTAATGGCTAAAAGAAAAGCAGAATTCTCCTCACTCCTCTCTAACATAATGATGTAAATCACACTCTTCTAGGAATATGTGTGGTGCTTATTCTGTAAGTTCCTTTTAAAGGAGAATTGTGTCTATGTTACATCATGAATACTTCTTGTTTGAATCTCCTAAGCATACAAAAAGGTAAAAACTGGAGCTTTCTATTGATTTCAGCAAGACACCATAATTCGCTGAAGACAGGACTCGGCTGTTTGTCTTTGAAACGCTGAAGCTTTGGAAAGTGCTTAACAATTCCAGTCCTCCCATTTTTTGGCCATCTTTATTGCTGTTAGAAAAAGATCCTTGCTGTGGCCTGATAATGTCTAGTGCAGGTGCCTGAATAGAGGGTGTATCAAGCTCAGAGCACCAAGTGACATCCTACCGAGTCATTATTTCTGGACTGTCAATGAAGCTGAAAGCTCCTGAGGAATTCAGAAGTGGGCCACTACCGAAGGCTGATCAAAAGGATTCAGAAATCAAGCAATTGCCTCTAATTGGATCCTTACAGCACTTACGGAGAGAATTCTTTCAGAAACCCGCTTTTAGAAGGCGGCATGTAGAAAATTTCAAATGCTGTATAGCTAGAGTACCAGTAATTAAAATTGAACTACCATTCACTGTATACTTTAGAGATGACTGATTCCCTGAATGCTCAGAAAGGCCCTTTTCATCCTTACCAAATAATACCTGAGCCTGGGACATCCTACCCTCTCTATTTTCAGACTCAGTCCTACTATTCTTATCTTCTCTATGTTAGCAAACCCTGCTCATGTGCTCAGGAATAGCATGAAGTATTTAGTTCATGTTTAGATCAGTATAGTTCTTCTAAGGGCTGTGAGGAAAAAAAGGGATCCCATGAATTTAAAAACTCCCTCAGCAGTGGGCTGAAACTGGTGGCAGGCTAAAGCATGGCTGTGCATTTGCAATGTTACTTTTGGATGGCACCTGCACTATTGAAGGTGTCTGCCCTACCACAGAGAAGATTGACATGACAGTTAGAGGCACGTATCAATTAGCTGAAATCAGAGTGCTTATTCTCATGCAAATTATGGATTGTGAACACGAGAAACAAACTCAGACTAACATCTGTCATATAACACCTACAAAAGATTTGTGCTTTCGTGTCTCAAGGCTGTCTTGGGTTAGCCATAAATCGTATTTTGACAGGGTTTAATAAAATACAAATTATGGAACCAGTGAGTCATGCTCAGTATTTCCATCAGACAAATTTAAATGGGTGTACATTTTAACTGAGCTGTAAATAGATTAAATTGCAAACCTAATCCTCTGAACTTTTGTAGCTTTACAGATTTCGGAGGAATATGATCTCGCATTCAGAATTCATTCCTAAAGTAATGCTGAGCATGACTATGTAACGTGTTTGTTATGAGGCAGGATTAGAGGGATTTACCCAACATTATATCAGATACTGTATGTGTTTTAGACATGTGTACATAAACATTTTTTGTCACTTTCATTCACCAGTGAAACCCTATAAACAAAAGGAGCCAAAATGTTCTTTAACCCCTTTGTAGCATGCCGCTAGGTTCAGAATCATCCTGCTGAATCACAAATGCACAGCCAAGGTGTTTAAATTAGGAAAGGAGCTGCTGCAAGCTTCCTCTGGAGTTAAGGGGACAGGCAGCTCCAGCCCACGGCTCACCCTGACTCGCCTGCCCTTGGGAGGTTGCTCCCCTGGAGATAGCTGCATCTCCCTGCTGTGCCTGCTTTTAGAGGGAAGCCTCAAAGCAACTACGCTCCTCTGCTTGGCGTCTCCTCTAAATGCTTTATTGTTGGCTGATGTGCTGTGATTCTCTTCTCCTTTCTATCTTGTAGAATTGATTTTGCTGTCAAAAACACGATCGAGTTTCTGCAGCAAAATATTAGGGAAATAAAGTGTGAAATCTTAAGGGGAAAAAGAAAAGATGAAAAGGAAAAAAAAGTTCATATGTCCAAACATTTTGATCAAACACTTGCATGAAAAAGCACAAAATGGAAACTTTTTGTGAAATGTCATTCAGTTTTGAGCGAATCTGGAAGGAACCTTATATTTAATTTCTCTTTCTCTTTTTTTTTCTCTTTTTTTTTTTCTCTTTTTTCTTTTTTTTTAATTCTCTCTTGGATTAACTACTACTTATTGCTCATGCAGTTTAAGTATTAAAGAACTAAGCGGGGAAAATATTAAAATTAAGGCTAGTTCAACTAAATGGCTTGTGCGGTTTACTTTCATCAGAAATCACCTTCACATCATGAACCACCTCCTGAAAACTGTGTAGAAGTGCCCAGGTAACCAAGCACCTTAATAGACAAATGTACATATATAGTTGTAGATATGAATAATGAATAATGTTAAATTACTCCAATTCTTTGCTATAGCCTAATCTTTGAAAGTTAACCTAATTCCCTTTATATGTGGTTTTCAGACAACTTCTCTAGATATGCACAAAGCTGGAAAAGATTTGTATAACGGTTTTACTGGTGAAGTCCTAGAGCAAGTGGTATGCATGATTTATCACATATTTCCAGAATTAAAAGGTATGTCTGGGCTGCAGTTTACGCACACATCCCATATTCAGCCTGACAACTGTCAGTGGAAAATGGCCTCCACTTCACATATTCCTCATATGGGAGGTTTTACCTGTTTTTACCACTCCATTGATTCTGAGGAGCTTATTAGCAGACTGAACATGTAACATCATTGTTTTTAACCCACGGAATGAAAACTGTATGTCTGCAGAAGAATGAGCTGCTTTAAATCTAGAGTTCTAAAAGTAGTGCGATAACTCTTAATAAGATTAATCCACAAAAAGATAAAACAAATTCAAACTAACATTGTATGGTTTCAAACTAACAAATATTTTCAGAGTGATTCATTCTTATTTCATCTTTTTAAAAAAAAATCACTTCAGATAATTTGTTAAACAATGAGTAAAGATTTAGGTTTTGTTATTTTTTGTTGACAAATTCTGAGCAGGCCTGAATTAGTGAAGTATTAGAGAAAGAACATTTGCATCCTTTCTTAAGGCAGAAGAAAATATGTCTGTAAAGATTTTACTTATATTTTGGAACTTGCTGCCATTGTATTTATTTCACTTTACAATGCAGAGAGAAATAATAAAAAACATATTAGAAAAAGCTGTTGCAGAACATAAGTTTGCTGCTTTGGGATGAATGAGTAATAGCTACATAACTGTCATCACACAATCACTTTTAAGCCTTCTTTCATGGTATACAGCTGTGGTTTTGGGCAATGCAATTAATTAGAGGGTGAAATCAAAGCCATGTATCTTTCTTCTCTTGTGTGATTTTTACTCCCTGTCTTTATATGGTTATCATGCCCTTCTAATTATATTAGATGCAATTAAATTGCATCTTTCCAGCCAACATTTCCATATCCCTGTCAAATAATATAGGTATGGTCAAAGAAAAACACATTAATAAGTGAAAGGCATTAGCATCACTTGTAGATAAGAGGAAGGAAGTCCTTAAGAAATTGCTGTTCTTCGTGGTCCACAGCGCAACCATGAACACTATTGCCGTTCTAGGAAAAGGAGAGATATAGTCAGACAATTCATTGCTGTTCAGGATCAGATTTTCAAAAGTTTCCAACGACTAGCAGGGTCTTCATTTAGGGGTGTTGAGTTCAAAATAGCTTAATTTAGATCCACACAAATGTGAAAATATTGGTAGTTCTAATGTTTCCATTTGAAAAATCAATACATAATTCTTTTTTTTCTTCTAGTGTTTTTTATGACAGTGTGGTGTTACTGAATTCACAGTTATTCTTAATTGATTCTTACAAGTCTGAAGCGAAGTTGTGCACTTGACACATATTCTGAAACAACCTTCTGCGTGTTTTGTGAATATGACCAAGAGAGTCAGAGATGTTATTCCAGGAACAGACTGAACAAAGGATAATTAATGATCCTCTGGATGGATCTGCTGATACATACTTTGCCACAAATGCAACAAGGGCCCTGAAAAAGGTTGAAGGACAAAAGGCAGCTCTCATAGTAATATCTGCCCCTTGGTCACACCAGTTTTGATTTCCACAGCTTCTGCAGATGTCCACAGCCCAACTATAAACTTTTGTCTCAGCCAGAGCTCCACACTAAAGAAAGAAAATTAATGTAAGCCTAATATATTTTTTCTGCATTTCACAAAATACTGCTAAACTTACAAAGATTGTGACAATTATATTTTATCTATCCTACCTAGTAGAAAAAAGGGATCTGTGAGAAAGACATACATTTCCAAAGGAAAATTATTTTAGTCACTGAATAATTCATTGTGTATTCAGCCCAGCTAGAAGTATTAAACTATGTGTTCCCAGGAATATCAGAGAACCCAGTTTTTTTAAGAGCTTCTTTTCTTCTTCTCCAGCTAATAAGTTTGTGATAGTCTTACATCTAGTCACAGAAAAATTTCTTGAAGTCTTTCCACCAGTATCAAAACCTTCATCATCATGAGATCAGAAGTTGGTACTTCCACATGTAAACAACATGCCTTCCACATGTAAACAACATGAGCTCAGTGAGGCAGAAACCCCTGAGCTCATCTGTGTTTCATCACAACAAAGTTCCTGTTGTTCCCTTGGAGGGAGTGATGCATCTCATCCTAAAACAGATCAGAATTTTGCCTCTGAGTGTCTCTTTTTCTCCAATAAATATAAAGAGAACCTCAATAAATAGCTGAAATGCAGACATCTGTGTAGCAAACAATTAAATTTACATGAAATGAAATTTCACCCTAAGGGTCTATAATTAAAGTGCAATTATATTCCTAAGTCACATGGACAGGATCCCACCCACTGTCTTTAAACTACTGTTGCTATTATTTATTTGCAGTGAGCTAGAACAAGCAGTTTTGGATCAAGGTTGACATCTCATTATACTTAGTCTCATACAACCACTGTCTCAAAGCATAAGACTTTCAGTTTAAGACTGAATATGTATGAGTAGAACACGCAGAAGGGGGAAAGTGAAGAGTTACAATACCAATGTCATGTGGCTATATACATTAACTATGAATTCCTGTACTTAAGTAAAAGTCATAATTTATTTTCTCCATGATGAATCATCACAAATCATAAATTCATAAATTGAGAGATACTCATAATCTCCACTGAGTCTTATCTGGACAAGATGTCCTTCTGCCATGATAGAAAAATTAGTTCAAGTACCCTTTGTAGGAAAAAGATACAAGCTTTACACAAGGGAAGAGGTGAGAGTATTAATGAAGAATAACACAAGCCACATTTTGCAAAGAACGAAAACATATTGAGCAAAATTGTTTCAAAATCCTTCTTTTATATTTTTCTTTTCTTTTTTCCTGGTTTGTTTTTGCCAATTCTAGTCTCAAATAATGAGAAAAAAGATTTGAATTGTACCTCTTTTTGTCATGATGTATCGTGGTAAAACAGTATCTGTTGTTACAGCTAGACTACTAATAGTAACCAAAATGCTCAGTTTAAGGTCAGCTAGTTTTGCTGTGACTGCAAATTGTCTTGACCTGTCCTTGTGAGAGATTTGTGTAGTTTGCTAAAATGGAGCCCAGCTGGATATGGAGAGAGAAAGGTGGAGGTGCCCAGAGCTGATGAAATACTCCTTTTTGTCTGTTCTTACGATACCTATTTCAATTTTAAAAACCATGAATGGAAACAATAAAAAATGAACAAGAAAACAGACTTCCAAATAAGAATGGATGAAAGCAAAACATATTACAGATTGATCAAAAAAACAGGAGGCCCCAAGCAGCCTTCTGGGTATGCTGTGAAAAAAAAAACTATCAGGAAATATGTGATAGCATATGGAGAGGTGGATGATAAAACCTTTCAAACACAAAATCTGCAAGGGGCGCGATACCAAAATCTGCTGGAAGAAACTGGTGAGATGCAGACACAGACCATGTTGGGAAAAGCACCGGATGTACCTTACAAGCTTCCAAGCTCTTTTAAGTAATGAACTTCTGTGGCTTTCCTTTTGTCCTTTTTTTTTTCTTCCAAAGGATGACTAGTTTCCAGGCATTAACAAAGTGTGCAAAAGTATTATGTGCATGCAAAGACACTACTAAGTGTTGTACATGAAGAAGTCTGTCATCAATTATATTTCAAGCAATTACTTTGATATCATCTTTCTTTTGTTTACAGTAGGCTACCATGAACAAGGATGTCCCTCAGGAAAAAAGATTTGGGGAGGGGAGAGGACATAGGAAGAAAAGGCTCGGAAAACAATATTTGGCTTGAAGCTTTTTCTAAGAAAAAAAAATGAATCATGCACAAAGTTTTCAGTGCAACAAAAGAAAACTTGTTTGCTTGCCAAAAAGGTTTGTTATAGCAATGACAGGAAACAGGAGAAAAAGAGGTGGGATCCAAGGGATTTTAAGAATTAAAAAAAAAAGTCTACAGATTTTGAGGTAGCTTTGCCTAGTATTTATGTGGGATTTTTTTCTTGGTGGGTATGTTTTCTTTGGGTAGCCGATAAAGTAATAATTGGTTCCATGTTCAGCAGTGCTTTGGCTTTAGCTTCATTTCTTGAATGCAAGGAAAAAAGAATGTAGCTCACAGTCACGCTTTTCCTTTTTTTTTTTTTTTTTGGTGACAGTCTGAAGAATGAAAGCGTGATTCATTTCATAACAAGGAAATGATGCTGCAGCTACATGTAGAGCAGGAGTTCTTGAACTGCACTTCTTTGCATCCCACCATAAGCTGTCGAAGAGGAGCGCGCCTACACTGGGAGAGCTGGGATGTCTGTGCCACACTGGGGGAGAGAGGTGTCAGGAGATGAGCTAGGCTGAAGCTGGGCTCTGGATTGCAGCACTGTCTCTGACCTCAAGTTTCTGGGTGAATTAGCCCATGGAGAGAACTGCAATGTGTGGTGCAAAGACAAATGAGTAATGCTGCAAGATCCAGCCTGGGACCAGACTGGCACCTCTTAGATGTGAGGGGATCTCAGAAGGCTGTGTGAGAGCAGCAGTGCTTTCTTCCAGCTACCCAGTGTGCCCCACCAGCCCTCCCGTGCGGACATGGCAGTGGTTGTCTATAGTGTGTTAAACCAGGAAGAAGCTTTCTGGACTAACATTAGGTGGCATACAGCCTTAATACAATCTCTACAGACCAGCCCACAGGAGCTGCTGGCCTTATCAAGATACAGAACAGCCCAGCACCATTCTGGTATGTCTAAGACACTGCTAGTGATACATCTCAAAGATAATCTCCTCTGGTCCAGCAAAGTTTGCAAGTTTTAAAATCAGTCTTTAAACTATAAACCATGGGCTGATTCTGCCCATGTTGCTCACATGAATAATTTTTATGAATTGGCCCACCCAATCATCCATAGTATGAGGATATTAATTGCGTTGGATCCATCTAAACCAAACTTTCCTAGTGATAATCCAGCTTTCACAGGGTGATTTTTGTAAGAAATTTGTATGACATTTTCATGAGAGTTAGGACCTAAGAATGTGACCAAGGTCTCAGGTCTTCCTCCTGTCTCTATGTAGTGAAAGACCCTGAAAAGCCAGAATCAAACCTCTAATATCGAGCCCACCTGTAATGGCAGCACGTAAAAAAATTTTTAAGAAACTGGAAAACATAGTTCCTTGTTTAATATAAGAATATGAGTGTGTGAATAGAAACTGCTATCTTAGAGTCCTACAGAAAGAGCTTGCAAGTTAAAACCAACCATCGCGCTGAAACAGAATTTTAATACCCTTTAAAAGTTACAGTTAGTAATCAGAAGATTGTCCTTATATAGCACTATCAAAATCCTTTTATATTGCCTCTTTTTTTTGTCTCTCTAGTCACAAGAAATACAGTTTTCACCATCTAAATGCACTTTCTTGCCTTAATTATAAAATCACAATTTAGGAAAACAATATTCTTTGTGCTTTGCAGGTCTCCCCTATGAGGAATGCAGGCTGCTGAAGTATGTTTGTTTAAGTACCATGCTTACACTAGACTGTAGTTCCCACGTGACTTGCTAGCTCAGTTTTCATTGCCCCTGGCTCTCTTTTATTATTTACCTTGCTTCTGAAGTTCCTTGTAAGGAGATTAGAAGCCTTTACCAAAAAATACAGTGAGTTTGGGGCTCATTTTAAATGCAGTTATTCACCCCTCAAAGGAAGGATGAGTAACTTGGTGACTGAGTCACAAAATTGGCTTTAATGCCTGGCTCCTGACTCTGACCAGGCTGGTACGGGGCCATAAAAGGAACACTGGCCATCTTACATCTGGAGCAGAATGAAGACAGAATAGGAAGGCAATGGAAGAGACGGGGAAAGAAGCGTGGTGAGCAAGAAAGCATTCAAGGCATTTGAACCTGTCTGTAGAGGGATTATAAAATGGATTTGTAGCTTTGAACAGGATCCCAAAATGACTGAAGAACCTGAGACATGACTGAGGGTAGGAATGAAAATCTGTCTTTCAGCCACTGACGTGACGTGAGGGGACATCTGCCAGCTCAGGAGGGAGTCCAAAGCCCAGGAAGATAATCAAAGCAGCAATAAAATCTCACTCAGGAACTAATTTTAAGTTAACACTTTCCACTGCAGTTACATTTTAGAGCAAAAGGCGTCTTTCCCACATTTGAGTATGCAGATACCCTCCCCCAGCCCCCTTTACAGCATAGTAAGCAAAGTAGGCAAGTGGAGTCTTTTGAGCTAATGATAGACCAAAATCATCATCTAGCAACTGGTGGTGCCTAATAGATGCCTGCAGATGCCTCATTAACATTCATAAAGCACTTGAATCCCTTAGATGAAGTCAGTATACAGTAAAAGTGTAGATTATTATTATTATTATGGGTAGTAACTGCTTCAGAAAACAATTTTGGCTATTCTAAAAAAAAATTTTTTAATATTCCTTTTGCTAAAAGAGAATTGAGTAAAGATCAATTGAGAAAGCTTTTTTCCTACACATTAATTATTGTACTCCTGTGTAAATAGTAACAAACCCATATTAAAATGTGCTCAGGAGTCTCAGGAGTTTGGATTTATAACAAAATCTAAGATTCCATTTAAATCCGACAGAAAGCTGGACAATCAACAATTAATGTGTTTGAAATTTTAAAACAGACTACTCAATCATGCTACAGAGCTGCTAAGAGCATTCTGCGTCCTTTCCTTGTCCCTGACCCTTAAACTGCTTTGCATCTGGATGTTTAAATACTTTGCACAGCTGTGTCTTGCAGACTTCGCTTTCTCCATCTGCTTGTTTGTTTTCCTGGTTTTATTTTTCAGGCTGCTATTTTGTATAAGCAAAATTATCTTTTTATGTCTCCTCTGCCTCTGTTGTTTCTTTTAGATATTGTAAACTACAGCATCTGTGGTACTTCTCCTGTTATAGATTTATATTCTACAAGGTAGTGTGGGATAAAGATAAGCCTCAATAGAACATGAGGCTGATGCCCTAGTCTGACACATAAATCCCCAAAGCTTTTTTCTGAAATTTTCTACAGAGTATCCCCTTGGTATATAAATGACTTCTGTTGATTTTTTACAAGTATATATCACAGGTCAACAGCAAAATGGAAGACAAGCCACTGGCCATTTGACAGAACAAAGATACTCTTTACATTAGCAAGAGTGACACCTTTTTTGTCAGGTAATCTGAATACTCTGACAGTAAATCTTCCTAAAAACTGGGTGCATGACCGAAGAAAAATAGGGATTCAGATTTGATTTTTAAAGCATTTTTCCGTCTTTGGGTCAGCATGTTTGCAGAATGAAAGGATATGTCCTGACCTTTTTATCTCTGAAGGGTGGGAAGTAACTTCAGATTCAGAGATTTATCTCTTATATCCTAGAAACAACCTGGGCCAAGTTTTCAAGTTCTGTCTCCCGGTTATTTCTGGATTACTGAGCTTTACTTACTCTGAACCATTTCATAAAGGAAGTTAAAAATTAATGCTGCTGCTTAGCTATATACTTAATTATGAGCTCAGCTTTCAGCACAAACAGATGTTCTTTGCTTAGCTGGGATGATCTGGAAAAAAAAATACAAAATTGTTTTGATGCATTCGATTCTAAGAATCTGTTAATGACTTATGAATGGAACAAGCATATGCCTCTGTTAAATCAGCATCATGGTTTCTTACCAGATATCAGAAGTAGATATAATAGGACAAAAGATAGGGGTCACATACTGAAGAGCCCTGGCGCTTATAACATCCTACAGCTTTCATATTCATTAATGCATCCCTAATCCTTTGTTCCCTGTGTTACCCTGTACAGAGCCCTATCTATGTGAAACAAATTGCAAGACCAGAATCTTACCTGACTAAAGAAATCTCTCAGATTACCTTAAAATTTCATTTGTCAGGTTTTGTAATAGCTGTTATATCCTGTTGAATTGTTGTGAAATGTCAAGAGCAACACAGCAAAACATTCCCTACTGAACAGAAGATTAGGAAACAGGAATCACCGAAATCTAATTCTGGATGACCTTGGGGAAAAGGAGAGGAAAGAAGATAATGCCAAATTTTCATAGTAGCTTCTGATCATGAGCTTTGCTCTTTGACACAGTTTGCATTCAATTCATGAGTGGTGTATGGTATTTCTAGCTCCCCTTGGCTCCAGGGAAGTCTTAGAAATGTCAGGAATTGCTGGCTGAACCTCACAGGGAAATCTAACCATATCCAGGTAAGTTCCTGGTAGTTCTATAAATAATGAGCACACATCACCTTGAAAAAGAAACCTTAAAGAAAAAAACAACATCAAGCTTAAGGTGAGTGTCTACACTTTGGGGTATCCAATTCACATCTTCTTTACTCATCAGTTCTTCTAGATTCACAGACTTTAGAGAAAAGACCACTAAATTACCTAATCTTCATCTCCTGTTTATCACAGATGCCTAACATTTCCACAAGTTACCCCTGAACTGAGCTTGGTTATTTGTGTTTGATGGAAGAAGGTGATTTTACCGTATGCCACCATTCATCAGCTCCTCCAATGTCAGTGCTGTAGCCTACTGTGTACTAATTTTAATTAGGTCATGGCTGTATTAAAAATTGTTGCTGATTTGTAATTTTGCAGTTGTGCTTAGGAATCCCAGTTGTACACCATTTTGTTTTCAGCATTCAGAAGTGCAACAGGAATTTATTCCCTGCCTCCCACAGATTACAGTCTGAAATAATTCATTTGGGAACAGTAAACTCTCCTTGCTTTCTTATAGTACTCCACAGGCTAAAGCTTTGGTTAGATAAGTACTAACAGTTTATAATTGCTAATGCTAATTAAAGAAAAATGAAAGATTCAATATAATTTTTTAGAGATATGTTACCAAAATGAAGAGCTAGGGTCTTATTCTTACCCATTTTGGTTTTAAGCTCTATTTAAACATTGAAAGGAGGGGAAATGTAATAAACTCACTGACCGCCCTAAGGACTGAGGCACCTGAAAGATTCCATATTCCCATTTCAGCAAGTGTCTATAGCATCCCTGAATGCGACTCTTTTGCTATATTTACCTGGCAAGTTTGTCAGTTATTCTGAAGTGCACTGATTTATGTACTGATAATAATGGCACTTTAGGAGCTGTGTGTGTTTTATTACTTGAGGCCATAGGTGTACAAGACAACAAATGCTGGCTTTAGGGCTCCTGATACTGGTTCAAAAAGCCAAAGCCATATGACATAAAAGGCTGGTTCTATATTATCTCATTCAACTGGCCCAAATTTGTTCAAAAATAGATGAAGAGCTAACTTTGTACCAACAGACTTTGTACCAGAGTAGGTATTGTTCATCTTCACCATTTCTTCTTAATATCAGAGCTGATATCATTTGTTCTCTTGTCTTTGTAAAAAAAAAAAAACAAAACATAATGCCAAAATAAACTCTGGCGTGTATAGTCTGGCTAATGTTGCAGAAGTACAGCCGTCTGATCACAGCCAAGCTGGATAACATTTGTTTCATACACGAGTGATTTTGCTATTGATCACTAACAAACATATAGTATTAGTGACAGCAGAACTGCAGTGTAATTTGCCATGTTTGAAGGAAGGCTATATGAATAGTCTTCTATATTATCTCTCAACACAGCATCTTTTGTCCGAATCAGTATTGATATGAACAACTCTAAGGTGTGGAGAAATCCTCCCCACCCCAACTGAAATATCCCCTCCTTCAAAACTGACTGCAGCTGTTAGTGTCCTCCACCCAAACGACCAAGGCATATACTTAACCTCAAACTGACAAAAGGAAATAGTTTCAGACCTGACAAGGGGGTAGTTTTTCATTTCCCCCACCCAAATACCACATGGGAAATGTGTTAGGTGGGTAGAGCTAAAACACACCCCAAATAATCCCATGGTTGCTCTAGCAGCCAAAACATCCTACGGTGTGTTTACACCATGTCCTCCTGATGAACATGTCCTGGGTGAGGCTCTGCGGCTGGCTTTATTTTCCACTTTCTGCAGCTATCTGTGTGTCATTTTCATAGAATTATATGAAAACGCTTTCCAGTTTTTACAGAGTTCTTTGGAAGGAACTGCTTTTACCTACAACAAAAGAACAGTTTTGTTTCTTAACAGCACTGAGGATAAGCCAAAATGTACTAATTTCTCCTCACTTGTAAAACATTTAACATATCGCTACCCACACCCTGTAATTTCAAGACTCCTAGGATTTATATTTTAAAAGCATAATTGAAACTTCTTGGCAAGGGCCCTATGACTTCCAGTCAAAATGGTTATAGAAGAAAAATTCTCTGTCTTCATGTAAAAGAAATCCTGCCTAAATTAAAAGCAGTTGATATTAGCTCTTTTTCCTCTATAATAATATCTACCATTAAGATGACAGCTAAAATATAAGGTGTTCTTGCATTTCAAGGGACTATGAGAGGAAAAAGGGTTGGTGGGGCTATTTTAATGATGCCAAGCTGAACTCAATATATTTTGTCAAAACAACTGTTTGCTCATCTACATATGGAAATGTATTTTTAATTTAGAACTCATTCAAGATCTCATGCCTTAACTCGTCATATAATAACTCAATGCCTAATCTAGCACAGGAAAGTGTGAACATTCATGTTGTGTGTGCTATACAACAGTAGTTTTCTTAAGATTTTAAAATAATTTAGATATTGAATAAATTCGTCCTTTTTATCTCATTGCTACTTTCAGGAAAAGTGGGTGTGGAAGTGTGGTTGAGGTTCAGTACTTCCTTCTGCTCTATATAAAAGGTATGTCCAAATCATATCGGTGTAGAGGGCACTCAGCCTCGTATCAAATGCAGATACTCACACAGTGTCAGTGAAGAACAATAACCTAAACCTAAATTTTAGCAAAATGGATTTGACTACAGTAGGACAGGGCAAACATCCTGAGGAACCATCAAACACCATAACCTGAGCTCAAAGGTATGTCTCTGCTTTCTGGACTATTAACCTTGCACCTGTCTAAAGGGCTCGTAGAAACTCCCTGGACCTGTATTGCACCATCTATTTTCCTTCAGTTTCTGCCAGGCAGAAGGCTACACCCCAGTCCAACACCCTTGGCCTCCAGTGCCGTGGACCTGGGGCAGCAGCAATCCTCTTTTCTCTTCGGAGCAGAATCACAGGATTCCACAGTAACTGCCGGGCTTAGCATTTAGCTACTGGCCAGAACAACAACAATGCATTCCCCTGCCCTCCTCTGCCAGTGAATGTCCTCTTGTAATAACACCTGACCCATAGTAATCCCCATTTCATATTACACAGACAACAAATTGTTCTGATTTTGCTTGCAATCCAGTATTTTGTTTTCTACATGTTTCATTAGCTTACAGGGAGAAAAAAATTTAATGTTGACTGTAGTTCATTTCCTGCTCAGTGCTGTTGCCCGTAGGCCAGAGACTGATGACAGGTCTACAACACTAGATCAAAATTAAAGGCCAGCTCTGAATTTCAATTATTCAAAGTAGTGTTGAAAAAATGGGCTCTCCCTGCTAGGATCTGCATCAACAATTGTACAATTACATTGATGTAATGGTAGTTACCAAAGAAAAATGTGAGATTCATGAAGGGAACAAAATTTACTCTATAATTTACCCAAAGTTATGAAATTCTATTGCAAAGGAGATGAGAATGATCACTAATCTTGGTGTGTTCATAACAGCTCTCATATTAACAATCAGTTACAGTAGGTAAATGAGAGGTGGCCTTACAGGAGATAAAAAAATGTTAAAGTTATGCTTATGAAAAGCCAAATGGAGTGCTGTGATTGTCATTATGAACTTTTTTTTATGCTTTCTTCATCTGTGTAGTCAGTCTTGTCTGTAGTTGACCTCTAAGACCCTTAGGGCAGGGAAACTGTTAATTCATCAGAGAAAGAACTCTCTTTGTTCTAGATCCTGTATAATGCTCAGCAAAGCCAGCTTTAATCCCTTTAACACAAATAAAAACAAGTAAACGTATCATACTAGTGTAGCATTGGAAGAGACTTCAAAGATCCAGTAGCCTATCTGCTTGCTTTGAGGAAGAATTAAATGTGCCTAGGTTATCCATGGCAAGTCTGTCTAGCCCATTCCTAAGACAGACTTCTCTTTTCAGGAGAAAAATGGGATTCTTTGGTTACTTTCTGAAGCCTTCCTCACTGCTTAGCTCTTATATGTAGAAACTGTTTCCAATATCCATGTGATGGGAGAAACAAGGGGAAATTTTAATTATGATAAAATGTTGGTTTGTTTTTTTGGTCAGGTACCCACATATGGCCGTGATGTACATGCTGATAAGAGAAAGAGAGTCCTAAGTCTCAGCAGTATAGCTTTAGAGAAAAAGCACATTTTATCTCTACCATCAGAACTGTCCGTGCTTAGTTTTATATGTGGCTATCAAATATTGAATTGCACAGAAAATGCTCTTAAGTAGCTCAGGAGTAAAAATCCATGACACCTATGTTTGTCAGGAACACAGTAAAAAGTTATGAGTATTGTCTCTCCTATCCTTCCCCAAAGTTTTCCCTTGTTTCCTGAGGACAACAACATCTGTGTGATCTGTGTGTAAAGACAACTTTTTATTTTGCTAATATGAATAGTGTGTCCTAGTCCATCATTTCATGGTTGCTAACATCTACCCTTTAAATTGTAACATGAAAGAGTATCACAATGTAAAAGTTTCATTATAGTGGTTTTTTTTTCTTTTATTTTTATATGCATGTATATTGGGAAACATTCTGTGAAATAATCTATTGTGAAATAATATTTTGCTTTTTTTCCTTGGAGTTCATTGAACATAAACATATATGTCCTACGGTTACAGTTTGGGGGATATTCTATATAAATTCAGGTTACCAGTACCCAACATTGTGTGTTGACAGACAGGAAAACTATGTCTATGCTGCAATCAGGACATAGGTTTGGTGCACATACAGACATAACTGGGATAGCTCTAATCTTCTGATCATCTGCCTTGTTCCTGTACTGATTGCAGAAAATCTACCAGAAAGTTCATTTTGCTGTGAGCAAAGTATGCTTGCACATAAGCCTGAATACTCACTTGTTTTAGATTAAAACTATCTTGGTATGTGCTACATGTGTTACAATCACACTTCAATCTGAAGCCTCCATATATCCTCAATGGAAGCAGCAATGAATACTTCACACTCAGAAATGGTCTTCCAGCTCTGGCCATCTGTGGGGCAGATGTGCAACACTTTTCTCACAGCTATAGCAAAAATGGTTTCAGAATAACCTTCTTGTTGTGCTTCTTCTCATCAACCCATTTCCAGATCTTGCTGCTGGCAGCAGTCATATTGCATGTTTGGTTTAATAGCTTTGCACCCCTGATTTAATCCATCCCTTATGTGTGCACACATTCCCCCAGGCTCTCTTGGCAAAGTCCCTGAGGAGCACACAAGTGAACAGGGAGGAAGATGACAACTGTGGCACTGAAATGAAAGTGCACCTACTGAAATGAGAAAGTGATTCAAACCATGAGTGTGGTAAACTTGGGCACAGAAGCTATCAGAGCAGGAATCCTGGACTGTCAACATATTTTAGGAGCATGTGATCAGATTTTATCAAAAACAACCCCATAACCCCTTCATCACTATGACAACACAAACACACACCCTGTTGCGCCGATAATCTAGAACTGACTACGTTAATTGCAAGAAAAACGTAAGGGTCTTTAGTGCACTTTGTTGTGTGCATTTGCTTAACCATTTTCTTCCCCAAAAAGCTACTATACGATGAAAGTGTTTTAGAGAAGAAAACACAACAGAGTGCTCTACCGTCATATAAAATGTGAGCTTTAAATAAAAAACTTTTTTGTCTTTTTTCACAATCTCATCAAAAAAAGTCGTCCACACAGCTGTCAGACTTCTCTTTGACACATGATGATGTGGAATGGAGATGACGCGCCACACAAACCTGTAGCCGTTTCAGCA
This sequence comes from Theristicus caerulescens, assembly GCA_020745775.1. Taxonomy (NCBI): domain Eukaryota; kingdom Metazoa; phylum Chordata; class Aves; order Pelecaniformes; family Threskiornithidae; genus Theristicus; species Theristicus caerulescens. Next base: position 15,589,854 of record CM036561.1, read on the forward strand.
AGAAATACCTGCCACACAGCGCCCAGTGACAGCACAGACTAAAAAGGAGAAGAGGGCACAGGTGGGATGAAGCAGGAGACTCTCAATGTCTTACCATTTAACAGCAGAAAATGTGCTGCTTTTGTCTGATAACATTTGAGTAACTGCACATCATTGCCCTGCAAAATACCCTGCTGCTCTTTCTGTGGCTGCAAAAGGAAATGGGAATCCATGGAGAAGGGGTCTAATTTATCTCACCACAGTTAAACGCATTTCACTTGACACATGTCCTCAGATCTTCTGATGAAAGTAATTACAAAAGTGAAATATATGGTAATATATGATAACAAGTGCTTGTTTTCCTGCTCAGTATAGTGCAGCTCTAGTCTGGGAATATTGGGTGCCATTTTCATATAAATACCTTGTTGCTTTGTTGCTGCTAATAATAATAATAAAAAATATCTGTTGTTAATACTAATAAAACTATTTAAGAGTCTGCAGTTTGTTTTGTGAAGAAATAATACTTAATGAAAAAGAAATGTGTTTATGGTACTCTTTCGCTAACCTGACTTGCCTATTTTGTTATCTGAACCACACTTTTAATCCTAGTTTGAATAAATAATTTTTTTCATTTTTTGTACCATGAGGGACAACTCTAGTAACTGGAGATATGCTAAATGAGCGCAATTACTGGTATTGCACAGATATCCATTACAGCCCAGCTAGCATTAGCATGTTGTGTCCTGTTTGATGAGAACTCAGCACAGTGGTATTTGCTAATGTTATTACTTCTGCATTCAAAAGAAAGTGAAATGGGTCAAGATTTAGGAACTGTAACCATAGTAATGGGTAGCAGGATTCTAGCATTTAAAGGAGAACTGTTAAACTTTGAAGGAGATTAAAAATGGGAAAGTAAGATATAGAAAGAATGTAAAGGACCATAGCCTGCCAGTAATGCCAAAGGGCCCAAACCTGCTCCTGGTGAAATTATCTAAGCTCCTGTCAACTTATTGGAAAGAAGGGTAGAGCTTCGTTTAGCAATTAATCTCCTTTCCTTATGAATTAAAATTGCTGGAGACGATGCTTCTGCGCTTGGCGATCCAAGGAGTCCCAGCCAGGACACAAAGCTCCATTCCCCAGTTCTGGCCTTTCCATATGCCAGAACAGAAGGATGCATGCTCCATTTTAAACAGTTAAAGACAGCCTTTGCCAAATGCAATAAAGCTATTTGCAGATTGAAACTTTGAGAATTTCAGCATGTATTTCTTCTCTTTTACCAATAAGCAAATATTGGACAACTCTTGAAGAAAAGCTGTGTTCCAGATTTTCCAAGAATATTAAGAATCATATAGTTAAACTGTATTTTATTCCTACCGTATCATTCCAGGTAATGAAAGTGTATGATCTCACACCACACTACATGAGATTCAAATTCTGTCCTCAGACCTATGCAGTACTCATAACTTCAGCTATGTTATATGAATACAGTTCAGAGCAGAGTTTTACCTAAGATGCTAAAATTTCAGTCTCCTCCCCTTTGACATTTAGTAGAATCTAAATTTTAGACAGCCAGACAGTTAGTCTCAATTTTTTTCTGGTCTCTATAATTATTTTTACCTCTTAGATTATTTATTTACTTATTAATTGAATTGAATTGGTCTGATTTTTTTAATATCCCATAGAAACTAACAGATATTTTTTCACTTGAACAATGGTGCCTGTGTTCTCCAATTTTATTTTCAGCATGCTTTCTTACCTTCCCTTTCAGCTTCTTATGCTTCACCAATTATAGAATCATAGAATCATAGAATTGTTAAGGTTGGAAAAGATCCTTAAGATCATCAAGTCCAACTGCTAACCTAGCACTGCCAAGTCCACCACTAAACCATGTCCTCAAGCACCACATATACCCGTCTTTTAAATACCTCCAGGGATGGAGACTCAATCACTTCCCTCAGCAGCCTGTTCCAGTGCCTGACTACTCTTTCAGTAAAGAAGTTTTTTCTAATATCCAACCTAAACTTTCCCTGGAGCAGCTTGAGGCCATTTCCTCTCGTCCTATCACTTGTTACTTGGCAGAAGAGACCGACACCCACCTCACTACAACCTCCTTTCAGGTAGCTGTAGAGAGCAATAAGGTCTCCCTTCAGCCTCCTCTTCTCCAAACTAAACAACCCCAGCTCCTTCAGCCACTCCTCGTAAGACTTATTCTCTAGACCCTTCACCAACTTAGTTGCCCTTCTTTGGACATGCTCCAGCACCTCAATGTCCTTCTTGTAGTGAAGGGCCCAAAACTGAACACAGTACTAGAGGTGCAGCCTCACCAGTGCCGAGTACAGGGGCACTATCACCCCCCTGGTCCTGCTGGCCACACTATTCCTGATACAAGCCAGGATGCCATTGGCCCTCTTGGCCACCTGTACATACTGCTGGCTCATATTCAGCTGGTTGTCAACCATCACCCCCAGGTCCTTTTCAGCCAGGCAGCTCTCCAACCACTCCTCCCCAAGCCTGTAGCATTGCCTGGGGTTGTTGTGACCCAAGTGCAGGACCCGGCACTTGGCCTTGTTGAACCTCATACAGTTGGCCATGACCCAACAATCCAGCCTGTCCAGGTCCCTCTGCAGGGCCTTCCTACCCTCCAGCAGATCAACACTCCCACCCAACTTGGTGTCATCTGCAAACTTACTGAGGGTGCACTCAATCCCCTCATCCAGATCATTGATAAAGATATTGAACAGGACTGGTCCCAATACTGAGCCCTGGGGAACACCACTCGTGACCAGCCGCCAACTGGATTTGGCTCCATTCAACAATACTCTCTGGGCTCGGCCATCCAGCCAGTTTTTAACCCAGTGCAGAGTGCACTTGCCCAAGCCATGAGCAGCCAGCTTCTGCAGGAGAATGCTGTGGGAGACAGTGTCAAAGGCCTTACTGAAGTCCAAGTAGACAACATCCACAGCCTTCCCCTCATCCACTAAGCGGGTCACCTTGTCATAGAAGGAGACCAGGTTAGTGAAGCAGGACCTGCCTTTCATAAACCCATGCTGACTGAGCCTGATCCCCGGTTGTCCCGCACATGCTGCATAATGGCACTCAGGATGATCTGTTCCATGACCTTCACCGGCACTGAGGTCAGGTTGACAGGCCTGTAGTTCCCCGGATACTAAGGGTGCAATATCTTTCAGTGAATTTTCTGCATCAGAAAGTTAGTGAGTTAGTCAAAGTTAGCCATCTAAACTCTTATCAGTGGAGAGAGGCAGTGAGGGCAATTGACCTGTCTTTCCTCACTGACTACAACAGGAGTCTAGACAAAGAGCTTAAAATAGACAGCTAACTCTTAAATAGGTAACGCTGGATGAGATAATTAACAAATAATGAAAATAAATGGTTGCTAGCCTCCCAGGATGTTCCAGATGCTACTAAGGAAAAAAATTGCTTTGAGAATGCTGAAATATTTGGATAATACTGCTTGGCTGTTTCTATTTCTTCTGACTTTTTAAAATACTTGTCCCATTTTAAAGTTAATTCACTTTTGGTAGAAATGAAGTATAACTATGTAGTGGTTACATTCCACTTGCTTTCTTGCTTATAGTCAAAACCCCGCAACCAGGAAATTTGGTTGGATGCCTGGCACCATCCCTTCTGGCCCTGAGGTGTTTCAGAGTCTCATCACCTCTTTGGAATATTCTCTGTCTCATGTGCAGTCTCCAAAAATCAATAATATCCACATCTGTAGGACTACCTGTATGCCCATTACACCCTCTCTCCTGTTCAGTTTCTCCCCCAGTACCATGGGAGAAGGACGTGATCTTCTGTAAACATAAGGAACCAAAGGGGGAACTGTTCAGAAGAGAAGGAAATTATGCTTCTGCAGAGAAAAACAAGGCTTACTGGTCTTAAATCTTCTCACAGCTGAAGTGAGATAGATGATGTTTTATGATATGACAAAACAACATGAACCCCGATCAACCAGATGTGATATGTGGCTGCTGCTTGGTGAGGTACTTTATATGCCAAATGTGTTTGCTCACGCAGTAGGATAAAACATAATGTTTGGATGTTCTTTCAAAGCTTCATCTACTACTAAAATTTACCTCGCTCTGTAACCCCTTATAGTCAATCAGCAATCAGCTTGGGTGCAGGAGGTAAAACTGAAATAAGAAAGCAGACAATCAGATCCAGTATGCACTTGAATGCACACACACACATGATAGCAAGGCTTGCAGAAGCATGTAATCAGACGTTTGTTTTTCAGAAGGACATAGAGAGATAGCCATAAAATATTATTTTGGAATTCCTTAGAGCTCTCCTTTGTAAATCATGATTGATTGAAATAAACTGTCAACCACAATTTGTTAATTTTATATGATTTACTCCCAAAGTCTGAATGTGAAAACCTGACAGAAAAAAAATGCTTTATAAAACATTAGTGATTTTTATCACCATTAGTGTTCTAGAAATGGAATTTTTGTAGTACTTAATCCTCCTGAATGTTTGTGATGAGCAGCCAGGAAAATGACTGCCACATGCCATATAGTAATGAGGACAGTAAATCAATTACTAATAAACTGTTAGCCTGTTTGAGACTCACAACATTTTCTAAAGGGGAAAAAAGATTCTTTATAATCATTACCATACCGGAGTTAAAAAAAAAGTCACCATTTTAAACTGCATTTACTGATTCTACAAAGAGGACTGCATTTAAAATAGCTGCAACCATTTGTACAATGTTTAGTATCACAAGAGACTCCTGTCATAGGATGAATATTTCTCTTTAATGTAAATGCACTATAGAACACAACACTGCTTCAAAATAACATCACCACTTTAAGAGGAAATGAAAAGTACTATATCTGCCTGAAACTACCAAGTTCAAATTTTAATCATGCGAACTGAGATTTGAGCAGAAATCCATGATTTGATCTCCTTTTGAAGAACAAAACAAACTGAGATGTGTTCATTAAAAGGGTTAATAGACTTCAGAGAGAATATAAGTGTGTACTGAGAACATCAAGAGACTGAGAGTGGGAATGGAATGATATCACCGCTGTAAGCAGCACTATCAGCGCTGGGGTGTATAATGCACTAATATGGGTTTCTGATGATATAAGCCTCAGCAAACCTTCTGCAATACAATATGTAGCAACACAGAATGCAGTCTTAGAAACTGTTTCCACATCAGTTAGAAAGTGCTCAGGCCTTTTCTTTAATCAGATAAAGAATGTTGTGATAACATGCTATGTTTAACCAACACCTAATATCCTGAAATATCACCTTAAATACTTGTCAATATTTTTTTTTCAGATAGAGACTGGATCTTACTAGTGATGCATTTGTCAGGAATGTCAGTTTGAATCTTTCCTATGACCCCAACACAGAGATATTCAGATTTACTAATGGACTCCTGGGAATAGCTATGAAAATAACCATTACCCTCTTGAGGAGAATAAGGAGAAAGAGCATGCCCTACACTTATTTTGAAATTACAGATCTGCAACTGTCTGTACTGGCAGCTTCAACTTAAAATTGGAAAAAGTGGCACTGGCTGTAGCAGATTTGAAGAATATCTTTCCCACTTATATCTGTCTCAGAATTAGCCCTGAGATGAGCTGTACAGTAGGTCAGCAGTAGCAGAAGGTCAAGCAAAATGGGAGGGGGGAATTTTACTGGAATTTAGGATTCCATACTAATGAGTTTGGAGAATTTGCAGGCTGAGATACTCTCTTCAAAGGAAGCCATATAGACGCAGAGCATAGCCATCAATTTAGATTTATTTTTGTATTTCCTGCTGGCTGGTTATTAGAGTTCCTAATTCATTTTTTCCTATGTTTTCAGTGAAGAGTGAACTTATGAGAATGAATGATAAAATCCCCATCTTGAAAAGCCCTTTTTCTCTGGATTCACAGAGTATTGTACTGTATGCTGCATGCCAAATGTTTATTAGATGTTTAGGGTGGGGTAGGTTTTTTTAAATTGTATTGTTAGTATAATTAGACAAAAGGTCGCTAACAGAAGGCTCTCTTCTAAATGGTAGCAAAATATAGTAACAGTTCAACAACAATTTCACTCTAAAGGCTCTGTTTTGCCTTCTTTCCCAATTAACCATTTTCACTGCAGCCTGTATGATTCAGTGGATGTATGGTTTTGAGGATTTATGTATCATTTCAGTCAAAAAAATCTGAGTGCCCTTCCAAAAATAATGGTGAACAGAATAGGGCATTTGATCTACACAACAAAAATTCTGGTGATCTTTTCTTTGATAAATTCTGGTTCCTTATTTTTTGGAGCATAGGTTTGAAATAGGATGGAAAAGAAGCTTTTTGTAAGACATGTCTCCTTTGTCGTTCCCACAAAAATCCATCAGAAACAAACTACATCACATTGTAAGTCATAAGTCAGTCTTTGAGAAAAATCAAGGCACTCTCCAAAGAACAGGGCAGCTAACTTTCCTGTGCCTTCAGCACTCTCCCCTGCTGAAGTCAGACGCTGGGGGAGAGGAAACCGCTGCATGGGAAGGGATGAGCACATTAGGGACAGAGAGATGGATGGGAGATAAGCATGTTAGGAAAGAGGACCAGCAGAGAGGCTAGAGCTGGAGTTTTACACAAAACCACAACAGAAAATCTATTGATCACAATTAGCCATCTGCAGAGGTTAAATGTGCAGGTCAAAATCTTATTTTTAATTGAAAAAGCCCTGCCAAGCACCCATGAAGAAGCTGCTGCAGTCCCACAGTGAGCAAGGACCAGGGGGACATGCAGCCGTACTCGCAGCACACCTTCCCTCCCTGTGTCACACAACTGGGGGTGCACACACCACCCTAGGCTGTGACCGATGCTCCCTGTCACCCCCCAAATAATCCCAAACTTGAAACACTGATGCTGACAGGAGAAGCTTTCCTGTGATGATTTATGTTTGAGTCAGATATGGAGGTGCTACACAGAAGGTGAGAACACAGTTCCTTCTCTATCATAATCTTACCCTTGTCCTATTTTACTGAGACAGAAGAAACGTTAACAGTGGTGGTAATGGCGATGGTTTTTGTTGTTTGTTTGGTGCGGTCACTGCTTCCTAGGAATGGATCTGAGAGCACAACATTCACTTTACACAGGCCAACGAACTCACCACATTTACAATAAGTTCTTAGGGGGCTGAAGACGAAATACCAGAAGCATCTCCCTCTGTGGCTTGCATATACTGAAATTTAAATGGATGCTGATTTCTGCTGACATTCTTAGTTAGTTTCCAAGGCTGTAATGACTCATACTTCCATAGAAGTATAATCTCTGACTATACTAAAAGCTTCCACTTTCCCCAACAATAAAATTTAAGGATTCATTTAAATTAGGAACCTCCTCTGGCCATGTTATTTTCATACATAAGGGTGCTGTAAAATAAACATTACAGAAAGATAATTTTAATCGGTTATTCTGATTTGATTTTTTCTTATAAACCAGACATCTATAGCTGTTGATGGACTGTAACTTTTCATTTGTAGTAAAAGAACAAGCAAGCAATATAAAGTGGTTTTTACTGGCAAATTTAGGTTTCATCCTAGCAGGACACAAAATTGTAAATTGAATCCCCATGCTCAGTGACTGAAGCTTAACACCTTGGAAATGATTTTTAGGTTTGTGTTGTTGGGTTTTTTTCTTTTTCTCAGAAGAAACAGAGGATCATCTGGAAAATATTCCACCCTTTGATCCAATACACATCAATTTTAGACTTACCTTAACAGCTTTAAGTGTGGAATTCCTTATTTCCAGCCTTCCCTCTGTTATCAGAACAACATAGAGGGTTCTGTTTACCAGCAGTCAAATGATTTGCAGATGACAGTCAAAAAGGAATTTGTAAAATCTCTGTTCCAAGGAAAACCATGATCCACTTAGCTTAAAAAAATCTCCAAACTGCTATTTCCAATATTTTCAAGAATGCCTAAAAATCTAAAGCTCCACACTGAAGCTTTTTTTTTTCTTCTCTCCTTTTCTTCCACCATAGGTTCAAAATATTCCTATCCCTTGATTCTAATATAAATACGAATTCATATTTCATATACAGGACCAGAGCTCTTTGTGATTTAAGGGTATATTTATTTATTTGTTGTTTACAGAAAACTTTTTTCTTCCCTTTAAACTACTCTCAGTGAACATAGCCAGGTGTGAATACCAAGCTCTTGGCCTCTGTAATACTCTTCCTTTGTGTGTGGTTTTTTATGGCCTGCTCTTGCAAACCTTGCTTGCTTTGGATAACCTTCACTTACATCAGTATTTAAACTGAAGTGAATGGAACTTCTTACATAAGACACTACTTGACATGAGCCATGGATGGTACTGCCAGGCTCTTTGTAGGTATTGCAGGATGTGATTTCTCCCTTGCAACAATAGCACACCAAAAGAAAGGGCAAGAAAGGAAATCTCCTTTGAGCACTAGCCCTTTTGAAGCCACGCACTGAAGTCTCAAGTCCTAAATCAGTACACACACCCTTCATGCAGAGCACAGACCACTTTTTACCATCCTGAAATTTTGCATTTATCAGTCTTTAGTGATAATCATATTTGTGAATACAGATTTCTTCTGAATTTTATTTGTCAGCATTCATTTGCAAAAGAAACTGACCCAGGTTATTAGTTAGTGTGAAGTGGTATAACTCCATATACGACAAAAGACTACAGGTATCTGATGTTATACCCACAAAACCTTAACCAGTATGTTGAAAGAGTATTGGTCTGTGCAGTCTGCAAATTTCAGCATGCAGTAAGGTAACAATGTCCAGACTTGCCAGTTTATAAGTATTATGTATGTGAAAATTCATATGAAAAGTGGACAGGACACAGGACCTTTTCAGTATTACTTGTCCTTGAGAAGTATTAAACACAAAGAAGTGTGAAGCTATAAGGAAGTTTCTTAAGCTACCAGTCATAGTAGAGACTGAAGATCATTGTTGCCCCAAAACTCTGAAGAGCCCAGAGACTGATTCTTCTACAAACTTCACGTATCTCCATGAAAAAGATAAAAAAAGAAGGGGGCATTTTTTCTTTCTCTTCATGCCTTGCATGTTGACCCGAGGAATCAAAGAGGCATCACTGACTTTGTTGGCCAAGAATTCCATAAAACCCCATAAAAGACAACTACTGCATACCTAAGAAAGGAAGCATCCTTGGAAAAGGTAACAATCCTTCACATCCTCTTCTTCCTGCCCATTAGCACCAGTATCATTTGTCACTTATATTTAAAAAAAAAGGTTGATCTGTTTTTCCCTGTGGATAAACATGTAGATTTTATACATAAACTTATCTCAGAAATAAGTTTTCAGTGTGTGCCAGAAACCTGGAGCGATGACCTAGGGCTTGCCCTAGAAGTAGGAGTACCCTTTCCAGAGGTGCTTGTTTCTAACTTGCATGGCCAACAAGGTGCAGTAGGAAGTGTGGCACCCAGCCAAATAGATATGAGACAGCTTCCAGCAGAGGATGGATGCTGTGTGAGGTAAACGTGCTTGTCTTCATGAGCCTCCAGGGCAAGAGAACTCCAGGCTCTGATTGTACAACTTTTCATTGACACAACAACTCAGCAGTCCTTCGATACGTGCTGAGGTCTGCCAGGTCCCCTTGGAGAGTCATCCAGCCCTTTCTGTGCTGCACAAGTGAGAAACTGAACAACCAAGACTCCATCTTGTCATTTTATTCATATGACTCTGTGAATCAGTCTGCAAGGATTAGAAAATGTTTAGAACCAGAAAAAAATCTAGGCGAGGGCCTTTGATTGCCACAGTAGTTTGCAAATCATGACAGGGTAACACAAGAGAGCCTATAACCTTACGAAATACAAGTGTTCCAGGACAGCTAAATGGAAGACTTCACTTGCACAATTTGAGAAAAGTTCAGCTCTGAAGTATGACAGGAAAACTCTTGCTCAATAGCATGGTTTTCATTTTAACTCAAACTGAATAAACAGATTCCAAAGGAGTCTGGCTTTAGGACAGATTTCCTGCATATGTACTCAGGTGATATATGTAGCTCTGTAATGAAATGAAACCTGGCCAACTGCTTCAGAGTACAGCATTCATTGTTCTGATACCTAAAGAAAAAAGATTCCCAAAGCTATGCCTTATGAAGATGTGTTTCGCTCTCTTCTGACAGGTCAGAAGGTGCTCTGTACAGCACTAACTCCCAGGACTGAGTATTGTCTTCAGAGCTGTAACAATATGGAGTCATTACCCTATGATAACAGAAAGGATCAGATAGTATCACAAGACTGCTCAATGCTGTACATTCTTGAAAAATTATGCTATCTCTAAGCAACTAAGAGGTCTCTATTTTTCTCGTAAAAGAAGCCTTTTCTTAACATTTCATCCTACACCTTACTCAAGTAAAAATTATATACTCTACTTCTAGGTCATAGTTCTTTTATACAGGACAGTGCTTAGGTTTTGATATAAAAATTTTCCCAGCCTTCCGTAATGTCTGTTATCCTTTGAATTTCCAACTGAAATGCCAATGGAGATAATTCAGGATACCATGGGAATTAACAGAGTCAGGCAAAGAGACATTGACTAGTAGACATAACACTGTAAGCAGAGGACATTTTACTTGTGCTTCTCTTCCTACATCACAGAACACTTTTCAAAGTGGGAAATGTTATTCTCAGGGATTTTTTTTAGCATAATCTACAGAAAATTTGATTAAATATGTCAGTATTATTTTACTAATTCTCAGTTAAATGTTCTGAATTTGATGTGTAACAGCTAAACTATCTCTGTATTTGAATGCAAATCTTTCTCATTGAAACACTTTGCACCAAACACTGTTTTGTCAGAATTCCTAAATGTTAAACTACTGTCAGCTTAACAACTTGTGCTTTAATTGCAATAACGTAAGGTAGCTTAGTTTCATTTCAGAGCTTGTCAACAGAGGCATGGAAATAAGAGGTAAACAGAAACCCAAATATAATACAAGGTGGCATGATGGAAGATTTCTTTGAATTTGGTAGGTGCATCTCAGGCTTTCATGCTCTGAGTCTGCTGTCTTTTGGACTGAGTTACATATGTTACCAATCTATGCTATGAGCTATACCCATAATACAGTGCTTTTGTAAGCCAGTCAGAAAAAACATTTGTGCAGGATATCTGGTAGTATATGCAGAACCTAGTAAAAAATAGATAAAATCTGAATTATCACCTTAAAGGGAAACTTCTATACCAGATAATTTTTTTTTTTTTAAAAAGCTAAAATTATTATTAAAGAGGATGGGGCTAGGAGTGGTGGGAGGGGACTTTTACTAAAAATAAAAACATGCTTGGATTAGTTTAGGGCTCAATCCTGCAAGTTGCCAAGCTTTCTGGTCCCAATTCAGTAAATTACTTAAGCATGTGCTTAAGTTTTAAGCACATCATCAATTCCAAAGAAATAGTCTGACTCACACATGCCTAGTACATGTCTGGACTAGAGCCAGGGATCTCAGCACTAACCAGTATTAAGACCTTAATTTCCTAACTGAACTAATAGTAAGAGGTAGTTTGCACAGAGAATAAAGCCTCCCACAAACCTCTACATTGGCCATGCAAGCTGGGAATCACAGCTGGATCCACTGTAACCCACATGCCTCACAACGTGACGCGACTGTCCCTACCATGGTACAAAGCTGGCCACAATGTTCCTGCCCTTCTCCCTGTCAAGGGTGAATCATATTCAGTGTTGCTGAAATTCCTAGTTATCCAAACAAGCAATAATAGAAGCATTTGAACAGAAAAGAGTTTTGAGTCATGTAGGTGGTTTTCTTGTGTGGGAAACTACTCTCTTTGTATCTATGTGATTAGGAAAGTCAGCTTCATTTGCCTCTGGCTGTCTGAGGCAAGCAACAAAAAGCACATTCATTCTCATATTCCTTCCTCCTCTCAGCAACACAGAAAGAGGGAAAACATTATTAACGCCTATGTCATAGTCAGGTTAAGAGAGCACATTGCCTGTCAGTAAGGCATTACTTCTACCAATGGGAATTTTTTCCAGCATTTTATATTGCTTCCCCTGAACTCACCTCCAGCTAGACAAAGAAAGCGCTACATGAATACATGCTGACCAGTGCACAAAGAATTATGCTGGGATACCAGCAGTATTATGGTGGTGTTCAGCAATATACCAAACACTAACTGGAAGTGGTGCCTGGCCAAAACTGACTAGATCTGACTAGAAGAGGCAACTGCTGGGTAGAGATGCAGAAGATATAGTGCAATAAGACAGTACTGTTTTCCATGTGTGGCCTTGTGGTCTCTGGCAAACTTGACAGAAATCTTAAAACAGAAGAGTTTTCATGGAAGACCTGAAAAGAAAAAATCTGCTTTGGAGGAGCAGCAGTAGTCCAAAAGGGTTTCTCTGAAAAATTAAGAAACAGACAAGATACCTGGGTACCACAGACAGAGAAAGGACAGCAGACAGTAGCTTCTCACAGCAGCACGAAAATTATGTGACTGGGAAAAAACGGCCAGGATGAGACTTTAGTTGAGGCAGATCTGGAGTGCAACATTGGATCTGGAACCTATCAAGAAACATGGAGGGAGAATGAGGACAGCAATCCCTCAGACATGTTGAAAGCCCAAGGAGGACAAGATTTCAAAAACAGCAGTCTGTGAACATGGCTGTGTTGAAGGTGGCTGATGAGCCAAAACCCTGGTCAGAGGCATGTTGGCTGAGCAGGAGGGGAGCAGAGAGAGAGGATTCAGCTGGGAGAGAGGAGCTCTGCATCCCAGCATGACCAGTACCTGCCATGAGGCCAGGGATGGCAGGGAAATGCTTTTCCTTGCCAGTGTGGGAGACAGGCTGTGCATGGGAAGCATTAGTATGTAAAAAAATATATTCCCATGAGCAGATGGATGCGCTGGATATTAGGAGCTAGAATTTAAACCTTTCCCAGCCCTGCTCAGCTTTGACACCATGCTGACAACTGCACTTTCCGACTTGAAACAGGTATTTCAGGGGAACTTTGCCCAGCACCCAAGAGATTTTATTAAAATCAGTATGACAAACTGTGACATCTTTCCAGAAGAGAGCTTAACAACGGTTTGCATCAGTTTTGCTAGCAGCCTTGGGGCTGCATTTTCAATCTAAGTATACAGTACAATGTCTGTTGAAAGTGCTAAGCTGAAACTGGTGACATCAGCAGTGACAAAGGATGAGAATTGCTTTCATGCTCCTCTCAGCAGCCTTAATAGAAAAATGATTAATCATAAGTGCAAGAAAAAGCTGTCATAATGCCTCAGCTGTTTTACCATTAAATTATATTGTCTATGTTACTTATTAGTTCTGGACTGACTTTTCTATTTTTAATATAAACAAAGGGTAGGTAATTATAAGCTACATCTGCATATATGCTTCCAAAGTGTGGATAAAACCTTTCAACACACTGAAATATATTTGTTAGTGTATGTACTTCGCTCCTGTCATGTAATAAGAGGTAAATTTATAGAGAAAGATCAAAAAGGAAATAATCTGTGGTACCTCTGGTCACCTCCTTATTGGCATTTTAGATAAGAGATAATTAGCCCAAGGAAATCTATTTATATTGTTACTTATGTAGATAATCTGCCTGTATTAGTACACAAATAGATCTATAGGTTACTATGTCATCAATGACAGAGACAGGTAGTTGTGAAAATTTCAGAGAAACTAGCAGAAAGCTGAGAGGCAGAACCACTATAAACTTCAATTTCTAAGCAAACGTCTATGCAGGGCAAGAATGAATGCTCACAAAAGTTTTTTGGTGGTCAAATCGGAACAGAATGGTCTGCAGATTAAATGGTCATGAAAATAGAAATGTTCTCATAAATAATGTAAAATTTACATCAAGAAAAGTCAGCATTAAAAAAATAAGCACTGAAGAAATAAAATGTTTGTTTGGGTTGCACAGATGTACGGACAGGTACCCACTTGGCATCCATAAGAAGTAGATAAGGAAATGCCTCTAAAGGTCTGGCTGATTCAGCACCAATGTCAGAGAGGGTTCTTTAAAGACAGCAACTGAAATAGTGTGTTCTAAAGTTTTTATATTTCAAAAACTGGAATATTTATGTCTCTAAACAGAAAACTCCATTTTCTTTCTTTTATTTTCTTTCTTTCTTTCTTTCTTTCTTTCTTTCTTTCTTTCTTTCTTTCTATCTGTCTATCTATCTATCTTAAGATTTTTACCTTCAGTAGTGTGGAAATACAGATTTGGAAATAATTCCTCAAAAACATGTTTTCTCTAAACTGCTTTTAAGGTTTTTCTTGTTTGAATTTAAACTATTTTATGTGTGTTTTCCCTAGCAGACAATAGTCTATCACCTTCCCCTTTGCAGTTAAATTTTACATTCTTGAGGATTATCTAGACTAAAAACTATTGATTTCTTTAGTGTTTCCTCTAAAAAAAGGTAATGTTTTCTAGATCTCTGATCATTCCTGCTGATGTCTTCTGGAATCTCTCCAATTGTGCATATGTTTCTTGAACATCTACTCGTGCTCTTATTTCTCAGCATTTTTACTAGCTTTTTCTGAAGTAGTCTCTTATTTTTGAAAGAGCTATTTAATAGAGGAAAAATGATGAGGAAAATACAATGTTAATGTAAGAAGTACTCTGTCCCTACCTTCAAGCTTTTAGAAGAAAAGTTATTCAGTACATGCAGAGAAAATAACTATGAAAAAAAATCATACATTTCACATCACAATTATATACATTTACATGGTTACAATCATGATGACAGTCCCTCACAATTTTTAGTACATCCTGCAGCCTCTTGGGAGCCTTGCTACCAGCGGGGACACATCAACAATTATATATATATATATATTAACACACTCATCAACAATTACAGGTACACATCAAAACACAATTATACGTATTTATTTTTATATATTTATGTAAATAATATATTTATACATATTTGTATTTCTTATTCTCATGCTACAACGTGGAAATACCTAAATTATCTGTGAAAGAGCTAACCAGAGTACCAGAAGCAAAACACCTACATTTAATCCGAGCTCTGCCCACCCAGGCAATTTGCTCAGCAAAAAAAGCAAGAGTTATTAATATGTGTTAATATGGTTATTCTGTTTCTGATGCACAACCAGCTTAGGATACTCCAGACACTCCAGGCTCGTGTCCTGACAAAATGTTTGAGAGCTGTATCACCAGATCTGTGGTAAATGAGCATGTCTCCCAAATTCCACAATTCATGCCCAAATCACCCACAGTCCTTCCTCTTCACTTACCTTTGGGGGTTTTTTTTGGAAGTTTAACGACTCAAGGGTTAAAGCAGAAATACAAGCAAAAGACATGTCACCTCAAGTTAAGGTTCTTTCCACACTCCAAGCACAGCTCTTTCATCAGCAGAGGAGGGACCCACCCCTCTTCAGGGTAAGAAACAGCATGACTCAAAGACAACTAGCTGAGACTCGTGGCACACAAACGTGCACCAAATACTCCGTATAGGCCTAACAATTATCTGTGGCAGGAATAAAAAACCACTCCTTTTGAGGACAGGAGATGAGTCTAATGACGTTTGATGTAGGAAGGCAACCCAGGTAACTGTGTCCTGGCACATCCACATGCCTCTGTATTTCTACCACAGGGCTTCAGGTGCCCGCATGAGGAGACTGAGCTCCTGAGACAGTCAACAGAACACATGGGGACCCTGTGAGGAGTGACCAGGAGCACTAATGTGCAGTGACTGCCTGACCCATGTCAGCTGCCTCTCCAGCTGGCATCAAGTCTCTACCTTGCTCTCCAAATTATTCCGGTTATACAGTTGTGCCACAAAACAATCAGAAATTAAGTATACTCAATCAGAAATTAAGTACGCTCCTAATCTTGTCACACACTGCCTTTTAGATTTAGACTGTGAAAGGAAGGAAAAGCATATCATATGCACAAAAAGTCTGTGGGAAGTGCAGTCTAGGGATTTTGATTCCCGGAAAAATTTGAAAATACCGGATGTACAATTAATGCATCTTTTAAGATGCTAATTCCTTTCAGAAAAGAGACTTTCATATCATGTCTGGACAGTATTCAGAGTTTCTTCTTTCATAATTTTTGAGTCAATTAAAGTTTTGCCTGAGTGAAAATTGATTAAGAAACTGAGCATGCACAAAGACCAAGGCCCAGAACCTGCATGCGATGTGAATGTCAAGATTAAGTTAAGCAGTTTATTGCAAGATCATGTATATCCACTTTTCATTCTGTATAAAGGAACTTTTCAGTGGACTCTCTCCTCAGTGTTGGGTTATACATCAGAGCTGAAATGTCTCAAGCATTAAACCTAGTGTATTTCCTCATTTACAAAATTATGTGTACGTGCAATAGACATACACAGAACCCTTGCAGTAAAGGTCTAAATAATCGCAATGAGTAAATCACATCTTATTTACACATTTTGCATTGATACCACAAAACCCATTCTCACTTTTCCCTTTGCCAAGGTCTTCAGTCACATCATAGCTAAAAGAGCTGCTCTGAATTGATGTGTATGAAACTAAAACTATGAATTGCTTTCTTTTCCCTGCAGCTGCCAGCATGCTATGGGTGACGTCTGTACACATGATATGATCATTCAGGCTGTATGGTGCTAGGAAAACACCTCAGAATTTGAAGAATAAACCTGTGGTATTTTGAGTTGACTTGGGTCCACAGATCAGGAGCCTTATAAATACATTTTTTTATGATATTGCCAGGTTAGCTCTATGTACATACATCGAAGTCTAAACCTCATGGTCATGCGGTTCCTTAGTAACCAAATGGCATCTTGCAAGCCAAGGTTTCTCATTTACATTGAAGACATGGCTTTTGCAAAGTCTCCTGAGTAGAAAGTTTTTTTCAACTAGGTAGATGGAGACAAAGGTGGAAGAGAAACAACAGCAGCTGCAGCATTTTTCTGCCCAAATAATAATAGTGGCTACCCATCCAGACAATTTCTGAATTGGCAGATCTTTAGCTCAGCCAGCCCAAATGCATGAGCTCTGCTCTTAGAAACTGTAGGTGCAACTAGGAAAGCCAAGGAGTGAGAGAGTCAGAAAGGGAAGGGGGAGATACCTAAGGAAAGAAAGAAGAAAGAAGGTCTAAGGCTAGAAAAGAAGAGGTAGTGGAAGGAAGAATAAATGAATTTTGAGAACTTTGATTTCTCTAATCTTTATGCATTTCTCTTTTGTTGGCTTATCATCAAGTAGACTGTTGATGCATAGACCAGAACTTTGGTTAGGTTATTCAGTTAGCATTCACAGTAAAAAAAAAAAATCTACAAAATGCTAAACGGAGAACATTTTAAAGCCTGTTGCCCTTGGCAGTAAGTTGTATTTTCATGACTCTCTATATGTGGAAGGTTGGTCACCCTGTTGGTTTGCACACTGTCCATTGCCTGAAGGGAGCCAGCTGACTCATCACAAAGGGAAATCTGGGGACAAAGAAGCAGGAATGGCTCAGATGTGAATTCTGCTCCATTGTATTAAAACATGTAGTTAAAGCCATGTACAGCCATTGAAAACTCAATGCTATATTTGGGTCATTACCTAAAGACGCTTAGCAAATTTACCTCTTAACTGTCATTTGTTGTTACTACTTCATGCACTATAGGTATTTTTCATTGTTAATCTTTATTGGTACCCTGTTCTTACACTTGAGAGGCAAATATTAACATATTTTCTATGGTTTTCCTTTCTCTTTCTCCGTAAAAGAACTACATGATTTTTCTTTGTTTTGTACTCATGGTTTGAAAAGCTTCTAAATAAATCAATTAGTCTATCAGCCCCCACAGGTACTTTAGGTGTTTAAACAACTTAGCTCCAATCCTGTAAATTTGCATGCACAAAGATGGCCAAGAATAGGATTTATCTCACCTAATCTAAGAGATGGGAATCTAATCTACACAGTTGTCTAGGTTACACTTCTGTTGTCAATTGAGAGAGGCAGAAGTCTAAGATAGCAGGTATGAATCACTCCTCCGGAGGCGAATATCTCTCTCCATTGACTGTAGAGGGAACCTAGGAAAGTTGGTTAGACTAGACATCTACCATTAAAATGATCAAAACTAAGTGAGCTAAATCATGTTTGAAGTGCATGAAGAGTATGCTGAAAGCAGTGCAACTATTCCTGTGAAGAAAGTTATACAAATGTTTGTATAATAAGAGTTTTACACTATCAAGTTGTTAATGGGAAAGGTTATTTGCTATGTGTTTAGAGGAATACAGCTTTGATCCCTGACTGGTATTTTTTTGTTAAAATTATAGGGATGCAAGTCAGAAAGCTCAAATGTAGAAAGAAAATTATTTAGAGGTACATTGCAAAGTATTTTAAAAGATAACCTTTGCTACCCTACCTGATCCTTCATTCATTGCTAGAGCTGGTCTATCTGTTTCTGAAAGGCAGCCTTCACAAAAATCAGTGGAAAAAAGATCAGATATTAAAAACCACAGTATAGAGGTGTTTGGGAATATAAAAATTAAGAAGAACCTGTTATTCTCATATATCAGCAAAAATGAATAATGATACATTTGCACCCTTGAAACTTCAGGAAGGAATAGCTGTGATGTTGCCTGACTGGCAGGATACTATACAAATAGTTGATTATTGACAGTAACTCGTATTGAGTACATTAAGAGGTAAAAAAGTTTCCTTGAGAATACTTTGGTAAACTTTATCAACAGAAGATAAGGACTTGGTAGTCTCATATGTCTGAAGACCATTTTGTGGCCTGGTTAACATGGATCCTGGAATGAACATTCAAAGGTATATTTTTCTCTACACCAAATCACAGACTATTTTCTTCCTTCATGGAAAGAAAATAACTTTAATTTTCCAGGGACGGAAGGAAGCAAATCCCACCCACCTTAAGGCATCTGATTTCAAGGGACTTCTCTTCACATAGCATGTGTTTGTGGGGAGCAGAGGCTTTGTGTGTGCACAGCTATAAACAACTTGCCAAAACCCACTCGGTGACTGCTGCCACCCCACTGACGCAGCTGAGGGGGTGACTGCCACGCGGAGGTACTGAGTCAAACTGGAATCTGTCCCCGCGCACAGCCCAAAAACTTAGAAACTTCAGTGCCAGATGAAGAGTGGTTAGGAAACCCACCCCCATAACCCAGGGACAGGGTGCACAGCTGGAGCACAGCCGCAGCCAGAGCCTCCCTGTAGCAGCTGCAGGATGTGCTGGGATCAGCAAATCGCTAAGACACAGCACACCCCGAAAGGCTGCGATATGCCCCTTTTTCACAGCAGGTAAGAGATGTGTAGGCAGACATGCACCGTTCAGCCAAGGGATCTCCGCATGCCACTCAGCTGTCAGCTTTGTACTGACTGCCTGAAATCAGGTGGATTTCACTCAGCACTCCAGAGAGACAGACTTTACCACTTTGTGACTCACACTCGATCGGGGGGAGTGGGAACAGCAATCATTTATGACTCACTATATTGTATAAGGCTTTGGAAAATCATTTGCCTGCATACTGTACAAATACATATTGGAAGTATATTAAATATGTTGAAGCAATTGGAACACAATTAAAATGTTCTGAAGCAAAAGAAAAAGAGAAAGGTTACTCATTACCAGTCTCTTCCCTTTCAGAGAGATAACCTATTAGCAGAAATTTGCAGTATTCTCCTTTTGAAGTAGTCAAGGCTTTAAAATTCTGTCTAGAAATAGAACTGTGTGAATAATTTGGGGTGGGGGTTATATTCAAAGAAAAGCTAGCAAAGTTTTTGGCTTCCTGACAGTGTTTTTTCTTCTTTTTTGAGCAACTATTCCTAGCATAAGAAAAATGCAAGTTCTTCTGAAATAATAGGAACAAATATATTTTGAAACTTTCCCTCTAAAAGCAAAGTTGTGCAAAGGCCTGCTGCTCAAATCAGCGTTCTCCGAATAAAACAGACTGCAAAGAATATGTTACACAAGAGGGAAAGAAACCATAGCCTGCAAGTTGGGGTGCTGGTCTATGCAGTTCTTTGCTTTGCTAGAATTTAAATGAGGACCTTAGAGAAAATCTCTTTGGCCTAGATCTGCAAAAGATCTGAGATACCTGAATCCTGTAGGAGAATTTATAACCTGGGGTTAGAAACCCAGATCCTTGGATGCGGCAAGTGATGGCAATACCAAGGAGAGAGCTGTGCTTGAACACCCCTGTTTCCTCCAGACCAAAGCCATGAGCAGCAATACTATTTAAGCTGTTCATAGCTAGAAAGGAAAAAATCCTGTCAAAAAATGGCTATTTTTGAGATAATCAGTGTACAGCGTGATCAGACAAACTGTGTCAGAGTGCAACGGGTGGTGGGAGGACAAGAGCAGGAACTGACGCTCTTCCACACCACGCTCCAGTCTGGAGTCACAGACAGGTCAATCCACAGAGAAAAACTACTTGTTTTCACCAAAAACTAAAGCTAAACTAAAACAAATGCAGGCAATAGTTAGCTGATTGCTAGGCAATGGCTATCACAGCAAAAACAAGCTAAAAACAGCTCAGGACAATACAAGCCTAGGCATGTTTTTAATCCCTGCACTGTCAGGTCAACAGAAAGCCCTTGACCTTTTACTTGTAGTGGAAAAAAATGCTACAAAACAAGGGAGTGGGAAGCAGAGGGGAAGGGAAGGATGATCCTTTCCCCACTGTCAAAACCAAATCTATGTAGGACCGCCTTAAATATGTGTGGTGTAGCAGGGGCACTCTGTATCCTGAGTCTGGGCACCAAAAAATGTCCTTTTAAGATACTCCTTGTGAAGACAGAGAAATGACTCTGTTCTGGCAGAATGAAGCCAGGGCGCCTGGGACCAACTGTTTCCCAAACTACAGCCTGAAGATCAGCACCTGATATGAACACCCGCATCCTCTCTCATCTCAGCCACAGGGAGCAAACCCTCCCGTCTCTCCAAAGTGTTGGGCTTGTGTGAATTGCCTTTTTCCCTGGTTTTGAAGGCTTTCTGTCCTGCCTGTGCAGCCAGAAATGCAGAATTCATGGGGCCAGAAGGAGAAAGCAAGAAGCAGCAGAGCAGCAGGCCAGGAGTCTGAGTACTCACCTGGAAGGGCAAAATCTGAGTTTACATTTAAAACTAGGTCAAACAATAAAACAAGTACATGTTCACTTCCAAATATCTGACATTTGATCAGACCCTTGCAAAGAGGTTGAGATCCTGCTTTCTTGCTCATTGGCTTCTCCTACAAAACATGCTGCCTCTCCGCATGTTGCAGCTGGCACCTCTTCAGTGGTTTCTGTCTCCCTTGTCACATGGTCCCTTAATTTACCAAAGATGCCCCTCTCCTTCATATAGCACCCTACCCATGAGGAAGAAGGCATCTCTCAGTTCGGCCTCTTTGGGGCATTTCTGCTGTAACATCATGCAAGCTCCATGGGTTCTTAGTGACATCCCAATGTCACCCAGCCCAGCGTAACTCCATTCACTCAAACTAATCTAGGGCTGACTTATTCCTACTCCCAGCCAGTGAGAGGTGGCCCTCAGTCAACTAGGTGGCAAGCAGAGCAGAGCTTAAAAGATACAATGAGTCTCACATAAAAATTATGATACAGCTACTACACATTTTCCATGAATTCTCCATTTGTCTGTGTTCTTTTTTTGTCTCCTAGGCAAGGGCCCAACTGATATCTCAGCAATGCTGATGACAAGACTTTAAATTTTGGAATATTGTTGGGATCTTATTCTGCTAGTGTGCAGAAAAAAATCTAGTGTAAACCAGAAGTTTTAAAAAAAACTCCTAATACCACAGGCACAGCCATGTACTTATAGCTCAGTAAAGCGCCCAAAGCAATACTGAGGCACATCAAAATGCAGCTTTTTACAGGAGACAGAAAATCTTTCTGAATAGCTCAGATGTAAAATGTGACTTGCGTACTACCTGAGCAGGGGAAATAAAGGAGAACTAATCGTTGTAATTTTATAGGAAACAATCCTGAAATGGCTAATATAACCAGCTAAAGCCACTACATTAAATTAATTACTGGATTAAATTTTAAAATCAATCTCAGAATGCTGCTTTTGAATAGGCAGAAGGTGGCAAAGACATTCTCCCCTTCCCCAGTGTTTTCTAGTGGTTATAAAGATTTTAGCAGACAAATAAGCTAGATGTTATTGTCAAAATCACTGTGATTACTACAGAACAGGTCTATAGGAGACCAAAGACCAGTACCATAATAACAAAATTGCATCAAATAAAATAATAAGGAAAGGAAAATGGTGACTGTGAGCTCTGTGGATTTCAGGAAAAATGACTATATTGATTGTGGCCCAGAGGCCAGAGTAATAAAATATCATGAAAAAAAAATGCTCATTTTCCTTGATTTGGGGCAAACAGTCCAGTCCCAAAGGAGTCTTTTTATTTTTTCTAAAAGAAAAAATACATGAAGAAAAGAGGACAGGTTAGTTTAAAAAAAAAATCTTTTGCACCTGGGGCAGTTGCATATAAATTGGTTTTGGATACGTAAAAACATGTAAAGGCTTTGCAGGGGGAAAGAGGAGTGAAAATTTCCAGTGCTGGATTTTTCAGAACAAGATAACTAGAAATATGATTTGGGAGGTGGACAAAGAACATCCTTCAATTTTAGGGGCAGGGTGGGGAGGCAGAGATTAACCACCACATTAATTAACTCCTCATTCTGTTAGCAGAATAATTTTACAGGATGGTATATGGGCATTTGAGCTGACCCACATGTATACAGAAGGGCTAAAGAACAGAGACTTACCTTATCTGTCCAGATTCTGGAGCAACATGTGGAAAATGTAGATTTTTTTTCTTCTAACCCAAATCTACTCCCTTATACACTGTAGATGGAGAACAACAGTTTTTCAAAGAAAGAGATTAAAAATGTAGCTGGTTGTTTTTCAAACAGATGAACAAAGACCTCTCTGTTCTATTATCAGTACTCATATCTGTTCTGGTACAGGATGTGTCATTGCTCTCTGTACCAAAATGTTACTGCATATTGTAATGTTCATTGAGAAAAATAATTAAAAGGCAAGCTCAGGATGTGGTTAAACCCTAACAGTGTCACTCTGGGATCTACATGCGTAAATCATGTCCAGTGTTATGGAATGAACCCAAGAGACCAAATTAATATTCTATTACATCCCTGGATACTTCTGGAGACTTTGGCAAATTCTTGCTGATTTTATGCAAGTATTGGCTTAATATCCAAACTCGTGAAGCACCTGAAGATGCCCTGGGTTTACTAAAACTTGTTTGTACTCAACAGTTTTGAAAATTAGGTCACTACATCACCATATATAAAGAACCTCAGTAGGCTGGCCTGATTTTTGGAAGTGCCAAGCTGCCACAGTTTTTACTAAAGTCACTGAAAACCATAAGTGCTCAATAACTGGAAATCCATCTGCTTTTTGTTCAATTTTTTAGCTGTATATGAAAGATTTTGGCTACCTAAAGCTGATAATCTTAAACTGAGGCTTGGTCTTGTAGCAACATAATGGAACAGAAATTTGGGTCATTATTTTAAAAGAGGGAAACAGTAACTGGGTCATTGAGATTGAGGTAGAAAAGCCAGTTCAGCCTCTGTTTGTTGAATTCATCTAAGGTCTTTAACATTAAGAAAATATCTTCTCACGTTTTCAGGATTTTTCCTGATATTTCATTCATAATGTAATTAAAAAGAACGCATACTCTCCCATGGATATTTCAGACAGCAGTGAAATCTGGTGTCATATTTAAATACTTGTCAGAATAGAAAACTTGGGGCGTGGGGTGAGAATACAGGGTGAAAATTTCACTTGGGAAACACTCTCATTTCCACTGGAGTCAGTGACAGAATTCCCGCTGACTTTTAAAGGCAGCAAAAGCAAGTCAGCACAAAAAAAAAGCATAAACAGAAGCATCCCAAGCCTGCTGAGACTTCATTACATAATTTTAAAAATATGAAGGATAAATCCAGGCATCTAAATGACATATACATGTGTTATGCACCATTAATAAGTGATGAGAAAGAAATAAATGAAACCGAACATGCCCAGTGCACCGCTGCTCTTCACAGGATGTGAGCTGGAGAACCTAAAAATAGAACAGATGATTTCGTGTGCAAGTGCCATGAAGGAGCAGTGGTTCAGCAGGGGAAGATGTAAACAGAGCACCAACACAGTCCCAGTAGGGGTGTACAAATGTGAGGGAGGGCACAGCTTTTCTCACTGTGCATCACATGTAGAGACCCAGGTAAGGCACAAACAGCACAGATCTAAAACATAGCAGTAGATGCCCTCCCAGGGTGGCTTATATCTGAATTTTTTCTTCAATTTTGACTTTTCTCTTGTCCCTGAGAAATTGTTGCTGGCTACTGGCTATTTAAGTGTCTTGTATATGTCAGGTTTGTTTCCTGTTTTTTGTGCCTTGCATGTCTGCTAAATAATTTATGCTGTGAAAAACAAGTTAAGCAAGCAAGCTTCTTTTGTGCTTCATTCAGGAAGCAGTTATGTTACTGGTCACTGGTGAGGGAAGGAAAGACGGTCCCAGAAAGAGTTTGAGCCAAACACTTTGAAGGTTTTGAACATCAAGACCAGATCCTTAACTTAATTACATAATAATAAAGGCCAGTTGTTAACTTCCTCCATTTGAAGAATGATATGTTCATTCTGTTTCTAATTGGCAGCTGCTGTAGGAACCCATGGCTCACTGCAATGATGTCAGTATGACAGCTCCAAACAAGAGCCAGCAGAACATCAAGAAATATATAAGCACAGAGCACAACTGTTTCCTCTTAGCTGATGATTTGCCTACAAAAATAAATCCCACCTGTTCCAAAACTCTGACACAATAATGAAACACAAGTGGTACTAAGCACCTTGATCACTTCCAGAGCAGCCACAGGAGCCTCCCAACAACCCCCTTTAACAGGCTGGTAAGTGCCAAAAGTAAGTAAGTGCCATTTTACACACATGTGTGGTAGCTATGGTTCTTCACCATGTGCTATCTGTGTAGATTCTGTTCTTTACAGGCACAAATGCCACAAAAAGTAAATCAGATCATCTTGAACAGCATTATTCATTGTGGTTATGCCCTTAATTTTTTTTGGACTTCCACACCTCAGGGTATGGAGGGTGCCCTATCTAAACCCAGTGAAGAACCCATACTCCAGTAATCCCAACTGCTGGGAGCTTCTGGAGGCAGGATGTGCAATCCAGACTCTTCTCTTTACAACAGAAACCAAAATACTTAAAAATTAAACAGAGAAAGATAGAAGTTATTGCTTAGTAACAACACTTAACAACACTGATTTCCTTGCAGGTCTTAAGTGTAGTTGGATTCTCCCTCTGAAGAAACATCTCCTCAAGTTAAATCGTGTGCCCTCAGGAGGTCTTCTCATTCACTTAATTTTCAAGGTGTCATGTGGAATACACACGGATCTGGGGTCAGTATTTCATTTGAGAAGTCAAAATTGGGAAAAAGTGTCTGAGTGTCTATTTCAAAGGCCAGTGTGAGAATCAAAATAGAAGACTGAGCAGAGTCAAGGGCTGGAATGAGGTAAACCTCAACTCCAAAGAAGGGTATAATGAAGGGTAATACCTGCATTTATAAAGAAAAAGGTTAAAAAGCACAATATGGGCAGGTGATATGGAGTGTGCTCTGGTGAAAAGCTGAAAAACCAGAGTGCCCTCTTCTCAGCAAGCAGAAACTATGAAAGCTACCCAGAAAATATGACTAGAACTAGAGTTCAGCAGATAAGAAAAAGATGGTGTTGTGAAAACATGGACCCTACTTTTTCCAGGCTACGCCATCAAAGTTAAGAAGGTTCTCAGTGGTGGTTGTGGTTATCCCTTACATCTCCAGTTGTGGCAGCCTGGAAATCATGAAGGGCACAAGAGATGCCAAAACAGTCTCATATACAAGGGCTGCAGTGAAGAACCCAGAATCCAATGCATGGGCCCTTGAAGAAAAACTCAGTTTAAAATGAAGAACAACATTTCAAGTATAGGAAATGTAACAATAGAAATCTTAGGCCATAAACCAACAACAGAGTGCACATCTACCTCAGTGCATACCCAGAAATCCAAGGCCTAAACTCTGCACATGATAACATTGCACCAGAAAATGTTGGGGATTATAATATCAAAAAACATGACTGAGAGCATATTCAGCATTGAAGCTTGACAGCCACATTTGCAATACCCTGCAGCTGGGAAAGCTTATTGATTAACCTGGCTTTAAAGAGACCAGGAGTATCCTGATTAGGAAGCTCAGCAGATCATTCCATGAATGGACTGTACTATGTCATGTGGATTTACTGGCACAGACTTTCCCCTTTTCAGTGATTTCTGCACCACGCTTCATTTTGCAGCATTGATATGTTCTCAGAATGCATAAAACAACAGAGATCTGTTTTGAGTTGAGGCAGCTATGCAGATTTACACCAGCTGAAGATCTGGACTACACTATTACCACATTCCTTTCCTGCATGCAACATAATACTGCTGGGCTGCAAACAGCTGTTGGAACTGCCATATGGCAGCTAAGGGCAACCAGCTTCCTTCTGATGAAACAAAACCTTGTCACACATAATGGACAGTGACTTGTGATTCCATGATTCCACTCTGTCTCCTCTGGAAAAACAGGTAACATTCGTATGAGGAAGGTGGGCTGTATCAGAAAGATTACCAGCTCTGCTGGTAATTGGTGCATTGTCATATCAAACAAGGAGCTAGTATCAACAAAAATGAACCCACTCCTTGCTTCTATAATTAGAAAAAAACACTGATAAGATGTGTGTTTATGGAAATGCAAATAGGAGCCATCATGTTCTCCCACGCTACGCAAATGTTGCAGCCAATCCTCCTTTCCACACAAAGCTATTAGGTAATGATAGCTCATGTATATGAGGGGACCTAGCCCAAAAGTTCACTTTCAATTCAGAACATTCCTAAAGTCTGGAATAGGTAAAATATCTGAACCTCTCATCATCACTAATGCTGTAATTCTTTCGGTTTACAAGCTGTTTTTTAAGTGGTAAAAGCCTTTCAGCCTGCCCAGTGGAGGTGCTCAAGCTTTTTAGCAGCAGGACACCTTCTTCATGAGCAGAATTTCTTTGCTCAGGCTAGAAAGCAGGAAAGTCTGTATTAAATAATGTAGGAAGAGTGAAATAATTGCAACCTTGATACTTCTTCATGACTCCCACATTGAAAACCTGTGTTCTATGGGAAAGGGGCTGGGTGAAGATCTCTATCCTTAGCTTGTAATGATCTGACTTTACTGAATTTCTATGTTGGCCTGATCCAAAACTCACAAAGCCAATGGAAAAATTAAAAGTGAAAAATGTATTCTAACAATAAATGACAGCAAATTATTTGCAGCAGGGAACCTGAATGGGCACAGAGATCAGAACATGGACTGTTTACTTGGCCAGCTGAGACTAGCACCTTCATCATAGCACCAGAGTAAAATCTTGCAAACAGGTTAGGAGTGTATTAGAAGTTTCAGTGAAAGACAATGACAGATAAATGGCATCAGTAAGGGATTCAGCAGGCAGACTGGGAAGGAAGGAAAAGCAGTAAATCAAAAGCAACTGTTGGCATTTACTGGGTTTAGAGCCTTTCAAAATATGCAGAGTCCTTCAGAGAAGGAGACGATAATCTAATACTAATCTGAGTGGTAAGTGTTGCTAACAAGTTGTAAAAAGTGGGAAGCTGAAGGTCAACAAGGTCAAACAGTCACCCTTTTTAGAAAAGCTGCACTTAATGGCTAAGATTTTCTTGGCAGTCCTCAAAAACACTTATTAAGAGCTCTCTTCTTTGGGTATCTCAGCATAAAACAGAGGAGTGGTTTGATAGATCAGGTTTAAGAGGATAATTCTGGTAAAGACAAAGAGTCTGGCAGTAAAGGCAGCAGCTAAACTGAGAATCTCAGGTTGGCTCTACTGGCAGAGCACAATGTACACTAAGTATTCACTCATTATTGTGATGATCTGCAGAGCATTTCATTTGAACAAAAGAAATGTGAAAGAAGCCCTGGAGGCACCAAGCTTCTCAAGGAGCAGGGCTGATGATAGGCCTTAACAAGTAGCCTTGCTTTAAAATCTCTATTAAATCATAAGGTAAGCAACAAAATAATCTAAAGAAGCAGTATCTCTGCAATCACAAGATAGCTTGCAATCAGCACAAGAAGTTTTCCTTGAATTCATTACAGCATTCTAGCAGAACTACTGTTGCAACAGATGTCAACAAGAGATGCTGTTACATACATGATGTCTTTCCAAATCGCAGGAATAATCCTAGCATGTGGAGTAAGATTTAGTTTGGAAAACAAGCTGAAGAGTTAATTTGGGTTACGTAAACTCTGGGAAAGAAGCAACAAGAATTTTTTTTCCTTCGCTTTAATCTCTAATAAGAGTTCTCAAGAATTGTAGTGGGAGAATCACTCTCTGATAACTAGGCATTTTTGCTGGATTGTAATTTCTAATATATATATATATTTCCTGTACTCTGTTTGACAACTTGCATCAGAATGAGATTGAATGAGCACATTTAAAATAATCTCAGATAAAGAACAGAATTTCAGAGGCTTGCTCTGACACCTTTACAGTGTTCCTATTTGTTGTCTTTCCCTATGTGTACTGCATGTTTCAAGTCCCATTCTCAGCCTTATCTAGTCAAGACGTTGGTTTAAGATGGATCATATGTTAGCATATGGACCAGTGAAATAGTTTCAATTTTGTAATACTGCTCTGTTGAGTAAAACTCTGAGTACTTGAATGCTGAAGTTCTCATGGAACACAAAAAAGGTAAGATTTTCATTCCACATCTGGAAAAAATGGGTGCCTTTAAAGTTGGGTTGGTTGAGTTTACCTGAGGTGGGGAAAAAGCTTAGATAGTGTCAGTAACTAACTTAGGTTATGTAAGTTAAAGTATCTGCACACTAAAAGTACAACAGGTCCAGTGTCAAATATCTTCTCTGACTGTGTTCCAGATTATTCTTTCTTGTGATGCTTCACTGTATATAGTTAACCCATTGGTTATCTTTTCCTGACCCAATATAGCGTCCAATTATTTTCTTTTTTCTCTTGACCCAGTGGAAATCTTTTCCAGGGTTACACACTGCTTATTCAAAGAGGGAAGATGCATGTATCAAGTATTACCAAAAAGTTTAG
The DNA here is from genome assembly GCA_020745775.1 of Theristicus caerulescens. Taxonomy (NCBI): domain Eukaryota; kingdom Metazoa; phylum Chordata; class Aves; order Pelecaniformes; family Threskiornithidae; genus Theristicus; species Theristicus caerulescens. The sequence continues at coordinate 15,618,933 of CM036561.1, forward strand.
ATTTCACAAAGTCGACATGGGTACTGAAAAATAAAACAAATTAATGCAAAAAGGAAAACTTAAGCTGCAGCTGAATATGAAAGGGTGTGACCCTTTGCTGAGAGTTTTGTTTGGGCAGACAAATAAAGGCTTTAAAGCATATCAGCATCTACTGGGTATTTGTTCTAAAAGACCAGATTTCCTGAGGCTGAACTTACAACTTATGCTATTTTATTATACAAGGGTCAATTCCACTTGACCATTTCTATTTTTTAATTCTGAATATGAATGGTTGGGAAGCAAAGGACATTACATACAGGGGATGGTATGCTACACAGGCAAGGAGTTTGTGAAACAACCCCTAATCAAATCTTTAAATACAAAGTAGACAGTGATTGAAACAAGAGCATAGCTCAGTTTGCTATAACTTTTGCAACATGTTTAGGGACAAAATCCATTTTATCGTTATGCTTTATTCTCGTTATAACTTTCCGCAAATTTCTTCAAGAGCTGGAATATAAGAAAGTAGCAAAGTGTAGTAGACTAAATATCTCACCAAATCTTTACTCTGTTCTTGCATATGCCATTTCTAACACTGCTCCCATCACCACAGTGTCTCAGTGCCTTTCAGTAACACACTGAGCAACATGACCAACATCTGTCAAATGTCTGTGCTCTCTGTTTCTCTCCCCAGGGGAAGATGTGTGTTCAGCAGAGTGTTTTCTTTTGGAATTTATTTTTAATAAAATCTAAATGCATATGCTATTTGTTTGTTAGAGAAGTCAAAGAGATATGCCTTGCACTCAGGACGGTAGGTACACAGGATGCCATAGCCCAGGGCTGCCTCTGGGAGAAGGAGAATTGCAGGTTTCTGCCCAGGAATGGGTAAAAGCAGTGGGCAGGTCATGAAGGGGGGAAAGTGGGGAGTGCTTAAAGGGAGCTGTGGCAGAGGGGGTATTCACAGAAGCTGGGAATGCAGGAGGGAGAGGATGAAGCTTTATATTTGCATCTTTGCTTGCATTCAAATCTTATGTTGCAAATACAAAAAAAAAAAAATTTCAGTCTAATTCCCACATACTGTCATCAAAGCCATTGCTCACTTTGCTGCTTCTGCTCCTGAGCATCCCGGAGTTGGAGCAAAAGGGCTATGACGGTGAAGCATGTGGCAGACTTGGGAGAGTACGTTTACATATTTACTGCCTGCAGTTTTTTAATGTCCAGCTCAGGACAACCCTAACAAATCCCAATGTCTCTTGCACATGTATTTTTTAGAGAGAGAGAGAGAGAGAAAGGAAAAAAAATTGTCAGGCCCTTGCAGCTGGTGATAACATGGGTGAAAATTTCTGTGTTGCGAATTAAACAATTTCCAGTTAGAAGGTAAATTTAGAGAGCTTTGAGCACACAGTGGAGAAGCAGGACTCATGCTCTTTTTCTTTTCAGTCATTAAGAGGGTCTCTAAGAGACTCCTATGAAAAGCCAGGAGAAGCCAGCTCCATTCACCTCCCAGCATTAGCATGTGAATTTTGCTTTTGACTAGAGTAGAAGTGTTAATGTTAAATAAATAATTGTGAGCATTTTATTCAGTGGGATCTTCTATTCTTCTGAAATAATCACTTTGTGTGCCTGTTTCTCATTTAAGCCCAGCCTTAAGAATAAACTCTTATACTGGTCTTCACATAAATAGTATATCTAGTAAATTGTCCTTCCTCTATTGTAAAAAGACTTTAACTACAGCTCTGCAGCTAAATCAACCCAACTCTCAAGCAATATGCTTAAAATAAACACTACAGATAAAACATTGAGTTGTCTTCAGGTAATATTTTATTATCCTTTCTGTCACAATTGTCACTTTTCTTCATTTCTCTGTTAACTTTTTAACAGCTAAAACCTGGTGTGCTCAGCATGATTTAGAAAGTGAGACATCCCTTGAGTTGGAGAGAAGCAACATTACTAAACAAGCTTTAAAAATATCATTGTTCTCTGGTTGCAGAGACACATGTGCATTTGCATTGATGCAGACAAGTGCTGTCCGTAAGGGAGGATTATTTTATTTTTCTGTGTCCCAAGACATAAATTTAGTCTCAGTGCTCTAGTCCCCAAAACTCCCACACACTTCATTGGAAAATATACCTGAACAAAGATTGCAAGTTCTGTCCTTGGGGAGGCAGAGAGTAGATTTTTGTCTTAGATTTATACCAGCAGTATGTGGAGACAGAAAATATGCAATAAGTCAAAGAGATTTTACTTATCAGAGCTTTAGACAACCATTTGTCAGTACTTAACTGTATTGCTGGATGACTCATTCCCATTTCTAATACCTAGGAATACAGGGCATGTGTGGGAACACAATGTCTGCATTGATTTTAATCTGGTTTCTTTTTGTACTGTCTACAAATAGCTCAAAACGAACCCAATCAGATAAGCAGAGCAGAAAATGATTGCAAAAACACATACAGTAAGCCACTCATGGGGGCCTCAGAAAGGCCAAGGAACACAAAAACCAGAAAATGCCAAGGTAGCAAAGAACAACTCATAAAACGGCACAATTCCTCTGTGCCATGGCTGAATAATTCAGCGAGGCAAAGTGAATCCCTGTAAAGAAAGAAAAAGATTTTCTTTTTAGGTGAAGGACCAGGAGTTACACTACTCAAAACCTAGTGTTAGCAGTACATCCTTTTTTAATCACTTCACTTTTGGACCCCTCTCATGCAAATCCAAACTCCACGTCAGAGTAGGAATGGGTAATCCATCACTTATACTAGGCAGGATGGAGAAGGCAGGCTTTGCTGCTATTACACTCAGTGTTTAAAACACTGCACATGCTCCATCCCTCACTGAAATCCCTTTCACAGATGCCTGCTGCAATCCTTGCCTCCAGAAGGCTGCTGTAAGAGTGAGTGTGGTAGACTTTTGGGAAAGAGGTTTCTTGTTATGGGAGGATTTTTTAAGTTTTTGAAGTTATTTCTGATCCAAAATAAAATAAAAAATTGAAATTTTGTTTTTGTTTTACAAGCTGTTCCTCTGAAAACAACTTGAATCAGGTCAATTCAGATTTTTTTTTCAATAATAACAAGCTGTTTGCTTTCAATTTTGACATTTGCTTTTTTCTTCACCTTTTAGTGAAGATCAAAATTTCAAAACAAAAACTCAATGAAAAGAATGAACCAAGCCAATCTTTCTGTTTTAAAATTTTCCAAATAGTCTCTGTCAACAATTTCAAAAGCTTTTGATATTGGAATATTCATCATAGAAATATGCCTCCAGAGTATTGCCGTAGCCTTGACAAGTCAAGAATTTCCAGCTGGTCTAGCTCCATAACACATATTTCTTCTGCCATCCTGAAGGTAACCCTTTGGGAGCCAGGGTGGAAGGGGAGAAAGAAGGGATGTAGAATAACAGGCTCACCCTTAATCCAGAATTGATGATAGGAGGAAGAAGCAGTCACAGAGAATGTTTATACAAGACAGAGATGACAACCTATCTGATGTTAAAATAGTCACAGAGTAGCCTCTTTGACTATGCATATACATGTAAATTCCCTTTTCCACATCAGAACAAACTATAAGTCCCCTAAGGGTACTGCAATTACACCGATTTTACGTCAGAATAAGTCAGAGAACTCAAAATTGCTATAAAGACAAGGATCAGAATTTCATCTTGCCTTCTCTGCCTGGCCATGTGTCTGCCCTTCATTCTTTCTGATAGGCATCTTTTCTTTGTGAACCATTTCTCTGAACTCAATTATGTGGAAAAATGGAGAGGTTCACAAAAGTTACTGAGGCAGTGCCAACTGAAGGAGGCATACATCCACATAGCTCAGAGGAGTCCTTAGCTGCAGCAGACAGCCAGAGCTACTACACCTCCCTCTCCTGGGCCTGGAGCTAGTTCTGCTGACAACAGCCCAGGGCCTTCACTGCCACATCCCAGGGCAGAGCGCAAGTATGCAGCTTGCCATCCTGGGACAAGCCTGCTGTAATTCGTATGTAGTTCACATCAGGAGGGAGCGCAGTCTGCAGAGAACAGCCACGCAATTAATGTTTGCAGAGGCCCCCTGCATACATTTCCTGAGATCATCTTAGCAGAAAGCTATGAGTTTCCTTCAATTTGCCAGACCAGATATGTAATATGTTCAGAACTGGGAAGAAGAGTGTTGTAGTTTTGTATCACAAATACTCCACCAAAAAAACTACAGAGACAATAAGAAATATGAGCTCTCCAAAAGCAAGAGGGAAAGCAACTACATATTTGCAACTGCAGCAAGCCCAAGTGAAACTTACCTGTATTTTCCATCTAGGCTGGAATCAGGTTTTTAAGAAGCTATTCTGAAGAGAGCATAAGGCTTCACAGCTTGAAGGTTTCATGTCACCCCTGTGTCCTGTGACAATGACCACCTCCCTGTTTACTTCTGAACTGAATGGAAAGTTGCTTATGTACATCCTACACTTATGCTAGCATCTTGATCTTTGTCTTCCAGCAGCCTCAGGGAAAGATTATGAGAGATAATGAGCCCCCACAAAGAGAAGCAAAGGGTCTAATAATCCTTTTCCTTAGAATAACCTGTTGTACAAGGGCAACGTATTTCCTTGGGAGCAGAAAAGTGTTGTGGAACCTCTAGGAGCAAATGGTTTTGAAGCTGTACTCCAAATCCACCACAGATATCCCAAAGTTTCATGTAACACCAGGAAAATGTGGGGTTCCCCAGTGCATCTTGGTTTTACCGGCAGTCTTGCATCTTTCTCTGCCAATCCTGGATCTGCCGAAGCCCAGTGATGGAGAAACCCCTTAGTCTTCTCCATACAGGGTAGCCATTGAATGGAAACACTAATGGCACCTTGGACCACATTATATTCCCCTCATGAATTTATCCAGTTTGGACAGATAACAGCAAGCTTTCCCTTCCTCACTGCAAAACACAGGGCAGTGAAGACACTGAAGGCCATCAGGATCTCGTCTTCTGCACAGAGGGGTTCATCTGTACCTGTGGAAGACCCATTGTACCCAGATCTCAGGGACAGGAAGGCCTGAGGGTCAGCAGGATGTCAGGAAGAAATTCAATAAGCATCCACTTAAAAACCAATAATTCAAGAGAATTATCACCTTAGAAATCAACTAAATGGAGCATATTGCTTGCCAAATAAAGGAAAACTGGGTTATTTATTGTTTTAGTAAGGATTTTTTATTAAAGCAAACACAAAGTTTATTGTATGCGAGTAATAAAGATAAGCAACAAGGAAAATTCTGAGATTAAATAATCACCTTCTCCAAGAACTAAATTGTTACTTTACTGAGTGTTTCCTTTCATTGTTAAAATGAAAGTTTAGTTTTAATTAGACAATTAAATATTAAACCCCACATTTTTGGAACAGGCTGCTAGAAGCCTTAGATTTGGGGGTTTTTTTGCCTGTAGCTGTCATCTGGAATAAGTATCCTAAAATTACCAAACACAGAGATATAAACATCTCTGACTTTGATCTGTACAATTTAAAAACAGTTTAGGTAACTGCAAATATATGGCTTATATTCCCCTTCTCTGCACACACACTCAAGTTTACTAAAAATAAAAAATTTCCTCTGATTTACATGTTTTATTTTTTGTCCTGTTGAGCTAAGACTTGATTCTCGACCCACACATGCAACAGCAGCTAACTCTCAATTAATTTTAAAAGATCCTTAATAAAAAAAAAACATGCTGGAGAGACAGTTAAGTTACTGGAAATTAAGCATCTGGACTGCTCTAAAGTATAAGGGGTTTTCCATCACTGTGGAAGGTAGTTTGACTTAAGGAAAAAATACACAATACTTGACTGATTGATAGACTCTAGTGGTTCATTTTGCATGTCGAAACATGCTCACTCCCATCACTTGTACCAAACACTAGCTTGTTTTATTTCTTAAACAGTGTGAAATAGCAGGATTTATAAATCTATAATACTTGCCAAAGCTAGATTAAGACCAACCTTGAGTGGATGTAATATGACTTTCCTTGGATGTAAGATCTCCAAATGGCAGGAGACCCCATGACAGAAACATTCATGCAGGGCGTGATGCTAGTGTCCCATCCGTCTTTCTCAGAGCTCGCTCCAGCAAACACATCCCTGTCTCCAAGTGCATAGTGTACCCATCTCCCCATGACTTTCCTCAGCTGTACAGTGAAGGAAAGAGAGACTTGAAGTAATTCTAAAAGGAAGTGGTAGTTAAACAAAATAACCCCAGGGAAGAGATGTCATAAGCTGCATCAAAGTTCAAAAGAAGGCTTCAAGGAGATGACCCTGAAGCATTCGCACTAGGCTCAGCCTTGGTAGAGCAGAAAAGTATTACCTCAGGGCCCTGAGTCACACCTAAGCAACTGAGGTGAAGCACATCTTCTTTAGCTTTAAGCATCTAAAAGTTAAGTGTCTACATTAAACCAGTTCTAGGAAAGAGAGAGGCATAGCCCGAGGATCCCTTACCTCACCCCGAACCAGGGTCCCAGGTGGGTTGTATGGCTTGCTGTTCTGCACTGGCCTCAGCCTGGCTTCCCCCCGGCACTTCACACGCTTACCATCACATGCCTACATGGGGTAAAGGTGTGTAATCCTAATACTCATCTTTTAGCTGCCATGTCTTTGTATCAGAAAGAAGTGATAGTTTTATTCCATGCATTCATTTTTAAACCATGTCACTTTTTACATACAAATACTAAATGGAGAGATCAAAATGATTTGTAAGGACCATGTTCAGTCAAGACAGCATCCGTGGCGCTGCAGCGAAACAAAGGGAAACATGCAGAGAGTCAGTGCAGAGAAAAGCCTCAGAAAACCTGCAGTGCAGCAGGATGAGTGAACTAGCTAACGAAACACTGGATATCTTTGTACAGCAAGCTACGTTAAATGAGGCATGAAAGAGTAATCTGGACATGCACTTAGTGAAAGGAACAGACTGAAAAAGACAGAACCAGCCATATAGCTTCAAACTGTGATATTGAAAAAGAAATAATAAATGAACCAGTTCAGGGTTAAAGACAAAATTAAGTATATTTGGAAACTGTGAAAAAACCTGAGGGATGACTTGCCATTTCTTTATTTCACAGAGCTTAAAGACAGGAGAGACCTTTGTATCATCTATTTTGACTTCTTGAATAATACAGGCTATTACATTTCTCTCCTCTTTTAATACTTAGGTTACCTTTTCAAGTACAGTTAAACCAATGCACTGCTTAGCTGCATGAAAACAGGTACCCCTGATTAACTGTGTCATTGAACCACACTGTTAGGCTAAAGGACAGAAGGATTATTTCTGTCCTCAGGGGAATATACAGTTCCGCTCCACAGGCAGAGAACAGGGAAGAAAATTCAGCTCATAACTGAGATAGATACTAATCCCACGCCCAGAAGATACTAATCCACACCACTGACAGAAAAAATCAAAAACCATCATAACAGCTGCTCTTGCCAGGTGCAAAATCTATATTTTTTCCCCAAAGCTGGTGTTTGTCTAGACTTTAAGTGTGCGAAGAAAGGTCACCAGTATATTCACCTCCAGAAGAGGTTTCCCATTTGTACCCTGACCTCTGCTTGTTCTTGGATCATTTTCATCCTCAACAAATGGCCCTCCTCATTGGTTTTGGAGAGAAAGACAGGAGACAAGCTAAGTAAACCCTGAAATAAAAACAGTCAATTGTTCTTAAGGAAACAGAAGGGGAAAAAAAAGAAAGAAAATATTCTTCTCCATTCTTACAGGCAGTCATAAAAGCCCTGAAGCATAAGATTTGATTATAACCATATCTTTATTTAGAGCTGCAAGTGCTGTGGGCATACCTAAGGCAATGCTTCACCCCTTGTCCCCTAAATGAGACTCAATGATTTCTCTACTTGAGAGTAGCAGCAGAGAAGACTCAGGTGTGAAATATTACTGTGGAGGAAGAGCTTCATCTCCTGTAGTTACAAAGGGAAAAAACAGTAAAAAGGCTAAATAAAGGTTTCAAAGTAAAAGAAGGAAAGCACAGGGAAATTTAGGGCATCTAAACACACAAAAGGCTATCCAGTCTAATACTTAGCATAACAGATGACAGGATTTTGCCTAGAGTTGAGTACAAAGATAGAAATGTATGTAAATCTCATTTTAACAATGTCAAACAGAGAATCCAACACTGCTTCAGATCCTCTATTTATTCACTCTTACCCAACATCTAGATTGGACACCAGTATCCTTTTGTGCTGTCCCCCTGACACACACACTGCTAAGTACAGACAAGATCATTTTCCTCTTACTTAATACTCTCTTGTCCATACATCCCAAGACAACATTAGGCTTTCATGATAAGCCTTGAACACGGAACTCAGAGAGGTGATTATCCATGAAGGCGTCATTCTCCCTTACTGGCTCAAAAAAAAAAAAAAAATAAAGAACATCAATATCTAACTATGGATAGTGTCTCCTGATATAATCTTTCTGTGCTCCCAGTTGTACTACTTTGGCTGTCAACCTGTAAACATCTAAGCAGGTAACTCACACCACTGTGTACCATTAGACTGTCCTCATGATTTACCACAACTTTTTATGTCTTCTGCAGACTTGTTATTAATGATTTAAATAAGAATATAGAAGTATCTCACAATGGATTTCTTTCCTGGTATGTTTTTTTAAAAGTGTCCTGTCATTGACTTCAAGCACATCAGTGTTTTCATTTGTCTTTTAAATGGCTCATTATTAAAGCAACAAATTTTCTAGATTTTAAGGAGTCATCACTTTTCAGATTCTTGGGAGGAAGGCTGTAAACAATTCCCCCCATCATTTTTTAGTACTGCTTACATGAAGATGATGTTTTCACTACCCCAACAATCATTTCAATTTTGGGGAAAATGGCAATTCTTAAAGCATCAGATATGTTAATTATAGTTTGTGCTATATTCTGCTCACACAAATTAACACGTGGGAGAAAATGGTGACTTGTACATAGGCAAACATCATGTCTTTAGGCCAGAGATTACACTTTTTTTGTCTACAGAATGAAGTCCAATATTTATTATCTTGTACAAAGTGATGGACATCTTGCATTAAGGAAATACCATATATTAGTATAAAGTTTGCTCCTGGTCACATTGAATCTGCAGCAAATACAACCTGGGTTGAAGTAATCGTGTGAAGTTATTGTGTCTACGTGTTTGTAGCTGCCACATGATGGCAAAGGCTACTTTTATGTTGATTTACAATTTGTATCATCCCACTGCACCATTATCTGTGTTGTTCTGCCCTCACACAGGTTCACAGCCTGTAACTGAAATGCTCCAGGTTTATATAAAGGTAAGCAGAGGTGAATCAGCTTTACTGGGTTACTGAGGAAAGAAAGTGATATAGCACTTCACACCAAGTAAAGAAACTGGAGAAAGAACTGACCTGAAATGTTGCAGCAGATACAAGGGAAGAGCAAAAGTCCATTGTAGTGACAAACCTGCACAAAGAAAAGGAATCAGGATTAAGTGGTGGTTTCCCAGAAAAAAATAAGCAAAGGGCGTAAACTGCTTAACATAATCCCCTGACATAAAATGGAAACAAAGGCCAACTGACAGAGAACAAAAAAAGGGAAAGAGAAAACAAGGGTTTCTTTCTTTGCTGTAGTGTCTGTGGTTTATCAGATACTACACACCTTGCAGAGCAATTTAATTGGATGAAGAGCTCTGTATTATTATCTGACCACATAATCACATTAAAATTTGACTTATTCACTTCAGCCAGAACAAGTAGGTAGCAAAGGGTCAGGGAATTATGTAAACATGAACCCTGAAAGACTCAGACAGGCTTAAACTATAAGAAATGTTTTTTATTTTCTTAAAAACGATTTTACAAGAGTAAAACTCCAAAACAGAAATAATCAAACCTGTGTTGTTAACCTGTACTGTCTTAACCAAATCAGTGAGTGATGTATGTCACCATAGAGCATGTTAGGTATTTTCAGCAGCTTTTCATGTGTGTTATGAGCTGATCCATGGCTTATTTTAACTATATGTAACGGCAGCTGTGGGGTAAAGAATTTGAGATGTCAACACTCAACAGAAAATGGTCTTTCATGGCTTTTGAGTATGTCATGCAATGGCTGCTCTGGACTGTAACTCTTCCCAATAAACATTTAACTCCCTCTGGTGCATGCAAAGACAGAAGGTGGATGCAGCCGTGGTGAGAAGGGGAGATGTACGCTTCCCTGCAAAGTGGCAGTGAAGGGGAAGGAGGCAGGAGAGTAATGACTATGAAGCAAGATGTGCAGCAGACCCCCTAGTTCTCTCCATCAGATCTACCTGGGCCCCAGACTGTGCTCTGTTCACATTCCTCATTTAGTTTCTCTACTTTTTCTATGTTATTTTTAGAACTGAACCCACATTCTAGTCAAGGTGCTACTTTACATGAGCATAATGCTATCACCTCTTGTCATCTTTACTTATGTGGCCACCAATTGCATTATTCCCTGCTGCTATGCGCTGACCAGCGATCCTGGCCAAATGTGCCTTGGTCACCATTTTGACTTATTCCATTCAACTCAGAAGATCCTAAACCATCAGAGTAGTGTGAGAACTTTTTGTTGTTCTAGTGTGCAGTAACTGAAACTAGATATACAGTAGTGAAAAGTGGAACATAAATGCAGTTGAAATTTGTGATCCTTTCCCTGTATTACTAAACCACCAGACTCTCTTACTAAAATTGAAAGTTTTATTAGAGATGAAGTTGTCTTTCCTCTATTCTTTTTGTATTAGCTGCAAGAGTTATGTACAAAGATCTTACCCAGCCCAGTGAGATAGAACTTTTTTTTCATTTTATTTTAAACTGCCTGCAATTCACCATTAAGATATATCTGTTGTTTAAGAATAGGATATTATCAAAGGGTCTGGGAATTCTCTCTGTGCAGGGCAAAGTGCTGAATCTTCATGCACACTAGAGATACCAAGTAGCACTTCCACAGGAGTAGGGAAAGGACTGAAGTTAGAGATGACTCACACTAAAGGGCTCTCACTGTCTCTCTCTCCCCCCTCCCTTCTCTCCTCCCCTCTCTCCAATTTGGCACACAAGAAGGTAGGCAAGCTGGAAGCTTTTAGTTCTGCCTGATAGTCTAACAAAATACCTAGTGCAGATGCAGGGAGCCAGCATAAAATCATGGTGTCTGATTAGATGAGATACCGGGAGCCAAGAAAAAGATTGTGGTGCCTGCTGAGTTGAAACGGAAGTCAGGTTAAAAGGAGGTGTTCCTCGCTCAGACAGACAGCACGGGCACTGTGGGAAGAGTATGAAGTGAAAGACGAAAAAATGTAGGGAATGCTAAAGTTTTAGAAGAAAAACTGGAGCAGCTGGCAATTAAAAAAAAAAAAAACCACAACACCAAAAACCCCATCAATCACATACTCTAATCTTATCACAAGGAGTATCAGTATCACTAAAAGACACTTAAGCATGTGCGGAAGTAACAAGCTCCATTGAAGGCCAAGGAGGGATTACAGGTACTCACTGCCATCCACAAGGCTGTGCACGTGCTTTAAAATATACATACTTATGCTTAAGTCCCTTCCTGAACAGGGTTATTACATTATCAAGTCCAAGTTTCCCATTCAACTGCAGGAGAAAAGAGAGAGAAGAGAAGAAAGAAGAGGAGAGGAGAGGAGAGGAGAGGAGAGGAGAGGAGAGGAGAGGAGAGGAGAGGAGAGGAGAGGAGAGGAGAGGAGAGGAGAGAAGAGAAGAGAAGAGAAGAGAAGAGAAGAGAAGAGAAGAGAAGAGAAGAGAAGAGAAGAGAAGAGAAGAGAAGAGAAGAGAAGAGAAGAGAGAAGAGAAGAGAAGAGAAGAGAAGAGAAGAGAAGAGAAGAGAAGAGAAGAGAAGAGAAGAGAAGAGAAGAGAAGAGAAGAGAAGAGAAGAGAAAAGAGTTGGAAGGGACCTACAATGATCATCCAGTCCAACTGCAATGCACACCAGTTTCTTCATGAATGATATGTTATATCAAAGGTATTAGTAAGTCTAGAATTTCACACAGTTTGCTGTTGTATCTTCCTTCCTGTTTGACCCACACAAATAGGTGGGGATACTAAAACCAGAAAATGGGTGAGCAAGAGAGGTAGGACTGAAAATGTCACCAGGGTCAGCAGAGAGAGCTAGTCCTTTAAGGAGAAGAGAGGTGTACACAGCCGGGGAGAAGTTCTTAATTAAAAGAAAACTGACCAGTCTACACCCATTGAACTGATTTGTCTTCGTTCCTTAAAGTTATTACTTGCACTGGCTGCTCCATTTAATTATTATTAGCACTTGTTGGAGCCAGTAGTGGGTGATGGGCAGGGAGGCACAGGAATGCCCTTAATGCAGAACATGACTGATCATTTCAGGATCCTCCATGACCTCCTCTATCCCTGTTAAGTGGGAGGGTGAGAGCAAGTAATAAAAGGACAAGCCAGTTTTTCCCCTTTTTAGTATTAAACATTCCACACTATTAGACTTCCTTTAACTCCCACTAGACATTTAAAAAATATCATGATCTTAAATACCAGTCTTTAAGAATTTTTAATTTAATTTTCATTAAAAATAAATATTTGAAAAATAATTTTAAAGTGTTTGCAATCATGGAGATGAATCTTGATCACATCACTGTACAAATTCCTAGTCCCTGTGTAATTACTTGCATAAAACACCTCTTGTGAATAGCAAGTAAATTATTAGTGATTAGATTTTTTGGGATTGTTTTGAAGAGACCCAGCTGCTGTCTTTGTGTCAAAGAACATCCATAAGGCACCAGTGATTAAACAACATGGTATTTTTGCATGTCAGACATCACGTGCTTGGATATTAATCACGCTTAGTGCTTTTCAGATGTGAATCTCAAAGCATCTCACTGAAAAGAAATTATAGCCCCCATTTACAGACTGGGAAGCTGAGGCACAGGTCAAGTGACTTGCCTCATTTCACGCAGCAGATCTGAGGTCACAGCCCTCGTTCCAGCAGGGAAGAATTTCACTTGGTCTCTTGCCTTTTTATCCACCTTTCATTTTCCAATTGAAATGCTGAGACAAAGAAAAATTCTGGATAATCTGATGATAATGAAGCAAAAAAAAAACCCAAACCAAAACCCAAAATCCTAAGAACTGGGTAAACATGTTGCCAAGATCAGAAAATCTGAATTTAAATTACAAAATTTTTCCTAACCTTGTGTAATCTTACTTTTTTTTCTAAAGGGAAATATAGCAAAGCATTTTCCAGAATAAACAGCCCTTCATAGGCCCTAAATCAGCCACTGAAAAATAGCTCTCCTGTCCAAAAATTGTCATCCTGAATCATAGCTCTATCCTCATTACTGAGATATATATACGTAGAAAGAGAGAGGGAAGAATGAGAATTGCTCTGCTTAATTGTGATAGCAGCAAGAACTGTTCAGTATATCTGCAAGACATGTTTTTTGCATAAAATATGGTGGTTTTGCAAGTGACTCTCAGAAGTAATTTTTCACTGTTTATATATAAATATATACATATGAAACATTCATTGAAGCATATATATATAATGTTTCGTAAGCCCAATGGAACAACAGCTGTAAATCATTACCAAAATGGGAAATTAAAACCTCCTTTTGTGTCAGCTGTGTAGAGGGCAGGGAGTTATTTATAAGATACCCTAAATATATAGTTGAGTTTCCTACTGAACTCAAAAAAGGTACACCAGCTACTCATAAAGCTGAGTCAGTGACTGTAAAAAGATGAGTTTGCGGAGCAGTGCTGAGCTGGACCAGAGAGATCACTGTGACATTTAGTGGTTACAATACCACTGGAACAGCAACCAACTCCTCCAGAGGAAGTGGTAATGTGCTTACTCAAATTTTCTGCCCTCCCTCAGGTTCCTGAATTCACAATCTGAAAGTCTTCAGCAGGCTTAACTCCGGAGACGATAATGCTTCTCCACTTCCTTACGCAGGAAGCTTTAAATTACAAGGATGGATTATTTTAATTGTTACTCTTTGGGTTCTCTGCTTGAGCTATTGGTAAATATCTATGGTAAAACATATGGATGTTGAAGTAATAGCTGTGTCAGACCGTCGTGTTTGCAGCAGCACTATAAACTTTACACCCAGTGTATTTGGTAAAGACTATTAGAAGTGGAAATATTCATAAAGAATTTGTAGGCAGTAGCTTTATGTCCTGACATTAGCAAACTGCCCACTAAATTAACCAGCATGTGTCATCAGTAAGCAAGCCTTGAAGATAGGGAGCAAGCTCTGAATTGTTGCAAGAGAAAGTCAGGGACCCCATAGTGCTAAAAGCCTGTTTAAACAATTCTTATTTCTACCTCCTGTTAGTAAAATCCTAATGTCAGTGCTGCTATAGAGCAATAGATAGAGAAAAGTTGAAGCTCAAATTCTGGATCCAAACATGTTTGGATTATGATTTTTTGGGCGTTCCTTAAATGAGATTTGGGTCAACACTGCTGTTACCAAGAAATATTCAGATTATAGTAGAACTTAAAGGCACCATTGCTCTTTGTGAGGATACAAATCATATCCTCCAGTGCAGGAAGAGATGTGCGTAATAGGGAATAAAGTGTCCTACGATCATTTCTGAGTCTTGCAGTGCCCATTGCTAATGACAGCCCTTTTCCGGGTTACTGGCTGTCACACGGAGCACAGAAGGGGACAGGGCATTCACTCTGTCCCCATCTTCACCAGCGACTAGCCTGCCTGCCTGCTGGCATTCTTCAAATGTCAAAATACTTGCTGCTACCACATCAGATGCCATACAGCTTGTTTTCCCTTTTTAATCTTAAACTACCGCAGCCTCCACAGGCAAGCCTGAGTAGAGAGAAAGGACAGGAGGAGGAAGAGAAGGAGGCGAGAGCTCCCATTGCCCCAGGAGAGGTCAGAATCAGTAATAGCCTTCCATTTCTTTCAGCTGAGGATGCAGCTAACACTTCTTTCCTCCACTTTGATGAGAGCTTGCACCTCACCTCCTCAGCCCCTCAGCATCCAGCTCCATTTCAACCCTGGGCTCCCTAAGTCTTCTTGCCTTTGGGGGTGAGGAGTCTGCCCTATGGCTGAGTGCATATTCTCAAGTGATAGCTTGTAATAGTAAACAGCACCGAACCCTTACATAAAATGTTTTACCCCCTTAGAACTGGAAAGAAGGGCGGGTTTTGTTGTCTCTATTTTATAGATAGAAAAGCTTAGGTTCAAAAAAGGTCAGCTTGACTTGCCAAAGGTCATCCAGCAAACAGGAACAGAGAGTTTCTTGGGGTCTTACTGACCACAGCTGAGGTGTCTTAGGGTCCTATTTCACTTTCAAACAGATTGCCTTTACAGCAAGAAGGCAATGCATGCAGCATATAGCTAAAGGTCTGAGTAAACAGTTATCTGTTCAACATCATGATTTTACTTCAGTTAAATTTCAAACAATGCAGTGCTGCACATGCGGATGCTGATCATGGGCTGTATTAATTGCAATGATATTCCACCTACCATAACATGCAAACTGCCAGCCCTTAACATGCAAACTGCTATGTGAAAGCAAGAGGATTGCAGTGTGCACGTGCACAAGTCCCAGCCGACAACTGAGTGCGAACAGAGCAGATGGTGACAAGGCAGTAGCAACAAAAGAGATAAAACCATCAAATTTAAAGCTAAGCCTAAAGGCAGCTCTGCCAAGCCTTTATTATCAGTGGTGCTGAGTTCCTCAAGTTCTAATATATAGTTATAGAGGGTGAAAAGGAAAATACTGGCTCTTTGGTACACTGCAGGGTCCTCTGTGCTGTTCAGTTTGCTCTAGCTTCTGTCAGGCAGCAGCTGTCTCCTCTGAACCAGCCAGCAGCTGGTATGCCAGTGCCACAGCGACCACAGGCTCATGGGGACGAAGGGGTTTGTTGTGCTTCCTCCTCCTCAGCCTTTCCTCAGGCCAGAAGCTGGACAGACCCAGTGTTTTACAAGAGAGATGAACATACTCAGAATAGGTGTAAAACAAGGCTGTTATCCCCACTTCCCAGAACAGTGGGCAACCAGCTACTTGGTTAGTGGTTTACTGCAGCTATGAAATGCCAGATGGAAAATCAGGGTGCCTCAAATAGGCTTGTGTTAATAAAATAAACCAAGATAAAAGAAATAAGGGAATGTGTATAAATTCATCTATCTTCATCCATTTTCCATCTAACCATTTAATCACAAAGTCAAATAGTTGATTTGTATGGCTTCCTTATAAGGGGAGGCAGTCATAGACAAATTGTCTTTAGCTTCATTACCAAATATTCTGGAAAAGGCAGGAAGCAAAGTCCTAATTTAGTTGTGCTATAGCCTGATGCCAATAATTAAGTATCCAATATGATAGCTAAATTACTGGGATTTATCTGTCTTATCCAAAAAGATTAGATTAGCTTGTGTTTTCAGCTAAGCAACATTGCTTTTAATTTTCATAGTCTTGTTTGATCCCTTTGGTAATTTTACAAAGGATTAAGACACCTTGGTTGGCTAAACTAGTTCTGGTTACAGTGCTGTTTCAAAGGAGCAGATTTCTTTCTCATTCTGGTCCTGTTACCGGTTCATGGTTAATAGAGCTTGCTCATGGGAACTCCTGGGTAAAAAGCCCATATAGCTAACCCTAACATCCCTTCCCCAAACAGTATATATGCAGGATTTAATAGCTTTTTCTATTCCTTTCTTCTTTACAAGGCCTGACAATGAGCTTGAGTTTGAACAGCATGTGACCCTAGTTGCACCCATACTGTCTGTAAGGGCTGAGTTTGATCTCAGACCAAAAGTTTTCCCAATCTATGCCTGAAGGATCAGTTACTTCACCCCAGCGCTGAGCCAGGGTGGAAGGCAACATACAGACTGTGGAAACACTAAGGAGCTAACATGACAGCATATGCATTCCCACTGAGATTATAATATGCTTCCTTCAAGCTATTAACACAGGACTCAGATCATGAGTCATCCCATTTTTCCCCTGGTCTCCTTCCCCTAAAGCAATGAGTCTAGCTTAAAAGATGTAAATACGTACATATATACACACATGTGTATATATATATACAATTTTTTAAGTAATAGAGTTGGTATATTCTTTATCTACTGCCTTTTAGAGCTATCAAGATTTTCCTTGTGTTTTCTTGACTAAAACAGGTCTATTCATCTTTGGAAAAAACAAATGAGCATTTTTGCATAACTGTCTGAATCCAGGAAGTGGAGAAAGCTACTAAGTTGAGCAACATGCACATGCTACAATAAAAACAATGGTACTTAGGGGTTTACGTGCTTTGCTGGACTGGTGCTCAGTCTGGTATACATGCAAGCAATAAATGTATGCCTTCAAACAACAGGGAAAACACTTGGGCCAATATTACAGAGTAGGGATGTTAAAGGAATTTTTTTGTACTACAAGTCGGGGTTAAAACAAATGCCAAGGAAGAAATCCTGGCCATGGAGAAGTCAGTGAGGAGTCTGCCATCACCTTTCCAGCCAGGATTTCACTTTTGCTGTTAGGTGTAGTCAGCTTGTTATATTTTATTATGACTATTCTTAGCTTTATCAGTTAAAAAATTCAAATTTTGCACTGCTAGTTCATTCATCTAAGGTAAGAACAAAAGGTTTTCAGTAAAGGGAAGTAAAAGTATTAGTACTATTTTAAATCATTATAGAAAAACAATGAAAAGTATATTAAACATAGTTAAAATTAAAACTAAAAGCTCATAAGTGTTTAGCATCCTGAAGCTCCCTCATTAGAAGGAGCTGGAGAAGAACTACACTACCCTTCTTGCTTATCTTTTCAGTTATACCGATTCATTTTCATACCTCAAATCCTTTTGTAACATGTTTTTCTCCTCTAGTGACCCAACTACTTTAGAGTTTTTAGTAGTCATTATTTCCCAAAAACACTGTAGAACAATTTTAATCCTCCAGACATGTAAAACTTCACATAAAAGAGTAGAGATGTCCTAGAGAAAACGAACAAGTCACTTTTATATAAAAGCAGCCCTGACTAGATTAAATCTCTGGCACAAGACGTTGAGTATATAATTATTCAAGTCAACATCCACTTAGGCTATATATCAAGTCCTTTTATCACTCACTGTATTATAAGAAAGAATAATCTCTTATACTGTGATTGCTACAGTCCTGTTCTCTGGGAAGTAGTTTAAGTCCTCTTTCCTCCCTGCACCCCTCCCCACATGCTCTTTTAAACCCCGTGATAGAGTCATTTCCTCAATGGTAGGCTTCTTGTATAAAACTCAATAAACAATTTTTTAAATATAATTTTAAAATCATTCTTCTACATATGGGTCAAAGTGAATTTATGAGTAGTGCACATGTATGGAATATCCAGAGATATTTATCCTGATAGTCACCAGGGACTGCTCTTTGACTTTTTACTTAATGTATAATGAAGAGCCTTCATGCTCTATTTAATTCTTTATAACTGGACTTCTGTATTTTTTACAGTCCTGAACATTGAAAGACAGAATTCTAGGGGAAAAATATAATTTACTTCCACTTATCACAATCTAGACGCTCGTGTTGACTGGTAGTGTTGCTCTAACTTTGGAAAGGCTGTATCTTTATGTAACATACAGACCTTTCTGGAACCACTCAGCCTCTGAAGAAATGCACAGAAGCATTTGTCTGAAATTCAGACTTAGAAAAATTCACATTGATGCATTGCCCTAGTACACATAGTAATGAAGTTAAGGATGAGAACATGCATAAGCATTTACAGCAGCATGCTCTATGAGATCAAAAGTGACAGAAGTTCCTTTGACTTTACTGGAGACAATAGGTGTTTGCACTATTTTGGGGAGGAAAAAGATGGAAAAAAGAGCTCACAACCTCAGGCATCTTTTGTCAGTGCTTAAGCCTGCCACAATCCACACTGGGAACTGGGCCAATTTTTACAGGGTAGCATTGTTGGTCATTGCTAGGATTTTGCTGAACTAACCAATGTCTTCACCCACTACATTTACTTCAGTTTAGTTATAGATGAGCCCCAAGTTTCTGCCTTTATATTGCCATGACCTTCCACACACAACAATTCCTCAGTGCTCAGAGTACACACAGATGGAAATGTTGTCACAGGAAATGCCAGGATGGCTCAACACTTTTTCTCTGTGAAGTTAACTAATAAAAGATACAAACATACACCTTCCAAAGAGCCCAATACACATATAGTGAGCTTAAGCCATACCGCTTGCATTCCCAGAGCTTGCGTATCATCTGTTCTGAATCAGAAGGCAACCATCTTAACTTTTGTTGCCAGCCCGAGAAAATGAAGTGTTTCTTACAGATAGACTGTTCTCCTTTACTTAAGGGCATATAATGTACTTCCATTAGAACACTGTCAGCTTCTCTGTGTGACATGGATTTTCAGTTTAGGGATCACAGATCTAAGCATGAAAACCCAAAGAACAAACTTTGAAGGAACAAAAACTTTCTGAAGAAGGAACTAAATGGCCCTGAGAGGCTCTGATCTTTTCCTGTGATGGCTGTTTCCAAGCCACAAATCTTGTTAACAGCCAATGTTGGAGATGTAGGACTGAATCCCCCAGCACAAATCAGGGATTGTAAGGACTGGCAGAAGACCATGCTCTGGTGGTCTCTCTTCCCCTGCACCCTCCTGACCTGGGTCAGTTTCATTTACTTCAGACACTTCATCAAAGCAAGGAGGTATCTCAGTTCAGCTTTCCTCTGGAGCCAACAGAGAGAAATAGGGAGCTCCCCAAGGCAAATCAAAACTTTGCAGCTCCTCAGTCTCTTCCTTGCTTCTACGAGGGTATGGTATTTAGATTTATCAAGGCATTACAGGGTACGATAACCTTTACAGGTGCTACTGGATGTGGTACATACAGTCCCCACCACAGGATGTGAATGGCCCCCCTTTTGTACTAAGAGGCATCCACGTCTAAAAGCTTTTGATTTGCACTTCCTTTCTGACAGACTGTAAATCAAAATCTTTTCAGGGTGTGCTGCCTCGTAAGGTATATTTATGCAGCTGATTCTGCTTGCTTAATTGTAGTATTTTGCCTACATCCCTCTTGAATCACATCTTCTTTATTACAGACTGTCTCCACTTTTTGCAAGATGACAAAAGCCAGGCTGCAAGTCAATGATGAGAGAGCATTGCATATTCTGCTCTCATCATGGCTTATTCCATAATGTGAAGGTGGAGCAGGTGATGTGTCTATTTTAAGGAAAAGGGCATTCAGTGCTAGCTCCCTCCCTGCTCCATTACAGATTCCCCATAAGGAGACAGGGCTCAGAGGAACAGAAGAGACACTGGAGAATTAATCACACTGCTCCTTCCTGATGAGAATACAAAACTCGGCTATTAGCTGACTTCAGGTAGAAAGCCCTGGGATTTGCTGCAGAAGAGACTGGGGCTGAAGAGAATAGCTCAGGGATAAAGAGCCTCAAGTTAAAGAGGAAGATAATTATACTGTTTGAAAGCCTCAGCAGGGGCAAGGCAAAAGCCCCTGCAGCAAAGACTGAGCCAGTTACTGGTATGTCAGGCAACATTTTAATAAGGCCAAATCTCAGGAAAGGGAATTCTGTAAGAAATAGTTTGAGGTTCGTTTCAGTTCTGGGAGAACCTGAAGGAAAATTTAACAAGGGATCTCCATGGGAACCTTCTTTCCAAAACCATACACTTTCCACAGAGCAGTATGGCCCTCCACACGCTCCTGCCACAGGGACCTCTCTCAGGGAACCTCTCTCCTGGTGAGCAGGAAGGTGCTGGCTCAGATCAGATGAGAGGAAGATGCATCTGGCATGGTGAGTAATATGGCAGAAAAAATGACACAGTTGAGTCATTTGGTGAGGAAAGGCTACAGGTGTCTTTTCATAATAAGATTTTGAGCCACAGTTTCACACCCTGTGACACACACAGGCTGAAGTGGTTGCAACACATAACAGATCAGGGAGACCTGCTGGGCCACCACAAAGGATCAAAGACCAGCAGAGAGGTCTTGGCCACTAAAGGCTTGCTGGGTAGGAGGGGAACATGAAGAGGGAGAAAACTGTGGGAGTGAAAGACTGAAAAGACTTGACAGGTCTGGCTGGTGGGGATGAGGGGACAGTGTCCTTATAGAACTTCCAGAGCTATTGCATAGGCAGCTATTGTGTTAGAGGCAATCTCCTGACCACTGAATGAAGCTGAATTCAGCCAGATTGCCCAGATCTAAGCAATTCCCAAATGCATACCTGAATGCATTTTCTGTAGCACTCTTCCAAGAGCTGAAACAAACCCTGGAGTGTTTAGTCACACTGAGTGCTGGGGATCACATGAACCCATCACAGCCTACCTTTGTCAAAACCCACAGGTCAGATTCCTATCTGTCCCAGATGACGCCGTTGTGTTGAAAAACTTTCTAAATCCCAACCTCCTGGTCCCGATAACCGCATTTCTTCAGGTTTGTAAATTAGCGAGTGTACCTAAACAGAAAATTCAAAACAGACTTTCTACATATTCTTAAAACTAGGTTCTGAGGATTGTTTTATCCTGCAAAAGAAGCTATTATCAGCTGCCCTTATCACCTCACATTACCTCCTCCTGAATTCTGTTTGTTGCTCCTTCAAAGAGGGCTCTAACCCATTTTATTCCTTTATGAAAGCAAATTCACCTCTTACATGAGGATATCAGTATGTGGTTGTGTCCCAAGAGAAAGCACAGAGAAATGGAAAACAAGATATTCTAGGAAACCCAAAAGATGATGAACATTTTATGACTTAAATTAGATATAAAGGCTACATGTATGTATCTCACTTGGAAAAAACATCACTGTCACAAAGGGATTTACCTCTTCTTTGCTCTCATTCTGACACCATGAAAAAAAATCAGAATCATATGGACACACTCAAAACACAAGGACATGACCTGTGGTCCTGTAGTTCCAAACAGCCATGACTCAACTTCCTGCGCTTGAAGGAGATTCAGAAAAAAAACATCTTGGAGTCATATTTCTGAAGTTAGAGAGAAACAATTATAAGTTCATTGCAAATCTCTGAGGTGAATGAGATTTATATGGCTCCAGGTCTGACCTGATTAGGTGAATTCTCTGGAACTTGAGCACTCCAAGTGCCAGTGAAGAGGTAGCAAATGCTCTGAGTGCATGTTGCTGGGAAGCTCTGAACACACTCTTATGTTTATATTCACTTCATCCCCTTACAACACAAAGCCATTATGTTGGGATAGTGTGTCTCAATGGCACAGAAAGAAGAAAGAGAACTTGTGACCTGACATCAGATTAAAAGAAATGCTTAACTAATCTGATGCAAAAATTATTTGGGAAACTTGCCACAGAACATATTCAGCCCAACTTCTCTTTTCTCTTCCCTCCAGCCCCCTAAGCAAATGTCTCTCTCTTTTTTTTTCCCTTTTGTTTCTTTTTTTTCCCCCTGCTTTGCATTTCTAATTTAAAACAGAAAACAATTGCTTGACAAAGGATTTCTTGGTGCGTTATGAAAAATATTATTACAAATTCTAGTCAGGGAAATGCTCCTTTGAGTAACTGGCTTATTGAAGAGAGGTCAATGAGAAAGAAAACATTTACTCCACACATACATGCCTCTTACGCAGAAGAGAAAAATGTCATAGCTAGAAACTTCCTGCAGTCCAGAAAATCATCTTATGTACTGCATGGAAAAGTAACCTGAAGCTACCAACCTCAATTTCTGAGTTAGGTCAATTCTTCAGGCTGAATGGGGTGATCTTGGAGTGGTCACAGGCACATTCCTGTGGCAAAAAAGGAGACCTAGAGAAAAATAGGCAATTTGCAGATTTGGGGAACCATTTTATTCATCATCCAACTGAGTCAATTGCTGTGATCTACAAGACACCGTGAACGACACTAGGTCATTCATGGGCTGGCTCAAAATCTCTCAAAGTTAGAGACTGCCTTTCTCTTAACTTCAGCTGGCTTTCAGGCCCATAGATGCTGTGCATTGAGATACACAGTGTTAAGGCCCCTATCCAGCCAAGTAAGTACATATTTAACTTGCACAATGATAATAGTCCCATTGAACTCCCAGGATTACCCCCACTGCTTAAACACTTGCTTATGTGCTTTGCTTGGCTCATTGACCAGAATTTCAATAGTCTTGCTCCAGAAATTAATTTGGCTCAACCCCTGATGAAATGCTGCAGATATTTGAAGATGTGTGGTACAGAATTTAGCACCAGTTTCACTGCAATAGTAGACATAGAATAGCAAGCAGTAATTATTTATCTTAAAAATTTTCTGGTGAAGAAGGCTAGGAAAAAGTTAGTCTCTACCCAAAGCGTTAATCATTATGATCATGCCTGACATAATGTGAATTTCAAAGCAGGCCTTAAAAGCGGCGAGTGCATATCTATTCCTTGCTAACTGCCTCGCGTAAATTCTTACCTACAAGTGTTCCATTTATTGTAGGAAAAAAGTTGCAGTGGAATAGTCTTTTTTTTTTCTCTTTTTTTTTTTAATAATTCCCATGGAAATACTTCTTTAGGATGACCATTATTTTTTCATGAATAGGATTGTAAATAGATAATGGAACATAAATATTTTGTATTTAGACTAATAAAAAATTTAGTTCCATGAAAGTTTTATCCCCACTAAAAATAATTTGGCCTCAAATAGGAATCAGTGGCAGTGACATATGAGGCAAATGTTCCTCCTGTAAGAAAAACAGAGAAGCTAAGCAAATACTCCCAAACATGTTTGACAGGGATTTGCACAAATGTGAAAACGAATTTGTTAGATGCACCTACACCTGAGACAACAGGGAAGAGTCCCTAAAACATCTTACTATAGCCCTAGCGTAATGGTAATTAAACTCAGATGATCTGACAGTGTCCTACAAAAATCCATTAGGGAGAATAAGACCTCCCATATAAAAATATTTTTTTTATGGAAACATAGCTACAGAAAACTGCATTTACACTCTGCATGTAGCCAATAGATTTTGCAATCGTCTGGTCCTGTCCTCATTTTACACTAGGTAAAGCCTACATTTCTTAGATGATCTTTAAAGATCCCTTCCACCCCAAACCATTCTATGATTTTATGATTCCTACAGACCAAACAGTTTTTAGAAAATTTAAAATAATTCCATGGATGCAGTTCATCAGCCCTTCCCAGAGAGACTTCATCCCAAGGCAATCTTTTCTGATTCCTTTCTGCTTTCACTGCTGCTGAACTCCTGCCATCTCATGTAACTACATATGAGCAATCACAATTAACTAATACAGCTCAGATTTTCAGTTCAAGTACTTGAAGCAAATTCTGCGTGATACCTCCTACAGTGTAAAAATAAATTCTCAGGAGAATATCAGGCAAACGAAAGTCATAAATAAATGTTTGGAAATTACGACCAGCCTGCAGACTTTCCATGAACAGAGAGACAGACTAGTTTTGGCAGGTCCATCTTTCATTGTGAATTATTCACCCTTCTCTGAACATTTCTACTTTAATTGTTTTTAACTTCATTGCTGTTGGGCAGAGGTGTGAAACCACAATAGTAAAATGAAAGCGGTCTGAAGAATTTCTCTATATGGGTCAAAGTCAAGGAAAATGCCTTAAGGAGTACTGAGTTGCATGTTTTAAGTGTCAATGGATTTTATCTTTGCTAAAATGAAGCAGGGTGCTTCACCCACACACGCATGGCCAGCTTATGTGCAGTGGCAGCAGCTATATGGCAGAAAGCCTAGACAGGCAGGTCAGGGACTGGAAAAAGTATCAGGGCTCCAGCCACTGCTGGAGCACAGCAC
Source organism: Theristicus caerulescens (assembly GCA_020745775.1). Classification (NCBI taxonomy): domain Eukaryota; kingdom Metazoa; phylum Chordata; class Aves; order Pelecaniformes; family Threskiornithidae; genus Theristicus; species Theristicus caerulescens. Next base: position 15,643,617 of record CM036561.1, read on the forward strand.
ATTCCTGCAGTCCTTGCTGGGCAGTCCTCAGCTAACTGTTAACAGCTGATGCACATTACAGAGCTGCTTCATATCCTTAAGGAGTGATGAACTCCAGAAGAGCTCTGTAGCTATAGCACCTCACTCTCTGGAAGCTGGATGCAGGTGGGATTTTAGCCCTGTGTTAACTTCAAGACTTCTTCTGAAGACTAACTGGCTAATTTACAAGTCAAGTATATTCTGCTCCAAACATCCTGGCAGACCCTGGGTGAATTGCTTGGGTCAAGCTCCTCAAAAGCACATGGGCTGAAACTGCTTGATAGGCTCCCAGTACCCATTGGTAAGGGGTAATAAACCAAGTAGCTATTACCCCCCCAGCAGACCATGAGAATCAGAATGATGTTAGTCCGTTACAGCTCTATAACACTTCTGTCCCCAAGAGACTTTGTTTGAGAAGGATTGAAGTTCCCTGTCTCATAAGTGACTCGTTGAAATGGCAAGTACTGTTTAAAAGAAGATACTCCACACACAGTCTGTGCTTCAGGTTTTGCTCACCATTGTTTTGATCTATTGGAAGGAAAACCATAGTATTTGCTAAGAGCAAGACATTCATTCAGCTTTAATGTAACCAATAGGGATGTTTTCAAAACAAACTTAAAATTTGTTAATTCTTAGTACATTTTTGTGATAAATAAAAACTGAGGGAGCAATAGAGAGGAACTTATGGAAACTCTGCATTAGACATTAATCAAATCCTTAAATGAACTAATTCCTCGCATGCTGTTCAGACTGCAAGACCGTGTAACGTGAGAGGTCTTTGATAAGTATGCTAAAAAACTTCCTACAGACTTTTTCTTCATTATATTTACAGATGGAAGTGTTACTGTCCTCTGGAAGATCGTAAGAACAGGTGCCTTTTTAGTACTAGGGCTCATACACTTCTGAAAGTAAAATGTACAGTTGTCCATTGAAGACTCCACAGCCCCTGCCCAAAATCCCATAAAGTACAATCCCAAGCAATGGAAATGGCTATAGCACTGTAATTAATAAAAAGAATCTGAAGAAATTACAGATTTTTTTAAAGCTACTGACTTTGTTGTAAAAATGTTGCTGAAAATAGGGCTTAATTGCTGCATCTTAATGAGACACCTATAAGGATGCAGATAAAATAATTATTTCTTGTTGATATCCTACATATTTGAAACCTAACACAGAATACCAATATTTCAGTCACATAAACTACATCAGTTCTGAATTACACTCCCTTAATATTCACAGACTTTACTTGGACATATCTACGTACATAAATCCAAGAATTTTCTGATATCTACAGATCATCAATACCATATGCAAACTTATCAGACTGAGCACAACATCTGTCTAGCATATGCTTTTGGGTCTATAAAGAAACAACTTGGAAGCACAAGCTGCAAAACTATTTTAACTATTCTTTTGCATCCTGAGTCAAGGTTGTGCCAGAAAGTTTAAGAGATGCTGTCTGGTTTTATTGGTTTCGTGAGTGGCTGGTGGCTCTCCATAAGCGTGAGGTTCTCACCATGATGTCATCAGTGAGTTGCTGTTCTCAGCAATAATTCCTGGATCCCAGGTGCTCTGGCCTACAACTTTACAACAGAATCAAGAGGTTTCTTTTAATGCATGGTAGGTTTGAGAGTAGGTAGCTAGGAAAGCAATGAACTTCACTGTTATCCCTTTAATAAGTGCTAGGCAAAATACATGAAATATGAATATCTCTCTGAAAACAGCATGTACAGAGGAAGGCATCTGATTGCTTGGTGAGGATTTAAGCACTAGCTGTACTTTGCTAGAACTGCACGTGACCATTATGCTAATGGAATTTCATGCCTTTGTCAATGGAACGAGGATTGTGACCTCCAATATTTTCTATTTCCTTCAAGTCTACATGTCCCTGAAGAGGTACAAGACTAGTAAGGAAAAAAAGGGGATGGGCAAAAGGTATATTCAGCATTTCTAATTTTTTTTCTTGTTAGGTCAAATTAACTGAATGTCCAGTTAGAGCCTGAAAGAGTGAGAGGAGGAAGCAGATCCCTCTCCAGTTGAGTTTAGAATAAATGAGGATTCAAGCCAGTGAGTCACTGGCCACTGGCAGCTCCAACTGACATTAATCAGGAGTTAGTACCACAAAGGCTCAGGCCACTGCTGAAGAAAGCATACCAGCTCGGTTTTGATAAAACAGGTGTTCTGATGAACAACTTCAAATAATCTAAGTCAATAATCAAACCGATAGACATTCAAGTTTCTGTCAAAACCAAAGTTTTGTTGTAAATGAGGAGATACAAAGTGCATACAAAATTCTCTGTGGATACAGGAAGGAGCTGGAAAAGTAGTTGAGGAAACAGCCCCTTTGGAAATGAGCACAGTTCTTTCTTTTTTTTTTTTTTTCTTTTTTGAGCCTTATTCAAGCAATATTTTTTAAGGCTGGAAGTAAGAAACAGATAATAAAAATCAATTCTTCTTTTCTAGAAGAATACTGCAGTATTTCACCCTAAGAATCATACCTGTGAAAGTCCATGCTAAGGCGTGACTCCAATTGCAGTGATTCCTTAAAGGAAAGAGGAGGATGTAGCTCAGATCCGTTAGGGGTAAAACACACCGCAGTCTAGCATTCATTTGATGGTCATTGATGGAAAGCAGTTATTCCAAAGACATTATGAAACTGAAACAGTTGTCTGTGCTTTGTTAATAGGCACATTTTACCGTTGAGACAGAAAGCTTTCTAGCTTTCTGCTACCTAATGTGGTTCAAGGCTACTGAAAGCAGATACTCGTTTCCTCACACACTTTTACCAGTGTATTTCTGTACTGCATTACAATACCTCTTCTGTGCCTCTAACAGTCTTTTTACAAGATGGGACTGTTCTGCAACTTGGACAAGTAACTACAGTCAGACTTGGTTCACTCACAGTTTAAACTAGATATGACCATATCAAGCCTGTACAAAAGATGTCTATTTTGATATATCTTGGTTTTGAGTTTGAATTGCTTCCTCATACATGGAAAATCCAAAGAGGGAAACAGAATTACTCGGACATCACCTATTAATATCTTTTTCCAGTGTTTTCCAACCACAAAAAAAAAAAAAATTACTACCTTGGCCAAGCAGAAATCTCACCCAAAACAACTAGCAAATGCCCTGAAGCACCCCTAAATTTCAGTGAGCAGGTCAAGGGGTCATGTGTGCCTATGTCTATTACCTCAGCTACATGCCTCATTCTTTTCATAAATACCTTTTATACCTCTGTATTAGGTCCTCTGGGTCAAAACTACCCTTGCAACCAAGCAGAGCAGATCCCAAGGAAGCTGAGACCATTTAGCTATGAGCATCAAGTAACTTGATCGGGTGGTATCATCTGACTCTTCCTGACCTGCCATAGCAAATGCAATCACAAGTCTCTTCTGCCAAGAAGGGAAGTTGAAGAAAGTTATTATTCCCCATTTGCAAAAGAACTTCTAACCTTTAGTATTTCCATCACATGGCTTATTAATATTCCAGTTTAGGTTTTATTTTACTTTTGGGATTGCACCACCCAATTCCTGATTACTTTGTTTTTCCTAACATGTTAGCTACTAAGCTATGTATTTAAGTAGTAAGGAAAATATTAGCTTGTTTCCTCTGTGATAAGAAAGGATAGAATAACTCCCAATAAAACACTATCAACTCCAGAGTGCTACCTAGGCTTGCATCATATCGCTGAAAAATGAATGTGCAATATTGGAGAGCTTTTCTCCCTGTGGTCTTTGCATGACACACTACAGTAGCCTCTTAGTTTACATAAATGAATTATAATAGTTGCCTTTGGAAAACTTTCCAGTTGTAACTTAAATTTACCTCAGTATCTGTAATTGTCATACGTAGTGTACTGTTAAATTCAGCCAATAGAGCAAACTGTTAAAGTTTACAGATGCTGATAGCGATAAAGATATTTTACAAGGGATGTATGATTTCAAAAATGAGACTTGTGTCCCAGCTGGTGACCATCTGGCGTCCATGACTGTATGTTTGAGTATTAGTCTAAGTCATTATTGTGTCAGTCTTCCACACACACAGACCACCCAGCACCTTACTGGCCCTACTGCTCAATGCCATAACGGCACCTTTGTTTCTCCCTCAGGAGTGTCATTTGTGTATTGCAGACTACCTAAGGGCTGTTTCTTGCCCACATGTTCTTTGGCCTTCTGCAAAAACACAGTCCCTCCAGGGGGAAGGATGAGGTTTAATATTGCTGCAACAAAACTTTAGGAAATATATCCAGAGTTATAATTAATTACATCAATATACATTTCCAGTCCTTTTTGGAATCTAATTATATTCTTGCCCTTGACTCTCTGTAGCTGTGACTTCCACAAGCTAATTACAGGTTGGTTGAAAAAGTATTTCCTCCTATCTGTCTCAGTTGTTGCTTTGCACATTTTTATCATGTCCATCTCCTGCTATGAGTGGTCTGTTCCCAAGTTTGTTGAGCAGTGTCAGTTTGCTTTGAATAGCTCCTCAAAATACCTTCTTCAGAAAGCAATAATCTTTACTGCATATAAATTGCAGATGAGGACATTTCTGATTTACAGAAGAGTACTGTAGTGATCTCCATGTGGATTGTGTAAAAAAATATGCTGGCTAACTATGTTTGTGTTTCTGATCTTGACTTCAAATTGAGCTGAAAAGTCTTGGCTGAGCTATCTGTGAAGTGGTCCAGTTTATTCTCTTGAGTCATATTGATTCAGCATCACTCCTAGATGACATGTTTTTATGCTAAAGAAATTTCATTTGCCAATAATCAGAACAAAGTCCTGCACAACTGTTAGCAATCTACATCTTTAATTCAGACACAGGCAGTCCTTGGTCACTGGTAGGACACTTGCTGACCTCTAAATAGAAGGAATCTTCTCAGGCAGATCTAATAGCTCCCAAAAGTCAAGGCCAAAATGCCTAACCTCTGTTATGTGCACGTTTGTGTAGCTACAGCTCTTTATCCCTCCAAGCGTGTACTCTCTCCATTCTGGTATAAATTCCTTTCTTACAGAAGTAGACAGACAAAACATTTATTTAAAAATGTATTCCTATATCCAGAAACATTAAGGGTACAATTGCTCTCCATATTCAGGCATGTTTTTCCATACAGACTTATAAGAGGGCTTGGCATCACCCACATCTTTATGTGGTTATTTGATTTATTTTGAGAACTTACTCGTTTCTCCCTAGTCCCCAGCATCAAATAATACGGGAGAGTTCAGTGGACAGAAAATAAACAGAAGGTAAAAGCAGAGGAAAGAGGGACTTAGTTCTTGCCTACAAAATAAAGTAAAAAGGTTTATCTAGGAGCACATTTAAAAATGCATTAGCAACATTAGACCTGTATATAAGAAATAGCTATGTATATAGAACCTATCTTCATCTTGTGCCTCATTTATACCTTTACATTTACTGTGCGTGATACTAATGACATTTGGATTTCTAGCATCAGTGGTTGAGACCACAGATTTAAATATCACGCTGAAGAAAGTTACTTTTGACTGAGACCTCAGTCCAGCAGCAGGCCCACTAGTGCTGACCAATATACCAGTGAATTTCCTTTGAAAGCATATGGAAGTCAATGAGGAACTGTCAAGGCCCTGCCAGATCTGAATTTCTCCAATTTGGGTGATAAGATCTGCTTGAGTAGGATTTGTACAAGGATCCCTTATGATCGCCATCCAAACCTCAAACAGAAGGGAAACAAGCAAACAATGACATTCATCTCACATGAGGTATGGAAATGAGTTGTAACAAAATAAACCACTGCTCAGTGGGAGGAAGAAAAATAGGATTCAAACCTGGCCACAAAGGCCTTGGGCAAGCATTGTGCAAATAGCAAAACTTGTAAATAATAAACACATCTTTGTAGTTCTGAAGCCAGTTAGATATCTAATGGCGTGTTGGTGCCTTATTTATCCAGCACCACATGTGGTTGTCGTCTTCCTTTCTTTGGTGGAAGATCAATCAGGCTCTGCCACATCCCCTTTTCCCTGTCCCAAGTAAATAATCACATCAAGTTCTCTAGAGCAGAAAATCAGGCTAAAGAGCCTAGGGTCTCAGAAATACTATCTCTTATGTAGTAGAGGTGAATCACAAGCAGATACCACTTTACAGATTTTTCCCTCTCCTTTGTTTTCTGTAGTAAAACTGCAATCTCTCTGACTGTCCATTTGACCCTCACTGCTGGTTCCTCCAAAATCCCAACAAGACTGTTTCATTTGAGGGAAACAACAGCAGAACTACAAGCTGCAGAAGCTCAAGACTTGCCTGATTCCAGAGTCTCATGAGGTTCCCCTCTACCCCAAACTATGTGTACACCCAACCCCCCAAAAAACAATAAAACATGCTAAAGAACATGCATCTGTCTGTGCAACAGCATAGCTTACTCTTTTAGAGATGAGAGAGCATGGGGCCAGTCAGTTCCACACACTTATGAGGATCAGCTTTGTTTCCTGAAAGAAGTAGTAGAAAAGAGATTGCAAAAGAGAAATGGGCTCCTACCACAGGCCCTGAAGCAGGGTGCTCTGATGGAAGCACTCATAATAAATAGTAGAGTTTCATTTGAGCACTTCCCTAATTTTCATGAGTCAGAAAAATTCCCTTTGAAAGAGACGTGATAGCAAGTGCTCCCAGCACTTGATAAATAACCTGATTGCTCCAAATGTAGGAGGGACTGCCCTTCACTGAAAAAGTGCATACTGGGTCCCAGCTAAGAGGGAAGGGCTTCACCTGGAGCCTGACCACTCTATCCAAGATGCTCTGTGCCAACCCAGTCAATGTTTTACCTGCTCTTGTCCCCATTTCTAAGGAACATTTGTGTTGTTAATTTCTGCAAATGTACAGGGTGGCAGTTTTGAACCTTATTCCTCTATACTGTGTACATTTTTTTTTTTTAATACAGACGTCCTATATGCTCTCCATCCTCTAGTTTTCTTACTCTTCTGAAGTAGATAACGGGGCAATTTTGGGTATCTTCAGCTCCTCTTTGCCCCAAAGTCCACTGCTGTGTGAAGTGTCATAGGAAAGGAGAAAGACGTTGGTGTGTCTGTGTAGGAAACCAAGAAAGAGTGCTCCAAACCGGCCACTACCTCTTATCACACACTTCCATGATCCTTCAAAAGGTCAGAGACCTGTGTCAGTACACTGAAGTATTTTTGATGACTCCCTGGTACTCTCTGCACGAGATGGGGAAGGCAGGCACAATGATGGGATTTTCTCACAACACTCTTTAAATCCAAGGAAGGTTGTAGTCTTTTCCTGTTGGGGGAATTTCCAAGAGCAGGAGTCAAAATCTCATTTCTGATACGTATAATCTCTTGAGTCAGTAATATCTTACCCAAGCAGATAGAAAATTGGCTTTGTTTCTTTTCTGGCTGCATTGAAGCTCTCCAGTTTCCCTTTGTTAATATATTCAGTGGGCATCTCCCACAGCTCCCAGGCATTCAAGGCAGGTTAATACACTTTGGGACTAACCTGAAAACAGGGCCTGAGCAGTTATTTGAGTCTCTTAATGGACCAACTTGACCTGCCATAGATCAAGTTACTATGCACAAATACTTAGGTTGAGTTTGTTTACTAAGCATATCTGCTCTTTTTTGCACCATGATTTTCCTCAAAATGCATGGATATTAGATGGTAGACACCACAAATGGGAATCTCTGGGGAACAGCATATTGCAGAAGCAAAATGAGGTTGCATAAAATCACACCTTCTCAATTCTTCCCACCAGAAATGGAGAATTAGTAGTCTCAGCATATCAAACAAGAAAGGTGGTGGCCTGCAGGACTCAGCAAATCAGACTCGTTCAGCTCTAAGATGCATTTGATTTTTATTGTAATAAAAAATTAATCCTCCTTTTATGTGACAATTTTGGGTTGGATATCTAATAGAAGCAAAGTACCAGCTCTCATCTTCTCAGGTGCTATAATTGCAGAGCTGAGCTAATTCACAGCCTCTGAGATCTTTTCCAAACTTCTCTTCCAGGGCCGAGAGGCATAACAGATTGAATATAGCTGCAAATAGCTATAGGCTTTGTCCTTTTTTCATGCATTTATGATTTCATCTTAAAGTCAATGCTGTTAAAACATTGTTTACTGAACGTTTAATTTGCTGAGCACACAGAATTCCAGCCAAAGTTAATGTGAATTGCAGGTGCTCAAATTGCTGAAAAATAAACTGCCCCTTTTGTATTTAAATGTATGTTAATATAGATCCATCAGGTTGCTGTGCTTCCACAATGATTAAAACATCAAAGAAGTCAATAAATATATTCATAAATAAATAATAATTTGGGGGGGAAAAAAAAAAGCATTAAATTGTACTTCCTGTCCTTCATCCCAGCTCTTCCTGAAGGGCTTGATCAAAACTTCCTGACGTCAGTTAAAACCTTTCTTTTGCATTTAGTGGACTTTGGACCAGGCTCTAAATGCCTGAGAAGAGACATGAGCCTGTATGACCTGAACACATGCCAGTCTGGGCCACCACATTCCAGTGCAGAGAAAGTCAGCACCGGAGGATGGGATGTGGGACACTGCCTACGGCTTTCCTCGCCCGGTGTTGGAGCAGCAAGCCCAGAGACCCTGGCACATAGCAAAGGGTTTGGTGCACAGCAAACCAGGACAGGGCTGCAAAACCACGTTTGTAGGCAGGGGCTTGTTCACCCTGCCAGATCTGCAAGGCAGAGCTCATGGGCTAAGCACGAGGCCATGTTAACAGGATGTCAGGGGAGATTATGTGTCATTTCTGCCATTCATTTCCTTTCCTGGACTTCAGCCTAACTCTTCAGTTCTTTTCAGGACATTTCAGAAAGCATTACATAAAATGAAAACCTCAGGCTTGCATCTAAAATCCAAAATTAAGCTGTTATTCATATCTCCTGGTCACCTTCAGAGACAGATAAAAAACTAACGACGCCACTGGCCAATACACTCACCAACATTTTGGGGGTCATCTGGCCTTGGCTATGTGACTGAGAAGCTGATCAGGCATTAGGACCAAAAGCAAGGCAGGGCAGAGAAAAGAAAAAAATCTCTCCTATCCGTCACTGTTTAGTTGTAGCAATGCTATGGAATAAATTTGTAGTTTACACAGTAACTTTACTTTTACAGCCTTGTCTGTGGCAATACATCCTTCAGTCATCCCGCTTACCTCCCTCACCACACATCATGGAGAGAGCTACAAGATACAGGGGTAAGGAGGTGGCTGCTTTGGGGTATAGGTTGGTTGTTTTAAGATTTATAGTTGTGGGAATAGGATCATCTATTGCCCTTTAATATTTTTCAAAAGCAGTTTTTTCTGCATCTGTGAAGGAAACAGAACATTAATGTAAATTGTGGCCTTTCTCACAAACTTCCAACACGTTCATTTCTTGGCCTTTTCTAGAATGAAAACCCAGCTGGTGTGTTGTGTACATCCTAGGACCAAGTGTTCACCATGCCTCTCTACTGATTCAAAATTGCAGACTTCTGAGAGGAAATTTTATTTATTGTAGGGGCAAGAATGTATTGTGAGTCACCGTGGTTTTCTGCTGTCTGCATTAAACTGGAGTGAAATTGAAATCATACTTCAGTCCCTATTTAAATGCCTTTTCTTGGCAGGAAGAATGGAAGTTTGGCCTCCGAACTCTGATTGGCAGCATGCTGCTTGGTTGGTAGCTAACTCTCAGCCTTATTGGATCCTCCCTGTTGTCAACAGGACAGATCTTGTCCAACAAAAGCAACATCCTGTCAGCTACTCCTTCTTCCAGGAACCTGCCTTTTCCTCCCCCGCAACTGCTCTCTTTCTCCAGGTTCAGGCAAGAAAACAGTGATGCATGAAAGGGATAGAGCTACAGAAGGAATAGCCATCAGACCTTAAGTTCATGCTTCCTATGGGCCCTATAATATTCTTCCCCATTCATAAGGCCATTAAGAGTGAACAAAACGCAGCCTCTTTCTTTAGGTCTAAGGAGAATTAGATAAAGGGGAAAAAATACTTTCATGTGAGGAAGTCATAAGGAAAGAAGGGGAGATATATTCTTAGGCCTCTCTCCAAATATCTCAGGAATATGGTCTTGGGGGTGTAGCTACAGGAATCCCAGTAAGGAAAACTGAGTTGTTTAGGACAGGGAGGGCAGCCAGTCAGGTAATACAAAGACAATGCTTGGCTTCTTGCCAGCATCCTGCCACTGAGACAACAGGATCACACACTTTAAGGCTCTTCTTAAGGGCATATGATAATTTATTTCCAGGTGTTAGAAAACAGCTATGTAGAAGTGAAGCGTGCTGGGAAGGATGAGAAAAGGAGGAGGGAATGAGCAGGGTTGCAGAGGAGGTTTCAGTTTCTCATTGCAGGCTGGACAGGAGATAGTCCCTTCTTTGATGCTCTCTTCTGTGGAATTTGATATTCCCCCTTCTTTAGCTCAGCTGATTGGGAGAGAGAAGGCAGAGAGACCCAGTCCATCCCAGGAGGGGATCACTCATTGGGATGCAACTAGCAGAGCAATACGAAAGCCCTTCCATTATCCCCAAGGGAGGACCTCAGATGGTATGGGAGCCAGAGAAGATCAGGTGTTGCCAGCCAAGGAACATGAGTATCTCTCTTCATAAAGGAAATATATGGGACAGGGACTGCTTTCTTTCACAAGGGGAAAGTAAAAGGCTGAAAAGCTGACCTAGAAACAGGGGATAACACACACAATGGGAAATATGCAAGAGAACTGATGACAGCCTTAGGCGTGACTTCAATATAGCCTAATAATTTACAGGAATGGATTAGCTGAGAACATCCCATAAAGAGTGCACAATGTTTTCAATTAATACTTAGGTATATACCATGATTATAAAATACCTTAGGGCTATCCATTTTTCAATGACATGTCTATATTAATCCTGTTTTTTTTTCATTAAGTGATGGCTGCTACTGACTGCTAAGAATGTTCTGCTTCAGTAAACTTTGATTTCACTTGCAGTTGTGCATTTATTAGGCAAGATTATCATCATCCAAGTTTCCAGGGTTGGGAATTCATTTGAAAAATATGGTCTATTTGCATTTAATTATCACATATTTACTGAGGAAAAATATAAACACGCCTGTTTTAGGCAAGGAATGGAGCCAGTAATGTACTGCAGACTTGGGATTGTGCTTTTTAATATAATCAAACTACTGTTATAAATAATTCACAGTTTCCACTGTGGAAAAAAACTGAATATGGTTTTCCTGATAGGTTGGGTTTTTTTTTTTTAATGTAAAAGAGCAAGAATGTTTTACAAAATACTAAAATTACTGAGACAAATTGTTCGTATCATATGAGATATGATTAAAATTCACCTTGAAAGAGGATGTAAAGGGGAAAAAATCCCCTCTATGAGAAGTAGCTACCAGTTCCAGCTGCTAGAAGAAGAAAAAAGAAGAAATGTATTCTTATAAGACACCAAAGCTAAACAACAAGATGACAAGATGAGGAAATGTCAAGTTAACTTTTGGGAAACAAATCCTCTGTTCAAAGTTCATAGTTCCAGTCACTGCACAGACCTCTTACAGTGTCCCCAATATAACTGACTCACAAAATGGAGATGAAGGATTCTGACTTTATATCAGAAAGGCAGAATTAGTGAACCAATATTAGACAAGAGAAACAAATCTCATGGCATTTCAAAATTGCTGCATGAGTGATTTTCTTGTCCATCTGCTGTGGTGTCCTCTGTACAGATTTTGGTGGGCTGAAACAAAAAGAACAATCAACTTCTTTTCAACAAAGGACTTTCATCCTTCCACAATGAGCTGGAGGGACTGTCATTGGCAGTTACCAAGCTATAAGTCACCACCTAGCCAAAAAACTCTTTCTATATAGAACATGCTGCACTCAGATTGCACTAGGCTAAAAGATAGACCCTGTAGGGTACTGGTGCTGGCTGCTGAGCTAAGGAGCAGGTAGCCTGGGGGCAAGTACATAGGACTGAAGCGAGGGGTTATATGCTGGTGAGAAGTAAAGCTGAAGATGTCAGTAGGGTTTATGAGGCATTTCATGGGGCCATGTGGAGGTGACTAGAACAAGACGAGTGGCACTTTGGACTCCACTGGTAGCCTAGACACCCAGCTCACATGTAAACACCTACACTGTCAGAGACCTGAGCAAGTGTCTTATGATATTTGAGATGCACAAGATGTACTGGTGTGACAGACATGACACAGACCTTGCAGAAGACCTGCATTTTCTCAACCAGCAGCTGAAGGCTAGGCAGGTAACTGTTTAGGTAACTGAATCCCACCTCGGGTGAGGAACATAGGTGTTGCTCAGTGGCTCCAGGAAGGGTCCCTGCAGCCAAGAGGCACTCATATTACTGAGGAGAAAGGAACCATGCCATATCAAACAAGATGGGGAAGCATCCCATGTAATGACAGCTATGGAAGGGGCAGATGATCCTTCATGACAGTAAATTCAGGAATCAGCACATGAGACTTCCCCAGATACCAGTCATTTGATGCTAATTCCCCTGCTGTGATCTTGTTGCATTGTAAAAATAAATAACTATAGCCTAAAAATTCAACTCTAAGCAATTTCAAAGTGGGTTTATGCGTTTTTAGTTCGATGTTATTTTGAGTCTCCTAGAATGTTTGTTTGAAAAGTATTGTAAATATATTTATGACTACTGGTTTTATTTATTATTGAACAAATGCTACTGCAAGAAGCATAATATTCACTCTCATTATATTGCTTTCTAATTACTAGTTTTTACTTTTCAGCTTCCTTCTTCATCTTTAGATGGTGTGAACATTATCAGGTTTGTCATGTTTCTCTTCCATAGTCTTGAACTTGGGTTTTGGTGTATCAAGTAAGATAACAATTTCTCTACACTGGTATGTTCTTCCAAAGAGATCAACATTCAGTGAGATGCTAATAGCATGAGACAGATCCAATTTTGTATTTTTACTAAACATTTCAAGACCCTCTATCTTTGCCCTAACCACATCATTCCTTGCTTTTGAATTACTTGCATAACAGTTTTCCAGTTCTGAATTTGATTTCTTCTATTTGCCTTTTTAAAAAGTAAAAATGGTATAGGGGTGTATATGTCGCCAGAAGCCAGTGAATTTATACCATCAGCTAAAGATTTGTGACAACTAGAACTTCAGCCCTAGGTTTAAAAGACATTGTTGCACAACCCTTTTTTTTTCATTCAATCACCACTACTGTCAATAGGTCTACTTAGGTGTGTAAGACTCATTCATACGAATAAGTACTTGCAGTTATGTCCCATGAAGAAAACAAAAAAAAAGCTTCAGGCAATTGGCCAGCTGATTGTTGATGACTTGACATTTATACAACTCACTCTCCCCATGAACAATAACATTTATTGTGCTGAGTTCAGGAACTAAATATAACAGGAACCAGCAAAAGATGGCTAAAATTAAAGCAAGGCAGAAAGGAAGTCCATAATGTAGAGCTATGGCTGTTATTTAATTTCCCTTCAGAAATAAGAGGGAAAACCAAGACCATTCTTTCATTCATTCTTCTCCTCCAAAAAAACCCACAAAAACTACGCAGATATAGACCACAGAAACTCCAGACCCAAGGTCCTGGTTTGCAGAGGTTCAGCTTCTGCCAAATGGGCATAATTAAGAGTGTGGGATGACTGTAAATCAAAGCAAGACTTAAGCTGAATATGAAGTATCTCATCCCAATATCCACTAGTACTAAAGAGAATGGCATCCTGAGGACCGAAACACACACCCATCCGTATGCATACCACAGTATTCAAAGGGAATGAGATATGGCAGCCACATAGAAAGACAACAAGGAGAAAAATTATCACTGTCCTCTTCTTTTTTTTTTCACTTTTCCTGAAAAAAACCCACCTAAAAAATTCATTCCAATCATTTTGCCCAATAAGGAACCAAATTCTGAGAGAGCAGATGGTCATTACTTTTGATGAACAGTAAGTAGTTTTAAAGTTTTTGAAAATCTTTAGATTTTCATTTAGGAATTGGAAAAAAAAAAGTCATTCAGTAGACCTATAGAACATCTAAAACGAAATTCTGGCTCCAGTGAGGTCAATGACTGGGCTTTTATTCCCTTCATCAGGTCCAAGACTTCCGCGACAGAACTTTTCAAAAATCCATGTAGAACCTAGATGGTAGATTCAGCCTTAGTTTTTCTCAATATTGGTGAACATTTGGCTAATTCACTTATGATATTCAACCAAAGGAGTCTTTAGTTCTCAGAAAATACGTAACTGATTAGAATTAACTAGGAGTAAGAAGCAAAACATATGCCTATGGTTTAAGTTAGTAAGTTGATTTTTGTGATTGCCATGGTACTGCATGTAAAACATAAAATTGTAAGTCATGGAGAATACTCCTAAAAATAGAGAAATCAGCCTGATTTTAATCTGGAATAGCTGGAATGTCCTGATGCTGGTTTAAGAAGGAGCTTTGTGCCAAAGACAGCTTCTCCTTTAAAGCGTATGTTTTCTTACAGCATCTGGTCTGCAGTATCTTGAAGATAAACAAGACTGAGAAAATCAAGATACAAAAGGTTAATGTCAGCAAACCTATCCCTCCACCTGAAAAGTATTTTGGATATGTATGGCTTCATATTTAATCCCTTTTCTGGTGGTGATTAGTAATTAGCAACATCCTATTCAGATGACCACATAAAGAAGTTAATACTTAACTATATTGTCCAGGAGAGATGAAAACAATCTTTCTTGTGAGCTTTCTGGCTCATGCTCAGGTAGAAAAGCATCATAAGAATTCCCTGTCATACAGCATTTCACAGTCCTGCTTTCAGGCATTCTTCGAAACAAAAATTAAACAGCTGTGAAACAATAAGCTACAAAACAACCAAACAAATAAGCAAAAATTCCCTGATGTGTTTTGATCTTATTAGATTGAAGTTGAATAGTTTGGGTCAATTCTTCTTTTATCAGCGTGGTTCATATGTTGCTACCAAACATGCTTTAATACAGTGTATTTACAAACTATCGCTATATAGAACAGAAAAGCAAAGCAAAACTGTTAGAATGAGCTTATTCTTACTGCATGCACACCAGTCCTACTTCAGCAAAGAAAAGCCTTATTGTTTAACAGATTGAGACATACTAAAGCAAAATCAAGTGACTTGCCATCTGCTGGACAAACTATTGACTGGAACATTATAATTTATGCTAATTTCAAAAGGCCAAATCTTACAAAATCTAAATGAAATTCTGCTACAGGGTATTCAAGTTTGATTGAATGTAATAAGACTTGGGGATACTGGTTGTGCTATAGCATAAAACCTTAACTGTCTTGAGGCAATTAAGAAAATTAAAAATTGCCCTCTCTTTTCAGTTTCTGCGTGACTCCAAACATGCCGGGAGTGGAAGGGGGCAGATATTTCCCGTGGATTTTGGAGGGGAGAAACTGTGCGATAGTGGCTTTTCTATAGCAATAATTTGCTTCCTCAGGTCACTGCACTCCTCAATTCATGATTCAGGAGCCAGAGCACCATCCACGGGACAGCGGGAAGCACAAAGGGAGCAAATGTGAGGTAGAAACGGGATGGGATGGGATGGGATGGGATGGGATGGGATGGGAAGGGGAAGGGAGGGGAGGGGAGGGGAGGGGAGGGGAGGGGAGGGGAGGGGAGGGAAGGGAAGGGAAGGGAAGGGAAGGGAAGGGAAGGGAAGGGAAGGGAAGGGAAGGGAAGGGAAGGGAAGGGAAGGGAAGGGAAGGGAAGGGAAGGGAAGGGAAGGGAAGGGAAGGGAAGGGAAGGGAAGGGAAGGGAAGGGAAGGGAAGGGAAGGGAAGGGAAGGGAAGGGAAGGGAAGGGAAGGGAAGGGAAGGGAAGGGAAGGGAAGGGAAGGGAAGGGCAAAATGAGTAGATTCAAATCAGGAAGATGACAGATGACTATGGAGACTGAAGTTCTTTCTACCAGTTTGCTGCATTCCTTCCATTTAAATTTTAATCTTTTTTCCTGTTGGCATTAACACCACCAGTCACCTGAGTCATTCTGCCCCGGAAACTCCCCAATGTGAAAGGAAAATCTGTTCAATGAGGCATTTGCAACTGGCTCCTTTCTCGCTGCTGACTCTGCTTAGCCCTGTTTATATGAAAGAAACTACAAGGAGCAGGCTGATGAAATAGCCCTGTGTCATGCAGCATGAGAACAACTTGTTCCTCACCTAGCTGAACAGAACAGACCACAAAATGGACTCTGGTTTTGTCTCTATATAAGTACATTTATATAAACATATAAGTAATTTCAAATTATGTACATGTATAAATGTATACATTTTTTAATATAGTGTATAATATATGCTGTTGATTATATGTAGTATTTACATACATATAAGATGTTTTAATAATTCTTATTAATAAATATAAATAATCATATAAAATTCTAACAATGTGAAATTAAATCTTAAAAAATAATATGGTTAATTGTTCAGTACCGTGGCCCAAATGATGGTGAAACTCAGCATCAGGCACAGTTATTTCCAACCACAAGCATGGAATTTGAAAGACAGCTATCCCCAACACATCATGGGCCAGAAACAGGATCAGAAGTTCTAGGGAGTGAAACACCATTACTCCTGAAGTTGCTGGTGTGAAATGGCCATCTAAATGTTTTTCAAATTGCTCTGATAATGTGCATCATTCTTATTATCTTTTATTTCTGATGTTTGGGATATTTTGCAGAGGAATACTCAGTTGCAAAGCAATAATGTACATAATTAAAAGCACTAAACCACAAAACTTTTAAAAGCCACTGCTTTTAAAGGATATAATTTCTGAGAAATCTAGAAATTACAGGGAAGTTTAGTCTCCTGTTCTGTCCTTCTGTATCTCACCTGGAGTGACCAGTGAAAGTTGGCCTTGGACACAGATACTCAAAAAATGGTGATAGCATGGAACGAACTAACATTTTTTCACAGGAAAAGTACCCAGCCAGGGCTGCATTCCTTTCAGTGGTCATATAAGCCCTCAGCAGTTGAATGAAATAAAATTACAACACAGTAGTTAGAGAATTGTGATTACAACATTTCTTGGCTTTTGCAGTTCAGTTCAGCTTCAGCACTAAAAATAACAAACAAGTCAGGCCTCCAAAACACACACAGGTTGTTTAAAAACTATGAACTTTTAAAAATATAACATATCTGAAGATACTTTATGCATTTCTGTCATTTTAGCTTTACTGTCCAATCATATGAGACATAAATCCAAAGTTTAAACCAGGGACAGAAGAAAAAAAAACACGGAAGATGAGGTCTTAAGAAAAATACTAAAACTACAAAACTTTTGTTAAAAGATGAGAGAAGACAGCACTACCATACAAGCTGGAAAGATGTCATGTGTGAATCTATTGAAACTCTTATATGTGTTAACTTCTGCCTGAGAATTGTGCATTGCTATGGGAGGTAGGAAAAGTGGCACAGTAGCAACAAAAAAAAGGGACCGTGGACGTATCCAGCTGTGAGAGGGGAGGAGAGAGTGCTCTGCATTCCTCTTTGTCTAATTTCACATTTTAATTTAAAATAAAAATTATATTCTTTTTAAAAAATAAATCAACCTCTACTCTTCCCACCCTAATTTGCAACTTCTCCTTCATGAAGGCTGTTCATTTCAAGTATAACTATGGAATGAAAGAAACCCCAGAAGGAAAGAGGTTTTGTTATAATTAACCTACCATAATTAAGAGATCGGTAAATGTGTATTGCATTAACTTTCAGCAAGTGCTAAGGACAAGCAATTTGCAACAGCATCCCTTTACAATAGCATTTCCTATTGCAAGAAACTCCATATAAATGAAAAGACCACATACATTCACCTTATGAAGATACTGAGTTTGCCCTCGCAACACTTTTTTTCACGTGAAACTATCTAAAGGTTGGGTGGGGTGTGTGTAGCCAAACTGAGCCGTGCCGCAGCACTGCCTCTTAGGGCTCTCCTAAACTACACAGCCCTGCACACCCTGACTGCTACTGCAATGCAGCTGTGGAGATCCCTGTGACAGCTCCAGCCTGATGTCCATCTGGGTCTGCCAGTACTGGCTTCAGGTGAGAAGATGCTTTGAGACCCCAAGCAGGGGCTTTGCAGGCTGCCTGCAGCCTACAGGACACCCTTGGAGAATTCTTGTTCTGGAGTATTTGAAGTTGGGTCCAAATATCAGAGGTGAATCGATGTGGGCAGCTCATTAGGGTGGCACAGGCACCTTGCAGCCAGAGCTTCATGACCGTGACTATCATGACAAAAGCCTTGTTCCTGGCAGTATTTCTACTACTAGTCAGGACTAAGCATAAATAAATATATTCACAAAATGAACAACAGCAGTGAACCCAACAGAACTCCACAAAACATCGGTGTGGTTCAGAGGGATCGCTGTTGACACTGTCACACCTTATTTGGTTTTATAAACCAGTAAACCATGCTTATCAAACCAGTAGATTTAAACTTTTCAAAAATCTTCTGCTATTTCTTTTTTCTCATAAATCTGAAGGTGATTGCTTGCTCTTAAGTATAGCAATATAATATGTAATGTAATATAGTGTTGGAAATTACTAAAAATACTGTTGCTTTCAAAAAACCCTTCAGAAAATATACTGGATGGTTTCTCTTGCACTGATACTCTAAGGCATACTGGGAGCATCTAAAATGACAAACAATACCTCAGTTTATGAGATTTTTATGTGACCTTTTTTCAGAGCAAGACCATGAAAAGAAAATTATTCCACTGTTTTCATTTACCCTTAACAGATTATCTTCTGAGTACAGTTGCTGGAGTAGATTATTATATTTTGCTTTCCTTTCAAAATCTAGGTTAAAACCTGCTTAGGTTCTGTGAGAAATGGTTTTTGCAATATTAGGTCAGGTGCAGCTAAAGTTCATACATAAAATTTGTTCCCTTTGTACAAAAAAACCTCAAATAATTCAATTAGAACAGAGCAGATGCCTTGTCTGAAGAATAGGAGGCTGCTGATCTCATAAGATAGGACATATTGTACTTGATCCTAAAATTATTCAGCCATTCTAATATATTAGTTTTACTCCAATAGTCAGAAGGATCCCCAGTCCTAGGCATATCCAGACTTTATTATGCTGCTATACACAAACACAGAGAAAAAAAAAACCTGTCCTTGTCCCAAAGAACTTGCAATCCAAGTACACATTTTAATAGGATTAGCATATGAATAGTTATACGCTACCTTATTATCTATAAATGCATACTTGCATGTATAAAAGTACCTGTTTGTACACATCTTTTATTTTCTATGCTTAATGTTCTTGTTCAAGGCCCATGGAAACCAATGGGAATGTAAATTATTACACTGATTTTCTTAGACTTTGTGTCAGGCTAGAAGTAGGATACAGATCTCCTGATTTCTGGTGACTACAAGGTTGCCATCTATATTTGAGTCAGATGTTTTGGCTCCTGTTTTAAAAAACAAAAGAGTTCCCAGGCAGTGGGTGTAGAGTGCCACTCATCTGATCAAATATCACTGTCTACTTGGGAACGAGATTAATTGCTCCCTAGGCTCCACAGGCTGTGCTGATCAGGTCTCCATGAACTGTGCAGGAATTGAGACATCCTTCCTGCAGAAATCTAAAGCTCAGGGGGCTGAAACCCACACGAGGGTATTTAAGGAATCCGACGACTGAACTGGGTGGTTCCCCTGTTATTTTTATATATATGCACAAGGTAACACAAATTTTCAAGTACAAAACTTGTATATTTGCATGGGCAAGGATTTCCTGAAAAGGTGAAGGAAAGGGTCCTGCCACCTCCCATCAGCCTCCCTCTCAAACAGCAGGCACAACATGTTGCAAACCTCCAGCCTACAGAAGGGCCAAACTTTTCCCCAGCTCTTCTTGATGAAGAAATAAGCTGTGATGCTCTGAAGAAACTGGGGAATACGTCACTATTTCCTATTTCAGCTTCTTATCCAGCTTGGTGCAGAGATATGTAAGAAGCAGAACGGTACCGTCCCCACCCGCTCTCTAATTTAGGATTGCTCATTTATGCATGTGCACGCACATCATCATGCACACATGCAGGCATGCGAACTTACTTTTATGTAAGATCCTGTTTGCCAAAGAAAGACAGACAAAAAGTTCCAAGCCTTTATTTATTCAGAATACAGTTTTGCAACAGTTACATGTGCAATTCGTCATGGGTGATGGGGTTGCAACATCAGGCATGAACCAATCAATCTATGGAGAGCTGTCTTGAAGCAATTCATGTACCCCAATACCACTGGCTGAAGATGAACAGACTGCCAGGATTTTGTTGATATTTTTGCAGGAGAGAATGAAATATATCATTGCTCCAACATCATATCTGTATCAAGGCCGAATCTTACAGATGTAGTTTTTGATACTCTGCTGCTAACTGTTAGTTATGCCAGGGTAATACAGAGATGGGCATACATCAAATGCCTGAGCTGCACTGATACTAAATGTATTTTTTTAATATGTAATTTTAAATATGTCATTAGACTTTCTTTAATTGTTTATAAAAATGCATTTCCACAACAACACTGAAAGAAAAAAAGACCCGTCCCAAACCCCACACACTCTTGTGATAGATATGGGATTGCTCAAGCTGCAAACCCAGCTCTGGTCATCAGCTGGGAGCCACACTTACCATTTATTGTGTCCACATGTTTAAATCCCAGGCAGCAGACCCATTTCAAGCCACCATCATGACACTATTTTCATCTTTGCTTTGCAGACTAAAAAAATCAGTATTAGATCCTCAGCAAAACTATAACACCAAATAAATATTACGTAAGGGCAGTACATAAATAAGTTATAGAAGGGCAGAATAACATTGTAAAGGGAAAGTATTTGTGACTCATTTATAAGTGCAGTGTACAATTGAAATAAATGGAAACTTTAAGAAATATTCTACATAAGGCAGAGTCCAAAAATGCAGAAGGTTATGCAAGGCTAACTGTAAAAATAAGCAGATGAGTCCTCTAAAATAATATTGCAACATTTTTTGGCTTCCATTTATTGGTTGCCATAGGATTTTTACTCAGTGAGCAACTGCTAAACACAAGGCTGCCTCATACCATAGCTTGGCTTTTAAGAGAAGAAAAACATTAACATTGTTTAATGAACACACTTGTCTGGAGAAGTATTAGCAAATGCTAGGAATTCATTTTCCTACTGCCTAAAACCAGAGATTTGCAAGTGTTGTGTTTATTGTGCTGTGCCCGATTTGAATCTTCCTCTCCGACAACACACAGATCTCTCTCTAAAATAAAAAGCAACTTGTTTTTGAGGGAAGTTGTGGGGGGAGAAAGTCTAAGAGTAAAGAGGTTAAAGTGCCATGTACACAACAGAAAGGATCACAAGGCACCTTTAATGAGCTATTTGAGTTACACCAGCTGCTTCTGGAGCCAGAGAACACATCCTCTGGTGGACACTAAAGGGAAGAAATGGGAAATGCTTCTCTAAAGCATTTAATTTCTCTACTTAGCAGGTTGTAGTTTTTGATTTCACTAGGTGCACATCCTACATGGAGGTGTAACAAGAGGAAAATAAAATAGTGACATGCTATAAAAAGTAAATAAATGCATTTGCTCTTCATCTTTTATTCAGTCTCCCAGTATATCTTGATATATCAACATTCATCATTACTATTTTTTATGATGATGATTTATGCTGTCTCTGCAGTTGGGTTTATTTCTGGGTTTTGTCCAGTGACTGCTTGATGTAAAAGGCTTAAAGCAGCCCACGTGTGCCTGTGGCTGAGTGCTTACTCACATGTTACATAAGGGTCAGGCCTTCTTTGGCCTGAAACCCTTCTGGGCCAACAGTGTTTGCAATCTTGTTTCACAAGTGGCCATTTCTGAAGAGGGAAGGAGAGCATTTTCCCACATAAATTACACATGTATTTACATTTTTAAAGTTACCCAACTGTTGACACCTAGGAAACTCTCAAGCTAGTAAGAGAATAGTGTTCTGAACTTTTGAACTTCAGGTTTTCAAAAGTTAAGGTCTTCTGGACCACCCTACATGTGCCATCTGAGACGCTTGAGGGCACCCCGCCACATCTCCAGCTGTCTCTTCACAAGAGGTCCTTCTTCCATAGCTCCTGTGTCACATCTGCAAGCCTTGTGTAGATGTCTTGGATACCTGATGCATCTCAAAAGGAACGAGACATTTCTGTGTATGTAAATGAATTGGGGCTCTGGCAAGCAGGGAGAATTAATCCCATCTAACTTTAGACATCTATGCCTGAGCTAGTCACACTGAGCTCCTTTTATAGTCAGCAGAGAGAAATATAGTTGTCAACATTTAGCTGGACAAATCCCACCCGCAAATTCTACTTGTGTAAGCCATAACTCCCAGCTTCAATAGCATGAGATAGTCTGAATCTTGTCCTCCCTGTACATGTAAAGCTGGCAGTGGGTTTCTCTGCCCCTCTGCAAGGAACTTGATTTAAGACATGAGAGGCAGAACAAAGCTTGGACTTGTCTATACTGACTCCAGAAGTGCGGTCAGCCTCCCCTGCTGTGCTTTGACAGGGTAACCTTTTGTTGTGAAAACAATCTTGGAACAAGCTTTGAAATTGCCCTAAATATCACAGTCTTCAGTCTAGTTCTGCAGCAAAAGCACTATGATTCCACTCGAGACAACGAAGCCTACAGACTATCTGCTAACCTCCTGAAAGGGCTTTCCTAGGTCTCTAGGGATTAAATCTGTTATTGATTCAGCTGACTGGAACTCACAGTGAATTGATGGTGTCAAGAAGTTCCAAAGAAATATTGAAAGATGTGGTTTAGACACTTTTTTCCACTTCTCTGAACAATTGGCATCCGACAGCTACAATGTTAGAAACATTACTTATGGATGGGAGCAGCAATATTTAGAGTATCTTAATTCCACTTACCATTAGAAAGAAGTTGAGAAGCCTTCTACCCTTTAGAAAAGTCTGGTGCTTCTGAGATAGATAGTCTTTGGATATAATATATGCATTTCTCCCTTACTTTCATGGTGTGCTCACCATGGTGGCCTCCAAATGCACTTTGAGTGACCTAGCAGCACAAACCCCAAGGTAGTAAACGTCACTTACAATTGCAGTTGTCCTAAATAAAAGCAAAGTGCATTGGCAGAGTAGAAAAAGTCAGAACATAAAACTGTTTAAACACAATGACCAAGGGATTTCAGTCCTTGTTCTGCAATTTAGGAAAACAGATTACCAAAAGTCTATGATTGCTTGCATAAAATACCCTGTGTTTGCTGTTTGTTATCTTCATGATTTATTTATAGGCAAGACTATCCAAAATCTAAAAACTTAATTTCTCTAAGTATTACTAACTACAGAAAATGGTGATGCTGATGTTGAAGAACCGTAGAATAAGGAGCAGAACGATATGCTTGTTGAATCATGGAGCTATGTTAGCAATAGATTTCAAGGCCATTTACAAAACCAGTTGTACAATCCAAGCTTACTTGATGGAAAAAATAAGGCACAGGCTTCCCCTTGCTCAACTAGCAAATAAGCAGAACTCAAAATACCACTTGACCCTTGACAGGTCAGCACGCAGAGTTATTCTGGAACAGCTCAGCAATGTTTCTCCTACACAAGGGGCAAAGGGCATTATTTTCCTTACCTTTACCTATGCAGACAGACTACTCCGAAAGGAAAAAAAAAAGAGGAAGGGCACAATCACTCTGCATCTCCTGTGCTCTGAGGACACAAATGCAACCTTGACCTTGTCCTGGCTTCCTACACACAGCTAAATTTATCCTGGAAAAATTTCATCCTGCAGTAAAATGTGGGTTATACTCATGGCCTGATCAATCAGTAGGGATGAAATCAGACGATTTTGACTACTCCAGTTTTATCAGCTGCAGTCAATAGCAAAATGTCAGTGGATTTCTCTGAATCATGCATTTCATGCTGCCTGATGTTCCTTTTTTAAATTAAAGACGGCACATCGCTAACTTTCTGACAAATCTCGCTGCTGTCCTGAGGTTACATGAGATCACTGGTTATTCATGTTAGCAGCTCCTCAGACAGAGCAAAGACTTGATATTGTACACAGTACCAAGAAAACGGATTTGTCGACATTTCTCATCATGTTGAAAAGAAAAAAAAAAAGAAAAAAAAAGATGTTTTTTCTTTCTCTGCCATAAAGTCTCAGTTGTGATCGTGCTCTTGTTCTTCCAAGATATGTTCCTTTGACTGAATTATAGAGTTTGTAAAAAGTAACAACTGGTAAAATATGCATGTACTTACTCATCTTGAACATGTTGATTTGATTGGCCTTGATTTGAGCTACCAAGGAGAGTAGGCACGTTATGTAATTTTTGAAGCAACATTTATTCTAGTAAAAAGTTTGTATGTAGTAAAACCTTTTTACCCTAATGCAGCTGGAGCTCTGTCAGAAACTTAGTACCCAGAAGAGCTGCAATTTTTACCCACAGATACACTCCATCTTACAGCTACTCTAAAGGCTGTTCACACGGACCAGGCACATTTCTTGCTAATGTGAAAACTAAACCGCTTAATTAGCAATTACAAACACTTAGAAATTACAAATAATCTGCAGTTATGGTGATTACACATAGGAGGGAGTAGAATACAACAAAATATGAAGTAATAAAATGCCCATTGGTGACCAGCAAGCATGAACTCCCTTCTTCTAGCAGGCTGATATAGAACTTTTAAAATTAAACTGTAACTGCATGAAATCAAACTTTTTTTTCAACCCATGATATTCTAATTCTGACTAAAATGCATGCCTAAATTTTATCCTTATTCCCAATGACTGAATTAGATCAAATTTTAACCATAAACTGTTATGAGAGAAACAATGAACTAACTAACTTGGAAGAATAAAAAGAAGACGACTGAAATAAAGACTGGATTGCATCATGTAAGCGGTCACTAGTTGGGACCAGTGGTCCCTATGGAGCAATGAGACTCCTCTTGTGGAAGTACACACATATCCAAGCCAGGTACTCAGAGCAAACACTGAAATTGTCCTTTTAAGGGTAAGCATAGAACATAAGCTCACACTTAATGACATCTTTGTATAGCACAATATGTGTGGGTTGTTGAGTCAGGTCTCAATATGAGCAGAAATCAGACACTTACCCACCTCTGCCCCATATCTTGAAGAACTTGGCTTGACCCATAGAGCACACTATTCCTAGGTGTCCTCTTAGTGCAGGTATTTACAGTTACAGGTGGAAGTGCCTGTTTTTAAGGGTATGTTCGGTCACAGCTGAAGGGAGGAAGATACCCGTTTGCTGTTGCTGCCCTCCACATCTCCAGCACACTCCTGCAGATGGAGGAAGCGGAGGCAGCATAACTCAGGTTCCCGTGGCAGTAGGCAGGGGCAGCAGCCTCCCACCCTGCTACTCGCCGGTCGGTGGCAGCTCTCCTGCCTTCCTTGCTGACCGATTACACACATGTAGATGACCACGCAGAAGAGAAGATCAGCATTTGCACTGCTGTGTCACAAAATCCCTTTTCACTTTGTCCCTTTGTTTGGCTTTGTTGAGGCCAAAAGTTCAGATCTGGACTTCCCTGCAAGGAGGGGCTGCCCAACACCCACCTCAAATAAACTGTGTGCTTAACACTGATGTTCGGAGATTAAGATGGGAAAAAGTCAAGCCCAATGGTAGCTCCACAGATTTTCACAGAGGCCTTATCGAGCACGAAGTGTTTCAGTCTTTTCAGGACCGACTCTGGTGTCAGAGAGCGAGTGGGAAGCACGGACAAACACACCATTTCCTTCTTTGTGTGCTGCCTTTGCAGTACGTGTTTTGCTAACCTAATCACATGAAGATAAACACCTTGCAATATACTGTATAACTGACGTCAGCTTTTTGTGTGCTTGGAATGATGTCAGCACCAGCTTTGCAACTACGCTTTAATCTCTTGAGCAGAAATAAATGCAGCAGCTAACCTAATACTTTCTACAAGCTGCCACACCAAGATTATTTTACTTTTCCCCTGCAGGCTATGGATTTTGTACAAAGGAGGCAGGAGAGCCAGAACAATGTGATCCACTCCTGTACTGAGCCATTTTTTGTGAGGAGTCTAAACGAATTTAAATTGAATAATAACTAGAATAAATGACACCTCTCACCACATGAGTCAGGCTCATTTAGGCCCTTAAGAAATGGATTCTACTCATTTACACCAGTGCAAATAATATCAAATGAATTTCTCAGGATTTATGCTACCATCACTGTAAATACATTTTTCCTCACATTTACATACACTCACCAATATACTTAAAACTTTCCAAGCAAAATATGGCCGAGAGTTTCAAACTTGTATAGAGGACTCTGGGGAGGCATCCCAGGAGGATCAAAATTTCAAGCAAATAGCCTAAATTGGCTTAATTCAGAAGTCAAAAAGCAGAAATGGAGACATGGAAACTGGTACCAAGAATGTAACTACCAAGGACATTGGGAGAAGCAAAGGTCAGTGCCAGAACTGGCCTGATTGAAGGGTTTTTTTTCTTTTTTTGAAAGAAATTTTCCTCAGTCATTTTTCATGTTCCAGTGGAATTACACCGTATTACAGGTCATTTATACTCCGCTTTACTTACACTTTGATTTCAATTTGTCTCATCATGTTACCAATTTTCAACATTTGCTTCTACTGAAAGAATAAGAAAGTTACAAGCTAGTTAAGTTGTTAGCTATACTGTCACTTATTAAATTAGCAAGTTTTTCATAGAAACCTTGGGCAAAACTTTAAGAATAAAGAACTGATCATTACTAATTCTTTTGGTATTCATTATGCTATTAGTCACAGAGCTCACTCATACATTTCCAAATTTCAACATAATCATTTCAGGATGAGGAGTATTATTTTTTCCCCTTCCCAATAATTTTTCCTTGGCATCACATTTCATACCCGTCTTCTCTGACTGCCAGGAAAGTGCGGCTTGGGGTTTTGGGGGCTTGGGTTGGGTGCTTTTTTTTTATTTTTTCTTTTCAGAAACACAGGTTTACCAAGGTTATTTCATCTCTAAGAGAATGCATTTTTAATTGACTTGTTTATCCCCATAACACAGGCACACCTCAGTAAGGCTAAGGGATCAGGTTATATGACATCATGGTGCCAAAGGAATAATTGTCACTTGTTTGTGCAATTCTGAAGAAAAGCCTGTAGCTTGAAATCACACACAGTGCTGCATTGACAAAATAAATGTTGTGATAAATAACAACATTTTAAAAGTTGTGTTTTTTTTTTTTTTTTTTAATTGGGAGGGGTAGGGGAGACTGAGGGGCTGGGGGGCCTCTTCTCCCAGAGTTTGCCATAGGGTCATGTTCTGTGAAATAGTTTTGTTTGTAGACATGGCTTTTCATCCTGCAGAGTTGTGAGATCATTCCTTTCCCCAGGACTGGGAGGCAGCTAAGCCCACCCGACAATCTCTGCTCAGCAAAATCCTGCATCCCGCTGCAGTTGCTACCCAAATCGAGGGATGAACAGCGCTAAAAAAGCTGTTGAGGTATTTCTGCAGCAAGCAGTGCTATACGCATACTCCACTAACAGCACCCACGAAGCAGGAATAAAAAAAAAAAAGAGGCAGAAATCAGCTGTTTGAATCACAGATCCCCCTCTCAGGTTTCACTTTAGGGACAAGGAAGCTCCGAAAACAAGGCACCCCTTCAGCATTTTATAAAGCTGACTTCAGCTGCCAAAGGATTCCTCTGCAGCAACACCAATACAGCTTTTGCCTCGAATAAAAAATTCACTGCAAACGAGCAATCATTAGTCAGCCACATTTTTCATATAATTACTGGCAGTGAAAAAGCAAGCTTGCAGGTTGCTGTAAAATAAGGTCTAACTACTTCCACCCAAACAGAACAGAAGCCGTTCACATAAGTTTTAGTGGGGGAGAGGGAAATCCTCAGCGCTCCCCCCTCCCCTTCTCTCTATGACTGATTACAATCTGCTTTTTTCTATAAAGCACATTTATTGTGGGAGTTTGATTTGAAAGAGTTTCAAGTAATTTAAACTTTGGCTGCAGGCATACAGATCATTTAAAAACTGATCTTCAAGTGTTTCTACATGTGATTAACATGTCTGGTTCATGCTATAATCAATGGTTTTAATTCTCAACCTAGCAACTGAAATATTCAACACATGCCAGGAATTACCTAGGATGAAGTCATGTAGTACAAAGTTAGCCAGCCTGACAGTAATCCCTGTGCTACCAGTTTTGGTGCAATACTCTTATTTTGAAGTGGAGAGGTTTGGGGCTGTGGGGTTTCTTTAGGGGTGATCATCAGCCACCTATAGTTTTTTCAAACCATAGAACTGCTGAAAACAGACTGCATCCTGGTTCAAATCAAAGCCAATATCAAATGGTCTTTTCTTAATGGACCAGGATTCATTTGTCCTGCCTCATGTTCACAAAGCATCTTATTATTCCACATGCACATCTATGTGATCTCACTACCTGCATCTATTATTATCCAAGATGAATGACAGAAACAGAATCTGGCCTTAAATAAAAGACAGTAAATTAGGAGGTGCTATTTCAGATCCATCCTTTCTGGAATTGAGGTGCAAATGCAAGATGCACGTTTCTCTAGGACTTCGGAAAGTGCAAGTGCCAGCTTGCTCCATTTTGGTACCTCTCTTCATCGGCCAAAGAGCCTCCCATCACCAAAAAGACAGTTCTCACTGCATTTCAGCACCCTCCTTGAAAAAGGTAAATGGGCTTGATAAGTGGTAGGGACAAGCCAAAAGAAAATAAGCAAAATAGAAGTCAGTTTCATTCATAGCAAACAGTAAAATTTTTGATGAAAAGGCTTACAGTGTTACCTTGTAAATATAAGTGCTAAGCTTTCTCAGCTCACAGGTCTGGCAAGAGCTTGTTAGCAGCACAAAAAATACCAGTTAAATGATCCTAACAGAGCAAACTCCTGCAGCACCTCAGACATTCAGTAAGAACATCGTTCACCACTGAAGTTTAGTTAAATATGCACAATTTTATTTATTGAAGAGATTAGGACAAAAACATTAAACCAAATACATGACAAAGCACCAGAGGCAGTAAAACCCCACCATGCACATCACCAATCTTTCCTCCTATAAGGTACTTATAAAATAAAAAAAAGTCCTTCTTGACACAGCACCATCTTCAGAGTGTAAAAACATTACTCCTTTATATTCTTAGTTACCAAAATAGAACCAAGGCAGGTCAGCTGCAGCTAGCTTTGTCTCTTGATAAAGAACTGTGAAACATCCTCTTGAGAGTGGGACCATAACTTTCCTGCAAGGCAGGCAAATAGCATCCATACGTCAAATGCCAAGTAGCTGTACGCACATGCCACATACTATAATTAAGCACAAATTCAAGTAACATTTACATACTACAGAGTCCACATGTACCTACCCAAAAAACATGACCACTTCACAAAACGTATACAGGCAGTAATATCAGAACAACTGAGGTACTGGAAACACAAATATTTATGCCAAGAGATTTCAATATCATACAGCAATATAAAAGCAGTAATAAAAACATTTGCCAGTCTAAATCAAATAAAGCTATCTAGAAAAAGAAGCTAAATAAAAAGTTATTTAGGGACAGAAATACCTGAACAGAAAAGAAGTGTGTTAACTACAGCATGTAACATGTCATCCCAAGTCAACCCGTAATTGAAGTACTGGCTTAATACATCACTACTGTGACATTTTCTTCAATAAATAGAATAAGTCTTGACAATACAAAAGGTGCATATTACTGTGTATGTTTCAAGAGGAATATTTGTAATATAAATGTTCAGCTTATTAATACCCTCTTATTTCTTATTCTGGACATAAACAAAAATCAAACCCAAACAATTCTTTTCCCAAGTTGAGAGGAATTCAAAGAAAAAAAAAAAACCACAATACTCTTCTTCAATAATAAAGAGCCCTCTATTTACACGTGGGCCAGTCAGTTAAAGAAGAGATCGGTTCTCAGATAAAGACACAATTAAGGGTTTTCTGCCCTCTCTAGTCATATACGTGCAGCATGGCAGATATGGAAGCCAGTATCTCATATCTTTAAAAAAAAAAATTATACAGTTTTCTTCTTTTTTTTCCCCTATTATAGCAGTAATGCATCTGGAAGTTTGAGTTATAATAGCTTCCTGCAACAAACCATTTGACACAAAACAGAACAGCTTGTTAAATGACAGTTACTTCCCCTTAAGGGAACAAAGCATTAAAATGTCATTTCCTGACAAGAATATTAAGTAGTTTATTTAGAAGAAATGAGTTGAAAATAGCTATCAAGAGACATGAACTGAAATTTTGTTTGTTTTTAGCACCCACTTTTCATGTCCGTCTTTGTGCACCTAATTTTTTTCTTAAATTAATCCCATTAATTATTAGACATCCGATTAAAAAAAAATGTTAGCCAATTGTACTTTCCCTGAATAATGGCTGAAGTTAAATATCTAACAGTGCGATGCCAAGATGTGAGCTGAGGCAAAAAAGTTTCTATTTGTCGTGAGTTACCACTATTTTTAATGGAACAGAAACAGGAGTGATACAGCTGCACCAGAATTGGCATGTGCAGTCTCCTTGGCTCCAAAAAGGTGAGAAGCTACAATTGCTCCATGCTGCCTTTTCTCCTCCAAATCAATCTAACCTGATAGCAAGCTCCCCCCGCCCCCCCAATCTGTCCCCATGCTACATTTGTTATATTAGCTCCTTGTGGAGGTTCCTTCTCAATCCGAGGACCTCTGAGTGTCTTTTGCTACCAAGCTAGGCTGATGCAGGATGTGATTTAACACGGTCAGGAAGGGCTCCTTCATGTGTCCATCTCCAGGTTGTGTACCTTCTGAACACCAGTCTTTGTGCTCAGTTAAAGAATGGGTCCAAGTCTTCTTCCATGTTGACATCAGGCACCAGCTGATCTGATACTTCCTTAGCACCATATCCTGAACTCGATACATTAAAATCTGTAGAAAACCATGGATGGTCCAGAATTTCCTGTGAAGTCAGCCTTTCTGATGGCTCCCGACGCAGTATGCTACGTATGAGGCATTTTGCCTTGGGGGATAGAGTATCTGGAATGTTAAACTGCCCACGACGGATCTTGCTGAAGAGGGAACTAGGCTCAATGTCATGGAAAGGATAGCGTCCAACCAGCATGGTATAAAGCATGACACCTAGACTCCATACGTCCGCTGCTTTGCCAGAGTAGCTGCCATTTGTGTTCAAGATCTCTGGACTCACATAGGCTGGGCATCCATGCTTATCAGAAAGAGAGTCATCATTTCCTCTTAAAATATAAGCATCTTCTAGGCTTTCCAATTTCACTCTAGTCCTGCGGGCAAAAAAACCAAAACCATCAAGGTAAGCAAACATCAAAACACAAATTCCTGGCTGTTACAATTACATGGTTATAATAGTAATACTCTACAAAATTCAACAACTGCAGAAGTGCATCAGTTTAAAATCCCACTCACAGCACTTGTTACAGATAATTGATACTGTCTCTTCTATACTGGTTAGAGATATTAGAGACATATAGAGAATATTGCCACACACACAGCTACAAGATTTCAAATACAGTTACATCCAGTAAGCTCATTAGTAAGGTCTTAAAAAGATAAAAGTAATTGCCATATTTATGTGTTTGGTAAATTTTACATAGGCATGATTTCCAAAAGGAGACATAAACCTCAAGATTTTTTTCTGTGTTGGCTGCACTCTATTGTATCTGTGTAGGACTCATGCCCAAATATAAGCCTAGCCCTAACTAGACAAGGTTATTTTGACACCTTCACACTGGTAAGCAGTTACTTGCACCTGTAATTCCACAAGGTTTAATAGGAATAAAATGGTCACTCTGACCATAAATGATCCCTCTGACCAGCCAACATCTTTCTTTACCCCAGCATTAAGGAAGAGCAATTTTAACAGATTTCAGTCTTCCTAAATAGACCTTTGGGCAAAAGGAGATCAGGTGAGCTGAACACCACCAAAATTAACAGCAAGCTTATCTGCCCAGCCGAAGCAGAGGAGCTCCTCACATTGGAATGAACAGAGATGCTAGCAAAGGGCTTGCAAAGAGATGACAGGGATGCCTTATCTAGATTGTACACTATTCCTGCCTGCAAAGCACTGTGAACTTGTCATTGTGCTGCAGTAATTATCTCTGCAAGAGAATTTTCTTCCCTTATGGATATCACACAGGAGCAGAAAAAATGATGCTGAGTTGCTTGTCATAGCACTAGATGAACATAACCTTTCTTTCATTTTAATTCTCACTGCTAATGTCTGTAACTATATTTAAAAATCTGTCCCTGTTAAAGGCATCCAAAAGGATTACCAATTACCCTTTAGACTATTTGCCAGCAATGGTTGGTTTCGAGAGCAGAATCACTACAACGCAACAGGACTTGTCCAGTGCATCTGGATAGAAGAGTGACCTAGCAGTAGTGCAGGTTTTCTTTTCAACAACTTGGGATCATAACTCAACTTTGGGTATTACTGTCCTCGTCCCTCAACCTCAGCGGTCTGTATGATCACTCTTAGCCCTGTGTCATGGCCATGTTCCCATACCACAGACATTCACAGGCAGGGACTGAACTTCATCCCAGAAAGCAGAACTCATGTCTCTTGACTAAAGCACATCATTTAACAGGCCTTGAAACAGACAAGGAGAGCCCTGTTTCTTAAATGTTTACTGAAGAAAGCATTGCTTGGGCTTGAGTTGCAAAAGACAGCTGGGCCAGCTTTGGCTTAGACTTGGTTCCAGGGCAGCTCAGCACTATCTTCTTTGAACCAACAGAAGAGCATTTTACTCCGTGGAGTACTCCGGAGGCAACTGTGCCATAAACTCTCATAATGACACTTGGACCTTTTCAACAGCTAGAGACGTTTACTAGCAGAGGTGAAAGCCCCTTTGGCAACGTGCCTTGAATCAGGAAGTCATAAATACAGAATTCAGAATACCTGGCTCCCAAGCACAGTGTGTCAAGGCAGCTCCTTCTCTCCTTAAATAGGCCAGTGTTTTCTCCTCCTGCACAGATGCTGATGGGGTTTGTGTAACACACCTGCTTCCTGATTAATTACCCATCACCAGCCTAACAGCACTTCTCCTGGCCATGGACAACCCCCTCATTAGCACTCAAACAATACTTTACAGCAGCAATACCTCACACAGGAAGCTGGCTGTAAGGAGAAACTTAGCTACAATTATCAAGACCACAGCAATTTCCCTCTGTACACAGCTCAGAGGGTCCAAAGCAGGAGAATGACTAGAGAAGAGTCCTTTCATGATGCTCAGCTTTGACATGGTCCTGCGCCTGCACAGCACAGGAAGAGCAGCAAGGAAAAACGCCCAGAGAAAAAAAAAACATGCCAAGGAGGGCAGAGAACAGAGAGGAGGAAATGAAAGGGAAGGCAAGGACATGAGTTGTGGTTCCATTTGCATTGCCCACCTCAGTTTTTCCACAGAAAAGTATTTGTAGCAATAAAATGGTGAGGCCAGCTACTCAAACATGCGTTAAGTCACTGAACTGCCAGACAGGAAAGCATCGACTCCCTCTTGCTAACTAACAGAAGCAGAACACACACACAGGGAGCGGGGCAGAGCATGCTATTTATAAACAAGTTACAGGAGGGAATTCACCCCCCGCACCCACTCTCCTGCCATCCCAGTGTCAACAGCGCAGGGAAATGCTGTATAGTCTCCCATCCTATTTTACATTTCTGAGAGCTGCCAAAGAATTTAGAGAAACAGTTCAATGAGAAGCTTTTATATTACAGAAAATTATTAGAATTCCCTAATCTCTTATTTCCTACAAGGGACATGGTACAAAACCACAAAGAGCAGACTGCAAGGTGTGTCAAAAAATGCATTTTTTTCTTCAACAAGAGAAATAATTTCTTGATAATAAAACAGAAGCAGCATAGAAGAGCCTTATCCCTGCCCAGCTTTTCTTGCAAGGTGCTGCAGCCTGCAGCCCTCTGCACGTGCTACAGCAGGTTTTGTTTAAGCAAGCAAATGGAACAACAGCTGGCCCTTATCTGCCTGCTCCTCCATAAGCTGTGGCCAAATGAAGCAAACGTTCAAACCAGGTTTTTCATCCTACTGAGTTGACAGGCTTTGAGGAAACAAAAGGTCCCAAATTAAACAAAACCACAACCTTCAGTCCTCCTCCTCCCTCCTCACCAGCCCCCAAATCCTCAACCAGTACAGCCTTGTGTGTAAGGTACAAGTAGTGAAGTGGCTCCTCTGCAACGAGGCAGTGCTCCAGCGCAGGTATGGCACTGGACACGCCACTCCGTGCAGGTACGCATTTCCCTCGCAAACTGCAGGAGCTGCATCTCTTTAGCACGTACTGCTGGGTACATGGCCTCAGCGTGACTTTCTCCCCCTCCCAGTTACCACCAGAAGCAACTTTGGTGTTGCCATGTTCATTTGTAAGGTAGGGTGTCCTTGCAGAAGGTGACAACACAGGCTTTCCATCTTTACAGCTAGGAGAGTGCAGGAGTAAGGGAAGGGCTCAACGGCACGGCAGCTCGCCTGCTTGGCACAGCCAGTGCACAGAAGCACTCATGAGCTTTTGCTGCCAAGGGCCCTGGCTCGGCTCTGCCGGCGCCCCTCACCGTCAGCCAGCAGCGGGGCTGGGGAGACCCACTCCAGCCTGTTTTCACCAGTGACAGATGACTTCACATACCTCAGCCTCACATACAGAACACGGTCTGTAATCGTACTACAACTGGATAATCCACAGGTGTAAATGGCAAATCTCACTCCCCCTTTAACAGTCATTTCACGTTTTTTTTCAGGCAATCAAAAAGGAGCAGCCTGGCTCAGGAGCTGCTATTTCCCAGTGCACAGCACCCCATCTCTGCAAGAAACAGCTTCCAGCTCTGGCTGGCCTTCCCTTCCTCCACATTTCAAAGATTGCCTAAAAGAGCTCTGTTTTCTGCAAGCCAAAGAGCTTTTTTTTGGGGGAGTGGAGGGGAACAGGAAAGAGGGGAGTCTAAATACACAGAAATGCAGAGACACGCTGGATGAGAAGCAATCTCTCTCTCCCACACACACTCTCTCTCAGAGGAAGCACTGAAATCAAATATCCAGGAAAAAGAATAAAAGCCAACAACAACAAACAGACCCTCAAAACTGCAAGTAGTTTCTGAGAATACAGAACCTCCACAGCAAAGGGTAGGGAGTGCATCCAATTGCAGAGTAACTGGACAACCCTAAATTCAACATTTGGCAGGCAAGGGACAGACGCAAAACCAAACACCAAGATGTGAAATCACAATCAGCTTTGAAGTGCCTCCCATCACAGAGCAGAAAAAGGACAAACAAAAATCATTCTCTTTTTTTTTTTTAAAGTCACATTTCTAAAAAACTTTCATTCTCTAAATAATTAACTCACATCAGTCAACTGAAGGACCCCCACAAGAGAAAAAGTTTTCCAAAAGCATCAGCATTCGAGTTCAACCATTCAAATGGTTGCAACAAAATTAATCCCTAAAGTTCAAATGTAAGCTACTGCCAAAGCCGGATGAGAATCACTTTGTACACATACTGTAGGGCAACAAAGACTTTTGTCAAGGCTTACGTAATTACAGTACATAATTTCAAGTTTTAATGCAGATCCTGAATAAGCACTTGGAAAAAGAGCATTATGCATCTATCAGATCATTGATAAAACACTGCATTAGTCTAATGCATTAAAAAAAAATACAACCCTGAATCATGGCTATTTAAAAAGGGGAAGCTATTCTGCCTATGAATGCTTTCCCATTACTGGTGAATGAAACCACAGAAGTGCAATCAGAGGGCAGCAGCAGCACTCAGACGGGAAATGCGTCTTTGTCCCCATAGAAACCGTCAGGGAAACCCATGAAAAACAATACCACTCTGAATTTCTTATCAATATGCCATTCATTACTTGACTGCATTCAGACTTTGCTCTTCAGTAATGTAACAAAACCTAATCAATTAAACGTCTTCCAGAAGATTCTTCAATGCAACCTCCTGAGTTAGCACCCGTCTCTGGCAGACGGCTTTGTTGCACATCCTACAGTTTTTTCAGAGTGATTCGCATTATTCCTCCCTGCAGAGCTTAGGGGCTACTGGAAAATTGCTATCCTGCCTTTTGACACTGAAGCCAGGGCTGTAAGAACTCGGCATTCACACTTGCTCTCCAAAAGCAAACACAATTTCCATACCAAAATCAGTGGAATTATTCAAAGGGCTCTAAGCTCATAAGGCAGGATAAAAAAAAAATCTGGAACATTTAAAGCAGAAATACTGACTGAAAGTCTGAGTGTTTCAGAGGAAAATATCTCCACTGCAGTGAATAAACAGTCAGTAGTAAAGGAGCCCATGCCTGAATCAATGAAAGCAGTTGCTTCTAGTCTGTCCTCAAAGCCATCTGTATGGGAAATAACACCTGAACCACAGCTGAGCCACTGTTACCATTTTGGAAACACTAACAGCAGACCAAACCCACAATTTTAGTACAGCATCATCCCCTGGACGACAGACAGATCAGCTGCTTTGGGAGAAGATGGAAGGAGCCATCCTGCTATGGACACTCCAGGTATACCATCCACTTGCTATTCAGGCTGGGTCAAAATTAGATGATCCAGATTTACAGATTCTATATAGCAGCCTCATGCCGCCCGAGATCAGAAAACAACCATCATCGCCACCTGAATTGCTGTTTTATTAATATGACTGCAGGTAAATATAAAATGACAACTTCTAAAGGGAAGAGGTGCCTCACAATATTCCCTCCTACACATAAAAAATGAAGGCACCCAAACAATCCTACCTCATATTTCAATATTACTCTGACTAAGGCCAGGAAAGCCTTTCCCTAGGTAGAGGCACTCAAGCCATCAACTGCCCAGTAGATCAGGGATTGCTCCTATGTGGCCAATAATTTACAGGTCATTTAATCAAGGGCAGTTGCTAGCACCCCATCACAAAGACGAGATGAGCATGAATGCAATCATGCCATTAGAGTCACAAGAAAGAAAAAAAATAAAAGGGAAGCTTGACATTGGAAACAGTAATCTTTTGCTAATTGATTTTTTTAACTAAGGGAATCTCTCCTAAATAATGCAGAAGTAGGCTGCCGTCACAGAGACAGTGAGATAGGGAAGGCAGCTAACGAAACCCTGCACAGATGATTTGTGGCTTGGTGCAAAGACTCATTCTGAACTCAGAACTACCTGATCTCCTCTGGGGGCGGCAAGGCACACGGGATCAGAGGGGAAATGTTATGCCATCAATTTAAATCCTGCTCCTTTCACTGTAAGATCCCTTCCAGTGCGTAACAGCACATAGCCTGGGAGTTCACCGCGCAACAGCCTACGCAACTTCAGGGAAAAAAAAAAAAAACCACCACAAAACCTGCACAAAGGCTGTCAGACAAACAGTCTCCTGCATAATGAAACAGGCTCAAGGATATGTTTCGAAAGACAACTGGGACTTGCAGGCAGTACAGGTTTACAGGATGAACCTTGTTCCTAAGGGAAGATTCCCTCATTGGGACTTCCGCAGAATGAGGAAGCCTCTAAAAATTACATATCCCCCACCCTTCCTCCAAAGGGATGCTACCAGCGCACTCGGCCTTGCCCCGCACCCCCTTGCTGACATGCAGGACCCAGCAACTTAGGGCTTTTAACTTGTTTCAAGCTGGCTGTTTTTTCTAGACTTCCACTTAAAAAATGCTGAGACCACCCCCTCGCACACCTCCAGGAAGGGCTGGGGCCCCAAAGACCTCAGCTTTACAACACTGAAATAGGATTGCTGGGAACAGCCTGTCCTGTATGCCACATACTTAGTTTTCTTCCATGCCCTTATTGCCTAAGGAGACAACATGTTCCCCAAAAAGTAGGTAGGTAGGTAGCGATGTGTGTGTTGGGGTACAGCCCCTGCAACCCAATAGAGACCCTTCCACAGAGAGGCTCAGTTGCAATACAAGGAGGAGTCCTTCATTTGATAAGCATCTGGCTCACTGCAGCTACTTCACCTCACTTTTATCTTTTCAGATCACATTGAAGGTCAGAGTTTTAAAAGGCTCTGCTGTCAACTGTATGCTGTGTTCACCATCTTTTCTAGGCCTTTTCATACAACGCATGGTGAAGCTCCACAGGGAAAGGAGACCAAAATTTTGTTAACATCACTGCATGTTGTGAAAAAAGAGCTACGCTTTCTGAGCCTGCAGTGGGTGCTCAGAACCTCTAAGGTAAAGCAGGGCCGTTATTTCACAACCCTACTGGAAACCTTTCGCTTAGATGTCTGTAAACCTGTCTCCAAGCAATATACATCTACCAAAAAGCAGGTGCTTGAGACTAAATACGCCCCAGGCTGGCTCCTGTTTACAATCTCTGCCTTTCCTCTCCCTCCCAAGCCTGAAGTAATCTCATGGTGTGATAATAAGGGCAATTAGATGAAAAGGCAGCAGAAGAATTTCACCATGACAGTCCACTGCAGCTGCTGCTAGCTGGGCTCCCTGCCTCCCTTCCTCACCCCCAGCACAGACGTCCACAGACATCCTCAGTTTTCACTCAAAAATCAACATGGAATATTTTGCACCAAGTCTATAGATGGAAGTTTTCAAGTCTTCAAAACGACCAGCTCTTGAACTCTTAATGTTATATGTCTCAAGAAACATCTACTTCCAGGGACTACAGAGCACCTATCCTCAGAGAGATCAATCCCATGACAGGCATCTCATGATGAGCACTCAACCACGCCGACTACATCTGACATTACAGCCAACATGTCACACAGCATTCAGCCAGAGGCACCTCTCAGAAAATCACACAGTGTGGCTGGGGAGGCCGGGCAGGACATGGGGACAACCTGCAGCGCTATAGCCCAGCCTAAATGCAGGCCCCCAGGCAGGGCTCCCCTCCTGCTCCAAGCACGGCACGGGGCTGCACCTCAACACTACCCTTCAGCAGAGCTGCAAAGGGACAAAGACTGAAGAAAGAGTGAAGAAGAAAAGATACAGGTCCAACTATGAGCCAAATACCAAAAGACTGCACAGTCCAAGAGTAAAACCTTCTGCAGACTCAAGAGCTGGGTACTACAGCAAAGGCTCTCACCACTTATGGTCTTGTGAAGGGCCTTGATCTGACTCAAGGTCCATTGGAAGCTCCCATTCTCATCCTGGGACCAGCCAGCAGCTAACTTTTCCCTGGCTTTTGCTTTCATTTACGACCTTAGGCACAGGACTTAACATCTATGACTATCTATGCCCTCGGGAGGAGATTTAAGCACTTCACAGCGCTGGCGTGATGTTCGACATCTGCAGATAGCCTCTCGCGCCCCGCTGGGAAGGTTACTGCATACCCAACAAATCCAAAGTACGTTGCTCCCAGGAACGCTGGGAGAAAACAGAGGCTTAGTAACCAAACCACATGAAAGCAAAAGGGAGCACAAACCCCTCTGTGGAAAACAGTTGTGCAACTCCTTCATCCTCTATCCTAAGTTTGACAGCAGAGATTTCCTGCCTGTGAACAAATTTGCCTTCCTCCCCATATTCTAGGAATAATAATTTCTGGGTTGAAATCTGACCTGTGATTCTCCACTATTGAAGAAGTTATGCTCTTTGGTCCTGTGGCCTCATTCAGGGTAATGTGAAGTGCTTAAATGACAAAACAGACAAAGACTGTTTTTATTTCTAAATCTTCTGGTATTTAAAGAGCACTCCTGTTTTGTTTAATTTTCTTCCACTTTAGGATTCTCTTTCTAGGACTTAGGGAAAGTATTAACTTACCTGTTCTCTATTGAATCGTAAGTAAAACAGCAAGTTCTAACACCATAGGCAAAAAGTGGCTGACTGCATTACAATTTGACAAATGCTGGGGAGGAAACTCACTACTAACTATAAGAAAATGAAAGGTCTACTTGCAAAAAGGTCAGTCTATGCATTCTGTATTTTTCTGTGGGATCAGGTTTGTATCACTAGGATTGCAAACAACATAACTAGGTCACCTTAAAGCATCATCTACTCAAAGCTGAGAAATTCTAGAGGAAAAAAGAAAAAAAAACATTCTAAGAGCACCAAATAAATATGTTATGCTAACACAGGCTTTCTAAATTAGCGTATTGTACTGGCTGCATTCTCCTGGCACAGAGCAAAAAGTGTCAAATTCTATTTATTTTTATTGAATCCCACCTGCCTACCATTTCTCATATTTACTCATACAGGAAAATTACAATATCTAAATACCAAAATTATTTTAATTTTCCCTTCAACAAGTATGATGAATGTACAAAGTCTTTAAGCTTCAAATATTACGACAGCTAATATTTTAATATAATTAAAGGCTTAAAAACACACTAAAGAAATTAATAATTCCCTGACAGCAGAAATGTTCTTGTATTAAGAAAACCATTGGAACCACTGACACAGAAATGCTTGATTTAATTCTGAGATCTTTGAGGTGGCTCCTTCTCAAAGCATCTGCTATATATCAGACTGATGAACTGCTTTATTAGCCATATACTGTGTACAGTGCTATTTTTACCACAACCCAAAAAGCCCTGCCCATTCTGCAACATCCTTACGGGACACCAGCTAGGAGAAGGGCACAGTTGCTCTGCCCAAGGGCCTACTACGAGGACAGGCTGTACAAGGAAAATTGTAAATACCATGACATGAACACAGCAAAAATAACCAAAAGCAAGAGTCCCATAACATCAACATTGACCTGGCTTAATATCCAGGACAAGAAAAAATGATCAACATGCCTGGAGCAGAAAACATGCAAAACCACGTGTTTTGTCCCAGCTCATCTCTACTGTTTTGGATTCAAGTTTTATTTAGAAGTTTAAGGACCCAATTTTTAAAATATTCAAGAACCTTATAGGTACTTAGAAAGTCTGGTGAGACCCAGCATGGCAAGTCAGTGTTGTTTTCCATATTTTCAGTGCTCTGAAAGTCACCGCCCTCATTTAATGGATGTGCTGCTGCTTGCTAACCCAGTCTTACAAAACATTTCCAGCCATGCTGTAATGTCTTAGAAGTTCTACTTCATCAAGGTCAGCTGCAGGTTTAAGGATCTTAACTCTGAAATTTCAATACTAAAAGACCACAGACACACACACACACACATCCCAAAAAACACAATCCCCCAACTTTCTTTTAAACGAAATGGAAAAAAAACACAACCAAAACCATAGAAGACCTAAGGTGCTTGGCAATAGCACACATCATTTTCATGGAATGCAATTTACCATATCTTCAAAATTTCTGCAGTTCAGGATTAAAAGAAGCTATAGATAAAGTACCTTGAAACACAGACAAATTGATTTTGTTTGTTTCTACACTGTGGAATTTTGGATTTCATTTTAAGTGCTGATGTACTTACACATATGCATAGTAAGACGTAACACACCACCACACTCTACCTTTAATTCAGCACATCAAGAGAACATCACTAGTAAAATTAGGACCCCTACAAAATGCTCACCACTACCAGCCTCCAACGTTACTTTTTTCCACCTTCTTACTTCCCAGTTCATTGCAGATATCCCAAGGCACTGCAATTTGCAACATCCAAATAACATGCATTCTTAGCAGTGACATCAGGAGGAGCAAAGAGCACTCGTGACTGCTGCTAGATCAGGAGCCTGAATCTTTGCAAATTCCAGCTGTAATTTAGATAATGGGAATGAGGTGGAAAGAGTTTCAATGCTGTACGTACCAGCCTGCAAAACTCCAGGAGCTCTGATTTCATATCGAACTACCACGATATCATTAGGATCAATGGAAGGAGTATGTACTAAGAAATGCTTTAATTGATTTTCTTTTTTAAACAAATGGAACTACTTCCATGTATCCTTCACATTCCCTCTGGCTCCTCCAGTCTGGCAGCTCTCAGCTAAGAGCAGACAAGTATCTTACTAAAAAAATAAAAGCAGCAAGTTTTCCATTCATGTGTTGCCTGCATGCTGGATTTCCCATCTTTTCTTCTACCAAAATAAAAGCTGCGAGAGTCTTCAATAAGAGACAGTTTCAAAGCAGTAGGTGTAAAGGTGAACTGAAGAAAAACAGACTTGAAGAAATAGTTAGGAAAAGAACTACTGAGAAAGAGCTC
Source organism: Theristicus caerulescens (assembly GCA_020745775.1). NCBI lineage: Eukaryota > Metazoa > Chordata > Aves > Pelecaniformes > Threskiornithidae > Theristicus > Theristicus caerulescens. The sequence goes on from CM036561.1 coordinate 15,685,687, forward strand.
CACTGAAGAACAGGCGATGCGCAGCAGCAGAGTTCACGCACATTTCTCAAAACCATTATTTTCACCTCTTCTTCCTCCTTGGTTCATTACCGGTATCAAAGAGCAAAGAGCAATGGATCATGCAGCACCTGTTTCCCAGGCACTGCCACTGACAGCAGCTTCTCAAAGGCAGGCTGCTCAGCACGTGGGCATCCTCACCAGCACCAGCAGCCGCAGGGAAACACAAGCTTGGAGGGGTACAAGCACCACACAAACACCTCTGTGAACCCGGAAGGACCAGGAAGATTTTTCAGCCTAAATATAGCAGCAGACTGAAAGTGATGACTGATTACAGTCTGAGGATCAGAGCATGTGAAAAAAGACAGTCGCTGTTTGATTCTATTTCTATCTCACACTATTTCATCTCTGTTTATTTAGCAGAGAAAGGATTACAATACCTCTCTACTTACAAATCAATGTTACATCCAGAAGAAAACCGCATTATGATTATCTTAAAAATAACCAGCAAGTCGTATTTGACCTTTAAAGTGAATTATTGTATAATTAGAAGACACTGTTCAAAAGTGAGTAACTGTGTGATTTTGCAGACTGCAGTTAGGTTAAAAACATTCATAAAAGCAAACACTGCTATTATAGTACGCACCACTCTTCTTGGGTGGCTAAAGGATTTGGCCCCATGCCTTGTGTTGCATTCAGTTCCTAGTAAGCAGCAGGGTAGGAGTTCAAAAGTATTCAGCACGGGCCCACGTCTGCGCCCACTGCACTGCCCTGAGCTCACGATGCCTTCGCTTAGAGTAGAAAGTCAGGGTGAGCCCTAGGGCTTCTCTGAGTCCTGTCCTTTGCACAAAACCACACAAGTTTACATATAACCCCAGGAAAAAAATACATTTTAACGTTAGGACGTTATCAGCTACAACAGAAAACAATCCCTCCCCTCAACTATGTTGCACAAGTTTCCTTCTTATCTGCATCAAAGGTGCTATAATGGTGTTTAATTATTAAACTCAGAGTAAAAGTTGTGAAAGTGCAGTTTACATCTATCTGCTTTGCATTTCTCTCTGAATGGACATTAAGCTAGTTTCATTTTAGGCTTTTTTATTTGAAGAGGAGGAAAGGGTAATCATATTTTGGGGCTGAGGTAGAAAAAGATTTGCTTTGCAGAGAATTGCCTGAACTGAAATAAGAAGTGAAAATATGTCTTTTATTTTTCAGTTTGTAAAGAGATTAAAAGGAGAAGTTTATTTTGCAAAACGCAGCTTGTAATAAAATTTAAGTAGAGAATATGTAAACAGGATAGATGGTTGTAATTTTTATTTTAAGGCCAGGAACTTCTGTTTCCTGACTGAATTGTGTATTAGTTTTTTTTAATTCTCAGATCATGGACTTACTGAGCTTGTAGAAAACTTACATGCCTCTGCTGTTACTTATAACTTCCCCAAACAGCCCCAAATGGAATCGATATGCACTGGTTATTTTTAACAAAGCTGTCCAGAACATCCATTTCACTCTTCAACAGTTTGAACAAGCTTTCAGACAATTTACAGGATTTAACTAAAAGGGAAAAACATCCCCCCATCCTCTACCAAGAAATGAAGAAGCACAAAGGCAGGCTCTGTTCCCATTCAGTTTCATTTTATTTTGTAATGGTCATCTTCCAATTTAATCCCTCTGCGAAAGCCTAACATTAATCTGACAGTGTTCATTACTCTGGTGCTTTATGCGGAAGTTGCAAGTGAATACATGATGTAATATAATAAAAACTGATAACCACAAGGAAAGAGATATGGAGTTTCCACAGGTACAACAGTATAGCTATGGCTCAGTGTCAGAAATAGCACTTCAACAATATACCCAGAGCATCTAGAGTTATTTCTTTCTCTGTCTTCCCATACTCCTTCCCCAAATCATTTACCAACCTTTTATTGAGAGGCAAGAGTGTGCAGGGAAGAGATTAAAAAAACCAACCAAACAAACAAAAGGGTAGTTCCCCAAGTACCACAACAGCTCTGATACTAAAACCAGGCACCCACACAACAAGGCAGTTTTAGTCTTAGTATGATTAGTGACCACATAATACTCTCAGAAGCAGTCTCCAGACCATTCCCAGCACAGGAAGCAAGAAGGTGTCCTCAAAGCAGTCCTCCAAAGCACTGATGGCCCTTCCCTCCAACCTATGTCCACATTAACCACCTGACTGTTCTCCCTCTTCACGCCTCCTCACTGGAACAAGCTATTTTGGTCCCCAGCCCCCTTTAACATACTGGATCTTTTGCTCCTTCCCTCTTTTAACACCAGCAGCATTTATGATAGCGAAGCTGTTACAGACATCTATGCAGAGCCTTCCTCCAGATGTCCCCTCCTTAGGAATAAGGGTGCTCCTGTAGATGGAAATGCAGAGGCCAGGCACAGATGCAAATGGCACTCTATACTTACTTTACTCCTAAGCCAGAAGGTAAAATGGCACATCCATCCCATGATCAGGTTGCAGAGGAAAATAAAGAAAGTGTAACACCTTGTGTACCACAAACGAACAGTACAGTGGCAACGAAGGGCACAGCATCCTGTAACTCTGAATCTGACCTCAGGCACCCCCACCTGTAAAGTAAGGGAGACTCTTACCTTTCCTCATCCTTGAAAATAAACTTTCGCAGCTTGAGATCTCGCAGTACCAGTCCACCATCATGGCAGTGTGCAACAGCGGAAGCTATTTGATAGAAGAGTTTGGCTGCCTCCTCTTCTTTAAGCTTCTTGCAGGTACGAACAAACGAATGCATGTCCCCATAGCTCCTTTCAAAGAACACATATGCTTTTGTCTCCCCAAGAATTATTTCAGTAATTTGGTTGATATTTTTATGCGCAGGCAGACAAAAACATGGTGCTAATAACTCCTGGTAGCAGCCAATATCAAACACCTGCAGGAACAATGACAGTAAAGCCAGGGTTAGCGACACGAAGGACAGTGAAGTTATGGTACATCTAATTCTGTTAACAGAACCATCTCTAAGTACAATTTATGCTGCTGCTGAAGCTGCACTGATGTAAACAGGATGTCACAAGCTCGGCACTGAGGACAAGGCAAAACAGACTACATAACCCCACACAGAACATATGCATAACCTTGACAGGAAAGGCTAGCCTTCAAAACTTGGAGCAAGAATAGTTTCATTAGCTAATAGCTGATCAAATTTAGAATGTAATCTGAACTAAGCTCAGAAGACCAGCAACATACAGGAGCAGTACTTAGAAGGAAATGTGTTTAACTTCTATTTTTCCATCCAAATAAACTCATAGAGAATATGGCCAGTAGCTTTGTATTGAGAGAAGCTGTGGTATTAAATCTACCCTGATCCGCATGCCTCTCTCTCTTGATTTTATTAACCCATTAGAGCCGTAAGGATTTTCAGGTTTAAAACATCATCTAGCGCTATTCATATTTATTTCCTGCCTTTCTTTCATCTCTGACAAACAGCAAAGTCACTTTCACTTTCAAAGTCTTGGTTTTACAATGGCTGTTTATAAGATCAGAAGGACAACCAGGGAAATAGCCCTGCCTGTTGGAGTGCAGACAAACATCCTTCAAAAGGCAAAGACAAAACCACCCTGAACCCTCTGCATTTCAATCAAGTGCTCCATTAAAAGCAAAGTGTCCCTTTAGTACTAAGTATGTTATCACTGATCTTATGAATGAGCTGTAAGAATTAAAAAGGCTGCTGGGAAACCCAAATATAAAAAGTTACTATAATCTAGTGATGACGAATGAATCAGTATTTGAGTCAATTGAGAAATGCCCACATTACAAGAAGAAAGACTTCATTGAGAATAACAGAAGTCAGTGTGCTAAAAGAGAATATGAGCAAAGTATTGACAGGAGTGATTTTTATTTTTAATTATACCTGCTCCAGAGGTACTACAAAGCAAGGGATTAGCATTTCCACCAGCATAAAAATTCTATTAATATGTAACTTACTCTTGGGTGTTTTGTTACTTTGGTAAAAAGAATTTAAGGTAGTCATGTGTCATTCTAACTGAACATCAAAATGAAGAACTGGTATAAGTCTCTAACCAACTGGTTTAAACTGCAATTGTTTTTCTTCTTTTTGTGTTCTAGTATTTGTATTCCAATAGCAGGTATTTGTATCCTCGCCAAGCAGCAAATCTCCCTGCTTTCTTTGAAGCTTTAAAAAGCTTTCAAAACTGAGTGAGTGAGATACGGTTCAATCAAAATTTACCTGAGGCTTCAAAACCTGAGTCATTTAATGCTTCAGAGCACAATCCTAACAAACTCCTTCCGCAGAAAAGGACCCAAACCCCAAGAAATTGGGACACCCCCTCCTCACATACCTCTTTCTCCCCACCCCATACCTGTGCTGCTATACTCCAGCACAGACAAAAACAACCTTAAAGGCAGACTGCCAAACAGATCCAACACATTTTACGGGGGGTAGATTAGCACTGAGGCATTCTGGTGACATGGTGCGCCAGGGAAGCAGAACCAGGGTGGGGAGGGGGTGTTGCCAAAATCCCTGGTGTGTAATTCATTCCAGAGGAGAATTCATTGACATTGGGATCTCAAAACTCATAACTACTACATTGTAAGTGAATGGCTCTTTTACAAAGCGGCTGCAATAAAATAAAATTTAAGCAGGAACATTCATGTAGCTGAAATCCTCATGTGAAAAAAAGCCTTTCCAGGATTCTCTCCTAACTAGATTATCCTGATCTAAATTAGTTACATTCTGTGGTTCTCAGACTGCATTAAATAAGTAGGTCTGGATATGTACCAGTACTGTGTTTGAAAGGGGGGAGATGGGAAGTGCTATCATACTGCTACAATCTAGAATACTTTTTATAAAGGGCTTCTTTGTATCTCAGCTTTTAAGATCCCTGGCCTCAATTCAGCAAATGTCCAATAAGCTGCAGTTTGATTTAGTCCTTGCTGGGAATTGGAAGTGAGAAGTTACCATTGTTTGGATGCCACGGAGCCTTGAAGCAAATAACGGCATCTGCACAGTCAGTGGGTGCAGCCAAATGAATCTTGAGAATCATCAGTATGTGTCTGTTACCCAAACCAATGTTTCTGCAAGCAACCTCTAAGAGCATCTTCAATAAGATACCAGACAGAAGGTCTCTTAGCCGGAAGGCTACTTGACAAATAGTAGTCATGATACTGCAGGCATTTTAAAGCACGCATTAAATTAGGATGAGTTCAGGACTGACAACTGCGTATTCACAAACTAGCAATTCAGGCTAAGATCATATTTTTGGAGCACAGCTAGAAGTAGTGCCTCGCACATATGGAAAAACTGATACTATTCAAATGTCAGGATCAGCTCAAAAACATACAGCTTAAAGGGAAGGAAAAAAAAAAATAAAGTCCACTCTTTGTGAGCTGCAGTTATGCTGTTCATACTGTTATCAAAACAGTGCCTTAATCCAGCAAACCAAACAGGAAACAAAGAAGAGCATAGCCCCCGCTTTACTACTTGCTATGCAAGTTCACCTATAATTTCATGCAGAGCAGCAGCTTTGTGGGATCTGTTTATTTCATGAAAAGATGCCAATGTCCTAGAGTGCAGCACTGTACTACTGCACCGAGCAGGGCTTTCATTCTAGAAATTCTCATGTTCTGTTTCAGTTTAGTAACAAAGCATTCAGTTCAGCATGCAATATTAGTCCTTTGCAAAGTCACGGGCCCTTTTTTCCCCCTAAATAATCACACAAAGTCCTAGGTTGCCTTAACATCAGGTTTTATAACTCAATCAGTAAGCAGATTTAAATTGCCCTCTGAACGCCAATCTTTACAAATAGCAAACAGGAGCAATTATTTTCACTTCCCTGCTACAGCCTAGTCCATAACTTCTTATGAATCAAGTATGAGGAAGTATGAAACAGTCAGCAATACTATCATTAATCCCTGGAACACAAATAAGCTATAATATGTCTACTTTTCCATTTTGCAGTTAGTTCCACAGTAGAAATTTGCCCAAGATAGTGAAATGGCACAATTCCATATTTTGGGAACAACACAAACACTGCAGCGTGCATTGCAAGGTTACAATTTGCTACGTAGTTATAAAAACTACTACTGGGTACTGCCTCAATTTGCTGGGCATAAGTCTGGCTCACTACGGACAATGAGAATCGCAATTTAGGAACAAAGGAAAATATTCCCTCAGCCCGAAAAGAGAAAAACATCCCTCCACAGAGAGGCACGCATGTGGGTTTCTTTTTCCCACAGCTCACCTTTGAATAGTAGGAGCAAATTGGGAGGAGGCAGAGAAAAGCAAGCAGGCTACAAAGAGTGGGACAGCTATTTTGTCTGCTCTTCTGAAAAACGTAGGTGTGCAGGTTTTATTCTTGCTCAGTTGTGCAATGGGGGAGGATGCTGTTTGCAAACAACCTCCACAGTGAGGGAACTCAGGCTGCTTAATTCGATGTGGATTTTTTTAAAATCACTTTTAAGACAAAGCTGATGGCAACCTCCCCCCACTTCTGCATCCTCTCCTGCACCCCAACTCACAGAACAAGATCGAGGAAGCCAGCAGGTCCCAGCACCTTAAAATTAGCTGGGGATTCCCTACTCCATTTTGAAAAGTGAGAGTGGGGAAGATGAGGCTTTCTCCTGATCTGAACTCACGTTAAGACCTACTTGAAGGACGGCTCTTTCCAGAACAATATCCCCCGGGTAAGAGGCAGAACTGGCTCCGGGCCACCGCTCTAACGTGGCCATTGTCTAGAGAGAGGGAAAAGTTACAGGATGCGCCTTTAATCCTGTCTCCCTGCCTTTTGTTTCTCAACTGTTTAATAATTGAGCTACACGACCGCGCTTGGCCCTCCTGCAAGACACAGCAAACCCACACGCGACAGCGGGCTAACCCGGGGGGAACAAGGAGGAGAGGTATTACCTTGCAAACCAGCTCCTCGCCACTGTGCAGATGTACGGCTCGGAAAACGTGGTCTCCCTCGAGAGGCTCCAACAATAAGTATTTCCCGATGCAAGAAACGCAATGCGACAAGTTCGGGGTCTCCGGCGGGCTCGGCGAGCCTAGATTCGGGCTAAAACTCTGGCTTGGCTCGATGGACCGTATGGACGAGAGCTCCTCAAAATCCTGGGTTTTATTCCGCGGTCTCCCATATCGTGCTATCGTGATAGGGGTTGACCTTTGTATGTTCATGAGTATGGAGAAGACCAGCCGAGACGCTGCACCGGAGCCCTGGCGTGGAGCGCGGTCCCTCGCCCGTCCAGCTGCGGCTGCCTTTGTGTGGCGGGGGGGGGGCGGGAGCGGGAGCGCGGCGGCGGCGGGAGACCAGCCTCAGCGCCGCGTCCTGGGCACAGGGAGAGAGCGCTCAGCCCGCGGCCCTTTGTTCCCGCCGGCGGCCGGGCGCGGAGCGGAGCGGAACAGCGCGGCGGCGGGGCAGCGGCGGCCGGTGCCGGGGGGGCGGCAGCGGCGGCGGCGCGGAGCGGCGCGGCCGGGCCTCGGCGGCCACCGCTCCCGCGGGGCGCGCAGGGCGGGCGCAAACAAAAGGTTAGGTAACGCGCTGCGCGCAGCGGGGATCGTCCTTTCTCTCTCCTACGGCGAGGCAGAGCCGCGCTGCCGCCGGCGGGCTGTAGATGGCGTGTGAGCCTCGCCGCTGGCGCCCGGGGCACTCCGAAAATGCCCCGCGAAATAGCGAGGGAGCATTTAACTTGGAGCGGGCAGCGGCCGGGCCGACAAAAGAGCGCTCGGCGCGGCGGGAGGCTCGGCAGAGCCGCCCCGGCGGAGGGGGCCGCGCAGCGGCGGCAGCCGCGCAGGCACGGGGAGCAGCAGCGGAACGCGGGGCAGCGCGCAGCGCTCCGCGCCGGCGGAAAGGAGCGCGCTGTCGTTGTCGCGGCCTCCTCGACAGAACAAAAAGTGCAACCAGGGGCGAGGGATGAGGAACGCTTTCACGTTTCCACTGCACAGCGGGATTTTTGTTCGGGGGCTCGCTGCCTTCGCGGCGGTTTAATGTAGTTCACGCACAAAGAAAAGAAAAACCAGCACGGCGAGAAGGGGGCTGACTTCTTGCTGGAGGGGCAATAAGCGAAAGGCCAGGGGTGGGGAATAAATTGGAATCGTTTAAAAAAAAATTGCAGGGAGCAGATTTTGTTTGAGTCTCTTGGGTTTTTTTTTTCCTTGGGGGTAGGATAAGGGGGGAGGAAAGGGATGGCCGCGCCGATCCCTTTCAGCACGGCATCGTCTCCCCCCGGCGTATTAATAGCTACTTACGTGGCGGGGACGCTGGCTGCCTCCGTGCCTCGCTGCCGGCCGCCGCACGCCCGCACGGTGCCCAGCGCGCAGGCTGACTGCCCCGCCGCCGCCGCCCGCCCCGGCCCGGCCCGGCCCGGCCCCGCCGCCCACCGCGCCGCGCCCCGCCCCGGCCGCCCGCCCCGCCCCGCCCCGGCCACCCGCCGCCTCCCCCCGCCGCCAGCCGCGCTCGGGGTAAACAAGGTGAGGCGGCCTTCCGCAGCCCCGGCGGGCGGGGGGCGAGATGTTAACTCATTAATTTTAATAGAATAACAAATTAATAAATAATGATAATAACGGAATAAACGCCCCTAAAGGAAGAGTCCGGCCCGCACCGCCCGGGCGCGGGTGCCGGCTGCGTTATTACATGTGCTGGCGCCGGAGCTCAAGGCGGGCGTGCTTTTTTTCTCAATGAAGAAATCGGTTTTTTTCCGGGCAGCGTGGGTTTCCGCGCACTTACGGGAGCAAGAGCGGTTGCTTCCCGGTGCAGTCGGGTGGGAGGAGTTCTCCCGGCTCCAGGCTTGTCTTAATCCATCCCAAAATTAAAACGAGGCGGGGGGGGCAGAGGGAAAACGTAAACCCTTTCGCCTTGCACAGAGAAAGCCATGAATGAGGTCGGTCTGTCCCCGCCCAGCACCACTGCGGTCTGCTACGTTTTTTCACCCGCTCCCCTGTTATTGTTTAAATAACAGGAGTCTGGATATATATTAAAGTTTAATGAGTGGCTTCCTGAACTCATAAGGAACTCCCTAGAGTTCGTCAGGGTGTTGGTTGTGAATCCCTTTAAAACAACGACCAAAAAACCCCCAAAACAAAAAACAACCAAAAAACTAACACACCACCCCCCCCAAAAGAAAAAAAAAACCCAACAATCCAATATAAACCAGCAGTAAGAAGAGGACAGGGTGAGCAGGGCTCAGTCCTGGAGCTGCAGCCTTTGCAGAGCGATGCCAAGGGGCTGGCCGTGTCTTGGCTCTCCTTTTCCCACATCAGCACAGGGGGGAGTCAGAAATGGGAGAAGGGTTGTTTTGGGGTGAGGACCTGCAGGTTTGGATGATGCTTGTTTTCAAGGAGTAGGGAAAAATGAGCATGCTAATAATGAAATGACCCTGATGGAGGTGCCTGCTTTGGGGTAGGGAGAAACACCTCTGAACAGGGCTCCAACGAGGCTGTAGGGATTCCTTCATCGGGGCTGGTCTTGGCAGGGGAGTCTTCAGAAATGGCTGCGGTGAGGGGTAGCTCTCCCTCCACAGCATTGCACCTGCCTCATCTCTCGTCCTCCACACTAGGAGCTCTACCTGCCCTGTCATGCAGTTACAAGAGAAATACCGCTGAGAAAGGATTGTCATGATCTTAAGTTTGGTATGGAGAAGATGAGGGGCAACAGAGACTTCTGGGATTTGACCCAGTGAATGTCCCTTGGGTAGTGGGGAAAGACACAGAACCAGTGATCTGCAACAACCTGTAGAATGACCTGCAGACCCGGTCTTTGCTGTCTGCTGTAATATGAAAAGGTGTTTTCCTCCCATTCCTCAGTTATTCCCATCACCTCGAATACTCTGTAACTTTTCAATACCATTTTTAGAAATGGGATGAGCAGTGCCGGATACTGAATCATTGCAAATAAGGACAAGCCATGAAGTTATGCAATACATTCTCCAGTCTCACATCCTGTGATCCAAATCAAACATTCTTTTCTTAGTAGATGGCTTTTTACACAATTTCTCCCTTCCTCTCCCCCTGCATACTCCTTCTGACTATGACAAAGCAAGAGAGACCTAGGCTCTTGCATCAACCTTTGTTCTCTAGACCAATGTTTTCTGTTTAACTTTCTTAGTTACCCAGCATCAGCTGGAGCCACAGTCCCTAGCAACTCTGGAAAGGCTACCCAGAGCTTCCAAGCGCAACAGGAGAAAGGAGTGAAAGGCAAAAGGGGTGAAAAATCTATCTCATTTTAAGCCTCTAGTTAGAAACTCCTGATTTTTAATAGAATCTGAAGAAGTGATTCAGGGTGGAACGGGAGACACCTGCCATAAAGATAAGTACTCAGGTTTGGAAGGAAGAGGTTATAAATTTCAGTTTCTGGATTTAATTCTACCCTTAAAGGCATGGAGGGATACAGGTAGTGCGACTGGGAATGACACAGTTATCTATCCCTGGGATCAATTTCTCTCTTCCAGTATATTTTAATAATTTTACTTTCCTTTTCTATGGCATCTTTCCCCAGACCTAACACTTCGTAAACATTGCTTCTGCTCTCAGATATGTCAATGAAACTATTGCCATTTCAGTCCAATATTAAAGGAATAAGCTCTGAATGAACAAATCTTTATATGCCTCATAGAGACATTGGGTGTACATAATCCTATGCCTGTTTTTACTGATGTAAGTCTGTTTCAGTCAGCTGTAATTGTAGAGCAAGGTCAGCATATAACATGTGAGATGTTAAAAGGAATCAGGTTCTAGAAGTCAGATCAAAGCCTGAAGATGAAGTCAGCAGTAAAGTTTTGTCTAACTGCTGCCTGTCTTGCATAGCTGTGGTGCTTATGTAGGAGGCATTAACCAAATGAGAAGAGATGCTTGACTTGAAACACATTGGCCAGAATGTCTGGGCTAAAGGGATGCCATTGGCTTGTCCAAACATAAATGTCATGTTCACAGTACTTGGAGACTCTTGTTTGAAATAAACTGTGTTGGTAGTGGAAAGTATTGTTTCGTTATATTTTCTCACTCAATTGAATGAAAGAAATTTTCTGAATATGAAATACAAAACAGTTACTGAATCAATGGTACCAAAGAAGTAGCCAGCAGAATGGCATATGACAAAACCATCACGGTCTCCCCATGACCTTTCTGAAGATACTGATACATGTCAGAATTAAAGTTCTTTTCCCCAAGTTGGGGAAGATTCCTTTTAGGGACTGTTTACTGACTGACTTTTCATCTCTGGACTTCATTGTGTCATCTGCCTTGTCTGGAAACTGTCACCTAGAGAGACAATCCCATCAGAAGCTTCTTTAAGTGGACTCTGCAATTATCCACTTCTTCGATGACCGTGTCCATTACTATAGTGCTGAGTTCCCTCTCTGGAATGGCTCTTCCTGTGGGAAATGCAGCTGGGGGGGTGGTTTCCCTGGAGCCTTATTTTCTCTTTTTCTATTTTTCAGTGTCCCAGGAGTGTCTATGGAGGAGGCCTTCCATTTTCATGCTTTGGAAAGTATCCACCAAGCTCTCCCCTTTTCTGTATCCAAGGTTTATCTGCAGGTAAACAGCAACAATAGATGTAGAAATTGGAGTTTCCTGTGTCAGGGACTAAGAAAAAATATTAAGTGAAAAGACATCTGATTGCATTATAAACCTAACCTTGTGCAAAGAAAAGTATCTTTTCTGTAACTCTGACTTTCAATACGTTTTATCTTTTAGCATCTGCTTTTGCGTATATGGACTCTGTGTGGACAGGAGCCAACCCCCCCCCCCCCCCCCCAAGGCCAATAGCAGTCTTTCTTCCATTGATGTCAATGAGCTTAGATCAGAGCACAAGTCTTGTGAGTGATCAAAGACAGTTCGACATAAAAAAGACTTCCTTTTCCAGGTCAGTCTGCTCCTTGTCCCTTTACAGAGAATATATTATCAGCATACAAACACAAGCCAGAACAAAAAGGATAATAATTATTGAAGTGGTAAAATAAAGACCTTCTTTTTATTTTTTGCTGATTTACAAAGTGCAGGTCTGAGCCTATTGGGAACATTAAACAACTATTAAGTGTTGAGAACTGTCATATTGAGAAGACAGTCTTGTTCCAGCAAAATTAATCCAAGTAGCTAGCTCAAAATATGCTTGCAAGTACCTCACCACCAGTTGTCAAGGCTGGATCCTCATGCCAACTTGGATATGTTTTTCTATTTTTTGTAATCTTTTCTTTTTAACCATTTACACTAGAACTTTAGTAGGTTAGTAAGGAAAGCTAAGCAAAATGATAAATCATGGGACAGTAAAGGGACAAGTCTTTTCTTCATACAACAAAAAGGGCAATTCAAAGACACAGAGACAAGCATCTGTTCTTTAAAAAGAGGTGTGATTTTGACTTTTGGTATGTGAGTCCATTTTTTATTAAATGAGCTGCTGTCAAGATGTAACTTGACAAGAAATGTACCCATTTGCAAGAACTGCATGTGTGGGGCTTACATGCATGTGCAATAAGGATACAACAAAGTACGTAAGGATAAATACCTATGTGCCGTATCTGTAGTCAGAATCAAGCCTTAGGCTTCATTCTTCACTCAAACAATAAAAAGAAAAGTGTTATTGAATAACTCAGTGCAAGATTTACAACTGACTACAGTGCAATAAAAAAAAAAAACCACTCCACAAAGTAATTTATGTACAGAAGCCAGTTAAATGAGGTAGAGAGAAGCAGGTCCAACATTTCTGCAAGCTGCCTTCTTGTTATATTGTACAGAAATTGTAAAGAAAAAAAGCTGTTACCTGAAGTGCTGTGCGGTTTGTCTTCATATGTTTATTCATCTGGGACCTAAGAAGCGTCTTAGTTGTCTGCAGGACAAATCTCTGTGTACAGGAGAGTGTTCTGCCTAGGAGGCAAAGCAGTCCTTGGCTCAAGAATCAGTTATCTTTCTCTCTGGTTCCAGATCCCAGTAATATATTAGATTTTTCAGAGTCATAGTATTACACACCCAGGTTTTAGCTTTGGCTATGACCACAGTATGTTCCCAGCCTAGCTATTCCTCATAGTTTAGAAATCTCCATCTGTATGTCAGATGCATTGCTGATGGGTCTCAGATAGCATGAGCAAAAGCAAATTGACCTTCTAAATCACAACACTGCCCCTCCAAATCAGACTGTCAAGACTGTGGGCTGTTGGCTACCCCAGTCAGACCTTACATTTCTCTGTTACCACTAGCTCTCATTATTCACAGATGGCACCATTCCCAGAAGCTAAAAAATGGTTGCGTTATATATATCCATATCAATGTTATCCTTCACTAATTGAAATCAATCTTACACGGTGAAATTCTCTTCTGAATGGCCCCCTCTTTTGGCTTTATGAAGTTACCTGAGCGAGAGCACTCCCTCACTAGTCAGATGTAAGTGGTGTGTCTTTTATATTTCCCACATTTTAAGTTATACTAGCATTGTTAAGAGAAGGAAAACGGTGGGCTTATTTCTTTTGTAATGGGCCAGGTGAGTAGAGCACACCCATGGGTGTAAGATCAGGAAGAGAAGTGCTATGTTTGCACATTCCAGGGAAACCCTCATATGCAAAAGAAGGTACAAAATATTATGACTAGTTATTCCTAACATTTTGGGATTGGACAAACTCAGGCTCCTAGTTGCCATTAAGATCTCTTTTCTTTTATGGAGGTACAATGTCCATTTTTCACTTTAGGACTAAGTTGCCTTGGGAAGTTGTTTTCCAGACAAGTACATAACCTGAACCAGATCCCTCTTAGGCACGTTTTAGCTACCTCAGTTGCACCCATCAGCATGATGCTGGTGGAGGCGAATGTGAAATGGAAACATGACAACTGGATGTGCTTCTAGGAGCTGTTCTCCAAAGCTTCATTGCAATCTTGTGTTGCCAGCTTTTTGGGTAGCACTGAAAAATGAGCAGGTTCCCAAAGCAGAGATAGAAAGAAACACCACCTCCATCATTCACAAAGCACCTCCTGATGTACACAATAAACTCCCATTAGCTAAATTTGGGTCCCATTCTTCACTCAGAAACATCTTTATTTTATTTACTTTAAAATGTATGTTGCTATAGTTTACACAGTTGCATTCACAGATGTTAAGGGCATAAACCATCTTATGACCCATGTTGAAGAGTCAGAAGTGGTCATTAGCTTACCTGGACTTGATTCCTGTTGAACAAGAGCAGGACTTGAGAAGGACTAGACAGAAAAGACATCCAGCTCTATCACAGCGAATAGTAAATGGTTGCAGTAGTTGCTTATCCTTAATAGAACTGAAATTATGCACCTTCAGCTTTCCATCGGATTTCCTTGTATGTTTTTCTACCAGAGCAAAAACTCCCCTATTAGATAGTGTCTGCTCCACATGAAAGTACTTACAAACCGTAATCAAGTTATTCCTTGGGTTTTACTTCGATGCACTATATCTAAATAGACTTACCCTGTGGAGTCACTCCATTTTACAGCCTTTTTTTCCATTCATATTCTTGTGGTTCTTCTCTGAACTACTTCCAATTTGCCAGCATCCTTCTTGAGTTGCTGACATCATTATTCCAGTAGCTTTTAGCAATGCCAAATGCAGAAGTAATACAACCTTTTTACTCCCCCATGATGCTAGCCTCCGCACACAGAAAAAGATTGCACTGGCCCTTTTGGCAACACGATTTCAGAGGGCTCTCATGTTTAGCTGGTTGTCTGTCAGGACCCCCAGTTTATTTTTCAGTCTCAGCTTCCCAAAAGAGAACCCTTCTTATGTGAGTAAGGTCTGAGATGTTTGTTCTTAAATAGATCCTTTACGTTGGGTTACATGTGAAACACCTGTTGTTTCTTTTGCACCTGCTCCTCAAGCAATGCCGAAAAGGCATTGCCCACTTCTGCCGACTTCCAAATTTTGGTTCATTGAAAAATATTATTAGCATAGGCACTGCATTCTTCCATGTTGCTGATATAGCATTATTAATAAGCACAAGGCTGATAAGCAGTCCCTGCAGAACTCACTCTCTTGATAGCCCCATGTTACATTAAGCTATTAAATCTGGTGCTAGTCAGCTTTAAAACAAGTTGGTTGGCCAGGTGTGTTCATCATATTGGTTCTGATTTCTGTCAGAATCTCTTGTGATACTGTATGGCAAATGCATCCAAAGTCAAAGTATACAATATTACCACAATTGCTTTTATCCACCAAATTTGTAGTCTCATAAAAATAGCACATTAATTTGATAAGATCTTTCTTCCATTAATCTGTGTTGATTGCCATTAATTAAATTGCACTGTTTTAATACTTTATTAATTGACTTTCCTATCAGCAACTCCATCACTCTGCCTGGAATAGACATCAAACTGACAGGCCTATAATTACCTGGTTGCCCTATTTTGTTTGCAGAAGTATTGGCAAAATATTAACTTTCTTCCATTCCTTCCTTAGAAGGATGTTGGTTTTAGCCAGTGTGCACGTCGTTCTTAATTGTGGCATTTTGAAGATCTAATGAAATTTTTCTGAGTTGATGTAAATTATCATTCACATTTTTGTTGGTTTAAATTTTCTCCTCCAGACTGGCTGATACATCTCTATGTTTTTCAGCTTTGTGGAACAGGATCTTTTAAGGCAGTAAGTATAAATTTTACCTGTTAGGACTTTATCCTGCTTACATGTAAAACATGTAAAATGCATTTTAAAAGCACATAGAACCAAGTCATTATCACTTCTACCTAAGCAAACTCTAAATTTTGTGATTAATATATCCCTGTCAGGATGAGGTCTAATGTAGAAGTTTCCCATGCCAGATACAGCTCTTTTTGAGTCAGGAAGTTGTTTTGTGTATTTTTTCTTGAAAATCCAAGAATGCTTTAGTACTTGCATCATGAGACATCCCTTTGCTCTCCCTTCAGATTTATCTTGCCAAGACTGAAAGTGCCATATATAGCGAAAGGCTTTTAAAGGGCTAATCGGAAAGGTCACCCTACACCCAGAGGTAGGGCTGGTCAGATGAGCCAATTCTGGGTTGTTTGGAACAAAGCCTTGCTTCATGCTATAATGTAAGTGTTACCACGCTGCTGGCACTGAAGACTGAAGTCCATGAAAGCACTAAAACCAGAGAAGTTTCCTTGAGTGCTGGCCTGGGTTTCATCAGAACATATTAGCCAGGGAGAGTTACTGTCTGTCATGATTCTGGCTCAGCACTGCGCTGCTACTGCCCAGGTGTGTCCTAGCTTTCAAACGATAAGCATCAGATCTGCCATAATTTGGGGAAGGCAAAAAAAAAAAGAATCAGATCATTTCATTGTCCTTCTGCACCTGTGCTCTGGCTGCAGGTCTCTTTCAGATCCCATGGAGCATGAAGAGTAGCAGCTCTGCAGGCACCAGCCTGTGCCTCTCTTTGCAATGTGCTTCCTGTTTGGATTTCCACGAGCATTTTTTTACTCTCCACTTGCTTAGGTGATGACATCAAGCAGACAAAAAGGTACATGCTCTTACTTAGGATGATCTTTTCTCATCTTCAAGCATAGGAGTTTTGTAGGTACACTAAAAACGTAACAATGGCCATACAAAGTCAGACCAGTAGTCCATCTAGCACGGTATCTTCTGTCTGACACAGGGCAACAGCAAATGTCCATGGGAGAGTACAAGAACAGTGCAAGCATATAATGACACACCCTCATAGCAGTCTCTCAGGCCCCTCTCCCAGTGTTTTGCAGCCCATTTGCTCACTGAACCAGAAGCAGTGCCTTTCTATTTGATATCCATCAGCAGATTTTTCTTCAGCAAATTCTTGTGATTTGCTTTTGAGCCCTCATGTGCTCTTAGCAACCGCAGCATCCTGTGGCCAGGCATTCCATAACTTAATTGTATATATGAAAAAGTAACTCTTTGTTTGAACTTGTGTCATTCAAGCCTCTTAATTTCATTTGATACCCCTTCGTTATTGCGTTAGAGGAGACAGCAAACAGTAATTCTGTACTTACTTTCTCCCTGCCATTCATGATTTTATAGACCCTGTATTATATCCTGTCTCTTTTCCCAGCTGAAGAATCTCAGTCTATTTAATAATTCCTTTTATAAAAGATCTCATTTCACTGTTTCTTTTCTACTTCTGCTATACCCTTTGGGATGGGAAATCAAAATCCCACTCAATATTGAGGATACAGCAGCAGTATGGATTTATAGTGACACACTGTTGGCTTCTGGTTTGTTCTGTATTTCTTTCTAACAGTTGTTGATACTGACTTGCTTTTCTGACCACTACTAATTGCTATGCTGAATGTGATAGTATTGTCTATGGCTGCATGTCATGATTCTGAGATTTTCTTGTCCCCTCAGTGATTAAGACCAGATCAGAGCCCATTGCTGGATCATGCAGTTAAGGTTATTTTTTCCCCCTTGTGAACTGCTTTGCATTTATCAACATTGGATTTCCTCTGCCATTTTATTACCCAGTCATTCTGTAGCATAAGGCACCTCTGCAGCTCCTCAGAGTCAGCTTTCATTTTTATTACCCCACATAAGCAAACATTGCAGACACATTACTTGCTCCCATTTCGTGATCATTTTGAATATAGCCTACAGGACAATATGCATACTAGGTGTTCGGTATTAGGAGCAGCTGGCACCACAAAGTAATGCCAGAGCCAACCTCCAAGGCAACATATGGATGCAGTCTGTGAAAAGGGGCCAGACTGGAAAGAGAGCTCAGCCTTCCTACAAGCTTTTTGGAGCTTCAGACATAGCCTTGGCTCCTTTTCTTCTCCTTGAAAATGAAGTATGTAACTGAGGCACCTAAGCTGAAATCAGAGTCATCTTAGGCTCCATCAGTAGCCAGCAATGGCCCTCCTTAAGGACAAGTTAAATCCTAGGTGAGCTGAAAGGAAGTTTTCTCTCTCTTTCCATCAACCATAGGAGAAAATTCACCATTCTTAGGCACCCAATGTAAGTATCTCCAATGAGATGGGATAAATCCAGACTTTGGTTTGTAGGCTTTTTTTGGTGAATTGTAGACTGTGCAATTTTACAAGCACAGGGAAAGCAGAGTTGCATGGTATCACCTAGGCTGGAACACTGGCTATTTGAAGCATGTTATAGCTGATCTATAATTCACATGCTTATTTTGACAGGCTGGCTCTTGTTAGTTTTCAATGGGTGTGGGAGGAAATAGCAGTGCATAAAACTTGCACATTACTAATACCATTGCCATATAAAACAAATATTTGAATAGGAAGTTTCAGAAATGATTCAGTGTTCTAGCTACAGAATATCCTACAGGAATTTTTTATAGTAACAGAATTAATGAAAAGCAAATCCTATTTCTCCACCATGCGCATAGGGTGGTCCCAGTGCAGCAGAGTCAATGTGATAATCTATCTCAGGGATAGAAAAAGCAGCCTCTACAGATTTCTGGCCCTCTGGGTGACTGAAGCTTGCTTTGAAAGGCCTCCTGGAGCTGAGAGGTTGCTATATGCTTTTTAAGTGATTGCACCAGACCGTGTGTGGGTGCAGCAGACAGGGGCTAAAAGCCCTGAGCTGCAATACAGAAGCAATTGAAAAGCCACTCTGTTGTTGCTGCTCTACCAACTGCAAAGGAAAAATCTCTTCCCACCCCTACAGACTATTCTAACCACATCCTTTGAAGGTACTGAAGTTATTTCACTCACGTAGCCCACAGTTTTCACAACATTAAGTCATAACTTGAAAGCTACAGGGTGAGGAGATAATTGTTACGTCAGTAACAACATTTCATTCAGACACTGTCATAAGCGGAGGATTTCTAGGTGCTGAAAATGTGATATGGCCACCAAACAAAGAAGCCAAAATATCACTGTAAAAATAACCACCTTCACACCATGGCTTTTTAGTTCACTGGGAACAATTTGCGGGAAGTTTGGCCTCAGATCTCTTTCATATCTGAAGTATGGCTGTTCCACCATGCAATGCTCTAGGAGTATAGTTAGGATCAGCCTGCAAACAGTTTGGAGCGGATATTGTGTCTTCTCGTGTCTTGTGCCTACTTTATCACAAAATATCTTTGAGTTTTCTCAGTTTGTGTCAGATCTCTATTGAAAAATGGGAAAAAAGCACTTCATTAACTCCTAGAGAACTGTGTTTTTTTCAGATGCAACAGTAAAAGGGGACACATAAATTTGTGAAGCTGAGACAAATTCGACACATCCCTGGCACCACTTTGGCAACCACTACTACATGCAGTGACACAACATTGTCTGTGAACTTCAACAGGTTGGCCAAGGAAAATTTCTATTTTTTCAATTTTCAGTAACTTTTAAAATGTTGATGAGTGTATAATAGGTTTTTGACACTGGAAAGTCCACCTCAGACTGGAGAATCCCCTTTATCTTTTTGAAATAGGAAAAGCCTGTGTCTCATATCTGTGCTTTGTTCCTAGAATAATTTTTAGATTGAAATGTAGTATACTACTATTTTTTACTTGCATCTATTTTAATGATCACATATATATGATACTGCAACAGGTAGGGTTATTTATACACATGGAAAAAGATGTTAGATCTGTAAGTTGTTCAAGATCTTAAAATAACTTGTGTACTGCAGGAATCCTTTCTGTTAACCTTAGAAAAGGGTGGAGGTGTGGGGAGGAAATGAACATAAAGTGATTTTATTTCTGTCTTACCAGGCATGAATGAATAACTGTTGTCATCTAATCTTTCGATGTGTGTCCCCCGTCTGCTACTCACAGGCATTTCACATATTACTTATTTTCCTGCCTTCCTCAGCTAAGATGGGCAAAGGAATATTGAACAGAGAAATTCTTATGTTTTCAAAGTGCAATGGACTTGAGAAGCATATATTTTTTCCAGTTTTTAGGTATGTGGAAATTAATGGAAATGATCCTAAGACTAAAGTAAAGAGCTGTCCCTTAAACTCAAAAGCTTGTAACATCCTGAAGTGGTGATGCAACAGTTTGCAAGACTGACTGAATAGCCAAGTGTAATTCTGATCCCTGTACTTTGCCAGGCTGTGACACTGGCAGATTCCCAGAATAAGCCAATTTCAGAACTGTGGAGCCTCCAAATATGATCTTCTGTCAGTCACAGAGATTTCAGCTCCAGGAAAGGAAAGACTGATCTGGGAGATTGTAATCACTACTGTACGAGACAGTGAAAGAAGTGATCTTTCCTATAGCGGGATGCCAGCTACTCTGGGACTAGTCATCACCTTGAACTGTGCTGGGAAGCAGCGGTGACTTAGCTCAAGTATCACTATGTCTCATCCTGCTCTTGTGATGCAAACCACTGTTTTTTCAATAGGTGCTACAGCGGCAACTCCCAACCTGTGCTGAAACAATCAAAATGCTTCAGAGTTTCCAGAGCCATCCCGGTTCTGGGTTTTCACTTCCCTAAAAAAAGAGAAATAAACAGTGAAGCTGAAGCTCACACCTGATTGTCGGGCTCTTACTGCAGGACAGGCCAGCCGTCCGCAGACCAGTTCCTGGGGAATGCTCTGCCCTCCCCATCCCATCGCAGGGTAACAGCTACGCACCTCCGTGGCTCAGCCTGGGCAGCGTGTCACAGTAATCGAGGCTTCGGCTTGCAAAGCCACGGTCAGGGGGGAAGTTTATAACCAAGAGGTGCAGTGGCCATGGGGTTTCCATCTTGCATAGGACCCAGTGCCAGCATGCAGAGAGAGGGGAGTTCGGGCAAAGACTGGTCATAAATTACCAAGGGAAGTTCCTCAACACAAGGTGTGGGACCCAGAACCAGGATGGCTGCATGAAATCAAGTAACCCTGATAAACAGACTGGCTGTAATAAACAAGTAGACCTGAATGCATTTGCTCCAAAACAAGTAAAAGACTGTTATTTAGGTAGAATGACTGTCATAACCTTTTTCTAACCTGACTAATCAACACCCTAAATTCTCTTTCCTTTCTAATCCTAAAAATCTTCTAAAGGAATATACTGTGTCTGTGACAAACCTGGATCTCTTGGGTGGTCCTGATAATGAGATACATGGTTAAACATGAGCTTTATTTTTGGTGAATTTTATGGCTCCTGCCAACACCTTAAGAAGATTGCCATTTCTGGTAAGGGCTCAAAACATTAAGGTGAAACTAAAAAGAGAGCAAGTTCTTTCAAGAGAATAAAGTTGATGCTGTGGGCAATTGGAATGAGCTACATCAGCCTTCAGAGATTAAACAGGAAAAACTACAAAGAAGATTTACCAATCAAAACTCTGTGTCACTAGAGATCACTTTTTTGCCATCAAAATAAAATTAATTTAAAAAATGAAACTGTATGTGTGTTTGCTTAGGAGTAGGAACAACTATTCCTCCACCTACCGCTCAGCTGCTGCTTTATATAATGAATGACTACTCATTTTTAACATTTTTGGTGTCTTATCTAAATGAAAAAAAATGAAAGGACAATATTAATCCAGAGAAACAGCTGCCCATCTTGATACCTGTAATTATGTATTATAACTTAATATTATGGGCAAAACTGTAATAGTCTGGCATTCAGTAGTTCCTTATTACAATTATGAACAAAGTTAGTTGACTGTCTGTTGTTAAGGTTGACTAACTCTGTTTTTTATCTCTGTTTTTTCTTGTTTATAACCTTATCAGACTCCGACCAACTGAATTGAATATACCCCTGCCAGACATCTGTCTCAACCTCTTTTTATGTGTTTCGTTTTGGAAAATTTCAGCTAAAATAGTGTTTTGGGGGGAGGAAAAAAAAAAAAAAGGACACTGGAGTCTATATTTGGCCTCATGTGTGTCTTTCAGCCCTGTGCTTAAACAGCAAAAGCTAAAGGAAAAGAGAGGGATTTTTTTGTCCTACCATTAGAGAAATGTTCCTGGTGGCCCCATGAAAACAAATCTACCTGGCCAAATCATTAGCTTCCTACCACCAAAATATTCTCCTTTTGCATATGCTTAGTAGAGATGAGACCTAAGTTCACTGAAGAGGCCTCTGCAATGACCATGCTCTGCCAAGAGCTCCTGAGGCTAAGCAGGGTTTTCTGTGCTTTGCAGGGGATGCTATAGAAGTGCCAGACAGGAACTATTCCAGCTCCTTCTCTGTTCTGGACTCTACAGTCATTCTACATTTTTAGATGGATATAAAATGACAGAATAGGTACGTATTTCTTTTGCTTTAATGAAGTGCCCAAGTTACTGAGCCACTGGTCTTCCTCTGCATCTTTCTCAATGTCTCTTGCATTTGGGGCTTCCCAGTGGCTTGGCTTCAAGAGAGGGTCGAGGATGAGCCTGTGCTGTGTATGACCTGGGCATGACACTGTCCTGACTTATGGAGCCTTTGAGTCTGCATGTATTTAGACTGAATGCAGGTCACCCCCTAACCAAGTATGCATCAAGACCAGTAGATTGCTATAGAAACCATAACAAATAGCATAATTTCTACGGCTGTCTAAGAACTTGTCTGAGGTAAAGCCTGAAAGATGTAAGGCTTGCTGAGTTATGCAGACATGCCTGAGGAACCCCTAGCTCCTGTGACTACATGCCACAAGGTGAGGATGGGTGAGGGTTCCTGTTGGATTGCTCTCGACAGCTTCCTTCAGCATGTTGGGTTTTGTGGGTCAGCTTTAGGAGACGAAAAACTCTTCCTATTGCCTCTGTTTGCCTGAATCACTTGATTGGAGAAAAGGATCAAATTTAGACATTATCAAATGTCTCTGTATCAGTTGCCAGATAGTCGTATCACAATCTCCCAGGAGCCTTACGCAGACGAGCTCTGTAATGATTATCTATGGAGAGAGAACCACAAAGAGGTCAAAATGAGTTTAGTATGTATTTTATGCAAAGTAGAGATTTAAGGTGATTTCTTAATAAAACTGGAGTCCTTTAAACAAAAGGGCTAAAAAAATTTAATCTGTACAGCTAGCACTCTGTACAATATGGAATTGCTGAAGGAGGAAAAAGCTAAAAACTAGTTGAATGAATATTAAAATTACTAACATTTATATAGGATAGAACAATCTTCGTAAAAGGTTTATCTCTTGGGAATTTCAGTGAGTAGCACAGTTGTCAATTGGGTTGACTAGCCTAGCTCACTGTGAATAATGTTCAACTTCTTGCTCTTAAAGAAGAGGTCACTGTTTCAGTGACAGAGAAAAAGAA
The DNA here is from genome assembly GCA_020745775.1 of Theristicus caerulescens. Taxonomy (NCBI): domain Eukaryota; kingdom Metazoa; phylum Chordata; class Aves; order Pelecaniformes; family Threskiornithidae; genus Theristicus; species Theristicus caerulescens. Next base: position 15,708,763 of record CM036561.1, read on the forward strand.
ACCATACCATGTAATGAATGTTCAAAATATTGATTGTATTTGCCACCATGTAGGAGGAAAATAGCACAAATAGCAGTTAGATACAAAACATACCCTTCAAATTATAATTACTTCTCTCTCTCAAATTAAAGATTCGGATACCAGAGTACAGGCCAGGAAAAGTTTGGATAAAAGATCAAATCTAGGGCAGATTGATCAATAGTAGCAAGGAACTTGCAGTGAAAATTGCAGTTCTTTTACAACTCGCAGGATACTTGGGGAATAAGCTAAATATTCTGAGAGGGTGGGTTTTTTTAGGAGGGAATAAAAGAGATTTCGAAAGTTAAATCTCTCAGCTTTCTTATTACATCGTGTTTGCATAATCATATCTAGATGCTTTAGGCAATAGTCGCTTCCTGTGCTTACAGTTTGCTGTTGTCTCATCATTCCTTTATTAATCTTTGTGAGGATTAGCAAAACAAACAAGATAACTGTGAAGCCAAAAACAATTTCATGCTACTTCCTATGAGAAATTGTTTTCCAAGGAGCAGTGTTATCTTTTTATGTATCCTGGATTTCCTCACAAAATACATTGGGAATGTTTTGCTATAGGTATACTTTCAGTGTCAGAGGTAGCAAGGCGCTGAACTCCTCTGTCCTCAGTGTCACGTGTAGGTAGGATTCTGCATGCCCACGACTCATTGCAGGAACAAGGCGTCGGGTTTTTTAAGTCTTCAATCCAGCCTTTGTGTGTAAGACCATGCACACCTGTAGTGGCCTATAAACAATAGCACCTTTCACATTATTGTTTAGCTAAAAATAGACTATGCACTTACTATAACATGACATTTACCATGCAGCTATTTCTTCTGCATGTCAGCAAAATAAAATATACATAAATAAAATATATCCTATACACTGAAAATAGCACTCTATAATCATCCCAACACACAGTACAGGGTTATTGTGCAATGACAGCACACCTTGTTGAGTGATAGTGCAGGGCTGTCGCCCTTTGCCTAGCAACATACCAAAGCATGGGATCAGAGTCTACACCCTGTCTTATTGCTCAATTAGGATCTGGCAAATGTCCCTTGATGTTACCCTGGCCCATATCCACATATTTTACTCACATATGTAACTTCACATTGATGTTGTTAAGGGTAGACCTGGTTACATATCTGCAGGGTCTGGGGCTGTTTGTATCTTGAATTCTTTTGCAGGAATCAGACTCATCAAAGGAGACAGACTTTCCTGGCTAATGCGGCACAGGTAACATTTAGCAGAAAGTCATGTTCCTGAAAGTCTTAACCGTTGAAGAAGCCAAATAAATTGAGTTGAATATTGCCATGGAAGAGTTGAAAAGTAAGCAAGAAGTTAAAATAACCCCTGCAATCTCCTTGACAAAGTATCTCACATATTACATATAGAAAATTATATTTTAAATGGAAAATATGTATTCACAAGCATAACAGTTAAATCTTTAGAAAATCCTGGTTTTTTGTTTTACTTTAGGTGTATTTTAAGTGTTTGTAAGTGAAAGGCAGTGGTTTTAAAGTGTTGTCATCCCAAGACTATCATTATGCAGGATTGGGTTGGGCACTCAGAGTCCCGGGGAAGAAGAGATCACTGCCTTTCTTCTTGTCCTGGGAGCTACTATCTTGTTTCATTTGAGTCGGAGAAGCCACCACCTTGAATTCAACCTCTGTGTTAGACATGCAGCTACTGGGAACTTCTGCTTAAAGAGCAGTTCAACTGCAAAGCATGTCTCATTGTCATGGAATAGTAGCTGCACAGAGTGAGGAATGGTAAGATATCTAAAAACACTATCAGACCTATGAATAAGTTCCCACTTCTAGGTTTATCCTTATTTTTCTGTAACATTTAGTATTTCTAACATTGGCTTGAAATAATTTTAATAGTTTCCTGATAAAATTTGACCAGTAATTAAGGCGAGACTTCCTTCATCTTGAGAGTCAGAAGTACCTCACTGTATACTCAGGGTTTTGAAGTGAATTGGACAAGATCTGGAAAAACACAACTCCGATCTGATTCCCACTTCTCTCCAAACTAAAGTGTTGTCTCTCCCGGTAGGAGCAGAAGCCCAACATCAAGAAAATGTCTCCACAGATATTGTCTTGGATTTTAGAAGACCTATTTGTAAAGGATGTTTTAAGTGCTTTTTTTATAGTTTCCACTGAATGGTGTTACAAGCCGTGATGATCACAGAAACATCAACTGAAATCTCAGTTCCGCCATACCCTTCACCTGGATGGAGCTTAAAAAAAAAAATTGGGGTTTTGCTAGCACATGCAGTTGTAGGAGAGCCCCGAATCCCTGAAACAATGTCCGTCAGGCTCATGGGACAGAAATGTATCATAGACAAAGTTGTAGACAATCAAAATGAACCTAAAATTAGCATCTTTACAAAATTATGGAACATTTTCTGATGATAAATAGGAAACAGAGGTAAAATTTTTAATTGAGTTCCACTAAAATTACAGGACCAGCTCATCCCTTGCTACAACTCAGTGAAACCCCACCAGTGAGATGCTATAACTGATAAATAGATTATCTAGCATCAACTAAGGCACAAACTCACAGTGAAATTTTTGTAATGGTTGGGACACTTCTGTTTTGTTGTGTGGATGCTCTGATGTGTAATCAGGAGTGAGCTCACATTGCATCCTTACTCCCATTGGGGACAGCTAACATCATATCTCTGTCCTATGCAGTTCCATATTTTGAAAACACTTTTAGCAATATGATAATTAATTTCTTTGAAATTTCTACTTGTCTGCAATTTTTCAAGAGGTCCAAAGCCTATTTGTGAAGCCAGGCAGATAGAATGATAGTGAGACTGATGGACAGGTAAGTGCATCATGGTTACATTGGCCCCTATTCCTTAGAAAACTAGATTAAAATGTAAAACAAGTTATGAAATAATAAATAATAATTTTTTGGAAGCTTTGTGGCTTTAATGAAGAGCAGGATTATGCTTTCTTGTGAAAATGCAATACTTAGTAATACCTTAAAGTTGTTCCTAAAAGAAACTTAGATTTTTAACAAATTGAAAAAGATGCTGTCTAAGAGCCTATTCCTACAATCCTGTATAAACAGACTGTACTCACACCAGTACAATCATTACCTCTTATATGTCTGAATGAAGGTTTCTCTTGCAAAAAAGCACCTGGTGTTTCCTTAACAAAAGTAAACATATTAAACACAATGGAGGTTTTGAGTGCTTCTGTGTTTATATTCTACAAGACCATCACTCTCACTCTTTACTTCAGCTTGTGGAAGATGGAACTTGTTTACTGTTGTGGATCTGGCCCTTTTTATGCCCCTGTCTTATCAAAGGTATTGCAAGAAGTTGGTGATGTACAGAGGAGGAAACTGTAACTGCATCCAAAAAGTTGGGACCATTAAAACAACCTTCTTCTGTTGCAATTAAATTGTTCGTCTCTTGAGACCAGAAAAAAAATTTACAGGCTTACACATATCCTCATTAGAGCTGTGCATGACAGTCAAAAAGCCTTTCTTATTCTCATTAGAGTACAACAGTGAGTGATGAGGCTAAACCTTTCAAAGCAAGGTTTTCAAATACAGATTACCCAAGTCATACATGACACCTCACTGAGAAACCTGATCCTCAGAAGCTCTGAGCACCTCTGACTCCCATCAAAACACTGAGGCTGCCAGGTATTAAGATTGTAAAGCTTTACAGTGTAGGATTTTCCAGCAAATCTAAGCAACAAGTTCAGAGTCAGCATTGGTTGCTGTCACCACCATTACCACCGCTGCCACCAACGCACTGCTAGTCATGCCTCTTACACAGGAGCAGACATAATATTGCTCTTTGAAAATCTTCAGAAAAAAGAAGAGAGAACAGAAGGACCGGCATCTTAGGAGAGAGAACACGCCTTGCAAATAGCTGTATCAGTTTTGCTGTGTGCTAGGGAATGCATGGCTGGGCCATAGTCCTAGAAACCAGGCACACACCTTCTAAAAGCACGTGTTTGCTTAAGTAGGAGGGTTCATCTGGCCTCACACTGAGTGCATGCGTGCCAGTTCAGGGTGCATAAATGTGGACTATCATAATCTTCTAGAGAGAAACTACGGTGCGATCCCTGTTTTTACAGACCCATATATATTAGTACCAAAAAGGAATGTATCCCACATAGGTATAATTCTCACCCACATTACAGGCATAAACAAGCCGTGTGAGGGCTGTCATTTGTCCCTATGAGAAGATGTTTGCCCTGTGTGCTGGAGCAAAGGCTAGAACCACTTTGTGCACCTTATTAATACAGGGAATCTCTAGCAAGTAATGCTCCATGTTCATACAATATGTTCTTATGATAACTCTAGTCTCAGTACCATCCTTTAGACAGATGTGGATTTATCTGGAAGATAGCTATGTGCAGTTAAGCCCTTTGTTGGCATTACATGTTTCTGCATCAAGAGTTGAGATGATTTCCCAGTCCCCATCTTCCCCCTTTAAGTCTGCACCTGTGTCTTCTTAGAAATATTGAATATTTACAATACCAGCAATTTGTTAAGAAAGTATTTGGCCACTTGTATGATTTATAAGGGCTGGGCCTAATTTCCGTAGCCAATTGAACAGAGGTTACCACTATTGTAAGTCATCCCCACGAGTTCAGTGCTACTATTCACTTTTGTGCAAATCCCTCCATGTGTATGCATTTTCAGTATTATGGCTTTAAATAGCATCTTTGTCACATATTAAAGAGAGCAAACTCTTTCAACCTACCTACTTACCTCAATCTTAAAAGTACATAGTGCAGTAAAGGAAAAATTTACTCAATACCAGACATTCAAGACTTCCAGGATTGCTGCATGCTGCTAAAGTGCAGAAATGGATAAAGGGGTAAGTGTTGGTGTTTTTCCATTTCATTGTAAGTACAAACTCTTTTTGAAAGCATGTAGCAGTTGTTTATGCTCTGAAGAGAGCAATATTTTTAGCTTTACCACTTACAGTACTGGGATGTATTGCAAACTTTTTGATTAAGCATCATAGGCTACAAGAAAAGCCTAGAGCTGTAATGCCTCTAGCACATTTTTAGGCAGTTACCATGCCAACTGTGAAAATGATGAGCAGAATGAATACAAGAATTTTTTTGGAAAATAAAATAGTACAAAGTTAATGCAGGGTCCAAAGTTCTTGAACACTGTATTCTGTTGTTGGAAGACTTATCGTGATCCATATATAAACTTACTGGTTATATCAGGAGTTCATCAGCTGTCACTAACTTAGTCTGCAGACCTGCAGAGGTTTCACTCAAAGACTAAAGCATCTGTTTTAGCCTTTGCAGAGTTTGGAATTGCTGTAGAACCATGAACAAACCTCCAAGCAAAGAATCACTCCAGACTTCATGCTTGAAAGGTGTATGTTAGGTGCCTGTTAAGTAGTGAAAGAGAATCATGGGATTCTGTAGAAATTCCTAAATAAGATCTCCATAACGCTAGATAAAAGTTCACTATATACAGAGAAACACAAATGCAAACAAATAACAAGTAGCCTAAACCCAATGCTTACAACATTTGAAAATCAGAAGTGAGGTTAACAGACATCTGACCAAGTTAGGACTGTCAGTGTGCCCACATACCCTGGGCGTTGTGTTGTGGTGAGGTAAAGAAATAGCAGTACACTTAGGATGAGAATGTAGCAATCTTTGTAGTGTCAAAGAAAATGCAACTGATTTTAAAAAATGCATTGGATTTTTTTTTCCCTCATGTGGCAAATTCCATGATATTTAGATGTCATAGTTGTATACTTTTATATATTTACATATCTGGGCTACTGTATTTTCCAAAGGTGCATTGTTTTCAGAAACTGGGGATAAGGGGGATGAAGAAAAAGGCCTTTTCAAAGAACAATGTTTGCTTGTGTCAACTCTGCAACCTCATTTCCCTGGAAGACAGTGAGATTTGAACAGCTAATTTGAAAGAAGGAAGTTATTTGTAGAATTCTCTGTGAAAGAACAGTCAGCTCCAAGTCTGCAGAGAACAGTCATTTAGGAACACAAATATATATAAAAAAAGACATCACTCTTACAGGTCCCTTTTACAAAAGTACTTAAAAAAAAGAAAGACAAAAGATCCACAATTCTTTAAAAGCTGTGTTTGAAAATTAAATTTACACATGTACTAACTTACCAGTATATTCTCAGGCATTTCTGCCTGAGTCAAAGATAGAAGTGGGAATGCTGTATTTTTCATATGTTTTCATACTATATTGTTCAACAAGTCTGTTATATTCATGCTTGAAGACCAATCTTTATGAAACCTCCAAAGGAGCTCCTGTGATAGATCTGGAAATCTTTGAATATTGACTAAAATTATTTTTATAGATTTTTGCCTCAACATCCTATTCCAAAGATGTAATTTCCTATTAAATTTGTGGGATAACCTTCCCCTGCAGTGGTAGGAAACAAGAACTTCAGGTGTTCTGCTGTGTTTACTTCAAAACAAGGACTTCAGCTCCTATTCAACAGAACGGCTCCTTTAATATTAGTTTATCTTTTCAATTTTGGTGTGGGATATTTAGTATTGGATACCGGTCAATGGGATTACTTAGGTTTCCTTCTGTGGGAACAGGTCCAGGCCACTGGCGAAGTGTGGTCTTGGGTGGCTGGGTCTGGAGCAAATTTACACAGTTGTGAAATGCGTAAAGTGGCAGAAAATCCAGCTGTCTTTCTTTATTCATAGCTTGAGTTGGAACAGGAGGAAGAGGAGGCAGTGGTAGTAAGTGGAGGACACTGGATTTTGCAATACGTGTAGGAAGACAGCCAACATAAAGAGGAAAAAAAATGTGAGCAGCAGCCAGCACACAGGCTACTTTACACAAGTTAGATGAATGTTCATCTGTGTCTTGCACCAGGTCATGTAAAGGAAGAACAAGGGCGACATTTCCAGCTGTATCCTAGTGTGAGAGTAATTGTGATTTAACAACATATGTGACAATAACTAATTAACAGTTAGCCCTTTGTATGGCCCACAACCCAGTGCTTCTATGTGTGCGCTTGGAGCCCTCTGTGCATTCATTTACCAAAGCCTCTGCACTTGAAATTCAAAATAATGTTTACCCTTTGATGAGTTAATCCTCCTGCTCCCTTCCACCTCCTCTCTCCCAGACCCCAAAAAGCCTCAGAAATTTGAGCTATAGAAAATTGCCAAATTGAATGAATTTAGGCCTGAACTACTGAAGTGATTGTATCCTAGGATTATCCTGGAGTATGAGACACTGCCCTCTTCTCACACCACATTGCTACTACCATGAGTCTGCAGCTCCATTGGTCTAAGCTAAATTTTACTCTCTGACATAGCCTGGTAGAAATGAGAGGAGATTCTGGCCCTGGTTTTAAGTATTTGAACAGGGCAAAAGCCAAGAAGGGTTGGAAATTATTTAGCCTGCTATTAGGGGATATAATTAGACATACTTGGGTATAATTAGACTTGGATTAAATGAAGGGAAAAAAAAGGCAGCATGAAAAAACAGCCTTGCTGACACTGAGATCCCTTATACATGTGAATAAGGCGAAAACGTGTGAAAACCACGGGGGAAATGAAGTAGGTGACAGGATAGGTCTTTTATCTCTAATATTATAGAGGGGCAGTTTGTACCCTTTGTTTGCTGAGCAAGGAAGAAGGGATGTCCCCAGAAACCCACAAACACAGTCTGTAGTTTTTGATCAGGGATGCCATCGTACTCAAAGTATCCCCATCTGGCCATGGCATGTTGCATGGGATGCGTCATCTCTCTCCAGACACTTGTGGGTTTCCTTGTGTAAGGCACAGTTATATTAGGTAGGATCTACAATGAGCCTTTTTTACTCCTCCAGCAAAGGTGAAGTTGTTTCTCAGGAGGGTCCGTTAGGAGAATGGCATAGGAAAGAATGATACTGCCACATCAGGCGATGACCCAGCAGAAAAAGTCCTGAGGCTTTTCTGGGGATACACTGAGAATTAAGGCTTTTTAGCTCCACACAGCAAACCATTCACAACTTAGGCCACAACTTTGCAGTTCTAGCAACTGAGGCTTACAAAGGTCCACCGCAGACTTTTCCTCAGAAGGTTAGCAAAAAGAAAAACAAAAGTACTGAAAGAAGATTATTAAGGTGGAAGAATCAAGCACTCAAAATGTAGGGAGTTCAACTAACTTAAATTCAACTGTATGCAATCCTAATTCTACCCTTTTGTGTGTTTTGATACAGTCTTTAATTGCATAATCACATACTATTTGGTGAATAATTCCAGACCCAGGGCCGATTTGGGATTGTGTGAACTAAATAAGGCATGAGACCACACACAGTGAATAAAGTGGATAAAAAGGAATATTGAACAGCTGCCTTGTTTACTGAGTACCACCCACTAAACGAGGCAGTGATTCTGCAGACTTAAAAAAATAGTACATGATCAATATAATTAAATACTCAATCATAATGCTTAAGTACAAGGAATAGCAGAGAGGCTATATGGACAAATCAAGCCCCCTTCCCTAAATGTGCCATTTAGTCAAATCACACTCATTTTGCTATTTTTTGCAGGTGCCAAGAATGCCTTCTCTCACTCTCCCCTCCCAGTGACTGCAGTGCACTCCTGATTCAGTTAAACTTAACCCAACCTACCCTCAGTATAATAGCTGGAATTGCTTTCTCAGCCTGTTTTCCTTTCATACAGTGTTATAGCGAGGGTGAAGTTCCATGGCTGCATGACTAAGGTTGTATATATGCCATATATAGAACAAAGTGTATTTGATCTGGCATTCAGATAATGAATGTCACTCAGCACAAGTAGTTTTTGTGTTAAAATGTTGGCATGTCATTGATTGTCAAACCATTTCTTTTTCCATCCTCTGAAATATAGAAATCTTATGATGCATCATCTCCATAGATATCATGATACATCACTCAAAAGTATCATAGGAAAGTTTCATAATTACGTTTGGCCAGGAATGTTTTGGGAGGATCTAGAAAAGTTAGCAAACTTCCTACTAAAGGTGTGGGTTTTCTGAAAGCCTTCCATTAAATATCTGTTTTAAAAAGCAAAGAAACATAAACACACAAAAAATCACTCCTGAATAATCAAGAAAAAAATATGTTTGAATCTACATGTTTATAATTTTCAAAATATCTTTGTCTCCTACCTGATGGCTTTTAAAAAAAAAAAAAATCCCAGATCAGATTTTCCAGCATTAAGATCAATGGATATCTTTGCCTAGATTCAAAAGGGATCATGTAAGTCTCTCTAAAAAGTATATGAGAGGAAGTACAACCCAGTGTGAAAGGTAGGGGCCAGGAAGCCAGCAGGGTGTTCCTGTTTGTAGCCTGCTAGTTTGCTGTCAACCTTTGGAAATCACGTCATCTGTTTGTGCATATCTTCCTCATTTGTAAAACAGAGATAATGTACTTCATCAATTTTATAATGCATATTGAACTCTGATGGAAGTCCTTGCAGAATTGCAAAGAATCCTTCTTAAAATTCGTCCATAGCTGAAAACCTATCCATGTCAACTGGTATTTTCTTCAGGTCTCACTGAGACCTCAGGATCCATTGATCCTGATTTCCTAAAATGTTTGGTTCTTTGAGGTGTAGAAGTAAAACTTTTAATCACCTGACATTTTAAGAATGGGTAGCTCCAACAATGCCACACATCTAATTTAAGCACAAATACTGAGTAGTTTTCTTGACTGAGGATCTGTTGTGCAGCACCTTGCAGGACTAGATCAATGTAATATGGTGTTTAAGAGTAATCTTGAGATACATTGCTTCTCAGAAGATTTGCTACCCTCCACTTCAGAGATACATACACCTTGTGGTGGGTGAAAAAAATCTCTGGATACCTCTTGCCTTCCTCACAGAGGTGTTGTGAGCCTTAATTCTTTGAGCTACTTGAATGAAAGATGCTCAGTGAAGTAAAGGTATTTTTACATCTCATTAAACACGAAAAGAAGGATAAAGTGAAACTAGGAAACAAAGCAACGAGAAAAAGATGTGGCTCTAAAGGGGATATGAGTCAGTAGTGTCAGCCATGCCCATTTGTTGGGGTAACTGAAGGTTTCTTCATGTTCTGCAACTTTGCTATGCAGCAAGGAGGTATTTAAACAGATGCTGTACCTTCCATAAGAGTACACATAATGTTTGAAAACCCCTGTCTTTGCTCACTACCCTCACACACAGTATATCTTTGAACTGTTGCTGAATGGATAATCTATATTTCATAATTCAGACTGTCAGTATTTCCTTTACATAATTATAACAGCAGGAAATATATAAGACCTTTGTGGAAGTTGAAAACTCTATTGCCTTGGGCCATATTTAATGTGTAATAAATTATTCAGCAACAAGGCACTCTTCATTCTATTTACAGTAAGTTAGAGCTAAGTGTGTGAGGTATACATAACTAACATGAAACAGTATTTACTATCGCTGCCAAGGCTGAAGCCATCAGTCTCATATTCAGTGAGCCAAATCCCCATCAGGTGAAAACTGGCATAGCCTCATTGAATTTACCTTGAAAGAAAGGGAAATGGGAAGGGTGACCTCTCTGATCTCCAGCTGAGAATCAGAGAGGTCAAGGGATAAGTGTTGCGGTATCTCACGTTTAAGTAGATTGTAGGATATTCCTTGCATTTACTTTTCTGTTCAGCTGCATATAGTGCTCTTGAACGGCAGTCTGTCAACAACAATGTTGTTGGAAAAATAATGCTAGCTTCTCTGACTGGATCCACCAGTCTACTTTAATATATGCCTCAGCTCTGTCCACTGATGGCAACCAGAACAGGTGATGCACCATGCTTAGCCTTTGCTCCCGCTCATTGAGATCTAGATTTTAGACAGCCATTTGATCCACATAAGTTTTCAAATGCTCAGACTGGATCTGAAACAGATTAGAGAGAGATTACCCTTTTCTACTAATGAACAACACATTCAACCCAACTACCTTAATGTTACTCTGTATGCAGCTAGCAAGGTATATGTGCTACAAAATCGTCATGTAACAGGTGAAAGCTGCTTTATTGAGTAGTGAGAGTTCAGGGTAAAATCATAGAAGTCAGAATTAGAATAAGGTGTGTGTGTTGGCAAATATTAAGAAGGGCAAAATTTTTGTGACAGATTAAAGGAAAAAGAAGGCATCTTGTTATTTGTTGTCTTAAATATACAAAATATTTGCTGATTACTTTGTTCCTTGAGTCTCAGAAAAGAAGAAAATCAAACTCCTCCTTATATGTCTTTCTAGATCCACAGTTTCCATCAATTCTCTGCTGAAACCCAGAATTCTCTCTGTGTAGGCAGTCTTTGAATTTTTGTGGCAATAAAAAAGGGTCTATTTCACCTCTGATTGCTGCCAGGAGTAGGGTAAACCTTTCTTAACAGCAACTACATTTCCTGTACGGTTTCAGCATATTATTGTACCTGGCTGTCCTCATTACTGGGCATGGGAAGCACTCGGCCTTGCCAGGAGAGTGCCTGCAGGCGTTCCACCCAAAGCCTCATGCTTTATGAGGTAATTTGATGTTCCTGATAGTTAAAAAGATTTGAGTTATAAGCAAAACTGTTGGCTTGTGAAAAGGGGAGGGGCCAAGTTTAATGTCTGAAATGGTCAATTCCTAGAGGTTTCAATGGACCATGAAGTAACTTGATCATTGCCTGACCATGAAAAAGAAAAGGTGGAAGACAGCTTAGGTGAAAAAAAAAAAATCTTCTCATGTTCAGTGGAGTCAGTTTCTCCAAGTGTATTGTCAATAGACTGGGTTCCTGAGAAAATGGAGACAGCCTGGGTTGTACTCCTTGCTCCAACATTTTATTTCATATTTTTTGAATAAGAACTAAGTTCATGTCTTCACACTGGCAAGTAACTTTACTCAATTATCTTTAATGGATACAGGCCCACTGGAGTATCAAACTGATGAGAGGTGACTGCTATGCACCCACACTACTGCAGTCTACAGTTGGGTGGTGAGCATCTTTTCCTAATAAGCAATGGTGTGTGTTTTAATTCCTTCTTGTGAGCAAAGGAATTGTGCTTGTTTAGTTGAACACTAATCTACTGAGGAAAAGTGAAGGCTCTGCCTTTGCTAGAAGGAAAGAGCAATCCTATCTCCTAAGGAGGAGATAGCAGAGTTCATCTAGGTTGTATGTCTGTGTAGGCTGAGTCATGAACCAGGTATTGAGTTGCTTAGCACTGGAAGAAAGAGATGCAGCTGAGCATCAATAGAAACAGAACTGGCCACAGCTGCACTGATCACTGGCTCATAGCTCAGGGAGTACATCTTAGGTTTTCTGCTTAAGTTAAACTTCTGGACCTTTCTCTCTGATGTAGATTAAAGCAGCTTTCCAAAATTAGCCTCATTAGCCCTTTTCTCAGACAGACCATCTGATTTCTCAGAGCTTATGTGGCACGAAGGGGAGAGTTTTGGGCAATGTTCTTTCCTTAAAACTGAACTTGTAAAACTCCAAATTAAACACTTTCTTTTTTTTCCATGGAATGCTGATGGCATGCAACTTAACTGTCAGCAGAAAGGAACCATTCAGTGTACACTTAGCCCTGATTCTGTAACTCAATTTCTTGCAAAACTTCTATTATTTAAGAAGAATTTGCTAGTGTAAAATGTGTAGGAGCAGATCCGCTAAAATAACAATAATAAAAAACATACATTTTGCTTTTATTTGCTCTTACGGTTGTGCATAAGCTTTGTGGAATCAGCTCAGCCAGTTTTCAACATACTTACGGAAAGAAAAGTCTCTGTCTACCAAGTTAATGGTGGAAATTGAGAATCCTTTGCAGCTGCTGCTGTGTTATTTACAACACAAGTTTGGATCAAAAGATGGGTTTTAAAGAATTCCTAATGCTTTACTCTGCTGCCAAATATGTTCAGCTTTTAACAATGTTGAAACAGGCATTTCTACAGTGGCAGTTCCTCTAGGGTGATAAATCCCAGTTTATGTTCCACAGACAGAAGGTCTCCATGATCGTTCTGCCTGTGTTTGTAAGCCAGGGTTCAAAAAAAATCACACAAAAGGAAAGTCTAAAGTCATATGTAGTATTTACCCTGATTCCCTTCCACTCTCTCTAATTAAAGAACAGGCATTCTTTCATTAAATGTCTTCTAGTAAACACTTCATTTTCATTACTAAATGCTCCTTTCTACTCACATGCTTGACATTACCAATAGCTGTAGCCACCTGATATGATCCATGTTTCTTGTGATTTATTACGTACTGAATCCTTTATTGCACTTCCAAATTGTTCAGAGTTTTCTTCTGTCTGACTTCAACAGTGCTTTGCAAGAAGTTCAAGTGCTGGACAGTGTGATTGCTAAGCTGAGATTTTATATGCAGCTCTCTGAGCTGTTAAAGTGGCACTTTCTAATTCAAATAGAAATACATCAAAGAGCCGTGTGTACTACTGTTTTTCTTCTCTAGAGCTAATCCCTGTGTCTCCGTGGTGCCTTTCTATTACACTGATTACAAAACACAGTTTTAAGTCAAACAAGATTAAAAAACATAGTACTGTGACTCCTAACCTAATTCCTGACAAATCTGTGATGCACCAGATGCTCCTTCCCTCAGGATGAAATGATACATGGCTCTCTTTGTATTATCACTGCACAGACATGTTTACTCCACCTAACTTGCTCACACGGGGTAGAAGACTGTTTAAGGGAGGCATGCTTTCAAATGCATTTAGGAATGGAAAGGGTAGCAGGCAGATTTCTTGCTTCCTTACCTTTTGGTGCCCTTGTTCACGTCTATTTTATTTCAGTAGTACTTTTGAGGAAGGAAGTCAGTGGGTATGTTGAGCCTTTAGCTGTTAAATTGTGGGAGCTAATGCTCATTCTGTGAGACAGTCAGGAGATTCTTCCCTGTACATAAAAGAAGGCCAAGAGCTGTCAAATATCATGATCTAAAAACACACAATAAAAACTTCAGCTTTTTCACTGTGATGTTCTTAAAGAAACCAGGAAGAAGGCAAGTATAATTTCAAAACAAAAGCAAAATCCTTTCCAAGTCACCTTTTCAATTCCAAGTGCAAGAAATGATAATTATTTATAGACTTCATTCAATTAAAGTCTGTGAAGTCCCTTAACCACTGGTAAGCTAAAGCAGATCAAGAGTGCCAGGCTGATTTCTTTTCCACATAAACAACTCCTGGAGGGATGGGGATTGGCAGGGACACCGTGTGGCATTCTGCAATTCATGGTCTAGCTAATATTTCAGGAAACATGATGTATGCAAGCTACAGGCCTGGTCCTGCACCTATCAATGTTAGTGGCAACATTTCTAATGATTTCATTAGGAGCAGGACTAAGCCTGCTTTCAGAATTAGGTACTCTGAGTGTTTCAAAGGTGCGCAGAGGAATTGCCAGGGAAATTGTGAATCAAGAGGTAAATCTATGTCAACAGGAAGAGAGATCCAGTTTGCGTCTCTGTCCCTGTTCATATGGGGGGGTTGTCATATGCCTGTGTCTGTAGACATAGACCCAGACAGACCCATTACGTACCAGCAGTGATTTGCTCTTTCTGCCTGCAGCCAGTGTGATCTACCTTTGTTCATGCTCCAGCCCTGTCTGTTGAGCCTGAGGACAGCGTTGGTGCAGCAGCTCCATGGGATGGTTACCAATGACTGCAAAAAGAACAAATCCCCACTGTAGATATGGCCTGAGGCTATTTGTGTGACCTGTCAGGATGATCTTTAATATTTATTGCTGACTGTAAACTAAGTAGGCACCAGAAACCAAGCAGAGGTCTGTTCACCTAATCTACCTGTTACAGCTCCACAGCCTGGGGCTTTTTCAATAAAAGCCTGGACCTGAACATCACTAACTAAGTGGACTCATCATACAGACGAGCTCTCTTACCTCCTCATTAGTCAGGAACAAAATGAGCTGCAGCAAAATTTTCTTCTGTGCAGGCTCCTCCGCAACCTAAGGCTTTATTCAGTCAACACTGATCATAGGAAAAATATTTAATAATGGGAATAATGTTTACTAAGACTTTAAGTTCCATCATGGTATCCTCAGTAAAATCATCTTTAAGACAAAATATTCAAAAAATAGGAGCCTCTGTTAGGCTGTTGTTGAAACCTAAGTACTATCAATGCAGGTCAAAATGCCAGTATGGAACTCTCTTCCTCCTTGGGTAACTCTTTGCCCTTTTCCTTTTTTGACTATGTATGGTTATTCTACATGTTTTAAGTTACAGCTGAAAGAATCCCTTTGTTTAAAAGGAATGCTTATTTTATACTTAGGAGAAAAAAAATCAATAAAATTATACACTTCTCTTTGTGCTGATTGCCCTTTTCTGATTTAATTTCAGGCTCTAATCTCAATCTAGGAACTGTTTCCTGGGCCTTCACTGAAAAGTGGCTGAAAATTCAAGATCCCCTGAATCAGCAGCAGTACAAGGGTTCTTCAGTTAATTTAGCCAACATAACTGCTTCAGCAAAGGTCATGAAATGTGTGGCTCTGGAATTTTAGACCAAGTCCAAACCTAAATGTATTCATGTGTATAAACACTAGTGAATGAAAAAAACTTCACACAGTAATGACCTCTTCCCAGGACTAAACAGCAACCGGATCATTGGGAATCAGCAAAATAAAACCAAGGGAGAAAAAAGATTTAATTATGTTCTATAGAAAGAAAAGTTAAAATGTAATATAAATTAGTGTTTTGTTGCACAGAATAATATGATGACATCAAACTAGAAAGGGAAAGAAACTGAAAGAAAGCAATGCTTTTACACTACTGTTCTGTATTCCTAGTATATCCTTCCTTAACGTAAGTGTTAACATTAAATATAATGCAACATGGTGCCAAATGCTTCAGAGTTGATATGGACTGTGAGTAGGCTCTGTATGTAAATGTATCATTGCAAGGGTATGTGAGAACAAACCACTCCGCCTACACAGAGAGGTGTAAATAGATGCATATACTCCACACAGGACTTGATGATAGGATGATTCTCATCTATAATCATTAAACATTCTCAGACCTGATTTCTAGTGGATTTGTCCATCCTTTCTGAATTTTTAGTAAAGATATTGAAAATCCCTGTATAGACTGAGACAATTCTGCAGAATGCAAACACATGCTTTAAAGCTTCCCTGTATGAAATGGTTGGGGGAGTATAGCACAGAGTTTGAATAGACCTTCAGATTCACTGATGACACATAATGGTAGGAAGGGATGGATTGCACTATAGGTTAAACAAGTGTATTTCAATTGGAAAAAAAACACAGCAATTAGAAAACACTTTCCTTCATATTATTGAAAATGTGTGTCTGCCTGCCTTTTAATTACAGTGTGTGGAGACACTGTGCTGAATCACCCAACTTGGTATGTTCTAGAGAGCTTATTGTCATCATCTTCCTCCATGGACTCCATCTCTTGCCTGATAAGAGAGAACAAAAACAAGAGCTATGATCTGGGGCTGATTCATTAAAAATTTCACAGGCAGACAATGCATTATAGATTTTCAAATCATTAGGCTAAGCAAATATTAGATTGCACACCAAAACAAATAACAAAATAGGCCTACCATCAGATGATTTGTCTCAGCTTTAAGTCAAGCACTTGGAAATTATAATCAACCAAAACTCTGTCCCTATTGTGGAAGAGCAGTCATTCTGTCCCCTCATGTAAGAGGTTAAAATAGGATTTCATTTGCTATGAATTTGTCCCTAATACATGCAAAAATGAGCATTTTTGGAATGTGACCTGTGAACAAAGTCAAAGACAAACTCTCATGAAAGATAGCAAGTGTGATGTTAAACCAGATTAACAGCAATGATTTGGAGAGCATAATGTGACAGTGTTGTGTCTATGCTGGAAGATGAATGGTGCTTTACACATGGAAAAATGGTTCTGGTATTTTTACCGAAAAAAGTAAGTGAGTAGCAATGATGGTGACTGAGTTTATCTTTAGAGTTCTGTCTGTTTAAGATCTGTTCTCCGTCTGTCTTTTAAGTCTCATTTTCCTGTGCTCATGTTTGCTCATGGCCATTTCTAAAATTTCAGTGGCAAATGAATGAGTTGTTAATAATGTCTAGAACTGTAAAAGTCATAGAAAGAAATGAAGCCTCTCTAATCTGCTTTATTTCTTAATACTGGAAAACTTTTAAAGGCATAGGCAAATTCCAGTGAACTCTAAGAAGTCTGAAAGCCATGTGTCAAAATTAAGGTGAACTGAGCCTAAATTTGCAGATGACTAGAAGTGAACAGCAGAAGATAAGTAGCGACATGCTACTTAAAGCAATGAGTATCTCCTTTTCATAAGCCAATGTATATTTTCTTGTGTGAAAATGCAAGTGATATGGGATTGATTCTCTTGAAGAACTGGGAAATTACTCATATCCTGATACATTTCCTTTCAGGTGAAGATTCTTAAATTCATACAGAACATTATTATTTGCAAATTTTCTTTCTGAAATTGTATCATTGGCCTAGAGGATTTGAGAGTTTATTGTGATACTTGAGAGTTTCTTCACTGACTTTTCACTGTTCTACTTCTTTAAAAATACACAGTTGGCTTTTTTATTAAAAAAAAAAATAATTGTACTTGGACATCCTGGAACATATACAGTGGAAGTGGTATGTATAGAAGGTGTATACTTGTACTACCTTGTTACTATTACTTTAGTTTGGAAGAGATCCAGTACTTCATTCAGATACATTTTTGAGGGCTGAAAGAGCATGACCATGCCTGTTGACTTGGTTGAATTTCCTAGCAACCATTGTTCCTTGTTTTTTCCCTTGTATTTTTTTACATACCCTGTTTCCCCAGTTTCCAGTAATCTGAAAAACATTCCTTTCTTGGGAACTAATGGCATCTCAAAGCATTAACTCTGAGCGGTGGCACAGATGCCTCTCTTCTGGCTTGTATCAGTGAGATGCAAGTCACAGGACAATTACAGATAGGAAGTGGGAAGGAACTAGTCAGCTACGTCACATGGGCTCACCAGCTCAAAGCACATTAGTTTGTTATGTTGCCCCTTCACATGATATAATCCTGATTTTGACGTTATGTTATACTGACCTTTAAGTTTACTGACTAAAGAGAACAGTTATGTAACTGGGATCAGCTAAACCAAACAGAACAAAAATATGAAGAGATGGAATCCAGACCTAGGAAAGTACTATTACAGAAATATAAACTGCTGCACACAAATTTCGCTGACCGACCAGTTTTGTTACAGTGTTAAAAAATGTTTTGCTTTAAAAGAGAGCCTCCAAGTATGATCCAGTTCCTTTTAGTATTCTGTCCTAACAAGATAACTTCTTATTTGTTATGTCAGAAAGAGATGCTAAATGGTCCATGAGTACATGTGGAGGTGAGAACAGATGGGCAGAAACATGTATTAGTGCTTTGTTTCCTTTTTTAAAGTTACTTTAAATACCAGCAGGTGTAATATGCTTTTAAATGGAGCAGGCCCTGATTAGCTGAAAATAGCTAATGCTATTTAAAAACCTGTCCCTCCTAAGAGCAGGTAGTTCTGGAAGGACTCCTAGAGTAGAGTGGGAAGGAGGGCTAGGCACAGCTGAGCAGCCAAAAAGAGGGCTCTGAAACCAGCTACGATTAGTCTGGGTTGGGACCTGGATTTCCTAGGGGTTGAGTATATCCCTAGAAAGTTCAATGTGCAATGAGTGCAAGAGGAATAGGACTGAGGACAGGAAAGATGTATGGAGGTGGTTATAAGATCGAGCTGAGTACAGAAAAACCCTCCTTTTAACTGGAGAAACTGAGAAGGAGAGCAGTGTGGGACCACAGCAAAGGTAGCCCATCTCACTTGAGAGCAGCCCGTCCTGTCATGGGCGGTCTGCATGGTCCTTCTCTCCTGACCAAGCTTATTTTCATCTTCCAAAGGCTCAGTATTTCCAACTCTCATACCCTGAACTCTCTAAGACTTCCCCTTTCTTCCTGTTCTTTTACTCTGTTTTCAACTACTTGCTGTTTTTTCCCCTGCTGTGTGGTGTTTGTAGGTTGAAAGCCTTAAGGTAAGAATGACTTGAGCCTTAGTGGGCTGGATGACCCTTATCAGTCAGACCATAGTGGGAGAGCAAGTGCTGCCAAGGGAACTCAGGGCTGTCTCCACAGCCCATGGACGTAAGTGTACACATAGGATACAGTCTGGTCCAGGACATGACCCTGGAAAGCTGCTACCCAGCTAGCTGTAGAGCTTAGCTTAGCTGGCCCTGCTAGCAACTGGCCTTTGGGTTCCCAGTTTTGCTGTAAGGAAAGGACAGGGTGCAGAGCTGTAGGCACCTAGGATGACTGTGTGCAGCAGCTCAAGCTCAGAGTGGAGTCTGTCCATCAAGAGAGGAGGAGGGCAGAGGTCTGATTTCAGTTGGTCCAAGGTTTCACCTAGAAGAATTTTTACTGCTATATGCAAGTAAGTGGAGTTTACTTTTATTGTATCAGAATGTACAGGTGCTTGAAGTGTATTCTCTGCTAAAGAGTCTTACACTGTGACAGATGAGCTTATCTGGGAAGCTCCATGAGCAGCCAAGACTGTAAAGAACTCATAGGCTTTTGTTTTGTCATAAAGGTCAGGCCATGGGAAGGTGTTCTGCCTGGGGAAGGGTGGGAATACACTTGTTTACATTCTCTCTCCCCAGCTTCCTTTCTGAATAGTACGCAGCATGCCTCAGAGACTGTCTCTTGTACTTTGTCATTAGGGATTTTGCTCTCTGGCAAGAGGGCAGTCATTTAAAAGCTTTTTTTTTTTATTATTTACAGAATACAAATCTATCACTGGACTACACACAAGAACTTAGGAAGCAGGAAGCCCTGAAATAGGCTTGAAAACCAGAGAGAAATGGTGTTAAATGGAATAGTTTTGTTTTGTATTATAGAAGCAAAATTCTGCCATTCATCAGCAATGCAAGTAGTGTGTGTTGCAGATGTTGCTTGCACCCTCTAGTCCAAAGTCTTTTCCCCCTCAGCAATGCCCTTCTGCAGCTCTCATTTCTAGTGCAGTTTGTGTTATTTAAATATGGTAGCACTTTTAGAACAGACTGAAACAACACTCTAATGTACTTACCTTCTTTTGGCTGCATATCACTTCTACATGGTATTTTGAGCCATTTTCATTGTTCTCTATTTGCTGTTCTATTGACTGCCTTGACTTGCAGATATGCTTCACTACCCATTGATTGTATCTAATGTTTTCCCTGTTCTTTTCCAATGTTGCTATTTTTCCACTTCATACTCTTCTCCTCCATTTACTTGATTCTTGTCTTCAGACCTTACGTCCTTCCTGATATCATCAGATTGCATTTCTACTGAAGGATAGGAGCTGTCAGGGCCTTATAGATTATCTCACTACTTAAAAAAAAAATAGTGGGATTTGCTTGTAGTTCTAGCTCAGTTCTTGTGCCTGTATATTAGTCATGGATCAACAAAGTCACCCATGAAGAGCTAGTAATCTTTTTTTTTTACTTTAAAATCAAACCTTCCTGTCTAGTTCCTCCAGAGTTTCCATCTCTAACATTGTCTCTAGCTCCATTGCTTGTTATGACTCCTTCTGTAGACATTTATAACAGTCAAAACACAGCATTTTTTTCCTGAAACAAATACTTGCTTACATGCCAAGGAAAATAACCTTTACGACTATGTGTAACAATGCCATCTGGTGACTCCTGCCATAACAAGATTTTTACTCTGCCTTTGTGTCCCACTGCTTCCCCCCTCCCTTTACCATCCATGTCATCACTCATCTCCTTAACTCTTCTTCTTGCCTTTCCTCCTCCTCTGTCCCAGTATTTATCAGAGCTTTAATATCTCCTTTACTGCAATGTCTCCTTTTTATTCATTGTATCTTTCTGTGTTGATGCCCTTCCACCACCATGGTAGGGGTTCAATGCTAGATCCTCCCTCTCATTTTAGTCTGGAGTGCTCTCTCCATTTGAAACTTCCCCAAATTTTTGTACTCACCATTCATCTCTAATGCAGAATGTGTTAAGTATCACTTTTTCACCCTGTCTACCAACAGGACAAACCTATGTATTGACTTTTCTTTCTGTTTATAGCAGCGACCATTTTCTACTGCTTCTCCTTTTCCATCACTCATGTCCTCTGGAGTCCAATGCAGACAATGCCTCATTACTCCTTTCCCTCCTTGTTATTATAATCTGGTCACTATCCTGATTTTTTTAATTTAAAAATTTAATGAGTAAATTTTCCTGCTCTAGTCCTTCCTTTTTTTTTGGCCCCTTCATACTAATGAAAGATTTTTTCTCAGGAATGCTGGTTATAGAGAGTGGGACGTGGGTCTACAATGGGAGGTGGAATCCTGGTGGGCAGCAAAGCTCAAAAGACTTTAGGAGCTCTAGCCATTGGATATAAACCACTCAAGGTATGCTGACATTTTGCATTGTAAGAATGAGAGGACTGAGAATAGGAACAAGGAAATGTTATTGGTGCAATACTGCAGCCGGTGCTTCATCAACTTCTCAAAACTTATATATAACCAGAAAGAGCTGAAAAGAGCTGTAAATTTTTTTTGTATATATTAAATATGTCTACAATGGAAAAAAAAAATCCTTCGTTGTGTCTTATGAGGACCTAATATGGAAGAGATTTCTGGCAATAGATGACTGGAAAAAATTGACAAGTTCAGACTACAAAAGTATAATAAAGTTTTACTCATGAGGAGAAGTAGCCAATGGAATAACTTAAACTAGGGACTTGAAGGCATTTATTATCACTTCTAAAAGACATAGCTGGGAATTCAGACCTGTTGTGCTGAGGATGTGTTGCTGACGGAAGTCAAACATGGTGATCTACATGGTCCACTCTAGCCCTGAACAGTTGTCCTCAAACTAAGGGGCATGATGTGCTCATGGTATGTATACATAGAAGCTGCAACTCAATGGAAATTCAGTTGCAGAAATGGTTCTCGCAAGCAGAAGTTTAAGAGAAATCTGAATGTGAGACTATGAGTGAAGTCTTTAGTTTAAAAAGTTTGGATGTGAGAGAACTCACTTCCCAGGATTTCTCTGTACTCTGTGGTGTTCTTTCTACCTCAGTAACTGTTTTTCCCCAATGACATCCTGAATGAATCTGCCTGTTGCTGTCTTCTAAGGACTGGGCCAGAGAGTACTTCTGCCTCAGCACCTTTGTTCTTTCCTATTCCAATCTTTCCTATTCATGTGATTCAACTCTGTAGTGATGCCTTTGAAACAGGCTTCTCCATGTCTTTGACGTCTTCTGGTTTTTCTTTCATTCAAGCTCTTTACTCGACATACCATCCGTCACTTCTGTGACCCTAACAAGATGAAGAAGTGGGTCCAAAACCTGGTTTCTTCCACCTTTCCTTCAAAAGCTTTCTGGATGAGATCCTCAGCTGGTGAAAGTCATCATAGTTTCAAAGCTGTAATTGCAGAGTTGTAATGAATGTTAACACTAAAGATCTAATGATTCCCTCACCCTGTCCGCCATTTCCCACCTGTTTTCCTCCATGCCTGAAAACACTGCCATCCTTTTCTGCTCAGTGCTGAACTTCCCTTTCCCTTGTTGGAAGAGAAATGCAATGGAAACAGTCTACAACAATATTAAAGAGGGAAAAGTGAATCTATCAAAGAAAGGAAAAAAAGGCAAAAATGCAAATTAACTATAAGGACATATATAAAAAACAGGACCTAGTCAACTACATATGAAAGAAGTGTGGAGAAGTCAGATGAATGGGCAGTAGCAAATATTGTAAGATGTAAACGTGCATTCTAAAAACCTCCCTCTCTTAAAAGAGTTTCCTCAAAACTATGATTTATTTCTTACATAGGTCAGCACATTTATGACACTGGGGATAATATCAGTCCCCATGTTCCTAAGGAGAACACATAGCTTTAGTTCTAGTTCCATATAGCACTTTTTAGTATGTATAGTCCATTACTGAATACCTACACAACTGTCTCAAAAGCTCACAACTTCCTAGGAACAAGTCTGTTCTCCCTTCACCCAGAGCAGCTGAAAGCCTTACATGGCAGCAGATTGCCAATAAGATTAAATATTTTTTTGATGTGCAGAGCAGACCAGCTTTTTTCCATTTTGCATGAAGATTCATTTTTATACTTTAGATGGTATCCTGTGATCACAGCTCATTCATAACATGCAGCTCTGGCCATGCAAGTATTTTTTTTCCCGAAACTGTTCCCAGTCAGCACAATGGTGGTGAAATAGAGCTCCCTGTGAAGGATGACCACCCACCCGCTCTGCAGAATGATAACAATTTGGTGTGCTTGGCTTTGTTTTGCAATTTGACTCAACTGCTCTGCATCGTAAGTGCCTAAAAAGCATAAAAGACAAGCAGATATTACAAGTATCTAATGTTATACATTACATTTGTATGCATACCAGGGCATAAATATGCAGGACATGTGCCTGGACTATTAATCAAATTCTTTATTAAGCTTTTGAAACAGTATGAATCTATGAATAATGCATCATTTCATAGCATACTGTTCACCTTATTTAAAAACATGGAGCTCCATGATTAAACATCTATGGTTTTTATCCCTTATATGTAGAATTTTGGGGGTGGTTTTCACAGGAGATTTATTAGAGCATCTGAAACAATTCTAATAAGCAGCAAGCCATTGGATCTGCCACTTCATGAATAGAGCTGGTAGTAAAGCATCCGCACAGCTGCAGGATCTATCTACAGCAATAATTTTAGATCAAGTGTTTTGTGTTTGCTTACAAAGCACCCTCTGCTGTTTGAGCTGCTACATGCTTTGTAGATAAAGCTGCTTTTTTGGAAAGATCAAAAACCTTTTTGTGGGGCCCTATAAGAGTGACAAAAATATCCAGAGACAATCTATCTTGTCAATCTTGCACCTATAATACATGTTGCGTGACTTGCATTTAGAAGTGTCATGGGGTTAGGACACATGTTGTCACATCGGTAGCTTGTTTTCTTATCCAAGTAAGAATAAAACTGAAATACAGCTAACAGTAAGGGTAACAGATGGGACAAAGGATTCCATGTTTGATTGCTAGACTGGCAGAAGAGCAATGGAATCTCCCCCATTGCAAATGCACTTCGTCTCTTGAAACTTGTATTTCACATGAGAGGACAATATTGAGTGGGCATCAACTGCTTAACATAATCATTATTTCATGGTCGTGGCTTGAGGATTTAAGTTTTGGATGGATCTTGGATTGAATTTGAAGTCTGGAGATATTTTTCTGTACCTTGTAAAGAGATGTAAATGCTGGTGTGTATGACTTTTTTCAAAGCCCCTATGAAGTATTGTGCAGTGCACCTTGCTTCATTTGTGTATCTATTCCTGTGACTGCCAGGAGAAGTCAGTGGGACCCTGCACTAGGACACAGATTCCAAATGAGAACAATAAACAAGATATTTTACACATAAGAATTCATGGTTTGATTAGTCCATTTACACTGGCTGAGAATGCAGTGAAAAGTCAAACTGAGGGTTTTTCTGAAAATTGGAAGGGTAAGTAAGTCTGAAGAAACTGGGATGGGGGAGATCTGTTATGGCTGGATAACATGTAGTGAATGAATCATATCTGCCCCTGAAGCTGGTGACTATCTGGTATATATTGAATGTCACTGCAATGAAAGGAACAAAACATTTACTTGCTTTAAAAATAACTTACTCTCCATGTTGACTTCAAGGGCACTTGTAATACGTGTTGATATTCTTTGGTGTGGTTGAGCATGTCTAATTAATAGAGCTGCTTGGGAATTTTGCTAAGAAAAATCACTTCAAAAGAAAAAGCAATTTCTGCAGAAATTGTAATTTTCCATGAGAGAAATGAAAGAATCAAAACAAAATACATTGTTGAAGGCTATTGAAAATCAAAGCACTTCACTTCCTTGAACTGAACACAAATATAATTTCAGATTATCTCAGATACTGGGAGACACTATATCAAATACTTTGCTAAGGTTTAGCTGTTTAAATTTGATTTGTGATTTTTGGTTGCCAGACTTCTACTGAACCAGGTAATCTTAGTGCTGAACACCTGTCTCAGAAGGAGGACCTTATTATGGTGCTTTATGTTGGACACCTGAAACCACAAATGATTCTTGACAATTTGGGCCAACGCATATTAAAGATTGGGTTGTCAGAAATACTCTGTACTGATCTAGCTCTGCTCCCATTGACGTCACTGGGAACAAGTCAATTTGACTTCAATCAGAACAAAGTCAGGCTGATGCTGAGTTGTTTTGAGATCTCCACCCTATGTCTTCCGCATTGCATTAATTAATTATTGCTCAAGTTGCAGCTTAATTTAATAATGTCTCCCAAAACATGATGAGCTTTGCTATATTTCCTTCTTTACCATCCCCTTGTCAGTTTACCAGCAATAGGGAAATATAATGATGTCTCAGTAACACAATTTTCCATATTTTTCCCCTAGAATTCACTTTTGCTTTTTTTGTGAGTCAGCTGTGTGTATGAGAAACCTTGAAATAACCTTTTGTATATCTCATTTAGTCTACAGGTGTCTCCCTGTAGGTCACTTTCTGTGTATTTTGAGCAACCTGAATAATCACATAATTTGGATGTTAACAACACTGTGTTCCTAATTCAAGGAGTGTTCTGTACATAGAATAAATCAGCAAGGGGGAACAAGATAAAGAAAAAATCTGAAAAGACAATATTTACAGAGACTCTTTTACCAATGCACATCTGTTTGCTTAAAAAAACAAAACTACACACACACACAACCAGTTACCAGGGATACCTGTATCAGTTTTGTGTGGTGGGTGAACTTGTTTTTTACTTAGCATTGTTTACAGTAGATGTCTCTCTCTTTCAAGCGGTAAAATGGACAGCTCATCCTCGTTTGCACACCAACCTAGAGAACTCAAGTTTTTAAATACTGACACAGCTTATGGTACAGGTCCTGGGACTTGGTCGTTTGTATTATTGTTAACTCAGGCCCTTGCATGGTTTTGGCCCAGGCCAACTTGCACTCAACCAAACAACTCCCAGGCATGACTCAGGAGCCATCATAGACCAAAAACTGCCAAAGGGAAGTATGGGTGTCATCAACCAATTCTGGAGGCTAAGACAGCCTAGGGTCTGGCTGGGGATCGGATGTGGCAGCTGGACTTGGGGACAGAGTGTGGCCTGCAACTGCTCAGTTACCTAGTGCAGATGTAGACTAAGATATGCAAATTGTTGCAAGGATGGAAAGTATAATGTAGTCTATGTGGGAGACAGTGTTACATAGCCTTGTAAAAGGCTCAGAGTTGTAATAAATATTTGTGGTGAAATAGGAACGTATCGTCATTGCAACAAAACAGAACAATGTATGCGACAATCGCAGCATTACATAGGTTGGGAGGGAGGGACCTTGGAGGGACCCCTAGTGTCACCTCCTGCTCATACCAAGTCCAGTACATGAGGATGCTCAGGGCCTTGTATCATCAAGGTATGAGTATCTCCAAGAATGGAGTTCCCAGAGCTTCTCTGGGCAACCTGCTGCAATATTTGACTACTCTCATTCTAATTTTCCTCTCTATCAGGTTGGAGTTTCCTGTGTTCCAGCTAGTGACTGCTGCCTCTTCTCCTTCTAGTCTGCACCTCTGGCTCTGTCTTTTCTACATGCTCCTAATGCTTCAATCATCTATCAGCAGTCCTGACTAACCGGGGAGGTCCCAGTTAACTGGAAGTTAGCAAATGTGATGCCCATCTACAAGAAGGGCTGGAAGGAGGATCTGTGGAACTACAGGCCTATCAGCCTCATCTCGGTGCTGGGGAAGGTTATGGAGTAGATCATCTTGAGTGCCATCACGCAGCACATACGAGACAACTGGGTGATCAGGCCCAGTCAGCATGGGTTTATGAAAGGCAAGTCCTGCTTGACTAACCTGATCTCCTTCTATGACAAGGTGACCCACGTAGTGGATGAGGGAAAGGTTGTGAATGTTGTCTATCTAGACTTTAGTAAAGCCTTTGACACCATTTCCTACAGCATCTTCCTGGAGAAACTGGCTGCTCATGGCTTGGACAGGCGTACTCTTCGCTGGGTAAAAAACTGTCTGGATGGCCGGGCCCAAATTGTTGTGGTAAATGGATTTAAATCCAGTTGGTGGCCGGTCACAAGTGGTGTTCCTCAGGGCTCAGTATTGGGGCCAGTTCTGTTTAATATCTTTATCAATGATCTGGATGAGGGGATTGAGTGCACCCTCAGTACGTTTGCAGATGACACCAAGTTGGGTGAGAGTGTTGATCTGCTGGAGGGTAAGAAGGCTCTACAGAGGCATCTGGACAGTCTGGATCAATGGGCCAAGGCCAACCGTATGAGGTTCAACAAGGCTAAGGGTCCTGCACTTGGGTCACAACAACCTCATACAGCACTATAGGCTTGGGGAAGAGTGGCTGAAGAGCTGCCTGGAAGAAAAGGACCTGGGGGTGTTGGTCGACAACCAGCTGAATATGAGCCGGCAGTGTGCCCAGGTGACCAAGAAGGCCAATGGCATCCTGGCTTGTATCAGAAATAGTGTGGCCAGCAGGACGAGGGAAGTGATAGTCTCCCTGTACTCTGGTGAGGCTACACCTTGAATACTGTGTTCAGTTTTGGGCCCCTCACTACAAGAAGGACATTGAGGTGCTGGAGCATGTCCAAAGAAGGGCAATGAAGCTGGTGAAGGGTCTAGAGCACAAGTCTCATGAGGAGTGGCTGAGGGAGCTGGGGTTGTTTAGTTTGGAGAAGAGGAGGCTGAGGGGAGACCTTATTGCTCTCTACAACTAACTGAAAGGAGGTTGTTAGCGAGGTGGGGGTCAGTCTCTTCTCTGAAATAACAAGTGATAGGATGAGAGGAAACAGCTTCAAGTTGTGCCAGGGGAGATTTAGGTTGGATATTGGGAAAAACTTCTTCAGTGAAAGGGTAGTCAGGCACTGGAATAGGCTGCTGAGGGAAGTGGTTGAGTCCCATCCCTGGAGGTATTTAAAAGATGTGTGGATGTGGTGCTTAGGGACATGGTTTAGTGGTGGACTTGGCAGTGCTAGGTTAGCAGTTGGACTTGATGATCTTGAAGGTCTTTTCCAACCTAAGCGATTCTATGATTCTTTGATTCTAATAGATAGTTTCAGACAGCAAAAGGATCCTCCTCAGCAATCTCTTCTTAAAGCTGAGCAAACCCAGTTCCCTCAGCTGTTCCTCATACTGTCCTGGTTTTGGCTGGGATGGAGTTGGTTTTCTTCCTGGTAGCCGGTATGGGGCTGTGTTTTGGGTCTAGGTTGAGAACAATGTCGATGATACACTGATGTTTTGGTTCTTGTTAAGTAGTGCTAAGTACTTGCTAAGTGGTGCTCACACTGGTCAAGGACTTTTCAGCTTCCCATGCTCTGCCAGGGGCATGGGAGGCTGGGAGGGGGCACAGCTGGGGCAGCTGACTCAGACTGGGCGGGGGCTATTCCATACCATGTGACATCATGCTCAGTATATAAGCAGGGGAGTTGGCTGGGGAGGGGTTCGATTGCTGCTTGGGGGATGTGCTGGGCATCGGTCGGCGGGTGGTGAGCAATTGTACAGTGTACCGCTTGCTTTGTATTACTACTGTTCTTTTTTTTAATTTTACTTTAGTTATTAAACTGTTTTTATCTCAACCCATGAGTTTTCCCCTTTTGCCCTTCCGATCCTCTTCCCCATCCCACTGGTGGGGGGGTGAGCGAGCGGCTGCGTGGTGCTTAGTTGCTGGCTGGGGTTAAACCACGACAGTACTCTATGTACTCCACCTTGGTGGTCTTTCACTGGGCTTGCTACAGTACGGCGATGCTTTCCTTTTGCTGAGGAGCTGCAAACAGGTCAAAATATCCCGATGTGGCCTCACAAGTGCTAAATACAGGGGCATGATTACTGCCCCGGAGCTGCTGGCTACACTGTTGTCTACACCGATGCAGTCCAGGATGTAAATGGCTGCCTTTGCTGCAAGGGCACCCTGCTGACTCCTGCTCAGCTTGCTGATGACCAGGACTCCAAGGTTTTTTTCTGCAAAGCTGCCTTCTAGTTTTCCTTGACTTTCTCAGGGACACAAGTGAGGCTGACATAAAAGATGTCAAAACGGCTTGGGACATAAGAATCACAACTTATACTGGTGACACTGAAATCCACATTCCCCAATGTCTGGACGGTGCCACTATTTTCCTCCAGTCATTTGGTTATTAGAGGCCACATTCTGTTTCATTGGGATACCCAATACCCAGAAATACCATGGCTGTGAGCCTGCAAATTATAATACACAAAATCCCTCTGATATATGACCAACCATCTTACTATTCTTTCCCTTCACTCAAGCAGTCCTTGAATGAATGAGGTGAATCATCCCTGTGCTACAACATATGGAGCAATTCTCAGAGTAAGCGTTCATTGATGTGGTCCATCATTCATAAAGCTTCCCAGTAGAGAAGACGCTTGGTCAGTGAAATCAAAATTGATGATCTGTGTTCTGTAGCAGAGTTTAGATTGATCTCAGCCTCAGCATAATCAAATTACCATTGCACTGGGTTTAAAATGGGTAGAATAGAGCCTAGTATAATAAGGCTTTTCTTGTACACTTCAGGCTATTGATCATGCTCGAGCAGAGAGGAGAAGATTGGTGTAAAATGGTAGTAAATCAGAAGAATAGCAGCATTTTCCATGAGTTTTGTTCTGACATAAGTGATAACACAGGATTCTCTACAACTAAGGCTGGACTCCTTACATTTTATTTATTAAGGTGGAAACAGAAACAATTGACAGAGGAACAGATCTTCCAGTTTCTCACAGAACTAAGGAATTAAATCCTTACAAAGAGGTTTTAAGTAAAAGATGGTGATTAGATGTGTCGGGAGAGGCTAATCTTGAAATTGGATGAATATACGTGTACTGTGGCCTAAACATCATCTTTTTTTCCTTCTTCACAAAAAAAGAAACCCAAATTTCCATCATAAAGTGTTTTATTCATAAATCTTGAAGATGCTTTGTTTGCTTCCTATCTCCCTGGGAATAACTGGTTTCTCTGGGACACCCAACTAAAAATAATGCTGAGAAGACTTTTTATTTCAGGAATAGTAGTATGTAGGCTTCTTGAATTTTACATTGAAGTCTTATGAAAGGATGAATTAAATTACTCAGGACTGTAGATTTTTGGACTATGGGAAAGCTTGGTGAGCCTAGCTAGAAAATAATAAACTCTAATCACAACCCACAACCCTAACCACAACCCACAGAAAGCAGCTTCTCTGCCAAAAGGCCAAATTTTGAGGACCTTATTTAGACCATGGTTGGACTAAGTCCCATTTTCTTCACTAAAATTTACCAGCTTAAGGGCATCAGGATTTATACCCTTGATTCAAAGGAGATATTGTCAATAAAATAGAGAAGAAAATCCTTAAAAGTTTCTCCCTAGGCTCTATGACCCTCAACTGGCAAAATGCATCTTATATTCACATCAGCATACCCTAAACATAGAGCAAAATTTTTATCTGACTCTATAAGAAATCCCATTTGATTCCCAAGATAAAGGGCTGGCTGATGCATAGGTTGGATATGAAGGAAATCTTTTGCTCTTGAACAGGAACCAGAAATAACCTCAGGCTGGATCAGCAGGCGATGGGGTGGCAAAACAGTCACCAAATGAGGGCAGATATGCCTAAAATTGCTGACTGTTGCTGCCCTGAGAAAAGAGGCTTTAGATCTGCAATGAGACTTGTAAGATTCTTTAAAAGAGGGAAGATGCTGGAGGGCCCAAAATGTCTTTTTGCAGTTCTAAGATACCTTCAGAGAAGAGAAGATGGAGGGCTCTTCCCCAGGCAGGGTCGGCGCCAGCCAGCACAGCTGCCCAGATTTGGAGGGGCAGTGTGGTGCTCCTGTCCAAAAGGCAATGTCCTGCCCAGCTGTCATGCTCTTGCTGTTAATTAACGATGTAAAAAGAAGGCCATTCTGGTATTTCTACTTTCATTTCCATTATTGGATATCTAACAGCTGAGAGAGGGAGAGGAAGAGATTCTGGTCTTAAGCATGCTCTGGTATAAAAAGCTGCCAAAAGACATCGTGGTTACACTGAGTTTGATTGAACAATCCAAAATATTTGCAGTTCAGCATTGCCAATTAAAAATACTTGCCAATTATCAACTGCTTGTAGCAGGGAAAATGTTCATTAGCTTACAGATCTAATTGTGTGTTATATCCAAATAAGTTTGTATTAACAGCTTAGAAGCAAATGATTATCTTCCCTACCTTTCGGTTAGTTTGCTTAAAATACTATTAATGACAATAAGAAATCATGATGACCTGCAAATAACAGACATGCAGTAAGTAGAAATCATGATGTGCTCTCCTACTTTCTCACACTTGCCAAAACCTCCAGGGTGAGTGCTGACAAATAAACAATAAAAAGATACATTTACAGACAAGGTGGAAAGATTTAATTTCATTAGTTTAGACTCAGGGGGGTTTGTTACAATGATAAAATCTGCAACGAGACGATGTTGTATTCCTGTTACTCCATATTTGCACAAACACCAAGAGTGAAATTTTGTTCACTGTTCTGTTTTTTAAAATGAATTTTTAAATGTATAGATTCCTGTTGAAATTGAAACAGGAAGGAATATAACAAAACTATCAAACAGAACAACAAGCCATTATCACCACAAATAGATCATTTTAGTTGCCATGGGTAACCAGTGCCAGTAAGGTATTCAGGCTCTGCAACTGCCAGCACTGATACCCTGCTTTGAAAGTGCTGACTGTGCGTCACATTGCAAACTTCAATAATTATTATGTGTAGGAGGGTGGTGGCACCAACAGGATATATACTTGTAATGAGTCATTCTTTAAATAGCTTAATTTATCATCCTCAAATAAAGGGGGAGGGATTTATCCAGTATGAGGCAGTTTGAAAAGCCTGAATTATTAATAAGCTGAAATAACAGCAAGGCAGGAAAAGCTGGACAAATACACACACACACACACACACATATATATAAAAGCTTAATGACAATAAGACTGAAGGGAAGTGCTTCTGCAAAAGTATAAAGCATAAACCAAGAAACATGCAGAAGCAGCATCACAAGTCTGCAGCCACACTCCATTTAGTCATGCTAATGCACGAATGTAAATAGCTAGCAGATAAGGTGTCCGTAAATGCGACTCAAGGACAACCAGGCTGTCACAGACCACTAACACTGGATGTGGTTGGCACAGTATTGTCAATTAGGCAGTGATTTTTTTTCTTTCATAGAAAGAAATGCAAGATCACAAAGATTAAGGAGGGTCATAGCTTGAAGACAAAGCATCCTGAAGGAACTTATCTTCTGGAAGGAAATATTGATAACTCAATGCATAGCACTCTTTCTTCTGAAGCAAAATTGAATAATGCACACTCTTCTCCCCACCACACAAGCACACACAGTAGCATAAAGGTGGATGTGCACTGTGGGATATGGTCAATCATTCATTGAGGTGATTGCACAGTTCTTGTTAATTTGATTTCAAAGCAGATTTATAACAAGAATCATAGAGATTCAGACTGGAAGGCTCCTTCCAAACTGGGGACGCCAAGACATCAAGCAAGGACAGAAAGCAGGTGACCAACAGCCCCCCCCACCCTCTGCTCAGGTGCAGGGAAGGAGAATCAGAGGCACAAAGAGAAGGGAAGAGCAGAGACCTTGTTCCAGGTTCCCAGCTGAAGTGGTAAAGGACTAAGACCTTGGGGTACAGTGTGCTTCACATGCATGTCTACGATTAGATGCAGGTATCTATATCTCAGAAAAAAAAAAAAATCACCTCATTCAATTTCCCACATTGAGGCAGGAGGACAGACGAGGACAAGAAAACACAAATCGCTTTTGACAGATGTCTGTCTCCCATGATGGAGAGTCTATAGACCCACTTGGTTATCAGGGCATCTCTTTCAATTACCAAGCAGATTTTTTTTCCCCCAATACACTTCCTTCATCTTCTCTGCTGAACATATCTGCTCAACCCTCCCCCTAGGGCCATGCAAAATAAGGGATCTCTATCCCCTTGCCAGCCCCTGAAAATCTATGGCTGAAATCTTTCCTGCCATGTTGCACATCAGGCTTCTTTTGAGATCCAGCTCCCTCTTCCACCAGCCTTGCTTTGTGTGTCATGTTTTCTAAGCTTTTGTTTGCTGCTGTTCTTTCAGAGATCTCTACGCTGCACTTTGTCCTGGTTTCAGCTGGGATAGAGTTAATTTTCTTCTTGGTAGCCAGTATGGGGCTGTGTTTTGGGTTTAGGACGAGAACAATGTCGATGCTAAGTACCGCTAAATAGTCGCTAAGTAGCGCTTACATTGGTCAAGGACTTTTCAGCTTCCCGTGCTCTGCCCGGTGCACAGCGGGGCTGGGAGGGAGCACAGCCAGGGGCGCTGACCCAGACTGGCCAAAGAGTTATTCCATACCATATGACGTCACGCTCAGTATATAAGCTGGGGGAAGAAGAAGGAAGGGGGGGACATCTGGCGTGATGGCGTTTGTCTTCCCAAGTAACCGTTACGCGTGATGGAGCCCTGCTTTCCTGGGGATGGCCGAACACCCGCCTGCCCATGCGAAGTAGTGAATTAATTCCTTGCTTTGCCTTGTTTGCGTGCGCAGCTTTTGCTTTACCTATTTAACTGTTCTCTTTTATTTTACTTCAACTATTAAACTGTTCTTATCTCAACCCACGAGTTCTCTCCCTTTTACCCTTCCGATTCTCTCCCCCATCCCACCGGGGGGGAGTGAGCGAGCGGCTGCGTGGTGCTTAGTTGCTGACTGGGGTTAAACCACGACAACTTTCATGCATTTATGAAAGTCCATTCTGGACGTGCTATTTCAGCGGCTGCATCCCTGGCATCACTGGCCACATCAAATAGAACAGCTCTCTTATATCTAACATTCAGCATTTCTCTTAATGCATTCAAGGAGATTCACCTTTTTTTTACCATGACATTGTGTTGACTTATGTTTAGTTTGTGAGCTGTTACAAGTCTCAGATCCTCCTGCTACACTGCTAACAGTACAAAGTTGTAAATACAAATTCTTTGTACTTGTCTCAACTGAATTTCAAATTGCTATTTGTTGAGGTAATTTTAATTTTTTGTCTTCTGAATACTTTTGTCCTTTCACCTGATGCGTTTTTTTGGAAGGGGTGTCATACTTAAACTTTATATGTGAATTCTTTTTTCTAAAATCTAGCTGACAGCATTGACTATAACTGGCGTACAACAGATTACCCAGTGACCTCCCTCTCACAGACACACCATCCCAAGCTGTTTTATGGTCAATTATAAATGTACCTGATAGAGATTAAGTGTAGAGCATAATTCTTTAGCTTGCATATGGGGAAGACACATAAGACAATGTTAAAAGCCTTCTTAAACTGAGATATATCCCATCTGTGCCTTCCATCATACCACTTAGGCCAGTTAACTTATTAAAAAAAAAAAAAAAAAAAGATCTGCTTGTATGATCTGCTCTTGTTAAATCTATATTGGCTGCTTTAATCATTTTGATACCTTCTAGGTCACTTGCCAATAGTTTCCAACAATTTGTTCCAAATTTCTCAAGGGTTTTAAATTACACCAGTCTATAATTCCTGAGGCTTACCATGTATAATTCCTGAGGCTTATCGTGATCACTTTTTTAAAGACAGGTGTATTGCTTGCCTTTCTCCAGTCTTCTGGGACTTTCCTTACCTTATCCTCTCCTTGAAAGATAATGGTCAACATCTCAGAGACTGCTCCAAGGCCTTGCTGAAGTGGTCTCCAGTGACCCATTAGAGCCTGCTGAGCTTTACACAACTATCTTATCTAAAATCTCTTAATTTTGGTTGTCTCTAGTCCATGGTATCAATCTCAAGGAAATAATGTGCTGTGGCAACACAATCATTTGTTCTCATTGGCCTCAGTTTTATCTATGTTCAAAATTACCATGGATGGAGCATATTGTAGTCAACAGTTTTACCACAAACCACAGAGTGGAAAGCAGTGATTTTACCTTTTCTTTTTGAACTCTTGACTGAACTTCTCTCTTCTGAGCTGACAGTAAGTTTATTACTTATCTAATTAAGATTTAACCCAATTTTTAGCTTCTGTTGTCTTTTTAAAAATTATGTAAATAAGGTGTGGAACGCTGTATCTTTCTCTGCATCACCCAGTGTTATCATTTTCCATATAGGACTAGACAGTTACTTCCTTTTTGTTTTCCTCTTATTTCTGGTACAGTTTTACTCTTATTCTTAAAACAATTTTGTGCTTTTTTCCTTTCTTCTTTCTACTTTTCAGCTTGACGTGTTTTCCCCATTTTACACTTGTCCTTCAGTGGATTTGTTTCTACTTTTTAGATGATGCTTTAAAAACCATTTAGGTCACCAAAGAGTAACTAATGCAGCAGTATAAGTCTGCTTGTATGGTTACTCTCTCTTTTTTGTTTATTTTGGGGCAGTTCACCATTGTACAACAATAGCCTGATCTCACATGGTGCACTAATTTTCACATCACCTTATTAATAATCCCTACTTACAAGTCCTGATTTTGTTTGGTTGGGTTTTTTTTTTAATATATTATTAATTTTCTGTTGTTCCAACACTTCATTTTCCTGAGAATAATGATTTTATTTCTCCATGATAATTTTCAGCAAAACCAATTTTCTTCACTTTCTATTTCTGACCAATCATCTCATCACAAGCCTGTATCTAGGCTTTTGCACCTAAGTGAAGAAGAACTCTGCAGACTCATGAGTGCCCCTGAGAGGTGAACCATATAGGTGGTGGGATAGTTTTAGAGTTAGGACCCAGTCATTTAAAATAGTCACATTCTCCAGGCATCCTTTTCCCTGAACAAAATTCTTGAACTAAAATTATGTATACAGTCATATATATACACACATATATTTCCTTTCTCAGTGAGGACCACACAGAGTATAAAAATACCACAAAAGATTTCCTGTTTAAACACAGCAATTACTTTAATGAGGCTATTGATTGACTGCTATCTGTTGCATTATTTACCTTTGATAGCTACAGATGCTTTTGAGATGCAACCTATGCAGAGACAGACGTTGAAGTTCAGTACATTTGTTTTTCAATATAATTTGAGAACCATGCATTGTATGCACACATAAGCAAGAATAATGTAACTTATTCCTAGCTCAAGACATATATTAAATGGGAATGCAGCCTAACATGCAGTGCGGTAGTTGCAAGTTCTGCTTGCCCTACTGGCCAGTACCTACATTTTTTTTCTGCATAAGGAGGAGAGTATTAAAACCTTCCTCTCCATTTTTTAGGGTTTTACTGTAACTTTTTTTTCTGTGAGTTTGAAGGGTGGTTTATCTTGTTCTATACTGCCTTTCCTATAGGCCAGTGTTGACACAGCTTCCCATTACTTCCAGCTACTACCCTTAATACGCTTTCCATAGCGGCTTAAAAAAGAAGTTTTTTGATTAAGTGATCCATGGTGTACATTTACTTTGATAACTCTCCTCTTTTAACCATTTGTCTTTACAGAGAGATTTCCAGCAAGTCTGCTTCTTGTATCTTCTTGAACTTCATAATGACTATATATAATCTTAATTAGATGGCATAATGTTTCCTCCCATTTATTCTATCTGTATTTATTAAGCAAGCCATGCTTTCCTGTAACACTTCTGGTGTTCTGTGTCACCAAGTCTTGGTGTCATGTACATCATAGCTTTACAGATGCTCTAAAGCTTGTAGTTCTTTCTGTTAGCTTTCATACTCCTGACATTTGTGCATAAACATATTTATTTTCCCCATTATTCTTCCTGTTGTCTCAATTATTACCACTGTAGTTTCCCATTTCCTCCCTTTTCCATTCCATGTCTGTGTGTAGCAATCTACCTTTTGGTTCTCCATGGATATTTATCCCCAGTCCTCTCCAAGTCAAATTTAAAGCTTTCCTCCATTTGATTAGAATTACTGTCTAAATATCCTATCATATGTCTGTGCTAGGTGGACTTACCTCTCCCCTTCCTTCTTCTGAACCTTTGAACTTACAGTTTAAGTTACAGCATCATAAGATATACGCTTACTGTCTAGAGAACTCAGCAATCTGAATCTTCAGCAGGCAGAGGTTCCTGCTGGGAAATCCTGAGCTTACCGCTACTTATTGTATAGGAGTTTGAACTGACTCATGGAGATGCCAAGGCTTCTTGACTTTGAGACCTTCAAACATGAACAGCTCTCTCTCTACTGCTTTTACAAAAGATACTTTCCCTTTGAAGACTTTCAAAGGCATCCACCTCTACTAGTAAGCAGAAAGCTTAGAAAGACTGGTTCTGAGTTGACTAACATTTAAGCTCAGGCTGGGTGACAATTTGAAAGGTCTGAGTCCCACCTCATCTTTCATAAGGCTGATACATACTTGAAAATTGTTAAGAAGCAAAGGTTTACTTGCTTTGGGTTAAGTGCCCAGGAACTGTTGTTCTGTGTTGAACTTATACCTGTTTTCCTACTTGCTTTATGTCAACATCTTATGCTCTTTATGCTCATATTCAGTTCAAGTCACTCTCAGTGTTTGTTTGATTGTCTTTATAATTAAGGAAGACTGTTTGGAAACTTGTTGAGTCTGTGCAGGAAAGTAGACTTTAAAGGCCAAAGAAGAAAAGGATTTTAATATAGAATGGCAGTTGCCATTTAACACATAACAGAACAAATGCACAATATCAAGGAAGAAAGAAATATATATCAGCTTCACAGTTGACAATTGAAACAAAAATAATTGTTTCAATGCATTTAACAAATTAAAAAATTGCAAGGCTCTGCACTGGTAAATTGTGGCAGCTAGCTATTGAGGTAAAATGGTAAATAGCTTCATAGACTCTTGGGAAATAGTTTGTTTTAATTGCGTGCAGTCATATTCAAATCAATATCTGAAAAATCCATTGGGATGCAGAGAACTGGAATAAATCAGAATTTCAGAGCAACTCAGATAATAAATTATTGTTTAAGGCTGACAGGAGATAAGACTTTCACATTTACATACCTTTTTGGTTCTTCTATTATGAAATTTGCTCATATTAAATCAGTTTGGTTTACTATAAGGATGAAAAGGCACTTGACATTTAAAACAGGTACAAGGAAAGACTACTATTACTAATGCTTGTGTTTTGTCCAAGTAATAATTACTGTTGCCATAGGTAATAGTCCATCAGAATTTCATTATACCCCACTCTTTATACCTCAGTCACAGAAATCCCCTACAAAACAGTATTGGCCAGGCAATTATGGGCCTAGGGTAGAATATCACTCAGTTACTCACACAGTCAACTTGGAGAAGAGCAGTGAGGACACTGGAAAACACTTTGACAGATATACCAGTTAGATAGAGATTTGGTAAACATACCCTGAATCATTTTTTGAAGAAGAAACGTGTGTGCACCTCACTAGCAGCACCAGGAGGAAGACTTTTAGTAGCACAGCCAGAAAGCTCCAATTAAGCAACCTTAACTTTGTACTGGTGCCCATATGTGTGGTATATGTTTGATGTGTTTTATAAATAAGATATGTGAGGGAGAGATGGCTAAACTTTCCTTTCATGGCTAATGAACTTGTAGAGCATATTCATGAAATATGCTAGTCAAGCTTCTAATTAAGGAATTTATTCAGGTAATGGTATGATATTTTGCATGGGCCACTCAACTTATCCAATAAAAAGTTTTACAAAACTGAAAGTATTATTTGTGAAATATTTTCCTGAAATTTATTTTTCAGTATTTTGCCCACTTCATGTAAGCATGACTGAGAATCAAATTTGGCATGAAAGATGTGCTTGGCAATCACAGTTGTGTGCCCTGATTTCATAGACAAGTTGCTTGCGCTATCTACACTTTAGATATCTATCTCCCAGATAGGGACAAGGAAATATGTCCTGTCATGTAGGAATATTTCTAGGCTTAATTAAATGTTTATTAAGTAACCTATAATTAACAGGTATCATTAAAGCCAGACAGAAAATGGGGGAATGAAACTCAGTTTGTTGGGTTTTCAACAAGGAGGAACAATGTTCTGACTTGATAAAATGCCTCAATAAATGTTATGAGAAAGAGAATCTGTTTGTAGATGGACAAACATTGTCAGACATTCTAGCTAATTCCAGCCACCATTATAATTTAATTTATACATAATTGATATAGTTATTCTTTTGTATACAACACCTACCTGGTTAGCAATGAAAAATAGTGGGGGAGATCAAGGACAAGCAAAGTGCTTCTATCCTGTTCTGCCAAGTTTCACCACAAGGCTGCTTTTGCCCTGGCAGAGCAATGTAGAGAGAGCTTGGTGTAGTATTAGGACCTTGGTCAACAAAAATCAGCTGGGAACTACTTAAACGTGAATGCTTTGCCTGGCAAGAGGAAGAATGAAGAGAGTTAGGTTGTTTGCACCAGCTGCCTTCAGATTGCTTTGCTAGACCTTTCTGATATCACATCTGTGAAGAACTTCCCATTATGTGAACAAGTTGCCCGGAACCCCTTGCCTACTTTGAATATTAATGGGTCAGGCTAATGAAAGTCTTATGCTAATGGCTGACAGATAGATGGAAAAGACTATGAATGCTAAAATATGCTCTAGTACTCATAAGTACTTCTTTGAAAAAAATCGGGGTGGGGAGGCTGGTGTATCTATTTACCTTTTTTCAATTGATTTTTACTGTCTGCCATTAGAGCAGCTGACTGTATAACTTAACAAAGCCATGCCCCAGCTTTCTGGCTATTCTTTATGAGAGATGAGCTATTTTCCCAGGTTTCTATCAACCAAATCAGTGTACTGTCAATTAAAAAATGCACAAAAATTATATATATAAATTCTAAGCACACCATTTGCCATTCATTTGGAACTGAAACAATGGCATGATAATAAAAAGACATTTCATTATAAACAGAGAAGCATTTGAAGTCTCCCTAGACTGTCAAGTGGTGAGTACAGTATCATGAATACCAACGCGTTTCTGCTGCTGATTTCATTACTTGTTTTCACTTGTGTATTATCAGCCCAAATGAAGATCAGGCCCTAAATTTACAGAATCCCAAAAGTCCCTTCAAAATATTTTCTTACTGTCTTACTGAAGTAAAACAATCTTTTACAGGACTGGTGCAAGTTGTTTAAGGGCAACTGCAAGTCAAAATACCTTTTAAAAACCTGTCCTTTATTGCTTCCTAATTTTTAATGAATAAATACCTTTTAAACTAATTTTGTGACACTCCTAGTTAGGAATGTTGGTTTCTGAAGTCTTCTTTTTGTTTGGATTTTTTTTTTATTCCAAGTAGCAGTGACAAATCATAAGGAGAAATATGGGTCCAAGAGGTAGCTGAACATCCTATTAGTCTCAAGAGACTAATTATAAAATCTTTATCCTAGTTGCCTGTTAATGAAAGTATGCTAATTTGCATATCAATACCTTTATGTTTTCAGAGATATTTTTCTAAGGCTTTTTTTTTTTTTTTTACAATTATAACATGGCTCTATTTTCTCTTTTTGACATTTAGTTACTTTTAATATTTTAGTAAAATAAACATAGGTGTAACATTCCACTTCTTTCAATGTGAGTCCCTCAGCTGGCCAGGTATTATTCAGCATATACTGGAGTCACTACGTTTTATCATTATTCATTGAACAGATTGTTTGAAGAAGGGTTTTTGACCTCCCTCCTTTGCACCATTGAAAATCACCTGCAAGTACAGCTTTCCAGAAAAGCCAAATGCAGGCACATTTCTTATCATTTAAAAGGGCATAGATCTCTTATTTTACATCTAGATGAATCTTTTTTGACATGCACTTTTAAAAAATGTGCTTACATTTATTTTTTAAACTGTTCACATCACCACTGCGGCAACATGAAACTCTGGCTATCAATGTTGTATATGTCACAGTAATTAATCCCTGGTCTTTCACAGCTTCTTGCACTGCTGGCTTTTTGAAACATTCATTTTGTTTCTGGGTTCCCCATTGTGAGTATTTATCTATCAACGTATTTACACCATGGCCATCATTATTATGGTATCTCAGCACCTGCATCCCACATTGGGCTACAATCCGTAGGTCAAACATTATAACTCATCCTTTAAAAGAGCATGAGGGAATAATGTTTTCATATGAAAGCAAGAGCAAAATATACATTCTTTTAAAATGATTTTTATTTTTGATTACAGAAACTAACCAGCAAGGAGAGAAGACAAAACAAATGGAATTTGATCTGTGAATAAATGAGTACCACCTGTCCCTTGTGCTGTAATTTCAGCACCATTGAGAACTCTAGATTCTATCTATGGCTCATGTTCCCTCCCCTTAATTTTGTTAACGTGCAGTACCTTTTCTCAGGACTGTAGACAGGCTTTTTGGACCATGGGTGCATTATTATAGTGTAAGAAAACCTTAGAAATCGTAGGAGGTTTGAAAAGGTCACAGGATTATATTTGGTGTCACTATCATTGGTTTTATCTTGTTAATTGAAAAAGCTGTAAAAAAACCTACTGGAAGAAAATTACTTGTGCAAGCAAAGTCTTTTAGTGTTGTTTTCAGGGACCTGTGCCATACCCAGTGATTGCAATATTGTTCCCCAGGTGATGGAGTGGGGCTATCTGCTGCCTTGCATTTCCCTGCTGGCAACTCATGCAATCTCTGTGCAGTATCATGGCTTTTCTCATGCACCTTTGCACCACTTGTCAGATACAGGTATCCCCTGGGTAGAACTGGCTGCTCTCTATGAGTAACATTGAACACAGCTGTGCAAAAATGGTTTGGGGACTGTTACGTGCTGAAGACTGGACTGATCAGCCCTCTTGCGTTCAATAAAGATCATGTAACTCTTCCGGGTGATGTCAGCCAAAACACCAGAATATAGCAAGGCTGAGCAAATGCTTAATCAGGTGGACCAGGCAGTTTCTGTGACAGTCAAGAAAACAAGTCTGAGGAGTGTAAATACAAGACAGAGAAGCACACTGATGGTACAGCTCCAAGGAAAGCTGAGTGAGAGAGTGGTGAGTGAAGGACTCTCAGAGTAATAAGTAAAGAAAGTGTACTCCATTGGTCTGCCTGTGTTCAGAGGTGGAGAGCTTTGCACATCAAAGATATCAGGCTTCATGACCTGTTTTTCTTTCTAAGGAAGAGAGGACTACTGACCCCAGATTCTTGCTAATCAAGTGATTCAAGAAAAGGCAGCAGTGTTTTAGGGGCTATTTAGAAAGGAGCAAGTTAGCATGCTGTTGCCTCACTTGAATCTCTACATTATATCCATTGTGAAACCAAAACTAACATATAAATCCCTTTAGAATATGTTTGTTTGCTTTTTCCACGAAGCAAGAGTGGAGGCTCGGGAACAACGAGTTCCTTTACAGAGCTTTGACAAACAAAATTATTGAAGTTAAATGGGGAAAAAATAGCTTCTGAAAAAGAATACTATATTATTCCTTCTTATTCATGTAGGAACACTCATGCTTTTCCCAACTTGTCTAATAAATGCATAAAGATAAATAAGTCCTTTAGTGTTCAGGTTTGCTACAGATTTGTTCAAATGTTGCTTTCAACTCATGAGCAATTTCAAGGCTATAATGGAAAAGCTGAATCAGCTGTGAAATGTAACTTTTGACTTAATTATATTAATTGACATACCTATGTATAATTTTTTTGAGTATTTGGTATAATTGCTTCAAATGACATTTAATTTGTCACTTGAAGTACAATAATTAGAAACAGTTCATGAAAGAAAGTCATTGCAACTTCAAATGAAGTATTTCAAAGGTATAATTATTTTAAATGTTATAACACTGAATAGCTACACTCATGGGGCTGGTGAGCCGACACTGCCAATGTTAAAGTCTATGGACCGGAGGGCCTCGTTTGCTACACAGGCCACATACTCACTTATTTGCAGGATTTGGGGGAATAGCACTATGTGAAAAGGAGAAACCGCATGCTTGTTTCTCCTCCCCATAGGCTAGAGACAAGCCTTCTGTGCAGAAATGTTTGTCATCCAAATCTCATTAGAAATCAATGGAAAACATTCCATCAAACTCAGTGGGAGCTGAATTGATCCAGAAGTATATTTTTGGCTCTGCTGGAGATGTTTGAGAGGCATGTAGCTGGCTGATGGAGCAGCTGCTTGATGTGAATAGTCCCCACTGAAATACTCCAGTGCAGTGTTATGGTGGCTCCCGTGGCTCTGCGCAGCACCAGTGCCTGTTTTTTGGGGAAAGCCTCCACCCCCACCTCACCTCAGAAAGAGGCAGGAGTGTGTGACAGAGGGAAGAAATTAGCAGCAGCCTTAATAATGCTAACTGGCAAGAACAGTGACATAGCTAGGAAGGTATTGCCCAACATTACACAATATCTCTCACATAAAAATAAATAAATCAAAACCACAGAAAATTAAAGCAAGAAGAAGGAAGGTGAATTTCCTCTACCACTCTAGCCAAAAGGGCATGCAATCATTCAAAAGCTGGAGGCCCCACTCATTTGCAAGAAAAGCAACTGTAGCCCATGTCATTGCCAGTCGGGAACTGGTTCACTGGGCACT
Organism: Theristicus caerulescens; assembly: GCA_020745775.1. NCBI lineage: Eukaryota > Metazoa > Chordata > Aves > Pelecaniformes > Threskiornithidae > Theristicus > Theristicus caerulescens. The sequence goes on from CM036561.1 coordinate 15,752,262, forward strand.
GGCAGGGAACTGTCTTCTTAAAACACTTGGGCCAGATCTCTGAGTGGAGCCTGTTCCTTGGAAATCCGAGTGAGGAGTGGCTTTCTCAGCTTCTCAGCCTCAAGTGCCAAGAAGCTCAAGTGCTGAAACGTGATGGGAAGACCAAGGTGAGGTGCCATGGGTCCTCATTCTCTCTGAGCTCTGCAAGCTCCTGAAGAACATAACCAGTACCGACAGCAGTGAATGTCGGGGGCACGACTGGACGAAGTGAGGGATTTCAGCATTGGGAACAGACAAACAATTTCAAGTTTATTTAATTGGTGAGCACAGCATTTTTGTGAAGTTTGTGCTTTAACCCCAGGTACTAGAGAGAGCTCTTAAAAAAATATAAGGGATAGCTGTGTTTTAATCTTATCAATCTGAATGTTGGCCTAAAAGCTTTAAAGAAACTCCCAGCATTGAAATAATACCTAGAAACTTAAATAACCTGAGTATACCTAGGATGGATTTTAAAACTGTATGCCCACCTTCAGAGAGGGATTTTCCTTTGCATGACAAATCAAGTCAGAAGCTGTGCTGCAGGCAGGAGAGTTAAGTTTCAGGAGCCAGAAAACACAGTTCTCGGGTTTCTCCTAGCAGTTTCTCCTAGGTTTCTCCTAGGTTTCTCCTAGCAGTTTCTCCTAGGTTTCTCCTAGGTTTCTCCTAGCAGTCCCATTTAAAGTTACCCCTTTTCTCTGTCACTTAGCCATTGCCTTCTTCAGTTCTTTATGCTTATGAGGTACTGGCACAGGGAAGGATGAGTGAAGGGTTGTCTGGAGCTCTTACTTCTTCTTACTAATGTGGCACAATGAGTGTGTTAGTTCTCCCAGCTCTTGTCAGCTCTGGCTATGGCCACTGATATCTTGTTAGGTCCATAACAGGTCCAGACTGACATGTAAATACAGTTCTGTGACCACACACATCTATAATATGTTTTGTTTCCTTCAATGAATTTGTAATAAGAATCTAGGCTAATGCTATATGTCACAGGCAGTCTGCTACATACCTTTTGCATAGTAAATATTTGACAATAATATTTTGGTTTTGGCATCCACACCAAACTTTCCCTTTTAATCTTGGTTTCAGAGGAGCAGGCTTCTGCTGGGTCAGGAAGGGGGGACAGCAACAGGAAATTTGGGGAGTTTTTTCTTCTGAATAGCCTAGTAATCTCTGAGAGACTAGTAATCGAGCCTTCATCAGAAGTGCTTACATAAAAGCCAGCATTGGTCTGGAAACACAAAGTGCAGTTCAGTTTGAGCTAAGGGCCAAAGTAACCAGGTGAGCTCAGATTTACATCACTACGTTGCGCCAATACTACAGCTGCATCAAATTACTGTCTTCAAAACAGGAAGGACTGGAAGCTTATTACAAGTGCTACAGAGACAACGAAACACAATCTCATCTGTACATTGTGTGTGAGAACTCTTTTTCCCCTTGGAGAAATGATTAGCAGAAGGAACTAGTTCACATTGGGGAGGTCCTAGTTTTCTGCAAACAGGTCTGGCTGTTTGTCAATTTGAATGTGCAAAACAAAATGTTTTTCAGAAAAGGGTGAACTGATGGCAAAACAGTTTTATTTTTGTCCATGAAGGTTGAAGTGTGTCATTCAGCTTTCAGATAACAAATGGTAATAACCCATGCGCAGTGCTTAAGGATTTTGTCCCTCCAGCATCTGACCTGCCCGTGCTGATTCCTGTGTTTGCATGTTGATGCAATAACTTTAATTGGTCCTTGTGCAGGTGGATGTCCTGGCCTGTGGGACAGCAGGTTCAGGGCCTTTGTGTTTTTCTTTTCTAATAAGTTAAACCTCTACCTTAGCCTTCACATACAACTAATTTTCTATTTTAAGAGTGCATCCTAAAGGACTTTCAAAAGTACTGAGCCAATTATTACTTAACTATGTTAATTTAAATGCAAAATATTACTCTGGCGTAACCAAACTGAATTTGGCCAGTTAAATCTGACTTCATTTTTATTAGCCATTGTTTGTTTGGGTTGTTATTATATTTTTGTTAGACATTTGAGTAGTTGCCTAATATGTCATTGTTTGTGCAGCATCCGAGTTTGAATAAGAACGGAAAGCTAAAAGTCAAATTTGGAAAATAAAAAAATCGTAAGAACACACTAAAATGGACAGTCTCAGAAATACTTTTCCCTTTATATACTTACCAGATATCTGACCATTTCAAATGTATGTTTGATTTCTTCCCTCTCTCTTTCTTTCTTTTTTCTTCCTTCCCTCCTTCCTTCCTTCCTTCTTTTCTTCTTTCTTTCCTTCTTTCCTTCTTTCTTGCTATTTCTTGTCTTCCTTCCTCTGAAAATGAGCAATCAGTTTGTATTACACAGTTTCCTTTGCCCTATGGGAGCTGTACGACTTGAGAAACTTCTTGCATCTTTCTACTGAACCTAGGTCTGCTGATTTTCTCCCTGGGTTTCTACTTCTCTTTTAGCCTTGCATCCCTCATTACTTTGTGATGATACTATACCAGTAGGAATCATCATCTGCTGCTGGTATACCTGTGCTTGCTAGTTAACTGTTTTACAAGATTAAGTGGGATATACCAAGTACACAAGACTAGCTGCAACCTATAGAGCTTTGCTGCTGTCACAGTCACTGCTGCAACACCTGCCAGAGAAGGATGCGACATCAGTAAACAGAGAGGCCCACGCTGCTCCAGCTAGATCATGACTAAACACAAAAGCTAAGACTAAGCCAGCTCAGATATTGCCAGTCATTTCTGTGACTGGAATGGGGACATAATCAAAGTGCAATGCCTGAGCACCATAAATGAGTCTCATATCACTCTGTATTGATCTTAAAGGCTGCTCTTATATGATTGTCTACATACAGAAAATGAATATTTAAATTAACTGACTTTTTAACACCAGGTTGCATGTCTTTTGCTAGCATTCAACACTCTCTCTCTCTCTCACTCTCCTTTTTTTTTTTAATCCAGTGCCTTTTACTAGGTCCTGATACGGTTTCTCCTACAAAGATGCAGAATTTGCCAAGGCGAAAGAGTTTATTGCTCTGAGTTGGCTATCCTCAGCAAAGGTCTACACAGTACACTACTGAACTTCACGTACTATAAGCCTTTTAGAGTGGAAATTTACTGCGGTGTCTCACCTTGAGGAGAGAACCAAAACAAACTTACTAGAACAGTAATTTAAAGACTGAGCTTTAAAGGGAGGGGAGAGAAATAAACCTCCTACCACTCCTCCTAAATAGTTGGGATCATGTGAAAATCAATAGGCTGACCTCTTTCTTCCTTTTTTTCTTAACACTGTAAAAAGTCCAGCTGTAACTTGGTGCAATTGCTTTTAACCAGAAACTGTTGCAGGGAGAGCGAGCACATATGTGATGTGATGGGGTCCGTGACCAGAGCCCACCCCAGAGGGCTGTGGGCTGCCACCTGCCCTGCTGGCAGAGCAGTTCTGGACCGCACAGCTGCAGTCAGTGCAGGATTTCTGAGACCACCACCTCTGTTCTGCTCTCCCAGTGTATCCGCTTGCACAATCTTTGCTTACCTGAAACCTGGGCAGACATAGCCGGAGCTCCCTCGCTGGCTCCACGCAGCAACTCTGACCAAGGGAAACACGATCTGCGAGGTGGAATTTCCTGACTGCTGCACAGACTTACTTTATACATGGGTTTTAATGTAATGCTGAATAAAATTTCCTAAAGCCTTCATTTTCTGATCTCTTCTTTAAAACTTGTCTGTATAAGAAGAAATCCAAGATAGCCAAGAAATCCAACTCCAAGTTTTGGAGCTCCTCTGTATTACAGTAAGTATTATCCAAAAAACATAACATGGAGCTGCAAGCCTTAAAATCTGGAGGGCTTGTCAAAGAACAGATCACAACTGGCCCAACTATAGAGGTAAAGGAAATGTGCTCTTCTGACAACAGATATTGAAATGGGGGGTAGGAAGCAGAGGCTTAGGGCTTGGGTAGGAAACTACAGAGCCTAGGAGCAGCCTGGCCATCTGAGAAGACCTAGAATCATCTTAAGAGTCAGCTGGGAGAGGAACTGTGCTGCATTGGCATGTCCCTGGGTGGAAAAAGAGGTTTTCCTGAGCTTGGCTGATCTTGAACAGGGTTATTCATTCATGGTTGAGTGTGTACGACTGGACCAGTAGATTTGCCAGCAACTTTTTTTAAACCAATTTTCTTAATAAATAATTCATTGACATCGAAACTCTTCTCAAGAACATAGTGATGCAAGTCATCAGGAGATGTGTGCCAGGTTTGGGATAATATTTCTAGATGAAATTTTAGAAAGCGAGAATCCTGGATATGATTAACTAGTGTAAAGAGCATTTCCTGAGATATATAAGAACAAGATCGCTGAGTCCAAAGGGAAAGTTGAAATTCAGCTCCTGTGCCCCAGAAAATACTTTACTCATTGGATATTTGCCAGTGTGGGAACTCCTCCTTTGAGGAAAAAATTGTGCAGAACTGTTTTTTGGTCCAGTCTAAAACAGGACATTTAAAAAAAAAAAGTTAATAGTTTGAGAAGGGTAGGGACCTGTATGTAGGGTAGTTCCGCTGTACGTAGACATTACTGATACAATCCCAGTGCATACTATGGAGGCTGCAGGTGAAAAGTGTCCTTCTACCAGTCTTGCTAATTAAATAGAAGCAGTTGTTGAGACTTCATATTTTAGAAAAGGCACAAGGGCTCTTTCCTTATTCTGATCTTCCACATAGAAGTCATTAAATTCTAAAGCAGTAAATCTGAGCAGAGCACTGTGGCTCAGCCCAGCGTGTACCTTCTTGATATGCTCCGACCTCTACGCGAAGCTGGCAGAAGTACTTCTTGAATCACACTGTAGCTTGTATAGTACCCAAGTGCTTTGTTTTTCATTGAAAGGCTGATATAAACCCTTTAGATCAAATAAACAGTTGTGCAACTGGAAAGCTGCTATTTAAGAGGAAAATGACTGCCTTATAAAGGTTTCTATTGGAATGTACATTACTGTTGCTCTGTGTGTTACTTTTTTAAAAGGAAAGGTGAAATAAAATTTTACACATATTTTTAGCTGCTCCCATGAATTAATGTCCAAGTGTAAGACCAAGGTGTTAACAGCCACAAAACAGATGAGCTGTTCGCACCTTCAGAAGTTGATGCGTGTTATGGTACCTTCATAAGAACAATAACAAACAAAGGTGTGGGTTTGTTTTTTTTTAAATACTTCTATTCAGAAACTGAAATGAGTGAACCTTTAAAAGAAAACCACTGAGCAGAACAGCAAACTAACTTTCCTCCCAGAGCAATGGAAAAATAGCTACTTTAATATGAGGCAAACATAAACCACTTATTATGTTCATTCATGTCTGTATATTGTTTCTGAATGCCAAAAATTACTTAAAAACTATTTCCTGAAGTAAAAAAAAATAACATCAGAAGCATCATTCTCATTTCTGTTAAATGCAGCAGATGCTGGCATGCTATCAGCACTTACTTAAATTTATGTTGAGTTCTGTTGATAGCACTGAGGAAAAGGATGTATTTTCAAATAGTAAGGGAGGAAATGTTAGTGCTACTGTTGTTTACGAGTCGCATCCGCAGTGGTTAGTGGTAGTGTGTGTGCTGTCTTGGCTTGTTATTGCCACTGGGAGGCTGTGGTATAGCTGTGTGTTGGGAGAAGGATTACCCCAAACCATAATGGATCCCTGGTGGAAAGTTGGACATTGTGTAAGGAATGAGAATCTGGCTCTAAATATGTAACAGAGAGAGCTTAGGTCATAAACAGTGTATAACCAATGCAAACATCAGAAGTGCAAGAATCTAAAAAAAAAAAGATGATCTTCAGTTTGTATAAAGCTGAGCTCAATAATAACATTAATAAAATGGTGTTCTTATTAGAGCATCTTATACACTGGTTATATAAATGATTTACTTGTTTGTTCTGTGGTTCTTTCCTCTGGAGACTTGGTTTTCTTAGGTTAACTCTTTAGGACAGGGATTATGGGGTTTACTGCCCCAGAATCTAGACTCCTTGGAGGTGAAGGAAGGGGCACGCCGAAACTTCCCCATCAGAGCTGGGAGGATTGTTAATATTGTTCACTTCCTATTGAAACTGCTTCTGCCTTCAAAACAGGGGCTCCTCTAATTCATGCCTTTGGATAAACCAGCAAAAAGAGGGAGAAATAAAAGTGCTGTTTTGAAAAGGAGCTCTGGAGCTGGGAGCGTTGCTGTGCCGTCCTGTTCTCCAGGGAGCCACCATGAAGCAGAGTGATGCTGTGCAGCCACCAGCCTCCACCACTGTGCAAGGACTGCTTGCTTCCAAACCATTAGGAATTGCTTTTTCCTCAGCTTATTTCCTTAGTAAATGAAATTGTAATTGCGATTTACAGATGGATAGCATCACTTGTATTTGCCTGCTTACATTCATTGCTATCTACTGGTTCAGCTATAAGGCTGCAGCTAGGCAGCAGGCAGGAAAGCTGCCTTCTTGCTGTGGCCTGGGTGCTTATTCTGGGTCAGATGAGACCTCTGCAATAGGGACTGGGTAACCAAATGTATCTGAACATGCATTTGTCCCTCAGGGGTCTGTACTGGGACTAGTACTGTTTAATATCTTCATCAATGACACAGACAGTGGGATCGAGTGCACCCTCAGCAAGTGTGCAGATGACACCAAGCTGAGGGATCAGAGGGATGGGATTCCACTCAGAGGGACGTGGACAAGCTCAAGAAGTGGGCCTGTGTGAACTTCATGAGGTTCAACAAGGACAAGTGCAATGTCCTGCACCTGGATTGGGGCAATCCTCAGTATCAGTACAGGCTGGGGGATGAAGGGATTGAGAGCAGCCTTGAGGAGAAGGACTTGGGGGCACTGGTGGATGAAAAGCTGGACATGAACTGACAATGTGCACTCGCAACCCAGAAAGCCAACTGTATCCTGGGCTATATCAAAAGAAGCATGGCCAGCAGGTCGAGGGAGGTGATTCTGCTCTTCTACTCTGCTCTGGTGTCCCCACCTGGAGTCCTGTGTCCAGCTCTGGAGTCCTCAGCACAGGAAAGACATGGACCTGTTGGAGCAGGTCCAGAGGAGGTCCACAAAAATGATCAGAGGGCTGGAACACCTCTCCTATGAAGAAAGTCTGAGAGACTTGGGGTTGTTCAGCTTAGAGAAGAGAAGGCTATGGGGAGACCTTATTGCAGCCTTTCAGGACTTGAAGGAGTCTTATAAGAAAGACAGAGACAAACTTTTTAATATGACCTGTTGCGGTAGGACGAGGCGTAATGGTTTTAAACTAAAAGAAGGTAGATTCAGACTAGATATAAGGAAGAAATTTTTTACAATGAGGGTGGTGAAACACTGGACCAGGTTGCCCAGAGAGGTGGTAGATGCCCCATCCCTGGAAACATTCAAGGTCAGGCTGGACTAGATCAGTAACCTGATCTAGTTGAAGATGTCCCTGCTCATTGCAGTGGGGTTGGACTAGATGACCTTAAAAGGTCCTGTCCTGGTTTTGGCTGGGATGGAGTTGGTTTTCTTCCTGGTAGCCGGTATGGGGCTGTGTTTTGGGTCTAGGTTGAGAACAATGTCGATGATACACTGATGTTTTGGTTCTTGTTAAGTAGTGCTAAGTACTTGCTAAGTGGTACTCACACTGGTCAAGGACTTTTCAGCTTCCCATGCTCTGCCAGGGGCATGGGAGGCTGGGAGGGGGCACAGCTGGGGCAGCTGACTCAGACTGGGCGGGGGCTATTCCATACCACGTGACGTCATGCTCAGTATATAAGCAGGGGAGTTGGCCGGGGAGGGGTTCGATCGCTGCTTGGGGGACGTGCTGGGCATCGGTCGGCGGGTGGTGAGCAATTGTACAGTGTACCACTTGCTTTGTATTAGTACTGTTCTTTTTTTTTATTTTACTTTAGTTATTAAACTGTTTTTATCTCAACCCACGAGTTTTCCCCTTTTGCCCTTCCGATCCTCTTCCCCATCCCACCGGTGGGGGGGTGAGCGAGTGGCTGCGTGGTGCTTAGTTGCTGGCTGGGGTTAAACCACGACAGGTCCCTTCCAACCCAAACTATTCTATGATTCTACGGTTCTATGCTCAGCAGGAAGAAGCCTGCAATGGGGAATGTCTCTGTCCTTGTACCTGCTGCAGCACAAGGGGAGATTCCTGAGAAGAGCAGAAAACAATATCTACACTGCAGAGGTAACAAAGAGATCCCATTCCTATTGACAGGAAGGCACTGGGTAGTTTATTGCAACCTTGGAAACTACTGGAAATTGTTGGATGGAGTAAAGGCTGGAGAGAAGGAGTTCTCCTCTGAGTTAGAGAGAGAGGACACTTATTTTCAAGTCACGCAATTTCTTTTGCTTCCTGCAGATGAATTTTCCATGTTTCAAGGGTTGTTTGTGCTCTCATAAAACACATCTGTAGTAATTGGATGTCCTTTTGGGTGCTTTCTTGAGGGCAAACCTTCTGGGAAGTGCAGCCAGAGCACTTACCACAGCATCACTAACATAGGGACAACTTCCAGTAGGTCAGCTCTCTAGAGCAAGGCATCATCTGTTAGCTAGATGTAGGGCACGTAATGGAGGAGTACACTTTTTTTTTTAGCACCAGCAAGCCTCCTCTGAAGTCCCTTTAAACGTAGGTGTAGGCCACGTCTGAGTAGATTAACACAAAACCACAAGGTCAGATGATTGTAAGAATCTGCTGTTCATCTGAAGAAAGCCCATGGGGAAAAGATCTGAGGGAAGGGAGCTCTTAGACGTGAGCTGAGATTTCTCTTACTTAATAAAACCATGCCTAGAAAAAGTGGGAAGTAACTACTAGAAACTAGAAGATCTGGTGAGGAAGGAAATCACCTGGCCCTTGGGAGCAATAGGAGTTGGTTTATGCATTGTGTTTTATTTTGGATGTTGTGGATTCAACTGCTATGTAGTGTTCAGATGAAAGACCTTGAAAGGATTCGAACAGTGATGTTTAACCTTTCCAGGGAGGTTTTAGAAAAGGGAGCAATCTGCAGAGACCATTCCTGCAGTAACAGGAATTGTGTTACCCTTCAGAAACTGAATTTATGCCCAGAAAGAACTGAAAATAGTGACCTGATGGGATCAATAGAAAATAAGGTCACAGCTGAATAAAGTTCTCAAAAGTTTCCAGTTCTTACTTGCTCAAACCTCTCTCTTGCCTGAGGCCAACTTCATCAGCATTTTCTCGGGATGGTGAAGCTATAAGCAGCGTACAGTAAGACAGTTCTGCTGTGATTAGATGTAAGGAAATACAGGGCTGTCGGTTGTCAAGGCACTGCTGGTATTTTAATTTGACGTGTCACTCAGTCTCCTTGAGTTGCTTTGCATTGATATTGAATAAAGTAGGAAAGGAATGAGTTTTAAGAACAGAGAGGAATCGCTCAGTGGGCTGGAAGAGGGGAGATTTCAGAAGGAGGCACCGGATTTAGGGGACCCAGCCTGGCCTCGCTATCTGGAGCAGATTTGTCCATGTGTGATGTCCCTCCACCCTCACCTCCCTAAAATTCTCCTTGTCTCACCAAAGCAATTGTCTGTGCAAGGGCTGGCACAGTTTGATTTCCAATGAATCACATAAAAACTGATTTAATGAAGTGTCCCTTGATCTTATGTGTATTACTGAGGCAGCGTTCTTTTTCCACTTCCCTGGGGCTTTCTGGAAAGGCTCAATTGTTTTTTCACCTGAATTCTTTTCTAGCTTATTCTCCTAGTATTAGTTCCTAATACCTGTGACATATATTCCCATATCTTTCCACCCTCCCATCCCTAACTTCCTCTCTTTCCTGAGGTGAAATTTTATCATTTTCTTTACTAGGTAAAAGAGAAAAAAAAAAGAACAGAAAGACTTAACGCTTCCCAGAGCTAGCAGGTTCTTTTAATTCTTTTTGTTATGACAATATGACAGATTCTTGCACTTCCCTGGCTCCCAGTGGAAATATCAGGCTCTGAGGAGACAGAAAGAGGGGTATAAAGATGGAAGGCATTTACTCTTAGCAATGATTTTTCTAATGAGAGTTTTTAGTGGTGACATTAACAAACTGTTCTCTTGAAGAATTTCCTGGGGGCTTCAGTGTCACTACATGCAGCATCAGCTAGGTGACAAGCTCTCACCGCCACCCCAGTCACTGCGGAAACGGCATCCTCAGCAGGAGCGGGTCTGCACTCTCATTTTTGGCAGAGTGATGATGAATGCCGAGTGAAGCGAGCAGCACAGCAGCTTTCTTCTAGGTGTTTGTTTCTAAGAGTTTACATCTTTTACTTGTTATTTTCAGTGCAGGGGGCATTAGAAAAGAAAGCAAAAAAAAGAACAGCCTCATAGTGAAGAATTTAAACATTTTTGCAAAGCTTAATGAAACTTCTAAATCTGCACTCTAGACAGTTAAGCATTGCAATAGGTAAGATGAAGCATAGAGAAGTCAAGGGACTAATCCAAGGTCAGTGACAGAGTCACGAGTAGCCCCTAGGGGGTTCAGTCTGCTCCTCTGCTGGTGGTAAATCATTGACAGTAATTCCAGTCTGGCCAGCAGATTTGCCCCAGTCTGAGACCGTTGAGAGCAGGGAACTTGCTTTGAATCTGAGCCATCTTTGCCTAGCTAGCAGACAGCCTTTAGCTCCTGACGATAATTGCTTTATGTATTTAATTATGTTATCATAGCCCTTTGTTATCACAACAACTAGGATAGTGCCAATTTGGTTGAGGAAAGACAAAGACAAGCAAGAAAAGTTAATGCAGAAAAAGAATACCCAGATGTGGAAGTGGGCCAACAGGGTGTCTATCTACCTGTCTGAAACCTCTTTCTAGGAGCCACATCAGGAAAACAAATGTTTAAATAAAAAGATATCAGATTCAGATACTTGGAAAAACTGTTTGTAGAAACCAAGCACCCAGTGAGTTTGTCAGAAATCCTCTCACAACAGTCTGTTGTCAGTCCATTAGCAAAATCAACAAAACAGTCTGCATCCTTATGCAGATGCATAGATCTGGTGCAGATCCACTGTGGGAGGAACCCCTCAAGCAGTGTCCCCGCTTGTCCAGGAGTCTGAGGCACAGGCACCCACTGGAGTCCTGCAGGAAATGGTATTGTGGTTACCCCTTGGCACTTGGATTTTGGGAGCTGCCCGTCGTATGAATTGTGGTATGTTTTTTTTGAAAGAGCTTCCAAGTTCTATTTTGCTTTCTACCCCAATTGTATAATCTTGGAAATATCAGACCTTCACAGTCTGATAAACCCATTTTCCATCTAGTTTTACTCGTGATGCTTATCATGAACCACAGATTAACAAGTGATTAAAATTGCACTACAGCAAGTATGTAAGTGTAAATCTGAATGATGCATGATTACTCTGAGCCAGCAGACATGTACAAATAATTGGCCTTTAAAGTTCATTAGTCAGTTTTATTACAAATAGTGCATTTGCATGATGTTTGTAAATTTATGCACCAGCGGGCATAAGTGATGACAGCATTCCACTGACTAGGCAAAGCAATTACAAAAAGCACATCCGCTATTTGAAATGTCAACGCAAAACACTTGTTTTAATAATTGGTCATAGTGTTTTAGTCCTGGGAGCAACAGCTGCTAAACTCTTTAGTTACAGCAAGTGACATACGCAGGCAGTGTCCCAACATGCGGAACAATTGCTTCCAAATTCTTTTCACCATTGATTCACCCCCACTCTCAGTATGTCTGAATTAGAAGTAGAAAGCTTTTGAATTAGATGCTGTTAGATTTACCTTTTCCTTTGGATGCTGAAGCGCCTCTCTGTGACTGTCACACAGGATTTAGCTGTATAGTGCTGTTTTCTATATGTGAATCCAATAAGAACTGAAAGATAATTGGGGAGATTGTAGAGGTTATAGTGTCATTAGTACTGATCTGTTCCTCTCTGGGCTTGGTGAGAAGATTAGTAGTGGAGGTAAAGAAGAAAACACTCAGTTTGAAGAAAAACATGTATTAATCTCTTAGGTAGTGAGAGAAGTTAAACCCCATCTCCCGGCTATTTTCCTAGCTATTAATGGTATTTTTAATCTATGCATATCTACTTTTGCACTTCTAGAAAGTGACCAGAAATGTGTTCGTCAATTAAAAATTAAATAAGAGATAAGATCCATGTGTGATTACACTGAAATGCTGCATGCCCACGCTGCCTCCAGATAAGGACTGCTGCAGCATGTTTTCCATTTCCAGGTTACCCATGATTCCCAGCTAAGAAGCCATATACTCTGGGATACCAGAACCGATACAGTACTGTCGACCTGAATCTGTTTCCTCATTGCTTGTTCATCTCAGCTCCAACGTGAGACAATTAACATACCATATGTTGTACTCTTCATTAGCCAATACATTTGACAGTGCTCCTAAATGCTGTGCATGACATAGCTTTTTATGCGCTCTCACACAGCTGCATTAATAAAATCTGAGGAGGCAGGTGTGTGTATGCGCATATATATAGATGTACGCAGGCATGTATGGCAGTTCAGTTATAGCAATGGTAAACACTCACAGCAGGAACAAACCAATGACGAGTGAACTATAAAAGGTTCAGTTGAGAGAAACTTATAAAGACTTGAAGGGTTCTTTGAAAGCAGATTATATGCTCCTAAGATTTCCATTATTTCACTATAATGGAAAAAAATTCTCATATTAGGTTAAAGATCTAGTAGAGAATATCTCAAATTATCAAACCAAATACAGCCCATTCCAGCTAAATTGCTTCATTGCTTATATTCATCAAAATTTGAACTTTAGTACAGAAAACTTCCAACAACTGGAAACGTATGAGCTTGAAGTGCAAATTCCTTAACTCATAATAATAGCAAAAACATAGGAGCCACTAGCCTGTGCTAGATTTTGCTCCCTTCTTGCCATGCGCCCCACTGGCTTAATTGTCAGATAGACTAACAGATAACGGTGGTGCAAGGCTGTAACAGGTAATAGTGGTGCAAGGCATAAATGCCACCTCACCGCACTGCAAAGCACTCATCAAATCAAGTGGAGAAAGTGGTGTTGGCCACATGGCACCCAAAAAGCTTCCTCTTAAAGTGATCATCTTTAAGCTGGTTTCTTGTCCATTGGTGCCTTGACTAATGAAGGCATCCACTGCAGTGGCTCTCCCAGTATCACAGGTACTTCTCTGTCCATGTCACTTTCTGAGTGGTATTTAATGTTTCCATATGCCCTATAAAGAACTAGTAGGAGTTTTCCCTTTTTGAACAAATGTGTTAGGAGTATCTGATGTCAGAGTTGCTTTTAGCTTGTCAAAGTGACTCAAACTGCACTTACTCAAGGTTAAGGATTGGATATTTTTTAAAACTAAGCAGAAACTCCCTTCAGGATAACCCATGGGAAGTCAACTTTCAGTACAAAGGTGAACTTTTCAGTCTAAATCTCCTTCTGATCTTCTCAAGTCAAATCTGATCTTCTCAAGACCTCTTCCTAGTCAAACTGCTGCTTAGTCACATGTGCTCCAAGTGACAAAAGGAGGCTCAGTACCCTGAATACAGAAGTGATGGAAATGTCCTGGGCTAAGTGATGCAGTAATGATGGATCACAGTGTGGATGGCTGCACTGTGTTGCCTGCAGTGCATTTTGGATAGGAAGGGTTGATAAATTGATGCTTAAACCCGATGACCATTCAATTCCAATAGCAAACTGGGGTACAGAATATGAATGTTGCCTCTTTCACAAAAGGAAACGCTTTACTTGGGCATGAGCCATGACTGCTGTGGCTAAAGTATGACATTACATATTACTGTACATTTTGTGTTTTCACCACAAGGGAACAGCTGAGTATCTGAACAGATATAAACACAGCTGAAAAATGCAGGCTCTCATTTCAGATGCTTTGAGTGTATTCATTGGGTAATCATCACAAGCAAGGAAAATCTGCCTTTTTTACCTTACAAGGCTTTTCAGAAACATGGACTTGTTTTAATTGCATGGAAGTTCTTGTCATAGGAAAAAAAATGGTATAGATACAGTGAATCATTGCAAGCTGATATTGAAGTTATCATCTCTTAAGTTATTAACAAAATTCCCCTTGCCAAGTTGCTATTGCTGTTTGTGGTTTTGTCTTGCTTTTGCAGTAGGCTGCTCTTCTCAGTTAATTCTCTCATGTAGTAGGTGTTTTCTAATCTTAGCTTTTCAATAGGGGGAAAAGACTCTTTTCTCCTCTCCAGGTGAATGATTTTGTCTTGTGAAAGCACAATAAACATCATAGACTCATTTGTCGCATAGATACATTTTTATCAGGGTCGAATTGAATTTCTGCAGTGTAGATGATTGTTTGGGTTTTCTTTGCTTTTCTTTCTTTTTTTTTTTAGGAAAACATTCTCTAAAAAGTATCTTGAAGGAAGACAACAGCTGTAGGAAGAAAAAAAGAGATTAAAAGGACATGCTTTGACTATCCAAAGGCTAGACTGCATTTAGGACAGTTTGTGAAGACTACATTTCATCATGGAAACCTTATTTTATATACACTGATCTGTTTAAGAAGGTTTTTCATGAAACGAATCATACACTGTGGCTGTATGCAGCTTTCCAAATTGTGGTAGAATGTCTGGAAGGCAAAGCCAATATTTGTTAAAAGAAGTATGAACAATGAAGTAGCCCATTAAATCCTATTTTGTGTGAAATATTTTGACCACTAGTTGTAGCATTCCTGATAGATTTGGATACTGCATTTGCTGTTCAGGAGAAAAGCTTTTCTCTTCATGCAGTCTGCAGCACAGTTTATTTCCTGCCATGTAATAATGACACCCTAAAATACCTTGTTAATCTGAATGGGTACTTATCATTCTCAGGGAACCAGCTCTTTTCCAGATAACTCCCTTAAAACAGCCAGTGAAAAGAGCTTCATTTACTGCTATCATCCCAGTTTAAAGGAGATTTTAACGTCTTCACAGTTGCCCTGTGAAGACTGTCAGGAATTTTCAAAGCCTTAAGCTGCTTTACCTTTACCTATCAGAATGAAAGCAAACACACAAATCCTTTTTTAGGATCTTTTTACTTTACTGGCTCTTTTTTTTTTTTTTTCAAATAAAACCCTGGTATGTACTACATTTCCAATGGCCTTAATCATAACTGTTGGACAGACTGTGTGCCACTTGCCCTCCAGCCTTTTCAGAGCATCAGACTGTGTGTCAGTTCACTGTGCCCTGGCCAAGGCAGCTAGGGCAACTGATGGTACTGCCAGACCTAAAATAAAACAACCGCCCTGCAACTTGGCTTTCGCAGAGAAAACCAAAGCAAAGGCAATTTGGTTTTCTTTTCCTTAAAGACTTTAATTTGGGGTGGACGGCTGGGGAGATGAGGTAGGGATGGAAGGAGGAAGTGGGGACCTATACGTCCAAACCCAGTGCCTGGACTTTACATGCATGCTGCAACAGGGAGAGCTCTCTCTTCTCAGCAGATCCACCCTTGGTCTTGCTACAACCAAAGTCCTACAATGTTTCAAGCTCACATCATACTACTACTTCTAATGTTATGCAGACTCTTTTTTTTAGTTGTAAATGAGCTTTATTTATAGTGATTGCACACACACAAAAACCTCAGTATTGTTTCAGATTTTTTTTTTAACTGCCCGCGCTGTTATTCAGAAAACCCTGTAGGAACCAAATGGGAACCACTGGGCCTGGCTCCAGACTTTGGCAGCCTGGTTATTAAGGGGTGAAGGAAAGGCTTTTTACAAACTTAAATAAACAGTTACTTTAGTTAATAGTCTGAGCCGTGATTATTCACCCCATTGTGACTTACACTGATTTCAGGGAGGGTTGTATTATATCTAGACTGAAGGCAGGAGGTTATGTTTCTGCTGAACTCAACAAAAGGTGGATTGTGCGCTTGTAGTACAGTTGCTTTGAATAGTATCTGGACCCATATGTTGAAACTGTTCTGGTCTCTAATTAAAGACTAGTATCTCTGCACTGCACACTGAGTTATTTTGAGGCAGTGAGAATGCCACAGCAGGGAGTGTACTTGGAGAGTTGGTACTGCAGGCCTTGTTACACCCTGCATTAAAGATATGTGAGTAACTGTCAAAGCTTCAACTTTACCTGAAACTGTTCCTTTTTTTTTCTCTTCAGTAATTAAATCTTGTGTTGGGTTGAATGGAAAACAAGATGTTTTGAAGCCTATTTAAATCCTCTTTGAAATAAAGCAAATAAAATGTAGGAAGACTCTGTAAGACATTGAAGGAGATTTAGGTGCTGCTAACAGAAAAGAGCAGCTAATTATGCTGATGCTTTTGTCTAGATCAGCAGGAGTCATTAGTCCACATTTTCTGTTCTTCCAGAAAAATTGTTACCTTCCTGCTTTCTCTATCCCTACAATCACATGCACAGTCTTTCATGTGGGTCATTTGTAAATAGAGCCAATGTCATGGCTTCTGCCTATTCATAGAGCTGGTCAAGATCTTATAGTCTGACTTCCTGACTGTAATGGGCTACTTCAAGCCATTAGGTCTCTATAGGGCCCCAAAAAGCAAGACTTTCATAAATACACCCTCCAGAATACATTTAGTTTGGATCTAAAGCCGTCATCTGAAAATTCATTTTGTCTAGCTCTAGTCACCAAAAGGGAGTCCAGTCAAAGCTGCAGTCAAATGCAGAGGCTACAGAGAGTACTTCAACTCACGTACCTCTAAATTTTACAGAGTTTTATAGACTACCCGTATGTGATCTCTGTGTCAAATGGTTAATGCTACTTGAGCTAAATACCAAGGAATCAAATTGTTTGTTTCAACGGTGACAATCATTAAAAAAGACTGCATTTAATTTTAAATTTTAATTAATCAGGATTAAACTAAGAATTTCTGGCTATAATCAAGCCTTTTGCCAAACAGATTCAAGAATATTTCAGTACATGGCTTTATGAGGAGCAAAACATCACTTTTACAATATGTCCAGCCTTGTTTCAGTCTTCATTTTGAGAAACTAAGTAGACATCTTTAAATATCAGCATAAGGCAAGTTGCTCAGTACTTGAAATACTCTGGCTGTGCAGGTTAGGATGATGTTGAGTAATATGCCATTTTGAAGACAGCCCCCTGATTTACCCTGCTTGCTTTGTAAGTTCACAGAGTAGTGATGGTGTGCACAAACCAGATTGCTCATGGAGAAATTAATGTGGAAGATCTGCTCCAGTTGCATATGAAACATGTTCTACCTCCTTATGGGGACATTAGGTTCAAACTGGTCCTTCAGACAGCTTCAAATCACGTGAATGTTAAGGATACTTTAGGAAATCTTCTTAAATCCAGTCCTAAGTAAAACCCAGGAAGGTTATCACAGAGACAGGGGCATCAGCAAGAACGACCTTGATATACTGACACACTACTGTTGTGCTGAATTGCTTATCACTGTAGCCATTACTTTTGTGGCTCTCTTGTATATTTTCTTCAGCTTTCAGCATCCTTTTTAGTCCTAGAAAGGAAGGTCAGGGACATAGGGACATAGGGAAGTGATAAGACATAGCGAAGTGATATATAGGCTTATTTCATACTCAAAACCAGGATTGGTTATACCTGTACAAATGTGCCGGTGGCTGTTTAATCATTGTTTCGGTTTTCTTTTTTTTTTTTTTTTCCCCCCAACTTGAACAGTGCGGAAGTTTCCACAATCTCATACAGGTAAGAAACAAGGACACCAGAATTGTGTTGTGCATTCCTCTACTTATCCTTCTAATCCTAGTTCTTCCTTCTTCTTTCATACATTACACAGTCCTATTAATTATACTTGTCACTGTATTGTACTAAGAGCTTGTGTTGAATTTGTATCCACTTCCTCACTGGGCTTCACTTTGTTTATCCTAATCTGCAGGTAGAGCCGGCATATTTTATTAGAGCTTGTTTTTTATTAGAAGGGATGGAAGTTACCCTACTGTGCAGGTTCCTACAGTTTCACTCTGTCCTTTTTCCTGTTCTACGCCTGATCTTGTGCCATCAGTACACTTTTCCTGAAGCAACCATTTTTACCAACCACCAGATGCTTGATAAAAAGGTTAAATAGTATGTGACAGAGGACCAGCTCATACAGTTTACCTTAAAGAGACACAGTCAAGGACTTCTACTCATTACAGTCTTATAGTTTCTTGTTTTAGAAAATTGCATTTCTTATGAAAGAAGTAGTAGAAGTCACTTATTTGTATGGTTTTTTGCTGTATATCAAAGTTTACAAATTATCCTTGGTAGGCTACTAGAAGTCTACTTCTGCTTAAAAGCATCACACAATGAGAAAGTTATCGTCTTTAGAGAGTCTGAGTTACCTGCTCACATATGGACTAAAACCTATGTAAAGGATAAATTGCATTTAAAATTAAAATGCACAGATAACTTTTTCCTTCTTCTTGTTAACAGGACTAAAACATACTAATCAATCTTTGTCAGGGTATTTTAACACACTCATCCTAATATTGCCCTTGTGAAACAGAAATCTGAACTCTGCAGTGGTAAAAGTGCTGCATCTCTCACCTTCATCATTGCCTCTCTAGGTACTCTAATCTGCCAGGAATTATTTTGTAATTTTTTTTTTAAATTTTAGATTTTATAGATTATTTACCAGTGTTCTGCGCTTCAGTCTTTTGCCAGGGCTACCCTGTGTGTCTCAATCTGCTGATGGCAAGAAATGAAGAAAATTCTGTGTTCAGGGATGCAAGGTTATTGTGTTCCCTGCATTTTCACCAGAATAGTTCTGGTTTGAATGCTGTGTTTCTTGGAAAGTTGCAAGATGAATTTAGATACATAATATATAACTGAAGTCCATGATGTTTTCTTGTTTTGCTTTATCCTTTTCTCTCTTGTCGTTTGAATCAAAACTCCTGGAAACAGGCGATCACCTGGAACGCTTAGATTAGGTTTGTTTGGGTTTGCTTTGTCATAGAAACCATCTGGTTTTCCATGATCTTACAGTAATAACTAGAAGTGATACTGAACCATCTCTGCCCAAGTCTATAGTAGGGGAATGACTTTTAATTACAGGCAGTCATTCATAAATAGGTGGCTTCTTAACTGTGTGCTTTCCCACAATAACAAATTGTACCTTTCTTGACCATATATTCTCTCATATAGTTCTGTTTTCACTTGGCTTGAAAATACTACTTGTGTACACAAAAGGTACTATGGTCCCATTTCAGCAAGCTGCTTGTACTAGGTGTGTGGTAGTTATCAAAGAAATTGATGGTATTTCACTGAACAAGGCTGCATGCTGATGCATACTTAAATGTGTTGCTGAATTAGGGCCTCAGGAGAGAAGGTCATGCTTAAAGGATTTTCCATTGTAACCTAAATAGTTGATAAACACAATGGTGAGGGAGGAATGTGACTCAGTGAACAGCTACTTGCGCAGATAACTTGAATGCTTACAAAGAGGAAGCATGGAACTAATAAGCTAATTTGCTTAAAGCTCTTCTTATGTCTCTTCTGTTTGTGATTCATGTGCGGGGATCTGAGCTTTGAAAAGATACATCAGAGGAGATGGTAGACTTGGTGTATATCAGGATGAACTCCCTGGACATGAGTAAAGTCCCCATCTGTGGATTCCTCTAGGTTGTAGGTCTGTGCGTGAAGAGCATGGCTAAGCAGCAGCTTGACACCTATTGTAACAAGATTTGTGGAAGGAATACAGCTGTCTTAGAGAGAGAAGGGAGGAAAAGGAGGGACAAGATCAAAAAATGAAAAATATTGAACTAGAGGAACCAAATGTTGAATGACATAAGCCAGAAGGCAACACTGAGCAGCACACCCTTCAGAGCCCTCCCCCGAAGGCATCCCAGGAGCCAGCAGATACTACCCAGCAGGGCTCAACTCAGGCAGCACAGGACAAGGCAACAGAAATGAGCCATGCAGTGGCTGGGATTCCTCCTGGAAAGCTTCCTCCTCCTGATACTGCCCCAACCAGCTTGGCTGCAGCCAGGGGCAGGTCAACCAGGAGCCTCCACCACCTGGGACCAGGTGCTGCGCTAGAGTACACTTTGGTCTGAGCCAGTGTAAGTGTCCCTCTTTTTGTACCCTGCACAACCCTGCAAGAGCATCATCTGAGCTGCCAAGGGCACAGTGTGCAGTGCACAGGCTGCTGCTCTCAAAGACCCTCCACAAAATAAGCTATGCTCTCCCTGGTGCTATTAAGGAGATCACAACATATAACTTTGCAGAACCCAGAGGGTTATTTTCCCTTGAGTAGAAGAGTAAAGTCCTTGCTTTGGGCTGCAGAGGCATGAGTTTGTACCTCATTCATGTGCTAAAAAGCTAACCCAGCCACAAATGGGGTACCTGCGCACAAGGCAACCAAGTGAAGGCAGTTGGACACAAGCTCTATATAATACCCTTTTGTGTGCTGTTGGGCACAGACATTGCTGTGCTGGCCTCAAGAAATAGGGATGCCCAAGACTAAATTTACTGAAGGCATCTAAAACTTGTGGGGAAGTAGTAAATTGACACTACAGTTAGTAGCAACAGTAGTGATCTCTTTATAATATTGAAAAAAATTGAAATATAATAATATAAAAATATTCTAGCCTTTTTTCCCCTCTACCCTGTCACATCTAATCTGCACCGAAGTTTTAATATCCAAAAGGAAAGCTAAAAATGGCAGAATTTTGAAAGCCCTAGCAATCCAGAACAGCATAACTTTTAGGGAGGATAACTTCCAGCAATGCTTCCTTGAAGGCACAGGACTAGCAGCTGGTTTTTTAGTTTGTTTGCTTTTTGTCTTGTTTTCTTTAACCATGCTAGTAAAATAATGATTCATATGTATATATATATATATGTATATAATTTTTTATGTACATAAACTACATAGACCTTTACTGGAAAAAATTGCAAATGAGATTCCAGATGTTAAGTAGGAGAGGCAAAGCTGAAATACAGCTTGCCCTTATTAGCTTTTGTTGAAAGTATCTGGGACCTCCCAGAGTGAAACAGTTAGTTAAACATTAGCCATTCAAGTACTAAGGACAGTTTAAAAATATCCTGAGTGTAATAACCAATGAAGCAAGAGCACGTTTCATCCGTACTAGTTGACATATTGCATAACATATGTTAAAGCTGAGTATAAAGCCAGTACTTCATTTTCACAGGTAACTGGAATCACCACTTTTTAATTAAAGGCTTATCTGTTAAACTACTTACTCTGAATACTTTTCTCAGTTTCAGGTATTTTGGTTCTCACATGTTAAATGCATTATACATAATTTTCCTCTTTTTCTATACCAGTTCTATTTGAAAATATCATTTTAAGTTCTTACGAAAAAATAGACTCTTCCCCTTAAAGAGCTATAGATTCTTCTCCTGTCTTGTTCTGTCAAGTGTGCTGAAAATCATGGAAGCTTATAATGCTTTATATAGATAAAGTTAGTTGAATCTATGAAGACAATTAAATACATTCATGGTCATAATCTCCTCTTCTCTCTCTTCAAGTACAGCAGATTCCAGTGTATGACTAGGTTAAAAAAAAAGAAGGGAAAATAAGAGAGCAAAATTTTACTGGTATCTTTCTTGTCTCCCCTTGTAGAACATTCCTCAACCTTATTCTTTCTTTGAGCAAGAAATCACCTTCCACCCAGACACAAAGAAGAAGAATACTAATCTCTGAAAACTTGTCATAAGTTTGTAGATAGGAACCTGAAATTTAGTCTTATGTGAATTATCTTCATAAAAAGATAAACAAGTGGCAAATGGCTGATCTGGGGGCATATTGGTTTGAGAAGGAATAAAGTTATGTCCCTGAAAACTTACACTGCCTTGTAAGGACTCTGGCCATTTTTAGCTTCTTTGTTATTTTATTTCCAGGGAAAATGTCTATGAAGAGAGATTATACATCATGCTATACCATGAGGATTTGAGTGAGCTACTCCTAATAAACACTTCTACGGGACTTCATACACTATTTAACCTGAGTTGCAGCATTTCTCATCAGAAGCATCTTGATTTTAGAGGTAGAAAGAGTGACTCCATAATGTAAGACCCTTGGGAAAGGACCCATCCTATCTGAATCAAGTGTATGTTATTTTGGATTCTGTATGAATAGCACTTCTTTTGCTATGTGAGTTATTAAAAAAAAAAAAGAAAAAATATAGGGGGTTTTAGAGAACTGACAGCAAAAATAAGGAGTAAATTACTTTGTGTGTGTTTAACCCAATTTTGTACTTGAAGTCTACTTATTTCTTTGTAATATTACAAAGAGTCTATTGCAATCATTGTAGAAGCCTCCATTTCAGGGTTGTTTTCAAGTGGACTGGGTTTAGGTTTTTTCAGAGCAAATGCTTCCAAGCATGCTGCTTCTCTCTTTATGTTGATGCTAGTTCCACACAAATAACTTGCTGTCTTTCTGCTTTACTTTTGATCTGAAGAAAGAGTGGTTTTACACCAAAAAATGCTGACTTCCTTTCTCGGTAATCACAGTGGAGCAGGTGTTCCTTCTTCCCACAGATTGCAGGTGTTCAGGGTAGCCTTCTAAAACCATTTTGGCGTGTCCCTGACTGATGTTCAGATAGCCAAAGTGAGTAAATTTGCAGTAGACTCTGTTTTAACTGGTCTGGACTATACTGCTCCTTTGGTGAAGGCTGTGTGGATAAAATCGTTAATATTGTTACCAGGCTTAATATTTTTTAATATTGCCAAAGGCCCTTATTTAAGATACTGTCCCCAAATTACATCAGCTGGAGCTTTCCCATGAGCTTTAATATGGCCGTGATTTTTACCATCTCTACCTATACAGAGAGAATTAAAGGAGTTTAAAGGCATTAGTCCAGATTTAGTAGTTTCTATTGAAGATTCAGCAAGTGTGAAGGTGGAGCTGATCAGAAAATAGCCATTTGACTTGGATTATTAGGAAACATCGTGAGGACAGACATTTGATTTCTCATTTCTCAACTTCTTTACTGTTCCACATATCTGTAAGAGGATATATATTTACCATGCACTGATTACTGTTCCACAGGGTACAATATGAAGCGTACACCTCAACACATGAGAAAAAATTAAAGGTCTTACAAAAGAACAAGTTAACATCATTTACCTTGTGTAGACCTTCCCTGGGCAGTAAATCTTTATGGGAATAGATGTACATCCACCAATAAAGAGGTGGTATTTACCTGGCACCATGGATTACAGAAAGAATATGTGACAGTATAAGATGCAATAGGGAACATATAGCCTTATTTTGGGGGATTGCTGCAAATTATTATAAAATCTGAAGCCATGAAGGAGGTTAAACAAATCATAAATAGATACTGACAGATCTTTAAAGTTAAATTCTTATGTATTTGTGGGATGGCATGTATTGTTGAAAGATATTTTAAGAATGTTTGTGCAAAATAATTAAAACTTTATTGGGATTATTTAATAAAATGGAATAATTTTCTTGCACATGTAATATTTATAATTTAAAATACCACATACAAGTATTAAAGGTTTTAGAAGGAATAGTAAAGTGCAGTTCACACTTCAGCAAATGTGACCAAATAATAAAAAACTCATCAGGACAAATGTACAGGAAAATCTAATACTGCTCTTTTTTGACGTCAGAGCATTGCACTTGAGAAGTTTGTGGTTGCATAACAGATTGTGTTACATTATCTGGTCAGCTGACTTCTCCATTCCTCTTCTCTCCGCTCCCTAGCAATCCAAACTGCAGAAGATCTAGTCTCAAGTCTTCTCAGTTTTAACCTGTTTCTCACTTCCCCCAAAATTCTAACACCTTTGAGGCTAACTGCAGATGAGGCCTCCTGGAGATCCACGAACTAGGGTGCTTGTAGCTTATTTTGCTTCCTGACCTAGTTGGGTAGGTGTTCTCTGATCATACATACCAAGCTAGTCTCTACAAATGCACAAGGAAGAGGAAGTGGTGCTAGCTCCTCTTTCACTACAAGGTGAGAAAACAGTAGTGCAGTTGTCTGAGGTGCTGGACATGCAGAATGAGATGCAGTGGCTTTCTACAGGTGATCTTGCTGTCTCAGATTGTATTATATACAGCAAAGTCTAAAGAGGTCTTCAGCTGACCAGGATAGGTCTGCTTCAGGGTGACTGAAATTTCTCTTTAGACATTATTGATTATAAAGGAAGCTTAGAAACCTGTTCATGTGTAGACATCTGGGCCACGATAATTTGGAACTGAATTACTCTCCCAGCATTTGTATGTTTTATAGGGTCCAGAGCAGAGCTGAGTGTCAGCCTTTGTCCTACTATGACTGTCCTAACAAGGTAAATTTTGAGTCCTCTTTGTTATTATTCAGTCTCTTCTGCTGCAGTGAATATTTAGCTATTCAACCTGAGGTGAAAGAACTTCAAAAGGGCCTACTGAGAGAAGTGTTCCCCTCACCCAGCTTCCCTATTCTTGGACAAAAATGCAGTCTTCCATGAGAGCCTGGGGTTTAGATAATTAGCTCTAATGCAGAAAGAACCTTAACGTAGACCCTAGCATAGTAGAGATAAAAAAGGGGATCATCTTTCCTTTGGGAAATATTCAACGTGGAATCTGATCTAGTTGCCATTATATAAACTTGCTTGTTGGGCTGGACCTAGCAGGAACAATATGTAGAGAACAGGTGATATACTGACTGCTAAGGGCTTGAGCAATCCCAGCCACAGAAAGAGATTTTGAGGTATCTTGGATGCAACAGCACAAATGCACTTCCTACCCTTCATTTTTTCAACTGCAAAAGCCGTCATTTGGGCAGATTGGAAGGGAGTTGAGAGGAGTGAAGAAGGGTTAGTTTGTTCTTGATTTTGTGGGCTTTTTTAGTTTAAATTTGGTAGCTAGTACAATGGAGGTCTTTTGATTTTTTTTTTTTTTGGCAATAAGTGTCTGTTTTCTCTAGAAAGTTTAATGTTGTCAACAGCTGCCAAACCACATAGAGATATACAACTATTATAATGGAAGAATCTATTATCAATTTAGATAATGCTTTTCACAGTGCACAGAGCAGAAGCAGAGTTGATACACATGAGAAACATGCAGAATTTCCTTTTATTGTGAAGTTAAATCCATCTTTCCAGTGCTGCGCCTCTTCACAGCACGCTGGCTTAAGGTCAATGGTAACAACACTCATTTTGTTCTGTGTCAGCCACAAGTTGAAATACATTTTTCTGGTCAGACCATCAGGTTCTGTGAATTTGCCATCACTGGTTTTCTTAAGCCAACATACCTATAAAGCTAATGGCTGGATGTTTATATTCAACTTGTCAATGAGTCTTCAGTAGGAAAATACTTTTTTTTAATAGATCTTTTCTATACAAATGCTATCTGGAGGAAGAGCTACTTAGCTGTCAAGGCATGTGCATGAATTCTGCCATCAACATCTTTACCTCCCTTGCCCTCCCCACTGAGATAGTGTGTAGAGTGGGAAGTCATGTTTCCTCCAGAGTTCGTAAGAAACATGCATTAGTAAAAGAGAAGTATAGAAACCCCAGCCTGTGACTCTTGCACTGCTAGTCCTGTCACAGCTGAAGTACCAGAGTAATTTTTATCTTTCTGTACTCCATAGGGTTATTTCGGGTTTCCACTGGTGTATAGAGAATCTGGGTCACAGCTCAGCCATCTGTCTGTAGATGACTTTTCCTCAGAAATGCTTTCTGTCTCATTTTAGTCTGTACCTATGATCTGAAAAGCAGCTAGAGCTGGGTAGGATATTTCCACAAAGTATGTTTTCATTCAAAAATGCTTATGAGTTGAAACTGAAACTTTTTGTTGCCGTTTGTTTTGACAAATGTTTGTTGAGATTATTTCTTTGCTTTAAGGTGAGGTTTCTTGAGGTTTCTTTTCAAACCTGGCTAGTCCACAGTAACCTAGTGGTTACAGTGCTGCCCTGAGGCCAGGGAGACTTAATGTCAGATCCCTCCTTGATGTGATTTGAAGCACAGATGTGAGCTCAGGTTAGATGAGGAGACTTCATAAGCTGTGTTCAAACCCTTGGAAGAGTTACAGCTTGATGGAAAGGGTTAAGTTCCATAAGTGTGTCATTTTGTGCAACAAGTCCCCAAAGTAGCCTTGTAGTATGGTGATAAATTCCCACTGTTGAGAACCTAACAGCAAGAAGATGGAGCAAACTCAAAAAAATCTAGGTCCTTCTACTCTCCCCCTAGGTTAGAGTAGTCTGTGGGTGTTGCTTCATGCTTATTGCAAGTTAAGGCTGTCTTGATTTCTTCTACTAAGATAAAGGTCAAACAACATGTTAGAGAATTTGGAAACAGGTTTACAGAGTAAAATCAATAGACTCATAACTCCATTCCAAGCTGTTGGTTCAGGAGCTCTCTTAGGGTTGTTGATCACAATTGAAGTTGAGGTTGCCTGTGTTGTTCTGGCAATTATTCTTCCCAGCTGGACAGGGCTTCTCAGAGATGAATTTTGCTTTGGTTCAAAGCTCCAAGTTATGCTTCTGCTTTGGCAGCACAGTCCTAGATGGTAAATAGAGGGTGTCTGTGAGGGTTTTATTTCTGCCATGGAAGTTCTTTAGACATGCTTTGAAATTTCTTGTTTCCTTACTAACAAAGAGTTCTTCTATTCCAGTGGATGTGACTTTGGCCATTTGACATCTATGATTGCTACTGGAATTCTCATAAGTTTATTCAAGAAGGGGTCTTCAAGTCCAGAAGTGCTCTGAAGTATTGCTTCCACATTCCTGTTAACTCCTTTTCCCAGAAGTAGCTTCAAATATAGTCTTAAACTTTCTCAATATCATTTTGCATACCAAATGCCCTAAAGAGTTCTTTTGTTTTCCTGCAGCAGTTTATATTTTGGTTCACCCCTCCAAGACTGCATGATTTGTAACTTGAACCTCTTCATACTTTCCTAATAATATGTAATTTGCCATATAATAAAAACCATTCTCTGCAGAGCATCTCCAACCTGTTTCACAATTCAAGTTATGTTAAAGACTTTCCTCAGGGCCTCCACATAGCCTGTCAAGGTGAGATACATGACTGATTTGACACTTAGAATGCCTCTATTTTCCCTTTTTCATAGAAATAATATCAGTACTAGCATTCAGTTAACCTCAGTAATGGACAGACATTCCTACAACATTTCTTTGGACTTGTCTGCCTGAGGTGAGTTAGTGCTCCTTTCCAAGCAAGTCTGAAGATCATGATTGCCTGGCAAAAGCGATATTGACTTTGTATTGCCTGTCTTAAAATTACATCTCATTTTATATAGTAGGATTTTATCTTCTATTTCAGTCTCTTGAGACATTTGGCAAGCTTATCTTATGATCCTTGGAAAAGCAGGATTTTGCAATATTTCCTTTCTGATGTTAATTCCTGGTGCTTTGGAAGGAAGTGTCAGAATCCCTGCAAAGGGACAATTATATTGTAACTTGCCCAAAGGAAAGTTTCTTTATAACATCAGGCAGTAATTCCTTGGCATGTGTCCCAAAACAGGAGGATTATATCTTTTACAAGCATGGTATTATCTAAAATCACCATAGATAAAAGTGTTGCATCATATGAACATATAATCCTCTATGTAAGACTTTAGTTTTTGGTAAGGCCATAGGAAGGTGACTGTGATGGCCTGAAAACAAAGACCAAAATCATGCTGATCCCAAAAGGATTCTGGAACAGTGGGAATCACAGGTTTTACACTGGTTATAAAGTAAAATGCACACTAAAGTAGGACCTAAAATGAGATTGTTATATACTGTGAGGAAAGTTACAGTGCCCTTATAGCTGCTGCTATCACCTGGCAAAAGAATGGCCCCGGGTCCACTCAGATCCATTCCCTTGACCTTAGCCTTGACCTTGACCACGTCAGGGAGGTGGATGGGGAGACGTATAAGAACAGGACAAGAATGTGGTGATACTTCCCTAATTTACTCTTTCCTCTTTACGGAGCCTGGGGATTGAACCAGTGTGAACCATCACACAATATCCTGTGGCAAGAGATTTCCACAACATAACCATGTGTTTTATGGGATGAAAAAGCCTCCATTTGCCTGGGGATTTGTGAACCTTCACCTGAGAACATTAGCAGAAATATGAAATTTTAAAGTAAACTTCAGGATTGTGTGTGTGAGTATGTGTATATGTTTTGAGATGACAGTTATTTTGTCTGATGGATGCCCATGGAATCATAATAGCAGAATAAATATTTTATTTTATTTTTATTTGACAAACCTCTGAGGTAGTTGGCTGTTAATGAAAACCCCTGGTATATCACACATTTGGAGAAATGGTCAGAGCTTAAATTTGCCTTACTGTGACATTTTGCTCTAGATTTGAATTCAGCCTACACTTATTAATGGCACTCTGGAGGAACTGCAGCAGGTAATGGAAGAAAAGGCAGTCATATTTTGATCTTTTTTTCTCTTCACCATTTCTATTTCAAAATATTCTAGTTTCAAAGGATGACAGAAAGTGTAATGACTTTCTCAGCAAGTATAAACATCCTTAAGAAATATCAGATACTGAGTATGCATCAGTCTTTTCTGGTAGGAGATTTTTGTGATGCAGTTCTTGTGGTTCTCGCTCTTTTTATTTTGAGATTTATGCAGTTTTACATGTAAGTTTTGGAGTATGTGAATACTGTAGTCATATCTGAAAATATCCATACTACTTACCAGCAAGGGTTAAAACTGTCCTACCAAGACAATTTTGCCTGAAAAACAGAGCTTGAAGTAGGATAAACACCTGTTTAGCTAGCAGGAATTTTGTTTTTCTGCTTTCTGATCTGTGTTGTTGCCACAAATATTCAAGCTAGTTGGAATTATCCTGTGCTGTCTATGCGCTACACTATGGTGCTGGGCTGAGGTTGTGACTATGAGTGCAATGTGGCCCTGCCTATATTGTGTCCTAGATGCTCCTATAGAGGATGCAGCACTAGCAACTGCCCCTTGTAGTCTTGCCTTGGGTCCAAGCTCTGTGACATAAATATTAAAAACAAACAAACAAACAAAACCCTAAAACTCCAAACCCAAACAATTTACAAAAAAAAAAAAAAAAAAAAAGGCATTGTTTGGCCCTACTTTTGAGATAAACGTGTTTCAATGAATTAGAGCAGTCTCTAGTTTGGGCTAATGTGAAAAGATTACAGGCAGGACCACAAACTGGTACTGCAAATCTGTAAGACTCAGCAGAGGGTGGGGAAGGCTGTTTGTGTCACACTGCTGATAGGATTTTTGCTTGATTGTTTTCCCACTGCTGCAATTTGAGGGTTAGGGTGTTATGCTGTGCCCGCGCTGCTGTCAGCTCTGAACACAGCACCCTGAAAGCAGGCAGTCTCGTGCTGAGGGCTGTCCGGATGAGCACAGCCATAACCTCATCCAAGAGGAAGGGGTGTAGTCCGATGTACACGTCCCATTGCCTGCAATGTCTCTGCCACCCCATTGTTTCGAGTGTCTCAGTGGAAGTGGATCAGGAAGCTTATCTAAGGCCATCCCCACCCCTTTCATTGGCAGCAGTTGTTTGAACACACCACATTTCCCTCCCTCTTCCCTCCTCCCCTCCACACTGATTTAGAGCTAGCCACTCCAGTTGTTCCTACAGCACTCTGCTTACAGTGTTTGTACATTTGATGTAAAGAAATCTGTTCCTTTGCTTGGGGCTCATGACAGGTGCCCCTTTGTTCTTTGATTTGATATTATCTCAAATAGCCTTGGAGCTTCAGCCACGCTAAAAAACTTGCACTAACAGCAAACTGCCCAAATTAGCATTTTTGCTAATTCCAGAGAAACGCAAAGTTGCTGAAGCCCTGCCAGGAACCTGTCAAACTAATTTGCAGTGGGAGAAGTGGATCTGGGGTGAGGAAAAGGTTCAACTGAATATGGCACAGAAAATGGCCTTTCTAGACTTTTCTATTCCTCCTTTTAAAGACAGAATCATGAATTTGAAATTCAGGTGAAGTAATTTAAGATAGACTTTTTTCTAACATGACTGAAAACCTTGCATTTTTCTGAGATCATTTTTAAGTGTCATTTCCCTTCTGTAAGTTATTAAGCCATTAATATTTTGTCTGTAAAGCGCTTAAAATGCTCAATATTGTTGGGCTTTTTTATCTCAGTAATTCCATAATTTTTTGCTACAGCTTTGTATTTCCTCACTTTTCAACCTCACTTTTCAACTACATGGTTCTCCTATATTCACATGCCTGTGCTCTGAAGCTCAGAGTTGTTGGGCTTTTTTTCTGTCTGCCTTGTTAAATGTGTAGTTAAATATGATTTCTTCTCTTCCCCCCTCTGTTTAATTTGAGTTCATTTCTTGCCTTGTTTGAAAAATGTATGCCCAGCTCTTATCTAGGTAACTACCTGGCTATTGTTCTAGGCAGGGGGAAGTAAGCAGAGCCCTTGGTTTTACTTTCCTGTCCTCTGCCTTTGCAACAAATCTGGAAAACACAGACAAAGCAAAGGGTTATATAAACAGTTGATGAGCCGTTACAGGGTGGGTCATATTTTACGACTGGAGTAGCTCAGGAGTGAACTACTATGTGCCAGGAGCAAGGAGGAATCGAGGAGAGAACTGTACATCTGAGTCACAGAGTTACTCCCAGGGTAGTGTGGTTCATGCCCCACCTTTGCTCGTGGCATAAAGTTTCAACCCAATCCTTTGTAATTTTCATTAGCAATACTGTTGAATGTTCATTACTCATTGGCAGTAATGAACTATATTATGCAAGTTTTGGTTACCAATACCTTGCCATGGTATTCAAGAATGCAGAAGCAAATTGTCACATAAACAAGATTAAACATCTTTAGCAAGGGAAAAATCAAGGAAGGGGATACAATTTCTGTTAATAAAACTTCTTCCTTTTTGTACATTGCCAGACTTCTGCATTCCCCTGTTACACTGCATGTCTTACTGTGGTGTGTGTGAAGGATAAACTAGCATATCACTGTATTATAGGTAGGGAAAAGGTTTAAAATACAGGGTTGGGGAAGGGGGAAGTGTGAGAACCTCAAACTGTGATGCTTTCCAAATTGAGGGTTTGTGTTCTGGCTAGGGCTTGTTTCTAGTTGCAGTAGACTGTTAGGACCATTCAATAAACAGTGGTGAAAACAGGTCAAAGCTCAGGTCTCCCATTCCCAATCTTCCTCTTGCTTCATTCATTACCTGCACTGCCAGAAGAAAGGTTGCAGAAACAAAGGCTGAAGCTATAGACGATGATATACTCTGTGTCACAGGGACAACTTCTCTCATACTTTGCAAACCAGTTTTGAAATGAAAAATAAAAAATGAGAACCTAAGATTCAATTATGGATTTTAGCTGAATATGTGTTACTATTACCTGCTATTTCTATTATTTTGTAGTATAAAGGCTGGGCAGTCTCTCCCTCTCTGATGTTAGTGTATTAAGCAACCTGATCTAACTTTGAAGGTAGTTTTGCTTTGAGCAGGAGGTTGGACTAGATGACCTCCAGAAGTCCCTTCCAACCTATTTTTTTTTTATATGACTTTACCAGCCTTTACAGAAACTCTCATCTGACACCCTGACACACTAATGCGGACATCCCTCTGTCCTCCCACCCTCACCTCACAGCAGAAAACCAACTCTTTTTCTCAGCCAGGCCTCTGTTCTGGCTCTGTGCAGGCTGGAGTCCAGGTGATGCAGGTACGTGGCATGCAGAGCCACAGATGTCGGTGTGGTCTCCCCAGTATCCTGTACCTGGTACCTGTACTGACTTCACAACTCAGAGTGGCTTATGCCTCCCCTGGGCAAAGTGCTCAGTAACATGGCTTTTGCAGCATTACCTGTATACTCAAAAATCTGTGCATCAGTGTTTTTTTGAACTAAGACTTAGCATAGAGGATAAATAAGCTATGTCCCTCTTTTCTAGCGCATCAGTGAAGATGACACTAGTATAAGAGCAAACACAATGAATGGTTATGGGTATGCTGAAATCTTTGGTAGGCATTGAGGGCATCTCTTTTGAATAGAATTACAATCCATGTTTTGGAGACAACACTGTTAAATGATGTTAAACCTAAATCTGAGACTTAAATTCTGGCGGATTAGTATTTTTGGTGTTTACTCAGAGTCCTGACACATTCCTCTGCTTGTTTCCTAAAAGTACCATGCTGCTGTGAACAGATTCCCCCAAAATGTGGCAACTGACATCACTAGCACCTACACTCCACTGGCTGGTTTGCCCCTAAGCCACATTTTGGGAAAACTCCCTGTGATGTCTATACTCCTGCTTTACTTATTGGAGACATACCTAGGTTGAGACAGTGCACTAAATAAGTTAGCCCAGAAAAACTTCCAGAAAAGACGAAGGTGAAAAAAAAAGACACTTGTTTTGACAAGACTTAAGACTGGTTAAGAAATGAGGTTTTATAAAGAGTAGCTAAAACTTGAAGTGTAATTCTGTGTTCCAGTATTTCTCAGCTAGGATTTGTCTGCTGTGTTATGGATGCAAAAGCTGGGTTTCAGCATTCCTGAATGGCCCTGCCTGGCCGTGTGAATTCCTTGTGGCTAGGTCTGATGCTGGCCTGCGGAACAGGCAGCCCAGCCTTTGCTGTTCATGTTAGTCATTGCCTTTAGCCAGCTGCTGCTGAGCTTTCTGCCTCCTTGGAAGGGCTTGGGCTCACTTCTGCCTTTCATTCACTCATTTACCTGCCTTTACCTTAAAGCCAATTTCCTGCGTCTCACCCAGTATCAGTGCAGTTTGGAGGAGTCTCAGGTCCAGTATCCTGTGGCCTACCTTTTAGATAGAAATGTAGATGCAGTTTGTAGGAACCCTAATTTTTAAGTGTTGATTTCCTACTTGTTTTTTTTCCTCTCCTAGACTAAATAACTTCCATAATTTCTATCATAGAGTATAACACACATGCACTTTTACAATGTTCATAGAACTGAGGGTTGCAATAGCAGTGATTAGTAATACTCTGTGCATATACACTCCTGAAGCTTTTATTGTGTTCTTGGCATTTGTCAGCAGCTGCACATGATGTCTTTCCACTCATTGTTAGTCTAGGTGACAAGCTTATGGAGGAAAAACATACTCTGCTTGAATGGCCTCTGAAGATGCAATATTTTCACTTCTCTAAGCAGCTGTTGCCTTTTGGGGGTTCTTTTATCATGGGGATGTTATGAATTTTAAGTCAGTCTCTTCCCATCTCCCCCATGCTCCCAGTTAAAAAAAAAAAATCAGTTAGAGAATAGGCAATTAGCTAGCACTCAATCTGCTGCAATGCCATAATAGTATAATAATAGTAATAATAACAGTGTTTGGTCTGGATGCCCATAGGGACGCAAGAAATTCCTTATCTTGTGCAGTTACTGGAGTTTTAATTTTATTGTTTTCATGTCATTTTCTTTTGCATGAAAAGGAAAACCAGAAAAGCCAAGCACGCTTTGGGGATTCTTGCAGTCTAAAAATAAATGTGTGTGCTTGTGGTGCAGTTCTGTTTGGAATTCTGTAGAATGAAGAATATTTAGAACTTTTGTACCTCAAAAGCAACAGTAAAACTGTTAATAAGAATTCTTTGCAGAATTTTATTAGCAGAATTTAATTAGCATAAGTTACTGGTAAGGCAATTGCCACTCTCATCTTCTATTCCCAAAGGATCCAAACGTTATGATCTGGACAGAGAAGATGATCAGACTAGCTGCTATGGATCAGCTCATTCAGGTCAAAGTGGAGAAAAGATTAGCTTAAGAGTCTTAAAATTAATAAGATTTTTCATTAATTGCTTGATACCAAGAAAAAAAAGAGTTAATTCACTTGAGTATCAGCACAGTGTTCAAACTCAAAATAATCAAATATACTGATTGGAACAGTAGGTGGAAAAATACCTTGAGATGATCTGGGTTTTCTCTTCAAAAGTATACCAATGGTGGCAAACTTACTGAACTGGCAAAACTAAACCAAGTGAAAATTTCCACTTCATCAACAACTTGAATCATGGCCTGCCTTAATAAAGCATGAAGTTTAAAAATAAAGAGTGACTTGTGTTTGTAACAACTCCCTGCTATGATACCACTTCTGCTTTTATTTTCAGTGTATTCAGCTTCTGTAGCTTGGAGTTCTTTTGCCTTTGCATGGTACAGTTAATTTCTGTCTTAAAGCATGCATAGCAGAAAACAGAGATTTAAATCTCCTCTTTCCTGCTGTGGCTAAACCATGGATGAGTGGAGTACCATGTGTAAATAAGGAGAATAAAATCCTATAATGAATTATTAATGTAACTGGGTCATCACCTGTTGAGGTGATCCAAGGGTGTGGGTTTCTTTTCATGGACATTAATCTAGATCTTGTAGAACGTCCCATTCCATTTCCTGCTCTGTCCAGTCTCTATTAAGAACATGACTATGCCTGGAAAGATTGAGAAAAATGCTGGGGTTTTTTTGAGAATCACAATAGTGTACAGAGGGAGTCAATTATCCTCAGACAGGCACCATTCAAATTCCCAGTAGCACTAGAAGTGCCAAGAAAACCCCAGAAAGTTCAGCGGCTTTGTTTGGCTTGGAAAAACACTCAGAAATCTGGCTTTTCATTTATCCCTGATCCTTACAGCATACTTCACCCTAGCTGGATCCTGACTGAAGTCACATTATGTTTCCTTGATCAAGTATACCATTGGAGCCATATGCAGGCACGGGACTTCTAAATGCATTTCGGGCCTGGGCTTCAGGCACGGGGAGCTTTTCTACTGACTTCAGGGTTTTAGACTGGGCGCTGGGCTGTGATTGTCTGCCAAGTTAAAGTACAGTTCTCATAACGTTTCCAGATCATCCTGTTACTAGGTGGGCAAAAAAAAACCCAAAAGAATAGTCTTTTGAAATTTGATTGGTCTTCTGGACTGGAAGCAGAAGCAATAAAACAGAAAGAAAGGCTTGGAGAAGAGACAGTATATACATTTCAAGGCTGTGAACAGAGCCAGCTTCAGCTGACTACTGGAAAAATTCCACGCGTCCTTTTCTATAGACAGGTTTATCTGTTCCCATATGTTAGGCCCTGCTTCAGTTCCAGATTCGTCTGCTTTCATTCTTTTGAATGCATCTGTCCCATTAGTGCTCTGCCTTAGGAATTAAGAGGCATTAAAACTGCAGCCAGTTATTTCCATGATTTCTCACTCTCAGAACATGACAAACTCACTACAAAGCTTTTTCTGTGCCTTGCATGTGCATATCAAATGTGCAGAAGCCAAAGCAAAGAAGCAGTGCATGTCCAAAAAGGACTTCTTGGCTTCCATGAGTGCTTATGACTTTTCAGGATGAAAGATTATTGAACATTTCCCAAAGCAGCAGCTGTACAAATGGCTCCTGCAGTGGGAGGAGGAAATATATGTACTAATTCCTGAGCTGGCAATCCTTGCCTAAATATCCTGGGGACAAATTGAAACTCCAGAGGGAAATACCTGTGTGGTGGGTTGACCCTGGCTGGATGCCAGGTGACTACCAAAGCTGCTCTATCCCTTCCCTCCTCAGCTGGACAGGGGAGAGAAAATATAATGAAAGGCTCATGGGTTGAGATAAGGACAGGGAGAGATCACTCACCAATTACTGTCATGAGCAAAACAGACTCAACTTGGGGAAATTAATTTAATTTATTACCAATCAAATCAGAGTAGGGTAATGAGAAAGAAAAACAAATCTTAAAAACACCTTCCCTCCATGCTTCCCTTCTTCTAGGGCTTAACTTTACTCCCGATTTCTCTACCTCCCCACCTCCAGCGGCTCAGGGGGATGGGGAATGGGGGTTGCGGTCAGTTCATCACACATTGTCTCTGCCGCTCCTTCCTCCTCAGGAGGAGGACTCCTCACACTCTTCCCCTGCTCCAGCATGGGGTCCTTCCCACGGGAGACAGTCTTCCACAAACTTCTCCAATGTGAGTCCTTCCCACAGGCTGCAGTTCTTCACGAACTGCTCCAGCATGGGTCCCTTCTACAGGGTCACAAGTCCTGCCAGCAAACCTGCTCCAGCATGGGCTCCTCTCTCCAAGGGTACCCAGGTCCTGCCAGGAGCCTGCTCCAGTGCGGGCTTCCCATGGGGTCACAGCCTCCTTCAGGTTCTCCACTGGCTGCAGGTGGATATCTGCTCCACTGTTAACCTCCATGGGCTGCAGGGGGACAGCCTGCCTCACTATGGTCCTCACCACAGACTGCAGGAGAATCTCTGCTCTGGCGCCTGGAGCACCTCCTCCCCCTCCTTCTTCACTGACCTTGATGTCTGCAGAGTTGTTCCTCTTACATATTCTTACTCCTCTCTCCGGCTACAGTTGCACAGTTGTTTTTTTTTTCCCCATTCTTAAATATGTTATCCCAGAGGTGCTACCACCGTCACTGATGGGCTCGGCCTTGGCCAGTGGCAGGTCCATCTTGGAGCCAACTGGCATTGGCTCTATCGGACATGGGAAAGCTTCTAGCAGCATCTCACAGAAGCCACCCCTATAGCCCCCCCGACTACCAAAACCTTGCCATGCAAACCCAATACAACCTGTTAGCTTCCAGGACCGTTGAAATGCTAAAATCTCCTCAAGGTTTTCAAAGTTTCTGTTTCCCTATCAGTTTGGTTTGCAAAGTCCATTTGTTGCCCCAAGGCAAGTATGCTCCTAACACTTTACTGACCTCCAGTAAGCATAAATTGATCTTTGATTTCAGTGGTACCCTACCAAACAGATGGATCAGCAAACCCTGGAAGTTAATATACTTTTGTATGTTGAGGTTCTTTTTTCCCCCTCCCCCCTCCTTGTAATGTTAAACTATTCCTGAAAATTCACAGCCTTAGATAAGTATATAATAAAACTTGTGGAGAAATGGGGAAGGAGGGAAATTACACAGTTTCTTCATTGTCAGCATTATGTCAGCTGACATTTCAGCATTGTTAGCTCAGGTTTGGAGCTCTTCTCAAATATCTGCCAATGTTTTTTCATCCCTGGCTCAAGGGAATGCCTGGAGCAGTGTGTCTTCTCAGACTTGCCTGAGCATCAATTGCATGATCTTTTATCCAGCTCCATGGAGGAGCGTGTGCAGCTATCTAATCCCCCTCCATTTATGTTGGAGTAATACAGCATCTGATCACATGGCCTTTAGGTCTATATCCTGCCAGCCAAAATACGGTCTATAAATAGGTCCTAATCTTGTATGCCTCATTCCTATAGCAGGTTCTGTTGAAGTGCAGAACTACTATTAGATGTGCATAGTTGATTTGCCATCAGGTGGTCTGACATATTTGTACTCTTGAATTATGAATGAAACTTAATTTCTCAGAACTTAAATATACCCTTAGAAAATTAATAAGAGCAATTTTCTCACCTTCACATCTGCATAATGAGATTCACTTCAATGTTGTACTCTCCCTACGTATATAGATCCCATAGAAAGGTCAGAAGTTGTCCAAAAGCTGCATAAAAGGACTAGGGTGCACATGCAGATTTACTGGAGGGGGACAGAGCAGCTGCACTTTTCCCTCCAGAACAGAGCTTCTGAGTTTTGAGTGTACATTCCAGCTTTCAAGTATCTGTGTAAAAACCCATATGACTCTCAAGCAGACATTGTCCTGAAGGATCTGATATGATTCTTATTTGAAGTCCATAGAAATTGTCCATGAACATTAGCAAAAACTAAACTGAACTATAAACACAAGTTCTTGTGTTTGTATTTCCCTTTGAAATACTCATAGAATCATAGAATTGAATCATAGAATTGTTAAGGTTGGAAAAGACCCTTAAGATCATTGAGTCCAACTGTTAAGTTCATCTAAGTGAAGACTCTAAAAAACAGTAGCATGACATTAATTTCTGTAATCTGCAGAAATTATTTTGTCCATTACCCTTTCATTCCACCCTGGTTTTGGCATTGTTGTGACGGCAAGGAAGCATCACTAACACGTAAACAGAGCTGATACAAGATCCTAAACCATTAGTACTAAGACCTTGCTTTTGCAACTTAATTCCTCTTTCTAAAAGTATGTGCCTCCCATCTCCTACTCCTTCTTCCCCATACACAACACTTTTTGTGTTCCCCAACCACAGGCAAACCTCTGATACCCTTTTCACTTCCATCCCTGGGCTCTTTGTGTCTTTTGCTCCCCTTTCTCCCCACCCTGAGTATCTGGAATAGAGTACCTGGGTGGCTGGGACATCTCCCTCAATGATGATAAAGAAGCATCTCTGAGGGACCATGTAGGAGCAGATGATCTTGTCAGTGGACTAGGTGAACTGCTGAGGTCCCTTCTAGTCCTATTTCTCTGGTTTCATTGAAGCTTAGAGCATTCAATGAATGCTCAAAGGATCAAGCTGGTTTATATAACCTCTTTTTATGAAAGAAAGATGAACACATTTGTTAAAGGTGATCAGATATGCCAGCTGTAAAATATGAAGTGTCACTTTTGACTGCTAAGTTTGTTAATGCAGCAGAAAAACTGTAATGTACAGATCAGAGGCATAGCAGTTGTTTGTTGCTATTTAAATTCAGTAATAGGGATTATGTAAGTAGTATCAGTATTGGTTGAGATGTTTTGTAGTTGCTGTCCTGTATAATTTGATCTATCAATTATTACACAACTATAATAGTCACAAGTGAATCCTGTGATTTACAGGATTTTCAGTTGCGTTGTTATTCAGATGTGGACTGAATGCTTTAAATACAAGTACTGTACTTTTGTCATTTAAAAAATTGGTTTATGATTCTTATCAAAGAACTATAATGGCAACATTTGATATTATTTGATATTATCATTATAAACAAACTTTGAAATCAGATGGAGAGTGCAAAATATTTCTGCTGTAAATATAGCCAACTATTTCTTTTCATTCTGTCATTCTAATTGCTCTTTATGTCCCCAGAAATGAACGGGGTGGGTTAACCTTGGCTGCTTGCTCTCCCACTCCCCTTCCTCAGCAGGATAAGGGAGAAAGTAAGATGAAAAAAGCTCATGGGTTGAGATAAGGGCAGGGCAATCATTCACTGATTACCATTATGGGAAAACAGACTTGACTTGGGGAGGTTAATTTAATTTATTTCCAATTAGAAATA
Organism: Theristicus caerulescens; assembly: GCA_020745775.1. Lineage (NCBI taxonomy): Eukaryota > Metazoa > Chordata > Aves > Pelecaniformes > Threskiornithidae > Theristicus > Theristicus caerulescens. The sequence continues at coordinate 15,791,180 of CM036561.1, forward strand.
CACTAGCATTGTGATTAACAAAAACAAAACTAAAACCACCTTCCCCCACATGCCCCTTTCTTTCCAGGCTCAACTTCATTCCTTTGTTCCTGACTCTTCTACCTCTTCCTCCCCTGCCCCGAGTGCCACAGGGGCATGGGGATGGTGGATTGTGGTCAGTTCATAACAATTCGTCTCTGACACTCCTTCCTTCTCATGCTGTTCCCCTGGTCCAGCGTGGGGTGCTTTCCATGGGAGAAAGTCCTTCATAAACTGCTCCAATGTAAGTCCTTCCCAAGGGCTGCAGTTCTTCAAGAACTGTTCCAGCATGGGTCTTCCTCATGGGGTACAGTCCTTCAGGAACAAACTGCTCCAGGGTAGGTGCTACCAACATTGCTGATGGGCTCAGCTTTGTGCAGTGATGGGTCCATTTTGGAGCTGTCTGGAACTGGCTCTGGCCAACATGGGGGCAGCTCCTCGTCTCTTCTCACAAAAGTCACCCCTGTAGCCTCCCCACTGCCAAAGCCTTGCCACATAAATACAATACATAAACATATATGAAAGTTACATTTATTTTATCCCATTATTCTCTGTAGATTCATCAAGAAAGTATGAAAGTTTAAATACGTTTATCTGTTTCCAGGCAACTTACTGTTCTATACGTGTTTTTCATTACTGATGTTGGTATTCCTTTTATTTCTGTGGTGAAAATGGACTGCAGCGCATTTGTCTTGTACGTTATATAATACTTTGTACATTGCCTACTTAAAGTATATTTCATGTTCTAAAAAGACATTATAAGTTTTAGTCCTCTCGTCTTCAAAGATTCATGTTGTCCTTGGGTGTATCACTGGTTCCTACAGGTTACAGCATGATTGTATTGCTAGTCTGTTTTTGCAGTGATCAGAAAGGATTTGTCAAACAAAAGATCATAGAACATTTTAGACTTTAATAATTCCGTTCTTTCTGACTGATGAAATAAAGGGTGAACTGTTTAACTGTTAACGTTAAGTGTAAGAAGGACCCCATGGATGAATAAACTTCAAGGACCTAGTGGTAACGAATCTGAGTCATGTTATTTTTTGCTGTATCTGGATTTCTTTGATCCCATTCTCACTTGAAGAGAGCAGACTAGGGTGTGCTCACATTCTCTCTCTTTTTTTGCCCTCAAAATAGTATATGTTAACACTGATGACAATGATACTAGAAGATGGAGTTCTTTTGGAGGAAACCCAGCATCCTCTGAATTTCCTCCTGCCTTGAAGCCTGAATATGGAATAAAAACATGATGTTCTGCCCATTTTCTTCAGCACAACCAGCAGAGAAAATTCCGCCTGCTGTGGCAGAAGATCAGACTAATATTTGCTTGTATGGAAGGAAGTTCTGATAACCGTTTCTGGCCATGCCGAAAAACAATTTTGAATTTACACTTTTCTTCAAAGATATTTATTTCTGCTTCAATAGAAATATTGTGGGGTTTCTGGTTTTTTTTAAGCTTTCTGTCTTTATCAAACTTGATAAATGACAATCACTAGAGCTGCAAGTTTTCAAGTTTTAAATTTAATTAAAAGACACAACTGCAAGATTATTGTACTGAAACAACATATACTCATATATACTTATTAGTATGGAAGATGCTTTAATGGAAATGTAGTATTTGATAATTGATGTAAAACAAATATTGTGATCCCACAGGTGTCATGTGAACAAGACATTCATGAGAGGTTTTCTCTTTCTTTAGTTAGTCCTATACAGCATCCTGAGGATAATATGCACTCTTCCTATAGAATGAAATATAGGGACAGATTCTTCCATTTGTTGTTTTGTATCTGATTAAATTGCACTGAGGAAGTTAATACTTTGCACTCCAGTGAAGTAAGGAGTTTCAGTTGATTTTGGCACTTCCAGGACAAAGCTATACCTTGTGTAAAGTTCCTCTCTTCAGGCCCTCTGCTTTCTCCCTGGGCAGGTACCTGAGGCCCCTTACAAGGATCCATTTACAGCCCACTCTTAGCTCTTTCCATCCTGACTCTGGCTTCTGGGAAAGAACAATGTAGAAGGAGATAAAGTAACAGCAAAACCAACCAACCAAACCCCCATTAATCTGTCTCCATACTGTTTTTCACCTCATTATCTGCTTCTTACTACCTCTGTAGACTTTTTTGAATCATGGTGAGGTAAATGCTAGATCAAGGATAAGCGTACTGAATATCAGGAAAGAGAAAGTTCTGAGGAGGAGGAATGAAGCACTGCCAGGTAGACAAGAGGGCAGAGATGAACAGGAACTCACTGGTGGTGGAGAGAGGAAAGAGGAGCTAAGGAACAGAAGGGTAAGAAGAGTTGGAGATGGGAGAAAACAAAGAACACTTTATAGAGATCTGTTGCACAACCTACCCAATTTGCCCATCCCCTTGTTTGTTTCCTTCACCCCTAGCTCTTTTTCAGTAGTTGAAAGAAAAAAAAACAAAACCAGTTGCTTGATTTGAAAGGCTGCCCTGATTGTTAATCATTATTCTATTCTTTTTTAATCAATATATACCTGTAACTTTAATCTTACTGAGGAGTGTCTAATTTCAGAAATATCTCCATTGATATCAGCAGCATTTTCCAGGAAGTAAAGTGCCATTTGAGATAAGTAATTGTATTACTATCATCTTCTACCTTTCTTGCATTATTTCATGGGGCTCATTTCACAAGACCGCCCACTCTGCCTCTTACAAGCTTGCTTGTACTACATAGCTCTGTTAGACTCTCCTTGTGACTCCCTATTTATAACGATCTAAGTTTAGAAATATTTGATCACATATTAGCAGTCATATAATGTGAGAAGCTATTTGTATTTCTGTATCAGCAGATTAGGCATCAGCTATTTTCTCTCATACATGGCACAGTAAGCTGCAATGCTGCAGTACTTTGTCAGGAAGTAGAGGAGATATATTGGGTGTGCGACCGTAACTGCATCCGATGAAGAGATAAGAGTGCTGTTTTAGGCTGTTGTACAGTGCACTTTCTGCTGGCAAACAGGTGTCCCTTTACATTCCAGCAGAACTTGTAAATTATTTTACAAGTTCTGTTCCTTATAAGAAGTACTATGTAAGTTTAAGAAGGATTATATCAAACATTTATTATATTTATTTTTATAATTAGCATAAGATAACAAGTAAATGTTGTAGTATTTAAAGCTCACTCCTCTAAACAAAGATATCTGGGCATAATTCTCAATTTATCTTCTAAATTCTTTACTCTCAGTATTATGGGAAGACTATAGATTGCAAGATGTAAGGGGAGGAAAGCTTTTGGGCTTGCATGTATAGCTATTGCTCTCATTAAAATCATTGGGCTTTGTTTGGCTGAATACATCTGACATTTTCCCTCTCATTTGAATGGAGATATGGTCAGACTTCAGTGATTACATACACTGCAGCAGAGGCAAAATAATTCAGTCTTCGATCCATAGATTTCCGGAGGCAGCATGGCAAGTAGAAAGATTTTTCTTTCCTAGTCTTGATCAGGCTTTTTATCAGCCATGTGGAACCACTTTTGTTTGCTCAGCCACAGTTAGACTGAGGTACAGTTTAATAAGATCCATGTGTTAGAAGGATTTTTAAGCCAAATACTGGAGACTCTTCTCATTCCGTGTTGAAACACAATATAAATCCTGCACATACATATGTGCATATGCATACATGTGTGTGCATGCATACCTGTCTATAGATATGCATATATTTTGCAGTTGTTTAGAGATTGTTCCTCACAAATTTCAACACTGCAAAATTTCAGAAGTATTGCAGCTAAATAGCATTGCAGTTTCTATTTCTCTTTTTGAAAGTACCAAAGTTAGATACTTAGTCTAAACTATGCAGTATGGGTAGAATTAAAACTTTTTCTGTTCAATGAGGAAATAATCAAGGACATATCATTATTGTATTTAGAGGTGGATTGGATACAGCAATGTTGTGAAAGGGTAAGGGAATGGGTGTTTCAAGACTGGATGTAGCTTCAAAACATGAAACATGAATCCATTTTGCTGAATTTATCCTAGGGAAAAAAAGTCAAGACATGTAACTATTTTTCCATGTCTCTGCAGTTCAGACAACAAGATGAAATATGATAAGACCCTAAAAAGAATTAAATGGATTTTTTTACAGAGAAGAATCCTCTCAGTATTATTTCCAGGATTTTCCAGGACTGCTTCTATGGATAGGACTAGTTTTGCGGTGGTGTAACAGCTTCTCAGTGGCGTCAGCCCAGCAAAGGACTGTATAATGAAAAGAAGAACAAGGCCCATTGTTCTCAACAGGAAGACAGTTTTCTGAGTTATATGAACAGAATAACTGAGTGACTGCCTTGTTTCTTTTCTGCAAGAGAAGGCACAGCTGGAGATAGAGGTGTACATTCACAGCACATGGCTACCTTGGTACCAAGGCTAAGAATGGCTTTACTAACAGGACTAGCATAAACAATATCCCCAAATAATGTCAGTTGCTGTGAAAATATTGCAAGTCAATCCACGGTGAGGAAGTTCATCAGTGCTCACTGCATCACCACCAAATGTGAAAACAGTAGCTTTGAAAGCTAAGACAATCCATAATTTTCTGAACGCAGAACAATTTCATAGCTGAAAGAGGAATAAGTACCAAAGAAAACTGAATGCAAGTGAAGACAATTTGCTGCTGTAGGCGTAGAGCTAGTGGAACTGCTATTTGTCAAGAATTGACCTTTTCCTCTTCAGTGGATCTACTTCCATATTGACCTATCTTAAAATCAAAGTGATTGCAATCCACTGTGTGCTACCTTGGGAGTAGAATTCATTCTGTCTGGCTTTTATGTATTTCAACTGCTCTTCACAGGCTGGCAAGTAAATAAATTCAGTTTTAGACTAGTTGACTCAGTTGTTTCACTGAAAGGAGCTGAGGGATAAGAGCTTTTCCTTGACTCTACTCTCCTTTTTTATGTACTGCAGAGTCTTTCTTGGTCACTTCTCTAGAAATGAGATCAGCAACCAAATTAGAATTTAATAGCATTTTTCAATTAAAGTCTGAAAAATAGAGGGGGGGAATGCTTCTAGGAGGGTGAAGGGAGTGGTGGTTTTCTTCTGTGGGACTGAAGGAACTTGATTTCTAGATAAACTTTATTTTTGAAAATTTCATTCTTTCTACAGCCGTGGGCAAGATTGTACATTTATGTTGTGTGTTCCCTGGACTGATTCCTACAATACAAAAGAGTTTCAAATGACACCTCATGCAGAGTAATGCAAATCCTACTGAATAGGGTCCTTAATATGCTTGAAAGCAGCCAATTTACTTCAACAATGGAGTGAGCCTGTTTTGGCTGATATTTCAGAGTTGAAAATAAAGTCTTCACAAATATTTTGTTTGCAACACAGTATCTCCCTGCACTGCACTTCCATGGTGACTGAAGCGGGTTGCATTCCTGTTTCTGTCTAACAGAATATTTAACAATCTGAAAGTCCAGGATCTGTAGTTCAAGGCCATCCTGTGCTATGAGTCAGGAAACTTTGGGCAGCCCTCATGCTACTAAATTTGAATCTTCTTAAATGATCTAAGACTTTCAATTTTAATTTTCCCAGTCCTCCTACCACGCAATTGGAAATACTACAGGGTCCTGCTGGTGTCAAGGGATTCTGGGCTTTCTTCTCAACACATTGAATATTTCAGGCCATCTTTGATTTTCTAAAATTAGATGATCTCATGGTCCCCGGTTTCCAGGGGCCACCCAGGTTTTTGCTCAGAATCAATCATCTCCAACAGTTCATTCTTCCTGAAGCAATTTTTACCCCCTGGAATCTCCCTCTACACAGAGTTCAGAAAATGATTAGTTTTCAATTTTAATTGGCATTTGCCCTTTTCCCCCCTCCCCAAATGTCAACATTTCCTGTGGAAATCAAATTTTGAGTTTCAACCAGGTTTTAACAAAGAATCTAGCTGCCACAAAACTTGGTCATAGTAAACTGCGAGCCAAACTGTGGAAACTCTTCATGCCAGTGCTCAAAGCAACCCAAACCACAGTCATCCTGCCTAGAAATTAATCAAAACAGCAAAGACAACACTGAATATGGTTTTCAGCTAGATTTTTACCCGCCTTCTGGAAATGAAACACACATTGGAACCAAATGTTGTTTAAATCAAATGAGTGATTATAGCAGGCGGTAAGACATGAGACATGTTCACTCATTAGTGATCTACTGGAATGTATTTGTGGCTTGGACATCCTCTTGACTCCTGAGAATCTTTCTCCTGTTGCATTTCCCACTATGGTTTCTTTTTTCCTTCTTGGCAGAAGAGCCACAGCCATTTTAGGTAGCTATCTTTAAATGGGTTAAAATGATTTTGTCTGGCCCAAATGGATAAAGTGCTAAAGCAAATTAATTACTAAGAATTTTGTCTGTCTGTTCCTCCTGACTGAGAAGAATTGTTTTAAATCACATTAGGAGGGTCTATTTTAGAATATTCTTTCTACTGGTTACTTGACATGGGGGAAAAGCCTGTTAGAAATAAAGTCCTCCCAAATACGCTGAAAGACACCTTCTTTTGCACATATTTTGTCCCATACATGAGGTTTCCTTCTTGGGAAGTCCTGCTGCCATCTCCCAAGTTCTAGCTAATTTTAATTTGCGTTTCACAGAGAAAGATATTCTGTGCAATCAGCTAAGACAAAATCTCATTGCTGTGGTCTGGAATTCTCCTTAAAGGATGACAGGCAGCCCCATCTCTTGCAACAAGAATCCTGCAGCAAACCAGGCAAAATTGGCTAGTGCTTTCATATAACAATAGTTAAGCAAACCAGCAGTGGATATGGTACTAAATGGGAAGAGCTTAATGGTCCTGCAGTTGGGAATAATACCTCTTATTTCTGATTACCACCTTGTAATCTTATGGAAAGGTAGTTCAGATATCTATTCATAATTTGGGAAAGTCAGTGGCCACTCACAATGTATTAGGGAAGTAAGTTTCCTAAGATATCTATAACTTTTTGTTGCTGTCTGCATATTTTTATACAGTCAGATCAGTTAAGAATGTGTTTTATTGTTAAAAAAATGCAAATTTCCACCCTGCCTCTTAACACAAATTGGATAGCCCTGAAATGTTTTGCTGAAAGATGAATTCATTAAAAAAACCCCACCCAAATCTCAAAAATGTCAGTGCTTAGATTTTTCCATTTGAAATTAAGCTTTTATTTTTCCCTCAGAATTTCAAGAAACAAATCAAATCATCCAGCCAGTCTGAGGTAAAATCAAATCTTTTCATTACAGGTTGAAATAAATATGCACATGTGTAAAAACATTTATTATACCCATCTGCTGACAGAATAACCATTTGTTTGATGTTGCTGTACACAGAAGTCATTGAGAGCAACTGAGAAGTGAGTCCAGTGAATATTTGGTGATCAGCAGCTTAACACTCCTTTAGTAAAAGAATCTTCACTGGTGTTATCTCACTTTCTATATTTCTGTATAAATGAAATACAGAAGAGCTCTGCTGTTTGCCATGCATTTTCTCTAAATGACTCAAATATGGATTTCCATTTCCATAAATCCATATATATACATAGGAATATAATTCACATATGACTTCATTTTACCACTGTCCCAAATCCAATCCCAAAATTTAATATAAATAAATGTTCAATGTGAAACTCTTTCAGAGATATCTTTTCTCATTTGTTTCTCATTAAAGCCAGTAGTGTAAATTCAACATTCATAAATTATATAAAGTTCTTTTTATCAAGAATGTTTTGCAGAAAATTAATAAAACAAAAGAGACTGCCTGGCCTCAAAAAGACAAAGTTTTGTTTTCATCAATATTTTGAAAGTTAAGGCACAGAGTGCAGTCTGTACGTTTTCCCATCCATTCTCCCACATGGGAGAAATTTTGATACTTCATAAATGGAAAGAGTTGGGAAAAAGATAAACAGTTCTTAACACCTTTCTGTCCATAAGGTGAATTTTTTTTTTTTTTAAAAAAAAAGAAAGAAAAAGACAAAATCCTGAAATTTAAAAACTAAAAAAAATAAAATTGCATTTGGGTTATTTTAAATCTCAGTTGCAATTTTTGTAATTAAAAAGTCACAATTAGGTTAATATTTTGTTAAAAATAAATAATGCTTGCTGAACAAATAACAGCTTGTGGTATTTCTGTTTTTCCAGTTGTAATTTGATAAAGACATTCCATTAAGGTCTTTTGATGTCCTTATCTCTTGAGAAAAGGTACAGCACATTTCATTACCTCTGGTGTCCTCAACTACTAGATGCTCAGGAAAAGAAAATCAGTATGGAATATACAACAAGAAAATGAGAATGGAGTATGCAACCTTTTGACTGACTATGAGGTCTCATCTACAGGAAGCAAATGTATGCGTCAGGTAATGCAGTCTTGACTCCAGAAAGCTTGTTCAGAGTGGACACCATGTTCTTTAATCACTCTTGGAGATCTCTGATGTCTTGTTGGCACTCCAGATCCAGACAAGCTAAGGAAACTCTATTAATCACCCACCAAACCCAAAAATGTCCTCCATAGGTCTAAGGTTCTAGGAAAATTACAGCTGAAATATGTACCTGAAAAATAATTCTGTGTCCTTTTGTCGGTAATTCTTGTCAGTACTACTACTGTGGTGAAGGCTCCTTCACCAAACAGTTACCTCAAAATGTTCTTGAACCATCTATTTCTTCAAGAATTGAACTTGTTTGCTGAAAGTTGTTCTGTATAGTCTTTGTTTCCTTTTTTGGAGCAGCATCAGTTTGCACAGTTGTTCCCACTGCATGTCTTTCAATGCACTTTAAAAGACCAGTGCCCTTATTAACTACTTAAGCTGAACTCATATTCCACATGGCAGGAGTTACACTGGTAAAAACAAATTCTGCCAAGATCAAATCATGTACAGCTGGTTCTGATGTGAACACCGGCACCCTTTTTTTACCCCTTTGCATGGCTGACCTTGGGTCTGATTGCTGCTGACATGGTCACTTAGCAGGAACTTGTAGCAGGTGGAATGAAAATGTTTACTCACAAGGGTGTTAAGATAACTTAATAACATACAGTTTTATTGGAGAAAAAAAAATAGTTTAATGGTTGCAGCAAATATCTCCTAATCATTCTGAGCATTTGTATCTTTTTATATTCAGTATTTGAAGGGGAAATGCTCTTAGTTCCCTGGTTAATAACAGTGGCTGATTGAAATCATTATAGTAATTCCATAAAACTTCATTGAAGTTCTTCTATCTCGGCCAGTTGTCAGATATGCTTTTCATATTTTGGGGTATAATTTGATGAATACAAAAAACAGTACTTAAAAAAATGACCAAAATTGCATATGGAAGGCCAGATACAAGGTAAAAACCTACATAAACACTGTTCTAACCCTTCTGAGAGGGCACAGCATTAGGCTTTTATGTTTTAACTTTTTGATGTGAATTGTTGCTGACCCAAGTGATTATTCAAAATTTGGGACAGAGCCAGTTCTAGCTAGGATGAGAAACTGGTGATAGATGCTCTCCAGTTTATTTGTAAAAGACATACAAAATTCCATTTCCCTTATATCAAGAATCCAACAGCAAACAGTTTATTTGCTCACAGCTTCAAGTCCCTTTAACAGAACTAAAGAAAAGCATATCCATATTAATTTCCTGGTTTTTCTTATGGCTATGCTCCCAGTCCTTAATCTGGTGGTGTATTTGGCATTCTGCTCCTCTTCTTGAGCTTCCTTCATCTTTCATCTCTTCACATAAACATACAAACCTCCATTAAAAGAATACAAAGCTATAAAGCTCTTTCATCCAGATATAAATTGTACAATTCTTTTTTTTTTTTTTACACTGCATGGCAATGTTTGGGATATGTGTCTAGGACAATTTGAAGAACTCCTGATTCTTTTTTCTTGTAACTCATTACAGTCATCAGGCTTTCTGTGATTTGATATCAAGCATAGCAGATGTGCCATGTGGTTCTTCTTAACTAGCTATATGCAAACACAAGTGCACACTGCTTCTGAGTGTTCATGGGGTAGGCTGGGTAGAGTATTACTTGCCACTAGCAGTAAGCAGCAGTTAAACTTAGGTAGAAATACTTTATCAAAACTTGTGATCAGGACAATAGCTCTCTTTCATCCAATGCACAAGGATACTTATTTCCCTTCATTCAGTGCTGCATCTTTGCCCCTAATGTGCTGAATTTGCTGTCAACTCAGCTGAACTGGTTTATCAGTTGGAAAAAAATCCTTACTCAGCAGATGCCTCTTCTGGTTTTGATTTGCAAATCTATTTTTGGCTTGAAAGAAGACAAAAAACCTGAGGAAATAAGCTTCCTGGGCAAGAGCATCTAGCTTGGACAACATCTAGCTATATTGAATAGGCAACTTACGTGTTTATGACTTTGCACCAAGATACAAGTCAGCCTTTTTTTCTTTTGGGGGTGGGTGGAGCCTGTGTGGGTTAGCTGAGGACTTGAAATAGCTTTATTCTGACTGAGATGTTGATTTGGTTCAAGGTTTTTTTAAAAATCCAAAACTATTCATCATGAGCTCTTCATAAGATTTTATAACCATCATTGGATGTGGTTATGTACACATAGAAGAAATATTAAATTAATTCTGCTGGCTTACCATGTCCAGTTCTGAATTAAAGGATGCAGACTTCATGCCAACTTGTGATGCTATTTTCTCATTGTCAAAAGTGATCTCTTTACTTTTACATTTGTACACATCTAAGTTTTAACTCAACCTAGACTGTATCTCTTTCCAACTTAAATGCCTTCTTTGGTGGCAACGTAATTTTTAGCCTTATAGTGTTTATATCTGTCTCTATAGACACACACACACTGAGCACAATTACGTGTGTGTATGTATATGTACATTTCAAAGTACATTTTACAGTCAAAGGTGCACAGCACAGAGAACACTTTAATCATTAGTATCCAGTTCTAGCACCTAAATTAAGAACGTAGACTTAATTCTCTTTCACTGGCAGTTTATGTTCACATAATGCACCAGAATCTCTGTGTAAGGTCACTGTCATTGGTCCCATAATAATTTTCCACTGCTTTGAGTCCCTTTGAGTCCATCAAGTCCAATCTCCTGCTCAGAGCAGGTCCCATTAGATCACTAACGAAGTAGTAAAAGAAAAAATAAAATTTCCAAGACTTGAAACAGATGATAGTCTTTAAAACTCTGAGCTATGTGTTCTCTTGATAGAAACTGCTACCACAGGAACTGTTCTTTTAACAGGAATTAAAACTTAATCTCTTTAGTACTCTAAATCACAAAGTAAAAAGGCCAGTGACCAATGTAAATGCTTCAGTCAGATTATTCTAATCAAGAAATACTTATTGCTGTTTTATTACAAGCTACATTTAAAAATCCATGTTAATAGCAACTCTAGGGCACTTTTCAAAACCTTAATTTATTCAACTATATCAAAGGAAAATAAATAACTTTTTCTGCTTTAAATTTCTCTTGCTTGGCATGTAATAATGCAGGGATGCATGAGATTCTAACAACCGATTAAAGAAATCAAGGGATAAAATATTCAGAAAAAAAGTGCTCTGCTATAGCTTGCTATTTATCTTTTTCTAGAACAATCCATCTTATTCTTTTATTTGTGCAGGAAGCAACTTTGGAAATAATAGCCACTGTGGAAAATATTCTAACTCAGCCAGAAGTTTACGCACACACAGGCCATGTTCAGCTGCAGTGTTACCTGTGTCTTCATGCTGCTGTTATCTTGTGTTGTTTTCAAAAGGCACATCTATTTCCAAGGACCAAATAAAGTAAACATTTCAGACCATGCTAAGATTAAAACAAAAAAAAGAAAAAGAAAAAGTAGCACTCCTATTTTTTGTCTTCTGGGTGTGCTCTTAGCACTTAATCTGGTCATGTCTTTGGCACTCTGTTGCTCTTCAGCCTCTCTATTCTGTCAGTCTTTGCAGACACAGATATCTACACAGGAGGCAGGAAAAAACCACTGAACGCTTTTATTCATGATGAGAACACCACTATACAGCTGACAAACATGTGGACCTCAGTGGTTCCAGAGAACAAGGGTGGATTTTTGGATTTTATTTGCTTGCTTCAATGGTGGGTATTCCTTTCAAGATTCCTTAAAGAGATTTGATCTTCAAAAAAACACATCCCTTGAGAACAAGGCTTTTTTTGAACTGGACTTTCTTACTAACCATCACCAATTATCTTTCTCAATGGATGCTTGAAACAAGGACCTCATATAAAAATAGATTTTTTATTTGACAGTTCGACCTTCCTGGTTGTTGGATCACAAAACCAGAAACATCAAAGTGCTGATTAATAGACTTCAGGAATTGTCCTACAGTTTTTGAGCAGAATGTGATACATTTTCTATTCCCTTTAATCACTTAAAAAACTGTCCTTTTCCAGGGCAGCTGAAATCCTGAAAGATATTCTTATGAAAGAAGCATGAGCTGCCTAGCTGATCATAATTTTTTGGCCTTCATAATTACTTTAAGCAAGAGCCATTGGCCCATATCGTCCTGCCTAAATCTGCAAATGAAGAAAATGTTCAGTGTAAAACCTCTTTCTGAAAGGAGCAATGAGGGGATGGAGTCTTGAAGCTACCTATAATACTAGTTAGTACAGAATCTTGCACTTCTGCTCCCAGGATTGTCAGAAACCTGCATTGGGTGTCCAGAACTTAGTGCAGGGTATGGAGGACAGACAGAGAAGGATGTAGAGAGAAATGAGATAGATGTGCTCATAGGGTAGGGAAGATCATGTCTTCCTCATGTCCCTCCACCATCACGAAAGACGGCAGGAAAAAGGTCTCAGATACTAATTTGGTTTCCATTTCTGTAGAATATATTAAAGGTTTTGAAGAAGCTGTATTTATCCTTGCTAAAGCCCTGTGAGACTGACTAGTCTGTAATCACATAGGAAGCCTGTGGCAAAACATAATTTGAACTTGTGCCTTCTGGTTTCTAGTTCAACCATTGGCTTTTCCTTTTTTTCTCTTTTTCTGTGGGGCTGCCTGGGGGCAAGGGAGAGGGATCAATTGGTGGTATGGAGCTGTAAAGGGATAGACAGAGTCAGTTTGGAGGCAATATGCCTGAATCAGCCTTGCATTTGATAAAGTCTCAAATCTATTATAACTTCAGATCTTTTTGTTGGGGCAAGCCTACTTCTCTACAGTAGACCAACACTGAAAATTGGGTTAGCTGGTTGACAAAGACGACATTCTAGGCTAACATATTTAGAGTTCGCTTTGTGAAACTCGGTCTGTTTTGTTCTCCTCCAGGACCAGTGTATAGTATTCAATTGTTTTTGTTTAAGTTAACAACTGGAAGAAACGCCCTTCCTCTGAGATCATTGATGGCTTACAAACTTTGCCATAATGTTCTAACTTTCCCCTTTAGAGCAGCATTTACTGCGCCAGCAGTTAAGCTGAGTATGGTAATTTAATTATAACTCTGTCAAATGTGAACCATCACAAGCCCAACCTAAAAATGATCTTGTTATCATTTTTAACAAAATACCAGTTCTAAATAACTACAATAAGATTCATAGGTAATATAAAAGTTATTAAAAAATCTTTTGGTATGGTTTTCATACCAGAATAAAGGTCCTTCCTTTGATAATCCCAAGCATAAACAGTCAATAAAGGCTTTGTGCAACATGTCTTATTTATAGTGGCTAGAATCCTTTTTATTACATCAATAATACCATACATCATCCTGACATTTATCAGTCATTTAATCTAGGTAAACTTATTATGTCTGATGTAATTCCACTGAGATAAATCTGTTGTATGCTTTTTGTGCTATTTCTAGCATGGATGGGGTTTAGAACCACATTAATTGGAAGTAGGAACACTTTTTTTGTACTAATTAGCCCACTATTATTTTGAAACCATGAACTGTATTCTCATTGCACAACCTTCTAAGGAGGTTCTTGTATTGTTTAGAGGGAAAAGTTATAGAAAACTACTTATGACTCATAAATCTCTTATATTTCAGTGTGATGTATGGCACACACTCATATTGCTTTCTTATTTTCAGCAAAAAAAATCCTTCAGATTTTTTCACTTTTCTGCTCCTAAATGTGAGAATCCCATGAAATTTCAGAATGAAATGGCAAACACAGAGTGGACTGCTGAATTTTCTAAAATAATACACAGTCGTTCATGTCTGATGTAGCAAATATTCCTCCAGGTGAGTTATTCTCTGTGAAGTTCAGTTTATAAATACAGTGATGCCAGACTCAAGAAATGTCACTATTCTTTTAGTTTTCCTGGTGCCCAGCTCACATAACCAATCTCACTCAGTCACATAGACTCATAGAATAATTTAGGCTAGAAGAGATCTCTGGAGGTAATCTGATCTAGTACCCTGCTTAAAACAGGGCCAACTTTGAAGTGAGGTTCAAATATTGCTCAGGGTCATATCCAGTCAAGTTTGGAACATCACCAGGGATGAAGAACCTAAAACCTCTCCAAGTAACCTGTTTCAGCATTTGATTACTGTCATGGTGAAAAATTTTTTCCCAGGAAGGAGTGACTGAAGATTCAGAATCTGTATGAAAACTTTCAGCACAATATCAGTTGTTTCGGAGAGAGAGAGAGACCGAGACAGACTCTGTGAGGCGATTTATGGCTTGGGTTTTTTGCAGGTATTCTAAAGTATTCTACACTGGATGCTTAGCAATAAAAAGTGGAAAGTTCAGTTTTCATGGGGTTGCTATTTAAAACCTGACCTACACTGCCTGAAACAACTGCCCAGAACTCCCCCCTCTAGCACACACCAAAAAAACACTAAAACTACATTTTATAAGTGCTTGGGCTAAGAAAATAGTTCTCCCTCCATCATTTGAAATCAGTGTGGAAAGGTGTCTCTGAGCAGCAAAGCAACGCCAGATTGAAAAGAGGTAAAAGCTGGGGCTTGGCTGTAGCTGAGACGCCCTGTCCAGAGCAGCACCCTAGGCGGAGGATTTGGGTGAGATCCCTTTCTTCTCACTTCTGTATATTTTTATTACTGCTCTAGGTACTGAATTTCTGTTTCATTCACCTGGAGCTGTTCCTTTTCCTTTACTACCTTATGAAGGCTATGGACATCAAAATAAAACTAACGCTTCTTTTTGTTTGCTATTGTGCTGCTGCTGTCATTCTTATCTCTCTGTTGCCATGCAGGAACTGATTGCAGGTCCATGCCCCTGCCCATGTGGAGTTAGTCAGCTGTGTTGGGCACTTCTTCCCCTCTCCTGTGGGAAAAACAACATGATCCAGCAGGGTTTTATACACTTTGTGCCGAGTAATCACATATAGTGATAATACACTCATAGCCAATATGGCTTTTTCTGAGAGACTATTTACAGAGAGGAAAGAGGTTCTAGCCTTAGGCATGCAGATCAACTTTGTGGTAACAATTTAAGATTTCTTTCCTTCTGTTCTATAAAGCTACCCCTAATAGTCAGAGGAAGGAGTAGACATGCAGGGAAGGCATATGTGGTTCATCCTTCTCCCATCCCAGAAGAGCTCACCAGGACAGACCCCAGAGTCTGTCTTGTCTTCAGACAACTTCCTTGGCATCCATAGCTGCTTTCTTCCCATCCCGATAGCATTAACTGGGGGTGGATAACAGCCCCAAGTTAGCATACACTCATTTTTTTCTGTTTTACAGTGTTCCCTAAATCTGTATAGTCCCTTACACTATAAATTAATGAGTAGAACCCTATTTACCTCTCTCTGCTAATAATGTTGCTTTACATTACAATGGACATACTAAAGAAAACATTGTAATGCTGCTGCTTAAACATTCAACTGTACCCACAGCAAAATGGTGAAGTACAGCATCAAACTGTCTTTCAGGATGAAGAGCGTCTTCTATCTAAAAAGGAAGCAGAAACTGTAAGCAAAAATGGAAAAGGAAAGAGGTTTCTCTTCTGTGATTTGAGTCAGTAAAGCACAGGGTTAATATTTTGCCTTTCAGGTACTGAATGTGCTCCTTGAATACTTCCTCTGATGACCTAAACATGGCCTACAATAGTCCTCATAGTTTCCTATCTTAAATAACTAGCAGCTTGATTGTGATTTTATCTTCTTTTTTACTGAGACAGTTATATGAGTGCTGACCTTCAGTTAACTGCCTGTTTCCTCTGCACAGGGTACACAGGACGTGAGAGCTTGGTTTAATTAGGCACGTTGAGTTGCATGTAAGTGATGGCCTTGATCTCCACGAGCAATAGAATTGTTTTAGTTCACATGTTACGGTATCTTTGTGGTCTGTTTGCTACAACAGGGCAGTCCCTGACTCATTTCTACCTTGCAGTGTACATACAATGACTGATACAGTAAAAATACCACCACACTTGCCAGTGTGGCTAAAAACAACCACAGTTTAAATGTGTTAACAGCTCTTCAGCATCTCAGGCTGTACTGTTATTTATCTATCTAAAACAGTTTGTACACAACTTGAACAGTTAAAAATGCCATGACAGTTTATTTCCTTGGGAGAAAGCAGGGTTAGAGCCTACCAAGATCATTGCTTTCTAGCTAAGGGTCCATCAGGAGATTCTGCACAGGATGAAATGAGCGTAGCTGTTATGTGGCACTGGGAGATAATATGGAATGGGATAGGGATTTTTTTAAGTACTAGTATACACACAGCTGAGCCAGCATAAGGCAAGCAATGTTGTAAAGAAGACAAGAGTTTGGATGAACTATGAACTCAAGACTTAACATTGTCCTCTCTATCAAACAGACAGCTGGACTTGGAGGTTCATATCCACAACAGGGCTTTAGGTTTTGATGAGTTGCATTTTGGAATATCTAATTTCCCCCAAAGACTGTGCAGGGGCACAGGTCCCTAAGATGGAATAATAGATCCTGCCAGACAGCTGCCTAAAAGTTAACTAATACAGTGCTTGAAGTTTCAGTGCTTACTTTACTTTTGCGTCTGGACTGCATGACCTACTATACCTGTGAGGCTGGAAGGACAACAGCTAAATAAGTTCATCTCTGCATTGTGGCCTAGAAGGAGACCTCTGTGTTTTTGGAGAGAAACACAGCCCTTGGTACATTTACCAGGTGGGGAAGCAGAGAACAAATTTGGCCCACAGCTCTGATGATTAAATCACTTCTCAAGGGTGGAGCATACATTATTAAAAAAAAAAAAAATTTTTAACTGTCTTCCAACTTGTCCCTTAATTCTGCTTCATTGATTTCTTAAGGTTTTTTCCCCAATGTTTTAGATTGTTGACACAATGCTTTATGAGAGGTCTATGGGAAATGAGGCAAGACAACAAAAGCTACATAAGCAGCTATTCATTAATTCTGTCATTATGGCAAAAACTAGTCAGTCTGGCTGATTGAGAGGGAATGGTCATTCCCTACTGAATGATATATTTTTGCTTTCATTGGTTCCGTGGTCATTTTTAATTACAGTAAAACTTTCCTCAAACCTTCCTCAAAGACATTTTTAAACATGGTATTCGGTAACTTTCTAGACTCTCTTAAAAGAAGGCTTGACATATTTTGTTAGTGGATTGTGTGATGTGGCAGTTAAGATAAGAAGGGACTCATCTTATCTAGTCATATTTCCCCATCTCACAGCAATGCAGACAGGCAGATGCTATAGTAACTCCAGCAACCACTGCCCACTCTGTATTAGAACACTTAATAGATCAATAAGAAAAACGAAACTCATATGTGCTCTGAAGGAGAACTGTTGAATGGATGGAAAAGGACAAAAATGATGGAAAGTCCCTGTCTTTTCATACAGCTTTAGCACAGGTTTTAATGGTAAAAACTGCTTAATTTATAGGGGTCAGCTGAAAAATTAACTGACATCTATAAAGTACTTTGAACTTCTTTAAAACAAAATGTGCCAGGGCCACCATGTATTAATATTATTTAGTTGCTGGAAAAAGGCAGAGTGCTTCATTGTTACCTTTCTCCTTGTCTCACTCTTTTCCTAATTCTTCAGGCAAATAGCTTTCTCGAATAGCATCAGATATTAATATCTTTCAATATTAGATATTAGCAGCAAAATGGTTTCACCTAGAGGGTTTTTGTGGACTGGGGTTTCCATTTACTACCACTGCAATGACACAGAAGAAGCTGACGAGCCATGACTTACAGAGCTCTGGACTGGAATCATGTTGCTTAATTTTAATTTGCCTGTTCAGTCCCATAATCAATGGAGAAGAATAGTTACTTCCAGTTAGCAATGATCCCATTTACAGTCTGAATCAGGGTCTGGAAATGACCATCTTTTTTGACAGTGCAGAAACCTGGAGTAATTAGGCTTCTTTTTTATGTTACTAACTAAATGCTTATACTGGGATGGAATGACTATATAAAGCCTTACCAATAAGTGCTAGACAGAGATAGATACAGGAGATTAATTGGAAGGTCTTGAAAGAAGTGGCAGTAAAACAATTTTTGTGCTCTGTTTATAATTGTTGATCATATGGTACTGACCCATTGCAGGAAACCTTTTTTTGCCTTTTCTCACTGTTAATTCTGTTTCTGCCCTTTCAGATCAGTAAATGGCTGACAAGTATTCTTGTTTCTCTCTGTCAAATCTTCCAGACTGAGTTATTGTGCTTTATATGAATGCAGTTGCTCTGAGAGTTGGGATTTACTCATAACTTTACAAGCTAATGCCAAATGCATCAGTGAATATTGATGGCAAGCCTGCATTCGCTAGTACAAAAGAACTAGCAGTAAGTAAAAAGCCTATTTTAGCCTCTTTCAGGACATCAGTTCAACTGTAACTGAACTGTGCCTTTTAAGATTTCTTTGGTTGCAATGTGTCATCTTAATTACTGTACAGTGTGTATCATACACTTTTGCAGCAGCATTTTACCTTACACTTCCTTACAGTGGCAAAAAGTGCTAATATAATAGATCATAATGTGTTATCAGGAAATTAGAGGATTCAAGTGGTATATTCTTATCTTTCTAGGACTGATTTATCATTAAGTAACTAGTTTATCTTTCACTTGTGAGAACTGTGGTTGAATTATTTGGTGATATGATTTTTCCCCATACTACTATGCACACATTATTGTGGTTTCCTTTTAACTCTGCTTAGTTATATCCAAAAGAAAGCATGAAAGGAAGACAATAATTTAACTGAGGGAAAGAAGGAGACTATGTAAGAAATAAAAGCAAAAGAAAGACTAGCTGGTCTGTTGAATTCAACTTGCTTGAGTGTATCTGTAAACAAACTGTTTCTATATCCCCAGATAATATACTGGTAATCTTGCTAGCATATATATAGGGCTGTGATGTCACTAGCATGGACTCAGATTAGTTACTGTAATATGTTTATTCCTTTCATTTCTATATGCTAGAGATTATATCCATTTATTATTTCAAACTACCTAGGGAAGGTGTCAGGACATCTCATGCAACTAAGAGATATAATTAGACTAGTAAAATGTATGTGTAAGCTTGGGGCTTGGATTGGACAGTGATTTTCGGAAGGGAATGGGCAGCAGTGCTGTTTGGTCATGTGGTTCCACCCTTACATGTTTGGGAACATACCACATCAAATTGCATTACAGAAGGATGGGGTGAGAGGGTCATGGGGAGATGCCTTTGCCCCATGCCCCACTGGAAGCTCCTATAAATAACACAGTGCAGAATTTGCCATAGGGCACAACAGTGCTCCCAGATATGTCCTGCAGAGTGAACAGGACTTGTGTTAGATCAGCTGGTAGCCAGTAACAGGTCAGCTCTGAATAGCCACTGATATAAATCTCACTGTGATGCTATGCTGTTAAGAACATGAGATGTGGATTGTTTTTGTTTGTTTGTTTTTTGGATTGTTTTTTTCTTCTTCTTAGGACTACCCTGTGGTTTAAACTCAGCTTGGCATATTGTCAGCTCACAAGTTGCCCATAAATTTATTCTAACACTGGAGAATGAATTATCACATACCTAATGTGATTAATGTGTATATGAAAATAAGCTTTCCCATAAGTGAAGAAATATAAAAGTAAGCTTCCCATGGCCATTTGTGATTACAAAGACTACATCCATCTTATTCAGGAAATCCATGTAATTTCACATTCAAATAAAAGTTAGTGTGTGCGTGCATCACATTTAACAAAGGTCATATGAAAATCACTTCGTCATATCTACAGTGAACCAGTGTTACTATATATTATGATTGTCAAAATCAATATGCATGCTAAATATTGCAATATAGCTTTAAGTACCCACATTTTTCACATTCCATTGAAGAAATCATATTTTCAAAATGCATTTGCCTGTCATCATAATGATACGTATATATATAAAAAGGTTGTTGGATTGTTTCCAGCTGAGACCATTGCCTTACTGTGTTAGGTGCTGCACACATTTAGGAGGTAAAATAGAACTGTTGCTATGAAATATTGGTAGTATAGGGACACAAGGAATATTTTCTTTCCTTGATCTTTGTGTTAAATAGTCTTATCCATATATTTGGATAGTAACTAGGGAGTGTGGCCTAGATCTTCATAGCTGTAGAATTCACTATAACTTCTAACTTTAGGAGCCCTCTCACTTACTGGACCCATCCCGAAAACACTGGTGGAAGTTAAACACGCCTGAAATGCATCCTCAGAAGCTGGCTAAGCTAGCCAGGAGGCAAAGATAGGATACATTTGTCTGATAGAAAATAAGAATTAAAGCCTAAATCAGGTCGGGGGCCCAAACTTGCATCCTACCTGTGTGTTGGATGCAGCTTCTGGGACGCAGCTACAGACAAAACTTCTCACCCCTCTGGGGAGTCACTACTTCCTCTGGCAGGCAGCTTCGGGGCTGCCCTCACCCCTGTGAACTGTGGGATTGCAAGGATGACTCTGTCTAACCTCAACTTCCAACTCTAAAGTTCCTGTTGTTAATTTGTCTGCAGAATAATCCCTTGCTTTCAGATCATTCTGCCACATCTAAGTACCCTATATACAAATGATCAAGTTTTTCCTTCTCTCAGACTTTTCTTTGAGTAGCTGAGTTGACTGAGCTCCTCAGAAACCTCTGAAAAAAATGTGACTCTCTTTGAAAACTTCCTGAAGATTCCCAGACTTTTTCAGACACTAGTACTGGGTACAATATTCTGGTAAAAGTCTTACCAGCTCTGTGTGCAGAGGGAAGGTCATTTCCCTAATGTCTAGATATCACTATTTATGCATCCAAAAATCACATTAGGCTTTCTAGCTTCAACACAGTACCTGAGAGCCCATGCTGAGGTGATTATCTGTGATGATGATCTCTGCTTTAGCTGGAGATCTTGCTGTGATATGCTGCACTAGTGTGTTTTTCTGCCATTATTTCTAGCTTATGTTTGTTCCTTGCTTTTAAAAAAAGTTGTGCCTACATTGGATGTGCTTCTGTTTCTTACAATTCCTGAATCCAGAATCAGATGAAACAAATATATCATATAAGTTTTAATATTTTGTATTATCTTAAATACCAAGTCCAGCGTTTCTGGTATAAGCCTGTTCTATAGGAATTTTTCCAGATTTTTTTCAGAATGTCAGTGGGGTCAGTATGTTCAAAAGATGATTTTAAGTCACTTATGCACCAATGTGTGAATCAAGACAGATCAGACCTAATTCAAACCACTCCCACTAATTTAGATGGGCTTTAGATAGAGAGTGAAATAGCCAGATTTTACAGCACTCCAAGCACTCAAAACACATCTGCAAAAGTACATGGCGTGAACAAAATAGCATATTAGCCATTGAATTATCTCAGTTCACTTGGCAGACTTTGCCCAGTGTACTTGTGCACAGTGTTGTTGGTTATTACTATTCCGTAGTTAAAGATGTTATTTTCTTAGGATTAATTTTAGCTGTAAGCCTTGCTCAAATTACTAGGACCTGATTTTCAGATCCACTAGAAAGCAACTTTGTAGGTTTTTATGGATTTAAACCTATCTCACCTTTGGTAGATTTAGCAAGTACATGATCTCTCCCTCAATCTGTTAAGAAGTCCTTACAAGCCAACAATTGTGAGAGTTAAACCCTGTGTACTCTCCCTCTTTCTTAACCCTATTCAAAAGAAAGACACTGAATATATCTAGCATATTCTTGTATTGGAGCTAGTCCTGTTTTAAAGTTTGGTTCTAGGCTTGGGGTGAGTAGAAAAGATAATTTTGAAAAATGTCATTATTCTTTATCCCGTCTTTTTGCAAAGCTCTGTGTGGCAGCCTTGCATCTCCTACATACAGCAATGTGTTTAGGTTAGTGGATGTATTCTGAGGTTATTCGAGGGCACATGGGATTTTGTGTGCGAGTATGGCAAATGATTGAATTAGTTCAATCTAATAAGAATTATCTAATTACAGTAACAACTGGTACAAATTCTGTATACTCTATCAGAAACAGAGTAATCACATTCCATACATAGATCTTAATAATTTAGAACTGGTTGAAAAAGGGAAGTTGAATCATTTGCAGCAGAAGAGAGCTCTGCAGTTTTATCTGTTTCAGCCTTATATACCAAGACAAGATTTGGAACTCAACAAGTAAATTGGTCATTTTGGATCAGATCCAAAATGTTTTACATATTCAGAAAATCCTATGAATAAAAGAACCCTATAATGTGATACCGGTAATAAAGAGCTGTGTTAAGAAAGAGTAGGCAATTTTAAATAGGCAATCTAAGCAAAAGGGTAATTATTGCCTCCTATTAAATTTCAGAAACCAACACATGGAACCTTGTTTTGGAAAGAGTCGGTCAACATAAGTTGAATAAATTTCAGTTCTTAATAGTATCACGTCAACAGACTAAATCCCTGGCAAGCTCAGACTTGCTTAGGCAGAAAAAATAGCATCACTCTGAATGCACAGACTTGAATGACAATGCTGAGTCCCAGCTCTCAGCCTTTGACACAACAGCAAATTCCTTACCAGAACTGATACTATTAAGTGACATGTTGCTGACTGATTAATGCTCTAGCACTGTCTCCAGTTACACCACAGAGGTGATATTTTCTGAAGAGGTGCAACAGCACTGCACATCAATACCCAAGAAAATACAGTTATATAAAGTTAGTCTATAGAAGTTGTGTTTGCAATAGTGTGGTCAGATGTTTTGGTGTGCATTTAAGTGCCAAAAACAATAGCAGGCCCATTTTGCATCAATAGCCCTTAAAAAAGTTAAAATATATGTAAAAAAGTATTCCACTTTATATATAGGGACCCTGAGGGACTGAGCTTTGCAACAGGTTGCAGAAGATGTTACAACAGATACTGGACCCCAAGTTGCCTGCCATAAGCTGTTGTCCAGCCACTCTGCCATGAAAAATTTGTTTCTCATTCCCAGAAGTGAAACCACATTTCATGTTCTTATTTCAATTGTATCGGTAGACTTGGAGTCAGAATGATATGTTTTTTCAGTTTCATCTTTCTAAAATTCTATATGCTAGCAAGCTGTCTTTCATGAATTTAATCACTCTATTTTTATGGCACTATCATTTTTGTATGCCACCTGGTTGTACTAAGGCTTAGTCTCCAGTACACATTTCTCTTCTTCATTTTCAGTGCAACATGAGCTACACTCATCCTAATGTTTCCTACCAGAAGTATTTATTTCTCTACTTTTAATAATTAGAAGAAATTTTAGAGGTTGTCTGCTTTTTCTTTGTCTGTATTTGTTTTCCTATCTCCATGCAAATCTAATTTAGCTTGTAAATCCTTGAGGACTTCATGTTTATTTTAACCTTATTTATATTTAATAATAATAATGGACTGGTACCAGAAATAGCAGATCTAGACACTCTGGCAGTATGAGAATCCCTCCTTTCATTGTTGTTTACACTATATTTTACTTTGCTAAAGAAGTAGAATTCTATTTTTGTGATTCCAGTATGTAACCTTCTTGGAGCTTCTGAAATCTTTCAAACATAAAAAAGGTAAGTTTTCCCCCATCAGGGCATGCAGTGTGATATGCTGTTCTGCTGTTCTGAATATCCTTAAAAATATCAGGCAATATCCAGGTGCGTTTCAGGGGGTGCTACAAAAACTAAGTTAAAAAGCCCTGTTGAGCCCATGATCAACTTTGTTCCCTTATTTAAAAATCTGAATTTAATCTTGATGAGTCTTGATAAGACCTCCCTGTGTCACTATGGGACAGAATCCACCTGTTAGAAGTGAACATCCTACCATTCTTGACTTACCACTTTAAAGTCCTGCCATTTCTCCTAGCACTTTTATCTAAAAGTCTTAGATCATATGTGTAAAAACTTCCTCTGGAAAGGCAAAGAGTTCCCCAGTACTATGACTAAAACATAAATGTGAGAGAGATAAAGGTAAATTTGGCACTTAATAGCTGGAAAATATAGAATGTACCTGTTTCGTTAAAATATTCCACATGTCACATGAATACACCCTGTGGGTAATAATAACAGAAACTCTTACCATACAAAAAGCTTATGATCGCAAAGAGGAAAGAATTACATAACCATGAAATGGGCAATTCACTGCTATATCCCCTTCCTTTTTTTGCTTTAGTCATTCTAGAAGTTGGATATCAAACACTGTTCTCAGGTTTGTGACTGGCACAACTACACAATTAGCAGAAAGAACATTTTGCATGGATACCCATCCTTAGTCAGGTCCACCAGTCCTAGTCTAGTCCCATCACATTGCACAAGTAAAAGTGAGAATGGAGAGAGACTAACAGTAGGCCAAAGCCTAAATCTTTGCTTCAGCTCTCAGTGAGGCTGATGATAAGTAATAGGAGTACAAAGGTAGGGCAGATACTGGAAATGAGGATATGGATTATCATGCTTAAATGGCAGCACAATTTGGATGTTTGCTGAAGTCAAGGGACTTGGTCTCCCTGACATGACACAGAAAAAAACCAGATGTACACAAAATCACAGCCATGACAGCAACTTCATAACTTGTCTCTCTGAGGAAAGTTCTTGCTCAGTCTTTGCACAACTATAGAAAAGAAGAATGTCACTCTTATTTACACAAACTAGCACAAATTTTTATAAAAGGTCTTGATCCTCAAGTTTCGTGACATAAAGCATGCAAAACTAATCCCATGTTCGGAAAAGCTGACACCTCCCTCTGGAACATCTAGCATGGATCCCTGTTATCGCACAACAGTGAATAACAATAACTATTGATCTGATTCACAACAAACATTTCTGTGGCTCCAGTGGATCATGTGATGCAAAGCAAGAGTGAGTTTCAGAGGCTTAAAAATTGCATTATTGTAGCAGAAAAAGAGAAAAAATCTCAGTCCTGAGTACTGGAGATCAAGCCTGTTCAATGATCTGATTTTCCTTTTTGTTTTTAAAATACATGTAGCTTTAAATTCAAGTGCACATCACCATGTCTGCTGTTGCCAACATAGCTGATGAGGAAGTGTTGTGTGATTTCTGACAACATCCGAGTAGAATAACAATCATCTCAGAACTGGACTTGAAGCCTCCTTTTGAAATCAAGTGGGGCAGAGGACATCCTGCAAGAATTCTCCCCCTCCTCTCCTTCTGTGAAAGTATTCTTAAAGACAGCATGAATATTCACAAGGGCTGACTACCATCAGCCAAGCTGGGCTCCAGCCAGAGGTCTTTTAATAACCAAGTGATACTTAAGATTTTTTTCTCCTGTGCTAGAAAAGGTGTTGCCAGTAGCAGATAGGATCTGGCCCTCAGAAAAACACAGTTGTGATCTTGCATCTGCCATTTGTTGAGTGATTGTGTGCGACTTCTTTATGTGTCTTTTTGACTGCATATTTTGAGCTCTTCTGAATAGGAATTGTCTTAATACTGTAGTACAGTATGTCTCTTTTCTAAGTTGAGACACTGCTAAAAAATAACGAAAGGACATGATTCTGCCTTATGTGACATGGCTGGATGTGTTTTACTGTTTTGTTTCTTTACAGTGTTTTTCCTTTGTTCTTCACTCTGGATCCTTATACTGTATCCTGAACTCATTGCAATACAAAACCAACATGATATTTGCAGCAATCCAAGATAAATATTCGTTGTTTCAATTACTTTGGTGTAGAAATAGTAAGTAGAATAGTGAATAGGAACACCTGGAGCAATCTTTGGACCAAATTTCCAAATTACTGCAGAAATTTGACCTATGTATTCTAAACTTGTCTGTGTCCCTTGTATTTCAAACAGTACATATGCCAGATCTCTATGAAGGTGAGATAATCCATCTCAACAGGACTGACCCACTGGGAAATAAAAGATCGCTTTAATCACTTTAACTTATCAGGAGACTTTATAATAAAAGATGCACTTTCCTGATTATACATCCTTGTCAGAAATACCAGGAGAGTGACTGAGTTTTGTGCGGCTTGCATATCTGCTTTAAGGCTGCTGTGACAGCAAATCTTGGCAGAATTAAATATGAATCTTTGCATGTGGTTTCTATAAATCCGACATTTTCCACTTTACAATCCAGAAAAGATGATTGAGCAGATGGTAATGCAAGCCACTGGATTTATGCAATTTTTTGCTAAAACTGGGAGTTTTCACCCTCAAGAGCAGCTTATATATGAGGGACTGAAAAGGCTGAATACTAATTTTTTGGCAAAGCACCATGCTCACATAACCTAGGTACACAAATACTAGTTATAAATAAGCTGACTGTAGGAGGTACAGAAAACAAATTCTTTCTGTGTCAACTTCATATATGCATATATATATATATTTGTGTGCAATCTTTTAATCCATTTATAAAACAAAGAACTAATGCCTGTCTGCATTTAAGTAATCTAAATAAAATATGTTAAAACAAAAAAAATCTAAGGACCAGAATGCATGAATCATGAGCAGGGACATAATAACAAATGCATTTTTATTTTAGGAATTCTTCTCAGGAGCTGCTGTAATCGGTGACTCAATGCATAACTTATTATTAATGCTTCCTAAGATGCTCTTTCAGCAGGTTTTCAACTTTCCTACTGGGGCCCCATGCAAACTAAAAACAAAGCCCTGAATTTTATTATTGCTCTGTTATTCTTCCAAGTTTTCCCTGAAGGCTGAAGTCCCTCTGCTCTGCCTGGGAACAGCATGCAGGACGAGGAGGTCCCATAACATTTTCAATGACTGTGCTTTCACGTTCATCACTGGATGATCCTTTTTGCCATAGGATCTTTCCAGGGTATCTGTCATGCTTATCCAAGATTTTCAGTCAAAACCACTCTATTAACCTTACAATAAGGCCATGGAAGGAAAATCCATCTCTTCTACTATCAGGCACAACAGCATTGATGATGAGCTTGTGCTCATGCCCAGGCACCTCTGTAGTCATTAGGAAGCAAGGGGATCTTCTGGGAAGTAATTGAGCCAATTTAAGACCAGAGTGACCTTCCAACAGTGCCTTTCACTCCATCTTTAACACAGAGATTCCTTGGGCTGTCGAGTGTCCCACCAGGACTCATGTTTTTACCATGTCTGTCACCAATGTTCTTGTGTTGACAGTCTTGCTGTGGATGGACTTCTGTGCCCTGTGAGAGTTAACCAGCCTTCCCATAGACACAGCGGGCTGTGAAGAGCAGTATTTAGGACCAGCATCCTAGACTGAAGAATACTCCAGCAAGGATTGTCTTTATTTGAAACTCATACAGAGTTGAGCACATTTTTTGGCTCTTTACACTGAGTAATAATTCTTAATAACAGCACTGTCTGCAGGCCAGAAATGCTCTGATTCATCTCAGCTTGTAATTCTGGAGCCTGTATTAATGTTTCTTCATCAGCTTTTTTTCTGAATGGATCCTACATGCTTTCATACCAATCGAGGTGTGATTTTTATTCTTTTTTTAATTGTGGCTTCCAGCCTCCCCTACCCTTTATAAATGCCTTCCCATTGCCTGCTTGATGCTGCAAAAACCCAATGCACTAAAATGGCCACTAGCCTTGGAACGTATCCTGGTAGTGCTTCATGGCATAAATCCTTGCAGAGCAGTCTCAGGACTCCAGCAGTCTCCTGAAGTCTGTTGACCATTGCAAGAGCTTTGTGATTCACTTCTGCCGTTCTCGTGAATTTCCCCAAAGAATCATTAAGGATGTTATATGGGTAGAATATTATAACTTCGTAATCACATGCAGGTAATTTAAATGAAGGGCACAGCTCTTTCCCTTGCCGTCAAAAATATGTCTGTTGCCTATTACCTCTGAAAGTCCCTCCCCCCCCCTTCAGCCTTTGCTCGGAGTCCACATTTCTGATCAGCAGCAGATGGAAGAAAATGATTAAACTTACACATAAGGACCAGATCCTGCAGTCCTAGCTCCTTTCTTATTCTGGCAGTTTTCCCATTGACTTCAGTGCCAGAGTAATAAACGTAGAAGGACAGCTGGATCTGTAGCAAAGATATTATTGTCAGCTTCCTCTGTGTTTCTCAGAATATTTTTCACAGACTGATTACTGAGACGTAGGGAAGAATATTTTCCCTACCCAATTTCTTGTTTGTATTCACTATGTCTAATGAGATTCCACTGTGCCAAAGTAATGCATTTTAAATTTAACACTCAAATTGTAATTCACAATAGCTATGTTGCAAAGGGGGCAACTCCATCCAAAAGACTTGACATTGGTGAATCCTCTTTCCTGGGGACTATCTGTGAGATCATGGGTAAATCCTTTAACTGTTTTGTCCTTCTTTTTCAAGATAATAATTAATCCTTTTCAAATATTTTTTTAAAAACTGGGTGAAACGAACTTTGCAGGTAGTAAGTAGCATTGTGAATACCACAAAGCATATATAGATCACATTGGCTACCCAATCGAACATAGTTTACATCGAAGAACAATCACAGTGAATCATTCTACATGGACTTGCTTACTTTAAAAGGAGCTGATTTGTTTCCAGGGTCTAATAAACAATTCAAGTGAGTCATTATTTTAACATTGTATACCTTTCCTGTTTATAAGCAGTAGCAAGAACAATCTGGAAATTATTTCAGAAGGCATTTTCATTTTTGCAAATCATACTCCCAGACTTTGTCTTCTACAACATGCCCTCTCCTTACACTGCAGATAATTTGAGGATTTGGTTTTTCTTTTACATTTCATTCTACACTCTTGGAGACAGAAATCATGTTAAATTTCTGCATGTAAATAAGGAATGACAGTATATCCATTAATAAATATGCATTTGCTAAGTGTAAATCATCATAATTCCAGTAAACTCAGTAGAAGAAGGATGATCCCATGGTTAGGTTATTCGGGCAGAGTTTCCTTCTCTGTTCATGTGTTTCCTGCATGACTTTGAACATCTAAGCCTCATCCTACTTCCCTTTTACTTACTTAATTGAAGCATCTAATTTTCTAGGTGCTCTCTGTTATTGACAAAGAAAAATGTGCACCTCCAATGTGCCTACCCATTATCTGTATCCACCCTTGAGGTGGGATGGGATTGATCAGGACTCAGCTGTTTGATTTTGATAGGTGCCTAACCACCTTTGTGAGGCTGGTCCTTATTTTCTCTGTGTCTCTTCGTTTTTAAAAAAGAAATAATTTTAATACTCTCCAAAGATTATCTTGGTGCTGATGCCTAAAGAAATTATTAATAATGTATCAGTGAACTGAAACCAATGAAGTGTGGGAAGACCAGTCAACAGCTTCTTACACAGCTCTTAAGACTGGTAAACAAGACAGAGAATTTCAACATAGATATAGTAGCGGCAAGAATTTAGCACCCACAGTTCGAGAGCATGGGAAAGATCTAGCAAAATGAAATGTACTGTGCCTGCTAGTTTGGGCATAACTAGTGTAGACTGGATGTAAATGAAATAGCTTAAGTAAGTTTGACTGAGGTCCAAGCATTTCTCCAAGAGGCAAAATAAGAGGATTAGGTCACTGTAATAGTCTCAGTGCTCTTGAGTAGATTACCCCAGACCTATTCACAAGTATGCAATTTTATTCTGCTCTAAAGCCAAGGTTTCCCTCATAGGCTTTTTTGTAAATTCATTGAACTGGTTTCACAATCATGTACATGGAATTTTTCTAAGTGCTCATGATGTTATTCATTGTTATGATTCACCATTTGTATATACTGTCACGTGTACTCATGGTTTCCACCACAGTGTGTGCAGATGCACTCATTGGTCTGCAGTTTTTCAAATTACAGCCCCATGAAATCCAGAGGACTTTCAAGCCCTATACAGTAGAAATGTTTGGAGAGGCAGAAATAAGAGGGGATAACAAAAAGAAAGTTGGATGAATATTAGCTTAAATAGGAACAATCAGATAGTAGGTAAATAGTGAGGAGGTAAAGTCAATTTAGCATGGGTCAGTAGGTTGTAATAAAACAATGAGATGAAACTAAGCAAAAGAAAATTTAGTTTGAAAACCTGGGAACTTTTCCTAATAGTGAGCTTTATTACACTAGAAATAGTCTTCTGGGGAAGTAAGTGGAAACAGTATCAGGTGAATCAATTTGTTACAGAATGGAAAAGCTTTGAGTACAGGGAGAAATCTTCCACTAGAAATGGATGAGCAGGTTTACCTACTGTTTCCTTTCTTCACTATGCAGCTGAGAGATATCTGAGAATTAGGAAAAAATATAAATTAAGAGGGAGAGATACAGGTTTGATTCCCAGACTTGCTACAGATTTTCTGTGAGAACTTGATTAAATCACTAAAGTTCTCATTTAGAGCTGACTGGGAAATGAATTTCACTACTATGTAGAATGTCAAGGTTCAGGGAGAAAAAAAAATTGTCCTTAACCAGGATGAACTTTGGCATATTGCACCGCAATGAAATTCTGTGGGAATAAGAAAGGCAATGACCTCCCATTCCCTTGGTACTGCTCAGCTCCCTGGCTGTTCACTTGGCAACCATCTGGAGTCAGAGCACTGAGGCATCCTTCCAGCAGGTGCAATTCATGCTTACAGTGTTTCCTCTGTGGCAATCTGGGTAAAGCACAAATAAAAACATGTACCCACAGGGTTAGATGTTCAGCCTAGTCTCTCCTTGCTCTGCAACAGCTCCTCTGCCTTTCTTTTATACTGGGCTGACACAGAACAAGCTCTTCCTCATTACTGCCTCCGGGAGGGCTACTTCAGATTTCACGGAGGCTGCTTGGGGCTTTGTTGGCTTCTGAGAGAGGAGAGAGAGCAGCAGCATTTACATTTGCAGCTTTGCTCCCTTCTGACTTTGTGCCACTGGGATCTCTGTATCCACAGCAGCTGCCAGGATAAGGATAACTGCAGCGTTGGATGTCTCCCTGAGCTCCTTTGTGGAACAACGTACAGTTGTCATATAGAAAACCCACGCCGTGATCTGCTTCTTTGGTAAATGAAGATCCAACACATTTCCCCATTACTTGCACTGTCACAGTTGCTGAGTTTTCGCTGCCTTATGGGCAATCTGTGAAATGAATGCTCCTCACAGCCCTCAGTCACTTGCACAACAAACAGCCACTAAACATTTTGCTGCCTTAGGCAACCAGGGTTTGACTGATATGTGTGAACTGGCTCTGGCTGCTTGTTCCTCCATTTGCTGTTCCAAGCTATCTCGGTTCCTTGTTCACTGCTCTGTTTGCTGTCTGAGTTGTCTCTTAACAGAGATCCCAGGACAAAGCAGGTGTGAGGAAGAAGAACAAAGAAACTGATAGGTCTTAGAATTCAACTAACCCTCCAGTCTCCTGCTAGGCAATGGCATTTTTGAACATACAATTTTAATTTTCCTTCCCAAAGATTTTTCTCTAACTGGCTGCCTGCACACGCTGCATTTTCTTTCCCCATCAATCACTGCCCTTACAGAATCAACTGCTTTAACTGGTCTGTGCTGCTGTTGCAGGCAACCCACAATGGGAGCATCGCTATCAGTGACTGTGCCTCTGTAATATGAAGATATGAAGACATCTATAGTTAGCTATATAATGTAATCTTCTGCTTATTACCCATAAGATTTTAATTATAGTTGTGCCCAGAACTCTCATGGACAAATAGGTGATACCGCATTAGGGGATGTGTTCAGATGACGTAAGAGACAGTCTTTGTCTCAGTCTAAGGAGGCAGGACAAAGAATGGAAGAAGTGTTTGCTGGTGCAAAGGTAAGTGACAACACAGTAAGTGACAGTTTCCCATATTTGACATGGGAAATAGTTAAATCTTATCTCAGTGCTTTTACAACAAGTCCTTCTCCCTCTCCAGTCTCATTCTAGTATTTCATTCAGCTGGGTTCAAGCAGGATTTATACATGCATAATATATGTATAGCTGCCAGCAAAAAAGGTGACCTGCAAGAATTCTTAATATCTTACTGTAGTGATCTATATCTGTAAAATAACCCTGAAATTAAATCTGTAAATGACTACCTAAAGCTCTGTTACCTTCCAGTTTGGCTGATACTTGGCAAAGAAGCTTTTATTCATGTCTACTAATTTTTGGACTGCAGATAATGCTAATAAAAGAAGCAGATGTTAGGAGATGACTGGACATACATGTTAAAAATTTCAATCTGCTGCACCAACATCTTCTGTATGGGCCCAGGTTTTTTTGATGAATCACAGCACCACTAGTGAGTCGCTACAAGGTGCTACAAGCCAGCCTTCTTTTAGTAGTGGCAGCAGATGTTTGACTCCCTGTGTATAAAAAGTGTCTTCAACCACAGCTACAGTCAAGTTCTCAGTCTACCAAAGTAATTCTGTCTTAAGCATCTGCAGAAACAGACTCCAACAGAAAACATCAAGAAACAGCAGTATGTGCCTTGAGTGTGTCCCCTGCAACTCCAGGGCTATTAAATAACAGACTGAGGCAGGAACTGCGGTTAACTAAAGCAGAACTTGGTGCATTGCCATAACGTAATAAAGGTCACTTCCATGTAGTAAGAAGGATTGCTTTTGCTCTGAGTCAGTATATCTCACCAGGATACATGGTAAATGGGGTGTGCAGTGTCAAACAGAATCCTCTTTTCAGACCACTGAATAGCAACAGTGTCAACGCGCTATGCCAAACATACCACCTCCAGGATTTCTGTAGGGAATGTATTATCCAATGAAATCTGGTTGGCAAAACCATATATTTTGAATCGACTAACTCATCTTCCTGTTCAACATTTCCTAGTGTGCTGGGTGTTTCAATTAACTTTTACTGCAAGCAAACTGAAGCAAAATACAACCTAAGTTTTCCATATTCTTCTTAACTGCAAGCACAGATAATTTGTAATTCATTGTTAAACAGACATGTAAGCCCCTGCAGAACAGAAGCCAAAGTAGAGTTCAATCTAGATACCACATTCAAAACCCCTTAAGTATGAAGTAAAACATGACCAGTTTATCTTCTCTTTTCTTTGCATTTATGCAAATTAGCTTGAATTTCCAAATCTCAATTCTCACCAATAGGTGGCACCAACATTTTCTACTTTCTTCATGACACATCTCCAGTAGCTAGATTTAAAGTCTACTCCAGTGCTAAATTATCTGTTAAATCATGATGAGTTCTGTTCTTTTTCCTGCAGATTGTGGCTGATCACTATGCAGTGGTACATGTTTTGTTCTCTAAGCATTCCACAAACTTTGTGTGGAATATTTTACTACATACATTACCAATAATTCAGACTGCTGTTCTCTTTCATATTGTGGGAGTCATTTTAACAGTGCTTTATTGGAGTCTGGGTTCAGGGTGGGTTTTTTTTTTATGTTTGATGGCTTTCTTCAGCCTTTCACACAAAAATGTTGCTGTATGTATCAACTTTTTTAAAAAATTGTCTTTCCCCCCTCTGCAGGTAATAAAAAATTGTAGACTTGTAAAAGTAGACTTGTAAAAAAAGTCAAGTAGTATTTTTTCCTGCTTCATGATTGTATGATTGCAGCCTTTACAGCCAGGATTCTACTGAAAGTAATTTAATAGCTATTCCCTGAAAAGTTTCAATCGTGCGAATTTTATAGTTGTTTTGGAGAGTATGGTACTAAAACTCTGTCATAGGAAAAGTCACTGGAACCAAAAGCAAGCACAGCTGCAGCAAACTCAATTAATTCATTCATAGAATATTCACTGCCCTTTTTTGGAGGGAGATTCCTTATTCCCAAAGGACAGATCCACTACAAGTAACCAGTAACTCTGCATTAGAGTCCAATGACTTTGTTTTCCAATCATAACTTGCCTGTCCCAGATTAATTCTCAATGGCCAAAAGACTTTAGTTCCCCAATTGAGATTCACAGACAAGACTGTTTTCTTAGTCTCACCTTTTGAAGTTACAGTCATCGTTACAAGAGTGTGTTTTCAGGATCGTAATAGTCATTCTGTGAATCATAATCCCAAGTTTTATAACTGTTGTATTTTTAGGGATGTGAGGTTTGATTCACAGACTATTTGCTATTCACCTGAATTCATGGCACTTCTGGTCAGGAAACAAGAATGCTGTTTCATCTAAAATTTAAAGTTTAAAGCCTGCCTACCTACCTACCTATATGCACAAATCATTTCAAAGTGTTTATTCAGTTTGCTGTTCTGAGGAACATTGTGAAAACAGAACTTATCGCATGGATGGCTGCCAAGATTAATGAAAGCTTGGGCATCCAAGTACCAATTACATAGAAGTTAACATAAATTATACACCTGACTTGTCATCTTTATGTCTTGCTTTTTCATGAATCAAACCAAACTTCTTTATTGATTCTGTACCACCTTGTTGCATTCTGAATATTGACTTCCCCAAGCCTCATATTCACAGGCTTGTCAGGTGCTTAGAGTAATTTCTCCAATTGAACACCATGTTTGCATGTACAACATGAGCACGTGAGCTGAAGTAACTCCTAAGACAAAAAATTAACCAGCAGTATTCTTTACATCTCTGGTAACCTTGTGGTCAAGTTTTGTTCATGCTATACTAATCAACAGGTTTGTCTAAAATCCATTGGCAACATCCAAAAATGCCCTTTGACTTGAATGTAAGTTCTTGAATTACTCTAATGACTTCAGTGGTGTGGATATGCCCTAAAATGGGAGACATTACCTTATCCAAACTTTTCAGGAAACTCAATGTATTTAAAATAGTCATTATCCCACTCCTTAAATGATTTAACATTTTGCTGGCCTTTATACAGCCTTAATTAACCTCTCCCTTTTTTATGCTTAACATCCTGGAGTTTTCCATTTCTCTACAACTGAATGATTCCAAAACACACACCTATGGCTAAAACTTGTTTAATTTGGGATTTTAGGTATCCAGCCGGTATTGCAAAAGTAGCCTGTGTGACACAATATTGTTTTCAGCAGCAGACTTTGTAAAACAAGTATTGAGTAATCAGAATGTATCTTTATCCTTGTGTGTGCTTAGCAACCTTGCAGGTCTGGATGACAAAAAATTTGCCCTTGGACAGCAATTTAGCAAGACACCAAAGAGTCAGGAGGAAAAATAAAAACTTTGCTTATATTTCGCAACAAACAGAGAATGAATATAGAACCTCACAGTCACATTGTTTTATATTAGGGCAGCATTTGAAACCTTTCACTGTTAGACCTGAGCAGATGCTCTAGGGAGGTCTGGAAGTAGGAACAAGAAACTTTCTCTTTTTGCATCCTATGGAGTAGCTGTCAGAAGAACAGCTGTACAGGCACAAGATATTTCTCAACCTTGCTGTTAGCACTGAACAGATATTGTTCAATAATGATTAGATTTAAAATGAAATTAAATGAAATTAATAAAATAAAATAAAATAAAACAAAACAAAACAAAGTAAAATGAAGAAAACAAGTAAATGTTACTTAATATGCTTCAATATGCCTCTCAAATGCATCATAAAAACCAGTATCATGAATATGGTACAGAAACCTAAGGGGATCAGATTAAGATTTGTCCAAGTAGTGACGCTTTCCAAAGAAATCCATGAGAAAAGGACTTATTAACATCTCTCAAGTCTCACACTGTGCCCCAGAGTCCAAGAAGAAGATATCA
Source organism: Theristicus caerulescens (assembly GCA_020745775.1). Lineage (NCBI taxonomy): Eukaryota > Metazoa > Chordata > Aves > Pelecaniformes > Threskiornithidae > Theristicus > Theristicus caerulescens. The sequence goes on from CM036561.1 coordinate 15,827,007, forward strand.
TGTGGTTGATATATAGTCCATATAGGAAGTAGATCAGAGCAGCAGCTACCTGTAGCTATCTAACTGTAGTCATGCTACAGTTGGTGTTGAGGTGACTATGTCTAGGGAGTTTACATACTCAGGAGCAGGAGAGTAAGAAGGCACTCTCTTGCACAGAGTCTGTGTGTCCCTTACTGAGTAGCATAACCTGAGTCTTCCTCTGCTGTTGGGCACCCAAAAACAGTTAGTCAGAGGAGTTATGACTAGATTTAAGTGATCTCACTGGTCTGAGGAGGTACCTGAAGACAGAATTGTTGCCGAACTTGTCCTTGTCGACTGCCTGGCACTTAGCCTCTATTCAGACTGCAGACAACTCCCACCCTCTTGCAGCAAGCAACGTTGGGAAGGACTCTGAATTGTCTGCCCACTAATTTTGTAGGAGCAGAAGGGAGACATGGGGTCTTCTGGGTCAGGCACAGTGTACACCTTACAGCTCACTATGTCCTGGAGCAGAAACACTGCAGAGCAGGGAAACCCAGGTTTCCAAATGTGTATCCCCTGCCCAGTTTCTTGAATACTACAAAAGGCACGGAATGGCAAGGACTGGCGGATCTCATCTCAAGCTCATACTCAGGGTCACATCTGCCTTCCAGGATAAATGTAACTGTTGGGCACAGGCTTCCCAATTCACCCTGACTCACACTCCTCTCAGCTCAGAAAGGAGAGAGTTTTTAAAAGAATTAAGCACACAGAGATGCAGTTTGGCACTTGGTACGAAGAAAGTATTGTTGAAATTAGGTTCATACCTAATTTTGGAAGACAAATGCTTCTAAAAATCTCCTGCCTGTGGCTAAATAGAGCACAGTTCATGCAATCCATCTCCTCTGACTCTCATCATCTACAGTCTAGGTGTCTACACTGGAACTAGTGACTTTAGGCTCAATAGATGCTTTTAAAGAGTGAGTCATCTGACCTATTTTAGATATCTCTGTTAGGAAGAGGCAAATGAAGGTCTGGAAGTGCCTGTTTTTTTCCACTGACTCTTAAAGAAATCCAGATAACTAGATCAGAAACTATCCATGTAGGTGAATCTGACCTCGTATATCCTGGGGCACACACTGCTAAGTTACAATTCACATTATCCAGTTTAGGCAGTGACTGACAATGCGATGTTAACATTTATAGCTTAACTAATAATCTATGTAGAGGTGGTACAGCTGGTTGGGAAAGAAGAAACAAGCAATTAAAGGAGTACATTTGCTTCCCCTGAATTCAGTCTGTGTGTGGTTTTGTTTTTATGACTTTGTCAGAGAAGCAGCAGTCTCTGCTCACAGCAGACAGAAAAGTCTGCATGAGGGAAGGCAGAAAAAAATTACATCTAAGAAAGTTAGTTACTTGGGGGGAAGAGGAGGAATGACAGCTTGCTTTTTGACCAACAGTACATTTACTAAGGTAGGAATCCAGTATCTAAATTTCATTGCTGACAAACTAGTCCTTCTCAAGTAAATGCCTAAGTTTTCAAAAAATTCAGTGGAGTGAGATAGGCTGGCTGAAGACATACGTAACTTAGTTACCTCCTTCTCTCCACTGACTACAGCAACCCCTTAAGGGGATCTGCCTAAGTCAGATGTTAATCCACCAGGGACCAAGGAAGCTGCTAGGAGTTCCTAGGACCATCTGCTCAGAGTTAGTCTCCATCATCACATCTTCTCTTCTAGTGCCTGACAGGGTTAGCTCACTCCTTGCCTAATCTGGATGGCAGTGGCACTCCTGCATGAGAGATTAGTGCATATCTCCCCCTACTTCTGAGCAAGTACATGTGTCTCAATTAAGCACCTGTGAATTTTTCAGGCTAAGAAGGAAGTCACTTCAGGAATATAAGATCCTAAAGCACTAGAAAACAGCAGACTTGATCCTCGTTTGCATCTTCAGACTGTTTTACATGTCTGAGATCTCACCAGATATAATCACGATGTTCATTACAATTCTTCGGTATAGGTCACAACTTGAGCTGTTGCTTCCAAGGGTCTGTTATATCAAGACTGCACAGTGAACTCTTAGCTGTACATATATTATTCTCTCATTTTGTGTTTATTTTTTAAGCATTTCAGTTGATTGTTTTTAAATGACATTATTGTATTAGCTCACATGGGCCTGCAATTTCTGTGTTCTCAAAAAAGCTTGAAAACCACAAATGCAAATGCTTTAGTTTTTATTAATGTTGCATTAATATATGTGAGGATATTCTTGTAACATCAGATCTATCACAGTTATCCCATATTTGAGAAACTACATCTTGGACTATTTTGATATTGTTTTCCCTTGTCCATCTTTGTTTTCAGCAATACAGGGTGAAATTAAACGTATTCATATCTTAAGTTCTTAAAAATGAAAGTCATCTTTGTATAGAATCTAAAGTAGTGATATCTTGGGTGGCTGCCCAAATATTTAATCCATACAAGTTTTATTATTGATGCAGCATTGTTGCTAAAGATAGAAAGTCAGCTGCAGTCACAGCCATCATACATATTCTAAAGATGGTCTGGCACAAACTTTTACATATCCTAGATTTCTCTAACAAATGTCTCATTGGGTGTCAGGTTGCTGTTATACTACTTTAAGACATGTAACAGGAAGTAAGGAGATGGAAACTTGTGAAATCTATCCTCCAATTTCTTCAACTGGAAAGAATATTAAAGAATACTTTAGGAATACTCTGCCTGGTCACGTTTACCAAAATCTGCCCTTTTTCTTTTTCATTTATATGCTGGTCTTAACTATTTCCTAAGAATACCCCTAGGTAATTTGTTTTCACCTTCTAGGCTGTTTGTGAATGACTCAAACTCTACAAAGTATTCACTACTCAAATTTTTAGTCTAAGAACTGGTTCAATTCATCAGATACCCTATGTTAAACTGCCGTCAAACTGTTTCTAATTCCTGAGCATGGCACATTGCTTACTGTATTTCTGACAGGGCACTAAGTCATTATATGAGAAAGTCTTGAAGTGAAGGCTCCATTGTTTCCCTCTATAGTCTACTTGAACAACATGCCTACCCCTCACAGTTAAAAATGTGTACTTTAATTTGCACTGCATGGCTTATCTTCCAGTTGTTGGTTCTTATTATGGCATCTGGGGCTTGTCTGTAAGCTGGTTTACGTGACTTAATGACTTACCCATGTGTGACATCACCATTTGTTTAGCTCCTGCATACTGTCAGCTCTTAACAAAGCATTAACCTCAATTGGATGTGATATGGGGAGCAAGGCTACAGGGAACTGAGATTGTTTTCACCTCATTTTAGCACTGTCTATGGAAGCTCATCTCCAAGCTGCATTTGCAGTTGGTAGCCCACGCAGTCAGAGCAGGGCTGAATCCACTCCCTGTATCTTCCAGATTCTCTCTCTTTCTTAAAATGCTAGCAGTAACCACTAAACACAGAGGTGGAAAGCAAAATGCATAGCTGCTTTTACACAGCCACTTTCAGTCTGGCTTGGGCACATTGAAAGCCTGCTATGTACAGGCACACCTGGGTAGTTTGCAGAGCTTTGCATACAAAATGTCACCTGCTCCGTTTCCATAACTCCGACTTCTATGAACTATGACTCATGCCAGCCAGCCTGAGCTAGACTAAGGGGTTTAAAAAGCAGCACTATTGATCTACCACTGTGTTACTGATAAGTGTGAAAGATTTTATTTAAAAAGACATGTAGCAAATGTAAAAATAAATACTCATTGGTCCAGCTGCCTTTGAACCTTCCGATAAGGCAGCTCCCATGGAAAGCAGTGGAGGTGAAGTTTCCGTTCCACCCACCCTTGTGCAGTTCACCTGTTGGGACAAGGGAGTTCAGTATTCCTGAAGACATTTTTAAATGCTTATGTTAGCAATTTAATTACTTACAGAAGAAGAATGAGAGGGAAAAAAACAGGAAAGATCTTTTGAAAATGTTGATGTATTTTGATTACATGGGATAATCTAAGGTTAATTTAAGTACAGAAAATATTTGGAAAGATTTAGGGAAGAAAGAGTGTGAAAATGATATGCAAACATCAGAGACTGATAGAGCATTAAATTATATTTAAGTAAGGGCTAGCATTAGGTATCAAAGGAATGGATATGATAGCTATGATACTGCATTGGATTTATATTTGGCTTATATATAGAACTCTTTTACTTGAGAAACATACAGTTTTTACAGAGAAAGACAAATGTTACTATCATCATTATACTTTGGGGAAACTACAGACTCATAAACTGAGACTATGAATTATATGCTGAGGAACAAAAACAACTACTAACAGAACTAGGTCTCCTGACTCCCACTTTGTGTTTTTTCCATTGGACCTTTTTGAATGAAGGATAAATCACAAGCACAAATTTTAAATAATCCTTTTCTTTTTGTCTTTATCAGATATTGCACTTTCTATTGATTGTATAAATGGAAGGGAGAAAGCCTTTCTATGGTGAGTATATCTTTTTTTCCACAAAGCTCTAGGAAATTAATTGGAAGTAGTTAGAAGTAGTAAGGGTCCTGGTGTAGTATTAATATCTGTGAGTAGTCCATACTTGTGGAATATTTTAAAATTTGAGTTCTAAACTTCAACAAAAACAATGATATAATAAAGAGGAAATCCAGAGGGGGCTGTATCTTAATAAGAGAGGCAGAGCATCTTTAATGTGCACATAGATAGTCTTGATGCCCTGAGCAATGGGATTATGTTACATTAAGATGGCACCTGTCTGTTGGCTCGCCTTCCTCCAAGCCTTGCCTGTTATATCTTTGCTCCTCAGACTGTCAGCTTTTTGTTCAGCTTTGTGACTCTCCATTCTGTCTGATTATAGCCTAAGCCTCAGCTGTCCCAGAGCTGCCTCTCCCAAAGTTTACATTTGTGTCTGAGAGCTGCCATTCCCTCTCACCAGCTGCTTGCCCCACCTAATAGTTCCTTTGTTTCATGCTTGCTTCTTTTGTCCATTTATGTATACATTAATGCATGTAATTTTAGAATATACTTGTAATGTTTTAGACCAGAAGCAAGGCATCCTAATTTTGAACATCTTATATCTATAACTTGCCTTTTCCTTGGCACAAACTGAATCTAGTTTAATTTTCTTTCATGTTGCAAAGAAAGGGCATTTTTTTAAAGCCTCTGTGGAGCTGTTTCTTTTCTCTGCGGAGGTTTTCGTGGTGTACCTATCTCAGCATGGTACAAATTTCAGTGAGGTTCATTTCCCCTCCGCCCACTGTTGTGCAAGCATTCAGAGCCAGGGATAGGCATATTTTACAAATTAAAAAGAAATCAGTCAGTACATTGAAGCAATTAGTGTAAATGAGTTCAACAGACAAACAGGCAGACAGAATTTGCTATGCTGTTTATCTTTTCCTGCCCCCACAGCCTTAAGTGTAGTACAAGAGCTAAATGAACAGAGTGAAAAATGACCACATATCATGGGCCAGGTTCCAGCCACAGTGAGAGAGTTGTAAATCCAGAATAAGAACATAAAACCTGCCGTCCTGCATGAGCGTGAAAGTCCTTTTAGTCCTTTTAGCTCAATCCTGGACAACAGTGGGCAAAAGCAGAGGCCTAGGACAAGAGGAAGGCAGATAAAAGGATATTTCTCCTGCTGTAGCTTGTGAACTAGAGGCTGATTTAATGGAGACAGAGATTGTAGTTGATAGAGTTTAATAGCCACAAATAGACCTCTCCTCCATGATCTAATCCCTTCTTAAATCTGTGTATGTTTTGGGGCCCCACAATGTCCCAGTGCAGTGAACTCTATAACTTCAATATGTTTTAAGTGAAAAAGCTCTTGCTTTCAACCAACTGCCTGATCATTTCACTGGATGCCTCTTCTTGTATTGTGAGAAACAGGCACTGCAGTTTCCTGTTTGCTATTTCTGTGCCATTTGTAATTTTATGGTAATTTCACTGATGCCACTGGAGGCCCTTTCAATGGACATTGCTGTAAGGCAAGGTCAAAGACTTGTTTTTAAGGAATCTGATTAATTCAAAAGTCCAGCTGCTACCTTTATCAGGATAGTCTCCCTAAACATCACTCTTTGCAAGATTAAAGCCCTTAAGAGCATGCAATGTGCAAGGAGAAGGGAAGGAGATTAGGGGTGTATAACCTGGGAGATGCCTGGGCGCACTATGCATTTCAAACACACCACTCTTCAAGACATCCAGATGGCATAAAGTGAGGACCCTGTTCCACAGGCAGAGCCAGGACCAGAGGTGCATGCAGATATGTAGAATTTGAAGGAGCCCTTAAGGGACTGGAAGGTTTCTGCTTTCCAGAAGCTGGGAGTGAAGTTGTGCCTGACTCCTGGAGTTCATGACAACTGCTGCCCTGCTGTCTCTGCAGTAGCCTTTGCAGTCCTCAGAAAGCATGACCATCCACACTGTCCCAGCCCTACAGGGCACTCTAGTTCACTTCCATTTGTGGTTAAACTAACCCCACATTTAGGATTGCTCCAGCCTGAGGAAGCCTGTGTTTTCCAATGCATATTCAAAAGGCCATGTAGTATAACCAGCATCACCATATCCTTATGCTAGGCCCCTGTGGCTCTATCTCTTAATCTACAGAGTTCTTCAAATATCATCAAATAGGTTGCACACACAGCCAATGTTGCCCAGAGCTCTGGCCCCAAGGAAACAAGCCTGTTTCCAGGAGGACAACCATACATTTCTGGCCATATCATCAGACTGCACATGGCATCTTAGCTTTGATGTGGCACCTGTGTGATGACCACTAGCTACCTGGTTGTTCTAGGTATTTTGTAAATGTTAGATTAGGGTTAGATTAGGATTAGGATTAAGATTAAAAAAAAAGGAAAGGAAAAAGAAAGAAACACCATCACCACAAAGAAAAATGCTGAGTCTTCAAGGGTGAGATTGACAACTTCCAGTTGCAGTCAAAGGAAAGAGTCTCCAACTTTAAGGACACATCCAAAGTGTGAGGCAGCACACCATTATTATGTCAGTTATTGCAGGCTGTCCAGCATTCCAGAAAGGACCTCCAGCACTCAAAGCCGTATGCACCACTCTGTTGAGGATGACCTCCCATCAGCAGCAAGAGAATTTTCCCTACAGGAAGACCACTGGACTCAACCCTTCATGTTCACCAACTGGTGCAGTATTGCCAGTTGTGAAAACTTTCTACTAGTAGCATCCAAGTGGATACATCCAACAGTCAGGCTTTGTTCCTTCTGTTCCAACACTACTTATCAAGAATGTTAACCAGAAGTCCCAGGGCTGACTTTGCAGCAGCCAGATCATCTCTTCCTCTGTGGTGTTCCTTGGCCTGTCCAGTCTTTGCTGCACCAATCTCCCAGACTTCTTTTAACTCCTGTATAGCTATGCAAGTGTTTTGGAGAAATCAGTCTCCTGGGATATGTGCTGTAGAAGTTGACCTCAGAAGTATCAGCTCCCTCCAACAGCAGGTGATGATAAGCAAGATATGAGTGAGTCTATGGGTATTCCCAAAAACAAAGATGGAGGGGCTCACAGTGGAGCATCTCTTGACAAGATATAGATGGAGAACATTGAGGCAGTAAATGTATATACAAGAATACATGCACATCTTCAACTTCATACTACTCTCTTTTCTCTTACCAGACCTTTGGTTATGAATATGACATGCCTGCGTGACTTAACAACCTTCAATTCACAACACATGCAACATATTCACAGGGGTTAGAATATACAGGCAAACACATTTAGCCCAGCAGCCTACTGTACCCATTCACTCAGACAGAGAAGATGAATCATGGCACATGGGAGCAACTAGCTCATCTCATGCTTTCTCCATAGAATAATTGCAAAATGGTCACATGGGTTTTTCCATGCTACTAACCAAACACAATGCTTAACCACAGAAACCACCACAATGATGGACTGAAGTGGACCTATCAGTGTTAAGCAGCATGGGTACAGATCAAAAGGAATCTACTGTGGTATCTTTGAGAGGATGGTAGTCTCTTGAAATGCAGTAGTAAATGAAGTCCTGGAGACAGCTGTACTACTCCAGAACTGATATTAACTCCTCAAACAAAGCTGTGAATGTGTCCTTCTGCATCCTGAAGGGCCCACTATAGGTTACAAAAGCAAAATAACAGCGTGGTTCTTGCAGAGACTGTTCAGAACCATCATGGTGCCCTGGGCACTTTTCAGGAATTTGGATGTACTTGTCAGGTATTGAAGTTTGCTTCTAGCACCAACCAGGATATTGTAAAGCTTGAAAGGAGCCACACGCTTTGCAATGCATCAGTGCTTCTAGTGTTTTCCACCTGTCTTTTAATAGGGAGAGGCAATGGAAAAGATCAGCAGTGTGGCATACTGACTCGTACTAGTTATTCATGCTTCCAAACCAGTATTGGTAACTACAGGCTGAGTTATTTCTTTTTTTTATGCTATTCTCATAACATCTGCTTTCTCTAACATTATTTCAGATCATGTCTTCCCATTTTCTGAAGTCCCTTTTTTGAACATATGTTTAAGGTGTTAGTTCCCATTTTGAAGATAACATGATATAAGCTCTTAGTAACTAACATAAACACAGTTTAGGAAGAGCAGCGGATAATTTCTTCCTCCACCCTGTCTAATTGCACATCAACATTGCATTAAATAACCCTTCATCACTCATTTCTGAGCTAGAGGAAAGCAGAGGCAATATTACAGAGATACCCACGGTTCATCTGATCCTTGGGCCTTGCTGCTGTCTGGGAATCTACTTTGTAAGTAAGTTCTTAAAACTGATTCGCTTTTAAGCCATTCAGGGAATATAATTCTGGTACATGGAAAAAAAAAACCTACTGCAAAATATGTAAATACATGAAAATTAATTTATAGATTTTTAATCAATATGTTCTGATCCAAAGGAAATAGGTCTATTGCCATGAAAGAGTTAGGATTTGGGATGTATCTTCTGCCCTCCTCGCAGAGAAATTCTTGAGACTGGTGTGAGAGTAAGGGAGGGGAAGTGCACGTGTGTATGTGTGTGTCTGAGAGACTGTTTTGTCTTTGATTCCTCCTTAACTCCACTAATCCAGTGTCTTCCCTTTATCTGTCATGAAACTGTGTCTTTGAAGAGTTCAGTGCCTGAGAACAGACAGGTCAACAACTGTTTAGTGCTTAATACATACAAATTGAATCAACACACCAGGAAATCCTAATTCCCAAAGAAAAAGTTTCCAAAAAACCTGGCAGTTTCTTGTGCCCAAGACAACATAGAGTGACACATCTTCATCAGAGACAGTGACTCATAGCTAAGGCTTGAATTGTTGGGGGGGATTATCTTATCTGTTAGCTGTATCAAGCTAAGAAAGATGGAAGTGCAACCCTGAATGTCTTATTAACTGCCAAAATAATTACATCATGGGCAAAAAGTGGAGATGAAAAGTACTTACATCAATTTCTACTCTTAGTCAGTTTATGTATTCTGGAAAAGAAGTCTGTATCTTGTATCAAAGGTCTCAGGCAAGTTTCGTACTTTACAGTCTGACAGCTTCTGCCCTTTTAATGTAAAATATTTATTTTGATAAATTTACTGATGCTATTGTTATTTTCTCATCCTCTCATTCAGTTATTTTTGTTGTTTAAATCCCTTCACAGGATATTTCATCCTATGTATATTTTGTTCACTTTTAGAGTTTTACAATGAAAGGTGGCACAGTTAACGCTGCATTCTCTATGCATTCAGCTTTCTCCAGCACATTGGTCATTTCTAACAGTGCTTGTGTGGCTATGGGTAAACACAGACTTTTATGCAATCAGAATCCAACTGACTGGTAATATTTAAAAAAAAAGAAAGAAATCAGAATTAGAGAGTGCAACCATGGCTGCCCTCAGTGGAGAAGGTGGACAAAGTATGTGAGCTTGCACTAAACCCCGAGGTCAGCAATTTCTCTACTGGGGTTAGCCAGACTGCATTTTTCTTTCTTAAACTAAAGAAAAATGTTATTGTCAGAACCGCAGTGTAAGCCAGGAAAGGCTGACACTGTGGGAGGCGGTGAGAGACCCAGCTCCCGGCAATCTCAAAATCAGGAGGCTACAGGATGCCAGCATCATCTCTTCATGGCATCCCGGCTCTCTGTGAGGTACAGCACCCAAGCTCAGGTATGGTGGGATGCAGGGGCTGGATGCTGCTTTCTCTCAGAGAGGTATTTCAGGGTGCTGTGACTCCTCACTGCCCTCTGCATGCTGGCTTTGCTGTGCACCCCTTGGTATCCTCCCACAAGCTGTCTTTGGTACCACATGATAGATTAGCAAGTGCCCCACTAAGCAGGTAGGAAACCCACAATTTATGATCCAAAGCAGACGCAATTTCCTTACTGCATCAGGTCCATTCAAAAGTATTTTCTCCTCTCTCTCACAGTCAAAACAGAAACAATTGTCTATGAGGGGCTAAATCCTTCAGTTACAGCCCTCTCAAAAGTCATTAACCCTGCAACAGGGTTTGGGCATGGTTTTCAGCCCACCGCTTCTCCTCCCCTGGGAGTAGTGGTTAGGGCATTACTCGGAAAAACTGGAGGGAAAAAGGTTTTAGGAAATAAGTAGGAAGGAGTGTCCTCCTGGGAGAGGCCAGCATGGGAATTGCTGTTGGCAGGAGCACGAGGCCTCTGTGCAGGAGAGGTGATGAGGGAGTCTGCAAGTCAGCGGATGGGGAAAGCTCAAACTCAAAGAAAGCTGTTTGACTGTTTTCAAAAGCTGGCATGGTGGGAATTACAGAAGAGAAAAGGCAGGTTTGGTGTTTTGAGAGAAGGGCTGTGGATTCATTGGCTGCCACCCTGATTTCCTTGCGAACACCAGAAATGACTGTGTCCGCCTAATGATGTCTGAAATTATTTTTCAATAGGGGAATGTCTGGTTGCCCTTCCCAACACTTATTTTGAGCATCAGCTGCTGTTGCAGTAAAATATCAGCCATCCCCTTGACTCCTATATAAAGAGAAGGAGAAAATGGGTTGAAGATTTAACCCTTTATTCTCCAGGAGTCCTCTGCTCTTTGATCACCACATTTTTTTTTATGCCTTCCTACTTTCCTTTTTCCTTTTGTTGTTTCTACTCTTTCACCCAGAAAAAATTCATCACACATCTAAATGTATGAAACTCTCTGCACATGCTGCTTTAAAGTCTTCTGCTGTATGAAGTTACACTTTTTAAAGCAATGACTGACAGGTGACACTGCTTTGCCAGGTGTGGATCTGCACAGTGGGAAGACAAGTTGTCAACTGCTAGTGACAGACATAGAAAAAAGGAAGAAAACCAAAACTGCCAGAATATTGCAAAGGACAGATATCCCCAGGCCATTCTTTGTGTTGGAGCAGCAAGTTTTAGCTCTGAGGGAATTAATGATTCTTTCCCTGAATGTTTCACAGTTAGATCTTCAGTATGCGGTGGTCCAGCTCTTGACATTTCACGGTCTAAACTCACTTGTCTTCAGTGATGATATTTTGTATATATGTGTGCAGATATATACATGTATATATATATATGTACTTGTAGATATCTTTTGTGAATAACTACTGTCCTGTCAAGTCTTTTAAAGAGAAAGAAATGTGTATTGCTGTAACTACTATAATAAAAATTCTGGCACACTGGCACTGACCAAGTGTTTGACATTGAAGTGTTAACACCAGAACATTTATTTGCTGTTGTAACATGATGCCTTCTTTCCTCCTGTCACAGCTGTCCAATACTGGTAACTGACAGCCAGGAGGAAAACAAGTACCTCTGTGCATGTATGTTTGGTCCCCCCCCAGGGGTATAAATATTCTTTTACACAAGAGAAAAGTTACAGCAGGAGGGGCTGATTCTGATAATCATTTTAGAGTACAGAGGTCAGAAGGCTGGAGACATGGAAAGAGGAGAAAGGGGATTATTTTCATTAGATCTGAGAATAAGAATCAGAATGGCTGATAAAAGTCAACTTAATTTTAGGATGGACTTTCAGAAAAAGCTTTCTGAGTAGTGAGGTCCATGAAAATAAGAAACAGCTGTGTTTTGTGGGTTGTTGTGTGGCTGATGCTATTTGATATGTAACTGGACAAAGAGCTCAAGTATGTACTCTAGAAAACAATCATTTGGCACTGGGATGGAGTAAATGACTTAATAACATGTCTTTTTCCTTGTCTAATTTCTGTGGTTCCATGATTGATTAAGTCTTCTCCCTGCTAGTCTTACATTCACTGTTATAAAATCCTGTGGCATAAAATTAATCTGTCTGACTCGAGTTCTATTAGGAGTGTGTGCAAGTAATGGCAGTGATGCAGCAACAACTGGTCCTGAAATGTGCAAATGAAAATTTAAGATAGAAAGTGAATCAAGGCTTTATAAGAAGCTATTGGCAAGTTCTTTCTCCCTGCAGTGCAGTCAATGCAGTCAGTAGTCTGCACCTTAAGTTCTTTAAATCTGTATCCTAAAACCATGTTCCTACAAACATCTAGACACAGATGAAACTTGGCTCCCTTGAGGAGATATCATGACCTGATTGGGACTACTCCTGTGTAATGGTATACCCTTTCTGTCATAAAGCTGGAAGATCTTGTACAGACATTAACTATGCTGCTACAAATCAGAGAGATGTGCCCAGTGAGTCATTGGCACAGCATGGCATAGAGCTCAGGTCTAGTAAATCAACTTTTTCCCTTCAGGAAAAAAAATGTTTTAGGTGTTTTTACACAGTGCTTGAGAAGTTCCTTTTATTTCCAATAAAATTAGAAAAAATCCAAAACCTTAAACATCCATGCCAGAACCTGGCTTTGCAGACACTTGTTTAAATCAATTTTACTGGTGTAAGGAATATATGTGTGTTTATGTATACTGAGCTGTGAGGTCTAGCAGAAACGATTTTATGCCAATAATCTACTAGTATACAAAATATATACTGGGAAAGACACAAGAGCCCAAAAATTGAAACTCTGCACTGCCAGTCTTTGAGAGATTTTTGGTAGAAAATAGAAACCTTAGTCTGTCTTCTGATTGTCTAGGTTTAAGATTAATTAAGACTATTATTTCCACTGATTTTAGCACATGGCCAACATACTCTGCCACCCAGTTAGCTTCAGAAATGGCTTTAGCTATCACAGCACCAGAAGCAAGCCTGAAACTTAAATCTAATATTACTTTATTGTGTCTTGTTTTCAGCCTAGTAGGAAAGCAAGCCCACCCTCTGCATGGCCTCCTCTCTGCTTACCCGCTTGCAGCAGAACCCTGTTCACAACCACAGATTCACCACTAAAGTTGAGGGGTTAAGAGGCTTTCCTCAGTGACCTATGCTCAGTACAAACGATTTCACCTGAAGGCAGGGCTATGCCTAATAATGCAAAAAGGTCGATTAGCCACTGCCTTCATGCTTTCAGACAGACTTTGTGCCTTCCAGTCACACGCATGTCCTGTCCTTGCTAGGGGACAGAGTAGTTTTGCAATTAGGACTGTGAAGTACTGTTGATGAACAACTCCCATTGACATCATGACAGTTGTTCAATAAAACAAAGACAAAACTAGATTTTTCTCACACTTTGCAAGTATGAGTCTTACCTTTTGCAAGCTGGAACAATAAAAAATGTTGTTACAGTCACCCACTGCCCTGGGCAGCAGCAAGTCAGAAATGACAGTGCTCATCCTGCCAGACCTTCTTTGAAAACAGATTGCACAACAGCACTGATAGCAGTTATAATGGTAATAACAACACAGATATTTCTTTGTGCAACAGTAAATTAAGAAAACCTTAAGCATTTTCTGCAGTGTCAGAACACTTTGAATCAGCAAGAAAAATGAAAACAGCTCGTCTATGGAGGTCTCTGGAGAGAAACAAAAAACTCAACCTGTAAGTGCCATAGATATCAATGCTTCTCTTTTTTTATTCTCTTTTAATGACAGGTTTTAACCCTAAGAAAGAATGAAGAGAAGCTTTTACTTTCCAGTTTACCTCAACCTAAATGATTTTATTTTTTTTCTTTGGATGACTTAAAATACACTTTTACAATAAAAGGACTCTCCTTGGAAAGTCCTACATTTAGCCAGTTTCCCATGGTAAGTCTGAAATATTTTTTACTGTGCTCCCCCTTCAACTGCCCTAACTGCCCAATAAAAGGCCAAGATAATTAGATTCATTACTTTACCTTATTTATAAATTTTCATGGGAAACAATTACTGTCAGAAATAATGAATGTCTCATATTTACAAATTCATTGTTGGTCCATTCCCTCCCCACCCTTTTCTTGCTAGAGAAGACACATTCGCTTTGCTTATCCGTAGAACTGGCTTTTCTTTCATAAAATCTGGCCAGGTCTACAGTAGGCACATTTTCCAGCACAGCAGTATCAACTAAGGTTATTTTTATTTTAACCATTTTTTATATTGTCAAAAGCTTGGTGTAGATATGGTTAGACTAGTATGGAAAGTGTTTTTGCCAGTATAACTTATTCCACTTGGGAACCAGTATTTTCTGTACCAGCAAAATTACTTTTTTTTGTTTTGTTTTGTTTTATTTTCTTTTCTTTCTGGCCACTAGAAGCTGCACCCACACAAGGATGGCTTGCCAGGACAGTTATATTGGTAAACTTTTCCTCATGCTGACCTGGTCTCCAAAACAACATTGCATAAATAATGGAGGCAGGTGGGAGCAATTAGAAGTAAATGCCAAAAAACTGCAGCTGAGTTCATTCTTATGTCAGAAGCACTGTGGTGGTGTGGTTCTGTCAAGGGTCAACTATTTTGGGCCGGGTGGAGAAAACTGCAAAAGGAGATGACACACTTCAGCATTGCTTAAATTCTGCCTTTGGAAATAACTTTACAGTTGAAGCTTCTTTGAAAAAGAGTAGGGCCAGATTATGGCCTGACTCCAATTCCCAGACGGTCAGGACCAGAAGCTAGGAGAGATGAAACAAAAGAAGAAGCTCTCATGGGAGTAGTTGAAGAAGAGGAGAGTCCTTTTTAGTCGAGCCAGGGAAGAAAAGGAGCTAAGTGTGGGATGCTGGCAGAGGGAGACAGGAGCTTAGGTGGGCTAGGCCACTATGAACACGCAGCTCTTTGAACACATGTCTCTATGCTGGCTCCCAGTGTACGCTGGATGAAAATCAAGGTATTGGTTATAATTTAAAAGCCATGGCTGACTCTGTTTCTGGTGGTCTCCAGCACTGCCTCATCCTCTCTGGTTGTCTTTCACTGCAGCTTCACTGCTTGTTCCAAAGGCTGGACTCCAGTGAGGAAATAGTATGTGCTCTTCTTGGGAGAGGACTTTGTCTGGAATTTCCTAGTTTCTGTAGTATAGTAGCATCCAAAATGGATCAATTTTTTAATTTAAATTTTTTTCATGTCCTGTTATGTGTTCATTTTTGCATGTGTTTAATTCATGTGTATTGGCCATGGGGGTTAATTTTCAAGGGATGTGTCTGGCATAGCCAGGGATGATCTCTGCTCTGAACCAACTTTTTTGAACTACACCAGTTGTTAGCAAATGTTTCTCTGAGCAGCTGTAAGGCACCTGGGTATTGTGATGAATGTCACACTCTAACCAAACTAAATAATGCTTATATAGTACGTAACAGATAACCAGCAGCAGATCCTCAGGTTATGACATTTGTAAACTTATTCGCTGCCTTACATAAATAAGGGATGTTGTAGTTATTTAGATATTGTCCTTCTCTGTATGAAAGAATAAAAAGCAAAGTGTATATTGGAAATGCCAGAGTAGCCTTATATAAAACTAAAATTAGGACCATTTGGCAATATTTTTTACTTTCTTTTTTAAACTAAAACACCAGACTTAACTAAGTGTTGTTCACAGGTCTTCCATGATTTTCTGGATTTATAGATAATTAGACTTTAATGACGGTAAACAAAAAGCTATACAGGGTGTGCCAGTGTACCATGTCTTAACTTGATATGAAACAAGATATTAGCTTTACTACAGTGATGAAAATTTGTTCAGAATGAGCTTGAACCCTTTGTTATTAGCGCCTAGTGCCTGAAAAACATTTCTTGCAGTGTGTTTCTACTGCATCCTGTTGGACTCATTTTACCGTCTGACAATGGCATTATGGATTGCTTAATCTTTTATTTTTGTAAAGAAAAGTCAAGACTTGCCTTCCTACTAGAACAGTGTTTCTTTTGTCAACAGAAGGTTAATGAATAAAAATGTTTTCAAGGTCAGATTGGCAAGTCAGGCTTATAAAAAATCACCTCATGCTTCAGCAGTGATAAAACAAGAATTGCAACTCAAGTTTTGCTTTTTTCTCTTAAAACCATCTGATTAAAAATAATAATAACAGAACACTCTGACATGCATCACAGGTTTGAAAACTAATTCATACTCTTCCATGCTATTGCATTAGTGACTAACTTCCCCTATCTGCAGAATAATGTAAGGATACAAAAATCCCTCTGCAACAAATGAGAAACTTCTATTCAATATCAGGATCAGTTTAGGTGTTTTAACAAAAGGCTCATGTAATAGAAAAAGATTTTATCTTGGTATATTATTTCCTTTCTATTTTCTTGCTGTTTGGTCTCAATAATTGGAATTACAGTATTCTTTTAACACTTCATAATTCCTATTGAATTTAGAGTTGGTTCTTGGTTTAAAATCAAAATTGGTTGGTTAGACAATACCTGGTAAAGCATCAGTTACTGATGGCTTCTGTAGATAGTTTTGCTGTTCCACCAGCAAGACCTTAAAAGCTTTTTAAAATGGCATACGAAGATTACATTGCATGCTGCAAAAATCTAAGGGTCCCTCCCCATTGGTATACTTGAAATAATTTGTATCTCAGTAGTACTTCAGATTACGCTTAATGGTAAATTTAGTCAGGAATGCGTTTTTACACTTGTAGGGCCATTCTTCATTATTGCGTTCATGTGCCAAACTGCCTCAGCACAGCAGCAAGTAAGCAGCAGTAATGATCCCGGTAACAGCCCTGTTAATAATCTGAGGAACCAGAATGGAGGATCCACTTCTAATTTTGCATTTTTTTCCCAGCTACTTGTTCCAAGCAGGTCTGAGTTTGTTGACTGGGTTTTTTTCCCCAGCCCTCACCATGTGACACTTCTGCTTACACCTCCCAAACAGAGTGCACACAGACGATGGCCATATTTTGACATCCAGACACTTAAAGGTTTCACTTTTGCCAGTAAAACTGAGAGTCAGTCATTTTAAGTTGCTTTGCTGTTTTTTAAGCTACATTCATCATTGTGTAGGTTGATCCACATACTTGTGTGGTGATGTAGCAATACAATCTAAAAATCAGAATTAACCTGATAGCTAAGCAATAAGGAAACTTGAAGAAGTGGGGAAAAAACACATTGATTTCAAAGGTTTATGAATTGGAACGTAAGAACATTTTCAGGAATATAGAGGGGCAAAATTAACTTTGATATAAATGAAAGTTAGGAGAGCTAAGTTAGAAATACACAGAGCACCCTCAGGCCTCTTCCTTGTGTTATTATCCTTCATCAAAAAATTTCTGACTCCAGAAGTGCTCCAGACTGAAACACCTCCATCGCTCTTGCTTGTTACACTGCGTATAGGAAAAATGAGTCTGCTTTTTGTAAGCAAGGACTCAAATTATGAAGAACTTTAAATAACATTCTTCAAGCCATCATTTTCCCCTAGGAGTTAATGGATACTCATCACTTTCCCCTCTCTTCTCCCTATGGTAAAGGTAATGATATAGATAAATCATATGCATATTTGAGGCACACCATATAGTTTAATCTCATTCTGCTCTTTGCATGGTATATTAAGATGCATCTGAGGAAAATGGCATGCCTTTGAGAGGTTTGGGGTAAATCTGGTCATCTGACATCTTTTAGCTAAGTTTAGATTACAATAAGGATTTGAGAGTACAAGATACTATGTATAGCAAGGGATAAATACTTGAGAATGGTAACTAAATCCTGCATTTTGGAATTATCACTGTGACCAACTGCCCATGAAATGCTTTTCATTTTAATGTATAGTGTGTCTGTATATAATTCTAGATCTGTATTTATATCTGCAGCCATATGCTGCTAGATTTCCATCTCCTGTTCAGACAAATTACTTGAGCTGCAGTTGCCAAAGCAAACAGAGCTCTTTTTTTTTTCTCAAAAGCACCAAACACATAACACATGATGCACTTCATTCTTTCTTATGTGATAACTTTTAAAATAACAAGCTACTAATACGCACAATGTGTAAATGGGCAGCGAAGTTAAGAACAGGGGGAAGTAAAAGAATCGTACATTTGTTACTGGCTACTAATCAGAGTAGCTGTTTGGGGAGCACTGCTCAGAGAAAGCAGGAGACACGTGTGCATGTTCTGTCATAAGTCAGTATATTTCCCTGCACCCCAGATTAGTCCGGAAGATGTCATTACTCACCTCGGATTGGTTAGTGGCAGAGTCTGCTAGAAAGTTTTCTGTAAATCACCAGAGGTTAATGTTTTGCAGCCTCAGGATTGCTGGGGGGTGGTTTGCTGGTTTCAGTCATTTTGCTGTGGTCTACTCATTGGAGTGGGATTCCAGAGCCAGAGCCTAACTCTTGGAGGAGAAGTTACCAGTTTAATCAGGAATGTAACAAGTTCAGAGATTAATTGCAAGGCAGGGAATAGCAATAGGCTCATTGATATATCATGATATATATGTCAATATATCACTAGACAAAGCTCCAGAAAGGTGTGTGCCATATCTCATTGAAATCTTGTGTTCATCTGCTGATTTGACAGCAAGCCTTTTTCAGTGGAGCAAATCTATACATATTTTCCAGCCAAGAGTTATGAGTGGGAGTTTTGCCTGATTTCAACAACTTAGTAATCTCTCTTTTGGCTGACAATGAAGCAATATGAATATTTTTTTGCAAATATTTGTCTGGCAGGGGCTCATTTATATTCCACTGTACAAAAATGTTTGAAGATAAATTAAGCAGCATTGTCAGCTACACTGTCATCAACGTGCTCCTTGCAGACTTACCTAAGTTTTCAAGAAATAGCATGATCACCTCCTGTTTACTTGCATGCCCTTTGACATCTGATAGCTGCTTGCATATGTCAGCTAGAATTCAGGATGGAAAGTGATGATTTGTACCAAAAAATAACAAAAAACACTCAGCAGTGTAAGAGTCAATTTGTTTCTAGGGTGAGATTTATCTCCATTAAATTTAATGGTGTGAAAATTGGAGATTTAGTTTAGCATAGTTCTCTAGATGCCATAGGATGACAGTTGTAATGTAACAGTTTTTAATACAGACTATAGGAACTTATACACAGCAATGCCCCCTGTCACAAATTGTTACCACTCTTTTAAAGCTTAAGAACAAATTCAGTACTTTCTCTTGTTTTTCAAAATATTTGCAGTAGGTAGTTTCCTACTGAGGAACGAACCAAAAGACAGTACAGTAAATCTCAGAGGTTGTGCTATTCTGTGAATGCCACTGGACTCTAAAAAGAGATGATTAATATCTTCCAGGGCAGATATGAAATTGAGACTTCTAATTTTGGAGTGTTCTCATCCTCTCTCACTCTTCATGGGGAATAAGAAAGAATGAGGCCCTCTCTTTTATCTTGTTCAACTGAATGAGGTCCAAGAAAACATCCATTAATGAGAAGGTGTCCCTTGCTTCTAGTAAATAACTGAGTTGAGGTGATCAGTGACAGTATGAAAAGTGTATACTCCCCTTTCCTTTTTCCAGGTTGGGACAGCAGAGGAGGAAGAGCACTATTCTGAAGAAAGCTTGCCTTGGCTGTGCGTGCACAGGCTATATCTTCAGAACAAGATTATCTCACCCCTCTGAGTGGTGTAAAAGATAGAGGTCTAATCTAATGTGTTCCTGTAGCTCCTTCTGTAGTTGCTAAAGAGAGGTGGGCTGCTCCATCTCCTCTCCATACTGCCACAATCATTCTACGTCTCTCAGCCTCCTCTCTGGAGGTGGCTGATTTTTCTTTCCTCCCCTGTCTGTAGACAAAAACAAGATTCCTGTCTTGGTCCAGACAGCTTTAAATGATTAAAGTTGGCTCAGACACACTCTAGAGTTTGTTAGTGGAACCTGAGTTGTCCAACAGAAAAGAGATCTCCCAACTGAAAGTATGTGTAATTATTGCATCCCATAGTGTAGGGCAATGTCTTTACTTTCTGTTAATTGCACCAAAAAAACAGCAGCAAAACCTTTGCCTTGGCAAGCCTATATTTTTTTCTGTCCTGTTGAAGTAAGGCTGCCAGCTGTGTATAAGGAAGTTCGCTAACCATTCAGATAATTCCGATGTTCACATGCAGGATTTCACAACTAGGTTTACTCTCATTTATTTTCCAGTTGATATAAAGCATAAATGTAACTAAATCAGGTTATAGGTATGGTCAGAGAAACTGCATTGTTCAGACAATACATGTACACGCTTGAAAAAGAAGGGGCCCTTAACAGAGATAATTGAAAGAGGAAAAAAAATCTGACATTTATTTTTAGCTATTCAGATGTAATTAAGGCTGATGTTTTGATAGTATTAAATAATGAGCTATGTTGATATAAGAAGGTGCCATCATTCAAACTTAATCGTGCGTCTCTAGGTTTCTTGTGCCAACTGAGTCCCCGAATTACTTAAGAATTAGGGGAATGATTGTAGAAAGTGATTGAACTGTTTGTTAGTTTAAATGCAGTTCTCACAAAGATTACATGGAAAAAGTGATAATTTGTCAACTTATTTGTTTCTTGTCTTTATGCTGAATCACATGCTTGCTGGCATTGAATTACTTCTTTTGACTGTGAGGTAGTAAAAATTTTTTAATCAAGATGTATGCAAATATATTAATTTTAATGCGGTGGGTTAAATCTTTAACATGTCTTTCAGTTTGATCTTTGTAAGTCAAACTGCCACCAGATTTCACCAAACGAGAACAGAGAAGGTGCTAAAGGAAGATATTGTTCGGTTCATTGTTGCTGCTGATTAAAAGCATAGTGATAAATATATGAGAGTCATTTACTTACTACTGGCAAACAATAGGTTTGTGCTTTATGTGATGCCACAAATTTATTGATTCTGTTAGACAGCTGGAGTCTATTTTGCCTGATGAAGTATGAAATAAACAGTTAATGAGTTAAAGTAGGTAAAGGCAGAGTTCTCTTCTAAGGACGCTATCCGCTATCCGCAGCGGGGTTTGATCAGCAAAACCACCACACTGCCCTGAAAACATCAGCCAGAATCTTTATTATTTGCAACATTATACTGGGAAGACTCTTGAGGTATAAGGAGAGTTTACGGAGCTGACAGTTAGGAGAAAGACATCTTTTTTCTTCCCATCTGATTGTATTTGAAAAGTAGCAGAGTCACTGTGTAACCATAATAAAAGCTTCTTGTACAGTCACATTCCATTCAGTCCTCTATCAAAAATTTACAAAGTATAGCAGCACCTTCAGTCTGCGTGAAAGGCTGAATTTTAATATTTTCACTCCCTGTTTATTTGGGAATTTTAAGATTTTTTTGAAATGCTATTAATAATATCTTACTAAAAACAAAGGGAATTCTGCTTATGCCCTCATTTTGCCAGTCATTCCAGTGGTAACAGCAAGGCATATTCTTTACTTTTTATTTTGTATGCCTTTTCTCTAATCCTGCCTTGCTAAAGAACATATCTTTCAGGAATTGTAATTCTGGGAAGTCTTCTACCACCAGCTGGGAGCATTGATTCACTAGAAAAGTGAGAATCATCTGTAAAATTATAGAGTCACAGAAATAATTAAGGCTGGAAAAAGGGACCTCTGAAGGTCATGTGGGCCAACCTCTTACTCGGAGCAGAACTAACTTCAAAGCTAATTAAGATGCTCGGGCCATTGTCCATTAAGTTCTGAAAATCTCCAACAGAGACTTGACAGCCTTTCTGGGCGACCTGTTCCAGTGTTTAACCACTCTCATTGTGAAAAATTTTCCTTGGTCGTAGTCAATGTTGTGTCTATTGTGTCTTTACCTTCCACTGTGCACTTAAGTGTACAGAACCAAAACATGGCACAGCCCCGATCCTCCCCCCATCTGGAAAAAGAATTTTCCAAAGTACCTCACACCACCTTTTCTATTCTTACCCTTTATAAAAACCTGGATGTGAAGGATGAGGCATACTTGAATCTTATTTTGATGTGGATCTCAATGGTATAAATCTAGCCTGCGAATCTCTCCAAACTGCTCTTCCATCTAAGTTACATACAACTGTTTTCAGCATTGTGGTGACACTCCCAGAAGAGCACAGTGTGGAAGGATGGAGCATCTGGCAGACACCGACTAGTCTGCTTGGGGGCCACATTACCAGTTTGGAAGGAGCCTGAGGTGAAGCACATGTTTGCAAGCATTAACTAGAAAGAGTGTGAGGGAGAAGTTGTTGGAAGTGATCACGGGAGGGATTCAATCGGTGGTGGAGGCTGAGAGAGCAGGATGCTCCACCAGGATGTGGGCTGGCCAGAGGGAGATGATGATGGTGGTGGGAGCTCCCTCAGCAGCCAGAGGGCCTGGAGGGGGAAATAACCTGTGAAGGAGTGAGGAAGGCATATTATTTTCTAGGGAAGGCAAGCATATCCTCAGGAAGGGTTTCTGATCCAGTAATGATTTTGAGGAAAAGAACCACACTTTTTATTCTCATTTGGGTTTAAACTGAACTTTTCCTGCTCTCCCCGGAAAACCCATTTGACTTGGTAGATTAGAAACATACTGCCAGCTCCAGAGAAACCATCTTGGACAGGAAAAAATTGTCCGTCATGAAAGTTCCTCTGAGTAGCCCCCAAGAGTTTGGCCTTCCAGTTGCAGGTGCAGTGGTACCAAAGCAAATCAACCATTCAGTGACAACAGTGGCAACAGATATTTATGTAGAGAAAGCAGCCTTTAATCGTCTGTCCTGCCTAATGCCACACTGACCAACTCGTTCTTTTTTGATGCAGTGGCCATAGCTCCAATGAAATACTGCTCTGCCTGTCTTGCATGCAATGTAAGGGCTTTTTGTTAATCAGCCTTTTCAAAACAGACCATATAAAAAGTTACTTCTGTTTCTCCAGACCTTGTCATTACAGGTCCAGAGATGAGATTGCATATCTCAGTGGACTGACAGGAAACCTTTAACCTCTCAGGACTATCTAAAACTGGTTCAGTACAGTAATGACCAATGGCTGTTAGTGGTTTGTGTAAAAATGACTAAATAGCTTCAGGTTTTGTTGGAGATTACTGCCCAGATAAAGGAGCCACAACAGGTCTTTAATTGTTGGTCTCACTGCTTCTAGTAATTTTAACTGGAGTAAGAAGCAACTGATAGGGTCTGTGGAAAGAAAATCCATCAGTCTTATTTAACAGGAAACAATCCAGCAGTTCTGGGTCTTTTAATGACAAGAGAAACATATTATCTCTTCAGGTGGCATTGTGGCTGTTAACAGGAGAGTATCTACTTTTCTACCACCTCTAAACATCTCTTTTCAGCTGCCGTTAGTTAATCATAGCACAGTTTTACTGCTACAAGTCACTTTGCAGTCCCACAGGACATTCTCAATTGGAGACCTCTTACTGCATTGCTTCACTTTTTTTTCTTCTTTTTTTTTTTTTTTTCCTGGTAATTGTATGACCCTGAATGAATTGTTGCCAGCTTGTTTACAAGATCCTTTTAAATGCTTTCTCTAGTGCTGGGAGCACATCTTTCTTTTTCGTTGTTCAGTTTTTCCCCTTGACAACTGAAAACAACAATAATAAAAAGTGCCCAAGAGCTATTTTAATTCTTTATAGTTATTATAATTGCAGTTTTCATGGGATTTCCCTGCTGTTCTTTAGAAGCAGACAGTAGTTTCCATATTGAAGCAAGTCTGTGGTACATAGTAAAAGAGTGTGAAATAGAATGATGATGGCTTAGGTATAGCCTTGATATTTATCAAAAAATATCACTTTATTGTGTTAAAATTAATACCCTGCAATAATGGTTATGGCTTCCTGTTGAGAACTTAATTTCCACTTAAATTCACAGTACCAAACACAAGGTAATACTCATCCAAAGTATAAAGAGGTTGATGCCTACTGAATTCTTTAATAGAAATATCTATCATCCTTTTCAAACCTATGGGGTTTTTTTAAATCTAAGTGCTTTCAGAAAATCCTTCTAGAGACCATCCTGCTTGCTTAGACTGATGAATGCCCTGCAAAAGATAGTCAGCAGTAAATAAAAAAATTAAAATTTCACAAAAGGCCCATCGTTTAATGTTTTGGTGGAATTATTTAAGAATGGAAGAGGACTCAGATTATTGTTATAGTGGACTGAATTTGAGAAAGAAATTCAGAATAGTAACTCCAAAGATTTGTAGAGATATCACTTTGGGGTTTTTTGGTCATCAAGCTATTGAAGTTTAGAGAATCATAGCAAAAACATTTTAGTTCATATCACTGTAATACAACAGAATTATTATTTCTAACAACACCTTAATATGACAATTATTAATAGCTAGCTTTTTAAAAGGGTAGCATTTGACTGAAAAGCAAAGTTTTAACAATGAATAATTCAGTCTGTTTGCATTCTGATTGATTTTAAAATAATTTACTTGTCATAAATATTCTGTTATAATTCTCCATCAAATGTCTGCTGGGTTTTTTTGTGGAAGCTGTTAGAATAAAAGACTAAACTGTGATTCTGTTATTTATGAATGGCAGTACTGTGGTAAATAACAAAAAAGGTAAATACACCTGTTGGGCAAGTTCACCTGTTTTGCTATAGAACCAGTTATTACCCCTGTTGCCCAAATCAGAAGAGGATGTCTGTGTTTACCTTCAGTTATACCACATTGTAGTGTCTTTGCTTTTCCATGGTTGCTACTCACGGAAAATTGCTGTTTGTTAAGAAGGGCAGCAAACCTTAGCCTCAGGGACTGAAACATTGTTATGAAATGCATTTTCAAAGGAACCTCTACTAACCTCTAAATTGGTCCTGAGTTATTTACAGGTGTGAAACTGCATTCATCAAAGCCAGGGCTAGCCCTATTTGGTGCACAGGAATGGTTACATATAATTTGGTTTTTTGTTCTGTGAAGTACACAAGCAGAGATTTTCATCCTTCCCTTTTTTTTATAAGCAGCAGGAAAGTCACCTTCATTTCAGTGGTACAACAAGAGCACACTGACATTACTCACAACTCTGGAGTTGGTCAACTTGCTGAACAGCGGATCTAAGCCCTGGTCCCACATCCTGTAAAATTACCTGGGAGTATTGCCATAAGCACTGGGGGCATAGAATCAATCACTGTTACTATAATTAATGGTAAAAAATGCATTTAATTCTGTGGGAATGTGGGATTGTTTAAATGCTGATTAAGTGCTGCAGGCCAAATACCAAGACAGGAACTATTCCTTTTAAATAAGTACATCACAAAGAAAAATTCTTGCTCTCCAAACATTTCTATAATTGATATTTTATGTGTTTATGTGTGAGCTTTTATGGCCCTCCTGAAAAGAAATCTTGGGCATTTTTGTATAGCTACTTTCATACATTGGGTTTTGTATAGATATTTTCATACATTTCTGGAAGTCAGACACTTTCAAAGTGGGTGGTGGAAGAGATTTAATGGAGCATGGCAAGAAAATACAGAAAGAAAAGAACACCAGATAAGCTGTAAATTATGTGGATAAGAAATGTACATTTATTCCAGATTCAGTCAACAACTGTGCAATTTTAGTTGATATATTGAGTTTGAGCTGAGTATCTCCCAGATGAAAAGAGTAAGCCTCTATGGCTTAAGCTCAAAACTGTAGGCTCCTTCACTGGGACATTAATAGGATCATATCCGTTGTGGTTCAGGCACAGGGGAGAAAACGAGGGAAACTGATCTCTAGAGATGTTCTGTGCAGATGATTATTCCACACAGTGTTTGCTGGAAACAACCTACAAGCTGGAGCTGCTGGGGAGGTCATACAGGTTTCTGATTCAATGTTCCTGCTCCAGATTGCCAAAGTGCTTGAGCAACTGAGCTTTAACTTGGATCTGTGAATAACAGTCTCCAAAGAACATTATATTGCCTGGCGATCCCAGAGTCCTTGGCACCTAGACACTTTTATTCTTCTGTCCCAGTGCACCCCCTGGATGTTAGGAGGGGACAGTTTTACCATTGATCTGCTGGAGACTCTTTCATATCAGGAATAGAAGTTACCCTTGGAAGCTGGAACCATCACTACTAAATACCAAATTGTCTAAAGAGTTACAATAGAGAGCTTCTCTCAACAGACATATTTTTAGCTGTTCTTTCCAACTGTGGTGAAATTATGCTATGCAGAAGCATTACTTAATCAGGTTAGATTGTAGCCACAGCACAATTTAGTCTCTTTTACATACTGCCGCCTAGTCTAGACTACTAGCTCACACAATATTAATGCGATACAGATTAAACGAATATTGTTGGAAAATACTGAAAGCAATCCTTGTTTATGTTCCACTCCTACTAAAACTGAAATTAAAATGTCTATTCTTCATCTACTGAATAGTGACTTCAATAGCATTCATTTAAAATTGCCTAAAAATTCTTAGATTAACATTCTGTAATTGTAGGTTAAAGAGAAAGGATTTGAATTATGCTATTTTCCTGAACTGAGAAACTACTGCATAAAATTTCTGTTGGGATAGAAAGGAAAGAAATTAATAGATTCCCTTTGTATTTGTTATGGTTTTTTTTCCTCTTTCTATGAATATTCCAGGAAGCAAGGTAACAGAAACAGTGAATTTAATATAAATACAGTGTATATTCATGAGAAACTGATTCTGAATTCTGAACAGCAAATATGCATACAGGGAACATGATTCTGCAAGAACAGAGCCCTCTTTCCAGTGCATTTTACTCTGTGAGACAGATTATGTATTTGTGCTTATCTGAAGGCTGAAGGCCTCTTTGCCAGAGCAAATTATTCGTTGAAATAGTTGCATTCAGTCTTCCAGGCCTGAGAGAATGAATCTAGTTCTGACAAAAATCAATGAGTCTGAATTATGCCCACTGTCTGGTGTTCCTGAAACTAATATTGCATGAAAGTGCAGAGAAGCTTCTTTTGGGAAAAAAAGAAACCTAGGACAGAATTTTTGGAGAGATACAGAAAAGAATAAAAATCATTCTATGGATTTTGTAGGGGTGTTTTGTTTAGTTTTTTTTTTTTTTTCAGGTAGACAATTACTATGTATAACTTTCTAAGGAGTAAAAATCCCCTTCATTAGGGAGTTTTAAGAATAGGTGTTATGAATTTTATGAACAGGATGAAACATGTCTCAGCAGCAAATCTGCTGACTCAGGATAAGGAGATAGTAAGAGGATCCCATATAGTTCCCTTGCAAAGGGAAGTGGAGTTTGGGAAGGCTCATATAACATCAGTTCCTCTAGGTGCCCAGAACACAATGCAATTCTCCAGCCACAAAGATATTGATGATAATGGCATTGGAAAACTGGTCTTGTCTTTTCAAAATAAAGAATAAGGTCTTAAAAATACATAAGGTTTGGCTCAGTCATCAGGTCATAAGACATTTTTCCAAGATTACTTTTTTTTCTTTCCTTTTTTTCTTTGTACTTGTTTTACTGATGTGTTCAAAGTTTTCTTTTGCTATGTTGAAGGCTAGAAACTTGCTTCTGGAGAACAGAAGGAAACAACATATCAAAATACCTAAATCCAAGTAAGAGCATTTTAAAAAGATAAGACAGTCAGTGACACCATTCTGATCACTAGAAACAATTTCCTGTGGTTCTCTTTCTTACATGTCAAAGGAGAGACTGAAGTTGATTTGGTAGTAGTCTACATTATATATAGCAGAAGATTTCTGATAGCAGACAGCTCTTTAACCACCAAAAAAAAAAAAAAAAAGCTATGGAAAAATAGCTGGAATCTGGAATAAAGGAAATTCAGGCAAGAGATGACCCTACAGTGTGACAATTTCTTTGCTATCTGAAAACCTGATAATACCTAGATCTTAAGTATGTGTGATAGCGGAAAGTTAATTTTAAGGGCTTAACTCTGTAACTAGCTGATGATGCTCTTTGACCTAAAATTTGGACATGCAGCTTCCCTCTGATTTTAAAATCTAAGATGATATGAAAGACCTAAAAATCTCTGTTTCTGAACTGCTTGGACTCTCCACCTCTCTGTTGTGGCTCTTCTTTTGATACAATTTATGAATCATTCTTGTGATTTTTATCACACATCTTTTATACTATTCTTTGATTTTATTCTTAAACCCACAGTTTCTGGCAGCATGTGCTTATGCAAGAATATTAGTTTCTGTTAAAATAACTAGTTAATGATTTTTGAGAGAATATGGTTGATAATAAAGAAACAGTCTATAGAGTCATAGAATCGTTTAGGTTGGAAAAGACCCTTAAGATCATCAAGTCCAACCGTTAACCTAGCACTGCCAAGTGCACCGCTAAACCATGTCCCTAAGCACCACATCTACACGTCTTTTACACCTCCAGGGATGGGGACTCAACTACTTCCTTCAGCAGCCTGTTCCAGTGCCTGATTACCCTTTTGGTGAAGAAGTTTTTCCTAATATCCAACCTAAACCTGCCCTGGCACAACTTGAAGCCATTTCCTCTGGTCCTATCACTTGTTACGTGGGAGAAGAGACCGACCCCCACCTCGCTACAACCTCCTTTCAGGGAGTTGTAGAGAGCAATAAGCCTCCTTTTCTCCAGCCTAAGCAACCCCAGCTCCCTCAGCTTCTCCTCATGAGACTTGTGCTCTGGACCCTTCACCAACTTCATTGCCCTTCTCTGGACATGCGTCAGCACCTCAATGTCCTTCTTGTAGTGAGGGGCCCAAAACTGAACACAGGATTCGAGGTGGGGCCTCACCACTGCTGAGTACAGGGAGCAATCACTTCCCTGGTCCTGCTGGCCACACTATTCCTGATACAAGCCAGGATGCTGTTGGCCTTCTTGGCCACCTGGGCACACTGCTAGCTCATATTCAGCCGGTTGTTGACCAACACCCCCAGGTCCTTTTCCACTGGGCAGCTCTCCAGCCACTCTTTCCCAAGCCTGTAGCATTGCCTGGGGTTGTTGTGACCCAAGTGCAGGACCCAGCACTTAGCCTTGTTAGTGCTATGCTATACTATGACACATTTTTAAATACCTTGCTATTTTTCTCTAAGCCAGTTTTTATTGCATAGCACAAGACTTGTAAAGGCTGTTGGTTAGAAGCCATTACAAATTAGAACCCAATTTTTTAAGTTTACATAATACTTTCTAATTTTTCAGGTGAAGTGAGTTTAATGGAAAGCAATGAATATTTGTAATTTTTTCCATCTTCTTTTTTTTCTCAATGCCACCTTATTATTTCTGCACTCACCTAAATTTTTCTGAATTTCCGTTTTATACATGAAATTATAACACATAAGAATAAAAGTATACAGACCTCTATATTTGTAAGAAAAAAGGACACTTCTGAGAACAGCAATTCAGGAGAGGTGTGCATCAGTCTTGTAGAGATTTTTCACCTATTCCAATAGTTCATCTCCTATCTGTTTATATTCTGGTTTTCCCTGATCTGTAATATTCGGTGTATGTATGAAGTCAGTATTTCCTTCTCTTTAATCCTCTTAGTTCAGCAAATATTATCTTGCTTGTGCAATATTTTCTTATTACTAGATAGGGTGTTAAAAGAAACCTTCCAGTTTCCCAGTGTCATTAGAGATTCTAGATTTTTTCTTAGATTTTTATTAACTCTGTTTCTCCTTTCAGTTAATATAAATTAGATCTTCAGCTGGTATTAGCCAGTATACACTGATGAAGCTTTGCAGATTTATGCAGCTGAAATTTTAGTTCATCATTTCAATAGGTTACATTTAATGGTAACCTATAAAATTCTGTTGCCTGTACATATGAAAATTAATCCACACACAGTGTGGATTGAATGATCCCCAGCTATGCCGGTAGGAAATGGGCAAGCATGAGTAAATGCACACACAGCTAATCTGTCAGTGAAGACTTGTAATGTTGGAATCTCAAATGGGCATTTCCCCTGAGGACCACTCTACGCCAAGTAAAATAAAACCAGTTTTGCTCCATTGGGCAGAAACTATAGGGTAGGTCAGATACAGGTACTTGTATGACCATGTCTGACTTTACAGCCTGATGGTTTAACCATGAGGTCCTACTCTACAATTTCTTCTTTTGCTAGTATTCAGTAACAGAAAACCCTGGGTATAAGTTTGTTATGGAAAGTACAGACTAAGTAATTCACGTTCATAGCAGAAATTGTGCACACGTCTGTTCTTAAGGCTTAACACAGTGTTACTCTCTGTTGTTTTCTCGAACCAGATGTTTGATCATACTTTCTTGTGAAACATCTTCAAAACTAGCTGAACACAGACAATGTTCATTACCCTGATCCAGTCCCTCTTTCAGATTTATCCTTTTGTGGCAAGTACAATAATGTGGATTTTCCCATGGCTTCTGTCCATATTTCTTTGCTCCATTTCTTTTCCCCTGTTCTTGCTGAGATCTGGAGAAAGGAAAAGGATCTTCTTACTGTCTTATTCACCTGTGAAAAAAGACATACAGAGGGAACCTCTCAGAACCTGTAGAAATGGGAGTAACAATTTGAACATTAAAGCCTGTGCAGTTGTTTAATTTCATTCAGGGCAGGGTATTTTTTGTTGCTGCACTTACTATCTCCATTTTATTATAGAGAAACCAATAAAGAGATTACTTGCCACTGAGTTTGCACTAGCATGTGGGAGCCTAAGACTCAGCAAGGACCTTGTCACTCGCTAATTTCAGAAACCAGCACATCTCCAAACTTTTCACCCCAGCTACATTTTTCAAGTGCTGCTTTCCAAAAGATGATGAGAAACGAAGTTGACTGGTGAAGGCAAGTGTAACAGTTCCTGTTGTTCAGAAGTATTAGAATAGAATAGAACAGAGCAGAACAGTTCAGTTGGAAAGGACCTACAATGATTTTCTAGTCCAACTGCCTGACCACTTCAGGGCTGCCCAAAAGTTAAAGCATGTTATTAAGAGCATTTGCCAAACACCTTTTAAACACTAATAGGCACGAGGTCTTGACCACCTCTCTAGGAAGCCTGTTCCAGTGGTTTACAACCCTCTCAGTAAAGAAATGCTTCCTAATGTCCAGTCTAAAACTCCCTTTGAACCTTTCCCACACATCCTATCACTGGATACCAGGGAGAAGATATCAACACCTCCGTCTCCACTTCCCCTCCTCAGGAAGCTGTAGAGAGCAAGGAGGTCACCCCTCAGCATCCTTTTATCCTGACTAGACAAACCCAAATTCCTTAGACGCTCCTCATAGGAGTGGCTATTAGTAGGTAGGGATTATAATTAATCCAGCCTATGCTCATCTGTTCATACTGAAACAGAAAATTAAAAAATAACTGTTACCAGTGAATTGAGAGTTAATGTTGAATAAGATGGTTATTTGGTACACAGACTAAGTGAAGAATATTCACATAGCTTGAGCTCAAAAACTGCTACTTAGTGTTGTGATACTGGAATACAGCACATATAATTACATTTAGCACCTGTTTTAAAAAGAGAGAGAAAAAGACACTACAGTTTTGTAGGCACAATTTATTACAGGCACAAATGCTAATATTTTGATGGCAGTCAACAAAACAAGCAGTCAGAGGTCTGGAAGTTAAAATATTTGAACCTGTTTGAATGTGGATTCATAATTATTTTCATTTGCAAGGCTACTTGCCCTCTAACAACAATTGTTAGCTTTTTTGTTAAAGCTTTTGGTAATTTAGACAGTTTCCCCACAAATTGATGTATGCCTTCACTGCCATTGCCTTCTGGCCATGGCAACAGAAAATATTACATCATATTATTATATATGGTATTCTTTAATTGTTTTTCTAAAACAAGATCTTGCCAAAATATTTTCCTTTGGTGAGGTTAAAGCCAAATAAGAAGTTTAGCAGCTGCAGAAATGTACTCATCAAGTTTTGCATTGCTGAACCCATAGCAGATATTTTCCTACCCACATCTGTCCTTTGAGGTATATACATTCCTCAACCTAGATCTATATTTGTATTCACAGCTGTATAATGATTGTCTATTGTACTGAGAAAGGGGACAATTATATCCCAAGTGGAAATCACAAGTATGTCAGAACAAGGCTTTCTCTTTATTTGGTTAGATGTTTCACCTGTCAGCAGCCTTCCACATCGCCGAAGTCACAGGGACCAGTGTGACAACACAGCAGACCTGACCAGCAAATGTCACCTGCATCCTTGTATCCTCATGTAGCATTGTGTGAGACAAGGTCAGCACTGAGAATAAAGATTATTGTGTTAGCTTTATAGAAGGCTGACAGCATGTAAATGGGGGGATCAGTAAGACAAATGAATGAATTTACAGTGTTTAAGCAGACTCCCACCTGCACCTCTGGAGAAATGAGGAATCGACTTTTTAGGTACACACCACCTTGGCATCTGCATGGGTTCATGCAGGAGAAGTGAAGGAGGGGAAATAATGTGCTCCATCATGTTGTTTTCCTGAATTATTTCACAGAGGCTTATCAAAGGAAGGAATGGCTGGCTCTTTTGGAGGTGATGGTATTGAAGGGAAAGCACAGCTGAGAGGATGACTGCCAAGTGCAGTGGGCTGGTAGAAATTATTTTATAAATATATACGTATCTTCAAATCTGTACATATGTATATGTGAATGTGTTACAAACACCTAATTCAATGAGTTGATTACATCACCATTACTCAGCTCTCTCTGATTAAGACCTGTCTTATAAGAAGCCAGATGCTAATGCAGAATGTGAATAAAACACACCGATATCCAGGATTTCCTTTAGAATACACAATGTCGGGTGGCTGTCAGACTGTCCCTTTTCATACACCAGGATTTTCTATCCAGGGAGAGGCCTATGTTACATGGTGGGAATCTGACACTTGCAAGTCTTTCAGATTATTGGTTCAAACCAGTATTTCCACAAGCTGTTACATTTTTTTGTAACTGCAGCTAATTTGCGCTCACAAAAGACAGATATCCTCTCCTCCCTCTGAAACATCAAAGGCAGGCTGGTAATGAGATAGTGGTGAGCAGAGCTGTAACTGATTGCTTAAAATTGAGGGTAGCAATAACGGCAAGGTGTAGTGAGCTGACTGGTAGCCATCCTGAAACACATTCAGTCCCTAGGAGATTGGCAGCATGTACCCCAAACAGCTGAACCCCAACAGGCACCCACCAGAGCTCTCTTCAGGGAGGTCATGGACAGGTCTGAGTCATTACTTTTTTGAGATTAGTTCATAACTGGTAACATATCCCCCTCTCAGAGGACCCCCTAAAATCCATGTAGTGCAGAGCACAGGACAGTAGCTTCTGTCACAGGGTCAACAGGGGGAACTCGAAGGATGCTGCGGTGTTCAGGGAGTGACGTGGGGACACCGAGGACAGCAGTGGCAGAAGTCTAGGCAGCAAAGCAGGCAGTCCCCGAGTCAGAAGATGAATGAAAGGAGAAGGCAAAAGTAGCTGCAGCAACTCATGAAAAATCAGCTTGGTATTCACTCCAAAAGCATTAGAAGCCACTGGTTTGGCTGTTGGACATTTCCTTCCAGGATATGAGCTGTAAATAGGATGCTGCACTTTGCAAAGTTTTAACCAGTTCCAACCAACAACATGGCTGTTTTGGGGCAGGTGGGAAAAGAAAGATCAGTTGGGCAATAGTAAAAAGAGCTTCTGAAAAAACATCAATATTGGGTTTTTTAGGCTATTTGCTCTTTTTTTTGTAAGCATTCAACAGATAAAGAACACTTTGGAAAGCAACTTACATTTCCATTTTCCAGCTATGCAGCATCTTACGAGCTGGCTTTATGTCTCTGGATTCCTAAAGTGTTGTTCATCTGTATCTGTGTGTTTCGTGCATTAATTGAAATGCTTTAAACTGTAGGACTGTGGAAAAAAAAATTAAGACAGTGTTTCTCTTAGAAAAAAAGTATAGACTAATAATTATCAATCACTCAAAGTTTTGAATTTCACTTCTCTGAATAAACACAGAAAAGATTCTATGAAGATAGCTAATCAGACATTGATTCATCCATACATTCACAGGTTCCTCATCCTTCTCCTGAGCATCACTGATTAAAAGACAAAAGATTATCAGTATAATATGGATATGATGGATTGGAGATGTCAGAATGAGGTTCTTTGAAAACTCATTATTTCTTTTGAGCTGTTTAAGAGCATTCTGCAAGCACCCCTGCTGTTTGTGCAATGAAAACAACATATCTATTGCTCAAGTAATAATCAAACTAAGTTTAATGAGCATTGTAGACCCAGACTTTCCTTTTCAGGATCAATTCAGGACTCTTGGTTAAAACATATGTGAGGCACTGATTTCCGTAAGGTTCACAACATGATTTGTCCTGATGCTCAATGGCAGTAATATTCAGTATTGTTTCATTAGACCTGCCAATGTCAGCAATAGGTAACAGTTCTGAGCACAGAAGAAACCTTTACTATGCAAATTATCTGTTTTAATAACAAGTCCTGCCCTTCAGGTGACAAGTCCAGTCTCTTCCAGCCCTTTTTAATATATCCTTGGCAGCTTAAAATTCCCATTATTGGCTTTAGTTGTTTCTAAGTGTGCTGAACATCACTGAAAATGCCAAAATCTGTCATTGTAGTTGCCATAGACTGAACTTTTCAATTGAAGTAGGCACTCAGTTCACAGCAGACTTAATAACAGTTGGCCGAACTCCT